>CM057458.1:1159228333-1162050000 GCA_016271365.2 Neoceratodus forsteri
TTCATGTGCTCTATGGTGCTGCACAACTTCCTCATCAAGTAGCTGTCATACTGTTTTACATGTATTTCAAAGTTTGATGTTATACTTTTTTTTATATTGTTTTGTGACTGATTTTGTGAACCAATTTGACATTTAATTTGGCCTTTTTAATCAACTATTAATTTGGCAATACATCTTTTTTAAGCCTTATCCTACTGTGTTGTGTCTTTTATTATATATTAAGTTACAGTACTGATATCTATACTGGTCTTGGTACATTACTGTATACAAAGAAGGTTCAAGAGGTAAATCTGTGCATATTTTCTATTTAGCAGAGCACATGTACTATTGGTCCAAGTGTCGAACATATTACTCACCTATTCCATTTATGTACGAGTTCATTTTCATGTCTGAGGTGTAGCACATCAACTATTGGCATATGAATAGCATAAGAAAAGTTCATATTATGATAAAGCTATCTTTATCTTGATCAGATCATGGTGCACAAAGGGAGCCACACTGTCAACAACATATACAATCTAGTAAAACATTATGCTTTCTCAAAAAGACAGGAAATTCATGGCAAAAAAACTCAGTTTAATGCATCAGTTTGGGTTATTCCACTGCAACAAAGTGAGGAGATTTGGTGTTAGGGTTGAAAACCCTAACTCGGCATTCCCTGACAACCCCAAAGCGCACCCCGAGGCCGGTTGGGGGTGTGGATGGGGGGGGTCAAAGGGGGGCTTTCAACCCTAACACCGAATTTCCTCACTTTTGTTGCTGTGGAACAACCCAACTAATTCATTAAACATAGTATTTTGCCTCTAATTTCCCTTCTTTTTGAGAATGATAATGAGAAATAGTGAATGCAATGTGGCGGCGGGGGCATGGGGCCCCGCCACCTGATGTCTTGTCACATAGTAACACAGTGCCCGCAAATGCAAATGGTAGTGCGCATGGTGAAGCAAAGCGAAACAGAAAGAGAAACAGTACTGTAGACACAAATGGTAAAAATAACAGAAACACAAGCGCAAATGAAAACACGAAGGATAATGCACATGGTGGTGTAGATGTGAACGGTTAGTGAAATGGGTATGGACCAGCAAGCAGAAAGGGCAATGGTAACAGTATTGTAAGCACACATTCTGGTTTTCCCCAAAAGCTTCATAGAGAAAGACAGTGAGTACAAAGAATGTATGCATAATAATGGGTCTAGGAGCAGAAAATGAGGAGTTGGAATAGTAAATTGCTTATATCTCAGGAACCGTATGACGTAGAAAAAAATTTTAAAAGTCATATGATTTATGACTTTCCAGGCTAGTTTTATACTTATCCCATGTTAGGGGGCAAAGCATTTTTCTGATGAAAAGTCCATATCTCGCACTGTTTCCGAGATACGGGCCCTGACAGGCACAGCGAATGCCATAATGTTATCCTATGGGAAAAAAAGAGAAGTTCAGAGTGCCATAACTGGTTCCCTGTAATATTTTTTCACCAAACCACTAAAAGGCACATTTGTGGGATGTTGGCTGTCTTCCCTCAAAATTTCATCCCAAAAGACCAAACAGTTATTTTGCAGCAAGGCACCAAAGGATTGCTGCAATGCGCCAGACTTCATAATGTTATCCTATGGGAAAAAGCATCAATTTTGGAGGGCTGTAACTTTGTCACTGTGTAATATTTTATCAATAAAACACTGAAAGGCACATCTGCGAGATGTCGGCTGCATTCCCTCCAAATTTCAGTCCAAAACACCAAACCGTTCTTTTGCAGTGGAGTGCCAAAGAATTGCTGTCATTTTCCCTCAGCCTAGAAAAGTACTGTTGCAATTTGTAAAAGCTTTCGCAAATTCATTCACCAGTGTCGCAAGTGCAAAAGTACTTTGTGAAAGTACTTTTTCCAGAAATTTGAAAAACATATTTCTGGGCTGTTTTTCCCCAAAATAAAGACATGGCTAGCATCTTCAGGGTGACTACAAAAAGAATTTGGTTGCTAGAGGGTCCCAAATTTAAATGCCAAGCATTTTTCTGATCACCAACTGAAAACAAAATGGTGGATTTGCTACAGTAAAAGGGTCATTTGCGAAAGTAAAAACTGCATTTGCGACACTGTCAAACTTTTTGTTAACTTTTCCCATTGAATAACTTTTGAACCGTTCAATATTTTTGCATGAAATCTTCAAAAGGCACATCAGGGACTCTGGCTGCACATTCCCTGAAGATTTTGGACCGGTCGCGCAAACCGTGTGACCTGTAGGCGTGACCGTAGAATTCCAGAAATGCATAAACGCATGTGCAGATCATGCTAAATAACTCCACAGCCATATATATGACTGGTACAAAACTTGGCAAATCCAAAGGCGTATGAGTCTTGATCATGTATTCCAAATTTCAGGAAAATCCATTGAATGGTTGCAAAGTTATTAAGGTGCAAAATTTTAGGTTTAACATGTAAATGGCTCCTCAACCCTAACTATGGTAGCACAACCGTACTACCATAATATATATATATATATATATATATATATATATATATATATATATATATATATATATATATATATATATTCACTGCAAAAAAACTTGGTTAATGAACTAGTTAGGGTTAAACCAAGAAAAGCACTGGTCATAGGACTATTTTGTGTTCACATCACTTAGTTTTTCAGATCACAACCCAAATATTGTAGGATCGCAAGACCTTTTAGCATTAACATCATCATAACTTTGGTAATTTTCAATATTTTAACAAACAAACTTTCCTTATAGCCATTTTTTCAGGCCACCTCAAAAATGTGACAGATATTGTATTTCAAACCCTAGACGTAACATGTTTTCACACTTGGGTGCAAAATGATGTTTCTCTACTATTTTATAAAGGCTCCATGACATGTTTATAAGGAGGAGTCATAAAATAACTGTCTTGAAAAGTTAGAGTCAAAATCGGATGCAGCCCAGAAACATTGAATTTGCAAGACCTGTTTGCATTCGCACCACTAGAGAAAAAGATTATTAGGTCATGACGTGACAATGTTGGATCATGAGACCATTTTGTATTTGTCACAAAGCCAAAAACAGTTGTTTGGATCACAAAAACTGCCATCTTGCTTTTGTTTTTTAAACACAAAAGTATGGAAAACACCAAAATATGGTGTATTTAAAAAAAAAAAAAGACACCTGATCCTAGCTAAACTCGACCAGCTTAGTTAAGTTCTAGTGGTTTTTTTGTTTGTTTGTTTTTATTTAGGGCCATAAACACATTTTCTATGTACCCCAAAATCCTAGGTTTCCAGATTTAAAAAGTTGGGGTCACAAGACCAGTTTGTGTTTGCACCACTTAGCTGTCAAGACCCGAAAAAACAGTTTTTCTGCTTGTGATCTGTAGATTTTGGGGTTGTGAGTCTATTTTGCATTTGCACCGTCATATCTTTGGTAATTATCAATATTTTGACTTCAAGGGCCTGATTTTAAAAGGTTAATGCAGGTCTTATATCAAGCACTGCATCAAACCCAATGTTTGTAACAACTGTGCCAAACACACCTGCAGCAACTGTGCCCAGTTTTATAAAGTTTGACACAGCTGTGACATTTTACACAATTTTTGTTAGCTTGCACCAATGCTTTGGTGCAAATCGCATAAAAGGGCTCCCCCAATGGCAGAAAGTTAAACTGGGGGAAGCTGGTCTAACTTACTGCATTTGACCTAAGGGACTTACATCAGGGTTTGTGGCTGGCTCCCTTGGAAAGTCGTGAATACCAGAAAAGATTGCTATGAGTCACCCTTGCATTGATCTATGGCCCTTCTAAAACTGGGCCCCAAGTTTTCAACATGGTTATTTTTCAGACTGCCTCATAAATGTGACAGGTGTTATTTCACAAATCCTAAATGATGGATGTATGGCTTAATCATGCTTGTGCTGCAAAGTGTCATTTCATCCAGTGTTCTATAAATGTCATGTAACTATCGTGTTTCTAAGGGGTGACATAAAATGACTATCTTGAAAAATTAGGGTCAAAATTAAAATAGAAGTAATTTGTATTTATTATGAATGTAGTTATTTATATATTTACTTATTCAGAAAACACCTTTGAGCATAAATCCTCATTTACATGGGTTCCACATATGAGACATGAAAAGAGGATACAGATATCTAAAACAATACAGAAACTAGACTTCATAGCTCCAGAGTAGCATAGTCAACAGCAAGCAATAGGAAGCCTTACTGTAGCTACAAGATTAGAATAATGTCAATTTCATCTACGATAAAGGAGATACAGTTGAAGCTAGATGCTCATCTTATCTGAAACAGGATCATTTAAAACTTTACCTCAGAGGGTAGTGTTTTCTGATCCCATGGCAATGAGCTGCATTCAGGGGCAAACTCAGTGAGCCAGCTGGATGGCACAAGGCTGGGACAATGGTGCTGTCATGAGGCACCACCCCTCAGCCTGGAAAGGAAGTATGCAGGGTTATCCACACAGACCCAAGTACCATATACCAAGGAGAAATCTTTTCTTGGCATAGGGTCTTGCATGTCTGCAACCATGGCTGTCAAAGGACCCTGCACTTTTTTTTTGTGTTATGTATTTATCTCCCCTGTGACTCCCTTACCACTCCTTCAGGCAAATTGCCCATGGACACTCACCTCTCACTCAGTTCTGCCACTGACTCAACCCCACATTACAGCCACCACAGGGTACCCCCATGTAACCCTTGTGTCGGGTGGGTCCTCCTTTTCCAAGGAAAAATGGCCTATAGGCCTAGGCATTGGACCTGGGTGCTGCTGTGATCAGGTTGGCTGCCACGGATCCTGAGGAGGCACTGATCCGGGCGGCCATCATCCGGCAGGAGAAGACACCATTTTTTTCATTTTTTCCTCCGATTTCCCCCAGCCGCTCTGTCTCTGAGCTTCCCCTGGTCTCAACCGGGAGCCACTGCAGAGTGATGCCAATCCCCAACTCACCCCAGGAGAGGAGAGCAGTCCTCTGGATGCTCAATCCTATTCCTTCCCATGCCTACCCTCCGGCTCCCGAGTCTGTTCCCGAACCCGGGTTGCCGGTGTGGTGTGTAGTAAGGCACCAGTGCCTCAGCCCTCTGCACCAATGAGCTGGCTGGACCCTGCACTTTAAATGACAGAATGACTGTTTGCCTTGTCTGTTTGCATCTTTAGCCATGTGGAAGTGCAGGGCCTTGAGAGCCCTGCACTTTTCCTGCCTGCTGAACAGCTACACAAATTCCTCACATTTATTGCCACACAAAACTGTAGGGCCCAGAGGTACCTACAGTTCCACTTGGAGACAGTCTCTTCCCTTGGTGCAGGGCTCAGAGGGCTCTATGCATCTGCATCTGTTTATTTATTTAAATAAAATATTTACCAGCAAAGACATACTGAATCATAAAGCTCATTTCCAAATGTATCCTGGGAGAGGGGGAGGGGATATGTACAAATTAATGAGGAGAAAGTTCAGTAATACAATAAGACACAGCAATGTACAATAATACACAATGTTCTTATATGGCATTATTAAAACAATACAAGTTGATAACCTCAGGAGAGTAAGATATCAGGCACTCTTAGACTATATTGTCAGGAAAACAAGACAAAGTAGGAGATGATCGATAATCAGGAGGGGACACAGGGAGGAGCAACTAGCAAGCATAGAGGTGGGAGAGGGAGACATAGTATCATATCATATCAACTATACTTGTGAGCACTATTCTAAAAAGACCAGAACATTGCACAATAATGATAAAAAACATATAATCACAATAAATAAAATTAAAAATTTCAGTTTTTAAAAGATAATCATAAATATCAAATTAAAATATACTAGCTATCATTAAAATCAGGAAAAGCATTGTGGAACAAATGCATTTTCAGGGCTATTTTAAAACTCTCAATGGTCAGGCACTCTCTAACCTGATGTGGTAGAGAATTCCACAGGATAGGGGTCACAAAATGAAAACAGTGTGCCCCAGAGGTCTTCAAATGAACCTTGGGAATCTCCAGCAATTCCTCATTGGAGGAATGGAGTGAGTGGAGGGGGAGATAGGGCCATAGAAAATCTTGCACCCAGTGCAGTTCCTGACCATGTAAGACTTTATAGGTCAATAACCCAACCTTGAGAGTGATTCACCAACATACCAGCAGCCAGTGCAGGCTGCAGAGCACAGGAGTGACATGGCAAGATCTTGATAAGCCAGTCAATAATGTGGCCACCACATTCTACACTAGTTTCAGTCAGTGGATATAAACCCCAAGTAGCCCCAGGTATAGGGCACTGCAGTAATCAAGCTATGAGGTTAGAAATGTGTGGACCAATGTAGGAATATTGCCAGGTGAGACGAGACACTTGATCCAGGCAATGTTCCACAGATGGAAAAAGGAGGTCTTAACAACAGCAGACACCTAAGATTTTAATGTCAGGCTGCTATCACACACAATGCCCAGATTTCACACCTGGTCAGAGGTAAGCAGCTGGTCACCCCCGAGCCAAAGCCTGGAAGGTTGGCCTGCTAACAACACTGCACCTTGGCAACCTGGATCCACTAACACCACTTTGGCTTTGTCCAAGTTCAACTTCAGCCAATTGGCTCTCATCCAGCCCTGAAGCTCAGAGAGGCAGCTGTTAAATACTAAGCCCATCCCACTCTGCTTGGGTACAAAGGACATGAAGCACTGAGTTTCATCTGTGTAGCAGGGAAAACTCATCCCAAACCACCTCATAATGTCTCCCAACTGCAGCATATACACTGCAAACAACATGGGGGACAGTATGGAGACCTGTGGAACCCCATATGACAGGGGAAGAGGGGCTGAGGAATAAATCCCCAGCACCAACCTCTGTGTCCTGACAGTGAGAAATGATCAAAACCATCTGAAAGCTGCACCAGACATTCCACATAGAATCAGCACCCCATGGTCTACAGTCTCAAAGGCTGCAGAGAGATCTAGGAGAACCAAGATGCGACAGCTCTCCCAATCCCTCACTATCAGGAGATCATTTAGTACCCAAACAAGGGCAGTCTCATTACTATGCCTCTTCCTAAACCTGAACTGGAGAGTATCATAAACATCATAAGATGTTTTTTTTTTAATTAAGTGTGCTTTATTGATTTTAAAAACACAGAACAATCCAATCACAATAAGAAGAAATAAACACAACAGTTACAATAAGCTATATGAAAAACAGCATAAACGAGACAATAACATGAACAGAACACCTCTACACCCACCTATCCCACCCATGAACAGCCCAAACCCAACCATGAGAGCAATGGCCCCAGAATGTCATATACCTGAGGGAGTACATCAGAATGAAAAGGGCATGCCAGCACTAAGGGTTCGCTGCAGTAAAAGATAGCAAAACATGGAGTGTCTCCCATCTATTATGGTACAAATGCAAGCATTTGTGTACAGGTGCAATTTGTTTTTATAACATTAAAGTTGTTGGATCTCATAATGCCACTCAGCATAGGAGGGAACCACATCGTTAGTCCAGTAGCGTAAAATTATTAATTTAGCTATAGTCATAATTAAGACCATAGGCACCTTGTGAGTGCCAATTAAGTCAGCCAGATAATGACCAACCAAGCAGATGGCTGGACTAAAGATGTCCTCCAACCCCAATAAGGGGTCAAGATTGGAACAGATAGCTGACCAAAAGGGAATCAACTTGCTACAGTCAACCAGTATATGCTGAAGATGACCAATCATTTGACCACAGCGAGAACACAATAGTGATGACAGTTTACCCATTTTATGAAGTTTGACAGGGGTATAATATAGGTTATGGAGTATGAAAAACTGTATGAGATGCAGTCGGTCTTGCTTTAAATTCTTATACAAGTCCCTCCAAACTTTGCACCATGTCGAGAGATCATCCAGTAGGTTGAGGGCTTGCATAAAATAATAACAGATTCCGGACAGGGTATGGGTGTTGAAAGATTGAAACAGCTTATAAAATCCAGACATAGAATGGGGTTGAGAGACCATAGAAAAAAAGTAATTTGAAATAGATGAATCCATAAGCGCCCATAGCTGACGTCCCAAATGTGAGGAGACAGCATGGGACAACTGAAATAATTTGAAATAAAATGTTTCAGGAAGCTGGAAGTATTCTACCAGGACCATGAAGACATCATGACATGTTAAATGGTTGTCCAGCTGCACTGCAAACCACCTTCTCAATAACCTTGCCCACAAAGGGCAGATTAGAGACAGGTGTATAGTTCACTAAACAATCTAGGTCAAGGGAGGATTTCTTCAGGAAAGGCACCACTACTGTCTCTTTCAGGGGGTCTAGAAACACACCTGTCTCCCCAAACACTGGGCTATTTCAGCAAGGACTGGGCTGATGACTTTAACTCACCCCACTAGGAGGAGCATTGGGCCCACATCCAAACTACAGTAGGTTGGGCACATACACAGGACAACCTGCACAATGTCTGCAATCACCAGCCAGTGAAGTCAGACCAAACAAACTTACTGCTTACAACCTCTTGCCGATCTCCACAATATCTATTTGAGGGCACTGAACAGATGTCAGACCTGATAGCAGAAATTGTATCCACAAAGAACTGAGTAAACTCATCACACTTTTCCTATGAAAATGCTCCCTGCAGCTAAAGACAGGTTGGATTGCACATCCTGTCAACAGTCCAGAAGAGCAGAGCTGGTCGATTCCTTGTCACAGCAAATTCCTTGGACAGGAATTCTGACTTCTTACAGGAGATTGCTGATTGATAGTCTTTATAATGGGCTACCAATCTACTCCCTGCATTAGTTAAGGGGATCAGGTAAGGGGAAGACATAGTGATGGGTATAGGATAAAGAGAGGG
Source organism: Neoceratodus forsteri (assembly GCA_016271365.2). Lineage (NCBI taxonomy): Eukaryota > Metazoa > Chordata > Ceratodontiformes > Ceratodontidae > Neoceratodus > Neoceratodus forsteri. Next base: position 1,159,237,151 of record CM057458.1, read on the forward strand.
GGAGGAGAGTAGAGAAGTTAGCAGGGAGATGGATTGGATGGGATGGAAGAGTAGGAGCAATTGAAGGAGTAGTGAATGGGAGTGAGGTGAGGGATGAATGGGAAAGGTTTGGAGGGAGGAATGGGGGTTAGAGGGAGAAGAAAGGGAGGGGTTGAGAAGGGAGGAGAGGAAGAGTGTAAAGGTTGGAATAAGTAAGTAGTGGATAGAAAAAAGTGGGAAGGCAATGCATTTGGCTAAGGACTATTGCAGGAGGGAGCAGTGTGGACTTGGAGTGTCAACAAAAGAGAGAGAGTTTGGAGGAGGCAGAACAAATTGTAAGGGGAAGAGAGTTCCAGATGTTAGGAAAGCAGAAAGAGAAGGCATTCTGCATATTAAAGGATTTATGAGAGGGGGAGTAATAGGAAATGACAGCCTGAGTTTCAGAGAGAGTACGAGGAGGTGGGCATAGGGAAGAGAAGAGAGCTGAGGTAAGGGGGGGGTAAAGCCAGCCAGAATTTAGAAATGAAGGAGGCACAGTGGGTTAGGTGATGATCTTCCAAGATGGGAGGGAGAGGGCAGAGTACAAAGTACAGTAGTGAGTGCATGCCAAAGCAAAACATCCGCAGAAGGAGTGGAAGAGGGGGTCAAGGCTTGCCAAGGTGGACTTTGGTGCAGCACCGTAGACAATGGCACCATAATCAAAGACATGGATGATCATCTTACTGATGATATCTCAAAGAGCAGGAATAGGGATGTAGCTTTTGTTCTTATAAAGGGTAACGAGCATTGGGTTGAGGTTTTTGTGAATGGCATCTGTGTGCAGAGAAAAACCAAGGTGTCAGTCAAGTCAGACACCAAAGTAAATAAATGAGGGTATGTTGCCAATTGTACCCTCTTCTAGAGTGTGGAAGGTGGGTGGGAATGTAGCCAAGAAAGCCTCTGACTAGTGCCATCTTCTTAGGATTTAGGTATATTGATTTGACCTGAACCATTTCTGGACATTGTCAAAATCAAGTTGAAGCCTGATGTTAACTCTGATGAAGATGACCCAGATGAAAACAGGACTGTGTCATCTGCATACATGTGGATGGATGCAGAGGAGCAGGCTGAGGGTAGGTCATTGAGGAACATGGAGAAGAGCAACGGGCCAAGGATGAAGCCTGGGGACCACTGGTGTGTATGGGGAGGGAGGTCAGGGATTCTCCAGTTCTCACTGATTGAGTTCTTCCTATTAATTAGGAGCTGACCCAGCAAGTTGCAGGGTCTGAGAGACCCAGTGACTTGAGTTTGTCAAAGAGAAGAGGGCGGGAGACAGTATCAAAAGCTTTTGCTAGATTGACAAAGATTGCGGCATTGAGGAAGCCTTGGTCCATGCCAGTATGGATGCAGTGAATGAGCCTGAGGAGAGAGGATGTGGTAGAGTGTTTATGAAAGCCAGACTGGAAGGGGGTGAAGAAGGAGGAGGAGTCAAGGAAGGGGGACAGATGACATGGAACAATGTGCTCTCGGAGTATGGATACAGTTGGAAGGAGAGATATGGGGCAGAAGTTGCCAGGAGAGGAGGAGTCACCACTTTTTGCGAGGGGGATGACAGTTTTATGCTTTCAGGAGTCTGGAACTGAGGCAAGAGAGAATGAGAGGATGAGACGGGAGGAGATGGGGAAGGCACTGGCAGGCGCAGTGAGGAACAGGAGCTTGGGTTCATGACCATTAAGGCTTCCACCCTTCTGAGGGTTAAAAACCAGGAGGGCATTTAGAGAGGTAAGGTGGGGTAACTGACAAGAAGGAGAAGGGGTGCAACAGGGGGGGTCATTGTACACAGAATATGAGGCAGGTGTATCACATGCATGTGGTATACCAATCAGACTGTGTCACCCTGTGCCCTCCTCTGTTGCTTGTCCAGCAGGGCCCCTGTGGCCACTGTCCAGGTGGGGCCCCGTACCACAGTCTGACACTGTACATGGCTACTGGTAATAGCACTGAACCCAGGCCAATTCAGTCCACCCACCCACACACAAACATTCCATCACACCTGCCTGCTAGGCTGCAGTACCTCCTGTTCACCTTTGTTTGGTGATGGAGCATCCCTGCAAAGCTGAAACTGAGCATGGTGGGGGTGTGAAAATGGCCAGAATACATTGCAGCAATGAGCTGAGCATGAGGGGAATGGGCTTGCAATGCGCAGTGAGGCTATTTGCATATTCCGGATGAATGTTGCAATTCTGCACACAGCACAAGTGGCTTTGCAGTGCACATTTTGCTATGATCTGTATTAGACTCAGGTCACCTGCCCGCTGCGCAACTCCCACTGTGAGATTCGCGCATGTTTGGAATCTTCAGCCAGACTTGCATGACTACATCTCATGGTGCATCTTCTAAATGAATTATTATTTTGTGCAGGCACATCTCAGTTGTGTGGCACAGGCAATTGTGCATTGCATCCTGGGACTTTTGAATATGGGGCCCTTAATGTTTTGATAGAGATTTTAGTCAGTTTGGGAAACACAATTAATTGTGAAATCCCTCAGGATGAGTAGCTCGCCAGAGGAGGCATGAGTTAGTGCATAGTAGTTTGGTGACAGAAGCAGTAGATGACCCTTCACTGCAGTAGACACCTGCCATGAAGATGGGAAGAGAAAACAGGAAGGAGAGTTTAAGGATGAGGAGCCTGTAAGCAGTGGGGGAGGTGATAGAGAGCACGACAGTAGATTGAATGTAGGAAGAAAGATAGATGGAGATTCCACCACCATTCTTGGCACATTCTTGATGGTAGAGGGAGTAACCAGGGATGGTGATAGCAAAGTCCGGGATCTTGGGGTGGGGAAACCAACATTCAGAGACTATAAGGACATCAGGGAGAAGTGAGACCAGGAGGGGTTGTAGCACATCAATTTTGGGCAAGAGACTATGAACATTAATGTGAGCCACACATAGACCTCTTGGGGGGTCAGTGAGGAGGGACTGGGTAGGTCCGGGGTTGGGCTCTATGTCACCTGTTGTGAGAAGCAGTAGGAGAAGGATATGTCTGGCAGGGACTGAGGTGTGCCTGCAATGTGATGGAGAGGATAGGGGGAGTGGGGGTGGTGGGAGAGTGAGATTCTAATGGACACCTGGTGGAGCCAGGAAAAAAGCAGAGGAAAGGATGGAGGAATCTGGAAGCCAGGGGGAGTGTAGAGGGGGGAGGACACAGGAGGAGGGAAGAGTAGAGGAGGAGACAAAAGGATGGGAGAAGGGGAGAGAAGGAGGAGGAGGAGGGGGAGCAGTAAAGCAGGGAGGAGGGAGAGAGTTTGGGGGAAGTAGAAAGGGTAGGAGAGAAATCACAATTGGTATACAAGATGGCTGCATAATGGGGAGTCGAGGGGAAGGTATTTAAGAGTTGACAAAGGAGGGAGTGGGGTAGTAGTGGTTACTGGGAGGACCCAGGAATGAGAGAGAAGGTAATGAAGGGTGGTAGGAGTTGGGTGGGAGGTATTGGGGCTCAAGCAGAAAGTTAGGAAAGCAGGAGGGAGAATTGGTGTAGCAAGATGCTGAGTATAACAGCAGTGATGAGAAAGGTTGGGACAAGCTGAACTGGCTACTAGAATAGGGAATGGCATCACAATCCGCACAGGGGTTGTATACAGACCCCCGTCTCAAGGAGAGGAAATGGACAAGAAAATGATAGAGGGCATTCTCAAAATGGCTGCAAAAAGGGAGATACTATTGATGGGGGACCTGAATATGCCAGATATTAACTGGGTAACATGGACTGCAGCCACATCCAAGAGCAGGGTCATTCTCGATGCCCTACAGGGAGCATGCCTTAGACAGCTAGTGGTGGAACCCACTCAGAAGGGAGCAATATTAGACCTGGTACTGTCAAATGGAGAGAGGATCACAAACTTAGAAGTCAGTAGACACCTGGGAACAAGCGACCACTGCACAGTGTGCTTCACAATAAACACAACCATGGAGACAAGCCATACAAATACAAGGATACTGGACTTTAGAAGGGCAGACTTTGGCATAATGGGTGAATACCTGAGGAATGCATTTGCAAATGGCCAGAAAGGAGGGGTGGAAGAACAATGGGGAAAAATCAAAACTGCCATCACGGAGGCAACAAGTCTTTGAGTGAAACAAATAAAGAGAAAACAAAGCGGAATAAAAAACCACTATGGCTCTCAAAAGAAGTGTCAGGGAAGGTTAAGGAGAAAAAGGCTGCATTCAAAAAGTATAAGGAATCATAGACTGAGCATGACAGGGAACTGTATCAATTAAAGCAGAAAGAAGTGGGGAAGGCAGTCAGAAAAGCAAAGGCCCAAACCGAGGAAAGGATAGCCAACTCAGTAAAGAAGGGGGATAAAACCTTTTATAGGTACATTAGGGAACATAGAAAGGTTAAGGGAGGGATAGGGAAGATTAATAAAGGAGAGGGGGAGGTGGGCAGAGGGAGACAGTGAAAAGGCAGAGATAATGAATGAATACTTTTGCTCAGTATTCACAAAAGAAGAAGAGGAGTTACCTAAACCAAACAGTAGAAGCACTCTGGATAGTGGGGTTGATACCAGTCCATTTAAAGAAGAAAGAGTACTGAAAGAACTTCTAAAACTCAAGGTGGACAAAGCAATGGGGCCTGACGGGATTCACCCTAGAATCCTAAAAGAGCTAAGGGAGGACCTAGTGACACCACTAACCACACTTTTTAACAAATCATGGGAAGATGGAGTGGTACCTGAGGACTGGAGGAGGGCAGATGTGATTCCCCTTCACAAAAGTGGGAGCAAGGCAGAAACAGGAAACTACAGACCTGTTAGTTTGACGTCAGTGGTAGGGAAAATGATGGAATCACTTCTGAAGGAAAGAACTGTTGAGTACCTAGAGGCCAGCGGTGCACTGGACCCAAAGCAGCATGGATTCACAGCAGGAAGGTCATGTCAGACAAATCTAATCGATTTCTTTGGGTGACCAAAGTAATAGACCAGGGGAGGGGCTGTGGATATGGCCTACCTAGACTTTAGCAAGGCATTTGACACAGTCTAGCACAAAAGATTAATAATCAAGTTAGCCAGCCTGGGAGTGGGTCCCAGGGTGGTAGCCTGGTGAGAAACTGGCTGCACAACAGGACACAGAAGGTAATAGTGAATGGAACACATTCTGAAGAAAGGGGTTACTAGTGGAGTACCTCAGGGCTCAGTATCAGTCCAGTCCTCTTTAACGCTCTTTATAGGTGACATTACAGAGGGTCTGGAAGGAAAGGTATTCCTCTTGCAGATGACACAAAGATCTGTAACAGAGTTGATACACAAGGGGGTAGAAAGGATGAGAAGGGACTTGGCAAGGTTGGAGGAATGGTCAGACATATGACAACTTAGATTCAATGCAAAGAAATGCAAAGTAATGCACCTGGGAAATAAAATCCAGGAGAAGAGTACACAATAGCAGGGGAGGTACTAACAACAACAATAATGGAAAGGATCTGGGTGTAGTCATATCAGATGACCTAAAGGTGGTATGCAATGTGAGAAGTCAGTAGGAAAGCCAGGGGATACTGGGATGCATAGGGAGGGGCATCACAAGTAGAAAAAGGGAAGTGGTTATCCCTCTATACAGACAGTTGGTGAGACCCCATCTGGAGTACTGCGTGCAGTTTTGGAGACCTCATCTACACAAGGACATAGACAGGACGGAAGCAGTCCAGAGGAGGGCAACTAAAATGGTGCAGGGTCTACATCAGAAACCATATGAAGAGTGATTGAGGGAGCTTAATATGTATACCCTTGATGAAAGGAGGGACAGGGGGGACATGATAGAAACTTTTAAGTACCTCAAGGGAATCAACAAAGTCCAGGAGGGCAGCATCTTTCAGAAAAAGAGATGTGTAAGAACAAGGGGGCACAATTTAAAGTTAGAGGGGGGACGGCTCAGGGGTAATGTGAGGAAATTCTTTTTCACAGAGAGAGTGGTGGACGCATGGAACCACCTTCCTGGAGAGGTTGTGGGGTCTAAAACAGTGGAGGAATTCAAACATGCATGGGACAGACATAAGGCAATTATAGTGGGGAGTTGCAGGAAATAGGCTGTTGGTTAGCTAGAATCTGCAGCTTATCCAGTAGGTAGGGAAATGGGCAGACTGGGTGGGCCAAATGGTCCTTATCTGCCGTCAAAGTCTATGTTTCTATGTTTCTATAATTATAATTTATTTATTTGGTACAGTGCAATGCTTTACAGCCTTGGTAGTAATAGAACATAAGTGAGCCTTAGAGAACACAGCTAACAATGAGAGCAAAATATGGTTACACAGATAGAGCACAAGCTAACAATGATTGCTAATAGTGCTTAAACAGGGGTGTCACTGGTCAACAAGCACTAGGCAAAATAGGACTGCATGCACTTGACAGGTTAGATTACTTACATAAATGACTGGCAAATGATATAACATCTGAGCAGATAAAACAATTACAAGAAGCTAGGCAGCAGCAAGGAGCTGTAGCAGTTAAGGTAATCATTGCAAGTATAGGCAGTCTGGCATTCTTGTGGGGAGGCAGGATCTTGGCAATTTTAGTACAGCTTCTGCAGTGTAAGGCATTAATTGTTTAATAGCTGGTAGCTGTTACAATGTAATTAGTTGAAGGGCTATTACTGTGACAGTGTTAGGAACAGTTAGCTGAAGGGACCTGCATGAATGAGAATACAATTCCACTATCCACAAATGAAATTTGCAAACAATTGATGTATGCACCAGATAAGGTTCTACTTAATACCACAAAAGTAGGGAAATGTGGCTTGGTACCACTCGAAGTGATCTCTATCACCCTCCTGGGCATTAGAGGAATTTTTGGCAAGAAATTGTGAAGTTTGTATTTGTTGCCGACCAGCTGTTTGGGTTAGCAAGGTGGATTGTCCTCAACGATTTCAACATATGGGTTGATGACAAACTATTACATTTTGGACAGGAGTTCTTCCAGATCATGTTAGCTCTGGGCCTGGCACAAACAGTTGCTTCTGGCATGGGCAAACATGGACAGGTGCTGAACCTGGTGTTCCACATGGGACTCGAGGTTGAGAACCTCAGGATTGATGCAATCAGTTGTGCAGATCATTGCACCATCAGTTTGGGGTTCATTTCACCTCTATATGGCCCTACCCCTGTGGAGGTTGTGAAATACTGCCCTTTGAGAGGGTTGAACCCTGAAGATCTTTTGGCAATGCTTGATACCTTGGGCATGTTGATGGTTTGTGTTGTGGGTATGGGGAAAGTTGAGGTGGCCTAGAATAGGGCTTTCGCTGCAGCCTTTGGCTCATTATCTCCATTTCATGTCCATCCCTTGTTTTCTCATCTTGGCTCACCATGGTTAAATGGTGAACTAAGACTGAATAATGGATATGGCAAGGAGGTTAGAAAGTTATTGAAGGAGGTCTGGGGCTCAGGAGGACAAACTAGTTTTGACTGCTCACTACGGAGAGTATCAAAGGATAATCTCTCATAAAAAGACAGAATTTCTGTCCATAGTGGTTGTGGCTGGGAAAAAGAGATCATCTCAGCTTTTTTGGGCTGTAGACAGTCTTTTATATCCGGCCTGTTTGGAAAATGTAAAAGGTGTGTCTTTGACACAGTGTGAGGAATGTGCTGAGTTTAATTTGGATATGTTGTCCTTCATTAGAGCTGGGATCTCCTTCCCTGGGCAGTCATTGCCCAGCAGTGCTGAATCTGGGTGCCGTGTGGTAGCTGCACATTATTATTATCTATTTAGGGTACATATATAGAGTAAGGGACTTAAAAGTTTAAAAGCATTGTGTAGGGTTGCCAGATAAAAAAAAATGTGAGAGGGGAGGATGTGGGAATCTAGCAGCTGGTACAGACAGAAGGGAATCTAGGAAGGTTGGAGGAGGAGACAAGCAGGATGATACTGGGGGCAAGAGGGGAAGGGAGAGAAGTTAAATGTAAAGGATGGAAAGCTGCAGTGTTCCTGGACTCAAAGAGAAGAGCAAGGGTGGTCTGGTGTGCAGGCATCTGGGGAAGCTGAAATTGGAGGTAAGTTGGTTAAGATGGGAATTAGAGAGTTGGGGGTAGATGGAAGAAGGAACAATGGAGAGAAGATCCACTTTGGACTGCTACAATTGCCATGGGGTCAATAAATAAGTGGGAATGGGGGGTTGCCAAGCCCTCTAGAGACAGTCTCCACATAGACCAGGCAGTACTAGAATAGGGGAATTGCAAGAGATAAGGACACATGGAATGTGAGGAGAGAAAACTGTGCAAGGAGGCATAGGAATGGTGATGGAAGGAGATGCTAAGCTTTGTCCTGATGTAGAAGGACCAGCATCAAACAGGTTCTCTGTACTGACAGCACTACAGTACCAGGTGACACACAGGAGGATCAAGGCTCAAAAAGCATAGAGGAAAAGATCTGCAATATGGGAACAGAAGGGGAGAGTAGATCAAGGGTGAAAAGAACAATATACAGTCAAAGAGGAGCTAACGGTGGAGAGGAGGGTGGAATAGTGGGAGAACATGGAAGGAGGGGGACTGCAGTGAATAGCATTGTACCCCATGGTGGAAACAGATGAAGGGGGACAGGGAAGGAATTGGGTTAAAGCAGTGGGACTACAGAAGGGAGGACCAACAGGACCAATAGGGAGCACATGATCATGGAAGTACTACAGAAGGAGAGATTTGTGGAACATCTGGTTGCCAATGGACTACAAGACCCAAGGTAGCATGGTTTCACTAGGGAAGATCATGCCAGACCAACCTCATTGAATAGTTTAACTAGGTGACAAGGGAGGTGAATCGGGGAGGGCAGTGGATGTGGCCTATTTGGACTTCAGAAGCCCTTTGATACTGTACCACATAGAAGGCTATTAACCAAACTGGGGAATATGGGAGTGGGCAGGACAGTAGTAAAGTGGGTGGCTAACAGGCTGTGCAGCAGGACACAGAGGGTAGTGGTAAATGGCTGTCACTCTACAGAGGAAAGAGTGATCAGTGGGGTACCACAGGGATCAGTGCTGGGGCTAGCTGTATTCAACATCTTCATCAGAAACATTGAGCAGGACTTAGAAGGCATAATTTCCCCTGTTCACTGATGACATGAAGCTTTGTAACAGAGTGGGCATGCCAGAGGGTATAGACAGAATGAGGAGGGACCTATTGAGGCTTGAAGAATGGTCAAGGGTTTGGTAATTGAAATTCAATGCAAAGAAGTGCAAAATAATGCATATGGGGCACAAAAACCCTGAAACAACGTATCAGTTTTGGGGTGAGGAAATAGCATGCACCAAGCAGGAAAAGGACCTTGGAGTTATCATCTCTGATGACCTCAAGGTAGGGGAAACAGTGCAACAAAGCAGCAGATAAAGCAAATAGGATGCTGGGTGCATAGGCAGGGGCATCACCAGCAGGAAAAGGAAGTCATAATTCCACTATTCAAAACACTAGTGAGGCCCCACCTAGAGCATAGTGTACAGTTCTGAAGACCATACCTATGTAAGGACATACACAGGGTAGAGAAGGTACTGAGGAGGGCAACAAAGATGGTACAGAGATTGCATCACAAGTCCTATGAGGATAGGCTGAAGGACTTGAATATGTACTCCCTGGAGGAGAGGAGGGAGAGGGGGATATGATAGAGTATACAAGTACATTACAGGGGGGATCAGGGTGCAGAAATACACTATTTCCCAGTGAAAAAGATGTTCCAGGACTAGATGGCATGGGATGAAGTTGGAGGGAGGGCGATTCAGAGGAAATGAGAGGAAGAATTTCTTCACAGAAAGGGACAAGTGGAACACACTTTCAGTGGAAGTGGTGGGGGCTGAAACAACCACAGGATTTAAGAATGTATGGATAGACATAAGGGAATTCTGGAGGTCAGGGGAAAATGGGCAACAGACTTCTAGAAAAACATTAAGGGAACTTACAAGCTCAAATGGGTAGACTGGGTGGGCCATAGGCCCTTATCCACTGACAGTATCTACGTATCTATGTACCTATGTATAAGTGAAGGGAAGGAGGCTGTCCCACCAGGGACAGACAGATGGACAAAGGGCAAGACAAGGGGAGGATAAGGTGTTGATAATGGAGGATTCCATTATCAAGGGTATACTAAGGGAAGGAATGTCATCAGGGATGGAAACAGGTTGGGCAGGGCCTAGGATCAAGGAAACAATAAGGAAGGTCAGGAGCAAACCTCACTTGATCTTTTACTTAGGGGCAAATGGCAGGAAATGAGGTAAGAGTGATGCAACAAATGTTTAAACAGCTAGTAGGGTGCTGCAGGGAGTCAATGAGTTCAATGGCATTACTGGAAGTAATCCTAGTCCTCAAGGCCAGTACAGGCAGAAAAAGGAAAAATGAGGAGTTCAGTATGGTTGACCCCCAAAATACAAAAACACATAAAAAAAAAAAATTAATAAACTTAAAGTTGACGCTAGTGTAGAAAATAGAACTAAGTATAAAAAAGAACTTAAAATCACTAAATCCCTTATTAAAAATGAAAGGAAACAAATTGAATTTAAACTGTCAACATTGGAATATAATCCAAAATCCTTCTATGCGTATATAAATAAAAACAAAAATTCTAATTCACCAATATCTACCATTGTTAATGAAGGAACAGTCATTGAAAATGGATTAGAGGTAAGCAATATATTCAATAAATATTTTGGGTTGGTGTTCACAAATAAAGAACCCTTAAATGATTCAGTATATCATTATTCTAGTCCATATCAAGAAATTACTATGAGGGAAATAAAAGAGGCAATTAGATTTCTAAAAGAAACTTCATCTTCAGGGCCAGATAATGAAAATACATATTTCATTAAACAAATGTCGGATGCACTTCTGTACCCACTATACATGACTTTTAACAAATCATATAAGAATGGGGAAGTTCCTCATGACTGGAGGTTGGCTACGGTGATACCAATATATAAGAAGGGAAATAAGAGTAAGGTTGATAATTACAGACCTATTAGTTTGACATCGGTGGTGTGTAAAATTATGGAAAGGATATTGAAACAAAGGTTGGATCTAGAATTAACAACTAAGGGTGTACAGGATATCACACAAGAGGGATTTTGTACGGGAAGATCATGCACTACAAATCTTATTACTTTTTATAAGAGTATAAGTATTAGTTTGGATAATGGTATTCCAGTGGATGTTGTGTTCTTGGATTTTAACAAGGCATTTGACAAAGTTTCACATAGTCTCTTAGTTATGAAATTGATCAAGTTGGGATTTAATGGCTATACTGTCAAATGGGTTGATGAATGGTTGAAAGATAGAAGCCAGAGTGTGAGAATTGGGAATATATCTTTGTCTAGTATCCCGTTTACAAGTGGAGTACCCCAAGGTTCTGTCTTGGGCCCTACATTGTTTGGAATATTTATTGGGGACCTACAGTTGGGGGTTAGTAGTCAGTTTAGCAAATTTGCAGATGACACTAAAATATCAACAGAAGTGGATTCAGAAATAAAAATCAATTTATTAAAAAAAGACTTAATGATTATTGAAAAATGGGCAAAGGACAATAATATGTGGTTAACACTGACAAGTGCATGGTGATGCACTTGGGTAAAAAGAACCCCAGTGTTGATTATACACTAGGTGGGAATCAAATCAAGATTGGAACACAGGAACAAGACTTAGGAGTAATAGTAAACAATAAATTTGACTGGAGTAATCAATGTATTAAAGTTATCCAAACAGGAAATCGAATTACTAATGCTATAAAAAAATCATTTATAATGCGTAATAAAGAATGTATAATGAAATTGTATAAAGCTTACATTAGACCACATACTGACTATGCAGTTTCCTTTTAGGCTCCATATTTGGAAAAAGATAAAAAAAAATGATAGAAAGTCTACAGAGAACAATGAGCAAATTAATTCCAGAAATAAAATCCCTATCATATCAAGATAGGGTGAAATCTCTGGGATTATATGATTTACAAGCAAGACATGATAGAGGGGATTTGTTGTTATTGTTCAATATTTTGAATGATGAACATCTTATGGAATTAAGTGGACTAACCTATATGGATAAAATATATGGATTAAGATGTAATAACAGACAAATTAAAGTACAAAAGGCAATTACCAATAAAAGAAAATACTTTTTTACAGTGAGAACCACAGTACTTTGGAATTCCTTGCCACAGTGTATAGTCGAACAAACATCTTGGAAACAGTTCAAAGTTCAACTAGATAAGTTATTGCTGGGTAGTTGAAAACAATTTCCCCCACTATTGTGGGGAAAGTGGTCCCGATGGGCCTAGTGCCTGCTTCCACTTTAATAACCAAGAGTAATACCAAGAGTAATAAGTAGCTAAGGGACTTGTGCACTTTGGAGGGGTTCATTTGCTTTGGAGGATGGAGGGACAAGTGGAAGGATGAAATACTATGTTGAAAGGATAGACTGCACCTTGGCGAGGATGGATCTAGAGAGCTTAGAGATAAACTGGTAGAACACATGACTGTGGTCCTGCATTTAGACTGATTGGGGTGGAGTATGAGGCTAGGAAAGGCCTGGAGATCCACAAATGGGGTGGGAAGCTAGCTGGCAGTGCCCCATAAATGATAGTAGGGAATAGAAAAGAGGGTGGTGGTAAGTAAGTAAATCAAATTTTTATTCATGATCATTGTCACAGTGATATGAACATGACCATACCCCAGTTGAGCCAAAGTTCATTTTCAGTGGCCACCATTTGTGTAGTACAGTGTTGCTAAAGGGCTATACAGAGTTACTAGATGCAAAGGGTTACAGCGCAGTTAAATTTTTAAAATCTTTTATGGGTAATGAGTATCATAGCATGGTTACTAACATGGCAAAAAGGTAAGCTCTAGGGATTTGGAAGTGCCTAATGCAAAGAAAGATTCTATGTGATAATGGTGACTGCCAAAGGGCAATCTCCATTAGGGCAAAGTCAGAGCACCAAAAATCACTTTTGGTGCTCTGACTCCCTGGTGCACAACAAAACAGCCCTGGGGACTTGCATTTTGTTTACATTTATGTGGGGGGATGCAGCCCCTGCACCTGTCCCCGTGGGAGGCTTTGCCCCCTGCACTCTCCTACACAAGGATTCTCAACTCCAGCTCCAGAGGGGTGCATGTCGGAGGGGGAGCAAAACATAAAAAAAATTTCTGGCCAGGCACAACAAAAATAAACCTGGACCCGTACCTGAACCCAGCACCCTAGCCACCAAAGCTGTGAGCCAAACCACTACACCATGGGGCCAGCTCAGCAGCCTACTGCAGTGCCACCCCTCAAATCCCCTCCCACCCCTCACTGAGTATGCTCTCTCCTACCCCATGCATAACTGTAGCGACTTCCTGTTGCTACGGTCACCAACCCACCCTATCTGGTAGCTGTAGCTGCCTGGTAGCCACTGTGCCATGCATCACGATCGAGTCACCCTTTCAGTGGTTGCTCAATCGCTGTCATGCACATCATGATATACCCAAAACAACATTAAGTTACATTGCAGATGCAGTATTCAGAGAACTTACTTTTTGAGGCAGTAGTGTCATCTCTGTGCTGCTGTCTGTTGTGACTGGTGTAGATTAACCCCTCTCATAGTCTGGGCAGCAGATTAATGGTTTCTCTGCATTGAGCATTGCCCATTTTGGATAGGTCCAGGCCATATTGGTTTATTTTTCAGCATGACATGCATAGGCAGTGTGTTCCAAACTGTAGGTCCCCTGAACAGGAATGATGATCTGCCAATGATGGTTGTCATCTTGCAAGTCCTGTATTCAAAATTGTCTGCTGATCTCAGGGTGGACCCATGAGTAGTTTTCAGCTCAAATTTATCCAGAATGTAACATGGAAGTTGGTGTTTGCCCACCTTAATCATAAAGTTTAGCAGGTGACTCTTTCTCCTCATCTCCAAGCTTGTCCATGCCAATTCCCTATATAATAGGCAGTGGTGCCTTGTGCATGGGGCCCCAGTACATAAATTACAAACTTATTGTATAGTACATTGATTCTATTTAATTAATTACTGGGTGTCCCTCCACACGGGACATCCCTGTAGTTTTTGACAGGCATTACCATTGTCTTAACTATCCTTATTCTAGCTTCCCTTGGTTTGTATAACGAATATGGTAAACTGCCCTTAGTTTTTTGTTTAAACTTTTAGTCATGCGATCTATGTGGGAATTTCATTTGCAGTTCTTGTCTATCCATAGGCTCAGGTACTTGCAGACATTGACTATTTCTAACTTATTTCCTGCTTAAGTTGTGATAATTTGCTCTTCCAGTGTCTTTGTAGGTCTATGGAGAGGCTTAAAGAGGATCACTTTTGATTTTCAATACAGTAGTTTAACACCAGTTTCTGGTTATAATGGAAGAACTGTAATAGGTTAAAAGCCTCTTACTAATGTTGTGCTGTGGTTAGCCCTGAAGCCAAATTGGAATATGTTCCAGAGGTTATGATGCTCTATGTAGGTGGTTAATTCACTTACCAACCTTTCTAATAGTTTGGAGATCATTGGTAGCATGGAAAAAGAGGCTAGTTGTAAAGGATGATGAAAGATTTGGAGGGCCATGTGTGTGAATGCTCGAAGACTGGGCAACAAGATTGCAGACCAAGAGGCCACCATGGCAGGGCAGTACCTGGTTCTAGTCAACATCACTGGGACTTGGTGCAATGAAAACCAGGACTGGGTTATGGCAGTTCCAGGATTTGCCCTGCTCAGAAGGGACAGGATCAGAAGAAAGTGAGAGGAGTAGCTCTTTATGTAAAAGACAGCATAAAGGCTACAGAAATACAAGGGGATCAGGGGAGAGGGGGTACTATGGGTCACTCTGGAGAAAAGGAATGTTGCTGTTATCTGTGCTGGAGTGACATAGAGACCTCCTATACAGATGGACAAAGTGGATGGGGAAATGCTGGATGCAATCTACAGGATGGATTGTAAGGGAGATTTGTTGCTGGTGGGAGACTTTAACCTACCTGATGTGAATTGAAGACTCCCAGAATTGGCAACTTCCAAGAGCAAGAACATCCTGGACTTCTTGCAGGAGGTATTCCTCAGGCAATTGGTAATGGAACCCACTAATGGGGAAGCATTACTCCACCTAATGTTGATGAACAAGGACAGTGTTGATGACATCGCAGTGGCAGACCACCTGAAGACCACTTACCATCATGCAGCGTGGCTTGGTATAAAAATTAGGTTTGCATCAAACTGTACAAGGGTGAGGGTCATGCACTTCAGGATGGCAGGTTTCAAAATGATGGGAGAATGCCTCAACAAAAGTCCTGGCAGGCATAGGGATACTTGGAGGAGTCGAGGACTAGTGGGCAAAAATAAAAGAGGATATTGAAAGAGCTATGAACCTCTGTGTCGGGCAGGTCTGCAAAGGCAAGAGGAAAATAAGGCCACTATGGTTCTCTAAAGAGCTAGTGGAAACAGAAAGATTGAAAATAAACTAGCATTCAGAAAGTACAAAAACACAGAAGGAAGAAGATTGGGTAAATTACAAGGAGAAACAAAGGGAGATAGTGAAGGCAGAGAGGAGACCAAAGGCATAAATGGAGGAGAATATTGCCCAGTCAGTAAAACATGGGATAAAACCTTCTTCAGATACAGTATATTAGTGAGAAGAGCAAGAACAATATGGGATAATAAGGATTAAAGGTGAAGGAGGGGTCTGTGAGGAAGGAGCTCAAGGGAAGGCAAATACTGTGTATTGAGAATATACTTCTGTTCAGTATTTACAACAGAAGGAGTCAGTGATGGGTCAAAGATAAAAAACTGGGGCAGAATTGGTAGGAAGGTGGACACTGGTCCTTTTACAGAGGAGGAAATCCTCATGGTGCTAGCAAGATCTAAAATTAAAAAGGAAATGGACCAGGTGGGGTTCACCCAAGGATACTGATGGAGCTCAGAAAGGTGCTGGCTGCACTCCTGGAAACTTTGTTAAACTTATCGCTGTAGCAAGGGAGGTTCTGATGGACAGGAGAAGGGCAAATTTGGTCCCACTTCACAAAAGTGGGATTATGGAGGAAGCATGAATCTACAGACCTGTCAGCTTGACTTCAGTAGATGGCAAAGTGATGGAACCACTTTTGAAGGTAAGGATAGTTGAATACCTTGAAACAAGTTGATTGCAGGATTGAGCAACATGGTTCCATGAGGGGGAGATCCTGCCAGACAAATTTGATTGAGTTTTTCACCTGGGTGACCAGAGAAGTAGATCAGGGTGGAGCAGTGGATGTGGTCTAACTGGATTTCAGGAAGGCCTGAAACACTGTTCCACATAGAAGACTGGTAAACAAGTTAGCCTGTCTAGGAGTTGGACAGAAAGTAGCAAACTGTGTTAGAATTTGACTGAGCAAGAGGAGTGAGGGTGTGATGGTAAATGGAGCCCACTTGGGAGAAGGCACAGTGACCAGAGGGGTGCCTCAGATGTCAGTACTAGTCTTTGTAATCTTCAATGTCTTCATTAGTGACATTGCTGAAGAACTAGAAGAGAAAGTCTGCCTGTTAACAGATAACACAAAAGTCTGAAACAGGGTGGGGTAGAAAAACTGAGGAATGATTTGCAGAGGCTAGAAGAAAGGTCAAGTGTTTGGCAGCTGGGTTTCAATGCAAAAAAAAAAATACAAAATCATGCACTGGGGCACAGAAACCTGAAGGCTATATTTTAATTCACAGGGGAGGTACTAGGAAACCCCAAACAGGAAATGGACCTGGGGTAATCATTTCTGGTGACCTGAAGGTAGCCGAACAGAGTTAAAAAGGTGGTGGAAAAGGCTAATGAAATGCTAGGGTGCATAGTGAGGGGTATCACCAGTAGGAAGAAGGAGGTAATATTACCACTGTACATATCACTGGTAAGACAACACCTTGAGTACGGTATACAGTTCTGGAGGTCCCACCTCAGGAAGGACAAAGATGGAATGGAGGCAGCAGAAAGGTGGGCAACAAAATTGGTGCAGGGATTACAGTAAAAGTCCTACAAGGGATGACTGAGAAAACTAAATATATACTCACTGGAGGAAAGAAAGGAAAGGGGGGTGATATGATAGAAACATTCAAGTACATAAAGGGTATTAATAAGGTACAGGTAGGTAGCATTTGCCACAGAAAGACAGACTCAAGGACAAGGGATCATGCTATGAAGCTGGTGCTGAGGGGATCAGAGGGATGTGAGGAAATACTTCTTCACAGAGAGGGTGGCTGAAGCCTGGAACAGGCTGTGGTGGGTGTCAAACGGTCACAGGATTCAAGCATGCATGGGACAGATACAAGGGGACCTTGGAAGTAATACAAGGGGTGGTGATAACTGTAGATCATGAGGGGTCTGTGCTGACACAGTAGGCAGGGAATCTGGGCAGACTAGGTTCCATGTCATAATGACGAATGATAAAAAGCACCTCTCAAAAACAGCCACTACAAAAAAAAAATGCTCATACTACTATGCTACAAAGCAGCATACCCCCTGATCTATAAATAACAAACTCTGGGGAGCACGCCACTGAGAAATGGGGAAACTCAGGAGGGGGGTCTACCTGAAAGAGGACTAAAATTGGCAGTGGAAGAACATTGGGGAGACAACCTATGGGTGGGGGGGAACACAGTAATGAAGGCAGGCAGAACGGGAGGCAAGCATAAAAAAAAAATATGCACAACGCTCCTGAAAAAAAAAAAACATCCCACAGCCAGTTCTGAACCTGGTCCATCAGCCACACAGGTGGAGATGGCCGTCTCGAAACTGGCAGCACAAACAACTCCTCATATACTGTATGGCATCACTACTTCCTACCATACCGAACTCACTGAAAAATTGTTTAAAAAGCACTGACCTAATGATGTGCTATAAAATGCACATAGCCCATTAAACACTTACTGGTTTGACTTTGCTCTTTTTAACTCACTGAAAAGTATTTGCTATTTTCATGGGATACCAGCAGACTAGATGGGTCAAAGGATATTTATTTGCCAACAACTTCCATGTTTCTATGTTTAAGTTGAAAACCCCATTGAAATATATACTGAACTGCACTTACCTTAATTTCTCATGTTGCAGTTGCCAGTTCCAGCAGCTGCAGCAAGACATGTTTTCCATTGATACATAGATACATATACACTGTCAGCAGATAAGGGCCTATGGCCCACCCAGTCTGCCCATCTGAGTTTGTAAGTCTCCTTTATGTTTTTCTAGAAGTGTATTTAGACTGGATCTTCAGCCTGGGACTTGCTCAGGTGAGTGATGGTGTGTTGGGGGTGTGGGGTGGTGGGTGCTCTATGGGAGGTCAGGTGGGGATGGGGCAGATCAGCGAGGGACCTTTTTTGCAGGTTTGAAGGGAAAAAAGACATGGAGGTACTGTTTTCTTTATTATAGGAACAAACAACAACAGCAGAGGGGATCAGAGGGTGGGGTGCCACTGGATACCAGGGGCAAAGAATCATTACAGGGTCAGTGACTGAAGGGTGGGGAGTATCACTGGACACTAGGGACTAAGAAAAAACATTTTGGGAAGGGAAGGGGGGAGACACACTAGACACCAGGGAAATAAATAACTATATAAATCCTGTTAGTATGTGGATGGCAACCAGATGGTTGGAATTGCCGATATAGACCAGAGAAAAGATGCTGGCAAACAAAATGATTTTCCTCTCATAAAAAAAGGATCTTTTTTCATGACTTGTGATTCATGAAGAAAGATTTATAATGTGAAAAAAAGAAAACATTTCAAGGCCATTTGTCCAACAGTTAAGTGCAGAATCTAGCTATGGGGGTTCTGATAAGCAAGCTACATGTGTAGATAGCTGCCCACAATGTCTTTTCTGTGGTTTTTCCAAATTTATATTTTTAGGGAAAACAGAAAACAAGATGCCAGCAAACGAAAAATAATTTTTCCTTTATTCAAAAGGATGACGTCAAAATGAAAAGAAAAACGTTTTTGTTTCATACAGCTATTTTAAGTGCTTACTGTGCCCGCTGAGTTTCAGTTTCAGTGTAGAGACATCATACAAAGTTACAGATATCAACAAAACAGAGTTACAAAGAACATAAGGAGAAAAATAGTAAAACAATCCAACAAAAAATGTGCAGGGTACATAAGGGGAGCAATAAGGAGCTGGCCATTAAGGTACAAGGATTAAAGGAAATGATAGAGCAGGAGGGAAGCAATTAGGGAGGGTAGAGGCTGATGGGACTGAACCTAAGTGCTGATACACTGGGGAATTAAGTGCTACCATGGGTAAAGAAAAAGGAAAAGGAGGGGTTACAACCTCAGGAAACTGGGAGATAAAAAGTAAGAAGTGAGAAGGTAGAACAATAGGTATAGTAATGGTGGGAGTTAGGGCGGTTGACAGCTGCATGATGTGGAGGAGGAAAGGTGCTTCTTCAGGTTACCCTTAAAGGATGAGATAGAGGGACAGTGGCAAAGATCAGGGGAAGGGAGAGTTGTAGAGTTTTGGGCCCTTAAAAGTGAGAGTGTTTTGGCTATGGGTGGTGCGGCAGAAAAGTACAGAAAAAGAGATGGAGGAGGACCTTCTGGTGGTCCTAGGGTGGGCTGTCTTAGGGAAGAGAGAGCTATGATACAGTCAGGAAGGAGTCCCAGGGAAAGTTTATAAAAAAAGCAACAATCTCGCTGTTAAGACAGTTCTCAAGGGAGGACCAGCTAAACCGACTGTACAGATGGCAGTGGTGAGTTAGTTTGGGGAGACTGGAAACAAAACAAATAATACAGTGATAGGTCTACAAAGTCTGTTGAGATTTTTCTGGGATAGATGAGGGAAGTACTGTAGACTAAGGCTCCATACTCAGAAAGAGGGAGAAGGAAACCATAGGCAAGGAGGAACTTGGAGTCCTTATTTAGGTACAGTTGTACCCTGTAAAGCATGCCTAGTCTTTGGTGGGCTGTCTTGATTGTAAGATAGACATACAAGTCAAAATTGAGGTGGCAGTTGAGGAGAAGTCCAAGGTATTTAAATTCAAATACCCTCTTAATAAAGTTTCCATCATTATCATGCAGGGGAAATCAAAGGCTATGGATCTCCTGGGGCTGGTGAAGACCATGACCTTCGTTTTTTTGGAATTAAGTATCAAACCCTTGGATGAGAACCAAGTGTGAAGTTTCTTAAAGTTGTTCTGGAGGTTATTAATAAGGAGGTGAGGTCTTTATCTTTACAAAAGATAGCAGCATCGTCTGTGTAGAGAATAATATCTGTATTAGTGCAGACTTCAGTGAGAGAGTTAATCACAAGGGGGAAGAGCAGAGGATCGTAGATGGACCCCTGAGGTATACCATATTTGATGGGGCAGGGATAGGAGAAAACTCATCTTCTTTAATGATAGAATGGGGTGAGCATTAGGGTTAAAGAAGATGAGCTGTGTAAAGTACATGAGAAAGAGGTGAGCTTAAGGTTGACAAACCCAATGCACACCAAACACCTGATTTGTGAAGATGCAGGGAAGGTCAAACAATAATGCTTTTTCCTGTTGATGTCTGAAGGATGGGGGTGGGGTGTTAGGGTTGGAAACCCTAATGTCATAGTTCCCTACTTTTGCTGGTTCAACCCTAACTAGTGCATTAACAACGTTTTTTGCAATGAAGTTCTGTACTTTTTGAGATAGTATATTGGTATCCTTATTTGCCTGTGGGAGAGCAGGCC
The DNA here is from genome assembly GCA_016271365.2 of Neoceratodus forsteri. Classification (NCBI taxonomy): domain Eukaryota; kingdom Metazoa; phylum Chordata; order Ceratodontiformes; family Ceratodontidae; genus Neoceratodus; species Neoceratodus forsteri. The sequence goes on from CM057458.1 coordinate 1,159,257,752, forward strand.
TGTGGGGCCCTGAACTCCCAAGATGCTGCTGGAACAGGAGCCAAATGGTTAGCATAGCCTTCTTACTACCTCTCCTCATGAACCCTGTAGTGAAAATTTTCAAATCTCCACTGAAACGTCATTTTTCAGCAACGAAACATCATTCCACACCACAGGTATAAGAACTCATTTCTGACAGGACTTGGAAAAATAACAGCTGTCACGTTCATGAAGTGGTGGTAGAAAATGGCTATGTTGAAAATATGAGGTCCAAATATTTTAAATTATGAAAGTTATGAGCAAGCATAGTAAAATCTCAATGTCTGTGCATAACTTTGTCATTTTTACATATATGACCCCAACATTTATACATAGCGTTCTTATGACCCCACCTCATGAACAAGGACATTGAAATTTTTCAAATCCTGCCTAAAAGGTGATTCCACCAAGTGATCGCAAAATCACCATTTGAGCCAGATTTGTGGAGACCCACCATCATTGTTCATGAGGTAGGGACCCCAAAAAGCCATGTTGAAAATGTGGTGTCAAGAATATGTAAAAATGGCTAAGTTATGCATCAGAGTTGAAAACCTCATTGAGATACATTGTACCGCACTTACCTTAGGCCCTGTTTACAGAGCGGCATTTGCACTGCAGCAACCCAAGCTCTCAGGTTGCTGCGGTACTAATGCATCATGTGGACAGTAAATGGAATGCTGTAAGCTGGTCATTACTCCACTCCTGCAATTGCAGCAAATCTGGGAGCACATTCAGGAACCAGCAGTTTAAGTGGCCATGTGAACAGGCTGCACCACTCAATTCCACGCACCAGTCCCTGTGGGTATCTTTTGCCTTTCATTATCTGACTTCCCCTTGACTCGCAGCCCCTTTCTAGTGTGTCTTGCATCAGCGCTGAGAGAGGCTGTGTAGACGCAGAAGCAAAGTGTCTTTCTGGACAGGGCAGTGTTTCAGCGCTCCACATAAGGAGTGAAGTCAGCCATGTAAACACAACTTTGGGTTCTCATATTGCAGTTGCCGGTTCCACCAGCAAGATCTGTCTTTGATCAGAGACTGGATCTTTGCCATGTAACCTGTTCAGGTGAGTGAGGGTGTATATGGGGTGTATTATTGTTGTGGAGTGGTGGGGGCTGAATGGCAGGTGAGTGTAGGTGTCAGATCAGTAAGAGACTTTTTCTGCAGGTTTAAAGGAAATGAAACACTAAGGGACGGTCTTCTATATTTTAGATAGAGATGGTGATTGAAAGGTGGGGGTACCACTAGACACCAGGAAAAGACAGAGTCTTCATGGGGATGGCTATTGGAAGGTGAGGGTGCCACTAGGCACCAGGCACAGATTAATTCTTTATGGAGATGGTGATCAGAGGGGGCCAGTAGGCACCAGGAATAGATTACTTCTGCTTGGGAATGGTGATCGGAGGGTGAAGGTGCCACCAGAAAACACAAAAAGAGTAATGAAATATGTGGATGGTACATGGAAGGTTGGGGTGCCACTGGACACCATTGGAAGAGAGCCAAAATATTTGGACAGCGATCGGAGGTTGGGGATGCGCTAGACACCAGGGAAATGTAACAAAAGGGACAGTAATGGGGAGGTGCCACTAGACAGAAGGGAAACAGTGTCTCGCTGCTTTCACTGCAGCCCACAACATGACTTCCAGCTGTGGATGCAGAAGTCAGGAAGGTCCTGCTGTATGGTCTGTTTATGAGGAAATTTGCTGAAATGTTATATTTCACACAATCAAGATCTCTCTCAAGCGATTTCTGCTTCAAGCCATTTTGTTTTTTTCGAACAACTTTTCTGGGTTTGCAAACCAAAACATTTGTATTTCAAACCAAAAGAAGTGGTTCCAACCAAAATTCACTTGTCGGAGAACATGAATGTGTGAAAAATAAAATTTTGGCAAATTTCCCCATAGACTGACTATGAAATCTTGTTTATGGAAAACATTATATATCAGGGATATTTTAGTTTTGCTAAAACTATCCCTTTACAAGTGTTTTCCAAGTTCAGTGGTAACAATTAAAGACACTATATGGTGGCTGTCACAAACCAAACAAAGGGTGTTCTTGAGATCCATTTTTTGTTTGTGATGCATCAAATTTATGAACTGGAAAACACTCTTGTGAGCCACACATTTCTAGTTTATATGCGGTGGCTATTTTTCAAGACCTTATAACTCAGGAAATGTTTAATATTTTTTCACCAAACCTTAGAAAAGGCATTACCTCAGCACAGATCACATGCAACCCTGATAGTGTTGTGCAGAAATTCAGTACTGTATAATCTGTACATTAGAGCAAAAAAAAAAGGTTAAGTGTAGGGAAAAAATTGTAACTTTTGCAAAGATTGAGGTATCCAGATCTTGGAAACCACACAAGATACTGTCATAATACTTTCCACAGACTTAGATGTTGCTTCCTGGACACTTATAAAATGTCATGTAATTTCATGGAACATTGCCAGAGATTTTAAGGTGCAAAGTTTGGGATTTAACATGAACACCCTACTCAGTCATATCTATAGATGTGGTACCACACCCCTATTATACTGTAGTCATGTATAATGGTAGCACAGTGGTGCTACCATAGTTAGGGTTGAGTAGCACCTTTAAGGTCAAAGGGTGAAAATTTTCACCTTAATAACTTTGCCACCATTCAACAGATTTGCCTGACATTTGGCAGGCAGAGTTTGGCATGGTAGATCTTGGGATCTGCCAACTTTTGTACCAGTCAGGTATACAGTTGCAGAGTTTTTATACAACAACCAAAAGCATAATTATACTTTTTTGCAATTTCTTTGCTCTCACCTACAGATTGCATGGTTTGCACGACTGGTCTGAAAACTTCAGGGAATGTGTGACCAGGGTCCCCGATGTGCCTTTTGAATATGTCGTGAAAAAATATTGAACGGTTCAAAAGTTATTCAAAAAACAAGTTCCCATTATAAGTCAATGGAAAAAGTTAACAAAAATTTCAACACTTTCGCAAATGTACTTCTTAGTGTCGCAAATGGCCCTAGTAGTGTTGCAAATCCGCCATTTTTTTTCAGTTACTGATCAGAAAAATGCTTGGCATTTAAAATTGGGACCCTCTAGGAATGCAATTATTTTTGTGTTCACCTAGTCAGACCCTTAGGATGCTAGCCATGTCTTTATTTTGGGGTTAAACACCCCAGAGATATGTTTTTCAAGTTTCTGGAAAAAATAGTGTCACAAAGTAGTATCACACTTGCAACACTTTCACAAAATTTTGCGAAAGCTTTCACAAATTGCGACACTACTTTTCCAGACTATGGCCAAAATGACAGGAGTTTTTTGCCACCCTGCTGCAAAAGAACAGTTTGGTCTTTTGGGCTCAAATTTGGAGGGAAGGCAGCCAACATCTAGGAGATGTGCCTTTTGGTGGTTTGGTGAAAAAATATTGCATGGATGGCAAGTTACGGTACTCTGAATTTGACATTTTTTCCCATGGACTAACATGGTGGCATACGCCGCGCCTATCGGGGCTCGTATCTCAAAAATAGCGTGAGATACGGAATTTTCGTATGCATTCAGTGAAAACATAGCCAGAAAATCATGAATCATGTGAATTTTTTATTTCCTACATCATACGGTTACTGAAATATAAGCAATTTAGTATTCCAACACCTCATTTTCGGCTCTGAGGCCCATTATTATGCATACATTCTTTGTACACACTGTGTTTCTCTATGCAGCTGTTGGGAAAAAACAAGGTATGCGCTTCTGTTAATGTTACAGTTCCTGTTTCCACTTGTGTTTACGTACCTGTTTGCGTTACCATTCCCGCGTACGTTGCTGTGTGCGTTATGCTTTGCATTCTAGTTTGCGCTTGCTTTTGCATTACTGTTACCATTTTCATTTCCACTACTGTTTGTGTTTGCATTTCAGTTTACGTCACTGTGTGAATTGGCATTAGCATTTACGGCAGCCCTTTCCTTTGCATTTGCATTTGCGTTTGTCATTTGTTTTGCCTCTTCGTTGCTGCCTACAAGCTCGCACGGTTTACACAACCAGCCCAAAATCTTCAGGGAATGTGCGGCCAGGGTCCCCGATATGCCTGTCAAAGATTTCATGAAAAAATATTAAACTGTTCAAAAGTTATGGCAGTCCGAACTTTTGTTTTTTTTCTCATAGGATAACATTATGGCGTTCACCGCGCCTTTGAGGACCCGTATCTCGAAAACGGTGTGAGATACTGAGTTTTTGTCAAAAAATTATAGCCCCCATTGCTATGTATAAAACTAGCCAGGAAAGTGATAATACCTATGACTTTTAAATTTTGTTTCTATGTCGTATGGTTACTGAGATATAAGCAATTTACTATTACAACTACTGATTTTTGTGTTCCGAGAGTCATTATTTTGCATACATTCTTTCTACTCACTGTCTTTCTCTATACAGCTTTTGGGGAAAACCAGCTTGTGCACTTGCATTACTCTTACCATTACCATTTCTGCTTGCGGTTCCTAGCACTGTTTCACTTACTTATCACCTTAACGCACGCCACCTGCGTTACCCTTTGCGTTATCATTTGCGGTTGCGTTTCCATTGTTTTTAACATTTCTGTCTACAGTACTGTTCCTCTTTCTGTTTCGCTTTGCATCACCACGCATTACGATTTTCGTTTGAGGGCATAATGTTACAATGTGACAAGACATCACCCCCGCGCTCCCGCCGCTGCATTACATTCACTATTTCTCATTATCATTCTCAAAAAGAAGGGAAATTAGAGGCAAAAAACTCCATTTAATGCATCAGTTAGGGTTGTTCCACAGTGACAAAAGTGAGGAAATTCGATGTTAGGGTTGAAACCCTTTGCACCCTCCAGCCCACCCCCAACTGAATCAGGTATTGGGGCCATCGGTCCCAACTGTCGCCACATTCTCCTATTCCTCAGCTTCTTTCCACATGTGATGGGGTGACACTTAGGGCCAATGACTCCCAATGTGCACCCGATTCCAGTTGGGGGTGGACTGGAGGTGCAAAGGGGTTTCAACCTTAACATCGAATTTCCTCACTTTTGTCTGCTGTGGAACAACCCTAACTGATGCATTAAATGGAGTTTTTTTCCTCATATATATATATATATATATATACACACATGCTTTGCAAAAAACTGCATTAATGCAACATTTAGGGTTTGGGCTAAAGTGAAAAAAGCAGGAAAATGTGGTTTTAGGATTTCCAGCCCTAAAGCCCCACCCCATTCCTAAAACAAATACAGAGTGCAATTTTCCTTGGTGTTGTCATTCCTAAAGTTCACAACATTCTATACACTCCAGAAACATGCCCACCTAATGAGGTGAGCTTTAGGGTTGACAACCCCAAGGAAGAATGAAACCCTGATTTGTTTTAGGCATGGGGTGGGGTATTAGGGTTGGAAACCCAAAAACTACATTAGCCTACTTTTTTTGCTTTAGCCTGAACCCTAAATATTGCTTTAATGCAGATTTCTTCAAAGAATTTCCTTACTTTATGAGACAGTATAATCAAATCCTTATTTGCCTCTGGCAGCACAGGTCCCTACCCTCCCAACCATCCAAACTTCTTCAGATAGTGTAATCATGTCCTTGTTTGCCTATAAGAGAAACATGGACTGGACTCACAGATTCATATTTATATGATGCAGTGGAAGCGCTGGGACCTCTGGGTCCCAGCGCTTCCATTTGTAGGACAACAGCAACTAAATTTCCAGCATAGGCCTCTTATTACCCTACCTCATGTACCCAGTACTGAAAAATTTAAAATCCCAGCAAAAACGTGATTCTGTGCCACCACAGTATCTTTCCATGCCACAGGTGTGAAAGGACAGTTTGGGCATAATTTGAAAAAATGGCAGCTGTCATGTTCATGAGGTGGTGCAAAAAATTGGCTGTTGAAAATTTTGGATAAAAATATTTAAAATTACAAAAGTTAAGAGCGAGCATAACATAATTTCAACAGATGCATAAATGCAATTTTTACATATTTTGATCCCACATTTTCAACATACCCTGCTAATGACACTGTCTCATAAACAAAGGTGGGTAAAATGTTCAAATCCAACCAAAAAGCTGATTTCACCAAATGACTGTGAAATTTCCTTTTGGGTCAGATTTGCATCATTCCACCACCACTGTTCATGAAATGAGGTCTCAAAAAGGCTATTATGAAAATCTAGAACAAAAATATGCATGCAATGACAAAGTTATCCACCCCAGTTTAAAACCCCATTGAAATACATTGAATCACACTTATCTTACTTTCTCATTAAGCAGTCGGCTCTTCAGCAGCAAAACGTGTCTTCAATCAGAAAATGGATCTTCACCCTGATAACTATTTAGGTGAGTGATGGTTTTTGGGTGTGTGTGAGGGATATGTGGATGGTGGTTGCTGAGTGGGAGGTCAGAGTTGGGGGGGGCAGACCAGCAAGTGACCGTTCTCTTTTATTGCAGTTAAAAAAAAGACATTGAGAAACTATTTTCTTTATTTCAGACAGGACAGTGATCAGGGTGTAGGAGGGTGCCATTAGACACCAGAGAAAGAAAAAATGTCAATGAGGATGGCAATCAGAGGGTGTCAATGCCACCATTCACCAGAGAAAAATACAATAATCAAAGGGACAGTGAATGGAGGGTGGGAAGGTTCCACTAGACACCAGGGAAATTTTTAATCATAGGAGGATGGCAAGCAGGGGGTGGCATTGCCACTGGATGTCAAAGAAAAATACAGTGATTATGGGGACAAGAACTGGAAGGTGGAAGGTACCACTAGACACCAAGGGAATTTTTAATCATTATGGTGAGGGCGATCAAAGGGTGGGTAGCACCACTAGACATGAGGGAAATATAAAATAAGAATGGAGATGGCACTCAGAGGGTGGGGGTGCCACTAGACACCAAGGAAAATTAAATAATCATGGGGACAGTGACTGAAGGGTGATGTGTGCCACTGGACACCGATGAAATATTAAGCAATATGGGGACAGTAGCTACAGCTCTTAAAAAAAAACTGCAAAGAAACCCCCCAAAAAATTTGCTAATGCTAAAAACAAATTCTCTTATACTAAACCTATCTTAGTTTACTTACTTGTGGAATGGGGTGAGTATTAAGGTTCACAAACTCAATGAGCACATGTCATGCCTATTCCTGCATGCAGGGAAGGGGTGAGGTCTTAGGGCTGGAAACTGAGGTGGGGGTGGAGTGTTAGGGTTGGGAACCCTAAGATGGCATTCCCTACTTTTGATGCTGGAACCCTAATGGTCCATTAATGAAGTTTTTTTGCAAAGAATATATAACAAGCATTTGTCAATGCTGAATGTTGTTGCACTGGCATTGGCAGTGGCGGTGCTAGAGACACATAAGAGGAATGGCAGTGAAGTATTGAAGTGATGCCAACCCCACCCCCACCCTGTAGAGAGTGACAGGCATTGGGGTGTGCCTTTGGGTTGTCAGCTATAATGCTCATGCCATTGTACCTCACCCTACCCTGTAGACACTGACAAGTGTCTTGGTGTGCTTTGGGGTCTTTGGGCATTTATACTTACCCTGTTCCATAAGGAAATACACTGACGTTGGTGTAGTATAGGAGTGTGGGGTGAAGTATGTGGCCGAACAGTGCAAGACACACCACGATGCCTGTCAGTGGCTGCAGGGTGGGTGTGGGGGTGAAATGGCATGAGCATTACATCTGATGACCCCAAGTCACAGCCCTGATGCCTGTCAGTCCATACCGGTTGGGGTGCTACAGTTGGAAACCCTAACAGCACAGGCATGTAGTGGTAGCTTCACTCCACATTTTCAACATGGGCTGCTTGTCAGGCCACCTTATGAAAAGCAGCTCAATCACTTTGTTAGCTGAAATGTTGTTTTGCACAGCAGCTGTGGCATTTAGCGACAGAGGGACGAAAACACAGTTTTGGGCAGGATGTATAGAATGACAACTGTACTGTTCATGAGGAGGCATAAAAAATGACACAGTTGAAAATCTGGAGTAGCAATATGAAATATTGGTGAAGCAATGAACATGCATACACACTACGAAACAGACGTCCGCAAGCCAATTATTTGCGGGTGTTTTTTAGGCACATTTTCAACATAGGTATTTTGGGACCTCCCCTCGTGAACAGTGGTGCTGTGATTTTATTAATGTGTCCTAAAAGGTGATTTCCCACAGCGAGCATGCCACTGTGTGCCACAGTTGTGGAAACGTGTTTTGGGCAGGCTGTGAAAAATGGCAGCTGTACTGTTGATAAGGAGGTGTACACAAATGCCAGTGGTGAAGATCTGGCATGGAAATATTGCAAATTTATGAAGTTACAAGGCTGCATGGGATTGGGAATTGCGCAATGCACGCTTGCAGCACAGTCATTTTATGGACTTTTGGCACCAAATTTTCAACATAGGCATTTTAGGACCTCTGCTCATGAGCAGTGTCATCATCATTTCCTCAAACTGTCCCGAAAACTGGTTTCACGCAGTGACTGTGCAATTCTGCACCAGACGTGCTAAAACACATTTCAGCCAGGATATGTAAAATGACAGCTGTACTGTTGATAAGGAGGTGTGGGAAAATGCCAATTTTGAACATCTGGAGTGAAAATATTACAAATGCATGAAGTCACAAGCGTGCATGCAAACTGCGCAAGGCACGCTCATAAAACACTAGTTTTATGGACTTTTGGCCCCAAATTTTCAACATAGGCATTTTAGGACCTCTGCTAATGAACAGTGTCATTGTCATTTTCATAATGTGTCTCAAACATGGACTTTCGACAGTGACCGTGCTATTCTGTGCCAGAACTGTGAAAACACATTTTGGTCAGGATGTGAAAAATTATAGCTGTACTGCTCATAGGGAGGTGCAGAACAATGGCAATGTTGAAAATCTGGAGTGAAAATATTATAAATTTGTGAACTTACGAGTGTGCGTGCAAACTGTGCAACACATGCTTGTAACACAGTCATGTTATGGAGTATCATCACCAAATTTTCAGCATAGGCATTTTAGGACTTCTGCTCATGAACAGTGTAACTGTCATTTTTGTAATTTGTCCCAAACACTGATTTCCCACATCAACCACGCTATTCTGCACTGGAAGTGCGAAAACACATTCCGGGCAGGATTTAAAAAATTGTAGCTGTACAGTTCACAAGAAGGTGTGGAAAAATGCCAATGCTGAACATGTGACATGAAAATATTGCAAATTCACTAAGTTACGAGCGTGTGTAGCAACTGCACAATGCATGCTTGTAAAACAGTCATTTTCTGGATTTTTCCCACCAAATTTGCAACATAGGCTTTTTGAGAGCCCCCTCATCAACACTGGCACTGTCATTTTGTTCCTCACTCCTGAAAGGAGATTCCATGCAGTGACTGCGAAATCACCTTTTGGGACCAAATAATGGCATGACAGTGCAAGAATTCATGAGGAGGGATCCCCAAAACCCCATGTTAAAAATTTGGTGCCAAAATTCCAAAAAATGCCTGAGATATGCAGCAAAGTTGAAAAACCCTATTTATTCCATTATTCAGCTTACTGACATTTCCTCAGTTCGTGGTCAGCTTTGAAGAGTGAAGACATGTTCCCGGTCCACCGAAGATCACCGCTCCGGACTCTGTAGGTAAGTATGGGGTGAGGGGGGTGTGGGGAGGCAGGGTGCACAGAGGGTGGGTGCAGGTTGTGGGAGGGAGACCAATGAGGGACCTTTTGTTACAGGTTAAAAACAAACGCCATAGGACAGTTTTTTTTTCTCTCGGGATTTGGCACGCTGGGGTGGGCTCCCAGCTTGCCACCTAATAACTGTTTGAGGGGTGCTGCAGCTGATGGGGGTTTAGCACCCTCATTGGCATACCACAAAATGGGGTTAATTTATGCCAACGGGATTGGGCACCCCATCGACACAAGGAAAGTGGGCAGGAAGCTAGGGGATTGGGCACCCCCTCAGCATATAACAAATGGGGAGTGCTTTATGCCGACGGGGAGTGGTATCCCTCATCAGCACATACATTGGGGCAACAGGAAGCCAGCAGAGGGATTGGGCACCCCCAAAGTCAGCAGTTAGGCGGCCGCCATACATAGAATGTGGCCGAGCACATCAGGAGGTCTGCTGCATCTGACAAGCTTTGCTCGGATTGCAGTAGACCTTTCCTTAGATTTGCTCACCACATTATGTATGCATGGTGTGGTGCTAGCATGCAGGCTGATTGGAGAATGAGGGACGCACCTACTGATGCGTGCTCTGCATTCACCCAACAGTGACTGTGCCTCCAAATCTGCACTACCGCAAGATGTTGGCTGCGCAAGCGCGCCAACATAAAAATATATGGTTAGGCACTTTTTCCCATTGGGAAAGCTTTCATTTATTTCTCCACATATGATGGCACTCAAGTAGGGTATTATGACCCTAACTTGTTGCCTATTAGGATATATGGCCTGGCTAGCTGCCTATTAGGATTAGGGACCTCAACTAGTTACCAGGGTATTATGACCTCAAATAGTTGCCAGTTAGGGTATTATGACTTAACTTGGCTAACAATTAGGGTATTATGATCCCAAGTACTTAATTACACTGAATGAAAGTATCATGAACACCTGAAGAACAAATTAACACCCAATACACACTCACTAAGCAATGATGTCCCTCCAAAATAACACTAACATACCACTATAATACAGAAACACATAGGACACAGCAAAAAGTATCCACCCTTATGTACAGTATTTTATAAAATAAATGATGGCAAAGTGTGGTACATGAGGAAATGACACCATCTCATGGTTTAAAAAACTGATTTACCTATTTTTTTAAATTAAGTTTCATTTGTTTTTGGAAAAAACACAACAACCAACAAACACCACAGTAAAACTATGTATAGAATTGCAAGTGTGCAAACCAGAGAAAGTTACACATTGATAATTAATAAAATGCACAGGACAAAGGGCAAAGTGACTTAGTTGATAGAAAGGTACCCAGATAAATACAGGAATTGCTATTTAAAAAAAAAAACTACATTTTAAATTAAAAAAAGAAAACTAGGGGAGCAAGGACTAAAGCAATAGTCAGACATAGCATAAAGTGTATGCAGTTTAGATAATCTCTTGTCATATATGGATGTGTTGTGTACAGGCAATAAGGTTATCCAGACAGAGATTACCAAGTAATTCATTGAGCCACTCTACATATGTTAAGTGCTGTTGGTCAGTACAATGGCACAATACTAATCTTTTCAGTGTTAGCGATATCATCATGACCTGATACTTTTGTTCCTTAGCTGGAGCAGGTTGAAAATCACCTACAACACATCTCAGGGATAAAATAGTCTTGAAATCCCAAAAGTGGGTTCATCCTGTTTTTGATCTAGGTCCATCATTTTTGAATGGAAGGACATTCCCCAAAAATATTCAGCAAGGACTCTTCGCCAGTGCCACATCTTGTACAAAGGGATAAAGTGGCCCTCACCATTTTGGACAATATTTGAGAGGTGTAGTATAAGTTATTCAATATGAAGAACTGGATCAGCTGAAGTCAGTCTTGAGTTATGTAACTGAATGCCTATTTCCTTCTTGGCACCAGTGAAATAATACGTAAGGAATGACCCATTGCCAGTACATTCATTGACACTCATAATCTCTGTATAATTCCAATAGTAGAGTCTGATACAATTTTGAAATAATATGAGGCATAGTTTCCAAATACTCTAAGGAGGAGAAAAAAAATGATAAAATGATGCTGAATAAGTCCTTCTCTCCCTTCGTGAAGCCCTGTGCCAACCTGAGTTCTTTAGATGCCTTGGCTGCCCTTACTGTCCTTGCCATCTCCTTTGATTCTTTCAGGCAATCCTCTTTGTCCTCCCCCTCTCTGTTTGTTTGAACCTCCTAAGGTGGCTCTTTTCTTCTTTACCCTTTCCATGACCCTCTTGCTCACCCAGCTATGTTTCTTGGCCCTAGCTCTCTTACTCTGGAGCTGGAAACAGGTTTTGGTTGCCTTTTCAATCCCCAGTTTTATGACCCCCCACCTTTGGTTAGTGTCCATATTGTTTGAAATAAAATACCCCTCATGCAATAAATCTGAAAGGGAGATAGTGTCCAACACTGGCCACCATCCTAGTGGAATGGTCTTGCCTCTGATTTTAAAACTGGGATTCCTAACCAAAGGCTATGTTATATCCATCAGCAGTTGTTTATGCACTAACAGGGATATCCCTAAGACCGAAAGTCACAAAGGTAAAGGAAGGCTTGCATATTTGGCATATAGGATTGAGACTGGAGAGAAGCCACAATGGAACATAGGAGCCACTAGAATCGGGAACCATCTGGCATAGCCATTGAAGGTATTTGCTGGAGTGTATGGCCCAGTAATATATTCTAAAGCCTGGTAGTTGTAGGCTTTTTGTACCAACATGGTTGAACAAACTCATAAAAGTCACTCACCCTTCAGGTTTGTGACTTTATGGCTTTTTCAACAGTTCAATTGTATAATTTCCTCATATACCACACTTTGCCATCATTTATTACATCTATCTGTCTATCTCTCTGTCTGTGTGTTTGTCTGTCTGCTCGTTCACCCACCCACCCACCCACTGACCCACAATCCATCCATCTATCTATCATCCTATTTTAGGCAATTACTAAAAATTATTGACAGGTTTGTACTGTTATGTTTATATTTAGATTTCACAAAGTTATTGCTATAAATAAGTATTTAACTTTTTTGCCTGTATTTTGTTTTGTGCACTTTATGTTCATATAATTCAGAAGTAGCACTGTTTCAACAGCTCATCAAAATCGCTAATCTTTCAGAAGTCTTAGTTTAATCCATATTCTTAAAGATACAGTAGTCTGTCCTATTGTAGGACTTTAGGGCATTTTGCATTATTATTTACTCTTTATGTACTTAATAAATTGAGTGGCTGCTAGTCTGTAGTTCACTAAGTTGTTTTTATAGAAGTCAAATCTAGTTTGTCAATGCAGTGCATGCATATTGTGATAATTTGTGACCTCCCATGATTCAACTTTGCAGTATTGTTTTCAGTTGGTGTATTTTTATACATCTTTATGGGGTTTATTTGTTTTAGTGTGTGTCACCAATGCTCTATTAACTTAGATTTTTCCATCCCAATAGTAACAGTCATCCAATTCTTGCTGGTGCTCAGATCAGCAATTAAATTATTTACAAACAATTCAAGTACATTTTATCATTATTCATTTCATTATATCAGTCATTGAACATTGCCATTGTTCCCATTTTAATCTTCCACATTCCATTTCTTTCTTTATAACTTCCTTATTAATTACATATCATCCTTTTTTTCTCCTTCCTTCTTCTTGCCTCCCAGGTGTAAACCTGGGTGACTATTCTTCTCTTCTTCTGGGAGGTAATGGTGTAGACCATTACTGCTTTTCTCAATTTAATGTTGTTGTCCTTCTTGTCTAGTTTCTTTATCCCCCCTCCCCATCCTCCCACCCTTAACCCCTTTTTAGACATATTTTCCCCATGGGCTGTCTCCAGCCTGCATTGGATGAGAGGTATTCTCCCATCTCATCATCTCCCCTCTTGCCTCTGCCATGCCTCAATGCATCCAATGGTTTCCATATTGAACATGTCTATCCCTAAATCAGAGAGGTGGACCCCTCTGTATGGTAAAAATCATCTACCCATTCTTCAACTCCCCTCAGTATGAACCCCCCCCCCACCAATATTATGGAAGAGTGTGCCTATCCTCCTATTCATTTTTCTCCTGGACCTTTCAATAGCTATGTGGTGGTGTTCACTCCACCACACCCTTTGTAGTGTCATATTGGACCACACCAAGGTTACAAAGGGCCACCATTGTTTTAATTTTATCCAGATCATGTTTCATTTGTAAGTAAATATCCAGCCAGGGCCTGGACCCAATGTCATTTCCCCCAAGATGTGTAATGATCATATCCAGAGTGGGGCGTCTTTCCCTCATCTCCTGCAGGGTGGGTAATAGTTGCCCCCAGTTCATCCCCTGAATTCCTTTCCAGGACAGCCTACACTGTCTGACGTCCTGATACAGCTGTTTGCCCACTGCATTCTTCTCAGCTCTCCTCTCTGCCCAATAAATATAGGAATGCCGCATGTCCAAATTTCAGTGCATTGACTGGGTCCTAATAAGGAGACCAAATGATAAATGTGCCGACCTCCCATCTCTAATAAAATTCTCCCCTAGTCCCCCCACTTTACCTTCTCTAATATTTATATATACAGTACATGTCTACACACTCTTAAACCTGTAAAGCAAGATAAAGATGGTTAATCAATCATTCCTTTAAAGGTCGTATATATCACTTATAACATTTGGACTTCCAATGTCCAATCTCTTGCACTTGTTCTATGGACCATCCCTTCCATGGCCACCTGTGACACCTCCCCAATTCTAAAGGAGTGAGATGAATACCTTGTCAGATCTTTGCCCAAGAATTCCATGCCTGTTTCAAGGACGGCCATGATCTTATAGCTTGTGATGCCTTTCCCATCCCCATGCATGAATAACTGACCCTGCTTTTTGTGCCTTGTTGCAGCCTAGGCCCACAATGCTTGAACAGGACAAATTACTGAATTGTTCTGTGGCCTCATAGTCACCCAACAACCTTTTTCCTCTTGATTCATCTTGGACCTCTTGATTAGTATCCAAATCTGTCTCACCTCCCATGCTACATCCTCCCAGTCTAAGCCCATGTTGTCCCCTCTCTTCCTGTGACCTACTGATTCGCTCACCCTCAAGGCCCACAAAACATTATGAAGTATATGGCATGAAAGAGAATCGCTTCATCTGCCATTTTGCATATCTTGGGTAAGACCACTACCAGCCTACCCAAATATTGATCAGAAACTGGTCGCCTTTCGTGAGTTGCCTTCTGTTTTAGATGGCCCTAGCCTTGCAACATTCATTTTATGAGCATGCTCTTGGTCAGGTCCCACCAACCTTTTAGGTGGCATACTATGATGATCGCTGCTAAATGGACATCCATCATGGCATGAGGCCCCTTTTCCTACTGATAAACTATTAACTTTCCTATCTGTTCTTCTGTGACCAGTCCACTTATCTCCATGAGGTACAATTCCCTGAATGCTTGGAATGCATTCCAAGACCCTTCATACACCCTCAAGGTCTGGCACACCCAGGAGTTGCAAAACAGCATTTCAGCTCCTTCTAGCCAATATCCCGTATGTTTGGTGGAATAGGTGTTTTGTGTCACTCTGCCATCGTGGCAATGGCCCAGAACCTGTCCAGCTGCAGATGGGAAAGGCTGTCAGCCAAGGTATTCTGCACCCCCTCAATGTGCCTAGCCCTAAACAACATCTTTAACTGTAAACCCTGCAATACTAACCAACATTATACCTTCAGCACTGATTCCAATGTTGCCAGTCTGTTGTTGAGTACATCCACTACCACTCTGTTGTCACACCAGAAAGTCAATTTTTGAGTCTGGAGTTCTTCCCCCCATAATAAGATACTGACCCAGATCGGTGTGATCTCTAATAGTGTAATGTCCTTGGTCAGACCCATGCTAATCCATTCATCTGGCCATGGTTCCAAGAACCATCTCCCCCGAAAATACCCCCCACGCCCAACCCTCCTGCTGTGTCAGTGTATAATTCCAGGTCTGTGTTGTACACCCCGTCCTCTTGCCAAAAAGACCTTCCATTGAAGTTCCACAAGAATGTGCCCCATATAGTACCTGTAACTCATCTGATACTCCCTTTGGGATGTCAACCAAGTGGTGTGGTCTGGTCACACCCCTGATTGCCCAGGTCAGGCATCTGGTAAAAACCTGTCCAGGGCCTATCACCCTGCAGGCCAAATTGAGGTGCCACAGTAGCTGTTGTACCTGTCATAGCTGAACCCTCCTTCTGTCCAAGTGTACCCCTATTAGTTCCCTCAATCTCCCTACCTTTTGTCAGGGAAATGGAACATCTGTGCCTGCATGTCAATCTCTATCCCTAAAAACTCTATGGTTCTGCTGGGCCCTTCAGTTTTGTCCGGTGCCAGTGGGACTCCCAGTTCCCCATACAAGTCCTGAAAACACTCTAGCATGTATTCTGTTTCTTGTTTTCCATTCCTGATAAGAAGGAAATCATCAATGTAATGTATGCTCACCCTGTAATCATCTTTTGCTGATAAATCCACTGTAGGCATGTGCTGAATAGATCAAAGTGGCATGGGCTGTGGAACACCCCATAGGCATGGCTTTGTCAAAATAATACTGCCCGTCCATCATAAAACCTAAAAGGTCCTAATCCTCTGGCTGAACTGGTAGCAACCTAAATGCTGATTCTATGTCTGTGTTGGCCAGCCAGGCCTCTGGGGTGGCCATGATAATCTGTACCACTTCCTCTAACATGCCATAAGACATCTTGCTGTCTTTTTTGTCAATATAGTCACCCCTCCTGGTATAACAAATGATGGATGACCCTGTATGCTCCCAGTTGTTTCTTGGGAACCAAACCTAGCAGGGATACTCTCAAACCCCTTAAGGGTGGGTCCTGGAATGGTCCCTCTATCCTCTCTGCATCCTTCTCTTTTTGAATCTTTTCCCTCAAGATCTCCTCTTTTCCCTTCACTGAGCCCAACCTTTTTGCTTCCTTGCCTTCTCTGGCGCCTTGAAATTGTAGACCGAAACCTCTCTTAAAAACATTTATGAGCCATTTATGAGTCATCACACTGCCACCCCATTGGGGTAGCCTCTTAGGTGGCTCTCCAATGCATCTACCTTGATGGGGTCCTTGCTCATGGGAAATTGCTTACCAGTGCTGTATGTCTGATGGTCCCCCCAACCTATCCTACCCCTCCTTGCTGTGGTCCCCTCCTCTTATGCCCCCTCTGTCTCCTTGCTAACCCTGATGAAACCATGAGTAGCCCTGTCCTCCCCTTTTACAGTAGCCCATCCCTCTGTGTCCTCTACCCCATGTCTGACCCCTATACCCTTGTGGCCCACCCTGAAAGAGCTGGTTGGCTACATCTTGTGTCCCTCTGCTCTGCCCTCCTTGGTTCCAATTCATTTGACCCTTGGAAGAAGGGTGGCTCCCTCCACACTTTGAACAAGCATGCCTGAATCTGCACTGAGGCCAAGAACAGAATGCCCTGTTATAGCCCCAGTAAAATTGTTGTACTAGGGTGGCCTTTCTGCCTCCTTTTCCCTCTAGGGTTGCCTGATCCATGACATAATCTGTCCACAGATCAAGTTGCTTCAGATCCCATCTGACATCCCCATATGTTGCCATCCATTGCCTAAAAAATTAATCATAATACAGCCAACCAACCCCGGCTTTAGCTCTCCGAATGATCAAGGAGGAAGGGTTGAAGAGTTTCTCTAGTTTTGGTTTCTTTTTCATGACTATCTCTGAGTATGTGGTGAAACTGACAAACCAAGCATCCCATGTCTTCCCCTTAGTAAAGTTATCCTACTCTTTCTTTTCCAGTAGTACCACTGCTGAGGCCATCTCACTCTTCCCTATGCTGTTCTTCTCGTCATATTTTGTCACTGCTTCACTGCTTACCAGTGCAAAAATATCCACGTATTTCCCTTTCCATATCTTTTCTTATGTGGTCATTGGTACATATTCCCCGATCCTCATGCCTGGGGAATCAATTTCTCTTCACTCCATCCCCACTACTAGCCATTCTGTGGGTTTCTCTGTGACTCCTGACACACTTTGTCCCGCTTTAATATCTGACAAGGCTTTTTCCAGTTGCCCCAAGCTCCCCCAACCCTAAGGAGCTAATCATTTGTTCCATACACTCCTTTATGCTGTCCCCCACACTCACTCCCCCATTACCTGCTTGTGGGACTGTAGCCACCATGGGGGCTGATCCTGGCCATGGAGGTTCCACTGGGCTTGGGCCCACTGGTCTCACTGGTAGTTGCTCCAGTGTCTGAGGGTCAGCTGGAGCTAAATTGGGTAGCAGAGAAGGTGCTGGCAAAAACACAGGGGTAGGCTCTGGTGTCGGAGGGAGGCATAGACTCAGGCTGAGGTAGAGGCAGAATGGGTTTACTGGGTTATGGCTGCCCCTGATTAGCCAGTTGGGCAGGCCCTGTCACTGCCTGCCTTGGCCTCTCCAGGCTAGCTAGTCTCACAGAGGGCCATTTTCCCCTTCCTCGCCTGCCTCTCTCAGCCTTCCACTTCTCTCTCATCTTCCTTGGCTCCATGCCCTCTACTAGTTCCCATACTTTGCTTGCCTTGTCCGCCGACTCCAATATGGCACTGTAGGCATCTTCTCTAGTTGGCTTGGTCTTCTTTGTTGCCATGTCCACTGTATTGCCTAAAGAAATTCAGGAAATAACTGAGAAAAAAGGAAAATGTTAATGCTTTGCATGCTACGACCCTCCCAGTCTGATAATGCCTTTTCTTTTTTTTCCCCCTTTTATTATTATTATTTTTCTTTTGAGGCCGTGAGTCCTCACAAATCCAGCTAAGCAAAAGGCCTGTATCCCCAGTTCCCTTTGTCTTCCCTTCCTTCTTTGTCACTTCCAACATCTCCACCCTTATTTTCCTTACTTTATATATATATATATATATATATATATATATATATATATATATATATAATTATTTTTTTTTATTTGATTTTTTTTTAATTCTAATTCAGGTTAATCCCATTGCCTGTAATTGTGCCCCTCAGCCCTACCCGGGCCTGCTCTTGGCCACCCCCACTTACTGTGAGCCGTTTATCCTTCCGGCTTCCCTTTTAGCCCCTCTCCCTTCATAGCCTGCGTGCAGGCATGGTCAACCCCATCTTGCAAAGTCCATCCCATAGACATGGCACAAACCCATCTCCTGGGGCTTCCCCCTTCTCCTAGCCCAAAAGGTTTGGTGGCCTGGTGCCCCACTGCACTTTCTACTACCAGTTGTCTAGTGACTCCCCTTGTTGTATTTATTTATATTATATTATTTATTTATTTATGAAAACATTGCCACATGCCATGATGCTGTTGTCTCCAAATTGGAATGAAAATCAGATTGTCCTGTTATGCTGAATGGGCTATCATTCAGTGCTCTCTTTAATTGCCCTACACTGCACTGTCAGCCATGTGGCTCAGTCCTAAGCCTGCCTGGCCACCCTGGCATTCCCGATAATGTCCTCCTCTCTTTTTTCCCATATCAGGGGCTCCATGTCTTGCTCTAGCCATGGATTAACCCCTCAACCCCTTATTCACAAAAGAAAAGGAAAGAAACCAATAAAACAGTAAGAAGCCCCCATTCGTCAGCTACTCAAGAGCTGATCAACACATGCAGGTGAAATGCCTGGATGCAGCCCAGTATAGCAGCGGATTAACCCCTCAACCCCTTATTCACAAAAGAAAAGGAAAAAACCAAATACAACAGTAAGAAACTCACATTCATCTTCTATCCCACAGCTGATCAGTACACATGGGTGAAACGCCTGGATGCAGCCCGGTTTTTACCATGAGGCAATGATGTCAGATGCCATCCACCATGTGGCTTTGGCCTAGGCTTACCGATTTGCCTGAGCCCTCCAACAAAAGCATCTCTCATCCATTCTTTCATTTCCTGGCATCCCCTTTTTGTCCTTGCCATGGACCACACAAAAACTCCCTTAGCCTCCTTTCAGACAAACAAACAGAAAAAAAACCTTTTTTGCTCCACCCCAGAGCTGATCAACACAATTGAGTGAAATGACTGGATGGCCCCAAACTCCTGTCGACCTCTTTTAGTGCACTTTCTCCTTTCTTAGCATTGGCACCTTGACACTCTCTATCCCTCTGTCCCCCTTCCAGCTCTAAGGAGGTCACTCCCAACCAACCAAAAACCCCAACTTGTCCTTAGGCAGCAGAAAGGTATGGGGCAGTCCCTTGTCCATCCCACAAGCAACCTCTTTTGTCCAGACCCAACTTTCCTGTTTTCAATCCCCCAAAACTTGCCTGAAAACTGCCTGCTGACCAAACCCACATGGCCTTGTCCAGTTGATGAGCCTAGCACTTGACGTTTACTTGTTATCTTTACTGGTCCTACTGTCAGTGAGGCTTGCTTCTGAAATTAGGAGTGTACTTGTTTAAAATGCAATCTAATAATATTTCCTTTCACTAAACGACCAGAAAACCATGACTTTCTACTAATAAACATGAAAGTCCACTAAAAAATTGCTGTGTATGCTCTAAAATACAAGGGGTCTATACCTCTCACTGATCTGATGTGCTGCTCCCTACAAAATTCCAGTGAGTAGCAGCAAAAAGAGGCTGAATTCCCCAGTGCAGCCCCTTAAAAAGGGCCTACTTCTGACCCCTCCTCTCTTGTTTCTGACATATCCTTCCCTGTGTCTCCCATGTTCTGTTCCTTCCCCTTTTGTGATGTCAAGTTTTGATTCACCACCTTTGCTGGCCCCACCCCTTGTTTGTCATTTTTCTTACATAGATACATAGATACATAGACAGTGTCGGCAGATAAGGGCCTATGGCCCACCCAGTCTGCCCATTTGAGCTTGTAAGTTCAGTTTGTTTTCCTAGAAGTCTATTTCCCCTTACCCCTGACCTCTAGAATTCCTTTATGTCTATCCCATGCATTCTTAAATCCCGTGATTGTTTCAGCCCCCACCACTTCCTCTGGCAGGGTGTTCCACTTGTCCACCACCCGTTCTGTGAAGAAATTCTTTCTCATGTTTCCTCTGAATCGTCCTCCCTCCAACTTCATCCCATGCCCTCTAGTCCTGAAACATCTTTTTCGCTTAAAAATAGTGTTTTCCTGCACCCTGTTCCTCCCTGTAAGATACTTGTATGTCTCTATCATATCCCCTCTCTCCCTCCTCTCCTCCAGGGAGTACATGTTCAGTTCCTTCAACCTGTCTTCATAGGACTTGTGATGCAATCCATGCACCATCGTTGTTGCCCTCCTCTGAACCTTCTCTACCCTGTCTATGTCCTTACGTAGGTATGGTCTCCAGAACTGTACACTGTACTCCAGGTGGGGCCTCACTAGTGTCTTGTATAGCGGAATTATGACCTCCTTTCCTGCTGGTGATGCCCCTGCCTACATCCCAGCATCCTATTTGCTTTACCTGATGCCTTGTCACACTGTTTCCCTACCTTTGAGGTCATCAGGAGATGACAACCCAAGATCCCTTTCCTGCTTGGTACATGCCATATCCTCACCCCCCAACTGATATATTGTGCCAGGGTTTTTGTGCCCCATATGCATTATCTTGCACTTCTTTGCATTGAATTTCAACTGCCAAACCCTTGACCATTCTTCAAGTTTCTGCAGGTCCCTTCTCATTCTGTCTACACCCTCTGGTGTGTCTACTCTGTTACAGAGCTTTGTGTCATCAGTGAACAGTGAAATTCTGCCTTCTAGATCCTGTGCAATGTCACTGATGAAGATGTTGAATAGGACCGTCCCAGCACTGATCCCTGTGGTACCCCACTGGTCATCTTCCTCTGTGGAGTGACAGCCATTTACCACCACCCTCTGTGTCCTGCCACCCAGCCAGTTACCTACCCACCACACTACTGTCCTGCCCACACCCATATTCCCCAGTTTGTGTAATAGTATTCTATGTGGCACAGTGTCAAAGGCCTTTCTGAAGTCCAGATAGGCCATGTCCACTGCCCTCCCCTGATCCACCTCCCTAGTCACTCAGTCAAAAAATTCAATGAGGTTGGTCTGACATGACCTCCCCCTGGTGAAACCATGCTGCCTTGGGTCCTGTAGTCCATTGACAACTAGATGTTCCACCAATCTCTCCTTCAGTAGTGCTTCCATGATCTTTCCCACTACCGAGGTGAGGCTGACTGGTCTGTAGTTCCCTGCTTCCTCTTTGTTCCCACTTTTGTATAAGGGACTACATCTGCTGTCCTCCAGTCTTTGGGTACCTCCCTGTTTCCAGTGATTGGCTAAACAGGATAGCCAGAGGTTCAGCCACCACCTCTCTTAGTTCTTTAAGGACCCTGAGGTGCACCCCATCTGGCCCATTGCTTTATCAACTCTTATTATTTCCAGTTCCTTCAGGACCCTTTCTCGTGTAAAGGGACTTGTGTCCATTTCTGCACCATTCTCACCCCTTGTACTCCCTTCAGACCCATTACCCCCCTCTTCCTTAGTAAAGACTGAGCAGAAATACCTGTTCAATATGTCAGCTTTACTGTTGTCATCCTCCACGCAGCTCCCATCCTCCCCCTTCAGTCTCACTATCCCTCCCTTTGTCTTTCTTTTTTCACTTATGTACCTGTAAAAGGTTTTGTCCCCTTTACCCACTGATTTTGCAATGTGTTCTTCTGTCTGAGCTTTGGCTTCCCTTACTGACTTCCCTTACAATGTGTTCTTCTGTCTGAGCTTTGGCTTCCCTTACTGACTTCCCTTACAATGTGTTCTTCTGTCTGAGCTTTGGCTTCCCTTACTGACTTCCCTCTTCTTATCCCCCCTTTTCTCCCCAACCCCCCTTCCCTTTCATTCTTTTGCCATATCTCTATAAGGCGTCATTGGTCGATGCCACCTGATCAATCTGGTCTGCTTTTTAACAGGCAAACTCCATCAGCTGAAGAGTTTCAAAGCAATACAAACTTATAAAATTTTACAGTGTGTGTTCAAATCATATTGTACGTACATTAGAATATGTGTGCTTCTAACTCTACCCTGATGAAGACTCGTGTCTGAGTTGAAGTGCTGGGATTAGGCCTCCACTTTATCTGCATTCTTTATTTACCTTGTATTTATTTTTGTGAAGCAAACCATCTACTTTTTGGACATTATTTTATTCATTTATTTTCTGTGAGTGCTGCTCGGCTTGTGCATTTTTTTGAGTTAGCTAGGATACAGAAAAGTGGTGTTAATGCCTGAGATAAGGGACTGGATTCTCAAAGAGAGTCACAAATTCTGTAGTTGTGGAACAATGGCTTGTAGCACTGTGGACATTTAGTTGCGGTATATTCACAAAGAAAATTTCCACAATTGTGTAAAATCGCAAAACAGGCAAGTTGCAAAATTCCTCAAGTGCTGAAAACCCACAACATTTTTTCTGCAGCTGCTGAAAATTTACAAGTGAGGATCCACAGCTGAGGAAAAGACTCAGCAGGCACAACAGATGATCCATATCAACTGGAGCAAGAGACTTTGACAGTCTTGCCATAGATGCAGCAGAAAGCACTCACAGAGAGATCATCAGCCAGTCCCTCAACTGGGACCACAGCAACACCACTGGTACCAGCAGGACCATGCATTACAGTGGCTATAAATAACTAATAGTGGAACTGACGGTTTTGCCTCTCTTTCTCCCTGGAGTGTTCATGTTGCCTGCTTCAATAGCACTCACTGCAGGCTGTTACCAGCTCTGCCTCTACTGCCTGTGGGTCTCCTATATGAACTGTCCTGGGCCTAGTGGTTGTGGTTTGTTGCTTTTCAATGAAAATGTGTGCTATTTTTGTTGTAATAACTGACACTACTATACACCCACTGGTTTGCTGGTGCTTGCTGCCTGAACCTGCACTATAATTGTATCTCAATTATTGGTACACTGCATTTTGCTCAAGAAGAGTTATGCCTCACTCTTTGAGGTGCAGCATGTGTACAACTGTGGAAAAACACTGGCTGAGAATAGCCTTTAAAGGGATATGCAATACTTTTCAATGGTTTATTTTTCATCAGGGACTTCCACAGCTGCACTTTTTTTCTGCAGTCCACAGTGTATTTTTTTCTACAGCTGCAAAAGTATTGTGTATACCACTCAATGCAATTTCCCCTTTTTTTTCTGCAGCTGCAGCACTTTGGGGGACTTGTGGATGTTTTTTCACCTTCAGTGTTTTGAAAATCCAGACCCATGTTATTGAATATCATCCACTGTTATATTGTATATGCACAATTATTACTCAAATAGTGTGGGCTGTACTTTGCCAACCCACTCTACAGTTTGCTGTAACCTCCTTTACACTCATAGAGTGAGTTATTAGAGAATAAATGTCAACTATCTCAAGTTACTGTTGACATATAGTGATGGCAAACTCAAGCATGTCCAAAAATGACTACTAACTTTATTAGGCTATGTAATACAAACATACCAGAATAAAAAACACTTTTACATCTCTCTTCAGGACTGCAGAAGATTAAGGTGAGAAATGTGAGGAAGGAATATACTATACTTTGCCAAAGTGTCGGCAGTTGCTCTGCATGCATTTGTTCACAGAGTGCATTCTACCCTATTCTGCTGCTCTGTTGGAGGGAATTCTAAAATCTTTGTTTTAAATAGAGCCATGATTGACAGTCAATTTGGCAAGACAGTTCATTTTTGAGTCAGGTCAAGACAAACCTGAATTATCCCAATTTGGTCTAAAATTAAATGAAGGGTTAGGAGGGGTTCTCTTTCATGGTGTTCTTACAGCAGGACATGCCACTGGCACCATCAACAACCTCCCCACAAGATTTGTTAGGGTATGAGAAGGGGCTGTTAATAACCAAAACCCTCTAGCACCTAACCAGCCTCTTTAAATGTGAAATAAGAGCACTTAAGCCCTTACCAATTTTAAAAGTAATTATTTGCCACTTTTCTGGGTTTTTTTCAATTGAAACATGATCCATCCTGTCTCACTGAACCTGTACTTAACCCAAATGGTCTGATCCTGTGACCTGACCTGATTCTCAGGTGTAGTTTTAATAGGCATATTTTCAATACTTAACCTAACAACATCTTACTGTGATGTGACTTTAGCTGGAGTAGCTTTAGCTGTAATGTGTATTGCTTTGTTCAAATAGTAAATCCTTACTTTACCTTTCAAGGTTACCATGTTTATTTCTTCTCAAGCACTGAGGAATCCATCATACAATTATATATATGTGAAGCTGCCAAAATTGGCTCCATGACAAAATCAATGAATTTTGGCAAATTTGTGGAGCTGGAGACTCCAATTTGCCTTGTTATTCACCTGATGGATTTGTCAAAATCTGCTTGGAGAAGGCCATTTCACCAGAGAATAACAAGGCAAATTTGATGTTGTGAAACATTACCCCCTCAAACATCCACCCAATGGTACCATCCTCCCTCATTTCCCCATGCCCAGCAAACATTGCATCTGCTGCTGTAGCTGTAAAAGAATAGAAATCATTTCCCCCCACCTGCTTGTGAAATACACTCCCCACATCTCTCCCCACCCAAGTCTTACTGTCTTTCATTTTGACTCCCAGTCCACCACCAAACTCCCTCTGGTTTCCAGTACCCTCCTCCCCCAGGAACAGTCACAAAATATTAACCTACAGATAAAAAATATGGTCCCATGTTGCAGAACATCCAACATAGAAACATATAAATTGATGGCAGATATGGACTACTAGGCCAGTCCAGTCTGCCATTTTACCCTACCTGTATCAACAGCCTCTGATCCTACTTGGTCATTGGCTGAAGCCACTTATTATCACCTCTAAGGTTCCCTTATGCTTATACCATGCATGTTTGAATCCCTTCACTGTGCTTGCTCCCACCATCACTTTAGGCAGGCTATTCTATGCATCCACCATCCTTTCTGTGAAAAATAACTTTCTCTCATTCCCCCATATCCTGCCCCCTCCAATGTCATATCATGGCCCCTCATTCTTGTACCTGTTCTGTACTGAAAGATGTCACCTACTTGCACCTTGTTTATACCCTAAAGATACTTGAATGCTTCTATCATATCTCCCCATTATCTCCTCTCTTCCAGTATATACATATTGAGGTCTTTCAGTCTCTCTTTGTACAACTTCTGGTGCAAACCCTGCACCATCTTAGTTGCCCTTCTCTACTCTGTTCATTGACATGTCCTGACTCCTGTCTCATAATAATGACTTTATTGAATGAATAATAATGTCTTAGCTATAAGTACAACTTTATCAATTGAGAATTAACCAGTCAGGTTTAAAAGGAGTAAAGACATCAGCATTCATTCATTCATTCATGCCATTTTATGAGATGGAACCATTCTCTTTATTCACAGCCTATATTTTATGGATGCTGGTTGGGGGAAGAAGATGGTGAAGATCAAATGGGGGTTGATGGGGGATGGAGTAAAAATTGAAAACAGTGTTACTTAGGTGGGGGAGGGGACTATATTTGGCAGGCAGGTGGGTGAAGGGATTACTTTTTTCTTTTACAGCTGAATCAGAAGGCATGATGACTGCTGGGGAAAGGGGGAGAGGGTGTTAGCAGGGAGGTTATTTTGATAAGTGTTTATGTTCTTGGGTGGAGTGAGATGTGGTTTCACAGCACTGTGCATGGGGGGATTTTTTCAAGATTAAAAAAAAAATCCGCTTTCTAAATCTGCAAATTCAGCCACAGAAATTGCACATTTTTCACAAATGTGAATAAAGTGGATTTGTATTAACTTTGTTGGTGTTTCAAAAATTTGCAACCTCTCTGCATTCGACTGTGGAAGTGCTTATTTACATGTGAAGTTTTCAATTTCTTCTTTGTCCAGCTTGTTTTATTGTTGTTCATGCTCTCCATTCTAGCAGTCAAAAATGTCTTTTTTATTTTTACATTATTGATTGATCCTGACTGGAATCATTGAATTATTAGGCAGCTTCCCTATGCGTATCTTGCTTGTTAACTGGGCAGTTAACTGTATTACTGCCATTCTAATCTGTTTAGTTCTAAGTCCATAAATGATTGGATTGGCAAGTGGAGGTACTATAAGAAATTCTAATGACAGGAACATGTGCACACTTTGAGAAACATTGTTTGTGGTTAAACGGTGTTGGACTGCCATAAAGAGAGCACCAATCAGATAAATAAAAAAGATGATTAAGTGTGTAAAACATGTCTGAAGTGCCTTCCAATGGGATTCCTTAGATGTTTGTAGACATATTTGGATTATCCTGATATATGAATATATAATAATTGACAGTGGAACTACAACAGTAAATACAGCTGCAGCTGTTGCATAAAAGTGATTAATGGAATAGTCAATGCAGGACAATTTTAAAACAGAGTAATGATCCCAGTAAGGTTTTTCTATGGTGAAACCACACAAAGGGAGTCTTATACATAAAATAATTCCTATAGCAGATATCAAAATAGAATACAGCCATGCAAATACTAAAAGTCTGCATACATTCACAGCATTCATAATGACAGAATATCTTAAAGGGTTACAGACTGCAACATAGCAGTCATATGCCATGACCGTCAAAAGTGCTATTTCAGTGAAAATAAAAACATGAATAAAGAACATTTGACAATAGCAACCAAACAGAGAAATAGTTTTAGTTTCTGATGAAATATCAACTGTTAATTTAGGTAAGAATACAGTGCTGATAATAATGCCATTAAATAATAAGTTACTGGAAAAGACATACATAGGTTCATGGAGTCCTTCTTTAAGCACAACCACAGAAATAAGTAAAAGATTGATAAACACTATAGCAAGATACAATGTAACTGAGCAAATAGAATAAATGTATGCCATATTTCTCAGATCTTCAAATCTCAGTTGGATTGTAGTGATGGTAGAGTTATTTCCCATGATTCTTGATATATGGTTGATATCATCTGATGGCTGAAAATCAAAATGTTTTAATGATTACTTAACTGTAGAATACTAGTAATACAGCAGACCAAGCTTTTGTGGTTGTGTCTCCTATCCTATGAATCTCTCTTTCAGCCAAAGTTCAGGTTTCTCATTTAATGTTTCTGTGTTCACCCGAGCAATTTTTTTAACCATGTTTGTTACTTTGTATACCATTTGTATATTTTTATGATAATCTTGTCTATTTCTATTGTACTAGACACAACACAAACTATTAGTACACAACTCATTGTGAACCTTCAAAACTGGAATGAAGGTCATTATTTGAACAGGTGAATAAGCAACATTTTTATTTTGTGAGTACCCACACCTGTATACACAGGGTACTGTACATTATGAGGAAAATAATTGCCTTAATATGGAGTGTCAAGACAAACTCGCCAGAGCATGAAAAAAATAACTGACACCATATTGCACCATCTAGGTGCTTTAATGAAGGTGACATTGAAGACTGTTGGGAGGGTTCTTTACCCTTCCCCACTGAATCACATGACTTTGTCAGATCAGTGTCATCACTATCCAAACCCACTGCACATATCAGTCTTGACTTTTAGATTGTCATTTAGCTGTCTGTACCAGAAATGCCATTAAAATGTACATAGTACGACATAAAATATTTCAAAAGTCCATTTATAAACAAAATAAGTAAATCAGTAGTCCAAAAATGGAGGTTGCATGCAGCCTCAATATAGTTTTTCTGTCCTCAGTTAGTGCTATATTAAGCCAGGTAGTCTTTTTTTAATCTTTTTTTCTGACTGTAGTATTCATGACCACTGGTGCAAGGCAGGGCAGTTTTATTAATCTAGTGCCCTATCCAAAGGTTCAGGGCACCTCACAACAACAAAAACAGAATAAACACAGTAAAACATAATTACAATATGAAGAAACTGTTATAATTTCAATAATTTAATCAGGAAAGGCCTGTGGAAATAGATAAGCATTCTGTTTTTGCTTCAATATCTACATGGTGTGGTCAGATCTGATTTCTTCTGGTCAGATATTCCAAATCAGTGGGGCAGCAACCCCAAAAGCTCTGTCCCCTGAATGCCTGCAAAGTGGATTGGATACAGTGAGAGGGTGTGTAGGATTTTTATGTTTTCTTTGTTAACGGGGTAAGGCCCACAAGGCACAACTATCTGTTTTCAGGGGTGACCTTGGAGTTTTAGGGTGGTTAAATGACTTGCTTAGAGTCATACAGTGTGCAGTTGGAGGTTGTGGGAATCAAACCCATGTCTGCCAGATGTGCTAAGCTCCTGCACAGCTCATTACTTTTACCTGTAATCTATACTTCCAGATATTAAGAGTTTTTTTCATGTAGCCTGGGCCAAGACCATGTAAGGTCCTGAATGTTAATAGGACTATCTTGATGTGTTACCATACCGGAAGCTAGTGTAGACCATGCAGCACAAGCTTGATGTGGTCCCTTCAAGAAGTTCCCATTACTAGTCAAGCCGCAACATTCTGGACCAATTACAGGCATTACATCAAGCCTCCAGATAACCTTAAGTAAAGAGCATTGCAACAATCCAGTCTGAAGTTCACTAAGATGTGGACTAGTCAATAAGCTTCTGCAGGATGTGCGAACTAGTTGTTATCTTAATGTCATGCTTGCAAGCTAGATTTCTCTGTTGAGAACTATCATGATCCAGCAGATTTTCTTTCTCCAAATTTCTCCATTGTATAAGTCTCACATCGTTATGTATTCATCCTGCGTACCCATATTCTGCATTATGTATACTGTTTTCTTATTGTACCCTATACTTATCTTAACCTCCCCGGTCCACCTTGAAAATGAGTTCACACAATGGTGTTTCACCTGGTAAAAATAAAGATTATCTTCAGTGCAAGATGTGGTTTCATCAGGTCAATATTATGAAAATGGTAAAAGATATTCCTCACTCTGTTGTTCAATTGTCTGCTTGTAGTCAAGAATGACACCCATATTCCTCACCACAGCAACAGATCATAGTGACTGGCCATTCTCAGATGGGAAAGGTAGGCCACCACTCCTCATAGCTGACCTATTCTGACTTGGATCAACAATCATAACCTCAGCCTTACCTGGGCTGAGACACTGCCAGATGGAGGCCATCCAGTCATTGATTTCTTGTCTACACTGCCCAAGCATCAAGGCCACAATCAACCCATCAGGTGTGCAAGACAGATAGAGCTGCATAGTATCTGCATAGCATACAGTCTAATAATTTACCCAATGGCAACATGCATACAGTGAACAACATAGGTGCCAAAATCAAACCTTGTTGAACTCCACAAGATACTGCAGCAGCCTTAGAGATGTGATTACCTAGGGCTACCTGCTGTGTTCTCCTGGTATTGTAGGATTCAAAGCAACACACAACTGTGCCAGTGAGCTGCTTATACTACATCAGGTGATCAATCTGCATTCCATGGTCCACCATGACAAATGTTGGCAAAGATCCAGAGGAACCAGGATGGAACAAAATCCCCCTCTCTCAACATGAATAGGTCTAACAAGGCAGTGTCACTGCTGTGATGAGGCCTACATCCAAACAGAAGAGACTCATATATGTTATACTGTTTCAGGTGAGCCACAATCTGTGCCACAACTACTTTCTTGATAACCTTTCCCAAAAAGGAAAGGTTCAAGGCAGGCCTGAGGTTGACCAGACAATGGGGGTCGAGTTATAGCTTCTTAAGTAGTTCCTTCACCACTGCACTTTTCAGAGCAGATGAAAAAAAGCATTCCATCAAGGAGTAAATGAGAATCTCAGTATGTACTGACCCTAGGGATTCCAGTCTACCGATAAGCAGCCAGGTAGGCCCTGGGTCCAACAAACAGTAAGTAAAGTGCAAACCCAAGATCACCTGGATGACTTCCTCTTCTACAACTTGCCAGAACTCATCCCAGGATGGCAGATCATCAATGCCCAACTGGATGGGGATATCACTGACCCATGACAGGCCATTTGAGACTATTCCAGTCCCAGTGAAGGATACCATGTCCATGAACAACTGGTTAAACTCTTCATACTTCTCTTTCAAAAAGTCTCATTCTGACCACAGACAGAGAGAAAGAATTCATCAAATGTCTATAGTGGGCAAACAAAATACTGTACCCAGACAGAATTGAATCTTCAAGTGATAAACCAGAGTCATCCTCCATCCAGGTCTCTCTGATACAAACATGATCAGCAGATGAACCAAATAAGAAAACCTCCATCATTGCTGCTTCATTCCTTAATGAGCTGTTATTACAAAGAAAGACACTTAGAAATTACATCATATGACTCTTGATGCAGAGAGATCAAATCTATAAGAAAGCAAATCCAAGCAGTTTAGAAAAAAACATATTTATAAAAAGGATTGAAAGAATTCAGCAAATATTTATATTCAGGACTGTAAGAATTATTTTCTGGTTGCTCACTTCAGGATGGTTCGATGTCATAACAGAAATCGTGGAATAGTGATAGCTGTTTGGGCAAGTGTACATTGCCAAAAATACATTTTGATGATGTACACTCATAGCAAAGAGCAAAAGGGTGCATGACAGTTAGTTTTTTTTACTTTTATGCACTGGGCTGTGCCCCTCGCACCCCCCCCCCACCCACTAAAGGATTCTCAACTCCAGGGGTGCAGGTCGGGAGGGTGGAAAACTAAAAAAAAAAAAAAAACAGAAAATCCCAGGCCCAGTGCAAAAAATGAGTGTGCCCAGAACCAAACTCAGCACCCTCCCAACCCCAGTCTACCATCATGCCACATGACCAACTCAGCAGCCCACTGCCACAATACACCCCACAAACCCTCCTTCCTCTTCCACCCATCGCAGAGCATGGTCCCTTCCCACCCCCACCCACATGCATGTAGACAAAGCGACATCCTGTCACTTTATTCACCTACCCCCCAATCTGGTCACCCCCTCTGCCAGGTAGCCCTATGCACAAGTGCTGTGATTGAGTCACTCTTTTTAAAAGCACTCAACCACAGTCACTGTCATCAAAGGCTACCTTCAGGACTTGAAGCTAAGCACCTGGAATAGTCAAATATTACAAATCAGCATTAACAGTGCGTCAGACCTAGTACATTTCTTTTTTTTATAATAATGTCTTTATTAAAGATTTCCAAACAGAGAAAAAACAATACCAATAACTTAACAGAGTTAAGAACAAACTACATAAAATATCAACATATAAAAATACCAATCTATAAACAGTAATATTCAAACATGAAACTTGAAACATATGCTCAAAGAAGTATGAAAAATTAATTGGCAGCTTAAAATATACAACATAATACATATCTATCTCAATGCATCAGTTGTAATAAAAAAAGGGATGAATGCAAACATACATTACAAAACAATTAGATATAAAACACAAGTGTTAGAAGATCCAGGACAGGACAGGATACATAAAAAAAGGCAGATAAGTTAATATTGAGCAAAGCCTGAAAACAAAACAAGGCTTCAGGCCAGAAACATCATGGGCAAAATAATGGGGGAAAAGGAACACAGATGTAACATCGTGAACACAAACATTGCGGTGGACACAATAAAGCCCAGCAACAATGCTGCAAAGTGAGAACCCAAGCACAGCAATACAGCAGCCAATGTGAACACTTGCACATGGAACCATGTGGTGAGGAGTAGCCGACATTACCCACACAATGATACCGCCAGCAGGGTGGCAGGCACAAACAGGTATGCCCAACTTAGAGCAAGGTGTGCTGCATGGCACTATCCTGGAACCATGGAAAGGAACACCACCACCCGCCCACACATGGGACAGCATAAGGACCATGGCCACCTGCATTGTTCCCCCTTCTTCCATGCCAGTGGCCATGCCAGTCAGTTCCACACACTGGTACCCTGCGCTGACATGAGTGGTGCAGGGTGTACACCTCAGTCCTGGTCCCACACCATGTGGCTGCTACCGTGTGACATGGTGGTCTCGCTGCTGGCCACAGTCCACCTATCCACCACCACACCCCATTGCCCTGTGGCCACATCATCTTGTTCCGTGTAGGGGTCATTCCCCATGTAGGCCTCTTAACCTGGAGGCACCCATGGTGGGAGTCCTGTGCTACACACAGCCCGCTGGTGCCTGGCTCCTGTTGTCCTCCCTCATTGTGCTCCCCTGTGCTATGCATGGGCACCGGTGCCTACTGCTGTACTGTGCCAGTCTGGATGTGTGTGAGGTGGGCAGTGTTTGCCTCTATAGTTTGCTGGCCGGCAGTGTAATGTCCTGCATTGTGTTGTACTGGTGGCATTGCGGGCTGCAGTGTATTAGTCACTTTGTTTTTGTCCACAATGTTTTGTCCTGCGATGTTCCTGGCCTAAACCCAAAATAAGAAATTATAACAGTTTGAAACCCAAATACACCCCCCCTTCCCTGGAACAAAATATCACATCATGGAATGAAAGCCAGATCAATTTGCAGCCGATAATGAACCCATGTTTTAATAACTTGAAAAGCAGATAAAAAATGTCAATAATGATACTTATATTTCTCTCGGTACATTTCAATATGACAAATTTTTATCAAAAAAAATAGTGATACACATATATGTAAAAGCTATAAGTAGATGGAGAGTATTCAAAAAATATGTGTGTACAATATTGACAAAATATATAAAGATCTCAGTTCAATATGATATTCCCTCATCCATTCTTAGAGAGCTAGTGTACTGCTTAGGATTAATAGTAACTTTCAGATGCAGTCAGCTATCACTTCTTAGATCACAAGTATTTTTTCCTTTTCTGTTTGTTAATTAGAATATTTTCCACCTAGCAGTACTGGGGTGATGTGTGGAGCAGCATTCTGTCTCTAGAACAAAAAAAGCCAGTTTTGTTCCTCCCACTACATCATCAGAAATGAGACCAAACACCTTGAGGCACCAAAATCCTTGCAGCCTGAGCAGTGACTCTCACAAACTACAAATCATAATGCAGGAAATTGTGACATCACTAGTAACCAGGGAGAGCCAGTCCCTGCTGCTTCATGTGAAAGTGAAACCTGGCAGTGAGAAATGGTTTTCATTGGTTACTAGTAATGTCATAGTCAGTGTGGTCTCAGTGTTGATGTAGTGGGAAAAACAGAACTGACTTTTTTTTCCCTCTAGGCAGAGTGCTGCTCCACACATCACTCTAGTACTGCCAGGTGAAAAATCTTCTAATTAGCAAACAAAAAGGAAAAAAAATACTTGAGATATAAGAAGTGATATCTGACTACATCTGAAAGTTACAATTAATTGCAGGCTATTTCCTGGCAGTACACTAGCTCTTTAAGTGGGATCTGTTACATTTTGTTCAAAATTTAGAAAATTTTTATAGACCCCAATTCACCACACACCTGCCGGTTCCAGACATTGGATTATGCCTGGAGGTTTGCCATAGCCATGGCAGTGTACAGCACTTCATTTCATCTAACCAGAATCACCACAGATCCACCGAGGGTCCTGCCACAGAGAGGTCATGAGGGCTGGTGAAGCTGCCCTCCCCAACCCCCCCTGAAAGCAACCCAGAATCACCACGGATCCGCTGAGGGTCCTGCCGCAGAGAGGTTGTGAGGGCTGGTGAAGCTGCCCTCCCCCACCCCCTGAAAGCAATCCAGGTAAACTGCCAAACATAGAAGTGCCAGGGTGAGGTGATCAGGTCTCCTAACCGATTGCCTGCTAGCAACTCTAAATTTTTACCCTGCTGACATGTTGCATCAGCTGCCTACCTCCCTCACCACCACCCTTGCTCAACTTGTGCTTATATAGGCAAAGGAGGTTGAAGGACTGAGCCAATCAGCCCAGTTTTCCATCTGCAGCCTATACCCTGTCACCCTAGAGGAAGCCCTACTCTGTTTTTTACTCTTTTCTCTCCCTCACTAAACACTCACCATCCCAACTCCCTCATATATCACCATGATTCTTTTTCTCCTGTCCCTCTATTCTGCTCTGCCCCCTGTGCACATTCTCCTTCCTCCAAACTCCCCTACCACTCTAGCATCTGGAACCACTGACTACCCAAAAGTCAGCTGGATACAACCCCTCACCGTCCTCACTGACTGGCATTCACAGGCTTTGCAGCATTTGCCCCACTTACCAAAAGGATGGCCAAAGGCAACCCTGTCCCTTGGATCTCTGTCCATCTCAGTGCCCTGATGTGAACACGTGACTCTCTCTGGCACCTCTCAAATGAGAGTGGCCGTCCATCCGATAGACTGAGGTATAGAGAGGCCTGGCACAAATGTACATGAGCACTACGGAAAGCCAAGGCCGACCACTATAAGGCTGCCTCACTGACACCTAGGGCACCGGGCACAAATTCTGGAATAATGTCACAGAAATCACTGGCAAAAAACCTAACACCACCCCCAACCAGATAGCTGTGGATGGGCACCTGACCTCCAACCCCTCCAGCATAGCCTCGGCATTCAACCAAGCTTTCACTACCCTCAGCCACGTCCTCCCTCCTAACTTCTTCGACCCTCTCCCTGCCTGGCCCCACCCACAAGTTTAGCCCTCCCTTCCTCCTACGGTGCATCACCCCCAAGGCTGCTGAGCCTTATCTCAAAAACACACTAAGTAATGCTCGCTATTGTAGTGACTCTATGAATCCGAGGCTTCTCCGGCTCACCCACCAAGACATACTCTACCCACTCAGCCATATACTGAACCTCTCTCTCTGCCAAGGTGAATTCCCCTCCCATTGGAAATCTGCCTCTATCACCCCCATATTTAAAAGTGGGGACTGTACTGACACCAATAACTACCAGCCCACCTCCATCCTCCCCCCATCCAAAGCTCTTAAGCGCATTGTCTATGACCAGATCACTGACCACCTAAACAAACATGACCTTCTCTGTAAACAGCAACATGGCTTCCACAAAGGGCACAGTACTACTTCAGCCCTATTGGAATTCACCGCCACATCCACTCTGCATTAGACAAAGGCCACACCACTGGCGCTGTTTGTGTTGACCTTACTAAGGCATTCTACTCTGTTAATCACTCCCTCTTGCTAGCCACTTTCTCCAACATTGGTTTCTCACAGGATGCCCTACATTGGTTCACCGACTACTTGTCAGACAGGTACCAACAGGTCAAAATTGGCACTACCCTATCCAATAGGCTCCCAGTTCTCTCAGGGGTCCCCAAGGGGTCCATCCTCGGTCCACTTCTTTTCAGTCTTTATCTTAACTCCCTCCCTGGCACCTGCACCAGCAGCCTACTACTCTATGCGGATGATGCCGTCCTCTATGCCTCCAGCCACAACCCTCTCCTACTCCACCAAACCCTCCAGTTCTCCTTTAACGAAGCTGAACAGTGGTTCACTTCACAGCACCTCATACTGAACTACAAGAAGACTAAGTTCATGATTTTTGTTCACCCACAGAACACCAAGCAGAAGCTATGCCCCCAGATTTGTACAGCTGACCTAACCCTTCTCGAGCAAGTGAAGTCCTTCAAATATCTAGGCATCACCCTGGACCTGGCTCTCAATTTCCACCAGCACATACACCACCTGTCCACGGCCCTCAATGTCCACCTGGGCCTGCTATATCACTTTAAACACTGCCTTACCCAAGATGCCCTCCGACTTGCTGTCTCATCCTCTATCCTCTCCCTTCTTGACTATGGTATACTCATTTATAGTGCTGCCACCACCACCTAGGCCCTAAACAGGCTCCATCTCTCCCTCAACAAAACCTGTCACCTTGTTCTGGGCTGCGACCACCTCACACATACCTGCTCACTGTTTAACTCCATGGGCTGGCTTAACCTAGACAATAGAATCAAATTCCACACCTGTCTCATGGCCAAAAAAAAATCATCCTAGGTCTCTCCCCTCCAGCTCTCACCCCCCCAATCTATCCATCTTCAGCCCAAAAAGTAACCGTAGCTCCAGCAAGCAACTTCTCACAGTTCCCTGATGTCAAACCTCCCAACTTCAGAGGTCCTTCAGCTTCAAGGCCCCCTCCAGGATGAATGACCTACCCAGCTTCATTGCAACCCAAAACTCTATCGGCTTCTTCAAAACCCACCTAAAGTGTCCTAAACTACTGTGACTGTAACTGAACCTGTCTCTCTTCCATTCCCCCCAATGACAATGGCCCATGGCTGGCTAGACAACCCCCCCTTTTTTATTTCCTTTCTCTTGCTGAATGCCTACCTGAGCCACCATTCGGGGTGTCAGGTCCAGACTGAGCCTTACTTTTTTTACCTATACCATTGTGTCAAGATTGGTATGTTCCCTGCTCTGTATGTCAACTAAGCTCTGTATTGTTCAATATATGTGACGT
Organism: Neoceratodus forsteri; assembly: GCA_016271365.2. Classification (NCBI taxonomy): domain Eukaryota; kingdom Metazoa; phylum Chordata; order Ceratodontiformes; family Ceratodontidae; genus Neoceratodus; species Neoceratodus forsteri. The sequence goes on from CM057458.1 coordinate 1,159,294,550, forward strand.
GAAACCTTTGTAAATGAGTCTTTGACTCAAAGGTACTTTATGAACTCAGAATAAATAAATAAAATAAATAACCATCTGCTCCCTCCAAATAAATATTCTGACCTCTCTGTCACTAGTTTACCATTCTGTGCCTACAGCAGGCTGGGGACTTGGGGTGAGTCAGTGGCTATGCAGTGAAATGGGGGGGTGTCTATTGACTACAAAGGCCCGCTCTGCCCACCCAGTATTACACCTGCAAGTTCCTGACATTTTACTCTGCCTGGAGGTCTGCCATTGCTGTGGCAGTGTACAGCACTTAATTTAATCTAATGATCTGCTGCCTTCAGAGTAATAACCTGAACTCTCTGTCACTAGTTTACAATTCAATGCCTACAGTGAGTGGGGTCTTGGGGGCGAGTCAACAGCTGTGCAGGAATCCAAGGGGGCTGGGCTGCGTTAACTACACAAGCCTGCTCTGTCCACCCAGCATGAGCATTGGGCATGAGCATTAGTGGCGCGAGTGCAACTCAGAACAAAATATTGGTTTTGGAACAGTTCATTTTTAGGTTAAACCGACAAGGTAGTATTTCCTAGTAAGAACATGATGCTGAGGATCATCAATAGCTTTGTTCACTTAAAGTAATAAATTAATATAGATTCCTAGCAAATATCTTACAAGGGACTGTTAGCAGTCTGGCTGAAGATTAAATCGAAAGTTGATTTTCTCATTATTTTTTCCAGACTTTATTCCCCTAAATTATTAAATGTTTTAAGAACTGTGTTGGTTTATTTGTTACAAAATGTAAAAACTTTTAATTGATAAAATGAATCCCTTTACTTATCTCTTATGTATATGGGGATTTCTCTCAGCCCTGTACTTTCTAATGGAGCCAAAACGAGTTTTCAGTACTGATTATGGTTGTCCAAAAGATACTGACACAAAAATTTAAAGTACAGCAATTTGGAAGAAACCTTTAGTAAATAATTAAAATGATCAGACACATTTGATGCAAACTTGGTGTAATTCAAATGTAACAGAACACACTGTAATTAAAGCCAAATCGCAAAAAAATTGCAAAAAAAAAATACAGCAAATGTTGCAGTACCTTTAGGGGACTTTTTCCCTTACTATTACTGTTGCTCGGTTACAACATTGAGAGGAATCCAGTACCAGCTGAAACTGGTTTAAATTATGGTTTGGAACTGATAAATGTAAAGAGTTTAAAACTTACAGTATTCATTTAAACATTAGGGGCCCGATTCTCAAAGCCCTGCGTCTGACACAAGATGCTTGCACCGAATAGATATGGTGCAAGGTGTACCTTGCACCCAGGGCTGCCGCCACACAATTCAGAAAGGTGGCCTGCGTCAACCACAGGCTGTCTGCCACAAACGGGGCTTGCACCATCCCTGCACCCAGAGCTGTGCTGCGACAAGGTGCAAGAGGCACTGCAGCAGACGCAAACTGCGCCCTGACAACAGAATTCTAAGTACCCTTAGACCTGCCAGGGCTGGTCTAAGGGGACTTAGAAAATGCTCAGCAGGGCACAACCCCCGTATGCGGCACTATGCCGCAGTCCCCCAGTGGTGCCAGGGCCCATGAAATGCCCATGGTGTTGTACACTCCCTTATCTCCTATGCAGCCCATGGTACATGTGATAGTACCGTCCCCTCCCCAACCAGTACCCTGATGCTGCCCCAGTACATATACAGCGAGAGCCACCCACATGGTGGAATAGCACCCCCCCACCCCAACAGGTAGTGCCCACCCCATCCCCAGATAGGACAGGGGAAAAGCATAGCCCTCCACACACCTCAGTGGAGGTCCCTGACTGCCTGGAATGTGCAGCAGACTGTACAGTGTACACACTAATATTAGCATGTACACTGTACAGTCCGCTACACATTCTGGGCAGTCAGGGGCCTCCACAGAGGTGTGTGGAGGGTTATGCTGGTCCCCTTCCCTATCTGGGGATAGGGTGGGCACTATCTGTTTGGATGGGGGGCTGGACCACCACCGGGAGGGTCATTGGCCTGCGTTGGGGCCATCGGGATAGGGGGTACCAGCAGGGCATTGCCGCAAGGGGTTTGCGGCACACCCCATCCATGTGCCTTGCTTTAGATGCATGGGGGGTGCTGTTGCACATAAGGGGACTTAGGCTCTGGGACCCATCCCATACCCAAATCAGGTGCAGGATCCCTGGCTCAGGGGGCTTTAGGCGCAAGCTGCAGTTTGCCGCAGCTTGCGCGACCGAGCAGCCCTTTGAGAATCGGGCCCGATAAGTCTCTTACCACATGTGATTGTTAACACAATCCATGACAGGTGGGGTTATAGGCCTCACCATGCAACCCAAGCATGGATTAAATGCCTATAACCCCACACCCTGGAGTGGGTTATTGTGCTTATAAATTGGGTTCCCCTGAGGACAGGGTAGGACCCCCAAAATACTGTATTTCCTTCGTTTTCAAGGAAAAAAGGGACTATACTCTACTGGCTTGAGAAATAGTCCCTCAGAAACAGATGGCTACTGTTGTTTCTGCTGCAATGGTGCTTGTAATAACTGCTACACAGATACAGAGTGGGTATACAGGACACTGCAAGGTTGTACATGAAATGTTGCCAACTATGACTGTCACTGTAACTGTTTCTGTCACTCTCTTTCTCTGTGTGTTTGTCTCTGTTTCTGTCTTTATCTCTTTCCTGACATGTCACACTGGCTCACTCTGTGTCAATACCACTGTGACAGTGAGTACTATTCAACAGAATGCTACTTTGCTTACCAAGGATAATGGAACAGTGACTGCGGTATAGAGGGTGAACGACAGTGTTGCTTACTGACTGCTGGCTGCCTCTCTCCTTTTTATGCTACTGGGAGCCCTGCTTGCACTTCCAGAGGTGTTGGTTCTGGAATAGGGGGCCATGTGGGGGGTCTAATATTGTAAGAATGACCGCTTCTCTACAGAATGCTGCTTTGCCTACTAAGGACAAGGGAATGGTGATTGACGTCTGGTGGGACACAGTCCCCAGCTATGCTAAATGTTGAGGGTGTTCGTACCTTGGACCCACTGCTCATTTCTAGCTCTCTGAATCTCACTTTCTCAGATCTCAGTAGTGTGCTCCCAACATACTTTTCAATACCCCCACTCCTAAGGTCAGTGAAAAGATCCCAGCATGATCAAACCGGCCACTCTTCCATTTCAAGCTGATCACCAAAGCTGATGTTAGAAAATACCTTGAAAATTCCCTCAGCAAATCTAGGTACAGTGGGGACTCCCTGGACCTAAAATTTGTCCGACTAGCATTAGATCAAGTACTTGGATCTGTAATAAAGATAATTAATCTATCCCTGTGTCACTCCAAATTCCCCCAAATCTGGAAAGCTGCCACGGTCACCCTGGTACACAAAAGTGGTGACTGGTCTCCTCAAAACAACTACAGGCCGATCTCTATAGCCTCCCCCTCAATCTCCAAGGCTCTTGAAAGAATTGTGTCTGGCCAGCTGGTGGAGTACTTGAATCAATATCAGCTCCTATGCCCAGAACAGCATGGTTTCTGAGCAGGCCATAGCACTCTCATGGCTCTCCTGGAATTTACCAGATTCATACATAGTGGTCTTGACAAAGGGCACATCGCAGGGGCAGTCTTTATTGACCTATCAAAGGCTTTTGATACAGTCTATCATGTCCTCCTTCTCAAACAGCTCTCAGACATAGAGCTAGCCCTAGAAACCATAGCTTGGTTTTATAGTTACCTTAGCCTGCAATCACAGCAAGTAAAGATCAGGGACATCCTATCAGAAAGTTAACCAGTCAAATCAGGGGTACTTCAAGGATCCATACTCGATCCGTTACTCTAACAACCTTCCAGCAGCATGCCATAGCCACATGCTCCTCTGCAAAGATGATGCAGTGATATTTGCTAGCAACCTTGGCCCCACACTTCTGGAATCTGACCTCCAAAGTGGCTTTACAGCAGCTCAAAAATGGTTCAAAGGACAAAAACTGGTCATGAACTATAAAAAGACCAAGACCATGCTCTTCACCTCTGCCCAAAACAAGCTAAAAGGCTATCCCCTTGCAATTCAGAATGACTCCAGCAACACCCTGGAACTAGTCCCCCACTTCAAATACTTGGGAATCACATTGGGCACTGCCCTGTCTTACATACAGTATATTGACAACACGGCTAATGCCTTTAACACCAGGATCGGTATCCTCTACAGACTTAGACATTGTCTAACCTATGAAGTTCTGAACTTGACAATTAACAACTCACTCATTACCCTGAGTGACTATGTCCTAGTTGTCTACAGCTCTGCTACTGACACAGTGCTCCAATGCCTCTCAACAGCCTTAAACAAAGACTGCCGCCTGCTCACTAATGTGCAAAAACTCACCCACATCTGTGAACTTTATGCACGATCAGGCTGGCTCCAACTGAGAGACAGAACAAGTTATCAAACCTGCCTACTCACAAAAAAGGTCTCCCTAAACATACTTCCTCAAGGAGTCCAGAGGCTTCTACCACCACCTATAAATGCCAGGCACACCAGAAGGTTAACTACCCAAGTATTCCATGTGCCCAGGTGTTGCACAACTATGGCTCAGTGATCGTTTGCTCACTGGGCCCCTCTATGAACAAATGGTCTTCCACCAGACATCTCAAAAGCTACTGCCCTTAGCTCCTTTAAATGCAAGCTCTGTCAGCATCTCACCAACAATAGCACCTATATGTGCCCCCACTAAGTCTGACCCTGCAGCTTTAGTCTGCCTCAGCACTTACAACTCCTGGCCCACCATGTTTAGTCTAGCCCCAGCACTTTTGCCTCCCACCCACTGCCCCTTTGCTCTTTTCTTTTCCTCTGCCCTCCCTATCTCAGCTCCCACTGCCCCCTTCCCTCTCTACCTCACCGTAACAGTTTGCCTCTGTCTCTCTCTCTCTCTCTCTTTTGCAGGATGCTGGCATACCATGTACAATGCCTTAGCACAATTATGAACTGCTTGTCATTGCAACCTATGTACTTCTTGAATATTTTGTACTCTGTATGTATAATTTGCTGTAACCTCTCCCCTATATTGTGTGTTCTTGTGTTAATGTATCTGATGTGGAACCTCTCAATAAGCATCCACTCACAGGTGTCATCCAAGACTACAATAAATAAAAATAATTGTCATGGACTGCTGACTGCATTTGTACTTTCCGCAGTGCTGGCAGCCCAGCTTCTACCTTCACAGATGCTGGTTGGGGGGGATTGTAGCTTTGGGAAAGAAACAGGAGTAATACAGCCTTGTCCACAGGTTCTTGAGGCAAGTGGCTGCCATATTCGGCGATTATGGGGAAAGGGGGAGAGTGCAACCTTCTGGAATGGAGACAAAATGAGGAGCAATACAGGACTCTGTTTTGCAAAGGGGACAGAATAAGGAGCAAGACAGCAGTGTCCAGTTGCCGAGGACTGTGGTACAGGTGTCTGTAACAATGTGTAAATTTTTCTGTGATGGCTATGCCATTTGCCACAGACCAAGCCCTTTGGCAATCTGCCCATGAAAAAATGCCATACTGTCATTTGAGAGGGAAGCAGTGGCACCACAGTCCTGTAGTGCAGAGGTGTTTCTTGCTGTCACTCCCTTATTGCCACTGGGTGTGAGACAAGCAAGTGCTGGCTACCATCAGGAGATCAGAGATTTAGCCACTCATCTTCTGTCAGAGAGCCAAACAAGGAGAAACTAACTTCCATATTACCATGCTGTCTACTGTATGTACTGCTCGCTAACATCAAGAAAACAATGGCTGCTGACAAAATCTAGCTGAGCAGTACAAGTAGATCCATGCATGGTGTGCTCAGCTCTGTCAGTCTTTGGGAAAACTAGCTCAGGCACAGTAACCATGCTAACCCCAGGCATTTTTGGAATTCTTTCCAAGATTTTTATCAGTCCTCAAGTCAGATGAAAATTGATAAACTAAAGATTGGAGATAAATTAATAAATTATGAATTAAAACTACTGTAGCAGAAAAGTTTAATCAATTCTTTACTGATATGACAACATATAAAACCCAGATAAAACATGAATCTAGGAGATTGGCCAATATGGATTATAGGGAATTTTGTTCAAAAACATTTATTTATTTATTTTTAGGGTAAAAAGAAAGGACATTTATGCTCTTCTGTTAAAACTAAAGGAAAATAATGGACTATGTGTAGATGGTCTTTTTTCCTAGATTAATAAATTTGGCAGCTAAACAATTGACTGAACCAGTAACATATATGATTACCTTATCTCTATGCACAAATCAGATACCAAATTGTTAGAAAACAGCTACTGTAACTCCAATATTTAAGTCAGGTGATAGTTACTAACTATAGACACATCTGCATTTTACCTGCATTTGCAAAACTGTTAGAAAAAGTGGTTTTCAAGCAATTGACTAAACATCTGGAAGATTATCACCTGTAAACACAGGATCAATATGGATTCAGAGGGACAAACAGCAAGGTGATGACCTTGATCAGACCAAACAATGACATATGGCAATATGGTTAATGAAATGATCACTCTGGGGATTTATGTTGACCTGGCCATGGCCTTTTACCTGGTGGACTGCCCCTTACTGATGTGTAAGTTAGAAATGAAGGAGTGGAAAATTATACATTATACAATGACAAGAAAAATTCTTGGAACCTGACTTCCTGCTGACCCCTAAAGACAGTGATGTTATTTGACAAGGGCAGGCACATACATGACTGGATCACATGAAGACAGAATGTTAGAGATCACAAATCACATGCTTATCAGTACCCCATCACTGTCACATCACTCCCTTCCAGCAAGACACAGAACCCCTACACACACACACACAAACACACACACACACACACACACACACACACACACACACACACACTTACTCTTGCTTTTTTTAATAGTGAGTAACCTTTACTGATGAAACAAAACAGACAGCACTGTGATTTTTTTTACTTCTTAGGATGGACTGCTTTGAATAAACTGCAGAAATCAAAACTGGTGAAAGTCAACCAAGAGATTGGCTTTTCACTCCCCAGTTACCAGCCACAACAGTTTAAAACAAGTTCTAGCCAGAGCCGATAGGGCTGTGAAAGGCTACCAAATTACCAAAGTTATTTTCTTGTTTGTGTCATATAGTGCTGTTTAGTCACAATCATCAACAACTGCCATACTACTAAATCAGTCCTCAGTGCTCCCAGATTAAGTTTGCCTTTTTCCTGTAACTGCAGGGCGATTTTGCTATGTTTTCCTGTAGATTACATTATTTTCAGCAGAAGCCAAATCCCTCTGTTTTCCCATATAACTAATGCAAGTCTATGGGAAGAATTTCCCTGTAGATGGCTCCAAATCCCTGTAAACAGAATTCCTTACCATTTAGATAAAATACCTGACATTCCCTACAAGCTTAGTTAAAGAAGAACTGCACTGAACCTGTGAGTAATGTTTCCTGTAGAAGCTTTTATTTCAAATAGTTGGTCCCCTTCTGTTTCTGACCCATTTTTGCTGGCCTTTTAGCTAACCCATTGGATATTCATGGGTTACACACTGTTGCAAAGTGCCATCTAGGAATTGCATGATGTTATTTATGTCCCCATGACCCTAAGAATTCTAAATCAGAACACAGCTGCATTGTACCAACAATGTAAGTTCTTGTCAAGGTCATACTCTTCTAAAATTGTCAATGCCAGCAGTGTGTGAATCAGAAACACTCTCTGAATTTACTGAAAGGCCAGTTAAGATTAAGCAGTAACAAAATGAGAACTGGTATTTTGAAAAATAACATCTATTTCTACAAAAAAATGCATGTTTGTTGATTCAGGGCAGTTCTCCTTTGAGACATTAACAGCCCAGTCTAAACTGTTCACTATTTATGGGTCTGGCAGCATAGCCTAGAGGTTAGAGTAATGAGCTATAAATGGGCTTTGTACAGCCAGCATTCAGACATGGGTTTGATTCCCACACCCTCCATTTCAATGAATGAACCTTATCAGGGGGGTATGGGCTGCCTCCGTCTCAGTAGAATGGCCCTTTTGGCCTCCATTAGGACCACTAATATCTAGGCCTTACTAGGGAAAGAAAGTGGGTGTAATGCTGAGGTGTCTCCCAACAGGAGAGAGTGGTGTTGGAGAGAGAGAGAGAGAGAGAGAGAGAGAAAGTGATTTGCCTATTATCCTGGAGCAGTCATCTAGGACTTGTTTCCAGAAATCCTGTAAGATCAGGCAGATCCACAGTATGTGAAGTAGGTGGGCAGGGGAAGAGTGACATCTCCAGCATTGATTATGTAGACTAATTTTGAGGCTGTGCAAAACTGAGGGGGTCCTATACCATCTAAGGAGGATTTTAAGTTGTATTAACTGACTCTTGGAGTCCTCATAAGCTGTGTGAGTAGCTCTGAGGCAATCTGACCATTTCTGTTGGGATATGGAATGGAGTAATTCACGTTCCCAGGTGGCTCTGCTAGATAGGGTAGTAGCAGGTTGAGCATCTCTGAGGGTTTTGTAAAGGGCACCTATGAGGCCCTGACCCTTCCTGTGTTGGTGGAGAGTGTTCAAGCAGTGCCATGTAGACTGGGTTGGTGATTGTTTAAGAAGGGGAGTTAAAGCACTCCTAATCTGCAGAAATTTCCAAAAGTCTGACAAGGGCAATCCATACTGACCTCAAATCTGTTCAAAGGACATAAGGGTGCAGGTATTCGGGAGGAGGAGGTCTCCTACAGCTTGAATACCTTTTGAGGCCCATGAGATCCATTTGAGTGGCTTGCGGTCTACTGTTACAAGTGGGTTAGCCAATATAGAAGCATAATGAATGGGGGGGAGGTATTCTGAGCCCGGAACCCCCATGAGTGCCATTGCTCTACACCATGAGCTGCACATTTCTGTCATAACAGGTGTAAGGTGGTGTTCCCCAGGCTTTTTCCTAGATAATAAGGAATAGAGAGGGTTGTCTGCTGACAGAGCAGTTTCTAAACTTACCCATTGGGGTGGCGGGGGTAGAGTGGGGAAGAAACCAAGTTGTAGCCTGGGCCATTCTGAAGGCAAGATGATATCCCATAAACCAAGGTAGCCTGAGCCCACCCCTGGTCCAGTGGGACAGTAGTTTTGTCCACCCCCATCTCGGGGCTTTACCCTCCCACAGAGAAATTTAAATTAGTTTGTCTAGGGCTTTGAATGGTTTTTGAGAAAGTGGAATTGAGAGGTTATTTAGCAAATAGGATACACTGGAGAAAATAAACATTCTAATAGCTTCTATCTTGCCCTTCATAGTTAATTTCAGCTTTCTCCATTATTGTATTTCGGCTGCTAGGGAAGTCAGAAGAGAGGAGAAATTAACTGACTCTAGATCTTTCCAGGATGCAGTAATATATACACCTACTGTAGGTAGGGAAATCCTTGTGTAATGTCAGTGCCTGTTACATGTCCCATTCAGGGGAGAGAGGGTAATTTTCTTTTGATTTATTGTTCGCCCCGAGAGAAAAGCAAATTCATGCAGAATTGTCAGAATTATGGCTATAGAAGACTGGGGATTGGAGAGTGTGAGGAGCATATCGTCCGCATATGCACTGATTAAGTAGGATGAATCCTTTACGGAGATACCAGTGATACTAGGGGGGTGCATATGAATTTTCTAATCAGTGAGTCCAGGACTATTAGGAAGAGCAGAGGAGAGAGGGGGAGCAACCCTGTCTGGTTTCTCTTTGTAATAAAAAGGGTCAAGAAGTATCCCTATTGGTGACAATTCTAGCTGTGGGTAGATGGTACAGGGTAGATTCCCAAGAGCAGAAGTAGGTTCCGAATCCATACAGTTTAAGGACTTTGTGGAGATATGCCCATTCCAGGTAGTCGAACACCTAGCAAAATCAATCACCAGGGCAGCAGCTGGGGTTTTAGACTGGAGTACTAGCCATTTAAGATCTAGAACCAGTTGTAGGTTATCTGCACTTGACTTCCCTTTTAAGAAACCGGTCTGAGAGGGGTGGATCAGGTTAGGCAGGATTAAGGACTGCATGTTCACCAGGACTTTTGCAATGATCTTGGTGTCTACTGATAACAGCGAGATGGTCTGAAAGTTTGAACACAGTAGAATATCTGAGGCTTTTTTAGGGATTAAGGTGATTAGGGCCTCGTGCATGGTAGGGGGGAACATAGTGTCTTTTTGAGCTTCCTGTAGAGCTCGTAACAGTGCGGTAGTGATTTCATTTTGCAGGATTTGGTTGAGCTCTACTGACATCCCATCCAGCCCAGGAGCTTTCCCTTTTGCCATCTTGGATAGGGCAGTGCACAACTCATCAAATGTAATTGGGGCATACAGGTCATGACAGTGGTCTACTGAGGTTGAGGGAGTGACGTGCTCTGACAAAAAGCCTTCAGCCACTGGGAGAGCTCATCATCGGAGAGTGTGTTCTGGGATTGATAAAGCTCCTGATAAAACCTATGCATCTCCTCGTTAATGTCCTTGGGTGTTGTTATTATCTTTCCCCGCCTATTCTTAAGGGTCAGAATCCTGGAGGAAGCCTGCTGCTTCCATAAACAGTAAGTTAACAGTTTCACTCCCTTGTCTCCTCCCTCCCATGAGCAATGTTTGGCTCGAATCAGTTGCCACTGTGCCTTTCTGTTCAACAGCACATTGATCTTATATTTTAAACCTGTGATATTAGTCAAAAGAAGAGTTAAGCAGGGTCTTGGGAGAAGCTTTAAACTGCTGCTCTAGGCCTGTAAGCTCATCCTGTAGCTCTTGTATTTGTTTTACTTGGTCCTTATTTTTGGCTGCTAAGTAGGAGATGATTCTCCCTCTTATAACAGCCATGAAAGCTTCCCATATAGTGGTCGCTTGGGTCTCCCCCTGGGTGTTAATGGAGAAGTAGGATTGTGCCTCTTCTTTAATATAATCCCAGAAGGCTGCATCTTGCAGCAATATAGGATTGCATCTCCATCTTGTGGAGGAAGGGCTTTGGCCCAGCGGGGTGACTATGATCGTTACTGGGGCATGGTGTGATATAACTATATTGCCAATGGTTGTGTCTCCCACTTCTGGCATAGCTACATGGTTAGCCAACCAAAAGTCCAACCTACTGTGGGTGCCATGAACATTCGAGTAGAAGGTGTAGTCTCTTCCCTTTGGATGGCTAATCCTCCATGGATTCACCAAAGGCCCACTCCAAGATCAAGGTGTTTAGACTTGCTAACACTTTAGGGTGAGATTGTGACATGTGGAGGGATTTGTCTAAAAATATATCTAAGACTAAATTACAATTCTCTCTTAAAAGGATTGGGACTTCTGCCTCCCCCTCTGTCAGTTCTGTAAAGGCTTGGCTCAGTTCAGTAAAAGTTTCACCTGAGTAGGTATTATGCCTGTACACATTGGCCACTATGACTTTGCCACCAGGGTAGGAAAGTTTAATTGCCAGTCACCTCCCTTGGGAGTCTAGGCATTGAGCTTCAACTGTCCAAGGTCCTGTTCTCCAAAGGAGGATGGCTACACCCCTGGACTTTGTGGTGGCACAGCTGGCCAATATAGTCCCCACCCAAAGCTTCTTTAGCCATTGCATCATACGGTTGATGAGGTGCATCTCCTGGATCAATGCTATATTGGCCCCCATAGAGTTTAAGAACTGCAAGACCTTAGTGTGCTTCGCTGGATGATTCAACCCATTAACATTCCAGGAGATGCACCTCCAGCCCAGCGGTGCAGCTGGAAGTGTTGCCATTAATGTTCACCTCCAAATAGTTAAATAAGGAAGAGTGTACTCACCCTACGGGCAGCAGTATAGAAAGGCAGCAGAGAGAAAAGGAGCAACCTGTTACCACTTCGTGGTAAGCCGCATGTATCTGGTGACCACAGAGAAGAAGTACTTAGAAAGGTTTGAGAGTAGTGAGTGTGCTTGCCTAACTTGTTTTTCCTGCTTTTATAAAATCCTGATCAAGATAAGGAAACTAAAGAATATATATCGTAGTAATATATATCTAACAATATCAATCTATTTAGACAACAATCTAATGCTACAACTATATAAAATGAGTAATCAGAGAACAGTAACTTAGATATTGGTGCTGAGGTGTACATGTGAAGAGAGGCAAGTATGCCCTTTAAGCCACACTGCTTCAGTCACCAAAAAGAGACACAAGGGAAGTCACACCTGATATGGGTGAGCTGTCCCAGCCCGACTCCGTGCATCTAGTCTTAAGACCAGATCTGGAGAGTCCAGGCATGTCTATCAACCACATCCCGCCGTGTCACAGTGGACGACATAGTCAGTCCTAAAACAGAAGGCAGGGACCATCTATGTGGGGAGGAGAAGGAAGGGAAATGGGGGGGAGGGGGGAAGGGGACCTCTGTCAGCCACCCATTTCGCTAAAAGATACTTCAGCTGCAGGAGATAGTATCCTGTATGAGAGTTTTTGGGGTTACCAGACATATGCTGTGCCTTTTGGCACATCCGGATAGCATATAGTATAGTAACCCCCTTAAACATGCTCTGATCACCACCATGCAAAATCTACGTTATCCAGGGGTACCTGCTGGCCATACTCCTAGCTGCATGACCAGGCCATTCTATAGGAAGGGGTTTATTCTTTTAGAATGTTAGCTGTCCCAGCAGAAGGGGAGGGAGGGGGGAGCCATAACGGTGACCATCGAGCATGCGGGCTGCCCATAAGAGGGCGTTGGGGAAACATACACTACGGGGCAAAGCAGAGACAAAAAGTACCCTGGATGGGTAAAATACCTGCAATGTCTAGACATAGCCTCTCAGGTCAGATCTCTGCCTGTGGTATCATCAGGTCAGATCCCTTCTTCTTGAAAAGTATGTGGTATGCAGGAGAGTTATTGTGAGCAGGGTATGGGGTGATTCCAGGACAATTATGCAGTTAACTGTTATGCTTCATCGTGGCATCTCCAGTTCTACAGTTTGGGTCCATTCCAGCATGTTCAGTATGCGAGGCAAGTGCCTCTGCAAATGTCTTAAGTCCCAGTTTGACCAAGCCATTAGTTGCTGCAGCCGCTTCTTCACATTGTTACATTGTGGTCGCCCAGTCTAAGGGAACTGGATCATCCATAAGAACAACTGCATCGTCATCGGAGTGGTCCAAATGCTCCTCGTTGTTCTTGGCAGGCAAGTCGGCTCTTAGGAGTTTAGCAGGTGGGGAGACATTGGTGTTATCTGGTACCAGCGACCGGGGGCTTCTTGAGTGCTGCCATTGTCTAGCTGGCAAGGGGTTTGGAGCGGTATCCTGGTGTTTAAGTTGCAGATTAGCTCTGGGCGCCTAAGCAGCTGAGGAAGATATAGAAGTGATCTGGTGTTGCTGATCCCCCATTGCTTGTATGGTTTCTGAGTGTCTACATGTGGGGGAGCCCTTGTTGAGTGGACCAGTCCGGCTGTAGTTGTTGTTCCCTGAGGAGCCAGCTCCTTTATTGGTGCTTCCCAGTTCCTTGTGACTCCTCAGCTCCCAGAGGCATCTGGGAGAGGCAGTTCTCGGCAATATACTCAGCCAGTGGTTTTGAATCCAGGCCTCAGCAACTTAAGGTGACTCAGCTGTAAAGGATTGCCCATTTTTGGAAAGGTACAGTGCAGTGAGGCTCTTAAAACAATATTGTATTGAGTTAGCAATCAACAATTTTTTCAGGGGGTTATATGCCCTACATTTGACCGCCACTTCCTGGGTAAAATCCTGATAAAAAGATATGGTGTTACCTCTCCAGACCATTTCCCCAAGGTCTCTTGTGGCACAAAGCAGGCACTCTTTGACTGAGAAGCGCAGCAGATAAGCAATGATATCCTGGTATGTTTGGGTTGCCGGGGACACGATGTGCGCATTCTACTCCCACTGGCTCTTTCCAGCACTCACCCAATAACTGAGGAATCCACTCATTTAAGAACCTTTCCGTGTTCTGGCCTTCTGCTCCCTCTGGCACCCCTAGGATCCATATATTGTTTCTCCTGCTGCGATTTTCCTGGTCCTCCGCCCTATACCATAGTCGAGCCAGTTTAGCCTCATGATCCTGCAGCTTCTGTAGCATAAGAAGATGCTGTTGTTACAGTTCTTCCATCCACTGCTCGAAGACATTGTGTTGATCCACCAGACTTCGGACATTGGCAACATTGCCCGCTAAGGAGTAGCCAATGGTGTCCACTCTGGTTAATAATGCTTCAAGCATTTTCTTGATATTCGACAAGACCTCTCCTACCTGGGCCTGATCAGTAGCCAGTGAAGTGATCTGGCTAGGAGATTATGCATTTTTGCTAGCCAAGGGTTCCATTATGCTGCTGTGTTCCATGAGCAATTAGCAGTTGAATCAGGTTCCAATGCCCATTTAGGCAGTGTGAGTTCATCCGTATCCGTGAAGTCCGTCAATCGCAGCTCAGCATTTGGCATAGGGGAGATGAGGTGGGATGGCGCAAATGATTTCCAGCAGTTAGGATGCAGCTCCACCCATAGTCCGCGATAAGGCCTTTACAGCCTAGTGGTATCAGTGGCTCCGATATTTGCGCTGTGCACTCACGGCAGTAAGAGCATGGCTTCCCCAAAAAAGTAGTTCTACAGTGGTGACAGAGGTGGGAGAGGTTTGCTCATAGTGAAAATCAACATTTCAGTCCAGCATCTCAGTGGATTTTGTTCGATTAGCTGTCAGGCTGGGGCAGAGAGAAGAGATTATGCTGCCATCTTCTTTGGGTCCAAGCCACACCCCCAATATATATATTTATTAAATTACATTTATAAACTGTAAACAAACATTAAACTCCAGTACACAGATTCCAGATCCATGCAATAACCAACCTTCTTACTACAAATGGAGTCCATTTATGTACTCTATCCCTCTCTGTAAATCTGTTTTTTTTTTCCGTTTAGTTTAGTTTTACACTGACCGTCTGGTGTGCAGGAGGGAATGCTCATTCAAACATAGCCTCAAATCATAAATCCTAGATAAGAGATGAGCAGTCTGTGTCACATGGCCAATCACAAATCATAGAAACATAGAAACATAGACTTTGATGGCAGATAAGGACCGCTTGGCCCACCTAGTCTGCCCAATTCCCTACCTAGAGGATAAGCTGCAGATCCTATTTAACCAACAGCCTATTTCTTCCTACCCCCCACAAAAATTGCCTTATGTCTGTCCCATGCATTCTTGAATTCTCCCATAGTTTTAGACCACAAAACCTCCTCAGGAAGGCTGTTCCATGTGTCCACCACCCTATCTGTGAAAAAATACTTCTTCACATTGCCCTGAGCCAGCCCCCTTCTATCTTCAAATTGTGTCCCCTTGTTCTTGCACATCTCTTTTTCTGAAAGATGCTACCCTCTTGTACTTTGTTGATTCCACTGAGGTACTTTAACGTTTCTATCATGTCCCCCCTCTCCCTCCTTTCCTCAAGGGTATACATATTAAGCACCTTTAGCCTCTCCTCATATGGCATCTCTTGCAGACAATGCACCATTTTAGTTGCCCTCCTCTGAACTGCCTCCATCCTGTCTATGTCCTTGCGGAGATGGGATCTCCAGAACTGGATGGAGTACTCCAAATGGGGTCTCACCAACTGTCTGTAGAGGGGGATAACAACTTCCTGTTCTCTGCTGGTGATGCCTCTCCCTATACATCCCAGTATCGCCCCAGCCCTCCCTACCACCTTCTCACATTGCTTGCCAACCTTAAGGTCACCTGATATGATTACCCCCAGGTGCCTTTCCATTTTTGTTGTTCTTTCTATCTCCCCCCATTGTGTAATCTTCCCCTGGGTTTTTGTTTCACAGGTGCATTACTTTGCACTTCTTCGCATTGAATCCAAACTGCCATACTGACCATTCCTCCAACCTTGCCAAGTCCCTTCTCATCCTTTCCACACCTCCTTGTGTATCAACCCTGTTGCAGATCTTTGTGTCATCTGCAAAGAGGCATACTTTTCCTTCCCAGTCCCTCTGCAATGTCACTTATAAAGACATTAAAAAGGACTGGACCCAGTACGGAACCCTGTGGTACCCCACTAGTAACCCCTCTTTCTTCAGAGTGGACTCCATTTACTATTACCTTCTGTGTCCTGTTGTTCAGCCAATGTTTTACCCAGGCTACCACCCTGGGACCCACTCCAAGGCTGGTTAATTTGCCTACTAATCTTTTGTGTGGGACTGTGTCAAATGCCTTTCTAAAGTATAGGTAGGCCATGTCCACAGCCCCTCCCTGGTCTACTACTTTGGCCACCCAGTCAAAGAAATCAATTAAATTTGTCTGACATGACCTTCCCTCTGTGAAACCATGCTGCCTTGGGTCCTGTGCCCCACTGGCCTCTAGGTACTCAACAATTCTTTCCTTCAGAAGTGATTCCATCACTTTCCCTACCACAGAGGTCAAACTGACAGGTCTGTAGTTTCCTGCCTCTGTCTTGCTCCCACTTTAGTGAAGGGGAATCACGTCAGCCTTCTTCCATTCTTCAGGTACCACACACCATCCTCCCATGATTTGTTATAAAGGGCAGTCAGTGGTGTCACTAGTTCTCTGCTTAATTCTTTTAGAATTCTGGGGTGAATTCCATCTGGCCCCATTGCTTTGTCCACCTTCAGTTTTAGGAGTTCTTTCAGAACTCTTTCTTCTGTGAAAGGACTGGGATCAACCCCCCTCTCCAGAGTGCTTCTGTTAATTGGATTAGGTACCTCCCCCACTTCCTCTTTTGTGAATACTGAACAGAAGTATTCATTCAGTATCCCTGTTTTTACTGTCACTGTCTGCCCACCCACCATCCATTCTATTCAGCCTCACTATCCCTCCCTTTGTCTTTCTATGCTCCCTGATATACCTATAAAAGGTTTTATCCCACTTCTTAACCAAGTTGGCTATCTTTTCCTCAGTTTGTGCCTTTGCTATTCTGACTACCCTCCCTGCTTCCTTCTGCCTTAACTGGTACATTCTCTGTCCTGCTCCTTCCGTGTTTCCTTATACTTCCTAAATGCTATCTTTTTCTCCCTAACCTTCACTGCCACTTCTTTTGAGAACCATAGTGGCTTTTTCTTTCATTTTGATTTGCTTATTTGCTTCTCACATGGGCTTGTTGCCTCTGTGATGGCAGTTTTGATATTTCCCCATTGTTGCTCCACCCCTCCTTCTAGCCTGTTTGCTAGTGCTTTTCTAAGGCACTCTCCAAAGTCAGCCCTCCTGAAGTCCAGAACCCTCACTTTTGTATGGCTTGACTCTGTAGCTGAGTTTATCATGAACCATACTTTTTGGTGATCACTTGTTCCCAAATGGCTACCCACTTCTAGATCTGAGATCCTCTCACTGTCCCCACTTGAGAGTACCAGGTCTAAGATTGCTCCCTCACAAGTAGGTTCCAAAACTAGCTGTCTGAGGCATGCCACCTGAAGGGCATCAAGAATCGCCCTGCTTTTGGATGTGGCTGCAGCAAAGGTACTCCAGTTAACATCTGGCATATTAAGGTACCCCATCAACAGTATCTCCCCTTTCTCTGCCATCCTAAGTATGCCTTCTATCATATCCTTGTCCATTCCCTTCCCCTGACATGGGGGTCTGTATACAAGCCCGGTGCGGATTGTGGTGCCATTTCCAGTCTCTAAGGTAACCCACAGTGCCTCCTCTCCTCCCTGTTTACTCTTTTATTCAGTTGCTTTTATCCCTTCCCTTACATAGAGAGCTACTCTCCCCCCTCTTCTGCCCTCCCTGTCTCTCCTGTAGGCTGTGTACCTTGGTATGTTAACATCCCAGTCATGGTTCTCTGTGTACCATGTTTCTGTGACTGCTACAATATCCAGGCATCCCTCTTCCATCAAGGCCACCAGTTTAGGGAACTTGTCCAGACTACAGGCATTGGTACTCATTACCCTCTATTTCTTGATGGCTTTATCCCTTTTTGCCCCATCCCTGTCCTTATTGTGTTGTCACTTTCTCCATTTACCCCTGCACTTCTCCCTGTTGACATCTCTATGTTGGTGTCTACCTCACTTAGTACCCTGATTTTTTTGGGGGGGCTAGGATTTCCATGCTCCTTTCCAGTGCCTCCCCCTTGGCTAGTTTAAATGCTTGCCAATGAAGTATTTAAACCTATCACCTAGGATCCTGGTTCCCCTCTTGGACAGATGCAGACCATCACACCAGTATAGGCCAGCATCTGTCCAGGTGGACCCCCAGTCCACAATGAAGCCAAATCCCTGAGCTCTGCACCAATTTTTCAACCACTGATTGAATCCCATGGTGTGGAGCACCCTAGCCTCATCCATGCCATAGACAGGCAGCACCTCCGAGAAGGTTACCATGTGTGCTATTTGTCTAAGGCCCCTCCACATCTCCACAAATGCTTTTTGCACTGCTTTGATCCCTTTCTTAGCCAGGTCATTTGTTTCTAGGTGGACAATAACATCCAGCTCCCTCCCCTGTGCAGCTGTTCCTGTGATCCTGAGGATTCGCTCCCTGTCCCTCCAAGCCATGGTGCCAGGCAGGCACCTGACCTCCCTCTCCCCTTCCTCCCCCAGTTCTTCCTTCCTAACAATGGAGTCCCCCACCAGGAGTTGTTTCCTTCCCCTGTGGGGTCCCATGCTCTCCTGTGGGTCTCCTTTGTGGAGGTTCCCAGCATCCTCCTTGGTCTCCACTGTGGGTGCCTCCATAGAGGAACCACACTTTTCCAGAATGGCATAGAAATTGTGGAGAGGTACAACTGGAGGGATGCACCTCTGTTGCACCACCCTCACCCTCCCTGAGCCCACTCTGGTCCAACCACTCCTCTTTCTTTGCAACCTTTGAGGCAACGACAGTGACCCTGGTGGTCCCTGGGTGGGAGAGGAGGTCCCACAAATCCTGGCCAAATCAGCCTGGAGATGAGCAACCTCCTCCCTCAGCCCAGAGAGGTTCATGCAGATAGGGCAACACTGCATCCTTCAGACGCCTCCCGGAAGACTGCTGCTCCACAGCCACTTCACTGCACCACTCCCATCATGTCTTTTTTTCTGGTCCCCTAACTGTTGTTTGGAATACTTACTCTTTCCTCTGTTTGTTTATTTTCTTTTTTTTTCTCTTTTTTTTTTCTTCCCCGACTTACTGTACTTCCTGCATCTGTGCCCTTTTAGCTCTGATCTTCCTGTTCTGAGACAAGAAGTTCCTATGTTTCTCAGTAGTCTCCTTACTTGCTCAGAGTCAGACCTGCAGCAGCTGGGGGGGATGGAGAGCTACTCTTGCCCTTCTAGGATGGTGAGTCTTTGGTGGCTCTGTGGTCACTCACTTCCTGCTCCCAAACAAGAAGTTCCTGTTGTCAGTTAAATCCTGTGCCTATAAAAGTAGAATTGGTTTAGGGTGGGGGGTGGAGGGGAGGGAGGGAGGGCAATATAGTCCAAGTAGAGAAGTTTTAATTATACCAATTGCTCCTTCCTCCTGGTGTTCTGTCTGTTCTTTGGCAAATGCTATCTAGGGCAGTGCTTAAATACTGTTTTAACCTGGCTCCTTCTAGCTAAGCCACTCCCCCTACTTTGCAAATCTTTCTACACTTAGTTAATTTCACAGATAACAATTCCCTACTGACACATGTGACAAGCACCTAGATAAGTACACAGATAACACAGATAACAGATAACAATTTACTTCAACTACCTCTGACAAACACACTAACTCTTTTTTTTTACCCTAAATTGAAGGTCCCAGTACAAGATTTCTAGTTCTTAGTCCCAGTAGAGAAGTTTTAGTTATACCAGTAGCTCCTTCCTCATGGTGTTCTGTCTGTTCTCAGGATTGTGTACCCCCCCACACACACACACTTACTTAAAAGCACTTTCCACTTTCAACTTTCAACTCCAGAAACAGCAAACAAGCACAAAGCACCTCTTTTGTTTTATGTGTGCCTGACAGCTGGACTTAACTCTGTCATGCTAGTTTATGCTTAGTTTTTTGTTTGTTTGTCTAAAAGGCAAGATCCTTTAGGTCAAAAAAAGCGATGGGGCTACAGCCCCCCCCCGCTCTGCAGCTTGTATGTTTGCCCATAGGAATGAAATAGCTCACAGACTGCAGGTTGACTGTCTGTAATCTGACACTGTAGACTACAGACATCATATAATGAGTTAACCTCTAGGTTGCTGAAAGAAATAGAATTCACCTATTAGACTGATCTGGACAGATGATAGAAACAGCAGTTTAAAAAAAATGTCAATATTCTGAGAAGTTCTGAGGTGCACTACAGTATCATCCCCCTCCCTTCAGATGCCTTTAACATAGAGCAGCAAATAGCAAAAATCAGAGGGGGAGTGCACTACTTTGCAGCTGTGGAGGAATACATCCAAATGTTTAAAAATGGAGTTCCATGAAACGCCATTTTGGAGCTACAGTCTGAGCAATGACAGAAGGGCTGTAGGCTCCTCCCACAGCCCCCAAAAATGAAGCCATCATAAGATCAGTAATGCCATAATGAGTCCACCCACATTCTCTGGATAAAGTGCAGCAAGCATGTTTTTTTTCACATTTAAACAAATCACTTCACACAGCAGCTTCTCATGAGTGCAAGACACATGCCCACACATCCTCCACTCACCCACCTGTCTCAACTCACAGGTGCTGCTGAGTTCCTTCAGCATTGTCCTTTGGTGTTCTCCTGGTACAAATGAGAAAAGTTAGAAGCTGTAATAACATCAAGCCTCAGGTTGCTGAAGCATGAGTCACAGGCT
This sequence comes from Neoceratodus forsteri, assembly GCA_016271365.2. Classification (NCBI taxonomy): domain Eukaryota; kingdom Metazoa; phylum Chordata; order Ceratodontiformes; family Ceratodontidae; genus Neoceratodus; species Neoceratodus forsteri. Next base: position 1,159,315,192 of record CM057458.1, read on the forward strand.
GAGTGCATTCCCAACCCAAGAAGTGATGTTATTACATAAAAACACAAACCCTGGACTGTCTTATTGCTATTATAGCTAATAAGACAGTCCAGGGTCTGTGTTTATGTAATAACATCATTTCTTGGGTGGGGAATGCACTCAGCCTGTGACTCATGCTTCAGCAACCTGAGGCTTGATGTTATTACACAATAATACACAGTTTGTCATGCCGTATTGCTTACTTAAACTGGTTTAAGCACTTTCTATCAAAAAAGGAAGCAACTGGTTAAAGTTGGGTCTGAAAAATCAAAAATGAGGACAGTAAACATTGGGGTGTCACAGAGTTTGGTTCAGGGTCTGCTCCTTTTTTTCAATATTTGTAAATGATCTAGAAGAAATCCGTAATAACGTTTCTATTATAATGTATGCAGATGATACAGTGGTTTAATATGTTGAAAAGACTGGAGTGGACCTAGAAGCAAAAAATGCAACCAGCATACTCTGCATTACAAAGATGGATTTTGGAAGACAAAATTTTACTGAATGAAAACAATAACAAAACTATGGTCTTTGAATATAACAAAGGCTTGAGGTAGTTGATAACAACATGGTGATATTAGGGACAAAGGGGCACTGCCTGCAGGAAGTATCTAGTTTTAATTACTTGGGGGAAACATTAGGCAACACAATGTCTTTTCAATACCATATCCTGAAGATTTCTAAAAACTGAAAAAATAGAGAAATAAAATTTGATGGTGGATGAGGACCACTTGTCCCTCCTAGTCTGCAGTTCTTCCCTACCTATTGTTTTACCAGACCTTACCTGATCGCTGACTCTACCCCCCGCGTTTTACCAGTAAGGTTGCCTTATGCCTATACCATGTGTTCTTGAAAACTGCTACAGTTTTTGCCCCTAGTAAATAGCAAATTTGTTTACCTACACAGAAACAAAAACAGGTTAACATTATATGTCAAAAAAAAAAAATCACGCAAACATAGAAATGTAGGACTTGAGGGCAGATAAGGACCACTTGGCCCACCAAATTTACCCATCTTCCCTACCTACTGCAACACTATAGACCCTACTTGGTCTCTGGCTTTACTCCCTCTTTCCATACCACTAAGGTTCCTTTATTCCTATCCCATGCATTCTTGAATTCCATTACCATGATTGCCCCCGCCACCTCCACTGGGAGGTTGTTCCATCCACCACCCTTTCTGAGATAAAGTGCTTTCTCATGTCTCCCCTAAGTCTACCCTCTTCAGTTTTATACCGTGCCCCCCTTGTTCTTGAGCATCTTGTTTTTTCTGGAAAATACTTCTATCTTGAACATTATCAATACCTGAGAGGTATTTTAAAGTCTCTATCATATCCTCCCTCTCCTTCCTTTCCTTCAGGGTGTACATATTGAGGTCCTTCAGTCTCTCCTCACCGGGTTTTTGGTGCAGATCCTGCACCATTTTAGTTGTTGTCCTCTGAACTGCCTCTACTCTGTCTATGTCTTTCTGGAGATGTAGTCACCAGAACTGGACAAATTACTCTAGGTGAGATCTCACTAGTATTTTATACAGCAGTAATACCACCTCTCGCTTTCTTCTAATGATGTCCTTTCCTATGCACCTTAATATTCCACTACTCTCCCCACTGCCTTGTTGCACAGTCTGGAAACCTTTAGGTCATCATATATGATTACTTCCAAGTCTCTTTCCTGTTTAGTGGTCATTAATACCCTTCATCCCATTTTGAACTCCACCCTGGCTTTCTGTGTCACAAGTGCATGATTTTGCACTTCTTCACATTGAAACTAGGCTGCCAAACCCTTTTTATTTATTTATTTGAATTTTGGGAACTAGGTAGACCCACGGAGACCATTCAGTTCCTTTTTCAGGGGTGACCTGAAGGAGGGTACATAGGACAATAGTATACAACCTACAAAGAGTCATAGTACTGTACAAATCAAAAATATAAACTAATATCACTAAGCAGTGCAATAGACATGACTATGATACATAAAGAGAGTCATGTTACAATTATATGATCTATGGCAGTGTCCTCAGTGCAGTACAAGTTTAGTTTTGACAGGAATTGAATTAGGGCACAATCTTGACTATATACAGACTATACTGACAAGAACTGAATTAGGATACAATCTTCACTATGTACAGGCAATACAGATATTAATTAATTAATGCCTTAACCACTCCTCTAGCTTTCATAGATCCAGAGTGTCTACCCTATTGCAGGTTTTAGTGTCATCTGCAAAGAGGCATACCATCCCTTCTAGCCCCTCTGCAATGTCTCCAACAAAGACATTAAAGACAACTGATCCCAGTACTGTTCCCTGTGACATCCTGCTGGTCACCCTCCCTTCCTCAAAGTGAACTCTATTTACCACCACCCTCTGTCTCCTTTCCCCCAGCCAACTCCTTACCCAGTTTATCAACTTTGGTAACACTGCTAGGCTGCCCAGCTTGTTTACGAGTCTCCTATGTGGAACAGTGTTGAAAGCCTTACTGAAATCTAGGTAGGTCACATCCACTGCTTCACCCTGATCTAATTCCCTGGTCACCCAGTCAAAGACATCTGTCAGATTTGTTTGACATGTCTTCCCTCAGTGAATCCTTCCTGCTTTGGGTCTTGTAAGTCACTGGATTCCAGAAATTCCACAACTTTTCAATCAGTAGTGATTCCTGTAATTTCCTGACCACTGAAGTCAGCCTGACTGGTCTGTAATTGCCAGCTTCCTCCATGCTACCATTTTTGAGGAGTGGGACTACATCTGGCCTCCTCCAGCACTCTATAATCAGTCCTGCCTAAAGGGAGTGGTTGAACAGGGCAATCAGAGGTGCAGTCAGCACCTCTCTGAGCTCTCTCGCTATTCTTGGATGCACCCTGTCTGCCTTCTTTGCCTTGTCCACTTTTAGCTTTGCTAGTTCATTCAGGACTCTCCTCCACAAATAGATTAATGTCTACCTCCCTTCCTCCAGTACCCCTGGCACTTATCTCTGGTCCCTCAACTTTCCCATCCTCTGTGGACACTGAACAGAAGAATTTGTACAGGATATCCACTTTTTTCTGATCTACCACCACATATTCCCCTCTTCCTTCCTAAACCTTATGATCTCTCTCATGCTCTTTCTTTTTTTGCTTATATACCTGAAAAAATGTGTTGCTCCCTTAACTGTCTGGGCTATTTTCCCCTCTGTTTGTGCCTTTGCATTCCTAATAACTTTCCCTGTTCCATCTGTATCTCCTGATAGACCTCCCTATCCTCCTTCATCTATGTTTCCTTATACCTCCTGACTGCTAACTTTTTAGCCCTTACTTTCCTGGGCACCTCTTTTGAGAACCATAGCAGTCGCTTTCTCCTCTTGCTTTTGCTTACTTATCGGATGCAGAGGTTTGTTTCCCCCTTTTAGTTTTGCCCACTGTTCCTCCACTCCACCCATGTCCACTTCCCCACCATGGCATCCCTCAGGCATTCCCCTACCATTTTAAAATAGGCCCTCCTGAAGTCCAGGACCATTGCCTTTGTGTGGTTCAATTCAGTCATTGTACTTATATTGAATCACAAAGTACAGTGATCACTGATCCCCTGGTAGCCACCCACTATGACATTTGCAACCTTAATCCAATTGATGAGTACAAGGTCCAGTATTGACCCTCATGAATGAACTATTTTACTAGTTGCCTGAGGAACACCCCCTGCAGGGTGTCCCTGCTCCTAGCTGAAGCTGCAGATGGGATACTCCAGTCTATATCCAGCAGATTGAAGTCCCCCACCAGTGGCACCTCCCCCTTATTTGCTGTCTTTTGGATGGTTTCCACCAGGACCTCATCCAACTTTCTGCCCTGTGCTGGAGGTCTGTAGATCACACAAGTGTGAATAGCAGCTCCATTCCCTGCTTCAAGGGTGACCCACAGTACCATCACCCCTCCCTGTACTCCTTGTATCTCTGTTACTTTTATGATATCCTTACATAGTGAGTCACTCCCCCATTTCTTTTCCACCCTGTCCTCCCTTAACAAAGTATAGCCTGATATGGCTATATCCCATTCATGGTTCTCATTGCACCATGACTCGGTGATGGAGACAATGTGCAGGTCAGCCTCTGTCATAATGGACTCTAGGTCCAGGATTTTATTTTCCAGACTTCAAGCATTTACACACATGGCCTTCCAGATTTTGCTACCACCCTGCTTGGCACCCCCCCCCCACACTTTTCATTTTACCTTCTCTACTTCCCCACTCTTCTCTTGTTCCAATCCATCTTCTTGTTAACCATTTCTCTCCCTTTGGGTTCTACCTACTGACTACTTCAGCTTGTGGGGTTGGGCAGTTTATGTCTTCCTGCTTCTTTCACCCCCTCAGCTAGTTTAAATGATCAGTAATGTAACATTTAAACTATTTTCTGAGGACTGTGGTTTTCCTGCTGGATGGCTGGAGGCCATTTCCCCTGTATAAGTTTTTATCCCTCCAGGTGTGACCCCAATCCCCAATGTAGCCATACCCTCCTCTCTGCACCACTCATTCAACCATGTGTTGAATCTCCTGGCATGGACCACCCTATCCTCCCCCTGTCATAGACAGGCAGCACCACAAAAAAGGCTACTGAGCATGCTACCTACCAAAGGCCCCTCTCCAGCTCCCTGAACTCCTCCTGCACTATCCTAGAATCTTCCCTATCCAGGTCATTGGTCCCTAGGTGGACAATGACATCCAGCTCTCCCTCCAGTCCTGCTGCCTATTGATCTTCAGGATCCACTTCCCATCCATCTGAGCAGTGGCGCTTGGTAGGCACCTAACCTCCCTCTCCCCTTCCTTCCTGTTTCTAAGTCTGTTCCTCTCATAATGGAGTACCCAATGGGAGTTGCTTCCTCCTCCACTGTTAGCCTCTTCTACCCTCATTAGGGTCTCCACTACTGAGAACCCCCACATCCTCCAAGGTCTAGAGGGGTTGTGAAGTTAAACTTCACCAGGAATTTCATGTGACTTGCTGAAAATTCACACTTCACAAACTTTGCAGTGTTCTGACTGACCCCCTGAAATTTGCTTCATGTGGTTTGCACAAAATGTGTGCCATATTTCAGAGTTTGTTGTGCAAAATGTGCAATCTGCACGTGAAGCACAAAATTCACAGGTGAAATGTCATGATACGTCTGCAAATTTGCACAATTTGCCGACCACAAATTGCACGAAGTGCGTGAAAATCGCAAATTCATTCATCCAGTGAATTTTGCAGACTTCGAACAGCTCTACCCTGGTCACTACTGCAGTTGCCTCCATGTGACAGTGCTGCTCTGCCAGAGTAGAATAGGAGTTTTGTAATGGTATCATATGGGGAATGTACAGTGACGTGCCCCAGGATGAAACCCAATTCTGCAGCATTTTGCAGCACTCTGTAGAATTCTGCAGCAGACCTACTGAATAAAGCAATGTAATTTCAATGGCAAATAGTCCCTATAATAATTCAGGAAAATGTGACACTGCCAGAATTAAGTGAATGCCACATTTTCCTACATGGCAAAGGGGACTAATTGCCATTAAAATTACATTGTTTTATTCAATAGGTTTACTGCAGCATACTGCAGAGTGCTTAAAAGTGAGTTTCATCCTGAGGGATGGCACTGTACCTCTGATCCACCATCCTCACCCTTCTCAAGCCCACTGTAGTCCAGCTGCTTTTCCTCCTTGGCATCCTCTGCAGTAGTGGTGGCAGACTGGGTGGCCACTGTCTGAGGGAGGAGACCTACTGAATCCTGGCCAACTCGGCCTATAGTCTAGAAATCTCTTTCCTCAGCCCAGAGTGGTGCTTGCAGATGGGGCAGCACTGCAGTCTCCAGAAGGTCTCCATGAAGACTGCCTCCCCACAGGTACTGCTCTGCACCACTCCTAACATAATTTCTTACACTATCTCCCATAGAAATACTTGGTCCCTTTTCAGCTTCTACGGTTTTCCATATAGACCTGCTCAGCTAGTACTACCCTGTTGCACTGGTGTTCCTTGTTTTATCCCCTCCTACTTTACCAGCACCTATGCCTCCCCTAGCATTGCTTCTAGCTAGTGGCTCCCCTCTCCATTTTGTTTTAAAACCTATTCGTACCCCTACTGTAAATAGGGGTTTTCACCTATCCCCAATGTTAATCTTATTTACCACGCTCCAAAACAGTGCATGTGCTTTAATGGCAGCAAACCTCTGTACTCTCACTTTAAACCGTCTTGTACCCCTACCCTAGATAGGATGTTTCACCTATTCCCAAATTTTAGATTACCCCGGACTTACCATGCTCCCATACAGTGTGTGAGCTGCAATGTGAATGAACCCCTTGGTACTCCTTTTAAATCTTTTTGTACATCTCCCTACATAGGGCACTTCACCTAATCTAAATTTTAGACTACCCCTTACTTACCTTGCTCCCATGCAGTTGAACCTTGTTACCTTCATTATCAGGTAGACCTCCTGCTTCCCTGCTTCATCATTTGCTGCCTGTTGATGCAGGACACCTATTCCACTTCTTTACTAGTCTGCTTACTTTCTGTTGAGGTGCAGAGTGTTTGTCTACTGGCTGCCTAGTTAGGCTGCCTTGTTGGGCTGACTCCATCGGGTAGACTGTGCTGTGCCAGCCTTGTAACAAACCAGGTACTTCTTCCAGTTGTGGAATACAACTCTATTCTGGTTTTCAATTTGCAAAACAAAATACTTCAAAAATATGTGGTAACATTTAACAACATTGTTAGAAGTGCTACTAATCAAAGTAAATTAGTATCTTATTGTGACTTATAACAAAAGTTTGAAATTTTGACTCCTACACAAATAATTCAGTATTCATTATTACATTTCCTTCATAAAATTCTAAAAACAAAATTGCCCAAAGCTTTAACTAATAGATAAATAAGAGCAAGCATCAACAAGTCCTTGCACACATCCTCATTAAAACACTATGAAGAAAATCAAACTAATGCCAAGGTAGCTGAACATTCTTTAACATATTACAGTCCTAGATTACTAAATGAGCTTCTCAGATCAGGGCTAGATTTTCCAGTGAAAACACGTATCCAAAAGAAATGTTAAAAATTACTTACGAATACTAATAACATGCTGCTGAATAGATAACTCCCAAATAAGTTAACTCAATGTCCATTTACTTATTTAGATACAGATGTACTCATGCAAACATTTACAATTGTTTGTAGAGTCTTTTCTGATTTTATTGTATGATTTTATTGCATGGTTTTAATTTGATGTTATGTATATTGCAATTTTGTAATGTTATATCCCTTGTGTAGCCCCTTATCCCCAGGTGTGACTGAAGCAGGGTTTTTGATCCAGTCCACTTTCCTGATTAATCAATTAAATAAATAAATAATAGATAGATAGATAGATAGATAGATAGATAGATAGATAGATAGATAGAAGGATGGATGACTGGATAGACAGATAGACAGACAGACAGACAGATGGATGGATGGATGGATGATGGATGGATGGATGGACGGATGGACGGATGGATGGATGGATGGACGGATGGACAAATGGGGAGACAGACAGACAGATAGAATGACAGACAGATAGATAGATAGATAGATAGATAGATAGATTGATTGATAACATAATTAATTAATTCAATGAAATCTGACATTTGCTCATCAATTTTTCATTTTAGTTTTCAATTTCTAAAAAAGCAGACCAGTTCAAAAATGATAACTCAGACAAGGAAAAAATCATATAATTTATAGTGTGAATGCAAAAAGCTTCAGGGCATAAAACCAGGGCCTCTAAGTCTCCTCCCGTCTGACCCAACTGGACTTGTTTAATGCTGTTAAAGATCCATCTGTGGTCCTCACCTGGAACTGCATGTTATACATGATGTGTCATTGCATTCATCAAATTGCCCTGATGTCCCTAAGTTGCTTGCCTACTCTCTCTTAACTTTCAATCTGTCTTGCCTATATAAAAGGCTTACATTACGATATAAATACCAAATGTGTGGAGTTGTAGTTGATCCACACTTATGGCTACCCTTCTGAGGTAGTGGCAGCCATATATGAGATGTGATCAGCATCTTCTGCAATGAATAGACCAAAATAACTTATTTTCACCTCTCTGGTAAAACTTTCTGGAGGGTGATTAGAAAGTACTCTGGCCAGGTTTGAATTTGTGAGAATCAGATTCCATTTCTGTGCCACTGTTCTCCTGATAGCCTGTGACTGTGAGGAGTATATTGTCACAAAATTTAATCTATTGTCACCACCTACTCTTCTTCACTATCCTTGCATTGAGTCCATTTTCATGTCTCTAGTACCGCTGTCTCATCTGTCCATGTTGTAGAATCACCCAATGACAAAACTCACCTGTTGTCAAAATGCTTGGCCCTCAGTACAATTGCAGTGTATAGCGAGGAATTAGCTCTTCAGTATATTATTGATGGTGTGGTAGGGATGGCTTCTTGAAGTTAAGAGGACTAAATTAGTGTAAGTCAGCTTTCTATATATTGTAGTTCCACACAAATGCCACCATTATCCACCTAGTTTATCTTTTTTTTTAAATTTAAGTTTATTCAACATTTTCCATTTACAGAGCAAGAAACAGTTGCGTACAACCGACCCATGCACAAAACAATCCGTTATCATAGTAAGCTTATCCAATGCATTATCCAAGTGTCTCTTGCTCCTCCCCTCCCTACTTTCTCCCGCTCCCCCTCCCCCAGCAGGTAGAACAATGTTGCAAGGCATCCATTATTGAAACACCACTCAAGTTAGTCTAGTGCCCAGGATGAGTGAGCACCTGTCTGGAGTAAATACAGCTCATGTAGCCTTTCCCAAATCTTATGGTACCTCGGCAAGCACTCTCTTCTATTTGCATTGAATTTTTCCATGTTCAAATTAAAAAGTAACTCTTGTAACCAATCTGTATATGAAATCGAGGTGCCATCCACCCAATGTTTTAGTACTACTTTTTTAAGTGATGATGAGGTAATAGCCATGTGGTACCTCTTATTTTTATCATAGTCCTGGGATAGTCACCTAATAGACAAATCTCAGGCTTAAAAAAGATTCAAGTCCCAGCAGGGGGTCTGCACGTTCCTTAATCTTGTCCCACAAGGGCCTCACTCTAGGGCATTCCCAGAAAATGTGGTATAATGTCCCTTCCTGTTGGTGACAAGCATTGCAATTAGGGTCAGGAATATGACCAATCTTGTTTAGTTTTGAGGGGGTCCCAAAAATATTGTTTAAAAATTGGAATTGCATCACTCTCAATCTATCCTGGGTTAGGCACCTATAAGCGTTTTGCCAGATTATGTCCCAATCCCTCTCTGTCCCCACCAAAGCAGTATTCCAATAACAGGAAGTTCCATCTAGATGCTGAAACTCTTGGCTGAATAGGGTGTTATAAAATCTGGACACCACAAGAGGTTCCCATACCGTCCGGGCTAGACTTTCAAATAAACCCTCACATGACTGGAAGCCCTCAAACCTCCTTTGAGATTGCACCATTAGATGTCTAAGCAGAAAGAGCTTCAATGATTGGCCAGGAGGTATCCAGTATCTATTTATTAATTCCGGAACTGCCATGTACTTTTCATCGTGAAAGATATCTGTTACCCTTAAGCCCTTTATCTCAGGAACCCAAGAGTCCAGAATTGGTTTCCTGCCAATTTTTAAGTTTGGATTCCTACACACAGGTTGGTGGTAATCTTTAGAGGGGATGTATTTTAAAAATGAACATAACTGTGCATGAATTCTTAGAGAGGTTTTTATAGGGGTAGGAAATAATCCGGCGGGGTATCTTTAAATTAAAATAAAATTGACATACATCCTACTGTTAGACATGAATGGGAGGCCTCCAGAAATGCTACAAATTGATTATTTTTTTCTCTATTTCCCCATCACACCATCAGAATATCAACAACACTTTGAAGTGATAATAAAGTCTTATCTCATCCAAGAATGGATTCACATTTCTGTTTCTGACAGATTCTTGGTCCTAGAAACCCAGGTACAGGTTTTCATAACTCAGAGTCAAGGTTTAAAGAATGGGGGGCGGCAACCAACTAACATGGCAGACACACCTTAGCTGACCTCCAACTGGCACTTTTTAAAATCAGCATGTAGTAGTGAAATTTTAATGAGCCCCAATTCAACCTCCAATAGAGTGGCAGCAGACACTCCATGGCATCAGGGAAACCTTCCAAAAAGCAAGCCATATTGCCTTTTGAGCCAGTTAAACTGAAAGAAGTTCAGTGCAGGAGCCATGATGGGTGGATCTGATCCCAGTCAGTGATGATGGACACCTTGGACAACTGTGGCATGACAGAGTTAGAATATTCACTGGAGGGCATGCCCACAATGCTTGTTAATTTGCAGCAGGAAACAAAGGAAGATTTCATCAGCATTACTGTCCAACTCTCACACACATCCCAAGGGAATTGTTTCTGTCCTCACAGATACCACCACTGCCCATGCAACCCCCATATAGAAGGTTAAGAAACATGTAGAAGAGCTAGAAGATGAAGTCAGCAATGTGACCAAAGAGAGGAATTCACTGAAGGTGGCAATGGAAGAAATGCAAATTTAGCAGGATGACCAAGATAATTGGTCCAGAAGGTCCAACCTGGGGATAATAGGACTCGCAAAGAGTTTTGAGAGGAAGGACCCAGGCATCTCATAGTACATCTGGGGATTATAATAAGTAATGATCTGAAATCACATGGCCAGTGTACTGAGGTGTACCTCCCCCCAAAATAATATTTGCTAAATGCAACCAATCAACATTTTGTGAGCAAATTGAAAGAGCTGAGAATACCTGTACACAATGCATATGTAATACCACATTTGGATTAATGCTCTCAATTTTGGGGTTGACTAAACAGTAGTGATAGTAATAAATTAGAATTAATACAAAGGAAGGTAACAAGAGCCATTAAAGGATTGGAAGTCAAACCTTATAATGATCATTTGAAGTTCCTAAAATTGAATATACTACATAACAGACATATTAGGGGTGACCTGATGTTAATGTATATGATTCTGAATGATGTGGATCTTATGGAGGGTATGCATTTAAATCAAGACTTCATCACAACGTAAGAGGCCACAATAATCAAATTCAATCAATAAATTTTAAAACCAAAAAATGTAGAAGACACTAGACAGAGAGAATAGTAAATATCTGGAACAGTCTGCCAACAGTGGTGTTGAATAGTGATAATTTCAAATATTTTGAAAACAAATTGGATAAATGTTTGGCTGATAAGGGACTTGAGGACTAACTATCACTGAATGAGGGAACATTGTTGCCAACTGCTGTCTGTATAAATTCCAAGTGAAATACGTAAGTGGCTGGTCACAAAAGTTAAAATTGTTCCATCAGTGATCAACTTTGAGGTATAAAGAGGCCACTGTACTGAAATCTAAACCTGGTGAAAAGCCGTACCACTTCCTAATTAAATACTTGATGTACATGACAAGGAGCAAGTACTCATGTCAGCCAAGGGTAACAGCCCCATCCAACTGGATGGAGGTAAAATATCAGTATTCCACGAGTTTAGTAGAGAGCACCAGTTTAAACAACAACAATTTATCAGTAAGAAAGCATAAATGCACCTAAGAAGAAGAAGAAGAAGAAGAAGAATCAGCATTTATATAGCACTTTTCATACATCCAAAGCGCTTTACAAGCAATGCTAGACTGGTAGTGAAGTGACTTAAGGGACCTTGCTCATCTCTATCTATCCCCATTTCCTGTCAACAAGCCTGGCCGGCTTGCTAGGTTCTTCACTAACACCACAGTGGCAGAATGATTGAGGTCAAAGAGAATGCAGCAGCAGAAGGCAGGTCATAGGCAAGAAGCACAGCTCTAGTACAATGAGATGGTGAGTCCTTCACTTTTGTAAGAACTTGCCCCTGTATCACCTACTTTGGAAGCCTCCCGTGTCAACCTGCTTTGCAACAGGCACTCTGATAGTTGTGCCCTAAGCTGAGCTTCCTTTACCACCAACTACTGATGCCAAGGGAACTGAGCCCTAGTACCCAATTTATGCTGAAATGTAACTTCTTTGAACGGGGCCACTGAATCAGTCTGTGTGTAAGGTTACACAGATTAAGGGGGTGCCTTGATCTGGGCCTAACTAAAACAGTGCACATTGATGCCAAAGCCATGTAATGGAGCACCCCTTGGAGCTGTCATTAATGCTAGTGTCTAAATGCCTCAGTAATGGAGCATTGGATCTGACCAATAACTCTACACATGTCAATGTGCAACTCTGTTCCCATGGGAAGAGCTGGGAGATGTGCCATGGGAACCATGAGGGCAAGGGTTGCACTGGACCCTGAATGAGCCAGTTTATGGTCTTCACCACTTGGTACTGTTCTGATGCTTTGCTATTAATGGTTACTTCTTGCCAGAGCTTGAAAACTGTTGAGTGAGTTTCAGTTTCTAACTGCCAGTTTTGCAGAATTGACTAAGGTAATAGCCGATAGCCTGACTGCCTCTGGGGAGTGTGAGGGAATTTTTATATATCCTAAAGCTATATTTGCTATTAAATGCCTTGAAGCTATGCTTGCTTTGAAAGCCATGCTGTAACAAAGTCATAATGAATGTAGTAGAAATTTCTGAGTTCATGTTTCCTTTTTTTAAGGGTTATAGAATTTGTACTACGGTTACTTGAAGTACATTTGTAAAAACAGAAAAATAGATAAAACTGAGCAGAACTGGTTGTACCAGCCTAAGTAATGGGCTTGGACAAAATATAAAGATAAGAGCATGCCTGGGCAAAATATAAAAATAACAGCACTTAGTGGCATTGAAGGCAAGCTGTACGTTGCTATGGTGTGAGTAAAACTCATTGTCTCTCTCAGGTCAGCTTGACCCAGGCATATGTATCAAGCAGTGTTGGGAAAGAAATGGAATAAGTAGTGGAAAAGTACCTCATACATAAACTTGTTTTCTTTTTTCTGTTACATTGCTGAAAACTTGTTATGCTGTCTTATGATTGGCTTATACTGAAATGTTGGTATTTTTCAAGATAAGAAGTGCAAAATCTAGCTTATAAAAAGCTGCTGTAAATTGTAATCAGAGAACTTCTCCGTTGTAGAAGTCCCACATGCATGTGTGTTTGATCAAATAAAGCGACGTTAAGACAAAACCCAGTGGTGTGGTTTTTGCCCCGTGACGACGGGAGTGGTTGCTCAGGTAATACTTACAGTGAGAGGATTTGCGATCACAGTTTTGGCGTAGTCAGCAGGATGAGTTCTTCGGTCCGTGTCACCTCATGATCGGGTTGTTTCCCTTGGACAAAAAGAAGGACATTTTTGTGGAACCCCATCAGGATGTGACGCCTAGGGGCTGGCGACACTCATCATCACTGTAAGTACAAGAATACCTTGGAGCGAGTGTGCACTATAAAGGACAGGCCTAGATAATATGGGAAACAAGGAAAAAATAGCTGGGTCCAGAGTTAGTATTATCTGGACCGGCAAAATGTATGTTTGACAAGTTTGACCAAACAAATTACAAGGGCAACTGCACTGCCCTTTGTACTTGTAATTTGTGCTTGCTGCAAGTATATACTGTTAGAGCCAATGATGGCTTTCACAGTTCAGGCTGCTTTTAGAGAAAACAGCGGCTGATTAAGTAAAAGTTAGATAAGCAACATCTAGAGAAAGAAAAATAAACCACTGTGGATGTACGACAGTAGGTGATCTACAGACGGATGATTTGAAAATCCTCCCCCATGTTGCCTATCTGTGTAGTTTCAAGTTTTTCTGTATCAATTTCAAGTCCCTTGCCTCCTATAGAGGCTAAAACATTTGATCCCAAACCCAAGTACTGGGGACCTCTACCAGATGGATCTCAACCTAGTACTGTTAGAGATTTTTGTTTTGTTTTAAACTGCAAACCAGAGCTCTGGAAAAGACTTGGTTTGGCAGGTTACTAAAATGGCCAAAAGAAAACCTTTGAAAGGGTTAATAGCTGCAGTGTTTGGAAATTATCATGAAGGTCCTGCTGTCAGTTTTCTTACTCAGACTAGTGTATCGGAAAGAAGAAGAAAAAAATACCTTGGCACCGGTAAGTCTGAATTTTTTTATTCAAAGTTGTTTTATGTCTGTCTGTTTTATTTCTGTAATACATATACTAAACAAGGTAATGCTCCGTCTTTCTCGTGCATATTTTCTAGCTTATATCTGTGTTCTGTAATTATGTTCTGTTGTCAAGGTTGCGAGATAGGACTGACTGCCTTCAGTGCACAACATGTTACAGTAAAAAAGAGAAAGACAAAGGGAGGGATAGTGAGACTGAAAGGGGGAGGATGAGAGTCGCGTGGAGGATGACAACAGTAAAGCTGACATATTGAACAGGTATTTCTGCTCAGTCTTTACTGAGGAAGAGGGGGGTAATGGGTCTGAAGGGAGTACAAGGGGTGAGAATGGTGCAGAAATGGATTGCATCACAAGTCTTATGAAGACAAGTTGAAGGAACTGAACATGTACTCCCTGGAGGAGAGGAGGGAGAGAGGGGATATGATAAGAAACATACAAGTATCTTACAGGGAGAAACAGAGTGCAGAAAAACACTATTTTTTAGCAAAAAAGATGTTCCAGGACTAGAGGGCATGGGATGAGGTTGGAGGGAGGACGATTCAGAGGAAAAGTGAGAGGGAATTTCTTCGCGGAACGGGTGGTGGACGGGTGGAGCACCCTGCCGGAGGAAGTGGTGGGGGCTGAAACAATCACGGGATTTAGGAATGCATGGGATAGACATAAAGGAATTCTAGAAGTCAGGGTAAGGAAACAGACTTCTAGGAAAACAAACTGAACTTAGAAGCTCAAATGGGCAGACTGGGTGGGCCATAGGCCTTATCTGCCGACACTGTCTATGTATCTATGTATCTATGTATTGTAACATTACAAGATTTTATAACTCAGGTCTCAGTTAGGCCTGCTTGCAACAGACAGGGAAATAATGTTCATCACTGTCATAACTGCTTCTGTGATTAAAAGCAGGAAGCAACCATAACATTGTCATGATTTACAGATGGTCAAATGGTATAATTGAACCTCGGCCTGCACCCCCAGGTGTGCGGTTAATGTCCCATTTTTATTTTTTATTTTTCTAATTGCCAGAATTTAGGCTCTGTCACACCACTCTTTACAAAACAAGAAGTAAATGGTTTAAAAGATTGTTATTTATGTGTTTTTAACTCAGTGTCTAACACACTTTGCAAGTTTGCAGGTTTCCACGGTGTGGCACACATAAGATCTCCACGTTCAACAGCAGTAACCTCTGCAAGTGTAATGTTTTCAGCGAAATTACACCTATTTGTAGAACTTTAAATCAGCTGAAGGAGGTCCAGTCAGTTCAGACTCTGCAATCAAGCTTATTGTTTCTGCTTACTATGAAGTTAAGTCTGGGGAAGGGGCACTCCCCTAACTCCAGCGAGAAGATTCTGCTTCAATTGACCTTCAAGCAATACATCCATTTTCTTCACTGCCGCTTGTTCCAGACATGGCTGGTACTTTCTACAACCCTATTGCTCTGTTATGGACTGTGTTCTTAATGGTTTATTGTCAATTGTTACCTTTTATGGACTGTTAATCTTTATGCTGGGGTGTAATCAACTACGACAAAACAAATGCCATGCCAGTGTGTGTGTGACTACTCCATTAAAAGGACTCAATGCACCCTGGCCAGTGTGTCTACTAATCAGCCAGCCAGCAAAATGAACACTGACTTTTCTACTATGCTGGTGT
Source organism: Neoceratodus forsteri (assembly GCA_016271365.2). NCBI lineage: Eukaryota > Metazoa > Chordata > Ceratodontiformes > Ceratodontidae > Neoceratodus > Neoceratodus forsteri. Next base: position 1,159,330,923 of record CM057458.1, read on the forward strand.
TTGTTTTTAAATTACTGTCTGCATTGCCTCATATGCCTTGTGGGGTTACCACCATTCTGCAAATGACATTTCATCTGTACTGTAACTACATCAACCTGTGGATACTTATATGAACTTATGAACTGTTCATTTCATGGACTGTTATGTTTTATAAGGACTTATCTGTCAAGAGACATTATCAACAGATTCTTCAATCAAGCTCCCAGGTGTGCCACACCTCAACACAAGGTAGCATCTACCTTATTTACTCTCAAAGTGAATTCCATGAACTCTTTTCATCAACAAAATTGTTATGTTATATTGTGTTATATGTGGTGTCACATGTTAGCATTTTTTCACATATTTCAATTGTGGTGTTGACATCCTCAATTCTGTATTATGTTTTACAAACTCACGATTTGTGTTCCGTCTGTAACCACCCCTGTACCAACTCCAGAACAGGATGCTTTTTATAAATGCCTTGACTATCTGTATGCTGGCAACCAGTTTTAAATCATATACCTAGTCACCTAGTCTAACAGTCTAAAAGTAGAAATGTTTAGTTTTTTTTTTAACCTTCAGTTATTAACTAATATCTTTACATTTATGTTCAATTTTTGTGAATGTTCGAGTCCCTCAGGGGCCTCCTATCTTCAGGGTGGAAATTATTAACAGTGGTCAGTGGCCAAGGTTTTAGTAATCAGTGACCAAACTTTTATCAACAATGTGTAGTTGGCTAACCATAAAACTGAGGAAATAAAAAGGTGTAAAATGGCTAGTGTAAATTGCTAAAGGGCTAGTAAGAGGTAAAATGGTTAGTAAATGACTAAATGATGCCAACATGTAAATTAGTATATCTAGTAGCAAAGGCTGCAAGTGGAAAATACCACTATGTCACTTAATATGTGTATGTAAGACTTAAAAGGGTTCATTGTAAAATTCCATACAATGAAAAAAAATAGCTGAAAGCATAAAATGAGGCCGTGCGAGATATGCCAAATTCCAGCCTGCTTTTTTTCTAAGCTTGCTACACATAAATATGGGACCCATGGTCATGGCTTACAAGCGTAGTTGGTGACTGGGGTGCTACTCTTCTCCATTGGGTGACAGTACTTGTAAGTGGTCATATTGGCACTCTGGCTACTGACTGTCCTAATCAAACTTCTCCTACAATGCCTGTGCAACACAATGGTGTCACGGGATGCCACCCACCTGCCCCCTTGCTGCAACCCGAACAAAAGGACCCCATTAAACTGGAGGGGGTGTTTCCATTACAAAACGAGCCAAATTGTGGCCAAAATATAAAGTGAGAAAAAGTAAAAAGGAATCGGTTAGTTGATACATAGTATCAAAAGGGGGGAGAGTGAGGAATTTTATATATCCTAAAGCTATATTTGCTATTAAATGCCTTGAAGCTATGCTTGCTTTGAAAGCCATGCTGTAACAAAGTCATAATGAATGTAGTAGAAATTTCTGAGTTCATGTTTTCTTTTTTTAAGGGTTATAGAATTTGTACTAAGGTTACTTGAGGTACATTTGTAAAAACAGAAAAATAGATAAAACTGAGCAGAACTGGTTGTACCAGCCTAAATAATGGGCTTGGACAAAATATAAAGATAAGAGCATGCCTGGGCAAAATATAAAAATAACAGCACGTAGTGGCATTGAAGGCAAGCTGTATGTTGCTATGGTGTGAGTAAAACTCATTGTCTCTCTCAGGTCAACTTGACCCAGGCATATGTATCAAGCAGTGTTGGGAAAGAAATGGAATAAGTAGTGGAAAAGTACCTCATACATAAACTTGTTTTTCTTTTTTCTGTTACATTGCTGAAAACTTGTTATGCTGTCTTATGATTGGCTTATACTGAAATGTTGGTATTTTCAAGATAAGAAGTGCAAAATCTAGCTTATAAAAAGCTGCTGTAAATTGTAATCGGAGAACTTCTCCGTTGTAGAAGTCCCACATGCATGTGTGTTTGATCAAATAAAGCGACGTTAAGACAAAACCCAGTGGTGTGGTTTTTGCCCCGTGACGACGGGAGTGGTTGCTCAGGTAATACTTACAGTGAGAGGATTTGCGATCATAGGAGGTAGCTAATGGTGGAAAAAATTGCCTGGAACTGGCAAGAACTTTTGGGTGATGCAATTCTGTGCTACTAGCATGTGGTTGGTCAAGCAGCCTTCAGGTCTGTACAGCTAAAGGCATGAGTGTACCTGGATTTGCAGTTACTGCCATCAGTAAACTGCTTCATCCCCTGCTCATCCAAATCCTGTCAGCAAGTAAGTCTACTGACAACATGACTACTTGAATCCAACAAAGAAGTAGAACTTAGCTCTGGACTTATCTCCCTCATGGTCTTCAGCAGAAGAGGAGTAAGGGGTTGGGGTCTCTGACCATTTCTCAGCTAGACTTACCCAACTGCTTCTGGGCAAGCAGATGACAGCTGGTATAAAGAGAAGAACTACAATATCACTGTATAATGAGAGTCTTCCATGTCACCCTGGCTCAATTCATACAGCAACATAACTTAAAGGTTAGTTCATATTGGCACAAGATGACTAGCTGTAGTCAAGTCCACTGGAGACCCCCCCATTGCTCCCGCAGTGCCATTTAAATGTCTTGCTTGTATGTTGGGACCTTTGGCCCCTCCAGACAGGAGCTGCAAAAATGACAATACCAGTTTTGGCTTAGAACAACTTATACTTATGGAGTGGTGCCTCTAGGCTATGCATTCACTCTCTGATCCCCAAACTGGGAGGAGGGGAAGGTGGCACATGCACTGCACCCTGCTCCAACTGTGTTGCCTGCAAAGTAAAAGGTGTGCATAGGAGCTGCAGTTTCCCAACAAAGAGCCACATCAGCCCTGTGAAGTACCACTGGCTCAAGGGGATTGAGATTGAAAGAGAGGACTTAAGTCTTTGTGGAGGTGCTATTGTCACTTACTACCCCTTTATGGTTTGAGGTTTAATTGTTCTTAGTGTTACATGCTGAGTTATGTTATCTTTTGAAGTTATAAGGTTTATATATGTAATAGCAACCTTTGTGGGAAGTTTATCACCGGCATGACAGATCACTCTCAAGCACTTAATTAGATAGGCCTCTCTGAAGTTAAGTGACACCTGTCATGTTCAGATGTAGCCAATCATTTGTCAGCCAGGCATTTAAAAGAGGTGTCGGGCTCTTTGACTACTTGTAGCCATGCCCACGGATGACAAGGCAGCACACTTTGAAGCACTGGAGCATCTGGCTGAGTTGCTGCACTTGTATGCACACTATTTTGTAACAACAGTCTCCTTATTTTTGGCAATCCACTATGTGCACTGTTTTTTTTTTGTTCTGAATACTTCACAGCTCCTCCATCAGATCCTGCAAAAGCTGAAATGAAGACTAAGCTCCCCTTGGTAGGGCCAGGATCTAAAGGGCCATTCTGTTTCTAATGCAAGCCAAAATTTTGACAGATGCAAAGGTGGAAAATAACTGGCATGTCAACTACATGGCAAGGATGGAGACTGGGAAATCATCCACATCTTTAATGGCAGGGGGTGCTCATGTCTGATCAGCAGAACATTGAAGAAACCTTCTGCTCCTTCTATGAAAAGTTGTATGCCTCTGAGATATCCCCCTTGAGTGCCCTGGTCACCTCTTTCTTTGAATGAGCAAGTATCACCCCCATATCAACAGAAGAGTTGGCTGGTCTTGGTCTCCCAATCAGCAAAATGAAGTCCAGAAGGCTATTAAGGAGCTGCCTGGGGGGGGGGGGTGGCACCAATGCTGGATGGCCTTCCCAAATGACTTTTTAACATTGTTTGGAGGACACCTCCTGTACCCTATGTATGACATGCTGATGGAAAGCCTGGAAAATGGTGTGCTACCTCACTTCACATGGTCCACCAATGTAGCCATACTCTTGAAACAGGGCAAGGACCCCAAGCAGTGTGTGTAATACTCCTCCATATCCTTGCTTACTGCTAATTATTATATTCTGGCCAAAGTTATGGCTACACAGCTAGAAGAGCTCTTGCCATTATGCATCCACCATGATCAGATGGGTTTTTTATGGGTATGCAAGGGAAACACAGCATAAGGAGGATGCTCAGTGTCATCTACAACTGGTAAAAAACACTGGATAAGAATTGAGTGGCAGTTCTTGCCCTGTACACTAAAAAAGCATTCCACCATGTGGAGTGATGGTACCTGTTTGAAGTCCTTTGGTGGTATGGACTAGGAGTCACCATGGTGGGCTGGATTGCAATATTTTATACCTCTTGTGCAGCCCAAATAGTTCTCAATGGGAACCTAATCCTGAACTTTAAACTGAGAATGGGGGACATGGCAAGGATGTCCACTGCCCCCACCCTTGAATGTCCTCTCCTTAGAGCTACTGTGGTAGTGGTGGACTATTCTGACAACATACAGAGCTATGGGGGGGGGCATAAACTGTCCACATCCATGGACAACCTGCTTCTCTACCTGCAGGAATGTATTTCTGGATGAGCTGTGGTCCAAAATCTTCTTACAGAGTATGAGGCCCTTTTTGGACAACAAAACTAACTGGATCATTGCAAAGAGTAGAAGAGAGTGGATCATTTACAACAACATGGGTCTACAGGTGGTATATAAAATGAAATACCTGGGGGTAACCATCCCAGTCAAACTGATCCTATTAACAAAGAAGAACTATTACCCTTTTTTGCATATACTAGAGGAGGTATATGACAGATTGCAGTCTGCACCCCTCTTGTTGCTAGGTAGGGTCAACACTGCAAAAATGATGCTGCTGCATATGTGGTCAAGCCTATTTCAAGCTCTGCCTATCCCTTTTCCATACAGAACTGTCAACAAATTAGACTTAATAATCCATGAGTTCCAATGGAGGGGCAAAAGTATTTACATCCATAAAACCATAGTGCAGCTCCGTTCCCCATCTGGCTGGGCTGCCACATTTCAAGCACTACTATTGGCATCACATCTGGCCCATATCATAAAAGGATATGACTCTGGCTCATTTGCATGGGTCAGAATGGTACAAGATGAACTGGGATGTGACCTGCGAAAGGGCTACATGTCACCTGCATTGGGGACCACATCTCTGCAACATATAACTAACTCCTTTACAAAAAAACTACAGAAAGAATCTGGAAAGCAGCACATAAGCATTCTGGATCCTGACAGGGTGGTCCACATGCTTCTCTATTATTGCTGCCCTGAAAACTAATATAGTCTGCTCCCTGAGGTCTGGATGCCCTAGCTCCATAGAAAAGGAAAATAACAAGCCAAAACCATGCTCCAAGCCACTGTGAGTTTATTACCACATAACGTGCATGGCCAGGAACCCCCCCCCCACCATAGACATCCAGGCCAAGTAGGAAGCAAACCCTGATATGGAGTTCACCCCAGAAATCTGGAGTGTGGCCCTCAAACATTTGAATAATTGCTCTGGAAGTAACAAACTGAGGCAGGTGAAATGCAGTACCCTGTATAAGACATCCATTCTGCCTGAAAAACTGAACAAAGCATACACAGACAAATCACATCTCTGCCCCAAATACCAAGTTGCAGATGACACCTTTGTTCATGTGATTCTCACATGTCATAAAATAGGTCGCTTTAGTGTGGCATGCACATGATTATGGCTTGAGTGCTGAGCATGGCATCTCGTAAGCCACCTCTTGACTTTCTGTTTGGAGCAGATTTTAATATAGGCATCCTTAAAGAAAAGGATCACCTACAGTCCTACACCCTAATTAATGCTAGAAAGGCTATCACTCAGAGTTGACTATTGGAAGATCCCTCTTCAATTCAACTCTTGACCAATAATATGTGTAAGTGCATGTAGTTTGAAAGCATCCAGCTGACAGCCAATTATAAGTCATCAAAGTTCATGGCACTGTGAGCACCCCTGGCAGCAGCAACTGAGAGAAATTCATTTCCAGTCTAGGGCACCAGGAATGTAAAGATGATTTTCCAAGTCCCAGTGCAAGAATGAATAAAGGAATGTAAGGACTGAATGTGTTTCTAATTTAACTATTGAATGTCTTGTACTTTATTGTGTGATCTGATAAAGTGAACAAGGTGACTTAATATCCATTAAGTATAGTAGGACCAAATTTTCTTTAAAGTATTCTTTTTAGTTCATTAAAATGTTGCTTTTTGTTTATTGTATGTAGTTTCTCTATAAAGGCACATGCTGCTGTCTGTTACTGATGGATATGTGTACCTCCATGTTGTGTATCAAATGTTCTATATTTTAATAAAAGATATTTACACACAAAAAAAATTGAAGATTGGGATGTACAGTAAACACTGACTGGCTTCTGATTACCCCGATGTGTAAGTTCTGTACATTAGCATACCACATGAGTGTGGCCTGAGAACTATCAGACATTACTCAAAGAAAAAGTGGTCTAGTTACACCCAGTATGGAGGACTTTATTTACATTTGTACTGACATGTTATAATTTCATTTTCCAAGGAACACATTATCTTCAGGTACAGGGAATAGCAATGGGGGTACTATTGGATCTATATGCAAACCTATAACTGGGTTTCTGAGAGGAAAGACTGGTCAGAAACAGATGTGAAAATGTAATGCAATAAGATAGACATTAATAGTTGCTTTATTGATGATATTTTGATAAGGTGAGAAAACAGAGAAGAATCCGGCACATTTGTAAAATCTTATGAGACCTCTGATTCAGACCTATGATTTTCAGAGACTAGCAGTACAATGGGTGTCAATTTATGGGGCCTAATATTAAACAAGACATATACTGGTGGCATTTCCATGGACCTATAACATTTAGAAAGTTAACTAGAACTAATTCAATCCTCCTTGCTTCAAGTAGCCATCCCCACCACAACATCAATAATATAGATCCATTTCTCATGTGTATGCTGTAATTGTAATGATCGCCAGATATTTGAACAAAAGAAAAGTTTCATGATTAGGAGGGTTCTAGAACATGGTAGCAGAGGCATGAGAAGGTGCCAATGGGCAGGATTGAAATATACTAGTGCAAAGCACAGGATCATGGGACAGATCAAGGAGTGGAGGTGATGACAATAAAATGAATTGTGTAACAACATTTTCCTCACAGTTGTAGGCCATTAGAAAAGTGAAACTAGTGCTGTGCGAAATTAAGCTTCCCCTGGTGGAAGTTTGGTGAAAGTTGTAATTTCACTTTCTCAATATTTAAGAATGCATTCTGGCAACTTTCATGAAAATTCTGACTTAGAACAGAAGAAAGAATGTATGACTATCAGATTATTGCATTAAACAGCGGGAAAGAAATTCTGCTGAACTGATCACAGTGAGTTGTCAGTTGTGCAGTATTTTCCAACAGTTTAATATACTGATGCAAATGCATATGTTCATTCTGCAGTTCAGTAAGTCACTGAACTGTGGCATGAGTTATGAATTGTGGATTAATGAATTATACTGCTGAAAGAAATTCCACAAAACTGATCACTGAACTGCAAAATGATTACACATATTGTTGAATGATCCATTAAACTACAGAATAAAGTTCCTCAGAACTGTCATTCTGCATTTCATATGTATTATTTTGCAATTTAACCAGAAAATGTAATTGAATGCAGGGAAAAATTGCCAAATACATTCAGGAGATTTTGATCTTGCCAAAGGCAGAAGTTCAGAAAATTTCACAAAATGTATAAAATTTTGCAAATCTTCCAGAATTCACAACTCATGCCCATCTCTAAGTGGAACTGAAATAGAGTCTGGTTCTTGCAGATCCAGTGTTGGCCAGACAGTGTACATGACCTCTGGCATGAGGCAGAGACTCTCTTAGCTCAAATCCTTGCTTTCTTTCCACACCGTAGATGGGACTTTATTTGAGGACAACTCCTCCTTCAGGTACCTCAGGTTCTGGCTTGCCAGAACCTCACCTTTTCTGGGCACATTGATGTCATCCACAAAATGCTGTGCCCCAAACTGGGTGCCCTATACAGAAATTGTGGAAGTATTATATTGCTGGCTCGCTTAGCTCTGATCCAGAAAATGAACTTATCAATTTTTGATTATTGTGGCATAGTCTGCAGTGCCACTCCCAAATCTTCCCTAACCAGACTGGACTCTCTTTTCCACTTCTTCTGCCATTTTGGTCTTGACAGTCCTCCCCATACCCATCTCTGCATCCTTTACCAGTTTCTCTTCTTCCCTTCCCTAACAGACAGATGCCATATCCACTGCGCCAAACTTTCTTGCTAAATTCTGGTTTCACTCTCTCCCCCATCTCTCCTCCTCTATTTGCCTCAAACTGCCTTCTTCTCACTCACTTTGAAACCTTGACCCCCACACCTTTACCATCCTGCCCAGGTCCACCACAGTTGACCAGGCTGCATTCTCTACCTTTCCCAAATATTTGGAACACCTTCCTCCAACCCATCCATCATGCTGCCTCCCCTCAAGTCCTCAAATCCCTCCTTAAGGACCTTCCCCCCTTCTTGTAGTTGTACTTAATTCTCTTACCATCTCCATATTTGCCTTTGCATTCATTTGCAGGCAAACGCTTATTATATACTGCTCATGCAATTCCTTATTTTCATAGCTTCCTAGCAGTTTTCATGGTTGTTGCAATGTACTGTAAAATAACTATTTTGTCATCCTGTTTTGATGTTTTGTATCTATTGTCTATTATTCACTGCATTTTGTCTTTTGCTGCTGTACTTGCTGTATCCTCATCCCCTTTCCCCAGGACACATCTGGAAATGAGCATTTGCTGCTCAGTATGCCTTTCCTGGGGAAATGTTTTAATAAATAAATAAATCTGTGGTGGGCTGAAAGATTAATATGTGTAGTGGGATGGAATAGTGATGTTGATCTGACAATATCACATGATTCAGTAGGGATGCATATAATAACCCTTCAAGCAGCCCACAATGTCACCTTTAATAAAACACCTAGACAGTGTGAAACAGCATTATGTATTTTTTGTTGCTGCTGTGAGTTTGTCTTTGCACTCCATGCCAAGGCATTTTATTTCAATACTATGTATCCTGTGTATCCTTTTGTGTGTACTAATGAAATAAAATGTTGTTTACTCACCTGGTCATATATTGACCTATTTTTGGCACATCTGTAAACTGAATAACTGAATTGCAGATTTGCAAACCTGTAATTCAGTTATTCAGTTTACAGAATATGTCCCCTGTGAGCTGGGGAGAGGACATTACATAAAATACATTAACATTTCTCCATGATTTTCCTCAGTGATTTTTTCCCTACATATTTATCCATTAGCTGATTGTAATACCTTTGGCCATTCTATTCCTCATGCCTTACCTTGCTGCCATTTGCCAATAGTATTGCACCTTTCTTGTCCTGTCAAATCCCTCCTGCAATGGATTCAGAAGCCAAAATCAGTAAAAGGAAATTTGAGATGTGAGATGAAGTCAATGCTGACAGCATCAGTGAGTTTACCATAGCTACTGTCAAAATCATTAAATATGTGTTTTATGAACAGAAAGTTGCAAGCCCCTTATCAAACAAGTTCTAGCCAGAGCTGATATGGCTGTGACAAGCTGCCAAATGACCAAAGTTACATGAGAACACAGAAAATTTTAAATGCCCTGGTGTAACTTGGCCAGTTTGGAGTTGTTGCACCAAATGTTCAACCTGTCCTTTTTGGAATGCCACCTCATGAAGACTGCCATTGTCATTTTGCTCACTTGTCCCAAAAGGTGATTTTGCAGAGTGACCATGCCATTCTGCGTCACAGGCGCAAAAACACATTTTGGGCAGGATGTGAAAAATGACAGCTGTACTGATAATAAGGAGGTGTACAAAAATGGCAATGTTGAAAATCTGGAGTGAAAATATTAAAAATTGGTGAAGTTAGAAGCATGCATAGAAACTGCACAATGCATGCTCGTAACACAGTCATTTTTTAGAATGTTTTCACCAAAATTGCAACATGGGCTTTTTGGGACCCCGCCTCATGAACAGATGAACAGATGAACAGTGGCACTGTTGTTGTGTTACTTAGTCCCAAAAGGTGATTCCGCACAGTGACCATGAAATCACTTTTTGGGACTGAGTAATGAAATAATGACAGTGACAGAGTTCATGAGGTGGGGTCCCAAGAACCTCATGTCAAAAATTTGGGGCCAAAATTAAAAAAAATGGCTGAATTATCAACATAAGTTGAAAACCCCATTGACTGCCATAATAGCATGCTTAACTCTGATTCTTCAGTTTGCAGCTTGGCTTTGAAGAGTGTAGACATGTCCCAGTCCAGAGAAGATGACAGCACTGACCTCTGGAGGTAAGTATGGGGTAAGTGGGGGTGCATAGAGGTGGGTGCTCAGTGGGAATGTGGGGATTGGGAGGGGGGACTGGAGTGTGATGAGGGACCATTTTCATTTTTACAGGTAAAAAAAAACAAGTCCGAGGATGGTTTCCTTTATTTACTTGAAAAAAAAAGTATAAACATGGGCACACAGGGGTGGGGTCCCAGACTGCCATATAAGTTGGGGGTACATAATGCTGACATGGGGATTAGACACCCCGATGTCAGCATGGGAAAAAAATTAAAAACATACATTTGGTCACACTGGGGAGGACTCCCAGTGTGCCGCATTTGTGTATGGGGGTAAATGATGCTGACACAGGGACTGGGCACCCCAATGTTGGTCTGGGGAACATTAAAACATAAATGTGGGCACACTGGGGTGGGCTTCCAGTGTGCCACATGAGTTGGGGGGTATATAATGCCAATACAGGGATTGGGCACCCAGATGTCAGCGTGGGGAGAGGGAACTGAGGGAGCGGGGAGGACAGCAGCAGTGGGAGGGAGTGTGAGGGTTTTCTTTGTTGCCAGTGCTGGGAGGGAGCAAGGAGGATAGGAGCAGGGGGAGGGTGTGATAAGAGTGCCATCCGAAAGATGGTGGCGGTGAGGCAACTAAGCATGCACAACACTCGCGCATGCGTAGTTGTGGTGAATGGCATTCTGCCATTCTCAAGATGGCAGTGCCAGCAGAACTGTGCATGTGCATGAGTCATGCATGTACAGTTCTTGCTTCAGAATGTGGAAGTAACAACCAAAATAGTGTGGCTGTTACTCCATAGCAGCTGATCATGACAGAGTGTTTCAAGCTCCATTGGACTTTGGAAAGGATACTTCCCAAAGTCCAATGGAAGGTGCCACAATCAGCTGTTTTAAGGCAAGACATGCCAAAATGGCAGTAGACTCCGCCCACAGCCATAAAAAGTGGTGAGTGGAGTTTGTGTCATACCCACTGAAATATATGACTCGAAACTGGAAGACACAGTATGTAAGAGATGATGGGGTCATGAACACATCTTATTTTATTTTGGAAACATAGAAACACAGATTCTTATGGCATAAGTAGACTGATGGCCCATTAAGAATGCCCATAGTTGGTACTACCCTACCCTCAGCCTAATGCCACCATGGATTATTGATGCCCTCTCTCCATTCTGCTTTCTTCCTCTTCCAGTCTCCCCCAAGTGGGATTATGAGTCTCCTGGCCCAGTCCTATCCATGACTAAATCAATTAATGGTCCTTGCTTCCTTAGCCTCCGCCATTAATCTGTCCCAAGTCTCCACCACCCTTCTGTGATGCAGAACTTCCTCACACCCTTCCTGAATTAACCCCCCATTAATCTCCAAACATGTCTCTGCATGACTGCATCGCTATTTCTAACAAACAGGTCCCTGCAATTTACCCTATTTATACTCTTTAGGAAGTTATAAGCTTCTCTCATATCCACCATCTCCCATCTGACCTCAAGAGAGTACATATTAATGGTGTTTATATGTTCCTTGTTTGATCTTGCCTTTTGGCCCTAAATCATGTTTGTTACCTTTCACTTTCTTGACTCTAGCCTATCAGTGTCTTTTCTTAGGTGAAAACTGGGCACAATACTTGAGATGAGGCCTAACCAGTGATCTATATAGGGTCAGTAACACCTTCTCCTCTTACTTTCAAAACTCTTCCCTACTGTGTATACCCCACAATCCTAGATGCCTTGCTATAGGCCTTGATGCACTGAAACTTGAAATACCTACCATACACAAAAGGGCCATCTCATATTATTAATAGCAGAGGTTGAACAAGAGCTAAAATCATTAGCATGAACTTATATTGTGAGGAAGCAGTGGTTTGTGCATGCATTACTTCCTGCCTTTCAGTTCATCCCTTCCCTCGTCACTGTAGTTCTATATAACCCTCTTTCCCTTGCTACCTCAAATCCATGAACTGACGTGAGACTAATTTCATGAACCCGTTCAACTCTACTGATGACTGTACTAAACTGGTCTTCACGTCTTATTTATAAAAATTTATAATGCTACGTATGTTCTCCTGCAACATGAAATATGGCTCCAGTACCTCATGTTATTTCTATTGCTATGTATGGCCCACTTTAACACTGTGTGTGCCTGGCCATTGCCTTGTACTATTATGTTATTTGTATTTCTTTTTTTCCACACCACCTCATTCCTGAGGTGTGAATCTACAGTATAGATTGAAGTTTCCCTGTATGTGTTGCTTCGTTTCTCTCTGCTGCTTGCCACCCTGTGGCCTGGATCATGACTGAAAATGGTCCTCTGGATCAGTGCACTTACCTGGTAATCAAAGACATAAATAAATAAATATGTTTCAAATTGCCACAGGAATTGACATACATACATATGAACATAAGAACATTTGAAATGCCAGCAGAAACAGGCCTCACAGTCTATCAAGTCTGCCCAATTGTGCAGCTAGCCCCTCAACTTGCAGCTTCCCCACCCTCCCCTCCTCTCCTATTAACTCCCCCCAATCTGTCCCACTCTCTCTTAAATCCTCCCACCATACTACATGTAACCACCTCCTGGGGCAGAGTGTTCCACTTATCTACCAACCTTTCTGTGAGAAAGTGTCTCCTGATTTCCCTTCTGAATCTCCCCCCATCCAATCTCAGTAGATGCCCTCTCATGTCCCTCCCCCATCTGATCTGAAGAATCCCTTCTGTATAATCCTGTTAATACTCTTTAGGTACTTAAAGATTTCAATCATATCCTCCCCCCCCATCCCTCCTCTGTTCCAGGGAATACATTTGCAGCTCTCTCAGCCTCTCCTCATAGGATTTACCCTCATGTTCCTGTATCATTTTGGCTGCCCTATGCTGCACAACCTGCAGCAATCTGATGTCTCTCATCAGGAATGGATGCCAGTACTGCACGCAGTATTCCAGGTGCAGCCTGACCAGTGACCAGTACAGGTGTAGGATCACTTCTCTGTGCCTGGAGGAGATTCCCCTTGCTATGCACCCCATCATCATGTTTGCCATTGCAGCTGCCTTCCTGCAATGAGCTGAGTGGTTCATACTTCCCATTATTAGTACCCCTAGATCATTTTCCTCCACTGTGCTTACCAACTGTACCCCTCCCAAATGATATTTCCTCCCCTGGTTCTTTGCTCTGAAGTGCTGTACCTTGCACTTCTTGGCATTGAACGCCAACTGCCATGTCTCTGACCATTCATGTAGTTTTGTCAGGTCTTCCTGCAGCTCCCTCCACCCCTCTATGTTATCTACCAATGCACTGATCTTAGTATCATCTGTGAACAGACTGATCCTACTCTGGATCCTGTTTGAGATATCAGATATGAATATCCTGAACAGCATCGGTCCCAGTACTGAACCCTGGGGCGCCTCACTCATGACATCCCTTGGCGATGAGAGCTTCCCCCACCACCTCCACCCTTTGCTGACTACCCCTCAGCCAGTTGGTGATCCAGCTGATCATTTTTGTCACCTCCCCAATGCATTCCAGTTTCCCCCCAACCCCCCCATGTGGCACTGAGTCAAAGGCCTTGCTGAAGTCCAAATATAGGATGTCCACTGCATGGCCCCTGTCCAGTTCCCTGGTAACCCAGTCATAGTACTCAAATAGGTTTGTCTGGCAGGAACTGCCCGATACGAAACCATGCTTTTGGTCATCTTGGAGCCCATTGTCCTCCAGAAAGGTCACCAGTCTCTCCTTTAGGATTGACTCCATGAGTTTCCTCATGATTAAAGTGAGACTCACTAGTCTGTAGTTGCCTGGATCATCCATCTGGCTGCTTTTATGAATGGGCATCACATGGGCCATCCTCCAGTCCTGTGGCATGCATCGTGTGTCCAGTGATGTACTGAACAGGTCTGCCAGTGGTTGCGCCAGGTTATCCGCTAGCTCCCTAAGTAGGCTACAGTGAGTACCATCTGGACCTGGAGCCATGTACACCCTCAGTGCCCTTAATCCCCACAGCATCTTGTCCTCTGTAATTCTGATATCAGCTGCCACTATCCCCCCGCCCACTCCCCCCTTCCCATGGGGTATCTGCCCCCTCTTTCTTTTGTGAACACAGAGCAGAAGTACTCATTCAGTGCCTTTGCCTGGTCCTTCCTCTTCTCCACCCACCTCCATCTTTCTTAATCCTAACAATCTGGTCTTTGTTTCTTCTTCTCTTGCCAATGTATCTGAAGAAGGCCTTTTCCCTGTTCTTGATTCCCTATGCCAGTCTCAGCTGTCTGTAAGAATTGGCCGCTCTGACTAGCCTGGTAACCTCCCTGGACTTCTTTGTATACTCATCTTTGTCCCCTTGACCTCCTGATTTCCTAAGCCTCTGGAGTGCTTTTCTCTTGGCTCTCTCCCCTTCCATTACCTCCCGAGTCAGCCAGCTTGGCTTCTTTGCTCTCCACTCCTTCTCTTGCTCCGTGTACTGGTGCAGGTCTCAGTAGCCTCTGCCAGCCCTTTCTTAATGATATTCCATTTTTGGTTGGCACTCATCCATGTCTGAATTCCCACCAGATGCTCAACCAAAATGTCCCCCATCCTTTTAAAATCCATTCCCTTAAAATAAATCACCCTGGAACCTGTTCCTCTAGTTACCCTTCCCATATTGAGTGTGAACCACACTGTATTATGGCTGCTCCCAGCCAGAGGGTCCTCCACTTTCAGATCCCTTACAGCCTTATCATTTGTTAATACCAGGTCCAAAGTTCTACCCTCCCTAGTAGGCCTGTGGGCCAATTGCACTAGGAAACTGTCCTGAAATGCATCTAGTAATCTCTACTCCTTTGCACATGTGGTGGTAGGGGTGGTCCATTCCACCTCATGTAGGTTGAAGTCCCCCAAAACTATGGTGTCCCCCCTCCTACAGACTTCCAATCTGCTTGGCCAAATCCCTATCCAGGTCATCCTCCTGAGCTGGTGACCTGTACAATACCCCCATCCTCAGTGTCTTTCTTTTAGAGTCTTAAAACTGCATCCATAGGGCCACTGTCCTGCCCTCCAACCCCCTCTCGCATACACCTTAACCCTCCCTTACACAGATTGCCACACACCCCTTTCCCCCAGACCTGTCCTTTCTGAATATCCTGCACACTGGGATCATCATATCCCACTCCTGGTTCTGGGTGGGCCATGTCTCTGTGATGACTGCAATGTCCATCCTCCCTACAGCCAAGAGAGATTGCAGCTCAGCTGATTTGTTACCTAAGCTTCTTGCATTCAGTGAGACCACCCACCAACCAGTGTCTTCCCCCCACCCTGATTTCTCCCCTCCTAATCTCTCCTTGTGTCCCCACCTCAAATACCTATCTGATAGCTTGGGGGATAGGCATGCTTGGGTTGGATGTGCCACAATCAGCAACTTCTTCTACAATTTACTAACAAACTGTGCATTAAATGCCAGTGGACATGGTCATTATTAATGAAAATAGGTTTCTCAAAAGGTTAGGACATAAAGGCTAAGAGAACAAGAATTTGTCAATGAGGAAGTTGTCTCGCTGGCATTGGCATTGGTAGTGCTGGAGTTAGAGATGCATAATAGGAATGGCAGTGAAGTATTAAACCCTACCCCCACCCTGTAGAGACCGACAGGCATTGGGGTGTGCATTTGGGTCATCAGCTATAACGCTCATGCCATTTTACCTCACCCTACCCTGTAGACACTGACAAGTGTCATGGTGTGCTATGGGGTCTTTGGGCATTATACTTACCCCATTCAATAAGGAAATGTGCTGAGATGGATGCAGTATAGGAGAATGGGGTGAACTTTGTGGGTGAATACTGCAAGGCACACCATGATGTCTGTCACTGGCTGCAGGGTGAGGGTGGGGGTGGAATGGCTTGAACCTTACAGTCAATGATTCCAAGTCACACCCCTGACACCTGTCAGTCTCTACAGGATGGGGTGCTGCAGTTGGAAACCCTAGCACAGTAGACGTGTGTTGGTATTTTCACTCCAGATTTTCAATATGTGCTTTTTATGAGCCCACCTTATGAAAAGCAGCACTATGAGTTTGTTAGCTGAAAGGTGATTTTGCACAGCAGCTATGCCATTTGGCGACACAGGGATGAAAACACATTTTGGGCAGTATGTGGAAAATGACAACTGTATTATTCATGAGGTGATGTAAAAAAATGGCAACGTTGAAAATTTAGAGTGAAAACATGAAACATTGGTGAAGTCATGAGCATGCATAGAAACTGTGGAACACACGTCCGTAACCCAATTATTTTTGGGATATTTTTAACCACATTTTTAACATAGGCATTTTGGGACCTCTCCTCATGAACAGTGGCACTGTGTTTTTGTTAATTTGTCCCAAACCTTGATTTCCCACAGTGACCATGCCATTGTGCACCACAGGTGTGAAAACACATTTAGGGCAGGACATGAAAAATGACAGCTGTACTGTCCATAAGGAGGTGTGAAAAAATTCCAGTGTTGAAAATCTGGCATGAAAATATTGCAAATTTTTTTTTTCAGTTTAAACTTTATTAGTACATTTCCCAGTATAAAGAGCAGTTACAGCAAAGCAAGATGTGACACAACCACATGCAAGGATAAAACTGCCTAACCCACCCCACCCACCCATCCCCCTTACAGCAGCAACTACTTTGTATAACCCCTAAGTGCAATACTCATTCCCAAAGGGCCTGTGAGAAAGTATGAGATATGACATAATCACAAATGAGACAATGAGATTAGGGAGTGGAGGGGATCCCATATTTTGTTATAAACTGCAAGTCTGTTATGAAGACTTGCAATCACCTTTTCTGTTCGAAGATTAGCAAGAATTTTCCAGTGATGTAAGATGAGTTTCTTAACAGATAGAGCAATCATGGAAATATAAAATTTCCTAACTTTGACCCTGAAAGAGGACATATCCCCTAAAAGACATATATCAGGAATGAAATACTCCTGAAGGCACAGTAGGGGATCCAGAGACATCCTGATTGAATTCAATAAGAGAGAAACTTTGGGACAGGACCAAAACAAATGAAGAAGTGTTCCTTCATCCCGCATACACTTAATACAGGTACTAGAATTGGAAAAACCCCATTTCTTTAATTTAACAGGAGCACAATACATATTATGTAATATATGATATTCTATGAGACACAGTCTGTCTTGGGAAACATATTTATGGCAAGATCTCTATAGAGATTACCAATTCAACTGGTATTGAGGAAAGAGTGAGTTCCAAAATCTAGTAGGTACAAAAGAGTCCCCATATCTTTTATGAAACAACACTCTATATAATTTAGATACAGTGCCTGAAGATCCAGAAAGTGAGGAGATCTCAGGTATCAAGGCTGAAACCATCTGGGAAGGGGGAATATTCCCCAAGGCTATTGTGAGTAGGTGTCTTAACTGCATAACTTTGAAATGAGAGGAGACTGGGATGAGAAATTTTTTAGTAATATCACCTGGGGACAACCAATGTCCCTCATCATCCACCAAAAAGTACAGTTTTCCATCTCCCAATTGGGGCAACCATTTACTGGAAATCTGCTTCTTATTGATAGTAAAGGATAGGGAGTTCCAAATAGACTGAGTCAGTCTGGAGGGAATAATGTAGAAATGAACATAACTGTGTGTATACTCTTAATGAGATACCTACTGTGGGACAATCAACTATACGTACCTGTGATATTTTAAGGTAAAATAGGGTTAGGGGGTCTAGGTTCTTAGCTTTAATTGCATCTAATTTGATCCTAAGTCATACCAGTTGTTCCTTTTCAGGGCCCGGGGAGATCCATCTCAAGCATTTTACTAAGTGACTGGCCCAGTAGTATATAGCCATGTGGGGAATCCGCAGCCCCCCCTCAAATTTTGGAGCAGCTACTCTGTAATAGGCCAAACGAGGATATTTATCAGCCCAGATAAATCTAGGGAATATACCATGTAATTTTTAAACCAGCATAGAGGGACAAAAGTGTTGAGAAGAGATAAGGGGTGAAAAATTCTAGGGAAAACATTCATCTTGATTATATTAATCCTGTCGCATAATGATATGGGAAGTTTAGACCATCTGTCAAGGTCATGAATAATAAGCTGTGAGAGGGAGTCGAGGTTATCCTTAAACCATGTTAAGGGGTTACGGGATAGCTTAATGCCCAAATACCTAAATGATCTGGGAGTCCAACATAAGCCTAAGGGTCTAATATCATTCTTGAATACCTTGTGGTTTAATGGAAGAAATAAAGATTTACTGGCATTCAGCTTGTAATTAGATACCTCACTAAATCTAGCTATTTCATTTAGTAGGGCTGGTACAGATGATACCAGGTGGGATAGGTGCATCAATAAATCATCTGCGTATGCGGTGACTTTAATTTCATGGTGCCCAACTCAAATGCCTTGTATAGAGATACTTTTGAGAATATTTTGAATGAGGGGTTCCAAATATAAATTGAATAACAAAGGCAATAGGGCAGCCCTGCCTAGTCCCTGAATGGAGTGGGAAGGAGTTAGAGAAAGCCCCATTTGCCAACATTCTTGCTGTTGGGGTTTTATATAGTGCAGCAACCCAAGATATAAATACCAGAGGGAATTTGAAGGCACTCAAAACCTTGAACAAAAAGCTCCAGTTTACCCGATCAAATGCCTTCTCGGCATCCAGAGAGACCAGGCCTGTGGGGAACTCGGCATCTCTGGTAGCCAAGAAGACATGAGATAATGTGCACAGGTGGTCAGCTGATGAGTGTCCTTTCATAAATCCTACCTGATTCATGCCTATTAACTCAGGGAGTACAACAGTTAGCCTATTAGCTAAAATCTTTAAAAGAATTTTGATGTCTTAATTTAGGAGAGAAATATAGGTCTATAACTTTGGACAAGCTCTGGATCTTTGTCTGGTTTGGGGAGAAGTACAATCAAGGCTTCAAAGAGGTGAGAATCAACCTCTGCCCCAGAAAGAATGTATTGGAATAATCGATTAAGTGCTGGTAGTAAGAGATCTCGAAACGTCTTATAGAAAACGGAAGAAAATCCATCAGGACCGGGAGCTTTATCTGAAGGTAATCCATTAATGACCTCAGCAATTTTCTCCTGTGATATAAAAGAGACTAGAGAGTCTTTGTGATGTGCTGAGAGGGAGGGCAAATGGGAGTCCATCAGATACTCCTCCACACTCTCAGGACGGGGGTGCTCCATGTCACTGTACAGCGTTTTATAGTATAAAGCAAATTCTTGAACTATCTCGGTAGGAGATATTTTCAGAGACCCATCAGCTGACACCCTAATTGGAGGGATGAATCTCACAGATTCTTGTTGCTTGATACGGAGTGCCAGTAGGTGCCCCGCCTTGTCTTCCTGATCAGTGTAACTAGCTCTGGTACGTATGATAGCTAATTCTGCCTTTTCCCGGAGCAACTCTAAATATCTATCTCTCAGCAATAGGAGCTTCCACCTGTTATCTTCTGGAGTATTAGCAAAAACATTAATTTCGAGTACCCGAATTTGGGATAGTAATGATGACAGTTCTTTCTCCCTAGCCCTTTTCCTAGTCACTGCCATACTAATAAGCATCCTTCTCATGTAGGCCTTAAAGGCCCCCATATGATATTTGGTTTTGCACTGTCTAAAGGGTTGAACAAGAAAAAGGCCTCGATTTGTTCCCTTATGAGCTTACAGTATTTAGAATCTTTAAGCAATTGGTCATTAAGTTTCCATCTTGTTTCCCTCTTTGAAAAATCCTGGAATGCCAGTTTACATAGCACTAATGAATGGTAGGAGACAGGACTTGGTTGGATCGACAAAGTCCTAACCCCAGGCAAGAGAGCCTGAAAAATAAAATGTAATCGATGCGGGACTGCGAGCCGTGCACCAGTGACCTGTAGGTAAACTCCTTGAAGTCCGGATATAAGACCCGCCAGACATCACAGAGCCTGCATTGATCCAATAGGTCTCTAAATGCCCTCTGGCCTGGAGAACCCCCCCCCCCCCGATCCACTACCTGACTTGTCAAGATTAGAATCTATTACTTGATTAAAGTCACCTCCCAAAATAATCCTTATAGGAAGCAAAGGTAGGATTATGTTTATAAGTCTCATAAAGTACCCAGGATCATCCACATTAGGACCATATATACTGCCAAGTGGCAGTGGGACTGACCAGAGAGTACCTTTAACTAAAAAAAACCTACCCTCGGGATCCTTGATAACTTGTGTAGAGACAAAGGGAATGCCCCTGTTAATAATAAGCATGACCCCGCAACTATTGGTGGAGCCTTGAGCCTCGTACACCATCCCCACCTGTTGTCTCCTCAACTGTGAAGCTTCCACTTCTAATAAATGTGATTCCTGTAGAAAAGTTATCTGTGAGTGTAATAGGCTTAAATGTTTAAGAACCTGATACTGTTTAGATTTTTTCCTGATCCCCTTAACATTCCACTTTGCAAAAGTCACTTCCTTGGTCACCTGATAATAACTACTAGGTTTAATAGATGTGGTCCTGTGCTCAGGGTATGTAATATGTGTGATCTGACCCTACCAGTTGCTGCTGTAAGGCCCTCCCGCCTCTCTAACCACCCCATAATAGCCCAATTTTAACCCCCCCTGTACACCCCCATCCCCAACAAGAACCCTACCTCCCACCCTCCCAACCCCCCAGTCTGTCACAAGCAATGTTTAGCACAGCACTGGGTCATTTCCTCCCTCTCCCACCCCCCAAAAATTATCCTCTGCTGATGACAACCCACTTATATCACTAGATACAAATGTAAATTATGAACAAATTTGGCAGGTCTTTAATTCCTGAAGAGCGGTCTCGGGTTTCCAGAGCCTATGGACACAAGGTAGTGAATCCTATAGGGCTAGGAAAAATGAAACAAGCTATCAAAAACATGAATATGACAGGAAGCCACATAACACCAGAGTGAGAATTAGAAGTTGCCTGTCCCCTGTAGAGAACTGCACCAAGACCAGAACCAGAGGGAAAACTAGTAATATGGGATAGCCCCAATCTTGGGCTGAGAGCAAGAAACGAGAAATGAGATGACAACTGAAACGAGACCCTGAAAAGAGAAGACTATGAAATGTGACTACCCAGGGGTTGCCAGCCCCTAATTCCAAAGTACCCCCTGCAAAAGCTGGAGTAGCACTAAAACTGAGAGAGATCCTTCTCGAATTCAAGACCACCCAGGCATATATTAACTAGGCGAGCTGCGCCCTCTTGTGGTTATCTCCCAGTCCAATAGGTATGTTAAAAAGGCAATGAAAGCCCAAAACTGCTCTAGAACCTAACAAACTAATACATAAGGACGAGTCAAAAAGCCAGCAACCCAAAGCTTTCCCCCTATATGCAACTCCCATAAACTGAATGTGTAATAAACTCCAAATTGCACTCCTGAATGAACCATCACCAGAACCCTAAAGGGTTTCGCCCTGAAACAAAATTAACACCAGGAAGCCAGGGCATGGAAATGATAACAGTTAGGCCATATACGGGTAGCCCAGTTCCAGATGAGAAAACAAACAAGTCTGATCTCAGTCAGTGGAAAATGCCTTCTCCACAAAGAAAATGAATAACAGCTCCAACAGCAGCTCTCATTAAATCCCGATACTCCAGCGACACTCTCAGGTCATCTGGAACAAATCTGGCAGCATTGATTTAAGGCTTGACAACACAGCTTCAGGATCTTCAAAATTAAACCAGGAACCGTTTACTGAGACTTGCAACCTGGCTGGGTTCCCCTTCCTGAATTTTAAACCTGCTGCAATAATCTTAGATACAATAGGGTGAAATGCTTTCCATTTCAGACGGACCGAACAAGGGAGGTCTTGTGCAATTCTCAACTTTGCCTTCTCCCAATGGACTTCTTGTAAGGCCTTGACTTTCTGCAGAAAGTGCTGCTTTTCCGAATAATTCAGGAAGCGGCAGATAATGGGATGGGGGAAGCATCAGGTGGGGGCTTTGGTCACAGGGACCGATGAGCATGCTCTATCATGTACACTGGACCAAAGGGAGAGGGACCAGCAACCCGCTCCACCAGCTTCTGTACAAAAACTACAGCATGCTGGCCCTCTTCCCCTTTTTGGAGCCCGAGTATTACAACATTATTTCTGCGGCTATGGCCCTCCAGATCTTCAAGTTTAGCTTCTAAACAAGATAATTTCTGTCTCGTTGACAGCAATTCAGGTTCTAGGCTTTCTAGTTTCCTCTCCATCTAGACTATTTGAGCAGTATTGTCAGAGACCGAGAGAGAAACTTCATCCAGTTTTCTGGAGAGAGATTTCAAATCAGTCGCCATATCTTTCATTTCTTCTTGAAATGGTTTAAATTCTTCCAAGAACCTATTGAGTGTTAAAGGCTCTTGTTCCCCAGCGTGACATAAAGGATCCAGCTTGTCTGGGCCACTTGAGGCTCGGGATTTCTTTGAGGCCTTTTCAGGAGTGGCAGAGGGGGTATGTTTCTGTGGAGTTTTCTTCATATAAGCCTCCATCTACTGCACTGATGCCCAAAACTGGAGCACAGGATGCTTAAACAATGGAAGAATTCGTAAGCAGAGGAATTAGATAGGTTTTAATGATTAAAAAAGGCAAATTTATATTTGGGAGGCAGGAGCTTAGCAGAGGAGCTTCTACTCAGCACTCTGCATCTCATGATCTCCCGAAAATATTGCAGATTTGCGAAGTTACAAGGGTGCATGGAAACTCACAATGCACACTAGTAGCACAATCATTTTAGGAATTTTGTCACCAAATTTTCAACATAGGCATTTTAGGACCTATGCTCATGAACTGTGTCACCATCATTTCCTCAAACTATCCTGAAAACTGATTTCGCACAGCGACCACACCATTCTGCGCCGGACGTTTGAAAATACATTTTGGCCAGGATATGGAAATTGACTGCTTTACGGTTTATAAGAAGGTATGGAAAAATGTCAATTTTGTAAATCTGGAGTGAACATATTACAAATTCACGAAGTTAGGAGCTTGCATGGAAACTGCGCAATGCACACTAGTAAAACAGCCATTTTTGGGGTTTTTTTTTCTTCCAAATTTGCAACATTGGCTTTTTGAGAGCGCCCCCTCATGGACAGTGGCACTGTTGTTTCATTAATCAGTTCCAAAATGTGAGTCTACGCAGTGACCACAAAAATCACCTTTCAGGACCTAATAATGCCATGACAGTGCTTGAATTCATGGGGAGGGGTCCCAATAACCCCATGTTGAAAACTGGGTGCCAACATTTACAAAAATGGCTGAGAGACACACCAAAGTTGAAAAAAAAACCTATTTATGCTATTATACAGCTTACTGACATTTCTTCAGTCCGTGGTCAGCTTTGAAGAGTTCAGACATGTTCCCAGTCCACTGAAGATCATCATGCCGGACTCCGGAGGTAAGTTTGGGGTAAGGGAGGTTGTGGGGAGGCAGGGTGCGCAGAGGTGCGGAGGTTTGGCACGGGTTGAGGGAGTGGGCAGGGAGATTGCAAGGGACCGTTTTCTTTTTTACAGGTTTAAAAAAAAAACATTGCGGGACGGTTTTTCTTTTTCAGGAGATTTGGCATGCTGGGGTGGGCTCCCAGCATGCCACCCTAAATATTTTTTGGGGATGCTGTGGCTGATGGGGAGTTAGGCACCCCATCGACACATACAGAAGGGGGACAAGAGCCGAGGGGACTGGGCACCCCCCTCAGCAGACAACAAAAGCAAGGGGGGCATTATGCCAATGGGGAGTGGGCTCCCACATTGGCAAAATAAGTGGGGAAGGGGGATGAAAGCTGACGGTGATTGGGCCCCCTGTCAACAAAGAAAGACTGTTGGAGGGTGCATGATGCCAAGGTGAATTGGGTACCCCCTCTGCATTCATTTTAAATGGGAGGGGGATCATTATGCTGACAGGGAGTGGGCTCCCCCATCAGCATTGTGACAGGTGGTGGTGGCAGTCACTGCCGCCATGTTGCGTGCACATCGGGAGGTGTGTTGTGGTCCCGCTGCATGAGAGCTTCACTCTCATTGCAGCGGATATTTTCTTAGATCTGGTGGCCACATTAGGGATGCATGATGTCAGTGCCTGCTGCTGGCTAATTGGGGAATGAGGGACGCACTTACTGATGCTTGCCCTGCATTCACCCACAGTGACCTCTGCTACTACTGCAAGATGTTGACTCATGCGCAAGCGTGAGCCAACATAAAAATCCATCTGACTTTGATTCCTTTAAAGATGCCTCCCCAAAAAGAGTCAACAGTGCTGTGCAACAAGAACTAATGCCAGAGGACCATGTTATAGATAAAAAATAGAAGTATGATGGGTGAACTCATCTCTTTCTTCTCCAATAGTGATGAATCAAAACATGGTAGAGGGATTCATTAAAATGAGACACTAAAGCTACTTTGATGGCCCAGCTTTGTGCTGCCATGCTGGGGATCCAAATTCAGGAAGTTTGTGTTTGCTACAGGGTTAGCTAAAAGTATGTGAAGTCATAGGCTATGCTTACATCAGAGGAGGAATGAGGGGACAGCCAGGGGGAAAAAAAACCCTCTTCTGTCTATTTGAGAGTCTGAGCCTAGGCACCTTTCTTGGGTCTTAAGCCTCGTTCAAATGGCAGGTATCTAGATCTCTGCCATCCCCATTAGATCCATGACCATATTTGCAATGCTGCCAACCAGCGTTCACACTACATGGCTGTGCATTGCTACAGGCTTACTTTCTGCATTGCCACAGTCTTCTAGAAATTGCATGCTGGCTAATCAGCTGTCATCATTGTGAGCGGTGGCAGGTGTTCAAATGGCTGTGCAAAATGATGTAAAACATGTGCACCACTACGTGATCCCAAGAAAGGAGGGGTTACAGTGACAATGAAATGATACCCAAAAATGGCAAAAGGGTGGCGTTCAGACGTGCACAGTGGCAATGATCTCACTGCTGTGTACTACCAACAATGGCCCAGAATTGGCAGCATGAACGGGGTGTTTAGTCTCTGTCAGCACTGCATCTTCATCCACAGAAGAGAGCAGACTGCATCGGGGGGAGGACGGCTCTACCCAGGAACCCATACCATGAAAATAAGCAGTGGGGTTAATCGGTGGGATACTGGGGTCCAAGGAGGACAAAGGGTACATCCCTGAGATTAGGCAAGGTAAGTCAAGGCAAGGCAAGGCAAAATTTATTTAAAAGATGCCCAATCCTGGAGGCTCTGTGTGCCATACAAATAAGTGGACACATGTTCAGGAACAGAGATAAATATAAGCATAAAAATAATAACGCCTCATGTAAACATTACCCATAAATAATAAACTAAACATCAAATTACCAAATGGCTATAATCAAATCAGATCTGTAAATTGACAGCTTAATCCAAAAAAGCCTGAGTGAACAGGAGGGCCTAAGGAAGGCCTTAAATATCTCCAGAGTAGGGACTCCTTAACCCCAAGGGGCAGTGAGTTCCACAGGACAGGGGTGGTGACACTAAAGGCCCTATCACTAGCTGATTTCAACTTCATCCTGGGAATTGCCAGGGGGTCTCCACAGGAGGAATGGAGGGGGCAAACCAAGAGATCAGATACAAGAAGGTCTAACAGATAACCAGATCCCTGACCATGTAGGGCCTTATAGGTGAGAAGACCCACCTTAAAGAGGGTCCTCCACCTGACTGGCAGCCAGTTCAGCTCATGCAACACTGGTGTAATGTGGAAAACTTTGGTTGCCCAGTAAGTAGCCAGACAGCTGCATTCTGCACTAGCTGCAGTCTGTGTAGAGATTCTCCTGCGACCCCAAGGTATAGTGCATTACAGTCATCAAGCCTCAATGTAACTAAGGCATGCATCAAAGTGGGGAGGTCCAGAGGCGGAACAAGAGGCTTTATTCTGGCAACATTTCTGAAATGGAAAAAACAGGAGCAGATGATGGAAGATATCTGTGCCTCAATCGTCAAATTCCTATCCAGAATGACACCAAGATTTAATACCCTAGAGGAGACCTTCAATGGAACAGATCCCCAAACAAGTCCAGTCTCTAATCCAGAGGCCATCCTATCATGCACTCTGTTCGACTCCACCACCAATACCTCCATCTTATTGGGGTTCAGTCACAACCAGCTAGAGGCCATCCAGTCATTGATCTCAGCAAGGCAGCTGTTTAGCACATCTACCGCATTGGATGTTCCTGGGGCAAAGGATAAGTATAGCTGGGTATCATTAGCATAGCAATGAAAACCCAAGCCATACTTCCTAATGATCCAGCCCAGGCGTAGCATGTATACTGCAAATGACATTGGGGCTAACTCTGACCCCTGAGGTACTCCTCAAAGTAGGGGGCTAGGGGTGGAGAAGAAATTCCCCATCACAACCCTTTGCCTCCTGTTGGTTAAAAAGGACTCAAGCCAGCAGATGACAGTGCCAGTGAGTCTGCGGAGTTCACTGAGGTGGTCAAGCAACACAAAATGGTCCAGAGTGTCAAATGCTGAAGAGAGATCAAGGAGGACAAGAATTGTCTTTTCTCCTCAGTCTCTAGCCCTGAGGACATCATTCTGCACCCGAACAAGGAATTAGGATATGAGTATATTCCTGGGAAGGACACAGGTGGTAAAGAGAAAAAAAGAACTGTAGAAAGAAAAGGATTAAAATTGAAATCATAGGATAGTGTACAATTTAAAAATATACAGGAAAAAAAGTGCTAGAAATCATGAATAAAATGGTCCAAACAATGACAAAAAAAATAAAAAATGTGATGTCTGGGATTTTGGGTTATAATGAAAGAAAATTGGACTATCACAGGAACACTTTGGACCCATAAATAGTCACAATTATCTTCTGCAAAGTCACTTGAAAGGATCACTTTGCAGCACATTGCTGCACTGTATCCTTTTGTTTTGTGCACAAAGAATTGCCAAGATTTTCCTTGCACTGGTGCACTTGTCAGTGAACCAGCTGTGGAAAAGTGCAGGGGAGGTAGAGTTACAGAGGGCACATA
This sequence comes from Neoceratodus forsteri, assembly GCA_016271365.2. Classification (NCBI taxonomy): domain Eukaryota; kingdom Metazoa; phylum Chordata; order Ceratodontiformes; family Ceratodontidae; genus Neoceratodus; species Neoceratodus forsteri. Next base: position 1,159,358,127 of record CM057458.1, read on the forward strand.
TTAATGTGGAGGAGTTGTGCTATGCACAGTGGCTCCCTGGCACCTTCACCCCTAGTCACAAGGGGAAGCTACTCCAGGCCCAGAAGAACTGCTAAAAGCATCTTTTAAAGGGCTCACTGACTTGCACGCCAGACTGTCCATTCCAGTGAGGTAAGGGTCTGGCACCATTCAGCACCTCTCAATACTAGAGAGTACATGAACTGGGATAGGAAGGAGGGACTTCATTCATCATCAGGTGAGATTTTAGTGCCACTTGATCACCAGAAAAGACTAAAGAAGCAGGCCTTACAGTATGAAATGAGATGCTTGAGGAGAAAAATGTAATCAGTAGTGCTGCATCTAGGGCATGATCCATAGCATGGTATCATGATCCAGCTACCAAAGAAGAAACACTGTCGCCTCTCTTATTTTACTACTACTCAGTTGTTATACAATATCCATCAAAAATAGTAGTTGGTCTTTTGTGTCCCTTATGCCACTTCATCAGAACCATTGGTGATTACTGTACTCTTAGTAAGAGTAAAATCTCGATGAAAGCCTCTTCTGGTTAGTTGATCATTCTGTGAAAAGTTTACATGAGACAACCTTGTCATCTTGGCTTCAACTGATAGTTGGGATAGTAATAGCATGCAGTGTGCCATCTTCCTACTTACTGGAAATGAGAAAGAGAATCAAGTGTCAAAAGTACAGTAAGCTCCAGTGGTTCTGATGAAGTGGTATAAGGACCATGAAATGTCAACTGGCATTTTTTGTTGACAACAGGGAAAGATTAAATAAAAAAAGATAATAGGGAGTGGATCTTTCATTTTCTTCATTTAGTACTTGTGTAGCTACCTTAGGATCCTCACCATTACAGTTTCTGAAGAAGGTCAAATATCTGCCTCTCTACCCCTTCTCATAGTGCCAAACCTTTGACCCTCAGTGGCACAGATGTCTTTCACCTTTTCTGTTGTGTCCTCCTGGAATTTGCTTCCTGTCTCAGTCCTGGCCATCTCCTCTCTCTCTCTCTTTCTCTCTCTCAGTTTCAGTGCTCACTATAAGCCCACCTAGCTGCCCCGCCCTGCTCCTGCTATCACTGACTTCCGAGCTAGCCAACTCTCTCTATCCTGTAAGCTTAACACTACTGGCTTATAATAATGTACAGTAAGGAATGTTGTATTTTCTTGTCTGTAGTTAAGGCTTGATGTATGTATTTGCTGTAACTTTACTTATGATTCTTTATTGTAAGAACCATGATCTCTGTATTACATGTAGGTGTCAAAGATTGTACTATTTTTATGATGCAATGTGTTATGATGTTTTATCCACTTTTATTGTTCTTGTTCTTGTAATCAGTTCTCTATGTACAACTTGTTTTGTATCTACAATTGCACTTTCAATGTAATTAACTTTCTGGGTCACCACTGAAATAGAGACTGTTTTTCTCTCAGTGGGCCTTCCTAGTCACCAAAATTAAATAAATAAATAAATAAAAATAAAGACACCCTGAATAGGGCTTGAGGTATCATACTCCAGTTGCCATTATATGGGCAGACCCCTGTGGTTGCCACACTTCCAGAATGGTAGTTGTTGCACCGCCTATGTGTAACCACTTACATTTAAAATGGTTATTTTACATAATTGTATGTAGCACCGCTGTAAAAGGGGGCAATCTATTCCCTGCACACCATGGCAACTGCTTATAATATGACATTTTGGTGAATGGTGGTACTAGGAGTAATGTGCATCCACATAAATACCTACAGCTGTAACAGTGCATAAGGATATGAAAGAAACAAAGTGGCTCTATCATAAATGTGCCAGGTTCCACAAAAAGTCACAAATAGAAAAAAATGCACCACAACCAAGCACTGATAGCAAGTGCTTACTGTTTATTAGTGCAGTATATAGAGAGTAAACAAACACTTACATGGGTCAGAGCAAACAAATGGTGTCAGTGAATGCTGCTAGGTTCACCAGCTGGTTTTACGCATGCACACTTCCTCAGGGAGCATGTACAAAACTGGTCAGAGCACCTAGTAGTGTACACTGACACCATTTGTTTGCTGTGACAGTGTAAGTGTTTATTTTACTCCCTATACACTGCACTAATAAACTTAAAGAATTTACTATCACTGCATCATTATGGTACTGGTTTTTTTTCAGTTTTTGATGGTGTATAGGAACCCTAAACATTTGAATGATTCCCCCATTAATTAATGAAAAAACACAAAGTGTTATTCTGTATTACTACTAACTATTTCAAATGTCTAGTGAACATAACAGTTTGACCTGCTTGGTAAAAAATCATCTAGTTTTCAAAATAATGAATTAGGTGTTGGAGATTTTTATGTTGAACAAATTGCAGATGTGTCATGCTATCAATGGTATAGAATGAAAAGTGTGACTGACAGAAAATTTTGTAAACTAAAATGTTACAAATAATGTTTTTTATAATTGGTGAAAATGAATAATTAGCCAAATGTTTGGCAGGAACACTACTTGGTTGGGAATATATGTTCACTTGGCCCCTGAACCCCTCCCAGGAATAATGGATGCTACACTCATTTCACTTTTTGGTTGCTCGTTGGCAAGATTTATTTTTGGCACAAAGAATATTTACATGCACAATGTTATTTCAAATTCCACTCATAATTCATTTTAAAGTTTTCTTGGTTCCAGCCTCTTCCTTTTTCTGGTTGTTCCTCCATCTTGACTTTTCAGGGCCTGAACACTGTGAATCCAGCCCCCTTCTCCTCACCAGAACCAGGCCAGTTCCACCTACCCAGGCTTTCGCCCACCAGGCCCAGACACTTCAAAATCCAGCACCTGGACCTATCCTCCTCTTCACTTTAACACCACATCTGGGTTTCTTGTCCCCAGCTCGTGTATCCTACCCCTACCCACTTTCCCTTCCCCCGCTCACCATTTCTTTCTTCCAAATCATCTCCCAGTTGCCATTCTTTGGGGCCTCACTGGCCCCCCCAGGGGACTATGACCCAGCCCCCTGGGCCTGCAGCTGCCTCCCCGCAGCACAGATATCAGCCCCATGACCAGGGCTCCCTAGGCCAGTCAACCTGCCCCACGCCTATCTTTGTGCCAACCATGCCCCCCAGCACCTTCCTTAATAAGGGTGGGTGGGAAAATTCCCAGCAAAAAGAGGTCATTCTGCCTGTGTCTTGGCCTGATATATCCCTACAGGAACCCTGGTCAGGACCCCTTGGGGATCCATCCCCCAGCCAGTCCCTGGGGCTTTGGTATCACCTTGTCATATTACACTTTCTACCTGCGTGGTGATGTCACTAGCCCCACCCCTTCTGCCTGATCTTTCCTCCTTCCTCCCCCCCAACTCCTCCCCCTTTGTGTTCCTTCCTGGCAGGGGTCATCTGGCAACCTGGCTTGCCTTTTAGTGGCAAACTTAATTATCCCCTGAACCCCTCCCAGGAATAATGGATGCTACACTTATTTCACTTTTTTGTTGCTCTTTGGCAATATTTATTTTTGGCACAAAGAGTATTTACATCCACAATGTTCTTATTTCAAATTCCACACGTAATAATTAATTTTTAACTTTTCTTGGTTCTAGCCTCTTCCTTCTGGTTGTTCCTCCATCTTGACTTTTCAGGGCCTGGACACTGAATTCATCCCCTTTCTCCACACCAGAACCAGGCCAGTTCCACTACACGGGCTTTCATCCTCCAGGCCAGGACACTTCAGAATCCGGAGCCTGGACCTATCCCCCTCCCCACTTTAACACCATGTTTGAGTTCCTTGTCCCCATCCTGTATCCTACCCCTCCCCTTCCTTCCCCAACTCCCTCTTTTCTTTCTTCCACTGCCCCTCCTCCAGCTTGCGATGGGCGGAGTGGTCCCCCCTTGAGGGCTAATATCTCCATCCTTTTTTGACTATTTCACCCACTAGCTCCCCAATTGGCCTCAGGAGTAGGCATATGCTAAATTCCAACAAATGCACCCCATTAGACCTGTATGCCACAATCTGGTCAAAGGAAATGTCCTTGTGTTGCAGGTGCATGCCCCCATTTCAAATACTGCCCTTGCTACCCTCCTATTCAGACATTTTCTGACTTTCTCAATCAACCGGATGTCCTTGAACCCCCTCCATCCCGCCAGGAGGTGATGTCAGCCCAGCCCATTGTCACCTGCGGCCACCACCCTTTAAAGTTTTCCAAGTCCCCCAGGATGTTCTGCCCCAGTTCCACCCATGGAAGGCCACCAAAGCCATTGCCCTCCAAGTGTATGATAATGCAGTCTTATGTGTCCCACTGTACCCTTAGCTCACCCAATAACGGCAGAAACTGTGCCCACCTCACACCCCTTCCATAGCACCCTGGTGTGCTCAGTATTGTGTCACAACTCTGCTCCTCTGGAAGTAATGACCACCCACCTTTTTGCCCAATAGATGAAGGAGTTCCCCACTATCCAAACTTTCCTCTAGTATCCTGCTATGGAGACAAGAAACGCAGTGTGAGTCACTGTTATAAACTCGGACATACCTCTTGTAGCAGCTGGACTTCCAGTGCCCAACCTTCTTTACCTCTTTCACTGCAGCCCCTTATTTTGCTGTCTCTGTGGCTACCGCATGGCTAAAGGAATGTGGGCAAATTCACCTGGGTCCTCCCCAATGAAAGCCAAGGCTGTCTTGAGTACTGTCCCTCCTGAAAATGGGTGACCAGGGAGCCATCCCCTGCCTGCAAAAGGCTCCCCAGCTCTCTCTTGGGTGCTCACGTATGCATCCAGAGTCCCCATTGCACAGTTGGTGGACTGTGGCTGCCTTACCAATGACACCTTGGTCCCCTTCCCCCTTTGGTCTGTCTTGGACCTAGCCAGGTTAATGACCTCTCTGTCTGGCCCCCACCAGACATCCTAGTGCTGCAAAGCTTGTACAGCAGCTGTTTTCCATGGGGCAACCATTTCCCCCACCTGGAAGGCCCATACTGCCATGACCGCAAAGACAGCCCTGAACAGGACCACCTCTTGGGCCTAGGTGTACCTTTTCTGTGTCACCCTCAGTACTTTTCCAGCAACTACCCTCTGATGGGGCTCCTCCCATCTGTCCTAGCAATCTGTCCCCCCCCCAGCCGGCGACCGTTCTTTTTACTGCCCTACTGGCTGTTACTTTGGGCCAACCCCTGTCCTGGCATACTCAACTGATGCCAGCCAGATTTACCACTACTGTGGCATAGGTCAGCACTTCTTCCCACTTCTCCACTATAAACCTCCTTACCTGCTCCTCCTGGGCTGGTTTGTCCATGCCCCACCCATGCTTCCCCCGAATTCCTGGTATCTCACACACCCTGCTTCGTAGGCCCTCATAGTGTTGGCTGATGAGGAACTCCGGTACAGTGCCCTCGCTGTGTCCCTCCAGCCTCCCATAACCATCCTTTTCAAGTTATTAAGCCTCTTCCAGATTTAGAATTTGTAGCCCCTCCTGCACCCTCAAGGTGCTCCTGTTGAAATTGTCGTGCTCCAGCAGTTAGGAGTGGAGATTACCTAGCTCTCCACATCTCCAGGAAGAGTACTTCAGCCTTCTCTCTAATTCAGCTACCCAGAGATCGAAGGCTTTGCATCCTGTCCTACCTGTCCCACATCCATGCCACTCCTTCAGCTTACCTTAGCCCCAAGGTCCTTTACCATTACATGGCCACCTTACCCCCCTACCTAGAAATAGAGGCAATACATATCCTCCTGTGCCTGGTAGATTGGCTGCTAAAAGACAGATCACAGGCCTCAACATGACCAGCAACTCCAGTAGCACTGGAACTATTGCCGAACCACAGGACTCTGGCTGGGCCACTGAAACATTCCTATATTGTTGGGGCTGGCTCCCCAAAGATTGGGGTTGGAGATGCTATCTGCTGGATACCAATCCCTTCTGGTCCATAATGCTGCTGGACTCATGACATCCTTCCTCACCCTCTACAGCTGGCCCAGCTGGCCCTGAGCCCCTGAAGTGTTCCTCTCTGTTCTGCTCATGTTAAACCAACCCTCTTATGAAAACTATTGCTCTCCCTAGCTACCTAGTATCTGACCTGGCTCAGACCCCCCAACTGTAACTTTAATTGACTGCAACATCAGCCCATCACTTCTCAAAATGGTCAACCTGGGTGCCAACCTTCCAGGCAGGGAATAAATCCTATACCTGCAACAGTGCCAGTAAGTGATCTCTACCTAACTGGACTACCCCAAATCTATGTTGGAGCAAACCCAAACTGTCTGGTTAGCCCTCACACCCTTCCTGACATTGGTCCTGTTGACTTACCTGGCTGAGAGCCTGGCCACAGCAGCAGTAGTGGTACCATGCCACTAGCAAGCCTGACTACCCTCTGATAGCTATAATATCAGATTGCTGCTTACCCCAATACAAGTTAAATTTAATACTGACATCATAACTTTTTATTTTATTTATTTATGTATATATTTAGTTAAGTATTTATTTTTTTATTGGAATTACCACCTTTTGAGCTAAAGTTCAACTGACCAAGGATCCTCAGCACACGAGGGTGGGGGAATATCAAGTATATGGATAGCGGAGAAAACAGAAGCAGTTAGTAGGCTTTGTCAGTCCCTTTATGGCCTCTATATAGTCCTGGTCCTCTAGGTACAACTGGGAAATCCCAGCTATTCAGATCCAACATGTAGCCTTGGTTTTTATCTAGTTCACCACCAGCTGCCTTGAACAGGCTGAATTAATATTAGTAATAATAATATTTTTATTGATATAGCACAATTCAAAACATTAATGTGTTTTCCATCAAATATATTGAATAAATCACATGACTACATCAGACTTCCAGTTAAAATTATCCTAGATATATCAGCTTTAAATAATTACATCAACATCAATTTAAAATTCTCAAAAACATCCTATCCTAAAAGGGTTGTCTGAATGATTAAGCAGTCTACCACTCACCATAACAGTAAATTTCTTTATGACTCATCCCCTTGGTTTTTCTTGAACAAACTTCCAGAAGAAAGGTTAACTCACCCATGTTTTATCAGAGAGAGCTATCCAGAATACTTTCAAATGTAAGCCCTCTTCTGGGAGGGAGCACTGCTGTCCATTTTAGCTCTGGGTATTTTCCCAAGCTAAGTTAGTACCTATATCATTTTATCTATAAATATAAAGCCTGTTTTGTTAATCCAACATCCGACAAGTATAAGTTAAATACATACAGGCTATATTTCATTTCCAAAATTCAGATGGTATAACCCTAATGACTGTAAATATATATATATATATATATATATATATATACACACCTTCCTTTTTTATTTAACTACCCTAACATCATGTAAGTCCCTCTCATTATACAAGAATATGTAAATTATCAACAATGGCTGTTTGAGTCTAATGGCTTTGGCAGCCACATTTTTTAAATCATCTCCTTCTACAACAGGATTATGTAGCTATAATCCAACCTCAAAATAAGCGTTCATCCCAACAATACCTGTTAGGTGTGGAAAACACAAGAACATTTTATATTGTTTCAATAGGATAAGCCTTGCAATTGCCTGCTGAGGAATCCCTTCCTAGGATTCCTCTAATGTTGCAGGTGATTATATCCTAACAACAGCTGGCCCATACCTCAGCATTATTTCACCAACTAAGTAGTTCTGGTACCCCATCCTAGCTCTGCCTTATTGCAGCATTCTTATTACGCCCCTCATCCAGAAATGACTGCCACCACATGGCCTTTATCAAAATTGATGGCCACTACACAGCCCTGTGCTCAACCCACCAAAAATGATCCCACCCCCTGTGATGTCAGTATGCCATCATGAAAGCATTGCAACATACCCTCTTGTGTTCTTTTATTTACTTTAACATACTTTTCACCTTTATTCAGTAGCATGCTGATCTATTCATTAGCCCTCCTATGTCACTGTGCCTCCCCCAAGGGGAATCAAAGACTCCTTCCTATTACGTTATTTTATTACTGATATATGTACCCATATATAAATGATGGCCGCCACAGTGCCTGTACAAAATGGCACTGCCATGTGGCCTGAATCAAAATGGGTGGCCACTCCACGGCCGCTCTCCTGACCCTTCTGCTGTATTCCTACAAAAATTCACCTTTTCGGTCTGCTGTGCTGTTCTCTACATCAAATGGATGGCTTTTGGTGCCAAATACAACCACCCCCCCCCCCACTGCTCCATGCCTGTTACATGCCCCCGCTCCTGGCCTCGTGAACCCACTCCTGTGTCATGTGCAATGCCTCTACCCATGAGGTACATCCCCTTTTGCACCTATACTCTGGGCCTGCCCTGTTAGGCCCCGGATCTGCCCGTGTGTTGCTTACCCCTCCCCGCTTAGCCATGCAACACCACCATACCAAGACAAAAACAACCCTGTTTGTCTGAAAATGGCTGGGGGCGTCCATGCCTTCTCATTGATTGTTTTTTTAAACAAAAACACACTAATGCGGTGCCTCGATCCACTCGTGCCAACTGCCATATGCCTGCAATGGGTGCACTCCCCTCAAGCTGGCCCACTCCTGCAGGCCCAACCTTTACACAGCCATCAGGCCCTGGTAACAAGATGCCTCTCCCGCTGGCACCCAAACTTCAACTGCCCCATTAACCTTCACCCTTCCGCACACTCTGTGTGGCTGCAAAAGGACAGTCTAACAACTACCTCATAGCAAATACTGCTCTTCTGACTCACATCCCTGGCTTTGCATGGATAAAAAATGTCTCCCCAAGGCACCACGAGGCTTGCCAGTAACCTGGACACAACAGAGCAATCTGCCCCCATCACCCGCTGGTTTCCCCTTGCTTCCAACAGACACAGCCAAGCTGTCTCCCCATGCCCCCACCTAAGCAGGGCAAGAAGAAACCCCCCATCCATCCTTTGCCTGGTCACCATGGACCACATGGCCTCTGGGCATGCATGCCACTGAGTCAGGTCGGGCGGTCCCACACCAGACTTGTCCACCAAATCAGCCAGCATGCCACCAGTCAACAATCAATCAAAGGTGTCTTGCAATGCATGTCCTCAGTGCATCGCCACATAAATGCCCCGAGATGCACCACTTCCCTTGCACACTACTGCAAAACCACAATTTTAAGCTAAGAGATGAAATACCCATCAATTACAATGAAAAGCATGCTTCTTTAGTGTTGGCTACCTCATCCTCACTGCAGCTTAAAAGCAATGCCAAGCGTATGCTGCTACCACAAAGCTTCCAAGCATTAGCCCCTGAGAGTAGGCTTTTGCAATGAGCCCTGCCTGCTTGCCCCACTGAAAATGCTGAACACTGTCATGCCCAGCAACTGAAAACACAAACACCCCAAAGTGCCTTCCTTCTTCTGGCAGTTTCTTGCTTTTCTCTGCTTCTATTTGTTTTTTCAGACCTGAAACAGATCAGCATGTCCTCTAAAAGGAAAAACTCAAATGATCCTTCACTGCAAATACCTCAGAGTGACCCTTCTGTAAGGAAATCCCCCCCCAAGGATTAAACCCACAACCTTCCTAGAAAAAATTCCTACACAGCTGAGCCACAAATAATATTAGCTTTCTTCCAGCTAAACATTATGCACTTGGAACAAACAAACCAAACAACCTGCCTTCCTGTACCCTTCATTTCTTTCAAGCCCTAGGTCTACTTCTCAGCACCAAACACCTTCCTCCAAAGCATAAAATAAAACCTTTGAGCACACATTCAGGCTTACCCACACCCTACTGCAAACCACATTAAAGATCATTCCAAGTACAGGTTTAACATCATCTTATCTGCCGGATGGATCACCCTCAGGCTTATGGCTTCGGGGGCGTTCAGCTGACGATCTCAGATCAGGTGCGGAATCTTGGCGTAATAATTGACGACCACTTGACCCTTAAATCTCAGGTGTCAGCGGTGGTCAAAACTTCCTTTTTCCATCTGAGGAACATCGCCAGTGTGAAGCACCTGGTTCCTCCAGAGGATCTTCCAACGTTGATCCACGCTTTCGTTACCTCCCGCCTTGACTATTGCAACTCCCTATACCTAGGGCTATCGGGGGTTGAATTTCGCTGTCTGCAGCTAGTGCAGAATGCGGAGACCAGGTTGTTGACTGGATCTTCCAGATCCAGCCATATAATGCCTGTGCTCCGCGGACTGCACTGGCTGCCAGTGTTTTGGCGAATCACCTTCAAGGTCGGTTTGCTGACCTATAAAGCCCTACACGATCAGGGACCTACTTACCTGAAAGAGCTCCTTTGCCCCTACTGTCCTTCCCGCCCCCTCTGATCCACTGATAAGGGATTGCTAGAGATTCCCCAGGGTTCATTTGAAAACTTCAGGGGCTAGATCATTTAGTTTTATGGCTCCAACCCTGTGGAATTCTCTACCTCATCAGGTACGAAATTGCCCAACTGTCCTAAGCTTTAAAGGAGCTCTGAAGACCCACCTTTTTAGTATAGCTTTTAATGATTTACATTAGTTTTAAACTTGGTTTATTTATTGTTTTATGAAATTGTACAGGCGCTTTGGTTTTGAGAAAAGTGCCTTTTAAAAATAAAGTTTGATTGATTGATTGATTATTCTATGCTTCTATTAAATGTAAGCAATGAGAGGCAAAACACACACACACACACACACACACACACACACACACACACACACACACACACACACACACACAAACTGCTCTGGACCCAGACACCTGGGCTACATGGCCTAGAGGCCTAGTAGTTCTTTGTGCCTTACCTGCTGCTTGCCAACAATGTGCTGAGTTCTATGCAAGAAAATTCCCAGCAAAAAGAGGTAGTCCTACTTGTGTCCTGGCCTGATATATCCCTACAGGACCCCTGGTTAGGACCACTTAGGGTTCCATCCTCCAGCCAATCCCTGGGGCTCTGGCATTTCCTTATCATATTTATACTTTCTACCTGCCTGGGGATGTCACTAGCCCCACCCCTTCTGCCAGATCTTTCCTTCCCCTCCCCATCCTTCCCCCTTTGTGTTCCTTCCTGGCAGGTGCCATCAGACAACCTCTCTTGCCTTTTAGTGGCAAGCCTAATTTTCAAATAAGGCTGAGTTAAGAAACAAGAAGCAGCCAAATGCTTAACCACCCAAGGCATGCTGCATTGCAGCACACAGGACTTGTATAACCATCCAATATAAGCCAATGGTAATAATTGTAAAACATACAGAATACTTATTGGGCAACCATTCACAAGCAGCCTGTGCTACCACCAAGAGGTTCAGATTACAGCAGACCTCAAGAGCAAAGCTTGAGTGGTCTTTTGCAATATAAACCTCAAGGGGGCAACATAGGCTGGCTGTGCATGGTTTTGCACAACCAGCATTTTTTTATTATGTATTGATACAAAAAAAGTTGTTGTTTTTTAAACTGCTTAAAAGTGTGTGTCCCATTCTCTGCCATTCTCCCATTGTCATATCCTGTTCTTTGTCATAGTCAAAGTGACAGCATGGAGAAAGAGATGCTTTAAAAGAAAAAACATTGTTTACATCAATATGAAGGTTTCATTTTTTAGATTTTTGTCAGAAACAGAGCAGTTTAGCCAAGGTCCACATAATTGTTTTCCATTTTGTGGTTATCTGTTAGGAGCACAGTGTTGTTTTTCAATTTTACTTTCATTACAGCTGCTTGTGCAGACATTGTGTTCACCTGTGTAGAACACTGTTATGCTACAGAATGGTACATACATGTTCCCTAATCTTTGCACTGTGTTACAACAGAGTTCTGCTTAGGATGAAAATCCATGCAGAACAAACTTCCTTTATACTCTATATAAAGGATAATGTAAGGACATCCATATACAACAAGTCAGTGTCTGCATCAAGAGGTTTCCATGGCACCTGATACCTTTAGTGTGAAGCTGGAGAGGTTCCCTGGGTGACATATGGACATGGGTGGCAAACTGGTTGACAGGCAGAAAACAGAGAGTGGTGGTAAATGGGATACAGTCAGAAGAGATGCAAGTCACAAGTGGGGTACCTCAGGGATCAGTCCTGGGACCAGTTCTCTTCAATATCTTCATTAGTGACCTTGCAGATGGACTAGAGGGTAAGGCTTGTCTGTTTGCAGATGACACCAAGATCTGCTACAGAGTAGATGATCCAGATGGGGTGGGCAGAATGAGAAGAGATCTGGATAAACCAGCAAAATGGTCAGAAGAGTGGCAACTGGGATTTAATGCAAAGAAGTGCAAGATCATGCACATAGGGAAGAGAAACCCTGAAGCCGCCTATAGGCTGGGAGGGGAGTTGCTGGCAGTCACAAAGGAAGAAAGAGACTTGGGCATCATCATCACTGATGACCTGAAATCATACAAGCAGACCTCTAAAGCAGTAGGTAAGGCTAGGGGGATGTTAGGGTGCATTAGTAGGGTTATCACAAGTCATAATGGGGAGGTAATAATCCCTCTTTACAAGACACTGGTTAGGCCCCATCTGGAGTACTGCATGCAGTACTGGAGGCCACACCTTCACAAGGACATTAACCAAATTGAGGCAGTCCAGAGAAGGGCAACCAAAATGGTACAGGGACTGCATCAAAAGACATATGAGGACAGATTAATGAAGCTCAATATGTATACCCTTGAGCAAAGGAGGGAGAGAGGTGATATGATCGAGACATTCAAACACCTTAAGGGCATTAACAAGGTGAAAGAGTCTAACATGTTTCAATATAAGAAAAATAGCAGGACAAGAGGACACAGCATGAGATTAGAGGGAGACCAATTAAGGGGGAATGTGAGGAAATTCTTTTTCACAGAAAGGGTGGTGGATGCATGGAACGGCCTACCTCAGGAAGTGGTGGCTATGAATACAGTGCAGGACTTCAAAAAGGCATGGAATAGGCATAAGGGAGCAATGCAGATGAGTATGAATAGATAGGCCACTGACAGAGCAAAGGCCGATGGCACATTTATAAGGTAGAAAAAGAAATAGGCAGACTGGATGGGCAGATGGGCCTTGCAGTTCTCATCTGCCATCAACTTCTATGTTTCTATGTTTCATAGAAATCTTGCAATGAAGATACTGATCTGGGTGTGGATGCCCATATATAATCCTTCATAGTCTATGGCCATTCATTTTCATTTCAGACACTCAGTTTCATTTCCATAAACCGGTAGTTGGGAGGAAGCACTTGAAGGTAAGTGGTGGGCTAAAATTTCTTATTTAATGTTCAATTAGGGATTGCATCGGTTTCTGTATGTACAGTGTAGAATAACTGCTTTCAGTTCAGTTGGCTAGATAAAAGCTACTGTGTTGCAGAATTCAAAGTTGTGCTGCAGTATTGACATTATTGCTGTAGCACACCAACATATTGCTGTCCTTATTGCAACACAACATATAGAATAGTGTATGGGTGACCATACACAACAAGGCTGTTTTTTATTCAGGGGACATGATGCATAGAGACCTCAAGAGCGAAGCTCAATAGATCTCAATGTTGGCAACTCATCACCAAGCTTGAAAAGCAGCCTTAGTTGTGTATGGTCATGCATACACTGTTTTATATAGTTTGCCCCTACCTAAAACCATGATTATATAGAAAAAATTTTTAAGTTGAACTCTGTTCCATTTACAGTGCTGCTTTCCTGACTCTCTACCACCAGCCACATGCTTGGAAATTGTGTTTCTATCTGGCATCTATTTTTTGATATATAGACAACAACAGTAAACTTTGAGGGCATTTTGTAAATTGTTTAAAAGAACATTTTCTCAGTGAGTGTCAGCTAGATAAAGACAGTTTTAAACAGCCATTGCATGAGGGGAAACTGCAGCTGTCTAATTCAAGGGTGAAATGTGGTTGTGGTATTGTTATGCTGTCAGAACATTACAGCAATAACTTTACATGACCTTTGGATTGTACCTCAAAAAAAAACTCCTTATTTTGGAACTCAATATGCAATAGTGGCAAACCATATACTATAACCCTAGTCTAGGCAATGGATTTCCATGAAGAATAACATTTTTCTACATACTGTAAAACAATTGCTCATATTGTTTATACAAAATCCAAAATTACAGATAGGTGTTACCCTCAACTGTACCTCTGTCATGATGCTGTGGTTTGGATCAGTGGAGCAGGCAGGGAGAGGATGATAACAGCAATATCTTGATTAGTTAAATGGTGGATTATGAGGCATAATCTTGTTCACCCTGGGGGTGAGTAATGGTGAGATTCTGTTGAAGTAACAACAGCAACAACAAAAACAAAAGGAAAAGGCCAAGCCACTTGCAAAAGTGTAAACAAAGGCTGCTGCTGCTCAACTCCTTTAAATGGTTATAGAATAATATCACAAGTATTTTGGTTTGGAAACAGGATGGTGGCAAAAGTTATAGAATAAAATTTATAATCAGATTAAAATCATTAATACAAAAATATACCATATTCCCATTTCATAAAACCAATACCTAATAACTAGTTTACTATATCTTTAGTATTCAAATGAAGTATTTAACTTGGGCTAAAATATATTTTATTACATCAAGATATTATTTTTGCTGTGTCAAAAGTAAAAAAATAAATAAAGTGTGTTGTAATCCCATAAGAATCTAATGCCAAAGTCATGTCATCAATGGCATGCCTATAGATGATACATGTCCAGATCTCAAGGAGGTAGCCACAGGGAGAGTGTGCATGTGTGGTGGTGGTGGTAGTAGTGGTGGTTAGTTGATATGAATGCACTGGGTGCATGGTGCATAGAGTGGCACTGGAGCTTGGCCACACAGAAAGAGAGTAATTGCAGGAGTCATTTAAAATAGAGCCAAATGCAAAGTGAACAATACAAGTTGCTTGGAAAATGAAAAAAGTTCCGTTCATGAAATTATAAAACCGGTTAAAGAAAAAATAAAACTCCTAAAACTAGCATTCAATTCTGAAAACAGGATAATGCCAGAATGCCACAAAATAAGATTTTTAATCAGTTAGATAAAACAATTAAATAAGAGTTACATACAATAAATTGTGTGTTTGTTCTTTACAAGCTAAAACAAAATACTACAATTCTTATACAGTGTCAGAGTTTCTGCCAGTGGCATGCTGCAGAATATTGTAGGAACAGAATGTAATAAAATAGCATTATAGCAATTATCCCAATTTGTGAATCAGGAAAGCATAGCATGCTTATCACAAAGCATTGCATCATGACTGACTGCAATTTGTCTTGATATCAGCCTATTTTTCAGAAGAAATAAGAAAAAACATAGAGAAAAAAGTGAGAAAATCTTGATAGATTAAGTATCAAGAGGTTTTAGTTATATAAGATATTTAAATGTGATGAGTATTTTTTTTTGCAGTGTGCTAACCTGTTATTACATTTTAAAAATGGAGTGTCTAGTTAAATAATAATAATCTTGTAAGATATATCTTCTATCTTCTATTTTGAGAATTAAATAGCAATAATGTGTTCTGACAGCAGGATTGAAATATTATCTGCATTCCTCATAACCTAATGTCTTTACCATAGCCTTGTCTCCCTATCATACTTGCATTTCAAATACATAAAGCATAGAGCATCTACAGCTTACCACATTCAACAAAGAAGGTCAGTTGGTGCTGGTCACGAGGGCTGAATCAGGAGAAGCCCTCCCCCCCCCCGAAGCAAACACTCAGGCGGTGGGCTCACAGCAGGTCGCTGGTGCTGGTCACGAGGGCTGAATCAGAGAAGCCCCCGCCTGAAGCAAACACTCACGATCTGATACTGAAGTTGCTGGAACACATGCCATTTTTCAAGGAGAGCTGGTCCCAGAGCACACTTCAGGGCCTTTTTTTAAACTGTAAAACCTTATTTTTTGTCCACCTAGCTGTGGAGATTGTTTTTTACTCTTAGCATTTTATCATTTATCTCTGGGTTTTTGCCTTAATTGCACATGTACCTTAATTTAGTCAGCCCTATTTGTACTCATTTTAGCCCTTTTACATGCACCTTAAGAGGGAGCCTTGCCTTGTAAATTAACTTCAGCCTGCTTTGTAACAAGAAAAATTAACTTTCAGCTGGCTACGTACTAAGAGGGAGCCTTGCCTTGTACATTAACTTCAGCCTGCTTTGTATTATGAGGATAAGTACTTTCAGCCTGCCCTGTACAAAGAGGGAGCCTTGCCTTGTATTTTAGGGGGCTTTCAATTGTTACTCATTTCTGCCTGCTTCGTACCATTAGCCTGCATGTTAATTTCTATAGTAGAATCACATTTAAATGCAAAGGCCTGCTGAATCCTCACTCAATTGGATGGTCACATGATATTTCCCTGCTGCATCAAAAAAGATGTTGTGTGAGGCTTGCTATGTAAACACCTACCTGTTTCTTCTCTCCTCAGTCGGTGTGCTCCCAGCAGGTGGCTGGTGCTGGTTGCGAGGGCTGAATCGGGAGATGCCCTCCCCCAAAGCAAACACTCAGGTACGGATACTGAAGTCACTGGAACACATGCCGTTTTTCGAGGAGAGCTGGTCCCAGAGCGTGTTTACTCCACAGTCACTGTGTGACTACTCCCCGCCCACCCCCCAATACCCTCCCAACCTTTGTTGGTGTTAGTTATATAGCTGTAGGAGGATCTCGTGTTACTATAGCTGTCTCGCGAAGTCTTAATTTTCTAAATATAGAGTTTCTCATTTGCTCCTTATCAACTTCAGTCACTAGAGATTGCCCTCCCTGCCTATATCCTCTAGCAATCTCACTGCTCTGTTTAATTCTTTACCCTATTGCTGCCTACTCACTACCTCCCAGATTGTTCTCCTGTCTTTACTCCTGTTAATCATGACTCACTTACCCATACTCTCTCTTCTCTCCATTGCTCTTTTGCTATGAGTACTCTCTGTTCTCTCTGGTCCTATACTGCTTATGTAACCCTACTTGTCATACTCTCTAGATAACTTCCACTTCTCTAACCTCCTATCAGACCCACTACCTAGACCTAATTCTCTCCCTAAAGTCGAGCTTGTCCTCAAACAAATTATGTTCTTTCTCAAATACATCTTGGGCAGGTTCTCTATTTCCCCTGGCCATGCAACTTGGGCCTATATTACTGCGTCTCTCTGGAATGTTGGCATATCCCTAACTCTTGCTGGGGATATTGAGACAAATCCGGGTCCTACTCCACCCAATAATCCCTCCCAGTCCCTCCACTGTGTACGCCTGCCCCAGTCTGCTGGCCTCTCCTTTGCTCACATTAATGCTAGGAGCCTACTGGCCAACCTCCCTGACCTGGAAGCATGGACTAGTACCAACAACCCTGACATCCTTGCCATTTCTGAGACTTGGCTTAAGCCTTCCAATGATGACTCTCAGTGCTCCCTCCCATGTTATAACCTGGTATGGGTTGACCGCTCCACTTCCAAAAGAGGCGGTGGCCATGCTCTCTACTATAAACCGCAGCTAAACATCACTTTACTGCCTGCTCCCCCACTTGCCAACTGTGAAGTACTCTATTCTCTACTTCTGCTTGGGGGTGTAAAGAAACTTCACACTTTCTCTACATATATTTCCCCAGAAAAGCCAGGCTTGGGTTTGAGGAGTTCATGGATTATCTACTATCCGTGACTGGTAAAAATTATATTATCTGTCTTGAGGAGTTCAATCTGGACTGGCTCGGCCCTTGCTCTGACCTCCTATCCTCTTTGACTAGTAAGGCTAATCTCTCACAACTTGTTCAGGAGCCCACCAGGATCTTCCATGGTGGTACTAGTGCTACGCTACTTGACTGGATCCTGACAAATAGAAAGGATGCCTTTTCCTCTGCTGGTGTTCTTCTGGATACCATAAGTGATCACTACCCAGTGTTCTGTATTTGGGATACCTCCTCCCCCTCTTTCCCCTATAAAGTGTTAACTTTTTCTAACTTCTCCAACCTAAACATAGATAACTTTGTTCATGATCTTAACTTAATTGACTGGTCACCTCTTTACCCCACTAATGACATAAACATTGCCACAAATTATTTTAACAGTCCTCTACTCTTGCTATAAAATAAACATATCCCTGTTACCACGAGAAGGGTTAAAGGGAAAATCACCAAATGGCTAAAACGCCCCCTGCTTCACCTTCTGAATCTCAGGGATAAAATGTGGTCCATCTGGAAGTCCTCCCGTCTCCCCACTGATTTTGACATCTACAGATCATTATGTAACAAATGCAAAAAGGAGATTCGTCTGTCCAAAAGCTCCTACTTCAGGAACCTCCTAAGCACCTCCTCTACATGTCCTAAAAAATACTGGTCTCAAATCAAGGAAATTCTTGGGAACAACAAGCTTACTACTCCTATTAATATGTACATTAATGATGTCCACTGCAACCACCCTCTCACCAATGTCAATGCTTTCAGCTCCCTCTTCTCCTCCCTACCTACTTTAGCCTCTCTTGCACTCCCCAATCCTGTTTTGGCCCCTTCTCCTAGCTCCCCTACTCCACCTTCTTTGGAGCTGGCTCAGGTCACCTACCAGCAAGTTCTGAACCTACTCAAAACTGTTACTGCTAGCGACAGCCCTGGCCCTGATGGATTACACCCACGGATTATCAGGCTGTTTGCAGCTTGGCTTGCTAGGCCTATAACAAGGCTGTTCAACCTTTCTATTAGCACTGCCACTGTCCCTCTGATCTGAAAATCCACTAGAACTATCCATGTCCATAAGAAGGGTGATGCTAAACTACTGTCCAATTACCACCCCATCTCTCTACTCCCCACTCTTAGCAAGCTTCTGGAGAAACTCATCCATTGTCAGGTCTCTGAGCACCTCTGTAACTTTAATCTTCAGTCCCCCTCCCAACATGGCTTTAGGGTGGGGCACAGCACTACCACAGCACTGACCCTCCTCATGAGTGATATCAAAAGCAATATGGATAAGGGCCTGCTCACAGGTGCAGTGTTCATTGACCTATCCAAAGCTTTTGATATGGTTCACCACCCGCTTCTGCTGTCCAAGTTAAGTGACATCGGTGCTTCTGACTCCATCCTATCTTGGTTTGGTAGCTACCTGAACAACCGCTCCCAGGCTGTTTCCTATTACAAAGCTCTTTCCTTCCCTATCCCTATTACCTGAGGTGTTCCTCAGGGTTCGATACTTGGTCCTCTTCTCTTATCCCTCTTCCTAAATGACATTCATTGTACTTCCCTTCACAGCAGCCACCTCATGCATGCAGATGATATAGTGCTCTACCATTCTGCCAAGACTGTTGCTGACATTAACCATAACCTCGCATGGGACTTTCAATCTCTCCAATCCTGGCTGTCTGCTAATCAGCAAATCCTTAACATAGGTAAAACTCAGGCTATGCTGTTTGGATCATCTGAAAAAGTGCTCTCAGAATCCTCTAAACTCCTAGTCCTCTGTCGGGAAGGCAAACCTGTTACTAATACTGTGACTCTCAAATACCTTGGTGTCACGCTTGACCTTGCCCTCGATTTTTCCTTGCATGTCAATGAGGTGTGCCCGGGCCGTTAATACCAGAATTGGTGCAGGCTATCGTGTACGCCACTCACTCACCCCCTCTGCTAGGATAGCAGTAGCTAGAGGCATGCTACTCCCTCAACTCCTTTATGCCCTCCCTGTTCTCTTCAATATCAATACTAGTGTGCTCTGCAAGCGGGACACTTCCTACAACAATATCTGTAGGTTTGCCTTATCAGCCCCTCGACTGATGCATCACTGCCTGCTCTACTCTGGCTTACACTGGCTATCTCCCAAAGACATCTGTTCTTACTCCCTAGGGTGCATTATTGACTCACTCACCAGACCACCCAGCCTGTCCTCCCTCAGAGACTTGCTTACCCCTATCTCACGTGTCCACTCACTCAGGTCATCATCTGTCCCCATGCTATCAGTTCGGCCATGCTCTACAAAAATGGGGTAACAGGCCTTTGCATATTTTGCCGGTAAATTCTGGAACTCACTTCCCCCCCAGTTAAATACTCCCCCTCCCACCACTCCTTTAAGCGTTCATTGTTCTCTCACCTCTATGCACACAAATCTGCAACTGCAATTACTGTGAGTCCCCTCCCTATTTCTCCTGTTTTTGGAGATGTCTAGGCATTACCTATATTGTTGTATCTAGATTTTGTTATAGCATAATGTGTACTGTTTAGTATTTATATCATATGTGTTCTCCCAGACTGGAGACTGAATTGATTTTTGTTACTGTTTTTGTCCTGATGTCATCATTGTATTCTTTTTGTTGTACTCTCCCGGGTCATGCCTGAAAATAGGCAGGACTATTGCCTAGTGCACTTACCCGGTTACCAAAAGCTAATAAATAAATAAATAAGATCCTCTTTATGAAAAACAAAGCAGCCCAGCTTCTCACTCCTCGACAATTGCAGGAGTATGAAGCATACTAGAGTTTCCTAAAATGTGCTGTCAAACTTTATTTAGTGCTCCTCTGAGCAGAGTACAAGAACCTGTTGCACATACTACCAGTTCACATAATTGGAAAACACTCTTTTTATGTCAGGAATCTGCTGTTTCAAAATGTGACACACACATTACAAGGATGATTGCTTTTCAGTAGCTATGTGTGTTCCTTATACATTTCACTTTGCTTGTATTTGTCATACTAAAATGACTTTAACATGAAAGGTAAGAA
Organism: Neoceratodus forsteri; assembly: GCA_016271365.2. Classification (NCBI taxonomy): domain Eukaryota; kingdom Metazoa; phylum Chordata; order Ceratodontiformes; family Ceratodontidae; genus Neoceratodus; species Neoceratodus forsteri. The sequence goes on from CM057458.1 coordinate 1,159,378,661, forward strand.
TCAACACCCTGGATGAACACTTGCATTTCAAATATATAAAACATAGAACATCTTCAGTTTACCGCATTCCATAAAGAAAGTCAAGATCCTTTTTATGAAAAATAAAGCAGCACAGCATCTCACTCCTTGACAGTTGCAGGAGTATGAGGCATATTAAAGTTTTCCCAAAATGTGCTGTCAAACCTTTTTAAGTTATTTTCTGAGTAGAGGACAAAAACCTGTACACAACCTACTGTTTCACATCAGCACAACACTTTTTTGTGTCAGGAATCTGCTGTTTCAAAATGTGACACACATTACAAGGATGATTGCTTTTCAGTAGAAACATAGAAACATAGACTTTGACGGCAGATAAGGATCGCTTGGCCCATCTAGTCTGCCCATTTCCCTACCTACAGGATAGGCCACAGATCCTAGTTAACCAACAGCCTATTTCTTCCTACCCCCACAAGAATCGCCTTATGTCTGTCCCATGCATTCTTGAATTCTCCCATAGTTTTAGACCCCACAACCTCCTCAGAAAGGTTGTTCCATGCATCCACTACCCTCTCTGTGAAATAATACTTCCTCACATTGCCCCTGAACCGCCCTCCTTCTATTTTTAAATTGTGTCCCCTTGTTCTTGCATGTCTCTTTTTCTGAAAGATGCTACCCTCTTGGACTTTGTTGATTCCACTGAGGTACTTAAAAGTTTCTATCATGTCCCTCCTCTCCCTTCTTTCCTCAAGGGTATACATATTAAGCTCCTTTAGTCTCTCCTCATACGGCTTCTCTTGCAGACTCTACACCATTTTAGTTGCCCTCCTCTGGACTACCTCTATCCTGTCTATGTCAATGCGGAGATGGGGTCTTCAGAACTGGACACAGTACTCCAGATGGGGTCTCACCAACTATCTGTACAGAGGGATAACAACTTCCTGTTTTCTGCTGCTGATGCCTCTCCCTATACATCCCAGTATACCCCCAGCCCTCCCTACTGCCTTCTCACATTGCTTGCTAACCTTAAGGTCATCTGATATGATTACCCCCAGGTCCCTCTCCATTTTTGTTGTTGTTACTACCTCCCATCCATTGTGTATTCTTCCCCTGGGTTCTTGTTTCCCAGGTGCATTATTTTGCACTTCTTTGCATTGAATCCTAGCTGCCATACTTCTGACCATTCTTCCAACCTTGCCAAGTCCCTTTTCATCCTTTCCACGCCTCCTTGTGTATCAACCCTGTTGCAGATCTTTGTGTCATCTGCAAAAAGGCATACTTTTCCTTCCAGTCCCTCTGCAATGTCACTGATGAAGACATTAAAAAGGACTGGACCCAATACTGAACCCTGTGGTACCCCACTAGTAACCCCTCTTTCTTCAGAGTGGACTCCATTTACCATTACCTTCTGGGTCCTGTTGTGCAGCCAATGTTTTACCCAGGCAACCACCCTGGGACCCACTCCCAGGCTGGTTAATTTGACTATTAATCTTTTGTGTGGGACTGTGTCAAATGCCTTGCTAAAGTCTAGGTAGGCCAAGTCCACAGCCCCTCCCTGGTCTACTACTTTGGTCACCCAGTCAAAGAAATCTATTAGATTCATCTGACATGACCTTCCCACTGTGAACCCATGCTGCCTTGGGTCCTGTGCTCCACTATCCTCTAGGTACTCAACTATTCTTTCCTTCAGAAGTGTTTCCATCACTTTCCCTACCACAGAGGTCAGACTGACATGTCTGTAGTTTCCTGCCTCTGTCTTGGTCCCACTTTTGTGAAGGGAAATCACATCTGCCTTCCTCCAGTCCTCGGATACCAAACCATCCTCCCATGATTTATTAAAAAGAGTAGCCAGTGGTTTCACTAGTTCCTCCCTTAATTCTTTTAGAATTCTGGGGTGAATTCCATCAGGACCCATTGCTTTGTCCACCTTCAGTTTTAGGAGTTCTTACAGAACCCTTTCTTCTGTGAAAGGACTGGGATCGACCCCCTATCAAGAGTGCTTCTGTTAATTGGATTAGGCACTTCTCCTCCTTTTGTGAATACTGAGCAGAAATATTCATTCAGTATCCCTGCTTTTTCACTGTCCCCCTCTGCCCACCCACTGTTCATTCTATTCAGCCTCACTATCCCTCCCTTTGTCTTTCTATGCTCACTGATGTACCTATAAAAGGTTTTATCCCCCTTCTTAACTGAGTTGGCTATCTTTTCCTCAGTTTGGGCCTTTGCTATTCTGACTTCCCTCTCTGCTTCCTTCCTTCCGCCTTAACTGGTACAGCTCTTTGTCCTGCTCCTTCTGTGTTTCCTTATACTTCCGGAATGCTATCTTTTTCTTCCTGACTTTCACAGCCACGTCTTTTGAGAACCATAGTGGCTTTTTCTTTCATTTTGATTTGTTTATTTGCTTCACACAAAGGCTTGTTGCCTCTGTGATGGCAGTTTTGATGATTCCCCATTGTTGCTCCACACCTCCTTCTATCCTGTTTGCTAGTGCTTTTCTGAGGCACTCTCCCATCTTGCCAAAGTCAGCCCTCCTAAAGTCCAGTACCTCACTTTTGTATGGCTTGACTCTGTAGCTGAGTTTAACATGAACCACACTGTTTGATGGTCACTTGTCCCCAGATGGCAACCCACTTCTAGATCTGAGAACCTCTCACTGCCCCTGTTTGAGGCAGAGGTCTAAGATTGCTCCCTCATGAGTGGGTTCCGAAACTAGCTGTCTGAGGCCTGCCACCTGTAGGGCATCAATAATGACCCTGCTCTTGGATGTGGCTGCAGCAAATGTGCTCCAGTTAACATCTGGCATATTCAGGTCTCCCATCAACAGTATCTCCCCTTTCTCTGCCATTCTAAGAATGCCTTCTGTCATATCCTTGTCCATTCCCTCCCCCTGACATGGGGGTCTGTACACAACCCCTGTGCAGATTGTGGTGCCCTTTCCAGTCTCCAAGGTGACCCACAGTGCCTCTTCTCCTCCCTGAGCTATGTGTGTTCCTTATACATTTCACTTTGCTTGTATTTGTCGTACTAAAATGACTTTAACATGAAAGGTAAGAATCAACACCCTGGATAAACACTTGCATTTCAAATATATAAAACATAGAACATCTTCAGCTTACCACATTCCATAGAGAAAGTCAAGATCCTTTTTATGAAAAATAAAGCAGCACAGCATCTCACTCCTTGACAGTTGCAGGAGTATGAGGCATATTAAAGTTTTCCCAAAATGTGCTGTCAAACCTTTTTAAGTTCTTTTCTGAGCAGAGGACAAAAACCTGTGCACAGCCTACTGTTTCACATCAGCACAACACTTTTTTGTGTCAGGAATCTGTTGTTTCAAAATGTGACACACATTACAAGGATGATTGCGTTTCAGTAGCTGTGTGTGCTCCTTATAAATTATACCTTGCTTGTATTTGTCTAATTAAAATAACTTTGCCATGCAAGGTAAGAATCAACACCCAGGAGAAAACATCTTCATTAACTGGAACAATTTGTTTCCCCATGCACCTTATAAAAAGGTCAATCCATAGATGAATTTAAAGCAGCAGAGCATGTTACACTGAAAATATTTACTGATACCTTTTGATACTATTTCAGAATGCACTTTATTCCTAGCTTACCAGAAACCATTTTTCCTCATCTGAGTCTGCTTTAGCTTTTTTTTATTTGAAGGATTTAAAGGAGAACTCCTTTTAATGGGTTTATAAATACATTTCTATTAGTAGTCTTAGCTATTTTTGAACACCCATGGCCAGATTCTTAATACCATGGGACTGACACAATCATCCATTGAAACACAACACTTTTGTATCAATTCCTTGCTTGCAACCATCTGATATTCCTTGCTTTCAACCATCTGATATCTGCTCACAGGGGGCTCAGTCTTTTTGTATATAGTAACACCACTTCAACTGTGTGGGGATATAGCCAGTGTTACCATGCTTGTGGCAGTCATACAAAAGTTGAGTAGGTACTGAGCTATTGCTGAGGTAAGCTGAGGCAGAATCATATTACAGACAATGCAAACTGTAATTTGAGTGCCTCAGTATACAGGTAACTCAGCAATACCTTGGTACTGATCAACTTAGGTGTGACAACCACTGCGTATAATTTAGTGTTAAACAAAAAGCATGGTAAACCTCATAATCCTGGTTGCAGCCTTTCTGACACTTTTTACCAGTAAAACTGTTAGAGGCTGATGGTTAGGGTGTTACAAAAGTGTGAGCAGAAAGAGATCTGGCTGGGGACAGAGATTAATGAGGGACTGGAGGATGGGACAGTAACAGCATGTTAACACATTTTGATATAAAGAACGGATATTTGATCTGGGCTTTGGAAGTGGGTTTCTAGCCAACAAGGAGAGCAAGGAGAGCCTGATGGTTGTACAATGACTCTTTGGTATACAAGCAGGTCAGACACAAAGTATAGTTAAGTTAGGTTCTGAATGACTAAGCCAGTAGTGCCTGCCTTTATCCACTTCCTTTTTCCATGGCTTAACACTAAGAGACTGACACTGTGCCATGCACTGAAGTCTACAGATGTTACACTCCATATGTTAGTATGCAAACCCTGTTTGCACAAATCAATATCTGGCAATGCTGATTTCCATTTTGACTTACATGCAGCCCCCCCCCAAAAAAAAAAACAGTGATGAATTCAGAGTTTATTTAATAGCTGCAGTGTATGATACACAACAAGAATGCTATCTACTCCCAATTTGCTCTTACACAAGTTGCAAACAATACTTAGAAAACATTGTTTGGCATAATTTTTTTCATGACTATAGTGAACTAGCATGCACATAGACTGCTCCCTGACCATATGGGACATTAGAAGATCAATATGCTTAACTGAGAATGCTGTTGAAACATGGAAATTGCTATAGTGCTATATTAAAAGGAACTTTCCTTCAATGAGTTTGAATCTAAAAAATGCTAAAGCAATCTCAAGATGTTAAGGGGGCATCTTATACCACTGTACAAAAGGAGAATCTAAAACAGAATACAACATTATGCTGCAAGTCAGCATTTCCACTGTGACATTCACTGGTGCTTTAATTATAAAATAACAGTTTGTTTTTTCAATTACAGCAGTGAGGTAGAGTTGCTGTGTTTATTTAAAATGTGCACAAAATAGATAGCAGGATAGCCACTAATGATGCAGTATCATATTTTTGTGGCTGTCCCTTGGTGTATCAATGTATAAAAATAATTTTATTTTGTGCAATTTCATACACCCAGTGGAATAACCTGCCTTCAATGAAGTGTACACACAAGAATGGAGAATCTCATCTAAAGGTAGAAGGTGGCAACATCTGGTGGATCTGGACCTCAAGAGCTATTGACTTTACATGAACTCTGGTGAAATCTGGAGGTCAGTAGTTACAGGCAGGAAATTTCCCATTTCCTACACACAGCATTCACGCCTACACACAATATAAAATAAGTTAAACCCTTGTCATTTCACGCTTTCATGAGTGTCTCCATAAATTATTAGTGATGGGTTATTGAGCATGCACAATACTATGAGTACACTGGAGACTCACTCTGCAGTGTTGCTTGACCATCCAAGGCATCTGTTAAGTTCAGATCTCTGCCACACTGCTCTGCCTACTGCCACTATCTCTTCAGTGTCCATTCATTTGAAGATACACCACAGGATTGTCTGACTTGAGTAATTCAGAGAACCATACAAGGCTGAGCAGGACAGTAGCTGTGAAACTGAAACCACAACATCTGGCAATTTCCAGAATCCTGCTGGACAATTAATTATACTGCATCCAAGAGCATGGATCCCGAGCATTGGATCTGATTTACTGCGGTCATAATGCACATCTCAGACTTTGCTGTTAATTTCTCTCCCCAAAGTACTGCATTCTGTGGAGCTTCAAGGGGTTTATGCATAATTTTACCAATGGTTGCACAGATAATCCATTAAAAAAATGGATATCTTGGATTTCAGCATGAAGAAAGCTGTTACAAACCCTAAATTCAAAATGCAATAACAATAATAAAAAAAACTCTTGCATGCCACTTTCCAACCCTCTGAATTATTTAAGCATTAAGACACAACAGTGTGTGTGTTATTGTGTAACAACATCATGCCTCAGATGATTGAAGCATAATACTGCAGGAGAAGTGATGGCATTATACAATAACACACATCCTTGGAGTGCCTTATTGCTATTATACAATGGCTCATTTTTTTAATAAAAAAATGAGAACACATAATTTGTTGGCATTTTTTGTGTGTGGAGGTATATGTAAAAACAAAGTCAACTATATTCTTCCACCAGTATGTGGAGCTACTCTTTAGATGATGCTGCTTTCCCAGGCCTGTAACCTTGTGGCAAGTGATGTTTTACAGCACCCACAGCAACTCCCCCCCCCCACATCAGCTGTTCTCCTGACTGGGCATTATTTTAAGTTTTGGTCATGCTTCTTTCTTTCCATTAACAACATTAGTATTTTTTTTGTGGTCTATGAGCCAATCAGAAACTGTGCAAGATGTTGTATTTTGGAGACATGGAGGAGTTGGGAAGGAATTCCTTATAATGGTTCCATGTGTTACTTTGCCAGTGAATACAGGAGGAGCACACTGTGAATATACCATGTGTACCAGTGGATTATTCAGCACACAAAACAGACTTCATTTTCATGCCAGCTTTTTTTCTGCCAAATTAAACAGTATCACTGAATCGTGCCAATCAGCAGTTACAGTCTCAGTGGTTCAGTGAAGCCTTCACTTTTGGAGGAAACAACGGGGTTGAAACATGAATTTAATTTGCTGCAGTATTAGTTGCTGTGTGGCTACCCGACTTTTTTAGCAATTGGTGTTTTGGGTGGTGATGAAGAAATTTCAACGCAAGGTAGAAAATTAACAGTTGGAGGGGTGAGGTGTTTCCATGTTGACTTCAGTGTCCGGTAATACTTGACTGTGCTGACATAGCAAGGTGGGGTCTGTGGTGCTTGTGTGGAGCAGGAGGGATTTGTTTCAGTGTTCTGTGGTAACATGTTTGCCTGAACTTCATTCAGTGATGTTGTTGCTCAATAACATCACTGTACCAGGCACACACTGACCAGTCAGAAAACAAGAAATGTTCCTGCCATTGTTTAATATTAAATCTCCACACTCAAACCACACTGCAACTTATACTCTTCCTCCTCCCTGTGCAGACTAATAGCAATATTATTAAATAAAACTTTTTTTTTGTCCTGGTTCTGTTTTATTATAATGCAATGTTCTTATAACAAACGTGACCAACAATAAATCATGAGTTGCCCCCACTCCAAATCAACTTCCCCACCCTCACCCTGGCACAAGCCACAGTCCTTATACTTCAGACCTGCTCAGTAAAGTACCCCTCCAAAACACCCTCTTACCTCCACCTCCCTCCCCAATAGCAACTGAAGCTGAAGAATAAGTCTGTCCCACAGTGGAGTGGTTTTCCCAGTTTTTCATTCTAGTAAGATGAAAGAAATCCTGTCTTCCTGTAGTAGTAACACCTGATTGGCCAACAGTCAGCAAAGTATGTATCACAATCACATGGTACAAAAGTGTCGAAAGAAGTACTACAGATGGTGTAGATTTATTGATAACAGTTTAAGGCTCTAGTGATACTTTATACTCAAAATATGGTTATTTTGTATACAAATGTAGGTACTAATGGTTAGGAAAATGAGTGTGTGTACTTAAATGTATTTAATATTTATATTTTCACACTGTAGCTCTGGTGAGTTATAAGCACATTTTATATTAATGACAAATTTCATTGTAGATAATAATTTTTTAAGTAAATAATACCCAATAGGATATACATTTCTGGTCATGTTACCATTTCTATGGTTGTTTAAGGCAACATAGAATTTATATTGTCATGCCACTTGACAAAGCTCCTGGCAAAGAAGTGTCATGGCTTATTTCCTGTTCAGCTGTCTTTGGTGGCTGTAACAAGTAGCCTTCTATTTTTGCACAAGCACTTTACAAACAAGAATCTGTGCACTACATTGCATATTGAAGCACATGCCAGTAAGTAGTATGATGAAAGAGATTCTGTTTCTGTAGTAATTGCTCCATGGGACCTTGCTTTGAATAAAATCTGCTAACAGTGGCATCTACAGTAAATGACTTAAAACTGGAATTCATAAACTGCAAATGTTAAGCAATTTTTTACCACCCACCACCTGAGTGTGTTCCATTCTTTTGAAACCATAGTTTTCACTCTAGCTTGGACTAACCTGCCCATGGAATGCACCATCCACATTACTGTATGTAGTCATCCTGTGCATTTTTCAGTTTTCAAAAAATGTGGCAATATGTCAAATTCCTAAACAATAACAGAACAGTTTCCGGTTTGTTTTGTTTTTATAAGTCTTTCTTATTCATATGCATATATTCTGAACCATAAAATCCAATACAAAGTATCATAAGTATGCAAATCTTAGTGCATGGTGGGGTTAACTTAATTGGAAGTGTCTCCCATAAATGTATTGTATACTATTTCTTCTCTAGTCCATTCACTACCATTGATCAGAGTACAGAAGATTTCAAGAGACCCCAAAGTAATCATTCTCATTTTGCCTTATATTCTTTGTTTCCATTTATTGGACTTTAGGACAAATACTGCATGGAAATTTGCTTGATCCCCAATAGAGTACAACAGTGGACAATCAGCCCATGTAATCACTGTCAGCCACAGAGAAATAAGATAGTACTTTACAATGAATTATATTGGTATATACCCTTCATACCTATCTATTACAAATCAATTACTGTTGGCATGACATGTATAAGAAGCAGAGGCAATATGCAGAATACATAAACAATGCAATAAGACAGATAATGTTGAATTAGTTTGACTTTTGCAATTCTCTCCAATGAAAAGGTGTGTATCCTAAAGCAATAGAACAGTGCAAAGCATTATGAGTTTGAAAACATAGAAGACTATTACACAACCTGGGGAATATGGGTTTGGGCAGGACAGTAGTGTAGTGGGTAGGTAACTGGATGGGCGGCAGGACACAGAGGGTGGTGGTAAATGGCTGTCACCCCACAGAGGGGAGAGTGACCAGTGGGGTACCACAGGGATCAGTGCTGGGACCGGTCCTATTCAACATCTTCATCAGTGACATTGTGCAGGATCTAGAAGGCAGAATTTCCCTGTTTGCTGATGACACAAAACTCTGTAACAGAGTAGATACAACAGAAGGTGTAGACAGAATGAGAAGGGACCTGCAGAAACTTGAAGAATGGTCAGTGGTTTTGCAGTTGAAATTCAATGCAAAGAAGTGCAAGATAATGCATATGGGGCACAAAAACCCTGGTTCAATATATCAGTTGGGGGGTGAGGATATAGCATGCACCAAGCAGGAAAGGGATCTTGGGGTTATCATCTCTGATGACCTCAAGGTAGGGAAACAGTGTGACAAGGCAGCAGGTAAAGCAAATAGGGTGCTGGGATGCATAGGCAGGGGCATCACCAACAGGAAAAGGGAGGTCATAATTCCACTATACAAGACACTAGTGAAGCCCCACCTGGAGTACAGTGTACAGTTCTGGAGACCTTACTGACATAAGGACATAGACAGGGTAGAAAAGGTTCAGAGGAGGGCAACAAAGATGGTACATGGATTGCATCCCAAGTCCTATGATGACAGGTTGAAGGAATTGAATATGTACTCCCTGGAGGGGAGGAGGGAGAGAGGGGATATGACAGAGACATGCAAGTATCTTACAGGGAGGAACAGGGTGCAGGAATACACTATTTTTAAGTGAAAAAGATGTTCCAGAACTAGAGGACATGGGATGAAGTTGGCGGGAGGATGATTCAGAGGAAATGTGAGGAAGAATTTCTTCACAGAATGGGTGATGGACAAGTGGAACACCCTGCCAGAGGAAGTGGTGGGGGCTGAAAAAATCACGGGATTTAAGAATGCATGGGATAGACATAAAGGAATTCTGGAGGTCAGGGTTAAGGGGCAACAGACTTCTAGGAAAACATAAAGTAAACTTACAAGCTCAAATGTGCAGACTGGGTGGGCGATAGGCCCTTATCTGCCAACTCTGTCTATGTATCTATGTATCTATGTAAATCTTTTGGCAGGTGGGGAAGCTGCATAAGAAATCATCTTGTTGGTATATAAGTGAAAAGAGGAAAATCAAGGAGGGATTGTAATGTTAAGAAGGAAAAGGGGGGCTGTGTAGAAGAGGGCCAGGAAAAGGCAGATATGCTGAACCAATAGTGTTGTTCAGTGTTCAAGAATGAAGAAGAAGGGGAGGGGCCACAAAAAATTAGCAGGAACTTTGAAGGGAGGGAAGTAGGTGGGCAAGAGTCCTTTTTTGGAGGAGAGAGTCCTGAAGGGACTATAAAATCTGAAAGTTAACAAAGTGATAGAGCATGACAGGGTTAATTCAATGGTAATGATGGAGCTCAGGAAGATACAGGCTGCACATCTTTTCCTATTTAACAAATTCCCTCTGATGAAGAGGCTGGTTGAGCCTCAACATGCTGGGGTAATTTTCTCCTGTTTCCACCATCTGTAGCCAATATGGTGATGTTGTTCAATGAACATTAGAAAATGGCACAGAAATAAAAGTTTTATCAAGTCATCACCTTAGTCCGAGAGTGTTATTGTTCTTGTTTTTTCATGAGTATTCCTTTGGATAATATCAGGATTTATTGAGAGTGCTATTCTCATCTCTATACCTATTTAGCAAGTCACTGGACACAAGAGTGGTTCTGGAAGCCTGGAGAATGGTAGATGTAGTGCCACTTCACAAATGTGGTAGCAGGGAGGAGGGTGACAATTATAGGCCAGTCACCCTGAAATCAATGGTGGGAAAGTTAATGGAATCACTGCTGAAGGCAAGGATTGTGGAATATCTTGAGTTCAACAGGTTACAAGACCCAAGGCAGAATGGATTCATGGGGAAGGGAAGGTCATGTCAAATGAATCTGATAGATACCTTTGACTTGGTGACCAGGCAATTAGATCAGGGTGGAGCAGTGTATGTGACCTACCCAGATTTCAACAAGACATTCAACACTATTCCATTTTGTAGACTCATAAGGAAGTTGAGCAGCTTAGGTGTGGGTGCAGAGGTGGGTAAACTGGGTAAGAAATTGATGAGGAGGTATGCAACAAGGAGTTGTGGTACACGGAGTTCAGTCTGGAGAAAGAGGGTGACCAGCAGGGTGCCTCAGGGATCAGTACTGGGACTGGTCCTCTTTAATGTCTTTATAAGTGACATTACAGAGTAGCTGGAAGGGAAAGTCTGCTTGTTTTCAAATGACATCAACAATCTGCAATAAGGTGGATACTCCAGGAAGAGTGGAAAAAAGAAGCAGAAATCCTGAGGAGTGGTCAAGGGTATGGCAGCTGGGTTTCAGTGTGAAAAAAAAGGCAAAATCATGCACTTAGTGCACAGAAACCTGGGAAAGAGTAAAGAATGGTTGGAGAGGTAATGATGACCACCAAACAGGCAGGAATCAACTAATTTAAAAAATGGCATGCTAGTCCAGTAAACTGATCTTGACAAAAATGGTAATCCCAGAGTTCTGAGTGGTAGTCCAGTGCATGTCAATGAAAATTTTAAACCAACTTAATAGAAATAAATGGTGTCTGGCAGGGCTTGTATTGTACTATTATTTCATAGGATTGATGTAGAAGAACTTCACTAATCAGGTAACGTAATAAACAATATGTTTACTATATTTTTCTGCTAATACAGGTAAGGGTACAGGTAGAAGTCTGTATTATAAGAAATTGGAGTAATCATGTTACAGAATCAGTTAGAAGGAAAAGCCATTGATTCAATGCTAAATTGTCAATAAGGGCTAGAACAGGAAGAAGATGATGGAGCACTAGGAGCAGGAGAAGTAGTAACATCAGGATCATTGGCAGAAGAAGCAGAAACAGTGGCACCAGTAGATGTAGCAGCAGCAGCATTCCCACAAACATGTTGATTGCATTAACCAGAGAGCAGCCAGTGGTTAATTGCTGGATCAGGACTGAAGTCATGCAGTTCAGGACATTCTACTGCTGTCTGCAGGAGAGACTGTAATGAATCATCAGCCAGCCGTGTCCTGAGATTTGTTTCGATTAGGTTCTGAACTGAAAAACCTCTTTCACATTTTGCAGTTGATACACTCATTGCCATGAGTATTTCAGCTAAATCAAGAATGTGCCTAATCTGGGGTGGTTGTTCTTTTAGTAATCTGGTATACCCTGCAAATAGGGTTTGTCAACTGCAGATTTCAGTAGTGTTTTGAATGCAGCATACTCTGACTTTATATGTTCCTGCAGCTCCTCCATGAAAAAATGAAAGTATTCAGTCAAGTTTGCCAGTTCAGTGGTCCCAAACACCACTAGTTGGTCTCTTGGTAGAATAAACTGCTTAAAATCTAAATAGTTGAACCATTTGAGAGGCACCTCTGAGAAATTGTTAAATCTGTCATCAGTAACAGGATTGTCATGAAAACAGGGCTTTTTTGGCCCTATGGTAAAAAATTGCCTGTATAAATAAAGTTGTTTTACTACTACTACATGTACATTATTGCTGCATCTATTAAAGTCTGCAGTTGTCTATCTGCAATAAATTAATTTCTGGGCAGTTGCCTCCAAATGGGAAATGAAGAGTGTTCTCCTCCCCTCCTCTCTGTAACTCAACATATTCCATACATTTCTGTTCAGGTTTGCAATGGTTGAGAAAAGCTGCTATGTATTTACCTGGCATTATTTTCAGTCCTGTAAGCTGGAGTAGGCAGGTCTTAACAAGTTGTGGAACTTCCTGTATTATTATGTTACCTCGTTGAAACTACAGTGACAGGTTTTTTAGTATTGGCAGGAAATCTTGCATTATATAAATAGCTTTCACAAAGTGCTCACTCTGTACTTCTTTTAAGAGGTCCTTTGTTTTTGAGCCTTCTTCACCAGCAGTCAAAGATGCATGTTCTAGGTGCTGTGCAACAGTAGATAGGTTAATCTAAAGTGCATGTACTGAATATGACCTACTGGCAAGCCATCTCACTTGTTTAATTGCACTAAAGTGAGCCAGATCTGTTTCCATCATGTTAGTAATTTCTTGGAGCGCTCTCCTTTTTTTGGGACTATAGTGATACAATTTAAATATTCCCTTGAGAGTACTTTCAAGCTTTGATACAAATGGATTTTTTAACACATCAAGAACTGCCAGCTCTAGCTTATGGGCAATGCAGTGCATTGCAATTATTTGAGGACAGTATTTCTGCAGCTTTGCTATGGTTCCTCCTCTTTCACCCATCATGACATTGGCACCATCAAAATTTGCCGAAATAAGGGTAGCCTTGGATTGTTCACATTTTGTAGATTACTGAGGGAAGATTTACTGACTCCAATACAGTTGATATTGTTTGAAATATACCTTCTGCATGTGCATGTTCCCATGGCATAGCTTGGATAAACAATGTATGAACCTGTTTTGAGTTTGGTTCAACAAACCATAGGAAAACATTTTTCCAATCAGTTATACTGGAATCAGTACTACCATCAGCAAGAACTGTCACATACTTAAAATTAGTAAGAGTCTGCATCTGGGTTCTGGATATAACTGCTGATATAGCACTGCAAAAGTCCCTGGCTCGCTTATCAGTATAATTAGAACCTTGTTTAATGCCATCTTTTTCTTGTAATTCACAGTCACTCCGTGTCCGAGAAAGGGTGCAGATTGTTGGCAATGGGGTACGCTATGCTAAACATACATCTTATCTTCACCTTTGTGGCCTCTTCCAGCTGTGCAAAGGCTTGGTAGAGTGGTGACTCACTGTTCTCACAGTGTACTGCTCGTTGGCCACTTGGCTCTGGCATAGCACATGTGGATTGGATGTTTCATGTGCATGTACTGTAGCAACTCAATCTGAATGCTGTTAGAGCCTGTGGCAAAAAAATTTTTTTTAAGGCTGGAGTTGCAATAATGGTATAATTTTCACATACTGTGCAGTACATAAGTCACTTATTAACATCATATGTCAACCATTTATAAGTGGACAACCAATGATACTGAAATTGCCTGGCCCTTTTTTCTTGGTCATATTTCTTGTCTTTACTTCTTCCAGCTTCCACCTCATCATCAAGCAGTAAGCTACATTTCTTAGCAAGTGACACAGGGGCTTTTTCAGATAAGGCTATGGCTTCTCTGTTTAAATCAAGTGCCTGATCAGCAGTTATATCTGGTACCGCAGATGCAGAGTCAGTTTCATTACTTTTATCTGTGGAAGTAGTACTGTACTAGTAGAAATAGTGTTTGTAGTAGCAGTAAACTGTGTTTATCTTGTAAAAGAGGAGGATGTTTCTGTTAATGACCAGGGAGATAAGATATGTTGTTGTTCAGCTTTCCTCTTCTGCATATTGTCTGTATGAATCAGTCACTTTTTTTTAGAGTCTGATGGAACTAATAAACTTATTTTGTAATATAAACACTGTGTGATGTGTGTTGTTTTTCACTGGTGGATCACTTCAGTGGGAGGGGATACAGCTATTGGGTTGTTAATTATGCTTTTAATACACTGCTTAAAGTAAGCAAAGCACACAGGGAAGAACAGGAAGGCAAGATAGTGGAATGGCATTGGGATGAGTTGACTGGGAAGAAATATCAGTGAGTCACTGACACCAACAGACCGTGTAGGTGAATGTATTGCTTGCTTGATGCTTACTTTGTTTATTTGTATTTTTTTTTTGTCTTTCACAAGCCAGCTGGCCACAGGACACTAGGCAGGTAACCTCTTCACTCCTTTCCACACAAGCCCCTCTCTCCCAAAAGTGGCAAGCCCACACTTATTTAGGCTTCTCTTATTTTATTTACTTTAAAATATTTTTCTTTTTATTAGCTGTCTTTTTGTGTGTTTCTCTTTAAGCCAGCCAGCCACAGGACACTGGGTAGGTCACCCCTTCACTCCTTTCTATACAACCTCCTCTCTTTGAAATGCCCACACTCAGTTAGGCTTCTCTTTTTGTATTTACTTTCAGATCTTTTCCCTTTTATTAGCTGTCTTTTTTTGTGTGTGTCTCTTTAACCAGCTGGCTGCAGGACACTGGGTAGGCCACCCCTTCACTCCTTTCCACACTATCTCCTTTCTCCCAAAAGTGCACACTCAGTTAGGCTTCTCCTATTGTATTTACTTTAAAATATTTTTCTTATTATTAGCTGTCTTTTTTGTGTGTGTGTCTTTCACAAGCCAGTCGGCCGCAGGACACTGGGCAGGTCACTCCTTCCTTTTACTACAGTTACTGTCTTGTTCTTAATTTTTGTTTCATTTATTTATGCAATTAGTTACACTTCTCTTTACTTTCTGTCAGGTTGCACATTTGGCAACATAAAGCCCAACTCTTGCTTCTGGTCTCTTGACTTCTCTTTTTACTGCGGCTACTGCCCTTATCTTATTTTTTTTATTCTGTAGGCAGCTAGTTACCCTTCTGCCTTTTTACTTTCTTTTTTTTCTTATTACTGCTTACAGTAGATGCAAACTGCAGGTGTGGCAATTCAATTAAAGTACTCCACTGACCACAACGTATGCAGCCATTTTTAATTTGGTAGGGTACAGAAAGGCAGAGCAGTACAGTTCTAGAATAAGTCCATATACAAATCAAAGAAAAAATAAGGGCAAAAAGAAGTCATTTAACATACTAACATACTAT
Organism: Neoceratodus forsteri; assembly: GCA_016271365.2. NCBI lineage: Eukaryota > Metazoa > Chordata > Ceratodontiformes > Ceratodontidae > Neoceratodus > Neoceratodus forsteri. Next base: position 1,159,394,308 of record CM057458.1, read on the forward strand.
TTGCCAGCAGATTAGGCCTTACAGTCTATCGAGTCTGTTTGAACCACAGATCCCTAGTTGGGTGCCGAGGCCTTCCCCTCCCTTGTGTTCCAGAAACCCCTATCATCCATCCGCACTCCACTGGGACAGGCCATCATCTGATACATCCACTTTCTGTGTCTGTCCCACCCTCTCTTGAAGCCCTCCACTGTAGATCTCTAAACCAGCTCACCAGGCAGTGCATTCCAAGGGTCCACCACCCTCTCAGTGAAAAACCTCTTCCTCTTCCCCCCCCTCACCCTTCCTTCTTCCAACTTCAAACCATGCCCTCTGGTAATACCTCCCTGCTTTATTCTAAAGATCCTCCATGTTTACTCCTATTTATTCCCTTGAGGTACTTGAAGACCTCAATCATGTCCCCCTGCCTCTTTCTCCTCCAATGAAAACAGGCAGAGCTCCTCAAGTCTGTCCTCACACAAATCCCCTAGCCTCGTATCATCTTAGTTGCCCTCCTCTGTACCGTCTCCAGGAGCTGTATGTCCCTCTTCAAGTGTGGTCTCCAGTACTGCACACAGTACTCAAGGTGTGGTCTAACCAGTCCATTGTACAGCGGCAAAATCACTTCCTTGCTCCTAGAGATGATCCCCCTTACGATGCATCCCAACATCCTGTTTGCCTTGCTCTCCTGCACTGCTCAGAGTTATTCTTACATGCATCCACTGTGACCCCTAGATCTTTTTCCCCTATTGAGGCCTCCAGTGCCTCCCCTCCCAGGATGTACCTGTGTTTAGTCTACTATCCTTGCTGTTTGTAGATAGCTTTTACTGACACAGGGGGCACTGAGAAAGAAGAGATAAGGCAATGGGCATTTCTAGCAACTGCTAAATAAGTCAGAAAGAAGGCACTGTCTTTGTTTCTAGCCTATTTAGTTTTTATTTTCCCTTTCCATCCTACTGAACTTGGTTTGTACTGTCTGTTACCTGACTAAACCAGCCCTGGATGGATTCTTCCCACTATGTCAGTTTGTCACCAGGTTCCATGTGACTTTCAAGGATAAATCATTTTATTTTTCTGTACCATTTTAGCTGCAGTACTTCACAGCCCTTTGTATGTGTAGCTTACTTTTTACTGCTTAATGGACAGAGCCCTGCTGTCATTTTCAGATCACATCACTGTAGGAGAAAAGTGAAACTGATGTCTGTGTTCTCCTACAGTGATACATTCTCCATTTCACAGTGCGGAAGTCACTTGTGGGGTGTGTGTGGTGTCTCATCTTCCCCAGCCCTCTGTGGATGCAGCTCCCCTCTATGGCATTCAGGCCACCCCAGCACACTACTTTCTGCAATTGCAGAAGTGATGGCCTAGCCACAAACTGCACATGCACAGAACTGTTGGAGCCATCATCATCAGCATGGCAGGTTCCGGTGCGATGAGACTCCGACTATGGTGTTAGTCACTCGCTCAGCACACAAGCACCACAGTTGCTCTCGGCAGCTATATCAGCTCTCATCAGATTTTGTTTTAACATCAATCATGCAAAAAAAATCATGATCTCCAGTCACTCCCACGCAACTGCCCTTAAACAAGTACCCTTCAAACTTCTATGCCCTGTTCAGTGGCCCTTGTTTGTTTGATTTTGTTAATTGAACTCCACACTTGCACCTCGGTCTCTACATTCTCTGACTGAGTCCCCTTTCTACTTCACAGTACTTGTTTTGTTGCAATAAAGGTCACCAAGCTAAGAGAGGAAAACACACCTCCTTCTTGTTTATTTTATCTTTTTTTTTCTGTTTAAGCCACTGACTGACAGCACATTCCCCCACCGTGGTCAGGTTCACTGCCAACTCCCAAGTCCCCAGTCCCTCTACTTTGGTGATTTCTCTCATTCTCTCAGTGAAACTGAAACTTGAAATGGCAAAAAGTAGTAAAACCCTTCTTTTTTTTTGTCCCCTTAACTGCAGTGATGGTCAAGAAAACACATTTTCCCTTCTCCAACCATTGGACTGACAGAGTTGGCAACCCCTCCCCCAAGCTGCAAGTGACCAAATTAAAGTACCCTGTCTTTATTTTTTAATTTCCCCTTTGTTCTAATTTTTTTAAATGCTTCTTTAGTTTGCTTGATCAATTTCTGCCAGCCAAGACAAGACGGGAGCTGACCTGTGGTAATAAAATAGTAGTAGTAGTAGTAGTGGTTCTTGTAAAAAGCGGTGCTACAGAACAAGAAAATCAATCAGTCCGCTATTGTATTCAGTAGCGAAATGGCACTTTATGCTACAGTCTCCCACTTCAGTCCCTGAAACCTCCCACCCCTACCACAACTATGGCCAATTCCCAGGACAGACAGGTACTCTCCCCTATTAAATTTGTTGACTCACCTGTCAGTCTTGGGTCCATCAACTCTGTTCTGCTACTATAACAAGTGGAGAGGGATCATGAAGGATCCCGGACTCCTTGCTAACTGAGCACTACCATGCTCGCTCCTGCAGCTCTATTTCACTTTGGCACCACATGACGAAATCCTCGGCATCCATGTGAGATAATGAGCTGGCTAAGGAAAAATGATAGGCAGTGGCACTTAGTGGTCAGTCAGTGCACAGCAGGCAAGCACTGCATCAAGGAAAGGAAAAAAATACAACATTCTGAGTTGGTTGTCTGGTGGACAACCACCTATTTCAATTATACTAGTCCGCCTATACAGTCTTGTAGGCCGGGATGTTGGGCTATCAGATTTGTTGATTCTTGCCTTGGGGCAATTACATCTGATAGTTTAAAGGTGGCCATACAGAGTGACAAGGCATTTGGGAGGGCTACTGGGATGCTGGGGTACATAGGGAGGGGTATCTCTAGCAGAAAGTGGAAGGTGGTGTTGCCACTGTATAGCTCACTGGTGAGACCCCACCTAGAGTACTGTGTCCAGTTCTAGAGACCTCATCTCTAGAAGGACATAGGCAGAGTAGAGGCTGTCTGGGGAGGGCAACTGAAATGGTGCTGGGTCTGCATCAGAAGCCCTACAAGGATAGACTTAGGGGCCACAATATGTACTCCCTGGAGTAGAGGAGGGAGGGGAGATGTGATAGAGACTTATAAATACCTCATGGGAGTAAATAAGGTACAGGAGTGGAATTGAAACATAGAAACATAGAAGTTGATGGCAGATAAGGACCACAAGGCCTATCCAGTCTGCCCATTATTTTTCAGGAACAAAAAGATGCTTAAGAACAAGAGGATATGCAATAAAGTTGCAAGGTTTAGATTTAGGAGAGATGTGAGGAATTACTTCTTCACAGAAAGAGTGGTAGATGCCTGGAACAGTCTTACAGTGAAGGTGGTGGGGATGAAAACAGTGGTGGGGATCATGAATGCATAGAATAGACATAAGGGATTCACATTTGAAAGGAAGGGAGGAGAAAGAGCTGGAGATAAAGCAGAGTTTGCAGTGACACTGTTGGTAGGGAAAAGTGGACTGATTGGGTGGGCCAGGCTGTTCTTACCTGCCATCAAATTCTTTGTTTCTGTGTTTCTATAAATCACTTAACAGGCACAGCATTCTGCTCACCATGTTCCTACTCAGACCTCACTATAGCTGACTCACAAATGCTAAATGTAAAACGAATCTTTAACATCTGTGAAAAAAAGTGTACATTGCAACATGAGGTGATGTAAAGCATACCTTGTCACTTAAAAATTGTTTTGCTTTTTGTCCACTAGGAGAATATGTACTGGACAGGACCCTTTTTTGCTGATTCAGTGATTGCATTTTTGCAGATTACGCTGATGTAGCCAGGCTTGAATTGCTCTGGTTATTATGACTCAGGATGGATAGAAAAGTATGTCATGGCAAAGTTTCTGCAACCCAGTTTAGATTGTGTACCCACCCCCAAACCTGGACTTCAGAATCTTGCAACTCAGCACATAGTTACAGGGAGAAACACCCATCAACTTCAAACAGCTGCTTCATTTGCTGGGGGACACATTACACATGCTTTTACAGCCAGCTGCACTCCATGTAGCCACAGTTCCCTTCGAACCTATTGCTTGTCAGACTAAAACTGCTGTGAAAAGAATGAGTGTAAGTCCATTAAAGTTACAGAGAGGATGGTAAAAGTATTGCAGCAACTGAAGACTGCAAAATACTTAAACTTTTTCCCAGTTCTGAGAGTGAAATTATAACATAACTACATTCTCACTCAAATCATGAACATCTAACACTGACATGAATCATTTTACCAGCAAGCATTGATATCCTTGGTCCTATATTTGCAATATTAAGTAACATATATTTCAGATAATGCTCCTTAATAGTAACAATTATACAAAACCATAATATATTATATATATATATATATATATATATATAAAAAAATTAAGAAACTTTAAATTATTTGCTAATATGAGCCCACCACTGACCTCTCTGTCATCATACCCCAGGAATGTCATGATGCACCCATCTCTTACCTCTTCCATATTAAAATTGCTAATATGTTAACAAACAGATGGGGATGTTAATGGACAATCTGACACTTTGATTGCTATGATCTGGAATATCTGATGCAGACACTGACAGCTGTGCAATACAGAAGCCTTACACCACACATCAGAGAATATTTTACAAGGTAGCCAACGCATACAGGTACTTCAACCCCTTCTGTAATTAAAGCTGACTTCACCACTTGCATCTTGCATTCGGGACTTGTGGCAAGGCTATTGCAGAAAACACCTTTCACAATCGCATTTGCCACTAAGTTTCACACAAGTCGCCACTTGCATCAAACAACATGCCGCATGTCCCCTGAGGCACCATAACCATTTGTAAAACTGGGCCCATTGTGTTGTTTTGTAGCATAGAACAACTGTATCCTGTCAATGTTCCTAAGTCTCTTAAAGTCTACTAAATGGTTTCATGTGGAGATATATTCCATTAAGGCAGAAACAATATTTTTTCATAAAAGTAATGGTGATGTCTCTTATAAAGTATTCTTCAATGAATTATCACTCCAAAACATTTCCGCACCCTACCAGATCAAAACTTCCTTGAACAATATTCTCATAACATGTCTTGCTCATTGGAAGGAGCATACAGAATTAAAAACAATTTATCTTCCAAACAAGGAGCCATTTATCAATATGATACATCCTTCGGTTTCATTTTAGGTTTGCATAGACTCCAAACATTTTTTTTGTTCCTTCGGAATCAATGATTTGACTTGTCCAAATCATTTTAAATGTTCAAGTTCAAGTTTATTGCAGGAAGACTCCATTGAACAAGCTCATTCACAAGGAGGTCCTGAAGGTATTGTAATACACATACAATGACACATTATACAGTACAACACTTTGATAACCAATTGAACAAAGTGTACACAATGCTCTAATCATGTAATTCATAGCAAGATACAAGGTTACAGATATAGGTGCATATTCGGGACAAACAATGTCAGGAGAGATTAAACACTTTGTCGCTGTAAGATGCAATAGATAATCAAAAAGTGGTGAAGTACTAGAAGAAGGAAATAATAATAATGGTGAGCAGGGTGGGGAAGGGGAAGGTTAGCAAAAGGTAAAGCAGGTTGAGGGATAAAGGTCTCAGCATGGCAAGGGCCAATAGAGACAATAGACAAGAAGCACACATAGGGATAAAAGGGTGCTTAGTGGCAGTTACAGATATCTTTTATTTTAGATGCAATTAGCACTCTGAAGAAGTTGACTGAGACAATGCTAGTTAGTTTTAGTAAAGACTGGAGTTGGTTCCACATAGAAGGGAGGGCATACAAAATAGCACATTTGCCAAAGAGGTACAAGTCCTAGGTACATCGAGCAAGACAAAGTCAGTTTTCCTAAGGGAATATGCACTGTGGGAGATGCAGATTAATGATGTTAGGTAGCATAGTAATTTCTGTAAGAGCAACTTAAGGGTCCAAATACCAGCATGGAGCAGGCATCTAGTGGTGAGAGATGTCCAACCAACAGCTGCATACAAATCACAGTGGTGAGTACGGTAGGGGCAGTTGGCAATGAATTGTAACGCGTGGTGATAAAAGACGTCAAGCTTGCTTATGTTTGAAATTGAAACTGTAGTGTAAATTAAGTCACCATAATCAAGTAGGGAAAGGAACGTGGCCTGTATGAGCCTTGTTCACATATCGAGGGGGAATAGAGACCTATTTCTAAAAAAGAATCCTAATCTTGCTTTGAGCCTCCTGGATAGTTCATCAATGTGGTCATTAAATGAAAGCTTGTTATCTAACAAGATACCCAAGTATTTAAATTTAGGAACAACTTCCAAAGATTCACCTAGTGCAGTAACTATAAATTCATTTGATTGGACAGGGGGAGGAACAGGGGAGGTATAGCAAGTGAAAATCATTGCTTTCATTTTCTTAGCATTAAGGAGCAGCTTGACTTTTATCAGATTATTTTTGAGTCGAGCGAAATCAGCTTGTAATACATCCCTGACCTACGATACCATAGATTTAGAAGTAGACAGAACAGTATTGTCTGCAAAGAAGTGCAGGTTGGAGCTCATTATATGGGAGTCACGATCGTTTATGTACAGAGAGAACAGGATCGGGCATAGAATGGAGCCTTGGGGTACTCCTCTGACAATCGGCAGGGGGGCAGAGGATAGGCCATCTGCTTTGACTTTCTGTGTTCTCCCTAATAGGTAACTAGTGAACCACTCAGTGGTGGATGGAGTAGCACCTATGTTGAACAGGCAAGAGACTAGAAGGTTGTGATCAACAGTATCAAATGCTTTGCTAAGGTCCAAACAAACAGCACCAGTACCCAGCTTAGCATTGACGGCGGAGATCCAATCATTTGTTACTTTCACCAAAGCAGTGATAGTGCTGTGATTTGCCCAGAAACTGGATTGGGCTGGACTAAGGAGTGAAAAGGTTTTGATGTGAAGTTTTAATTGGTTATAGACCAATTTTTTGAAGATTTTAGACAGGATGGGCAAGATGGATATGGGTCTGTAGTTGTTGAGATTGCATGGGTCCCCTGATTTAAAAAGGGGAAGGATGTGGGCAGATTTTCAATAGCTCGGAACTAAAGCAGAAGTAATAGAGAGGTTGAAGATGTGAAGAATCGGCGCTGTGAGGTGGGCATAGCCTAGTCTTAGAAAGAAAGGTTCAAGACCGTCATCCCCTGTGCTTTTCCGGAGTCTTCAATTTTTTTATAGTTACACAAGCGCAAATGAAAGGGGCAGGATGAGGTGCAGCTGGACGGGGCAGAGCTAGGCTGACTCATAGCATAGCTGGCATAGGGTTAGGAGTCGAACTCTAGTCCGGCTGTAGCAAAATGGGAATTGAGCTCTTCTAGAATTTGAGAATTACTTTCCACAATCCTGCCATTTGCATACATCTTGGTAGGAGCGAAGGGGGCAGTGGGCCACCCTTCAATGGATTTGAGTGTCCTCCAAATTTTGCGGGAATCCTCATTTGCCCATTCAAGGGAAGAGATGTAGAAGTGGGCTTTGGCAAATGCAAACACTTTTTACACAGGCATTCCTAGCAGCTCTAAAGTCCTGCCAATCTGCAGGGCTCTTGGAATGCCTAGCTTGGGCCCAGAGCTTGTTCCGGTTAGTAAGAGCTGCCTTGTAGTTATTTCAGATCGTCCAAATAAGTTTCTTGGAGCATACCTATTTGTGCAGCTAATTTTCTTCCCTTCCATATTATTTTACTTTTGTCTGAAAAGAGCTCATACCATTAACATTCCAGCAAACAATGATTGCATCTAAATTAATCTGAGCAGACATATGATAGTCAGTCCCACTTAATCAAAGATTTTTAAACTTTTTGTTGAAGCATGTCCACCAATATCCATAATCCTTCTCCATAAATATCAATATTAAGAAATGTTATCACCCTCCCAAAAAAAGTTCTCATTAATATGACCTCTCCCCTCACTAGCCCACTTCCCGTATCTACAATACCATTAATGAAAAAGAGTTAAGTAATGTACCAATAGCAAAAATATTTAAAAAACTGCCAATTATCCCTAAAAAGTAACTTATCTGAAAAAGAACAGATGGCCTGGAGATATTTACTAGTGACAGACTCTGGCATATTATCTCTTGGTGATGTCAAACAGGAGCTGTAATCTCCTGTTCCCTTTCATTGCTGAATAAAATAATCTAATCTTATCAATTGCTTATTTATGCTTTCCCTTATGGTCATTTATTACCCATAAAGTAGTAATCATGCTTTTAGGACTCATATTACTGTACATGCTGTTCAATATACATCACAGCAAAGTCAGGAGAAAACATGCGGGAGGTGAATATGTAAGTCCCCTTCTGCCTCTTCCTTAGTTCTGCTTACCATTAAAGGGTCCTTTGTTTGCTTTCATTTTTGCAGGAATCAGGACTGCAACCTTATATCTAGTCTGCCATATTTCTTTTTCCTCAGTGGTCAATTCTTCTTCTCTCTCCCAACATAAGTCTTGGTAGATCCTGATATTAACCACTCTTATTTTAACATGCCTTCTTCTGGCAAAATACTTTTATGATGTTGTCTTTATCAATTGACTTTGCAAATTTTAGAATGATTGCTCTGGGTGGATCATTATCTGTGCCTTTTTGGCATAAAATCCCATGGGCATGGTCGATCTCTTAAACTGTTTCAGATTCATATTTATCAGTCACAACTCAGAAGATTTCTGTGGCTGTCTTCTTCAAAGAGAATAATTGCTCATACAGCTCAGAGACTCCAAATATCCACATATTTTTCTATTCAAATATCTTTAAAGAGCTGCTGACGCCTCAAAGAAAACTTTGAAAAACATAATATTTAGGTACAATTCAGCTTGCATTCCATATATATTCTATTGATTTCTCCTTCACATTATTTATTACTGAGGAAATGTACATGAATACATGATCTTTAGACCTCAGAGTTCATCTGCCTATATAGCTTACCCCCTACTTCATGTCATAATCCTCTGTTATGACATCACAATCTGTTGCCATGGAAGTAACTGTGATGTCACAAGCAGTGTATTGTGATCTCAGGTAGGGGGAAAGCAACAGAAATAGAAGAACTCTTCAGGAACAGTTTTCCTGTTTCCATGCAAATTACATCAGTAATTAATAATGGGGAGGAGGAATACAGAACTAATGCAAAATACATGCCAGACTGTGTCTAAATATTATGTTCTGTTAAAGTTCTCCTGAAGGTGTCAGCTGCTCTTTAAGTTTGTTCTGCTAGGCCCTTATTATATTAAACTGGTGTCTGAGTGTGATAATAGTAAATTATTTCTCCATATTTTATATTCTGGTTTCTGCTTCTTGAATTCTGTTTGTATAAATTTGTGATCTCTCTCCCACTTTGTATATGCCTTTAATTTCTCCAGCTAATAATTCAGTTTAATGTAGATGTTTTTAAGAGTTCACATCTCACAGGAGCTATTTAGCCCAAAAAGTGGAAAACTCAATATCTTTGTCAGATTTTATGAATGTCTCTAAATCTGAGTCCAGACCTGATAATAGATTAATTTGGCTCCAAATCAGTATTTCTATTTACTGTTTTTGATTTCAAAATAATACCCAGTAGCCAGTCCTTCATGTCTTTTTCATCATCAGTTTTTTGAGTGGGTTTTGTGTATGATAAATAATGTTCTCCCCCTTTTGATTTGACCCCGGACCCCTTGTGGTAGAAAATTCTTCCTTCCCCAGTTCAGTATCACACTGCCCAAGCTGGGCCAACTGGATCAGCTTCAGCTTTTTTGGTTCCTTTCCCCAGTGTGATCTCCTCAATGCTCTGAGATGTATTTTCAGAAACTGCCTGGTTGTCCATCAGACTTATCATCAATGCAGCACTCTCAGATGATTGCTTTTACTTTGTATCAAAGCTGGGTGTGGGTAGCATCCTCTTCACAATTTTCTGGGCAATGTTTCCTAGAGGATGTTTCTAACTCTATCTGTATTATGTTCTATTCCACTTTTCATGGGATTTAGAGAAAAATACTCTTATCTGCTGAATGTGTTTGGAGAGGACATAAACAGGCTTATTAATGAAGGCAATTGTAAGATTTGAGGGTTGTCTTCTCTTTTCCACTCTGTATCTGTTTTGGGTGAACCTCACAGGCAACTTAAAGCAAGTTCTGTGGTAGTGCTGGGGGGGGCGTCATTCAGAACACTAATGCCTACTGTTTTCAGTGTTTTCCCTTCTGTCAATTGTGTTTTTAAATCTTGTTGTTCATTCTTATTGTTCATTGTGTACTTTGACATGCAAGTGATCTGAGAGCATTTGCATTGGGGCAAGCAAGTGATTAACTCTAGGCTATTGCTGTCTGCCCTCTTTTATTTCTTTTATCCTTATGCTATGACTTTACATTTATATGACATTTACATTTATATGACTTTATTTTTTTCATGTGACTTTACATTTATATGACTTTATTTGTTTTTATTGTCCTTTTTTGCTGGCATGAGTACACAGGTAGTTCTCTTCCATGACTTACTGTCTGCTTTTCCACTTCTATTCTCTGTCATTTTTACCCACATTTCTGCATTTTATTATTAAGATGAATGAATCTTTGTAAATAATGCCATCAACCTTCTGTCTCTTGTAATATCACTTTGTTTTCTGTGGTTTGCCCACACTCTGTGCTTAGGCACATATCTTTCAATGTTACCAGTCATTTTTCAGCGTCACAGTTTTTTTTTGGTTTCCTTTTTTTAATCAATTTGCAAAACAACCACAGCACCCGGTAAACCCCAAACAAATTCACTTAGTTAAAGGCTTCAATTAAGCAAAACATTTACTAATTTTAATACATAAAATGCTAGGTAAGTTGGGAGAAATTATTTCACCAGGAAAGGCACACTAAGCTGAAGCTTGTTTCCAGGTGCAACTTGGGAGCACAAGGAAGTTAAGTGACTTGTTTAGGATCACACAGTATGCAAGTGGGGGCTGTGGAACTCAAACCCAGGACTCCAGGGGCAGGACTCACAAAGCTATCAGGACCTAAGTCCCACTCCACAACTGCTGTTGGGGACTGAAATCTCCTGCAGCTGCACTGGTTGCAATTCACAGCTGCAGCAGGTGCGGAGGGTGTTACAGCTGCTCCCACCAGCAGTAGCATCTTTCCACAGCTGCGGTGATCTCCCTGGTGACCCTACTCGCAAGCTGCCATACATCATGGAGCTGGTCGTAATCCGGCTCCACCTTCGTGAATATCTGCCACTGCAGGACTCCTGCGGCTCTGCAAGTGGCCACCTTTTGGCACAGATGGTTTGCCACAGCTGCAGGAATGTCACAATCTTTGTGAATCCCATCCCAGGTGTTCAGCTCAGTGCCCTTTTCCACTGCACTATACTGCATCCTGTTAAATACTTATACAGCAACACAAGAAAAAAGGACTCGGCATTTCACACTTGTAAAGTACTTTTTCAACAGTGAGGTGTTTTTCAAGTTTTTATAGTAACATGAGTTAATAAAACAGGTGGGAATTATACCCAGTGTGTGTGTGTTGGGGGGGGGGGGAGTCTGAGTAGGCAAAAACATCAAAGGAAGTTCTTTTGGATTTATCAACTTGATGTTACAGAGAGTAAATAATTTAAATTATAGCCTTTTTTTGGAATCTGTTTTGTGATCTGGTCTATTAATGCCTTGTGTTTCTACATTTCAATTTTGGTATACATAGAAACATAGAAACATAGAAACATAGAATTTGACGGCAGATAAGGACCGCTTGGCCCACCCAGTCTGCCCATTTTCCTACCTACTGGATAAGCTGCAGATCCTAGTTAACCAGCAGCCTACTTCTTTCTACCCCAACCCCCCAGAATTGCCTTATGACTATCCCAAGCATGCTTGAATTCCACCACTGATTTTGACTCCACAACCTCCTCCGGAAGGCCATTCCATGCATCCACAACCCTCTCTGTGAAAAAATACTTCCTTAAATTACCTCTGAGCTGCCCCTCTATCTTCAAATTGTGCCCTCTTGTTCTTGCACACCTCTTTTTTTGAAAGATGCTACCCTCTTGGACTTTGTTGATTCCCTTGAGGTACTTGAAAGTTTCTATCATGTCCCCCCTCTCCCTCCTTTCCTCGAGGCTATACATATTAAGCTCCTTAAGTCTCTCTTCATATGTCCTCCGGTGCAGACCCTGCACCATTTTAGTTGCCCTCCTCTTGGACAGCTTCCATCCTGTCTATGTCTTTGCGGAGATTGGGTCTCCAGAACTGCACACAGTACTCCAGATGGGGTCTCACCAGCTGTCTGTACAGAGGGTTTGCCACAGCTGCAGGAATGTCACAATCTTTGTGAATCCCATCCTAGGTGTTCAGCTCAGTGCCCTTTTCCACTGCACTATACTGCATCCTGTTAAATACTTATACAGCAGGGCTTGAAGACACCTTGTTAGGTGGAGGTGGCACACAATCTCAAAATGATACAGAACACTGGACACAGCAGCACAATGTGGAAATGGACAAAGACATCAGCTGATACAGTTTTTCATCTGACCAAGACTAAGCTATAGTATCTATTCCTTTTCTCTTATTCTGTGCCATAACTAAATATAAATATATGAATCTGTTGTTTCCTGGTAATCTTATTACAGCCATATCATTTCAAAATAACTGATACAATCTTCATTTTTAATCCAGATAGGTACTGTTGTGGTGTGTTACTAGGGTAATTAATGATGTGCACTTTATGTATCACTTTACTAATTAAGTTTGCTCTTGCAATTTATTAGCAAGCGGTGTAATTACCAAATGTTTTATTAACATTTGTTACTATAAAAACAGTGGGCTAGATTTTCAAATGACATGGGAACCAAGTCCCACACCACACCCGCAGGCACAAGACAAAATCTCTTCACCTGAAAAGTTACATATTTTCAGGTGGTGCCACTGTGGGGGATGTTATGCCTGGTCCCACCTGGTATAACATTTCCCCACAGGTGCATCAAACAAAACAGCCACAAGCTGCTGTAAATCTTGAAGCCAGCCACATATTCAGCTCCACTTTTGAAAATACTGAGGTTGCAGGAAAAACTGTGGCTCTGTAAATGGAAACCCACTTGAGCCAGTGCTTTCCCACAGCTGCAGGATTTTTGTAGACTTTGAAAATTGGCTTTATTGTCTTTGTGAACACAGCTACCTAAACACTTGGAAAAATACAAGTGCAAAATGTTGAGTCCTTTTTATGTGTGCTTTTACACATGTACAAAGCAAAACTATTGTTACTGTACTAAAGGGGTTGTGTAGGTGTGTACTGTATAAGCCAATGGAAGTAGAAATGCAGGAGGCTTCCTCTCAAAAGCCAATGCTAAGAAGGCTGACAATAACAGCATTCATCTGGCTGATGGGTGTAAACTTCTTCTATTTCAAAGAAGAGCCCCACCAATAAAACTGGTTTTCTGGCCATTATTCAGCTAGCAGACATCATCAGGCTTTGACGATAAGCATCAAGCCTCACTGTATGTGTGTGTGTGTGTGTGTGTGTGCGCGTGCGCGCGCGCCCGTGTGTTTCTAGTTACAGACAGGAAGCACCTACTTGAAATCACTAAACAGAATTTGGAACAGCATGGTGAATGCAAACATAATAGCTTAAAATCATAACAGCATGTAAATAATGAGCAGAAAACCACAGCAACATTTGATTTAAATTATATATTATGTTCACTTTAAAGAACCCCTGATACCAGTTGGATAACTTTGAAAAATGTTAAGAGTTAGATACAATTCAACTTACAGTTCATATATTTTTGCAATCCTTTTTTTATATGGACTTTATCCTCCTGTCCCTCACTAATGGCTTCCTTCTGTTGTTGAACCAACACACTTCACCCCACCTCTAAGACTTACCCTATCTGTTTCTTAACTTGTTGTGAAAGTACATGTCACAGATGGTGGTGGTGGTGGTGGTGTTGGTGTTGTGTCTTCAGGGTCACAACATTATCCTGCAGATAATTCCTTTCCACCCATTTCTCCCCTTGAGTCAGAGTTAGTGGTGTACAATGGTGCACAGGTAGACCACAAAGATGGTGCATACTTTCAAAGTCCACATCTGACTTCCAATTCTGGTGATTGCTGCTGTGCCACCTACCCGCCACTAGGTAGCAGCCAAGCAGCAGTATACACTGTCCCCCAACTCCAATGAAGGATATCCACTGATGGACATTAAATCCTCATCCTCTTGCCAGCTCCGGAGCAACTTGGATTCATTACTGAACCCAGGTCACTAGCGTTTTGGAGGTGAGGAGTCCAGCACCTCAGCCATCCACACCACTGGCCTGGCTACAAGTTTACTATGGCTGAGTTTTCCTTAGACAGTATTGTTCGTGGCCTGAATCTGCACCTGCACCTGCAACCCACTGATTTACAGTTCTGTGCTTTTACCCTCTGTACCATTCAGCCAGAACTATATTTTTGCTGTTATTTTCCCTTTTTCCCTTACTGAAAGAAGTGACATAAAAATGAAACTACTGTCCTTGGACTTTGTTAGCTTTGGCTGCTTGTCTGCACATGACATCATAATGATCTGATTATGATATCATAATTATCTCTACAACAGCAAGTTATGATGTCATAAAAATAATTGTTACTGCAGAAATAGACACGCAGACAGAGCAAATAGGGCAGAGATCCTGTTTCTATTCAGATATCCTTAGTGATAAACAAATAAGGGTGACAATTCCAGAAAGGGTGACATTTAAGCTAAATTATGTATAGATATTGTTTTTCAGAGATGTCCAGACACTGCAAGTAAACATTCAGCATTGACAAATGTTTGTTTTCTTGTGTTACTGTAGCAGTATTTAACATGCTTGGCATTTTATGTGATAAACTTAGTCACTTTTTGCTAAATTGAATCATCTAGCTGAGTTACTTAATTTGTTCGGGGTTTATATGGTGTTTTTTTTTTTGTTTGTTTGTTTTTGTAAACCAGCTACAGTTTTCCTAACATGTGCACCAGTACTTTAACTTGTGAGCAGCTTTCTTTTTTTGCTTTTTTTCCTTTTGTTAATATCTAGACACTGTTCCAGAGAATCACAGATGGATTTATAGATACATTTAGTTAAAGGCTTCCCGTTTGACCATTATTATTGCAATGATCTTCCTCTCCTCATTTCTGTTTCTTAGTTTTGGTTCAAATGCATAGGTCAATGTGTTCCTTTTCTCAGTTTTGTGGATTCTCAGGAGCCCAAATTATTGAACTTCACTAGCATGTCAGCTACTAATAACAATAGAAGTTTAACTTTTTGGGAATCATGCAGTAACTAGCTTGTTTTCTTAACTTTTTTCCATTTTCTCTTCTGTCTCTGCCTTGTTTCATTCATTTTAAAGAGGTCAATTGATTTCTGCTTTTATGCTGGAAAGTTGATCTAGGAAACTCATGTGTACTAAATCCCACATGGAAATTCCTGTATACCTTAGGAACAACAGACAATTTACAGTGATGCCCATTACAGGGACAATTTTGAGTACCATTTTCATCAGTGATTCACCCTCTCTTGAATCAACTCCAACTTGGAGTTCATTATTCAAAACTCCGGAGGGGGGGGCATGTAGCCTTCCCTCAAAAAAAAACCAAAAAAACAGTAGCTTCATGATAGGCAAAATTTGGACAGTTGAAATTTCATCTATTGCTGTAGTGGATTTTGACAACAGAGTTGTCGAAGCAACTTGGTGGAGCCAGAAATTCCTTCCAGAACGCAGACACTGTGATGAAGTTTTGCCCCAGTCATTGTCTTAATGTTGGCATTTCTGTTTAACTTTTAAACTTACTCCAGAGATGTTGATTGTTGCATACATAAGTTTTCTTATTTCTCTCTTCTTACATACTCCAACATGTTAATCTCAGCATGAGAGATGATAATGAAGAGACAGAACTATCAGCTTCACTTTCCTCTGACCTCTCTCTTTTCCACTAGAAGTTGCCATCACCTTCCACCCAACTTTAATTCTAAACTCTACTCATTGATTCTCAGAGGCTGTACCAAACAATAGCCTCTGTGGTCTGACATTCTTGATAGCAAGACCTCTCCATTTTTTGGATCACAAGACTGGTCTGTGGAACTAGCAGACTCAGTCCAGAAGTATTTCATTGTGTGATGGAGTAGTACTGCACAAATTGCCTTGTCTACCTGAACAATGGTATTCTTTTCAGGAGAACTTTTCTGCAGCACCTTCAACACATCAAATTAGTGTTTGAATGTCTTCAATGAGCCAGCCTTAAGCTCTTCACAGAGAATTGTTGCATTGCTCAGCATCAGATTCACTACCAGGGACACATTGTCTGTTCTAAAGGTGTCTCTTTAGAAACAGACAAGCTCTCATTAGTCAGAAGCAATCCATAACTGACAAACATCAAGGATCTCATATCTCTCCTTGGTCTTTCTAGACATTATAGAATGTTTATTGGTGACTATGCCAGTATTGCAGCTCCACTGCACACCATTAACAAAAAAGGGATATAAATAGAATAATAGAAACATAGAATTTGATGGCAGATAAGGGCCACTTGTTCCACCTAATCTGCCTAGTTCCCTACCTAATGGATAAGCTGCAGATCCTAGTCAACCAACAGCCTATTTCCTCCTACCTCCCACTAGACTTGTTTTATGTCTGTCCCATGCATTCTTGAATTTTCCCACTGATTTTGACTCCACTACCTCCTTAGGAAGGCCATTCCATGTATCCACAACCCTCTCTGTGAAACAGTACTTCCTCACATTACCTCTGAGCCACCCCCATCTTCAAATTTTGCCCCCTTGTTCTTGCACTTCTCTTTTTCTGAAAGATGTTACCCTCTTGGACTTTGTTGATTCCTTTGAGGTACTTGAAAATTTCTAGCATGTCCACCATCCCTCCTTTCCTAAAGGGCATACATATTAAGCTCCTTTAATCTCTCTTCTATATGTCTTCTGGTGCAGACCGTGCACCATTTTAGTTGCCCTCCTCTGTACAGCTTCCATCCTGTCTATCTCTTTGAGGAGATGGGGTCTCCAGAACCACACACAGTACTCCAGATGGGGTCTCACCAACTGTCTGTACAGAAGGATAACAACTTCCTGTTTTCTACTGGTGATGCCTCTCCCTATGCATCCCAGTATCCCGCCAGCCCTCCTTACTGCCTTCTCACATTGCTTACCAACCTTTAAATCATCTAATATGACTACCCCAGGTCCCATTCCATTTTTGTTATTGTTAGCATCTCACCCCCCATTGTGTCCTCTCCTCCTGGGTTTTTGTTTCCCAGGTGCATCACTTTGCACTTCTTTGTATTGAATCTAAGCAGTCATACATTTGACCATTCCCCCAACCTTGCCAAGTCCCTTCTCATTCTACAGTACACATCCAATTATCCAAACCATTTGGGTAGTTCACAAAAAGTTTGGATATTCAGCCTTCATTCCATTGGGGCCACTACTGAAACCTACAGCAGTTTAACTTCATATGGCAGCATTATAAAACAAAAATGTAAAGTCTAGCAAATGGTGCTTTTGTACCTTTTCAGTATGGGTTTCATGATCATTGCTTGTTCCCAGGGTTGGCTTCAGGTTTTTGTGGGGCCCGGGCCATGGACCTTCAATGGGCCCCCTTACTTTGCCCCCCAACCAAAAGCATGTTTTTTTAATTGTCAGAGTTTTTGACTAAAACTGGCTCCAACTACAAATAAAATGTGAAATGATTCATTTACATACTGTAATTTAATAAACGATACATTTTTAAGGAAAGCTTTGACATTCTATTCATGTTAAATCAACCAAAGACTTGGTTTCTATCTTGATTTAGGAGAGTCAAACTTGGAATCATTTGGACATCAAAGTTTGCATGACAGAATAGCTTCTTTCCAGTCTATTCATCAATAAAAAAAGACCGTATCACAAGACTTTCCTATTTTTTCATCTTGATTTGTTTCTCTCTAGACTCAAATTCAAATTTGGAACTAATTTTGTGAAAGTTCACAGATTCAGCTTATTTCATTCTTTATATTCCTCAATACAAAAACAAAATTCAGACTTTTCATCTTGATTTTTCAGAAGCAAACTTTGAAATAATTTTGTCAAAGTTCACAGATTCAGATTCTTTACGCTCATTTGACAGAACAGCTAAGGCATTCAGTCTTTCTTGTGACATCTGCGACCGGAGATAATTCTTGATTAGCTTAAACTTGCTGAAACTCCGTTTTGCTGAGGCCACTGACACTGGAAGATTCAGCAACAATTGCAATGCAACAACAGTATTTGGGAAAGCAGGGCACAGTGATCGAGAAACAATAAACTGCAGAGTCTCCAGAGGTGACAGCTGATTAGGCATCATTCCTGACAATTTCTTTATTTCTTGAAACATCACCTTCCTGGACAGATCCCCAGCTGCAACTTGAATTGATAAATCCGTGTATATCTTCTAAACTCTACTACATTAGATTGCAAAGAAACTATGTTTTTTTATGTCAAATAGAAATTCATAATTATTGCTAAATTTTTCCAGGAAATTAAATCTCGTTTCAATTTCTGCCAGGACTAGTTCTAGTAATGGCTTGAAGAATGTTTGCTGAAATTCAGTTCTAGGAGCAGTGTGAAGTTCAGCATTGCCTTTCAGGCAAAAAGCTTCCTAACAGTATGGGTCAGAGCATTTTTTGGTTCATTTGCGGATTCTGGGAATGGGGTATTCAGCTAGAATATCTAGTTGCTCACAGATTCCTGCAGCTTCAGCTTCAGCCTTTTGAAGTCCAGACAACAAATAATCCTGGAAGTCTGAAATCACAGTTTGAACTAAGGGAATTGCACTGGAGATGTCCATCTTTTTTGATTGTAGAACAATGCTAATTTTGTTGACTTTTGACAAAATGTCATGCCAGATAAGTAACGAAACAACAAATTTGTATTAGGAAATTTGAGCCATCAGACACTGTGTTTCAGAAAATGCTTCAGCATCCAGAATGTCACCATGCAAAAACTGCTCAAAAGATTCAGTAAGCTGACTTGGGACACAATTGATCTAACTGAATGTAGGCGAGCACTCCAACGTGTCTCAGAGAGTCCTTTCAGGGTGAGATTGGTCAAACGCTGTGAAGCAACATCCTATCTTTTTGTGGATGCAGCAAAGAATGTATAAATTCTCTGCAAAATTTCAAAAAAAGACTTTACATGAGTGGAACTTTCAGCAGCGTGTACAATTACAAGGTTCCAATTGAGTGGAGAGTAGGGAACAAAGAAAGCAAGAGGATTCTTTTTAGCAATGATGGCTTGCACATCATTGTACCATCCCCTCATATTGGCACCATTGTCATAACACTGTCCCTGAAGGTCAGTAATTGACAAATCATACTTTGTTAGCAGATCTAACACAACACTGGCAAGCCCTTTACCAGTTGTGTCCTTCATATGCATAAATTCCAAAAAGCTTTCCTTAATTTCAACTGCTTTGTTGATTTCCTCATCAATTTCAATATAGCAGAGTATTAGTGACAGTTGTTCCAGTTTTGAATTGTCTGGTGTACAGTTGACGATCAAGCTGAAATACTTTGCTGTTTTGACTGCAGCTATAATGTTATCCAGTACAGCATCTGCCAAAAGATGAAGAAATTCATTCTGCATATCTTTGTTGAAATTATGAGTGTTGGTCTTCTCAGTATCCTGTTGCGAGTGTTCCATCAAAATGGGATCCTACTTAAACATTAGTTCGTGTAGCTGCAGAAAAATGGCATTGTGCTCTGTGAAAACTCGGTCAGAAGATCCACAAGAGGGCAAATTGTTATTAGCTAGCCATTGAATCACGTCTAATAAATGATTCAGTACCTGACACCATCTTTCCTTCTCTGATTCTGTCTGAACATTTCTTTGTTGATTGTTGCATTTGATTTAAGAGCTAACTCTAATGCTTTCCACTTTACGTAATTCTCATCATGCGGAGCAGAAATCCCATGCTCATGCAAGGACCCTTCAGTGCCAAACAGATGTTTCCAGTCACAAAAACCTGAACGACTAAAGAAACTTGACTTAGACTTCTCATCCTGATCAAATAGCAAACAGTAGTAGCAGACTACAGAATTAACAACTTTTGAGTAGACCAGCCAGTCTCTTTTAGTTTTACATCTGTTGCCTCATTTCTGATTGTAGTGAGCAGAAAATAATTGTCTTTTTTTCCCATCAGTGTATTCCATCACTGAAAAGTCTCCCTGTAACATATCTGACCTTGTCAGCTGTGTAGGTCCTCTCAAGACTGTTTGACTTCACATGGCATTTGTGATTTTTTCTGGCCACTCAGCAGGATCTTCACAAAGCTCCGGTGGTTGATCACAAAGCTGGAAGGAATCATGACTGTGATGTTCACCAGAAGGCTGTGCAGCAGCTTCTGCCATAGTAGCCACAGGCTCAGATAGACCTGGATGGTTTTGGACCCTAAGAATTAAGTGAGGTAGACAAGATGATAAGGGCACAGTCTGTCTCTGCCTGAAACAAAATGTGCTCCGTATGCTAATATAACTTGCAGGTTGCTGTTTTTTAAGTCTTAGACTACTGCACTGGCATATATGGGTATATATAATGATGTCACCCCAATATTTATTTAAACTGAAACATGACAACTGCAGCCAGAACAAAGAGAAAACAAATGCTTCTTCATAGTCCAAAGAAGGAACTTAATGTCACTCAGCCACTGTGTGGAGGGCTGTAGAGCAACTACAGGCAGCAGCAAATTAATTATGCCAGCAAGTAGCAACAGGAGGACACTGATGACCACCTCTGACATACCACACTGCACCATAATGACCAACTAACTACTATAACACCCAACCTTCCCTGACCCTGCTGACCTGACCCAGTCCCACCAACCAAAACCAGGAGTAATGATAGCCTTCTCAATCTCACTAAGTGGATGAACTGAAATGAGTGACTCTGAACTTTGCAGAAGCAGACTGAAGTCTGTCTAGATCACAAACAAATATGAACAATTGGTAAACACAGGCATAAATCAGAGACAGGTGCACAGCATCAGACAAGCTGAGGCCTCCAAACTCTATACATTACAGTCAGGCAAGACTGAGGCTTGAGCATGGCAGCGCTACATTGGGCAGCAACCAGCCATGGCCCTCCCCATGCCCCATGACTGTCCCTCCCATTTTGTCTGTCTTCATCAGTCAAGTGTGCATGATGACTGACTGATATAACACACATTTCACATGATAGATGTCACTGCCTAGTGGTCAGCGCCCTGCTTCCCACAATGCAGGTTGGACATGGGCAGAGAACTAATGGGATTTAAAGGGATGAGCATGCAGTATACAGCAATAGCACAGTGAGTTTAGGCTCACAGTCTGACCTGCAGATCTGGAGACCTGTGTTTAAATCCCACGGCCACTTAGGTGCATACTGACTGTGATCCTCACATGACTAAGTCACTTAACTTGTGTTTCCATGTCACTTTGGAAACAAGCTTTGACTTTTAGTGTACTGTTCTACTCTTGGTTATTTGACATGTTCCCTTAACCCTTTCCCCCTTCCTCCATCCTCCTTTCCTAAAAAAAAAAAAATTCCAAAATAATTATTTAAAAACTCACAGACTGGGAGCCGTGCTGCAGGTGGTGGTATACATTTCCATCATCACTGTTACATAGAAACATAGAAACATAGACTTTGATGGAAGATAAGGACCACTTGGCCCACCCAGTCTGCCCATTTCACTACCTACTGGATAACCAGCAGATTCTAGTTAACCAACAGCCTACTTCCTGCAACCCCCCACTATAATTGTCTTGTGTCTGTCCCATGCATGTTTGAATTCCCCTACTGTTTTAGATGCAATGACCTCCTCAGAAAGGCTGTTCCATGTATCCACCACTTTCTCCATGAAAAATAATTTCCTCACATTACCCCTGAGCAGTCCCCCCCCCCCCCTTCCTATCTTTAAATTGTGACCCCTTGTTCTTACACATCTCTTTTTCTGAAAGGTGCTTCCCTCCTGGACTTTGTTGATTCCCTTGAGGTACTTGAATGTTTCTATCATGTCCCCCATGTCCCTCCTTTAATCAAGAGTATACATATTAAGCTCTCTCAGTCTCTTTTCATATGGTTTCTGCTGCAGACCCTGCAGCATTTTAGTTGCCCTCTTCTGAACTGCTTCCATCCTGTCTATGTTCTTGCATAGATGAGGTCTCCAAAACTGCACACAGTACTCCAGAATGGGTCTCACCAACTGTCTGTATAGAGGGATAACTACTTCCCTTTTTCTACTTGTGATGCCCCTTCCTATGCATCCCAGTATCCCCCTGGCTCTCCTTACCGACTTTTCACATTGCTTACCCACCTTTAGGTCATCTGATATGACTACCCCCAGGTCCCTTTCCATTTTTGTTGTTGTTAGTACCTCCCCTGTTATTGTGTACTCTTCTCCTGGGTTTTTATTTCCCAGGTGCATTACTTTGCACTTATTTGCATTGAATCTAAGTTGCCATATGTCTGACCATTCCTCCAACCTTGCCAAGTCCCTTCTCATCTTTTCTACCCCTTCTTGTGTATCAACTCTGTTACAGATCTTTGTGTCATCTGCAGAGGCATACCTTTCCCTCCAGACCCTCTGCAATGTCACCTATGAAGATGTTAAAGAGGACTGGACCCAGTACTGAGCCCTGAGGTACTCCACTAGTAACCCCCCTTTCTTCAGAATGTGTTCCATTCACTATTACCTTCTGTGTCCTGTTGTGCAGCCAGTTTGCTACCCAGTCTACCAACCTGGGACCCACTCCCAGGCTGGCTAACTTGATTATTAATCTTTTGTGCAGGACTGTGTCAAGTGCCTTGTTAAAGTCTTGGTAGGCCATATCCACAGCCCCTCCCTGGTCTATTACCTTGGTCACCCAGTGAAATAAATCAATTAGATTCATCTGACATGACCTTCCTGCTGTAAATCCATGCTGCTTTGGGTCCTGTGCCCTGCTGGCCTCTAGGTACTCAACAATTCTTTCTTTCAGAAGTGATTCCATAATTTTCCCTACCACTGAGGTCAAACTTACAGGTCTGTAGTTTCCTGCTTCTGCTTTGCTCCCACTTTTGTGAAGGGGAATCACATCTGCCCTCCTCCAGTCCTCAGGTACCACCCCATCCTGTGATGATTTGTTAAAAAGCGTGGTCAGTGGTGTCACTAGGTCCTCTCTTAGTTCTTTTAGGATTCTGGGTTGAATCCCATAAGTCCCCATTGCTTTGTCCACCTTGAGTTTTAGGAGTTCTTTCAGGACTCTTTCTTCTGTGAAAGAACTGGTGTCAACCCCCCACCCAGAGTGCTTCTATTGTCTGGTTAGGTAACTCCTCCTCATCTTCTTTGTGAATACTGGAGCAAAGTATTCATTCAGTATCTCTGCCTTTTCATTGTCTCCTCTGACCACTTCTCCTCCTTTATTAATCTTCACTATCCCTCCCTTAACCTTTCTATGCTCCCTAATGTACCTATAAAAGGTTTTATCCCCCTTCTTAACTGAGTTGGCTATTTTTTCCTTGGTTTGGGCCTTTGCTAGTCTGACTGCCTTCCCCACTTCTTTCTGCTTTAATTGATACAGTTCCCTGTCGTGCTCCTTCTGTGATTCCTTATACTTTTTGAATGCAGCTTTTTTCTCCTTAACCTTCCCTGCCCTCTTTTGAGAACCACAGTGGTTTTTTACTCCGCTTTGTTTTCTTTATTTGTTTCACACAAAGGCTTGTTGCCTCTATGATGGCAGTTTTGATTTTTCTCCATTGTTCTTCCACCCCTCCTTTTTGGTCAATTGCTAGTGCATTCTTCAGCTATTCAACCATTTTGCCAAAGTCAGCCCTTCTAAAGTCCAGTATCCTTGTTTTTGTATAGGTTATATCCATGGTTGTGCTCATTGAAGCACACTGTGCAGTGGTCGCATGTTCCCAGATGTCTACTGACTTCTAAATTTGTGATCCTCTCTCCATTTGAGAGTACCAGGTCTAGTATTGCTCCCTCCCAAGTGGGTTCCAACACTAGCTGTCTAAGGTCTGCCCCCTGCAGGGCATCGAGAATGACCCTGCTCTTGGATGTGGCTGCAGTACATGTTATCCAGTTAACAACTGGCATATTCAGGTCCCCCATCAACATTATCTCCCGTTTTTCAGCCATTTTGAGAATGTCCTCTATCATTTTGTTGTCCATTTCCTCCCCTTGAGATGGGGGTCTGTATACAACCCCTGTGCGCATTGTGATGCCATTCCCTGTCTCCAAGGTGACCCAGAGTGCCTCTTGTCCTCCCCCTTTACTTTTTAGTTCTGTAGCTTTGATCCCTTCCCTTATGTATAGAGCTACTCCACCTCCTCTTTTACCTTCCCTGTCCCTTCTGTAGATTGTGTACCCTGGTATGTTGACATCCCAGTCATGGTTCTTGGTGTACCATGTTTCTGTGACTGCCACAATATCCAGTTGTTCATCTTCCATCAGGGCTACTAGCTCAGAAAGCTGTTGTTGTTAACCAGGACGGACTCCTCCATCAACCTGATCCTCACCTGCTTCATCATCACCATCAGCTTCATCTTTGTTGTTCATTCCTGATGTACTTGCTTCTGCCCCCCCCTAAGTTTCCATTCTTTTAAAATGTCATTGGCTGTGGTCTAATTCTGACTAGTGGTAGAAGTGCCAGCAGTTGTGCTAGCAGTGCCGCTGCTGCCCACAGAGAAAAACTTGTTTGATGCAGAATTCATTGAATCAGGGATCTAGCTTTTATTTCTTGGATGCTTTCTTCCCTTGCATTCCTTTCCTTCCACTTCTGACATCCTGATTTGTGCTTTTTATTTGGGGGTTCTAATGGATCACTCATTGCTGCCACTTGCCAACTTCCAACTTGCCAATGTTACAGTCAGACAATCAATCAAGGCTGCTTTAGTTTTACAGAGCAGGCAGTGTGGGCACACACTGACTCAAAAAATTTGAATCAGTAGGAAAGAACAGTTTCCTCTGGCTCCCAGGCCACAGGCCAGTCTCCCCAACACCAATCTGAGATACCATGGCATCGACGTACTCCAGTACTGAAAGTTTAAAAACTGCCCAAACACTGCTTACTAGTATTTAGTGCACTTGCACTAAATTAGTAGTTTAGTTTAGTGCCTCAGAATGCTGCTATAATTATCAGAAGGATGGAGTAAGGAGCGACTCGAGTGAGCGATGACTCCGACTAGTGTATTTGTATTTCTCACAAATCCCACCAGCCGGTGTTCAGGGCGAGTACTCACACTGGCTTGCAGCTTTGTCACTGGCTGTGACTTAGCAACCCAGCAAAGCCACCACCCAACATCGCATCATGAGCGGGAATGGGTTGGGATGGAGGAAGCAAATAAATTCAGCAGTAGTTAGTGGTACTGCGTGCTGCTGCCCCTAGTACTTTACTTCGGGTGGCCTGGTGGATAAAAATCAAATGCCTTGTTAGTTGTTTTTGTGGCATGCCCTCCCCACCCTGCACCTGACAGCCTTACACTGTCCTGTACACTCCACTTCTCACTGTGTGCTGCCAGGCTCTGGCTACTACTGCCAGAGAATAGAGAGGCTCTAAAGTATCTCAATCTGATACAATTCCATCATTGTTGTTTGTCACTCGATCATCTGCACTGCAGATCGATGGATTGACAGAGAACAATAATGAAGAATTGTATCAGATTCAGAGAAGATACTTTACATGAGATGCCCTCATAGTAGTAATATTTTTAAGGGATCTCTACAGGCAGGGTGATGTGCAACGAGTGAGAGGATCCACAGAAGTTGAGCTACATTTATAAAGTAATTTAAGCAGTTTATAGTGTTTCTGTAGTTACCTTGTGCCATGCTGCTCCCTGCAGGATTTCGATATTGCTGCTTGGCTGCATTTTGTTTATCCCAACCTGTCACTTCACCCACTTAGTGTTGATGAGGTGATGAAGGCTGAGTCAGTGTTATGACTGCGATGCATCAACCTCAAGTTCCCATGGTCCTTGTCACATGCTGGAAAGTCACCTCCATAGCTAGCCCTTTGTGAAATTTCCAACCTCAGATGGATACATTTGGCACAATTTGAGACGTTTATAAATGAGCTGGGTCTGTTGTCCCTGTTGGAGGATTCATCATGCTTTCAGAAAGGTAGGGTTCTTCTCCCCTTGATGTTGTCACCAATCCCACTGTCAGCAGTATAGGCACCTAAGTTACTGGGGCAGTACTGCTCTGTTCATTCAGGGCTC
The DNA here is from genome assembly GCA_016271365.2 of Neoceratodus forsteri. Classification (NCBI taxonomy): domain Eukaryota; kingdom Metazoa; phylum Chordata; order Ceratodontiformes; family Ceratodontidae; genus Neoceratodus; species Neoceratodus forsteri. The sequence continues at coordinate 1,159,420,445 of CM057458.1, forward strand.
AGAGCCCAATAACCTGATCTATAATATTAGAATCCTTCAGAACCAAGCCCAGTGGACTAGAATAGAACAATTTCAGTCCCTCATACAGTTTAGTCCCACTCAGAGCATATCCCTCCACCATGGTTAAAACCCTTGATTTTATGTGTGCCAAGTTAGCCAGCGATCGATTAACAAAGTACCTCCTGCCTTGGCACTCCTCTTGTATTCAGAACAGGCAGACAGCAGGGTTTCTTTTTGCTCTTCCAAAACTTCTTGATACAAGCTTAACTTTGCAGAAGCTGTACCCACACTCCAGCATCACCGGGTTATCAAACATCCCTTCACAGATTGGACAGTGATAATGACTGCAGCATGACACACAAACTGCATCTTTTCATGTATGACTATGATGAACAGTGTTTGAATGCTGAGGTGATGACAAACTGCCATGGAGTGCATGTTCACTTAGCTGCTGTTGTGTCCAGAACTTGGGACAGTCAGAAGTTGTATGTCCAGTCCACTCATCCTCCTCCCTCTGCTCCTGAACTTCCTCCTGGCCCACTCCCCCGAGTGCTGAGACCCATCTTCTAGACAACAATGAGGCAGAAAATGTGGCACAGATGAAGCTGGGTGGGTGAAGAAGAAGGGGCTGCTGCCTCTGCTTGCCTGCTCACTGTGATGTTTTTGCCGAGGCTCTGCCTGGGTGTTAATGTCTGCTTGTAGCCTGGCTGGCCACTGGCCAAGTTGCTCAAGTGGCCAACTCTGGAGCACTAGTGTGGAGGAGAAGCACTAGAGCTCCCCTGCACCCAGCCTGATATAGGCTCCTAGCTGCAGCTGTTATTCACCAAGGAGAAACATAGAAACATAGACTTTGACGGCAGATAAGGACCGCTAGGCCCATCTAGTCTGCCCATTTCCCTACCTACAGGATAGGCCGCAGATCCTAGTTAACCAACAGCCTATTTCTTCCTACCCCCCACAAGAATTGCCTTATGTCTGTCCCATGCATTCTTGAATTCTCCCACAGTTTTAGACCCCACAACCTCCTCAGGAAGGCTGTTCCATGCATCCACTACCTCTCTGTGAAATAATACTTCCTCCACATTGCCCCTGAAACCACCCTCCTTCTATCTTTAAATTGTGTCACCTTGTTCTTGCAAGTCTCTTTTCTGAAAAATGCTACCCTCTTGGACTTTGTTGATTCCACTGAGGTACCCAAAAGTTTCTATAATGTCCCCCCTCCTCCCTTCTTTCCTCAAAGGGTATACATATTAAGCTCCTTTAGTCTCTCCTCATGGCTTCTCTTGCAGACCCTGCACCATTTTAGTTGCCCTCCTCTGGACTGCCTCTATCCTGTCTATGTCCTTGCGGAGATGGAGTCTCAGAACTGGACACAGTACTCAGATGGGGTCTCACCAACTGTCTGTACAGAGGGATAACAACTTCCTGTTTCTGCTGCTGATGCCTCTCCCTATACATCTCAGTATACCCCAGCCCTCCCTACTGCCTTCTCATTTGCTTGCTAACCTTAAGGTCATCTGATATGATTACCCCAGGTCCCTTTCCTTTTTGTTGCTGTTACTACCTCCACCCATTGTGTATTCTTCCCTGGGTTCCTGTTTCCCAGTGCATTATTTGCACTTCTTTGCATTGAATCCTAGCTGCCATACTTCAGACCATTCCTCCAACCTTGCCAAGTCCCTTTTCATCCTTTCCACTCCTTGTGTATCAACCCTGTTGCAGATTTTGTGCCATCTGCAAAGAGGCATACTTTCCTTCCAGTCCCTCCATAAAGTCACTGGTATGAAGACATTAAAAGGACTGGACCCAATACTGAACCCTGCGGTACCCCACTAAGTAACCCCTTTCTTCAGAATGGACTCCATTTACAATTACCTTCTGTTTCCTGTTGTCAGCCAATATTTTGCAGGCTACCACCCTGGGTCCACTCCCAGGCTGGTTAATTTGACTATTAATCTTTTGTGTGGGACTGTGTCAAATTCCTTGCTAAAGTCTAGTAGGCCATGTCCACAGCCCCTCCCTGGTCTACTACTTTGGTCACCCAGTCAAAGAAATCTATTAAATTCGTCTGACATGACCTTCCCGCTGTGAACCCATGCTGCCTTGCGTCCTGTGCTCCACTGGCCTCTAGGTACTTGACTATTCTTTCCTGCAGAAGTGACTCCATCACTTTCCCTACCACAGAGGTCAGACTGACAGGGCTGTAGTTTTCTGCCTCTGTCTTGAATCCACTTTTGTGAAGGGGAATCACATCCGCCTTCCTCCAGTCCTCGGGTACCACACCATCCTCCCATGATTTATTAAAAGAGTAGCCAGTGGTTTCACTAGTTCCTCCCTTAATTCTTTTTAGAATTCTGGGTGAATTCCATCAGGACCCATTGCTTTGTCCACCTTCAGTTTAGGAGTTCTTGCAGAACCCTTTCTTCTGTGAAAGGACTGGGATCGACCCCCTTATCAAGAGTGCTTCTGTTAATTTGATTAGGCATTTCCCCCTCCTCTTTTGTGAATACTGAGTAGAAATATTCATTCAGTATTCCTGCTTTTTCACTGTCCCCCTCTGCCCAACCACTGTTCATTCTATTCAGCCTCACTATCCCTCCCTTTGTCTTTCTGTGCTCGCTGATGTACCTATAAAAGGTTTTATCCCCCTTCTTAACTGAGTTGGCTATCTTTTCCTCAGTTTGGGCCTTTGCTATTCTGACTTCCCTCCCTGCTTTCTTCTGTCTTAACTGGTACAGCTTTCTGTCCTGCTCCTTCTGTGTTTCCTTATACTTCCGGAATGCTATCTTTTTCTTCCTGACTTTCACAGTCACCTCTTTTGAGAACCATAGTGGCTTTTTCTTTCGTTTTGATTTGTTCATTTGCTTCACACAAAGGCTTGTTGCCTCTGTGATGGCAGTTTTGATAATTCCCCATTGTTGCTCCACACCTCCTTCTATCCTGTTTGCTAGTGCTTTTCTGAGGCACTCTCCCATTTTGCTAAAGTCAGCCCTCCTAAAGTCCAGTACCTGCACTTTTGTATGGCTTGACTCTGTAGCTGAGTTTAACGTGAACCACACTGTTTGATGGTCACTTGTCCCCAGATGGCAACCCACTTCTAGATCTGGGATCCTCTCACTGCCCCCATTTGAGGTATGAGGTCTAAGATTGCTCCCTCACAAGTGGGTTCCAAACTAGCTGTCTAATGCCCTGCCACCTGTAGAGGCATCAAGAATGGCCCTGCTCTTGGATGTGGCTGCAGCAAATATGCTCCAGTTAACATCTGGCATATTCAGGTCTCCCATCAACAGTATCTCCCCTTTCTCTGCCATTCTAAGAATGCCTTCTATCATATCCTTGTCCATTCCTTCCCCCTGACATGGGGGTCTGTACACAACCCCTGTGCAGATTGTGGTGCCCTTTCCAGTCTCCAAGGTGACCCACAGTGCCTCCTCCTCCTGTTTACTCTTTTGTTCAGTTGCTTTTATCCCTTCCTTCATAGAGAGCTAATCCTCCCCTCTTCTCCCTGCCTGTCTCTCCTGTAGGTTATGTACCCTGGTATGTTAACATCCAGTCATGGTTCTCTGTGTACCATGTTTCTGTGACTGCTAGATATCCAGGCATCCCTCTTCCATTAAGGCCATCAGCTCAGGGAGCTTGTTGCCCAGACTACGGGCATTGGTACTCATTACCCTCCATTTCTGATGGCCTTACTCCCTTTTGCCCCATCCCTGTCCTTCTGCCTTTGTCACTTTCTCCATTTACCCTGCCTTCTCCCTATCGACACCTCTATGTTGGTGTTTGCCTTACTACCGTGATTTTTTTGGGGGCTAGGATTTTCCTGCTCCTTTCCAGTGCCTCCCCTTGGCTAGTTTAAAAAGCTTGTAATAAGAGCATTAAACCTATCACCTAGGATCCTGGTTCCCTCCCGGCAGATGCAGCCCATCATGCCAGTATAGGCTTGCATCACTCCAGGTGGACCCCAGTCCCCAATGAAGCCAAATCCTGGGCTCCACACCAGTTTTCAACACTGATTGAATCCCATGAGTGCGGAACACCCTAACCTCTCTATGCCATAGATGGGTAGCACCTCCGAGAAGGTTACCGTGTGTGCTACTTGACTAAGGCCCTCCCAATTCCACAAACTCTTCCTGCACTTCTTTAATCCTTTCTTAGCCAGGTCATTTGTCCCTAGGTGGACAATGACATCCAGCTCCCTCCTGTGCAGCTGCTCAGCAATCCTGAGGATTCGCTTCCTGTCCCTGCAAGCCATGGCGCCAGGCAGGCACCTTACCTCCCTCTCCCCTTCCTCCCCCAGTTCTACCTTCCTAACAATGGAGTCCCCCACCAGGGTTGTTTCCTTCCCTGCAGGGTCCCCTGCCACCCTCCTGTGGGTCTCCTTTGTGAGGGTTCCCAGCATCCTCCTGGTCTCCACTGTGGGTGCCTCCATAGAGGAACCACACTTTGCCAGAATGGCATAGGAATTGTGGAGAGGTACAATGGGAGGGATGCGCCTTGTTCCACCACCCTCACCTCTCCCTGAGCCCACTGTGGTCCAACCCACCTCTTTCTTGACAACCTCTGAGGCAATGGCAGTGGCACTGGTGGTCCCTGGATGGAAGAGGCGGTCCCACAAATCCTGGCCAACTCAGCCTGGAGATGAGCAACCTTCCTCAGCCCAGAGAGGTGCCTGCAGATGGGACAACACCGCATCCTCCAGAACATCTCCCGGAAGACTGCTGCTCCACAGCCACTGCACTGCACCACTCCAATCATGTCTTATTTCTGGCCCCTAAACTGTTTGCAATCCTTACTCTTTCCTCTGTTTTTTTTTTCTTTCTCTCTCTCCTTACTTTCTGCCTGTGTGCCCTTTAAGCTCCTGGTTGTCCTGTTCTGAGACAAGAATATCCTATATTTCACAGTAGACCACTTACTTGCTCAGAGGCAGACCTCCAGCAGCTAGAGGGGGCCGGAGAGCTACTCTTGCCCTTCTAGGATGGTGGGTCCTTGGTGGTTCTGTGATCACTCACTTCCTGCCCCTAAACAGGAAATTCCTGTTGTCGGTCAAATTCTGTGCCTATAAAAATAGAACTAGCTTTGGGTGGGGTAGGGGTGGAGGGGAGGGGAAGGAGGGCAATATAGTCCCAGCAGACAAGTTCAGTCACACAGCAGTCCTTTCTCCTGGTGTCTTCTGCCAAGCTATTAGCAGAAACTTTCTAAGGCAGTCTTTAAATGTAGCTTCCTTCTAGCTAAGCCACTCCCCCTACTTACCAGATCTTTCTACAAGTAATTTAAACCTCACAGCAGTTGAGTCCTTTCAGTCACCTGAGATTTACACCTAGATAACTCTTCAGACACCCATTCAGTTCAGTTAACCCAAACACACACTTTTTTTTTTGTATGTTAGTTTTTTAACCCTAAATTAAAGGTCAAATACAAAAGTTCTTCTACTTTAGTCCCAGCAGAGAAGTTCAGTCACACAGCCACACAGCAGTCCTTTCTCCTGGTGTCTTCTGCCAAGCTATTGGAGGAAGGGGCATTGCTATAGGCAGCTGGACCAAGGGTGACATGAAACCTTTCAGTCCATACCAGTAATATTTTTATTCATTACTCCCCAATTTTGTTTTGGGCTCAAGTTGCCATTTAAACTTCTTATTGAAGCCCCCAGAAGTGTTTTTGATCAAAAGAAAGTTTCCTTGGATAGGCTAGCTGAGAGGAACATGCCTTTGACCAGAGGACAGCATGGCAGATAAGCTAAGAGTATCACCAAGTTGAAGTAAAAGTCTGTGTGACTGTGATGTGATGAGGTTGAGCATCGAGGTGAGTGATTGCTATGATGGTGGGACTCGAAGCAGGGAGCACAGTGCAGACTGGTGGCGTTATTGTGAATGGGAAAGGAATGCTACAGAATTTGGAGAAATTCATCTTTCTGCTTTGTAGCAATGACATTATGGCAATTGACAAGCTTTACTAGTTTCAGAAGTTGTCATAATCCTAATCTGACATTGCTCGGCTCTGAACCTGTCTTGAATGCCCATGGCATAAGATAACCACTTAACCACAGGCAGCAGGATACACCAATTGATTAAGTTTCCCATCCTAGTTCCACCTGTTGCCTCACCACTACTTTACAGTTCAGTCAGGGGCTTGCTCCAGAATGGTTCAACCTTAGCACCAAGCGCCAACAGCTGACAGGTACTTACTCTCTGTCTTCAGTTTTTTTCAGAAACTGTGCCAACTGAGGAGATGAGCGGCAGCACAGAAGAAGAATGGAATTGACTGGAATGGAATGCTGCCACTGGCATCCGGTCCTGTACACGCATCCTGCCACTGAGCTCCCTGCTGACCCAGTTCTCTAGCCAGACCCATGCCTTTCCATACTCTGTTCATTTAGATTCTTTTTTTTCTTTTTTTAGCTTTACAGCCGTAGATGGTCCCCCAAAGAGTGTTGAAGCACCGGACAATTGCCTGTGTGGCCTGGGTGCTGACACTGGCCTTGCTTATCCCTTGATCCACATTTCCCCCCAGTAGCTTAGACCACACCAATATTTCACTTGGTACTCAGTTGGCCATATATTTTTAATAAATACACCAAGTTGTTATTTACAGCCTCATTTTCATATCTTATCCACAATCATTACATCCTTGTCACCCATTTCAAAATAACATAATTTACAATTATTTCATTTTCTTCTTCTCCAAGTGTACAACTTGGGTCCTTCTTTATCTTTTGGTTCCCAGTATTCCTCACTCTTGAGCCCCTCTGGGTATACACCCAGAGGTGCCAATTCACCCCGACCTTGATGTACATTCAGGCCGGGTTCATCTACCCTTTTCCCCTACCCTTTGACCTTTTTATTCCCGCTTTCTGAGTCCACCTTCAGCAGTTTTACTTATTTTCATCCTATCTTTTCCAACCTTCTAACTTGCCGTCCACTTTCGGCAGTCCTTCCAACTATCTGTCTTCCATTATTCTTGCTTCCCTCCACCCCTTCACAGGCCTTTCCCTCTCTCTCTTAAACCAGGTGGGTGGGTGGGACAAAATTCCACCTTAGCATAAAAATTATGAGGGAGAGTTGGTCTGTTCAAACTCTTTTATATCCCCTCTTCTCTTTCTCCTTGCTCTAATTATACCCCACCATCCCGTTGATTTCTTTCCAGCTCCTCCCACTCTCTTTCTGTCACTCAGTTTCTTAGACCTGCCCCCTCCCTCTGCTTATCTTATTCTGACTCCTCCCCCCAAATCCACCCCACTCCTCCTCTCTTCCTAGTCATTACATCAACCCTCCCCCCACTGAGCACCCTGTCCCTGGGAAAGGTGGTCCGGGACAAACTAGCCTGCCTCTGGATACAGGCAGCCCTCCTTGTCCCTGGATCCCCACTTCCTCCAATAACTTAGACCACACCAAGATTTCACTGGGTGCTCAGTTAGCCATATATTTTTGTTAAATACACCAAGTTGTTATTTACATTCCCATTTTCATACCTTATCCATACTCAACACATCCTTGTTACCAATTTCAAATTACCATAATTTACAATTGTTATTTTATTTTCCTCATCCCCAAGTGTACCCCTGGGATCCTTTTTCATCTTATGGTTGCCAATATTCCTTGTTCTGGCACCACTCTGGGTGTACACCCAGTAATGCCTATTCCCCGCCATCCAGGCTGGGTTTGTATATCCTCCCCTTTTTACAGTTTACCTATACTGACATGACAACATCGTTGTCGATGTTTAACATAATGAGATCCCCACCCCGTAAATGATTATCAACTCTGAGTCAGAGCTGATTTAAAGGGAAGCCATACATACGAAGGGTGAAATTTCACCCTCAGGTCCCCCACAGTGACATTTTGAAACCTGTTGAAATTGTCGCTGTGTGGGATTTTGCCATAAGGGTTTCGATGTTCGATCGGTACACTACTATTCCCCCACCCTTTTTCCTTTTTCTTCCATTAGCCATCTCTACCTTGTGATGGAAGATGGGCTTTCCCCAGCTCACTTATTGCCCCTTAAAACTTCTTTATGCCAAGCCTCTGTGGCTGCCACAATTTCTGAAATAAATAAGTAATTCCTCAGCTCCAACAGGTGTACCCCATCAGACCTGTATAACCCTAGTTCATCCTCCCCCAGACCTAGTGTTTTATGACCCTTCCCCCTATTGTCTTAACTCACACCCCAACCTTTCTATTCATCCTTCTCCTTGTTTGGTTCATTCCCCTCACATACCTACATACCCTCTTTGGCACTACTTCGGACCACACTATCTCTACCTTTGACCGCCATTTCAAAACCTCTGTAATGCTTTATTTGAAAGAAAATGTCCAACCATGACCTGGGTCCCAGGTCATTTCCACCTAAGTGTATAACCAACAGATGAGGTTCCAGTCATGTTCTTCTCATGTCCAGAAAAGTGGTACCAACTGTGCCCATCTCATCCCCCACACTCCTTTCCAACTTTTTCTCATGGTGATCCAATCCATGTACATTTACCTCCCCTCTGCCTTTAATGCTGCCCTGTTCTCCACCCAATAGATGAACGAGTGGCTGCAAATCCAAACTTCCAGCCATTTGCCATGACCTGTGACCATTGAAACAGACATCCATGAGAAACATTTTCCCTATGCAACCCCCCCGCCCCCATTTACCATACCGGTAACTTCAAGCCTGTACCAGGCCAATCTCTTGTAATAAAAACAAAATATTGTCAGTATTACAAACTTCTCACATATGTTTTATAACAGTTTGAAGTCCATCTCCCCTTTCTCTTTACCTCATCACTGGCTCCCCCTCGTGCAGTTACCTCTGATGCTGCACCTGTCCTAAATGAGTGGGATGAATAGCTCTTAGAGCCCTTCCCCATGAATTGTAAGCCCTTTTTCAAAACTGCCATCATTTGCTGACTCATTGCTGGGGTTCTATCCATGGGTATGAACAGGGGTCCCCCTCACTGGTCTCCCTGCTGCATATCCCAATAGATGTCAGACAGGGCATATACTGGGTTTGAGATGTCTTCTTAGTTAGACCATTGTCTGCTGCACCATCTGGTCTGTCTTAGACCTCCATAGCTTTAAGCCCACTTTGTCCCCTTGCCACAGCACATTTTCCCACAAAAGCCCTCCCTCCTCCCTACCTCCTGCTCCATCTTGTCCCAAGGCCTTGCTGACCCTGAAGGACCCATGGAACATCATGACGAATATGGCCTCAAAAAGACTTGCCTCATTTCCTGAGTGGCACATATAATGAAGACCCCCCCACCAGCTTTTCCAGCAATGTTTCTGAAATGGGGCATCTATTGTCTCATTCTTTTCCTTGAACCCATAGCCATCCCTCCATCATTTGCCTTATAACCTGCCCTTTTCCTGGCTCCCCCCACCCTTTTACCCGAATACCAGTCCAATTTTCCCAAGTGTATCCCATGGTGACATGTGCTATCCCACTCTGCCACCAGTTCACTATGAATTTTGCTATCTGTTCCTCTGTGATTGCCCCAGTTACCTGCATGCCATTGTTTTCCCCAAAAGTCTGAAAAATTATCCATGAGTCCTCATGCTTCTTTAAGAGTCCAAGTTGACTAAGAGTTCTGAAAGAGCAGCTTGGCTGCTTCCAGCCAATTTCCATGTCAGCAGGTACTGCTGTTTTTCTGTCTTTGGCCCCAGGATGATGGCTCGGAACCTGTCTAACTGTAGACAGGAGATGCTGTCAGCCATTTTGTTCCATATCCCCTCTACTTGACTAGCCCTGAAAGACATGCTCAGCTTCAAACCTTAAAACACTAGGTGCCTCAACACCCTCATCACCGTTTCAGACATCGCCCCCCTCCTGTTCAGTGCATCTACCACTGCCCTGTTGTCGTACTAGAAAGTCACCTTCTGATTATGTAAATCCTCTCCCCATACTATCATGGCCATGCAAACTGTAAAAATTTCCAAAAAGGTAATGTTTCTTGTCAAACTTTGTCTTGCACATAAGTCTGAGGCATGGAGTCATAATAATGTGGATGAAACAGTAGGGCAAATAAATCCACAGACAAAACTGTGTGCCCTGAAATAAGGTCAGGAAAAACACTGGCCCCAACAGAAACAGCACACACCATTTAGAAAAATACCATTGTCTTTTTTTGTTGGGGGGTTTTGCCCCTGTATGCCCTACTGTGGGTGACTTCATCCCTCACTCCCCCATGGTCTAAAAACAACTAACACTGAGGGGGTGTGGACTTTGGGGATGGGGCAAAACTCTGGGGGGGGGGATTTATTACAAAAAAAGCCACAACACTACGAAACCTGGGGGGAACTGAACCACAGCCCCAGGTCCCCTATTCAGCTGGGTGCTGGTGCCTTAGCCACTCTGCCATGAGAGTGGCTTGTCCAAGTACAGCACTGGCAGCAGCTCTAACACTTCCCCATACAGCGACAGGGGTAGCATTTATTCCCAAACACTGAAAACCCCTGTCACTGTACAAAGTTTAGTGCTATCTTCAGCACAGTTATTGCTGCACTGTTCAGGCAGCGCTGTATTGACCTGGTACCTGCATCAAGTCATGGCTCCGAAAACCATCTGCCCTTGAAGTATGCCCCCATGCCTAAACCACCTGCAGCATCTGTATACAGCTCCAAATCCATGTTAAACACCCATTCATCTTGTCAGAATGTTAACCCATTGTAGGACTCCAAAAACTCTATCCAAATCTCCAAATCCTCCCCGACTAATTTTGAAATGTCCACCCAGTAATGGGGTTTAGTGGCCTCGTTTGTGGCCCTGGCCAACTGCCTCATAAATGCTCAGTCTGGTGCTGTTGCCCTGCAAGCAAAGTTCACATTTCCTAATAATTGTTGCACCAGTTATAAGGCTACTCTTCTCACTCTTGGAGACCGAGGAGGATGCTGGGAACCTCCACAAAGGAGTCCCACAGGAGGGTGGCATGGGACCCAACAGGGGAAGGAAATAACTCCTGGTGGTGGACTCAGTCATTGGGGAGGAGAACTGGGAGAGGGAGGAAAGAATGAAGTAAGCTACCTATCTGGTGCCATGGCTTGGAGGGACAGGATGCAAATCCTGAGGATCATGGGAACAGCAGCATGAGAGAGGGAGCTGGACATCATTATCCACCTAGGGATAAATGACCTGGCTGGGAATGGGATCAGAGTAGTGCTGAAGGAGGTGGTGGCATTGGGGAGGGGCCTTAGACAAGTAGTATGCATGGTAACCTTCTCAGAGGTGCTGCCTATCTATGGCATGGGTGAGGCAAGGGTACTCCATGCCATGGGAGTCAATGAATGGTTTAAAAACTGGTGTGGAGCACAGGGTTTTGCTTCACTGGGGACTGGGGGTCCACCTGGAGGCATACAGACCTATACTGGCATGAAGGTCTGCATCTGTCTGGGAGGGGAACCAGGATCCTTAGTGGTAGGTTTAAATGCTTCATTGGCAGGCATTTAAACTAGCCAAGGGGAAGGGGGGCACTGAAAAGGATCAGGGAAATTTTGCCCCCACACAAAACAGGGTAGTTATTGAGGTAAATACCAAGGTAGAGAAGTCAATGGGGACCAAGATGGGATAAATCGAAAAAAAAAAGGCAAAGGCAGTAAGAAGAGGGATGGGACAAAAAGGGGTATGGCCATCAAAAAATAGAGGGTGATGAGTACCAATGCCTGTAGTCTGGGTAACAAGCTCCCTAAATTAGTGGCCTTGATGGAAGAGGGATGCCTTGATATCGTAGCAGCCACAGAAACATGGGACACAGAACCATGACTGGATGTCAGCATACCAGGGTACACAATTGACAGGAGAGACAGGGAGGATAAAAGAGGAGGAGGAAACGTAGCTCTCTACGTAATGGAAGGGATCACGGCAATGTAACTAAAGGGTAAACAGAAAGGAGAGGAGGCACTGTGGGTCACCCTGGAGACAGGAAATGGTACTACAATCTGCAAGGGGGTTGTATACAGACCCCCATCTGCAGGGGAGGAAATGGACAAGGAAATGACAGAAGGCATCCTTAGAGTAGCAGAAAAAGGGGAGATATTGTTGATGGGGGACCTGAAAATGCCAGATGTTAAATGGAGCACCTTTACTGCAGCCACATCAAAGAGCAGGGTCATTCTTGATGCCCTACATGGGGCATGCCTCAGACAGCTAGTGTTGGAACCCACTCAGGAGGGAGCAGTCTTAGACCTGGTACTCTCAAACGGGGATGGAGAGGATCTCAGATTTAGAAGTGGGTAGCCATCTGGGAACAAGTGACCACCAAACAGTGGGGTTCAAGATCAACACATCCATAGAGTCAAGCCATAGAAAAGAAAGAGTATTGAACTATAGGAGGGCTGACTTTGGCAAAATGGCAGAGTGCCTCAGAAAAGCAATAGCAAATGGGCAAGAAAGAGGGGTAGAGGAACAATGGGGAAAAATCAGAACTGCAATCAGAGAGGCAACAAGCCTTTGTGTAAAACAAAGACACAAAACAAAGGAAAAAAAACACTATGTTTCTCAAAAGAGGTGGCAGGGAAAGTTAGGGAGAAAAAGATACCATTCAGGAAGTACAGTGGTCCCAAGTTATAGCTCCCCTCACTATAATGAATTTCGGTTATAGTGAACATCCAGCCTGGCTCCCACTACTATCAGCACTTACTAGCACACAGTATTTGTGGGACATCACTTTTTAAAGTTAGTCAGGAGCACATGTAGAGTCAGTCAGGTTTGATTGATTTAATGATCTGATGCTGTTTCTTGATCACTTACACCTGCCTGCACCTGAGTTTAATTAAATAATCCACTATTTCACTTAAAACTGCACCAACATGAGCAACCCACATTCTGACCCCCCCCCCTTCCCTTGCTGCTGTCTGTCTGGGATCTTAAAGCACTTTGTACCTTCCAGCAGAACCCTGGAGCTGGCCCAGAGGCACCGTCCTTGTGCTGCCCCCACACTTTCCTAATTTTTGCCTGTTAGCCCGAGGCCTCATAACATGGTAGCGCATGTGTTTTGAGGCACACATGTGCTCCACAGCTCTGGTGATGGCCCCTTCCACTCTCCCCTGGCCTAATATCAGGGCTCCCCATATGTGGCATTGACACCCAGCCTCCACCATGAGGCAATTAAGCACAGAGGAGGTCCTCTGAACCCTCCAGAGGAGGAGAGCTTCCAGCTGAAAGCTCAATTAGCTCCTCGGCCTCCCCCCCAGCTGACCCCTGGTGTTCTGAGCTCAAGCACAAACACAGGTCTCTGGTGTGGTGAGAGATGTGGTGTCCGTCACCTCAACCCTCAGCACCACCGGGCTGGTGGTAAAATGTTTATTAATGAAAAACAAGGGCCAAAAGTTGTACAAATCATGGCTTGGCTTTTTGGCCATGATTTCTTCAACTTGTGGCCCTCATTTTTCATTAAAGAACATTTTGTTGCATTTAGCATTTCTGGAAGAGTTAAAATATATCTTTAGCTAGACAGTCATGGTGGGAGGCATACACAAGCTGCTGCCGGGCTTTGGATTGGGGAGAAGAAAAAAAACACAAGCAGCAGTTGCTTCTGCTCCTCATAGCATTTAAAAATGCTGAACAGACCAGAGAGTTACTGGTTACCAGAAGAGAGATGGGAGGGAGTCAGTGTAATGGAGGACATAGAGAGCTAGTAGCCACAGAAGCCAGTGTTTACCAGCACAGATGCAGGAAGGAGCATCTGTCATTTGATGTCAGGAACCTAAGGCAGTACAATGAAAGCAGGAGGAGGAGCCAGCACTGACCAGAATGAAAGCAGGAGGAAGGGACCTTAGTGGAGCTGCCAGCTGTCTCAATGGGAATGGACAGAATATTTTAAAAAGAGGTGAAGCGGGGTGGGTTTCCAGTTAAATGTGACACTTTTTACTTGATTCAAGAGGCAGTGTACTTAGAAACTGCAGTGATTGTTTGAATCTCACACTTTTGTGTCACACTTTAGTGAGGGATCAATATGGCAGCTGAATTGTTCTTATTTCAAGGGGGTTGTATTTATCTTTTGGGAAATGTGGCTGACTGGCACCTTTTTCCCATAGGTTATGCCAGATATACTATGAGTAGAAGGTGCCAGTCAGCCAATCTGGTTAAAGAATTATTGGACCCCATTGTATAATCTCTAATATCATACTCTATGGGGTGTTTGGAGGCTACAACAACCCATACAGTGCAGGATATTAATCGATTTTGTTTAGGGTCTGCAAAATGTTTGCTTCAAGAGAAAATATGGTCAGTGAATAACAAACTTCAGGTAAATTGTAACATACCTGAAGAACATAGCAAACACTAAAGGTATTTATTTGTTTTTTTGGTTTTTTGTTGACCTGGACAAGAGCTCACTTCAACTCCTTCAAGGAACCATCAAATAAAAGGGTCCTTGGGTGAAGAGTGAGTGGCCAAACATGAACAGTAGCAATCAAATCCAGGGCATCTCCCACTGCCTTATTATAGGCCAGCACAAGATCCCCAGGACTGATGCATTCACCCAGAAATCCCAATAAGTCCAGGACCATCAACAGACCATCTGGGGTAACCCCGCTTAAAGGGCGATACTGGACCATCTCCGTAGGGGCAGGCCCATTAGGGGAGCCCTGAAACTGAAGCCTATGGTGTGATGGTTAGACCAACTGACTGGTTCCATCCTCAAGTCCATGATCTCCATCCCCAGGAGGAACACCAGATCCAATGAGTGACTCCCTATTTGGGTAGCGGAGGTAACCACCTGTGAGAGGCCCAGTACCGTCATTAGCTGGAGGAGATTCTGAACAAATTGTGAGAGTTCATCGTCTACCAAGGCATTGAAGTCCCCCAGAACTATCTATCTGGGGGACTCTAGTACCATGTCAGTGATGAAGACCGTTATCTCCTGCAGGAATTCTCCACCATCACCTGGTGGATGGTAAATGAGGAATACCCACAACCTACATCTTCTCCCAAGATACACTCAAAGGATCTGGTGGGCCCCACTGGAACATCCACAAGGCTCAGTTCAGTCTTAAAAATAATGGCTATGCCTCCACCCCTATGATCCAGCCTTGGACGGTGTATCACTGAGAACCCAGCCAGAACAGCAGAAGCCAATACAGGACCTGCATTTTCATCCAGCCAGGTCTCTGTGATGCATGCCAGATCCACCATTCCAACAAGATCATCTATAATAACTGTCTTGTTCTTAATAGATCTGGCATTACATAACACTGCCCAAGTAGAATGGAATGGGATTTTGAGGAAGACTTCAGCTCCTGCCCACTAACTGCAGAGCCCTTGGGCATGGGGACAACACAAGGAGTACCTCTTTTCTGGCAGCATTTCGCCCCAGGCGTCTCCTGGTCCCCACTACCTAAATTCACCCTTCCCTTTCCCTTCCCCCACCAAAGCCAATTCTCCCCTTTCTCCTTCACCTCCTAACAATCCCTAAAGCTTGACACCTTATATAGGTCTCTGTTGGTAAATATGGACATTCAAAAGGATGCAGTTCCCTGAGTCTAGTGGGGGACTACTGCCTGACCATCTTTGAATCTTCCCAGCACATTCTCTAATACTATAAAAGTGCAGCACAGCAAACCACAACATTTACACACTCTCTCACTAATACTTTCCCACCCACTTACAATCCACCTAACCCAAACAAATATAAAATACAGAACAAAACAGTTACAAAAGAATATGAGGCTATTAATGGCAAATAGAGCAGATCCTAAAGTCTCCAAATTTTGAATTATGGTCCTGAGAGCTCCCACCTCTCAGGTAATAACCAAAAACAGTCCTTCACCAGCCTCCTCTCATGTAGACAAGGGGAAGTCCATAACTTAGTTCAATACAGTTCAAACAATTCAAAGTCTGACAGCCACTCTCACTGTCCATAGGATAGAAAGTGATCCAAAACCAGAAATAAAAGAGGTCTGACTGCAACTTGCAGCAGAGTCGTCCTCTCCTGATGCACCACTTTCCACTATTGGTCTTCAAGTGATTTTTCTGGAGAGATTTCTGCTGCTAGGTAATCATTAATTCGGCACCTCCAACACACGACTGTATTCACAGCAGACAATGGGGGCCAAACCAAATGCACCAGTTCAGGCAAAACTTCCATAGGGGCCCCACCAGCATTAACTCAGGAGGCTAATGCTAGGAATTTCTGTGTCTCCTGCTATGGCTCCTGAATGGTATAAGCCATCTGACTTACTCCACAGGCAGCCTAGGAAAAACCAGAAACAACTGGCTCACTCTTCAGCAGACGCAGATTCTGGACTCCTGCACAATTCACTGACCCAGCTACTGCCCACATAGCAAGCATGACTGGGACCCCGCACACTGCCAACCACAAGCCCCTGAAATGAAGCGCAAGTCCCCCATCTCAGGAACTCCTCCAACTCCTCGGTCAGTTGCCAAACGAACAATGGGTAACATTTCCGATAGCAGTACATCTCAACAGATCTTCCACTAGAATACAGTGCACCTAACTCCTGCTATAATTCCTCCATGGGTAGATTTTATCTTTGGCATCTTCAGTCTTGCCTGTCCTCCAGACCTCTTCCTTTCTCAATCCACCACAACTTCAAGTAATGCAGGTAAAAAAATTCTACTTCTATTTAGGATCACTGATCAAAATGATGACTTTTAACTTCAGTGTTTAGTTCAGTAAAATAAGCTGGGTGTTAACTCCATACCAAACCTTTCTACACCCGTAAACTCACCTGCTCTAACTTTCTCACTTGAAAGCCCTCACTACCATTAGACTAACTTAAATAAAATAAATAACAAAACTCTAAAAATTAGCAAATAAATGCAAAATAAACAGAAAACTAAAATGAAATTAAACTCAAACTGTTTTGCTGCTTTGCTACTCCCTGATGGCTAGCCCAGCATAGACACCTTCTTAGATCTGAAGTTAGGCTCACAGGCCTGTAAATCTAAGGAGTGGTTTCCTTGCATGTTGCAGCTGGGCTACCAGTAGTATACCAGTGGGCAGGGTGCTTTTCCTGGATCTGTTATCTGGGTGGGAAAATTGCTCTCAGTAATGTGATTGGTGAGTGTAGGGGGTGATGATGTGCAATAATGTGTACATGGCCTTGGTGACCAGAGGGGAGCGAGAGCTTGGAGAATAGCATTTTTAAGCCACAACCCTTTGTTGACCCTTCATTGTAGGTGGAAGCACATAGTGAGAGCAATGACAACTGCTCCGACACCCCCACAGTGACACAGCTGACCTGATGCTGAGTACCCCAACGCACACCTGTCCGACGGACAGGACCACGACTCCTGGCACTGCACATCCTGATGGAGAACACCATGACCTGCCACACAGCGATGTTGCACACCCTGAGCACCCCTGTGACTGAACCACCAAAAGTGCCCCACTGCCCACCGCCAGCCACAGTGCAGTGCTGGCTATGGACAATTCCCTAGCGGCATGGCAGGGTGCAGCATGCAACCTCTCCGAGTGGCATGTTGGTGTTGCATAGCAGGGGCAGATGACACGGCAACTGGCCAATGAAGCACAGGCTGACCATAGCCCAGTCACATACCCCACACCCTGTACTAGTCATCGCTGTGGGGGATGTTGCTGTGGTCTGTAGGGCGCTGTTAATGTTGGTGAGCTGTTTGTGTTGCTGTGAGGGGGATCAGTGTGGGATCAGTGTGGGGGAGTCACTCTCACTCTGTGCTTCCTTCAGATTGATGCTGATTTTTCTTTCTCCTATCACACATGCCATATCTTTAACACCTCCATTTTTTTCATCTCCATAGCAAGCTTCTGTCCTTTTTCCTCGAACAATCCTTTGCAAAAAATTTTATTTATGCCATATGGCATCTCCTCTTGACTATTGTAACTCCCCCTCTCTTTTCCTTTCCTAAGATTTTCCAGACTAGAGCATGGCCAAAATACAGCTACCAACAACTCTACATGAGAACGTAACCAAATGCCAATATTAAGAACTCCAAAATGTGTCCAAAATGCTACTACCTACAACATGCCCATATATATGTTATTCTTTATGATCTGCACTAACTCACAATCTCATTTGGATCAAGTTTAAAACATGTTATCTCCTTTGTAAAACTATTACAGGACTTAACTTACTCACATTGTAGCTCTTCAATCTGACCTCCATTTACACTCCCTTCCTCTGCTTTTCTAATACTGGCCACCTCTTTGTCCATCTGTTAAGCTGTTTACAGTTAGAGGTACTGCTTTCTTCTGCTGTCCCTGCCATTTGGAACAACCTAATTATGAGTGTACATCTAATCACACCTTCCTCTACAAATGTTACCAAAACATTTCTCCCTTGTTTGTAAGTTTTAGTTTTTCTCCTTATTATCTATAATATTTGGTTACTTTGACCATTCTATATATGTGTGCAATAAATCTTGCCAAGCTTTTCTGCTAAAATATAAATACCTTGCATGGGTGTTGGGGCATGATGTGATGCCAGGGGTCTTCTGCCATCTATTAACTTAACCCTGATAGAATGCTGTCAGCCAATCAGAATATTCCATTAAGAATTTATGATAATAAGATGAATAGATGAATGTTTTATATGATTGTATTGTTCTAAATTACTATATGATAAAAAGCAGATTACATGACTTGCACAGGTCTCAGTAAGCCACAGCCTATGGTGGGAGTTGAGCCTGTGGTTCCCTGCTTCACAGTTCTGTGCTCCAGTTTTATTGTAAACTAGTGTGCCATGTTTACAGAGTAAAAGAACTAATGACTCTTGACATCTACAGCATAAACAAGAACATTGTGAAAACCATCATTTGTTTCAGCTCTCCCAGCTGTACAACTGTGTGGAAACATGAGCTCACATAAAATGAGGTGTTGTAGTGTTGCCATCATTTTGAATATCCCTGGTTAACAGAGTGTAATAATAATAATAATAATAATAATGTTGATGCAGCTATAAACTTAAGAGTTCTACTAGAAATTTACTGTGATTCATTTTTGATATTGGGATATAACATGAATATGCTTGTGCTACTTATTAAATTGCAGACTGCTTCAATTACGAATATACTGCATATATTATTTTCCAAGATGTTAATAAATGACCAGAACTCCAGTTCTAATATATTTTTATATTAGCAAGACTGACAAATATGACAAATGGCCATTGCATTTGTATCATGTTACAAGCAATTCCCCCCAAATATGGAATTTCAGGATGCACCCTTTTTTATTACCAAAGACATTTTTTTTATAAAAACGTAACATTTTTCTCTGCTTTTAACTTATGGCATTAGAACTTATTGCTACATAAATTATTCTGATCTCACAAAAAGGAATAGGTCTTCAAGGCAAGAAATGGCACAAATACATCAAATCTTAGGGACAATTAGTAGGTTTTCATCATATGTCTTTTGTAGTAAACAAGATAGTTTCCTGAAATTCGTTCTTTTGTAAGATTATGTGATTTAAGTCCTGTCGATACTATCTAAAAATGTTGATTGTGAGAAACCTGAAAATAACTAAAGGAAGGATTTAGCTGAAGACTAAACCCGGGCAATGCCTCTTCCCAAGAAAAAAAAAACTAAAATAAAAGAATAATTATCTCTGCTTCTATAGTTAATGTTATATCCTTTAACAGAAAAAAGTATATAGTGCCAAATATTGTACTCTAACAACTGTCAAATGAAACTTGATTGCTTGTTTATTAAAAGAGAGATCAGCGTATTCATACATATTTAGCGACGTGCGAAATCCACTGATTTCATTCAGTGAAATAATTCACAAATTTCTCACATTTTGTGAAATATTTTGTGGGTGTGAAATACAAAACTCTGACCTCAAAATGCAGAATTTCACCCTCTAATGGCAGAATTTTGCCACTCACTGGTGAAATTCCACCATTTGTGGCGCAAAATACTGCATTTCAAGGATGAAATTCAGAATTTTGCAGTGTGGAATTTCACATTTTGCACCTGCAAATTATTCCATGAAATGTGCAAAATTCACAAAAAATTTTGCAGGGTGGAATTCCAGATTTTACCAGAACTTTGCTGGCAAAATTACATCTCTTTCTCTCTCTCTTTTCTCTCTCTCTCTCTCTCTCTCTCTCTCTCTCTCTCTATATATATATATATATATATATGTATTAGAGGCAAAAAACTCCATTTAATGCATTAGTTAGGGATGTTCCACAGTGACAAAAGTGAGGAAATTTGATGTTAGGTTTGAAACCCCCTTTGCACCCCTCCAGCCCACTCCCCAACTGGAATCAGGGTGTGCATTGGGTCATCGACTAACTGTCACTCCATCACATGTGGAAAGAAGCTGAGCAATAGGAGAATGGGGTGACAGTTAGGACAGATGACCCCAATGCGCACCCCAATTCCAGTTGGGGGGGTGGGCTGGAGGGGTGCAAAGGGGGTTTCAACCCTAACATTGAATTTCCTCACTTTTATCGCTGTGGAACAACCCTATCTGATGCATTAAACAGAGTTTTTTGCCTCTAATTTCCCTTCTTTTTGAGAATGATAATGAGAAATAGTGAATGTAATGTGGTGGCGGAAGCGTGGGGACCTGCAGGCCCCGTGCTCCCGCCACGTGATGTCTTGTCACATAGTAACATTGTGCCTGCAAACGCAAATCGTAATGTGCATGGTGACACAAAGCAAAACAGAAAGAGAAACAGTACTGTAGACAGAAATGTTAAAAACAACGCAACCGCAAATGAAAATGCAAAGGGTAACGCACATGGTGGCATAAACGTGAACGGTAAGTGAAATAGGTATGGAACCGCAAGCAGAAATGGTAATGGTAACAGTAATGTAAGCGCACAGGCTGGTTTTCCCCAAAAGCTGTATAGAAAAAGACAGTGAGTACAAAGAATGTATGCAAAATAATGACTCTCGGAACACAAAAATGAGGACTTGGAATAGTAAATTGCTTTTATCTCAGTAACCGTATGACATAGAAAAAAATGTAAAAGTCATATGAATTACCACTTTCCTGGCTAGTTTTGTACTTATGTCCTGTTAGGGGGCTAAGAATTTTTTTGACAAAAAGTCCGTATCTCGCAAAGTTTTCGAGATACTGGCCCTGAAAGGCGCGGCGAATGCCGTAATGTTATCCTATGGGAAACAAACAGAAGTTCAGACTGCCATAACTTTGCCTCCCTGTAATATTTTTTTCACCAAATCAATGACAGGCACATTTGTGGGATGTTGGCTGTGATCCCTGATAATTTCAGCCCAAAAGACCAAACCGTTATTTTGCAGCAGGGCACCAAATGATTGCTGCAATGCGTCGTATGCCGTAATGTTATCCTATGGGAAAAAGCATCAACTTTGGAGTACCATAATTTTGCTGCCGTGTAATATTTTTTCAACAAAATACTGAAAGGCACATCTATGAGATGTTGGCTGTGTTCCTTCCAAATTTTACCCCAAAACTCCAAACTGTTCTTTTGCAGCAGGGTGCCAAAGAATTACTGTTATTTTGGGCATAGTGTCGCAAAGTAGTGTTGTGATTTGCGAAAGCTTTCGCAAAAATTTGCAACACTTTCATGAGTGTGACACTACTTTGTGAAAGCACTTTTTCCAGAAATCTGAAAAACTTATTTCTGGGGTGTTTTACCCCAAAATAAAGACATGGCAAGCATCCTCAGTGCCCGACTAGGTGAATACAAAAAGAATTAGATTGCTAGAGGGTCTCAATTTTAAATGCCAAGCATTTTTCTGATCACTGACTGAAAATGAAATGGCGGATATGCAACAGTAAAAGGGCCATTTGCGACAGTAAAAAGTGCATTTGCGACACTGTCGAACTTTTTGTTAACTTTTCCCATTGACTTATAATAGGAAATTGTTTTTTGAATAACTTTTGAATCGTTTAATATTTTTTCATGAAATCTTCAAAAGGCACATCGAGGAACCTGGCCACACATTCCCTGAAGATTTCGGGCAGGTTACGCAAACCTTGCGACCTGTAGGTGCGACTGTAGAATTCCAGAAAAAGCATAAACGCATGTGCAGATCACGCCTAATACCTCCGCAGCTGTGTATCTGACTGGTACAAAACTTGGCAGATCCCAAGGTATATGAGTCTTGATCATGTATTCCAAATTTCCAGAAAATCCATCAAACAGTTGCAAAGTTATTAAGGTGCAAAATTTTGGGTTTAACATGTAAATGGCTCCTCAACCCTAACTATGGTGGCACTACCGTGCCACTATAATATATATATATATACTGTATATATATATATATATATATATATATATATATATACACATATGAGGCAAAAAACTCTGTTTAATGCATTGGTTAGAATTGTTCCACAGTGACAAAAGTGAGGAAATTCGGTGTTAGGGTTGAAAGCCACCCTTGGACCCCTTGCCCACACTCCCAACCGGCATTGGGGTGTGCATTGGGGTTGCCAGCCCTAAATCTCACCCCATCGGATGTGTGAAGAAGCAGAAGTATAGGAGAATGGGTGAGAGTTAGGACCAACAAACCAAAGCGCATCCCGATGCCGTTGAGTAGTGAGAGAGGGTGTCCAAGGGGCTTTAACCCAAACTGAATTTCCACACTTTTGTCACTGTGGAACAACCCTAACTAATGCATTAAATGGAGTTTTTTTGCCTCTAATTTCCCTTCTTTTTGAGAATGATAATGAGAAATAGTGTAACATTGTGCCCACAAACACAAATGGTAATGCGCATGGTGATGCAAAGCAAAACAGAAAGAGAAACAGTGCTGTATATAGAAATGTTAGAAACAATGCAAAAGGAAGCACAAATGAAAACACAAAGGGTAACGCACATGGTGGCATAGACGTGAACAGTAAGTGAAACAGGAACGGAACTGCAAGCGGAAACGGTAATGGTAACAGTAATGTAAGCGCACAGGCTGATTTGCCCCAAAAGCTGCATAGAGAAAGACAGTGAGTACAAAGAATGTATGCATAATAATGGTTCTTGGAGCAGAAAATGAGGAGTTGGAATACTAAATTGCTTATATCTCAGGAACCGTACGACGTAGAAAAAAAATTTAAAAGTCATTTGATTTATGACTGTCCTGGCTAGCTTTGCACTTAGCTCTCTTTAGGGGGCTGAGTGTTTTTTCTGACAAAAAGTCCGTATCTCTCACCGTTTCTGAGATACGGGCCCTGAAAGGCACAGCAAACATTGTAATGTTATCCTAAAGGAAAAAAAGAGAAGTTCGGAGTGCCATAACTTTGGCTCCCTGTAATATTTTTTTCACCAAACCACACAAAGACACATCTGTCAGATGTTGGCTGTCTTCCCTCCAAATTTCAGCCCAAAAGTCCAAGCCGTTATTTTGCAGCAGGGTGCCAAACGATTCCTGTAATCCGTCAGACACCGTAATGTTATCCTATGGGAAAAAATGTGAATTTTGAAATGCCGTAACTTTGCCACCGTATAATATTTTTTCAACAACATACTGAAAGGCACATCTGCGAGATGTTGGCTGTATTCCCTCCAAATTTCAGGCCAAAACAGCAAACCATTCTTTTGTAACAGGGTGCCAAAGAATTCCTGTTATTTTCCCACAGCCTAGAAAAGTACTGTCAAAGTTTACGAAAGCTTTTGCAAATTCATTCGACAGTGTCGCAAGTGTGAAAGTACTTTGAAAAAGTACTTTTTCCAGAAGTTTGAAAAACATATTTCTGGGGTGTTTTACCCCAAAATAAAGACATGACTAGCATCCTCAGGGTCCGACTAGGTGAATACAAAAAGAATTAGGTTGCTAAAGGGTCCCAAATTTAAATGCCAAGCATTTTTCTGAACACCAACTGAAAACAAAATGGTGGATTTGCGACAGTAAAAGGGCCATTTGCGAAGTAAAAACTACATTTGTGACATTGTCGAACTTTTTGTTAACTTTTCCCATTGACTTATAATGGGAACTTGTTTTGAATAACTTTTGAACAGTTTAATATTTTTTTCAAGAAATCTTCAAAAGGCAAATCAGGGACCCCGGCCGCACGTTCCCTGAATATTTTGGACCTGTCACGAACCAGCACTCCGTAGAGATGAATGTAGAATTCCAAAAATGCGTAAACGCGCACGCAGATCACGATTAATAACTCTGCAGCCATATATCTGATTGGTACAAAACTTGGCAGATCCAAAGGTGTGATCATGTATTCTAAATTTCAAGAAAGTCCATCAAACAGTTGCAAAGTTATTAAGGTGCAAAATTTGGGGCTTAACATGTAAATGGCTCCATGAGTCATCAGTTAATTTGTCAATGCAGGGAGCTCACTTCCCATCAGCATAATGCCTCCCCAATTAGTTTTATGTTATGGGGTTGCCCAATCTGCCTTGGCTGTTACCCCCCCAATTTGTTGTGTGCCAACAAGGGTGCCCAGTCCTCTGTCAGCTACAGCCCCCCCAACACTCAGGTGGCATGCTGGGAGCCCACACCAGTGTACCAAATGTCCCTGTAAAAAAAGAAAACCTTCCCACGATGTTACTTTTTTTTAAAAAAAACCTGTATAACAGAAATGGTCCCTCATTGAGTCCAGTGGCCCCTGCAACCCATGCCCATCCTCTGTGCACCCACCTCCCCACACTCCCCTCAACCCATACTTACCTCCGGTGCCTGGTACGATGATCTTCGGTAGAATGGGAACACATCTGCACTCTTCAAAGCTGACCGCGAACTGAAGAAATGTCAGTAAGCTGTATAATGGCATAAATAGTATTTTTTCAACTTTGGTGCATATCTTGGGCATTTTTTTGATTTTTTTCACCAAATTTTCAACATAGGCTTTTTGAGAGCCCACCTCATGAACAGTGGCACTGTCATTTCATTAATCAGTCCCAAAAGGTAATTTCACGGTCACTGCAAGGAATCACCTTTAGGATCAATTAACAAATCAACAGTGCCCCAGTTCATGAGGTGGGATCTCAAAAAGCCTATGTTGAAAATTTGGTGAAAAAATTCAAAAATATTACTGTTTTATGAGTGTGCATTGTGCAGTTTCCACGTGCACTCATAACTTTGCAAATTTGGAATATTTTCACTCCAAATTTTCAACATTGGTATTTTTTTTGCACCTCCACATGAACAGTGCAGCTGTCATTTTCAACACCCTGGCCGAAATGCATTTTCGCACTACTGGAGCAGAACCGCATGGTCACTGTGGGAAATCAGTATTCGTGACAGATTATGAAAATCACAGTGACATTGTTCATGAGCAGAGGTCTCAAATACCTATGTTGAAAATTTGGTGACAAAAGTCCATATAATGACTGTTACATGTGTAAGTTGCACAGTTTTTATGCACACATGTAACTTCATGAATCTGTAATATTTTCACTCCAGATTTTCAGCATTTGCATTTTTTTACACCTCTTTATGACCAATACAGCTGTCATTTTTTACATCCTGGCTGAAATGTGTTTTTGCACTTCTGACACAGACTAGCACAGTTGCTGTTGGAAATCAATGTTTGGGACAGAGTATGAAAATCACAGTGACACTGTTCATGAGTGAAGTTCTCAAAATACCTATGTTGAACATTTGGTGACAAAAGTCCATAGAATGACTGTGTTATGAGCGTGCATTGCACAGTTTACATGCACACAAGTAACTTCATGAATTTGCAATATTTTCAGTCCAGATTTTCAGCACTGGCAGTTTTATACACCTCCTTACGAACAGTACAGCTCTCATTTTTCACATCCTGGCCAAAATGTATTTTTGCCTTTCCGGTGCAAACTAGCATGGTCAATGTGGAAAATCAATATTCGGGACAGATTAGGAAAATCACAGTGACACTGTTCACGAGCAGAAGTCCCAAAATGCCCATGTTGAAAATCTGGTGACAAAAGTCCATAAAATTACTATTTTTATGAGCGTGCATTGCGCAGTTTCCACACACACTCATAACATTAAGGACTTGTAATATTTTCACTCAGGAATTTCAACATTGTCAGTTTTACGCACCTCCTTGTGAACAGTACAGCTGTCTTTGTTCACATTCTGCCCGAAATGTGTTTTCGCACAATGGGACGGTCACTATGGGAAATCAACATTCAGGACAGAGTAAGAAAATCATAGTGACGGTGTTCATGAGTAGAGGTCAAAAAATGGCTATGTTGAAATTTTTGGTAAAATTATTCCACTAAATGACTGTTATGAGCATGTGTTGTGCAGTTTCTACGTATGCTCAAATGTTTGAGCATTTTTAATATTTTCACTTCAGTTGTTCAAAGCTGCCTTCTCTTCACACCTCCCTATAAATGGTACAGCTTTAATTTTCACATCGTGCCTGAACTGTATTTTCACACATCTGGTGCAGAATGGTGCAGTCGCTGTGAGAAATCAATGTTTGGGACAGATTAACAAAATCACAGTGCCACTATTCATGAGCAGAGGTCCCAAATGCCTTCCTGAGGTGGGGATCGCAAAAGACCATGTTGAAAATTTGTAGTGCAAATACCAACAAATGCCCAGGCATTAGGGTTTCTAACCATAACACCCCCAATCCAACCCATAATGGGGTTCCGGTGCCCTCATCTTCTCTGAACCACAAACACATCTTCATTTTCCAAAGCCTGATCATGGATTTAGAAAACAGGTATGCATTTCACTGTATTGCAATGGGAATATGAATCTGGTGGCATAACTTGTTCTTTCTGCTGGGAACTGTAGTCCTACCAACCTGTGTGTATCAACATCAATTCCAAATGATGACTTTGACATTGACAAATACTTGTTTACTGCCTGTTTTGGTCACATCAAACAAATCCTACATTCAGCCACTTGCTGAATGAAATTAATTTCCATTATTTTCTGCGAAAAGATTCCTGATAGAAATAATTGCAGCATTTAGAAGAAAACAGCAGAAAAAAGGTACAGTTCATTAGTTAGACTAACAGATGCAACATTACTCAGATGGATGAACTCATGGCTTTGTGACATACTGACATCAGTGTCTCACTGATTCTGAAAGGGACACTGTCAGTATTTGGGACAATTTTTATTGTGTAAGTAATCAGACCCCTTTGCCACTTATATGCCTACAAATGCCATAAAGTCTTAATGATTAGCACAAAATCTGTATATCTTGATTTGTTTGTTAAAAAAACTTAATTCAATGTTACTCAAGGTTATTCTCCACTGGCTGATGCTCCTGCATTTCCACTATTTAAATATTGTGCCAAACTGCATATTAAGATGTTTGTAAATGAGTTAGTCATTTTTATGGCACAGTGGATTACTACGTTATACGAAACTATGTTGTGCACTAAACTCAACAATGTCATTGTTCTTTAAAAACAAGCCTTCTAACCCACTTATCCATCAACACTGATGTGCATGCCTGGAACCACAGCTTCACTTTAAAATCATCAAATTCAATTGGCTAGAATGCTCATTTTTAAAGAAGAATAGCATTGCCATGGTCAATTCACAATAATGTTTCATATAATGTGTAAGACTACTGTGCCATAAAAAATGTTCAACTCATTCATAAATGAGTTTATGCATGATTCAATGCCATGTTGAAACCATGAATGTGTAGGTGCATTGAAGAGTAGAGCATAAGCTCAGGTCCCTGTGAATTATTTTTTTTTAAATCATTTTATAAAGATGTCATACTAATCAAGGAGGACGTATGGCATTAGTATGTGTAGAGATGACAAAAGACTCCCTGGTTACATACACAATAGAACTTTTACCAAAAGGAGACAGTGTCCTTTTCAGTAAAAATCTGATTCATCCTGTGCAAGTAATGGGCCATCATTTAATAATATTTAAATATGCAGTTTTTTTAATTATATATTTATGGTGCTTTTTCCCTGCTTTTCCTGTCCCCCTTGCTCTTGCATTCTTGGCACTAGTGCATGCGTGTGTAGGCATGCGCACACCATGCATTGTGGGATGCCCCACTCTACAAGTTACCCGACACCCACCTGAACTCCCACCAGGCCTCCACCCAGTCATGGCAGGACTGCAGGAGGGTGACCCCCCTCCTGGGAGAGGAGAGGAGAGCCACTGCTCAATCCTGCTCCCACCCTTCACCCCCATGCCTGCACCCCGACTACCCGAGATAGTTTCCTAACCCAGGTCACTGGCATGGTGCAAGGTGTGGCGTCCAGCACATCAACCCTCAGCCCCACTGGGCTGGCTATAAATGTGCAGTTTAATAATATGCAGTATATTTTTTATTATATTTTGTATTCCACCATCACCAGTGCTGCCTCTTCTGTCCTGACTCACAGACTTGTCTCATCGCCTCTCTGGCACTTACACTACCTGCAAGCTCCTGTGCCTCAGTGCACCTCCTACTCTGCAATGGATTCTTCAAGGGTTGTTCAGCTGCCCCTCCAGCTCTATAATGAGGAAAGAATGACCAGTTAGGAGGGCCTGAAAGTATGAAAATAACTGGTATCATCTTGCATTTTTTCTGGTTATTGTTTCTTGTTTTCACTCTTCCACCCAGATTTTGACAATGTAGCCCCTCCGGCTACATTGCGAGTCTTAGACCTGCCAGACTATTGCTTAATTATATTACTCTATTCTTGAGAATCAGGATGTACCTGGATGGGTGCTCGATTAGTAAGAGTAAGACAAGGTCGATCTCTCCCCCAGCCTGTTACTACATGAGCATGAATGGGAATCCCTCACAAATATATGCATGTTTATAAGGTCCCCCCAAGAATGGCAGTTTGAAGGGCAGTCAAAATCACAGAAAAAGCATCCTGCTCATTTATCCTGGCTGCCACTTGATAAATTCTAAACAATAATTCACTTCATTTTTTTATTCCACAGTGTGACATAACTTTAAAACACACTGCCAAGCTGAAAAGAAAAAGAAAAAAAAAACATTATACCCACAGACTGTAGTCATGTTTTAATTACTGAGTGGAAAGCATGGATGAGAGGGGAGACAAGTTAGAGTGCTGAAGTGTTATTAGAGAAAATGGTAGGGAGTGTTTGACTGGGACCCAAATAACAAAGTTGGGTGTGCTGCAAACCACATCATGGCATGTTAGCCCAGTCACTATAGTAAGAAGGTCTCGTTCAGGAAATAGAACTGTTCAAACATTGCAGTGCCCATCTGATTATGGAGCCTCACAGAGGATAAGGCAGACTGTGATGCACTCTTGTCCTCCCTCCCACATTAGCCAAACCTAAAAATGGATCTTTCCATTTTGAAAGAAATCATAAACAAAGTTAGATGTCTGCATGTGAATGTAAAGAGTATTTTCTCATATTTGGAAGATGACTATTAAAATGTTTCTCATCTGTGTTTTGACTTTAATGGCTATTTAAGAATTTTTAATAATTAATGAATTGTTCAAACCTAACTGTACAAAGCCTCAGATCTGAATCCCAGTTAGTGTGTTTTCTGTGTAAATAAAATCAATATGCTCAATAAAATAAACACATGCAAGGCGAAGAACGCTGAGAGCTGGCACGCAGGATTCAAGATATTTTGCATCATCCTGCTGAAAAAGAAGCCAGAGCTGGCCATCCCACTCCAAGCGTACTCTGACACAATTAGGGATGCTTAAAAGTTAAGATGGGTTATGGTTTCTAAAATACGATGAGGCTTTTTGGAAAAGGATGGCAGCCCAGGGGGATCTGAGATGTAATTGCACCTAGTCAGAGCTTTGGGTACGGATGCTGTATGGCCATGGGAATACCACGGGGGAAACCAGCAAAAAAGGAGGGTCAACAATGGTCACAAAAACCTGCTGGGGCTATAACAAGACCTTGTGAATGTGGGTGAACTGCAAATTCAGACATGTATGTTTCAGATGTGAGGGCAAGCATCCTGTGTCCCTCTCTAGAATAGCAAGGGACAGGCAGAGCTACCAACAGCAGAGAGAGTAGGCCATTCAGGCCAGGGGCCACCAAAATGGTCGTGATGGGCACTATCAAGGGAGAAGAAGGTGGGGAACCATTGGGCGTGGGTCCTATAACATGAATTATTGAGGAAACTAAAGTGGATAGCAACGAGTGGGCAGGCAAGGTTTTCCTTTGGCCCAAATACCTGTTCAAGCCCCAGGTGATTCAAGAACGGTCAAAGGGTCACCAGCATCAGGTGGGGAGGGAATTTCTGAGGCAGGGTTTTCCAACGGCTTCAGGTTATGTTACACAGGGCCATGAAGGATGACACAAGCAAAGAACCTGTGTTCAGTTAAGGATCAGGAAGAAGTAGTACTTAAGAAGGTCAAGAGGGAGGTGGCAGCTGGCAGGGTGGAGGGACCTTTTAAGATGACACCTTTCAACAACTTGAGGATATTAATTTTAGGGGTGGTCCCTAGAAGCAAAAAGGTGAGTTCCACTTGATCCACCACCTGTCATACTCAGAGGGTGCATCAGTGAATGATGGCATACCAGCCGAGCAGAGTGCCGTGTCATATGCAACACTGGATCAAGCGGTGGACCTGATCAGGTCCTCTGCAGGGAAATGGCATGCAAAGACAGACACCAAGTCTGCCTTTAGACTTCTTCCTGTGCAACCAGATGATTGGAATTTGTTAGGATTCCAATTCTGGGGTCACTATTACTTCAACAACACCATGCCCATGGGGAGTTCCATAGCATACCACAGATTTGAAGTATTTAGCAAGCTGGGTACAATGGGTTTTTGGAGACTGCTACTGTCACAAGGAAATGGTGCACTACCTAGATGTTTTTATATTAATAGGCATTAGCAAGCAGGAGAAGGCAATGAAATTAGGGGAGTTCAAGAAAGTGTGCAAGGTCATTGGCATCCTGCTAACAAGAGATAAGACAGAAGGGCCAGCCAAAAAGCTGGACTTTCTGGGAATTAAAGTGGACATGGAACAAGAGTTGTTCTGTTTGCCCAGGGACAAGGTTATGAGGCTGATGGGATTGCTGCAGCATGTCATGGCTATGAGACGTATACCACTATCAAAGGTACAGCAGCTTTTGGCCCATCTAAATTTCACTTGCAAAGCAATTGGCCTGGGTCAGGCATTCACTCAGAGGTTGGAGAAGTGCACAGGGAAGGTGAGGTTGGCACATCATTGGGTGGACATCCCAAAGTGGGTGCTACAGGACTTAGTGGTTTGGGGACAGTTATTAGACAGCTATAATAGAATCACCTTTTGGCAGAGGGAATGGTTATGTAATAATGATCTGGACCTTTACACAGATGCATCAGGGGCTCTGGGGATGGGGGCATACCGAAGAGGAGAATGGATCTCTGAGGCCTGGCTGCCACAGTGGCAGCACAGGAGCCTGCTAAAAGACATCACTCCATTGGAATTATTCCCAATCTGGGTGGCTTTAATTGTGTGGGGTCAGAGGTTGACTAACCAGAAGGTAAAATTTGATGTGACAAAAAAGCAGTAGTCGAGGTCATTAACAGACAGAAAGGGTCTACTGAGACAGTGATCAGGGTGCTACATCAGATAATTCTTGAGGAGCTTAAGCTTAATTTGTCATTCAGAGCTAAGCATATTGACAGGTTAAAAAACAACATCACTAACAGCATGTCCTATCATCAGTTAGACAGGTTCAGGTCCCTGGTGCAAGAAGCCTCCATCCAGAGGACTTTGGTAACCACCCATTTATGGGCAGTTGGGTGGAGCGAGCTTGGCACTGTACTGAAGCTCTTGGTCTGCTAACACACAGAAGGCCTATGAAGAGGCATGGGCAGTGTTCCAAGAGTTTCACTAGCAGGAGGGCTTCCAGGAGAGTGAACCTGTTACAGAAAGCCAGATCATGCAGCATATGGTGGTCAGATGGGAAAGAGGGATGACACATGCAGCCATGAAGGTCCAAGCAGCAGGGATAGGTTAGGTCTGTTGCACCAGGGAATGGGCAGAACCAAATAAGTTCAAGGTGGTATGGGGTAGTTGTGACTCCAGGAGGCCATTATCCAGTGCCTGCTGACCAGGTTACTGGGGGATTTGGGACAGATATGTGGTTCAGTGGATGCAACATGCCTATTCCAGGCCTTTTTCATGGTCAAAGCAGAAGGAGCATTCCTGGTGGGGGAATTGGTGGCACAGAACAAGACGCTGGGGCGGGGGCTTCCGGTTGTGATGGCCACCAGCTAGTTGCACTCTACATCGCTCCTCCGACTCCCCCACTAGATAGCACTATTATTTAACTTAACCTTGATCTTAACAGCAATGGAACAAAAGTTAATACTTAGCTTTAAATCATTCTACCATTAGCAAAGACCAGGAAGCGTGCAATTTTTATGGAAACTGAAATGAAGCCTCAGTGACCCAGACACGTGCCACCACCATCCCCCAAGGAGGACAAGCCATCAAAACAAAACAAAGCAAGTGGCTCAGGGGACAGTCCATCCCCCACCCTGTTAACTGAAGCAACCTTTTTTGAGGGGTTGGCACCAGTCAAGGATTCACTGCAAGAAGTGGTTGGATACTTGCACTCTTTAAAATCCTCAATGGCTTAACTAACAATCAGAACAAGTGACAATGAAACTTGCATTTCATCTGTAGATGACTGGCAGGCTCAAATGGACACTGAGGTTACATCTTTTTGGCAAAGGCTCCGTAAGACCGAGGAAAAGTTAGAGGATTTGGATGGAAGGTCATGATGCAACAATTTGGTAATACTGGGGTTACCAGAAGGAGAAGAAGGGTCTAACCCTATCTCATTTGTACAAAAGTTTTGTGCTAAAATAGCTGAGCCATCTCCAAATGGCCTAGCTTACATTGTAGAGCAAGCGCATAGGGCCTTGAGACCTACACCTCCAGTAGGATCACCCCCACGGCCTTTAATATTTCATTTATTAAATTACCCAGATAAACAGGTAATCCGGGATAAGCTGAGGGAGTTCAAGTAATTCCAGTGGGATAACCAAAAAATTTGAGTAGCACAAAACCTTCCTTCAACAGTGCTGCAGAAATGTACCAAACTACACCCATTAGTCACTAAGTTAATAGCCGCCGGAATCAAATTTCTGATGAGATACCCAGCCACTCTCCAAATCAACAAGGAATCATATTGGATTTAGTTCGAGTAGCTCAGTTCAGCAACTATGGAGCTTAGAAAGTTATACCCAGATCTCTTCAAGTGAGGGAAGGACTATCGAGAGAATTAAGCAAGCAATCTCTGACTGAGAATTCTTAGATGAAATGATGGATAACGCAAAATAATTGCTAACCTCTTGGTACATTATGAGACCTCTCATATAGCTAAAACAAAGGACGTATTCAAAGCAATAACAGGGTGTGCAAGGAGCCTCATGGAAAACCGAAGGACCCTGTGCTCTTTAAGTATTTTATGGTTGTTATTTCCTTTTTTATGTTATTTTCTCATGCTGTTACTGTATTTTACTGGAAAGAACATCTAGAAACACAATATAACAGCACTGAAGCCTTGTAAAGAACCAGAGTATTCTGGGTGGTATCTAAGGATTCTACTGTTATTCTTTTGCTTTTGTTAATTTTATTACTAGGCCATTTATATATATATATACAGTATATCCCAACAGTAGAAGAATTTATGGTATTTTAAAGCAGACTAGTTGCCGTTTGCTATATTTGGTAAGTCTACTGGTTTAGCATAAATAGTAGCGATTTGAAGATATGTAGCTTGTTACAATGTTATAATATAAATCATATGGTTCTTCAAAGGTAAATAGAGTTATGGGGTCAACGTTGCAACCATGTAGTTGTTATTGGTGTGGGGAGGGGAGGAGGTGGGGTCGGACTGTTTGGAGGTTGAGAGTGATTGCAACCAAATAAATCAAGGGAGTGCAGTCATTAGGACTGGGGGTTTTAGTTCATTATTTGGGATATGGATAGTTTTCTTTTTTGATTCAATGTTATTGCACCTCATTTGCGATGTTTACCAAAGGAACTTTGTTAAAACAGGAGCCACTGAAAGGGGAGCTGGCTGGAATTCCAATCAAAGCAGTACTACCCTAAGCTTTTCTATAAAAGGAAATGATCTGAGGAACTCCAAATCCAAACTATACATATGTACTATATCTAAATACTATTTTCAAGATAAGTAAAACTATTTTAATATGGCAGTAAGATTTATATCATGGAATGTCAAAGGGGCTCATAATAGAATCAAAAGATACCAAATTTTAAAACATCTGGAAACCTACAAAGTAGCATAGCATTTCTTCAAGAAACACACCTTTTAGAAACTGAGGGCAACCTTTTTAGACGAAGACAAGTGGGAGAGGTATATGCCGGTGGTAATGCAACAGCACAGAGGGGAGTGGCAATCCTGGTTAGCAGGGCAACTCAATTTAGGCTTAAATGAAGCCAAGCTGATATACAAGGGAGATTTATATTCTTACAGGGTTTATTGAACCATGTCGATGTGATATTGGGATCAATATATGGACCCAATATAGAATCGCCTGAATTTTTCATGTCACTCACGACAGCACTGAATTCCTTTCCCCGCTTACGCATTATTATAGCACATGATTGGAACTTAGTGGTCTCACCAGAGTTAGATAAATCTACCTTTAGAGGTTCTAATCTTTCGCCAGCCCAGAGAGCTCAGAGAGAATTTATGATAAGCTTTAGCCTTAGTGATCCATGGCGACTACTGTATCCAAATGTTAGGGGATATACTTTATACTCCTCTGCACATAAAATATTATCCTGGATTGACTACTTTTTAGTAAATAATATAATTTTGGAATGTCTGATAGGCAGTGGCATGGCTCCATGTACCTTCTCCGACCATGCACCTATATGGATGGAAGGTACAGTTACTATCCACACAACCAAAAGTACTATCTTGAAACTAAAGGTCCAGCTTCTCCAGCATAAACAAGTAGTAGCAGTCCTTAAGCACACAATTGAGCAGTTTCTTTTACATAATCAGGGTACTATAACTCAAATTGATAAATTGTGGTGTGCCTTGAAGGGCGTGGTGTGAGGGGAGTGTATTAAGCTTTCTTCAACTCGGAAAAAAAAGAGAGAAATGTATTCGACTTCACTTCTTTCCCAAATTAAAACCCTGGAGGAGCAATTATTGTCTTCCCATAGTGAAGATGAAGTTGAAGGCTTGGCTAAGTTAAAACACCAATATACGGAGAATTTGAGAGAGCAAGCCCAATATGCCATATTCAAAACCCACGCTAGATATATTGAACAGTAGGAAAAAGCTAGCCACCTATTTGCCCTGTGATTAAGAAAACAAGAAGAGTCCAGAATAGTGATAGCACTTAATTCCCTTAAAGATAATTCTCTTCTTACTACTCCAAAAGAAATTGTAAAAAAATTTGAAAATTACTATAGGTCCCTATATTCCCCCCAAGTGCCATCTCCTCATAATTTAGATATATAAGCATATCTAAATAATCTTCCACTCCCCTATCTCTCACAATTACAGGCAGATGCCCTTACAAGTCCCATTACCCAACAAGAACTAATGGAAGCCATTAATTCATTACTAGAAGATAAAGCCCTGGCCCAGATGGCTTTCCACCCTGATTTTATAAATTATTTAATGACCTGCTTTCACCTCTGTTATTAAAAATGTTCAACTAACTATGTGAATTTGGACTGACTGATTCATCTTTTTTGGAAGCCCTTGTCATAGTACTCCCTAAACCGAATAAATCCCAACAACTTGTTATCAAATACAGTCCAATTTCCAATATGAATTATGCTATCAGACTCTGCCAAAATATTGGCTACTTGAGTAACAAGGGTTTGGACACCATTACTTAGCCCTGAACAAGTGTTTTTTCTTTGTTTTTTTTTGCAGGAAGATCCTCCGCTGACCATCTTAGAAAATTGTTCCATATCTTTTCTGCATCTCTGTTGGCACCCTACCCAATGGCTATGGTTTCCCTAGATGCAGGAAAAAGCATTCAACAGAGTCAATCGGACATTTTTATTAGAAGTTTTAAAGAAATTTGGATTTCCCCCAACATTCATCAGATGGATACAAACCTTTTATACTTCCTATACAGCTAAGGTTTATTGCAATGGAGTTTTCTCAGACCTTTTTCCCTTACACTCTGGAACATGCCAGGTATGTTCTCTTTCACCACTAGTTTTTAATTTATACCTTGAATCACTTTTATGTCACTTAAAATTTTCCCCTTTAATTAAAGGCATTCAGATAGGCAAATGGGATCTACGCCTATCAGCGTATGCTGATGATATCATGTACATGTTACTGAACCCTCGACTTCCCTACAAGCAGCAATTCCAATAATAGAATCAAATGGAACTTTATCTAACTACAAACTGAATATAGAAAAGTCCACAATAATGCCGTTAAACTCCCATACTCACAAGCTACAGATGATAGGCATACAATTAAACTGGGCTACTACCCTTAAATATTTAGGCTTAACTATTACACCAAATTTGTTACAAATCAAAAAATTGAATCTGGATGCTTTATTAGGAATTATACAACAAGACTGAGACAGATGGACTCCCATATATTTATCTTTACAAGGATGAATTAACATAGTTAAAATGAATGTGCTTCCCAGAATATTCTATCCACTGAACATGCTTAATTTCTATCTTCCACAATCGTGGTTCCAAAAATTATAACAAATTATTTCCAAATATTTATGGAAATATAAACCACCAAGAAGATCATATACTAAACTAGGTGCAACCAAACAGAGAGGAGGACTTAAAATTCCAAACTTTTTCCATTACTATTTAGCCAGTCATATGGTAAAATACCTCTAATGGTTTCCCCAAAACCATGATGGGGCAGATCAGTACTACATACCAATATGGTTATAAATTGAACGGCAAGCGATCAAGCAAACTGGTATTTCCCTGACTAGTCTATTATATATTATCCCTAAAATGGGCCAGATCATCCTGAAAAATTGTCTAATTCATATGTCGTGGAAAGTGCATACTCAACTATGTAAAGCCCTTAAATATAATAATGTAAATGATATATCCCAACCTTTACACTTCAATACAAACTTTATGCTAGATGACAAATATTTAGAACCTAAGAAAGACTCCCCTGCTAAGGAAATTAAGGTAATGGACCTATCACGCTCTGGTAAAATTAAATCTACCTCTGCATTATTGCTTTCCTTACACCTCCCCTCTAACCAAGTATTTAAAGGTTATCAAATCAGACACTTGTTGATTAGTAAATTTGGAACAGGTATTTGAAATACAAACCAAACAGAGCTACTAAACACATTCAACACCTTGGCCTGGAGTATGCATGCAATTTCAAAAATTACAGCAATATTACACCCAACAATTTATCAGGATATCTTGGGAGCATCTGCATACTGAGAGGCTCAATTTCCAAATTTAGAGCTAAATTGGGACAGAATATGGCAAGCAGTCTATTCCTATATGTCTAATGATAAACTTCATCTCATGCAATTTTACATATTGCACAACGTTTACTATACCCCAACTAAACTGGCAGCCATGGGTAAAGTGAAAGACTCAAATTGTACTAGGTGTGGTATGAATAAGGGCACTATCTTTCATATTATATGAGATTGCCCTTCAATAACACCTCTATGGCAAACAATTAGAAACAAAATTGACCCTCTACTTGGATTAGAAAACCTCTTTACCCCAGAAATATGTATACTGGGAGATTATTCCTTAGTTCCGATCCAAGAAAGAAGATATGCTATGTCACTGTTTTCTCTTTCAGTGAAATGACTTGTATTAAAGCATTTGAAGGATTCTCATTTTATTTCTTATTCTGA
Source organism: Neoceratodus forsteri (assembly GCA_016271365.2). Classification (NCBI taxonomy): domain Eukaryota; kingdom Metazoa; phylum Chordata; order Ceratodontiformes; family Ceratodontidae; genus Neoceratodus; species Neoceratodus forsteri. The sequence continues at coordinate 1,159,458,045 of CM057458.1, forward strand.
ATGGTTAAATGAGCTCCTATTTAATTTGAGAATAGAGAAAATGATTGCAGTCTCAGACATTCCCCATTACTGTTTGATAAAAAATGGGGAAAATTATATACTTTGACATCAATAATCCAACATTAAGTTCTGAAACATGAATAACTAATTATTAAGAAAACTGTTCCCCTCACTGTGGAGGAATGTATCTAAATATTTTTCTAATTACTGATCTGACTGTTATTTTATTTATTTTTCTTTCTGGAACACAGCAAGCTCCTTAGTCTAACAATTTATAATGATCCTTTGTTTAGACCAGAATCAAAATATTTGATCATAATCTGACTATTGAGGTGCAAGGGGGAGGAGGGAGAGATAAAAATAAAAATAGAGGTGTAGTAGTAATAATTATTATATTTGAACCATTGTAACAAAAAGGCTCATAGATCATGTTCTGTTCATTGTCAATCAATATTACATGCCTGTTTCTAAATACGTACAACTGATAAACAAATAAAGTATATTAAATTTCAAAAAAAGATGTTGGGGGGCTGGTTATCATGGAGGATGTGACCTGGAAGCCGGGTTCAGTTTCAGTATGGCTAAGGAAGTCTAAAACTGACCAGGTCAGGTGGGGGTGGCTATTAGCAAGGCTAGTAAACCAGAGCAAGGTTGGTGTGCAGTGGCAGCCCTTAAGGAATATTGGATAATATGGCCAAAAGGGGAGAGGGCTTTATTCATACATGGCAATGGGACCCCAGTCACATGTTACCAAGTGGCTGTGGTCTTCAAGAAGGGTCTGGCCTTCTTGAGGGAGGATCATAGTTTGTTCTCTTAACACTCCTTTAGAATTGGGGTGGCCTTGGAGAAGGCAGAGAAGGGGCAGTGGAGGACATGATCAAGGGGATTTGGCAGGTGGAGATCTGACTGCTATAAAAGGTATATAAGGCAGATGATTTACCATTGTCACATTTATGTACCTGCAGGTGTCAGCCAGCAACAACAAATTTGGATTGTGGGAAATTCATCTGTATATAGAGCAGAGACATGCAGCATTTATGCCTGGTGGGAAGCAGCTACACATGGACATTAATCGGATGAGGGTGCTATGGAAAAGGTTCCAGGGCATGTGCTCAGCCCAGCTTTTACCAGTACTGGAGGAGTTTAAGAGGCAAGGGAAAATGCTGGATTTGTTAATAATTATTTTGGGGTGGTGGAATGATTTAGAGAATAAGGCCTGGGGAATACTCCTGCAGGAGATCTGGCGGGATCTTGACACCATTAAGTGTTAGTGGCCTGAGATGACCATAGGGTGGTTGTAAATTATTTCCAGGAGGGTGTTATGATATGCCCATGACATTAAATCAGTTTGAATGGTGAGGAAGCACCTTAACAGGAATTTGGTACTGGTTGCACATGCAGCCGGGGGGATTTAAATTTCCCATAAGGAATTACCTTATTCACTGCCAGGATATTATAGAGAGGATGGGGTGCATTTATCCATAGTAGGCAGATCATGTTTCATTGGCAGCATTAGCAAGGCAATGGAGGAATGGGAGGGGCAAACACATGAGGGTCAAAGTCCACCATTCCATTGCAACCTGGAGGTGGGCTGGTGGAGGAAGAAAGGAAGTAAGTGGGAAAAGAGGGGCAGGGGAAGGGAACTAAATAAGAGGTGGGGAATGGGAAGGAGGGGAGGGCACTAGGCACTGGCTGAGGTCAACAGCATCAGATTGTTGTAGTAAAAAGATGTAACAAAGAGAGAAATTGAGGTGGGATCATGGTTGGAGGCACAAGACCATGAGTGCAGGCTGTACAGAGGAACTTGGGTAGTGTGTCAGGGTTATGCACCTGAGCCCCGAGAAGACCAGAGTGGATGATGAGCAAGAAAGATCTGCAAAAGGCCAAGTTGGAAGGTAAATGTAGTGAAATAAAGTAATATGTAAAAAGTGTATTATGAATATGGTGATGTTTGATGAAATGTATCATTTTATAGGTGGATCCAATAAACACTTGCCTTTTAAGCACCCAAATCAGTAGCAAAGAGTGATCATTTCTGGGGGAATCCCTCTGACAAATGGGGTTGCCAATAAAAGGCAACCCATGTTGTCAGGGGTGCCATTAGAAATGCTAAAAGGAGGACGGGACAGGTGGAGTTAGGAGAGGGGATAGGAGGGTAGAGTTCAGTTAGGAAAATGATGTCACAAGGGGAATATACCCAGGTGGCTCAGGTAAGGAGCTGTTAGGACAGGGGGTGGAGCCTGTAGGAGTCCTAATAGGGGTCTTTAAGGGGTATAAAACAAGGTGAGAGTAAGGGATCTCCCTTCTTTCTTGCTAAACTCACTTTGTACCAACCCACAGGACAGAAAGCCTCAAGGCAGTGATGTGGAGGGGAGCAGCACATGCCCAAGGAGGGACTGATATGGGCTGCTGAGTGAGGGTGGCAGGACAAATAGAACAAGCATTTGGTGTGCTGGGTGAGGGTGGCAGTGAGAGGGTCTGCCATGGTAGGCATACAGTTGCACAGAGGGAATGGCCAAATTCTGGTGACAAGAGGATAGCATATAGCAGAGGAAGAAAGGAAGTGGGGGGAAGGGACAGCAAGGGAGGGAACTAAATAAGGTGGCAGGGAATGGAGTAGTGGGAGGGCACTAGGCATGGGCTGGGGTCAACAGCATCTGACTGTGGGAGTAAAGAGGTGTAATGAAGACAGAAGCTGGAGAGGGGTCATGTTTGGAGGCACCTGACCCCGAGTGTCAGGCTGTACAGAAGAACTTGAATGGGGCATCACGGTCATGCATCTGGGCCCCAAGAAGACCAGAGTGGACTATGAGAAAGAAGGGTCTGCAAGAGGACAAGTCACAATGTAAATGTTATGAAATAAAGTAATATGTAAAAGGTATATTATGACTATGGTGATGATTGAGGAAATGTATCATTATGAAGTGGAACAATAAACACTTGCCTTTTGAGGACACAAATCAGTAGTAAAGAGTGATCATTTCTGAGGGACTCCTTCTGAGAATTTCTTTTTCATGTGACTTCAATTAGTTGCTACTCACACACTAAAACCTCCCTTCAGAATTAGTCACATGGCTAAAGGATGAGTCTAGAAAATATTTATTGGAATACAGAATTTACTAAATGTTGAAATAAACTTAGTTATAAATTATTTTAGGCTATGTAAAACCCTCATCAAGTGACTCAAGCTGTATGTACTAGGACGTAAGTGTCTTTCTTTGTAACAATCACATTATACACATGTTTTTAGGTGAAGCTTGCTCTTGTGTGTTGAATTGATTTATTACCGCTAGTATAAATGTGAAGGTGTTGATTTGGCTACTCATATTCACCCCCTGAGGAAAAAACAGTTTTTCAGTCAAAGCGCTGGGGAAAGGATTCTGTCTGGGCATGTTTGGCCACAGTAAAATACTGAATTAATTAATACATTGATCTCCATGAGTGCTGTGTTTTTTTTTTAACTTTACAAATAGTTGGCAGCCCAACTCAGTGCTGCCTGCAAACCAGTGTGCACTTTTTTGTTGTTTTCACAAAACTGCTGTAAGGTGCAGCTGGAGGACATCACAGTGTCTAGCTCGAGGAGTGTCCACAAACACTATATGGGAAAATTGGGATCATTTCACTAACAACTGTTCTGTTACTCTGGATTAACTAAGATTTTTGCACAAGGAAAACGTGTTGTAAATTATAAGTAATTTGATCACAGCTCCACTCTTGCCTGTGGAATCCAGCTCTGATAACAGTTTGGGTGATGAAGAGGACTTAAATTGCCTGAAAAACCAGGAGGATTCTACTCTATGCCAAGAGAGAAGAAGACATACAGTGTTCAAAGAAGGAAGACTGGATGTCGTGAACCTGACTTTAAAAAGTTTATTCCAGAGTCTGGAGAAGGAGCACATAAAGGAGTTGAATCAGTATTACAACAAAAATTTTTTGGAAAGATATATACAACTTGGTTTCTCACTGAGAGACTTGCAACTTGAGAAAACACTGACATCTGGGTTTGAATACAAGGACTTGAGGAAGGAATGGGAAGCAACTGCAGTGGAGTGCACCAACAGGCTGATTTGTGCTTTGATTAATCGTGACATCGAATTGCAGAAAACAGCAAACAAGGAGATCAAATGATTACAAGCCCTAAAATCTGTGCACAAAGATGAGCAAGAATTTAACTCTCTTAGTAAGCTGTATTGCAAAAAAGTGAATAAGTACAAACAAGAACTGATTGCCAGAAAGGGAATGAAGTTACTGAGAGACAGGATTGCAACAGAGGTGAGGTTTTTATTTCAGAGTAAAGAGACTGCTCGGGCAGCAATGGGAGGTCTAATTCAAGGAGAAGAGATAACTGGAATAAAAACAAAAATCAATTACATGAAAAGCACAACAAAGAAACTGCTATATTTGCTGAGAATACAAAAGCTCCCACACCAAATGAGACAGGTATGAGTCAAGTTGCTGAACTTAATTTAACTAATTTATCACCTACACTGGACATTTTTTAGAGAAAATTCAGAGGGTAGAGAAACAGAACCCCAAAGGCAAAGCTCATCAGGCAAAATGCACTATACTAAAAAGATGAGGAGGGGAAGGAGAGGTAAATCAAAGCACCAACATACAGATGAACCTGAAGAACATAGACTAAGTATAATTGACTTACCTGATACCTCATTAACTGATTTAAAATCAAGGTATTAATGAAAGGTTTTTTGTTTGCACCAACCTCTAAATCTGATTTATTTAAATTCAAAGTGGACATTTTTAAGCTTGTAAGAAAATGTACGGTTAAGTGCTTTTTCTCCAAACAAAACAAAGCTTAACACAACTGCCACCATGGGGAGACAGGAGGAAATATATGATGAATTACTCAGTTCCAGGAGGTTCCTGACATTCCAGTCAATGAACAGCAAGAAAATTAACTCAGCTGGGACATGAGTTATTGGGGCTTTAACATTATTGACCAAACAGATGTTTCAGACCTCTTAGGGGAATGTGATGTATCAATGAATAACCAGGACCCACAGGAAACTGAGAGAAGAAAGAGCAGCTACAAACCAAAATCTGCATTTAGTCCTCCAGTTTATAGTGCTGCCCTTGTGACCTTTGAGAGATTATTAAATGATGAAGTGAACAAACTGTTTAATACTGACAGATTAGATTACTTTAGAAGTCCTACAAAAGAGGAATACATGACACTGGGGGAATTGGAAAGGTTAGAAGGAGTAGTCTTCAACAAATCTGACAAAGGGGGAACATTGTTCAAATGAATGAAGATATGTACATAGAGAAATGCATGAATCTGTTATCTGACTCTGCCAGTTATCAGAAACTAAAGAATGATCCCACAAATTGTTTTATAGGGAAACTGTGTGAATTTTTGGAGATTAGTTAGAAATGTAGTTGGCTGTGCAAAAATAAGACAGATTTTATGAAAACAGATTATTTTATAATACCAATCTTTTATATCTTGCCCATAATTCACAAGGATACTCCCCTCCCATCAGACCTACTGTGGCAGGGATGGGTTTGATCATACACAACCTACAGTATGTACATTCTTACACAGTTACTTGCAATGCCATGCTCCCACACTCAAGTCATTCATCTGACACAGTATGGACTTAATGAGCAAACTGACTGATAATCACTGGGATGTTAATTTTAGATTGCTAGCTATAGATGTTAGCAGTTAATACACATGCATTAATCATGACTCAGTTATAGAGGCAGTAGATAGTTTCCTGCAACACCAGACTGACATTTCCCCAAAGTTTGTAAAAGATGCTATTAGAGTTGCACTGATCCATAATTATTTCCTCTTCAACAAAGAATATTACATAGAGATCTGTGGGACTGCTATGGGAGCAACCTTTGCCCCTTCATATGCCAACCTTTTTATGGGACACTTGAAAACCAACATGTCGATGACAGTTCCAAAAAAAGATTTCTGAACCAGATTGATACCTGGTTCAGATTTATTTAGGACATAATAGTAATCTGGAAAGGGGAGCAAGAAACAATAAAAGATCTGTCAGGGAATCACATTGACTGACATTCACACAGGAAACAAACAAAAAAGAAATGTTGTTTCTGGACTTACAACTGAAAGGGAACACAGAGGAATATATATACAGGCTGCAAGGATTCAAAAAGAGACAGCTTGGAACATAATTCTGCACACCAATAGTGCACATCCCAGAAAATTAATTGCATCTATTCCATATGGTGAGTTAGTCAGAAAAAAGGAACTGCTTAGTGGAGGAGGAATTTCAGAACCAGACAAACACATTAACACAAAGGCTATCCAGAAGAGGGTACTCTGATACCATATTATATGATGCACTTTCAAAAGTAGAAAAGTTAAAAAGGTCTGACCTTTTGACCCCCAAGAACAAGAAAGTAGGAAATGAGAAAGCAAGTAGAAATGATGTTGTGACATTTGTCACAGAATTTAACCCAGTGTCTGGCAAAGTTGGGAGACTGGTACACAAATTCTGGCCAGGTTTTGCTATATGACCAACTATTAAAAGAACAAATTTCTGACAAGCCTAGGGTTACTTTTTCCAAAGGCAGAAATCTAGGTGACAAACTAGCAAACAACCACTTCAGCTCTACAAGGCACAAGTTCTCAGGGGTTGGCTGGTTACAGACTAAGCTGAAGGGCCTGTTCTGCTGTGGTAGATGCAATATATGCCAGTATGCTGACACAGGTAAAACATTTGTAAAAGATGGTAAAACATTTACGATTACTGAATTCCTAACATGTACTACACCTTTGTAGTTTATTTGTGCTGGTACCCTTGCAACTGTTATTATATTGGTAGAACCACAAGGCCTGCTAAGCTGCACATTCCAGAAAATGTAAGAGCAATCATAAATGATAATTTGTATAATACCATAGGGGCATTATGCCCTTGCACACAAAAGAAAAAGCAGACAGAGATTTGTTATTTTAGATCATGTCCAGAGCAACCCCACAGGGGGTGATAGGGTAAAGGTACTTTCCCAGAAAGAAACTAAATGGATAGTGAACCTAGGAACAGCAATACCATGTGGTCTAAATGATGACGTGGATTTTACACCATATTTGTAAAGCCACAAATGAATCTCGCTTTTCATTTTTTGTTTTCCTCTTACAGATCACTGTGATCATCTTTTGAAGAATCACCTCAGACCCCCCCATCAGAAATACTGCATAGTTGAGGGCTGAAAATGGTGTACGCCCACTTAGAACAGAACCAGTTCAACAAACTTGAACTAGGAGAGAGGTCTTTCCACACTTTTGTAATTAAGCTTGATCTTTCCTCCTTTCACTACTCCACCCTACTGGAACTCCCAGACAACAACCTCAAGATATATTTTGATCACTAGTAGAATTCTTGTTTCCCATCTTTTTGATAGAAGTTTAAAAGAAAAATACAAGAAATTTAAACTAGCAGAACAACTACCTTGTGTTGGTTCTTATCCCTCTCTCCCCATATGTTTTTCACTCCTTCTTGATACCTGCCTCCACATGTTTGATAAAGATAATTGATTATTTTTCTCAACATTTTTTGCATTTCAGTTTAACATTTCAAGATTCTCTGGATGCCAGCCATTGGTAATATATATTTATATATATATATATATATATATATATATATATATATATATATATATATTCATTGTATATATATATATATATATATATATATATATATATACAGTATATATATATATATATATATATATATTTATATAGATATATTAGAGGCAAAAACTCCATTTAATGCATTAGTTAGGGTTGCTCCACAGTGACAAAGCGAGGAAATTCAGTGTTGGGTTGACACCCCTTGCCCCCCACCCACAGCCCCAACCAGCATCAGGAGCGCATTGTGGGTTGCCGGCCATAATCTCTCACCCCATCACATGTGTGTAGAAGCAGAGGTATAGGAGAATGGGGTGAGAGTTAGGACTGACAACCCCAATGCGCACCCTGATGCCAGTTGGGGGTGTGGGCAGGGGGTCCAAGGGGGGTGTCAACCTTAACACAGAATTTCCTCACTTTTGTCGCTGTGGAACAACCCTAACTAATGCATTAAACAGAGTCTTTTGCCTCTAATTTCCCTTCTTTTTGAGAATGATAATGAGAAATAGTGACTGTAATATGGCAGCAGGAATGCGGGGCCTTCGGGCCCAGCTCATCCACCACATGTTGTTTTGTCACATAGTAACACAGTGCCCACAAATGCAAATGGTAATGTGCATGGTGACGCAAAGTGAAACAGAAAAAGAAACAGTACTGTAGACAGAAATGGAAAAAAGGACACAAATGGAAGCGCAAATGAAAACGCAAAGGGTAACGCACATGGTGGCGTAGACGGGAACAGTAAGTGAAATGGGTATGGAACTGCAAGCGGAAGTGGTAACAATAACAGTAACGGTAATGTAAGTGCACAGGCTGGTTTTCCCCAAAAGCTGCATAGAGATAGACCATGAGTACAAAGAATGTATGCATAATAATGGGTCTTGGAGCCGAAAAAGAGGAGTTGGAATACTAAATTGCTTATATCTCAGGAACCGTATGATGTAGAAAAAAAAATTGAAAGTCATATGATTTATGACTTTCCTGGCTAGTTTTGTACTTAGACCCCAGTAGGGGGCTAAGAATCTTTATGACGAAAAGTCTGTTTCTCACACCATTTCCAAGATACAGGCCCTGAAACACGCAGGAAATGCCGTAATGTTATCCTAAGGGAAAAAAAAGAGAAGTTCGGAGTGCCATAACTTTGGCTCCCTGTAATATTTTTTCACCAAACCACTGAAAGGCACATCTGTGGGATGTTGGCTTTCTTCCCTCCAATTTCATCCCAAAAGACCAAACTGTTATTTTGCAGCAGGGCACCAAAGAATTACTGTGATGCGGCGGACACCGTAATGTTATCCTATGAGAAAAAGTGTCAACTTTGGAGTGCCGTAACTTTGCCGCCCTGTAATATTTTTTCACCAAACCATGGAAAGGCACATCTGTGAGATGTTGGCTGTGTTTTCTCCAAATTTCTGCCCAAAAGACCAAACCGTACTTTTGCAGCAGGGTGCCAAAGAATTGCTGTCAGTTTCCCACAGCCTGGAAAAGTATTGTCGAACTTTGTGAAAGCTTTCGCATATTCATTCGACAGTGTCGCAAGTGCGAAAGTACTTTGCAAAAGTACTTTTTCCAGAATTCTGAAAAACATATTTCTGGGGTGTTCTACCCCAAAATAAAGACATGGCTAGCATTCTCAGGGTCCGACTAGTTGAATACAAAAATAATTAGGTTGCTAGAGGATCCCAAATGTAAATGCCAAGCATTTTTCTGATCGCTAACTGAAAACAAAATGGTGGATTTGCAACAGTAAAAGGGCCATTTGTGAAAGTAAAAACTGCATTTGCGACACTAGAACTTTTTGTTAACTTTTCCCATTGACTTATAATGGGAAATTGTTTTTTGAATAACTTTTGAACCATTTAATATTTTTTCACAAAATCTTCAAAAGGCACATCAGGGACCCCGGCTGCATGTTCCCTGAAGATTTCAGACCAGTTGCGCAAACTGTGCGACCTGTAGAGATGACTGTAGAATTCCAGAAAACTGTAAATGCATGCACAGATCACACTTAATAACTCTGCAGGTGTATATCTGAACAGTATGAATGTTGTCAGATCCCAAGATCTATGGTTCTTGATTGTGTATGCCAAATTTCAGGCAAATCCATTGAACGGTTGCAAAGTTATTAAGCTGCAAAATGTTAGGTTCAACCCTAACAATGATAGCACTACTTTGCTACCATAATATATATATATATATATCTATATATATTTTATAGTGGCATGGTCGTGCCACTATAGTTAGGGTCGAGCGGCCAGTTACATACTAAAGTCAAAAGTTTGGATGTTAATAACTTTGGACCCGTTCAATGGATTTGCCTGAAATTTGGAACACATGTTGGGGTGCTCTAGGTCTCTTGATCTGCCAATTGTGTTTCTGTCAAAGTACCAGTGTTTGTGTACAAAAGCACTGAAAAATGCAAAATTATCCATTATTGGAGGCACCTTTTGGCATACTTATTGTGGTCCTGCATGGCTGTTGTGTTGTGTGCTGCTCTGCATGATGGCATGTTTGAGAGAGCTTTGGTGGCTGAACAAGCCACTTTTTGTTTGGTGAAAACATATTAAGGCATTCAAAAGTTATGGCACTTTTAAGTTCCCATTATAAGTGAATGGGAAAATGTATATGTATATCTTGCAATCAAAGAATGGGGGTTCTGGCCATCTCGTCCTGCCAGGTGGTCAAAGAATTTGCAGCTTTGCGGTTCAAAAATCTTTGATCCTGAGGAATTTCAAAAATTCTTTGACCGTGAGGTCCGCCATCTTGTTTTCAGTTTTCCAATTGCACAAGCACAAATATCTCGGCACAGGGGTCACTGCGGAAGTAAACCTTCTATGGGTTTTACTCAGGGGACCCCGGTCTATCGAGCCATGGCTTTGGTTCTATCCAAACTGGTCCAAAAATAGAGTTATTAGCTTTTAAAGTCTTCGTTCACGGCTTGCTAACGATATTTGATCGCGAGCCGACAAATTCTTTGATCGCGAGAATCTTTCATCCCGATCGTGCATCGCAAGCAAGGGATGAGATGGTCAGATTTCAAAATTGATTTACTCAGCCCAGGGGTGGCCTACACCGTAAAATGAGGGTGTGTTTTACTCAGGGGGCTTTGTTCTGCCCCATCTGCATATCGAAAATAATCTTATATTTATCCCTGGTAGTCTAGCGCCCCCCCAATAAAATATTAACATCCCTGGTAGTCTAGGGGCCCCTCCAATAAAATATATTAACTTATATCTATTGTCCTGGTATTCTATTGCCCAACCCCCTGTTATTTTTGAGATCCCTGGTTGTCTAGTGGCCCCCTGAGCTGTATTGTTTTCTTATAAGTAAATGTTAATATCCCAGGTAGTCTAGCGGCCCTCCCAGCATATTTGCAATACATAATGATTTAATATTATACCTGGTAGTCTAGTGGCCCCCACCCATCCATCCCAGCCCAACCAGCACCCCCACCTTCCCAGCCAGTGACTGGCACAGCCCTCCTGTCACCTCCACAGACAGCCACCGACTGTCTGCATTACAGTGGTAATTCAAAGAGGCACTCTGAAAATATTTCTGAGTGCCTCTTTGCATTACTACTCATAATGGAGACATGGGTGGCTGTACATGGAGATGGGAGAAGACTGTGCCAATCACTAACTGTGAAGAAAGTACTGATAATACTAGGATGGATAAGTGAAATAATGAGATCCACTAGACTACCAGAGCTATCTACATCATTATATATTTCATGATACTGGGAAGGAACTGCTAGACTACCAGGGATATTAACGTGTACTTATAAAAGAGAATACAGCTCAGGTGGCCATTAGACTACAAGGGATCTCAAAAATAATATTGGGTGGGGGGCACTAGACTACCAGGGTCTACATATAAGTTAATATATTTTATTGGGGGGCCACTAGACTACCAGGGATGTTAATATTTTATTAGGGGGGTGCTAGACTACCAGGGATAGTTGTAAAATTCTTTTTGGTATGCAGATGAGGAAGAACAAAGCCCCCTGAGCAAATTGCACCCTCATTTTACAGTCTGGGGTACCCCTGGGCTGAGAAAATGAATTTTTAAATCTGGAAATCGCATCCCTCATTTTTTTATTCATGAGCAAGCAATTTCTTTGATAACAAGGATGCAAAAATTTTGACCGCGAGATTCTTTGATCACAATCGTGCATTGCAAACGAGGGACAAGATGGCCAGATGAAAAAATCAATTTTCTCAGCCCAGCTGTGTCGTAGGAAGTCAAACGAGGGTGGGTTTTACTCAGAGGGCTTCGTTCTGATGAGCCATGGAAGTGATTTACTGTGATTCTGTTTATTTTTTTAAAATTGCAGAGTTTGAAATCTTTGATCATGAACCTTCAAATTCTTTGATCACGAGCCTGCAAATTCTGTGATCGTGAGATTCTTTAATCGCGATTGTACATCATGAACTAGGGACGAGATGGCCCATTAAAAAAAACAATTTTCTCACCCCAGGGTGTCATAGGAAGTTAAATGAGGGTTGCTTTTACTCAGGAGGCTTCATTCTGTCGAACTGTGGAGGTGGTTTACCGCAATTCCTTAATTTTTTTGATTTATAAGGTTTTTAAATCTTTGTAAACCTGCAAATTCTTTGATCATGGGCCTGCAAATTATTTTATTGTGAGATTCTTTAATCGTCATCTTTGATTGCCAGGAAGGGACAAGATGGCTAGATTTTTTATAATGGAATAGATAGGGAAATTTTAGTAAACTTTGATATTGAATATCTTGGGAATGGTTTGGTCTTTTGACTTGAAATTTGGAGGGAAGAAAGGCAATATCCCACAGATGTGACTTTTCATGGTTTGGTCAAGAAATAGTGTAGGGCAGCAAAGTTATGGGATTACAATTTGATGTTTTTCCCATAGGATATCATTATGGCATTTGACGCATTACAGGAATTTTTTGCCACACAACTGCAAAATAATGCTTTGGTTGTTTGGGCTAAACTTTGGAGAAGAGAAAGCCAACATACCACAGATGCGCCTTTTGGTGGTTTGGTGAAATAATATTACAGAGCAGCAAAGTGACGGCACTCCAAAGTTGACGCTTTTTGCCATAGGATAACATTATGGCGTCCGTTATGTCTTTCAGGGCCCGTATCTTGGAAACGGTGCAAGATACGTACTTTTTGTCAAAAAAATGCTTAGCCCCCCCCCCCAAAAGGGGGCTAAACATAAAACTAGCCAGGAAAGTAATAATTCATACAAAATTTTTATTTTTTTCCTATGTCGTACGGTTCTTAAAATATTAGCAATTTAGTATTTCAAGTCGTAATTTTCTGCTCCAAAGTCAATTATAATGCATACATTCTTTGTTTTCAATTTGTTTTTCAATGCAGTTTTTTGGGGAAAGAAGGGTGTGCCCTTTTGTTACTGTGCCAGTTAACGTTTCCAGTTGCGCTTCTGTTACCGTTTGCATCACCATTCCCATCTACGCCACTGTGTGCGTTACAGTTTGCTTTTTTCATTTGCACTTGCATTTCCATTTTGTTTTGTGCTACTGTTGCTGTTACCGTTACCGTTTGCATTTGCAATTGCGGTACCGTGCCCATGCGTGTTACGGTTTGTGTTTTCATATGTGCTTGCATTTCTGTTTCTGTTGGCTTTATTGTTGCTGTTACTGTTACCATTTGCATTTACAATTGTGGTACCATGAATGTGTGTGTTACCAGTTGTGTTCTGTATGCACTTCTGTTTGATGTCTCCGTTTACGTAACTGTTCAGTTTTGTCTCACTTTGTGCTTGCATTCCTATTTCTCTGTGTTACCATTTACGTTTTCATCACCATGTGCGTAAGCCTTTGTGCTTGCATTTCTGTTGCACTTACTGTTACTATAGTCACATAAAATCATGTGGTGGGAGCTTGGGTCCCTTCAGGCCTATGCTCCCATCAACTTGCACAACTTTCTACTTTTCTATTCTTTCTTAAAAAGTATGGATATTCTGTGCAAAAAACTTCATTAATGCATCAGTTAGGGTTCTTCTTCAGCAACAAAAGTGAGGAAATTTGGCATTAGGATTCCCACCCTTTGCACCTGACCCTCTCCCTACCCCACCAGTAGGCATCGGGGTGTGCGTTGGGGTCATTGGTCCTCTCACCCCATTCTCCTACACTGCACCACCTCAGCTTGTTTACACGTGGGATGAGGTGAGAGTTAGGACCAATAACCCCAACGCACACCCCGATGCCTGCTGGTTGGTGTAGGTTGGGGGTGGGGTGCAAGGGTTGTGAACCCTAATGCCAAATTTACTCACTTTTTTTGCTGTAGAAGAACCCTAACTGATGCATTAACAATGTTATTTTGCATAGAATATATATATATATATATATATATATATCATACACACATATATGGCAGACACTAGCATATAAATGGTAGAGGCTTACATAAGAATATACCCACCTCTTCCATGACATATACAGTAAGTGTACAATGTTTATAATCCCCCCTCAAGTGTAGTCCTGAGCTATTTAGTCAAATTCCCACTTGAGCAGTTTATTTATTCTATGATGCATTTAGGCCACACTTCCCTTTCTTATCTTAAGTTTAGAGTGTAATAAATTATTCGTAAAACCTCCTCTCAGACATACAGCATATAGCAACTGCTGTTCTAACGTATTTCTGATGTTGCAAAGTTACACAACACCAGAGGAAGGGAATGTGAATTTGAAGGAAGATCTGGACAGCCTATGCAGCAGTGCAAACCATAGCTCAGAGGTAGAGATACTAGCATGGGATGCTAGATGTTCTATGTTCAACTCCTAGTGGTTCACATTTTCCCTTCTTCATTGTAATTCATAATCTAAATTTACCTAGCAGTGGCTTCTTTAAACTGCACTGAGAAGGAGTTGACTGGCTGATGTTCTAATGTATTTCTGATATTGCAAAGTTTTGCAATACCAGAGGAAGGGAATGTCAATTTGAAGGAAGACCTAGACAGCTTCTGCAGCTATGTGAACCATAGCTCAGAGGTAGAGTTACTAGCATGGAATGCTAGAGGTCCTAGATTCAAATGCTGGTGGTTCACCTTTTTCCTTCTTCATTGTAATTCATAATCTAAATTTGCCTAGAAGTGGCTTTTTTAAACTGCACGAAGAAGGAACTGCACTGACCCTTACTACAGGATCCTCCCACCCCTCTGCTGCTGAGTGGACCGGCACTTGCTCTGAGCCAGCTCTGACTGAAGCCTCAGCCTGTCTGCACCATCAAGGACCCTCCTGCCCCTGCAGGCACCTCTGCTGCAAAACAAACTGGCCTCTGCTCTGAGCCAGCTGTGCCTGAAGCCTCAGCCAGTCTGCACCATCAAGGACCCTCTCACCCCCGTGGGTGCCTCTGCTACTGAGTGGGCTGGCCCCAGCTCTGAGCTGGCCATGCCTGAAGCCTCAGCACATCTGCACCATCAAGGACCATCCCACCCCTGTGAGCATCTCTGCTGCTGAGCAGAATGGTCCCTGCTCTGAGCCAGCTGTACCTGAAGCCTCAGCCAGTCTGCACCATCAAGGACCCTCTCACCCCTGTGGGCACCTCTGCTGCTGAGAAGGCTGACCTCTGCTCTGACTTGGCCATGCCTGACTCCTCAGCCCATCTGCACCATCAAAGACCCTCACACCCCTGATGGAACCTCTACTGCTGAGCAGACCAACCCCTGCTCTGAGCTGGCCGTGCCTGAAGCCTCAGCCCATCTGCACCACCAAGGTATGCTGCACACAGCTGGAGAAGCCCAGCTCCAAAGCCACCAATTCAATTGGCTGTCTTGAGACTGTCCATGGCTACCCATTGACTGATTTTCTCTCTCTCTGCCTTTCTCTTTTGTGGTGCCACTTTTTAAACTTGCGCTGCCCTTTTTTTGGCAAAAACAAGTTTCAGTACTGCAATTTTTTGTCTAGAATTGCATTTAAAATGGAAGTAATTGTTTTATCTGCCTAAATTATTTGATAATTTTTTGCCTAGACTGCCTAGACTGTTAAGTTAATGTTAACTGTTGCAACTGCTAGATTACAGTGCTAGTAAATTTATCTGTGGTACCTCCCTACTTGCCACTGCCTCAGCACCAATTTCAACTTTCCTACCCTCTATTTTTTCTCTTTCTCTGCTTGCTTCATTTTTGCTTGCCCCTTCTTACTTTCCTCCATTTTCCCTCACTGTGCTCCTAAACCCTTGACCCTTGAAGAAACCAGCCACTTGCTTGACTTTTTTTTCTCTCTGCTCCAAGCCTCATATGGCAAGAAATCTTGGCTAATCCCTCCCAGCAGACACTCAAGCAACTCCCCCATTGTTCTCTCTCTGTCTTGGGGCCTCTCACTTGCATGCCCTTCCCCGTGTAACTCTCTCCATTGAATTCCCCTCGCATGCCTTCTTTTTTCACTCCCTCCCACTTCCATTGTTTGCCCCAAGCCCTTCCCCTCGATGAGCCTGGAACATGCGTTTAATCTTCTGATCCACATCTTTTCTATCCCTTTCCACAAGACACTCCCACCCCTGTAGGTGCCTCTGCTGCTGGGTGGACTGGCCTGTGCTCCATGCTGGCAGTGCCTGAAGTCTCAGCCTATCTGCACCATCAAGGTATGCTGCACACAGCCAGAGAAGCCCAGCTCCAAAGCCAACAATTCGATTGGCTGTCTTTAGACTGTCTGTGGCTGCCCACTGGCTGATTTTCTCTCTCTGCCTTTCACTTTTGTGGAGCCACTTTTCAAACTGGCCTTGCCCCATTTTTGGCTAAAACAAGTTTCAGTACTTCTACTTTGTTGTCTAGAACTGCATTTAAACTTGAAGTAATTGTTTTACCTGCCTAAATTACTTAATGATTTTTCACATAGACTGCATAGATTGTTAAATTACTGGTAACTGCTAAAACAGCTAGATTACAAGTGCTAGTTAATTTATCTGTGCTACCTCCCCTCTTGCCACTGTCTATGCACCAATTCCAGCTGTCCTACTCCTCTAATTTTTCTCTTTCTCTGCCCGCTTCATTTCTGCTTGCTTCTTCTTACTTTCCTCCATTTTTCCTCCCCGTGCTCCTAAATCCTAGATCCCTGAAGAAACCTGCCACCTGCTCAGCCTCTTTCTGTCTGCTCCAAGCCTCCTATGGCAAAAAATATTGGCTAATCCCTCCCACCAGACTCTCTTACAACCCTCTCCATTGTGTTTTCTCTGCCCTGGTGCATCTCACTTTCACCCCTTCCCCCTTGTATCTCTCTCCATTGAATTCTCCTGCATGCCTTCTTTGTACCTCCCTCCCTCCCTCCTCCCACTTCCATTGTTGCTTCTAAGCCCTTCCCCTAATTAGTCTTGAACAGGCATTTAACCCTTTGACCCCTTCTTCTCTGTCCTTTCCATAGGACCCTCCCCCCCTGCTGGCACATCTGCTGATCAGATCAGCCTCTGCTCTGTACCAGCGTCGAGAAGCCTCATCCTGCACCATTAAGTATGCTACACATGGCCGGAGAAGCCTGGCTCCAAAGCTGCCCATTTGATTGTCTGTCTTGAGACTGTCCATGGCTGCCCATTGGCTGATTTTCTTTGTCTTTTGTGGCACCACTTTTCAAGCCTGTGCTGCTCTATTTTTGGCTAAAACAAGTTTCAGTACTGCTATTTTTGTCCCACCTACCCACTCCAGCCCGGAACTCTGTTAAATACTCCTTCCCCATCTGGCACTGCCCTATTTCATGTCTCTCTACTCTCCATCCCTCCAGGTTGTCCTTCTCTTAAAGGGAACCTCACTCAAATAGAACTTGCATTACCTTTATTTGTGCCTGCACTGACCTCCCTGTTTATACACTGTTAGTTAGTCACTGCACCATGTAAGATTGCTTTGTCTTATCTTTCCTAACCTGCCTCCCCATGTTGACTACCAACTCCTGCACTAAATATTGTAAATTGCTTAATTATCTCTGACCAGACAACTTCCTGGAGTAATTTACGCCGACAAGTAATAACAGCACCTCGGTAGTGAGACTTTGATTTTGGTACTCCCAGATATACACCTAACCTTTCCTCTCTAACCCATTACCCTGCCTGTTGTGAGTACCTTTTCAGTTACCTCTCTCATTTGGCTTGACAATGCTGGATGCAGTTCACCGCTTACTGCTGAAAGGCATTGTGTCGATCTTGCTGCTTATACTCCCAGGTTTTTCAAAACACCCTGAGCCCACAAAAGCTGTGCAAACCATGTTAACAGACCCCCCCAGTGTTTACAGCACAATAACCTCCACCCAAACATCTGCCGCTAGCAACCACAACCCAGGCAGGGAAATACCACCACAATGCAGCTGTTGGATGTTGGATAATCACCACTCCCTGACTCAGCCTCTGATAGTCCTCTTGGGACAAATCACTTCCCAGGTAAACAGTAAACACCTCTGCACTCAGTCTAGGCTCTGCAATTTCAGTAACAAGCAATTTAAGGAATATCTATGCAGACTCACAATATTATTGCTGTTTCTTATGGAAAGCATACATCCCAACCCTGGTCCTCCAGAGCAGCAGACATGTGTGGTAGGGAAAGTGATGGAATCACTTCTGAAGGAAAGAATTGTTGAGTACCTAGATGCCAGTGGGGCACAGGACCCAAGTTAGCATGGGTTCACAGTGGGACGGTCATGTCAGAGGAATCTAATTAATTTATTTGACTAGGTGACCAAAGTAGTAGACCAGGGAGGGGCTGTGGACATGGCCTACCTTGACGTTAGCAAGGCATTTGACATAGTCCAACACAAAAGATTAATAATCAAATTAACCAGCCTTGGAGTGGGTCCCAGGGTGGTAGTCTGGCTAAAACATTGGCTGGATAACAGGACACAGAAGGTAATTGTAAATGGAGTCCACTCAGAAGAAAGAGTGGTTACTAGTGAAGTACTGCAGGGTTCAGTACTGGGTCCAGTCCTTTTTAATGTCTTTATAAGTGACATTGCAAAGGGACTGGAAGGAAAAGTATGCCTCTTTGCAGATGACACAAAGATCTGCAACAGGATTGATACACAAGGAGGTGAGGAAAGGATGAGAAGGGACTTGGCTAGGTTGGAGGAATGGTCAGAATTATGGCAGGTTGGATTCAATGCAAAGAAGTGCAAAATAATGCACCTGAGAAACAAAAACCCAGTGGAAGATTATACAATGGAGGTAATAACAGCAACAACAAAAATGGAAAGGGACCTCGGGGTAATCATACCAGATGCCTTAAGGTTACCAAGCAATGTGAGAAGGCAGGAGGGAGCCCTGGGGGGATACTGGTATGTATAGGGAGAGGCATCACCAGCAGAAAACACAAAGTTGTTATCCCTCTGTACAGACAGTTGATGAGACCCCATCTGGAGTACTGCATCCAGTTCTAGAGACCCGATCTCTGCAAGGACATAGACAGGATGGAGGCAGTCCAGAGGAGGGCAACTGTAATTGTGCAGGGTCTGCAAGAGAAGCCATATGAGGAGAGACTAATGGAGGTTAATATGTATACCCTTGAGGAAAGGAGGGAGAGGGGGTAATGATAGAAACTTTTAAGTACCTCAGTGAAATCAACAAAGTCTAAGAGGGTAGCATCTTTCAGAAAAAGAAATGTGCAAGAACAAGGGGTCACAATTTGAAGATATGGGGGGACAGCTCAGGGGCAATGTGAGGAAGTATTTTTTTACAGAGAGCTTGGTGGATGCATAGAACAGCCTTCCTAAGGAGGTTGTGGGGTCTAAAACTGTGGGAGAATTCAAGAATGCATGGGACAGACATAAGGCATTTCTTGTGGGGGGTAGGAAGAAATGGGCCGTTAGTTAACTTGTGTCTGCAGCTAATCCTGTAGGTAGAGAAATGAGCAGTCTAGGTGGGTCAAGCAGTCCTTATCTGCCGTCAAAGTCTATGTTTCTATGACTGCCCCTCAAAAGGAATCTGGATCACTTACTTTTGCTTCACTTAATATCTGCAGTCTCCTCTCTAAGCTTGACAGCTTGCAAGTCTGGGTCTCAAAGCACAACCCTAATATGTTATCCGTCATTGAAACCTGGCTCACCCCAAAAATATCTGACACTTCACTCTTGATTCTAGGCTACACAGCCTTCAGGCAAGAAAGGCTAACTAAGAAAAGTGACAGTTGTGTGATCTACCTTCTGGACATCTTGCAGGGCCTTGGCATGCAACTGCCCAACACTGGAGACAATATGCAAGCCCTTAACATTAAAGTCCTCCTTAGTCCTCAGAACAGGGCCCTTACTGTGCTCTCTGTTGATATCCTGCCTAGGCAAATGTCACCTGGCTCTGACTCACTCATGAACTGCCTGGACAGTCGGAGTCTAAATTCAGAAGTCATCATGCTTGAAGACTTCAGTGTCAGTTGGTTCTCCTCTGAAGCAAACTCATTCAAAGATGCAGTCTCTGCAGTCCACTTCACCAAACTTGTTGCGTCCCCAACTAGAGTGAACTACAGGACTGGTACCACTACCTTACTAGATTGAGTGCTCTCAAATCAATCTGCACACATCTCCAGTACCATGGTCCTCCCAGATGCCATTAGCTACCACTCACCCATTTAGTTCAGTTGGTCAAATAAGTTTACCAAGTCCCTTACTAGAATTCTCACTTGCAGTGTCCTGCTTAAGGATCACCTGAAATTGGACTGCTATCTCTTAGACTGAACTGAGGTCTACTCCACCTGCAATGTTGATACCACTCTGGAACAATTCATCTCAAAATTTAATGCAGCATGTGATAAACATGCCCTGATCAAAAAGCACAAAATTAAAGGACCAAGCACCCCCTGGATCAGCCCCAAACTAATTGAATGACTTCAACTCAGGGATCATCTCTGGCGCAGGGTCCGAACTGTATGCAAACAAGCAGACCTTCAAGCATATAACAAATTCAATACCTGCACAAGGGCTATCCATTCTACAAAATTCCAGCACTACAAGGAAGCTATCTTATGATCCTGGAGTGATGGAAAAAAGTTTTGGAGCAACCTAAAAGAAGTCACAAGGGAAAGACCACAAGCTTGCCCCTGCAATGTTAAGCATTGATGGTGTCCCCTTCCTTGATCCAAGTCTCACTGCAAACGTGTTGAACAATACACTTACTGACCTCAGTGGTGTCTTCCCCCAGGACTTCTTCAGCCACAGTGCTGCAAATGTCAATCATAGGAACCACGACTGTGCTCCCATGTACCCACCTTTCCACTTCAAAGTCATCTTGCAAAACAACACCAAAAAGTATTTCCTTAAGGTATAGTGATTAGAGATTTAGCAAATTTAAAAATCTGCCAGCGAAGTGAATGCAAACTGGTCACTTCACGTTGGCACTTCGCTATGCGGAGTGCCCCATAGGAAAGGCTCACTTCACCTTGTTATTATTACTTTGCACTGTCATTCTTCCTTAAACGTGAAGTAAGGCGGAGTGACAACAATATTGGCAGCACCCCACCCACACAGTCACCAGAATTAATGTGCATCTCCAAAGTGCTACTGTCTTGCGTCCAGAAAACTTCCCAGTGCTGATGAAGTGAAATGAGAGCATAACAAGAAATGCAGTCTCCCAGAATTAATGGCGCACTCAACCATGCACGCAGTGGTCACACACAGAGTCACCAGAATTAATGTGCATCCCCAAAATGCTATTGTCTTGTGTCCAGAAAATTCCACAGTGCTGACAAAATGCTACTGTCTTGTGTCCAGAAAATTCTCCAGTGCTGACAAATTGAAATGAGAGCATAACAAAATATGCAGTTTCTCAGAACTAATGGTGCACTGCAAATGCATAGACAGATTAAGATTATGCTACTCACTCAAGGGATACATATGAAAAGGCACAACAACACCTAACCAGTGCTCACAAGTTATAAATCCAAATCTGGAAATTTTGCCACTTGGGGGATTATTGCACAGCAGTAACAATCCACTACCAGTAAAGATACCACAAAGCAGAATAAAAAAAAATTAATGTAGGAGCGGTGGATAGCAGGTTCACACTGCTGCAATTACTTTATAGCACAACAAAAGGTGTCTGATTTAATGGCATGCATCGCACACACACTCACACACACGCTACAAGTAATGTGTAGCAAATTGAAAACCTTTAGTAATACAACCAAATGTTTTAAACAGACAAATTGTACACTGTTGCACCACAACAATCAGCAAAAAAATGTCAAGAATCACTGAAAATATTAATGTGTGTACACTAACACAGTCATACAAGAAAAGTATAGCCAAAACAGAAAGACTGTCTTTTTCTCCCAGTTAATGTTCCTACACTGCAAATATGCTCTTCCTCCAAAGCACACTTCACAGTACACATACTGACTGTTCTAAATTAACATTCAAAATCCACACACAACAATAAACAATCAATAATATGAGCATGAAGGGTTTCCTACAATCGATGTACTAAATGTTTAACAAAAAAATGTCTCAAAAAGGCATTGTAAACAGCTTTTAGAGGTATTGAATTGCAGAGCTATGAGAGCAAACTGTCTCCAGCTACTACTACACACACACTACTCATGCCAGAACTGAGGCTGTGCAGAGCAATCTAGAGTCCATGTGACCTGCAATCCCATGAATCACTGCAGGATTTCATTTGGAGCTCAATTACAAGACAAAGTGAGGCAAATTACAATGATTTCAATGTACTTCACCTTAAAATTGGTGGAGAAGTAGTTTGGGGAAGGCAGAATAACGCAAAGTCAATCGTTTCAATGGACTTCACATTCCTCATTATGAAACAAAGTACTCCACTTCACATTGTGGAGTGCTCCACAGGTTCCGTGTTACTCCATGAATCACTTTGCAGAGCTAATTGAGGCCACTTCGCCACCACTACTTACAGTACTGTAACTCACATGCTATGCAGGAAGGAATGCAAATGCCTATAGCTGTACTTCCCTGATGAGCTAAGCCTGTATCATAAAACTCCCCAATTTAAAAATTCTTATTAAGGAGTACAGTGGTGGGGTGGTGAAGCCTGGAGAGATACTACAAAACAATCTTACAATGCATCCAAGTAACTGGTAAAAACATTAATGTTGTGATTTGTGATGTGATCGTGAATTGTAATTTGTGACTGCATTTGTGACTGTGATGATGAAGAACATGATTCAGTGTCAAAGGTGTGAGATAACCAATATGGAACTGTATTGGAAATGTGAATGGCTAAGGCTGTACTTCCCTGATGAGCTGTAGCACAAAACTCTCTTGCTTAAAAACACTTTTTAATGAGTAGAATGGTGGGGTGTTGAAGCCTGGCGAGATACTACAAAACAGGCTTACAATACATCCAAGTAACTAGTAAAAAAATGAATGCTGTAATTCGTGATGTGATCGTGAATTGTGATTTGTGACTGCATTTGTGACTGTGATGATGAAGAACATGATTTGTATCACGAGTGACTCGTGATGGTGGTCCGGACTTAAAAACACATATTAATGAGTACAATATTCATGCAGAATTATGCAGTCCTGTACTCTGAAGGGAAGCTAAAGAAACAACTGTGATTTAAGCTACAGATGGAGATTGAGCCCTAACGAGAAGCAAATGCACAGACAGATTAAGGTGCAGATTCAAAAGCACAACACCTAACCAGTGCTCAACATCAGAAATTCAAATCTGGAAAAGAATACCTTTGCCGGTTGTGGCATGCTAAGTAATGCGTAGCATATTGAAACCTTCGGTAATATAAACACGTATTTTAAGCAAACTAAAATTATGCATTGCTGCAGCACAACAATCTGCAAAAAAAAAGCAAGAATTATTGAAAATATTACTGTGTATACATTAACACAGTTATACAAGAAAAATATAATCAAAATAGAAAGAACTGCCTTTTTCTCCAAGTTAATCTACCTACACCACAGATACGTCCCTCCCCAAAAGCACACTTCCACTGTCACTCAGTTCAGAGACTGAATGTCATACATTAACATTCAAACTCCATACACAAACAATAAACACTCGATGATATGAACACAGGAGGGTTTCCTACAATCGATGAACTAAAGTTTCTGCAAAAAAAATTACTCCAAAAGGCTTTTTTAACAGCTTTTGGAAAGTTTGAATCACAGAGAGCTCTCAGAGCAGACTGTCTCTTGCAGCTTCCTACACACACTACCCCAAACTGAGGCTGTGCAGAACAATCTAGAGCCCATGTGACCTGAAATCCATTGAATCATTGCAAAATTCGCCTTTGGAGCTTAAAAACAAGGCAAAGTGAGGCGAAGTACCTTGTTTTCAATGTACTTCGCCTTAAGAATTGGTGGAGTAATGGTTTGGGAAGGTGGAGTAACATGAAGTCATTGTTTTCAATGGACTTGCCATTACCCATTATAATGCAAAGTACTCTGAGCTTAGCAAGCTCTTGTAGGACCCTTTCTTTTGTGAAGGGAGTAGTGCTCACCTCCCTCCCCCCTGTGTCCATGATGCTGAGCTGTGGGCCCTGCCCTACCTTCTCTTCAGTAAATACTGAGCAAAAGTATTTATTTAGGATAGATGCCTTTACAGGGTCCTCCTCCTCACATGCTCCTTTTCTCCATTAAGCTTAGCAATACCCCTCTGGACTTTCTCCTTCACTAATGTATCTATAGAAAGTCTTGTCACCTTCTTTTACTGTTCGTGCTAGTGTTTCCTCAGTTTGGGACTTTGCTGCCCTTACTGCCTTACCTGCTTCCTTAGGGCAGTTTGGTATGCCTCCTTATCTTCATCCAGCTGTGTGTTCCTTATATTTCCTGAAGGCCAGCCTTTTGGCTCTGACTTTTTCTGCTACTGTATTTGAGAACCAAAGTGGTTTCCTTCTTCTTTTGCACTTCCTTTTCCGTCTAACACAATGGGATGTTGCTTCAAGTATTGCATCCTTAATGCTTGCCCACTTTGCCTGTACCCCCTCACCTGTGTTTCTTTTTGCCAGGGCTATCTTAACTCTGTTGGCCATCTTATCAAAGTCAGCTCCTCTGAAGTCCCATATTTTTGCCTTGGAATGGCCTAGTGGTCCTTAGCTGCCAAGAAGTTCTATGTATCTATGTATCCTCAGCTGGAAGGTCATGTCAGATGAATCTAATTGATTTCTTTGACAGGGTGACCAAAGTAGTAGATCAGGGAGGGTCTGTGGACATGGCCTACCTAGACTTTAGCAAGGCATTTAACACAGTCCCACACAAAAGGTTAATAAACATATGAACATATGAATTTGCCTTCAGGAAAAAGGCCCACAGGTCTATCAAGCCTGCCCAACTGTGCAGCTCTTAGTTTTATAATAGTTCAGCTGCAACAGCCCCACCCAAACCAATCCCTTCCTCCCCTTTCCTGGTCTTTCCCCCTTTGCATTCTTGTATATACTAATCCTGCCCTTGACTCTGTCCCAACCCTGCTTACAGCTATCCACTCTCCTCAGTTTGATTAACTCCTCCTGAAGTGTGATCCATCTCACCATGACTGTCTCTGCAAAGTTGAGCCTCCTCATCTCCCTTCTGAATCTTCCCCCTTCAAACTTCAGACTGTGCCCCCTAGTGACCCTTCCTCCTTTAAGCAGGATAGTACTCTCTCTCTGACTTTGTTCATACCTTTCAAGTACTTAAAGGTTTCTATCATGTCCCCTCTTTCCCTTCACACTTCCAGAGAATACATGTTGAACTCCCTCAATCTTTCCTCATACAGCAACTCCCCCAGTCCCATGATGATTTTCGTAGCCCTGCGCTGCACTCCCTCTTGTAATCTCACATCTTTTTTGAGGTATGGGCACCAGTACTGCACACAGTACTCCAAGTTTGTCCATACCAGTGATCTATATAAGGGCAGGATGACCTCCTCCTCCTTTCTAGACGTGATCCCTCTGACAACGCACCCCAGCATCCTATTTGCCCTTGCTGCTGCCATCCTACATTGTGATGATACCTTCATGTCCCAGTGACTATTACCCCGAGGTCCCTTTCCTCCTCTGAAGCTGTTATCTGCACTTCCCTCAGCCAGTAGCTGGTCCAGGGATTTCTTGCTCTAAGGTGCATGGACCTTGCATTTCTTAGCGTTAAGCCCCAATGGCCACTCCCTAGACCAGTGTTTGAGTTTAGCTAGATGCTCCCTGAGTTCCTGCCTCCCTTCCTCATTGTCCACTTTTGTATAAATCTTAGTGTCATCTGCAAACAGGCTGATCTTACTCTTGACCCCCTCTGCAGTATCTCCATTGAAGACATTGAACAAAACAGGGTCCATCATCAAACCCTGCAGTATCCCGCTTGTTACTGAGCTGGGCTTGGATGTCTCCCCCCTTACAACTACCCTCTGTTGCCTACCCTGCAACCAGCTCTCAACTCTCCCCACCAGTTTCTCCCCTACCCCCATGTCCCCCAGCTTGCTCATTAACCTCCCATGGGGCACCTA
This sequence comes from Neoceratodus forsteri, assembly GCA_016271365.2. NCBI lineage: Eukaryota > Metazoa > Chordata > Ceratodontiformes > Ceratodontidae > Neoceratodus > Neoceratodus forsteri. Next base: position 1,159,484,034 of record CM057458.1, read on the forward strand.
GTCAAAAGCCTTGCTGAAGTCCATATACAGGACATCCACAGCATGGTCTTTGTCAACTGTCCTAATGACCCAGTTGAAGAAGTTGATCAGGTTAGTTTGGCATGATCTTCCCAAGACCAACCCTTGCTGTCTCACATCCTATAGACCATTACTATCAAGAAAGGTTATTAACCTCTTCTTTAGAATGGTCTCCATCAACTTCTCCACTATGAAAGTCAAGCTTACCGGTCTGTAGTTGCCTTGTTGGTTCTTGGGTCCACTCTTGTGAAGGTGAACCAAGTGAGCCATCCTCCTGTCCCTGGGTACCTTCCCCATCTCCAAGGAGGTATTGAAGAGGTCCATCAAAGGGCCTGCCAATACCTCTGCCAGTTCCTTCAGGACCCATGGGTGTACATTGTCTCATCCTGGTGCCTTGTCCACCCACTAAGCTTTAAGACCCTTTAGAACTCTAGCCTCTTGAATGACCCCATCTGTTATCTCTGCCCCCTTCACCCTTGCCACTTTCCCCTGTGGTATTGGGCCATCCCTTTATTTTGTGAACATCCGAGCAGAAGTACTAACTGAATGCCTGTGCCTATTCTTGCCCTTGTTACAACCGTCCCCTATCCCTCTTGACTCGAACAATGCCATCTCTACAGATCCTCTTCTTCCTTATGTATTTAAAGAACACCTTTTCCCCTCTCTTATCCCCTTAGTCAACTTCATCTCCTTTGCTTCCTTGGCTGGCCTGACTGACCTGGTCAGCTTCCTAGATGCTTTTATGAACACCTCTCTATCCTCCTCACGCCTTATTTTTTTAGCTTAATGAAGGCCAGTCATTCTTCCCTCACCTTCCTCTCCACTTCCTTGCCAAGCCAGCTAGGTTTTTTTTTTACCTGGGATGCATCCTGTGAGATTTGGCACATGTGTTTGTGGATTTATTCAGCCCCCTCCTAATGATTGCCCATTTCTGTTCAGCATCCACTACTGGGTAAATTTTAACTAAATACCCCTCTAGGATGCTGCACATTCTGGAAAAATCTGCCTTCCTGAAGTCCAACACTCTTGTCCTGGTCTTTGCCAACACTCTCCCTGTGTTGTGGAGTAACCACGCTGAGCAGTGATCGCTTCCTGCTAGAGGGTCCTGCACTACCACATCCTGGACTTGATCACCATTTGTTAGCAACAAATTCATTATGTCCCCCTCTTTAGTAGGTTCCATCACCCCTTGCACTAGGTAGTTGCCTTGGATAGCCTCTAGCAGAACCAGTTCCCTGGCATGTGCTGTTGTTACTGTTTGCCGGTCAACCCCAGGTAGGTTGAAGTCTCCCACTATAACTGTATTCCCCTTGGCACTGTCCTTCCTTTTTTTTTTTTTAATTCAATAAATTTTTATTGACATTCTTGACAAAACACAGATTTTACAGTGTTGCACAATTATACATTGCTAATTAAGTGTGCCACAGACATATTAGCATTCTTGCTGGTCACATGTTAATAATTTCTACAGAACTAACTAAGGATATAACAAGTTAGCCAGCCTGTTATTTTCCTCCCTACTCCACCCACCCCCCTACCTTCCATAGCATCCACACTCTAATTGAGGTAACCCTAGGATTCTCTGTAACAGAGGAGTCAACAGGACCACAGTACATCTAGTTGCGGGGCAACGTCTATTATTAGGTAATTTTGCTTTGCCAAGTTGATAAAAAGGATCTCAATGTTCCCCATATGGAGTCGTATAATTGAGCACCGTTACTCATCTTGGCAATATGTAACTCCACTTGTAAGGCAAGCATCACTTCTCTGTACCATTCTATAATTGGTGGGGAAGTCAAGTCCTTCCAGTGTCTTAAAAGGACAGCTTTTGCTGCGGCCGATATAATGCCCATATATAATTTGTTTCTCTTGGTCATACCAGTTTGAAAACTATTCAGCAAACAGATTTCTGGTGTAAAAAGGTCCACTATGCCGGTAATTTGTGATAAGGAAGCACTAATTATTTTCCAGAGGGATTGAATCTGAGCACACTCCCATAATACATGGTACAAATCTCCTTCCTTGATTCCACATCAGCTACACAAGGGTGACAACAGTTTGCCCATTCTGTAAAGTTTAGCAGGAGTGTAATACATATTATGCATAATATTAAATTGCTGTAATTTATATCTATCTTGTCTAATGTTTTTGTGTTTGTTAACCATATCTGTTCCCAAATGCCCTGGTCTTCCACCATCCCTAATTTTTGTGTCCAATAATAACAGACACCAGAAGGGAGATTTTCATCTATATTTTGCAATAAATTATAAACTCTTGAGATGGAATGGGGTTGGCCAGCTGCTTTGAGTAGTAATGATAATTCGACTCTATTTTGTACCCATCTTTCCCCTTTAAAGTGGGTCTTTACAGCATCGCTAACTTGTCGAAACTTAAAATTATGTCCCTTTAGTTCTGGAAATTTAGTACAGGCGTGCTCATATGATATTATCTTCCCCTGGGGAGCCAAGTCCCCTAATTTTAGCCCTTCTAATGGACCCCAAAATCTAGGTGGGATCGAAGTCTGTTGTATTAAAAAGTGTATATTCTGTGTCACATCTTGTTCTGGTGAATTACACCAGTCAACTTTAAGGAGCTTTTGAACCTGTTGCAGGGCTTTAAGCGACCACCCATAGGGGTGTCCTTCAGCGGTTTAGGAAGAAGTTTAATAGTAGTGTAGGCAATTGAACTCAAAGCAATCGAGTATTTAAGAGCTAATTCCCTCTCAATGTATAGCCAAGAAGGCACATAGGAACTTGAGGTTGACGGAGTGCTCAACCTGTGCCATTGTGCTATTTTACTAATATGCTAGGCAATATAATATTTGAAAAGGAAGGTAGCTGAAGGCCTCCTGACCTCTTTGGGCCTGTGAGTTTCAAATATGAACGCCTGACCATTTTCCCCTTCCATAAATAAACATTAATTGCTTTTTGCACATTCTCAAACCACACCTTAGGTAGGTAACATCCCAGCATGTTTATGGGGTAAAAATTCTAGGTAATATATTCATTTTGACCGTTTCTATTCTGGCCCATAATGATAGTGGCATAAGATTCCCTCTTATTAGGTCCTGTTTAATGACTTTAACAGGATTATGGAGATTCTCCCCGATCACTGATCTTATTCCTCTGGTAATCTTGACACCAAGATATGTCATCATTTTTGGTTCCCAGGTCAAGCCATGCTCTCTTGCTATGCCGGGGTAACATTTAACATTTAGCGGGAAAAGCTTTGTTTTGGAAACATTCATTTTATAATTGGAAACTCTAGAAAATTTTGAGATTTCCCTTAATATTACCGGTATGCCATTTTCCGAGTCTTCCAAATGTATTAACAGATCATCTGCATAAGCTGAAATTAGGTATCGTGTATTACCCAGTTTAATTCCCTTAAGCTCATGTGATGTTATTAGTCTACGAATCAAAGGTTCAAGATATAAAATGAACAAGAGTGGGGATAGTGGGCATCCCTGTCTTGTACCACATGCCAATGCAAAGGGAGCTGACAATGTACCATTGCACCATATCTGTGCGGATGGTGCACTATATAGGATCTGGACCCAGTTTAGAAATTCTTTAGGTAGACCAAAATTGACGAGTACTGTGAATGAAAATTCACAGGACACTCGATCGAATGCTGTCTCGGCATCCAGTGCGAGTAGCGCTGTGGGAGAGTGCGAGTTCTGAGCATGTGTAATTATATGATGAAGTTTGCGCAGATGATCACTTGACATTCTGCCATTCATGAATCCCACTTGTTCGTTATTGACTAAACTACTCATTAATGGGCCGAGTCGATTAGCTAAAATCTTTGCCAATATTTTGATATCAACATTTAAAAGTGATATAGGATGATAGTTGCTAGGTAAAACAGAATCACATCCTGGTTTAGGAATAAGAGTAATAAGAGCCTCTAAAAAAGAAGGTTCCGAGAGCCCCTCTTTGAACCAGTAATTGTATACCTTGGTTATAATTGGGATGATTATATCTATGTATGCCTTATAAAATTAGTAGTTAGACCATCAGACCCAGGGATTTGTCCCTCAGGTTGGGAAATTGCTAGTTTCACTTCAATCTCTTGTATTGGGATCCTAACTTCTGCTTCAGGAACACACTCTTACCATGGTACTGGGTCCAGAAATTCTTGAATTTCTGCAGTGGTTACTCTTTCTATTGACCCAGTAGAGTAAACCCATTGGAAGTATTCTCTGAATGTGTCAGCAACTTCCTTTGGGTCCCTTACTACAGTATCTCCACTGTCCCTTTGTATTGCAGCTATATGTCGGTTGGAGTCTATCTGCTTTAATCTAAGAGCGAGTAGTTTACCTGCCCTTTCTCCAGATTCCAAATATTTTATTTTAGTTTTACGAAGGGCCAATTCTGCTTTCTGCATCATAATTGCTGAATATTGAGCTTGAAGTTGTTGCAGTTTAACCCAGTCTGCCTCATTTGAATGTCACGTGATATTATTTTCAATGGTCTTTATGGCATTCATAATCTTGTTCAACTGCATCCTGGCTTTCTTGGCCCTAGTAGAAGATATTCTAATGCACTCACCTCTGAGCGCACATTTTAATGCTGCCCAAATAATGTCTATCTTAGGGATTGAATTAAGATTAATACTGAGGAAATTAGATATAAAGTTCCTCAGGTGTCCTTGAGTGAAGGGCTCCTGAAGCAACTGGTTGTTGAACCTCCACATAAAATCCCTTTTTATACTATGACTTGGTTCATACAGGATGGAAACTGGGGAATGGTCAGATATGACCCTGAGATTAATACTGGCATCTAAGACCGAGGGAATCTCACTGATGCTAATTAGAAAATAGTCAATTCTAGAGTAAGATTTGTGTGGGGTAGAAAAAAAAGGTATACTGCCTCGCTTTCCCATTGGTCAGTCTCCAGATATCTATGAGCCCCAAACACTCCATCATCTCTTTCAGGGCCCTCTGAGCGGGGGAGAGTCCTACTCGCTTATTATCAGTTCTGTCAAGGTACAAATGTGGCATTATATTCCAGTCTCCTCCTATTAGCAATTTCAAAGATACATAATAATTTAAGATGTCTAGTAATTGTAGAAAGAAATGTGGGGAGTCTATGTTGGGACCATAAACTGATCCAATAACCACTCTTTCTGAAGCTAAGGTGCCAACTATGAAGATGTACCGGCCTTTCGTATCCCAAATTTCCTTTTCGAACAAGAATGGGACCTTTTTATGAATTAAAATGGCTACTCCACCTTTATTTGAAGAAATGCCCGCCCTAAATGCTTGACCCACCCAGTATCTAACAAATAATCGGGCATCCTCTCTGTGTAGATGTGTTTCTTGCAAACAGACTATATCACAGTTGAGGGTCGATAAGTGTTTCAAGACAACTTGCCTTTTACACCTATCCTGAGCTCCCTTAATATTCCAACTCATAAGATTGATACCCCTTCATCATTTTCCAACTATTAATGATAACATCACTCACGTCTTTCTTCTAGTATGTACCGTATAATTAGAGTCATTATCCATGTTATCCCCATACATAGCGTGTGGATGCTGTGCCCCAAGTCCCTTTACCCTCCTATAAACCCAACCCCCAGATTCCTCTAACGCCCAGTTCTAACAACTGCATAAACACTTCAACCCGCCGAGCATGAAACTATCAGCCTAGTTGCATAACAGCCCGTCCTCTAGCCCAATTCCCAATCTTATTACCAGCATTAATCCTATTATTCTAGCCCCTCACTAGTTCCGTTAAGTGAGAGAGGAGAAAAAAAAAAAAACATTAAACTAGGTGACTAAAAGTCGCCCATATATATATAGAAACAGTTATCTCTCATTACTACATCAACATCATCTCAAGTATATCAATACAATTCTATTAAATGATAAAGTGAGCCTTTCCCCCAGTCAATATTTCCCTCTAGTGGAGAAATGGACAAAATACATTTAACAAAATTCCACAAGAGAAAAAATCTATAGCATCAGCGATCAAATTGTACAACAAGTGATCGTCATGCATCACGTATTGTTGCCGGCTTATGAATTAGCAAAGTCAGTATTACTTAATTTTTTCCCCACCCTTAAGGCTTAAACCACAAAATATATACATAGATTATTTTTATTTTGCCACAGCTTTCTATCTGCTCCTAGTATTAACTTGTCTGAGAAGACCAGGGTGTCAGCAATTTTCCGAAAACGGCCAGATCTAGTGATCTCCATACGAGACAGCAAATCCTGGAAGAACTGATGTAGTCTTCTTAAATGTTAGAATTAGTTACTGCTAGTGGCAGTTGTGAGCATCGCTACTGCTTAACCTCCGGTGTGCTAATAATCAAGCTTGAACTTGAACAAGGGCATAAATACTCGGGAATCTGAAACTGCTGACAAGGTTAAGGTAGCTGTATTAATCATTAACTACATTCTCTGCTCCATGATATGGTGGTCGACAGCTACAGGTAACATGACGTCTTCAGCCATCCTAGGGAGTCAGATTGCCATACCATTAAGACTGCAGCCTAGAAATCGCTTCATAGAGAGCCGAAGTTAGTATTGGGAATCATTCCAACAAAAAGATCAACTTCGCTCTTGCCTATTATTATCTTTGATATCGTACATCTCTGCCAAGCTATCAAATGGTTTAACACAACTTGGCTGTACGATCCACTCGCTTTCTTAACCAACACTGGTAAGATCCAAAAAACAAAAGTCAAGTTGAAACCGTCGTTGCACTGTCTTCATTCTAATTTCCTGCTCGCTGATATAATTAGTCAGCACTTAGAGGTAATCTGTGTTCTCAAAGGACGAAATTACTGTGTCTTTGGCGTTTCAACTGTCTTTAGTATTTCTGATTTATGGCTCAGTCCTGTCTCATATAATACAGGGGAACATTAGTAGATGTGTTACAGGATACTGAATGAGGATCCATTCACTACTCGAAAACCAAATTTTCCTTTAAGCGCATCGATCATTGTAGAGGCTCAACTGTGAGACTGTAAGATGCCCTGATTGAGTTAATTGTGCTTTCATATGTTACTTAAACAATTCTGGCAGTGCTCTTCTAAGTTCAACTTGCGCGATCTCTGCTGATTCATATGAATGCCATTGTTCCTTTATTTTAACTTGGAGTGAAGCTGGGTATCGAACTCTGAATTGAAAGCCCACGGCTGTTAGTTTAGAGATGACAGGATGCAGATCTTGCCATTTGAGCCGTACAGAATGAGGTAGATCATTAGCAATTCTGATCTTTTTGCCTTCCCAAGAAATCTCTTGCAATACTTTGATTTTACTCATTATATGATACTTATCCAGGTAGTTTAGAAGCTTGCATATGATCGGCCTCGGTGGAGCACACTAGAGGGGAGGTGGGCAAAGTGATCTATGTGCCCTTTCCACCATATAACTGCCATTTGGGGCTGGACCCGCGATCCTTTCAAAAAGTTTCTGAATAAATTGTATAGCAGCTGTACCTTCCTCTTTTTCTGGGGATTCCGATTATAACTAAATTGTTTCTTCTGCTCCGCCCTTCCAAGTCCTCAAGCTTATCTTCCATTTTCTTAATTCGCTTATTAAGGGAGGCCCGATCCAGATCTTGTTTGTTGATTCTTGTTTCTACAGATTTTATTTTAATCTCGTTATCTCCTACCCTTGTATTCAGAGTTTCCAGCGCCGATTTGAAGCACTGTATCTCAGAAGATATCTCCTGTATAGACGATTGCAGTGGAGCAAAAATCTCTAAAAATCTTTCCTCTGTTAACACTGAAGGCCCCGAAGTCGATTTACTGGATCCTTGGCGAGGGCACTTAGCAGCCTGCTCTTTCTCGGGGGAAGGAGGCGGTGTATGTTTTGCCGGTTGTTTTTTAATGAAGGCTTCCATTTCAGTAATTTTAACTGCAGTAGATTACATCTCCAGTACTTTACCAGTAGTTACAGTTCAGAAAAGCACAATTTTGTTTGAGTTGAGAGCTATTAATCCGGGGCTGCGAATGGAGCTGTTTAAATGCACTGCTCTTCCTAGGCTGCCATCACGTGGCCCTCCCCGGCACTGTCCTTCCTGATTTGCTCCCTCAGGTACCTATCCACCTCCTCACTCTGTGAGTGTGGCCTGTTCACCACCCCCATCCTAAGCTTCTTACCTTTAGGGCTTTGGAGCAATATCCATATGGCTTCTGGATACCCCTCATCCCCTTCCTCCATGGTACACAGTATCCCTTCCCTGACATAAATAGCCACCCTCCAGCCCTTCCACCCTCCCAGTCGATGTGGAACACCTTGTAACCTGGGATCGTAAGATCCCAGTCATGGTATTGCAGGGCCCAGGTCTCTGAGATGGTGGCAATATCTACCTCTCCCTCTTCCATCATTGCCTGGAACTCTGCCACCTTGTTTGCTAAGCTCCATGCATTTAAGGATACCACAATCCAGCTTCTGCCTCACCCCTCCTCTTCCCGTCTCTCCCCCATCCACTTTTGTCTTGGTAACGTCCCCTCATTCTCCTCTTCCCTCTCCGGGGAGAGAGGTCTTTCAGTCTCCCCTGGAAGGTGCCGCCTCCCTGTTTTCTGACTCAGTCCTCCCCCATCTCAGTTTAAATCTATGTTGTTTTTAATGTACTTCTCCATCCCCTGTCCCAATGCCCTTATGCCCTCTATGGTGAGATGCAGCCTATCCTTGGTATAAAGCCCTTAATTGTTCCATGTTTCACCCTGCTCCCCTACTACTCCATACTCCATTTCTGTACACCACCTCTTTTGCCACCCATTAAACTCCTGTATTCTTAGCTTCCTCACCGTGCTTGCCTAGGTACTGGGAGTACCATGGAGAATGTCACTGAGCTTCCCACCCTGCCGCAGATGCCTTCTACTTCACTGAACCGCTCCTATACTTCTTTCATGGTACTGCCCTCTAGGTCATTTGTTCCTAGGTGCACAACGATATGAGGCTTCCTTCCCACCTTCTTCACACATTTCTGAATGCACTGGCCTATTCTCCCTTCTGTCATACCTGCCATACACTCCACCCATGTTCTGCTCTTTCTTGCTCCTTTACTTCCCCATCTCACATCCTGAGCATAGAATTCCCTAATACAAGTACTCGCTCTACCATCCCTTGCACATCCCCCATGGTTTGCCCTCCTACAAGCCCCTTTTCCTCAGTATCCTCTCCTTCCATCCACTGTCCTTTTTCCCCTCCTATCTCCTTCAATTGCACCTCCATCTGCTGTCCTCCTCCTCCTCCATCCTATCTGTGCTCACTCCATTCCACAACCCCAACCCCTCTATTATGTTTACCTCCTCCCACTGCCCCCTGCACTTTGACACCCCTTCCCTGAACATGTTTTGGTCTTCCTCCCCTTTTATTTAGTTTTTTCATGCCAACTCAACCTGCTTCCCTGCCACTTCCCACTTCTACACCTCAGTCATCACTCTCACCTTGTAGCCTGTATGTCTCCTTCCCTACTAGTCCCCTGACTCTTGTTCTAAATGCCTTCCAAAATCATCTGCTCTGTTTCATCAGCCAGTACTGTGTACCTGTTTTTTATCTCCAAACCCCTGCTCTAGCCCTCCCCTGTAATCCCACCATGCCTCTGCTTACCCTAAACCTCTTTTCTACTTCCTTTCTGTCTGCCCATGTTCAATACCACCTGCCAACACCCCCTTTTGGCACTCCCAGGACCCTGTGGACTTGGTCCCCCTGGCCAAGCACCCCACTTCTGGCCTTTGGCAGCTTGATGTCTCCTGCAATGTAGCCCTCCCAGCCCCTATGCCCCATCTCCTCCTCACCCTCTCATTCCTGTCCCCTCCCTTCAGTTCCCATCTCAAGCTCTCTATCCCCAGTGTAAGCTGTCTGAACAGCTTGCATAGTAGACACCCTTCCATCTTCCACCAGTTCCCAGAAACCGTGTTGCCCCTCACCCATTGCAACTCACAACCCTCCTGGCCTCCCAGTGACCCCAATCCCAGTCATTTATTCCCCTCCATTCTTCCATCCCATTCTTCCAGTTGCCTCCTGGACCTGGCCTCCACATGTTTCCTGTATTCCCTAGTCTTTAAATATTTCACAAATCTTTCACAGCTGTGTCCATATTACTTAAGAACTGTAAATATGCATTTCTGAGAAAACATTGTCCCAAGAATTGCCCTTACCTCAAAAAAAGAAATGCATAACCATTACATTTACACTAGTGTTTCTTTAAGACTTTAAACCAGATTTCACCCCCTTTAAATTATGCTGCCTCCTGCCCCTTCCAAATAGGTGGAACCACTACTGGGAGTGGACCACTTGCCTATTTAATAGTGGTGCTGGGGAGGGGTAGAGGAAATCAGAAAAAACACAACTCCTACTTAAAAAAATAGGCCACAAGTACTCCTTCTAGTACAAACTATCCAGACCAAACTACAAATTAACTACAAGAATAAATACTTCACTTTAGTCCCCAGGAACACACACTGTAGCTCCTGCTTCTTCCAGCTCCAAATGCAAAGTTAGCCAGCCTGGGAGTGGGTCCCAGGGTGATAGCCTGGTTAAAAAATTATCTGGACAGCAGGACACAGAGGGTAATAGTCATCAGAGTCCACTCCAAAGAAAAGGGGGTTACTAGCAGGGTACCATAGGGTTCAGTACATGGACTGATCCTCCTTAATGTCTTTTATAAGTGACATTACAGAGATACTGGAAGGAAAAGTATGCCTCTTTCCAGATGACAAAAAGATATGCAACAGGGTTGATACACAAGGGGTATGGAAAGGATGAGAAGGGACTTGGCAAGGTTGTAGGAATGGTCAAAAGTATGGCAGCTTAGATTAAATGCAAAGAAATTCAAAGTAATGTACCCGGGCATTGAAAACCTAGAAGAGTACACAATGGGGTGGGTGAGATACTAACAATAAGAAAAATGAAAAAGGACCTGTGGGTAGTCACATCAGACAACCTAAAGCTAGGCAAGCAATGTGAGAAGGTAGTAAGGAGGGCCAGGGGATAGTGGAATGCACAGGGAGTGGCATCACCAGTAGAAAACTAGAAGTTGTTATCCCTCTATACAGTCAGTTTGTGAGATCCCATCTGGAGTACTGTGTGCAGTTCTGGAGACCCCATCTCCTCAAGGACACAAACAGGATGGAGGCAGTCCAGAGGTGGACAACTAAAATGGTGCAGGGTCTGCACCAGAAGCCATATGAAGACAGACTAAAAGAGCTTAATGTGTATACCCTTGAGGAAAGGAGGGAGAAGAGGGACATGATAGAAACTTTCAAGTACCTCAAGGGAATCAACAAAGTCTAAGAGTGTAGCATCTTTCAGAAAAAGAGATGTGCAAGAACAAGGTTCACAATTTGAAGATAGAGAAGGGATGGGTCAGGGATGTCATGTGACATGGATGGTAGCTTTAAAGGATTCATGCGCCGGCAGTTTTGCAGACTAATCACCATTTTTGCAGCATGCAAGGAGATACCTGACAAGCGCACTGTGATCTCTAGGGCTTAAGGTTAAATTTTATGATATAAGTCTTAAAAAATATAAGTTGTTCTATGTGAGAATAGTGTATCCTTCTGCTCGAGTAGCTGGTTTTATGGAAATCTGGACACAACAGTTGATAAACTGAGAAACTGCTGGAGATACAATAAGAAGGATACTAGGACAGAAAGCTATAAAACAAAAGTAAGAAAATCGTGAAAGCCAGGAGAAAAGCAGATATTTAATGAGCTAATAAAGATATAAATTAAATAAAATAAAACTTGCTCTCCTTTTTGTAATTCTTTTGTAGATGATAATATGTGGGTGTATAGAAATAGCTGTCACTTGGAACAGAAAACTAGAGGAAAAATAAAGAAGTTCAAAGGTATAGAGAAATAGAATTGCTTCACTCACACTGTTTTTGTTTTTAGTGTTGCTATAGTTCATAGAGAATACTGGATAGGCAACCATGCAGAACCAGTAAGCTCTGCCACAGAGGGGTCTGATTCCCTGTTACCCCAAGAGTGAAGCTCAAGAGGCCCATGGGAATCAAACCCTGAAGTGGCAGAACACAAAGGTTCTGCATGGGGTTACCCATCCTGTATTTTTATAGTGTATGGTGCCCCTCAAATTATTGTTAAAACATTTTTTAAGATTCCAAAGTGTATTTAAATGATGGATAAAGAAATTGTTGTCTCCCCTTGCTAAGAGACTGAGTTGGGTGGTTACTATTGACTGGCCATCCTTAACATAGCAGCACACATGACCATTGGTTGCCACTGTGCTGTAGGTGGGATTTACAAAAAAAACATGACAGTGAGACCTCTTGCTTAGCAAGAGCAGAAACAGACACTATGGCAAAAATTGTAAGTTAACCTTACATATCTGGTTGATCCTGCATTCTGAGTAATGGCAAATGATCTATTCCTGTTTCAGAAAACCACTGCTGCAATTAGCGTGTTCCCGTAAATTATCTTGACACTCACCGGTTTTCTGTATAAGCTTTTAAACCTTGTTTTGAGCTTTCAGTTCTAAATGTATGGAATGCTGTTCTTCACGTACAGTCGGTACAGCATTCCATTCATTCTTGTGTGTGTGGATGAACAACGTTTTGGTATGGTGGAATTTTGAGTGTAGCATTCCACCATACACTATAAAACAATACTGTGTTCTGGAAACTGAACTATTCCCCTCTCCTTCTTCCTCCTCTAGACTGTAAAGCCCAGTGGGATAATCTATCTGAAAAATAAGGTGTCTCTAATTTCAAGAACAAATAAGGCCAGAAGGTCAGAAAAGTGAAGGATTAAACATTCTGCAAAACTATATTTTATATCTAGCAAAACTGTGAAGTGAAGTGAAATTGGGACAGTACTGAAAGATATTTCCTGAAAATTAAGGGAAGAACCTAAAAATTTTCATTCATCAATTACTACTGTTATTGCTGCTACTGTTGTGGTGAAGTGAAGAACTTATTGTGTTGCTATTAGCCTTGGATACCATCTTGTGTTTTGACTGTATTTTAATTTTGTGAGATTTTTGTGTCTTGCATATTGTAGTGTACACTAAGACTTTTATTGTTTGGAGTGGGACCTTGGTTAAAACTGTATGAGGTGGAATTGAGCTACTGTGGAACAGCTATGAAAATGATGCAAACAAGACAGGCTAAAAAGAAAATGGTATCCAACCCCATTAGTTACAAAAACAAAAAGAAACTAGAAGTAAAGGGAAGAGGTAAAAAAGTTGGGTCAAAACCTATGAGAGACAAGAAAATTACCAGTTTTATATAGTAGTCCTAGGTAGTCAGATTAACTTAGTGGGGATAAAAGAGGTACTGAGAATACAGAGTTCATCATTACCCCCACTACACTCATCACCAACTAGAAAATACATTGAAAATAAGACCCAGGAATCCCAAAGAGAACACCCATTATTAAAGTACATTAGAGCTATGGAAAGTAAAGAAGAAGAAGAAAAAGGAAATGAAGAACCTAAAAGTTAAAATAGTAAGAATGTAAGGAAAGAAACAATAGATGGAGAAGAAGAGAAACATATAGAGACAGTTGTACAACTACAGACTAAAATAAAATCAAGCAAAAAAAAAATTCAAGGAGGAAATCAGATGCCAGGAAAACAAAGTAGGAAGATTGTGGATAGGTCCCATCAGTGCCCTAGAACCTCCTTCCTAGGAAATATTGAAGCATTTTTAACCCTGTGTATTTTGAGACCAAAATTAGATCCCCACACAATATCCACAGGATATTATACATATAGCACAGAAATGGAAGGTTAGGCTAAAGAAGAAATAGAACAAAATTAAATAAATGAAGGTAAAAATGATATTAGGAAAGTGCTGAGAGAAATAAGAGATGGAATACTATTATAAAAAAATCTCCTAATAAATTTTACTTCATTATTAAGCTTGTGTATAGCAAAAAATAGGGGAATACAAAGTAAGAACACAAACTGTCTAGTGCACTTACCTGGTCAACAAAAACTAAATAAAATAATAAATAATAAATAAAATGAGACTCTAGAAACCAGAAAAAATGGCAGTAAAGGGATGGGGAAAATAATTCAACAAACAACAAAAGAACTAGAGGGAAAAGAGCTGAGGGAGCAGGGAAATTAGTAGAACAGTTAAAGGGTCAACAGAATAAAAAGAAAAAGACTGAGAGTAAGGGGAAGGTGCACATATTGGGAAAGAACAATGGGAAATGCATAACGGAAAGAAGGCCTGCAGAGGAAAAAGTTCAGCAGACCTTCATAGGGAAAGTTTTGGAAACAGAAGAAGAGAGGATAGGAAGAAAATATAAGATCATGGAAGAATTTTATACAAGTAAAATAAAAGAAGGGGTAGCTGACTTATGCATATATAATGAGGAGGAAATTAAAAAAGTAAGGAACTCAGGAAAATAAAAAAAAACTGTTAGAAAGTTGAAAAATCTTTCCATGCATTTTCTTGAAAAGGATTCCAAAAAATAAAAATGAAAACAACATGACACTGAAATTGAGTGTATATAATATGTGTAAAAGTATCCTGGGAAAAAAAATTGTGTGGAATGATATAGGATCAACTTATAGATATCAAAGTGGAAAGGAAAAATGGTGGATTTGCATGGTGTTGAAAAACATAAATATGAGACAAACCATCCTGAGAGAAAGAGAGTACTTTAAAGAAATTGGAATTAAATCAGAAAGTACAGTACTCATGGAACAGGAGAACAAAAAAGGAAAGAAAAGAAAAGAAAAGGAAAATAAAGATCAGAAAAAGAAAAAAAATCTCGAGAACAATAGATACAAAATGGTAAAGTACAACAAAAAATGTCATGCTATATGAGACCAGTAGAACAGGAACTCTCTTTACTCCAGGATGACAGAGCAGAGGTTGAAGAAAATAGGAAAGTAATTAGGGGTAGATTAAAGAGAGAAATAACAATAAACAGTCTTGTCTTAGAATATTCAAAAGAATCTAGCATGATAAGTGAGACAGACTCCATGCTAAGAAGTGAAGAGGAAAGTGTAATAAATTTAGAAAGCAGTCAGTACTGTCTTAGATGAAACACAGAAGGAAAACGACTTCAAGCAGAAAAATAGGGCTAGCTAAACACAAGGATTAAGATCCTCAGTTTGAATATAGCAGAATAAGCTGGGAAAGTGAGAGACACAGGTGTGATTAAATTTCTAGCAGATTACCAAGTGATTATCTTACAAGAAACATGGTCTTCCAATGCTAAAAGTTGTTATGTAGAAGGATATCAAAGCTGGAGAATTCTGGCAAAAAAGATGAGCAAATTTGAAAGAGCATCTGGGGGGATATCAGTATTTTTGAAAACATGCCCAAGTCTGTCTGCAAGATGTATCTGGAAAGATGATAAATTATATATTGTTGCAATAGAACTATTATATGAAAATAGTGTCAGCTGTATATTGTTCAATGTACACTTTCCTCCAGACACCACAGAAACTCCAATAATGAGATGTATGAAGGCTTTAGAAAAAATAGTCCAAAATTTGCTATTATCGTATCCAGAAAAAAAATGTCATTAATCGGTGGTGACTGTAATGCAAAATGGAGGGAAAATTGAAGATTATAGTAATAACTGGAATTTAAAAAATATATTCAATATCCATCTAAGAGTGTCATCAGATATGAAATTGAATGAACAAGGAGAATATTTATTAGGTATAATGAATACATTGAATATTAGAGTCCTAAATGGAAGTTGTGACAAAAGATGAAACCCTACTCATGGGTATAAGAAGGGAATGAGTGTGTATTGGACTATTTTATGGTTGATGACTATTTGTATAAAAATGTAGATAAATGTGAAGTAGTGAATATTTGTGACAGTGACCATCATCCACTGAAGGTAAAACTGAGTCCAAGGCTAGGTGTATACTCTGAAAATAAAAGCAAAGAATGGTACATAGGCAAGAATATGTAGATTAAGAAAGCAAAAAAAAAATGAAGTGTGCAAAAATGGACCTCTTGTATGTAAGAAATATACTAATGTTTTAGAAAATCAAAAAACAAAAAGCAAAAGTTATAGAAAAGCTTAATGTAAATTTAAATTAAAGGATGACAAGAGGAAGACACGCTCATTGTTGAAAAAGTATCAACAGATTGAGCAAGAAATTGTAAAAGAAGTAGAGAACAGAAGTGGAAGAAAGAAGAGTGAAAATAAACATGTCAGAATGGTTTGACTGAGAATGTAAAGAGAGAAGAATGATTATATGTAAGATAGGAAAGAGAGTAACAAAGTACAATAATGTGGAAGATAGAAAAGCAATAACATATTTAAGGCAGAAATATTGGGATATGTTAATATCAAAGAAGAAAAATGATAACATAATCTGTGGAGTCTATTACATTCAGCTATCGAACAGAAGGGCAATTCTGCTTTCTGAAACTTAGTGGCCCAAGGAACAGATCAAAATAGATATAATATAATGGTAGTAATTCCTGCAGGGGAAATGGGGAAAAAAATATTTCAAGAGATATTTAATAAACCAAAAAGTAAAAACATGAGAAATATGTAAATGTCAAACCAGGGGGTATTTCGAAAACTGGACACAGATAACAAAAGAAGAAATAAAAATGGCAATTTCAGCACAAAAAAAGAAACAAAGCAGCAGGAATCAATGAAACTGGTGCAGAATTATATCAAGCAAACCCTGAGTGGTGGGCATATTTATTGTTAGTTGTTTTTCAAATACAGTAAAACATAAAGAGATCCCAGAAAGCTGGAGGGTGGGAGTAATAGTCTCCCTACATAAAAAAAAAAGGATCCATGCTACTAGGATAATTATAGATTGATTACTCTGTTAAAGATAAGTCTAAAGATTTCTTTTAATAATACTGAATAGACTGCAACTCTGGATTGAGGAAAATAAATTAATCTCCAGATAACAAGCTGGTTTTCAGAGGGGCAAGTCAACAATGGACCAAATATTTACATTGAAATACATTGTTGACAAGTATACTCAAATTAAAAATGAAGAAATATATGCTGCATTCATAGATATAAAATCTGTCTTTGATTCTGTGAAAAGGGAAGTTCTATGGGAAATATTTAAAAAAATTTATGGAAAGAAACTTATTATAAATCATATGATTACTATATGAAAACACCAAGTAGTTGTTAGATATGGGAAAGATGGAGCAATAACAGAGGTGTAAAGCAGGGTTGTTTGCCTCCCCCAAGTCTCTTCAATATTTATATAGAAGAGATTATGGAATGATTAGAGAAAAACAGATAAAATGGAATTCCAATAAGGGTATTACATTATGTGGATGACAAGTTTTACTTTCACAAACCCCATTAGGCTTAAAGAGAGCTATAATAGAAACTATAGAGTTGGTAAAATTCCTCAGAATTTATCTTAACTTGGAAAAAAATGGAATCTGGAGAAAGAAAACTGGGAAATAAAGAGAGAAAAGATACAGGTAGTAAGCATTTTCAATACCTGAGAGTTATTAAAAAAAAAAACTCAAGCTGAAAAAAAAACAGATACAGAGAATGCCGGAAAATGTAACTAAAACTCCAAATGGAATTACACATTTTGCACATGTAATAGACAAAAACTCATATCTGGCACAGTATCAATGTTTAATGGCAAAAGTGCACTCACAATTAATGTATGGGACTGAAGCTTGGGGTTTGTTTTGCAACATAAAAGAGGTAGAGGTAATACAAAATCAATATTTAGAAAAGGTCTTGAGTTCAGCAAATTACATCTATTGCAGCAGTATGAGCTGAAACGGGTACTGTCTCAATATACGCTGCAATAATGAAAAAATGTATTCTATATTGGCACAAAATTAGAACAGTGTCAACTGAGAGCCTAATAGGTAATTGTCAGAAGTAGTGGAAAAACAAGAATATACTGATGCAATGTGGTCTGATATATTGAATACAAAATTGAATAAGTATGGTCTTCAGTTTAATACTATTGGGAATGTGGAAGTAAATCTGAACATCTTTGCCTCTGAAACAATACAAAGAGTATTTGAAAATGTAATGCAGAAAAATAGAGAAACCATAAAAACAGCATGAAATTGTGAAAATCTGAAGCATATTAAAAGATCTTTTAAATCTGAAAAATATTTAATTACATGCAAAAATGAGAACCTAGGAAAGCATTAACCTATTTACGGGTGGGTCAGTATGCACAATGGGAAAGGAAAAATACACTGGAAAAGTAATACAAATATGTACTGGGTGTAATAATACCTTAATGAATATTATGTTCTTAATCCTGGACTGCCCTGCGCTACAGAAGGAAAGGCAAGACGTTATTTACAGTGTATTTACAAATTTAAATGATTTAAAGAAAAGTAAACAAATTGAAAATATATGTAATGCAGAAAATACTGTACACATATTTGCATTGGCTATTTTTGCACATAAAATTGCTGAGAAATTTAAATGAAAAACATGAAATAGACAGCAACTTACTGGTAGTCAGGAGAAAGTTGAAAAAATCGTGATATTGTATGTCTGTATGTTGTAATTGAATTATTTATTGTAATTTTGAGATTAATTTTTTATATGAAAGTTTTAAATTAAGTAGTATGTGACAAATCATATATTTCATACATACATGGAAATGATTAAACTTATCTTGGTCTGTCTTGATCTTGAATAAGGCAACCAAAGCTACAAGACCACACTTTAGCAGTCAGATATCAAATCAACATTAATCAAGCGCACCAAATGTCATCAGAATCACCCAGTGACAAAAAAGCTGAACATGGCTGTTGCCAAGATGCTGGCAACAGACCTTTTACCATTCTCATTTGTGGAGAATCAGGGTTTTTGAGAACTTATGGAGAAGGCTGCACCTAAATAGAAAGTGCCAGTCAAATTTATTTCAGCATTAAGGCTCTTCCAGCAATGTATAATGACCTAGCCCACATGGTGTCACATGTTGTTTCCTACTCTGCAGTAGCAAGCATCCACCTTACCACAGACATCTGGACCAGTGGCCCATCATTGGGTGTTAGTTTTACAGTATGTGCATTGCTGCACACTGGGCCTATTTCACTTGGGTACATACCTTGCACCCTTGATCCTCATCCACTTATCCACTGACTACTAGCAGGAACACTAGTGGTTGTCGACAGTATGCCACATTGAGAATGCAGATTATGCATGGGTCACATATATCCAACAGAATCCTCACCCACATCAATGAGGCCATTAGACAGTGGCTAAAGCCTCATGGATTCCATGCTGTGTATATTGCCAGTGACAATGCCTGGAATGCCATAAAAGCAATCACCGATGGCTGCTTTTATTATCTCCCCTGCTTTGCTCATGTGTTGAATCTCATTGTTATAGTCTTTCTAGATCATGAAGCAGTGAGTACCATGTTGGCTCTCAGCCACAAAATCGGCAGCCATTTCAGTTGCTCTGCTCTGGCAAGAGAAGAGCTCAGGACTCTACAGAAGGTCAATAATGTTCCACAGCACCGACTGAAGCTTAATGTGCCAACCCAATGGATTTCCACACTCCATATGCTCAACAGGCTGTATGAACAGTACAAACCACTCAACAAGTATATAATGCACATGTGTGATCAGGAAGCACAGTCGGCCATGTCGCTAAGTCCATCCCAGTGGTTCATGATCAACAATGTTATCCAAGTCCTGCATCCACTTGAACAGGTGACACAGGTTGTAAGTGGAGAAAATGCATGTTTGAGCCAGGTGATACCATTGCTGTGTGTACTCAGCTAGGCACTGGTCAATGTAAAGGGCAATTTGAAGTGGCTGAAGACTCTGTTGGAGTAGAGATGGTTGGCTGAATCATGCAGCTTTGTGATAATGATTCCCAGGTTATTCACATGAACAACTTGGAGGCATACATCCTGACTCTCTGGTGTGAAAGTACAACAAGCAGAAGCTGTTTCTACATCCCTGTAACCTTTGCGGCTTGCTTTGTGTGATACGAACACTACCTCTGGTGAGGGGGTAAACCAGGTCATTTCCTGGTTACCAAGGTAACACCTCATAGCACTACATCCCAAACCAATGGGAGTGTAGGAAGGATGAGGAGGATGTATTGCACCAGTCCTATAAAGGGAATGTAAAGGGGCACTTTTTAGGCTTATTTTAATTTATCTGTGCCCTTATCATGGTAATTGGCATACAGATGCTGTCAAGACCACTCCATGAGGTGGCTTGGCTATTGGGAGAATTACTTTTTTTTTAAACAAAAATGTACAAGTCTCTAGAGTGTACAAGGAGCTGGAAGTAGGTGGCTGAACATTTCCAGTCCTCGATCATTTAACTTAGCAGCCCGAGTGAGCAGGGAGAACTCAAGCAGACAAGCATGCATTGTCGCACGCGGAGACGTGCACATTTCTGAAAATGTCTGCTGTGTCCATTGGAGATGAGGGAGATGAAGGACTGATCCCTATCGATTAAGCCCTGCAATAGATAACAACACTCCCAACCTTCAGGATCTGATCACATAGTTAAAGTTTTTACAACTGTATGTCTGGAATACTGAGGGAAAGCATTAGGGGAGATAATCATGGATGATTTTCGACTTTGTTGCAAGCGATGTAAAATGTGTACTATGGGGGTTGTAGACCCAAAGTTTATTTGTGACAAATGCTTGCTAAATTGCACCTTGCAACAAGAGATTCCAATATTACACCATAGACTGGCAGTCTAGTCAGAGATAGGGACCCTAAAAGACTACATAGATAAGGCAGCAAATGAAATAATAATTCCACAGGAATCTGCTGAGGTAAAAACCACTAAAAGCAACAGGGAAGAAAACATGAGTAACTCCCCTTTACACCACCAAGAGCCAGATCTAGCAAACTGGTTTGTAGTACAATTCACAAAAGAAATGCTGCACTCAACTCTTCAGTCAGTTCACTTCTAAAAAGGTTGCCAAACCCTGTATTCTCATATAGACCAAAGAATTGAAGCGCTCCAATGAAACACTGACCAAAGTATTCCAGCTTAATTGCTAATTTTATTTACCACAGCGGGAGCCCCTAGCACCTTGGCAACAAGTCTCCTAGGGGGCATAAACAAAAGTGAACAAACTACACCTTTTATACATGCAAGAATGTCTGATATCACAATAGAAGTAACCCCATGACCATTAATTAAAACAAAATAGAAAACTTTAAACAGTAACAAAACAAAAATTATTTCTTTACATTATGTTCTTTTTAAACATCACTGCTCTAAAACTTTTAATACAAATTACTAAAAATTGTGACTATAACCTTATAAAGCAGGAAGGAAGGTCTGATATCTGGAATGTCTTTTTAATTAAGTATCAAAAGTTAATTTTGTACACGTGTGTGATCTCCTGAACAAGGGATATGCCAACACAATATGAAAAACATATTGTTAAGTTAAATAACTATCCAGATATCTGTCATAAATTATTTTTTGATGTCATTTTTATTATTAAAAAATTTGTTAAATTAGAAGTTAGGTTTTTTTAGATACATATTTTTAATTACCATGTCTTATTCACATGTATATAAGAATATAAAGAAATAAAGAAATCATTTTTGTTTTGTTGCTGTTTAAAGTTTTCTATTTTGTTTCAATTAATGGTCGAGAGGTTACTTCCTGTTGTGATGTCATGCATTCTTGCATGTATAAAGGGTGCAGTTTGTTCACTTTGGTTTATGCCCTGTAGAAGGCTTGTTGCCAAGGCGCTTGGGGCTCCCGCTGTGGTAAATAAAGTCAGCAATTAACTGAAATACTTTGGTCAGTGTTTCATTGGAGTGCTTCTATTCTTTGGTCTATTTGAGAATATAGGGGTTGACAACCTTTTTAGAAGTGAACTGACTGAAGACTTGAGCACAGCATTTCTTTTGTGAATTGTTCTGATTATGCTGCTTTGTGCTGCAAATGTCTAAGTGCTTTACGGTGCTAGGTAATGAGAAACCTCTCCATGGCCAATTATCAGTGGGAGCCAAAAGTAGCTAAGCTAGGATTTAAATGATTTTGCTGAAGCTTCTGTATTAAAATCTCAAGCGTTTTATACAGGTCTGGACTTAGAGCTTTGTAAAAGTGCTTTGTTTCTGATAAGACCATTGTTGAATAATTAAATTGAATCAAATTACTGGTAGTGATGTTGAAAGATGTGCCAAGAGTAATTAATGTTAATACTGGGAGCAGCAGCTTTAGTTTGAAATGTCTGTCCTCATTACAAACCAGGAAGCAACTTCTGAATGCTAATTTGGAAGGGAGAGATAGTGGTGCAGCAGCCCCTGCAACAGACAGCAGCAGCACCGGATGTAATATTAAACATTCTTTTGTTAAATTGGAACATTTACTGTTTAAAGAAGTGAACCTGAGCAATAATATAACATCGCTGGAATCTAACATAGAAAAAAATAAAGTTCCACAGGGATTACAAGTAACTAAAACACCAGCATGCGGCTTGAATAATTTAAAAAGGAAAAATGATTGGTTAAAAATATCTGAAGAGGCCTCTCTAGCTTATACAAAATTAATAATTGAAGAAAATACAGAGGATTATCAAGAATTAACAGAAAATTTAAAGAAAGTTAAGGAGGAAGTGGCACAGTAAAAAGACTATCAAGAGTTTGTGCAACTAGATAAATTGTTGGAAAGTAAAGTAACAAAACATGGAAAAGAAGTAATTGAGAGAAAGCAAAATAAATTCATAAGCAACACTAAGGATTACAAGATAGGCACTCTTTATATCCAACCAAATATAGAAAAGAGAAGTTTAAGAAGATGAGGGAGGTCACTAAATAGAAGCCGAAACAAATGTGCATTTAAAAATAAAAAATCCCAAAACTGTGAATCAGTAACAGCTAGAAATAAAAAAGTTGCTATAGATTTGACAAATAATCTGGGTGATGATTGTTTTTTAGAAGAAAACTCGAGACAGCAAAGAAAAGAAATAGACAGACCAGAAGAGAAAGAGAGAAGGTAGGCAGAGGGAAAGAGCAGCAAAAAACAAACTCTGAGAACAATCAAGAAACCCAACTACAAATTATGAATCTAAGTAACTACGAACTGACAACCCCTCAGATTTCTTTGCTACAGAAAGGTTTCAATTTTGTTCCAACTCCAACAGTAAACCAGTTTGTAATATTTGTTGATATTTTTAAATTATTTCTTAAAATTCGATTGAAGTCTTTTTTTCAAGAAAAACAGAAAAAGAATAACTTGGAAAATTTATCAGAAATGGGTGCAGGTGAACAATTACATATAGAAGAAGTTTACGAGGAAGATCTGGATTATGGTATTGAAGCTGCTATACAGCTTGAGGACATGGTGAAGAACGAGATAGGTGGAGAAGATCATGGAGGCTCCAAAAATGATGGTGAATCAGCAGAGGACATACATTCTAATTTCAAAAAAATAAGACAGACACTGTTTAAGTGTAACTCTGATTTATGCCCTGTTGTCTTTAATAGCAGTATCACTGCATTTGAGAACTTAATTGTTTTCAAGGTAAGACAATTATTATTATTAAAGATAAAAAAAAACTTTAAAAAATCTTAGTAACGATGAATGCAAAGCACTCAAAGAATTGTCTGATAATAAAAATATATTTAAATGAGCAGATAAAGGGGGAAATATTGTAATTATGATTAACAATCAATATAGAAATATGGTTGAAAAACTAATTTATGATGTTAATAATTACAAGAAACTAAGTAGCAATCCAACTTACCAGTATAAAAAAGAACGATATACATTTTGGAAAAAGCTTCAGGTTCTGGATATATAACTATTGAGGATTTTAAATATTTATACAATGATTACCCTACAGTTCCAACATTTTACAGCCTGCCTAAGATACACAAGAATTTCCGGGAACCACAAGGGAGACCTTTAGTCTCAGGAGTTGGTTCACTGACAGAAAATTTATGTGATTTTATTGATTTTTTTCTTCAATTTAGTATAGTAACATTACCATCATACCTAAAGGATTCCAGATACACCATGAACAAATTTAAAGATTTATCTTGGGGAAATGATTTTTTTTGGATTACTATAGATGTGGAATCCTTATACACTTCAGTAAGGCATCTGGATGGTATTAGGGTTGCAAGGTTCTTTGTAGAGCAAGATATGCCCTATACAGATGCACCAGTGGACTTTATTATTGAAGCACTAACATTTGTATTAAATCATGGATATTTTGAATTTAACACTGAATATTTTTTTGCAGACATGTGGGACAGTCATGGGGCATCAATGGCTCCAGCCTATGCAAACCTGTTTATGGGCCTGTGGGAATTCCAACACTTGAATAATCATGCACATAACCCCTTTTTTGGAAACACTGTGAAATGGGGTAGATTTATTGATGATTGTCTGTGTGTATGGAAAGGGTCCAAGGAGCAGGCATATGAATTTATAAAATGGTTAAATGAAAATGATTGGAATTTAAGATTTACCTCCAATATTGAGAAAGAATGTATTCATTTCTGGACATTACTTTTATGGGACATACAGATACAGGGAGCATAAGTACAAAAGGCTATAGGAAAGAAATAGCAATAAATTCCATTCTTAGATATAATAGTTTACACCCACAAAAATTAAAAAAATTCCATCCCATATAGCCAACTGCTGAGAATAAGAAGAAACTGTACTAGTGATTGGGATTTTCAACAACAGGCAGAAGAAATGTTGGATAGATTTAGAACAAGACGATATAAAGAACATGTTCTGGTAGAAGCATATAATAAAGTACAGAACATGACTCAGAGAGTTCTATTGGTGTATAAAAGGGATCCTAAAGAAAAAAAGTAAGAATCAAAAAATCACATTTTCAACAGAATATAATATACTGGCAAGATGTATAGGGAACATTATTTGGAAGCTTGGGAGGTTTTAAAGGAAAATCAAGCACTGAGGGAAATCGTTTCAGATAGCTCCAGAATTACTTACAAAAGAGCAGCAACTTTACATGCCAAACAGACAAGAAGCCAGTTCTACGAAATAAAAAAAAACAAGATAGACAAGGGTGGATGCCAGTAAAACCAGCAGTTGTCTACAAATGTGGTGGATGTAATATGTATAAGTACATGCAGCAAGAAAAAAAAATCTAGTTCTATCAAATTAAACGAACATTTCAATAGAAGATTTTATGATGTGCACAACAACTTTTGTTGTGTATATTCTATGGTGCAGTTGTGACTTTTATAGGTAAGACAGCGAGAGAATTAAAAGAGAGGATACAAGAGCATGTTCGCTTGATTATAAATCAGAAAATGGATAAACCAATCAGTAGACACTTTTGTGAGAAACATCAATCAGACCCTAGTTGTTTCAAATTCATGGGACTAGAAATGTACAAACTCCACCTAGAGGAGGAGATAGACAAAACCTCCTCATGCAGAGAGAAAGTTTCTGGATCTTTAAAACAGACACAGTAAGACCTAATGGCCTCAATGAAAGATGGGACTTGAAGCCATTCCTGAAGTACAAATAACTCAATATAATGTCCTATCATAGATCTTACTAAGATTCTGAGTAGCTATAACCTTTACACATAAGGGATTATTATGTACATAGTGTAAAAAGAAAATTGAATCATGTGATTCATAGTTGTTTATTGTTAGTTTTTTTCCTTCCTTTCTTCTAGATTCCTCACTTTTTTCCAGTGCAGAATGGTCTAACATGAATAATTCTCTCCTAAACCAAGATAAAGGAAAAATAATTAGAAAAAATGTTGGGCTTGCATGAAATATGGAGAATCATCTCACAAGTAAATAAGACATGCTAATTAAAAATACATATCTAAAAAACCTAACTTCTAATTTAACAAGTTATTTAATAATGAAAAATTACATTGAAAAATGATCTATGAGAGATATCTGGATAGTTATTTAACTTAGCAATATATTTTTCATATTGTGTTGGTGTATCCCTTTTTCAGGAGATCCCTCACGTGTACAAAATTAACTTTTGATACTTAATTAAAATGACATTCCCAATATGTATTCTTTGAATCAAACCTTCCTTCCTGCTTTATAAGGTTATAGTCACAATTTTTAGTAATTTGTATTAAAAGTTTTTGAGCAGTGATGTTTTAAAAGAATATAATGCAAAGAAATAATTGTTGTTTTGTTGCTGTTTAAAGTTTTCTATTTTGTTTTAATTAATAGTTGTGGGGTTACTTCCTAATGTGATGTCATGCATTATTGCATGCATAAAAGGTGCTGTTTGTTCACTTTGGTTTATGCCCCTAGAAGGTTTGTTGCCAATGCTCTAGGGGCTCCTGCTGCGGTAAATAAAGTCAGCAATTAACTGGAATACTTTGGTCAGTGTTTCATTGGAGCGCTTCTATTCTTTGGTCTATATGGTCTATAGTACAGCTGAGTCCCAGAAAGAGATGAGGTGGTCAGATTTATAGCATTGCACCCATTGAGTTATGCAATAAATTTTAAGCATTAGCCATAAATCATGAGGAGGATATAAATTCTACCAAAACAGGTAGTAATGACACTATTGTAGAACTGAATAAACAGACTGCAAACCTAATAAAAGCAACAAGGGTTGAGCAAGGGAATCCTCACATGGGGTATGTAGGAAGAGTTATTCCACAATGGATAAATCAATACATAATTCTCAACAGACACAAATACAAAAAAAATACAACAAAAAGAGATCCTGGTTATAGGAGACTCTATAGTAAGGGGAACATACTCTACAATTTGTAAAGGGAAAATTAGCAAACAGTTGTTAACACTCTGCCTGGGGCTAAAATTAGCAACATCAAACAGATATTAAATGGCCTATTAGGAAACCTGGTCAATCCCCTAGTCATTTAACATGCAGGAGTAAATGACATTGGAAAAAGAAGAACTACTGTAAAGGCATTTGTAATGATTTTGAGGCAGTGTCATTGGAGACTGTAGGAAGAGGAGGGGAAATTATTGTTTCAATTATAAGCCCAACTCACAACTCAGATGTGTAAAAAATGAGAGAAATAATTACAATAAATAACTGGATTAAAATATGTGGAAACAAAATAACTATTTTCTTGGGCAATGGGAATTCCTTCAGAAGCAGGAGTCTGTACAGGTCAGGTGGGTTGCAACTAAATAAAATGAGGTCAAGAATCCTGGCAAAGAGGTTCAATGAGGCAATTACCAGAAATTTAAACTAACATATTGGGGAGTTAAAGAGTGGAGACCATCTCTGAAGGGGATAACTCTCTTAATGGTAGACATATCTCGATACATCAAAAAAAAAAAAAACTGGAAGGGAATTTTAATAAATGCAAGAAGTTTAGTTAAAAAAATAGATGAACTTAGGTTACTCCTGAAATCCCAGAATATACAAATCTGTACTGGAAAGGAAACCTGGTGGGAATGGGCAGATACATGGGACCAGCACATTGAAGGGTATAACCTATGCACAAACTCCAGGGAACACAGAAAGGGAGTTGTGTAGTCATCTATATAGAGGAAAGTATACAGTCCCAGGATATTACAAATAACAGCTCTAATTTGCAGCATATATGGCTAAAACTAACCTCCCGAATAAACCTAAAGTTATTATGGGAGTAATCTAAAGGGCACCATCAATAACTAAGGAAGATGACCTCCTATTAATAAAACTGCTGTAGGAGTTAAACCCTGCCAATAGGCTCTTGCTCATGGGGGATCTATACCTCCCTGGTATAAACTGAAAAACTCTACAAGGGGCAAACAGAACAGAACACAGCTATATTGAGATGTTGGATCAAATAGGGCTGGAACAGAGGGTAGAAGAAACAACACAAGGTTCAAACATTCTAGATCTTATTATTACCAATATGGGACACTAACAAGCTGTACTATGTCAGTTCCTCTCAATAATAGTGATCACAAAACAGTTCATACCTAATTAAGAGAAACAGTCACCAAACAGGTTGCACTAAAGTTCTCAACTTTGGGAAGGCTTACTTCACTAATTTGAAGGCTAGTAAGGCTGAGTGGAACTGGGAAGATGATTTTCATAATAAATCATTAAGCAATAAATGGGATGTCTTCTGTAATAAACTGGATCAAGAAATCTGTAAAAACATACTGTACAAAATTAAATACAGCACAAAAAGTAATATACCAAATTGAATCACTTCTAAGATCAAGGGACTAAATAAAAAGAAAAACAAGCTGCTCAAAAGAAATAAAAGGTGGACAAAATGAATCATGGTGGATTACTTATAAAGAGCCAGCAAGAAAGGTAGAAAAAGAGATTAAAAAGGCAAAATCAACTTTTGAATTACAGCTAGCCAATAAATCTAAGGATAATTATAAGGCATTTATGCACATATAAATAAAACTAAAGAGGTGAACAACTAGATGGGACCCCTAAAAAATCAGGAGGGTGTTATCATAACTGATTTAAAACAGACAGTGAATATTCAAAATGAATATTTCACTACAGTGTTTAATTCCAAACCAACATCAAACACAAACCCACAAAAGAATACAACAAAGAAAAGGGATTTATCAATCAGTATTGACATAAAGGATGTAAAGGATCAATTAAAATAAGTCAACCCGAATAAATCACCTGGGCAAAATGGCAAACATCCAAATATAATCAGGTCATTGTGTACTGAGCTGGCTCCACCTCTAACCCATATCTTCCAATCATCTCTAGAAGTAGGAGTGGGAGTAGAGACGTGGATGGTGGCTACTGTGACTCCGCTTTATAAAAAAGGGTCTAGGACAGATTCAGCTATTTATCATCCTGTCAGTTTAGCAGCCATTGTGTCAAAAATACTTGAGAGTATCCTAAAAGATTATATCATAAATTTCTTAGAAAAAGAAAACCTGTTGGATAGAACACATGGGTTTACTAGAGAAAGATCCTGCCAGCCGAATATGTTGCAGTTCTATGATAGGCTAAATAGAGCTTTGGATGGAGGTGATTCAATGGATGAAATCTTTTTGGATTTTTCCAAGGCTTTTGATAAACTGCCACATGTAAAGTTGACAGATATACTCCATAATATAGGATTACACAGTAACATAGTAGCCTGGGTTCAAGCATGGCTTACTGAGAGAAAACAATGGATCTGTATTAAGGGAGTCTTTTCTAACTGGGCAGAGGTGACAAGTAAGGTGCCGCAAGGATCTGATCTGGGTACTTGCCTATTTAATATTTACATCTCCACTTTACAATATAACCATGAAAAAATGTGGATAACAAAATTTGCAGATGACTGCAGGCTGGGTGCCACAATTTAAAATTGGGAAGAAACGTCAGCACTCCAGCATTCCTTAGATTACAGTCAAGGTTGCCCCACTAAACATAAACTGATACTTAACCAGGACAAATGCATGGTAATCCATATGGGGAGAAAAAATCATAATCATTCAAATTCTTTAAATAAAACCAACCTCATAAAAACAACTGAGGAAAGAGATTTGGGAATTATGATTTTGTGTGACCTTTCTTTTTTTTTAATTTACTATACTTTATTGAATCTTCAACCAGAAAGTCAATAAAAAACAAAGAACTATAACACATGCAATACAAACATCAAAAGCATAAAAATTACTACAATACCTACACAAAGAAACACCTCCCAGATTTACACCCACCACCCACCACCTTCCTCTCCCTAGTCGCGTGATCTTTCTTTACAATCCCACTGCAAAAATATTGTTTAGAAAAGTAATAGAATACTTAATTGTATATTGAGACATATTGAAAGAAGAAGTAAGGAAGTCCTGGGGCCACTATATTCTTCACTGGTAAGGCTCATACTGGACTATGGAGCCCAGGTCTGGTCCCGCTACAAAAAAGGTGAAAACTGCATGATGGAGAAAGTCCAAAAAAGAGCAACCAGGACCATCAAGAACCTCAAAGTTAGGAACTCTGAAGAAAGGTTGAGAGTGTTGGACATGTTCACACTCTCATACAGGAGAACGAGAGGGGATGTGTCTATTACATAGAGCTTGGACAGATAACGAACTATAAGATATATTGGGGCTACAAAGTAAGGACCAGATCTATACTACCAGATCACATCCTCTTCAGATGGAAAGAAGACAGTATACATTAGTGAGAAGTAACAGGTGGTTTAATCAGAGAGGGGTTCCTATATTGAATGCACTCCCCTTGGAGGTGGTAGGTTGTTTAACAACCAATCAGTTTAAGCATCAGTTAGATAAGCATTTTAGGAGTAGTAGTTCATCATCCTTTGATATACTTGGTGAGCACTATGGATGTACTGTAAGTCTAATTAACATCTCTGTACAACCTATGATACCTGTGATACCTATGATACCCTGCTTGATCCCAGGTACAAGCATGGTATGATGGCACTTATTCCAGATGGGGAGGCTGATCTTAATCACTGTGTAATCATCCTGTATGGCAAGGTCAAAAACTGGAAGAGTCATTCAGAGCAATGGATGAAAAAATTGCTAGCAGTAGAGAAACTAGAAGCAGCAACATTCTCTCTCCCACTATCCTTCTCCTCCAACAGTACAGTGTCTGCACCTTCATCCTCATCATCCCACGGTAGCACTTGTGCCTCAAACCCTCTCTGATCCATGCTGAAGGACATTGTTGTTTCTAGGCACCAGCCACCTAAGGGTAATACAGAACTGCAGCTCTCTGCATGCCATATGGTACAGTCACATCTTAAAGACCCACAACTGCTAAGCATTGATGATGAACCTCTTGACTATTGGTGAAGTAGGCTGTAAATCTGGCCTGTACTTGCTGCTATCGCAGTTGAGTACCTGACCTGCCACTGTGCCAGTGTAAGCTCAGAAAGGGTTTTCAGTGCTGCTGTTGCAATTGTAAGTGACCACCGAAGCCACCTGTTTGATCAGAATGTTGAGTATCTACTTTTGCCAAAATGAACACACATTTCCTCCTCAAGCAGTACATTGGGTCAACAATGGCAACAATCTATAATTCTGCTGAAGAAGGTGGTGAGCAGCAGGATTTCAGAGGATGAGGAGCGTGTGACAGTGCCATCCAATGAAGACACAACTGAGGGATTTGAGTTCTCCTGAGTAAGAGATAAAATGTGTGGGTGGTGTGAACAGAAATTGTTCACTGAGGTATCCTGATACCTGCTTCTGTCAGTAGTTTCATTATCAGAACAAAGAAGTAGGGCAACTGGAGTCAGTGTGTGCATTGCATAAGTCATCCACTACTGTGTTTCAAAAAAAGTTGCTGACATGCAAATGATTACTACCACTTGATTAATGCTGAAAATTCACATTAACATTACCTGCATTCTGTAGTTATAACAGTGTAGTGCTTACAAGTTTCCCATCTGGCTGCTGTTCAGGACCCCTTCCAAAAATTAAAAAAATGTAAAATTTCTGCAGACATTGTTCTTGTCCTGATTTGAAATGCTCAGTATTTACAAGTTTCCCAGTTGTCCACTTTTTAGGCTCCTCTCTCCCCCCCCACCCCCCAAAAAAAGAAAAAGTTTGCTGCAGACATCATTCTTGTTCTGAAATGTACAATATTTACAATTGTCCCAGTTGGCTGCCACTCAGGGCAAACTCCCAGAAAGAAAAGTTGCATACCACATGATGGTGATTACCCCAAATTGGCTTCTTTTCAGACGTGGTACTGAGAGTAAAAGCATCGACCTTCATGATTATGCCTGTTACGAGAATGACGATCAACCACCACCATGTTAAACTATACCCACAAAGTCACCCATCACATCTGTCACACAGTATCACCTCCACCTCCCTTTCAACATTTCATACCAACAAGACTCAGTGCTGAGATGAGAACATGTACTGCTTCTTGCACTGTCTGCATAATTAATCTTGATACTGTATCAGTCACATCACTTGGAGTGACAAATATACCCTCATTCAAGCAACAGCCATAAAACCATGAACAACCCAACTCTTTCAAGATCACTGTACCATCTAGAAAGCTGGCATAAGTGAAACTCAACAAAGACCTAAATCCATACAGTGTCAAGTGAAGTGAGCACGTAGCCCATGTAACATTTCTTTGGGGAGAGGACTAATCAAGTTTTACTGTTTGGCAATGCAAAAAAGGGCTGCTGCTGAACCCTGAACCGCAGTCAGAATTGTTCATTGAACAGTTGCAAACCTTCACGTACTCCATAAAGACATAAATAACAAGAAATTGTTGTGGAACAAGGATATATTTATATGAAGAACAGAATAGAACATCAACAAAGCATAACAGGAAGGAACTACAGTACAAAGCAAGAATTAGTAAACAACACTATGTACAATGAGAACAGCAACAACAGCCAGCTTAGGAACAAAATATTTAACTATTTACAAACTGGGGTCATGCACAGTAAGTCCAGAGGACCGAAATACAGATGAAAAGAGCACTCGGAAGCGGGAAGTTAGTAATGCTCATTTATTTCAAACAGAGACAGATCCAAGACCACACTCATGTTATTTCCAAATTGGAAAATTTAAAATGGAAGGATGGTATGACATGGGTCACAATTGATGTTGAGTCACTTTACACTCATATCCATCATATTGAGGGGATTAATGCCTGTAAATACTTTCTGGAAAAGGAAATAGAAATTGATAATATACTTGTGGACTTCATTTTAAAGGCCTTACAGTTTACCTTAACACATAATCACTTAAAATTCCTGGAAAATAACTATTTACAAACATGTGGTACAGCAATGGGTGCCTCTATGGCACCCTCATATGCCAATTTATTCCTAGGAAAATGGGAGGAATTGAAAGTGTTTCAGGAGGTAAACACATATCTAAAAAACACTGTATTCTGGGCACGCTTTATAGATGATATATTATGTGCATGGGAAGGTGAGGTGTTGAAAATACAAGAATTTGTTGAGTGGCTTAATAACAATGAAATAAACATGAGTTTTATTTCTAAACAGGATCCAAACAAGGTAGAATTTCTGGATTTAGAAACTGTGAGACCATCTGAACCTGGTGGAAAAACTGTAACAAAATGCTACAGAAAACAAACTGCTACCAATAGTTTACTAAAAGCTGACAGTGCACACCCCAAGAATATTAAGGAATCTATTCCCTATGGACAGTTTCTTTGTTTGAGAAGGAACTGCACTAAGGAAAGAGATTTCCTAAAGCAAGCAGAAGAACTACAAATACAGTTTAGGAATAGGGGTCATGAGGAAAAACTATAGATAACAGCATTTAACAAAGCACTGATGAAAAATAGGCAAGAACTAATGAATAATTTGATGGCTACTCCATACTCAATCTCCCCACCCCCATTACCACATGAAAAATACCCAGTGACTGAATTTAACAACTGGGCAGGCCAATTTGGCAACATTATACACAGAAACTGGTATTTACTTTATTCTGACCCTAAACTGGGGAGGGCAGTAGAGGAAAAAACAAGAATTACCTTTTCTAGAGGGCCAAGTCTTATAGACAAATTGGTCCACAGCAGAACTGAGGAACCATTGAAAGAAATGTGGCTGGATACCAAACCAAAAGGAAATCACAAATGCAAGAGATGTAATGTATGTAAATATGACATCGTTGGTCCTAGATTTGAACATCCACATGATGGTGGAGTGCATGAAATCACTGATTTCATTAATTGTGATACCACATTTGTGGTATATGATCTCTGGTGTGATTGTAAACAAGTGTATGTTGGTCGTACTACAAGAGCCTTGAAAGTGAGGATACAGGAGCATATGCAGAATATAATAAATGACAAGTTGGATACCCCAGTTGGAGAACATTTTCTGAAGAAACATGGTAGTGACCCAAGGAATTTAAATTTCATGGGTTTAGAGTGGCAACCACATCAAAACTATGGTGGTGACAGAGTGAATGAGCTACTCCAGAAAGAAAGTAAATAGATATACAAACTTAAGACAGTAAAACCAGAGGGACTAAATGAACAGTGGGATTTGAAACCCTTTCTTAGGGATATGAGAAAATACATTGAATATTAAATAATAATAACAATGTTTGAATTTTTGTGAAAACTATATCTAAACATTTATGTCTTTTCTTTTTGTTTCAGATTCCATCTGGATGTTGTTCGAATTGATCCCTGCCCTAATGGTATCCCTTCTCCCTATTAGGCTTGAAGTGGACTTAGGTGATCATTAAAATGACATCTATCATTTCACCCTCATAACATGTTCCACCATAATGTGTGAGTGTTGTCTTTTCATTTTGTTTCATCTCATGTTACTTTTTTCCTCCATTGAATTGTGTCATTTGTCTGCCATCTAGTGGATGTTTTAGATATTTCATGCTCCATTTTTTTTTCTGTACTCATAAGCATTTCATTGATTCTATCCTATGAGCCTCCTTCAGTCTGAATCTTGTTTGAAACATAAATTAAAAGTAAGATAAGTTACCTAAAATAGGATGTTTGGCTGTAGAGTTGCACATTAGGTTATTAAGAATAAGCATAAATACTTTTTTTAGCATCCCATTGAGTCTGTAAGATTGCTATTTGGTTATTTTTAAAAAAGCATTTTCTGTCCACTATATATATTTCAGACCCCCCCCCCCATGTACAAAATTAATTTTTGGATTAGAACCAATTTAAATAAATGGATAAATTAATAAATTAATAAAAGGGGACTTGAGAGAATAAAATAGAAATACATGTAGTGGGAGAAGCTGATAAGGTGATTTATATACTTTTTGTTGCACAAATATGTATGTTTATATACGTATTACTTGAATGCACAAAGATTCCTTTAGTATAAATATATTTTTGTATTGCTTGGCATGCTTTTTGATG
Source organism: Neoceratodus forsteri (assembly GCA_016271365.2). Lineage (NCBI taxonomy): Eukaryota > Metazoa > Chordata > Ceratodontiformes > Ceratodontidae > Neoceratodus > Neoceratodus forsteri. The sequence continues at coordinate 1,159,518,716 of CM057458.1, forward strand.
GGACAAGATCTGTTGGATGTGCATGTTCCTTGTTCATGATTTGCCATGTTGAATTGTCTCATCATGATGATGTCACTACCTAATTTGTGTATTTAAACACCTTGTAAGAATAGTCCTGCCATACCCCCCTTGAAGGCGTGAGCCGAAGCGCAGGAGTCATGGATTTGTCTCTGTTTGGAATAAATGAGCATTACTAACTTCCTGCTTCCGAGTGCTCATTTCATCTGTATTTCATATAACTTTTGAGGCTTGCACCTCATGGAGTGAGCACCCGCTCGTGCAGTCTGTGCAGTCCTCACTTTGTTCTTTGTTAAGTCCAGAGAACCACCTGGCAGTCTTCAATATCTGCCAGTCACAGGCCTAGGCTCTGCCAACCTATGGCCAGAATGTATTTTTTTTACAGCGCAACAGGAGCAGCTGGTTAGTCGCCACTCGGGCAAGGGTGACCTGCATCACTGACACCTTTTTTTTTTTGAGGCATTTCATATCATTGCGTATAACATGAATGTCCTCCTGCTGGATGGGTGGGTGTATCTGTGGTGCTAGGGTGGTTTCTGTGACAGCTGGTGTTGCAACAGAGGACATGGTCCCTGTGCCCTTCTCACTTTCTGGCTGCTGCTTCTTTTCTGTCACTGCAGGCTTCACCAGTTCCTCTGAATTCTCGGTACACAGTTTGAGACCTGTGTACTGCTGGTCTTCTTTGGCGCTGTCTCTCTCTTTCTTTCTGGGCCTGTCCCTGGTGTTGGCTGTGTGTCAGTGTTATCTGTTGTACAGAAAGAAATATGCAATTTGAACAGATGGAACTGTGCAAGTGTCAAAGTATTGAAATCATGAATAATAGTTGTACAGTGCTCTGTTAGAGCATTGTATACCCTCACTGTGCTCTGACTGTCTGGTGATTATTGCCACCAGCTTTGGCCCTTAAAACACTTGCTCTCATTGGTCCCTGCTCTACACATTGGAAAAAAAACCCAGGACATAGCACTGAGGATGGGAAGTATGAAGCATATCAGTAAGTGAAACCCGAGGCGTAAACAATGTTTCATCACTAACATGTTCCACTAAGCTGCCTGTCTCCTCATCAGTGCCTTAACCACTGTCTCTCTAAGGAGTACCATCCAGTGAAAGGACCACCACTGACATTCCCATACCTAGTGTTTTATCCTCCCCCCACTTATCTTGTTGACAATATTTTACCAACATATTTACAGATTTCTACAATAGGAATTGTAATTGTCTGTCAGGAGCATGTTGTTGATTTCACTGACACTAACCATGATGAAACCTCCTTTCCATCCTGTGTTGTGATTACATGTGTAGTGGTGGACCATCCAGAGCATCATACAATATTCATGGTCGACCAGACTCAGTACTCATTCAGGATACTAAACAGTATCTGCTGATACATATACAGTTTGTAGTTATATGTCCTCCTGTATAGGTCCATGTAAGTGGACATTGCAGAAAGTGTTGTAATCAGGGGGACACATGTTGGTGTTTCTCAAAAGTTGTATCGTGCTTGTCATAGGGAATGATACAGCAGGGGGCACTAGTCACAGGCCACTTCAACTGAAACAAACAATGCAGTATTGACATACAGTAGTACAAGAATATGACAAACACAGCTTATGCTGATGAATTTATCAACAAGTAGAAGAAGAAGAAGAATTATAATTTATATAGCATTCTTCATACACATTGTATCCCAAAATACTTTACAAGCAGTGCTAGACTGGTAGTGAAGTAATTGAATGTGTAGTGGCAGCCATATCACACATCAGCACTCACACACAGTCTTGGACAATTGCATGGACCTGCTCTATGGGAAGGGTAATATTGGCCACTGGGAATGTCCCCTTCTCTTTGCAGTAACCTCTTGGGTTCTTTGACTTTCACCTGGACAACCACCAGGACAGCAACAGGATGGGTAAAAGGGATCATGGTTTAATGTATCATCTGAAGAATGGCACAACTGACACCAGTAGTACAGCACCTCCCTAATACTGCACTCAGTATTTAGTTATGATCACAATCCCGATGTGGGACTAGAATCCACAACCTTGTGGCCCAGAGGTGGATGTGCTACCGCTACCAACTGAGGCGCACTGACACCGGTAACAAGTTGCTTGTTTTTATGTGAACCATTTTATTACAAAACTGTTGAATCTGACTGACATTGGCTTGCAGACAAGAAATGGTAGAGGTTTTAAAAGTAATTAATATGAACAGTTCAGCTGTGATAAATGTGCATGATATGTCCAGCGCACTTGCTTGTCTGGGGTTTCATTCACACTGTTTGGCATGCCTGGAGCAACATACTCAACCTCTGTGTTCTCCACCAGGTAACACAGTTGTTAGTACCCTACTTCAGTAGTGTGCAATGGCCATCTTACTTACTTGGTTACTAACATCAAATACAGATTGGTACAAACTTAATTTCTTATCACAATTACATTCTTCTTGCCTAACCTCACCCAGTAATGGCAAGGCTACTCTGTCACCCTGACAGCAACGTATGCTGACTAGTTCCTGATATCCACCTGATGCCCTGCAATGGCCGTTCTATGTCGTTGTCACAATTTGACCCATCTGTGCCATAACTCTGCAGTCTGTGATCAGGCCACACCCACCCTCAACCCAGTAGCCATTCACTGTTCAACATTCTGCAGATGACACTACACACTCCACTAGGGGAGTAAATGAATCAGACACAACACTGAGAACAGCTGTGCATAGTGCAGTGCTGCACTTTAGTGACAGGGGCACAGTCATCACATATAATGAGTCTGCAGAATTCCAACAAATTTATTGCGGTGGTCAAGACTATGCAACTTCTTAAAGTGGTATGTCATTGGCCATGGACGTAGTGGTCCCCTGTTGAAGCAAACATGGAATCACAGGTGCATAACCTGCACCAGACTGAAGAGGCACCACCAATTTCAACATTTGTCATCTGGTATGTTATGATGAATTATAACTTATAAGCATTTTATAGTCAACTAGCTGATCACCAAATTATATTCCCTGCATGCTCATGAAGATGTTGAGCTGGCTCCACACCATATTACTGCAAGAGGAATGATCCCCCCATAGCAGAACCAGCTGCTGCATGGATTGCAATGAAGGTAGGTACACCTAGCTTATTATGTCATGCTGCACACAGGGGGAACCCTTAGGGGAATGTGTGTAGTTAGTCTGCACCAGGATGGGGGAAGGGGTCAGGTGCCAAGTTGTTCCTTGGCAGCACTTCAGCTTTACAACACAGCAGATCTAAACTTTTTTAACTGTGGTGCCTTTTGACTATGGTGCAGGGATGCAGGCAAGATTCATTTACTTTTTGATCAGTACACTCATTTTGTTAACAATTCAATGAGCTTACCAGACACTGGCTCATGACTGTTAGTACTGGGCCCTGCTACTGGAGGGCTGGTAGTGGTGGTGGAATCACCGATAATGGCAGGAGCACTTATTCCAGTTTCTGTGGCATCTGTTGAAAATGGACTGGAATAGTTTAAATCACTGGCAATGATAGTGACAGGATCCCTCTATGCTTTAAGGCTATTGTATGTTATGATAATTTTACTGTAAATGAAGACACATGAAACCATTTGTATGACGCTGAACCTACTTAAGCTGTATTGAGGAATGTGCTCAGATTGTACTGTACACTGCAGGAGTAGATTTTAACATTATCTTAGTGGCAGAGAACCAGGTGAATGAACATTGTGTAGGGCTAGTGCAGCTAAGCTAATGCTGTACTTGTCCATCTTCATTAGTACAAGTTTTGCATGCCTGTTAATGAAGTTGAAAAAGCCCCTTTTTAGTGGACTGTAATTTCCCTCAGTGTTCCAGATGGTCTGGTGTGATAGGCAGTTCAAGAGGGGGATCCCACAAATGATTCAATGTCATTATCACTCCATTTTTAGGATTTTCAGATAGTGTCCAGGCTGTGATCAAGGGTAGAGAGGAAACTCAGAGATAATCACAAATTAAGAAATTTGCCATGCACATGATTGCAATGCAGTCGTAACAAATGTTAATGTCAAGGCTGGACAACAACACAACCAGCAATTGCAAAGCAATCCAAAATGGATGCTATATCCTCTCAGGTCATGCACATTTCCCTGTGGATACATGTATGGCCTATGGAGGTGCTGCAGCATGACCATGTAATTGGTGACACTGTTGCAGGCACAGTCTGCCTATGATGTGACACACACACACCATCACATCTGCCAGCCAGCAAAAAAGGGGCTGTAGTCAGGTCAGGTGCTGTCAATCCATCATGCATGCCGTCACAGGCAGGTACTGTAAAACACAGACGTATTTCTTGTTCTTAAGATTTTGTTGACATTATTTAAATGGAATTTTTAAAAACAGTAAAACAACAAAGATTACATGTAGTATATCAGGGTAAAGAAAAGTTATTTTTCATGGCTTTACAAATGACAATCATTGTTGTAATTAATTTACAAGGGAAATGGCCAGGGCTTGGCACCAAAAAACTCTATCTGTAGTCAGTAAGCCCTGGTAACTCAAGCTCATGCATCACAGTTGTTACAGTTGACAGGTGGAGGAACAAGAAAAGTGGAAAAAGATGCCGTCTGCTGACTCCGTGACCTTGACTGCCAACCGGAATCATGCTCTGTCACTCAATCACTGGAGACCCCCCAACCAGATTGGAATACTGGGTGGTGGGATGGCCCTTTCCACTTACACTCCGTGCAACAGGGCAAAATTTGTGTTTGTACTAGGGGTTTGGTGGTGCCGGGGGAGTGGACAGATATAGGTGGCTGGCAGAGGGAGTTAATGCCTGCAGGCTTAAAGATAGGCTAAACAGAATATGAAAAAACCTCATTCATCACCGTGCTTCATTCTTGAGTTATAATGGTGGGAGTGGAACTGTGCATTTATGGGATGCTTAATGCAGCTCATACTCAAAAACATCATAAAGTGTAATTCCAACACTGACTGATGAGAATAACTTTAAAGGATTAACTTAGTATACTCACTGGTGGCATGAGAGCAGAGGACAAAGGCCAGGCAATGGATATAATTTACCTGGGGCTTTAGCAAGACCTTCAATTCTGTGTCACACAGAAGGTTGATGATGAAACTGAAGGGGCTAGGATTTGGCGAGAAACAAGTAAGATGGGTTGAAAATTGGTTGAGTAGCAGAACACAGAGAGTAGCATTAGGGAGAGGTTCTCCAGCACCAAAAAGGTCACCAGCAGGGTCCCACAGGGGGTCAGTGTTAGGGCCAGTATTATTTAACATTTTTATTAGCAACATTGAAGAAGGCATTCAAGGCAAGATGTGCCTGTTTGCAGATCACAGCAAGATCTGTGGGAGACTGGATACCCAGGAGGGAAAACAAGATCTGAGGGAGGACTTAGACAGAGTGGAGAGATGGCCAGGAATATGGCAGCTTGGGTTCAATGCCAAAAAGTGCAAAGTGATGCACACTGGGGCCAAAAACCGAAGGATGGAGTGCTACATAGGGAAGGTTCAGGTATCAGCTTCTGAAGAGAAATGTGACCTGGAAGTGATAATTACTAGTGACCTGAAACATTCCTCTCAGTACAAAAAGGATGTGGCAATGGCTAATAGGATGCTGGGATGTATTGCAAGGGGATTCAGTAGCAGGTAGAGTGAGGTTATTATGCCCTTGTACAGGTCATTGGTAAGACCATATCTAGAGTATGGGGTGAGGTATTGGCATCCATACTTTAAGAAGGACATAAACATGCTTGAGGCAGTCCAGAGGAGAGCAACTTGAAAGATCAGGGGGCAGCAGGACAGGTCATATAAGGAGAGGCTAAGAGCTCTAAAGATGTACACCCTGGAAGAGAGGAGGGAGAGAGAGGTGATATGACAGAGACCTTCAAGTACATGAAGGAAGTAAACAGAGTGAAAGGAGATGGTCTTTTCAATAAGAGAGACAATACCAACACTAGAGGTCTCGGCCTAAAACTGATGTGGGGGTAGATTCAAAAGGGATGTAAGAAAGCATTTTGTTACAGAAAGAGTGGTGTCTGCATGGAATGAACTGCCAGAACAGGTGGTGGAGGGAAAGATGGTGGGATCTTTCAAGAGAGCCTGGAACAAGCATAGAGTGAAGTCGTGGAACCAGGGAAGAGGAAAGGGAGGGGGGATAGGAGGGGATGAGGGGGAGACATGATCACTAGTGTAAATGCAAGGCCATGGCCCTGCACAAATATGAGTAGACATAGTAGACCAAGAGATCTTCTTCTGCTGGCTAGTTTCTTATATTTTCATATGGTGGTGATGTTGCTGTCTACCACATACATCCTTTTCTGCTTCTTGGATCCTGCAGACTCAGGCTCCTCTGCAGTTTTCTTCCTCTTCTGGCCCTTTTTTGCAATGGTCACTGCTGCATCTACTGCTGCCAACACTTCATGGTCCCTCCTTTGCAGATCATCCCATTAATGATTGATCTGCCTGATGGTCCGGGACATGACTCCATCTCCTAGTCCATGAAGGGTGGCCTTTATGGAGACCAGCAATGTTTCTCTCTGCTTTAAATGGTGTCTCTTTGGCCCAAACAATTCATCAGCATGGGTGGTGACATCCTTGATCAACAGCACCACCTTCTTATGCAAGAACAGGGGTGCCAGATTTTTCTTTGTGTTGGAAGATGAGGTGTTTGCCTCAGCCTGCTGCTCAGGGCTATGATGCTCAGAAACCCTCAGTGTGCTACTATCAGCCCTACCTAGTATCTGAAATACAACCTGATTTAGGCAGTAAGGGACATGGAGCTACACAATATGTGGTATACAGTAATGTACTGGCTCTTTTTTCTGAACAGATTCTGTTTTGCTGGTGTCCCTTCAAAATTATGGGACTGTCCTATTAACAGCACATGTATACTAGCAACTATATAGTGAAAATGCTTCCCAGGCACAGACTATCAAGAACCTCCTGTGATTACCCTGTAACCCACAGTATCACTTATCGCATATGGTCCCCTACTACTCCCTGCTCATGTGGCAATCTATGCATTTTCATTTATTTGCCAATGTGCCACTTCCTACACAGCTACCACCACCCTAAAACCTACCAAACAAAGATGACTATTGCTCTGTAGAGTATTGATAAATGGACTTAAGAAACCACTACTTTTTCTACCAATTTGCTCCAGAAACGTTGAACTAAATACTGGTTCTGCATCCCCTATTGTGGCACCCTCTGACTTATCACATCTCAAAGGTCTCAACTTTTATATATTAATGCCTACAGCTTACTCAAAAACTTGATGTGATTCAGGTTTGGATCTGCTATACTAAACTTGATGAGTTAGTTATTACAGAATCCTGGTTAAGAGCTTCAACTCCTGACCATAACATAAATATCCCATCATACAATGTGTTTACAGCTGATAGACCTACAGGGGGGATGCAATATACTGTATGTTATAGATAAACTTTCTTTAGCACTAATTGACATACCCACTGACCATAAAGAATTTGAGAGCGTCACCTTAAAAATCTCCTTATCACCTGATGAGGCTATCTATATTAATGATATTGATGCCAAAATCAGTACAGCAAGTGTTCATCTTTTTGCAGATGACACAGCGCTCTACTTTGTTAGGCCTGCCCTTGAGCTTGCGTGTGTAGAGCTGCAGCAGGAGTTCAACCTGCTGCAACAAAACCTCTTGCAACTAAAGTTGTTGCTCAATGCTAAAAAACAAGCAACAAAATTATGTTCATATCTTCTCAAGCCCAGCCTAATAGTACTAGTTCCACTAATACTAAATTCCAGATCAAGACCCACCTAAGGGAAACCACTAGAGGTAGTGGAGAAATTCAAATACCTGGGTTTTTGGTTCAATTGTAGACTATCATTCTCTCTACATAAAGAGAAACTCTACAAAAAGTTATGTCAAAGGATAGGCCTCTTCTTCAGAATCAGGCATCTGCTTAACTATGAGGCCAAAATAAGACTGGTACAAACCACATTCCTCCCCATTGCTGACTACGTGGATTTTATCTATTGCCATTGTTCCACTGGACTAGCCAAGTTGGATACGCTGTACCACAAAGCATTAAAATTTATCACTGGAGTTCCATTTAATACTCACCACTGCTCCCTCTATGCACAACTAGTTTGTACTTCACTTAGCACTAAAAGATTAAAAAATGCCCCTTTCTGGGTCTACAGAGTTATTAATAACAAGCTGCCCTCCTGCATTGCTGACCTTTTTAAATAAACATCTGGAGTTTACCAGCTCAGAAGATACTCCATATAACATGCTAGATATACCCAGGAGTCATATTCACTGTGGCTCCTCATCCCTAAGCCATGCCCTTCCCACCCTCTGTAATACCCTGTAATGATCCTTAAAACTCGTGCATATTGTTGGGATGAACACCTTCAAATCTGAGCTTAGGCTATCATTGAAGGAAAACTGTAACTGCTATGCCTAGCCAGCACCTTAATTATGACAAGCCCTTTTCACTACCTTTCAGCACTTATTGTACTTCCTTAGCTGTTTGTAAACATACTCTAATTGTCTCCACAAACTGTGTCCTTAGTTTTACAGTCCTCATGAGTTTTCCTCCTCTTCTTATTAAAATTACCCACCTTGTTTTTTGCACATTGACTTCCTCAACCCTAATAGACTATCCTAATTGTTTATGCCCCATTCCTTTCACAACCCTAATAATCTATACCTATGATACCTGTCCTGCTCCTTCCTTGATTTCCCTATTGTACCTGTAATCCTCTTGAACACCACTTTCCACTCCCAGGTTCCTAATCACTTTCGAACACCTTTTCTCCACCCACCCTCTTGTTTTCATGAACTGCCCTCCCAAACTCAGGGAGGCTATCATATCCTAACTGTATTGTTGTCTTACTGTAAATTGACAATTAGGATGTTAGTCTTTTCAAATGTGTAATCATTTTATCCCTGTATTGTTAAACACGTTGTTTAAAAATGTACTGTCCTTGTATGAAATGCTATTTTTGAATTATCCCTTATGTTACATCCTTCCATGACCACATTGTAAATGAGCCTGCTCAATGGTGTCTTTTCTTGGTAAAATAAAATTGAATTGAATTGAGGTGGTACCACTCCATGTCCATCTGGCTGCTGACCCCCCACCTGCTGCTGGCCTTGCTCCTGCTGCCACCCCTGCTCCAAACCACCCAGCTGCTCAGACTCAAATTCCTCCTCCTGCCTCCTGCACAATACTTTTGCTTTTCTGGTTGCATTTCTTAACAATAAGACAAAATCTACAGAAAAACTCCCACCACAATTACTTTAATTATTAAAGAAAAAAGTATCCTTCAAAAGTTTTTGTGGGCTTCTCAATTGCTAGAGTTCTCTCTGTCTCTTATCTCTCAAGCCCTCTTTTCAATTACACTCCTTTTATCTTGTCTGTCTCAATATCTGACAGTCTAGGACAAGAAGAACAAGTGCTTGTGATTTCCACCTTCTGAAACACAGATTTTTTATTATGCAGCTTGCAGAATGTTCCGCTGCTCACATTGGGACACTGTTTACAAGGTGCAGAATTGTTTTACTATGGACAAGCTGGACATTCATAATCAGAAACAGGAAATGTGCAGAAAACATCACCATAACCATAGGTTTCTTGAAACATTATGCTACCACTAAACTCACCAGTAAATGCGTAACATTCTGTGTCATGTGGATACAGTATTCCAACATGGTGAGTGTGGCAGTGCATTAAATACATAGTTAATCCACAAATTATTCTGCATTTCTGGATAAACTGGGCAATCTGGACTGCAGAATATATTTTATGCAATTCAATATAAAAATACGCATCTTGCATAAAAAAAAAAAGCTGCAGAATTTCAAGAAAGTTGCCCAAATAATTTCTGAACTTTTGCAGCTAGAAACTGTAACTTTTGTGGAAATTCCACCAATGTAAGATTTTTTTTTTTGCACATCTCTACCGCTGGTACATTGCTCTGGTTATGTGATTCTGCTTGAATGTCTCATATGTTGTTATTTAGTCTTCTATGATGACCCCAAAAAAGGGCAAGGCTGGTGATGGTTGTTGCTGTAATGGCATTGGTTGTGGCGGCAATATTTACAGTGATGATGATGACGGTGGCGGAGGAGGAACAGGTTGTAACACAACCATTACTTTATCTGAGTCATAGCATCAGTTAAACTAAACAACAAAAATACAAACTGAAAAACGGAAAACATATCAATGGATGAACAATATTGTGAAGGGTAAATGTCATGCATTACGTTTAATGTCTTTTCATTTTGTAACTGCTTTTTTGTTCTGATGGTAATTTGTTTTCCTTGGGGGAAGGTAAATTATTACATAATTTGAAAATCAGTGAAGTCAGAGGTGATATTCTAATAACTGGCATGAAGGTAGAGCAGAGACTAAGACAGATATTACATGTGCATTGAGATTAGCAATTAGTAATAGTTTTTACTTTAGCTTGCATGGGGACCTGACTGTTTTATTGGGTTTTGAAGACTGTGTCACAACACAACAAACAGTAACCCACAGCAGATGCATGCCAGCAGCACCTACCACAAGCAAGCTACAGTAATTTACTTTTATTAGTGTCCTTAAGGTATTTTTGACCTCAAGGCTTTTTAACTCCTTACTTATATCCTGGTTTAACAAATGCCACTTGGCACATTGGGAAACAAAGTGGCTCTGGTGAATTGCTGTTGCCGAACTGAAGTTTCAAGCCTCGGCTGAATGCTGAATTGAAGCTGACTGTGGTCATTGTCTCTCATTCCTAATCAGAAGTGATTCAATGTACTTTATCATTATGTCTGTATTGTATCAGTGGTTTTCACTACAAGTGAGGCTACAGTCAAGTGAGAAATAATATTCAGGATGGCAATTTCACATTTGCCTCTATTAAATTACTTTTTTTTGGGGGTGGGGGATAGATCAACAGTGAATGTACAGCCCATAACCAGCAAGACATAACACTTGTCACTAGTGCCATGGCTTCTGTATGTAACATACATCAGCAATTGCACCCTGCAAGGACTGTGCCAACTGTACCCTTGTCTCATCAATATTTATAACAACCTCCCTTAGGGTTAGTTCTTGTTAAACTGCACTGCTGATTTGATATGGGAAGGGAACTTTTAAGTTCTTAGTGTCAGGAGAAGTTTTTGTCTCCTGGCCTTTGTGCCCTTTCTTTTTGAGAATGGCGTTCTATTCAAGCATGGTTGTCAACAAATTCCAGACAGAGTTGCTGATCATATTACTATGTTATTGCTTTGGCATTCACAAACACAGTATGTGCTTAACCTCTGCTCCTACACAACATAAGCTATTGATAATGGGCTGGATCTTTTGCCCATCATGGACTATGTTCCAAACCACAGCCACTGCTGTGGGACAAAATCTCCACACTTCAAGAGATAAGTATTTTCAACCAACACAGCTGCAGGGGATGTCATTCCTTGCCCACTTGGTATAACATTTTCCCACAGCTGCCCTGAAAAAATGGCCATAAGCTGCCATAAATTGTGGAGCTAGTGCCAAACCAGCTCCATTTTTAAAAATATCACAGCTGCAGGGAAAACTGTGGCTCTGCAAGTGAAGACCTCCTTGTGTCAGTTTTTTCCTGCAGCTGCAGGAGTTATGAGGGTTATGGTCCAATATTTTCAGCTCTCCTTAATCTTCCTCTATTAACAGAGGGAGAAGACACCTGGGTTTGGTGTTGTGTAATTTAGGATGCAGTAGTGCTTGGACTCTGGAAATGTTTAGTTGCTGGGTGTAATCAGATTTGAAGTTTTCTACTGAGCTCTCATTGATTTTAGGGCCATAGTTTTTTTTTTTTCAAGAAGCAAAATAGATCTGTTTGCACTGCCTTTTCAAGAAAAGCTCAGCCAGTTACTTCTGTGATCTTTTTCTTCCTGTATTAAATTGCAAAAAAAGACTCAACATTTTGCAAGATTAATCTGTTCTTCACAAGAGTATCTCAGAAATAATATCTTTAAAAAAATGAATGTTAGATTTATGTCAGCGCAATGCATGGATCTTACAAAATGTACTATATATACAGCATGTGCCAACATATATCACACAGTACTGCCATACATTCATATTAGTCATATTTATTTTTGTAAAGAGTCCTTTATCTAAAGTCATGACTGAGGTAAAGCTCATGCCCTTAGTTCACTACCTGCCTACCTAGTCAAAGTACTGTACAGAAAGATAACCAATACTTCCCTATTGTGGTGCCCTTTTAAAATATACAATCAGTTTAATCCATGAGAAAAAAACTCACTTATTATCAAATTAACCACATAGACTCCTAAAATAAGGCATCCAAATCAAACAACAACATACATGATACCTTTTGTAATGTAAAGTTATGCATTTGAGTCAGCCATAAACTTCACAGGCTCGATTTTCAAAGGAGTAGGAGTGACGCAATGTGCTTGTGTCTAAAAGAAATGTTGGAAAGGGGGAAGTGCACCTTACCTAGCGTCAGTCCAAATTTTCAAAGTGCCTGCACCAGTCAAACTTGTGCCAGGCTTGCACTGACAGTGGGTACACCATGGCAGAGGAAACTGTGTGCCACTACTGGGCTGCAGCATCCTCTTTTGCTGGATTTTGGTACAGAACCTTGGACACCATGCTTAGACTAGGCAGTGCTGGTCTGGTGGTCATATGCCGGCACTGGTCATGGCTGTCAACTGCAGACATCTGCCATCTGTGGGAGGCCCATTCATAAGGAACAAGCAGAGAAAGCTGCCAGCAAATGCTGGCACAGTTTTTCAGAGATGCACTAGGTATGGCAGTGCTTCCACAGATGGGGAAAACTGAGGACAATGCCCAATAGCGGGACCAAAGCCAGGCACAAGACAAAAATGTGGAGGCTGAGCAGGACTCACAAAGTCTGGTGAGACAACACCAGCTATAACTACTCACATGATGGCAATGGCACCTGGCGCTATGATGAGAAGTCCCAGGATGGGTGCTCAGGACCACAAAGTTATAGGGCTGCAGACTGGTCATGAGCAACATGGATTGCTACACCAGAGTGGACATGCTGCAAAACAGTATGGAGTGATGCTCCTGGAGTGGTGGCATACACAGTATCATAGCTGTCACAAACAGATGACAAAAGAACTATCAGGTAGAGGTGGTAGGTCTGTGGCACAGTGCAGGGCTGAGTGCCGTGTGTCATCCCATTGGGGAAGGAGGGCCAGGGTCATATCCATGCTGCCAACAGGGTTTGGGGTATGTAAGTATGTATGTATATTTTTTTATTTAATTATTTATTTATTTCAAAAGTTTCACCAGGAAAGACATACTGAGGTGCATAGCAGCTCATTTCCAGATGTGTCCTGGAGGAAGGGTTGACAGAAGATATATACTGTGTAAGTAACAGAACATTTACAATGTACAATAAACAGAGCACTTCAACAACAGTATTTACAGTATGTATAGCTAACCGTAGTATATACAATCTGCACCTGGTCCAGCCATCTAGGCATAATGCACAGTAAGAGGCATACAGTGGTTAGGGAGCATAATTGAGGCTGGGAGTGGTGTGGGGTTTACAAGTAGGTATTCAGGAGGCAGTGGTTGAGTTAATAGAAGAAAAGGCAGAAGAGAGAGAGAAAGGTAGAGAGTAGGTACAGTAGAGTAGAGGAGATGTGGTGAATAGCTCAGGTACAGTTGCAGGATAGAAGGATGAAGACATGAAGTAGACAGGACAGGGAGCGAAGGGAGTGGCAGAGTGGATGGAGAGGGGGGAGTGCATTCCAAAGGTCAGGGAGGTGGAAAGATAACACAACCTGGCCAAAAAAGATGAGCTTGGGTGTAGTGCTAGGGTTTGGTAGCCAGAACTGTGAAGGGAGTAAAATGAGTGAGGAGGAGAGGAGAGAGGTGAGGTCAGAGGGAAGGGGGCTCAGCCAGTACTTGGCAATAAGGGAGAAGCCATGTGCAAGACATCTGGCTTGAAGAAAGGGATGACAGAGTGAGGTATAGAGGGAGCAGTGGTAAGTCCTGGGTGGCCAGTCAAGAGCAGACTGGCACAAGGAGTGATAGAGAGGATCCAGTCTGGCCAGGCTGGACTTTGGAGCATTGCTGTAAATTGTGTCTCCATAGTTGAAAATGGGGAGAATCATTCTCTGTACAATGGCTCTGCACACCAGCACGGGGATTCACCCACAGTTCTAGTACAAAGCACCTAGTTTTGGGTGGAGCTTTTTGTGAATAGTTTCCACATGTATGGAGAAATCTAGGTGCTGGTCAAGCCACACACCAAGATACTTGAAGAAAGGGACGTCGTCAATGGGGGACCCATCCAGAATGTGGAAGGAGGGAAGGGCTGGAAGTCTAGAGAGCTTTTGCTTAGTTCCAAAGGTCACATAGACCATTTTATTTTTTGCATTTAGATATGACTGATTTGAGCAGAACCAGAGTTGGACAATGTTGAAATTCAGCTGGTCTGGTCTGGTCATCAGATTGGCAGGGGAGGATCCAATGGCAAATAATACAGTATTGTTTGCATACATATGAATGGATGCAGAGATACAGGCAGAAAGGATGATATATAGAATAACTGAGAAGAGAATAGGGCCAAACACTGATCCTGGGGGAATGACACCACTGATAGAGAGGGGGAGGGTACAGGGAGTTGCAAATTTTAACTGACTGAGTTCTGCTCAGAAAGTATGAACGGAACCAGTTAGTGGCTTTGAAGGAAAGTCTTGCAGCAGAGAGCTTCTCAAGGAGATGGGGGTGGGATTCGGTGCTGAAGACTTTGGCCAGGTCAACAAAAATTGCAGAGGTGATCAAATCCTGATCCATACCATTCAGAATGTAGTAAGTCAGCCTGACAGTGGAGGTGGAGCAGAATTTACAAAAGCCAAACTGGAAAGGGGTGAGTTAAGAGGATGAGTCAAGAAAAGGAGAACATTGAGAAAGCATGCCATGTTCTTGAAGTTTAATGAGGGAAGGAAGTAGGGAGATAGGGTGGTAGTTCCCAGGAGCAGAGGAGTCACCACCTTTAGGGAGGGTAATGACTGTGGCATGGGTCCAAGAAACAGGGTTGGAGGCAAGAGAGGAGTGGTTAAGAAGGGATGCGAGAGGGAGACAGATAGCAGGGGTAGAGAGATGAAGGAATTTAGAGTCCAGCCCATCCAGGCTCCTCCCCTTATGGGGATTTAGAGCTAGAAGGGCCATGATATTGGCAGCTGGTGTCACTGGAGAGATGGAGGAGGGGAAGATAGGGAGGGCAGGAGGGGGACAGTAGGAGGGGGGAGTGGGGGGTAAGGAGAAGAGGAGGGAGTAGACAGAGGAGATGAAGAAGTCATTAAATTCAGTGATGACAGCAGGGGGTTGGAGATGGTGGCACTTCTTATCTTAAAGACTGGGACAGAGGACTGGGTAGGGGTGAGAAGAGGGAGTGGATCACCTTTGAAACTTTGAGGAGTGGTAAAATTGTTTTGAAAGGTGGAGGAAAAGTATTCTGCCATAGCATTTTTGATAGCCCTGATGCAGGCATTATGTAAGACTCAATGTTTGTTATAGTTGGCAGGGGAGCCTGAGGACTTGTAAGCCTTCCAAGTCAGATCCCTTGCTTGCAGGCATGCTAGCAGTTTGGCAGAAACCCAGGGGAGATAAGAATCTGGAACCCTAGGATGACCTGGGATGTGGCACAGCAGGTGCTACCAATCTGTGCAGTGGCCATTAGATTGGGGGCCACAGGCTGGTAGGACAGGTTGGGTGGGCGATGTGGGTCAGAAAAACATGTGCCAGTGACATGGATGGTGAAGATGAGTTGAGGGACCTTGCCATTAAGATGTTGCAGTTGTGGTTGTGCTGGTTTGTTAGGGGGGCCCACTGCCATGTCTTGTGACTGTGCCATGATGCTCACCCCAGGGTTACATGACCTAGATCTGGGCAGACATCAACACGCCAACCCCTGGCACCATACAGCACTGTTGCAGGTGTGAAGGTGTCTGAGCAACTGACACTCAGATGTGACATACTGTATTATCTGCTGATGCAGCCGCACACTATGAGCCCATGAACTGGTGTTTAGTAGCCACCACACTGCTGCAGTCACCTATTAATTGTGCTTGATAGGGTCCCTGACCTGTGCTGAGGATGTAGATGGATCTAATGGACCTCACAGCTGATGCTGTGGGTACAGGTACCTCTGGCACAATGGAGCCACTGCTGTTGCTTTCTGTACCCTCTGACTATTAACATGGTGAACTAGCTGTACCATCCATAGTGTGCATTACAGCCTGGTGGGATGGTCAGTGCAGTGGCATATCATCCACTGCTGCCTCTGGCAGGTACAGTACATGGAGAAGATTGAGGGGGTTGTACAGGGGTACCCCTCTGTTGCATGTGCTTGGGCTGGGATGACCTGCAGGGACTGCATTCTGGCAGCTCTTGGTGCCTCCCATGGCTCTAGGTGACAGCTGGTGCCCTGTGGTAGCTTGTGCCTTTGCTGTCATCCATTCACTCCTGTATAATGTGTTGGATGCAGCAGATGACTTGCAGCACCTGTGGGGCTTTGGTGCTAGCACCAATATTCTTAGAAAATCAAGGCACAGGTCCATGGTGAACTGGGCCTTTCTGCAAGCAGTCAGTGGCCACAAGTTACATCTCTCTAATGGACTTTTGAAAATTGATCCCCATGCCTTCATTTAACAATGCTAGTGCACCCATCAATGTAAAAGATTTCTGAACCCCTGATTTATATGCATGACACTTTAAATGCACAAACCCATGTGTTTCAACCTTTACAACACCAGTCTCTATAACTGCACATAGTGTTTATTTAATCTAGTATCCATTAAGATGTCAGTGTGAGTTTTCATTCTTTTCAATATACTATAAAATGTTCTACTTTAAAAAACTAGTGTCACCAAGCAGTACCATGCCATTTCTAATTATTCTATAAACTTAACCAAACTTGTTAAAATATGTTTAGATAGTGTTCATGATCCTGTTCTCTCTTACATATCTCATGATTTCAAATCATATCTTGGGGGGGAGGGGTGAGACATACTCCAATCATCACTGTCTATTTTTATTGGGGGGCGGGCTTGCAGCCTCCATTCAAGCAGCATACATTCTGCAGCTTGGACAGCAACCCAGGCAAACTGGTTGAGACTGTCAGCTCTGACCTCATATAATATCCCAAATGTCCTTTTTTACAGATTTTGACCTTTGAATCAATTGCCGGAGCAACATAACATGTGGGAAAAAATTTAATTGCGCAGGTGAATGGCAGCAAGGTTAGATGTGAAGCATAGAAATGCAGAAGGTACTGTAATATCCTGATGAGCCAAATAGAGTGTAATGTCATTTAGAAATGTCACACAGGAATGTTAATGTCAATCAGCACTAAGGAAAACCATGACATTCATTGAAATTGATACATAACTACAGTACATTTTCATACATACATACATGTAGTAGATACATAGACAATAACAACTTAAAAATGCTTGTTGGCCAATTCAGGCCATCCTGCCTAATTAATTTGCACTGGCCCTAGTGTCCACCCCTCCCCTTTGTTTCAAGCCCCTTTTTCTAAACACCATATGCCTACCCTATCCCTGCTTGAAGCTGTTCATTGATTTTTCCTATTCTGCTTCCTCCAGGAGCTTGTTTCACTTGTCCACAACTCTTTTTGTGATGCAGTCTCTCCACAGATGTTGACTCCAGTACCTTGCAAACTATTTCAAGTGTAGTCACACCAGTGATTTGTACAATGTGGGGGGGAGAGGATCCCCTCACTTTGCAACCCAGCAACCAGTTTACCTTGCCCACACCCCTATTACAATGTACTGTTGTTTATAGGCTCTCCTGTATAATGATCCCTTTGTCCTTTTCCACTGTGGTGCTTTCCAGCACCACTGTCCCATTTCATATTGCATTCTTGGGTTCCTAATCCCAATGCGCATCAATTTAAATTTTTTTTTTGTAGTGAAGCCTGCTCTCAGACCTGCCGAGGTCCTCCCTGAGTTCCATTATCACTTCATCTATGTTAACCCTTGCACAGATCTTTGTGCCATCTACAAAGAGACATACCTTACCCTTGATGCCTTCAGCTATGTCACAAATGAATACAGTGAAAAGGACCAGACCCAGTACTGACCCCTGGGGTACTTCACTTGATAATTCCCTTTCCTCTGAGAATTCCCCATTAACTAGTGCCCTTTGTGTTCTTCCCCTCTGTCATTTTACCGGACAAGTTACCAATCCTCCCCCTCAAGCCCTTATCTTCTTGACCAGCCTCCAGAGGGGGACAGATTTAAAGATCTTGCTGAAAACCAAATTCTATTTAGTTTTATTAAGGTGCATTTTCCAGTTTAAGATTTGATTAAGAGTCACACTTAAGTGCTGTGTGTGAAAACCTGCATGTTGTTAATATAGTAGTTGCCTATTTTTTATTGATGGTATATGTGCTCCCATAGGATGCAGTCTTGTTTTTTGTTCATTTAAAGAAAGATTCAACTTTACTATCAGTCTATCAATGTTAGTATTGCATGTCTTAACCCAATATGGGATCTACACAGAAGTGCAACATCATCTGCCTACATGACATAATGAACTGATGTAAACAAGTAAATTGGGGGAAAATATTTGTTCAATATCTCTGCTTTCCCATTTCCCTCTCCTTCCATCCTGCCTCTCTCTTTAGACTCATAATACTCATTTTGACCTTGCACTTCTCCGAGATGTACCTGAACAGTACCTTTTCCCCTTTTACCAGCCTATGTTCTGTCTCCATCTTGGCCACTCCTTCCTTTCTTCTTGCTACTTTTATTGCCTCCAGGTACTGATCCCTGTCCTCATCCCTTTGGCGTCCCTTATACTTTAAGAATGCTCTCCTTTTGGCTGTTACCACAATCTTTATTTCTGCCATGAAGCACATTGAACCATCTAGCCCTTTTTTCTTCGATACCCTCATGATTGAGCTTTCTGCACCTTCCATCAATGCTTTTAAATTCTTCTCGTTTTTCTTCTGCAACTCCATCTGCTCTATACTCCTTTTACTTTTCTCAGTTGTTCCTTCAACTAGCCAAAATCCACTTTTTTAAAGTTTCAAACCTTTACTGTGTTTCCCTGTTGGTGGTTCCTATCTGAACCTTTAGCGCCACAATTTTGTGGTCAGTGATGAAGGGTAGTCCATGACCATAGCAATCGAGATTGAGCACCTAGAAAAATGGCTACTTAATGTCAGTGACTGTGATCACAGCTACCCAGGGAGGTGTGCGACCGGATACTGTGATTGGCGAAAACAGTGACAGGAACTGGAAGGTATATGTGCATGCACCCACGGGGGGGCAGGGGTGGGGTGGCATGTGGGAGGGGTTGCGGCAAGCATCTGCCAAGCTTGATTGCTGGTGTCGTGGGGTGGTTGTCGGCTGGGAGGCACATGGTACCAGGTTCTGGTCTGGTGTGGTGCAGGATTTTTATTTTTTGCCAACTGGCGGCATGTATTTTACTCAAGTTTTTCACCCCCACCCAACATGCTCTACCCTGGAGTTGAGAATCCATAAGTAGGGGGTGTGGGGGGGCAAAGCTCCCCTTGGGGGTGTGGGGCCCAGCCCCCCACATTAATAATGAGAGCTGCAGGTCCTGGGCACCTTTTTCTTTGTGTGCTGCGAGTGTGCATTGCTGAAATTGATTTTCGGCAATGTACACGCACCATAATAGCGATCACTGTTTCTCAGTCACTATTATGACATGGAACTATGATTAAGTGGACTGTGCAAATACATGCAGGGGCTTAATGAGAATGAGTATGAATTTTAATTTACCTGAACCAGTATGGTAAGACAGCGCAAAGTATTTTACACTGTAGATAGCAAAAGAGATTAGAAAATGAATAACACAGAGAACTGTCAATGAGCTGCAGCAAAAGCAAACAGGATACTGGGCTGCATATCCAGGGGGATTACCTCTAGGAGGAGGTAGTTGATCCTCCCTCTGTATAATGCCATGGTTAGGCCACATCTTGAGTACTGTGTGCAGTTCTGGAGACCCCATCTTAAGAGGGACATAGTGCTGCTGGAGAGGGTCCAGAGGAGGGTGACCAGGATGATTCGGGTCATGGAGGGTTTGACATATTAGGAGAGACTGGATGAACTCAATCTGTATGCATTGGAGGAGAGGAGGGACAGAGGGGACAGGATAGAGACTTTCAAGTATGTAAAGGGGATAAATAAGGATGGAGCCAGAGAAGTGTTCAGGCTTAAGAAGGGCAGAACTACCAGGGGGCATGAGTAGAAGCTGGAAGGGGGGAGTACAGGGGAGAGCACAGGAGACACTTCTTCACAGAGAGGGTGGTGGAATCATGGAATGTACTGCCCAGGAGTCTGGTGGAAGAGACCACAGTGGAAGGATTCAAGAAGGGTTGGGACAGGCACTGGGGAAAGCTGAGGCCAGGGAGGGCCACCTCTGGTGTTGGGGGGTGGAGGAGCGAGCTCCCAGTAGGGGGCTAGCTTCCGAGCAGACACGATAGATCATGGGGCCTATTCTCCTGGCTTTTACTATGATACTATGAAAATACAGCTATCAGATTGCCTGAGAACTGTTACATACTGTCCAGTTTGTTTGTTTTTCAGGATATCCAAGCAGCTCAGCTTTTCCAGCTGACTATTATTTTAGTCTTTTAGGAATATTTTGTACTGTTAGTGCAATACCATCAACCAAGGTTTCTGGTCCTGCAAAAATAAAAAAAACTTCTTGGATAGTTGAAGGCACTTTTCTTCAATTTGTGCCTCACATAACACATGCATCCATATCGTTCAGCCTGACCAGACACCTTGCTGAGAGTTATTGCTTACAGATATAATAAACAGCTAGTGTATTGCCTGGAATTAATAGTGAATTATTAGTAATTTTCAAACGCAGCCAGCTATCTATTCTTATGTCTTCCAACCTTCCCTTCCTTTAACTTTTCAGTCACCCCCCTCCAAATGCACCCTCTCCTCTCTACTCCAAGTCCACAGTACCCCTACTGTAAATGCCCTTAACCTTATTACTTGATTTTTTTTTCTACTTCTGTTTTCACCTCTACATTCTGTACCCTTTTCCCAGCCTCTTACCTCTTCTAATCCTGTCCCAACCCCATCCTTCCCTCATCTCATCCGGTCATAGAAACATAGAATTTGATGGCAGATAAGGACTGCTTGGCCCACCTAGTCTGCCCATCTCCCTACCTAACAGATAAGCTGCAGATCCTAGTTAACCAACAGCCTACTTCCTCCTAACCCCCACTACAATTGCCTTATGTCTGCATCATGCATTCCTGAATTCCCCCACTGTTTTTGACTGTACGACCTCCTCAGGAAGGCTGTTCAATGTATCTACAACCCTCTCTGTGAAGAAATACTTCCTCACATTACCTCTGAGCCATCCCCCTCTATCTTCAAATTCTGCCCCCTTGTTCTTGCACATCTCGTTTTCTGAAAGATGCTACTCTCTTGGACTTTGTTGATTCCCTTGAGGTATTTGAAAGTTTCTATCATGTCTCCCCTCTCCCTCCTTTCCTCGAGGCTATACATCTTAAGCTCCTTTAATCTTTCTTCATGTGTCTTCTGGTACAGACCCTGCACCATTTTGGTTGCCCTCCTCTGGACAGCCCCCACCCTGTCTATGTTTTTGTGGAGATTGGGTCTCCAGAACTGTACACAGTACTAAAGATGTGGTCTTACCAACTGTCTGTACAGAGGGCCAACGACGTCTTGTTTTCTACTGGTGATGCCTCTCCCTATGCATCCCAGTATCCCCCTAGTCCTCCTTACTGCCTTCTCACATTGCTGGCCACCTATAGGTCATCTGATATGACTGCCCCCAGGTCTCTTTCCATTTTTGGTGCTGTCAGTGTCTCACCCCCATTGTGCATTCTTCTCCTGGGTGTTTGTTTCCCAGATGCATTACTTTGCACTTTTTTGCATTGAATCTAAGCTGCCATACAATTGACCATTCCTCCAAACATGCCAAGTCCCTTTTCATCCTTTCCACCCCACTTTGTGTATCAACCCTGTTGCAGATCTTTGTGTCATCTGCAAAGAGATATACTTAACCTTCTAGTCCCTCTGCAATGTGACTTATAAAGACATTAAAAAGGACCAGCCCCAGTACTGAAGTCTGTAATACCCCACTAGTAACCCCCCTTTCTTCACTGTGGACTCCATTTACTATTACCTTTGTGTCCTTTTGTCCAGCCAGTGTTTAACCAGGCTGCCACCCTGGGACCCACTCCTAGGCTGGCTAATTTGTTTATTAATCTTTTGTGCGGGTCTGCATCAAATGACTTGCAAAAGTCTATGTAGGCCATGTCCACAGTCCCACCCTGCTCTATTATTTTGGTCACCCAGTCAAATAAATCAATTAGATTTGTCTGACATGAACTTCCTTCTGTGAATCCATGTTGCCTTGGGTCCTGTGCCCCACTGGCCTCTAGGTACTCAACAAGTCTTTCCTTCAGAAGTGATTCCATCATTTTCCTTACCACTGAGGTCAAACTGACAGTTCAGTAGTTTCCTGCCTCTGTCTTGCTCCCACTTTTGTGAAGGAGAATTAAATCTGCCCTCCTCCAGTCCTCAGGTACCACACCATCCTCTCATGATTTATTAAAAAGGGTAGTCATTGGTGTTACTAGTTCTTCCCTTAGTTCTTTTAGAATTCTAGGGTGAATCCCATCAGGCCCCATTGCTTTATCCAGCTTCAGTTTTAAGAGTTCTTTCAGAATCCTTTCTTCTATGAAAGGACTAATATCAACCCCCCTATCCAGAGTGCTTCTATTGACTGGATTAGGTATCTCCCCTTGCTTTTCCATTGTGAATACTGAGTAGAAGTATTTGTTCAGTATCCCAGCTTTTTCACTATCGCTCTCTGCCCAACCACCTTCCTCTTTATTCAGCCTCAGTATCCCTGCCTTAGTCTTTCTTTGCTCCTTAATGTACCTATAAAAGGTTATATCCCCCTTCTTAACTGAGTTGGCTATCTTTTCCTCGGTTTGAACCTTTGCTATTCTGACTGCCTTCCCCACTTCCTTCTGCTTTAACTAGTACAGTTCTCTGTCCTGCTCCTTCTGTGTTTCCTTATACTTCCTGAATGCTATCTTTTTCTCCTTTACCTTCTGTGCCACTTCTTTTGAGAACCATAGTGTTTTTTAGTTTCATTTTGATTCGTTTATTTCCTTAACACAAAGGCTTGTTGCCTCTGTGATGGCGGTTTTGATGTTTCCCCAGTGTTGCTCCACCCCACCTTCTTTCCTGTTTGCTAGTGTTTTCCTAAGTGTAAGGTAACATTTTGTAGTGTAACACTTATTTCAGTATAACCTTTTATAATAGTTAGACTGAGTGTTAAAGTATAGCCTATGATTTTTACAGAATTCTTCAGTGTATATTTTTAGTCTATATAACCAAATGTGTTTACTCAATTAGTTAGCTGTTTTGTGATGCAGCTTCTCACAAGACCTAGTTAAAGGTCTTGTGATGCCTATATATTTCACAATATGTAATATCCTAATGATCTAGAGTAACACTTATCAGGATGGTGTGACCATATTAGGATGGTATTTACCTGTTAAAGACAGAATACAACAGAGAGAGTTTTGAAAGAGTTAAGCAAGAAATGTGATAAACACTTCTGGGAAAATGTCAGACATGAGGTCATATCTAAGTTCTGACACAAATGCTCCACACCCTAAGATTAATATGTTATTTTGTAATATGATTGGCTTGTAATAGAGTGTTGGCTTTATCAAGATAACAGTTCTTTATATAAACCCTGTATAAAGAGTGCATAGCTAGCACCAAGAAGAAAAATGATATACATGTATACTGATTTGATGGAAGTCACAGAAGAAAATAAATAAGAAGAAAAACAACCATTCTGTGTGGCTTGAATTATTTTGAAGATAGCAAACACAATGCAGCCATATCTTTTTACACCCTGCAATTTGGTGCTGTGACTCGGATGTCTGAAGACAGTCTATATGGTTGCTGATGACATCAAACAAACTGCGAAGGAAGCCAGCCAGTGCGAGGAATGCC
Organism: Neoceratodus forsteri; assembly: GCA_016271365.2. Classification (NCBI taxonomy): domain Eukaryota; kingdom Metazoa; phylum Chordata; order Ceratodontiformes; family Ceratodontidae; genus Neoceratodus; species Neoceratodus forsteri. The sequence goes on from CM057458.1 coordinate 1,159,542,762, forward strand.
TACTATACCTGAACTAATGACTCACGTATGAAGGGAGGTTGGAAAACACATTAGGAAGACTGAGGTGAAGTCAGAAGTGATTTACCAGTGACCCTACGGACATAAGTATGGATGTCATATTACATAAATGTTTAGAGATGAACCTTCAAGAAGGTCCATACAGCTCTCCTGAAAAGCAAGAAGATATGCACTTATGTTTAATTAAACTATGTACAGGGCAGCCCACCAGTGCAGCGGTTGGGTTTCCACTTGCGATGCCAGCAACCCAGGTTCGGGAATGAGCCTGGGTCGCTGGAGGGCCGGCTGGGGGGAGAAGGATTGAGCGTCCCATGGACAGCTCTCCTTCTCTGAGGGGAGAGGAGGGGCCTGGTCCAGTGCCTGCTGGCTCCTAGTGGAGGCTGGGAGTATCACAGGATGCATGGCCCAAATGCTACCTGGGGAGGAGCGGATGTCGGCGTATGCCATGAAGTCACTATGCTGTCCCCAACAGAAAAAGGGAAAAATTGCTTGCTGGCCAGTGGATGACAGCTCTCTGTTCCCTGATTGCCTCCAGCACCTTCCCAGGGCCTCCTGCTTTTCAGCAGCATCCCCAGTCCCTAGTAGTGCATGCTGAGACCATTCCTCTCCCCGGTGCCTTCCCCCTTGGAGGAGGAGGACCCACCTGGTGAAGGGATACGCTGGGATATCCTGGAGATCGGCTGCAATATGAGGACCAGAGGAGGGCTGGGTAAGGACAGTGGGGCTGGGGGGAACCTATGGAGCCCGAAGGAGTGGGGGACCAGTTAGCACAGGGATGGAAAACAAATAAACAAAAAAAAATGTACAGGCCATAACGTAAAAAGTAAATCAGATAAAATCAAGTTAGCTAACATATGTCAAATGTACGTACAGTTTCAGTTAGAAAAAACTGCTAGGATGTGTCAGTTGAAGAAAGAATTGTTAGAGAAAAATGATGCTTGTTACTTAAATATAGCCAAATATGTCACAGAGACTAAAGACAGTAAAGGTGTGGCACAAGGAGAAGTTTGTAGGTTAAAAATGAAGACTCTGTAATGAAGATATGTACAAACACATACGTTTGTACAGCTGCTCCTTGTTGCCCAAGGTCACGCTGTTCTTTGTAGTTCTGTTATCACTTACTTGGAAAATAACCGCAAAAACATTACTGTATTCGGTAATGAATGTTAAGTATAATGATGCTGGAGTGAAGTCTATCTTTTACTCACGTAGCTCTGTTCATCTGAAGCCCATTATTGTTTTCTTTAGTTGAGAGATGCTTGGTTTCTTTAATCCAGGTTAACTTTTGTCAGTGGCATAGTGTTGTAAAAATATTTAAAGTTGGAAAAACACTGTGCCTAATATTTTATGTTTTATCCAATATATGTTCTGGTTTGCAGTGTTTGCACATTGTCTACAAATTTTCTATCTTTTAGATAAGTGGTTGGTTTAATGTTAAAATATGTGGTGAGCAGAAAGCTTCCAAAACAATAATAATTTTCACCTTGTTGAATTGGTGACCTTTGGCAACACAGCTTGACCTTCCATGTTTAATGTAGTTTAGCATGCAACAATTCCAATAAAGTAGGCCACTTTAAATGTGATTGTTGGGCTAAAGGTGGAGACATGGAACACAAACAGAAGCAAGTCTTTGAGAGGAGACAGGCTCAAAATCCTGGTAATAATGCTGAACCAGGTGATAAGGCAAACTTATAAAAAGGTATTAAAGCGCTTAGTAATTTAATTAATACTAAGACAGTTGCAGTGGTGCAAAGGAAAGCTCCAGCCCCTAGCAATATTGATAGTGCAGAAGAGAATAAGAACGAGCTTCTCACTAAAAAAAAAAAAATAGATAAAAAAGAAAATGACAGGATGAAGCCCCACTTTCCTGCTCCTTGGTCAATTACAAGAGGATCAGAAAGAGCGACCAATAATATTAGCAATGGTTAGGGGCTGCCAGACTTTGATATTAGTAGATACTGGCGCTACTGTTAGTATAACAGATAGTAATATGCCTTTAACAACTCACGGAAAACGACAGATTAACTTGCAATGTTTCTCAGGCGGTGTGTTAACAGCATATTTAACAAACCCAGTTTTGGTTTAGATAGGTGAACAACAATTGAAATGTATGTTTTAGAAATGTAATACATAGAAAGGTACCATCATGGGTATGGACATTATAGCACAACGTGGTTTAGTAGTGGACCTCAGCAATATAATATTGTTCCAGGGTAACACTACTAATCCAAGAGCAAATGTGAATGACTTACACAGTGTGTACACAGTGAAGTCATTAAAGATTTATCACATAAGTGATTTGTGAAAACAAGTGTCACAATGGTTAAAATCTGTTGTACAAAGGCATGAGTGAATTTGGGTTAAAAATGAATACTAGCAAAGCACAAATTGAACAGTCACAAGTTACTTTTTTGGGGAATATGTATTAACAAAGAAGGGCTAACTGTATATTCTGATAAGAATCAGGTAATACAGCAGTTGCCAAGACCCAAGACAAAAACTGCATTATGACAGTTCTTGGGCATGGTAGGATTTTGCAGAGATTTTACTGAAGCTTTTTCTATCATGGCAAAACCTCTGTACAATCTACTAAAGGGAGGAAAGACAAATGGCATCCTCAAATGGGAGCCATAATATAAAGTAACTTTTTTGGCTCTAAAGCAGGCACTAATGAAGGTCCGGCTGTCATTAGTCCCTCTAAATCCTCTGATTTTGTAATACAGGTGCATGCAACTGATCAGGTGATCAATGCAGTACTGTTACAAAAGAGAGCAGGGACTTTGTGTCCTGTGGGATATTTTTCTCGTGTACTAACACCTGTGAAAGAGACATATAAAGAATGTGTAAAACATCTGTTAGTGGTATATTGGGCTATACAAGCTACAGAACATATTGTGGGGGTTCCATAAAATTGTCCTGCAAACAGCTCACACTCCAGTAAAATTTCTTTTGGAAAGGGATGTGAGGGTGTGTCTTCACAAAATTTGTTAAATGAGCTTTAGCTCTACAAGAAAAAACATCACCGTAAAAAAAAAAAAAATGTACCTCACCTATGTTAGTTAAAGTAATGACATGGAAGGGAGAGGCACATGGCTGTGGAACTGTAATGGGAATTGATTTTAAACCCATATTTGCGCAGAACCAAATTCTGAAGCAAGAGATGTTTGTGTAGATGGCTCTCGCTTTTGGAAGAATGTACATTTCCATACAGGATATGCCATATGGACACCGAGCACTGAGCAAAAAAATATTAGTATGATGTCCATCATCATTTTATGCCCCTAGAGGAGAATTAGAGGCAGTCCATGGAGCTATTATGGTCTACCCTCAGGAGGCTATTAATACCTTCTCAAACCGTGCTTTATGGTAAAATTCCTTATTAGACTTTTTGCCAATTTGTACTAAATGAAGAATGCAGACAGCATCTGGAGAACCTGTCCCATTTGCTCCCATATTACAACATATATGGGGCATAGGAGCTCAAACATCTTTAAAAATAGCAATTTGTAAAGTAAGAGCTCACCAAAAAAATCCAAAAAGAGATATCCATAAGTTAAACAATAACTTAGTGGATAATCTTGCTCAAGTTGCAGCCAAGAAACAAACTTATGGGTAGACCTTCTAGAAGGTAATTCTACACAATTGTGGGAGATGGATAAATTTGATAAACACCATACTAAACGGATAGCTGCCATCTCACAAGTCCCAAGCTTGGGGCGTATCCAAGATACAGATGCTTGGATAGTGGGTTGTCGGAACCAATAAAAAGATACTGGACAGTGTGCAACCAAACATGTTACCATATGGAAAAACATGGTAGTATGGGAATGACAACCTGGGTTTAGGAAATGGATACCACTCACTTCATTCAGAAAAAGATATTATCATGGATAATCATCAAATTGGAGGTCATTATGGACTCCACAAGACTTGTAAAATGTTGGCACAAAATATTGGTGGCCAAAAATGGGAAAAGATGTCAAGCTATACCTGGAGGCTTGTCTCATCTGGGCAAAGATGAATCCTCCAGTGCCTGGTAAAAGGGTTCCATTAGGGTGGATCCCCCTGGCGGACGGTCCTTAGTCCAGCTTACAAATTGATTATGTAGGACCCTTGCCTACAGCAAAAGGGGGGGGGGTTCTGATGTTTACTAGTCATTGTTGACATATTTTCCAAATGGGTAAAAGCATTGCCCATACAAAATAATAGTGCTACAACTACTGCAAAGGCGCTATGGGAACAGGTGTTCTCATGATGGGATTTTCCCAGAATACTTGAAAGTGATAAAAAAAACTCACTTTACAGCAAAGGTAATGACAGCTTTGTGTGATATTTTGGTTATCACTCAACATTTGCATTTACCATACCATCCACAATCCTCTGGAATGGTAAAAAGGTTAATCACACTTTGAAAAATGTACTAAAAAAAGGCAGTGTTAGATACTGGTAAAGGGTGAGTGACGCACTTACCAGGAATAATAATGGGTATTAGAGGTATGAAAAACAAGAGTACTGGCTATAGCCCATATCAATTAATGACTGGATGAGATATGTGGTTGTATTACCTTTCAGATCCAGATTTATCAACACCAGTGTTAAACTGCATCAAAACCGATGTATTTTTGCAACAGTTTCAAAAACAGCTAGCTGTGTATGTACTCCATGCTGCCAAAAATATGGTACAGACTCATTGGAAAAACAAACAGAGACATGATGAAAAGGTAATACCGCCCATTAAAAGGGGTCATCATGTTATGGTGAAAAAACTTTGGTCAAAGGGGACCATGGGATGCTAATTGGATGGGACCCTATGAAGTCATTGATGTTTTGGGACCATATTTCATTCAGGTCTGACAAATTCAACCAGGGTCTACAGAGACCAAATGGGTCCATGTGGACCAATGTAAACTGTATCAGCCTTTAATTGATGACAACTGATACTGCTCTGTTTCCTCCAATAGGTGAAGTACAATGATGTATCCTGTACTTATGCTGAGCAGTACCTTATTGATCCTGGCTACTTCCAAATGATTTAGTGGATGCACAGGGCACATATGGAACAGTTTATACAACAAGAACTATGCAAATCATACTGCATACGGTCTCCTAGTGCTGTTGGAAGAATGACATGAACACACTGGACATCTTCTTGTCAAATGGTACTTTATTTGTTATAGACAATGTCAAGATGCAACATGGGAATGCTCGCCAGATGCCTGGCCTAGCATGGCAATGTGTGTCGTGAACACAGCAGCCCAGAAAGGAATCCATATCTGCTCTACTTTGGGGGATACTATGAATTTAATAAAAGAAGAACAAGATTTATTTCAAATAAAACTAAAGGACGTGTTACATTATCCATCTAATCTTACATTGTTAAATACATCCTATTGGGGTGTAAATGCATCACAACGTAACGTGGCATTTTTTTATGTAATGCATCTATTGTGTAAAAATTATACAGTAGGGTTAAATGTAAATTGAAGTATTATAATATTTTGCTACATTTGCCTTTTCCACGATTACTGCTTCAGTGTAAGGATCGGGCCTCAGTATTGTTGTGGCAACAGTATTATAATAATACTTTAAATCAATACTATGATAGACACAAGATGTGGTCATTTCAAATTCCTGCAGAAGCAACATCAGGCTTACTCCATCGTAAAAGAGATGTATGGGGCTGGTTAGGCTCAGGACTAGGAACTGCTAATGGTATAGATGCTGTGGTTTTAAAAGGTCATATTCGTTCTTTAGAAACGACTTTAAAAAATATGGCTACTGGACTATTATCAACTACTGCAAAATTAGCAGCTGATAATGAGGACATTGTTTTTTTTTGCATTTAAAAAACCTTAGAGAATTTTAAAATTATTCTCAGATAGCAGCCTGTTTTTATAAGTCACTTTCTAATATGTCTAGAGAAAGCTATATAGAACTGGCTTGCTCTCAATTAGCTGCTGAAGCACATGCTTATCTAGTTAATGAGTTAAATAGAATTGAGACCAATAGGTTACCCTTAAGAATAGGTGAGACCAATGTAAGTAGATTATTGGATCATCCTACTGTATTCCTACCACCCTTAGCTATGATAAATGTATGAAACTCACCAAGTCAATATGCACATGTGCTGCAACATGTGATTCCCATACTAGTGATAATACCTGTATGTTTTGCACCACCGAAAATATTGTGGCAAATCAGTAATTTGGGAGTATTAATACATGACTAGATCATGAGACTCCAAATACCAGGTGACACTATTTTTAAGGTACATGATAAATATGTTGTCTTACCTAAGCAACAGTGTGTACAAGAACATGAAACCTTGATATGTGGAAAAAAGATGTCAACTTCCCCATGGTTTCCTGCTTAGTGTAAATTTACCCTAATGTCTGTAAATAAATAACACTAAGCTATGAGATGGAATCAATCATGGTGTGTAATCGCAGGTCAACCTTGGAATGTATGGGGGTGTAGTGACAAGACCTGGTGGGTTGCAAACTGGACCCTCAGAAAACATTCTGCCTATAGCCAAACAAATGTTACCTATATAGATGGTTCCAGTATGGCCTTGGATTTACTCACTGATTTGTCAGCTCCACCTCATTTTGAATTACCCCAAATTGATAAAATGACACTTGGGCCCAGATATTCAAACTGGCGCCAGACTGTGGTGCAAGCCTGGGCACAGCGCAACTTGGCTGTGCAGGGGTGTTGACTGGGTGATATTCAGTGGAGCTGCACAATTGCACAGCATTGTTGAATATCACAACCTGGCCACCCGCAGTGTGCATGGTGCAGTGGCACTGCACCAGCACAAGTGGCCAGAGTGGAGCAGTGGGATGTGCTAGTGCAAGTTCCATTGCGCTATGCGCAGCAAACTGCGATATTCAAAAGTGCACATGCAAATGGAGCCATAATGTGTGCAAGGTGCAAATGGGGCCATTTGCATGTCATTATGGCCTATTTGCATGCAGGTGCGCCGATCCCCGGCGACTTGTGCCTGGAACCCTGCCAGGCAGCAGTCGTTGGGGACTGATGCCCCCTGCACAGTATAGCAATATGCCCCACAGCCTGACCACAGGCTTCAGTATATAGAAATCATGTCTGATATCTCTGGTGGTCCAGTGGACTGCTCACAGCCTGATTGCGGGCATTTATAATATTAACATACAGTCCAATATCCCTGGTAGTACAGTGGACCTCTGTCTGCCCGATCGTGGGCTGAAGTATGAATAAAATCAATTCCTATATCCCCTGGTGGTCCAGTGGACTGCTGTCAGCATGATCATAGGCTTAAGTATAAATTAAATCAATTCCAATATCCCTGGTGGTCTAGTGTACCACCCGCAGCCTGATCGTGGGCATTTGTAGTAAAAATTCGTCCACTATCTCTGGTGGTCAGCGGTACCCCCCTCCCCACCCACCCACAGTCCCCACAACCAGCTCCCCATCAGCGGCGGACAGCAGCACCATCCGCCCACCCCACCCGCAGCTCACCGACTGACACCGTAGATGGCGGTAAGCTCCATTGATCCACAGCATGAGTCATGGCGCAGTAGTTCAGAGTGAGACACATTCCAGATATGTGAATGGATCCATTCACATTCTGAATGTGTAGTACGGTATAGGCTGCACGCCAATTGTCTCACGCCAGGACCAATGGGCATACCGCCCCTACCTATGGTGTCAGTCGGTGAGCAGCAGGGTGGCAGGCGTGGGGTGCTGCCACCACATCTGACAGGGGGAGCGAGGCGTGGGGCTCAATGGGCGGGTGGGGAGGGGCACCGCTGGACCACTAGAGTTATTGGATGTAATTCTTTTTTTAATACAAATGCCCGTGATCGGGATGACAGCGGTCCACTGGACCACCAGGGATATTGGACTGTATGTGACTATTATAAATGCCCATGATCAGGCTGTGAGTGGTCCACTGGACCACCAGCGATATTGGACATCAGTTTAATTTTTACAAATGCCTGCGATTGGGCTGACAGCAGTCCACTGGACCACCAGGGATATAGGAACTTATTTTATTTTACAAATGCCCATGATGAGGCATGGGGGGGCACCATCAGGTGGAGCCTGAGCTTGGGTGTCCACCCGCAGGTGGCAGCTGCCGTGTTGCACCCTGCAGTACGTCAGCTCACCTGTGGGTGGCCAGTCTTTATTCCTTTTTTTTTCTTTGCTCACCTCTGTGTGGCGCAAGTAGGGGTTGCAAATGCACGGACTCAGCACATCCCGGGCTGAATATCGGGATGTGTAGAGTATGCATGGGCACGCCCTCCCCCACCTGGGCCACATACATTACTGATGTGCTCTGGCTCATTGGGATTTGTGCCAGGCACAATCCCCCATTTGAATATCATGCCAGGGCACATCAGTGGGTTGCGCATGGTGTAACACTGTTGCGCCATGCATAACCCTTTTGACTATCTGGGCCTTGGTGCCTTGATTTATCGTCAACAAAAAAAAGGACTTATTTTGGCACAAAAGACCTCAGCTAAAGAGGTAAAGAGACAGTCATCATATATCCCTCTTATATCCTGGTGGGATTGGGGATCAGCTGCTTTGGGTACTAGTCCAACCCTCATAGTGGTGGGTTGGGGTATTGCAGTGATATGTGTTCTTATTATTGTACAATTGTTCTTGTATCATAAGATGAAATGAATAATTCAACAAATACGAATGTTACAATGGCAACATCGTCTTTTGTGATCTCCAAGCATAGAGAGTCACAAAGTGGGGAAGTGTAAGGTAACATTTTGTAGTGTAACATTTATTTCAGTATAACCTTTTATAATAGTTAGACTGAGTGTTAAAGTATAGCCTATGATTTTTACAGAATGCTTCAGTGTATATTTTTAAACTATATAACAAAATGTGTTTACTTAAGTAGTTAGCTGCTTTATGATGCAGCTTCTCACAAGACCTAGTTAAAGGTCTTGTGATGCCTATATATTTCACAATATGTAATATCCAAATGATCTAAAGTAACACTTATCAGGATGGTGTGACTATATTAGGATGGTATTTACCCGTTAAAGACAGAATACAACAGAGAGAGTTTTGAAAGAGTTAAGCAAGAAGTGTGGTAAACACTTCTGAGAAAATGTAAGACATTAGGTCATATCTAAGTTCTGACACAAATGCACCACACCCTAAGATTAATATGTTATTTTGTAATATGATTGGCTTATAACAGAGTGTTGGCTTTATCAAGATAACAATTCTTTATATAAACCCTGTATAAAGAATGCATAGCTAGCACCAAGAAGAAAAATGATATACATGTATACTGATTTGATGGAACTTGCAGAATAAAATAAATAAGAAGAGAAACAACCATTCTGTGTGGCTTGAATTATTTTGAAGATAGCAAACACAATGCAGCCATATCTTTTTACACGCTACACTGAGGCAAGTTCCCATTTTGACAAAATCAGCCCTCCTGAAGTCCAGTACCTTCACTTGTGTCTGGATTGACTCTACAGCTAAGTTTATTGTGAACCACACTGTTTGGTGGTCACTTGTTCCCAGATGGCTACCCACTTCAAGATCAGAGATCCTCTCTCCATCCTCATTTGAGAGTACTAGGTCTAAGATTGCTCCCTCCCAAGTGTGTTCCAAAACTAGCTGTCTGAGGCATGCCCCCTGTAGGGCATCAAGAAAGGCCCTGTTCTTGGATGTGGCTGCAGCAAAGGTACTCCAGTTAACATCTGGCATATTCAGGTCTCCCATCAGCAATATCTCTCCTTTCTCTGCCATCCCAAGGATGCCTTCTATCGTTTTCCTGTCCATTTCCTCCCCCTAAGATGGATGTCTGTATACAACCCCTGTACAGATTGTGGAGCCATTTCCAGTCTCTAGGGTGACCCACAGTGCCTTGTCTCCTTCCTGTTTACCCTTTAGTTCTGTTGCTTTGATCCCTTCCCTTACATAGAGAGCTACTCCTCCTCCCCTTCTTCCCTTGCTGTCCCTCCTGTAGATTGTGTACCCTGGTATATTGACATCTCAGTCATGGTTCTTTGTATGCCATGTTTCTGTGACTGCCACGATATTCAGGCAACCCTCTTCCATCAAGGCCACCATTTCGGGGAGCTTTTTACCTAGTTTATGGGCATTGGTACTCATTACCATCCATTTTTTTAAGGCTTTATTTCTTTTTGCCCCATCTCTGTCCTTACTGCCTTTGTCTTTTTCTCCATTTACCCCCTGCCCTTCTCCCTATCAACTACTTTATCTTGGTGTTTACCTCACTAACTATCCTGATTTGGGGGGCTAGGATTTCCATTCTCCTTTTCATTGCCACCCCCCTTGACTTGTTTAAATGCTTACCAATGAAGCATTTAAACCTATCACCTAGGGTCCTGGTTCCTCTCCTGGATAGATGCAGACCATCACACCTGTATAGGCCTGCATCCCTCCAGGTAGAGTCCCAGTCCCCAATGAAGTCAAATCCCTGAGCTCTGCACCAGTTTTTCAACCAGTCATTGAATCCCATGGTGAGGAGTACCCTAGCCTCATCCATGCCAAAGACAGGTAGCACTTCCAAGAAAGTTACAGTGTGTGCTACATGTCTAAAACCCTTCCCCAACTCCATAAACTCCTGTTGCACTGCTCTGATCCCATTCTCAGCCAGGTCATGTGTCCCTAGGTGGATAATGACATCCAGCTCACTCCCCCTTGCAGCTGCTCCCATGATCCTGAGGATTTGTTTCCTGTCCCTCGAAGCCATGATGCCAGGCAGGCACCTTACCTCCTTTTTCCCTCCCTCCCTCCCCAGTTCTACTCCCCTAACAATTGAGTCCCCCACCATGAGTTCTTTCCTTCACCTGTGGGGTCCTGTGCCACCCTCCTGTGGGTCTCCATTGTTGAGGTTCCCAGCATCCTCCTTGGTCTCCACTGTGGGTGCCTCCATAGAGGAACCATGTTCCACCAGAGTGGTGAATGAACTGAGGAGAGGCACAACTGGAGGGATGCACCTCTGTTCCACCACCCTCGCCCTCCCTGAGCCCACTGTGGTCCAACCACTCCTCTTTCTTGGCAACCTCTGAGGTAGTGGTGGTGGCCTGGGTGGTCCCTAGGTGGAGGAGCAGGTTTCCCAAATCCTTTCTAGATCAGCATGGAGATGAACAACCTCCTCCCTCAGACCAGAGAGAGGTGCCTGCAGATAGAGCAGCAATGCAGTCTCCAGAATATCTCCCAGAAGACTGCTGCTCCACAGCCAGTGCATTGCACCACTCCCCACATGTCTGTGTCTCTTCCTGTTACAGCTGCTTTTCATTTTTTTTTGTTCTTGTTTTAGTGTGTGCAAGCTTGTGAGTGTCTCTATTCCCCATTCAGTGTGCTATGCCTTTAAGGATAACAACAGGTGTATGTTGTTAGAAGTTTTGTGGAAGTGATGTTAGAACCCCTGCCATAAAGGAAGTTATGTGCTTGGGGCAGGTGGAGTTGAGGGGCAGGGTGGGAGGGAGTAAACCTATGCTGTCTAGAAACAACCAACTTCAACTCTGATCCTCCACCCAGGGGAGTGCCTTCCTTCCTTTCAGACTCCTATTTCACAGAGTTTAAGTAACAGGTCTAGTCACAAATGACTGCAAATATCTCCCAGCTACAGTTCTTCCCTGGCAAATTAAGGTTAAACTAAGAAAACTCAACCCCAAAAACAGAATCAATACTAGTTACTTACACAGGTTCAAAAAGTAATAATTCAGTACAGTGTGGTCTAGAAAACAACCTCCTTGATTTAAGGAAGGATTGGCTGCTTTCTCTCTCACTCTCTCTCTCTCTCTGTCTCCTTCCCTTCCTTCCCTCATCGTCCCCATTTTACACTGTCTTCACATTCTTATTGCCTCTCCAACCCCCTAATTCAACCCTGATATACCACTCCCTCTCCGTTTTTCTTTCTCAAGTTTTCTTTTTCTTCCTCACCTCACCACCCCTTCAACTCTACCAGAGTCTCCTTTTTCTCCCAACTTCCACCTCTTCCTTAATTTTTACCTTCTCCCTCCTGTCTTATCCCACCTCCTTTTTTCTCCAAACATTCCCCTATTCTTATTTCTAACCCCCTTCGTCTAAATTTCTCCCTCCCTTGCTTGAGCTCATTGCATTGCACAGTCTAGTAATGACTGGCACATCACCTCTAATGTTAATCCTGAATTATTATTATTATTGCTGTTTTTTGTTATATTTTGTTTCTTTTCACTGTATTTATTATTGTTATTTTGAATTACGTTACTTCTCTTGTACTTGTCCCCTCCCCATTCCCCCGGGATGCATCTAGAAATAATTCTTATGACTCAATGGTGTCTTTCCTGGTCAAACTCTTTAAATAAATAAATAAACCTCTGAAGTAGTTTTTCTTTTCTGCTTCCTATTTATAAGATTTTCCACCTGGCAGTACCGGGGTGATGTGTGAAGCAACAATATGTGTGGAGGCTAAAAAAGGCAGTCCTGTTCTTCCCACTACATCATCTGAAATGTGACCAAAGACATTAAGGCACCACAACCCTCACATCCCGAGCAGTAACTTTCACAAGTTAACAATCAAAATGCAGAAAATTTTGACAGCACTAGTAACCAGGAAGAGCCAATATCTGCTGCTTCCTGTAAAAGAGAATACTATGGAAGTGAGAAATTGTTCTCCTTGGTTACTAGTGATGTCATAGTTGGTGTGGCCTCAGTACTGATGAAGTGTGAGGAACACAACTGACTTTTTTTTAGCCTTCAGACAGATTGCTGCTCCACAAATCACCCCAGTACTGCCAGGAGGAAAATCTTCTAATTAGCAAACAGAAAATAAAAAATACTACAGATGCTGTATAAGGAGTGATAGCTGACTCAAGCAGTACACTAGCTTTTTAAATGCATTTAAGGCAATTAATATTCTATCCTGCATTACAGTAGCTGACATCAGCTTTAGAAACACTGTAGCAATAAGAAGTCTGATATATGATCAGGAGTGTATGGGCCATTGGAACACAAGTTAATTAAAGCTAATGGTTACATTCACCACTTTATGGAATTAAGTATTTAGTATGAATAGTAGTTTATTTTTCATAGCACCTTTTCTAGGCATAGAACACTATGCCATGAACAATACAAAGTGGCAAAAATATAATAGAACAGTTAAATTGTACAGAAAAAGAACAAACATGGATAACAATCTGCTCTTGTGAGTGGGTGGGGGCACATAAACCTTTAACAAGAAAGCCATATCTTTACTGTTAAAACACTCCAATGGAAAAGGGTTACCACCGCTACAGCTCAGTATAACATGATACTGGAATTCTACGGTTAAGTAATAATTAACATATTTTGTTTTAAACCAACAGGTGACATCAACGATATAGGACAAATTATGGAAAATAATTCTACCATCACTACAATCAGAGAGAGAGATTTGAAGATCTGAAAAATATGATATACCTTTACTTTGTTTACTAGTACTGTATATTTTTACAGTGTTTATGAATGTCTTAATTATTTCTGTAGTTGTGTTAAAGAAAGAACTCCATGAACCAATGCATGTCTTTTTCAGTAACTTATTGTTCAATGGAATTATTTTCAGCACTGCATTCTTACCAAACTTATCAACAGATATTTTAACAGAAACAAAAACTATTTCTCTTTCTGGTTGCTACAGTCAAGTGTTCAGTATCCATTTTTTTATTCTTAGTGAAACAGTACTTTTAACAGTCATGGCATATGACCGCCATGTGGCAATTTGCAATCCTGTAAGTTATTCTGCCATTATGACCAATGTAAAAGTGTGCAGACTTCTAGCAATTGCATGACTGTATTCTAGTTCATTGTCATATCAATTATTTTATGTATGAGACTCCCCTTGTGTAGTTTTGTTATAGACCAACTATTTTGTGATAACATGTCTGTTGTAAAATTGTCATGCATTGATAATTCCACTAATAGCGTTTATGCAATTGTGGTAACTGTAGTTAATGCACTAGTTCCACTGACAGTCATTACATATTCTTATGTACAGATAATCTCAATCTGTCTACAAAAATCTAAACAATCCTGCTGGAAATCCCTTCAGGCATGTTTTTCATACTTACTGTTCATTTTGTCTTATTCGACTGGTATTGCCTTCGTAAGAATTCAAAATCATTTAACCACAAACAACATTCCACAAAGTGTGTCCATATTCTTGTCTTTAGAATTCCTTACTGTACCCCCTCTTGCCAATCCAATAATTTATGGACTGTGAATTAAAACGTTTAGAATGGCAGTAATACAGTTAACTACACAGTTAAAAAACAAGCTAGAATACACCTCAGGAAAGGCCCACACTAATTTAGTGATTCCATTTAGGATCTTTAAAATTGTCTAAATTACCCAAGTTCGGGAATGGACTCGGATTGTCAGGGATCAGCGGGGTGAGGGAGGATTGAGCATCCCAACAGATGCTCTCCTCCCTCTGGGGAGGGATACAAGGGGTGCCTTAAGCACCTGACATCCTGAGACAGCCGGTGGAAGCACCAGTTCCTGAGAATTTGGCAGCTCCATTTGGTGGAATTGGGGAGGGGCATGCTGTCAGGCGCTTGGCAGAAGTCATGCATCAGCATGTCACCTGCATGGATGTACGTCCTCATGCTGGCGTTCAAGGGGGATGGAAAAAAAACATGGGAAAAAGCTATAAATATCTTGGCCCCATGAGCAGAATGAAATCTGGGGCAGGGTTGACTTTGGGATTGCCCTGGTGGATGGAATAGGAGGAGGTACGAGGCCTCCTCTGAAAGCATTGGGAGCTGGAAAAGTAAAAAATAAATGTCTAAATTAAAAATACATGATACCCTGTTGCAGTGGAGAACATAAACAATAATAAATTAAGTTGAACACAGCAAAGGCTGAAAATACTAAATGAGAAGTAGCACTCACCACACTGTATGAAGGAGCCCCAGTGCCAGAGAGTCAAGCTCTGGTCAAAGCCAATATGGCTGCTTGAGAGCCACTACTCAAAGGTGCTGCCACAGCTGATGTTGTACTTGTGTCACTTCAACAAACCAAGAGCAGCAACAGGCATGAGACTGCAGTCCAGGAGTAACACCAATTTGTAGAGGTAAAAAAATTCAGATTACATCAGTCTCTCCAATTCTTACTTAGTGCTTCAGACATAAATGTGGCTATGTTCTTCATCAGTGGGTCCCCTGATGAGGAAAAGAGTTTAAGTCTGTGGGTCACCCCTGAAAAAGGGACCTCTGGGGTTCAGTGGGCCTACCCAGTCATCAAAATCGAATAAATAAATAGATAAGTAAATAAGTCTGAAGCACCAGGTAAGTGAAGTCTTCTCTGTGTGGCTACCAGTTCTCTGTGTGTAGCTATAACATAATAAAATGTTCCAACAATTGAAAGTACTTATCCAATCTTTTTTTAACCTCTACAAGATGGTGTTATTCCAGGAATATAATCCCTGTCTTCTTTAACAATAAGAATGTCCTTAGAGTGGAATAGCTTTCAAGATACTTAGCCACTCAGGTGGTGGGTTCCCAAAATGCTGCAAGTATTTTCAGGTTTAGAATAGAATAGAATAGAATAGACTAGAATAGAACAGAATAGAATATGATATATGCTGGCATGTACAGTTACCGTTTCTCTTATGGTAATAAGAGGGAATTCTTCAGTTCCTCAGGTGACAGAACTACAAAGTGAAGGTGAGCAGTTCTATGGCACAAAGGACTTGAGCAGAAACTCTTGTAGCCACAAAACACATGGAAACTGTACACATAAATGTATTATAAATCATGGTGAAGATGTGTGATAAGAAATTAAACTTGAATTTAAAATACAACTGTTAGGTTAGTGGAAAATTAGGAAAACCCCTGTGTGACTAAATGGACTACACTATTTGAACTTAGAACTGCAGTATTACAACTGTTTGCATGAGATGTTTTGTGGGAAAAAAATACTTGAAATGTTTAGAAATAAACAATCCTGATGAACCAAGAATGATGTCATAATTTATAATGTTGCATAGAGAGGACAGTGGATGGCCAGCCATGCAAACCAAGCCTGTGCTGTCACCAAGCTTGACAGTAGTCAGAACACTGCTGACAATGCAGGCTTGTTGTGCATGTGATTGAGCATGAACTGTTTTATACAATATATTTTTTTATCTTAAAAAATAAATTTTTGCCCACACACAAATACACACAAAAGACACATAATTTTGGGAAATTTTAAAACTTATAAGGCCACCCTTCACACAACTGATAATACTCCATGCCATGCTACTGACAGTTTATTTAGAAGCATAGAAATATAGACTTTGATGGAAGATAAGGACCACTTGGCCTACCTATTCTGCCATTTCTCTACCTACTGGATAAGCTGCAGATCCTAGGTAACCAACAGCCTATTTCTTCCTACCCCCAACAAATATTGCCTTATGTCTATCCCATGCATTCGTGAATTCCCCTAGTATTTTTGAATCCACGACCTTCTCAGAAAGGCTATTCCATGCATCCATTACCCTCTCTGTGAAGAAATACTTCCTCACATTGCCCCTGAGCCATCCCCCCATCTTCAAATGGTGCCCCCTTGTTCATGCACATCTCTTTTTCTGAAAGATGATACCCTCTTAGACTTTTTTGATTCCCTTGAGGCACTTAAAAGTTTCTATCATGTCCCCCCCTCCTTTCCTCAAAGGTATACATATTAAACTCCTTTAGTCTCTCTTCATATGGCTTCTGTTGCAGACCCTGCACCATTTTAGTTGCCCTCCTCTGGACTACCTCCATCCTGTCTATGTGCTTGCAGAGATGGGGTCTTTGGAACTGCACACAGTACTCCAGATGGGGTCTCACCAACTGTCTGCACAGAGGGATAACAACTTCTAGTTTTCTACCAGTGATGCCTTACCCTATACATCCCAGTATCCACCCAGCCATCCTGACTGCTTTTTCACATTGCTTGCTATCCTTTATGTCTTCTGATATGACAACTCCCAGGTCTCATTCTATTTTTGTTGTTGTTACTTCCTCCCCATCCATTGTGTACTCTTCCCTGAGTTTTTGTTTCCCAGGTAAATTACTTTGCACTTCTTTGCATTGAATCTAAACTGCCATATTTCTGACCATTCCTCTAACCTTGACAAGTCCCTTCTCTTCCTTTCCATCCCCCTTGTGTATCAACCCTCTTGTAGACCTTTGTGTCATTTGCAAAGTGGCATACTTTTCCTTCCACTCCCTCTGCAATGTCACCTAAAAAGACATTAAAAAGGACCAGACCCAGTACTGAACCCTGTGGTACCCCACTAGTAACCCCTCTTTCTATGGAGTAGATTCTGTTTACTATTACCTTCTGTGTCCTGTTGTCCAGTCAATATTTTACTCAGGCTACCACCCTGGGACCCACTCCCAGGCTGGCTAATTTGTTTATTAATGTTTTGTTTGGGACTATGTCAAATGCCTTGCTGAAGTCTAGGTAGGCCATGTCCACAGCCTCTCCCTTATCTACTGCCTTGGTCATCCAGTCAACGAAATTGATTAGATTTTTCTGACATGACCTTCCCACTGGGAATCCATGCTGCCTTGGGTCATGTGCCCACTGGCCTCTAGGTACTCAGCAATTCTTTCCTTTAGAAATGATTCCATCATTTTCCCTACCACTGAGGTCAAACTGACAGATCTGTAGTTTCCTTGACTTTGTCTTGCTCCCACTTTTGTGAAAAGGAATCACATCCACCTTCCTCCAGGCCTCAGGTACCACACCATCCTCACATGATTTGTTAAAAAGGGTGGTCAGTGGTGTAACTAGTTCTCCCTTTAGTTCTTTTAGAACTCTGGGTTGAATTCCATCAGGCCCTACTGCTTTGTCCGCCTTCAGTTTTAGGAGTTCTTTCAGAACCCATTCTTCTGTAAAAGGACAGGTATTAATCCCCCTATCCAGAGTGCTTCTATTGATTGGAATAGGTACCCCCACCGCTTTTCTTTTGTGAATACTGAGCAGAAGTATTTGTTCAGTATCCCTGCTTTTTCACTATCCCTCTATGCCCACTCACCCTCCCCTTTATTCAGCCTCACTATCCCTCCCTTTGTCTTTCTTTACTCCATAATGTACCTATAAAAGGTTTTATCCCCCTTCTTAACTGAGTTGGCTATTTTTTTCTCAGTTTGGGCCTTTGCTATTCTAACTGCCTACCCTGCATTCTTCTGTTTTAACTGGTACAGTTCTCTGCCCTGCTCCTTCTGTGTTTCCTTATACTTCCTGAATGCCATCTTTTTCTCCCTAACCTTCCCCACCACCTCTTTTGAGAACCATAGTGTTTTTTCTTTCATTTTGATTTGTTTATTTCCTTCACACAAAGGCTTGCTGCCTCTATGATGGTAGTTTTGATGTTTCCTCATTGTTGCTCCACCCCTCCTTCTTGCATGTGTGCTAGTGCTTTTCTGAGGCACTCTCCCATTTTCACAAAGTCAGCCCTCCTAAAGTCCAGTACCATCACTTCTGTATGACTTGACTGTGCAATTGAGTTTATCATGAGCCACACTGTTTGGTGGTCACTTGTTCCCAGATGGCTACCCACTTCTAGATCTAAAATCCTCTCTCCATCCCCATTTGAGAGTACAAGGTCTAAGATTACTCTCTCTTGAGTGGGTTCCAACACTAGATGTCTGAGGCATGCCCCCCGTAGAGCATCAAGCAGGGCCCTGCTCTTGGATGCAGCTGCAGCAAAGGTGCTCCAGTTAACATTTGGCATATTCAGGTCCTCCATCAACAATATCACTCCTTTCTCTGCCATCCTAAGGATGCCATCTATTCTTTCCTTGTCCATTTCCTCCCCCTGTGCTGATTATGGTGTCATTTCCAGTCTTCTGGGTAACCCACAGTGCCTCCTCTCCTCCCTGTTAACCTTTTTACTTTGTTGTTTTGACCCCTTCCCTTACATAGAAAGCTGCTCCTCATCTTGCCCTCCATTATTTGATGGCTTTATCCCTTTTTGCCTCATCTCTGCCATTACTTCCTTTGACTTTTTCTGCATTTACCCCAGCCCTTCTCTTTATTGACTTCTCTATCTTGGTGTTTACCTCACTAGCTACTATGATTTTTTTTTTTGTGGGGGGGCTAGGATTCTCCTGATTCTTTACAGGGCCTCTCCTTTGGCTAGTTTAAATGCTTGCCAATGAAGCATTTAAACCTATCATCTGGGATCCTGGTTCCCCTCCCGGATAGATGCAGACCATCATGCCAGTATAGGCCTGCATCCTTCCAGGTGGACCCCCAGCCCCCAATGAAGCAAAAACCCTGAGCTGTACACCAGTATTTCAGTGACTGATTGAATACCATGGTGTGGAACACCCTAGCCTCACTTATGCCATAGACAGACAGCATCTCCAAGAATGTTACCATGTGTGCTACTTATCTAAGGCCCCTCCCCAACTCCAGAAACTAATCCTGTACTGCTCTGATCCCATTCCCAGCAAAGTCATTTGACTCTAGGTGGACAATGATGTCCAGCTCCATCCCCTGTGCAGTTGCTCCCATGATCCTGATGATTTTCTCCCTGTCCCTCCAAGTTATGGTGTCAGGCAGGCACCTTAGCACCCTCTCCCCTCCCTCCTCCAGTTCTATCCTTCTAACTATGGAGTCTCCCACAAGGAGATGTTTTTTCCCCTGTGGGGTCCAATGCCACCCTCCTGTGGGTCTGCTTTGAGGAGGTTCCCAGCATCCTCCTTGATCTCCACTGTTTGTGCCTCCATAGAGGAACTACACTCTGCTAGAATGGCATATGAATTGTGAATAGGTACAACTGGAGGGATGTGCCTCTGTTTAACCACCCTCACCCTCCCTGATCCCACTGTGGTTCAATCACTCCTCTTTCCTGGCAACTTCTGAGGCAGTGCCGGTGGCCCTGGTGGTCCCTGGGAGAGAGAGGACGTCCCCCAAATCCTGGCCAGCTCAGCCTGGAGATGAGCAACCTCTTCCCTCAGCCCAGAGAGGTGCCTGCAGATGGGACAACACTGCATCCTCCAGAATGTTGCTTGGAACACTGCTGCTCCACAGCTACTGCACTGCACCACTCCTATCATGTCTTATTTGTGGTCCCATAGCTGTTGTTTTGTATACTTATTCTTTCCTCTCTCTGTTTATTTATTGTTTTATATATAATTGTTTTCTCCCTACTTTTTTATTGCCTCTGTACCCTTAAAGCTCCTATCTTTCTGCTCTTGAATGAGAAGTTCCAATATTCCTCAGTAGTCTCCTTCTTACTTGCTCAGAGTCAGACCTCCAGCAAGTGGGGGGGGAGTGGAGAGCTACTTTTTTCCTTCTAGGATGGTGAGTCTTTTGTGCTTCTGTGTTCACTCCCTTCCTGCTCCCAAACAGGAAGTTCCTGTTGTCACTCAAATCCTGTGCCTATAGAGGTAGAACTGGCTAAGAGTGGGTAGGGAGTGGAGGGGATGGATGGAGGGCAATTTAGTCCCAATAGAGTAGTAAAGTTCTAACATCATCTCTTTCAGTTTGCTGTTTTCTGCCAAAAGTTATCTAGAGCAGTTTTTAAATCTTAACACCCAGCTTCCTTCTTCCTAAGCCACTCTCCCAATTCAGTTTCCTTCTTCACCTAGCTAACTGCACAGATAATAATTCCATTCACCCAACTCAGACAAACACACTAACTTTTTTTGTTTTTACCTTAAATTGATGGTCCCAGTAGTAGAGTTCTAGTTCTTTAGCCTCAGTACAGCAGTAAAGTTCTAACAGCACCTCCTTCCTCTTGGTGTTTGCTGCCAAAAGTTATCTAGGGAAGTTTTTAAATCCTAACACCTGGCTTCCTTCTGCCTAAGCCACTGCCCCCAAATCACAGTTTCCTTCTTCACCTAGCTAACTGCACAGATAGCATTTCCCATCACCCGGTTCAGACAAACACACTCATTTTTTTGTTTGTTTTTACCCTAAATTGAAGGTCCCAGTAGTAGAGTTCTAGTTCTTCAGTCACAGTACACTAGTAATGTTCTAACAGCACCTCCTTCCTATTGCTGTTCTCAGCTGGGAGCAGGGTGGGTTTATTTGCTTTTAACCCTTACAGGGCTGTGAATTGATATATCAGTCCAGAATTCCTATATGTTCTAATTCGATTGGCAGAATAAGGGTTAAAATCATTATAGAAAAAAGCTTACTTCATAAAAAAAGAAGACCTGGGTGAAGAGCGAGAGCAAGAGTTGAACTTATGTGCTTCCATTTAAATTAACAGGGATAGACACAAATACATTATGATGCAGATCATGCACATGCTTTTTTCCCAGTTCCTTTCATTTCTGTAAATAAGATTCTTTTTAAATTATGAGGAAAGAAAAACACAATCAGTGGCACAGTATGGGACATTAACAGCTGGGTGCAGGGTGGGTTTATGAGTTAAAAATTTAAAAAAAGAAAGTTTCTATGTTTGGGTCTATGTGTACATGTGTGCTGAGGGGAGACAACAACTGTGAAAAGAACAGAGCACAGGTGGTACTGATGTTCCATTCTTATTAAAATGTTATTACACCACAGACACATGCAGCAGCATTCTATGACCTTTGCCTGTGGTAGCAAAGCTTTTCAGTTTGGATGAAAAGCCATGCAGAACACACCTAATTATAGAATATATAGCCTTTCATGCACACTGTAAACCTAAATGCTTTACAAAGCACCAAGCAACAGGTAGTAAGGGGTTATGTGTAGCATACTTACAGAGGACACTGATCACATTTATATGATATACCCAGGTATACTACAATAAACAAGTGGTTTTCAATCCATATATCTGAAAGTCCACACAGTGCAGCCACCAAAAATTAGTTGTGGCCTTGCTCTTTACATTTTTCATCACATCCCCCTTTATGTAACAGATCTCTTTTATCACATAGTACAGTACATGACAAATTAAGTTTCTACTGTTTTCCCTCTTTTGCCGGTTGAAAATTTCCAAAGGTTGGCATTGACACAGTACTAGAGCTACTTTACCATTCATGGTGTCAGCTACCTGAATTCTGGAATAAACCAGAGTCATTCAAGGATGGCCAGAAAGTGGATGACTGAATGTCTCACAGGATGCTCTCCTCCTCCTCAGTGGGAGGGTCTCTATCTCCACAAGAATGCTGCTACCTGGGTGAACACAGGTGGAAGCAGAGCTGAGGCATGATGGTGGAGTCATCTGCTGGGCTCACAGCAAGCATGCAGACATGCATACTGCTGTTTGGATCCCCATGTGTGGATAGCCCAGGGATAGGGAGAGGAAAAAAAGCAGACCCTGCAGTAGTCAGAGATGATCCCTCAGTATATCCAGAGGACTTTGAACCACTCTCACCATGCTGCTTGATGTAACATTAGAAATTTATTCTACTACCTACTCCTGTCTCTGTCTGTGGTGCAATGTCATGGCTTGATAGAAGTGGTAGAATGCAGGAAAAGGTGATAGAGGTCTGGTACTTTTGGGTAGCCCAAAGAAAAGCTGCACCTGAGATTGGAGGGAGAATAAATAGTAAGTTAAACAAGCAATGGGGTGCTTACCATTCTCATAGTATTTTAAATAACATTTCATTGGTGGGGTGGTTGAGAAGGGTGCAGTCCTCCTTCATTGCCATATCCCACAGAATTTTTTTTTATCTCAATACTATTTCTCCTCCACTGTGGAGTGGCTGGCAGTCATCTGGCCCCCGGCACCCGCATCCCAGACCTGGGTCTGGTCAGCTTCTCAATCTCCCTACGCAGGCTGGCACACAGAGTGTCCCTCCATGGGGACCTGGATCCATTACCTGGGAAGTGCACCTCTCTAGGTCCAGGGTTGTGGTGCACGGCCATCAGCCACCATGATGGCCCCACAATTTTCCACTTTTTCACCCCCTTAGAGCCGGATATGCAGTGATATCAGCACACTAATATGCAGATGTCCATTGCTCGCCAACCCTCATCTGTGTGCCACTGTTGTAGTGCACTTGACTGCCACCAGAAACCACTGCAGAGTGATACAAACCCCTTTACCTATCCCAGAGAGAGAAGATAGCCATTGTAGGATGAGCCATCCTTCCCTTCCCCTCCCTCCCTGCCAACCCCCAATGACTTGAGTCTGTTCCTGAACCTCATTCGCCAGTGTGCTGTGAGGTGTGGTGTCCAGCACCTCAACCCTCAGTGCTACTGTGCCAGCTCCACACAGAAAATTAAACAGAATTTCATTGAACACTGCCTGGTGCCAGTGAGGACCCCCAGCCCACTGCAGAGGCTCTGAGGACTGGAAGCAGGAGAAGACAGAGCCAATAATGGTAGTATATGTGGTTTGTGGACAGGCAGAAGGGGCTGCATAGTTGCTACTGCTGCCCTTAGGAAGGCATAACTAATGGCACCTTCCACTGGCCTTATGCCTCAAGGAGTTTGTATCTAGGGTTGAGTGGATACTGGGCTATGCCCCACTGTCCCACCCACCCACATAGAAATGTGTGCTGGTTAGGCACAAGGTACGTAGGGGGCATACACCAATACTGTGTATATTCTGTAACACCCAGATGGCTTGTATCTGGTGCATAGGAGATGCTCCATGGCTATTCCAGGACATCTGAACTTAGGGAGGGGAAGTGAACCATTTGAGGATTGGGCCTTGAGTATACAGGCTGCTGCAGATACACCAAACAAGGCATTTAAGTGAGCTAAATACTGTACATTGCACTATAAAGATACAGCTGTGAAGCTTCCTTCTACCTTGCCCCACTGTCTATGAAGCTTGATCAAATAGAATTAAAAAAGGTATAGGTGGAGGTGCACACCGAACAGCATAATTTATTTATTTCTGTATGTATGTCTGTGCACTGGTAATTCAAATAATTTGAACAGTACCCTGTTTTAATGTGGCAAGCGTGGTAGTGGCAGCGATATTCAGCAGGTGGTAGGAGGTTGGTGGCATGTGGTACAGGAAAGGTATATGAGGTATGAGGTATCGGGTATGCTGTAGTCTGAAGAAGGTTTTTTTAATGCTAAAATGCACCAGGTAGCACTGTTTCTGTGTAAATTTGACTGCCGAATTAAGATTTACAGGCAGGTTTCTTCCTCATCTGTTAATGATCTCTGTCCCTCCCTCCTTTTACTTCAGTTTACAGATTTTTTTTTATTTCTGAATGTGATTTATTTACAGGAGGCTTGCTCCTTCTATCCCCCCCAAACAAAATGTAACTGATCATGTATGCATACCATTGATAAGAGAAACTGATTCTTTTATATTTTAACTGTTTAAAAATACTAATACATATCTAATGACTCACTGCAGTATGGCACATTTTCTGCATTTTTTATATGTCCAAGGTGATGCATTATGCATGAAGAAAAGGTTTGTTTATTTTGTGTGCTAACAAACACAACCTTCAGTTTGGACCAGCACACAGAATAATAAAGAAAGTCTGCAAAATCACAATGGGGGGTGCATAGAAAAAGGGGGCCACCCCTCTGATGAACAGCTGCTAAATTTGGAAATATTATGTGTAAAACTTCCTTCAAAAAGGCTGCACTGCACCGCTTATAAAGCACTACATTCTAGTAAGCCATTCCAAATGAAACTGCAATAAGCTCATAATATGGTATGTGAAGAAACATTAATTAGCTGTAGCTGTGTGGTCAAAGAGTTGGGTCTACGTGCCACTTTATTTTTGTGTAATCCAGTAAAAGCTGTTTTGTATACCATATTCTGAATCTTCTGTAGTTTCATTCGGGAATGGCTTACTATAATGTAACACTCTGTAAGCAGAGCAGTGCAGCCTTCTTTGAAGCAAGACACACACAATATATTTCCACAGAATGCATGAAGTGGTGTTGCTAGTAACAGTTCAGTCTGGATCTTCAGCATGAACTGTAGATAATACCTACATTTTTTTAATTATTTCTGAGTGTTGTCTACTACATGAATAACTGGGTGTGCTTGTTCTGAATTTGGGAGTGGATGTGCTCACTGTGCAGGTAGGGGATGTGAGCTACTCCCTCACCCCCACCCCCATTTAGATCTGGAGAAATTTGTCTCATCAGACCAGAACATTTGTGTGGGAAGGGTATATGAATGGACACCACTGGGACACTAAGTGTTATTTCCCAAGACTATGAATAAACTGAATATCATCCATTTTCACATTATAACAAGTCATCTTTGGAGATTTTTGTCTGCCCTCTCACACCTCCCAAAACAATCTGGGTGCTGTATATTTCAAACCCCACAAGCAAATGAAGTAAAAAAGCAAGGTATCTATGTGTTCATCACACTCTGGCAAAGTTAAATGACTGTGGGTGAACTGAATTCTTCTGATATTGACTTCAGTGATCAGTTATGTAATTCATGGATGCAGTGACTAACAGGCTACTTTATTAGCCATACTCAACAAAGCCGAGACAATGACCTTTCTACCAGAGTTTTCTATAAACAGTAGATATATTATGTCACTATAGTTAAAGCTTCATCTCATTTTACACTATTTTGTAATATTATTATCATCAGTTGCTTGTTTAGAAATATTTTTTTTTGCATGCATTCAGTTAGTGCTACCAACCCACCCCCAATTGCACAAACATACTGGTGAGCTTGTTTTACTAGTATGCCTGCTGTAGAACTGTACAAGGCTCAAGTGAAGACAGCATCTTTAAATATCAACATACATTTTTATAGCTAACTATTTTAACTATTTAATCTTGCTCAAGTACCAACAGAGCAATGATTTTCTCATCAACTGCAAGCTGTGTTATATAAATATTTTGAATGGGCAAAGTTTCTCTTTAATTGCATGCACATATCTGGTACAGCATGTTTTGTAAAGGAAAGGCAACGATAAAATAGGATGGAAACAATAGAGATTAATTTTATTAACTATAAGAAAACAGGACTTGTGTAGGTGACATTGTTCCACTGTTTCTACAGAACACTGTGGGAAAATAAGTATCTTACTGGATCATTGATATCATTTAAAAATTACTAATGAGAACTGGGGTAGTCCTATAGTGTATATGTATTTAGTTTGTGTATATCTGCAATTAATAGATGACAAAATTTGTAGTGTTGTTTGGAAGGATACAAAAGAGAATAAAACCTAGTGAAGCACAGCAAATGTCTTGCACAACTTCATGAATGCTGAATCAATTGACAGCTCCACAATAATGTTGTGTGTTTACTAGGCCCCTACATGGCATCCCAAGTACAAAGAGGGATGTCACTGTGTAACAGACATGCTCACATTCCCGGTCTGAAAACCAGAAAGTAAACTCCGTCAGCTCCAATAACAGTCATATTGTAAATGTTTGTATCTTGCTCATTATGAAATACAGGATCCCTTGCACATCTTCAGTTTAATCACAGGAAAACACAGACTTTATAGGAAATAAACACAACATGAATTTGATCGTTTTATTTTACTTTTTATTTCCTGCCCTCTTTAACTTGTCCAGTTTTAGGAGGCAGTATAGTGCAGTGATTTAAGCCTCTGAGCTGCAAATCTGGTGACTTCCAGCAGACCAGACCTGGGTTTGAATCCTACAGCTTTCACTTGCATACTGTGTGACCCCGAGTAAGTCACTTAACTTCTCTGTACTCCCAGGTCACACCTGTAAAAAAGCTTTCAGCTTAGTGTGCTACTCCTGGTTAAACAACTAAATAAAAAAGTAGTAATAAGCCTTCTCAGAGCATTGAGGGGCTTTGACATCTGTTTTAATGTGCTGAAATGTCTTTGAAAGTGAAATCAATTACTCACCATGACAACAGATGTTTGACTTCACAAAGGCAATGTGCCTCTGAGTTACAGTAGTTGCTTGGATTTTTGAAAGATTGACACTGGGAGGGAATGGGAACTGCAGGCAGACATTGTAGATGGTAAACATTTTTCTTACAACTGCTGTCAAGAACTTGTTACATGATGTGTTGAATACAAATTTCTATACAGTTAAAAAAAAAGGGTTTTGATCTCATGTCTAACCATGTTTATCCCTTCCTTACTTCATTCCATACTTTGGTGTTATCAGAATGACATGGGAATGAAACAGAGATGCAGGCAGACAGATTAAGTGGTAAACACTGTCCATCCAACTCAACTGCAGTGCTAACAAGAACTTGTAACATTTTCCTTTAGAAAACAAGAAGAATCCAATTTAACAAAACAAAAGACTTTGATCTCATGCCCCATTGTGTTCTGTCCTCTTGTTTGGACAGAATGAAATGGGGAGGGAGTGGGAGCTGCAGGCATGTTAGTTATGTGACAAACCCTGTCTTTCTTACTGCTAACATTAAACTATAATAGGATAGTTTGTAAATAAGGAAACAAAAATTAAAACAAAAAATAATCAGTGTCTTTTATTGCATGCATGACAGTATTATGTTACAGTCTGTTAGTTATCTGATTAGTTGATAGCCTAGTGTAGAATGTGTACCATTAAGAAAAATATCTGCCATTCTTTATTTTTTATATCTTTTCTTGACTTCTGCTTTAGTTACAATACTTATTATTCATTGTGGGTTAAGTAGATAGGCATAATTATATGACTGCAAAATGACATACAGATATTGCAAGACTATGCTAGGTGGATTTGTGGCTTCAAAGTACTATACATTTGCACACTCACCAAAAAATAGGGATCACAGGTGAAAACAAATACTCATATAGAGTGAAAGTTACTGGATCTTTACCATGGGTGCCCTTTCAGAGCTGGTTTCAGCAATCTGCAAAATGTGCAAAGGGATACACAAAGCCTCAGCTGGCCAGTCATCTTCTTACCTCCTCGCCCTCTATTCATGTAAAGTACATAAAATTATACAAAGCAAGCTGAAATGAAGATAAGGCTGTCACAGTATGGAAGATGTTCACTTTGGATTTGTGAATTCTGATATGGGACACGTCCACACAGGACGATGATTTCAGTACAACTTTTTATTTAAAATAATTTGGGAAAAGCAGGCAGTCTGATCAAAATGCACAAGGCAGAAAAAAATTGCACAGAAGTTTGAGTCTCAGGTTATACAAAACTGCTTGCCACTAGCACTAAACTGGCCACAGACAAATTCATGATTTGAAACTAATATAGTTGATGGAGTCAACACAGAGACAGTCTATTGCCCATATTTATAAACTACTTATGTTTTTCCAAATGAATTTCACACTTAAAAAGTACTGAAAACATTCACTCCCAGTGAGGCAAGCAAGACATAGAATACTTGGAAAAACATTGGCAGCTATGTCAGAGAAAGGTATGACAGCCACTGGTAATGTTTCTCAGTGACTCAGTGGAAATCAATAGTACAATCTGGAACTTGAGACCTTTGTAGTTAATGAACTCCTCCTCACTCTTTTGTCATGCATTTTGAACTGTCTGACTACATCTCCCAAATTCATTTGATATACAAATGACATTATATCAAGTCATTCTCTCCCACACTAAAGCATATATAACACAAGATACTGGGAAAGAAGTGGCAGCACTGTCTGTGAAAGCCTTATCAGCACTGTTATAAATCTTCCACTTTCAGTCGAAAATGAAACAAAGTATGATGCTGCAAAGAGAACAGGCAAAGTTCAAAGCCAAACTAAAACTAGGATTATACAATGTGTCCCGAAAATGCTATTCTCTGATTGGCTGGTTCGCATTTCAAACCTGTTGTAAATCCTGACTAGTGCCAATGGGAAGAAGTGCCAACCAACTGTGCCACCTAGCCACCTGGCATGTATCAATGCAATACACCCTCTCACCACACTCACAGAACAAATGCTGCACTGCTACTTTGAAGTAGCCAAGCAGAGTTATACTAAACTGCAGGTAAACAAAAAAACTGGAATCGTCATTCATCCTAATAGACTTAGACAAACTTGAGCAAATATTCACTGTGCTGCCTGACAATTCCGACACAGAAAATAATAATACAAATGACATTCCCATAACATTAAACATACCTGCTATCATTAAAATCAAAAGTGCTCCAGGCCAGACTGGCACCACAGAGGATCACATTGAAAGTAATTTGGAAATACCACACTCCTCTCAGGGAGTAACCCATGAGCCAGTCATCCAGCCAGTACTCCATGAAGCAGTGACACCACAGACAAATGACACTGCCTTGCAGCTCTGTAAGAGAAAACAATAAAGACACAATGTTACAACTGAAGAAGACCTCCAGCAACTAGAAATCCAGAGAAACAAACAAATCACCGTAAAGCAAACTAGGTGGGCAATAAATGTATTCTTTGACTGGATAAAAGAACACAACCTTAGCATAGACCTGAAAACAGCATCACCAGAATTCATAAACAACACTCCAAGACAATTTTATAGCTCTGTTAGAGCAACACAAGGGAACCAGTATGTCCTTACAAGCTTAATAGGGCTACGTGCAGGAATTAAAAGATACCTCAATGACCATCCCATTAGCAGAGCTATAAATATCATGACAGACTCTCAGTTCACAACAACCAATAACATTTTTAAAGGACTAGTCAAAATGTAATGAAAGTCTGGCAAAGACTGTCCAACCCACCATCAACCACTAACAAAAGAAGAACTGAACACTCTAAGACACTCAGTAGCACTCTTACCAGACACAGCAAAAGCCTTAGTAAATAAAGTTTGGTTAGACTTACAAATGCACCTTGCTAGATGAGGAAATGAGTACATTCAAGCCTTCACAATAGATTCATTTACTATAAACATTGCACCATTACCTCACAAAAGCATATAATGAAGACACAAAAAATAACAAAAAAATAAACAAACACAACACCTAACTAGAGGATTCATGTTCAAGAGACCAAATGATCCACTGTGCCCCATAGCTAGTTACTTCAAATACCTCACAAAGTTACCAGAAAATCCACCTGCACTATTCCTGCATCCTTGAAAGCTCCCAGACCTAGACTTACAGAAACAAAAGGTTTGGTACACCAGGGAGCCCATGGCAATTAATTTCTTAGGTAAAATGCTCCCCAAACTCTGTACACAAACTGGGCTAAAAGCTAGGGGCCAGATTTTCAAAGGCCTTAGATTGATGCAAGGTGTTTGCGTCAAACAGGTATGATGCAAGGGCACCTTCACCAAGGGCTGCACCAAGTGCGATTTCAAAAGGCAGCCTGCATCACCAAACAGGCTGCCTGCACCAATGTGTGCTAGCACCAGCCTTGCACCATGAACGTGACTATGGCATGGCACTGGGGGCTTGTGGCAGACCCAGACTGCCACAGCCCTCAGATCTGGAATTTGTAAGACCCCCCAGAAACCAAGTGCCAAGTACCCTTAGACCAGTGAGGGGCAGGACTAAGGGGACTTAGACAGCTCCTGGGGGGTCCTCCTGTATGTGCCACCATGCAGCACACCCCATCCATCCCCGGTGGGTTATCCCTGGTGGTCCGGTGTTCCCCCCACCCCGTCATGGTCCCCAACACCCACATCCGTGTGTCCTGCCAACCCCCCCATGGTACCCATCTCAGCACTCCCACTCCCCTCTCTCATACCCCGATCTTGTGACTGACACAGCCCTCCTCATGCCACCACAGCTGTCTGCCAAATGAGCCATTAGTGCATGTACTGTATACAGGATACAGTACATGCACAGACAGCCCATTTGGCGGCCGGCGGGGTGGCATGTCGAGGGCTGTGCTGGTCACTGGATAAGGGTACAGGAGGGAGGTGGGAGTACTGAGATGGGTACCAGAGGGGGGAGGGGGGCACTAGCCCACAAGGGTACTGGGGAGTGTTGCAGTGCCGGTGGTTTTGGGGAAGCAGTGCCCAGTTGCCTGCCCCATCCATGGGTGCTCTGGACTCCCTGCAGCCATTGCAGAATTCTGGGTGGGTGTGCCATATGTCAAGCACAACACCCCCTTTGCTGCAAGTGGCTGGATTTAGGCGCCAGGACCCTGTTAAATAGAAATTCAGGAGCAGGGTCCCGGGTGCACCACACTCAGAGCAAGCTGCCATTTTCACAGCATGCACTGGGGCTTTGAAAATATGGCCCAACCTACACAAATCACCATTTAAGAGCAACAGCTGTAACCCTTTTAACAGAGGCAGGGTTCGAATCCCGCCACATCATGAACATCACTGGACACAAAAATGAAATTTCCTTAAAAAGTTACTGGAAACCAAATTTTGACCACCACCAAACATGGGGCTCTATAATAGCAAGAAATACCACTCATCTTTCACAACCTAGTACCTCTAAAAACAGTATTTCCTACCACAACACAATACCCAGCCATTAACCAGCAATCAAGCATATACTATAACTGAAGAAAGAACACCTACTGAAATACAGACTTTGAACCCAATTCATCAATCTAAAAGACTAAGACAAACACTCTAATCTCCACTCACACCATGGAATACAATCATCAAAATCAACTTTATCTCCAAATAACATTTTCAGTACCCAGTCAACAGAAGAAGCCAACAGTCTCCTACAGGAAGAAGACCTCTTCAAAACACAGAACAATGTGCAACTGCAGGATGAAAATGGCGCCAACTCCTCAAATGAAAGTGCGCATCATCAGCAGCAAGCACCCACTATTGCATCGCAATCAGCAAGACCTCCAACAGTCATAGAAACATAAACTTTGATGGCAGATAAGTACTGCATGGTCCACTTAGTCTGCCCATTTCTGTACCTAGAGGATAAGCTGCAGATCCTATTAACCAACAGCCTATTTCTTCCTACCCCCCACCAAAATTGCCTTATGTCAGTCCCATACATTCTTGAATTCTCCCACAGCTTTAGACCCCACAACCTCCTCAGGAAGGCTGTTCCATGTGTCCTCCACCATCTCTGTGAAAAAATACTTCCTCACATTGCCCCTGAGCCATCCACACTCTATCTTCAAATTGTGTCCCCTTGTTCTTGCACATCTCTTTTTCTGAAAGATGCTACCATCTTGGACTTTGTTGATTCCACTGAGGTACTTAAACATTTATATCATGTCCTCCTCTCCCTCCTTTCCTCAAGGGTATACATATTAAGCTCCTTTAGTCTCTCCTCATATGGCTTCTCTTGCAGACCCTGCACCATTTTAGTTGCCCTCCTCTGAACTGCCTCCATTCTGTCTATGTCCTTGTAGAGATGGGGTCTCCAGAACTGGATGCAGTATTCCAGAGGGGTCTCACCAACTGTCTGTACAGGGGAGTAACAAATTCCTGTTTTCTGCTGGTGATGCCTCTCCCTATACATCCCAGTATCCCTCCAGCCCTCCCTACCACCTTCTTACATTGCTTGCCAACCTTAAGGCCATCTGAAAAGATTACCCTCAGGTCCCTTTCCATTTTTGTTGTTGTTACTACCCCCCCCCATTGTGTAATCTTTCCCTTGGTTTTGGTTTTCCAGGTGCATTATTTTGCACTTCTTTGCATTGAATCCAAGCTGCCATACTTCTGACCTTCCTCCAACCTTGCCAAGTTCCTTCTCATCCTTTCCACGCCTCCTTGTGTATCAACCGTGTTGCAGATCTTTGTGTCATCTGCAAAGAGGCATACTTTTCCTTCCTGTCCCTCTGCAATGTCACTTACAAAAACATTAAAAAGGACTGGACCCAGTACTGAACCCTGTGGTACCCCACTAGTAATCCCTCTTTCTTCAGAGTGGACTCCATTTACAATTCTTTCTGTGTCCTATTGTCCAGCCAATGTTTTACCCAGGTTACCACCCTTGAACCCACTCCCAGGCTGGTTAATTTGACAATTAATCTTTTGTGTGGGACTGTGTCAAATGCCATGCTAAAGTCTAGGTAGGCCATGTCCACAGCCCCTCCCTGGTCTACTACTTTGGTCACCCAGTCAAATAAATCAATTAGATTCATCTGACATGACCTTCCCACTGCGAACCCATGCTGCCTTGGGTCTTGTGCCACAGTGGCCCTAGGTACTCAACAATTTGTACCTTCAGAAGTGATTCCATCACTTTTCCTACCACAGAGGTCAAACTGACAGGTCTGTAGTTTCCTGCCTCTGTCTTGGTCCCACTTTTGTAAAGGGGATTCATATCTGCCTTCCTCCAGTCCTCAGGTACTGCACCATCCTCCCATGATTTGTTAAAAAGGCTAGTCAGTGGTGTCACTAGTTGTCTGCTTAATTCTTTTAGAATGCTGGGGTGAATTCCATCTGGCCCCATTGCTTTGTCCACCTTCAGTTTTAGGAATTCTTTCAGAAGCCTTTCTTCTGTGAAAGGACTGGGATCAACCCCCCTATCCAGAATGCTTCTGTTAATTGGATTAGGCACATCCCCCACCTCCTCTTTTGTGAATACTGAACAGAAGTATTCATTCAGTATCCATGCTTTTTTACTGTCCCTCTCTGCCCACCCACGGTCCATTCTATTTAGCCTCACTATCCCTCCCTTTGTCTTTCTGTTCTCCCTGATATACCTATTAAAGGTGTTATCCCCCTTCTTAACTGAGTTGGCTATCTTTT
Source organism: Neoceratodus forsteri (assembly GCA_016271365.2). NCBI lineage: Eukaryota > Metazoa > Chordata > Ceratodontiformes > Ceratodontidae > Neoceratodus > Neoceratodus forsteri. The sequence goes on from CM057458.1 coordinate 1,159,576,167, forward strand.
CCCTCCATGATATACCTATAAAAGGTTTTATCCCCCTTCTTAACTGAGTTGGCTATCTTTTCAGCCACTTCATTAACTATGGCAATGTTAACTTCTATCTTTGTAATCCTTAATACAGGAAGAAGAACCTAAGCAGATTTCACAGACTCCACCGGTAAATAAACAAACTGCTACCAGTACATAAAATTACCCTTCACAAAAGCACTAACATTTTTTTCTCTCCCCAACAGCTCACACATTGACAAAAATACAACCTCTAATCACAAATATTGCCAGCTAAAACCCACAAACCTGGAAAATGAAAACAGTCCATCACAAAGCTAAAACTGCTCCAACTTCAGAACAACCTCTCCCAATACTGACTCAGCTCTTCTGCGAAGCACACAACAGTACGTCAGCGATCACCTCACGTAAAACCATCAACTTCAAAAATAAAAAAATGTTGTTAATCTTAATAAAACATTAAAAACTTTACAAACGTTACAAAAATGTTTAAAAATATTAATAAATACTTGTTAGTAATTAAAAGAAATACTAATAATACTATCCATCCACATTAGTCCTCAATACACTAAAAAGCACCAAGGGACTATTTTCCATCACGGAGCAATGCTACCAAGAAAAACACAAAAAATCCTATCTAAATACATATAAATACACCCCAAAAAACTACAAACAAGAAAAAATTTGGGAAGGGTGTGGGTCACACTAAGATTTACAATGGGTGGTGTGTTTTGCTTACTGATCCTATTGGCCTTGTGACCAAACAACACCCACTGTAAATCCTAGCATTACCCACACCCTTCCAATGATAAATTGCTTAATTCATGGGCAACGTTTTACATGTTACCCCCCCCCACACACACCAAAGTCAGGAGTAAATAAAGGAAGTATTATTATATAGAAACATTGATACCATTACATATTTCATCAGATTGCATTGCAAACAAACAAAATTCTACTTTACTTTTCTCCTTGTGCTTTGACAGCTCTTTTTATTCCAGCATAAACACTGCATCATTACGTAGACAGAGTGTACACAAGGGAGAGAGTTTTACAACAGCACTATCATGCTGTAAATCTCTCTCCCTTCCTCTCTCTCTTTCTCTCTCACTCTCTCTCTCTCTCTAAAATGAAGCAGTATTTATGTTGTGGTAAAAAAAGTAAGCAAGCACAAAGTGAATGTAAACTAGGATTTCATTTCTTTGCAACAAAATCAGAGAAATATGAGATAATATCAATGTGTTTTTTATTACCTGCCTGCTAAGACAGTGTATGGAAATTGGATGTCAGAAGATAATAAATGTACATATAATCTAATTTTTTTGGGAGGAGGAGTTAGTGATACTGTGAAGTCCCATTGATAGAAATGTTCACACACACACACACACACACATCTTTTATAAATAAAAATTTAAGTTACAACTATTTTCCACAAAAAAAAAAAAAAACAGAATAGTTTAGTCTCTCTTGGGTTCTGTAGCAAGTACTCCAAGTCTGACTACTTAATCTTTTGCATTTATTACAGGTAGCAGAGAGGTGCAAATGGATCAGTGGGATAGGACCAGAGTTGTTATGCTAATTGCAATTGTTTAACATTGGGAGCAGCAGCGGGGAGGTGATTGGGGGGATAGGATTTTTTTTCTCTCTGTTTTCAGTTTTGAGTCACTTGTAAGAGTATGGTTTAGAATGGCATTATTTTTAACAAAAATGCCATCCACATCAAGTACACTGTCAGATATTCCAGTCCCTAATGCTGCTGGAATATTTGAGGTGGTAGTTGATGGATTCCATTGCATAAGAATCAAGTCCCCACAGCCCCTCAGTTGACAAGAAAATTGTGTCTCAAAGTCAGTAAGGAAATTGGACACTTCCATTCTGCTGCAAAAAAAAATGTACATGCTATGAGTTTGTGAGTCCTTAATGCTGATGCAATGTTAAAGGGGTTTTAATGACTGTGATACTATCAAACATCCACATCTCCTAGAGTTATTAAGACCAATTATATTTTAATGTCTTGTAGTAAATGTGTAGTATTAAGTATTTTTATCATTTTGGGACGCTCACGGATCTCAATAACAGCAGGAACAAAGATAATAGAACATGTAATACAGTATTTTGGGACTCTCTCTGTGCATGCTTATTCCATCCAACCCATGTTTACTGTATTTAAACAAATAATTTAGGTAAAAAATCATATTGACTTGTTTTATCAAATTGACTGATAAGAGGATTAAACATGCAGTATGTGCCTGCCAAATATAGTACAGACACTTGTACTATGCTTGAGCTGAGAGGCTGGAGGCAGTTTTTTTAGACACTCTAGAAATCTACCCCTCCCTTCCCCCCTCACCTAACAACAACCCCAAACTGACTTAATGGGTTTCCTTCTTTTTGCTCTTTTTTTTTTACAGTATCATTTTAAGGTATTTTAGTTGAGGTATTACAGTTGTCTGCCACTGTCAGAAGACAGTAAAAAAATAGTTTTTCTTCAGTACCATCGGGACGTTTAACATTTTACTTGATTTTTGCAGGACAATGACTCCCAAACCAGGAATGTCCCGACAAAATCATACAGAATGTCAGTTTTAAACTGGCAGCTATTTTTTCATTCTGTGGTAAACACCTGCCTTGCTGCAATACACTGTTTATTTCATTAAGTCATGCACAGTTCCATATACCTGCTTGGGAAATGAAAAACAATATTGTAACAATTTCCTTTAACATTTTTGATAACAGTTCGGCACTGATTTCAATGTTCTCAAAGTTATTGTGTATCTCTTTCAAAGTTATTCTATATCTCTTGCAAAGGTAACACACTTATGCAAATTTAATATAGTGTTGCTTTTCATTGTTTCACATTGAGCAATAAGGGATTTGGAAGTGTGCAGCTTTCTTTCAGATGTTTCATTAAGTACTGAATGCATTTACATCACCACCATACCTCTCAACTGTACCACATTACGAGGAACGTTCCTCATTTTACTTCACAAAAGCTCCCTGTTCCACACTGTGAGGACTTGTTCCACATTCAGCAGTGACATTTTAAAGCAAAAATCTATAGTAAATATGCAAAAAATATATTATTCAATTAATAACAGACTTTCTGAACATAAATGCAAACCTTTTAACAGTGTTCTGAGCCTCCTAGGTAAAGATTTGATTAAGTGTTCCACATTTTGTTCATTTGTTCCACATTTTGAGAGGCAATGTTCCACATTTGGGGGACAAAAGGTTGAGAGGTATGATCACCACATGCAGAAAAATTATATCTCTGTAGAATGGTCCAGTGATTTCATTCATACAGTACTCGTAAGTATGGTAAAGATAGGTAATCATCAGTCAAGCAAACAGTACTATAAACACTTTAATAACTTTTACAGGGTTGTGTTTCTATTTACAAACAATGAAGAATAGGCCGGCCTAGTGGTGCTGAGGGCTGATGTGCTGAATGCCTTACCTCATGCCACGCCAGAGACCTATGTTAGGGAATGAGCATGGGCCGCTAGGGGTCAGTGGGACATAGAAGGATTGAGTGTCCTCTGGACTGCCCTCCTTCTCCAGGGATGGGGACATCAGCACTTGGTGCACTATTGGCTCCTAGTGGAGGCTGGGGGCTGATGTGCTGAGTCTACAGCAGGGGAAGGTGAGGCAGACGCTCAAAGAAATGTGTACGGGAGCATGTGCATTTGCTCCTTGTGGCATCATTGCATGCCCTTGCCTTGGGGGGAAAAAACACAACCAAAGGAAAAAGAGTCCTGGCATTCTCCATGGTGTCCAATCCCCACAGATGCTGCCCCCGTGACTGGCAGCAACACACTTCCAGCACCAAATCCATGAGGGAGGTGGGTTGTGGGATCCCTGCCATCCCACCACAGGGGGGCAAACCATGGGACAGCTGGAGGAAGAGCTGTGAGCAAGGGATGGGGCTGGTGGATCTGGCAGGAAGTACTGCCATCAGAGACCAGAAGGATAAACAAATCAACTAAAAATAATAATAAATAAAAAAAAAACAATGAAGAAAGAAAATCCAATAGCAAGCTCACTACAGCTGCCTTACTATAGTAGAGGTAAGGAAAATGTGTTTTTATTTGCTCCTGTCCCAAGTCAGTGTGTGTATGTGTGGGGGGTTACAACTGGGATAACAGAGAGCAGAAAGCAGGGGCACCTATTGCATAATTCTTTGCAGATCTCTGTGCCACTCATTTTTTTCTGCAGTGTCCAGCAAGTGAAAGTACCTTAAACAGGTCAGAATAACATGCACCCTGAATGAAAGACTTCTGTTCCCAATAAAGCTTTCCAATCTATTTACCAGAGAGTACAACAGGGACATTTTAAAATACATCTGAAGGACCATCCAAAGGGTGAAAGATATAAAGTTCCAAGTAGCTCTTAAATGATCACACAGTCAAATGTCAAAAAAGTAAATACAAAACTTCAAAGGAATAATTCCTCCTTAAAAAAGCCCCCTGCCCATTATTCCCAGGGGACCCAACTCTCATACAGCCCCCTCACACACCTTGACTCACCAGGTCTTGAAAAAAATGGACCCATTTACCTAAAGTGAAGGCTGTCACCAGAGGGCCTTGCCAGTTAACCAATCAGGCCCAGAAAAGTCTCAAAATTCAGAGTCTTGATAAAATATACTAAAATGACACATGTGTATGCATAGTTGGTGTCTATTTGCTAATCCAAACCACCCCCATCATGCCTTTCTGCTTATGTATGCTTACCACTTTCTCTGGAAGCTAAATTCCTTAATTTTATTGCTGCACTGCTGCAACAAATTGAATGTTGATGTTGCCCCTTCATGTAAAGGTTATTATGCTCCCACCTACATTTCATTTTAACTAGCCACAGTATGGCATTTACCAAACTACTGTATGCCCACTTAAATACCACAGAAGGTGCACAAACTCTATTTCTAATTAGGACACCAAAGTCAAAGTATTTAACTTCACTGGACTTGAAAGATAGATTTTTCTTTGCTTCTTTCTGGTTTCTGAACAGCATGTTAAGAACAATTCTTATAACAATTGTTGAAAAAACAAAAGCTGTAAGACAGACAAATGTGATAGATTGTATTGCACTTCATTTACCACATGTAGAAAGCTAATTGTTTGTAGTTTCTTAACCTACAGTATAGCAGTCATTCTCTGATGAGTTTTTATGAGTCTTACAAAGTTGATATAGCAAAATGAAAAGCTGCAGCTTCAGGTATTCAACATGAATGTAGGATGACATATTACAACATTTCAGTTTTTCATACTAATAACTGGTGAGCAAAGACTTTATATACCAGCATTAAATCAAAAGAAATGTATAACATTTTTGTGATAATGAACCAATGAAGAGTGGGCTTTTATTCTTCAAAGAAAGTGAGTCCTCTGGAGAAACTTGCAGACACTGAGAAAATAAGGTTATCTAAAGTTGTAAACAAAAACAATTCTTTTGCACATTTTGATGGGGAACACCTGACCCTGTTTCAAACATGGAACCAATGTATGTCTTGTGCTAGTTTAAGTCAACCTACAGTATCTCATGACAAACCTGAGTACTGTAACTCTTCCGAACATAATAATAGTTCCACAGTATGAAACCCACTGTTACCAAATGACAGACGTCCAATTTTACATCAATCTCCCTATCTCTCACCTCAGTGTTCATGGAGCAGTTCACATCATCTCACCTCAGCCATTAGGTTGTATGATCTACTGTGGGATCCTGCCATGACTCAGAAACTGGGGATGTACCACTAGACAGCCAGGCTAAGGCTTTCAATAGATCTATTCATTTTCAAGGACTGGAGGAAGTTCTTAAGCAGCATGGGCTCACTGTAGCCAGCTTATTCTTGGGGGATGTAAACACAAGCAAGTAGAAACAGAAACATAGAATTTGTCATCATAAAAGGATCCCTTGGACCACCCAGTCTGCCCATATGTTTTCTACCTAACCTGTCTATACAGACCATAACTAGGTACCTGGTTACCCTTGCTACTCCCTGTCTAGTAATATTCTCCTACAGTACAGGTATATCTATCCTACAAATGCTTGAAGCTCCCTATTGTTTTCACCTCCTTCACTTCTGCTTGCAATCTGTTCTACAGTAGGTGTTCACCACTCTTTCCGTGAAGTACTACTCCCTTGCATTTTTCTTCTTAACCCCTTCCCCCAAGCTTCATCACATGCCATCTGATCCTGGTACTCTGTCTCATTTCAAAGAGACTTCCCTCTTGCACCCTGTTCATGAAGTACTTGCAGGTCTCTATCATATCCCATCTCATTCTCCTCTCTTCCCAGGTGTGCATTTTGAGATGCCTCAGTCTCTCCTCATAGGGCTTCTCATAAAAACCCTGCACATTTTAGTTTAATTTAGGTTCATGATGTTAGTGAGAATGTGACAATGTTGTGATTACAAACACAACCACAATATTGTTGCAAAGGTGGCCGGTTACCTGTGAACAATGACAGTACAGTGCTGCCCTCTTAAATGCATAACTTTGGGACCAGCAAAAAGTATGCATTTAAGATGGCTATGCATGTATCAGATCTTATATTATTTTAATGGTGGGTGCAATTTGCAGTATGTTCCAGGGGATTGGGTAGGGAAAAGAAATGCCAGTAGCGCTTAAATGCTTCTTTTTTTGGAATAAAGTGCTTTGTGACATGCTGTGGCATTCTTTGGTCTGATTCCTGTGTGATGGAGAGTGCTTATGAGATTCATGTAAAGTGATACTGTTACATTCTTTTGTGCTCAGTGTGGGGAGGGTGCTTCTGTGACTTGGGTTTAATGGATAAAATGTTGAAGTAGGTGATTAAACCTCATTGTAAATAGAGTGGCCCATTAACAGACAACTAATTGCTAATTAGTAAGGCAGCTGCTACATGTAGTGTCAGTAAAACTGGACCAGTCGGTCCACACTTGAAAAAACAATCTGAGCGAAAAAAAAAATCATGTAAAAGGGATCCTTATAAGCGTTTAAGAGGTCTATTTTTTTCTAGTGCACCCACCTGGTCAACAAAAACTAAATAAATGATATTCTTCTACCAAAACCAAAAGAAAAGAAAAGAAATGCCCTTTTGCATTAGTTGTATGCACACATAAATGACAGCAAGATAAATTATGCTGACTGTAGCATACACCACCTTGCCCAGGCATCCAGTTGATAACCCCTTATTTCCTCTTCATTTGACTGGTACCCCACAAGCTAACTTTCTAGTCCTAAGTCAATGTCTACCTGTACTCCACCCCCTAAGCTTTCCCGCTGTATAAATCCCACCCCCATTTCAGTCCACACATCCCACACATCCACTGCTCTATATTTCTGCTCATACAATACAAAATATATTGTTTTCCAGTATTATTCCTCGATATGTAACTGTAACATGAATTATTCATTCATGTAACTGTTTTTGAATTGTAAATATCTGTATCTACAGTATCAGTGTATCTCTCTTTGGATTCTAAATATATGTATATACTTATCTTCCCCTTCCCTTGGGTCGGACCTGGAAATGAACACCAGCTCAGTGTACCTTTCCCAGTTACCAATTTTTAAATAAATTAATAAAAAATCATATGAAAACAGTAATCAGGTGAAAGTGTTTAAAGTACATAATTGATATAAATTGATCAGTGTAAATAAAACAGAAAGCACTACTGCTAAACATTGTATTACAGGTAAAAACACATTTGCAAATGGGTATCAGGCACAGTTTTACTTTTGTTTGGTTTAATATGTTATGACATCTGTTTTAGATTGGTATGTCACCCTTACAGTGACATTTCTATGGTGACATGCATTGATATTGACTACAGCACCTTGCCACCGTAGAAATGGTGCTGGAAGGGGGCAACCACTTCCCCCAACTTGCACCTCTCCCTGAACTAACTCCAACCTGGAGTTAGAATCCTTTAGTTCAGGGGGTGCAGGGGGTGAAATCCCCCACACGGGGAGTTCAGGGGCCAAGCCCCCTGATGTAAAAAGCACTCCCAAAGTGTGTGGCTCCATGCCAACTGCAACTTATGGTTGACATGGAGCCCATCACTGTAATGCCAATCATGATCTTTTTTGTCATGCTGACATATACAACCCTTTTAGTTTTATTAGTTAGTAAGTGCCACACACCCATTGATTGAAAAGTGCAAATACATCCAGAAATTAATGGGCATGTAGCTTTGAGGGGATCCATACAAATTTCCGACATCCAGAATCCCATCATAAATTATACTGACACCAAAATCCTGAAATGATCACAAGCCCAACTTTTAAATGCCCAATTAATATTTTCTTGATGATTGCATTCCCAGCCATTTGAAATCCTGAATAAAATATGGGATAATGTGTGTCAGGTATTAGTGCACTTTACTTGCAAGCAGCACCACTTTGCACTGAAGCAGTGTCACCTAACTTTGCTTTGCATTGCAGGTGCAGAGAGACTTTGTACTCCCTTACTCTCTGTGCATGCTACCAGACAGCTGCGGTACCTCCCTGGCTCTCACTGCCACAAATTTTGAAGAAAACAACCAGATAGAGTGACAGGTCTGAAAGGAGACATACAGTGTCACAGACTTGCAGAGTTGTGAGACATGGGGGAGAGAGGGTGAGCTGCTCTCTTTGCCTGTCACTCGTTGCCACAAGTCTGAAAGGAGATGGTGATACACAGCAACTTGCAGTGTTCTGAGACATTGGGTGGGGAGGGTGTGGGGAAGCGAGAAGGTAACATGCACAACTCCCAGGAGAATCACAAGACTGAACAGTAGTGGAACACAGGTAGTGAGGGTGTGGGCTGCAAATGCTGCAGTGAAGCGAACAAGACTTGCTCTGCAAAATTGGACAAAAAGGGATTTTTTTTATGGCCTTTCTCATATTTGTCCAGTGTCAGACAGGGAAGATAGAAACATAGAAACAAAGACTTGACTACAGATAAGGACCGTTTGGCCCACCCAATCTGCTCATTTCCCTACCTATTAGAAAAGCTGCAGATCCTAGTTAACCAACAACCAACAGATGCAATTTGTGTCACACTTCTCTTCACTGCCAGGGAATGGCAGGTGACAGCCGTGTCCACAAGGTTCTCGCTTTTTGCCGCTACTCGCTCCTGCTCCATCTGTCTCTATCTCTATCTCTCTATATGCAGCTGAAACTGACAGTTGTCATATATTGCACCCTTGCTAAGAACTCTCTCCCTGCTGTTGCCTTGTTCACTGACTCTGCTGCACATTGACACTTCACAATGTTTGAAGCACCCTGTTGCTACCCATTTACAGATAAAAAGCAAAAGTAAATACAACAGCAAGGGGATGATTTTCTTCCAGTATCATGCTGCATGATGCCCAACAATGCCCAGCACATCCCAACACAACTAATGTCGCACTTCTGAAATTCAGCATTTCAAAGCCTTCTGAATTTTGTGAGTCTGGATTTCAAGGTCAGGCAAAGGTTTTTTTGGATTGTGTCAGTCGGGCAATCATATCTAACCCACTTTGAGTAATTAACTATTTCTATATGAAGCAACTATTGCTCATCAATCAAGTTATATACCCAGCATAACTTTCAGTTCAAATGTATTACTCTTTTAGTATAAAAATACATAGTTGCTACTTCGACATAAACACATTATTACATTGCCTCTATTTAAAAAAAAAGAGAAATCTTCTCTATATGTGTACTGCAGATGTCAAGACCTATAGTGGTGCTGGACTGGTTATCCAACTCTTTGCAATTTTTTGTGATCTTTTGCAACTTTTTATAACCTATAGCCTTGCATAAAACAGGCAGTAAGTGTACATTACCTTTGCTGCTCATACTTGTCGTGCTTACAGTTGCACATTTGTTTCTAATTTATCCTTATTATAATAATTCATTATGGACATTGGGTATCCTGCTGCTTTTCCATGTTCATGGTGAATTTGCTGGCATATGCAGGGTTCTAGAATACAACTGTAAGTACAACCCTTACAGGAGATGTACAATTTTTCCAGCAACAGATTGATGTGGTATCCATCGCAGGGCTTCTGCTTCTGCCTCTGCTTTATGAAATAGTTTAAATCTGGTAAAAGATCTAGAGCAGACTCCTCAGATTGCAGCAGGCCAATCTATCTCACAGCCTGAACAATTTGGTTATGCTCTCTTACACTTGCTGTCATGACAATGATGTGCATGTGAAAGGTGAGACAATAGCTTTTAACAGACAAGACACTATTAGTTTTACTACTGGGTGGGCAATCAGGGACCGGGGTTGGACACTACACTATAAAAAAATTATTTTTAATATAAGGTGACTACAGTACAGTACAGCATATGGCAGACATTAGACAGTTCACCAAAGGACATGCTGTTAAGCTCAGATACAGCAGCTTAATAACAAAAACTAAAGAAACATAATGTTTTCTGTAGCTTTCTGTCTTGAAACCCTCCCTTTTTGAATAGTGTATTGTTCCACCCTGGTCCCCAATCGCCCACCCAATATTAACAAATAATATTTCCCTAGTGTAGTGTCCCACCCTGTCCCCGATCGCTCACCCTATATTCATAAATATTGTTTTCCACAGTGTAGTGTCCCTCCTAGTCCCTAATTGCTCGCCTGATATTAATAAGAAAATGTTACCATAGTGTAATGTCCCACCTGGGTCCCTAATTGCTCAGCTGATATTAACAATAATTTTTCCATAGTGAAGTGTCTTACCCCAGTCCCTGATCACCCACCCGATATTAAAAATATATTTTTTCCATACTATAGTGCCACCCCCCCACACACACACACACACACACACTGATCACCATCCCCATGCAGATTAAAAAAAACAGTCTCTGGAAGTCTAGTGGTCCCTCCAACCCCCACCCACTCAGAGAATCATCCAGCACAACTGCCCCTCAGTGAGTAGCGCAGCCGTCCTCTCACCTCCATGGCTGCCCACTGACTGAGCAGGCTTCATTCATTGTCCACCCTTATACTATAGTACTGTGGTAACTCATTATTATACAATGGCAAGAAAGAAACCAGGTCTCTGATTGGTCAGTTTGGGAGTGGACCTGTGATGGTATCCCAGCACAACATCCCTGGTCTAGTTTCAGCACTATGAACCAATATGGATGAGCATTTTTTTTATGCATCCCCTCCTAAGATACTAAAATGTTTTTCCACACTAATAAAAATATTCTTTAAAATTATTTTTTTTATTTTATATATAACAATGAGCCATTATATAATAGCAATAATGCCCTCCAGGGTGTGTGTTGTTTGGGATAACGTCATGCCTCAGGTGTTGGACACACTTGTCCTATGGCCTCGTGCCCAACCACCTAAGGCATGATGTTATCTGAGCACAACACACACCCTGTTGGGCATTATTGCTTAATTATATCTTCTATTACTGCTCACTATTAACTGCCCATACTGATTTTTTAGAACCAGTATAATATTCTGTGCTTTCTGTTTTTGAAGTGAATTCACTAACAGGCTTCAAAACAAGGAAATGTTGTACCTGTTCACTGAATTTGAAAAGTGAAGACCCCGATTTGAGTGTATTTCTATCAAATTATCCTTTTATGGCAAGCTCATCTGGATTATCTGGAACATGCATAACATTTGGTCATTTTTTATTTTGAGTGATTTGATATGTGACTTGCAGTTCCCAGAGGCATGGGATACCAGTAATTGCACAGATTAGCAGCTTGCAGTTTATATTTAATGATGATGATGATGATGATAAAACTTTATTTTTATACAGGAACAAATAGTTAGAGCCAAAGGCCCTGTTTTCAACCAAATTATCCCCTTCTTTCAATGAGCACTGTGCTGTACATATTAATTTTTCTACAGTTTTCCTATGACATTGACATGACATTTTCCTACATCATACAGTTTACATTATTGTACAGCATGTTTCAAACAACTGTGCCACAAAACACGCCACAATAGGGGACTGGGACCTCAAATCTTGAAATAAAGCAAAATATACTAAAAGCACAGTGTTGAGCAGGACACCATAGTTCACTACAGTTTGTGCAGCAGGGAGATGCAATAATCTATTATCATAATTTGTCCCACAGATATACAGTATAGACACAAATCTGTATGTGCATCTACCTACAGTAGCAATATTTTAAAGGACTGTTTTTCCGAGGTACAGCATTTATAGCATTTACTGTATGTTAGAAAATCCAGAGGCACCGCACCAAGGGTGGACTCTGATTTTTGAGGAGCCCTGTCTCTCATGTACTGTAGCACAATTGGTGGGACACATAAATCTCTGAAAAGACTGTAGGAACAGAATATGGAGTCCATATTGTTTTGAAACTGTTATGGGATCCATATACAGTTACTGAGACAGGTGGTTGGTTTATTCACTATACACAGAAAGAGACAGTTTTCTTTTGAACTGTTCACTCTAAAGCTGGTGACTGGATGCAAAATACCCCCCTCTCTGAATCCCATAACAGCCATCAAGGGTCTGAGCCCTCTATGCCCACCTGCACCCTCTTAACCCGGAACTTATAAGGATGCTAAAGCCAAACATCTGTCTAGCTGAAAAAAAATCACTGCAATTCAATAATAATTATTATTATTAGCATTGCTGTTATCATTAAAACTCTTACAGTATGTATGATTATTATTACAATTCCCATAGATAACTACTGGGAACCAGCTCATTAAGTAGCATAAATATTATATGTACAGAATTACATGCCATCATTCTGCAATTTCACATGCTATGAGAATAGATACTGAATACACAAAGTCGGTGATGGGATATACCATTGTAGATTGACTGACAGACAGACAGATACAATCGTTCGATATAACTCCCTAAATATTTAATATTGGTTTATTTTGTCCTCTTTAGTTTTTATGGTATTACACAGAACCAGGGTAAGTGACAGAATTAATGGGGAGAAGTCAGTGTCACCTTTTTTTTTCTTGTATAATTTCTGTTCTTACAAAAGCAATGCTCTCAGGTAAAATATTATGCACAGTTACTATAGTTCAGGTGCACTGCAGAGACTTTTATTTATTTATCTAACATTTTGAAAAAATGTTATATAGTGTAAGCTGTACATTTATTTAATCCAACAATTATGAGACATGACTTTAACTGAAAACAAAATGCTGAGCTATTGCAGGTCCAGTGTGGTGCTGGTCGTATTTGGGGTAGTGGGCTGCTGGGCAGAGTTGTTTGAGGGACTGGAAGAGAACTGGGGATTGTGGGAGTTCAAAGTAAGAACTGTGGGATAGTGCCTTGAGGGGACTGCCTGTTTATGGGGGAATGTGACAGATGAGTTACAGTTTCAACACAATTACATTCTGAATGTTTAACCATCTACCGATGTGTTTGCCACTGCTGCCAATTTAAACTTTGAATGGCAAAATTCAATCCAGGTGAAAGGAGTGACATTTATTTTGCTTCGTAGTCTAGAACTCAATAAAGCAACTAGCACTAAAAAGACAACCTCACCTTATAAAAAAGCCAAACAACAGAAATAATGACTATTAAACAAAAATGTACTGCAAAATTAATACATTTATTGGATAAGTTTAGGGAGGTTAGGAAGGGAAGACTGTTAGACTATCATTTTTATTTGCACACAATAAAAGGGATCAGGATGTGTCACTAGATTACTAGGGCATTTTATTTTTCACTATGAAGGGGTGATTGGGTTAGGGAAGGTGGGCAGCTAGACTATATTCTTTTTCTCACGTTGTAAAGGGGACTGGACTGCTAGACTACCAGGGCTTTTTTTTCAGTATAATGGTGGACCTGCCTGTTTCAGTAACACAAATTGGAAAAAAGAACATGAATTTCTTTTTTAATTTTATTAACAGACTGAAGACCACATTCACAGATACAGTGCATAGTATACTTGATCAAATTAAATGTGTCAGTGACCCTGCACTGCAGCCTGATGCCATCTGCTGGTTAATTCTGGGGGGACATCTACATACAATTCAGCACACATAATTGCTGTGCTGGTTCAAATAGACTTAATGTGGAAAAGGAAGGAAGTGCAGTTAACAGCTAAAATAATAAGGCATCCCACACTACATTCAACACCACAGTAACTAGCTACTACCTCAATAACAACTCAGTAATGCACCACAGTGAGTGGCACTGAGCGGTGTACCTCAGTAAAAATAAACCTTTCTGTAATCACCACTCTATACATGTATCTTTGTATGTATGTATGTACGCATATATGTATGTATGTGTGTACAGTGGTGTCCCCTGGGATGAAACCCACTTTTAAAGCACTTTGCAATATGCTGCAGCAGACCTACTGAATAAAGCAATGTAATTGCAATGCCAATTAGTCCCTATTGCCATGCAGGAAACTGTGGCATTCACTTCATCCTGGCAGTGCCACATTTTCCTGAATGACAAAAGGGACTAATTGCCATTGAAATTACATTGCATTATTCAGTAGGTCTGCTGCAGCATTCTGCAGAGCACTGCAAAATGCTGTAGAATTGGGTTTCAGCCTGGGGACGCAACTGTATTTGTTAACTGGGTAGATGCACTGATCCATTGGACCATTTTCAGGCATGACCGAGGCCATGAAGAAAGCACAAGGATTACAAACACGTGCAAGTTACAGATACTGAACAGAACAAAATCCAAGTATAGAGTATGGAAGAAAATAAGTGTAAAAGGGTTACAAGTACAGTGTAGCTCAACACCACAGTAACATTTTGTATAGTATAATCAATCAATCAATTAGAAGTTCACAGACATATAGAGCATCATATAGGTTGCTAGGCAGAGCTACTCAAGCTAAAAGTGGAGACCATGTTACTCTTTTGTAGGATGCTATACAATAGAATGACTGCTGCTCGACCTCAGGGACCTAGTGAGCTTGTTGAGGGTTATGTATTTTATAATAAAATAAGACAAGTGATGAATACTCTACAAAAGCACAATGTCTTTACTATAGGTCTGATCTGAATAGGGAAATGCAAATAAAAGCCTACTATTACAAGTGGCTGAAGATAAACTGCCAGGATAATCAAGGGTTAAAAGTCCCTTCAGTGAAGTGTGAATGATGAAAACCAGCTCTGTAATTTGATTCAGCTCAGTGTGAGAGCAAGAAAGATGGAGAGAAGGATAGAAATGCAGCAGAATAGAAGAGGTGTGTATGTGTGTGTGTACCAGAGCAAGAGAGAGAGAGAGAGAGAGAGACCAGAGTGCATCCTAGACAAAGGCTTTAGTTTAAAGCAATTCAGAGTGCTTTGTTCTTGTTTCTCATGTTGTTAACATTCAGAGTTTGGCAGGCTACGCCCCCTCTGTTCCATGCTATTTCTGCTGCAAAAGCTACATGAGGCATGCCTATCCCAGAGCCATCTTCCTCCAGTGCTCTGTAATGTGCATGCTCTGTTTAATGCTTCACTTTTACAAGAGCAAATTACTATAGGAAAAAGCCCTCATTAAAAAAAAATACTTATATTGTGAAAATCAGTGCATTTAGCACTATATACAAAGCTATCTATCTTACATGCCCTCAGAATGATGAATATGTCTTTCAATAGGAATCACAGCAATTACTGCCTAAAACTCTCTTAATAGGCACAATTATTAAAGGGGCTGTAAACATGTCTTAAAAGGAAGTGGTAGTTGAAGTACCTAACTGAAACTTGCAGTCCAGGAATGAAATAGTGCTGTCTAGTGCAGGCAGAGGTAGAGGAGAGCCGAGACACCAAAATACCAATGTCATAAATGGAGACAATGGAGGAGAGTTGTTAGTCATGTGCAACCGAACCATAAAGGAAAAGAAGCCAGTCTTGCTATCCTGTCACAGTCCCTTATATCTCTTATAATCATAGCAATACATCACCATGCAGCCGTAAAAACACATGCTTACCTTGAGAGGTGAAATCATGCATCACTTTTGTGGAAAATTATAGTAACAACAAACTCTAGTTTACTCTAAATTGCAATAATTCATAATTATATTAAGTAATGCAAATATGCATTCTTGAAAAAGGTTTTTAGAGTTCTCAAGTTCTCTGAACCAGTGTAGCAGTTGGGTGACATTACATGTACTCAGTGAACAAATATGTGTACAGCAACTCCTTACACTTTGGCAATGTCTCTGACCTCACAGCTTTAGCCCTGCACTACTATATTACCCAGGTGAAGTGAGCTCTATAAACATTGTTTATGCAGGTGTGTTTGCATTACTTAACCTAATAAATGTTTACTGGAATCTATAATAAACCTGAGTTTGCTGTCACTTTACTGAAGCTATGCATGAGACAGGCATGGGTTGCTTCAGTAATAAACCATGACAGGGTGTGGGCTATGCTGGGATTTACCAATGCCTGATGTGATTTGGTCATTCGACCTGCAGCCTCATGACCAAACCATACCAGGTGTGGGTAAATTGCAGCATAACCCACATCCTGGAATGGTTTATTGTGATTATATAATGTTCCTCCTTCACAGTTTGTACAAAAAATAAAGAAAAACACATTTTTGGTGCATTTTTAATGATTTTTATTCCACGTATTCTTACTCCAGAGAAAATAGTCTGGTTTTAACACTGTCAGCTTTTCTCTAGTTGTCATTTTACATTGCTTCTTTTCTGTTGCTGAGTGTCATCTGCCCTCTCCCTCCCAGCACGCCCTTCACACAGATATACACAAACTTGACTGTGTGTTAAACTTCAGGTGTAGGCAGGGATGTTGACTGTGTGTTAAACTTGAAGAGTAGGCAGGGCTGTTGTGCTTTTTACAGTCAGGTGAGGCACCCCAATTGCTGCAGAACCAAACAGAGCGGAAACAGCAGGCATCTGCCATAGTAGCATTGAAGCCTGAACAAATACAAATGGGGTAAAATGTCAGAGCACCATCCTCTTGGTAATGGTGGCAGTGCAGACACAACAAAACTGGTAGTAATGCTGATGTTGCAGGTTTGATGTAGGGGTGAAGCATCAGCAGGCTCATGCATGTGTCCCACCATCCCCATGCAGCTGAAGAGATATTTTAAGTCTTTGAGGAATGCTGAACTGGGGAAAGTGTTTTATGTTTTTTTCCATATTGATGTTTATCCTCCGCAGCAGGCCACAGCTTACATCAGCCAGCCTTTACCGGGCTCTGAGGTCTTTCAGGATCTTAAGGCACTTTGTGCTTTCCTGCAGATCCCTGTAGCTGGCCCAGAGGCATCATCCTTGTGCGGCCTCCGCACTTTCCTCATTTTTGCCCTGTTACCCTGAGGCTTCAGAATGTGGTAGCACATGTGTTTTGAGGCATGCATGTGTTCTTCAGCTCTGGTGATGGCCCCTTCTGCCCTCTCTGGCCTTATGCCAGGACTCCCCATATGTTGCACTGATACCCAGTCTCCACCATGAGGCAATTAAGCACTGAGGAGGCAATTTGAACCCTCCCAAGGAGGAGAGCTGCTAGCCAGCAGCTCAGTCAGCTCCTTACCCTCCTCCTGGCCAACCCCTGGCATCCTGATTTCAAGCAAAAACCCAGGTCACCGACATGGTGAGAGGTGTGTTGTCCTTCACTTCAACCCTCAGCACCACTAGGCTGGTAAGAAAGTGTTTATTAATGAAAAACAAGGGCCACAAGTTGTACAAATCATGGCTCAGCTTTACAGCTGTGAGTTCTACAACTTTTGGCCCTCATTTTTCATGAAGGAACATTTTGTTGAATTTAGCATTTCTGAAAGTGTTAAAATATATCTTTAGCTGGACAGCAATAGTGGGAGGCATGCATGAACCTGCTGGTGCTTCACCCCTACATCGAACCTACAACATCAGCATTACTACCTGCCCACTAACTGTAGAACCCTTAGGTATGGGGAAAAGACAAGGAGTACCTCTGTCCTGGCACCATTTCACCCCAAAGTGTCTCATGGTCCCCACTACCTCAATTCGTCCTCCTCTTTCCCTTCCCCCACCAGACACAGTTCTCCCCTATCTCCCTCATCTCCTAACAATCCCTAAATATTGACACCTTATATAGGTCTCTGTAGGTAAATAAGGACATTCAAAAGTATGCAATTCCCTGAGTCTAGTTGGGGAATACTGCCTGACCGTCTTTGAACCTTCCAAGGGCATTCTCTAATACTATAAAGGGCAGCACAGCAAACTACAAAATTTACACACTCTCTCACTAATACATTCCCACCCACTTACAACCCACCTAACCCAAACAAAGATAAAATATAGAACAAAATAATTATAGCAGAATATGAGGCTATTAATGGCAAATAGAGCAGATCCTAAAGTCTCCAAATTTTGAATAATGGACTTGAGAGCTCCTACCTCTCAGGTAATAACCAAAAACAGTCTTTCACCAGCAAACCTCTCATGTAGACAAAGGAAAGTCCACAACTTAGTTCAATATAGTTCAAACAATTCAAAGTCTGACAGGCACTCTCACTGCCCATAGGACAGAAAGTGATCCAAAATCAGAACTAAAAGAGGTCTGACCATAACTTGCACTAGCGTTGTCCTCTTCCGATGCACTACCTTCCGCTATTGATCTTCAAGAGATTTTTCCATACAGATTTCTACTGCTAGGTAATCATTAATTTGGCACCTCCAACACACTACTGCATTCACAGCTGTCAATGGGGCCAAAACAAATGCACCAGTTCAGGCAAAACTTCCAGAGGGGCCCCACCAGCATTATCCTGGGAGGCTAACGCTAGGAATTTCTGTGCCCACTGCTATGACTCCTGAATGGTATAAACCTTCTGACTTACACCGTAGGCTGCCTAGAAGAAACCAGAAACAACTGGCCTGCTTTTCAGTGGACCCAGAATCTGGACTCCTGCAGAATTCATGGACCCAGCTATTGCCCACCCAATAAGCATGACCGGGACACCTAACACTGCCAACAACAAGTCCCTAGAAATAAGTGCAAGTCCTCTGGTTCAGGAACTCCTCCAATTCCTCTGTCCTTTGTCAAATAAACACCGGGTAAAATTTCTGGTATCAGTCCATCTCAACAGGTCTTCAACTAGAATGCAGTGCACCTGACTCCTGCTATGATAATTCCTCTACGGGTAGGTTTTCTCTTCGGCGTCTTCAATTTCCCCTGTCCTCCAGACCTCTTCTTTTCTCAATCCACCTAAACTTTAAGCAATACAGGTAGAAAATTACTACTTCTATTTAGGATTACTGATTAAAATGAAGATTTTAAACTCCAATGTGTAGTTCATACCACCCAACTGAATTACAATAAGCAGGGTGGTGACTCCATATCAAACCTTTCTGCACCCGGAAACGCACCTACTCTAACTTTCTCACTTGAAAGCTCTCACTCACTACCGCCAGACTAACTACAATAAAATAAATAACAAAACTAAAAATTAACAAATAAAACTAAAGTAAAATAAAACTCAAACTGCTCTGCTACGCCCTGATGGCTAGCCCAGCATAGCCGCCATCTTGGATCTGAAGATAGGATCACTGGCCTGTAAATATAAGGAGTGGTTTCCTTGCATGTTGCAGGTGGGACTCCAGTGGAATACAAGGGGGTAGGGTGCTTTGCCTGGATGTGTTATCTGGGTGGGGGAATTGCTCTCAATAATGTGATTGGTGAGTGTGGGGGGGGAATGTACAATAATGTGTACATGACATTGGTGACCAGGGGAGAAAGAACTTGCAGAACAGCATTTTTAAGCCACAGCCCTTTGTCGTCCCTTCATTGTAGGCATGCCCACATTTATCACTCAGACTCCTTCTCCACCTTGTATTATACCAAAAGAACTCATAATAAAATCATACAATGCAGCAGTTCTTAGTTGTATGCTTTTAGTAATATGTTTAATTCAAATAGAGCAAATGGTCAGGGTCCAAAATGCTGTCCCTCTTCAATCTACCTGTAGGCTGTGGATTACATACTAATATACTAACATACTAAAAACCAGCAGAATAGGCCTAATGGTCTGTCACGTCTGCTCGGTAGCCAGCCACCTAGTGGGTGCTCACCTTCCCTTCCCCCCAGCTCCCGAAAGGGCCTTCTTTGGTTTCAGTTTCCCCTTGTACCTGTCCCACCCCTTCTTGAAGCCCTCCACTGTGCCATCCTCCACCAGCCTCCTGGGCAGTGCATTCCATGCTCCAATACCCTCTCAGTGAAATAATGTTTCCTATGTTCTCCCCTCCAGCTTCCATTCATGCCCCCGGTGTTCCCCACTTCTTTAGCCTGAACAACTCCTTGGTTCCACTCTTGGTTATTCCTTTTACATACTTGAAGACCCCTATCATGTCTCCCTTGTCCTTCCTCTCCTCCAATGTGTACAGCCCAAGCTATTCCAGTCTCTCCTCATAGGGCCTCCCCTCCATGCCCTGGATCATCCTGGTCATGCTCCTCTGGACCCTCTCCAGCAGTGCTATGTTCTTCTTCAGATGAGGTCTCCAGAACTGTACACAGTACCCGAGTTGCGGCCTGACCAAGGCATTATATAGAAGGAGGATCACCTCCCTCCTCCTGGATGCAGTTCCCCGGCTTTGCAGCCCAGTGTCCTGTTTGCTTTGACTGCAGTTCTTCTACAATTTTTGGAGTTAGTCATTTTGACGTCTACCACAACCCCTAGATCCTGCTCACCCAATGTGGCTTGCAGTGTGACCCCCCACCAGGGTGTATACTTTACCCCAGGTTTCTGACTTCCAAGTGAAGTACCTTACATTTCCCGGCATTAAATTTCAATCCTCACCTCCTTGACCACCCCTCCAGGGTATCCAGGTCCCCCTGGACTATCTCTCTCGCTTCTTCACTATCCACCAGTGCTCCCAGTTTGGAATCATCTGCAAAGATACTCAGCCTACTCCTATCCCCCCTTCTATATCTGAGACATAGGCATTGAACAGGACTGTCCCCAATACTGAACCTTGGGGGACCCCACTGATTACCTTCCTCAGGGAGAAGACTATCCCACTGACCATTATCCTATGTATTTGCCCCAAAAGCCAATTTCCAACCCACTTGAGCACCTGTCCTCCCACCCCATCTCCCATGGCTGATGCCCATTATGGGGTACCAAATCAAATGCCTTGCTGAAATCAAGGTATAAGACGTCCACCAGCCTATGTCTGTCCAGGGCCTCCCTCACCCAGTCATAAAACTCTACGAGGTTGGACTGACATGATCTCCCCAGGATGAAGCCATAGTGTTAATCATCCTCATGCCCTAACCTTTCCAGCTGTCTCCCAAGCCTCTCCTTGATAAAGCCCTCCATTATTTTGCCTACCACAGACGTTAGGCTGACAGGCCTATAATTCCCCATCTCCTCCCCAGACCCCCCTTTGTGGATAGGCACTACATGAGCCACACTCCAGTCTTACAGCACCCATCCTGTCTGCAGAGAGGTGTTAAAGAGTGTAGCCAGTGGAGCTGCCAGCTCCTCCACCAGTTCCTTCATTACCCTCGGAAGTAACCCATCTGGCCCAGACACCTTATCAGTTTTTAGCTTCCAAAGGGCCTCCCTCACCCTAACCACTGTGATTTCTCCCCCCCTTCTCCCCCTCATGCAACCTCCCCACCCCTTCTGGGTCTGGCCCAGCCTGTACCCTAGTCTCTTTCCATCTTCTGGTCTCAGACTGACCTCTCACTTTTATTATCTCATCTTCCCTCCCATCTGGCTGAAGGGATCCCCTGTCTCCTTCTGCAAATACTGAGGCAAAGTACTCATTTAGCACCTCTGCCTATTCCCCTGCTTTCTGAGCTCATCACCCCCCCAGTCTTAATCCTGCTGATCTGTGTCCTCTGTTTTCTCTTTTGTCTCATGTAGCTATAGAAACCCTTCCCCCCCCGATACCCCTAGCCAGGTTTTGCTCCATCCCTGCCTTGGTTCTGATCACCACTCTGGTGACCCTCCTCACCATCAGTTCATACTCTCCTAGCTCCTTGTCCCACCTTGAGCATTTAAAACGTGCATAGGCAGCCTTTTTTTCCCTCACCGCCTCCTACACCTCCCTGGTCCACCAACATGGCTTGCTGGTTTTACCATGCTTTCACCTTACTTTTGTACAGGACATAGTAGCCTCCTGCACCCCTTTTTTAATGGTCTCCCACAAGCTTCCAGCATCCATGTCCAGCCTAATCTTGTCCAACCTCTCCCGTAGAATCCTACCCATGCCCATGATGTCCACTCCCACGAAGTCTACCACCATTGTATTAGTGCAAGTTTCCTCTCTCCCCAGATACAGCAGAAACCACACCATGGCATGGCCACCACCCACCAGTGGACTTCACACTTACAGGCCCCTTATCTTGTCACTGTCCACTAGGACAATGTCCAATATCCACCCCTCTCTAGTAGGTTCACCCATCTGTTGGACCAGGAAGGCATCCTGAAAGACATCCATCAGTCTCTGTTCCCTGGTTATAGAGGATGTCATGGTGTCCCTGTCAGCCCACAGCATATTAAGGTCACCCATGACCACCACCTGACCCTTTCCAAGGTCACGGTGACCCTTGATGTTCTCAACCAGTTTATCCTCCAGAGACTCCTTTATTGTGAGGTGCCTGTATACCACCCCTATTTTCAATTGTTTCCCTCCCCTCATTTGCAGGGTTACCCAAATCACCTCCACACCTCCTGCAGCCTCCACCACTCCACTAACCACTATAATATGTCTCACTATCAGCACAACACCTCCTCCTCTTCCCACTCTTCTATATTTCCTGAATATCTTGTAGCCCTTCAAGTTTAGCTCCCAATCATTTCTCTGGGTGGCCCATGTCTCCATAATCACTGCCATATTTGTTGTTCCCTCAGCCTGCATAGCCTGGACCTCGGGCATTTTATTGCTCATGCTTCTGGCATGGATCAGAACTGTCCTCCACCCTGACCTCTCCCCTCTCTCCAGTGCCCCCAGCACTGCACAGTCCCTTTTCTGTCCCGTTGTCCTTGGATTTGCAATGCAGTCCCCTGCACTCTTCTCATGCCCTAGACCTGGACCCTCAAGCTGCTCCCCAGGGTCTTTCTTACTCCCATGCACTAAATTGCCTGGGCTGATTTAATTTAAACAGGATTGGCAACTGGGGGGTGAGGAATACACTGCCAGGCCTTTTTATTCTTCATTGGATAGACATTTGTGTGTGTGTGGGGGGGGGGGACACTTTTTATTAACAGATCATAGGGAGACAATGAAGAAAATTACTCTGCACCAACAATTTATTGAAGCTCATAGGCAGACAAAGAGGCAAACTACTCTGCAGTCACAGTTTATTGGAAGACTGGAAACAGAAAAAAGAAAATTACTCCACAGCCACAGTTTATTGGAAGATTGTAGACAGACAAAAAGGAAAATGACTCTACAGTGACAGTTTATTGGATGATCATAGGCAGACAAAGAAGAAAATGTCTCTGTAGTCACATCTTATTAGAAAATTGCATGAGGACAAAGAAAACATCACTCTGTAAACAGAAACAAAGAGAACATAAAGAAGTGAAGAAAATGGGTATGTTCTTCTAAGTTATTTGGAAGTTATGGGAATTGAAGGAGATGTAAGGTGGACGAGAAGTGTGATGGGACAGCAGAGGGTGATGCAGAAATCAATGATTGAAATGAAGGCTCCCTCAATCAACACAGCCCATCTTCTTCACCTTTCTTTATTTTAACTTGATTTCCCCCTTCAATGTGTAACCTTGATGTTCAGATTGATGCTGATTTTTCTTTCTCCTATCACGCATGCCATATCTTTAACAACTGAATTTTTTTCGTCTCCATAACAGGCTTCTATCCTTTCTCCTGGAACAATCCTATGCAAAAAAATTTGATTTGTGCCATGTGTAATCTTCTGTTAACTATTGTAACTCCCCCTCTCTTTTCCTTTCCTAAGTTTTTCCAGACTACAGCATGGCCAAAATACTGCTGCCAACAACTCTACATGAGAACGTAACCAAATGCCACTTCTCAGAACTCCAGAATGTGTCCAAAATGCTACTACAGTACCTACTACATGCCCATATATATTTTATTCTTTATGAACTGCACTAGCTTTTCATCTCATTTGGATCAAGTTTAAAACATGTTATCTCATTTACAAAATGATTATAGGACTTAACCTACTCGCCTACTGTAACTCTTTGATCTGTTCTCCATTTACACTCCCTTAGTCTGCTTTTCTAATACTGGCCACCTTTTTGTCCATCTGTTGAGCTGTTTACAGTTAGTGGTACTGCTTTCTTCTGCTGTCCCTGCCATTTGGAACAACTTAATTATGAGTCTACATCTAATCACACCTTCCTCTACAAATGTTGCCAAAACCTTTCTCCCTTGTTTGTAAGTTTTAGTTTTTCTCCTTATTATCTACATTATTTGCTTATTTTGACCATTCTATATATGTATGCAATAAATCTTTTCAAGGTTTCCTGCTAAAATATATAGATACCTTGATTGTGTGTTGAGGCATGAGGTGAAGTCACGGGCCTTCTGCCATTCATTAATTTACCCCTGTTAGAATGCTATCAGCCAATCAGAATTTTTCATTAAAAATTTATGATAGTAAGATGAATAGATGACTGTTTTATATGACTGTATACTTCTAAATTACTATATGATAAAAAACAGATTACATGACTTGCACAGGTCTTAGTAAGCAACTACCTATGATGGGAGTTGAGCCTGTGGTGTCCTGCTTCACAGTTCTGTGCTCCAGTTTTATTGTGAACTATTGTGCCTTGCTTACAGAGTAAAAGAACTAATGGCTCTTGACATCTATAAACAAGAACATTATGAAAACCATCATTTGCATCAGCCCTCCCAGCTGTACAACTGCATGGAAATATGAGCTCACAGAAAATTGGGTGTTGTGGTGTTGCAATCATCTTGAATATCCCTGGTTAACAGAGTGTAATAATAACAACAATAATAATAATAATGGTGGTGCAGCTATAAACTTCATAGTTCTACCAGAATTTTACTATGATTCATTTTTGATAATGGGACAGAACATGCATATGTTTGTGCTACTTACTAAATTGCAGATCACTTTCCAATATGTTAGTAAGTGACCAGGACTCCAGTTCTAATATAGTTTTATATTAGCAAGACTGACAAATATGACAAATGGCCAATGCATTTGTATCATGGTTCTTGGAAACACTAGAGATGCTTTTTAGTTCCAGCAAACATTTTCAAAGTTTGCATTAGAAAAACTCAGTTACAAACAAGTCCCCCCAAATCCGGAATTTCAGGATGCACCCTTTTTTTATTACCAAAGAAATTTTTTTATAAAAACATAACATTTTTCTCTGCTTTTAACTTATGGCATTAGAACTTATTGCTATATAAAGTATTCTGATCTCACGAAAAGCAATATGTCTTCAAGGCAAGAAATGGCACAAATATATCAAATCTTAGGGACAATGAGTAGGTTTTCATCATATGTATTTTGTAGTAAAGAAGATAGTTTCCTGAAATGCATTATTTTGTAAGATTATGTGATTTACAGTAAGTCCTGTCAATACAAACTAAAATTTTTTGATTGAGAGAAACCTGAAAATAACTAAAGGAGGGATTTAGCTGAAGACTAGACCTGGGCAATACATCTTCCCAAGAAAAAAAAAACTAAAATAAAAGAATAAATATCATTGCTTTTATAGTTAATGTTATATCCTTTAACAGAAAAAAGTACATAGTGCCAAATATTGTACTGTAACAACTGTTAAATGTAACTTGATTGCTTGTTTATTAAAAGCGAACTCATCATATTCGTATATATTTAGAGATGTGTGAAATCCACAAATTTCATTCCATAAAATATTTCACGAATTTCTCACATTTTGTGAAATATTTTGTGGGAGCGAAATGCAGAATTTTGCCACTCATGGGTGACATTCCACCATTTGTGGTTAAAATACCGTATTTTAAGAGTGAAATTCAGCATGTCGCAGTTGGAATTTTTCATTTGCACCTGCAAAATATTTCATAAATTGTGCAAAATTCACAAAATATTTTGCAGGGTGGAATTCCTGATTTTGCCGGAACTTTTCTGGCAAAATTAAATGTCTCTCCCTCTCTCTCTCTCTCTCTCTCTCTCTCTATATATATATATATATATATTGTGTGTGTATTATAGGGGTGTGGTCATGCCCCTATATTTAGGGTTATGAAGCCACTTCTATGTTAAACTCGAAATTTTGTGCATTAATAACTTTGGTCCTGTTCAATGGATGAGCATGAAATTTGGTATACTTGGTGAGGCATGGTAGGATCTGCCAGATTTTGTTTCAGTCGAACTTACATTTTTTGCTCATCAAAATGCTGAAAATGCACTTTTTGCCTGTTATGTGGGCAGTTTTTCAGATTTTGTCCGTGGTGCTGCATGGCTGTTGTGTGGTGTGCAGCTCTGCAGCTTGGCACATTGAAAGAGCTTGGGTCAAGGAACATGTGACTTTTTGTTTGGTAAAAAAATATCAATCCATTCAAATGTTATTAAAGTTTTAAATTCCCATTATAAGTCTATGGGAAAATTTATATGGTTATTTTGCAGATGAAGAATGGGGGTTTGGCCATCTGGTCCCTGCTCACAATCAAAGAATTTGCAGGCTCACAATCAAAGATTGTTTGATCGTTAGGGAGGGACTAGCTGGCCAGATTTGAAGGGCCAGATAGCCCAATTTTAACAACTTTTAAAATTAAATATCATGGAAACGGTTTGGTCTTTTAACTTGAAATTTAGAGGGTGTTGACAGGATGTCCTGTAGATGTGAATTATGGTGTTTAGGTGTCAGAAAATACATTTGTTGTGGAGATATTGCATGGCACACTTTACATTTTGCGGACAGTGTTTTGCATTGAGGTAGTGGCTTGAAATTTATAGGATAGCTAGCCTTACTGCCATGGATGTACTTTTCAGTCATTAGGTGTATAAAATGTAAACAGGTGAAGAATTTTGCCACTCCGACGAATGAAAATCTCAAACTTTAAAATGTTAAATCTCAGACAAGGTTTGGTCTTTTAAATTGAAATTTGAAGGGTGTTGAGGGGATGTCATAGAGATGTGAACTATGCTGTTTAGGTGTTGGAGAAATAATTTGTTGCAGAGATATTCAATGAAATAATTGACATGTTTCCCATAGGATTACATTGCAGTCTATGCCATGACTTTCAGTGCCGTTATCTCAGAAACAAAGTGAGATACAGACTTTTTTGCTACAGGTGGCTTAGATTACTTATAAGTGATCTAGCCACTGGAAAAAGATTTGAAATCATAGAGTAAGCCTGCAGTGGAATTTTGTTCGTACATTGCACGGTTCATGAGATACTGTGAAATTACTGTCACAAGGGTTGAAAGAGTGCCGGTCCAGTGCTTTTCGGTGTCCATAGCTCGGAAACGATGTGAGATATGGGTACAGTGTTTATGATGTTGTGTGAAGTACTCACTGTCATGATTACAATGATGCTAGAATTTTCTTCCTAGCTCTTACAGTTCCCAAGATATGTGCAAATTACTGTTACAAGGGTTTGGTGCCCTATAGTGCTGCTGCATTGCTCCATAGCTTTGCATAAGTGGGAGTGTGGGACCAGATGTATATTGTTATGCAAAAATTGGCAACTTGGTGGGAGCTGGGCTCCACACTCTCACCAATACATGTTTTTTACTTCTTATATTACACTTTTTCAAAAAGTAAGGTGATTCTATGCAAAAGCTGCGTTAATGCTTCATTTTGGGTTAAAGCAAAAAAGTCAGGAAATTATACATTAGAGTTGAACCCCTAACCCCCTCCACACATGCCCCCCCAATGCTCCACAGTCTGACAGACACCAGGCTGTGTCACTGGGGTCATGAGGCCTACGTCTCACCCCATTCTCTTTTACTGCAGCATGTTAACATGTTCAGACATGGAATATATTATAGGGGCACAGTCATGCCCCTATATTTAGGGTTATGAAGCCACTTCATAGAAACATAGAATCATAGAAACATAGACTTTGACGGCAGATAAGGACCGCTTGGCTCATCTAGTCTGCCCATTTCCCTACCTACAGGATAGGCCGCAGATCCTAGTTAACCAACAGCCTATTTATTCCTACCCCCCACAAGAATTGCCTTATGTCTGTCCCATGCATTCTTGAATTCCCCACAGTTTTAGACCCCACAACCTCCTCAGGAAGACTGTTCCATGCATCTACTACCCTCTCTGTGAAATAATACTTCCTCACATTGCCCCAGAACAACCCCCCATCTTTAAATTGTGTCCCCTTGTTCTTGCACATCTCTTTTTCTGAAGGATGCTACCCTCTTGGACTTTGTTGATTCCACTGAGGTACTTAAAATTTTCTATCATGTCCCCCCTCTCCCTTCTTTCCTCAAGGGTATACATATTAAGCTTCTTTAGTCTCTCCATCATATGGCTTCTCTTGCAGACCCTGCACCAGTTTAGTTGCCCTCCTCTGGACTGCCTCTATCCTGTCAATGTCCTTGCAGAGATGGGGTCTCCAGAACTGGACACAGTACCCCAGATGGGGTCTCACCAACTGTCTGTATTGAGGGATAACAACTTCCTGTTTTCTGCTGCTGATGCCTCTCCCTATGCATCCCAGTATACCCCCAGCCCTCCCTACTGCGTTCTCACATTGCTTGCTAACCTTAAGGTCATCTGATATGATTACCTCCATTTCCCTTTCCTTTTTTGTTGTTGTTACTACCTCCCCCCATTGTGTATTCTTCACCTGGGTTCTTGTTTCCCAGGTGCATTATTTTGCACTTCTTTGCACTGAATCCTAGCTGCCATACTTCTGACCATTCCTCCAACCTTGCTAAGTCCCTTCTCATCCTTTCCACGCCTCCTTGTGTATCAACCCTGTTGCAGGTCTTTGTGTCATCTGCAAAGAGGCATACTTTTCCTTCCAGTCCCTCTACAATGTCACTTATGAAGACATTAAAAAGGACTGAACCCAATACTGAACCCTGGCGGTACCCCACTAGTAACTCCTCTTTCTTCAGAATGGACTCCATTTACAATTACCTTCTGTGTCCTGTTGTCCAGCCAATGTTTTACCCAGGCTACCACCCTGGGACCCACTCCCAGGCTGGTTAATTTGACTATTAATCTTTTGTGTGGGACTGTGTAAAATGCCTTGCTAAAGTCTAGGTAAGCCATGTCCACAGCCCCTCCCTGGTCTACTACTTTGGTCACCCCATCAAAGAAATCTACTAGATTTGTCTGGCATGACCTTCCCACTGTGAACCCATGCTGCCTTGGGTCCTGTGCCCCACTGGCCTCTAGGTACTCAACTATTCTTTCCTTCAGAAGTAACTCCATCACTTTCCCTACCACAGAGGTCAAACTGACAGGTCTTTAGTTTCCTGCCTCTGTCTTGGTCCCACTTTTGTGAAGGGGAATCACATCTGCCTTCCTCCAGTCCTCGGGTACCACACTATCCTCCCATGATTTATTAAAATGAGTTGCCAGTGGTTTCACTAGTTCCCCCCTTAATTTTTTAGAATTATGGGGTGAATTCCATCAGGCCCCATTGCTTTGTCCACCTTCAGTTTTAGGAGTTCTTGCAGAACCCTTTCTTCTGTGAAAGGACTGGGATCGACCCCCCTATCAAGAGTGCTTCTGTTAATTGGATTAGGCACTTCCCCCTCCTCTTTTGTGAATACTGAGCAGAAATATTCATTCAGTATCCCTGCTTTTTCACTGTCCCCCTCTGCCCACCCACCGTTCATTCTATTCAGCCTCACTATCCCTCCCTTTGTCTTTCTACGCTCGCTGATGTACCTATAAAAGGTTTTATCCCCCTTCTTAACTGAGTTGGCTATCTTTTCTTCAGTTTGGGCCTTTGCTATTCTGACTTCTCTCCTGCTTCCATCTGCCTTAACTGGGTCAGCTCTCTGTCCTGCTCTTTCTGTGTTTCCTTATACTTACGAATGCTATCTTTTTCTTCCTGACTTTCACAGCCACCTCTTTTTGAGAACCATAGTGGCTTTTCTTTCATTTTGATTTGTTTATTTGCTTCACACAAAGGCTTGTTGCCTCTGTGATGGCAGTTTTGATGATTCTCCATTGTTGCTCCCCACCTCCTTCTAGCCTGTTTGCTAGTGCTTTTCTGAGGCACTCTCCCTTCTTGCCAAAGTCAGCCCTCCTAAAGTCCAGTGCCCTCACTTTTGTATGGCTTGACTCTGTAGCTGAGTTTAACATGAACCACACTGTTTGATGGTCACTTGTTCCCAGTTGGCAACCCACTTCTAGATTTGAGATCCTCTCACCACCCCATTTGAGAGTATGAGGTCTAAGATTGCTCCCTCATGATTGGGTTCCAAAACTATCTGTCTGAGGCCTGCCACCTGTAGGGCATCAAGAATGGCCCTGCTCTTGAATGTGGCTGCAGCAAATGTGCTACAGTTAACATCTGGCATATTCAGGTCTTCCATCAACAGTATCTCCCCTTTCTCTGCCATTCTAAGAATGCCTTCTATCATATCCTTGTCCATTCCCTCCCCCTGACATGGGGGTCTGTACACAACCCCTGTGCAGATTGTGGTGCCCTTTCCAGTCTTCAAGGTGACCACAGTGCCTCCTCTCCTCCCTGTTTACTCTTTTGTTCAGTTGCTTTTATCCCTTCCTGTACATGGAGAGCTACTCCTCCCCCTCTTCTCCCCTGCCTGTCTCTCCTGTAGGTTATGTACCCTGGTATGTTAACATCCCAGTCATGGTTCTCTGTGTACCATGTTTCTGTGACTGCTATGATATCCAGGCATCCCTCTTCCATCATGGCCACCAGCTCAGGGAGCTTGTTGCTCAGACTACAGGCATTGGTACTCATTACCCTCCATTTCCTGATGGCCTTACTCCTTGTTGCCCCAACCCTGTCCTTCTTGCCTTTGTCACTTTCTCCATTTACCCCAGCCCTTCTCCCTATCGACACCGCTATGTTGGTGTTTACTGCACTTACTACCATGATTTTTTTTGGGGGGCGGCTAGGATTTCCATGCTCCTTTCCAGTGCCTCCTCCTTTGGCTAGTTTAAATGCTTGTCAATGAAGCATTTAAACCTATCACTTAGGATTCTGGTTCCCCTCCTGGACAGATGCAACCCATCATGCCAGTATAGGCTTGCATCCCTCCAGGTGGACCCCCAGTCCCCAATGAAGCCAAATCCTGAGCTCCACACCAGTTTTTCAACCACTGATTGAATCCCATGGTGTGGAACACCCTTTCCTCTCCTACGCCATAGATGGGCAGCACCTCCGAGAAGGTTACCGTGCATGCTACTTGTCTAAGGCCCCTCCCCAATTCCACAAACTCTTCCTGCACTTCTCTAATTCCTTTCTTGGCCAGATCATTTGTCCCTAGGTGGACAATGACATCTAGCTCCCTCCACTGTGCAGCTGCTCCAGCAATCCTGAGGATTCGCTCCCTGTCCCTCCAAGCCATGGTGCCAGGCAGGCACCCTACCTCCCTCTCCCCTTCCTCCCCCAGTTCTACCTTCCTAATAATGGAGTCCCCCACCAGGAGTTGTTTCCTTCCCCTGTGGGGTCCCCTGCCACCCTCCTCTGAGTCTCCTTTGTGGAGGTTCCCAGCATCCTCCTTGGTCTCCACTGTGGGTGCCTCCATAGAGGAACCACACTTTGCCAGAATGGCATAGGAATTGTGGAGAAGTACAACTGGAGGGATGCACCTCTGTTCCACCACCCTCACCCTCCCTGAGCCCACTGTGGTCCAACCACTCCTCTTTCTTGGCAACCTCTGAGACAACGGCAGTGGCACTGGTAGTCCCTGGATGGAAGAGGAGGTCCCACAAATCCTGGCCAACTCAGCCTGGAGATGAGCAACCTCCTCCCTCAGCCCAGAGAGGTTCCTGCAGATGGGACAACACTGCATCCTCCAGAACATCTCCCGGAAGACTTCTGCTCCACAGTCACTGCACTGCACCACTCCCATCATGTCTTATTTTTGGCCCCTTAACTGTTTGCAATCCTTACTCTTTCCTCTGTTTTTTTCTCTCTCTCTCTCTCTCCTTACTTTCTACCTGTGTGCCCTTTAAGCTCCTGATTGTCCTGTTCTGAGACAGGAATATCCTATATTTCTCAGTAGAACCCTTACTTGCTCAGAGGCAGACCTCCAGCAGCTAGAGAGGGCTGGAGAGCTACTCTTGCTCTTCTTGGATGGTGGGTCTTTGGTGGCTCTGTAATCACTCACTTCCTGCTCCCAAACAGGAAGTTCCTGTTTTCAGTCAAATTCTGTGCCTATAAAAGTAGAACTAGCTTTGGGTGGGAGGGTGGAGGGGAGGGAATGAGGGCATTATAGTCCCAGCAGAGAAGTCCAGTCACACAGCAGTCCTTTCTCCTGGTATCTTCTGCCAAGCTACTAGTAAAATCTTTCTAAGGCAGTCTTTAAATGTAGCTTCCTTCTAGCTAAGCCACTCCCCCTACTTACTAGATCTTTCTACAAGTAATTTAAACCTCACAGCCATCAAGTCCTTTCAATCACCTGAGATTTACACCTAGATAACTGTTCAGAAAACCATTCAGTTCAGTTAACCCAGACAAACACACACTTTTTTTGTTTTGTTTGTTAGTTTTTTTTACCCTAAATTAAAGTTACAAGTACAAGAGTTCTACTTCTTTAGTCCCAGCAGAGAAGTCCAGTCACACAGCAGTCCTTTCTCGTGGTGTCTTCTGCCAAGCTAGTAATACTTCTATGTTAAACTCAAAATTTTGTGCGTTAATAACTTTGGACTCTTTCAATGGATTTGCATGAAATTTGATATGTGCAGTGGAGCATGGTAGATCTCCATATATGCCAAATTTCATTTTGGTCAAACTTAAGGTTTTTGCACGCCAAAATGCTGAAAATATGCAGTTTTCGACAGTTATGCGGGCAGTATTTTGGATTTTATCCATGGCCATCATGTGGTGTACTGCTCTGCAACTTGGCTTATCTGAAAGAACTTTCCATTTGGTGAAAAAAATATTAATCCAGTCAAAAGTTATTACATTTTTAATTTCCCTTTATAAGTCAATGGGAAAATGTATATTGTTATTTTGCGAAAGAAGAATGGGGTTTTGGCCATCTAGTCCTGCATCATGATCAAAGAATTTGCAGGCTCGTCATCAAAGACTCTTTGATCATTAGGAATTCTTTAATCATGATGGCCACCATCTTGTTTTCAGTTTGCGGCTGGAAATATTAAAATATCTCGGCCCGGGGGAACTTCTGAGGTGAAACTATGGTGTTTTTTTTTTTCAATCGTTTAACCAGATGAGACACACTAAGCTGAGAGCTTTTTTACAAGTGCAACCTGGGAGCACAGGGAAGTTAAGTGACTTGCTCAGGGCCACACAGTATATGCAAGTGGGGGCTGTGGGATTCATACCCAGGTCTCCAGCTTTGCAGCTCAGAGCCTTACACCACTGCGCTATACTTCCTCCCAGTTTTGCTCAGGAGTCTTCCCTCTATACTGTGGTTTCTTTCAAAATGGTCACAAAATGGAGGTTTTTAACTTTTTTATTCTTTGATCATGGCTTGTAAATGATCTTTGATCATGAGCATGCAAATTCTTTGATTACGAGATCCTTTGACCGTGATCTTTGATCATGAGGGCGTGACTAGATGGCCACATGAAAAATTAAATTTTCTTAGCACAGGGGTCACTTCTAATGGCAAACCAGGGTGGGATCTGGTCAGAGGCCTTCATTCTATCAGGTCATGGCTGTGGTTTCATGTATTTTTCTCTAAAAATTGAGTTTTAACATTTTCTATTCTTTGATCGTAAGCCTGCAAATTGTTTGATCAAGAGCGTCTTTGATCACGATATTTGATACTGCGTGGTGCAGTTTATGTTTTGCAGACAGTGTTTTCCATGGTGGTAGTGGCTTGAAATTACTAGGGTAGGTAGCCTTACTGCCATGGATGTAATTTTCAGTCATTAGGTGTTTAAAATGTTACTAGGTGTAGTATTCTGCCAGTGCGATGAATGAAAATCTGAAATTTTCACATTTTATATCTTGGAAACAGTTTGGTCTTTTACATTGAAAACTGGTTTGTGTTGAGGGGATGTGCTGTCGATGTAAATTATGGTGTTTAGGTGATGGAAAATTAATTTGCTGCACCCATATTGCATAACACACTTTATGTTTTGTATATGGTGTTTTGCATTGTGGTACTGGCTTCACATTTACAGGGTGCCTAGCGTTACTGCCGTGGAGATAATTTGTAGTGGTTAGGTGTCTGACATGTAAACAGGTGTTGAATTATGCCACTCTGATGACTGACACTTTGGTTTCTTTCAAGGTGGTGGGTCCCACACTCCCACCCATATGCATTGCCAGCAATACATATGATATTCAGTGCTTGTACTCTTATCTTAGGCAGGAATTTACAAGTTGGTAAGGGCATGGGGCCCGAAGGGCCTACACCCCCACTAACTTGTACAACTTTCTACTTTTCTATTGTTTCTCAAAAAGTGAGGAAATTCTATACAAAAACTGTGTTAATGTATTATTTAGGGTTAAAACACAAAAAGTCTGGACATGAGACCTTTAGGGTTGCCCCCCCACAAGGACCCGCCCATCATCCCTAGATTGACAGCTGACGGGGTGTATCCTTGGGGTTGTGAGGGTTATATGTCACCCCATTCTTGTTTCCTGTGGCTTGTCAATATGATTACACATGGAATGGGGTGACATTTAGGCCTCACAGCCGCAATGACACACCCCGTCA
Source organism: Neoceratodus forsteri (assembly GCA_016271365.2). NCBI lineage: Eukaryota > Metazoa > Chordata > Ceratodontiformes > Ceratodontidae > Neoceratodus > Neoceratodus forsteri. Next base: position 1,159,610,802 of record CM057458.1, read on the forward strand.
GCTGTCAATCTTGGGATGATGGGCAGGTCCACGAGGGGGAGGGACAACCTAAAGGTCTCCTTTCCTGGCTTTTGTGTTTTAACCCTAAAAGATGCATCAGCAAAGTTTTTGCATATAATATATATGTGTGTATCTATCTATCTATATATATACTATCTTTCTCTCTCTCTCTATATATATATATATATATATATATATATATATATATAATAGAATAGATGGCCCGACTGAAGATATCATATTTATCTTCACGAGAGGCCAGTGATATCATGATACCTCACAAGTGGCAAAGCCACGAGTGAGATATCTTGATGTCACTGGCCTCGAGTGAAGATAAATATGATATCTTCAGTCGGGCCATGTCATATTCGGTTTATACAACGTATGCTTTGCCCCTGCCCCCCAGCACAACTCACTACGTGCCCCTCTCAATGCAATGGGTGATATAAAGGTGATGGCCCTGGCAATACAACCCCCCTTTACAGAAACGCTGCCAAAACAGCAGATGTCATTTATTGTTTAAGAAATATTTGGTGGATTCTGCTATTTATGGTTAGTTTTAAGAAGCATTATCTGGTTTATCATGCCATGCCCCCCCACACACACAGGGCTCCACATGCTTCCCCAACATAATAGATTATATAGGGTTTTTAAATATCTGGTTGATCCTGTCAGTTTAAAGTTAGTAAAAATATCTAGTTGATCCTGCTTGTATTTTGGGAAAAAGTGACATTTATATGGTTATCTGGTTGATCCTGCCACTTAGAGCACTTTCACTTTCCCAGAAGTGTAGCGTGACCGAGCGCTATGAACACTGATGATTTGTACATTAGTAAATGTTTTTTAGAATGTGCCCCGAGTTCAGTAAGTTAGAATTTCCTGTCATTTTTCTGTAGTTGGTTGTAAAAAAGCTTCAAACTGCACACAGAGTGCAGCATTGACCGAGCCGGCGGCTTTTCAACAGTAAAATGAAGCGCGAGCGTCTGTTGCCAATGCTGCACTCTGTGTGCAGTTTGAAGCTTTTTTACAACCAACTACAGAAAAATGACAGGAAATTCTAACTTACTGAACTCGGGGCACATTCTAAAAAACATTTACTAATGTACAAATCGTCAGTGTTCATAGCGCTCAGTCACGCTACACTTGTAGGGAAAGTGAAAGTGCTCTGAGTGGCAGGATCAACCAGATAAGTTTCGATATGACGTATAGGAACGCGGAGATAACATATGATGTATAGGAACATGAAGATAACAATGTTATCTTCACGGCCCATGTGAGATATGATGTTTTATACTCTCATTTATCTGACAACATCGTTATATATATATATATATATATATATATATATATATATATATATATATCTATATATATAGATATAGATATATATACATACATATATATATTCTATATATTTATGGTAGAGTAGCACTTTTAAGGTTAAAGGATCACATTTTGCACCTAATAACTTTGCCACCATTCAATGGTTTGCCTCAAATTTGGAATGCATGATCAAGAACCATACTTCTTGGGTTCTGCCAACTTTTGTACCAGTCAGATATACAGCTACAGAGTTATTAAGTGTGATCTGTGCGCACGTTTACAGTTTCTGGTGAATTGTTTGCTCACACCTACAGGTTGCACGGTTTGAGCAATTGGTCCAAAAACTTCAGGGAATGTGCGGCCAGGGTCCCCAATGTGTCTTTCAAAGATTTTGTAAAAATATACTAAACTGTTCAAAAGTTATTCAAAAAACAAGTTTCCATTATAAGTCAATGGGAAAAGTTAACAAAAAGTTTGACAGTGTCGCAAATGTACTACTTAGTGTTGCAAATGGCCCTAGTAATGTTGCAAATCTGCCATTTTGTTTTCAGTTGGTGATCAGAAAAATGATTGGCATTTCAAAATGGGACTATCTAGGGACACAATTCTTTTTGTGTTTACCTAGTCGAGCCCTGAGGATGCTAGGCATGTCTTTATTTTGGGGTTGAACACCCTAGAAATATGTTTTCCAAATTTCTTGAAAAAGTAGTGTTGCAAAGTAGTGTCGCACTCACAATGCTTTTGCAAATGTTTGCGAAAGCTTTTGCAAATGACGACACTACTTTTTCAGACTATGGCCAAAATGACAGCAGTTCTTTGCCACCCTGCTGTAAAAGAACAGTTTGACCTTTTGAGCCGAAATTTGGAGGAGCAGCAGCCAACATCTCACAGATGTGCCTTTTGGTGGTTTGGTGAAAATATATTGCATGGCTGCAAAGTTACGGTACTCTGAAATTGGCATTTTTCCCCATATACTAACATGGTGGCATATGCCACGCCTTTCAGGGCTCGTATCTCGAAAATGATGTGAGATACAGATTTTTTGTTGTGAGTTGCATAGCCCTATGGGCTATGCAACAACAAAAACCTAGCCATGAAAATCATGATTTCTGTGAAATTCAACATTTTTATATTGATTGCACGCATGCTCAAGAAACATGTTGCGGCAGGTTTCTCCAGAAGCAGGTTATGGAGGCATGGCACTGTTGTGCCCAATACCCCCACAGCCTGCAAAGGCTTGTCCCCCATCTCCCAATGCCACGGCACACTGCTGCTGACACTAGTTCAGCCAGCATGCCACAACTTTCTAAAAAATCAGCTGCTGCAATCAGGGGCCGCCTCGTCATTGCAGCGTCAGCCTTCTGCTGCAATGAAGGAGTGACCAGTCATTGCAGGGCAGGATGTAGGATCTATGATATTGTTTGTGAACATGGCGGCAGCTTGCCACCATATTCACAAACAATATGTACCCCCCCACGTTTATTTGCTGATGGGGGAGCCCACTCCCCATCGGCATAATGTAACCCCCCCAGTTTTATTGCCTGCCGATGGGGTGCCCAATCCCCGTCAGCAGAAATGAATTCCCCACCTCCCTTTTGTTGTTTGCTGACAGGTGGGTGCCCAATCCCCCATTGACTACAGCTGCCCCTCTCTAAAACAACTCTGGCGGCATGCTGGGAGCCCACCCCAGCGTGCCACCATGCCCCTTTTATTGTGCCAACCAGGGTGCCCAATCCCCCGTTGGCTACAGCTATCCCCAAAACAAGACTCCAGTGGCATGCTGGGAGCCCACCCCAGCATGCCACATGCTTCTGTAAATTAAAAATGGTCCCATGAAGTCATTTTTAGGTTTTGCACCTGAAAAAAAGGAAACGGTACCTCGTAGTCTCCCTGTCCTCCCTCCCACAACCCGCACCCACCCACTGCGCACCCTGCCTCCCCACACCCCCCATACCCCATACTTACCTCTGGAGCTCTGCGCGATGATCTTCGCTGGACCGGGAACACGTCTGCACTCTTCAAAGCCGACCACAAACTGAGGAAATGCCGGTAAGCTGTATAATGTAATAGATAGGGTTTTTTCAACTTTAGTGCATATCTCGGGCATTTTTGGGAATTTTTTCATAAAATTTTCAACATGGGGTTTTGGGACACCTCCTCATCAATTCTTAAACTGTCGTGGCATTAATCGGCCCCGAAGGTGGTTTCATGGTCACTGCATGGGATCACCTTCCGGGCTGATTAACAAAATGACAGTGCCAGTGTTCAGAGGTGGGCTCTCAAAAAGCCTATGTTGCAAATTTGGTGGAAAAAATCCAAAAAATGACTCTTTTACGAGCGTGCATTGCGCAGTTGCTACATACGTGCGTAACTTCATGAATTTACAATATTTTCACACCAGATTTTCAATATTAGCATTTTGTCATACCCCCTTGTGAGCAGTACAGCTGTCATTGTTCACATCCTGGCCAAAATGTGTTTTCGCACTCCGGCACAGAATAGCGCAGTTGCTGTGGGAAATCAGTGTTCAGGACAGATTAAGAAAATGACAGTGACATTGTTCATGAGATGAGGTCCTAAAATACCTATTTTGAAAATTTGGTAATGATACTCCATAAAATGACTGTGTTACGAGCGTGCGTTGTGCAGTTGGCACGCATGCTAGTAACTTCATGAATTTCTAATATTTTCACTCCAGATTTTCAACATTGCCATTTTCTTAGACCTACTTATGAACAGTACAGCTGTCATTTTTCCCATCCTGGCCAAACAAAAACTAAATAAAATAAAAAATAAATAATGTGTTTTCGCACTTCTGGCGCAGAATAGATTGGTCGCTGTGGGAAATCACTATTCGGGACAGATTAAGAAAATGACAATGGTACTGTTCATGAGCAGAGGTCCTAAAATACCTATGTTGAAAATTTGGTGATGATAGCCCATCAATTGACTGTGTTACAAGTGTGCGTTGAGCACTTTCCACGCACCCTTGTAACTTCGCAGATTTGTAAAGTTGTCACACCACGTTTTCAACAGTGCCATTTTTTCACACCTCCATATAAGCAGTACAGCTGTCATTTTTTACGTGCTGACCAAAATGAGTTTTCACAGTTCCGGGGTAGAATAACATGGTCACTGAGGGAAATCAGTGTTTGGGACAGATTAAGAAAATGACATTGGCACTGTTCATGAGCAGAGGTCCAAAAATCCCTATGTTGAAAATTTAGTAACAAAACTCCATGACATGACTGTGTTGCAAGCGTGCGTTGAACTGTTTCCATGCACCCTTGTAACTTAACAAATTTGTAATACTGTCACGCCACATTTTCAACAGTGACATTTTTTCAACTCCTTATGAACACTACAGCTGTCATTTTTCACATCCTGGATACAATATGTTTTTGCACTCCTGCGGACAATAGCACGGTCACTGTGGGAAATCAGTGCTTGGGACAGATTAAGATCAACCGAGTGAGAGGGGAGAGTGGCCAAGCTGAACTGAGCTCTGTCAGGACTGCTGCAGATTTGTTTGTGGCAGATAAAGGCCCCAACACAAGAGCCCAGTATAAAAGGGCAGCCTGCAGCACCGGGAGAAACAGAACGAGAGAGCGAGTGAGGGAAGGGGCATGAGTGAATCGACTGAAGCACTGTCAGGACTGCTGCTGATTTCTTTGTGGCAGAAAAAGGCATTAGTACAGGCAGGGGCCCAGCACAAAAGGCCAGTCTGCATCAGTGGGAGAAACCGTTCGAGCGAGTGAGACATTGGGACTTAGTAAGCTCAACAGAGCTCTGTCAGGACTGTTGGGATTTCTTTGTGGGCAGAAAAAGGCACCAATGCAGGCAGGAGCCCCGTACAAAAGGGTAGCTTGCAGCGCCAGGACAAACAGAATGAGCGATGAGAGAGGGAGAGTGAGCTACCTCAATGGAGCTCTGTCAGGACAGCTGAATAGCACGGTCGCTGTGGGAAATCAGGGTTCAGGACAGATTAAGAAAATTACAGTGACACTGTTCGTGAGTAGAGGTCATAAAATGCCTATGTGGAAAATTTGGTAACGATCCTCCATAAAATGACTGTGTCACAAGCGTGCGTTGCGCAGTTGGCAGGTATGCTCGTAAGTTCATGAATTTCTAATATTTTCACTCCAGATGTTCAACATTGCCATTTTCCCAGACCTACTTATGAACAGTACAGCTGTCATTTTTCCCATCCTGGCCGAAATGTGTTTTCGCACTTCCGGCACAGAATAGAGCAATCGCTATGGGAAATCACTGTTCAGGACAGATTAAGAAAATTTCAATGATACTATTCATGAGCAGAGGTCCTCAAATGCCTATGTTGAAAACTTGGTGATGATAGCCCATCAATTGACTGTGTTACAAGTGTGTGTTGCGTGCTTTCGACACACCCTTGTAACTTTGCAGATCTGTAATATTGTCACACCAGATTTTCAACAGTGCAATTTTTTCACACCTCCTTATAAGCAGTACAGCTGTCATTTTTCACATCCTGACCGAAATGTGTTTTCACAGTTCCGGCGCAGAATAACGTGGTCACTGAGTGAAATCAGAGTTAGGGACAGATTAAGAAAATGACAGTGCCACTGCTCCTGAGCAGAGGTCCTAAAATCCCTATGTTGAAAATTTGGCGATGAAACTCCATAACATGACTGCGTTGCAAGTGTGTGTTGAACTGTTTCCATGCATCCTTGAAAACTTCACAAATTTTTAATACTATCACGCCACATTTTCAACAGTGGCATATTTTCACAACTCTTTATGAACACTACAACTGTCATAGAAACATAGAAACATAGAATTTGACAGCAGATAAGGACCGCTTGGCCCACCTAGTCTGCCCATTTTCCTACCTAACAGATAAGCTGCAGATCCTAGTTAACCAACAGCTTACTTCCTCCTACCCCCCCCCCCACTAGGACTGCCTTATGCCTGTCCCATGCATTCTTGAAGTCCCCCACTGTTCTTGACTCCACAACCTCCTCAGGTAGGCTGTTCCATGCATCCACAACCTCTCAGTGAAAAAATACTTCCACACATTACCTCTGAGCATCCCCTTCTATCTTCAATTTGTTCCCTTGTTCTTGCACATCTCTTTTCTGGAAGATGCTACCCTCTTGGACTTTGTTAATTCCCTAGAGGTACTTGAAAGTTTCTATCATGGCCCCTCTCTCCCTTCTTTCCTGAAGGGTATACATAATAAGCTCCTTTAGTCTTTCTTCGTATGTCTTCTGGTGCAGACCCTGCACCATTTTGGTTGCCCTCCTCTGGACAGCCTCCACTTTGTCTATGTCTTTGCAGAGATGGGGTCTCCAGAACTGCACACAGTACTCCAGATGGGGTCTCATCAACTGTATGTACAGAGGGATAACAACTTCCTGTTTTCTACTATTGATGCCTCTTCCTATGCATCCCTGTATCCCCCCCAGATTTCCTTACTGCCTTCTCACATTGCTTGCCCACCTTTAGGTCATCTGATATAATTACCCCCCGGTCCCTTTCTATTTTTACTGTTGTCAGTATCTCACCCCCCATTGTGTATGCTTCCCCTGGTTTTTGTTTCCCATGTGCATTACCTTGCACTTCTTTGCATTGAATCTGAGCTGCCATACATTTGACCATTCCTCCAACCTTGCCAAGTCCCTTCTCATCCTTTCCACTCCATCTTGTGTATCAACCCTGTTGCAGATCTTTGTCATCTGCAAAGAGACATACTTTTCCTTCCAGTTCCTCTGCAATGTCACTTATAAAGACATTAAAAAGGACCGGTCCCAGTACTGAACCCTGCGGTACCCCACTAGTAACCCTCCTTTCTTCAATGTGTACTCCATTTACTACTACCCTTTGCATCCTGTTGTCTAGCCAGTTTTTTATCCAGGCTACCACTTGGGGACCCACTCCAAGGCTGGCTATCTTGTGAATTAATCCTTTGTGTGGGACTGTATCAAATGCCTTGCTAAAATCTAGTTAGGCCATGTCCACAGCCCCTCCCTGGTCTACTACTTTCGGTCACCCAGTCAAAGAAATCTATTAGATTCATCTGACATGACCTTCCCATCGTGAATCCATGCTACCTTGGGTCCTGTGCCCCACTGGCCTCTAGGTACTCAACAATTCTTTCCTTCAGAAGTGATTCCATCATTTTCCCTACCACTGAGGTCAAACTAACTGTTCTGTAGTTTCCTGCCTCTGTCCTGCTCCCACTTTTTGTGAAGAGGAATCACATCTGCCCTCCTCCAGTCCTCAGGTACCACCCCATCCTCCCATGATTTGTTAAAGAGAGTAGTCAGCGGTGTCACTAGTTCTATCCTTAGTTCTTTTAGAATTCTTGGGTGAATCCCATCAGGCCCCATTGCTTTGTCCACCTTCAATTTTATTAGTTCTTTCAGAACCCTTTCTTCTGTAAATGGACTGGTATCGACCCCCGTCTTCAGAGTGTTTCTCTTGTTTGATTTAGGTAACTCCCCCTCCTCTTCCTTTGTGAATACTGAGCAGAAATATTCGTTCAGTATCCCAGCTTTTTCACTGTCACCCTCTACCCACATTCCCTCCCCTTTATTAAGCTTCAGTATCCCTCCTTTGGTCTTTCTTCGCTCCCTAATGTACCTATAAAAGGTCTTATCCCCCTTCTTAACAGAATTGGCTATCCTTTCCTCAGTTTGGGCCTTTGCTATTCTGACTGCCTTCCCAGCCTCTTTCTGCTTTAACTGATAAAGTTCTCTGTCCTGATCCTTCTGTGTTTCTTTTTATTTCAGAATGCTGTCCTTTTCTCCTTAACCTTCCCTGCCACCTCTTTTGAGAACCATAGCGGTTTTTTCCTTCATTGTGTTTTATTGATTTGCTTTATACAAAGGCTTGTTGCCTCTGTGATGGCTGTTTTGATCACTCCCCATTGTTCCTCCACCCCCTCCTTCTTGCCTGTTTGCTAGTGCTTTTCTGAGGCACTCTCTCATTTTCCCAAAGTCAGCCCTCCTAAAGTCCAGTACTCTTGCTTTTGTATGGCTTGATTGTATGGCTGTGTTTATCGTGAACCACACTGTTTGGGGGTTGTTTGTTCCCAGATGGCTACCCACTTCTAAATCTGAGATTCTTTCTCCATCCCCATTTGAGAGTACCAGGTCTAAGGTTGCTCCCTCCCGAGTGGGTTCCAATACTAGCTGTCTGAGGCATGCCCCCTGTAGGGCATCAAGAATGACCCTGCTCTTGGATGTGCCTGCAGCAAAGGTGCTCCAGTTAACATCTGGCATATTCAGGTCCCCATCAACAATATCTCCCTTTTTCTGCAATTCTAAGAAAGCCTTCTATCATTCTTGTCCATTCCTCTCCTGAGATGGGGGTCTGTATACAACCCCCATGCGGATTTGGTGCCATTTCTCGTCTCCAGGGTGACCCAAAGTGCCTCATCTACTCCCTGTTTACTCTTTAGTTCTGTTGCTTTGATCCCTTCCTTTACATAGAGAGCTACTCCTCCTCCTCCTCTTTTACCCTCCCTGTCCCTCCTGTAGATTGTGTATCCTGGTATGTTGACAGCCCAGTCATGGTTCTCCGTGTACCATGTTTCTGTGACTGCCACAATATCCAGGCAACCCTCTTCCATCAAGGCCACTAGTTCAGGGAGCTTGTTACACAGACTACGGGTATTGGTACTCATCACCCTCCACTTTTTGATTATCTTACCCCTTTTAGCCCCATTTCTGTCCTTACTGCCTTTGCCTTTTTTTACATTTAAATCTGTTCTGCTCCCTAATAACTTCTGTACCTTAGTGTTTACCTCACTAATCACCATGTTTTGTGGGGGGAAGCTCGGATTTCCCTGCTCCTTTCAGTGCCTCCCCTTGGCTAGTTTAAATGCTTGCCAATGAAGCATTTAAACCTTCCTCACCTAGGATCCTGGTCCTCCTGTGCAGATGCAGACCATCGATCAGTATAGGTCTGCATCCTCCGGTGGCTCCCAGTCCCCAATGAAGCAAAACCCTGAGCTCCACACCAGTTTTTCAACCACTCATTGAATTCCCTGGTGAGAAGTGCCCTAGCATCTCCCTTGCCATAGACAGGCAGCACCTCTGAGAAGGTTACCGTGTAGCGCTACTTGTCTAAGGCCCCTTCCCAACTCTTCAAACTCCTCTTGCACTGCTCTGATCCCATTCCTAGCCAGGTCATTTGTCCCTAGGTGGACAATGACATCCAGCTCCTCCCTTGTGCAGCTCCTCCCACGATCCTGAGGATTTGCTTCCTGTCCTCCAAGCCGGTGGCGCCAGGAAGCCACCTTACCTCCCTCTCCTTCCTCCCCATTTCTACCCCTAATGATTGAGTCCCCACCAGAGCTGTTCTCTTCCCTGTGGGGTCCCATGCCACCCTCCTGTGGGTCTCCTTTGAAGGTTTCCAGCATCCTCCTTGGTCTCCACTGCAGGTGCTCCATAGAGGAACCGCTATCCACCAGAAGAGCGAATGAATTGTGGAGAGGTACAGCTGAAGGGATGCAACTCTGTTCCACCACCCTCTCCCTCCTTGAGCCCACCCTGGTCCAGCCTCTCCTCTTTCTTGGCAACCTCTGCGGTAGTGGCATTGGCCCTGGTGGTCCCTTGGTGGGTGAGGAGGTTTCACGAATCCTAGCCAGGTCAGCCTGGAGATGAGCAACTTCCTCTCTCATACCAGAGAGGTGTTTGCAAATAGGGCAGCATCGCAGCCTCCAGAATGTCTCCCGGAACACTGCCGCCCCACAGCCATTGCACTGCACCACTCCTATCATGTCTTATTTTGTGTCCTCTCTACTGTTTCTCTGGATGCTTATTCTCTCCTCTCCTTACAGCTCTCACCCTTCCTGTTCTGAGACAGCAACTTCCTATCTTCTTCAGTAGCCTCCTCTTCCTTGCTCAATATCAGACCACCAGCAGCTAGGGGGAGAGTGGAGCTACTTTTTCCTTTAGGGCTGACAAAACCAATGTTTCTCTATGATCCTTTCCTTCCTATGCCAAACAAGAAGTTCCTGTTGACAGTCAAATCCAGTGGCTATAAAAGTAGAACTGGCTTTGGGTGGGTGGGATGGAGGGCAATTAATAAAAAAGGCTAGCAACAGGAAGTTGTAATTTGACTCACCTGCTTTTATAGTGTCTAAACCACACCCCCAGGTAAGCTCTCTTTCCTCCTTCTGGTTTAGCAAAGTCAGCTGATTAGTACCCTTCCCTGCACAGAACACACACTGACTTTCTTTCTTTCATTTCTTTTTTTAACCCTAAATATGACCCCTTCTACTTCTAATAAAGTTATCTGTCTACTTTATCTTAACAGACAATGACTCCTGCTGAGATATAAGTTTTAAATTAACAAGAAAATGTAGCTTCTTTTAGTTAGCTGCTTTCTGCTCTACAAGCAAGGCTAGCTAGTCATTTTTCACATCCTGGCTAAAATATGTTTTTGCTCTCCTGCGGGCAATAGCATGGTCTGGTCACTCTGGGAAGTCAGTATTTGGGACAGATTAAGATCGACCGAGTGAGGGGGGAGTGACCAAGCTCAACTGAGCTCTGTCGGGACTGCTGAGGATTTGTTTGTGGCAGACAAAGGAACCAACACAAGAGCCCAGTACAAAAGGGCAGCCTGCAGCACTGGGAGAAACAGAACAAGAGAGCGAGTGAGGGAGGGGGAGTGAGCGAACTCACCGATGCGCTGTCAGGACTGCTGCGGATTTCTTTGTGGGCAGAAGAAGGTGTCGATACAGGCATGGGGTCCAGTACAAAAGGCCAGCCTGCAGCAGTGGGAGAAACAGTATGAGTGAGTGAGACAAGGGGACTTAGTGAGCTCAACGGAGCTCTGTTAGGACTGCTGGGATTTCTTTGTGGACCGAAAAAGGTGCCAATGCAGGCAGGAGCCCTGTACAAAAGGGTAGCTTGCAGCACCAGGACAAACAGAATGAGCAATGAGAGAGGGAGACTGAGCTACCTCAACGGAGCTCTGTCAGGACAGTTGCAGATTTCTTTGTGGACAGACAAAGTTGCCAACACAGCCAGGAGCTCCATGCAAAAGCGCAGTCTGCGGCATCAAGAGAAACAGAACGAGCAAGTGACAGAGCAGTAGTGAGTGAGCTCAACAGAGCTCTAGTGTAACTGCTGCAGATTTCTTTGTGGGCAGAAAATGTGGCACCACAGGCAGAAGCCCAGTACAAAAGGCCAGTTTGCAGCGCTGGCAGAAACGGAATGTGAGAGTGACAGAGGGGGAGTGAGCGAGCTCAGTGGAGCTGTGTCGGGACTGCTTCAGATTTCCTTTTGGCCAGAAAAAGTCACCAGTGCAGGCAGGAGCCCAGTACAAAAGGGCAGCCTGCACTGCCAGGAGCCACAGAATGACCACGTGAGGGAGGGGGAGTTCGTGATCTCAATGGAGCTTTGTTAGGACTGCTTCAGATTTGTTTTTGGGCAGAAAAAGGCAGCAATGCATGCAGGGGCCCATTACAGAAGGGCAGCCTGCAGTGGCAGGAAAACCAGAATGAGCAAGTGAGTGAGCTCAACAGAGCTGTATTGCAACTGCTGCAAATTTCTTTGTGGGCATAAGAAGGCAGCAACACAGGCAGGAGCCCAGTAGAAAAGGGCAGTCTGCAGTGCCGGCAGAACAGAATGAGCGAGTGAGAGAAGGGGCGTGAGCGAGCTCAACGGAGCTTTGTTGGGACTGCCATAACATGACTGCGTTACAAGCGTGCATTGAACTGTTTCCATGCACCCTTCTAATTTTGCAAATTTGCAATACTGTTAAGCCACATTTTCAACAGTGGCATTTTTTCACAACTCCTTATGAACACTACAGCTGTCATTTTTCACATCCTGGCTAAAATATGTTTTTGCACTCCTGCCGGACAAAAGCACGGTCACTCTGGGAAATCAGTGTTTGGGACAGATTAAGATCAACCGAGTGAGAGGGGGGAGTGACCGAGCTCAACTGAGCTCTGTCGGGACTGCTGAGGATTTGTTTGTGGGCAGACAAAGGCCCCAACACAAAAGCTCAGTACAAAAGGGCAGCCTGCAGCACTGGGAGAAACAGAATAAGAGAGCGAGTGATGGAGGGGGAGTGAGCAAACTCACCGAAGCGCTGTCAGGACTGTTGGGATTACTTTGTGGGCAGAAAAAGGGGCCGATGCAGGCAGGAACCCCTTACAAAAGGGCAGCTTGCAGCGGCACCAGGACAAACAGAAAGATCGATGAAAGAGGAAGACTGAGTGACCTCAACGCAGCTCTGTCAGGACAGTTGCGGATTTCTTTGTGGACAGACACAGGTGCCAACTCAGCCAGGAGCCCCATACAAAAGCTCAGTCTGCAGCTCCAAGACAAACAGAATGAGCGAGTGACAGAGCGGTAGTGAGCGAGCTCATCTGAGCTCTAGTGTGACTGCTGCAGATTTCTTTGTGGGCAGAAAATGTGGCAACGCAGTCAGGAGCCCAGTACAAAAGGCCATCTTGCAGCAACGGCAGAAACGGAATGCAAGAGTGACAGACGGGCAGTGAGCGAGCTCAGTGGAGCTGTGTCTGGACTGCTTCAGATTTCTTTCAGGCCAGAAAAAGCCGCCAATGCAGGCAGGAGCCCCATATAAAAGGGCAGCCTGCAGTGCCAGGAGACACAGAATGAGTGAGTGAGGGAGGGGGAGTCAGTGATCTCAACGGGGCTTTGTTGGGACTGCTGCAGATTTGTTTGTGGGCAGAAAAAGGCAGCAATGCAGGTAGGGGCCTAGTACAAAAGGGCAGTCTGCAGTGGCAGGAAAACCAGAATGAGCGAGTGAGTGAGCTCAACAGAGCTGTATTTTAACTGCTGCAAATTTCTTTATGGGCATAAGAAGGCAGCAACGCAGGCAGGAGCCCAGCAGAAAAGGGCAGCCTGCAGTGCTGGCAGAAGAGAATGAGCGAGTGAGAGAAGGGGAGTGAGCGAGCACAACAGAGCTTCTTCAGGACCGCTGCAGATTTCTTTGTGGGCAGAAAAAGGTGCCAACAGAGGCAAGAGCCCAGTACAAAAGGGCAGCCTGCAGCACCAGGAGAACCAGAATGAGTGAATGAGACAGGCGGAGTGAGCGACCTCAACGGAGTTCTGTCGGGACAGCTGCGGATTTCTTCATGGGTAAAAAAAGCCACCAACACAGGCAGGAGCCCAGTACAAAAGGGCAGCCTGCAGCACCAGGAGAAACAGAATGAGAGAGTGAGACAGGGGGAGTGAGCCACCTCAGTGGAGCTTTGTCGGGACAGCTGCGTATTTCTTCCTCGGCAGAACAAGGTGCCAACGCATGCAGCAGCCCAGTACAAAAGAGCAGCCTGCAGCACCGGGACAAACAGACTGAACCAGTGACAGAGGCCCACTGCACGAGCTCAACAGACCAACGCAATCAACATTCGGCATTGACAGATGCTTGTTTTCTATGTTGTGCGGTTGTTGAGATATTAGCAATTAAGTACTTCCAATGCTCGTTTTAAGCTTCGATGCCCATTACAATGCATACATTCTTTGTACACACTGTGTTTCTCTATGCACCTGTTAGGCAAAAACAGGGTGTGCGTTTCCGTTACTGTTACAGTTACTGTTTCCACTTGTGTTTGTGTCCCCGTTTGTGTTACCATTCCTGTGTACGTCACCATGTGCATTACCCTTTGCATTGTCATTTGCGCTTGTGTTTTCATTACTGTTACCATTTGCGTTTCCACTACTGTTTCTGTTTGTGTTTTTGTTTGCGCTACTGTGAACATTGCCATTTGCATTTCCGGCAGCCCTTTCATTTGCATTTCCATTTCTCTTTCATTTTGCATCTTCCTTGCTGTTACTGTTGCCATTTGCGTTTACAATTTCTCTACTGTGCCCATGCACATTACGGTTTGCATTTCCATATGTGCTTTTGTTTACTTTTGCATTTCTGCTTCTTTTGCTGTTATTGTTGCTGTTACCATTATCATTTGTGTTTACATATGCGGTACTGTGCCCATGCATGTTTCGGTTTGCATTTCCGTATGTGCATCTGTTCCCTTTTCTGTTTCTGTTTCCTTTGGTATTATACTTCATGTTAACTTTACCATTTGCCTTTACAATTGTGGTACCGTGCCTGTGTGCATTACAGTTTGCGTTTACATGTGTGCTTGCATTTCCATTTACGTTTCTGTTCCCTTTCACTTTTTTTTTGCTGTGACACTCAAAATTTCCATTTAAAATACCACTGCTATCACTGTTCGTGTTACCAGTTGCATTTTCGTATGTACTTCAATGTCCATTTGCGTCACTTCTCTTTGGCGTCACTTTGCACTTGCATTTCTATTAATGTTTCCTTTACCATTCGCATTTGCGTTACGATGTGTGCCACTGTTGACGAGTCTGTTTGCATTGTTGCTCCAGTTACTATGTCAGAAGACGGGCCCCGCGCTCCTGCCGCCACATTACATTCACTATTTCTCGTCATCATTCTCAAAAAGAAGGGAAATTAGAGACAAAAAACTCCATTTAATGCATCATTTAGGGTTGTTCCACAGCGACAAAAGTGAGGAAATTCGATGTTAAGGTTGAAAGCCCCTTGACCCCTCCAGCCCACCCCCAACTGGCATGGGAGTGCTGCTGGATCAACGATCCTAACTCTCACCCCATTCTCCTATTCCTCAGCTTCTTTACACATGTGATGGGGTGAGAGTTAGCCTGATGGTCTCAATGCACTCGATGCCGTGTTGGGGGTGGGCTGAGGTCCAAGGGGTCTTTCAACCCTAACACCAAATTTCTCACTTTTGTCACTGTGGAACAACCCTAACTGATGCATTAAATAGATTTTTTTTTACATATATATATATATATATATATATATATATACAAAATATGCAGTTGAACCTTAATACACCTTCATGAACTGTTGATCAGGAAGGGGCCACGCATGTGAATGTGTGAAATACAAAAATGGCAGGATGGTACAAGATTTCTGTTTTTATGACCAATGTATACACCAAACCATTTTGACAGCACCAAAGAGAGGTTTTCCATGATGACTAGTAACTCAAATGCTGTATTAAAATGATTTACTAAGGTTCAAACAGTAATGGTGTCATGAAAAAGGGGGAGGGGGCGTTCTCTGGTTTTCCACATCAGAGTTGGTAAGAAAATATAGCTGTACTCCAAATAACAGATCTGTCATATATAAAGGTGAGTGGGGAGTAATAAGTTATGAAAAAGAAATCCAATTTTCATCATAACTACTTACATATGGCACGCTAAATGAAAGCTGTAATTGACTGCATCTGGCATGAGCTTGGGTTCCTGGGGGGGGGGGAGAGGTAGCTAAACTTTTCCAATTTGAATGCAAATGTTGATGTAATTGTTCCAGTAACTGGAGAAGACATCCAAAATTAAATTTCTGTATAAACACTAATTCTAATAAAATGCCAGTTAAGATGAAATGTTATGCAAATTTGAGGGAGGGGTGAGTTTCTGACTTTAACCTAGTGTGACAGCAGGGAGACAGCAATGAGAATTTTGCAGGCATAATAAACAATTATTGAGAAACTACTATATTGGCCATAAATACAAGTATTGGGTAGTTCATTATCTGGAATATCTAAGTTTTAAAACTACAGTCCACTTCTGAATGTCTGTAGCAGCAATTACAATGACAGTAAAACGGTGCTGTTGTACTGCTGTTCTCATGCATTGCCTTTTGTCTGACAGTGCTTTGCTGCATAATTACTAGATTGTTTGGAGATAGATCATTTATCTACAGTATATTATTTAATCAAGTGACATAGCACACAAGAAGCTGAGATTGCCTTGTTTAAATAAGCCACAATGTAGATTTATCAGACACTAATGTGTTGTGTTGGGTATCTCGGGGGTTTAAATGTGCATGCTCTGTGGTTGTCTAGTGTCTCAGTACTGCAATGAAAATGAATGGGGGGGGGGACCCACAGTAATTGCTTATTCTTAAAGTGTCAAAGGCTAAGGGCCCAATGAAAAGTAGGACTTGCTACAATTGCTAGGGAACTGCACTATTGTACATAAGCCTTTTGAAGTGCAGCCCCCTAGCAATCGTAGGAACTGTTACATTTCACTGGAGCCTTAGGGCAGGATTCACGAAGCATTGTGGGACTAAGTCCCACTCCGCAACCCCAGCTGTGTGACGAAATTGCCGCAGCTGTGGAGTGGCTGATCCATAGCTGCAGCAGTTGCAGAGGGTGCTATGGTGGGCATACCTCTCAACCTCCCTCATCACAAATCAGGGACACAGCTTAAAATGATCAGGGACAAATGACCAAAATCAGGGACACATCTGAAAAAATAGTAATATTAGTTCCAGAAGCTGTGTACAACATGCTTCTTAGTGTGAATAGTATTTTCTTAATGAGAACTAGACTGTAACACCAATGGCTTGCATTATTTTGTGATTCAAATCCCTACTCTTCAGTGACAGAAATGCCAAATTTAGGGAGGGACAGAAGAAATTTCTGAGGCAAAATCAGGGACATCCCTGAAAATCAGGGACAGTTGAGAGGTATGACGGTGGGTACCACTGCCCATAGCAGCCTCCCACAGTTGCAGTGCTGTCCCTGGCAACAGCACCCGCAAGCTGCTGTATTCCATGGAACATGTTGTACTCCGGCTCCACCTTAGTGAATATCCACAGCTGCGGGTGACCTACGGCTTCGCAAGTAGAAACCCACTAGTGCTGAGGTTTTCCCACAGCTGTGGGACCTTCCCCCATGTTAGTGAATCCTGCCCTTAGTCTCTGACAATTTTATGTGCCTCTATTAGATCTCCATCTCCATGAGCAAGCTGTGTGCACTTTTTTTTTAGTTAAGAATCTGATGGAGTGTAGGACTTCTGTGATGTCTATGGCAGAAATGACAGTCACAGGCTGATTTTCAACTCTGCTTTCAATCCTCCATAAACTGCTCTAAATGCTTCTTCATTTTCAATAAAATCAAATAAATCTGACTTAGGTATTGGCACTGTCTGTTCTTTGTACCTAACTTAACTAGTGAACTGACTTCTGATGGTCTTTGGACAGGCATGCTCCTAAAAAAGGAAAAACTTTACCTGATCCTAGTAGAGCTGGGCATTTAGCCCAACCTGCAACCCCCCCCACTACACCCCTGATGGAATCACAGTCACCAATCATGCTAAACCCTGCATTTATCTGACACTAACAGCCCAACTGCTTTCACTTTCACGTTCCCTGATCCCATTCAATAGCAGAGAAACTGTTCTGTGCATGCAGGATGTCATCTTAATTGCGATTGCTAACAGACCATGGAAACTGTAAAAACAGACATTTTTCAAATGTAAATAGCTTAAAAAATACAAAACCCACAAGCATCAACACCCCTTCTCCCTCAGGAAATCCTTTCACATCAATCCCTAAAGCCATACACGATTTCAGAAATTAAAGATGTATAGTTTTTTGTCTAGAGGAGAGTAAAAATTCAGAAAAAAAGATACAGTTGAAGTCAACGGGAAATAACACAGCTTTTTCACACATTAATATCTCTACAAATACTAAATAGATTTACATGAGACTTTCAGGGATTGTGGATTGTGTCATATACAACAAATACTGAAAGGTTCATGTAAATCTGTAAAACCATCTTTCTACAAGAAGCAAACAAAAACTTTACTTCAGCATAGAACTCATCAGCCACCCTAACTATAGTGGCACTACAGCACAACTATAATATGTTTCCATTTCCCATCACTTTCTATCTATCTCCATGGAGCATAGTATAAAAAGTACCTGTTGCAGAACTCAGTAATAGAAATTTTAACTAGCAGACACATTTCAAAAATTTGAAGTGACACTGCTGTGCACTTTCAAAATGATGTCACTGAAAGCAGGACTATCTATTAAATTGTCAGAAATAACAATGCACATACTGTTTATATAAATATTTCTATTATTTAGGTTTTATCTGTGTAACCCCCCTACAAATGGGTGTTCCTGAAAAGTCTTCCTTGATCTTGCCTAAATGCTCACTGCCAGGTTAGTGTCCTGCATTTTAACAGTTTAAATGTGATTGCCAGAGAGCGTCTGTATAGCCTCTGTGCACTGTCTTTTTAAGAGCTGCCTGGATTGCAGTCATAAGTAATCTGAGATTGAGCTCTGTTGAAAGATGTAACTATTTGCTGAAAATCATTTAGAGTGATAGTGATAATGTAGTTTGTCTAACCTGCCTTCTTTGCAGCAAGGACTGTTTTGCTCATCTCCACTATCTTGGTCCTGGACTGCCAAATTGGACCAATCACTTCTGTTGGGACCTAAACTGGAGCCAGACTGCAGGAGCTGTCTGGAGTCAAAATAGTAGGGATTGTAGTGTTGGACTTTTTGCACCTTATGGCACCTGAAGGGGGAGCCTTTGTTATGACTGACAGGAGGATCAGCCAACTGAACCTTTTGGATCTTGGGGAAATTCCCAAGCTGCTTGCTGTTAGAGGCAGATCTAAGTTGGAAGCTGAAAAAGCACCAGCTCAAGACAGTTCGAACAACCGTCTACAAAGTTTCGTGCAGGAGAACTATGGAAAGGCCTGAGTTTTGTCCTGCATGTCTGCCTGCTGCCCTAAGAGGTAGAAGGGAATTATTTCGGACTAAATCCAAATTTGTGAGAAAGAAGTAAGCCACTGATTTTTTACCAGGCTCATACCTGAAGAAGATGAAAGATTTTGTTGAATGCGATCAGCCTGTCAGCATTTCCAGCTGCTTTTGAATCCCGGGTTTATGTAGAGATTTTGCAATTGTGACCGGAGAGCAGTTTGCTGGGTACAGTAGAATTTCCTTACATGTAATTGTGCTGTGTATTGAAAGTGGGTCATGATTTGGTTCCCCACTGTGTGAACTGTGTTCTGCTTGCTGGAAGCTTTATCCAGCCTAAACAGACTGAATCTGCATTCATCTCCATTCAGCCTGGCCATGCCACGCTGTCCCTGCCAGACTACCCTATTGCACAGAGAAGGGCACAGACGAGAGACCTGCCTGGGGATCAGCCCCCCTGCTCCATTCTTAAACAGGAAGAACACCTTGGTGATTTGTGTGGGCCCTGCTTCTCCTGGCACTCCAGATTAACCACCTGCTGTCTTGATTTTTGTCCAGCCTGTGTCCAGTCTTGAGTATCATGAGTAATCATCAGGGTAGCTCCCTGCAATGACTGCCTAATCTAAAAGTGTGTCATCTGATTGTCTTGTTGTTTTCTTTTCATGAACGGAGCCCTCCAGCTCTGGATTACAAATTGTATGTGTTGTGCATGTTGTTTTTCTTCCATCACAGGGCCCCAGCCAGCTGCAATGTTCCTGGCTAGCCCACCATTCTCCATCTGGGTACCCAGGGTGTGTTACTGTTTATGGATCCTGAAGTGCATGCATAACTGTTTGATTGATACAGCCTTTAAGCAAATTAACCTGATTACTCCCCTCCCATGTTCAAGTCCCTTAAATAAATCAGATCTAACTCTTTTTTGCCTTTACCCTGATTGTGGTTCCAGTTTGTGCAAGAGTACTGTGCGGCTGTTATTTGCAGTGTATAACCTTGTTTTAGAGGGGGTTCCCAGGGCCGAGCCAGAGGAAAGCCCTGGTGGTAAGTGCAAACAGTGTGGGTACTTGTGTGGTGTATCAGGGGTATTGTGAAAGTGATTATTGTGCATTGTTCCAGCCACTAGTAAGGAAAGAGGGGGGTTACAGTGTCCTGGAGGGCTGTGCCCAGGTTAGCTTGACCACTACCTACCATGACTTCTGGCTGGAGGCACCCGTTTCAGAACTCAGGCCCCTTAACCTGCTACTAGCCAAGCAGGCAGGGTAGTAGCCTTTGGGATAGTGCCACCTAGGGGTTACATTTTGGAGGCACCACTGGGATTGTGTGCCTTCTAGTGGCCAAAAATTATGAATTATTGTTAAAGATTAATAGCTACCCCAGTAGAAATAGCTGTACACCACTTGGTGGGGTGGTGTACTGGGCAGGAGATTGACCCCAAAATGTTCTGCTTATACTGGATATTCTCCTGGGTACCAGTAAGGACACTGTAGAGGGAGTACTCTCCACAGTTGAACATTTAAAAAACTCTGTGGTGGTGGGTCAACAGGCTGATTTGATCGCCAAAACTTTCATAGCTTTAGTAGAGTGCAGTGACCTTGTGGACAGCTTTAACGTGCCACCGACAATTGCCCCATAAGGGGTTCCAGCTGCCTGGAGAGTGATAACAAAAGACAGTAAAGACCCTGGGGAGGATGATCTCCTACCATTATCTGAGACTTTTGAGAAGAAATTTGCTAAGTTGTTGCTGGAGGAAGGGAAAACCATAGAGGATTGTAAGAAACTATTCCTGCCACCTGGCAGTGTTCCTTCCCAAACACCCCCTCCAACTCCAGCACCTGTTACTGCCCTGCCTTCAGTGCCCATGCCAATGCTGGCCTCTATATTTGAACCTACCATTAGTCATGACTCCTACCAAAGGCTGAGAATCTTCTCGGGCACCCTCCCCACTCCCCAGGGAGAGGATGACTGGGAGACCTGAATAGACTATGTTGCCCTCTAGTACTTGAATGACAATGCTCAGAAGCAGAGAAATGAAAGAGGTTGAGTGAGAGCCTCTGAGGTCCTTCCCTGGCTATCATCCATGCCAAGCGGGCCAATAATCCTGAAGCAACTGCACAGCACTGTCTTGATGCATTGGAGAATGTGTATGGGAGCCCAGATTCAGATGAGGATCTGTAGTGGAGAGTAAGAAACGCTCATCAGTACCCAGGGGAGCCATTGTCTGTGTATGTACCTCGGCTTGAAAAGCAGCTACAAGAGTGCCTCAGTAAGGGTAGTTTGCCATCAAATGAATTAGATTAAACTAGGTTGGACTGGATCCTTAAGTCTGCTCTGTTTTCAGAATTGTTACTGCTTCAGTTGCGCCTTGCCACCTGGCTGGAATTGCCCCCCTCCTATGACGAGCTAATGAAAGAAATTTGGGATGTTGAGCAAAGGTGACCCCATGGGGGAATTGCACCCATATCTGCTGCTGCTGCACAAGTGACCAAGAATGATCAGCCAAGTGAGGCTCAGGGGCAAAAGTCGGCACCTAACGAGCACTCTGAGAATGCAAAGGACTTCCCGCCGTGGGCCCAGCATTGGAAAGACGAGCTACTAAAGGAAGTTTGAGAGTTGAAGATGGTGCCTCTGCAAGTGTTTCCTCCGTGGAACAAGACTCTGGTCCCTTTCAGGATGTGACTACCATAGGGTGGGGGTGCACCCTCAGGCATCCGCTACCGAGGGTGGCTCCAAGCCTGAGATCACCAGATTGATTGCCACTGTAAAGGAACTGTTAAGACACTTTGCACCACTCTCACCACTGCAAGCAGATTCTAGACCCCAATCTTTTACTACAGCTTCAGTTCCTCATACGATGTTCTCTCCCAGGATGACCCAAGAGTCTATCATTTGTCACAACTGTGGAAAGGATGGCCATATGAAAAGAGAATGCCAGTCTCAGAAGGACTTAGAAAGAGTAGTAAACAGACTCCAAGGGGAGCTTCGAAAAGCAAATCAATGGTCAAGGGATGCCTGAAATGGCTGCAGTGAGGGTTCGAGAAACCCTAACTCAAATCTCTTTGTGGCTAAATTGTCTGTCCAGGCCTCTGCAACTGCCTGTCCAGATTGGACCAAATAGTGGGCCTTTCAATGGAGACTACAGTGACTGTGAATGGTATTCATAATTGGGCTGTGCTTGACAGTGGGTTACAAGTGACCATTGTATTCCAGGACTGGTATGACAAACACTTATCTGATGTGCCTTTGCAATCCCTGGAAGGCCTACATGTGTGGGGCCTGAGTGATAAGTCTTATCACTACATAGGGTATGTCCACCTCTGGTTGTCTTTTCCTGCAACTGTAACTGGTATAGAGGACCGAGTAGAGACATTGGCCCTACTGTGTCCCCCCACTGGACTGCATGATGAGGTCCCCCTGTTAAATGGGACAAATGCCCATATGTTTGGGAGACTGGAACAACTCTGTCATGAGAAACAAGGGCGGCAGACTGGGAGGGCCCTGAGAATTCCAGCTCTGATCAAGAGGGCCTATGATTTGCAACAAAAACCCGAGGAAGTGAACCAAGATGAACTGGTGGGGATTGTGTGGAAGAAGGATCCCAATTCAATGGTACTGGCCCCTAACGCCCAGAGTATCATTCAAGGGGAGGTCCGCCTCTGGAAAGATGCCAAGAACAAAGTACTGATGTTGGATGCACCAGGCAATGGAAAATTGCCAGAAGGATTATGAGTTGAGCCCAGCATCTTGCCTGCTTGTGCCCATGCCTACGCATGACAAGTGATGGTCCAGATTCACAATGTGTCAGATCAAGAGATCCAGGTGAGCAGAGGGTGCACCCTAGCTATAGTACACTGCACAGACACTGCAGTATTGCCCAGCAACAAGCACCCTGGTGAGAAATAGAGAGTGACCCCAGACTTGTTTGACTTTGGTGACTCCCCATTGCCAGCTGAATGTAAGGCTAGAATTAGCAAGAGACTTACCCAGAGAGACCAAGTGTTTTCATTGAAGGAATTGGATGTGGGATGTGTCTAGGGTACGGAGCATCACACACACCTGCATGACGAACAGCCATTTTGAGAGAGGTCCTGATGCCTAGCCCCAGCAGACATAGATGATGTGAGAAGACACCTGCAGGAAATGCTCTCTGCTGGTGTGATACAAGAATCCAGGAGTCAATATGTCTCTTCCATTGTGGTTGTGCATAAGAAGAATGGGTCTGTGAGGATGTGTGTTGATTATCTAACCCTGAACCAGTGGAGCATCCCAGACCAATACACAATGCCTCATATACAAGGTGCCCTGGATTGCTCGAATGGGAGCAAATGGTTCCAGTTTTGGATCTTTGCAGCGGATACTACCAGATCCTGATGGCCCCTGAAGACCATGAGAAAACAGCCTTCATCTGTTTGTTGGGGTTCTATGACTTTCTGAGGATGCCACAGGGGATATTGGACACCCTGGCCACCTTTCAGTGACTGATGGAACTTGAAGTGAGAGATATGAATTTGCTGGAATGCCTGGTGTACTCGGACGATGTCATTGAGTTTGGGAGTACCTTAGAGGAGCATGAGAACTGACTGTTTAAAGTCCTAGACTGATTGGAAGACTTCAGCCTCAAGCTGTCTATTGACAAGTGCCAGTTTTTCCAAACCTCCATGAAGTATAGTATCTACAAAAGGGATAGAGACTGATCCCAGTAAGGTTGAAACACTGACTACTTGGCCCCATCCCCATAATCTGAAAGCACTAAAACATTTGTTGGGGTTCTGTGGCTACTACCGCAGATTCATAAAAGACTATTCCAAGGTGATTCACCCACTCTTGAACCTTTCCCAGGGTTACCCTCCTACCAATTGTAAGTACAAAAAAGGGGCAGTTAAAGAACCAGAAAAAGTATGCTTCAACCCAGATGAAATCTTTGGGCCACTCTGTATGCCCTACATTGAAGCAGCCTTCCATGAGATCATATACCAGCTCACCCACGCCCCATCCTCACCTATGCTGACCCCACCAAACCCTATGTGCTGCATACGGACGTTAGTCTGCAGGATCTAGAAGTGGTGCTGTATCAAGACCATGAGGATGGCCTAAAACCAGTAGCTTTCACCAATAGGAGCTTGAACCTATCTGAACAAAACTACCCTGTGAATAAGTTTGAGTTCCTTGCATTAAAATGGGTCATCATTGGCCAGTTTTATGAATACCTCTATGGGGCAAAGATATTGGTGAAGACTGACAATAACCCATTGACCTATGTACAGACATCCGCTAAGTTAGATGCCACTGGACACCGGTGGCTTTCTGCATTATCAATCTATAATTATGCTGTTGAATACAGACTGGGCCTGAACCATATTGATGCTGATGCCCTATCACGAAGGCCCACTTCCAAGAGTGATTGGGTCAGGCTGTCTGAACATGGCATTCGAGCATTGTGCCAAAAGTTTGATAGAGATGAACAGATGTCTGCAGACACAGTGGACTGTTTAGTAGATTGCTTGGGCCCTTCTGACACCTGCATACCAGCTGCTTATTGCCACTTCTCTGCTCTAGATATTAGTGCACTACCTCAATTTGACAATGACAGCATTCAGTGGCCTCAATCTCAAGATCCTATGATTCAGCCAGCACTTGATGCCCTGTGTGTGGGGAAAGATGTGTCTAAGTTATGTTCCACTGACTTGCGAACTGCTTTATTGTTTAAAGGCCCCAGATTGAAGTTGCTCAATAAATGTTGTATAGAGAGACAGTAGATCATAGTGGCAAAGTAGCCAAGCAACAATTGGTCCTGCCCAAGGCCTTTAAAGATTTGGTACTGAGGTCCCTCCACAATCACATAGAAGAAGAAGAAGAATCAGCAGTTATATAGCGCTTTTCATACATCCAAAGTGCTTTACAAGCAATGCTAGACTGGTAGTGAAGTGACTGAATGTGTGGTGGCGGCCATATCGCACATCATCACCCAAATACAGCCTGGATAATTGCATGAACCAGTTTATGGGAAGGGGAATGTTGGCCAGGACATCGGGAATGTTCCCTACTCTTTGCGAAGAGTGCCCTGGGTTCTTTTACTTCCACCTGGACACCCACCAGAATAACACCAGGATGGGCAGAAGGGACCTCGGTTTAACACCTCATCTGAAGGACGGCACACCCCAGCAGTACAGCACCCCCCAATACTGCACTCAGATGTCAGCGATTTTTAGGTGCAAGTCCAATCCCAGTGTGGGACAAGAACCCACAACCTTCTGGTCCAGAGGCGGATGTGCTACCAACTGAGCCACGCTGACACCTGGCACCTGGGGCACCTCGATACTGACAGAAACCTTGGCCTGGTACAATCTTGGTTCTACTGGCCCAAATTGGGGGCTGATGGTGAGCACCATGTAAAGACTTGTAGTCACTGCCTGCAAAGAAAAGCCCTGCCTCAGAGGGCTGCCCCCCTTGTTAATATTACTACCAGTACCCCCATGGAACTAGTCTGCATAGACTTCTTGTGCTTAGAACCTGATCAGCGGAACATTGGCAATGTGTTAGTGGTTATGGATCATTTCACACAGTATGCACAAGCTTTTCTCACCAAAGATCACAAGGCATCTACCATGGCCAAGGTGCTAGTGGAAAATTTCTTCATCCACTATGGTGCCCCCCAGCGGATCCACTCTGTCCAGGGTACAGACTTACAGAGTCAACTAATCAAAGAAATGCTCTGTCTCTGGGGGGGTGCAAAAGTCAAGAATCACGCCCTATCACCCGAAGGGAGACCCTCAACCAGAACATTTTAACTGCACCCTTCTAGATATGCTGGGCACCCTCCAGCCAAAAGACAAGCATAAATGGAGCCAGCAGATTAGCACCTTGGTTCACGCATACGATTGCACAAAAAATGATGCTACAGGATTCTCCCTTTACTGCCTCATGTTTGGGAGAGAGGACCGGCTGCCAGTTGATGTCTGTTTTGGGGTCTCGCCAGATGGGGTCCGTGTCAAAATCTACTTGCAATATGTACAAAAACTGAAAGCTCAATTGAACCATGCCTATCAACTGGCCCAGACAATGGCCACCAAGAGAAATCTAGCCAACAAAGAGAGGCATGATAAAAAAGTAAAGGCTCAAGAGATTCAATCTGGAGACCATGTGTTTTTACGCAATTTGGGACTACATCTTAAACACAAAACTGCTGATCAGTGGCACCATCTTCTCCATGTAGTTGGAAATTTGGATGATTTATCTGAGTACAAGGTGTGTCAAGAGAGTAACTCCAAAGCTGTCAAGACCATGCACCATAATCACTTGCTACCTATCGGCCAAGTCATGATTGAGGCTGAACCCCCAGAAATTGAGCCCCCTGGGCCAGTGACTCATGCTGCTGCAAGAAAGAGACAAAGTCAACCTACCCCAGTGGTCACAGATTTAAGGTGTCCTCCGCAGCAGGCCCAGAATGATAGTGACTGTCAGTCCACTTCTTATGAAAGTGAGTGCGACTATGCCTATTACCCCTCTTATGAACTGAGTCAGCTGTTTTGAGGTAATGCCCTGATTAATTGTGGGGATGCAGCTGGGCCTTCTGGACTGCCTAACCCCCTGGCTTTGTCCTTGAACCAATGCTCCCTGAAAGTGGAGTGCAAAGTATCACATCTGAAGATGCTGAGTCTCTGTGTATTGTGGAACTGTATGATTTGCCTGAAGGAGGGGCTGATGGTTTGAGTCTTTCTAGTGACATACCAGAACTTGGAGAACATTATGAGAGTGCTGACAACACCCCTTCAGTGCATCAATGTTTGATTGTACCTGAGCCTTCGCAAAATGAGTCAAGTGTTATAGAAACAGAGCCTGCAGAGCAAGGAGCTGACAGTATCCCAAGTTTGGATGTTCCCATCCAGGCAGAGCCACCCTTCACAAGTGATGAAAGCCCCAAGAGTGTTGCTGAAGGTACAGAGACTGTGGTTGTTCCCCCCAGAAAGACTGGCCAAGCTGTCAAGCCAGTATTGTGTTTCAGCTATGATTCTCTGGGAGGCCTGTGGACTTGCCTCTCCATGTAGTTCACAAAGGTGTTTATGTTTCACCAAGCTCACTGCCCAAACTGAGCTTGATGGCTCATTCCAGGTTACATGTTCTGCCCTCTCACCATGGTGTCCCTGGCCCATGCAGAACCAAGTTAGCTGATAGGGAAGGGCCCCCTCTTGCATTGTTCAAGGTACAAGAAGTTATTACCTGATTTAGTATAGTAATGTTCAACTGACTTGAGTGAAATATGCCTAATGTATTGTCAGAATGGACAAAGTATTGGGAAATGTAGTGAATATGTATAGTAAAGTAATAAGTTTATGTTAACTGATGCATGATGGTACAGACTTGATGCAGATGCCAAGTTTTCTCCAGGCAGGGAAGGGTGTAACCCCTCCCTACAAATGGGGGTTCCCAAAAAGTCTACCTTGAGCTTGCTTAAATGCTCACTGCCAGGCTGGTGTCCTGCGTTTTAGCAGTTTAAATGAGATTGCCAGAGAGTGCCTGTATAACCTCTGTGCACTGTCTCTTTAAGAGCTGCCTGGATTGCAGTCATAAGTAATCTGAGAGGGAGCTCTGTTTAAAGATGTAACTATCTGCTGAAAATCATTTAGAGTGATAATGATAATCTAGTTTGTCTAACCTGCCTTCTTTGCAGCAAGGACTGTTTTGTTTATCTGCACTATCTTGGTCCTGGACTGCCGAATTGGACCAATAAGTTCTGGTGGAACCTAAAATGGTGCCGAACTACAGGAGCTGTCTGGAGTCAAAATCTGTAGGAATTGTAGTTTTGGGCTTTTTGCACCTTTTGGCACCTGAAGGGGGAGCCTTTGTTGGGACTGACAGGAGGATCAGCCAACTGAATCTTTTGAATCTTGGGGAAATTCCCAAGCTGCTTGCTGCTAGAAGCAGATCTAAGTTGGAAATTGAAAAAGCAACAGCTCGAGACAGTTCAAACAGCCAACTGTGTAGTTTCGTGCAGGAGAACTGCGGAAAGGCCTGAGTTTTGGCCTGCATGTCTGACTGCTGCCCTGAGAGGGAGAAGGGAATTATTTCGGACTAAATCCAAGTTTGTGAGAATGAAGTAAGCCACTGATTTTTTACCAGGCTCATACCTGAAGAAGACAGAAGATGTTGCTGAATGCAATCACCTGTCAGGATTTCCAACTGCTTTTGAATCCCTGGCTTGTGCAGAGACTTTGAGATCGTGACCAGAGAGTGGTTTGCCTGGTACAGTAGAATTTTCTTACACGTAAATGTGCTGTGTATTGAAAGTGGGTCATGATTTGGTTCCCCACTGTGTGAACTGTGTTCTGCTTGCTGGAAGCTTTATCCAGCCTAATCAGACTGAATCCTCGTTCATCTCCATTCGGCCTGGGCCATGCCACGCTGGCCCTGCCAGACTATCCCACTACACAGAGAAAGCCACAGATGAGAGACCTGCCTGGGGATCAGCCCCCTGCTTCACCCTTGAACAGGAACGATGCCTCAGTGATTCGTGTGGGCCCTGCTTCTCCTGGCACTCCAAGTTAACCACCTGATGTCTCAATTTTCATCCAGCCTGTGTCCAGTCTTCAGTATCGTGAGTAATCATCAGGGTAGCTCCCTGCAACAACAGCTTAATCTGAAAGTGTGTTGTCTGATTGTCTTGTTGTTTTCTTTTCACAAATTGAGACCTCTAGCTCTGGATTACAAATAGTGTGTGTTGTGCATGTTGTCTTTCTTCCATCACAGGCACCCAACCAGCTGCAATGTTCCTGGCTAGCCCACCGTTCTCCATCTGGGTACCCAGGGTGTGTTACTGTTTATGGACCCTGAAGTCCATGCATAACTGTTTGATTGATACAGCCTTTAAGCAAATTAACCTGATTATACCCCTCCCTTATTCAAGTCCCTTAAATAAATCAGATCTAACTCTTTTTTGCAATTACCCTGACTGTGGTTCCAGTTTGTGCAAGAGTACTGTACTGCTGTTATTTGCTGTGTATAACCTTGTTTTACAGGGGGGGTCCCCAGGACCGAGACAGAGGAAAGCCCTGGTGGTAAGTGCAAACAGTGTGGGTACTTGTGTGGTGTATCAGGAGTATTGTGAAAGTGATTATTGTGTATTGTTCTGGCCACTAGTAAGGAAAGAGGGGGGTTACAGTGTCCTGGAGGGCTGTGCCCAGGTTAGCTTGATCACTACCAATGCTGATCTCTGGCTGGAGGCATCCGTTTCAGAACTCAGACTTCTTAACCTGCTACTAGCCAAGCAGGCAGGGTTAGTAGCCCTTGGGATAGTGCCACCTAGGGGTTACATCTGCACTTCAAACAGTTTTTTACTGTCTATCTTGGTCACATCAAAGAAAACCTACATTCTGCCACTTGCTGAATGAAATTAATTTCCATTATTTTCTGTGAAAATATTCCTGATAGAAATAATCACAGCGTTTAGAAGTAAACAGCAGAAAAAAAGGGTACAGTGCACTTGTCAGACTGAGAGATGCAACATTACTCAGATGGCTAAAATCATGGCTTTATGACATACCGTCATCAGTGTCTTACTGATCCTTAAAGGGACAATGCCACCTTTTGGTAAAAGTTCTATTGTGTATGTAACCAAGGAGTCTTTAGTTATCTATACACTTACTAATGCCATACATCCTCCATGATTAGTATGACATTTTATAAAATGATTAAACAAAATGAATTCAAAGGGACCCGAGCTTATGCTCCACTGGTCAATGCCCCTATATGTCCATGGTTTCAAAATTGCATTGAATCATGCATTAACTCATTTATGAATGAGTTGGCCATTTTTTGCTGCACAGTTGACTTTTACATTATATGAAACATTGTTGTGAATTGACCTTGGCAATGTTATTCTTCTTTAAAAATGAGCATTCTAGCCAATTGAATTTGATGATTGTAAAGTGAAGTTGTGGCTCCAGGCATGCTCATCAGTGTGGATGGGTCAGTGGGTTAGAAGGCTTGTTTTTAAAGAAAAAAAACATTGGCGAGTTTAGTGCACAACATAGTTTCATATAATGTAGTAATCCACTGTGCCACAAAAATGACTAACTCATTTACAAACATCTTAATATGCGATTTGGCACAATATTTAAATAGTGGACACTCAGGAGCATCAGCCAGTGAAGCATTACCTTGAGTCACCTCGAATTAATTTTTTTAACAAAAAATCAAGATGTACAGATTTTGTGCTAATCATGGAAAATGTATGCCATTTGTAGGCATATAAGGGGCAAAGGTCCTATGATTACATACACAAAAATTGTCTCAAAAACTGACAGTGTCCCGCTCAGTAAAACCCAGATTCCTCCTGTGCAAGTAATGGGTCATCATTTAATAATATTTAAATATACAGTTTTTTAATTATATATTTATGATGCGTTTCCCCTGTTGTTCCTGTCCCCCCCTGCCCTTACATCCTTGGTGCTAGTGTGTGCATATGGAGGCATGCGCACACCATGCACTGTGGGATGCCCCACCCTAGCAGTCACCCGACACCCGCCTGTGCAAACGCCGGGCCTCCACCCAGTCATGCCAGGACTGTAGGAGAGTGACCCCCCTCCCAGGAGGAGAGTCTCTGCTCGATTCTGCTCCCTTCCTTCCCCTCCATGCCAGCACACCGACGACCCAAGGTAGTTCACTAACTCGGGTCATCGGTGTGTTGCAAGGTGTGGCATCCAGCACTTCAACCTTCAGCACCACTGGACTGGCTATAAATTCACAGTTTAATAATATGCAGTATATTTTTTATTATATTTTTTATTCCACCGTCACCAGTGCTGCCCTCTTCTGTCCTGACTCACAGACTTGTCTCATCGCTTCTCCGGCACTTACAGTACCTGCAAGCGCCTGTGCCACAGTGCACCTCCTACTCTGCAATGGATTCTTCAAGGGTTGTTCAGCTGCCCCTCCAGCTCTTTAAGGAGGAAAGAATGACCAGTTAGGAGGGCCTGAGAGTAAGAAAATAACTGGCATCATCTTGCATTTTTTCTGGTTATTGTTTCTTGTTTTCACTCTTCCACCCAGATATTGACAATGTAGCCCCACCGGCTACATTGTGAGTCTTTGATCTGCCAGACTATCACTTAATTTTATTAAATATGCTTCACTATTTTTGAGAATCAGGATGTGCGAGTTTGGTGAGAGTAAGACAAGGTCGATCTCTCCCCCATCCTGTTACTGCATGAGCATGAATGGGAATCCCTCACTAATATATGCATGTTTATAAGGTACCCCCCCTCCCCAGAATGGCAGTTTGAAGGGCAGTCAAAAGCATAGAAAAATCATCCTGCTCATTTATCCTGGCTGTCGCCTGATAAATCCTAAATAACACTTCACTTCATTTTTTTTTATTCCACAGCATGATATAACTTTAAAACACACTGCCCAGTTGAAAAGAAAAAGAAAAAAAACATTATACCCACAGACTGGGGTCATGTTTTAATTACTGACCATTAAAACTGTTCTGCACATGGGGGGCATTATCTCAAAGCCCGATTGTGACCAAACTGTGGAAACCAAAGCAACACACATTTATTAAAATTGATCAGCTTAAAAACTTCAAAACTCTCAAACATCAAACACATCTAGAAAATCCTTCCCCATCAATCTACACAACCCCACAAAATGCCACAGTTTAAGGATTTCTACTTTTTTGTCTAGACAAGGGCAAACATTCAGAAAAAAAACACAATTGAAATCAATGGAAAAACTGTATTTTTTTCATTCGTCGATATCTGTAAATATTCTGAACCAATTTATATAAACCTTTCAGAGTTTGTTGGGTCTTTCATAGACAATAAATCCTGAAAGTTTCATGTAAATCTGTAAAACCATGCTTCTGCAAGCAGCAAATAAAAAATTAAATTTAACATAGAATTCACCAGCTACCCTAACTATAGTACAGTACATGATAGTCGATTATAAAATGAAAAAAAAGACTAAGTTACAAAAATATTGATCACTATAGATGAATTATTCTTAACAAATATTATACAAAATATTATGTTCGTAATTAATTGCAAACTGTTCTTTAGAATCCAGTATGAATACTTTTATCAATAGGTCTTAAGTGTAAAGAAAGGGGACATAGTAATGATTGTTATTCAACATACTGGTTTCCAAGAAAAAAAAGTACAATTGTTTGCTAAATGGATACTTGACCTACAAACATTGACATGCTGTTAGCAACTAGGGCTGGGGAAACTTTAACTTTTGGTGGTTGAATGCTGGTGAAGTTAAGATGCATTACAGCATAGTGGTTAAGGGCACTGAGCTGCAAACTTGGAGACATGGGTTTGAATCCTGTCAGTTCCTACTTGGATACTGTGTGATACTGAGCAAGTCACTTAACTTTCTTGTGCTTCCAGGTCGCACCTGGAAACAAATTCTTGCTTAGTGTGTTTACAGTCCTGTGCCTTTTAAAGAAATGTGCCAATTTTAAGATTTTTCTTTAAGGGATCACGTCATGAGCTAGAGGAGAGAGGACGTCCTGAGTGCAGCTCCCGGGCCTTCACTAGTTAATCTATATTTAAATTAAAAGTAAGGGCTCAATCGGGTAATTCAACTGAGTGGGGAAGATTCCCTAAGCTTCGTTGCCTCTCAAAGGGGAAAAAAAAGGAGCAGTTAAGAAGTAATCTGCCTGGTTTCGGTGGCGATCGGAAGAGGCCTAGCAGGATGACTGAGATGGAATGTGGAGCCTCAGAGCCCTGTCAGCTTGGGTTCCGGCAGTGAAATGCCAGAAACCCCTTTCACCTGTGCCAGAGGACCAGGACGATGGGGAGAGCATGGAAAGAGGAGAGAAAGTAAAAACAGAAGACATTCTGGAGATCATGCAAATGCTGCAGGGTTTAGTTGCAGATTTTTCCATTGTCAAACAGACTCTGAATGCATTGGCGAGAAGAATGGGAGATTTGGAGGCCAGAGTTTCATCGCAAGAGAAGAAATCCATAGGGATAGAGCAAGAAGTGGTGGTGCTAAGAAAACAAGTTAAAAAGCTGGAATATCGTATGGAGGATCAAGAGTCGTGTAGCAGAATAAATAATTTAATTATGGCAGGACTCCCTGAAAAAATGGAGGGGGTGGACTGTGTAACTTTTATGCAGGATCTGTTGATGAAGCTGTTAGGCCCAACTCCGTATGGGGAGGCTTACAATTTAGAAAGAGTGAATCGGGGACTTAGACCCACCCCCTCCCGGGAGCTCGCCCTAGGGTATTGATCATGAGGTTTCTCAATTATAAAGAAAAAGCATTTGTACTTAACAAAGCTAAGCAGTCCAAAAGTCTGCAGTGGAATGGGGTGACTTTATGGCTGTTCCAAGACTAAACTCCTTCCATTAGAGAGCGACAGAAAGAATACTCGGATATTAAAAAGAAGCTTTATCTGGCAGGGATCAAATTCCGGGTGCAGTATCCAGCGACCTTAATTGTGAAGTTCCAAATCGGGGACAAAAAATATCTAACAGTGCAGGATGCTCTGGAGGGCTTGAGAGTTGAGCTTCCATCGCTCTTTAAATCTCCGACTTGATGGACCTGGTAGTGGTATGGGGGAAAGTAAACTCATCTGGACAAAACATAGGGCATATGAAAATGTTATGTGTTGATTGAATTTATTAAGGGTTGTTAAAGCAAACAAAACTTTGCATATGTTTTTGAGTTAATATAGCTCTGGGTTAAGAGGGGGAGGAAGAGATGTTGAGATTTACAGTGAGGCAATGGGGGTTTTGGTTTGTAAATATAATGGAAGCCTCCCTTTCCAGGGCTTATACGAGTGGCAGTCAAGTGATTTGAGGGTACAGCCACTAGAGGTCAGATGTGAATTTGTTTACCTTCAAGCCAGGGAACTTCAGAAACGAAGGTGGAAGGTTTATCTTTGGGATATGGAAATCCAGGGGAATAACTACTCAACTGAAGCACGGGAGAAGCAGAAATGACTAATATTTAGGCTACCCTATTTGTTGAGTAAGGTGGGGCTCTCATATTACAGACCAGCCCTCATACCCGGAGCGGTGGTGGGGGGGGGGAAGGAAGAGGAAGAGGAAGCTCTCTCTGGAGTAACTAAGGGAAGCAACTACATAAGTCAGCTACCTGGGTAGTACAAGGAAAAGAGATATATTCGGCAAGGGAGAGGGTCATTTGGCGGGGGGGGAGTGCTGGTATGGGGTGAAATGGTTGATCGCGTGCGAAGTGGGTTATGACTGCAACCCTCCATTATGTATTAGGGCATGGCGAAGGACCACCAGGCAGACTAGCTTGATGCTGATATAAACTGGGATCATCAGTTACAGGAATGTACTTCCCTCTGGTCGATGGCGGTTGGGAGAAGGTGAGGGAGGAAAAGTAAGATGGAGGGGGAATAAAAGAGAGAGAAAAAGAGGGGAATTTCCTTTCTGTTTAGATAGGGATGTTGAGGGTGAGCTGGAAGAGGGGGCTAGGGGGGCACTCAGGAGCTGGCTTAGTCATGGATCATCAAAGTTTCAGGAGGGCGATCAGAGGATCGGGGAAAGGGGAAAGGGGGGAGGGAGGGGTAAAAGAGAAGAGAGAGAGTCCACCAATTGGGATCAAGATATTCGCAGACCATATTGAAGTGATGGAAGCAGGAGTGTATATGTATAATGTCACAAATTAAAATCATTTCTTGGAATGTAAAAGGCCTTAGGGGTAAGAGAAAAAGAATGGTGATTCTGAGACACATTCAACGACTGGGGGCACAAATTGTGACTTTACAGAAGACTCATCTTTTAACAGAGGAACTAGATCTGCTAAAAAGAATGTGGGTGGGTCATGTGTTTGGAGTAGGGAATACAACATCCTTGGGAGGAGTAGCCATATTAGCGGGGAAGACGTGTCCATATGTGGTAAAAAGGGCAGTAATAAAAGGGTACAACAGGGGAATATTTTTCTCGGGATCTTTTCTGGGGTCAGAATTGTCAATTGCCTCTATTTATGGCAAACCCCACCTAACCTGGAATTGTTTGCTTCGCTGGAGGCAGAAGTAGTCGGGTTGCCAACACATCCAATCGTACTAGCAGGGGATTGGAACTTGTGTTTAAATAACTGGGAAGATAGGAATCTACCCTCTAAGAAACCCCCATCCAGGGCGCAGGAAGCTATGGGGCGCTTTTTGGAGGACACTGCACTGGTAGACCCTGTTTGGCTACATGGTAAGGGACCTAAGAGCATGACCTTTTTTTCAGGGGCCCACAAAATGCAATCCAGAATTGATTTTTTCCTGGTTAATCAGGAAGCATTGGTGGGTATAAAGGAGATGACTAGCCATAGTAGAATTCTATCTGATCACTCTCCGATACAGGCGACATGGAAACTAAAAGCTGTTCCCCCTAAACCATATAGGTGGAGATTGGACAAATCATTATTGTCTGATACTACATTGCACGGAAAGTTAGAGGAAGCTCTTAGTGAGATCATTAGGGTTCAGCTACCGACATTACAGGACAAGCAATTAACCTGGCCAACCTGTAAGGTTCTTTATTCAGGGATAGCTCAAAGACATGCAGCTAGAAGAAACAAACTTAGACAAGCTAGGGAGGAGTTTATTTCAGGGGTCATAGAATCTTTGGAGCCCTTAGAAGGGTCATCTGCAGAGTTGGATGCTGAACTTAAGGAATTGAGGGATGAGATGGTGGACTTGATTTATACTAATGTGGATTTTTGGTTGGAGAAAATTCATGACAAGTGCTTAATGCAGGGCGATGTGCCTGGCTGCCTTTTAGTGGCTAGAGTGAAAGAATGGGAAGCAGCACGAACGGTAAACTTAATAAAAGTAGAAGGGGAACGTATAACTGACCCCCAAGAAATGGCTGAGGCCTTCTCAGTCTATTATAAGGGGATTTATCAAGGGGGAAGGAGTGTTAGTAGGGAAGAAATACAAGCTTTTTTGAGGAATATACCCCTCCCAGTTCTAAATCATTCACAGGTTCAACGCCTAGCAGCTCCAATTAGTGAGGAGGAAATTTTAGATGTAGTAAAAGCATTGCTGAATGGTAAAACTCTGGGGCCTGATGGCCTCACAGCCAGGTTTTATAAATCACATACCCCAGCAATACTCCCTCTCCTCAAAGACCTATTTACCAGGATAATGCAAGAAGGGGTATGTCACCCACTGCTTTACCAAGCATACATCACCCTTATCCCAAAACCGGATAAACCAAAAGAGCTCCCCAAAAATTACTGATCGATTGCACTAATGAACCAGGATATCAAGATCCTGACAAGGATATTGGCCAATAGAATTCTGATTGTGTCGATTGTGGCCCCAACTTTAATTAGTCAGGTTAAGGTGGGATTTATGCCGTGCAGGGGGGCTCATGATGCACCAAGGAAACTACACCATATCCTTAACTATGCGGTGGATTCTCCGATATCTATGGCACTGATATCTTTAGACATGGAGAAGGCCTTTGACAGGGTCTCTCACCCTTTCCTTTTTGCCACCATGGAGAAAATGGGATTCCCTGAAGGCCTTCTCAGGGGAATTAAGAATTTATACGCAACCCCCACAGCTCGGGTGCTATGCAATGGATATCTGTCCCAGGAAATTAAATTAGAGAATAGGACCGGGCAGGGTTGCCCCCCTCCCCTATTTTGTTTAACATTTACTTAGAATCTCTACTACGGGGGAATAAACTTAGAACTTAAAATCCAGGGAATTCAAATCTGCGGGGAGGAACTCAAAATGTCTGTGTTTGCGGATGATATACTTTTGCATTTGCAGGATCCAGCTGAGGGTTTCAAACAGGCGTTGGAAATCGTACAAAGATATTCTGAGGTATCAAATTATAAATTGAATTTAAGCAAGACACAAATTTTACCCCTTACACCTCATACCTTTAGGGCAGACTTCGAACTTCTGCAGATAACTGGGCCCCTCAAGTAATTAAGTACCTGGGTATTTGGATCACTCCTAATGTTGAGGTGGGAGCAGAGGTTAACATGGAAAAACTATTAACCATAATCCAAGGAGACATCCTCAGATGGAATAAACTCCCTTTAATTTTACAGCTAGATTAGGACTGATCAAAATGAATCTGCTGCCCAGGCTGTTGTATCTGATTCACCTGGCTCCATATCTCTTTCCTCAGTCCTGGTTTTTATAAAAGTTAGAAAGCTGTTATCAGCCTTCCTATGGAGCTCAAAGCCAGCAAGGAAGAAACATATGGTTATGTGTATGCCACAGAAGGTGGGGGGCTTTAAGATGCCAGATCTTCAATTACACTATGTGGCAGGGCAGTTAGGAATAATGGGAAGGTGGAATGGATGTGGGGGGGTTTATGTACCAGTCTGGCTTCGTATGGAGAGACAGATTTTAAGGGAAATGGGGCTTTCCCAGGATGCATTGCTTTTTTCACACCCAGACAAGCTACCTACTAAAGTAAAGTTGACTCTGATAGCAATAACTGTCAATGAATGATGTTTTTTTTAATGCCTGCACAAAGGAGGGGACAGGAGAAGGCATGGGAACAACCGATAATGGGTAATCCGAATTTCCGGTTAGGGGGCCAAATTATTAAAAAACAGTGGGCTAGGCAGTTAGAGGGACTTAGTTGGTCGATTGTGTAAAAGAGGATAAGGTTATTCTTCCGCCTCAAAGTCAGGGCCTGCTCTTCTTTAAGAGGATCCAGATTATCAACTTGCTAAGCAGGGTAAAAAAAGGGATGGTAGATACCCAAAAGAAAGGGTTCAACTGGAGAGAACTAACTGGGGTAAATTTGGTAAATAAGCCAATTTCCCAAATCTACAGGATACTCTTAAAATTTCTGGACTCAAGATGCCCAATCCACATCCCATATTGGGATAAAATTATGGCCCCCCCAAGGCCTACTTGGAAGGATGTATGGAATAGTTGTTAATTTATAACTATACCTAAATTTGAGAATATGCAATTGTTCATTTCTTCTAATATGTATTATACTCCAGCAAAGCTATGTGCAAGGAACCTTATACAGACAGACCTATGCTTTAGGTGTAATGATAAACCGGGGGATATATTACATGTGATGTGGAATTGTGCCAAGATCTGGCCCTTCTGGCTTAAAATCAAGCAGAATATGGACCCCATCCTAGACTACTCAGAGTTTGTATTGCCTGAGGTTTGTGTGCTTGGGGACCTGTCTCAGGTTTCAGGGAACATGTCCAAGTACCACATATCCTTATTCACGGCCCTGGTCAAATCCTTTGTCTTGAGACATTGGAAAGACAGCCTTGTCTGTACTTATGACCAATGGGCAGGGGACCTAATGAGAACCCTGGGAAGGATATGAAAGCATATGTTTAATGAGGGTAAGATGGGATTATATAAAAAAAGGTGGCAGTCTTTGGAAGCTGTCTATTCTATACAGCTAATAGATACCAGGAGAGAGGGTCTGTCTGTTGGGGTAAGATCAGCGAATGAATAATAGTCTGAAAGTTTGCTTAATGGCTAAGCTCTAGTCATTGTTTGTATAATTGATATTTAGTGAGGAAGTACATTTGGTGTGATACTATGTAGGAATATATGGATCTGCGAAGTAGACAGGGGTGGGGGGACTCTCTCTCTTCTCTAGGGATGCAGCTATGGCTGTTAGTCTGACCTGGGTACGAGGGGTTAGCATAAGCTAAGTGTATTGGTAGGTGGGCAGTGGGCTATTAGACTCTATATATTTGAGCTAGTTGAATGCCCACTTCATTAGGGGGGTTGGACATGCCTCAGTTTGCCTATTAAAGGCAAGGTTACTTAATGTAGCTGTGTATGTATACAGTATCCGCAGCCAGTTTTGCGCTGGGGGACCAGGAGTAACTCTTTGGCTTATATGTGTGTGTGTCATTGTATGTCTTAAATGTTTGATAGTAAAACCAATAAAGATGATTTAAAAAAAAGATTTCTTCTTTAAAAGGGGCTTTGTTTTAGGACAAGTAACATTAACACATTTAAAAAAAATTACATTTCTCAAGTACATAGACTCATAAATATAAGACCCTATAACTTTAAAACTAGAAAACGAAATATCACCAATTTTGGTAGGTTGATAGAGCTTAATAATGAGTCTGTGTTTGTCAACATTCCAATGTCTTGTTAAAGAATGGTTAAGTTACAGACAGCTAAAAATTTCAAAATAACATCAGTATTTAATATCAAATCTGGAGCTTTAGTGAAAACTGTGGACCTGTGTAATAATTATGTGGAAGTCTTATCCATACATTTGCACCAGTCATACACTTGAGCTGACATTGTGAAGTAGAAAGGAAAAGACTGGGAAAAGTGGTAATAATGTAACATTCATTGGGGGCGCCATAGCAAAAGTACTGTGGTGCTCAGCATCTGGTACCCTTATGTCAATCTGTATTTTGATTGAAGAACAATCAAGAATAGTCAAGACCATTACAATGCACTTGCCTGCCTTCTTGCAATTTGCCAGATGACCTTTAGAGGTGAAACTCTAAATAGCTGGTGAAGGCACACATGCACAGCTTTATCTCTGTACAATGCCACCTGCTGACTCTTTAACAACCCTGCACATAACTATTTATATTTCTAGCATTTGAAAACAGTAGCATGATGTGACACAATGCATTACAACTAGTTGCAACTGAGGCCACTGTGATAGATGTATCTGAATATCTTTAATCATGATGGAATATGATACTGCATGTCATGAGTACAGGTTGAAGGCACTGAACATGTACTCCCTGGAGGAGAGGAGGGAGAGAGGGGATATGATAGAGACATACAAGTATCTTACAGGGAGGAACAGGGTGCAGGAATGCACTATTTTTAAGCGAAAAAGATGTTCCAGGACTAGAGGGCATGGGATGAAGTTGGAGGGAGGATGATTCAGAGGAAACGTGAGGAAGAATTTCTTCACAGAACGGGTGGTGGACAAGTGGAACACCCTGCCAGAGGAAGTGGTGGGGGCTGAAACAATCACGGGATTTAAGAATGCATGGGATAGACATAAAGGAATTGTGGAGGTCAGGGGTAAGGGGCAACAGACTTCTTGGAAAACATAAACTGAACTTAGAAACTTAAATGGGCAGACTGGGTGGGCCATAGGCCCTTATCTGTCGACACTGTCTATGTATCTATGTATGAATCTATGTCACTGTAGCAGGGGTGTTAGAGTAGCCTTGCAGGACCATGATGCTTGTGCTGGTAAGGTGATTTACCAGTCCACTGTGCAATCCAAATGAAGATGATCCATAGCCAAGCCAAGGTGGACAGCAGTTCTGCAAAGAGGAAGGAGTATGGTCATATCAATGGAAAGTGAAGTCAGAATAATTGAAACCACAGGATGGGAAGGTAGCGAATGTAAAGGTCATCAGCTGCTGGAGCGCATTGCATTTGTTCACCAAGGGAAGGGGAGCAGAGCTGAGTAGCAAAAGAATAGCAAGGCACATAAGGGCTGCAACAACAGTGATTGTGGTGCAACCAGTAAATCACAACAGTAACAAACAAACTACTGGCGCTAATCACCAAAGCAGAGATTAAGAATGCTAGATTTCAATCTGTAGTTGTTATTAGTTTATTGAAGAAGTGAGTGTACAGCAACAAATGACACTGTGATAAAAAGATGATACTGCATGTTAGTGGTGTACAGAATGTAGCTATATGTACCAGCCAGGTGTCGTAATAAAGGGTTTTTTAATGTCATTTAGCGCCGGTGCCTCCATTTTTATAAACCATTACCTGGTGAACCTGGGTTTGGGAGAAAACAGTTGCTTGGCATCAGGGCTAGGTTTGTACTTCTGGACAGGGGCACCCAAGTAACTCCAGACACATGAAGCAAGGACTGTGTATATCCAAACCAGGAGTGGGATTCTAAACTGGGGCTTTTATTCACTTACACACAGGAATACAAAGCAGGATGAACCCCATGGGGCTACACTCACTGGTTATGTAGAACTAAAGAGGTCAGAACACATCTTCTTCATCATCACAACAACTTTTACCCTCAGGTTCTGAACACACTGGGCTCTCAGCATGAACTGGTACTCTCTATCCTGGATTCCCTGTCATGGCCCTCGACCATCTCTGGTACGCTCTTCCATATGGCATGGACACTTTTGCTGGTGACTCCCTCTACCACACTTGAGCACTTCCAAGCTCTAATGAAAAACACACATCTTAATCCCACATCTGGGTACTTTCTGCAGATGCTGGCCAAGTGCCTGGGAGAAAGCTATAGGTGCCCAAAGTGAATCTGTGGAGGTAAATCTGGTTACTCCAGATGGGGGGCCTCCCACCTCTTGTCCCCAAATCCATATCCGGCCATTCATTTGAAGTCAACACCTTTCCTTTGAAACTCCCTATTTGTAGAATGCTATCTTGAAATGTATGTCACATTTAACAATCTACTGTGTCTGGTAACTAGTGTCCTGACTTGTAACATTCTTTAAGTGACTATGTCCATCCCTGTAGAACCCCACTGATTAGATGCATCTCAAGTCATACACATAATTTAAGTACTGTACTTGGCTGTCCTTTTCTGACTCACAATAGCAGATACTTAACCCAACAGTCTCGGTGAAAACATAGGCTCTCTGGCAGAGCAGACTCACCATGGTTCGCAGGTGTCCACAGGCTTTTCTCTCTCAGTCAAAAAACATACTTCTGGTGCCTCAGCACAAATCTTCTCTCAGGCAACTTTTCTTCCTCAGGCAGGGCCAGGGGAATTGCCCCTCAAGCGCTGGTCAGGTTCCCCCCATCCTTCTCAGGGATGGGGCACTGGAACCAACTAGGGAACGGTCTCAACCACTTCAGCAAGTATTCTTCTGTGCCCTTATCTAGGGCAAGAACACATACACCCTCTTCTGTGGAAGCTCTGTACAGGGCTGGGGGCTCTGAGGGACTGTCAACTGCAGTGCACTTCCTCTCTTCACTACAGACTATTCAACTACTACTGACTGACTTTGAAAACCCCAATGTTCTAGCCTAACTCCCAGATGCAACATTCCACTGTTGCTTATGCTGCTGCAAGAATTCTATATGATGTCATTCCTCCAGCTCAGCTGAGAATGAGGACAGAGTGAGGCAGTGTGAAATCCATTTAACTGGTGTCTCACAAGCTGCTTTCCCCTGTCTGTCACTAGATCTAAGTGGGATTCTAGGAACTCTGGGTGACAAGGGGGTTACACCCACCCTCAGCCAGGAAAATGACTGTCTGCAGTCATTACTTACACAGCCTAGGCCATCCTACCCTCTGTGCTACCTACAGAGAGGGGTGATCAGGCCCTCTCCTACCATGTGCTTGGCACAGTCAGGCAACACTAAGGGCCCAGAGGCAATCGGCTGATGCATCAGCCTCTACTCTATGATCTTCGTATGGTTACTTAGTGTCCCTGGTAGAATTGCCCAGAGCATAGCCCTAATAGATCAGTACTGTGGCCCCTACTGCAGGTCAGGGTCACAGCCTGTCTATCCCCCCTAGCCCTCTAGGGAAAACCTAACTGACCAAAACCCAAATTACCCAAAAACAGGGGAACCTCCCCCCAACCCTGGATACCTGCAACCGGAACACAAGGAGCTAATACTATACCCTAGGTGCTGCTCCCCCACAACCATACCTGTGGAAGGAAAAGTTAAACACAGCAAACAATAACACTGCACTTTAAACACTACTACTTTTAAAGCACATGAAGGACTCTGCTGAGTCCCTCTTCCTCTTCTTGCATTCTCTTCTTGTCTTCTTCAGGAACACCTGCAAGAGAAAAGACAAAACAACCCCTAATCTGCAAACACAGTACTATCTAACCCCTACCATCTAAACACTGAAGAAACCCCAAAAATATATTTTTTATAAAAGTAGAAAAACAGTAGAAACAGTAGAAAATCAATGACATTATTTACAATACACATTATTGGGGATTTAGTGCCCTAAAAATCCCATCTAGTGACAACAGTGCCCGAAGGCAAGTCCAAGAAAGAGTCTCTCCTGGGCCAGAGCCCGGTGAAGCACAGTTCTGGTAGGACTGTAATCCTGAAGGTGAGAGTATCTGAGGTCAGTTCAAACAGTCTGAAGTCTGCTAGGTGTAGGGTGTGTACTGCAGTTTCATTAAAATAGATAAGTCTGTACTTACTAGTCCCTTGAAGAACAGAATCAATACAACACCAGGATTTCCAGCCTAAGACTCTCCCTGGCAGCATTCTTCTGATACAGCTGGGTGGACATCTTCCAGAAAAGGACAAGATTGCACATCTGGAAACTATTGGGCTGATGTCATCTAGGAGTTGGAACCTTGGAAACAGGACATGAAACAGCTGGTCTGAAGTCATCTGAAATCCCAGGCGATGAATCAGGATACAGCTGGGCTGGTGTCCTCTCTGGATATGAAGTCATCTGGTAGGTCAGTCAATGGAATCTGGAAAGCCAGTACACTGCAAGGCTGATGAATCTGGGGCACCTGGTTCCTGGAATGCCAGACAGGCAGAACAACATAGGTACGGCAATGGCTGGATGGCAGCACTGGCTACCGCTGCTCTGCTTTCCACTTGGTAGGCATGAGCACATTTGCAGGACATTGTCTGCATTGTGGGAAGTAACACAATGGGTCAGGTGCAAGAATTATTACCCCGTCTGGGTGCTCATAATTCACACTGAAGAAGGTTTCATGTCCCCCTGCATCCATGATCCGAACAGTGTCTATAAACAGTGTTCTGCCCACTTTCCATTGTCTGAACTTTTCTTGGAACACTCTGTTTTGGACATACCGACTTGCACCAGGGTGGACAAATCTTGTGACCTCTTCCACTATCCAGGCTTTCCTTTTTCATAGAAACATAGAAACATAGAAACATAGAATTTGACGGCAGATAAGGACCGCTTGGCCCACCCAGTCTGCCCATTTCCCTACCTACTGGATAAGCTGCAGATCCTAGTTAACCAGCAGCCTACTTCTTTCTACCCCAACCCCCCAGAATTGCCTTATGACTATCCCATGCATGCTTGAATTCCACCACTGATTTTAACTCCACAACCTCCTCCGAAGGCCATTCCATGCATCCACAACCCTCTCTGTGAAAAAAACTTCTTAAATTACCTCTGAGCCGCCCGCCTCTATCTTCAAATTGTGCCTCTTGTTCTTGCACACCTCTTTTTTGAAAGATGCTACCCTCTTGGACTTTGTTGATTCCCTGAGGTACTTGAAAGTTTCTATCATGTCCCCCTCTCCTCCTTTCCTCGAGGCTATACATATTAAGCTCCTTAAGTCTCTCTTCATATGTCCTCCGTGCAGACCCTGCACCATTTTAGTTGCCCTCCTCTGGACAGCTTCCATCCTGTCTCTG
Organism: Neoceratodus forsteri; assembly: GCA_016271365.2. Taxonomy (NCBI): domain Eukaryota; kingdom Metazoa; phylum Chordata; order Ceratodontiformes; family Ceratodontidae; genus Neoceratodus; species Neoceratodus forsteri. The sequence goes on from CM057458.1 coordinate 1,159,654,939, forward strand.
TCTTTATGGAGATTGGGTCTCCAGAACTGCACACAGTACTCCAGATGGGGTCTCATCAGCTGTCTGTACAGAGGATAATAACTTCCTGTTTTCTACTGGTGATGCCTCTCCCTATGCATCCCAGTATCCCCCAACCCTCCTTGCTGCCTTCTCACATTGCTTGCCCACCTTTAGGTCATCTGATATGACTACCCCAGGTCCCTTTCCATTTTGTTATTGTTAGTATCTCACCCCCATTGTGTACTCTTCCCTGGGTTTTGTTTCCCAGGTGCATTACTGCACTTCTTAGCATTGAATCTAAGCTGCCATACATTTGACCATTCCTCTAACCCTGCCAAGTCCCTTCTCATCCTTTCCACCCACCCTGTGCATCAACTCTGTTGCAGATCTTAGTGTCATCTGCAAAGAGACATAATTTTCCTTCCAGTCCTTCTGCAATGTCGCTTATGAAGACATTGAAGAGGACTGGTCCTAATCTGAACCCTGCGCCTCCCGCTAGTAACCCTCCTTTCTTCTGAGTGGACTCCATTTACTATTACTCTCTGTGTCCTATTCTCCAGCCAATTCTTTACCCAGGCTGTCATCTTGGGACCCACTCCCAGGCTGGCTAACTTGTATATTAATCTTTTGTGTGGGACTGTGTCAAATGCCTTGCTAAAGTCTAGGTAGACCATGTCCACAGCCCCTCCCTGATCTACTACTTTGGTCACCCAGTCAAAGAAATCTATCAGATTCATCTGGCATGACCTTCTGCTGTGAATCCATGCTGCCTAGGGTCTTGTGCCCTCTGGCCTCTAGATACTCGACAATTCTTCCTTTAGAAGTGATTCCATCATTTTCCCTATCACTGAGGTTAAACTAACAGGTCTATAGTTTCCTGCTTCTGCCTTGCTCCCACTTTTGTGAAGGGAATCACATCTGCCCTCCTCCAGTCCTCGGGTACCACCCCATCCTCCCATGATTTGTTAAAGAGGGTAGTCAGTGGTGTCACTAGTTCTACCCATAGTTCTTTTAGAATTCTGGGATGAATCCCATCAGGCCCCATTGCTTTGTCCACTTCAGTTTTAAGAGTTCTTTCAGAACCCTTTCTTCTGTAAATGGCTGGTATCAACTTCTGTATCCAGAGTGTTACTACTGTTTGTTTTATGTACCTCCCCTCTTCCTTTGTAAATACCTGAGCAAAAATATTTGTTTAGTATCTCTGCCTTTTCACATTCTCCTCTGCCCACCCTCCCTACCCTTTATTAAGCCTCACTATCCCTCCCTTGGTCTTCCTTTGCTCCCTGATGTACCTATAAAGGTTTTATTCCCTTCTTAACTGAGTTGGCTATCTTTTCCTCAGTTTGGGCCTTTGCTGTTCTGACTGCCTTCCCAGCCTCCTTTTGCTTTAACTGATACAGTTCTCTGTCCTGCTCCTGCTGCGATTCCTTGTACTTCCTGAATGCTTTCTTTCTCTGAACCTTCACTGCCACTTCCTTTGAGAACCATAGTGGTTTCTTACATCGTCTTGTTTTGTTTATTTGCTTCACACAAAGGCTCGTTACCTCTGTGATGGCAGTTTTATTATTCCCCATTGTTCTTCCACCCCTCCTTCCTGCCCATTTGCTAGTGCATTCCTTAGGCACTCACCATTTTGGCAAAGTCAGCCTCCTAAGTCCAGTACTTTTGTCTTTGTATGGCTTGACTCTATTGCTGTGTTTATTGTGAACCATACTGTTCGATGGTGGCTAGTTCCCAGATGGCTACCCACTCTACATCTGTGATCCTCTCTCCATCTCCATTCGAGAGTATCAAGTCTAATATTGCTCCCTCTCGAGTGGGCTCCAGTACTAGTTGTCTAAGGCATGCCCCCTGTAGGGCATCTAGAATAACTGTATTCTTCGAAGTGGCAGCTGCAACTGCACTCCAGTTAACATCTGGCATATTCAGATCACCCATCAGCAATATCTCCCCTCTTTCTGCCATTCTAAGTATACTTTCTATCATTTCCTTGTCCATTTCCTCCCCCTGAGAAGGGGTCTGTACAACCCTGTGTGGATTGTGGTGCCATTGCCTGTCTCCAAATTTACCCACAGTGCTTCTTCTCCTCCTGTTTACCCTTTTGTTCTGTTGCTTTTATTCCTTCCCTTATGTAAAGAACTATCCTCCCCTCTTTTACCCTCCCTGTCCCTCCTGTAGATAGTGTATCCTGAGTGTTTACGTCCCAGTCATGGTTTTGTGTGTACCATGTTTCTGTGACTGCCACGATATCCAGATGTTCCTCCTCCATCAAGGCCACTAATTCAGGAAGCTTGTTACCTAGACTACGGGCATTGGTACTCATTGCTCTCCATTTTTGATGGCCTTACCTTCTGTTGCAGCATCCCCACTGACCGTTCTACCTTGGTCTTTTTCATTTAGTACCCTGTTTTGTAGGAGAGGCTGGGATTTTTCTGCTGCTTGTCAGTGCCTCCCCATTGACTAGTTTAAAAGCTTGCCAATGAAGCATTTAAACCGATTGCTCAAAAGACTTGTTCCTTCCTGGACAGATGCAGACCATCCTGCCAGTATAGGCTGGTGTCCCTCCAGGTGGAACCCCAGTCCCCAATGAAGCCAAACCCTGTGCTCCGCACCATTTTTTCAACCATTCATTAAACTGCATGGTGCCATTACCCTCGCCTCCCCATGCCTTTGACAGGCAGCACCTCTGAGAAGGATACTGTGTTTGCTACTTGTCTTAGGCCCCTCCCCAACTCTGCAATGTCCTCCTGCACTGCTCTAACCTCATGATGAGCCAAGTCATTTGTCCCTAGGTGGACAATTCGTCCAGCTCAGAATCCCTTGCAGCTGTTGTTGTGATCCTGAGGATAAGCCTGTCCCTCAAAAACCATGGCACCAGGCAGGCACCTTACTTCAGATTTCCCAGCTCCTCCCAGTTCTATCCCCTAATAATTGAGTCCCCCACCAGGAGCTGCTTCCTTTCCTTGTGGTGTCCTCTGCCTCCTTCCTGTGGGCCTCCCTTGTGACAGTTGTCCTCAGCCTCCTTAGTCTCCTCTGCGGGTGTATCTATAGTGTTTCTTTCAATCTCCTCCCAGACACTCTGAGGAAAGGTAGGAAAGGATATCCCATAGATCTCATTTGCCTTCCAATGAACCAGTCTTTCTTCTTTACTACACTTGGTCAACTTGAGACCTCTGGCCTGGCTCGGGGGCGGCCAGTCCTGGTTCTGTCAGCTAAGCATACTTAACGCTATGTAAAATGGATCTTTGACTCCTCCTTGTGGGGACAGGAATGTTGAGTCACCCATCTCTCCTTCCATTCGCTCCTCCAAGGCAAGAGCCTGAGGCTGTGGATCTGCACCTTCTTCATAAGGCAACATAGGATCCCCCTCGTCCCCTTCCTCACTGAGGATCTGAGCCCAGGAGTGAGCAGTCATCCTCACTCCTGAGACTATCCACTCCTCGCTGGGCATGGAGGATGACACCTCCCATTCAAGGGCCTCCCTCATCTCATCTTCTCCTATGAGACTTGGGCTATGCCCCTCTCTCCAAGGATCTGCCGATGCTCCCTCTGCAATGTCTCTCTGTGACCCAGACTCTGATACATCAGTACTTTGTTCTACCTGTAGATCTGCACCCTCTTGATTTGTGCCACACTCTACTGAGCCTCCTCCAGCAGGCTGTACCTGGTGCTGTGTGCTGCCAATTGCAGGTTCTTGAATCTTTGTCCATGTGGGAGACAAATGAATCTTGGGTGCTTTGATTAAGCCATGTCTCTCTAGGCACCCAGAACAATGAGGAACCATAAAGATGTCCCTTCCAGCCTTTAAGCACATAATGCACACTCTTACTGGATATCCCAGAATCACCAATTGAGGAGGCAAATGTCCCTCGTAGTAACATCTCTCAATATCTTTCAATCTGTTTACTTATTCTACTATTATAGCCCGGGCATGATCCAGGTAGCAGGCTGATCCCAAAGCCATGACTGCAGAGAAAAACAAAAGCTCACTGTTATCTCAAGTCCCACTCTTCTGGAAAAACTTTTACAAAATGGCTCCCCTGCTGCTTTGTTTACTTTACTACCCCACCCTGTAATGGCAGCGGCAGCACTCCTGCACATCAATGTTCTGTTTCTGACTCAAGCCACTGCGCATCGGATTTACACACTCTACTGACAAAGTTCACTCAAACTGTTTAAACTGCACTGTCTGTTCTCTTAGCACATTTATATGATGTTTACTGTACTTTTCACTTGCTTTAACTCACTGTTCTTGCTTAAAAGTCCCTAAAGTCACAGTATTTCATCGCACAGGATTGTCTGTATTTCTTGTTGCATCTTTCTTGCAACCCACAGTCTCTCACATAGCTTTGAAAATTATACTGCTGCTGAACCCACAATTATGACACAGTCCTTCTTTGCAAAATGATCGCACTGCTACATATAGATTCAGCTGACTTTAGTTGAAATTACACACAGTTTGAGTTGCTTTTAGGTTGGTACTTACTTAATCAGTAGCTGGTTATTGTGAAGAAAATTCGGCCTACAGACGATATTGGAGGCCTCTGGAATTAAGCAGGTTAGCAGTCTTGCTGATTGTCCCTCTGAACACCTTGCTCTCTTCACAGATGAATCAAAATTAGGGTTGAGCCTGATTTTAAAAGGAAAAGTTCAATTTTACTACTTTTATAACATTTTCAGTCACTTCTACGCTCCTCCTGGCAAGCCAGTTTGCACACTACTCTCTCTCCCTCTTGAACACTGTGCAGTCACTCTAGAGCTGACTTGGGGGTTGGACTGACTGCAGTCTCACCAATCACTCAACGCCATGCAAATGAGCCTCTTTCTTCTCGTGCTCTTCTCCTCCATGGCGATCGTCAAGCAGGCAAAATTTAAACTGCAAACCACACTTTTATTTTTTCACTGTAGCTCCTCGGCAGGAGCACCATTTCAACCATTTTTCATGCCATTTCACTTAGCAGCTCTCTCTGTCCATACAACAAGCACTTCCAACTTCTAGGGCACAAATCTCTGTTTGTTTCCCACAGTTTTCTGCTCTTTTCTTGTCACACATTACTTTAAAAAAGTTGGCAAACGTTGTAACTTTGATGCAAGACAAGGGGCATACACTCTTGGGATTTACTGCTCCTCCAAAACTGGTGGCACGATTACAGCAGCACATGAACAGCAGCACACGGCATGACATTTGGGTGGCGATGTTTCTACTTTTTTGGGCTACCTACTGCCAGACAGCCAAAATGCTAACCCTTATCTGAGCAAATCTTTCTTGTTCTCTCCCTAGTTTCCAAACCCAAATCCTCAGCGATGCCCCCAATTTGTAACCAGGTGTCAGTATAAAGGGTTTTTTGATGTCTTTTAGTGCCCAGTGCCTCCATTTTTATAACCCATTACCTGCTGAGCCTGAGTTCAGGGAGAAAACAGTCACTTGGCATCAGGGCTAGGTTTGTACTTCTGGACAGGGGCAGCCAAGTAACTCCGGATACAGGAAGCAAGAACTGTGTATGTCCAAACCAGGAGTGAGATTCTAAACTGGGGCTTTTATTCACATACACACAGGAATGCAAAGCAGGATGGACCCCCATGGAGCTATACTCACTAGTTATGCAGAACTATAGAGATCAGAACACATCTTCTTCATCATCACTACAACTTTTACCCTCAGGTTCTGAACACACTGGGCTCTTAGTCCGAACTGGTACTCTTTCTATCCTGGATTCCCTGGCATGGCCCTCAGCCAGCTCTGGTACACTCTTCCATATGGCATAGACACTTCTGCTGGTGGCTCCCTCTACCACCCATGAGCACTTCCAAACTCTAAGGGAAAAAACATCTTAATCCCACATCTGGGTACTTTCTGCCGACACTGGCCAAGTGCCTGGGAGAAAGCTATAGGTGCCCAAAGTGAATCTGTGGAGGTAAATCTGTTTACTCCAGATGGGGGGTCTCCTACCTCTTGTCCCCAAATCCATACCCAGCCATTCATGTGGAGTCAATGCCTTTCCTATGAAACTATCTATTTGTAGAATGCTATCTTGAAATGTATGTCACATTTAGCAATCTACTGCCTCTGGTAACTGGTGTCCTGACTTGCAATGTTCTTTAAGTGGCTACGTCCTTCCCAGTAGACCGCAACTGATTAGGTGCATCTCAAGTCATACACGTAATTGAAGTACTGTACTTGGCTGTCCTTTCCTGACCCACAGTAGCAGATACTTAACACAACAGTCTCAGTGAAAACATTGGCTCTCTGGAAGAGCAGGCTCGTCATGGTTCACAGGTGCCCACGGGCTTTTCTCTCTCAGGAAAAAAAAACATACTTCTGGTGCCTCAGCACAAATCTTCTCTCAGGCAGTTTTCTTCCTCCAGCAGGGCAAGGGGAATTGCCCCTGAAGAGCTGGTCTGGTTTCCCCTATTCCTCTCAGGTATGGGGCACTAGAACCAACTGGGGAACGGTCTCAACCACTTCAGCAAGTATTCTTATGTGTCCTTCTCTAGGGTGAGAACACATACACACACACACTTCTGTGGTAGTTCTGTACAGAGCTGGGGGTTCTGAGGGACTGCCAACTGCAGTGCTCCTCCTCCCTTCACTACAGACTGCTCAACTACTACTGACTGACTTTGAAAACCCCAACGTTCTAACCTAACTCCCAGGTGCAACATTCCACTGTGGCTTATGCTGCTGTGAGAATTCTATATGATGTCATCCCTCCAGCTCAGCTGAGACTGAGAACAGAGTGAGACTGTGTGAACCCCATTTAACTGGTGTCTCACAAGCTGCCTTTCTCTGCCTGCCACTAGATCTAATTGGGATTCTAGTAACCCCGGGTGACAAGGGGGTTACATATAGTAGTTTGTTTTTGTTTGTTTTGTTTATTTAAAGTCTGTTAAATCCATTGGCCAAAGACCCATTTTCATGGACAACCAGAACAACATTCAAATACATGTCAACAATACAGTAAATAAATGAAACACAGAACAACCAATACAGCAAAACAAACTACATTATACTTGTTAAAACATTTACTCATGAAAAATAGTTTCTCAGTGCTTGTCTGGAACTATAAATAGTAACAGTAAAGCATTAAATATTGAGGAAATTGTACTGAAGAACAGTGCTAGATTGTAAAACATTATCTTTTGACCCGCTGAAGTTTTCATTCTAGTTACATTATGCCATTCCCCAAAATTCTTTAAGCTGTCTGATTTGTTTATCACAATCTTGCACTGTTTTTGAGCACTTATATAAGTTCTAAAAGGTCTCTCTGCTGCTTACAGAAATGTCTTTATAAGTGTACTGTATGGGGCAGCTTGATAGTTTCTAGTCAAAGCTCATGCTGAAACATCAGGACATCATTGCATGTCGCTCACTCTAGAATGTCTCTTTTGCTGCTTTGCACCCACTTCTTCGATAAACTAAAAACAACTGTAGACTGAAGCTTAGCAAATGAGTAATTGACCACTGTTGCAGCAAAGTAGTATACAGGGATTGTGTTCAATTCAACACAGGTCATATGAGAATCACTCCTTACAAAATTGACTTGACTGAGAACTCAATGGACTTGAAATTCCAAAACTTTGAGGCACTCATAGAGAGATGGTGAAGGGAAGACAATGATTAAGGCACCATCAAGGATATATTATGAGAATTTAACTAGCAACACTTACTGTTTCTTACCCAACAGAGGACCCCTGCTGATTTTGATATTTTTTGACTGATGTGCTGATACACTGCTGGTATATGACTTCTGCTGCTTTACATATTTGAACTGCTGTTTATGTTGACATTTAGGTTTTCCCTTCCAATAGCTGATTATTGCAGTCTTCAACTGGCATTTCTGTTTCAGATCAGGATCATACCCCCCCCCATCACAGCAGAATTCTGAAGACTAACTGCTGTTTCTGCAAAAGCCCCAGGCTTCCCCCAATAGCAGCATCCAGCAGTATTTATTTTCTTTTCTTTCTTTCCATCTCCTAGTTCCGCTGGCTCTACTAGGCTGCAGGAGTTCACCTAATGCAGAGTTCTGCTGGGCAGAAACATTGTAGGACAGCCTTGCAATCTCCCTCTGCAGTTCAGACATTTTGATATTCCTTGTTCGTACAGCTCCCCTATCCCTACTCTGTTTAGCCCCTCCCTCAAAAGTACCTGTATTTAATCCTTGGTGTTTCTTTCTGACTTCCTCTCCACAGTTCGAGTGGTCATGAGGGCCAGGTGTGCCACGACCCTCCCCAAAAGCTGAGAGCTGACCTGTTCCCTGGAATCAAGAGAAGCATCAAGTATGCAGTGTGGACTGAGGCACCAAACTGTCTAAATTCGAATCTGTGTTTTTGGCCCTGCCAACGCTTTTTGTCAGCTGGCCCACCACCCTTGGTCATCTCTCTGCTTTATAGTTGTGGTCACATGTGGCTGTACACCTATCAGCCAACTTTCCCATTTGTTTTTTATCAGTATCCACCACTAGTGGCCGCTACCATATTTAACCTTATCATTACTTGTTAGTGACCCACAGCGTTGATTCTTGGGCTTTTAGAAGTCTTACTACTTGCTCCTCTAGTCTCATTGCCTCCATCCTCCTTCCCAGAGGAGTAACCCTGCCAGGCAGCACTTTACACTTTAGTCACCCCAACTCATTATTCCATGACTTCAACTGACAAGTTGCTCCCTCTTACTCATACGTATAATCTGTTATCTGGTTCTTCTGTCATGCCACTGTCCTTTCGTGCTGGGCTACTTGCACTAAAATTCCTTATCCAGGTTCCATCAGCAGCCCCCTCCCAACCACCACTTTCATTTCACAAGCTTCTATGGGCTTAGCCAAAAACCAAGATTCTGATAACCCTTTTACTTCTTTTATCTGGGGATGTTGAACCTAACCCTGGTCCAATTCCACCACCCTCACCTCCAAACACCGCCCCCCCTCCAGTTGCCCCATGGCCTAAAACTCGCCCACCTAAATAACTGTAGCATTGTCAACAAATTTACCTGTTGCAACTAATTGTTCTCTCCTTAAGAGCAGACATTTTGGTATTTTCTGAGACCTGGCTGAAACCAGGCAATCAGGATACAGAATTTTGTATTCCTTGATACACGCTTATTCGCCATGACCGCCCAGGCAATAAAAGAAGTGGTGACGTTGCCATGTATATCAACTCATCATTAAAGTTTACAATTGTACCACTGCCCTGCCGCATGTATGCCATTGAAGCTTTCCTGATAAAACTCCCCCTCACCTACTCTAGCCCCATTTTTATTGCTGGTTCTTACTGTTCTCCTGACTCATCCACGCCCTCTATTTTTGAACACTTGAACATCCTTACTTCACTAGCGCCTGGGGGTGAGATACATATCCTCAATGATTTCAATCAAAACTAGTTCTCAGGCAGTAACTCCAAGCTGCATAACCAGATAGCATCTTTAAACCTATCTCAACTTGTCATGGAGCCCACATGGTATAACACCAAATCACTCCCTCCTGGACTAGTCCCTTACCTCGTACCCACATTGGATTCTCACCTCAGGACTGCTACAGGATTCCTTAAGTGACCATCGTATGATCTACTCAGGAAAATCCACAGACCTTAATCACCCCCACCCCAGAATCATCCTGACTAGATCCTTCAAATCATTGGACCTTGCTTCTCTCCTAAATGACCTGTCAACCATGGACTGGTCTTACATTTTCACGGCTACCTCTATCGATTCTGCCTGGGAGTTTTTCAAGTCAAGGTTCCTCACTGTCTGCAACTAATATACCCCTCTCAAACAAGCTTGGGTGAAGGGTACACACCTCCCATGGATTTCTGTGGACAGCATGACCCTCATCAGGGACAGAGATCAGGCCTGGAGGGATTTCAAGGTCTCCAGTTCACCAGTGCTTCAACAAAAGTATCGTACCCTGTGACATGTCTGCACAAGGCAAATCTGAAAGGCAAAAGCAAACTACTTCCTTGTCACCTTCCATGCCAACTTAAGCCAGCCATCAAAATTTTGGAAAGTGGTTAAATCGCTATTCTCCCCTCCTTCACAGCCCCCCCAGCCCTGCTCTAAACATAGGTAGGGCCATGTTCACAGACCCACTAGAAGTGGCCTCTCATTTCAGTTCCTTCTCTACAAATTGTACCTCGGCACTTTTTGCCTCCCTCACTCCAGACCCACAACTCCCCCCTTCACCCCCTCCAAACTGGCTCCTTTAGCAGGCCCCTCTATCACTTTCCATCAGATTTCCCCAGCTGAAACCCACCAAGCCCTTCTCACCCTCAATCCCTCCAAGGGCAAATGCCCCACTTGCCTGGATTCCAAACTACTGTACCTATCAGTTCCAGCCATCGTCATCCCCCTGGCTTCACTCTATAACTTCTCATTCTCTCTAGCTACCACCCCAACTGAATGAAAGCATGCCACAGTCATCCTCCTACCTAAAGGAGGTGACCCCTCTGCCCTAGGAACTACTGCCCAATTTCCCTCCTGCCTATCCCGGCTAAAATCCAGGAACACCTAGTCCTCTCATAACTCTCCTCTTATCTTGACTCCTCTTCTTTTTTCACACCCTTCCAGTCTGGGTTTAGGAAATCCCACTCCACCACCACATCTCTCCTAAGGCTCACTGATTCCATCCTCACTGGTATGGATAGAGGCAACATTACCTTAGCCATTTTTGTAGACCTGACTAAATCCTTTGACACCATCTCCCACTCCCTTCTCCTATCCAGTAACTCTCTAGCAGGACTCTGTAGCAGAACTGCCAGCTATTTTCACTCAGACCTGATAGGCACATCTCAATCCATTCAAATTAGCAATACTATTTCTGTTTCTCTCCCTGTTACCTCTGGTGTGCCCTAAGGCACGTCCTTGGCCTGCTTCTGTTATCCATCTTGCTCAATGACCTGCCCTCTGTCTGCCCCAACACATCCATTCACATGTGTGCAGATGATACAGTACAGTACACATCCAGACCCTTAACCTCAGATGTGGTGACCAGACTCCAGCAGGACTTCAGTGCAGTTCAGCGCTGGTTCGTTTAAACTAGCTCTTTCTCAATGCCAAGAAAACAGTCTCCATGAACTTCGGCACTAGGCAGAGACTTTCTAGACTCCCCTCCACCCCCTATTTCCACACCCTGGATGGGACTACTCTTGAGACTTGCACCTCCTGCAGATATCTCAGGGTCTTGATTGAACAGCACTTAGACTTCTCAGCACATATTGATGCCATCCATAAAAAGCTTCACCGCATGCTGAGCACGTTGTACCACAATCATGGATGCATCTCTCTACCAGCTCACCAGACAATTGTGCAGAAGATGATTCTCCCCATCTTTGATTTTGGAGATGTACTCTATAGTGCCACCCCAAAGTCCACCCTAGCCAGACTGGACTCCCTCTTCCACTCCTTCTGTCACTTTGCCCTTCACTGTCCTCCTACCACTCATTACTGTGTCTTATACTGAAACCTGGACCTCCCCTCATTGCAGAACTGGCAGAAATCTAACTGTGTCAATATCACTGCCAAATTCTGTACACAGTCCCTCCCTCCTTATCTCGCCTCCATCCTCTCAGCCACTACCTCCCCGGGTTATGAACTCAGGAATAATGATTTGCTTATCCTGTAAGTTCCACTCATGTCCACCTCAGCAGGACAGTCAACATTCATATACCGCATGCCTAAACTTTGGAACTCAATCCCTCTGGATATCCGACATGCCTCCCACAGTCAGCTCCTTAACTCCCTTCTCAGAACAGATTTCTCTCCCATCTGCTCATACACCCTATCAGCTCTTGACTCTGAAAACAGGAATCTTAGTAAAGTGTTGTATTAATTTTATATAAGTGTTCCGATAATTTCATTGTCATATGCTTTGTAACTGAATGCTACTATTTTATTATGCTTTATTTTATCTTACTGTCAAATGACCTGTATGCTCTGCCTGCAGTACTGCACTTTCACCTTGTATGAATGTCATATAAATATGTCAGAACATGTCTATTTCAGTATATGTGTACTCTCTTCATCTAACTCCCAGGGTGCATCTGGAATCAAGCAGTAGTCTGGTCAGCATGCCTTCCTGATAAAATCTTTAAATAAACAAATAAATGGGATAGGTCCCACAATGCAAAGCATAGGTTGCTTTCCATTATGAAGGGAGGGTGTCTCTGATAAACAAACAGGAAACCAGTATAACAAGCACATCCACTGAGTCCATTTGGTCAAGCCCAGAAATAAGAACAGGGTAGGGATAAAATAACCATCCAGAAAGGAATTGAAGGACTGCAAATAGGTCTGATAAATGGATTTTGTGGTGATAAGTTATTTGTAAAAAGTTAAATTCCAAAGTATATTCCAAATGGCAGTACCTACTGTATATCGCGTCTATGAAATGTTCTGTACATTTTGTCAAGTAGTAATTTAGTAAATTTCCACTGGATAGTACAGTTCAAATTAAACTTACTGTGAATTTTGTTTGCAAGTTGAAACAAATGGGGTTGCCAATAAAAGGCAACCTGAGTTGTTAGTGGTTGCCATTAAAAATGCTGAAAGGGGGAGGAGACAGGTGGAGTTAAGGGGGTAGGAGGGGGGTGGAGTTTGGCTAGGAAGATGATGTCACAAGAAGGAGACAATGAGGTGGCTCAGGTAAGGAGCCAGTAAGACAGGGGGTGGCTCTTGCAGGGGTCCTGACTGGGGTCAACAAGGGGTATAAGACAAAGTGATAGAAAGGGTGTTCCCCTTCTTTCCTGCTAAATTCACTTTGTACAGGAGTTCAGCAAATCAAAGCAGTTTAATTATCCAGCTGAGGTAAGGTTGTGGTAGCCATGAGGGGACAACTTACATGCTGTAGGCTCTGTAGGAGCATGGGAAGTGCGCGGACACTGTGGGCATCCCCACATACACTTGAATTTTATTTGCTGTGGTTTACCAAAAGAGAAAAAGAAAGAATATTCTTATTTGTTTTCCAGCTTTTCAGTGCACTGTGGTTGCTAGATGATGAAGCTGCATGGCTGCATTGCTCACGTCAGGCATCCCAGCAATGCCAGAAAGCCTCTGCATTGCATGGTAGCAGTGTTTGAAGTCTATTTGTGCTTATTTGTTGTACAGCATTTCAGTGCACTGTGGTTGCTAGATGTTTAAGCTGAATGGCCATGTGGCTCACTTCAGGCATCCCAGCGATGCCAGTAGGCCTCTGAACAGCATGGTAGCTGTGTTTTCTAAGGCTATTTGAGCTGTTTTGCTCCGCCTGAAAGGAGTGTTGGTGCTTTCCAACTGAGGGAGTAAGGGGAAACTGATAGCAAGCAGCAGAGCAAGGCAGTTTTTTTCTTTTATTTTAGGCCTGTAGAGGTCCCCATTTGATAGAAATGAGTGGCTGCTGCAGCTGAGCCACATGGTCTGATCGTCCGAACAAACATCACGAAGGGAGAAAGAAGGCACCACAATGAACTAGGAGTCCACACTGTGATGCTGTTTGCAACTGGGTGCATGAGGGGAAATGGAAGCAAGGAGGGAGATGGCAACCATGATTGGGCAAGTCATGCAGGCTGCAGTTAGGGGTGTGGGGGTAGCTAGCCCATGCCACCCAGGGGGATGGAAGGCCTCATGGCCTATTGGATGGCAGATCCATTGTGGAGAAGAGTGTAGTGGTACAGCAGATGTCTGGGACTAATAAGCGGGGGGAGTAAGGCACAAGTCATGCTCTGGGCACCATGTGGCTGACTACTTCCGCCTGCAAGAACCCACAGCTATGGCAGGTGAAAAACACAAGTTTGGTGGGCAATCCAGAAGATTGGAATATCAGGGCCTTTAAAAGAATAAGAAATGGAAGATACTGAAAGAAATGTGGAGAGAGTCAGAAGGGAGGGGTTAGTGGGCCAGGCGGAAAGAACAGGGGCAGGCCCCAATTCATGTATTTATTGAAATGTTTCACCAGGGAAATTACACTGAGCAACAATATGCTCATCTCATGGTACATCCTGGGGGAAGGGAAGTAGGAGAACATAACATGAATCAAACAGTATACATAGAATCAGGTACCAGTTAATGTTACAAAAAACAGACAGTGCAAGATTACAACAACCATGAGTATTAACATTTCCAGATTGATAACAGAGGGAGTTGGACAAAAGGGCATGATTAGAGCACAAGAAGAAGGGAGTGAGGGGTGGTACAGGAGAAGTGCAAATAAGTGCTTGTTGGCAGGAGGGGTAAAGTTTAAGGGGGTATTACTCCCAGCTGGAGGAAGGGGGGAGGTATAGACCAGCAGCTGAAACTGTAACCCAGTGAGAATTAGTTGCAGTTGCAGTTTGTCACTAGGTAGTTTGTTAGGGATGTAGAGAGTGAACTAACCGAGGAGGAGTGGCAGATTTGAGTTGGTAGTTGGTTCCATAGTTTAGGTAGGTGGTGAGAGAACGCCATTTGGCCAGAAGTAGGCTTCTGTGTGGTATAGTCAGAGATCGCAAGTCGCCAGATCGGAGGAAGTATTTGGAGGGTAGTGGCAGATAGGGAGGTAGAGAGGTAAGAGGGAAGGAAACCTAGCCAAAATGTTGAGGTAAATTTGGCAGCGTGAAGGGTTCTCCTGTTGGCAAGGGTGGGAAAATTTAAAGAGTGGTAGAATGTACATTGGTGGATCAGAGCAGGGGCATCAAGGGGAAGCTGGCAGAAGGAGTTAAAAAGAGGGTCCAGACTGAATAAGGAGGATTGAGGGGCAGCACTGTATACTATGTCACAGTAGTCAAAGATTGGCAATATCATTTTTTGCCTATCAGGAAGTGGAATACTTCTGCTGTTGCGGTAAAGGGTCCCTAGTTTTGGATGAAGTTTTTTCTGAATGGCATCAATGTGGAACAAGAAGTTGAGATGCCTGTCTAGCCAAACTGTGAGGTAGAGGAAGGAGGAGGTGTCATCTAATACGGTCCCATCAATTGTGTGAAAAGTGGGCAGGAAGGGGAGCCTTGCCAACCTCTGCATAGCACTGAATGTCATAGAAACTTTTTTTTTTGCATTTTAGAAGAGGTGGTGATCTCTAAGCCAGAGTTGGACATTGTTGAAATCCAGCTGGAGTCTGGAGGTGACATCAGAGACTGTTTTGCCTGTTGTGTACAGTGCGGTGTCATCTGCATACATATGTATGTTAGTCAATGTACAAATCTGTGGGAGATTATTGAGAAAGATTGGAAAAACAAGTGGCCCAAGAACAGATCCCGGGGTGACTCGCCTGGTAATGGGGAGGGAGGGGGAGATGGCATTGGCCATATGAATGGATTGCAATCTGCCTGTCAGATAAGACTTGGACCAATCAGCAGCATTTGGGGAGAGACCAGCTGACCTAAGGCAGCACAGAAGACAAGGGTGAGAGACCGTATCAAAGGCCTTGGCCAGGTCAATAAATATTGTAGAGGTTATAAGGCCATTGTCCATTCCCGTAGAGATAGAGTCAGTCAGCTGGAGCAGGGATGTGGTGGTGGAGTGGCATTTTCTAAAGCCAGCTTGGAAAGGAGTGAGAAAGGAGGAGTCAGTAAGACAGGAGAAGAGTTGCTCAAGGACAATGTGTTCCTGGAGTTTTGCTAGTGTGGGAAGGAGAGAGATAGGGTAGTAGTTGCTAGGAGAAAAGTAGTCACCGTCTTTGGGGAGAGGTAGAACAGTAGTGTGTTTCTATGCTGAAGGGACAGTGGAAGAAACAAAGGAGAGGTTTAGTAAGAGGGAGATAGGATAAGCAATAGCAGGAGCAGACAGAGAGAGGAGCTTTGGGTCCAGGCCATCAGGAGAGAAGCCTTTAGCAGTGTCAATGGACAAAAGGGCTTGAAAGGCAGCAGCAGAAGACATGGGGAGGAGAAGAAGAAGAAGAAGAAGAAGAAGAAAAAGAAGGGGGTAGAGGATGAGGGAGCTGTGGGGGTAGAGGATGAGAGATCAGAGATGGGTAGAGGTTGAGGGAGCAGAGAGACGTAGAGAGAAAGGTCTGGTAGCTTTTGGGATAGTAGAAGGAAGGGGGGTAGAAGCCAGGGATGGCTAGAGGAGGGAGGGGGTCAAAGGAGAGGGGCTAGAAGACAGGGATGAGGCTACAGGGAGTGTAGGGGAGAGAGAACAGGAAGGTAGGTGTCAACCAAGGAGGGGAGGCAATGGAAAAGCTGAGTGAGCGCCTGAGGAGCAGCTTGGAGCAATGAGGCACAGGACATGAAGTGGGAATTAAAGCATTCAGCAATGGCCATAGGTTCAGAGAGGACTGAGAGATTATGCCTGAGGGTAGAAGTGGGGGGTTTGGTGGAGGGGGAGAAGAGGGACTGAACAACTTTCCAGAATTTTGAAGGTTTATTTATGTTAGCTTGGAAGGTAGCCTGGTAGTGTTCTGCTTTGGATAGGCATATAGGTTTTGTGCATTTGTATCATAGTTCCCTGTATCTTTGGTGATCCAAAGGGCAGTTGGTTTCCTTGTGTTTTCACAAGGCGATGTCTCAGGCTCTTTGACAGGACAGGAGCTCTGGAGTCACTCAGGGTTGGTGGTTTCCGCTTACTCTGGTTTTACACAAGGAAGCGTGATGATTCCAAACATGAAGGAACTTTTCACTGAACATCTGGAGAGTGGCGTCAATTGATGGACAAGTGACAAGTGGGGACCAGTCAATGTTGGCGAGATCCAGGTGTAGTGGTAGCATATCAAGAGAGGAGTAGGAATGGTAAGGAGGACTTTAATGGACATGCCAAGGTTTCTTTTTGGTCTGAAGAGCTGAGCTAGACCAAGAATCCCATAAGTTTGGACCAGTTATGGGTGTGGATTCAGTGCAGCGGTGAAGGTTAAAAAAAAAATAAATAATAAACAAGTATACAATATAACTAGCAAATAAGGGGAACAAGCAAGAAGTGACTGCATTTTGTCAGGGCAGCTGCAGGTATAGGAGGCCCATAAAGGGTTAGTGGGCAGCTCCCATTATGAGGGAGAGTGATGTGGTGTTGGGGAAGGGCAAAACACCCTGCCTAATGAAGCATCCTGGGTTTTATGGCCACAGATGGTTCAGTCAGTTAGCTGGGAAGGTTTTGGAACTTGGTGACTAAAGTGCAAAAAAAAAAAAAGAAAACTCTAGGACAAGGGAATAAGTATAGAAAATAAACAGAGAGGAGGAGCCCAGAAATGGCAGATGGAGGGTTAAGGGGCTCCACCAGCGATGTTTAAGTGGAGATAGAGACCCAGGCAGATGGATACTGGCTGAATGGCCCATCAGGACCACTGGATGCGGCTGGTGATGGACAGCAATCAAGGGCCAAAGAAAAAGTGTATACAAATCTTAACTAAACACATCAGCTGGGGCAGGGCGGGTATTACTCACCTAGGTAATTAAAGGTCAGCGGTGCAATCCCTAGGACTTGGTGTATCAGGGTGCAGTCTAACAGGGTAAAGATGGAAATATTACAAGGAGGGTGTACAGCAGAGCAAAAAAAAAAGATAAAGTATTTACCTATATAAGTCAGTGCTATGTATCAGAGCATGAAGGTCCGGACATTGGCAAGGTGAATAATATATTAGTTGTGTTTCTATTTCTGTCTTCCCACCTTCATCTTCATCCTTAGATGGTAAGTACTGTCATTCATAAAGATGGCAACAAAAGGAGTACCAGTTGCTCCCACCAGTGCCCAGCTGAAGGAAGAGGCACACAGTTGATGGCAAAGATGTTGGAGTTTATCGAGGTGGCACATGTGAGGGAAAAGGAGGAGGAGCAGAGCCAGAAGTGGAAAGACCCACCCAGACCAAAAGAGAAGAGCAGGGGGAAGAGGCCACCAGTGCCGGTTCTGGAGCTGGAACCCATCCCTGAGGCTAGAGGCACCAGACACCAGACCTGGTGAGGGAAATGTTGACCTAACAGGAAAGGGGGGTTTGAAAGAATATTTGGAAGGGATTATCAATTATATGGGGGACTTGGGTATCGAGAAAATGGCGAAGGCGCTTGTGGAAATCAGAAGGGGGGGAGTAATGGGGCGCATGAAAGGGTGCCCAAGGGGTTGGGAGTCACAATGTCATAGTGGGGATACCAGGAGTGACACTGGGGGACCACATCCCCTTCACAATCACAGAGAAAATATGGAAAGGAGAGTTTGTGATCTACTTTGCATTGGTGGACAAGGACACAGTTAAAAAACATGAGCAAAAGGAAATGGTTGGTAAGTCAGAGATGGCATTGGCATTACAGGGATTGGTGGGGAAGCCAGCCAAAGAGGTAACATACAAGGAGAAGAACACTGAGACCTGGTAGGCAGGATTCAAGATATTTAGCTTCATCCTGCTGGCAAAGAAGCCAGAGCTGGCCAACCCACTCCAAGCGTACTCTGCCACAATTAGGGATGCTTATAAAGTTAAGATGGGTAATGGTGGCTAAAATATGATGAGGCTTTCTGGGAAAGGATGGCAGCCTGGGGGGATCTGGGATGGGATTGCACCCATTCAGAGCTTTGGATATGGATGTTGTGTGGCCACAGGAATACCACAGCGGAAACCAGCAAAAAAGGAGTGTCAACGATGGTCACAAAAACCTGCTGGGGCTATAACAAGACCTGATGCACGTCGGCCAACTGCAAGTTCGGACACGTATGTTCCAAATCTGCTGGCCGGCATCCAACATCCTGCCGTAGAATAGGAGAGGACAGACAGAGCTACCAACAGCAGGGAGAGCTGCACTTTTGGGCCAGGGGCCACCAAAATGGTAGTAATGGGCACTATCAAGGGAACAGAAGTGGAGATCTTTTGAGCATAGGTCCTATAACATGAATTATTGAGGAAACTAAAACTGATAGCAATGGGTGGGGCAGGTGAGCTTTTCCTTTGGCCCAAACACCTGTCAAGCCCCAGCTGATTCAGGAATGGTCACAGGGTTACCTACAATGGGTGGGGAGGGAATTGCTGAGTGTGGTTTTTCCGAAGGCTTCAGGTTATGTTACATAGGGCCATGAAGGGCAACACAAGCAAAGAACCTGGGTTCAGTTAAGGATCAGAAAGGAGTATTACTTAAGAAGGTCAAGAAGGAGGTGGCAGCTGGCAGGGTGGAGGGACCATTAAAGCTGATGCTTTACAAGAACTTGAGGATATCAACTTTGGGGGTGGTCCCTAAGAAGCAAAAAGGTGAGTTCCGATTGATTCACCACCTGTCATACACAGAGGGCGCATCAGTGAATGACAGCATACCAGCTGAGCAGAGTGCAGTGTCATATGCAACACTGGATCAAGAGGTGGACCTGATCAGGCCCTCCACAGGGAAATGGCTCGCAAAGACAGACAATGAGTCCGCCTTTAGACTTCTTCCCATGCACCTAGATGATTGGAATTTGTTAGGATTCCAATTCTGGGGTCACTATTACTTCAACAACAGCATGCCCATCAGGAGTTCCATAGCATGCTACACATTTGAAGCATTTAACACCCCGGAACAGTGGGTTTTTTGAGACTGTTACTGCCATAAGGTAATAGTGCACTACCTGGATGATTTTCTGTTAATAGGCATCAGCAAGCAGGAGACAGAAATGAGATTGGGGAAGTTCCAGGAAATGTGCAAGGTCATGGGCATCCACCTAGCAAGAGATAAGACCCAAAGGCCAGCCAAAAAGCTGGAATTTCCTGGGAACTGAGGTGGACATGGAACAAGAGTTGTTCTGCTTACCCAGGGACAAGGTTATGAGGTCGAACGGATTGCTGCAGCATGTCATGGCTATGAGATGGGTACCACTATCAAAGGTACAGCAGCTATTGGCCCATCTAAATTTCATTTGCAAAGCAATTAGCATGAGTTGGGACTTCACTAGGATGTTGGCGAGGTGCACAGGGAAGGTGAGATTGCCCCATCATTGGGTGGACATCCCAAAGGGGGAGCAACAGGACTTAGTGGTTTGGGACCAGTTATTAGACAGCTATAACAGAATAACCTTTTGGCAGAGGGAATGGTTGTGTAATAATGACCTGGACCTTTACAAAGATGTATCAGGGGCTCCGGGGATATGGGCGTACTTCAGAGGAGAATGGATCTCTGAGGCCTGGCTGCCAGAGTGGCGGCACAGGGGCCTGCTAAAAGATATCACTCTATTGGAATTATTCCCAAACTGGGTGGCATTAGTTGTATGGGGTCGGAGGTTGACTAACCAGAGGATAACATTTTGGTGTGACAATAAAGCAGTAGCCAAGGTCGTTAATAGACAGAAAGGGCCCACCGAGACAGTGATCAGGGTGCTACATCAGCTAATTCTTGAGGGGCTTATGCTTAATTTGTCATTCAGAGCTAAGCATATTGAGAGGTTAAAAAATGACATGGCTAACAGCCTGTCCCATCTTCAGTTAGACAGGTTCAGGTCCATGGTGTCAGAAACCTCCATCCAGAGGACTTTGGTACCCATCCACTTATTGGCAGTTGGGTTCTAGCAAGTGCAGTGGCTGTACCGAAGCTCTTAGTCTGCTAACACATTGAAGGCCTACAAAGGGGCATGGGCAGCATTCCAAGAGTTTCACTAGCAGGAGGGCTTCCAGGTGAGTAGGCCTGTTACAGAGAGCCAGATCATGCAGCATATGGTGGTCAGACGTGAAGGAGGGATGACACATGCAGTCATGAAGGTCCAAGTGGCAGGGATAGCTTGAGCCTGCGGCAACAGGGGATGGGCAGAACCGAATAAGTTCAAGGTGGTATAGGGGTAGTTGTGACTCCAGGAGGCCATTAGCTGGCACCTGTTAACAGGTTACTGAGGGCTGTGGGCCAGATATGTGGTTCAGTGGATGAGGCATGCCTATTCTGGGTCATTTCCTCTGTCATGGCAGAAGGAGCATTCTGCGTGGGGGAAGTGGTGGCACAGAACAAGAAGTCGGGAGAGGGCTGATTATCATGGGTGGATGTGTCCTGGAAGCCAGGTTCAGTTTCAATTTGGCTAAGAAAGTTTAAAAAGGACCAGGTCGGGTGGCAGTGGCTGTCACCATGGCTAGGCAACTAGAACAAGGTTAGTGTACAGTGGCAGCACTTAAGGAATACAGGGTGAAAAGGTCAAAAGGGAAGGGGGCTTTATTCATATATGGGAACGGGAACCCAGTCACATGTTACCAAGTGGCTGTGGTTTTCAAGAAAGGCCTGGCTTTCTTGGGGAAGTATCCCAGTTTGTTCTCCTCTCACTTTAGAATTGGGGTGGCCTTGGAGAAGGCAGAGGAAGGGGCAGCAGAGGGCATGATCAAGGGTTTTGGCAGGTGGAGATCCAACTGCTATTAAAGGTATATAAGGCAGATGGTTTACCATTGTCACGTTTGTGTACCTACAGGTGTCAGCCAGCAACAACAAATTCGGTTTGTTGGACATTCGTCTGTATATTGGGCAGAGAGACATGCAGCAGTGATGCCTGGTGGGAAGCAGCTACACAGGGACATTAATCAGATGCAAGTGCTATGGAAAAGCGTCCGAGGCATGAGGACACCCCAGCATTTAGCAGTATTGCAGGAGTTTAGATGGCAAGGGAAAAGGCTGGATTTGTTAATACTGTCATTCATTTGGGGGGGAATGATTTGGGAGATAAGGCCTGAGGAATACTTCTGCAGGAGATCTGGCAGGATCGTGACACCATTAAGGGTTAGTGGCCTGGGATTTAATTTATTTATCTAATTTATTTATTTTACTAGGAAAGACACACTAAGCTGAAAACCTGTTCACAGGTGCCACCTGGGATTACAAGGAAGTTAAGTGACTTGCTCATGGTCACACATATGCAAGTAGGGGCTGTCAGATTCAAACCCAGGTCTCCAGGTTTGCAGCTCAGAACCTTAAATCACTGCACTATGCTGTCTCAGGATGACCATAGGGTGGTAAGAATTTTTTTCTGGGAGGATTTGGCTGTATGCCCATGACATTAAATCTATTTAAATGTCGAGGAAGCACCTGAACAGGAAGTTAGTGCTGGTTGTACAGGCATCTGGGGGGATTACATTGCCCATAAGGCATTACCTTATTCAGTGCCAGGATATTATAGAGAGGATGGGGTGAATTTATCAATAGTGGGCAGATCATTTTTCATCAGAAGCATTAGCAAGGAAATGGAGGAATGGGAAGGGCAAATACATTAATGAGGGAAGCCCACCATTCCATCACAAGCTTGAGGTGGGCTAGTGGAGGAAGAAAGGAAGTAGGGGAAAGAAAGATGGGGCAGAAGGGAACTAAATAAGGGAGCAGGGAATGGGGAAGAGAGGGAGGTCACTAGACACTGGCAAGGGTCAACAGCATCTGGCCATGGGGGTAAAGAGATGTAATGAAGAGAGACATTGTGGTGGGATCATGGTTGTAGGCACCTGACCCAGAGTGCAGGTTGTACAGAGGAACTTGGGTAGGGTGTCAGGGTCATGCATCTGGGCCCTAAAAAGGCCAGAGTGGACAATGAGCAAGAAAGGTCTGTAAGAGGCCAAGTTGGAATGTAAATGTTGTGAAATAAAATAATATGTAAAAGGTGTATTATGAATATGGTGATGTTTGACGAAATGAATCATTATGAGGCGGATCAAAAAACACTTGCCTTTTGAGCAGCTAAATCAGTAGTGAAGAGTGATAATTTCTGGGGGTATCCTTCTCACGAATGGGGTTGCCAATAAAAGGCAACCTGAGTTGTCAGGGGTTGCAATCAGAAATGCTGAAAGGAGGAGGGGACAGGTGGAGTTAGGAGAGGGAATAGGAGAGGGGGTAGGTAGAGTTCGGCTAGGAAAATGATGTCACAAGTTGAAGTCACCAAGATGGCTCAGGTGAGGAGCTGATAGGACAGGGGGTGGAGCCTGTAGAGGTCCTGATTGGGGTTCTTAAGGGGTATAAGACAAGGTGAGAGCAAGGGATCTTCCTTCCTGCTAAACTCACTTTGTACCCATCCACCCATAAGGACAGGATGCCTCAAGGGAATGATGTTGTGTAGAGCAGCACATGCCCAAGCAGGGACTGATATGTCCTGCTGAGTGAGGATGGCAGGACAAATGGAACAAGCAATTTGCCCGCTGGGTAAGGGCAGTGGTGTAAATGTCTGCCGGGGTAGGCACACAGGTGCACAGAGGGAATGGCCAAATTAGGGCAATGAGAGGATAGCATATAGCAGAGGAAGAAATGAAATGGGGTAAGGGAGGGCAGAGGGAGGGAACTAAATAAAGGGTCAGGGAATGGAGTAGGAGGAGGGCACTAGGCACAGGCTGGGGTCACCAGCATCCAGCTGTGGGGGTAAAGAGGGGTAATGAAGAGAGACAGAGAGGGGACATGGTTAGAGGCATCTGACCTCAAG
The DNA here is from genome assembly GCA_016271365.2 of Neoceratodus forsteri. Lineage (NCBI taxonomy): Eukaryota > Metazoa > Chordata > Ceratodontiformes > Ceratodontidae > Neoceratodus > Neoceratodus forsteri. The sequence continues at coordinate 1,159,678,175 of CM057458.1, forward strand.
TGTAGGCTGTATAGAAGAATTTGGATGGTGCATCAGGGTCATGCACCTGTGTCCCGAGAAGACCAGAGTGGACGATGAGGAAGAATGGCCTGCAAGAGGCCAAGTCACAATGTAAATGTTGTGAAATAAAGTATTATGCAAAAAGTGTATTATGACTATGGCGATGGTTGACAAAATGTGTCATTATGAAGTGGAACAATAAACACTTGCCTTTTCAGTACCCAAATCAGTAGTGAAGAGAGATAATTTCTTGGGGAATCACTAACAGTTTCTTTTTTATGTGACTTCAATTAGTTGCCACTCACACACTAAAACCTCTTTTCAGAATGAGTCACATAGCTAAAGGATGAGTCTAGAAAATGTTTATTGCAATACAGAATTTACTAAATGTTGAAATAAACTTAGTTATAACTTATTTTAGGTTATGTAAAAGCCTCAAGTGACTCAAGCTGTATGTATTAGGATGTAAGTGTTCCTCTTCGTAACAATCACATTATACACATGTTTTTAGGTGAAACTTGCACTTGAGTGTTGAATTGATTAATTACAACTAGTATAAATGTGAAGGTGTTTGATTTGGTTCCTCAGATTCAGCCCCTGAGGAAGACCCAGTTTTTGGGTCAAAGCGCTGGGGAAAGGATTATGTCTGGGCATGTTTGGCCACAATAAAACACTGAATTAATTGATATGTTGGTTTCCATGAGTGCTGTGTTTTTTGAAACTTGACATTTTGGTTGGCAGCCTAACTCAGCTCCGCCTGCAAACCAGTGTGCACCTTTTTCTAGTTTTCACAAAACTGTCTGTAAGGTGCAGTTGGAGGACATCACAGTGTCCAGCTTAAGGAGTGTCCATAAACACCATATGGAAACATTGTGATAATTTTATTACCACCTGTTCTGTCACTCTGAACAACTCTTTAAGTTTTTTGATACAATGAAAACTTGTAAATTATAAGTATTTTGATCACAGCTCCACTCTTACCTGTGGAACCCAGCTCTGATAACAGTCCAGGTGATGAAGATGACTTCAATTGCCTGGAAGACCAGGAGTTTAATCTACGCTGGAATCGAAGATGACATACAGGCCCAGATACTCAAACTGCACCAGGCTGTGGCACAAGCTTGGGCGCAGCGCAACTTGGCTGTGCAGGGGTGTGGACTGGGCGATATTCAACGGAGCTGCGCCATGGCACAGCATCATTGAATATCGCACCCTGGCCACCCACAGTGTGCATGGTGCAGTGGCACTGTGCCAGAGCAAGTGGCCAGAGTGGAGCAGGGGGATGCGCTAGCACAAGTTCCACTGCGCTATGCACAGCAGCCGTGATATTCAAAAGTGCACATGCAAATGAGGCCATAATGTATGCAAGATGCAAATGGGGCCATTTGCATGTCATTATGGCCCCATTTGCATGCAGATGTACCGATCCCTGGTGACTTGAGCCTGGCGCCCTGCCAGGCAGCAGCCATCGGGGACCGATGCCCCCTGCAGCCAGCAATGTGCTCCACAGCCTGATTGTGGGCTGCAGTAAAACAGGAAAATCAGAAATCCCTGGTGGTCCAGTGGGCTGCTGCCTGCCCGATTGCAGGCTAAGTATATAAATAATATCCCTAATATCTCTGGTGGTCCAGTGGACCACTGCCTGTCTGATCGTGGGCTTCAGTATAAATAAAAAAATAAATTCCAATATCCCTGGTGGTCCAGTGGACCACTGTCTGCCCAATCGATGGCATTTGTAATATAAACAAGAATTATGTCCAGTATCTCTGGTGGTCCAGTGAATTGCTATCTGCCTGATCACGGGCATTTGTAATATAAACAAGAATTATGTCAAATATCCCTGGTGGTCCAGTGGATTGCTGTCTGCCCGATCGCTGGGCATTTATAATATAAAAGATTGTCCAGTATCCCTGGTGGTCTAGTGGTGCCCCTCCCCACCAGCCCCTGTGCCCCACCATGGCTCCTCGGTGTACCACGCAGGTAGCACCACACACACCGACCCGCCACCGCCCGACTGACACCGGGTAGGTTGCCCATTGGTCCACAGTGTGAGCCAATGGGCGTGCAGCCCCATACCGTGCTACACATTCCAGGTATGAATGGATCCATTCACATATCTGGAATGTGTAGAGTGGTACTGCACTCATTGGCTCACACACTGTGGACCAACATGACAGCCCACTCATGTGGTGTCAGTCAGTGGGCTGCAGGTGAGCAGGCGGGTGGTGCTGCCACCCGCTGGCTGACTGAGGTGGAGCGGGGTGGTGGGGCACAGTGGGCAGGTGGGAAGGGGGTACTGCTAGATCACCAGGGATATTGGACATTAATCTTTTTTTTATTACAAATGCCCGCGGTCAGGCAGACAGCGGGCCACTGGACCACCAGGGATATTGGACATAATTCTTTTTTATATTACAAATGCCCACAGTCGGGCATGGGGGGCACCGCCAGGTGCAGCCGGAGCTCGGGTGGCCACCCACAGGTAGCAGCTGAGGTGTTGCACCCTGCAATGCAGCAGTTCACCTGTGGGTGGCCATCTGTTGTTCCTCTTTTTGGATCAACTTTGTGCTGGCACAGGTAGGGGTAGAGCATGCATGTCTCAACATCCCGGGCTGAATATCGGGCTGTGCAGGGTATGCATGGGCACGGCCCCCCTACCTGTGACTGCATGCATTACTGATGCGCTCTGGCACATCAGTATTTGTGCCACACACTTTTCCCATTTGAATGTCGTGCTGGGGCGCATCAGTGGGTTGCACATGATGCAACACTGTTGTGCCATGCGCAACCCTTTTGAGTATCTGGGCCATGGTGTTTAAAGAAGGAAGACTGGATGCTGCAAACCTGACTTTAAAATGTTTATTCCAGAGTCTGGAGAAGGAATGCATAAAGGAGGTGAATCACTATTATAACAAAATTTCTTTGGAAAGATATATGGAACTCTATTTCTCATTGAGAGACTTGTGACTTGACAAAATACTGACGTCTGGGTTTTATGATAACGACTTGAGGAAGGAATGGGAAGCAGCTGCAGTGGAGTGCACCAACAGACTGATGCATGCTTTGATTAATTGGAACATCAAATTGCAGAAAGCAGCAAACGAGGAGATCAAATGAGTACAAGCCTAAGATCTATTCACAATAACAAGAGAGAATTTAACTCTCTTAGTAAGCTGTATTGCAAAAAAATGAACAAGTATGAACAAGAACTAATTGCCAGAAAGAGAACAAAGTTACTGAGAAACACAGGGGATGACAACAGAGGTGAGTGTTATATGTCGGAGTAAAGAGACCACTGGGGAAGCCATGGGATGTCTAATTCAAGGAGACGGGGTAATTGGAATAAAAACAAAAATCAATTACAAGAAAAGCACAACAAAGGAACTGCTGTATTTGCTGAGAATACAAATGCACCCCACACCAAATGAGACAGGTATGAGTCAAGTTGCTGAAGTTAATTTAACTAGTTTATCAGCTACAGTGGACATTGTTTAGAGAAAATACAGGGGGTACAGAAAAAGATCCCCAAAGGCAAAGCTCATCAAGCAAAAGGCACTGTACCAAAATGACGAGGAGGAGAAGGAGAGGTAAATCAAAGCATCAACATACAGATGAACCTGAAAAGCATGGACTAAGTATAATTAACTTAAGTGATACCTCATTAACTGATTTAAAATCAAGGTATTATTGAAAGGTTTTTTGTTTGTACAATCTCTAGGCATCATTTATTTAAATTCAAAGTGGACATTTTTAAGCTTGTAAAAAAATTTAAGGTTAAGTTCTTTCTCTCCAAACACAAAACGCTTAACGCAACTTCCACCATGGGGAGACAGGAGGAAATATATGATCAGTTAGTAAGCTTCCATGAAGTTCCTGACATTCCAGTCAATGAACATCAAGAAAATAAACTCAGCTGGGACATAAGTGACTTTAACATTATTGACCAAATAGATGTTTCAGACCTCTTAGGGGAATGAGATGTATCAATGAATAACCAAGACCCACAAGAAACTGAGAGGAGAAAGAGTAGGTTCAAACCAAAGTCTACATTTTTTCCTCAGGTTCATAGTGCTGACATTGTGACCTTTGAGAGATTATTATATGAAGATGTGAACAAACTGTTTAGTACTGACAGATTAGATTACTTTAGAAATCTTACAAAAGAGGAATACATGACACTGGGGGATTTGGAAGGTTAGAGGGAGTAGTCTTCAACAAATCTGACAAAGAGGGGATCATTGTCCTAATGAATGAATATATGTACATAGAGAAATGCATGGGTCATTTATCTGACCCTACTAGTTATCAGAAACTAAAGAATGATCCCACAAATAGGTTTTAAGGGGAATTGTGTGAATTTTTGGAGATTAGTCAGAAATGTAGTTGGCTGTGTACAAATGAAAGATTTTATAAAAACAGATTATCCTGTTATACCAATCTTTTATATCTTGCCCAAAATTCACAAGGATAAAACCTCTCCCCCCCAGGCAGGCGTACAGTGGCAGGAATTGGTTTGGTCATACACAACCTATATGCATTCTTAGACAGTTACTTGCAATGTCATGTTCCCACACTGAAGTCATGCATCTGAGACTGTAGGGACTTAATGGGCAAACTGACTAATAATCTCTGGTATGTTAATTTTAGATGGCTAACTATAGATGTTAGCAGTTTATAAACATTCATTAATCATGACTCAATTATAGAGGCAGTAGATAGTTTCCTGCAACACCAAACAGACATTTCCCCAAGGTTTGTAAAAGATCCTATTAGACTTGCACTGACCCATAATTATTTCCTCTTCAACAAAGAATATTACATACAGACCTGTGGGACTGCTATGGGGGCAACCTTTGCCCCTTCGTATGCCAGCCTATTTATGGGACACTTGAAAACTGTTATGTCTGTGACAGTTCCAAAATCAGATTTCTGAACCAGATTGATACCTGGTTCAGATTCATGGATAACATAATAGTTATCTGGAAAGGGAAGAAAGAAACAATAAAAGATTTCAGAGTATCTGTCAGTGAATGACATGGACTGACTCACACATGAAAAACAAAAATGAAATATTGTTTCTGGATTTAAAACTAAAAGGGAACCCAGAAGAATACAAACAGACTGCACGGTTTCAAAAAGAGACAGCTTGGAACACAAAGCTGCACACCAATAGTGCACATCCAAGCAAATTGCATCTCTTCCATATGTTGAGTTAGTCAGAATAAAAAGTAACTGCTCAGTGGAGGAGGAATTTCAGAATCAGGCAAATGCATTAACACAATGGCTATCCCAAAGAGGGTACTCTGATACTATGTTAAATGATGCACTTTCAAAAGTAGAAAAGTTAAAGAGGTCTGACATTTTGACCCCCAAGAACAAGAAAGTAGGAAATGAGGAAGCAAGTAGAAATGATGTTGTGACATTTGTCACATAATTTAACCCAATGTCTGGCAAAGTTGGGGGACTGGTGCACATATTCTGTCCAGTTTTACTATCTGACCCGGTATTAAAACAACACATTTCTGACAAGCCTAGAGTTACTTTTCCCAAAGGTCGAAACCTATGTTGCAATCTAGCACACAGTCACTTCAGCTCTAGAAGGCACAAGCTCTCATGGACTGGCTGGCTACAGACTAAGCTGAAGGGCCTGTTCTGCTGTGGTAGATGCAATGTATACCAATATGCCAACACAGTTAAAACATTTATAAAAGATGGTAAAACATTTACGATTACTGAATTTCTAACATGTGCTACACCTTTGTAGTTTATTTGTGCTGGTACCCTTGCAACTGTTACTATATTGGTAGAACCACAAGGCCTACTAAGCAGCACATTCCAGAAGATGTAAGAGCAATCATAAATGGTAATTTGTATACTGTAATACCGTAGGGGCATATTATGCCTTTGCACACCTTCAGGAGGTCTAACCCTCACCTAAGGTTCTTGGCAATAATGGGCATGCAAGGAATCACAGACACATTGCATAAGAGTAATAAAGCTTGTTTATTACTACCAAAAGGAAAATCTCAGTTGTCCTAAGCAATTTTTACCAGTAGGAACTGGGAGCCAATGCTAAGTGTTCCCTATACCTCGAGGAATCTCTGTGTCTCCTGGGGTCTCCGAGATAGCAGACATAATGTCTTACATTATATACCTATGATAATTGCCATGGTTACTGTAAGATAGAAACATTTCTAGTTACAGAGATGAGCCCTATTGGTGAAATTAGAGGTGGCTCCTCAGTCCAAGATAACATTATAAAATTTTGTAGTAGTGATCACTTTGTAGAAACAAAGAGGTACAGTTTGTACATAGCCATATAATAATACAAATCATCAGAAGACGGCAATGCCAACTCATATATCATAATCATTACAAGGACACAGATGTTTTAACATCTTATAAGCAAGAAATACATGGAAATATTGGAAAGTAAAGTGTATAGCAATAATGTGCATTCATATCCTGACAGCAGCTCTTATGTGGTAAATGCCCTTAGCCCTGTATGTTAGTATAACATATACCTAAATGCTAGCTGTCTACGGTGTACCTCTGGGGGTACCAATTAGGGTGCAGTGACCTCATGTAACAACACAATAAGAAAAAACAGAGATTTGCTATTTTAAAGCATGTCCAGAGCAACCCCAGAGGGGGTGATAGGCTAAAAGTACTTTCTCAGAAAGAAACTAAATGGATAGAGTGAACCTAGGAATACCATATGGACTAAATGATGAAGTGAGTTTTACACCATATTTGTAAAGTCACAAATGAATGTTGCTTTTCATTTCTTTCTTTGTTTTCTCTTACAGATCACTGTGATCATTATTTGAAGAATCATCTTGGACCCCTCATCTGAAATATTGCTTAGTTAAGGGCTGAACATGTTGTATGCCCAATTAGCACAGAACCAGTTCAAGTTAAAGTTAAAGTTAAAGTTGAACCAGCATAATAGTCTGTGGTGATTTGCATATGCAACCCATGATGCTTTGCATTGTGGAGGCATGTGTGATTTTGTAGTTTCTTATTTATTCTATGATGCATTTAGGGCACCCTTTCTTTTCTTATTTGAAATCTAAATTGTAACAAATTATTTGTAAAACCTCCTTTCAGACATATGGCATATAGCAGTTGTGTGAACCATTGCTCAGAGGCAGAGTTACTAGCATGGAATGGTATAGATCCTAAGTTAAATTCCTAGGAGTTCATCTTTTCCCTTCTTCATTGTAATTCATAATCTAAACTTGCCTAGCAGTTGCTTCTTTAAACTGCACTGAGAAGGTGTTGATTGACTGTTATTCTAGTGTATTTCTGAGGTTGCAAAGTTACACAACACCAGAAGAAGGTAATGTGAATCTGAAAGAAGACCTGGACAGCACCTGCAGCTGTGTGAACTATTTCTCAGAGGTAGAGTTACTAGCATGAAATGCTAGAGGTCCTAGGTTCAATTCCTAGTGGTTTACCTTTTACCTTCTTCATTGTAATTCATTATTTAATTTACATAGCAGTGGCTTCTTTAAACTGCACTGAGAAGGAACTGCACTGACCCTTTCCACTGGACCCTACTGCCCCTGCAGACACCTCTGCTGCTGAGAGGACTGGCCTCTGCTCTGAGCCAACCATGCCTGAAGCCTCAACCTGTCTGCACCATCAAGGACCCTCTTGCCCCTGCTGGCACCACTGCTGCCAAGTGGATCAGCCCCTGATCTGAGCTGACTGTATCTCAAGCATCAGCCCAGCTGCACCAGCAAGGAACATCTTTCCCCTGTGGGCACCTCTGCTGCCAAGCAGACTGGCCTTTATTCGAGCAGGCCACACCTGGAGTCTCAGCACCATCTAGGACCCTCCCGCCCCTGTCGGTGCCTCTGCTGCTGGGTTGGCTGGCCCCTGCTCTGAGCTGCCCATGCCTGAAGCCTCAGCCCATCTGCACCATCAGGGACCCTCTCACCCCTGCAGGCACCTCTGCTGCAGTGTGGACTGGCCCCTGCTCCATGCCGGCCACAACTAAAGACTCAGCCCATCTGCACCACCAAGGACCCTCCCACCCCTGTGGGCACCTCTGCTGCTGAGTGGACTGGCCTCTGCTCTGAGACAGAAATGCCTGAAGCCTCAGCCCATCTGCACCATCAAGGACCCTTCCGCCACTTCAGGTGCCTCTACTGCTGAGCGGACCAGTCCCAGCTCCAAGCCAGCAGTGCCTGAAGCCTCAGCCCTTCTGCACCATCAAGATACGCTGCACACAGCTGGAGAAGCCCGGCTCCGAAGCCACCAATTCAATTGGCTGTCTCAAGACTGTCCATGGCTGCCCATTGGCTGATTTTCTTTCTCTGCCATTCTCTTTTGTGGTGCCACTTTTCAAACCTGTGCTGCACTATTTTTAGCTAAAACAAGTTTCAGTACTGTAATGTTTTGTCTAGAACTGCATTTAAAATGGAAGTAATTGTTTTTTCCTGCCTGAGTTACTTGATTTTTTGTCCAGACTGCCTAGACTGTTAAGTTAACGTTAACTGTTGTAACTGCTAGATTACATTGCTAGTAAATTTATCTGAGTTACCGCCCCTCTTGCCACTGTCTTGGCACCAATTCCAGCTCTCCTGTCTCTCTATTTTTTCTCTCTCCCTGCCTGCTTCATTTCTGCTCACCTCTTCTTACTTTCCTCCACTTTTCCTCACTGTGCTCCAAAACCCTTGGCCCCTGAAGAAACCTGCTGTCTGCTCGGCCTCTTTCTCTCTGCTCCAAGCCTCCTATGGCAAAATATGTTGGCTAATCCCTCCCACCAGACACTCAAAGTACTCCCCCATTGTTCTCTTTCTGCCCTGTGGCCTCTCACTTGCACCCCCTTCCCTTCCCCTTGTAGCTCTCTCCATTGAACTCCCCTTGTGTGCCTTCTTTTCTCACTCCCTCCCACTTCCATTATTGGCCCTAAGCCCTTCCCCTCAGTTAGCATCGAACAGGCATTTAACCCTCTGACCCACATTTTCTCTCTCCCTTTCTACAGGACCCTCCCACCCCTGAGGGCACCTCTGCCGCTGAGTGGAAAGGCTCCTGCTCTGAGCCAGCTGTGCCTGAAACCTCAGCCTGTCTGCATCATCAAGGTATACTGCACATAGCCAGAGAAGCCCATTTCCGAAGCCAACAATTTGATTGGCTGTCTCGAGACAGTCTGTGGCTGCCCATTGGCTGATTTTCTCTCTCTCTGCCTTTCACTTTTGCAGAGTCACTTTTCAAACCTGCCCTGCCCTATTTTGAGCTAAAACAAGTTTCAGTACTGCAATTTATTTGTCTAGAACTGCATTTAAACTGAAAGTAATTATTTTACTTGCCTAAATTACTTGATGATTTTTCACCTAGACTGGTAAGTTACTGTTAACTGTTGTAACTGCTAGATTACAGTCCTACTTAATTTATCTATGCTACCTCCCCTCTTGCCACTGTCTCTGCATCAATTCCAACTCTCCTACTCCTTTATTTTTTTTCTTTCTCTCTGCCTAATTCATTTCTGCTCACCCCTTCTTACTTTCCTCCATTTTCCCTCACTGTGCTCCTAAACCCTTGGCCCCTGAAGACACCTGCCACCTGCTCTCTCTGCTCCAAACCTCCTATGGCAAAAAAGCTTGGCTAATCCCACCTGCCAGACTCTCACAATGCCCCCTCCATTGTTCTCTCTGTGCCCTGGAGCATCTCACTTGCACCCCCTCCCCTCCCCCTTGTAGCTCTCTACATTGAATTCTCCTTACACTCCTTCTTTTCTTCCTCCCTCCCACTTACATTGTTGCTCCTTAGCCCTTCCTCCAATTAGCCTTGAACAGGCATTTAACCCTCTGACCCATGTCTTCTCTATCCCTTTCCACAGGACCCTCCCACCCATGCAGGTGCCTTTGCTACTGAGCGGACTATTTTCTGCTCTGAGCCGGCCGTGCCTGAAGCCTCATCCCTTCTGCACTATCCAGGAATGCTGCACATGGCCAGAGAAGCCCGGCTCTGAGGCTGCCCATTCGACTGACTGTCTCGAGACTGTCCGTGGCTGCCCAATAGCTGATTTTCTATCTCTGCTTTTCTCTTTTACGGTGCCACTTTTCAAACCTGCGATGCTCTATTTTTTGCTAAAACAAGTTTCAGTACTGATACTTTTGTTACTCCAACCCACTCCTGCCCCAACCTCTATTAAATACTTCTCCCCCACCTGGTACTGCCCTATTTCATCTCTCTCTACTCTCCATCCCTCCAGGTTTTTCTTCTCTTAAAGGGATCCTCACTCATCTAAAGCTTGCAACACCTTAACTTTTGCCTGCACTAACCTTCCTGTTTATACACTGTTAGTTAGCCGCTGCACCATGGCAGATTGCTCTGCCTTATCTTTCCTAACCTGCCTCCCCATGCTGACTACCAACTCCTGCACTTAACAGTTTAGATTGCTTAATTATCTCTGACCAGACAACTTTCCAGAGTAATCTACGCTGACAAGTAACAACAGCACCTCAGTAGTGTGACTTTGATATCAGCACTCCTTTATATACACCTACCCTTCCCTCTCTACCCCATTACCCTGCTTGTTGTGAGTACTTTCTCAGTTACCTCTCTGATTTGACTTGGCAATGCTGGATGCTATTCACTGCTTACTGCCTGAAGGCTTTGTGTTGATCTTGCTGCTTACACTTCCAGGTTTTTCACAAGACCCTGAGCCCACAAAAGCTGTGCAAACCATGTTAACAGACACCCTCAGTATTTACAGCACAATAACCTCCACCCAAACATCTGTCACTAGCAACCACAACCAAGGCGAGGAAATACTACCACCCTGCAGCTGTTGGATGTTGGCTAACCACCACTTCCTGATTCAGCCTCTGATATGCCTCTCGGGACAAATCACCTGCCAGGTAAACAGTAAATATCACTGCATTCAGTCTAGGCTCCATAATTTCAGTAACAAGCAATTTAAGGAATATCTATGCAGACTTGCAATATTATTGCTGCTTCTTCTGGGAAACATACATCCCAACCCTGGCCTCCAGAGCAGCAGACCACCCCTCAAAAGGAATCTGGATCACTTACTTTTGCTTCACTTAATATCCGCAGCCTCCTCTCTAAGCTTGACAGCTTGCAAGTCTGGGTCTCACAGCACAACCCTGATGTGTTATCCATCATCAAAACCTGGCTCACCCCAAAAATACATGACACTTCAATTTTGATTACAGGCTACACAGTTTTTAGGCAAGCTAGGCTAACTAAGAGAAGTGGCAGTTGTGCGATCTACCTTCAGGACATCTTACAGGGCCTTGTCATGCAACTGCCCAACACTGGGGATAACATGTAAGCCCTTGCCATTAAAGTCCTCATTACAGGACTCTTACTGTGCTCTCTGCTTATATCCCGCCTAGGCAAATGTCACCTGGCTTTGACTCACTCATGGATTACCTAGACAGTCTGGGTCTGAACTCGAAAGTCTTCATGCTGGGAGACTTCAATGTCAATTTGCTCGCCCCTGAAGCAAACTCATTCAAAGATGCAGTCTCTGCAGTCCACTTCACCCAACTTGTTAAGTACCGAACCATAGTGAACTACAGGACTGGTACCAGTACCTTGCTACATTGGGTGCTCTCAAATCTACCTGCACACATCTCCAATACCATGGTCCTCCCAGTTGCCATTAGAGACCACTCACCTGTTTTGTTCAGTTGGTCGAGTAAGTTTACAAAGCTCCCTACTGAAACTCTCACTTGCAGTGTCCTGCTTAAGGATCTCTTTAAATAAAGTGGTGTTCCTAAAATTGGACCTCCGCCTCTTAGACAGGACTGAAACCTACTCCACCTTCAATGTTGATACTGCTCTGGAACAATTAATCTCAAAATTTAATGCAGCATGTGATAAACATGCTCTGATCAAAAAGCAGAATATTAAAGGACTGCACAGTACCTGGAGCACTCCCAAACTAATTGAACAACTTAAACTCAGGGATAATCTCTAGTACAGGGCCCGAACTATGGGCAAACAATCAGACCTTCAAGCATATATAAAAAAATTAAGAAATGGCTGCATAAGAGCTACCCCTGCTGCAAAAAGCCAGCAGTACAAGGAAGCTCTCTCACGATCCTGGAGCAATGGAAAAAAGTTCTGGAGTAACCTAAAAGAAGTTACAGGGAAAGGCCCCAAACTTACCTGTGCAATGCTAAATGTTAATGGTGTCCCCTTCCTTGACCCAAGTCTCACTGGAAACGTGTTCAACAATGCACTTACCAACCTCAGTGGTGTCCTCCCCCCCAGATTTCTTCAACCCCAGTGCTGCAAATGTCAACCATAGAAATCACGACTGTGCTCCCATGCACCCTCCTTTCCACTTCAAAGTCATCTCACAAAACAAAGCCAAAAAGTATTTCCCTAAGATACTAGGGAAAACTAGATATAGTGATGATGGCCTCAATCTCAAATTTGTTACCCTTACTCTGGATGAAGTCCTGGCTCCCCTTACCCATATTGTTAACCTTTCCCTCAGGTACTCTCAATTTCCACAAAAAAGGAAGTTGGCAGTAGTGATGCCTGTACACAAGAGTGGGGACCTTGGCATTCACTGTATATACAGACCCATTTACATCCTCCCTCTGCTTTCTAATGCACTGGAACAGATAGTAGCTGATCAGCTGATCAACTACCTGGATAAATATCAACTCCAATGCCCACAGCAACGTGGGTTTTGACAAGGACATAGCACCACAATAGCTACTGGAGTTCATTGGCTTCCTACATAGCTCCTTTGACCAAGGTTACATCATTGGTGCAGCTTTTGTTGATTAAACAAAAGCCTTTGACACAGTGCACCATGCCCTCCTACTTGACCAGCTTACTGCCACTGACCTCTCCAATGACATTGTGGGCTGGTTCAGAAGCTATCTGCACAATCGAATGCAGCAAGTAAAGATAAGCAACGTCCATTCTGACAGTAGGATTGTCCACTCAGGAGTACCACAATGGTCCATGCTAGTGCTGCTCCTGGTTAGCGTCTTCCTCAACTCACTCCCAACTGCATGTCAGGGTCACAGGCTGCTATACACTGATGACACCATCATCTTTGCCAGTAACCCTGACCCCAAGACCCTTGAGACACAAATTCAACAACACTTTGTGGATGTAGAAAACAGGTTTAGCAATCACAAACTTATAATGAACTAAAAGAAGACCAAAGCAATGCTATTCTCCAATCCTCAAAATAGGCACAGGACCTATCCTCTTGCCATCAACAACACCATGTACTCCCCACTGGAGCTAGTTCCTCAGTTTAAGTATGTGGTGGTCACTATTGACAGTACCTTGTCTTATGTTCCCCACATAGACAATATTGCTAAATCAGTTAATATTCACATTTGGTTACTCTATAGACATAAGCATTGTCTAACCCCTGAGGCCCTTAACCTTGCCATCCGTAGCTCGGTTGTTTCACTCATCGACTATGGCCTGGTCATTTATGGGGCAGCAACTGACACTTCTCTGTGCCAAATCAAGGTAGCACTAAACAAAACCAGCCAACTTACTGGCGCCGGTAACTTGACCCATTCTTGTAACCTGTACTCCCAGGCTAACTGACTCCAGCTCAGGAACAGGTTTACTGTATATACCAAAACCTGTCTTTTAGCCAAAAGAGTTAGCCTTGAATTGCTGCCACCAGGGATACAGAAGCTCCTCTTCCCCAACACTCAAAGACTAACAAGAGGTGCAGAGTGTCAGTTCTTTAGGATCCCTCATTGTCATACCTCTCAAAAACAAAGGTATTTTGCCCACTGAGCCCCACTCTGGTTTAACTTCCTCAGTAGTGATGTAACTGCAACTGCTACCTTGGGCCCACTTAAAAGGAAGTTGTGACAACACACAGTACCAAAGGCCAGCTGTGATTGCTTCCACTAACCTTCCTATACCCAGAACCTAACATTTAACCTCCTACTAGCCTCCTCACCTTATTACCAACAGCACTTCATCTTCACAAGCCCCATTCCTTCCCCTTTCACTCCCTCCACTTCCCTTCACCATCTTACATTCTCCTCCCATTTCTTTGCCTGCTGTTCATACTCCTTCATACACATTCCTACTCACTCCTCCCTCCCTCCTTCCTCCTCCTCCTCCTCTCCTACCTCCTCCTTCCCCTTCATTTCCTCCATCTCTCTCCCCCCCAGTTCACCCCATGCTGTCTCATCTAGACCCTCTCACTACCTTGGCCTCCCACTTCAATTACCTTTGTCACCCCCACCCTTCACCCCATCACAGCCACTCCCTCTCTATTCCCCCCTCCCCTCCCCTGTTTACCTTGCTGACAAGGCCTCCTGGGCTGATTCTCCCTTCCCCTTTCCCCTACCCTGTCTCACCTGGCTGACAAGTCCTCCTCGATGGATTCTCCCTTTCCCATAAGGTACCCTCCCCAGACTCAGTTCTCCTATCTAAAGCCTAAGCCTAACTCTCCTCTACTCATCAAGACCCGTGGGTTTATCCACCTTTCCTTTTGTCATCAAACCCTACTTGCCCTCTGCCCCCTCTCATGTGTGCCATGGATCTCTGTAAGTGGATGTTCTCTGTATTTTGCCATTTCCAGATGACATTGCTTAACTGTACTGCCTTGTTACTTTATTTCATTGTAAATGTTGCTAGTTGTCATCTTGCAGCATAACCTCTACATTTTCTGTAACTTACATGATGTGGAACCTATGTAATGAGCAAAAAGCTCAACAGTGCTTTACAAGATTTCAATAAATAAATAAATAAATAGGCTGTTGTTCTAAAATATTTCAGAGGTTGCAAAGTTATGCAACACCAGAGGAAGGGAATGTGAATTTGAAGGAAGACCTGGACAGCCCCTGCAGCTATGTGAACCATAGTTCAGAGGTAGAGTTATTAGCATGGAATGCTAGAGGCACTAGGTTCAATTCCTAGTGGTTCACCTTTTCCCTTCTTCATTGTAATTTATAATCCTTTCAGAGTGAGTCACATGGATAAAGGATGTCTAAAAAATGTTGATTGTAATACATAATTTACTAAATGTTGAAATAAACTTAGGTATAAATTACTTTAGCCTATGTAAAAGCCTCATCAAGTGACTCGTTGTAGTATTTAGCATAATTGTCCTCTTGTAACAATCACATTATACACGTGTTTTTAGGTGAAGCTTACACTTGAGTGTTGAATTGATAAATTACCACTAGTATAAATGTGAAGATGTCTGATTTGGTTCCTCAGATTCACCCACTGAGGAAGACCCAGTTTTTGGGTTGAAGCACTTGGGAAAGGATTCTGTCTGGGCTTGTTTGGCTACAGTAAAACACTGAGTTAATTGATTTGTTGGTTTCCATGAGTGCTGTGTTTTTTGAAACGTTAATGAGTTGCCAACTTTTTTTTTGTAGACATTATTAATCACCCTTGTTACACTGGACTCTCTCCAGCTGGGCTATGGGGCTTACCTTAGCTATTACTGTCCTCCTGAAAGCTCTGGTTGCTGTTCCTGGAAATCATACAAATTCCCACGCTCCATCCCCAGAGCCCCTCTGGATCTCAGTGCCCCAGAGGCAAGGAACACCACACCCCCGGCACTTTATCTCTTAGTATCAGGCCAGAGTCAGCCATGGAGAATCCCCAGGAGAACAGCCCTGGCCCAGCATTGGACTTGGTGCCATGGCACCACTAAGCCCACCATCATCTACCAGCGAGAAGGGTTTTTTTCTTGTTTATTTCTCCAGGAGTGCTGATGTGCAATGATGTCTGCACGGTGGAGCTGTAGACATCTGCTGCACTCCTCCCCTTTCCACACTCCATGCAAGTTGTCCCCCAGTCACCACTGGGGGTCCCCAGTGAAGCATAGATGCCCTGGATCCCTCCCCAGGGAGAGGAGAGCAGTCATTGGAAGCTCAATCCTCTCCCTCCCGTACAAACCCCCAGACCCCAAGCTCATTCGTGAACATGGGTCACCGACATTGCTTGAGGTATGGCATCCAGTGCCTCAACCCTCAGCACCACCTGGCCAGCTATGAGTTGCCAACTAACTGGTTTATTTTTAGTGCTGCAGTTGATGGTAGGGTTGGGCTAAAGTTGTTGTTTCCAAAATAGCAGAACTTCCACAAAATTGTGCAACATTCACTGAGGTTTTTGAACCTCTGCCTCTGACAGAGCAGAAAACGTCTGAAAGATTTTGGGTGACATTTCACCCTGTTGCACTCACCTAGAGTGTGGGCACTGAAGAAAGAAAAAAAGTAGACTTCCATGCGGCCCCTAGCTAGTACTGCACCCCAGACCTGCCCGAAAAAAAAAACACAATAATAAATCCCTGGTGGCTAGTTGTGCCTCCTCCCACATGATAACCTGCCCAACATTAATAAAAAAAAAGAAACTCTGAATCCCCAATAATCCATGGTGGCTAGCTGTCCCTCTCCCCACCCATCACCCACCTGACATTGCCTAAGAATATGAAATAGATCCTCTCCAGGTTGCTGGCAATTCCAGCAGTGATCATTCATCATTACCTTAGTCTTCTTTAATACTACTGGTGTCTTATACCAAGAGTGCAGTATTTTGTTGTGTATTAGTCAGCTCCTGGCATCTTTAAGGGCAATGTGCCCTGTATTCCAACACTGAGTCTGCTCGTGGTCTGAGAGCTGTTTGTTTAGGGTCTCTTCCCATTTATTTTTTGATGAAAGTGATGGGTTCGACACGGCATCCAGTACTGCATCATATATTACCCCTGCCATCCCTTTCAGAATGTGAAGCCAGCTGTTAAGTTTTGAGGGAGTCTTAATGGGGCTGGAGACAGGGGGGAGGAGGACTTTGACTGTGTCTCATATCTGTAAATACCTCCAGAAGTCAGATGTGGGTAATGACCACCAAAGTTACAGGTTTTGGAAAGTGTCCACCACTCTAGTGTTGGTGATCAGCAGGTCTCTGAGGAAGAGAATGCCTCTGTCCTTCCATTGTGGCCATAGTATTGGGGAACCCCTATTGTAATAGAGGGGTTATGCCATAGTGGGTATGGGAGAAAGGGTTTGGAGAGGTACTCAGTTTTCTATTTAATGTCTTCCAGGACTTATTAGAGGATCCTAGGGTAGAATGGGTTGGAAAAACATAGGATGTGTCTGCCCACAGTGAAGAGGCCAACATAGGGGTAGCCACAGTTTCTGTTCCATCTCTAGCCACTGGGGGGAACTATTGGAATGATACTGAAACCATTTCAAAGTTTGAGAGCAGTGATAAGCCAGCTTATAGCCTTCCATCCAGGGTAGTTCCCAGTCCCCTTGAGATCAATGGACCCTAAGCACATTCCAACTGTATTAAGGGTGACTGACTCCCCACAAACTGTGACCTTTTTTAATATATATTTTACCCTCCCTCTCAGCACCTACCACCCTCCCATAAACATTGCAGTGATGCTGGAGGTGCCCAGTCCCCCTTTGGCATGATCAGAAATCCTCCGTGGTGATTTATTATTCAATCTGTAAAAAGATAATCATCCATTGATGTATTTTGTGGATGTTCCAGACCCCACACCTGACTTTGTGACTCAACACCCATCACCCTGCACCCCCCAAGCCCTTACTTACCCATTGGGTGTCCAAAGCCATAATTATCTCTAGACCACATACACATCTTCACTCTTCAAAGCTGGACCACAAACTTTAGAAACTGGTATGCGGTTCAAGGTATTTCAATGGGATTTTGAACTTAGTGACACAACTGGACATTTCTGCATATTTTTGGTCCAAATTTTCAACATGCCTCTTTTGGGACTCTACCTCTTGAACAATCACACTGACATTAGGCAAATCTGCCCTGAAAGGTGATTTCATGGGCCCGTGGAAAATCACATTTTGGGCAAGAGTAGCACATTTTCTCTTCCCTAGTTCATGATGTGGTGTCATAAAAAGGCTATATTGAAAATTTGGTGTAAAAATATTTAAAAACAATAACAACAAAGATATAAGCCTATCTTGAATTTTGCAAATTCAGGCTCATAATTTTGGTAATTTTCAATATTTTTACCTCATATTTACAACATAGTCACTTCTTCATGGCACCTCATGAATGTGACAGCTGTCATTTTTCAAATCCTGGCAAAAATGTTGTTGTTTTTTTTAATATATCCCGAAAGGTGATGTTGTGGTCCCTGAGATAAATAGCCTTTCAGACATGAGTTGAAAACATTTCTATGCCCTAATTTGTGAGGTCAGATCATAAGAAGGCTATATTATAAATTTGGTATAAATATTTTTAAAACATGTTATGAGACCATTTTGAATTTTGCGAATGTAGGCTCATAACTTTGGTAATATTAATACTTTTACCCCAAAATTATCAACATAGCCATTTCGTTACAGCACCTCATGAATGTGACAGCTGTCATTTTTCAACTCCTGCCCAAAATGTGTTTTTGCATCATGAAATTTGATTTTACAGTCCCTGCATGAGATCACCTTTAGTACAAAACTTGAACATTTACTCTGCCCTATTTCATGAGGCAGGGATATGTTGAAAATGTTGTGTAAATAAATTGAAAAATAAATCTGCAATATTTTTACCCCAAATTCCTCAGCTGCAGCCCTATTGGCTCTTTCCAGAGTTTGTTCTCTTCAGCTGTAGAATGTGACTTTCAGCTTAAAGTATACTCAAACAGTTAATTCCAAGCTCAGCAGAAACCAACTAATAACCAACTATTAGTGATGAAGAGATTTCCTATACAGCATCACAACAGCTCAATTGCTAACTTGATGTTAACTGGTTGCACAATAAGTGTGTTGAGAACTATACTGTATATTTTGAACTACTAAACCAAATTTAATTACAGAGTTTGCCAATTACAATTTGTTGTTGCTTATGCATTTATTTTATGTTATGCTTATTTTTTAGTGTATTTGTTTATTGTATGTTTTGATACAAAATGTATCTGATTCTATAAAGTGCCCAGAGCCTACAGGAATGGGCACTGTATGAATAAAATTACTCCTACTGCTAAACATTCAAATCCCAAAATGCTAATACAGACTTAGAACAGGTGCATCTTGCAAGAAAGGAGAAAAGCAGCAGTTTAAAGTTGTATAAACAGACATCAGCAGACATTTTCAGTGCAACATCAACTAATGCTTTCAATTCATAGGGGGAGGTGATATTTTTATAATATACTTGGGGAATTAAGTGTATCAGTTATTCAGGGAAACAAAAGCTTTCCTCCAGGGTGTTTATACTAATCTTTCTCATTAGCGTCATCTTAATAGGACAAAAACACAAGCAAAGTGACATTTAAAAGGAACACACACTGTTACTGCAAATGCAATAATCCTTGGACTGTGTGCCTTATTCTGAAACAGCAGGTTCTTGAAACTGAAAAAGCACTGTGCTGGCATAAAAACATTAGAACATGCAACAGCATTCTGCTACCCCTGTTTTTTTCAGTTTTTTGGGGGGTTTTATGCACAAAAGAGCACTTGGTGAAGTTCCGCTGCACTTTGTTCTAAACCTCTACACACCTTATATTGCTTTAGTTATTCAGGAGGGAGATTCTGGACTGCTTTTCTTTTCTTACAGAGGTTCCTGACATTCTTTCAGAAATGTGGTAAGTTATAGCTACTCTATGCTTTATGTGTTTAAATGACAAGTATAGTAGAGGAGATCAGGCCATGGTAAAGAAGTCTCATTATTAAGAAAACTGAGACTTTCTTGGTCTTGTCCTCTGAAAGTACTGTTGTAAATTCCTTCTCAGTTGAGATGTACTATTTTACAAGATGATTATTAGTTAGCTAGGTCTTCACATTTTAAAATATTAAAACAACATGACACCAAACAATTTATGTAAAAATAACATGAAAAGGCAAAAATACAAATCATTAAAAATGTATAAATAGTCTTATATGGACATCTTGTTGATTTACTTGTTTTTAATGAAAGGGGACTGAGAGTTTTAACTTGCTGAGTGACAACATTTTGGAATGAATAGTGTCTATTAACTTAATTAGTTGCTCATCCAAAAGATGATATGATATATTTAGTTGCTCATGCAAAATGTACCTACACATGTGTACATTAATCATATTCACAAGGTAACATAGCTAGTGTAAGATCAGAGCATAATCTTATTTCAAATTAACTTCTTAAACAAAATCAGACTAGATGATACTTAAAAAATAACTTAGTCAACATATAAAGGTGAGTCTACTGTATGAGGTTTGTTTAAATGTTATTACACACTATTCTTTTAGAAATCATGTTACCAAATTTACTGTTTATAATAATGTGTGAATACTATTGCTATACATGATAGCTTAATGTTCTTTTAATGTATATAAGCTGTCATAGAACATTTAACTTTCTATAAACCTAGAAATGAAGGGCAGTGGAGAAAAACAGCCTCAACAATCCAGATTGTTTTGAGCGGAGCATTGCTGGCAGTTCAGCATGGATGCTGGAATCACTGTCATGCCCTTCTTTAATAATATCTAACTAAGTACAAATTTCTCAAAATAATGAACTACATTTTAATTTATTAATCTGCATCACTAGAGTATATATTATAGTGTTGTAACACAGCCAATGTTGTTAGGCTGGTTAGGCACTTCCCTTACAGAAATAATTATATGAAATGTTTTCATGCTGCACACATACCAATGGAAACACATGCATGTTTTCCCACCCCACAACACAAACATACCCTCAAAACCACTTAATTACTTCTGTCTTGCCTGTACTCCTACTATTTTCTTTCCATTAGTTTGAATGATTCCACATAAACAGACTTTAAGGTGCAAACACAAAAGTATCAATAACATGACACATACCCACAAGGCCAGTCCTCCCCCATGCACATACACTGCAGTGAGTACAGCCATGCTGCTACAGACAACCTACCAAGTACAGATTTAAGTAAATGTCTCTTACTTGAGTACTAGAGAGCCAGATGTAGGAGTCTTTAACAGATGATGTCCATGAGTCAGAGTGCTAGAGCATAGTCCCTTGAAATGAATGGAGTTATTTTTTTTTATTACAATTTTATACATTATGATGGTGAGTTGGAGAATAATGAAGGCCACTGTTCTACTAACAAGGTCCTAGTTAGTTGAGCAGTGACCTTCATTAATCTCCAACTCTCACACAATAATGTATAAAATAGTAAAGAAAAATACCCCCATTCAATTCAGTGTTGCACACCCCTGCAGTCTCCTTTACCCTTTGTCATAATGTACCTGAGCATGAAGATGTAGAGGTCAGCTTCACTGGGGGGGGATAAGCCTGACTATAGTGGGGCTCCAATAGTCTGTGCATACCATACCGCTCAACTGTCCGTGAATGCAAGGGACAGCTCTAGAATATCTGTAACATCTCTAAAAGATACAGCTGACTTGTTTTGACTGAAAAGTGATATGCAAATCTGGAAAAATTCAAATATATAAGATTCATCTGTATAGACCCCAGAGCAGTGAATCAGATTTGGGCTTAAACACACCCAGTTGCTAACCAATGTTTTTCTCTGGCTGAAGTTCTGACCCCCCAAAAAAGAATAACTTTGTCCTGATTTTTCTCCCCTGACTCCGTTCCAAACAGTACCCATCCCCTATGGATCATGAAGCCACCCAAATATGAAGAAACATGAAAAACACATCAACATTTTGGTCCTTCCTCCTTCCCCAATCCCCCTCTAAAAAAAAAAATTTACTTTTACTTACCCAGCCATATGAACAGAACCTGTAGGCTGGCACAATGTGCCACAAGCCCAGTTTTCAGTCCAATCCACCCTCTCCTTCCTCCAGAAGCTGGATGCTAGAACTGACCATCACAGGTCCCCAGTGTGGTCCACGACCAAGTCATGTCACCAACCGAACTGATCCAACCTGGGTTGCTTCTTCTTACTTGGTTGCTGCTGTGGCTGCTACCACACTGCACTGATCAAGGCCTATGAAGGCCACCCACACCACTGTCACCACTGCTGCTAAGCTTAGCTGGCTGCTGCAGTGGTCTGTGCTGTTTTTTTTGCAAGGTGAGCCTAATAAATTAAATAAGTAGCCTAGTCTTGAGTAAGCTTCTAGCTCACCCTCTGCCCCTTTAGCCACCAGATGAGACGGAGACTCTTTAAGAGCAGACCAACAAAAATATGCTGCCACAACACTGCTACTGAGAGTTCGGTGCTCACAGACTCCTCCAAGCTGTTGTGTGTAGTATGTCTACTCTGCGGCAGGAAAGACAGTGTAGCACTTGCAAGACTCATGCCCTGTTTATTGGCTGGAGCTCATCCACATCACATGTGACTGTACTGCTTCTAATAGGTGGAGAAAATGAACAACACAATACAGACACATTCAAGTCTGAAGAGTACCTGCAGCATGAGCACACACACTGGTCAAGTGGGCAATTGTTGTGCAGAAAATGAAATCCAAATTTAATGCCATTATTACCACACCACAAGAACAACCTAGGCACAAAAATGGGAGAGGGATGACTGCCCCCCTTCTGTCCTACCTAAGTAGCACCTCTGATTAATGGTAGAAATTCATTCTCAGGTGCTAATGCAATGGTTTCCACTGTGTTCTGAGGTATTGTATCTCCATGTTTCATGATGTATCCTGATCATCATGTTGGTTAGTGCCCCTCATTGTCACTCATTTTGAGTGTCCATGTCCCTCATTTCAATGACAAAATGTGAGGTATGGTGCATGCTTCCAAGACCCTACTCAGCACAGAGTGCTGAGCATGGCCATAGTGTATGTGCTCCATACAGAATGACAAAGGGAAAGTAAGTGAGCCATAACACTCATGGAGAAACACATCTGTAGCACTAAATATGCATAATGAATTTGCATGGTCCAAAACAAAAAGGATAGGTTTCACAACACACCTCTTCATACATCTGGAATGCGGACTGTTGACTGGCTATATCCTAGGCATTTAATGCAGCAAGCAAACAATACTTTATAAATTAATGGTGATTTGATGACAAAAATCAAAAGCCATTAAACAACTTACAAAAGGACCAGAAACAATGAGTTTATCTAATTTTTATGGGAATTCAAATACAAATGTATTTAATGACTCTGATTGCTAGCAGTAGTATAAGAAATAGAAACTGATGTGTTTTTTAGATGAGATTCGTACCAGCTTTGCTGCTGCACACAAGGCAAGTGTGCAGCATGTGAACCTGATGTGATGTTTTAAATGATGTTCACACCAACATAAAGGGACACTGTGAGCACCCTTAGGTCTCAAAGTGTTCCTAATTTTAAAAAAAACACATTTTATGATTGCCAACATTCTGTAAAGATTGTATATGTAGATGGTAGTTTGATTCTGACTCTTTTTTCTTTAAAAAAGTGAAAAAACAGATTGCCCACCATGCTGGTGTTACCACACAGACACAGGTTTGTTTACATTCCTTGATCAGCTCCAGCTGCATCTTTGCTGGACTTGGGAACACCCAAACTCAGTCTAGCCCCTCATGATGCAGTGGGAGTATAGGAGGCTACTGCTGCATGAGTGACAGCACTTTTTGGGTGTGTTTCCAGTGCTCAGGAAGTATGCAGTAAGACCAGATCCAGGATTGTAAACAAAACAATGTTATTTATAAATATACAATAGCATGCATTTCAGTTCTTCTAAACTAGGAGACAGACAAAACAAACAGTGACATCAATGAATTTTAGAGGAAGTAAGCAATCATAAAATGCAGATTTGTAACTAGAAATAATATGATGAAAAATAGTTTGACAGTGTTCCTTTTACTGCTGCACTCATGTCAAGCCTGCAACACACGAACCTGATGTAATTTTTTGAAATGTTCACATCAACTTACCTTCTGCGCACATGTCAAGCTTGCAGCATGCAAACCTGAAAACCTGATTTGCTTTTTAGACCTGGTTTGCATAGGTTCACTTTGTGTATGCAAACTGCATGCAAACATTGCACAATTAAGCATGTGGCATGCATTCTGCACATACACAGCACACCTATATTTGTGTAAGGGCTTAATGCTAAGTTACAATTTCAGCTGCTTATATAGTATTTTAGACTTTTCTTGAGAGATGTCTTTTAACTTTCAAAAGCACGATCTGCAGCCCTGAATATCCTTATATGACTAGTTTGTTGAAATTTACTTCAGTGAAGTTTGGTCTAGATGTGAGCAAAATGTGAAAAAAGTAGGTAAATTCAAATGCTACTGACTTTGACATGTGCAGAGCAGTAAGTCAAGTCAAATGTATTAGCAGGAAATGAGTAAGATGCATGTGGTGCAAGACTGGCTTCTGGATGAATCGCTAAAGCCAGCATTACTAAAAAAATTAAGCAGTCACTAAGAGCTCCACCTCAGCACAGCAAAACAAACCCATCTGCCCCGATTCTAACAGCAGCCATCAAAACCAAGTGTCATAGAAACATAAAAACATAGACTTTGATTGCAGATAAGGACTGCTTGGCCCACCTAGTCTGCCAATTTCTCTACCTAAAGGGTAAGCTGCAGTTCCTAGTTAACCAACAGCCTATTTCTTCCTATCCCCCCAAAAAATTGCCTTATGTCTGTCCCATGCATTGTAGAATTCTCCCACAGCTTTAGACCCCATGACCTCCTCAGGAAGGCTGTTCCATGAGTCCACTGCCCTCTCTGTAAAAAAAAAATACTTCCTCACATTGCCCCTGAGCTGTCCCCCTCTATCTTCAAATTGTGTCCCTTGTTCTAGTACATTTCTTTTCTGAAAGATGCTAACCTCTTGGACTTTGTTGATTCCACTGAGGTACTTAAAAGTTTCTATCATGCTGTCATCATCTATCTATCATCTATCATCTATCATGTATACTCCTTTCTCCAAGGGTATACATATTACACTCTTTTAGTCTCTCTCCTCGTATGGCTTCTTTTGCAGACCCTGCACCATTTTAGTTGCCCTCCTCTGGACTGCCTCCATCCTGTCTCTATCCTTGTGGATATACAGTAGAATCTCCAGAACAGGATGCAGTACTCCAGATGGGATCTCACCAACTGTCTGTACAGAGGGATAACAAATTCCTTTTTTCTGCTGGTGATACCTCTCTCTATACATCCCACCACAGCCCTCCCTACTGCCTTCTCACATTGCTTGTTAACCTTAAGGTCATCTGTTATGATTACCCCTGGGTCCCTTTCCATTTTTGTTATTGTTACCACTCCCCCCATTGTGTAATCTTCCCCTGGGTTGTTGTTTTCCAGGTACATTATTTTGCACTTCTTTGCATTAAATCCAAGCTGCTGTACTTCTGATCATTCCTCCAACTTTGCCAAGTCCCTTCTCATCCTTTCCACTCCTCCCTGTGTATCAACCCTGTTGCAGATCTTTGTATCATCTGCAAAGAGGCATACTTTTACTTTCAGTCCCTCTGCAATGTCACTTATAAAGACATTAAAAAGGACTGGACCCAGTACTGAATCCTGTGGTACCCCACTAGTAACTCCTCTTTCTTCAGAGTGGACTCCATTTACAATTACCTTCTGTGTCCTGTTTTCCAGCCAATGTTTTACCCAGGCTACCACCCTGGTACCCACTCCCAGGCTGGTTAATTTGATTATTAATCTTTTGTGTGGTGCCACATCAAATGCCTTGCTAAAGTCTAGGTAGGCCATGTCCACAGCCCATTCCTGGTCATACACTTATGTTTAAAAAAATGCAATCATCAGCAGTCAAAGCCCAGTGTTACCACCCCATCCTCATTCATACACTAGATGCCCAACCCTGCTGTCACTGAACACCCATCTTTTCTGACACCAAGTGCCCAAATGAAATGCTGGACTTAAATGATTAGCTCCCCTTTACCAAGTAGAGAGTCTGATTCATTAGAATGATACTGATCCCTGCTGGGGTTGTAGAAAATATAGATTGGTGGGGGTGGGGTGATGTACCAAATGAAAAAGTCCAGAAGCATAAGAAATGGATACAACTCAATTTCTATAACAATCTAGGTAGTCTTTATTTTATTAAACTGGTGACCATGGTCTCAGCATTTCACAAATTCTACAGATTCATGAAAGGTGGTCCTAATGATAAATACCACAACTAATGAATTCATAAACTAATTAATACTTCCCTAAATTAATTCAATCAATCAAGCTTTATTTAACCATGCAAAACACCATTGAGTGAACTCATTTACAAAAGGTGGACCTGAGCAGATAGAATCCAAAATGTTTACATCACAGAATAAGAACAATGAATACATACTGGTGAATAGATATTATTACAACATATAAATAGTGCAAATAGGCACAAGCACTGAAATACATAACAGCTGTGGTATAGAAGGGAAGTGTAAGTGTTATGGCCCCCATGACAGAAGAGGAGGTATAGGGTTAGGTAGGAAGAGAAGATGGGGTAGGGTGGTAGCCGAGGTGTCCTAGGGATGGGAAGAGGGCATGACCAAGCTGCTGTACTGATTAAGGGACAAGTAACTAGTGGGTAGGGTAGCCCATGACATCCATGACTGTGATTGAGCAAACTGCAAAATGATGACTCCATTGTGGCACATGTCATGGGGGCTACTGAGAAGGTATAGCGACCAGATGGGGTGGGTTGGCGACTGTAGTGACAGGATGTCACTACACACGTACATGTGTGGGGGGTGACAGTGAGCACGTTAGTGAGGGGCGGGAGAGGTTTTTAGGGGTGGTGCTATGGTAGGCTGCCAAGCTGGCCCCATGGCATGGTGGGCTGGTTCTTGGCTTTGGTGGGTAGGGTGCTGGGCTTATGTCTGAGTGCAAGTACATTTTTCCTGTGCTCAGCCCATAATTTTGTTTTTCTGTGTTTTGTACTCCCCCGACATGCACTCCCCCCAGAGCTGAGAATCATTAAGTGGAGGGGTGCGGGGGCTTAGACCCCACATAAAACTTGAAAAATACAAGTCCCGGCACCATTTTTCTATGCAAATCTGGAATCAGAGTGCCAAAATTGATTTTCAGCACCCTGACTTTGCCATAACGGCAATCGCCTTTTGGCATTCACTTTTATGACATGGAACCATGAGTAGGGTAGCCCACACAGTGACTAGGTCTTGAAATGGGCTAAGGATGGCAACTGCAGGTATCCTTCAGGGAGTGCTTAAGAAGGGTTTTGAAGGTGAACATTCTAACAATTTCAGGAATCTTTGTAATCTGTTCCATAAAGTTGGGAGAGTATGTCATATGGAGGATGAGCCATAATGGGTTCTGACTTTAGGGATATCGAGTATGATGTAGGAATATCTTCTGAGAGAATAGGTGCCAATAGTGTTGTTGAGGTGGCGTCTTTTGTTCTTATGATGAAAGAATTTAATTTCCATTCTGTAAAAACACCAGACAAATGCTGTTTTACAAGAAGGCTCCAATTATGCAAACAGTTAGTCATTAAATGTACAATATTACAGTATAAGAAAACCGTGAAAAAAAATAATATCAGATGAATCATATTAACCCCTCCCACCTGTACTGGTAAATATAGAACATTCTGTCGTATTGGATTCAAATGACTCACCAAAAAACAACTATAAAAACAACCCATCAACTAAGTCTCTAAGTGTCGTGGTAACAAAAAATTATAGCTCAAGAACAAAAAGACAGGAAGCAGGAAGTTCTAATCATATAAATTCTTTTCAATTTCGACAACTTCCATCGATGCCAACCTGCTACCATCTTTTGTCCTGTAAGTAAGGCATTTTGCCAATTATATTCTGCCATATCTGAACCCCGAAATAAATCCCAAGTATATGACATGGAACCCTATCGACCTGAAATCATCCCACCTTTTTACTCATGCTCGGAAATCCACTTAGACACAACAAATATGTTTTCTCCAAATTAATTCTAGCTCCTGTAATACTACCAACTTCTGTTATTAAATTACACACTGTGCTAATTGACTCACTATCCTTTAAAATTAAGCAAAGATCATCTGCATATGCTACAATCTTCATAAAATTCCCTCCTATTTCCCTAATTCTAGGAGACCTGACCACTAATCTTAATAATGGGTCCAATGCTAAAACATATAGAAGGGGACTAAACATGCACCCTTGACAAACTCCTTTTAAAATCAGATGTCTGGAACCCAACCTCCCATTTTCATATGGTAATACATATGCCAACACATAACAAAATTTTACCCATTGCACAAATAATGTTGGAATACCATAAGCTTCTAGGCAATTCCACAAATAAATGTACGAGACTACATCAAAAGCTTTGGCCTGATCCAAACTCACCAAGTACCCTAAATTTGAATCCACCAAACCTGACTCATTCTGATATTCCATCACTACTCGAATTAACAACAATGCTTCAGTAATTTGCCTACCTGGAACAGAACAATATTGATCCCTATTTATAAGATCTGACATAACTAAAGATAGTCTATTCCCTAATAACTTTGAGAAAATTTTGAAATCAACATTCAATAATGTCAGTGGCCTCCAATTGTTAATATCAGCCTGATCCCCATTTTTAAAGAGAAAGACCATTAAACCTTCATACATTTGTGTAAACAAAATCATATCCGTTATAAAAAAAAAAACTATATAACAATACCAATATTGATGGCATCAAATGCCACAAAAGTTTATATAACTCACTTGGTAAACCGTCTGAACCAGGAGAAACATTTTTATGTAAAGATTCAATTACCATTTCTATTTCTTTAAAAGTAAAATCCTGAAGCAATGCTTGCTGCCAATTTTTAAATAAACATGGAAGGTTTGCTGCCATAAACAACTGATGAAATTTATCAGAGTTTCCCACTGGTATTCCAAATTTCTGTTCAATAGACTTATCCACTATTGCCATTATACCCGTATTATCCCAAACCTTTTTGCCAGAAGGGGCTACTAAATTAACAAAAACTCATTTCTCTCTCCTATCCTTATAAGCCAAAAAGGGATTAACATATGCAGATTTGCCTTGCATCCCAGAAGACTGTTCTTTATGTAACGATGAATATCTATCATATTGATATTAAAACGTAGAACTCTTAACCTGATAAACTTCATCAGTCAAAGATTCCTTCCCTTCTTCTTGTCTTGATAATAAATCCCCTAACAAATTTCTAAAACAAAGATATTCCTCCATCTTCATTCTAACCCGTGATCTCCCTATAGCCTGAAAAAAAACTATCAAGCAGTTTTTAAAATCTTTCCACCAACATCCAATATTCTCATATATTTCAAAAGTTGTAATTTTATCTTGAATAACAATCTTTAAATCTTCTTCTATACCTGGTAATAATAAGAGAGAAGTGTTGAGTCTCCACACTCCAGAGCCTTTCATCCATCTTGGTGGATTCTCAACACTTATCCCTATTAAGGTGTGATCAGATGTTTCTACAGGCATATTCTTGGTTTCAATAACTGTCAAAGTTTTTTGTGCAAAAATAAAATCTATCCTGGAATGCAACAAACCCTTAGAAAATGTTGATTTTCCTTTTAAACCCCCTTTAGCATGTGCATCCACTAAACCTGCTTGAGAAAGAACATTCTGCAAAAATTATTTATCACAATATTGTTTACCTTGCTCCGTTCGTTCATGACAATTAATATTAAAGTCCCCTCCAAGAAAAATCTGTCTACTGGTGTATAAATACAGTTGCATTTTTTTCAATAAAGCTATTCTTTGTACCTTAGCCTGTGGCCCATAAAAGGAAATTAATCTACATTGTAAACCATTAATAACCCCATCCAGTAACATAATTCTCCCTGGTTCAACATCTACTACTCAAAAAATCTGAACATCCTTTGATAAAAAACATATCCCTATACCACAACAGGTATCTTCCCCCATAGACCAATATGTTTTTCCCCAAGGCCAATCTATAATAGCCTGGGTTACCTCTCTCTGAGTATGTAATCTGGTATCCTGTAATAAAAAAACATCATAATCTAGTTGTGATAATACCCAAAAAAGCTACTAATCATTTAACTGTAGACTTAATACTATTGACATTTAAACTTGCCACATGTAGAGAGGATGGCTCAGGGAGGGGGTTTAATTATTTTCACGCTTGATCTAGTAATCCTCTTTTTCACCTTTGAACTCTGGGCCTTCCACGGAAGTAATTTCCACCCACCCAGTGCATCAACAGTAGATTCTTGACTCCCATTTACATCCAGCAAAGGACTTTCATTATCCACTTGGTCACTTCAAGTAGAAAACATAGAAAATATATTAGATAGAGGCAGGGAGGACAGGGAAAAGTCTGGACTCTCAAGCCTCTTTGTACTCTCTACCTCAGACTGTACCTGGGTCTCCTCTTGGTCTGACATTGCAGACTGATGAAGTACTCCACTTACTGAGGGGGCTACCAAATGACATATACCTAACGGAGAAGAAACCAACAAATTCCTAGTACCTCATTGAGGAGAACCTTGTGGAGTCACAAAGGGGGTTTCCTGTTCTTCAGTCCTAGAAGATTATACAAAATGATTGGACTCCATATTTCTTGCCTGTGAATAATCCCTAACTATAGAAGGCATGGCTATAGGTGGTACTGGAACCCCTCTCCTGTCCTCCCTAGCCCCTCCACGTCCTCTGCCTTGCCTCCTACCTCTCCCTAAATTATCTACCTCAAACTCAGTGGGCCGAAATGGTCTTCTGGCCTGATACAGAAAATATTCCTGGTCAGAAGAAGCATCATTATCATGCATAGCCCAGGGGCCCTCAGCAAAAGTGTGGCCCTCATCCCCACACAAATGAAAAACCCGGGAAGCAGTACAATGAGCAGTAGTATAACCAAATACCCCACACAAAAAACAGTTTACTTGGTCACAGGAGGTGTTCAAGTGTTATAAGGAGCCACATCTATAACAGCTTTTTGGCTGGCCTGCATAAAAAACAATACCCCTATCTCGACCCAGAAAGAAAGAACTCTGAAGGTGTTGAATACCTTCCTCCGTTTGGTGAAGCTGTACCCTTATTGTCCACCCCCCGGTCCAAAAACCATTTTCATCTATGATAGGCTTAGGTTGATCACACACAGAACATTTTTTTTCTAACCAAGAAATAATATTAGCAACATTAACTCCCTCGTTTCAAAAAAGAATAGTTACTGTTTTTATAGTAGGTTTAGTAATCGGAATGGCTATAAAATCTTTCCAGACTTCAGTGCCTTTCACCTCATAATATTTTTTCCAAACTTTGTCTAAGGATTTAATTGTAACAAAACTAACAACATATACATGATCTCCAGGGGGGTGAATGAATACATACACCTCTGACGGTGAAAAACTTAAGGAGTCAACTAGAAGCATTTTACCAACCCAAACTCTATCTGAGACTACAGGGGCCTTCCCTTTATATTTAAGCCTAACCAAGAAATGCCGCTTTGCCACCTCAGCTGGCTTGCAAAAAAGTCCTGCATATGTTTTTGGACTAGAGTCCTTCTGTGGAAGGGAATCTCCTCCTAATGTATGACCTATAGTCAAATCTTCCAATGGGACAACAACTGTTTCAGTTTGTGCCCTATCTGTTTGATTCTCCATTTCAGGGCTGTTTTCTAAAACCACAGTATACAGCATATTGTTAGTACCTCCAATTCCTCCCTGCATATTAGATATTATGGTCTGGGGGGTCGGTATTTGAGTTTCCACCAAATTCTCTTTATCCATGGGAAAGCTCGACACCTCCCTCTGCGTTTCCCTATTCAAAGATTCTGTACTTACTGACCCAGGCAGCGGAATTTGCGGATCAGGAATCCAACGTCCATTCGACCATAGCCATCTTGCTTGTTGTAATGCTTTTCCCAAAGTCCAGTCAGGTAAAGAACATCCCTTATCTATCTCTCTCTGTGAGATGTATGGGAATAATTTGAATCCAAAATTCTAGACTCGACAGAAGTTCAGGGTGTTACCTCTAAAGGTATCCGTTTACCTCCGTCTTGCATAGGGCTTGCCGCAGAACACTTCCGCTTATTCCGTTCCACCTCCAGCTGTTGGCAGCAGGATTGAAAATCATTTTCAGCCAACTAGATGAGATTTAGTAACTGCGATTTTTTCAACTCCCCGCTTGTTCTGCAAGCGTAGTTCAGCAGCTCCATCCTCCATATCCATTGTAGAAGAAATATTCTGTTCGAAAACCATCTCATTCTCATCATTCCATGTGTGCCCTCCTTCTCCCTCAGATATTGAAGGTTGCACCAAAAGCTCCTGTGCCTCAGTGACACAACCATCCTCTTCCACTACCTCCATCAAACTGAGGTCCACCATCCCTGAAGACAGATGGACAGTGCCACCTGCCTACAGAGTAGGGGAATTTCCCCGGTGCCTGGCCAAATTTCCCTCATTCACTAAAAATACCACCAACAGCTTAGTCTGATTCATGGTCAGTTGGCATTAATCTGTATCCCCCTCCCCCGGGTCGTGCCTGAAAATAGGCAGGATTTGTCTAGTGCACTTACCCAGTCAACAAAAAAAATAAATAAAAAATAAATAAATAAGTCCACAAAATTTACTCTGCAAGGTAATTTGGGGATTTTGTGGATCAATTTTGCGAAATTCGCAGATGCGAATATCGCAGATTCCACTACAAAACGTGAAATTTCATGGACGTATATTGTGCTTCAGATGTGAATTTCATGCTTTGTGGAAACAAAAGGTAAATTTTGCCAAAACGTTGTGCAAATCGAAGTTTTGATGGTCAGCTAAAACTGAATTCCACGAAACGCAAATTGTTGGTGCATCGCACAAAATTCACAGGTGAAGTTTACCTTTGTGACATCTCTAAAAATGAGATGAGAAAGGCAAAGTTAAAGCCAGTCATGTTTTCTCAAATCACATTTTATGGACTTGTATTTTCTTTCAAATCATGTTTTCTTGAATTATGTTTTCTTAAATCACATTATTATGAAAATATGTAATTTGAACGCTCAAGCTCCTATTTTCTTTTGTGACATCTATGTTGGTCCAATAAAAGATATCAAATCATATCTTTTTTTCTGGATCCTTTCTCACAGGGACCAATACATCAAAATAACTAATTTTCTGTGTCATGAATCTAATATAGATACTTTGTGAAAAAGTGGTAAGAAAGGCAATGTAAAGAACAGCTACGTAATGTAAAATGGGATGAGAAAGGTAGTCAAGCCCGACCATGTTGTGTACAATTAGATAAGAAAGAGAAAGTCAAGGTCAGTCATGTTTTCATGTATCATATTTCCTTGGGTCCAATGTAACTACTTCACATAAAATGTGATGAAGAAGACCAAATCAAGACCAGTCACATCATGTAAAATGAGATAAGAAAGGAAAAGCCCAAACCAGTCATATTTTACTGAATCACATTTTCTCAAATCATGTTTTCTTGGACTGTTTTTCCCACTCTGTATGAAAGATGGTGCAATTTCTGAAGACAATGTATGGGCTGGTGTTGATTTTAGTGCTTACTCTGCAACCAGTGGCATGACCATTTCCATTGTGAATCTACTTGAATGGAACACATGCTGTTATTTATAATCTTCTATGCAACCCAACAAAGCAAGGTTGGGGTGGTTGTAGCTGTGATGGTATTGGTGGTGAGAGCAATAGTTAGTGATGATGATGATGGTGGTAGTGGTGTTGGAGGAACAGGTGGTAATACAACCATTACTTTATCTGAGTTATCACAACAGTTAAACTAAACAACAAAAATACAAATTGGAAAAAAAAACATGTCCATGGATGAACAACACTGTGAAGGGTAATGCCATGCCCTGCATTCAATGTCTTTTCATTTTTTTTATTTCTTTTTTGTTGTGATGAAAACTTTTTTTCTTTGGGGAAAGGTAATGGAGTTATTATTATCTATTTAGAAAATCAGTGGAGTCAGAGGTAATATACTAATAATTGACATGGAGGTAGAGCAGAAATTAAGACAGGTACACTTCTGGACTGGGTACTCTCGAACCACTCTTCCCACATCACAGATCTCACTGTGCTCCCAGACTCATTGAGTAACCACTCCCCTGTCAGTTTCCTCAGGAACAACAATTACCACAAACCTCCTGCCAGAACTGTAAAAGAACACCTACTCCTCAAGGGCCACCTTCCACAACTAAAGGATGACCTAAAGCAGCAGGACGGGTTGGACCTGTATGGAACCAAGGATGTGGATACTTCACTAGATCTCTTTATGTCAAAATTCAATGTGGCCTGTGACAAACAAGCTCCTGTCACAGAGAGAACAAACAGAGGATCTATAAATCCCTGGATTACCCCGGAACTACTGGTGCAACTAAATGCAGGAGACCAACTCTGGCACACAGTACAGGTACATGGCACACCATCTAACATCCAAAGATATGAAAAGGCCCGCAATAGGCAGTTCATGATGCAAAAAGCAGGTTCTACAAGGAAGTGCTCACTAACACCTGGAATAGCAGCAAATTGTTCTGGGCAAATCTAAATGATATCACTGGAAAGGACCCTAAAATAGCCCCTGCAATGCTAAATGTTGACAGCGTCCCTACCTTGGATCCTCTGCTCATCACTAACTCTCTGAACCTTGCCTTTTCAGATCTCAGTAGTGTGCTCCCAATGAACTTCTTCAACACCCCTGCTCTAGGGGTCAGTGAGAAGACTCCAGCATGACCAAATCAGTCACTCTCATATTTCAAACTGGTCTCCTAAGCCACTGCTAGAAAATATCTTGAAAAAGCCCTCAGGAAATCAAGGCACAGTGGGGACTCTCTGGACCTAAAATTTGTTCTACTAACACTAGGCGAAGTACTTGGTCCACTGACAAAGACAATTAATCTATCCCTCTGCCACTCCAAATTACACCAAATCTGGAAAGCTGCCATGGTCACCCCAGTATATACAGGTGGTGACCGGTCTCATCAAAACAACTACAGACCAGTCTCTATACACCCCCCTGATTTCCAAGGCCCTTGAAAGGATTGTGGCTGACCAGCTGGTGGAGTATTTCAATCAATATCAGCTACTATGCCCACAACAGCATGGTTTCTGAGCTGGCCATAGCACCATCATGGCTCTCCTAGAATTTACCAGATTCATACATAGTGCTCTTGAAAAAGGGCACATTGTAGGGTCAGCCTTTGTTGACCTATCAAAGGCATTTGACATGGTCTAACATACCCTCTTCCTTGAACAGCTCTCAAGCATAGGGCTAGCCCTAAAAATTGTAGCATGGTTTTGTAGCAACCTTAGTCTGCAATCACAGCAAGTAAAGATCAGGGACATCCTATCAGAAAGTCAACCTGTCAGATCAGGGGTACCAAAAGGATCCATACTCAGTCTACTACTCTTCAGTGTCTTCCTTAACAACCTTCCAGCTGATTACTATAGTCACATGCTCCTGTACGCAAATGATACAGTGATCTGTACTAGCAACCTTGACCCCGCACTTCTGGAATACAACCTCCAGAGTGGCTTTTGAATTGTAACCTGACATGGAACTTTTGTAAAAGAATCCTGGCTCAAAGGTTTTGTAATCCTAGACCAAATAAATAAATAAATAAAACATATCTGAGGACTCTATTTTGCCATTCTCGACTATTGTTATTTTGTTTGGTGTTTTTATTTTAAGGGGAGTTGTTTGGATTGTGAGGTTTTGTGGGATATTTGATTATTTTTGTATGGTTGTAGCATGATAATTGTTGTTTTGTATTGTTGATTACTGCTGCTGGGAGTACAGGCAGTCGTTATGCATTGGAAGCATTCCTTGCTGGGCAGGCACTACTCCTCCAGGTTGAGGGGTCTTCATCCCTTCAACTACCCCCCCTGCTGTTGGCTGAGGTCTATAGGTGCTGTCAGGCTTTGAGGATAGCACACGGGGGTTGGAGGGCTTTGAGCCTCAAGCCTGGAGGAGGGGGTGGAGTGGAGTGGGCCGATGGGGGTAGTAGATTCAAGGAGGTGGCCTGGAGTGAAATGGGTCTAGGAAAGTGGTCCTCCCTGCCTGGTTCCCATACCCAAGGGCTCTGCTATTGGTGGGCAAATGATGCACTCTTCTGCGGCCACTCATCTGACTCGAGCAGTGTTATGCAATGCCAGGTCAATAAAGAACAAGGCAGCAGTAATTGCTGATCTTGTTGGAACATCTGACCTGGCTTTCATCACCAAGATCTGGCTGGATAAAAATGCTGGCCCTGTGTTGGAATCAGCAGTTCCAGCCAGGTACTCAGTGATATACCACCCGAGACTGGATAGTAGGGGTGGGGGTGTAGCCATCTGTTTCAAGATGGAACTGGGTCTTGTAGATGTGCCAGTGGGGGCCACAAGATCCTTTGAGTGCATCATGGGTATAGGTGTGGGTTGCAGGATACTTCTCATCTACTGTCCACCCAGAGATGGAATCATTTTCTTGCAGGAAGTTGTGGACTTCGGGGTCAACATGGTGTTGGAATCCTCCAGGTGGTTGGTCCTGAGGGATTTCAATGCCTGGGTTGATGAAGAACTCCTGAATTTTGTTCAGGATTTCTCAATTAATGATCTCATTGGGCTTCACACAGGTGGTTACCTCTGCACTCATAATAATGGTCATTCTCTGGATCTGATGTTCCTCATGGTGATGGAGGTCTCTAACCTGGTTTTGGAACATGTCAGTTGGTCAGACCATCACACTATAGGGTTCAGTTTCACAGCTCCCCCCAATAGCCTGCCCCTTCTGAGATGATCAGGTACTGCCCTTTAAGGGGTGTGACCCCTGAGGGTTTAATGGTGGTGTTGGACTTTTGAGTAGGTCATTGGTATGATCGGATCCAAGGGAGCTGGTATTGTACTATAATAGTGGGTTATTGGGAGCCCTAGATTCCATAGCTTCTGTCCACGTTCACTCACTCACACTTTGTCCTTGGTCCCCCTGGTTTGATGGGACCTTGAAGGCGTTGAGGTGAGGGGTTGAAGGTTGGACCAGTGCTGGCAGAAATCTGGCTTGGAGGCTGACAAGCTTAGATTGATTTCCCATTATTTGGACTATCAGTCAGCAGCCTCCCATAAGAAGGCAGAGTTCCTGTCCAGGGAGATTGCAGCAGCAGAGAGTCGACTGGCTCAGCTCTTCCAGACTGTCAACAGGTTGTGCAATCCAACCAGACTAAGTTGGAGAAGTTTGCTTGATTATTTGCAGATAAGGTCATCACCATTAGGTTGGAGATCCATCTTGCATGTTCCGATGAGTGTTGCGATTGTCGGTGGGAGATCATAGGCACCCAGTCTGTCTGGGAGAACTTTGATCATTCGTTGATCACTGATGTCATCAAGATTTCCAGGGCTTGCAACCAACTTGCTGTGGTTTGTACCCTGGTCCAACCCGCCTCCTTGTGGAGTGCGTGGAGGTCATTGGGTTGGTCCTGGCTGAGATTTTTTGGTGTTCATTGGAGAAGGATGTGTTTCTAAACCTCTTAAAGTAGGTAGTGGTGACACCCCTTTTGAAGAAATCCTCCCTTTACCCAAATTGTCTCACAAACTACAGCCCTGTCTCTAGCCTGCCCTTTGTGGGTAAGGTTATTGAGAAGATAGTTGTGTTGCAGCTCGAAGATTATCTTACCATCTATGTGGTCTATGATCCTCTGCAGTCTGGTTTCAGGAAGAGGCATAGTACCAAGATGGTCCTTGTTTGGCTGCTTAATGATCTCCTGATAGCAAGAGATCAGAAGAGCCGTTCAATCTTGGTCCTTCTTGATCTCGCTCCAGCATATGACACTGTGGATCATGAGGTATTACTGGAGTGCCTACGGCTGAACTGCTGAGTGTCTGGTACAGTTCTCAGATGGTTCCATTCTTTCCTCATGGGCAAGACCCAGAGAGTAGTGTTGGGGATTTTTTTCCTCTTCCCCTCTCCTCCTGATCTGTGGGGTGCGGCAGGGCTCCGTTTTGTCTTCTATATTATTCACAGTGTACACTTTGCCATTGTGATACATTATAAGGCAGTTCGGGTTGAGTTTTCACTGCTATGCAGATGATACTCAGCTGTACATGTCCTTTGTGCCTGAACAGGATGATGCCGTCTAGGTCTTTAACAATGGTCTGGCTGAGATTCAAGACTGGATGAGTGCCAGTTAGCTAAGGCTGAAACCAGATAAGATTGAGGTGTTGATGGAGGACCCAGGTCATCAGGTAGAGGGGTTATCTCCTGGCAGCCTTCTGTGCTTAAGTTGGGGGGCAACCCCCATTTTGGTTAAATTCCCTTCAGGACAAAATATCTTCCACACCATCTCTGGGCTTATTAAAACAGAAACAATGACAACAACTAGTGTCTAATTCCAGCTGTGACTGCCTTCTCTAACTTGTCCTTCTGCCACTTTTGCTACAACTATCCCCCCTTACCCCACCCGTACATTGTTTGTCTTAAGGTACCTCCTCTTCCCCATTGTACCCATATTTCTCTTCTCCTTCTTTCTGCTACTGCTTTCTCAAATCCTGCTTTTCTTACCTTCTTACCTTCCCCAACCCTCACCCTGCTAGCTTTTTGTCTAATTCTTGCTGTCACCTATGCCTCCTCAACCAACAAGGCCCCTTAGGCCCATACTCCCTCAACTCACTCACTCTGTGACTCTCTCCCTGCCTGCCTCCTTGTCTCTGCATCAGCACTTAGTAACCTGATATGCACTGTACAATTGCCAATCTATGTCTGCACTTCCCAGTTCCTAATATTAGCATTTTACCTCCATGTGTTAAATATTTATAATTACTGTTTTGCTGCACTATCAGTGCCAATGCCTGTTTTCCATTTGGTAACCCTTTGACATGGAACCTATGTAGTGAGCTTCTAGCTCAAAGGTCTTAATTCCGAGTTTACAATAAATAAATAAAATAAATAAATAAAATAAACCAGTTAAGGTCCTCAGAGCGGGTGTGGAATCTAGGCATTGTACTTGATGGCAAGCTGACACTTAACTTTCAGTTGTCAGTCATCATCAAGTCCTCATTTTACCATCTGAGGAACATTGCCTGGATAAAGCACCTTGTTCCACCTGATGGTCTTCCAATGCTGGTCTATGCCTTTTTGGCCTCCTGCCTTGTTTACTGCAATGCTCTATACCTAGGGCTCCCAGGGGTGGACATCTGCCTACTGCAGCTGGTGCAGAATGTAGCAGCCAGGTTGCTGACTGGCTTGTCGAGATCTAGCTATGTCTCACCTGTGTTCTGTGAACTGCACTGGCTACCTGTGTGGTGGAGAATCACCTTCAAGATCACTTTGCTGACCTATAAGGCCCTACATGGATAGGGACTGTGTTTTTTGCAAGACCTCCTTCATCCCTACTGCCCCCTCTGCCCGCTCTGTTCCTCTGATGAGGGACTGCTAGAAATTCCCAGGGTCTGTTTAAAGACCTGGGGAGGCAGAGCTTTTTCTTTTGTGGCCCTGTCCCTTTGGAATTCACTACCACATCGGGTCACAATGCCTGTCCTCTGAGACTTTTAAATCCACTCCAAAAACATATTTATTTGACTTGGCTTTTTCTGAAGCTGTTTAATCTATAATGTACCTGATCTGCCTGTTTTTACTTCTGTGGTTTTAACTAATTAGAATGTTTTCCGTTTTACTTTTGTACAAGAGCTTTGATATTTAAAAAGTGCTTTAAAAAAAAAAGATTGACTTGACTTGAAAGTTTGGTCCAATGTTTTTGCTCTCCTTAAACTTCCTCCATTAACAGAGGGATGAACCTGAGTCTGGTGAGTAATTTAGGTACAGTAGTGCTTAGACTCTGGCAATGTTTAGCTGCTATCGTAATCAGATTTGAATTTTTGTACTGTGTTCTCATTGTTTTAGGGCCATAGTCTTTCAAGAAACAAAATAGATCTGGTTGTGCTGATTTTTCAGAAAAGCTCAGCCAGAGTTACTTCTGTGATTTTTTCCCCCATTATTAAATGATAAAAAAATCTCAACATTTTACTAGATTAATGGCTTCTTCACAAAAGTAACTCAGAAATAATACCATTGCAAAAATAAATGTTAGATTTAAGTCAGAGCAGTGCATAAATCTTACAAAATGTATTATATGTACAGTGTGTGACAACATATATCACACTGGCATACTTTTGTATTACTCACATTCTTTTTATATAGAGCCCTTTATCTAAAGTCATGAATGAACCAAAGCTCATGTCCTTAGCTGATTTCCTGCCTACCTAGTCAAAGTACAATGAGATAACTAACACTTCCCTATAGGGTGTCCTTTTAAAATATACATTCAGTTTAATCCATTAGAAAAAAATCACCTGTTATCAAATTAACCAGATAGACTCCAA
The DNA here is from genome assembly GCA_016271365.2 of Neoceratodus forsteri. Classification (NCBI taxonomy): domain Eukaryota; kingdom Metazoa; phylum Chordata; order Ceratodontiformes; family Ceratodontidae; genus Neoceratodus; species Neoceratodus forsteri. The sequence continues at coordinate 1,159,718,324 of CM057458.1, forward strand.
AAAATAGTGTATCCAAATCAAACATCCACAGACTTGTTGCTTTTTGTAATGTAATGTTATGCATTTCAGACAGCAATACACTTCATTGTCTCAATTTTCAAAGGAGCAGGACTGATGCAAGGTGATTGAATGAAAAAGAAATGATGCAAGGGGACAATACACCACACCTAGCGCCAGTCCCAATTTTCAAACCAACCTGCACCAGAAGTGTAACCATCTGCACTAGTCAGGCTTGTGCTGGGCTTGCACTGATGTTCTGGGTGTGCCATTGGGGAGGGAGCCTGTGTCAGTATTAGCCTGCATCATCTCCTTTTGTGAGATTTTGGTACAGAACATGGGACACCAATGCTTAGACCAGGCAGAGCTGGTCTAGTGGCCACGACTGCTGGCTGCATACATCTGCCATCCGTGGAGAGCCTGTTAATCAAGGAAAATTAGAGGAAGCCCACAACAAGTGCTGCCACACCTTTATAGAGATATAACAGGTATGGCAGTGCTACCACACATGGGGAGAACTCAGGACAACACCAAGCAGCTGGACCCAAACCAGACACAGGGCACAATCAAGGAGGCTGAGCAGGACTTATACAGTCCAGTGAGACAACACCTGGTAGAACTCTACACACAATGGTGATAGCACATGACACTGTGATAAGGAGTACCAGAAGGGGTGCTCAGAACCAGAAAACTGTAGTGTTGTCTACTGGTCATGTGCAACAGGGATCCCTGCACTAGAGTGGCATACAGCAAAACAACAGAGATCAATGATCTAGGAGTGGTGGCATACATAGTACTACAGCTGTCACAAACAGATGAGACAACAGCCATCAGGTAGAGGTGGCAGGTATGTGGCACAGTACAGGACTGAGTGTTGTGTGTTGTCCCATTGGGGAAGTAGGGCCAGGACTGTGCCCGTACTCTCAATGGGGATTGAAGTATGATCTGGGATGTGGCACAACAGGTGTCACCAGTCTGTTCAGTTGCCATCATGTGGGGGGGCACAGGCTGGGTAGGATGGGTAGGGTAGGGTGGGGTGATGTGTCAGGGAAATATGTGCCGGTGAAACAGATGGCAATTGTGAGTGAAGGGACCTTGCCTGTAGGATGTCTGCAACAGAGGTTGTTCAGGTGGTTCTAGTGGTGACCCACTGCCATGTTGTGTGGCTGTGCCATGATGCTGTCCCCAGATTTACTTGACCCAGACCTGTGACAGACATCTGTATCCCAACCATTGGCATCATATGGTAATTGGCTCATTATATAACAGTGCCTTATGATTTATCACAAATCTCCCCTATAGTACTCACAGATGCATAATTTATAGTGTTGCTTGTATGATTTCATTGTCAGATTGCAGAGATTTGCACTGGAATACATTTGTTTATAAATGTATTATACAGATGTTGCCCTCATTATTATTGTGTGCATTAAAGATTAAAACTTCACATAAATATTTTTGAGATCAACAATAAGGACATCTTATCAAGTCCTAAGAAGTAAAACTAGTTATGGTGATAAGTTATTGGCTACCATGGTTCCTAGAACCTGGAATAGGCTATGTAGACAGTTAAAATTTCAAGTACTACTTCCATTAGTGTGTTTTAGAGCATCATTGCTTAGTTTGTATAACAACATTGTAATTATTATGGAAAATTTTACATTTTTTATATAGCTGGCCAATGTGGCCAATGTGTTTTTTATATAATTTTTCCTTTTATGTGATGTATACCTCATATGCATGTACAAATTTTGTTCTGAGTATGGATGCATTTGTAAATGAGATGGTTTATCTCAAACTGTTATCCAATAAGCCTGATGATGAAGATGATGGTGAGGGTTGCCAAGTAGCTGACACTCAACTGTGACATACCATTAGCCGATGCAATCACACTTTTTAAGTCTCTGAACTCTGATCTACAGTCCACAACACAGCTTCAATCATCTATTGATGGTGCTTGCTAAGGTACCTGGATACCAGGATCGCCTGTGCTGAGGATGTAGAGTAGAGGACTTTGGGGGACCACATGGCTGATGTTGTAGGCACACATTCCTGTGTTTCTATTTAGTCATAGCCAGTGATCTCTGTACCCTCTAACTATTAATGTTGCTGACTAGCTGTACCATCCAGTATGTGCACTGGAGCTGCATGGGATGGTTGGGGTAGCATAGCATCTGCTACTGACTGTGGCATGTGCAGTATATGGGAGAGATTGGTAGGGTTGTATGGGGGTACAACTGTGCAGCATGCACTTTGGCAGGAATGACCTGGTGGGACTGCATTCTGGTGACTCCTAGTACCTCCTGTGGCTCGAGGTGACAGGGGGTGCCTTGTGGTAGCTTGCACCTCTGCTACCTTCCAACCACTCCGATGTAACATGTGTTAGATGCAGTATACCAATTTATTTATTTTTATTTATTTATTGATATTTCAGAATTACAATTCTTTGAGCTGAAGACTCCTTTGCAAAGGCTCCACTTCAGTGCACAACAGAACATTACATCAATATATATTGTACATAGTTTTCAAAACAGGACATTACATTTTGACAAATTGTACATAAAATCACAGTACATGGTATTTACTTTGATTGGTTACCATCTCAAGGGTTCTTAGAGGACCCTGGGTCATCAAGGTGTGTTGAGTCAGATTAATGATTCAAAGGGACTTTACCAAGCCCCGCGTTGAGGTATAAATCCCGCAAGGTTGTAGGCCTTGTTGTGCAGTTATGGAATAAGCAAGTTTTTTTATCACATTCAGCCTAGGGAGGACTGTTGGTAACAGTCACAGGTCTTCGAGTCTAGAAGTCTCTTGATTCCAGTTTTGAATTGGCCAAGACTAGGGGCCATTGAGATGGAGAATGGTAGGTTGTTAGGTCAGAGGGGAGCACGATAACGGATGGACCTTTGCCCTAGTGAGGTCCTGCAGTGGGGGACTATGAGGGAGGTGCTTGCCTGGTGCCTAGGGGTACTCCTATGGGGGGCTGGTTGGATGAGGGGGTGTAGACCATTAGGTGCAAGCTTCATAAGTATCTTTTTGGCTTGGAGGCAAGTATGGTATTTTAGACTCCCTTCGAAGGTCAGCCAGTCTGCTAGCTTATAGAGCACACATGCAAGGGTTAGTCTTTCACTGCTTGAGACCAGTTGGCAGGCTTTGTTGAGCACTAGATTGATGCAGTTAAGGGCTTTTTGGTCAGTGGTGCCATAAATTATTATCCCATAATCGACCAACGAAAGGACTGAGCAGGTAACAGCCAGCCATAGGGCCTGGGGGGTAAGGTAGTGTTTGTGTCTGTAAAGAATCCCTAGTCAGGTGTTAACAAAGGAGGAGAGGTGTTTAATGTGGATGTGGTATGTGAGGGATGTGTCCAGTGTGATACCTAGATATTTGAAATGTGGGACCTGTTCAATGTGGATACCCTGTGAATTTGAGATAGATAGCAGGGAGTTACTGAGGGGGTTTTGGTGGTGAGCAAATATCATAGATTTCATTTTGTTGTAGTTTAGTATTAGTCAATGGTCGGTGAACCAGTATTCTAGTTCTCTAAAACGGCCTTGAAGAGCATTTTGGAGAGAGTTTGGGTTAGTGTGTTTCCAGTATAGTATGGCATCATCTGCATAGAGCAATAGTTTTCCACTGCAGGCCTGAGGAAGGGAGTTTAGAAAGAGAGGGGAACAGTAGTGGGCCAAGTATCAACCCCTGAGGGACACCCGCTAGAACTGGTTGCTTGGAGGAGATGGTGTTGCTAATTTTGACTTGCTGTGTCCTGTCTGTGAGATAATTTTTGAACCAGGAGATAGCTTCAGGGGGAAAATGGAGGGAGGCAAGAGAGTGGAGAAGTAGTTCATGATTGACGGTGTCAAATGCTTTGGTCAGATCAACATAGATAGCCCCTGCTATTGACCCCTGTTCTAGTGCTTCATGAATGTATGATGTAAATTTGAGTAGGGCTGTGGTGGTTCTGTGTCCTGTTCTGAAACCATGTTGTTCATGGCAAAGCAGGTTGTGTTTGTCCAGATATTCGGTGAGCTGGTCTGACACAATTTTTTGAGAGCTTTTGTGGGGGGGGGGGGATAGTAATGAGTCTATAGTTACCAGGGGTGGTTGGATCCCCATTCTTTAGGATTGGTGTGATAATTTCCCTTTTCCAGAGAGCAGGGGATTTGACCTATGTGCAATGAGCAGTTGAGTAGTTTGTTGAGGTGAGGCAGGGTCTCATCAAGGGTGAGCCAGAGAATTTTGAGGTCTAGGGAGTGGCTGCTGTAGCGTGAGTTGTGCAGGGCTTTAGAGAGGTAGCGTTTAGCCTCTTTGCAGGAGATAATTCTCAGCCAGAAGGGAGTGGGTGTAGAGGTAGATGGGGTGACAGAGGGGTGGTTGGTGATGGGGTCAAAGAAGTTTTGTGGGAGGAGGTGACTAAGGTCAGAGAAGGAGGTGTTTAGGGCATTGGATATGGAGGAGGGGTCATGAGAGAGGGTTCCCTTGACTTGTAGCTGTGTTGGGTCAGTCGAGATGGCTTTTCCGCAGAGTTTCTTGACATTGTTCTAGAAACTTTACCCAGAGCCCCATGTGGAGGTGAAAGTTTGCTTATAGTAAGTTGCCTTAGCTAGCTGAATAGCCCAAGTGCATTTATTTTTTACCTCGCTGTAAAGCTGCCTATCTTGGGGAAGCTGGGAGTTCAGGGCCCTATGTCAGAGGTTATCTCTGTGGTTCATCAGTTCAAGGAGGGTCTGCATGATCCATGGGGTATCCCTGGTTTTTATGACCTGTTTTATGAACGGGTCAAATATGTCACTGGCAGTGCTGAAGGTGGTAATAAATGAGGTGAGCGCATTGTCCACCGTCTGTGCATTGTGGACTGGTGACCAGTCACAGGCAGAGAGATACATTTTGAGGTGAGAGATGGAACCTTTTTTGAGGTTCCTTTGGATGGAAATTTTAGGTCAGCTGGGAGACTTTTTATTTGTCCACCAGCAGGAGATGGGAGAATGGTCACTTAGCACATCGGGAAGCACTTTAACTTTGGAAAGGTGGTTCGGGGGTTTGTAAAGATAAGGCCAATAAGTGTGGAGGACCCTGATTTAAGGTCATGCCTAGTGGGTGACTGAACTAACTGGGCAAGATTATAGGCTTGGACAGTGGCTTTGAAGGTAACGGATGCAGGGTATAGCCAATTCACATTAAAGTCATCCATAATAATCAGTTCACTCTTGGGGGGGATATGTGACGCTGGACAGGATAGAATCAAAGGCATATTTCTGGTTCAAAGGGGGGATGTAGACTGCCATAATGTATAGTGGTTTACCAGGAGTGCCAAGGGTAGTTTTGATAGTTATGGCTTGGGCTCCATGCTCAGGTGAGGGAAGGGGGACTAAGAGGGGTTGCAGACACGTTCTTGCATAGATGGCACAACCCCATCCCCTCTTGCCTGTCCTATCAGGCCTGAAAATGGAGCAGTTACTGAGGGAGATAGAGACATCTGGGATATTTTTAGAGAGCCAGGTTTCAGCTAAGGCCAGGATGTCAGGGGAGTGCTGGACAATCCATCCTTGGAGCAGAGTAAGCTTTTTAAGTAGACTACAGATGTTAAGGGAAGCCAGAAGTAGACTACCATGCTTGTGCTCCTTGGGGATACTAGTCAAGGGAGGACCTGGATTGGGATGTGCATTCCCTGAGATAAGAAGGAGGAGGAGAAGAGCTTGCTGGAGAGCAGCTTTCCAGATCAATTTGGATACAGTGCAATGGAAACGTGGATAAGTGGGTATTTTGGTGAGCCTAGTTTATTTATTTATTTAGCTTTTGTTAACCAGGTAAGTACACTAGACAAGACAATTGCCAATTTTCAGGTACGACCCAGGAGAGTACAGGAAATTACAGACTTAAATACATAGGACAACATGGTACATATTTAGGAATAGCTTACAAGTCACGTGAGAACAACATAATACAGAATAAACAAGTTACAGGTCTTGTGAGGCATATTTTTTGTTAAGCATAAACACAACAGAGTAAGGTATGTACCAACTAGGAGCAGTACAAAAGGCACGGTTGAGAATCAGCAGGTACTTAACTATATACAACATAGGGCCACTGTTATCCAGAAGGGTCGAGTGCAATAATTAGGTCATGGGGGTTTTGGGCAACCACAGGCTGATGAGAGTTTGAGGTGGTTCCACAGGGAGGAATGCAGGCAGCCCTGTGATGGGGTGACATGGACCTGGGCAGGGAAGGCGTTCCACAGTTTGGGAGCACACGCTGCAAAATCCCTTTCACCCATTTGAGTCCAAGTAACGGGTACCTTGAGTGTGGCAGGCCCCTGAGACCTGAGGTGGTAGGATGAGGGGCAGTCGGAACAAGTAAATTCACCAACCCCGGGGGGGGTGCCAATGCCAAGGACCTTTTCCGTGAAGCACCCAAGGACAAAGTCAATGTGCTTTGAGGGGGAGAGCCAGTTTAGCTTGCTGTAGAGGTTGCAATGGTGAGTGAGATGGGGGGGCTGCCAGAGTAAAGCGGCAGACACTGTTGTAGGCAGTAGACCACCTAGAGAGATGGGCTTTGGTGTCGTGGGCAAACAGAAGGAACCCATAACATAGCGAGGGGAGGAGCACACCTCTGGCAAGAGCAATACGTGCAGACAGAGTGAGGTTGCTTTTCGCTCTGTAGGCCAGACCCAGTTTACAGTTGACAGTCTTGCATGTATTCTGGATATGATGGCCTAGGTCAAGCTGAGGGCCAAGCATCACTCCAAGGTACTTGTAGTTGTCCGTGATAGCGATCGGGACACCGTCGGTGCCAGAGACACAGAATGGGTCAGGAGAGGCCTTAATCTTGGCCAGAGACCCAAAGAGTATGGCCTGGGTTTTTTTTTTTAGATTAAGGACCAGTTTATGGGATGAGATCCATGTTTGCATGTTTCTCAGGTCATCACTCAGGTGGCGGTTAATGATCCCCATCTCTGGGGAGTGAGTCAGGATGACCAGATCATCTGCATAGAGGATTGGTTTACAGTGAGCAGCGGCTGCAGGGAGATTATTTACAAAAATGCAGAAGAGCAGGGCCCCGAGGACAGAGCCTTGAGGGACCCCCACTGTTGCAGGGATAGGGCCTGAGAGCTCTTTGCCATATTTAACCCGCTGCATTCTACCATGTAGACAGTTGGAGAACCAACTGAGTACAGCAGAAGATAGGCCAAGGGATCTTAGCTGAGTTGAGCGCATGGCATGATCAACCAGGTCAAAGGCCTTAGAGAGATCTATAAAGATGGCCCCCGAGAGATTGCCTTGGTCCATGGCCTCCCTAATCCAAGATGAGACAGTGACAAGGGCAGAGGATGTTCTGTGACCCTTCCTGAATCTGTGTTGTACAGGAGACAGTAGATCATGTGATTGTAAGTACTCAGAGAGTTGCCCTGCCACAACTTTCTCCAGAAGTTTGCTGGCTGCAGATAAAATGGATATTGGGCAGTAGTTCTCTATTAGTTTAGGGTTCCCCTGTTTAAGAATTAGGACCACCCTGGTGATCTTCCATATGTCTGGAAAAACACCAGATGACAGGGACAAATTGAAGATGTGTGCCACCAGTGGGGCAAGCCAAGGGGCACCAAGACTGAGGAGCTTTGGTTCCAAGCCATCTTGGCCAGCACTAGGGAAGGGGGAGAGTCTCGAGAGCAGTCTCCGTACCTCTTGCACCACCACCGCCCTGAAATGAAAGGGCAGACGGTATGGCGATGGTGCTGAGAGCTGATCACCATTGTCACCACCACCAGGGAGGAATGTCGAGGTGAAATCAGACAGATCAGAGAAATAATGGTTAAAGGTGTTGACAATGGTTACCGAGTTATTGCAGCTGGTATCATCAATTGTCATATCAGTTGGTATGGGGATGGTATGGACCAGTTGGGCTAACAGGACTGGGGATAAGGAATGTAAAGGGCTACATGGTGGGGGTTGTATGGGGGGGGCTTGGGCCAACCAGGAACCATTTGCGGTGCAGCTAAGACTAGGGGTACAATTGGTGCTGTGTAAAACTAAGGAGAAAGGATTTATGTGATATGGCAGAGGTGTATTTCTGAGGTGGTGAACAATGGAGTAGATGTGGGGGTTTCAGGAGAGGGTTTTACACAGGTGGGGTAGGGTGGGAGTGAGAAACAAATGTCAGTATTAAGATTGTTTGGGTTAGGAACCAAAAGATGCTATTCGTATTGTAAATGTAAAACGTTAATAATTGTAATGGAAATGAGAGGGTGCCCTCTAGTGGTGTTCAAGTATAGGCTACAGATGGCAAAGTGGGCTGATTTGTTTCAGATGATCATGTGATCATCACTATAAAGTCCAATGTCGACCAAGGGTGGTGGTGGGGGAGGCGGGGACTAACTGCAGAGCTAAGCATGCGACAGCAGCACTGAAAGTGGCAGGCTCCTTGTTTGAAAATCCTGGGTGTACCTGCGTTCATGCCTAAAAATAGTCATTGTTATGGCTAGTACACCTACCCAGTAAAAAAAAAAAACTAAATAAAAAATAAAATAAACTTCAGTGGGGGAGGGCTGCTGAAATAGAGACCCTCACGACCTTGCAACAGCTGATTTCAACTTTGATGAGGGAGGGCTACTGTTGAGACCCTCATGATCTCTGGCCCAACTGTGGACAAGGGAACAAGGAGAAAGGAGTCAGATTAAATAGGTTCTGACTTGGGGGAAGGTTCAAGTTAAATCAGACAACAGTCTTAAGCTTAAAGGAAGGACTTGATTACAGCATTGGTGCCACCTTGAAAATGGAGCAGGCTCTCTGCAGGCTTAATTCACTATCATTTACTAGTAAATCTGGATTAATTTCATATTTCACCGTCACTTTAATGTAGGTTAGTAAAGGAGATCATTATTTAAAGGCAGGTATTTACACTCCTAGAGTACAAAGTCAGGCAAGTTACTTTTTTTTTTTTCAAACTTAGACTTGGCGCCAAAAACACAAGTGATATTACAGGGCAGCAGTTAGATGTGTTGAACCCCTGCTTTTAAACAGACTTTTAGAACAAAGGAATAAACTATCTTCACATGTGTGGGGACACAAAATGCAACAGAGTAGATTTAAAGTCCAGGTTCAACTGCACTAACTGCAGAGCTAAGCAAGTGACAGCAACACTGAAAGTAGCAGGCTCCTTGTTTGAAAATTCCAGGCATACCTACATTCAACTTCGGTGGGGGGAGGGCTACTGAAATAGAGACCCTCACAACCTTGCAACAGCTGATTTCAACTTCAGTGAGGAAGGGCTACTGTTGAGATGCTCGCGACCTCTGGCCCAGCTGTGTTCAACTTCGGTGGGGGAGAGCTGCTGAAATAGAGACCCTCGTGACCTTGCAACAGCTGATTTCAGCTTCGGTGAGGAAGGGCTACTGTTGAGACCCTTGCGACCTCTGGTCCAGCTGAGTTCAACTTCGGTGGGGGAGAGCTACTGATACAGAGACCCTCGCGACCTTGCAACAGCTGATTTCAACTTCAGTGAGGTAGGTGCTACTGTTGAGACCCTTGTGACCTCTGCCCCAGTTGTACTCTGGCACCAGTACCAGTATTTTTAAAAAATCTGGTGCAGGATCCCTGGTGCAATGCACCTTGCTGCAAGCATCCCATGGCTGCAAATAGCATCACTCTAATAGCATTTTTGAAAATTGAGCCCCATGTCTTCATTTAACAATGCTAGTGCACCGATCAAACTAAAAGATTTCTGACCCCCCCTTGTTTGATATGCAGTACACTTTAAATGCACTATCCATGTATTTCAACCATTGTAACACCAGTCTCCATATATGCCCCTACTTCATTTAATCTCGTTTCCATTATAATGTCCATGTGAGTTTTCATTTTTTTCAATATGTTATAAAATGTTCTAATTTTAAAACTGGTGTCACCAAGCAGTACCATGCCATAGCTAATTATTTTATAAACTTAACCAAGCCTGTTAAAATACAGTTAGACAGGGTTCAGAATCCTGTTCTATTTTACATATCTCTTGGTTTAAAATCATATTTCGGGGGACAGGGTGGGGACACATACTCCAGTCATCACTGTCGATTTTTATTTTGAGGGAGATTGTAGCCTCCAGTTCAAGCAACACACATTCTGCAACTTGGACAGGAACCCTGAAAGACTAGTTCAGACTATCAGCAAGAACGTCATATAACATTCCAAATGTCCTTTTTACAGATTTTGACTTCTGAATCAATTGCAAGGGCAGCATGACAGGAGAAAAAAATCAGTTGCGCACGTGAATGGCAGCAAGGTGAGATGTGAGGCATAAAAATGCAGAAGTTAACGTAATCCCATATTGACCAAAATAGAGTACAATGTCAAGGAGGAATGTCACACAGGAATGTTAAAATCAATTAGCAGTAGGGAAAGCTATGACATTTGACATATGACATATATGACATACGGAATATGAAGCCTTATGGGTACACATCCAGAACTCAAAAAGCAGGGAGGTTAGACTAGGAGTAGTGCATAGGCCATCCTCTCAAAATAAGAAAATTGACAGGGAGCTGGGGGAGCAAATAAGGAGGTTTAGTGGAAAGGCAATAATGTGATAGTAGAGGATATTAATCTGCCAGGGGTAGATTGGAGCACCCCAGCTACCAAAAGTGCCAGGGAACAAGTCCTCCAGGAGGCCTTTTTTTGAGATGGTTTCCTGACACAGAGGGTAATGAAGCCAACCAGAGAGGGAAATATACTGGACCTTGTGTTGATGTACAGGGAGCACTTTGAGGATGTAGGGGTGGAAGATCCCCTATCAGTAAGCAACCACTGCACAGTGTGGCTCTTCCTCAGTCTAGGTAAGGTGGCAGCCAGAACCAAGACAAAGGTAGTGGACTTCAAAAGAGCAGCCTTTGGCAGGATGGGAGGCATTCTGGAACATCTACTCAGACATGGATGCTGACCAAAAATGGGCTATCATCAAACTGGGTCTGGCAGAGGCCCCTAACTCATGTTCAATGATCCAAAGTAAGAAGGCCCAGTCCCAGTAAAATGAGCTGGTTGAGCAGGAATGAACAGTAGTAGAGAAGGAGAGGGAGAAAAGAGCTGCCTTCAGAAGCTATAAGAGATCCAAAAGAAAGGAGAACAGGGAGGAATATGTAAGGAAATCCAGAGAGGAGATCAAAGTAGTTGGGGTAGCTAAGGTTTCAAGGGAGCTAAGGCTGGCACATGATATTAGAGAAGGGGAAAAAGCTTTCTTCAGGTACATAAGGGAGAAGAGAAGCTGAAAAGGTCAGATTGTCAGAATCAAGAAAGATTGAGGATGGGCAGTAAAGGGGACAGAGTAGGCAGAAGCACTCAATGAGTACTTCTGTTCAGTTCAGTGTTTCCAGAGAAAGGGACAGGTCTATGCCCCAAGGTAAAGACAGAGTGACATGGGGAAGGGGGGTAACAGATGCAGAGATCTCAGTGAGCAGAGTTTTGGAGGACCATAGTTCCCTGCAGGTGGATTAGGTGCCAGGGCTGGATGGTGTGCATCCAAGGGTCCTGAAGAAGATGGCAGAGGACTTGGTGGGACCACTGGCAGATTTATTCAACACCTCTCTGGGGACTGCATGCATGCCCCAGTACTGGAGGATGGAACATGTGGTCCCCCTCCATAAGTGTGGGCCCAATGATGAACCCGATAACTACAGATCAGTCAGCCTTACCTCCATCATGGGGAAGCTAATGGAGGCTATACTTAAAGAGAGGTTGTTGATCTTTCTGGAGAAGAACAGTCTCCAGGATGACAGGCAACATGGGTTTGTGTCAGGCAGATCCTGCCAGACAAGCCAGATTTACTTTTTTGACTGGGTGACAAGGGTACTCGATGGGGGCCATGCGGTGGATGTCCTGTATCTGGACTTCAACAATGTCTTACACTCAGTGTCATATCAAAGGTTGACTAGTTAACTAAGAAACCTGGGAGAAGGGGAGAAACTGTGTGATGGGTTAGGATGACACAGGGTCATAATGTTGCATAACAAAACCGTGCACATCAAGAATGCCACATGCAAATCAGCATGCAGCATAATAATGTCAGAACAACACACCGACCAGGAAATAAACGCACACACTGGAGGAATATCTTTGTTTTTCTGGGAGGCTCCACCCCCCACTCCCCCCAAATGTGGGGCTTCCCACCACACACAGCACCAGACTTATTATAATGAACTCTATGGGGTCCTAGACTTTGAGGAAAAATTAATCTCTGGTGTGGGGAAAACTTGTTTTTTTTACAAAATAAAAAGCCACATTACATTGGGACCTGGGTAGAACCAAACAGCAGCCCCTGGACACTGACACCACTGGAGGCAGATGCTCTAACCACTCCACCATGGTAGCAGCTCAGCCAGCCACCACCTCTGCAGCATCCCGCACGTTACGGCATGGAAGTGTACAGCGAGAGGGGGTAGCGGTTCTTACCACACACTGTAACAACCCTTGCCGCTGTATAGCCATTCAATCTATTCCATGCACGGTATTCCATATGCAGGTTTGTCTGCATTATAATGACCCAGAACCAATTAGGAGCTGGCTGCAGGAGAGACAGCAGATGATTGTTGTAGGAGGAGAACTCTCGACTCCCGGAGCTGTAATCATTGGGGTCCTACAAGGCGTGATGCTAGGACTGGTGCTAATTAAACATCTTCATTGCTGACATATCAGATGGGATTAAGAGTAAGATCTGCCTTTTTATAGGCAAAACAAAGATTGGTGCAGGAGGTGGCTAGCGTGCAGAGGGGCAGGTACTCCAAGAGGATTTGGCAAGACTTGAGCACTGGTCTGACACATGGCAGCTGGGGTTCAACACTAAGAAGTGCAAAGTCATGCACTTGGACCAGGAACCATGGGAATTTCTACTGGCTGGAGGGAGGGAGTTTTCCACTTTGGTGGAGAAGAAGGATATGGGGTACTAATCACAGGAGACATGAATCATTCAGTGCAGTGTCGGAAGGTGGCAGCCTAGGCTAATAAGATGCTGGGGTACATTGCCAGAGGAATCACCTCTAGGGACAGAGGAAGTCATTCTGCCACTTTACAAGTTACTGGTGAGACCTCACTTGTAGTACTGTGTGCAGTTTTGGTGCCTCCATTTAAAGAAAGACATCAAACTACAGGCTCAGGGTCCAATGCAGGGCAACAAAGGTGATCCTTTGGCTGGTGGAAAAACCATATGAGGAAAGACTGGGGTAGCTCAACATGTATTCCCTGAAGGGTAAAACACAGAATTAGTTGGTTGCTGTAATGGTCCTTGTAAGAACAGATCCAGAAACAAATGGTATCATACAATTTATTGGACCAGCATAGATGTAACAAAAGAAAACTGTGTTTAAGCTTTTGGAGCAACCAAGTCCTTCCTTGAAGGCTAGAAGGGAGAGAGGGGACATGATTGAGACCTTTTAATACTTAAAGGGCATGAATAGGGTTAGTACTCAAGGCATGTATAGATTGGGGGGGCACAAGGGGACAAAGTCTGAAACTGGAGAGTGGAAGATTCAGGAGGGAAATGAGGAGGCACTTCTTCACAGAAAGGGTGACACTGAGCTGGAATGCACAGCTAGAATCCAGAGGAGGTGATATCATTAAACTCTGTTGGCAGTTTTAAGAGGAGCTGGGACTGGGTCAAAGGTTAGGTCAAACTGGGGGAGCTGTGGAGAGTGAAGTAATCAGAAGGGGGTGATAAATCAAATGGATGTGCTAGGGATGGAGAGGGCAGCTGCAGTAGATTAGACTGGGAGCTGCATACTTGAGCAGACTCGATAGACTATATGGCTTATATCTGCTATCGTGTTCAAATGTTTATTGAAATTGATACATAGCTACAGTACTTTTTTTGTAACTAACTTTATTTTATCAAGTTAGGCAATACTATAACAAAGCAGTGAACAGCAAAGAAAAAACAACATGGGATAAAATTTGAATATGAATAGTGACATGGGACCTAGTCAGCCTTATTGAGTAAAAACTACAATACACAGAGATCATAGATAGAGGTAATATTATGCTAAAAATCTGAACTCGTACACTGATTCATTATGGCTGAACTCCAAATATGAGCACTCCAGGATGACTATATCAATATTTAACTATAGATTTGAAAAATGGCTTGCACTGTAGTGCAGATCTATAAAAGTTGGATTTGTTACAAATGGCCTATAAAGAACAAGGTAAATCAAGAAAGTAAAAGAAGGGTTTGTAACGTCTCTCTTCTCTTGTGGTAATGTTTTAAAGAATGCTTAAGCTTGGCTATGGATTTCTCCATGCATAGAATGGAAAGGATTTCTTCATGCCATTCTCTGTAAGAGAGAAAATTTAGATCTGTTCAATGGGGTAAAATGATTGACTTACTGTAGCTACCACCATGATGAGGGCTATGTGGTGTCATTGAGAACCTAAAAAGGTGGCTATTCCTATACCCAGCAGACAGAGATCAGATGTAAAAGTATCCTCCCATCCCGGAAAGGGGTCCTGCTGTGCTCTGACCTGTTGCCATAATGACTTGGAGACAGGACAGTCCCACAGAATATGTCTTAGCAATCCCATTTGAGCTTTACATTTCACCCATGTAGGGCTGGTAAGCAGGTGCAACTTATGCAATTTTTATAGAGAGAAGTATAGGTTATTAACTATTTAATACTGCATAAGGAGCACCATATCTAGTTTAATACATCATTAAACATAGTGCTAACTGGAGGAATACAAAAAAAAACAGTTGAATGGGGAACTCTGTCTCCCAGAAAGATCATTTAATTTTGAGCTGATTGCCAAGAAGGTCAGTCAGAACTTTACAAGACCAGCCAATTATGGTAATCAGTAACATCAGCAAATGACCAGGGGCTGGGGCCTAAAGGAGTGTGCAACTTGTGGGAAGTTGCAAGAAAGAGAAAATATTAGTCAGAGCAAGGTTCTTATCCCAATGAAATGTAGTGAAGGGTATAAAATGATCATTCTGGAGCAGACTAGACAGTTGGTCTAAATTGACATGGAGTAAAAAGCATGTACAGTATGAATTGTTTTATGGCTAACTTTTTAAGTTAGGGTAAAGTTGAAGTGGTTAGATCTTTCTGAGACATATAACCTAAGTGTAGGCAAAGATGTAAATTAACTTGGATCGATAGGCTGATGGGAGTGTTTCCAATCTAAGGAGGAAGTTTTGATCAAGATAAATAAGGTAGAGCTCCATAACTAACAGTGTTAGCTTTACAAAATGAAATGTAATGTCTTTCTAATATGGGTAATACAAATTAGGAGAGATCCCATGTCTTGCACACTCCATGCCCAAACCTTACTGGCTTGCACAACTATATAACACCAGCAGAAGTTCAGAAGCTGGAGGCCACCATGATATTTTATCAAAGCTAGCTTGCAGAGGTTTTTGGCCCTTCCACAAAAATTCAGAGAGAATCTTCTGAAGTTTAGTGAACCATGTATGTGGTAGAGGAACGCTGGTCATACTAAATGATATAAACCCTCACAAGACTGTTCATTCATATAACTGAGCATCTACCGCAAAGTAAGATATACAGCACCTGCCTCTGGCATAAATCAGCTTATAAGGTTTGAAACAAAGGAGAGAAATTCTGAATGATTAAGTAAGAGACATTAGTGGCAAGCTGAATTCCCAAGTAAGTAAGGCAGATAGAGGACCAGCGTCCAACCCCCAGAGGAGGAAGGTCCTCTTTAAGAGTTTTATGGTTAAGGTACAGAATCACAGTCTTGGTTAAGTTTAATGTATAACGTGAAAGACAGTCAAATTCAGCCAGTGCCTGAAGTGCAACTGGCAGGCATTGGGCAGGTTGGGTCAAGTTCAGCAGAATGTCTTCTGCATATGTGGAAATTTTGAAGGAAAGGAATCCAACAGAAATTCCACTAATTTGTGGGATTTGCAAAATGTGTTTGGTAAGGGGCTAAAGATAAAATTAAAAAGATAGGGAGACAGAGGGCAAGCTTGGCACATGCTGTTTTGCAAGGGAAAAGGTCCTAACGATATGTCATTACAGATAATACTGGCAGAGGGATTGGAGAATAATAAGTAGATCCATTTAATAAATTTGTTAGGAAACCCAAAAGAAGAGCTTGTATGAATAAGAAAAGGCCAAGAGACCCTATCAAATGCTTTCTTGGCATTCAGGGATATGAACACTGCAGCCACGTTTGAATCCCTGGACACCAAGATCAAATGTAAAAATGTTTGCATATGATCCAAGGCAAGATGGTCTTACATAAATCCTACCTGTTCACAGCCAATTAGGGGTTTTAAAATATCACTAATTTGATAAGATAAGATTTTAACCAAGATTTTTAAATCAACATTCAAGAGTGAAGTAGGTCTATAATTGCCTAGGTCAGAATGATCCTGACCAGGTTTGGAGAGTAATAGAAGCCTCCAGTAGTGAGAGGGGGGTGAGGAAATCTGAGTGGTAGCATTGATCATATGAGTCAGCGAGGTGGGGAGCCAGTTTGGACTTAAGTGAAATATAGAAATTAGGTGAGAAGCAGTCCAGTCCCAGAGCTTTGTCACGGGTAAGGGAGGAGATGCCATGCTCTACTTCAGCTGTAGAGATGGGAGTTCTGAGAAAATCTACCAGTTGAGGGTTTAACAGGGGAAACTGGGCCTGGTAAAGGTAATCCTTCATTAATGAATGAATGAATATACTTTCATAGAAAGTGTTACATTCTATAGCATGTCTCTAGGGGAAGTTAAGCAGGTACTGCATTTTGAAGATAGAATCACTTAAATCAGGCATGCAGTTTCCACTTATTTAAGACCATGGCAAGAAGCCTGCACACTTTTTCACCAGACATTTCTTACATAAGTTTGGCTTTGAAAAGGGAATATTTTGCTTGCTCTCTTTTGAGTTTGGAATATTTGGCCCTTTCTTGATTAAGCCTAACCCAGTTATGTTCAGAAGAGGAGGGGTTAATATTTTTTCAAGGCCTACGTGGAAGCTAGAAGGTCCTATAGTTGTCTCTCCCTCTGTTTCTTTCAGGTTGTAATTAAACCATCTGAGTAAGCTATCCAAGAATGATGCACTTGTATACATTCCACAAGGTCTCTGCCAACATGGTAGCAGGTTTATTAATACTAATGAACTGAGTAGTCAGCTACAGTACATTTACATACATAGACATACAGACAATGAAGACATACAAAGGATTGTTGGCCAGTCCACACCAGCCTCCCTAACTAATCTGCACTGTTCCTAGTGTCCATCTCTAATCTTTGTTTCTTTTCCACCTTTTCTAACTAACACCATATGCCTATTCTATCCCTGCTTGAAGCTGTTGACACATTTGGCATGTACCACTTTCTCTGACAGCTTACTTCACTTGTCCACCACTCTTCCTGTGAGATAGTCTCTCCTCAGCTGTGGACTCCAGTACCTTGTGAAGCATTTCAAGTATGGTTGCACTAGTGACCTGTGCAATGGGAGGATCACCTCCTTTTGCAACCCAGTTTCCTGTTTGCCTTGTCCACACCTCTGTTACAATGTACTGTTGTTTATAGGCTGTCCTTTATCTGACCCCTTGGTCTTTTTCTCTGTGGTGCTTTCCAGCACCACTCACCCATTTCATATTGCATTCTTGGGTTCCTCTTCCCAATGCACTTCAGTTTACATTTTTTTGCATTGACGCCCAATAGCCAGATCTGTGACCAGCTTTCAGACCTGCTCAGTTCCTCTTTGAGGTCCATTATCACTTCACCCATGTCCACCCTTGTGTAGATCTTTGTTTTCTCTACAAAGAGGCAGACGTTAAACTTTATCAAACACTTTGTTTTCAAAGGTTGCACTCCAAAGTTAAATCTGACAGGCAATAGGTGGCAGGTAAAAAAGGTTTATTTGTGACAATAATGAAACAAATTTCCAAACACAAATCAATTGTGTGGAGACCAGCAGAAACCTCTGTGTTACAACTGTTAGGTTGCCACCTGTCCCCAGTTATAGTACAATACTTTCTGAATTTGTTTCAAGATGTTATCCGTGATGTCTTCCTCTATGTCACAAATGAATATGTTGAAAATGACCAGGCCCAGCACCAACCCCGATGTACTCCACTTGTGAACTCCCTTACCCCTGAAAATTCTCATTAACAACAAGCTTTTGTATTCTTCCCCTCAGTCAGTTCACAAGTCAAATTAATAATCCGCCCCCCCCCACACACACACACCTAAGTCCTTATCTTTTTGACCAGCCTCCTGAGGTGGAGTTAAAGACCTTGCTAAAAATCAAGTTCTGTTTAATTTTATTAAGGTGCATTTTCCAGTTTAAGGTTTGATTAAGAGTCACACTTAATAGTTGCCAATTTTTTATCAATCGGGCATGTGCTCCCATATGCTGCAATCTTGTCCCTTTGTTCATTTAAAGAAAGATTCAAACTTTCCTATCAGTCTATCAATGCCAGTGTTGCATTTTTTAACTCAGCATGGGTTCTGGACAGAAGTGCAGCATTGTCTGCCTACATGAGATGATGAACTGAACTGAACTACCATAGTAAATACAGTAGGGAAAATATATTTGTTCACTATCTCTGCTTTTCCATTTCACTCTTTCCCATCCTTCTTCAATCATCAGTCTCACAGTACTCCTTTTGACTTTAAACTTCTCCCTGATGTACCTGAAGAATGTCTTCTCCCCTTGTTTCACTCTCTTTACCAGTCTAAGTTCTTTTTCCATCTTGGCTACCCCCATCTTCCTGCTAGTTACTTTTTCTGCCTCCAGATATTTCTCTCTCTCCTCCTCCCTTTGGCTTCCTTTATACTTTAAGAATGCCATCATTTTGGGGACTTAACTCACTCTTTACTTCAGACATGAATCACATTCGACCCATTGCCCTTTCTTTTCCTTTGATACTTTGACAATTGAGTTTTCTGCACCTTCTATCTTTGCTCTTTTAAATTCTTCCTATTTTTCCTTTGCAACTCCACCTGCTCTATACTCCTTGCACTTTTTTCCAACTGCCCCCTCATCTTGCCAAAATCCACTGTTTAAAAGTCCCATAACCTTACTGTGCTTCCCTGTTGGTGGTTCATAACTGGACCTCTAGCACCCATATTTCATGGCCTGTGATTAAGCCACTGTGCAAATACATGCTGAGGATTAATGATAAACATGATGAATTTTAATTTACATGAATGAGAACAGGATGACAGACTAAAATATGTTACCCTGTAGATGTCAAAGAGATTATAAAATATAGCAATCTGATTTCTTGAGACTGTTTCATAGTGACCATTTTTTTAGGATAGCTGGACAACTCAGATTTGGATCTAATTATTATTTTAGTCTTTTAGGACTATTTTAAAGTGTAATGCCATCAATCAAGGTGTCTGGTCCTGCAGAAATAAATGAACTTCTTAGGTAGTTGAAGGCACTCTCCTGCACATTGTTCCATATATAACACAAGAATCCATATATTCCAGCATGACCAGACACCTTGTTGAGAGTTATTGCTTACAGATACTGTATATTAAATGCATTTTATGGAAATTATTATTTGATTCTGCATTACAGTAGCTGAGATCATCTTTGGTAACTCTGTAGCAATTAGAAATTTGATATATGATAAGGACTGTATGGACAATTGGAACATAGGTTAATTAAAGCTAATGGTTGCATTCATCACTTTATGGAGTTCAGTGTTTAGTACAATTAGTAGTTCATTTATCATAGCACCTTTCCTAGGTTAAGTGCACTTTACATACTGTACCATGTACAATGCAAAAGGGCACAAATAGAACACTTAAACTGTACATAAAATAACAAACATGGTTAACAATCTGCTCTTATTGTGGGGTGGGGGGGCACAGACATTGAACAAGAAAGCCATATCTTTACAGATAAACACTTCAAATGACAAGAGCCACTACTGCTAAAGTTCAGTCTAATATGATACCAGTATGCTACAGCTAGGTATTAATTACCATATTTTGTTTTAAACCATCAGGTGACATCAATGATATATGATGAATCATGGAAAAGAACTCTACCATCACTATAATCAGACTGAGATTTGAAGATCTGAAAAATATGACATATTTTTACGCTATTTGTTCACTAGCATTGTTTCTTTTTACAGTGTTTATAAATGTTTTACTTATTTCTGTAGTTGTGTTAAAGAAAGAACTCCATGAACCAATGTATATATTTTTCAGTAATTTACTGTTGAATGGAATTGTTATCAGCATTACATTCTTACCAAAATTATCAGCTGATATTTTATCAGAAACAAAAACTATTTCTCTTTCTGGTTGCTATAGTCAAGTATTCTGTATTAATTGTTTTATTATAAATGAAATCGTACTTTTAACAGTCATGGCATATGACCGTTATGTGGCAATTTGCAACCCTCTAAGATATTATGCCATCATGACCAATGTAAACGTATGCAGACTTCTAGCAATTGCATGGCTGTATTCTATTTTGTTGTCTGTCATACTAATTATTTTATGTATGAGACTTCCCTTGTGTGGTTTTGCCATAGAAAAACCTTATTGTGATAATATTTCTGTTTTAAAATTGTCATGCATTGATTATTCCATTAATAACTTTTATGCAATAGCTATAGCTGTAGTTAATGCAGTATTTCCACTGACAATCATTATATATTCATATGTACAGATAATCTCAATCTGTCTACAAAAATCTAAGGAATCTCGCTGGAAATCCCTTCAGACATGTTCTACACACTTATTGGTCCTTCTGATTTTTACAACTGGTGCACTCTTTGCAGTAATCCAAAGTCGTTTAACCACAAACAACGTTCGACAAAGTGTGCACATTTTTTTGTCATTAGATGTCCTTCTAGTACCACCCCTTGCGAATCCAATAATTTATGGACTACAAACTAAAAGTGTTAGAATGGCAGTAATACAGTTAACTACACAGTTAACAAAGAAGCTACAATGCACCTAGGGAAGGTACATAATAATTTAATGATTCCATTCAGGATAATTAAAAATGTCTAAATAAAAAACAAATAATGTTCTGTTGCAGTGGAGAATGCTAACAACAATAAATTAGTATGGACAAGGCAGAGGCTGAAAATAATAAATGAGAAGTAACTCGTGTCACATTGTATGAAGGAGCTCCAATGCCTAACAAAAAAAAATCATGTTTACCTTTAGAGATGAAGTCATGTATGAATCTCATGTAAAATTTTTGTGTAGTAACAAAAAAAGAAGCATACTCCAAATTGCAATGATTCTGAATTATGTTAGTTAATGCAAATATGCATTCATGAGATTTTTAGAGTTCCCTCCACCAGTGCAGTGGAGTAGGGTGATTGTACATGAACTCAATGAACAAATATGTGCACAGCAACTGATAAGAATTTGGAAATGTCTCTGGCCTCACATCTTTTGTCCTGCTCTGCTACATTACCTTGGTGAAGGGAACTATAAAGATTGTTTATACAAGTGTGTTTCCATTACTTAACCTAATAAAGGTTTACTGGTATCTATAATAAACCTGTGTTTGCTGTCACTATACTGGAGCCGTACATGAGACAGGAATGGGCTGCTCTCTAATATTCCACCCCATGGACTGTTTGGGGATACAACAACTCATACAGAGCACGATAGTCATAGATTTTGGATAGTGTCTCCAAATGTTTGCTCCTGGAGAAAATAGTCAGTGAATGTAACAAACTACAGTACAGGTAAATTGTAACATACCTGAAGAGCATAGTAAGCACTAATGGTATGTATTTAGTTTTTTGGTTGTTGTTGACCAGGAAATGATGAATATTTACTATAGCCAATCAGGATTTAAAGGGCTGACCAGAACAAAGGGGTTTTTTATGGCCCTCAAATGCTGCTTGCTCCTATGGAACAATCTGCTATCCTATGCAAATAACCCGATAGCACAAGGAACACAATGGGGTCATTTGCATCTCATCATGACCTCATTATAGAACCATAGAATATGGGGATTGCATTTCCCTGATTCTTTTTCCAGTTTAACAATAATAATCATTAGCTTTTAGTGCCTCCCAATTGCACATACAGTGACGAATGAATAAACCTGACAGTCTAGTAATGCCCATCACCCCAATGCCTGTTTAGTGTAGAATTAATAAAACCTGCAGTCACATGAACGCCGCATCCCTAATTGTCAATATCAAGCATAATTTCAGAGTCCCCTTCTCACTGATGATGTTAATAATATCCATTTCCCCCTCCCTTCCATCCTGGTTAGTTCTTTAGTTATAGCACCCCTCCTAAGATAGAGGGGGCACTCCCACATAACTCATCACCACCATCAGCCACAGTAAACCTCACATAACTAATGCATTGCACATTGGTTGTATAATGCAGACTGAGGCTGTCAGTAATGGCAAGCAGTGGGGGAGTGCTAGCTGTCATCTATGGAGGAATTTCTGTTTGTATTGCAGGCAGAAGGCAAATGGAATACCAGGGGTTAGGGTGATGTTCCTGTATGTGTTATCTAGGGTGGAGGAAATTAATATTAGTAATGTGACTGATGAGTAGTGGGGCAATGAAATGAGCAATAATTTGCAATTGACATTGGCAATCAGGGGAGAGGGGTTCACTAGACCAGTGGTGGAGTTTAGACAATAATAATTTGTGAGCCAGAACACTTGGTTGCCCCCAGCCCATTGTAGGCATGCCCATAAATTATATGGGGTGTACAAAAGGTCTGAGTAACCATTATGGGCCATAATTGTTACCCAGACCCCTTGCAGACCCCATATTGTACTTCAGGAACTCATAATAAGATCACAAACTGCAGTTCTTATTTCTGTGCTTTTAGCATTTTGTTTAATTCAAACAGAGCAAACTGTGCATTTTAAAAGACCATTAGGGATGTAAATCAAGACTGTAGGAGTAATCAAACTCAATAGTCAGGATCCAAAATAATGCCCCATTTCAGTCAACCTGTAGGCTGTGGCTTACATTGCAAATGTGTTCCTACTCCCATGTATTAGACTGCCTGGGCTGAATTATTTTACACAGGATTTTCAATGGGGGGTTGTTGGGGAAAAATAGACTGCCAAGTTTATTTTTCAATACTGGATAGATAATTGTGTGTTTGTGTGTGTGGGGGGCACTAGTTTTCCAGGGCTTTTCCTTTTTACCCCAGATAGGTGATTGGGAGTTGGGGGGACCACTTGACTACCAAGGTGTATTTATTCTTCACTGGATCAGTGATCCTAGGGTGGTGAATTAACAGTCTACCAGGGCTTATTTATTCTACACTAGATGGGCAATAAGGGGTGTGAGGGACCAGTAGTGTGACAAACATTATTTATTCTACACTGGATGGGCAATTGAAGTGCAGGGGACAACTAGACTGTAAGGACTTATTTCTTCTACATCACAGGGGTGATTAAAGATGTGTGGGGACCCTTAAAAAACAAGAGATTACTACTGCAGACACATATGACAGTGGCGACTGGGATTGGCACAGTGCAGCAGTGCAAGACCAGTTTTGGGTAGATGATGTAGAGCACAACATTAATGACTGTGTAATGCTTCCACAAACTTTTGGATATGCCAAAGCACCTATATGCAAGTGCAGTCAGCTATTTGCATTGGTTCACTATCATCAGTTAGTGCCACTCCCTCTTGTGTATGTGACTCACTTATTGTGCCTTCCAATGCGCACATATAGTGAGTCCCTGCTTTTGAGGAGCTAACCACTGTTAATGAGGCAATAACCTTATTAGTGCAACTAACTGCTCTCCAGTTTTCTGGCCATAGTGGGTTAACATAACCCCTAGCATTTGATTGTGTTATTGCATTTATAAAATTGAACAATAGCTGGCATTCAGGATAACTACCTTCACAATTAACACCATTTGTCTTCACCATTTTTAACCAGAACCTGACATGTTCCATTGCACAACATGGTAGATTGCTAAATCAGGTTACTCAGGGCAAAAACATGATGATACTGCTGTAGGAAGTGTTCCTGAGTATAGGCCAATGAATGGTGAAGACAATTATGCTAAAGAGAGAATGGTTTATTTTATACTGTGCCTGTTGCATGTTGCAAATGAACATACTGTACTCATCTCAGGGGTGGCTAATACGGGGCAGCCAACCAGGCCATGCCCCCCTCACTTTTTTACAAGGTGGGGCCACACATATATTTTGGCCCCTTCACTTTTTGAGGGGTGCCAGTTTTCTTTTTTAAATACATTTATGAACTGTGCAGCAGTGTCCATTCTAATTTAGTACATGGCTGAAGAACAGACAGGCCCGTATGGACAATACCTCCCCCCAACATAGAATGAGTTCCACTTTGCCCAGAAGTTTTTTTTTTATTTTTTGTAAAGAAATGCATTTGGGGAAGTGACTCATTACTAGGGCACTTTTTACCAGAGGTCACCAAAGCACACTGGGGCAGTTCCAGGGACTGACAGCATATGCGCTTGTTCATAGGCTAGCTCATGTACAGTAGCATGGAGATGCATTGCTGGGCTTCATGCTTGCCACCTCTTAGACTGCACTTGGAGTGATGACTGACTGAAGTTTAGTCTACCTGCCTCAGATTGTGTTATGCTCACAGCTGATGATCGGTCTTCGATAGGAGTGCATCTTGACCCTACCTGTGGTACCAAAAATTTATGTTTAAGACCAGGAACCCAAAGGTAGGTAGTAAAAGTGAAAAAAAAAATCAACGCTGGTAACCTGGGTTCATAAACAGACCCAGATCATTGGAGGTCCAGCCAGGGGGAGAAGGATGGAGCATCCCATGGACAGCTCTCCTTCTCCAGGGGGAGGGTAGAGAGTACGTTTGGTGCTCAGCAGACCCCTGGCAGAGGCTGGGGTACCACAGCAACCAGCATCTGGAAATTCAGGAGGTGAGGTGGACACGGGACATCACTGCATGTCCCGGCCCCATGATAAATGGGATTAAATCCCTGTGCCAGTGCCTATATGACACCCACCTCCACGCCTCTGCATCAGCTCCAAGGCTGGCTCCCTCCCAACCTGACCAATGTCTGTGACACCTTGGCCAGTGCTGCAGCCCCACCCTGGGGGGAAAGCCAAGGGGACAATGGGGAGAAGATGTGGCTCATGTGGGAGTGGGGGGCAGACGAGGTCCATGACTGGGCAGATAGTTCTGACACTGGCGCAGGACAAAAAGTACTATAAATAGCAAAAAACTCTCCCCAAAAAAACATGAGGACTGTCTTTCTGCTGCACTGACCACCATGATGCCGTATATTTGAGGTTAGACTTAGGTTGTGGCTCATGGAGCAACTTACTTGTTTTTGCCAATTATCATGGCCTAAATTAAAGTAATAAATGAGGATGGTCTGCTCTTTCTGGGTTGCTATACTGACCACATATTTATGGTTAGACTTTTAGGCTGTGGCTCAGGGCTACTTTTTTTTTTCACCAGTGTGGTTCAATGCAATGGGTGTCAGTCATCACAGGAGGAGTATCTGTGTATTTAGTCTGTGACACCTGACTGAATAGGGCATTTTTTTTATCCATAGATTATAAGACCAGCTGTATGCAGCGAGCAATAGAAAAATAATGGTGCTTAATGAAGAAAACTAAGGGACAATCCCTAACGTGAAAAGTAAAAAAAAAGCATATTAATAATTGTACTCATCAACTGATAGTGAAACATTGCTCTTTTTTTGGTATCTAAGGGGGAGGGGGTCCCTATATCTCCAAGAGGTGGAAAGCCTTGGAGCTGTGGGTAGCATTCTAGACAAAATGGATTTGGCTTGTTGCCCTGCACACTTACAAGGTGTAATCTCATAACAGGTGCATGTCATGATGCACAAATCTGCACTTTGTGTGTTAGGTCTGAGAAACCTGATGGGTCCATTTTGTGTATTTGGGGGACGTGGAGTGGCATAGTGTAGGTTTGTGTGTATTGGCTTTGGGAGGGTTATCTACACTGGGGGGGGGCAGATGGTGAAGTGACCTTTACCCTTGCTCCCAAACCTGGCTCCACTACAGCCAGTGAGATGGAGGCTGTAGTTCTACTGGTAGTGGTAATGGTATTAATAGTTTATTATTGAATTTTGTTGACCCGATAGACCCACTGAGACTAGAAGTCCCCTTTTCAGGGGTGACCTGGGGGAGAGGGATACAGATGGTAACCAACTGAAATTGAACAAGATTAAGCTGTAGTAATATTAGCTAATAGTAGAAAAGTTTGTAGTATAATTATTATGATAAGCAGTAGTAGTAGTAGCAGTGAAGTCCTTCCCAGCAGAGAAACTGAACATAGTCACATACATGGGTTTGGGGTGGAGGTAGGGGGTGTAGAGTCAATTGGCATGTATAATAAAGCTCATAGAATTTGGGTCCATATGTGTGTGTGTGAGTGTGTGTGTGTGATGGTGGAGGGGTTAGGGACACTGTTTGAGAGGTCTGGGAACCCTGAGGTGCCCCGTTATGCATATTGGGGGTAATGGAGGGGCACAGAATTAATTTGTATTAAATGGGGGGCTCTGTGTATTTGGGGGAAAAGGGGAATGAGCCATATGGGTACGGTGTGTGCTAGCTTGTGGAGTGTCTGTGCAGTGGATGAGGCACAGTGTGTGCATTTTAGATTGGGGTGTCCTGTGTGTTGTGGGACAATGGGTGAATGGTACAGAGGGTTACAGAGTGTGATAGCTTGGGGTCTACTGCGCAGGCATTGAAGTTAAGTTTTGCAACCACTAGCCGTTTTGTCAGGATGTGGTGTGATTAACTGGTGACAGTGTTCTGGGATATCATTATGCTTGATTTGAGGTGGATGCCATGAGTGGTGCCAGTCGGTTGTGATGTCAGTACACTTAATGTGCATCACTGGTGCCACTGCATCCAGACTTCAGGGTAAAATATCACTACTCACAAACACCACCAATCATGCATCAGGACATTATGGTTGACCAGTATCACTCATGTCCTAATCAAGGTAATGAATTTAATCTGATAAATCAAGAATAAATTCTAGTAATGACGTAAGTTATTTTGATGAAATGAACACCAGGTGACATCAAAAAGTTACAAAATTGCTGCAAAAATTGAAACATTTTCAGGGGGCCTTGGCGGACCTCAGACCCCCAGCCCTTTTAATGAACTTTGTGGAGGGCCCCCCCACATTAATGCCACTTGAATCACCCCCTGACTCATCCCAATAGTAAAGATTAGTGAATGGAGACAAAGCATGAATAGTTTCTCTTACTACTGTGATGTAAAGCTGCTCAGCTGCAAAATATTCTTCTCTACTCAATTGTTTACTGCAATTCCTTTTAAAGGACATTCATCTGCAGAGAAGAACAATACCCAGTAGACACATTTTATTTGAGGTTTGTCTGCAGGCAAAGAAGAAAATTACTTTGCACTCACTGTTTATTGAACCTCGTAAGAAGACAAAGAAGCAAATCACTCTGCAGTAACAATTCACTAAAAAACTGAGATATTGGAAGACTGTAGACTATAGACAGAGAGGAAAATTACTGCAGTTACAGTTTATTGGAAGATCATAGGCAGACAAAGAATAAAATGTCTCTGTAGTCATATTTTATTACAAGATTGTATGAGGACAAAGAAGAATGTTACATTGCAAACAGAGTTTGCTGGATGCCCATCTGCAGACAGAAAAGCAAGTTACTTTGCAGTAACAGTTTACAGGGGTCTGATAAAGGAGGGACTCTGTCTCCACCCCCCCCAGGGAGCTGGAGGAATGCGGGAAAAGGCTGACTGGTAAAGTGCACACCAGGGGAAAACGGAATCCCCATGGGAACACGAGCAGGGGAAACGGAAGTATAGGGAAAGGGTGGAAGGTAGTCCTGCTAAATGCCAGGAGCTTGGGCAATAAAATGCCTGAGCTCCAGGCAATGCTAACTGAGGAGCAGTGGATTTGGCAGTGGTCACTGGACCTGGGCCACAGCAGGACACGATTGGGACCTGAACCTGGAGGGTTACACTATGTTCAGGAAGGACATGGGGGAGGGAAGGGGAGGAGGGGTAGCAATAATAGTCAGAAACTGCATTGGCATAGGGGGAGTAGAGGAGGTGGAGGGAACCGTGGAGGTGATTTGGGTCACCTTGATAACAAGGGGGGCAAGAGAGTAAAAATAGGAGTGGTGTATAGACCCCCTGCGCTGGCAGAGGAGCTGGAAGAGAGTCTGGTGGCAGATGTTGGGAGACCCTGCAGATTGGGTAGGGGAAGGGTGGTGGTGTTGGGGGACTTAAACATGCCAGGAACAGACTGGGAGACTATGACATCTTCAGTGGCCAGGGAACAGAGGATGTTGGATGTCTTTCAAGACGTGTTCCTATCGCAGCAGGTGGGGGAACCGACCAGGGAGGCATGGGTACTGGATGTGGTCCTGGCAGACAGTGACCAGATAGCGGGCCTGAAGGTAAGGGACCCATCGGTGGGGAGTGACAATGTCATGGTCTGGTTCTGCCTTGACCTAGGAGAGGTAGAAGGCTGAACAAAGATGGAGGTAACTGACTTCGTGGGGGTGGATTTTAAGGAAATGGGAAGGATCCTTAAGGAGCTGTCTTTAATTGCTGCAAATTTTTTCCCCCCTCCCTCCCCTTCCCCCAACTCTTAATTATATGCCCTGATAAATCTGATTGACAGGAGCTAAACACAGGGTATAGTAAGAGGTGTGAAGTAGGAGGGGCATAAAGGGGAAGAAGACCACCCTCAGCACGACAAGTGTTTTGACTCATTTATTTATTTATTGGTTTTTTTCCTTAAAAAATATATATATATATCTGAGGATCAGTTACAGGATTTTTAGTACTGTAAATTAATAAAAGAGAACTAAGAGAGCTTCAGTAGCAGACAAGTAGTGGAATTGCAGTATAATGTGGGGGTGGTGCAATGCAGTGGCTGTGGGGCAGCCATATTCAGGCAGACCTTCTGGACACTGAGGTGCTGCCCTATCTGCGCATCTCTCTGGACTGCGGGATGAGGTAGTCAGACTCAGAGTGGAAGTAAACTGGGTCAGGAGTACCATCACCCCTATCCAGGAGACCACCCAGTCCAATGCAGCTGCCTCAAAGGATGCCGAGAACGAGGAGCACTTGGATGACAGTGGGCTCAGGAGGGTTAGAGCAGTCAGGCAGAGGCACATCCCAGATCCTATTCCTCTCAAGAACCTCATATGCCACACTGGCAAATGAGGACAACCAAATAGAGGTACCCAGAGAAGTGGAAGGAAAGGATGTGAGGTTAGCCAAGGAGGTGACCTCAGTGGGGAAAGCAGTGGACCCCAGAGAAGGAGGAAGAGAATCCTGGTGGGGACTCCATCGTAAGAGGGATCCAGCTAGGAACACAGGAGGGGGAGGACAGGGAGGTGAGGTGCCTACCACGTGCCACAGCATGGAGGGATGGAAGGAAGATACTGGGGATCACTGGGAAGGCAAGACGGGAGGGTGAGCTGGATGTCATTATCCACCTAGGTACTAATGACTTGGCAAATGGGAGCCAAAGGAGTTCAGGAAGAGTTTAGGAAACTGGGAGGGTCTCAAGCAAGTAGCTACTCTGTCACTTCTCTCAGAAGTACTACCTGTGAGAGGTGAGAGAGACATGGGAGTGCATGCACCAGGAACTTTAACTCATGGTTGAAGAACTGGTGCTGTGAGGAAGGGTTTGGATTCATTGGTGACTGGGGACCCACCAGGAGGGATGGAGGTTTGTTCAAGCCTGACGCCTGCATCCATCCTGGAGGGAATCAAACACTCAATGATAAGTTTAAATGCTACATTGACAACATTTAAACTAGCAAGAGGGTGGCAGGCCACAGGAGGGTACCTACTTGCTCACCCCCACAGCTAGCAGTGGAACCAGTGAACCAGAGGAGTGGCTATCTCTGCAAAGCAGTGTGCAAAAGATAGAGATTAGTGTCAAAAGGTGGATAAGCAGAAAGGGGCAAAATTCAGCAGAAGGGCAGACAGCAAGGAGAACCAGGGATAAATGACAACCAAGGAAGGGGCTGGAGTAGAACGGTGAAGCAGTCTAGGGAGGTCAAATCATGAAAGCCATGTGTCAAATGCCAGAGCTTTAGCAACAAGATGGAAGATCTGGAGGCTGTCATGGTACAGTCAGACCTGGACATTGTGGCCATCACTGAAACCTGGTGTAATGATAACCATGACTGGGAGATGGCCATACCTGGCTACAACATATTCAGAAGAGACAGAGCAGGCAGGAAGGGAGGAGTGGCACTGTATGTGAAAAATGACATAAGGGCCACAGAGATCCAGGAGGAACAAAATGGGGGAGAGATACTGTGGGTTAAGCTGGAAAGAAAAATGGGGCCAGCCATCCACACAGGTGTGGTCTATAGACCACCAGCCAGGAGGAAGAAACAGATAGGAGCTGATGCTAGCCATCCAAAGGATGGCAGACAAGGTGAGGTAGTACTGGTTGGAGACTTCAATATTCCAGACGTGGACTGGAGCATCCCAGCAGCAGCATCAACTAGAGCAGATTTATCCTGGACTCCTTCAGGGTGCCTTCCTCAAGCAACTGGTCATGGAACCAACTCGGCAGAAGCAATACTGGACCTTGTGCTCACAAACAGGGACAGTGTGATGGGGGTAACAGTGGGGAGCACCTGGGTAACAGTGACCACCAGTCATTGTGGTTTGAAATCACAGAAAGAGCAGAACCAAACCACACAAAACACGTATCCTGGATTTTAGGGGGCAGACTTTGGGAAAATGGGGAGATACTTGAAGAGGCATTAGGGAATGGGACAGGAATCAGGGGTTGAGGAACAGTGGGCAGTATTTAAAATGGGGATTATAAGAACAACAGAATTATGCATTAAGCAGGTTAGCAAGAGGAAAAGGAAGAGGAGACCATTATGGTTTTCCAAAGAGGTAAAAAGAAAGTGAAAGCCAAAAGATTGCATTCAGGCAATACAAAAAGACACAGGCAGAAGGGGATAGGGAGAAGTACCAGGAGAAACAAAGGGAGGCAGGGAAGTCAGTAAGGGAAGCCAAAGCTCAGACAGAAGAACACATTGCAAAATCAGTGGGTAAAGAGGACAAAACCTTTTACAGGTACATAAGTGAAAAAAGAAAGACAAAGGGAGGGATAGTGAGACTGAAGGGGGAGGATGGGAGCCGCGTGGAGGATGACAACAGTAAAGCTGACATATTGAACAGGTATTTCTGCTCAGTCTTTACTAAGGAAGAGGGGGGTAATGGGTCTGAAGGAGTACAAGGGGTGAGAATGGTGCAGAAATGGACACAAGTCCCTTTACGAGAAAGGGTCCTGAAGGAACTGGAAATAATAAGAGTTGATAAAGCAATGGGGCCAGATGGGGTGCACCCAGGGTCCTTAAAGAACTAAGAGAGGTGGTGGCTGAACCTCTGGCTATCCTGTTTAGCCAATCACTGGAAACAGGGAGGTACCCAAAGACTGGAGGACAGCAGATGTAGTCCCCTTATACAAAAGTGGGAACAAAGAGGAAGCAGGGAACTACAGACCAGTCAGCCTCACCTCGGTAGTGGGGAAGATCATGGAAGCACTACTGAAGGAGAGATTGGTGGAACATCTGGTTGTCAATGGACTACAGGACCCAAGGCAGCATGGTTTCACCAGGGGGAGGTCATGTCAGACCAACCTCATTAAATTTTTTGACTGGGTGACTAGGGAGGTGGATCAGGGGAGGGAAGTGGACATGGCCTATCTGGACTTCAGCAAGGCCTTTGACACTGTGCCACATAGAAGACTATTACACAAACTGGGGAATATGGGTGTGGGCAGGACAGTAGTGTGGTGGGTAGGTAACTGGCTGGGTGGCAGGACACAGAGGGTGGTGGTAAATGGCTGTCACTCCACAGAGGGAAGAGTGACCAGTGGGGTACCACAGGGATCAGTGCTGGGACCGGTCCTATTCAACATCTTCATCAGTGACATTGCACAGGATCTAGAAGGCAGAATTTCACTGTTCGCTGACACAAAGCTCTGTAACAGAGTAGACACACCAGAGGGTGTAGACAGAATGAGAAGGGACCTGCAGAAACTTGAAGAATGGTCAAGGGTTTGGCAGTTGAAATTCAATGCAAGAAGTGCAAGATAATGCATATGAGGCACAAAACCCTGGCACAATATATCAGTTGGGGTGAGGATATGGCATGCACCAATCAGGAAAGGGATCTTGGGGTTGTCATCTCTGATGACCTCAATGTGGGAAACAGTGTGACAAGGCATCAGGTAAAGCAAATAGGATGCTGGGATGTATAGGCAGGGGCATCACCAGCAGGAAAAGGAGGTCATAATTCCGCTATACAAGACACTAGTGAGGCCCCACCTGGAGCACAGTGTACAGTTCTGGAGACCATACCTACGTAAGGACATAGACAGGGTAGAGAAGGGTTCAGAGGAGGCAACAAAGATGGTGCATGGATTGCATCACAAGTCCTATGAAGACAGGTTGAAGGAACTGAACATGTACTCCTGGAGGAGAGGAGGAGGAGAGGGATATGATAGAGACATACAAGTATCTTACAGGGAGGAACAGGGTGCAGGAAAACACTATTTTAAGCGAAAAAGATGTTTCAGGACTAGAGGGCATGGGATGAAGTTGGAGGAGGACGATTCAGAGGAAACATGAGAAAGAATTTCTTCACAGAACGGGTGGTGGACAAGTGGAACACCCTGCCAGAGGAAGTGGTGGGGCTGAAACAATCATGGGATTTAAGAATGCATGGGATAGACATAAAGGAATTCTAGAGGTCAGGGGTAAGGGGAAATAGACTTCTAGGAAAACAAACTGAACTTACAAGCTCAAATGGGCAGACTGGGTGGGCCATAGGCCCTTATCTGCTGACACTGTCTATGTATCTATGTATCTATGAGCATTTGGATGTGATTGGGTCAGACATGGGCGCTGACAGTATGTGGGAAATAATCAGGAGAGGGGTGCAGGATGCTACCATCACCTGTGCCAGAGTAAGACAAAAATGCGGTAGGGCCCGAAAACCCTGCTGGTGGACCAGGGAGGTCCAGGAGATGGTGCGGGGAAAGAAGGCAGCCTATAGGCAATTAAAGTTCTCAAGGAGTGAAAGGGAGGGCAGTACGAACTGATCGCTAGAAGGGCCACTAGGGTGGTAAGGGTGGCTAAGGCAAGGAAGGAGAAGAACCTGGCCAGGGAAATTAGGAGAGGGAACAAAGGTTCTTTAGATACACTGGGAAAAATGAAGGAGAAGGGCAGATTAGCAGGATTAAAACAGGGGAGAGATGGGCACAAGACCCGGGGGAGCAGGCTGAGGTACTAAATGAGTACTTCACCTCAGTTTTCACCAAGGAAAATGGGGGTGCTGCATCATACATGGGAGGAGACAGTGATACTGAAGAGGGGGGACCCTTACCGATCGGTGGGTCTGGGGAGAGGGGGAGGCATCACTGGCAGGAGGGGGGAAGGTTAAGCAGGAGAAGAGGTAGCGGAGGTGAAAATCACTGCAGAGAGAGTGAGGGAAGCCCTCAGGTCCCTTAAGATGGAGAAAGCACCTGGGCCGGATAAATTACATCCCAGAGTGCTGAAGGAACTTGCAGATGTCCTGGTGAAACCCCTGGCGGAGCTTTTCACCATCTCTCTGAGAACAGGGTGGGTACCCCAGGACTGGAAGGGTGGTGCATATAGTGCCTATCCACAAGGGGGGATCAAGAGAGGTAGCAGGGAACTACAGGCCTGTTAGCCTGTCATCGGTGGTGGACAAGGTGATGGAGGGCATTGTCAAGGAGAGGCTGGGGGGGGACCTGGAAAAGTCAGGGTGCCTGGATGATAGACAGCATGGATTCGTCTCAGGGAAATCATGTCAGACAAACCTTGTGGAGTTCTATGACTGGGTGACGAGTGCCTTGGACCTGGGTAGACCAGTTGATGTCCTCCTTCTAGACTTCAGCAAGGCATTTGACTCTGCTCCTCACGAGGGCCTGTTGGATAAGCTGGGAGAAATGAGGGTGGGGAACCAGATGATCAGATGGATAGACAATTGGCTCCAGAACCAGACCCAGAGGGTTGTAGTTGGCGGCATAGTCTCATCCCCAAGAAGGGTCATTACTGGGGTCCCACAGGGATCAGTCCTTGGACCCCTCCTGTTCAACGCCTACGTCTCTGACATAAGGACAGGTATCAAGAGTTAGATGAGTCTCTTTGCGGATGACTCAAAACTGGGGGCAGTGGTGGATGGGGAGGAGGAGGGAGGGGAGGGTGGCCCTACAGGGGGACCTTGAGGCTCTGGAAAGATGGTCTAGAAAGTGGAAGCTGAGGTTCAATGCAGTGAAATGCGAGGTACTGCACCTGGGGGCCAGAAACCCAGGCCAAGTGTACACCCTGGGGGGGAGGCTACAAGTCTCGAGGGCTGAGAGGGACCTGGGGGTGGTGGTGGATGGCAAGATGAACAACTAGGAGACTTGTAGGAGGGCAGCAGCCAAGGCCAACAGGATGCTGGGATGCACCGCTAGGGGGATCACCTCCACAAGGAGGGAAGTGATACTCCCTCTGTATAACTGCTTGGTGAGGCCACACCTCGAGTACTGTGTGCAGTTTTGGAGGCCACACTTAAAGAGGGATATTAAACTCCTGGAGAGGGTCCAGAGGAGGGCAACCAAAATGATTTGGGGCTTAGGGGACAGGGCCTATGGGAGGGCTCGAAGAGCTAAATATGTACACATTGGAAGAGAGAAGGACGGGGGACATGATAGAGTCTTCAGGTACATGAAGGGGTAAATAGGGGAGGAGCAGTCAGGGTGCTTCAAAGGAAGGAGGAGGGGCAACTAGAGGGCATGGGTGGAAGCTGGAGGGGGGAGATTCAGGGGAGAAAGGAGGAGGTGCTACTTCACTGAGAGGGTGGTGGAGCCATAGAATGCGCTACCCAGGGAGCTGGTGGAGGCAGAGATGGTGGAGGGGTTCAAGAGGGGATGGAACAGGTACAGGGGAAGGGTTCTGGAAGCAAAATCCAGTGCAGCGAGAATATCCGGAACTGGGACGTGAGAAACCAGAGAAGGCGAGGGAGGCAGCAAGGTCAACTCCCAGGGTAGGGGCTGACCAGACGAGCAGACACGAAAGACCGTTAGGCCTATTCCGCTGGCATTTTAGTATGTTTGTTTCCGAAGCAGTGTTAATGAAAATGTATGTGTCAGGCAGATTTTGTTGTTTGAAAGTTATGAGTTCAACTGAGATTGTTATGTG
This sequence comes from Neoceratodus forsteri, assembly GCA_016271365.2. Lineage (NCBI taxonomy): Eukaryota > Metazoa > Chordata > Ceratodontiformes > Ceratodontidae > Neoceratodus > Neoceratodus forsteri. Next base: position 1,159,753,474 of record CM057458.1, read on the forward strand.
TTTAAACTATGTGTGGCATAGTGATTTTTTTTCTGCACTTTGGGAGCAAGTTTAGGATGCTGAAAGGTGCCTTACTAAGGGTTGTGTTCTAATATTTCACTTTCATGTTAAATGAAGTTACCACCTAGAGTGCAGGAGTTTTGAAGCCTGTTTTCTAAACTAGTTTGCTGCATATATAAAACAAGACTTCACCTACCAAGGCAAATGTGATTTTTACGATGTTTGTGGTCCACCATAAAACTGTGAAAGTGGCACTTCACATATGAATGATTCAGACTCTGCCTTGTCCTGTTGTTGATGTGGAAGCTGAGTACACTTACTGAAGAGTCTTTCAGCAATCAATGACCTCACCTCTGTTTGCTCAAGGTCCTGCATACACATGTACGTGGACGATACCATTGTCCTCACATCTGAGACAGTTCTAAATAATGTCCAATCCTTACTACAGCAGGATTTCCATAACATGCAGTCCTATTTACAGAGAAACCAGCTCAAAATCAACACCTTCAAAGCAGTTTCTAAGATTTTTGAGACTACGCAAAAACTAGCCAGCATACCCCCAATCCCTGCCATCACCTCCCTTAATGGGAACTACTAAGCACTGTCAAATCCTACAAATAGCTAGGCATATGGTCCAACCCCACTTAAATTTCTCAACCCACATAGAAGCCATTTCCTTGAAGCTCTGCCTTAAGCTTAGTATGCTGTACTGCAACAGAGACTCCCTCCCACTGCTAGTGAGATGTGATAGACTGACAAAAATTGATCACACCTGAGCCAGACCACTGGCACAGCAGTAGAGCTACCACTTGTGACACCGTCGGCCCATGGTCAGGAGTAAGTTCAAGTTGCTGGAGGCCCAGCCAGGAGGGGAAGATTGAGCACCCATAGGGCTGCTTTTTTTCGCTGTGGAGGGCGGACTGTGAGTCCCGCCACTTTACAGCCACCTGGGTGACCACAGGTGGTAGTGGTGCAGCAGGGCTACAGAGCACTTGGGAGGTGATGACATTAGCCAGGAGCTGGTGCAGATGCATGCTTCTATGTGCCCTGCCTCCTTAGCTTCCTTTATGTGCTGGCATTCTCAGGGGTTGGAGATGGTAAAATGGAAAAACTCTACTGTGGGTACCAGTAGAAGAGATCCAGCTACCCTAGACCTCACATCTGGGCTCCTATGGAAGGATGTTATGTGGAATACCTGATGCACACTGACTGGGAGGAGGAAGATCCAGGACCCCCTCCCTCCCCACCTGGGAGCAATTGGAGGCAGGATGGGAGCAGGTCCAATGGCACCTCCAGGAGTTACCTGGGGCAAGGCAAAGGGACAACCAGCTTAGGATCCTGGAAGAGCAGTGGTTGCAAAGGACAGAAGAGGGCTTTGAAAGAATAAATAAAAAAAATGATCACACCTGGTTTTGTCTACGCAGATGTAGTCTACTGCACAGCCCTTGCATCATCTCTTTCCAGGCTGGATTCTCTCCTAAATGCCTTCTGCTCATTCTTCATAAACCTCCCTCCCCAAACCCTCCACTGCTCTCCTCTCTCCATTCTCAGTATTGCAACCCTGTCCCACCACTGTGATATTCACTCAGTCTCCCTAATATTCAAATTTTGGTTCAACCTGCTACCTCCCTACCTCTCAGAGGGGTTGTCTCAAACAAACCTGTCTCCTTACATCTTAAGTTCAAGGGACACCTGCTCTTTCTTGCTGCCTAAACCATCCTCAACTGCTGGCAATTTTGCTATCCTCTACTGACTCCCTTCCCGATGGAACCAACTTCCTCCTCTCCTAAGAAACTCGCTCTTGCACAACTCAGTCATACAACAACATCACTTGCTACCTCTCTCCACATGCTCCTGCTTCTCACCTCCCATGGCCTCATCTAGTGTTCATCCAATTCTCCCCACAAAAACTATGGAGGTTCCAGGTTTCTCTTCTCAGAAGCAGTTAATCTCTTCTCTATGTATTACCTGTCCGTATACTATATGCAAAATATTGTCAATGTATTAATTCTGTATAAATGTTAGCCTTTCTAGTCAAACTTATTGTGGATTTACATGTATGTATGTATAAGGGATATGCAATGGATGCAAGTGTAATAAGTGATTTATCTGCACAATAGTAGTTTGACCTCGGGTAACCTCACGAGTGGCGACATAATGCCAACAGTTGCCACCAGTCCCAGCCATGCCAGGCAGTAAGGGGTGATCTGGCCCACAGGGGACATCATTGTAGTGTGGCCATACAGCGCACACCTGCAGACCAGTCCATACATCTGTGGTGACCAACAGATGCCAGCACACACATGCAGCACTGTGGACATGGTGGCCATTGAGAGGAGGGTGTATGGGTGGCCAGACCTCACCACAGCCCAGGTGTTGCCACAAGGCTGGGACACATCATGCAGTGGACATGGGCCAGTAGTGGGAATACCCCACCACCTGTGTGATTGTCGGATCATATGTGCCCCCCAGCCACATACCACACAACTGTACAGATGCCACAGCACACACAGCCAGCCATGTTTATGTCACTGTGAGCATCCCATGCCACAGGTGCAGCATCTGTGGATCACACAACAGCGTAACAGTACTGTCCACTATCAGTAATCACATGCAAGCTGGGCCTGTCACTGTGTACAATGCAGTGGTCTTCTCTGCCCTACCTACCATAGGCATTGCCATGTCCCTCACACTACCAGCCCCCTGGCTACTGCAGTGTCTGCTGTGCACTGTAGCATGACCTACAGTATGATGGTTACATGCAGCACCACTACCACCACCACCTGTGTCTATGCTGTGTTGTCCCCTGGGGTACGATATGCTATGCTATGCTGCACTGTTTACATGTAGCCTGCAGCTGTCATCATGCACTGCCTTGCTGACCTACAGGTGGAGCTGCGGTTGGACCTGGCCAGCCCCTGTACTTCCAGACTGCCCTACAGGGGACATCATGGTAGGGTGGCCATACAGCACACACCTGCAGACCATGACCTACAGTATGACAGTTGCATGCAGCACCATCACCACCTGTGCCTATGCTGTGTTGTCCCCTGGGGTATGATATGCTATGCTATACTGTACTGTTTACATGTAGCCTGCAGCTATCATCATGCAATGCCTGACTGACCTACAGTTGGAGCTGGGTGTCAGCGTGGCTTAGTTGATAGCACATATCCACCTCTGGACCAGAAGGTCATGGATTCTCATCCCACAGCGGGATTGGACTTGCACCTAAAAATCGCTGGCATCTGAGTGCAGTATTGGGAGGTGCTGTACTGCTGGGGTGTGCAGTCCTTTGGATGAGATGTTAAACTGAGGTCCCTTCTGCCCATCCTGATGTTGTCCTGGTGGATGTCCAGGAGGAAGTAAAAGAACCCAGGGCACTCTTCGCAAAGAGTAGGGAACATTCCCGGTGTCCTGGCCAACATTCCCCTTCCCATAAACTGGTTCATGCAATTATCCAGGCTGTGTGTGGGTGATGATGTGCGATATGGCCTCCACCACACAATCAGTCACTTCACTACCAGTCTAGCATTGCTTGTAAAGTGCTTTGAGATACACTGTATGAAAAGCACTATATAAATGATGATTCTTCTTCTTCTTCTTCTACAGGTGGAGCTGTGGGACCCTGCAGTAACGCTGGGCAAACTGTGTGCAAATCAGGGCATAATGAGATACTGATGTGGTTGTTTGCCCAGAGGCTAACTAAGTAGGCTTATTTGCATGTCACTTTTGAATATGACAAAAGTTAGCACCAGGCAAACGAGTTTGCATTGGGCAAACAGCTTAGATCCACGCTAATCCCATGCAAATGCGTTAGCTCCATGCAAACAGTTCTGGGAATATTATACTGTTTTGCACACTGTACTGTCCCATAGGCTGCTCCCTGCAGCTGTACTATGTCCACGCATTTTCTGGAACACACATTGGCCACATAGGTCGCCTCTACCTACCTTCACATCACTGTGCACTTTGTTGCTGTTGTGGGCTGCACTTCCTGGCTGCTATATTCAGGACTGTCATATTACAGGGCTACGTTTGCCCTGCACTGCCAGCCCAGTTTGCCTGGCCTCATTCCCATGCTATATTCAGAGGCTGTTTGCCTGGGCTATTCCTTTTGAATATAACTTGCTTTGTGCTCCGGGCTAACTTTACCCACCAGGCAGTGCTAATTTATCCCCAGAGCAGTATTTTGAATATCTGGCCCTTTATGTTTTCTGTATAGCGCTTTGCATTGTAATAGTGACTCCACATTTATAGGGTACCTAGCGTTACTGGCATGGAGGTGATTTTCAGTGGTTAGGTGTCTGACATGTACACAGGTGTGGAATTATGCCACTCTGATGAATGTAACTTTGTTTTGTTTGAAGGTGATGTGAGCATGGGGCCCAAAGGGCCCCACAATCCCACACATATGTGCTGCTGCCAATACATATTATATTCGGTAGTTGCACTGTTATGGTAGCCAGAAACTTGCAAGTTGGTGGAAGTGCAGGGCCCTTTCCCACCAATTTGCGTGAGTTTCTACTTTTCTATTCTTTCTCAAAAAGTAAGGAAATTCTATGCAAAAATGTGCGTTAATGCATCATTTAGGGTTAAAAGAGAAAAAGTCAGGAAATGAGACCTTAAGGGTTGCCCCTTCCCCCCATCATGGACCCTCCCATCATCCCAAGATTGACAGCTGAAGGGGTGTGTCATTGGGGTTGTGAGGCCTAAATGTCACCCCATTCTTTTTCCCTCTGCTTTGTCAATATTATTACACATGGAATGGCATGACATTTAGGCCAATTTTTTTCAGTTACTGAACACAGAAATGCTTGTCATTTAAAACTGGGACCATCTAGGAACGCAATTCTTTTTGTGTTTACCTAGTCGAGCCCTGAGGATGTTAGCCATGTCTTTATTTTGGGGTTACACACCCCAGAAAAATGTTTTTCACATTTTTTGGAAAAGTAGAGTCACAAAGTAGTGTTGCACCTATGACACTGTCGAACTTTTTTGCGAAAAGTGTAGCAAATCACGACACTACTTTTCAACACTATGGCCAAAATGACAGGAATTGTTTGACACCCTGCTGCAAAAGAACAGTTTGGTCTTTTGGGCTGAAATTTAGAAGGAAAACAGCCAACATCTTACAGATGTGCCTTTTTGTGGTTTGGTGACAATATATTGCAGGGATGCAAAGTTATGGTACTCCGAAGTTTTTCCCTATAAACTAACATTGTGGATTCTGCTGCGCCTTTTGGGGCCCGTATCTCATAAATGCTGTGAGATAAGAATTTTTCTTCAAAAAAATGTGTAGCCCTTTTGAGGGCTACGCATTCTGTGAATACCTAGCCAGGAAAGTCATGAGTAATATGACATTTTTATTTTTTCTCTACATTGTGTGGTTCCTGAGATATCAGCAATTTAGTATTGCGACACCTCATTTTCTGCTCTGAGGGTTATTATTATGCATGCAATCTTTGAGGTCACTGTGTTTCTCTATGCAGCTGTAGAGGAAAACCAGGATGTGTGCTCCACTTAATGTTTCACTTAGCATTTCCACTCGTGTTTCTGTGCCCATTTGCGCTAGTGTTCCTGTGTACGCCACCGTGTGTGTTACCCTTTGCATTTTCATTTGCGCTTGCATTTGCGTTATTGTTAGCATTTCTCTCTCAACTACTGTTTCTGTTAGCATCACTGTACACATCACCATTTGTGTTTGCAGCTGCCCTTCCATTTGTGTTTGTGTTTCTCTTTCGTTTGGAGTCATCGTTGCTCTTGCTGTTACCATTTGCGTGTCGGATTGTGTTACCATGCCTGTGCACATTACGGTTTGCATTTCCATACGCACTTCAATTTGCGTTTGCCTGTCTGTTTGCTTTGGCGTTATTGTTACTGTTACCATTGCTATTTGCATTTCGGATTGCAGTACCGTGGCCATGCGCATTAAGGTTTCCGTTTCTGTATGTACTTGCGTTTCCATTTCCGTTTCTGTTCTCTTTGGCATTATTGTTACTGTTACCATTACCATTTCTGTTTCTGATTGTGGTGTTATCACCGTGCGCATTACCACTTGCATTTCTGTACCCAGTTGAGTCTGTATCTTTGTTTGCATTACTGTCCGTGTGTTACCATTTGTGCTTGCGTTTCCATTGCAGTTAATATTATTATTTCAGTAAAAATCACGTGGTGGCAGCATGGTGCCTGAAGGGCCCGTGCTCCCACCACCACATTTTATTTACTATTTATAGTCCTCATTCTCAAAAACAAGGGAAATTCATGGTAAAAATCTCTATTTAATGCATCAGTTAGGGTTGTTCCACAGCAACAAAAGACAGGAAATTTGGTGTTAGGGTTGAAAGCTCCCCTTGCACCCCCAGCCTCCCAACTGGCATTGGGGTGTGTGAAGGGGTCGTCGGCCCTAACTCTCACCCCATTCCATGTGTGAGCAAGCTGAGGTGGTGAAGTATAGGAGAATGGGTGAGAGTTAGGACCAATGACCCAAACGCAAACCCCAATGCTGGTTGTGGGGGTGAGCTGGGGGTAAGGGAGGCTTTCAACCCTAACACTGAATTTCTTCACTTTTGCTACTGTGGAACAACCCTAACTGATGCATTAAATGGATTTTGTTGCCATGAATATACATATGTGTGTGTATATATTATATGTGTATATATATATATATATATATATATATATATATATATATATATAAATAAAACTTTATTTATTAAGTGTCTTTCAAGCACCAAGGCACTATACAGATTGAACAATAAAATCACAGTAATAAATACATATATAAAAATCAAAATGATACAAACATCAACCCATAAAAACCTTATCTCCACAGATGAGTCTTAAGTTCCATCTTAAAACTCCCCACTGTTGTGCATTCCCAAAGCTGATGGGGCAGAGAATTCCAGACGGTTGGGGCTAGTAACATAAAAGCCTGAGCCACAGAAGACTTTAAAATAACCCTTGGAACCTCCAGCAACCCCTCATCAGCTGAATGGAGCTGTCATACAGGGCTGTAGGGAATCAAAAGCTCTTTCAAGTATTTGGGGCCAAGTCCATGCAGGGCTTTGTAGGTCAAAAGACCTATTTTAAAGGTGATCCACTGCTGTATCGGCAGCCAGTGCAGGTTGCACAATACAGGGGTAATGTGTGTCTTTCTTGACACCCCTGTTAACAACCTAGCAGCAGCAGTCTGCACTAGCTGCAAGTGGCAGATATCAACCCCAGTCAGTCCCAGGTACAGGGAGTTGCAATAGTCAAGGTGAGAGGTCATGAAGGCATGGACCAACACAGGCAAATTGCTAGATGGAACAAGGTGTTTCACCTTGGTAATGTTTCTGAGATGGTAAAATGCAGACTTTATGACTGCTAACACTTGATAGCGAAGGGTCAGCCCATCATCAAGTACCACTCCCAGGTTACGCACCCATTATGAGGTGAGGATCTGATCAACCCCTAGAAATAAATCAGAGGGCTGACTAGTCCTTAACCCCTCTATCCTGCAACCCAGGTCCACAACCATAACTTCAGTCTTACCTGCATTCAACTTTAACCAGCTCAAATTCATCCAATCATGGATTTCAGCAAGGCAGCTATTAAATACTGAGAAAGCACTAGCCCAGTCAGGAGTGAAAGACAGGTAGAGCTGGATATCATCAGCATAGCAGTGAAACCTCAGCCCATACCATCTTACAATATCTCTGAGGGGCAGCATATACACTGCAAACAACATGGGGAGAGCACCATCCCTGAAGAACCCCCACAAGGCAGAAAGAAAGGGTCAGAGGAAAAAATCCCCAAAACAACTGTCTGCATTCTCCCAGATAGAAAAGATGTAAACCATTTGAGTAGTGTACCTGACAGTCCACAGATGGACCTCTGGTGCTCAAACAAGACTCCATGGTCTACAGTATCAAAGGCTGAAGAGATCAAGGGGAACCAGAATAGAGCATTTTCTCCAATCTCTCACCATCAAGAGATCATTGAGCACCCGAACCAGAGCAGTCTCAGTACTATGCCTCTTATGAAAGCCAGACTGGAGAGGCTCGTAGATATTATGGATGGTCAAATGGTCCTCCAGCTGGTTTGCTACTACCTTCTCAATAACCTTCCCAATAAAGGGAAGGTTAGAGATATGTCTGTAGTTAACAAAAATTTCTGGGTCCGAAGAAGCTTTCTTCAGAAGGGGAGTCACCAACACCTCCTTCAGGGAGCTTGGGAACTCACCCAACTCTATGGAGCACCAGATAATATGAGCCAGAAATGGGCCCACAACCTCAACACAAACCAAAATCAGGGAGGTTGGCCCCAGATCTAAACTACAGCACATAGGGTGCATCCCCCAGACAATCTGCATAACATCCTTGAACTTCGGCAGGTCAGAAGTACTCCAGGAGACTCTGGGTACCATGACCAGACCCAGACTAACAGCATCCCCCATAGAGTGGGTCAGGTGGATCACCGATCTGATGTCGGCTACCTTATTTGCAAAGAATTGAGTGATCTCATCACACTCCTTTTATTAAAAAGCTTGACTGAGCTGTAGACAGGCTGGGTTGCATAACCTGTCCACAGTTCTGAAAAGCTGAGCTGGTCAATTCTGAGCTATGGCAATCTCCCTGGACAGGAACTCTGCCTTCTTGCGGGAGATCTCTGATTGAGTCGAGCTGATAATGCCCCTCAAACTAATATATATATATATATATATATATATATATATATATATATATATATATATTCTATGCAAAAAAACCTTCATTAATGCATCAGTTAGGGATGTTCTACAGTGACAAAGTGAGGAACTTCGATATTAGGGTTGCCACCTCTTGTAACCCACCCCGGCCCCACTAACAGGTATCAGGGTGCATGTTGGGGTCATCTGCCCTAACTCTCACCCCATCCCATGTGTAAACAAGCTGAGGTGGTGCAGTGTAGCAGAATGGGGTGAGAGGGCCAATGACCCCAACACACACCCTGATGCCTGTTGGTGGGGGCGGGGTGGGGTGCAAGGGGTGGTAACCCTAATATTGAATTTCCTCACTTTTGTCACCGTAGAACAATCCTAACTGATGTATTAACAAATCTTTTTGCATATAATTTCCTTACTTTTTAAGAAAGAATAGAAAAGTAGAAAGTTGCACTAGTTGGTGGGAGCGAGGGGCCCTTTGGACCCCGTGCTCTCACCAACTTGTAAGTGTGGAGCCACGTTACACATATAATGACTAAAAATTTAATTGACAACAGGAAGGCCAGCTAACATACAAATTTCAAGTTAGTACGACTATGGAAAATGCTATTTTCAAAACATAAACTGTGCTACATAATATCTCCACAAAAAATATTGTCTCTGACAAGTAAACACTGTAATTCACATCTACAGGACACACCATCCAGACCCTGTAAATTTCAAGTGAAAAGACCACACCGTGTCCGAGATATAACATTTTAAAGTCTTGGGATTTTCATTCATCAGACTGGCACAGTTCTGCACCTGTTGACATTTTACATACAATTATTGAAAACTTCATCCATGACACTTAGGCTAGGTATCCTCTAAATTTCAAGCCACCACCACAATGCAAAACACTGTCCACGGAACTTAAACTGCGCCACACAGAATCTCCGCCCAACAAAAATTTTCTGACACATAAACACTGTAATTAACATCTACAGGACATGACATAAACACCCTCTAAATTTCAAGGAAAAAGACCAAACCTTTTCTGAGATATTAAATGTTAAAGATGACTAAAATTGCCTATCTATTCCATTATAACAAATCTGGCCATCTTGTCCCTATTTTGTGATCAAAGATCGCGATCAAAGAATCTCGTGATCAAAGAATTTGCAGGCTCATGATCAAAGAATTTGCAGGCTCATGATCAAAGAATAAAAAATGCTGTAAATCAATGATTTGAGGGAATTGCAGTACACTACCACCATGGTTCAACACAACAAAGCCCCCTGAGCAAAACCCACCCTCATTTGACTTCCCAGGGCACCCCTAGGCTGAGAAAATTGATTTTTTTAAACTAGCCATCTCATCCCTCACTCACAATGCACGATCACTATCAAAGAATCTTGCAATCAAAGAATTTGCAGGCTCGTGATCAAAGAATTTGCAGGCTCACGATCAAAGAATAAAAAGTGCTGTAATTAAAATAAATACGAAGAATTGTGTAAACCACTGCCATGGTTTGTCAGAATGAAGCCCCCTGAGCAAACCCACCCTTATTTGTCTTCCTAGGACACCCCTGGGCTGAGAAATTAGAATTTTTAATCTGTCCATCTCGTCCCTCACTTGCGATGCATGATCGCGATTAAAGAATCTCGTGATCAAAGAATTTGCAGGCTCGCGATCAAAGAAATTGCATGCTCATGACCAAAGACTTTAAAATGGTGAAACACAACTTTTTCACCAATTTGAACCAAGCCAACACTATGCCTCGATAGAATGACGCCCCCTGATCAAAACCCATGCTCATTTGAGTCCCTAGCCCACCCTGAGCTGAGATATTTGTGTATTTAGGTCGCGATGCAAGATTGTGATTAAGGAATCTAAATTCCTTCTGTAGAGAATACCAGGTTAGAGTTATTGGTCATATTTTGACCATGTGTACTAGGATTCTTTTCTTCCTCCTTTCCTTCATTAATCCTAGAAATAACTAATTGACTGGATGTACTTATACAGTTGCTGTAATGTGGTACAAGAGGTTTAGAGTCTTTGTGCCACATCTCTGTAACCTTAAACTGTAAGGGGTCTATGGTGTCTGTCTGCTTTAGTATTTTTCCCCACTGGTTTCCTTTTTTTCAATTTTTATTCTGTCTCTTCTGCTGAGAATTTCTATCCATGTTATCTTTGTCACCTTTGTTCATGACTACTCTCTCACTTATAGTTTGCACCATGTATATTAGCTGGCACTTAAGGCTGTTGTCCTCCTTTTTCATGTTGAATAGCTGGGGTCCTAGTGATAAAGTTTAATGAATAGTATTTATGTCAGAGGAGCAAAAAAATCCTCTGTGAGATGGAAACAAATATATATCACTTCCTAAACTGGTGAAGTAATATAAGAGACAGATTTGCATAAGTATACTCTCCTAGGTTCTCCTAGTCTGTCACACTGCCAGAGCACTTATTCGTTTACCGCTTGCAAGACGGCAGCTATGATTACAACTGGAGTTATACTATGCATTTCTCAGAGGAAAATAAACTGTTTATTGCTACTGAAAATTTACTATAATCTTTTAAATTCCAAATGAGAAAACTATGTAATAAATAATAGTACAAAATTAGCATGTCTAGGTAATAGCAGCAAATAATAACAAGACCAAGCTCAGATAACAGGATTAATCCAGATACTTAATATCCAAGAATACAAGGAAACTTAGAGTCTTATAAAAACTTTGTAATGATCTAAAATATCAAATGAAGTGTATTAATAAATAGTAAAAATACTAAAAACCAAAAAGTGGTCCCAGTCTTTCAATTTACTTGTATTTCAGCAATTTTCAACTATCTGATTTATTTCTTCATTCTTCAGTCCCTCCACAGTATTCTGTCACTGCTGTCCGCTAATATGCAGTTTCCTTTATCCTGTATAGAACAAGAGTTCACCTTCCCTTAGGGATATTGAGGGAGCACAAGTCCACAAAGTTTTTTCTGTGTTCCTTAGATTCCGTTCTTCTAATCCTCTCTTTTATCCCTTATGCTGGATATTATTTGTCCTTTGTCTCCAAACAATGCTGGTCACTGCAAAGGTAAAATAAAAGGCCCTGAGAGTACAAGGTATAGCTCTGCTCACAGATCTTATGACTTGACTCCTATTTCTCCATGCAGTTTATAAATAAATATTTGTAAACAATGTTTGCACTAAGATTTTAATTAAATTAATTTAGTAGCAACTTGCTTTTAGATCTGGGTTCAGTGCACACTCTCAGAATTCCAAATACTTAGAACAAATTTTCAAGTCCCTGAAGTCTCCCATTTTCCCGGGCTCTACTAAATACTAATAAAGCTGACTATGTTGCTTTAGCACTTAGAACATATTCTTGATGGAAGCGAGAAAATTCCATGGAAATTTATGTTGCGGCTAAATATTAGAAAAAGGAATAGTAGGGAGATTTTAAAATCTATAGTATCTACTGGAAGGGTTCCAATTCTTTTCTATATATTTTGACATGGTGAAATGTTGCTGGCTGTATCCTTAAAGCTCCCTTTCTTATTCTCCTTCTTGAGGTTCAGTCAGGTTCTGAGAGAGTCTGTGCATGGCACCTTTGTATAGCAACTCACATGCAAAATTTTCAGGGCCAATTGATGGAACTATTGGGCCAACCAATCAATCAGCTGAATCAATTAATTAATTGAATCAATTGACTTAAGTAGGTATTCCCAGGTGACACTAGATATGCAGAGAACCAGACAATAATTAGCCGTTCTAAATGAATTAGCTTAAATTGATTTAACATGGCTATGGGCTAAGCTAGGCCCAAGGATTCATGCAGCATTGCCATAGTTAAAAATATTTCAATTGGCAAGTCTGTTAGCGAATCTATCAATGACACTGGCTAATTCTATGAAATATGTGGCCATATACTAAAATAGCAGTTTCACAGTTTTGTCAATTAATGCTTAAAATCAGCACTGCCGCTGAGCTGCTTAGCTACTGTTTAACAATTATTGCTCACCAGGTCTCTACCTCTCAAATCTCTTCTGAATCTCCTAGAACTTATTAGGGTCTGAGTTCCATCAATATGTTACAATTCAGTTTAACCAATTTGTCAAGCAGCTATATTTTATGCCACCCTTAATACAGAAATGCTCCTATTTTGAGTCCACACAAGCAAACCAGAGATTATACCAAGTAGCTCTGTGGCCCAGCTAAAGTGATTTATGTATCACAACAAGCCATAACAAAAACAACAATGACAGCAAATATAGGAGTAAGGCATACAGAGAGTAGGCCAAAGTGAACCAATAAGCAAAAAAAGAAGAAAAGGAAAAAAATTTAATTGGGCAATAGAATGGAATAAGATGAAACCAAAACATACAAACAGGAATATAATAAAAATGTTTTAAAATATTAAACTGACCAATCACAGTCACAGTCACACGCTTACTAAAATAAATAAAAGTGGGTGACAACAGAATTACATCATGTTTAAACCCTTTGACTGAGGTCTCTTGTAATATTTGTTAGAAGTTATAACAGTCTGTACACCTCGTAATAAAACAAGCAATTAGTTACAATTCAGCAAATTTCTTATCCCTAAAATGTTGAACACGTAGATTCTCTGGAGGAGTATTGGGCTATCAATTTATCCTGAACCCTCCTGATGTGCAGAATAAATTTAAGTGTAACATAGCCTCATACCCCTGCACTCTATTTTTCCCCTCTTGAAAACAATTCCCATAAAAATATCAAAATACAAAGAATTGTGGTAAACCACCACCATGGTTCGTAAGAAGAAAGCCCCCTGAGCAAAATCCACCCTCATTTGTCTTCTTAGGACACCCCGGGCTGAGAAATTAGAATGTTTAATCCAGCCATCTCATCCTTCTGTCATGATGCGTGATCGCAATCAAAGAATTTCACTATCAAAGAATTTGCATGCTCGTGATCAAAGAAATTGCACGCTCACGACCAAAACTTTAAAATGGTGAAACGCACCATTTTCACTGATTTAAATCAGACAAAAGCCTTGCCTCGATAGAACGAAGCCCCCTGATCAAAACCTACCCTCATTTGAGTCCCTAACCTACCCCTGAGCCGAGATATTTGTGTATTTAGGTTGCAATGCAAGATCGCGATCAAAGAATCTAGCGATCAAAGAATTTGCAGGCTTGCGACCAAAGATCGTTAGCGATCAGCGATCAAAGATTTTAAAAGCTTAAAACTCTATTTTCTGACTGACTTGGATGAAACCAATGGCATGGCTCAGTAGATCGGAGCCCCCTGATTAAAACCCATCCAAGTTTTATTTCAGGAGTGACCCCTGAGCTGAGATATTTGTGTTTTTATGATTGGAAATCTAAAAACAAGATGGAGGATCTCGCAATCAAAGAATTCTCGGAGGCAAATATTCTTGAACTGCGGGGCTGCAAATTCTTTGATCACCAGGTGGGGTGAGATGGCCAGAACCCCATTCTTTGTTCGCAAAACATACATATAAATTTTCCCTTTGACTTATAATGGGAACTTCAAAGTGGCATTGCTTTTGAATGCCTTAATATTTTTTCACCAAACAAAACGCGGCATGTTCAGCCACCAAAGCTCTTTCAAATGAGCCATCACACAGAGTGGCATGCCACATGATTGTCACGCAGAACCACATCCAAAATCCCAAAAGCTGCCTCCAAAAATGGATAATTTTGCATTTTCATACTCAAAGACTGTAAGTCCGACCAAAATACAATTTGGCAAATCAAGAGATCTACCATGCCCTACCATGCATACCAAATTTCAGGCAAATCTGTTGAACAGGTCCAAAGTTATTAATGTGCAATATTTTGACTTTAACACAGAAGTGACATCTGAACCCTAACTATAGTGGAGTGACCGCACCTCTATAATATATTATGGTGGCACAGTAGTGCCACCATAGTTAGGGTTGAGTACCCAATTTAAGGTTAAAGTGTGACATTTTGCACCTTAATAACTTTGCCACTGTATTATGGATTTGTCTGAAATTTGGCAGACTTGGAGCAGTAGTATAGGTCTTAGGATCTGCCAAGTTTAGTACAGGTCAGATTTATGGTTGCAGAGTTATTAAGTGACATTCTGCAGTGCATTTATGCTTTTTTGCACATTCTTTGCTTGCACCTACAGGCTGCACGGTTTGTGCGACTGGTCCAGAACCTTAAGGGAACATGTGGCCAGGGTCCCCAATGTGTCTTTTTAAGATTTTGTGAAAAAATATTGAACAGTTCAAAAGTTATTCAAAAAACAAGTTTCCCATTATAGTCGATGGGAAAAGTTAACAAAAAGTTCGACAGTGTCACAAATGCAGATTTTAGTTTCTAAAATGACTCCAGTAGTGTTCAAATCCACCATTTTGTTTTCAGTTACTGATTAGACAAATACTTGGCATTTAAAATTGGGACCATCTAGGGACACAATTCCTTTTGTGTTTACCTAGTTGAGCCCTGAGGATACTAGGCATGTCTTTATTTTGGGGTTAAACACACCAGAAATATGTTTTTCAAATTTTTGTAAAAAGTAGTGTCACAAAGTAGTGTCAAGCCTGTGACACTTTTGTGATTTGTTTTGGGAAAGTGTTGTGATTTGCGACACTACTCTTTGACACTATGGGGAAAATAATAGGAATTCTTTGCCACCCTGCTGCAAAACACTGGTTTGGTCTTTTGGGCTGAAATTTGGAGGGGAGAAAGCCAACATCCCACAGATGTGCCTTTTGGGGATGTGGTGAAAAAATATTGCACAGATGGAAAGTTACGGTGCTCCGAAGTTGACACTTTCTCCCATAGACTAACATTGCATCACCCGCTGTGCCTTTCAGAGCCTGTATCTCGGAAACAGTGTGAGATATGGACTTTTCATTGGAAAAATGCTTAGCCCCCTACTAAGGTGCTAAGTTCAAAACTAGCCAGGAAAGTCATGAATCATACGAAATTCTAATTTTTTTCCTACGTCATATGGTTCTCATTTTTTGGTCCAAGGCCAATTATTTTGTATACATTCTTTGTAGTCACTGTGTTTCTGTATACAGCTGTTGCAGAAAACCAGGTTGTGCACTCCTGTTACTGTTACACTTAGTGTTTACACTTGCATTTCCATGCCCATTTATGTTACTGGTCCTGTGTACACCACTGTGTGCATTACCCTTTGCGTTTTCATTTGTGCTTGCGTTTGCATTACTGTTAACATTTGTGTTTCCAGTACTGTTTGTGTTTGTGTTGCAATCTGTATCACCATGCCCATTACTATTTGCATTTGCGGCCACCCTTCTGTTTGCGTTTGTCTTTCGTTTTGCATCATTGTTGCTGTTACCATTACCATTTGCATTTCCAATTGGATTAACATGATGATGCGCATTACGGTTTAAGTTTCCATAAGTGCTTGTGTTTTTGTTAGCATTTTTGTTTCCTTTGGCATTATTGTTGCTGTTACCATTACCATTTGCATTTCCAATAGCGGTACTGTGACTGTTCGTGTTTCCAGTTGCATTTCCATATGTGCTTGCATGTGCATTTCTGTTTGCATCACTGTTCACTTTCGCATCACTTTGCACTTGCATTTCTATTAATGTTTGCGATACCATTTACGTTTGTGTAACAATATGCATAAACATTTGCACTTGCCTTTGCATTGCACTTACCATTACTATGTGACAAAAAATCACGTGGTGGGAGTGCCCAACCAGGTGCTGTATCCTGAGTGGAGAGCCACAGGAAAACTGAATCCATAGACATGAACGGCACACCTCTCTGATTCCAAGTGCACACAGGTTAGGCCAGTTAGGTGATGCACAGCCTCAGCCAGGCAATGCCTCCCCTGCAACCAGGTACAGCATCCTGAGTGGAGAGCCACAGCAAAACTGAGGCCATGGACTTCAATGGTATACCTGCTTGATTGCAGCTGCACACAAGTTAGGACAGTTAGGAGTTGCACTGCCTCAACCAGGCAAACCCCTCCCAGACCAGGTACTTCATACTGAGTGGAGATTCACAGGAAAACAAAGCCCATGGACATCAATGTTGCATCTCCCTGATTGCAGGAACACACTAGCTAGGACAATTAGGAGTTGCACGGCCTCAGCCAGGCAATGTTGCCCCCCAGACCAGGTACCACATCCTGAGTGGAGAGCCACTGTAAAAGTGAGGTCTTGGAGATAAACGGTACACCTCTCTGATTGCAGGTACACACAAGTTAGGACAGTTAAGAGTTGCAAGGCCTCAGCCAAGCAATGTCGCCCCCAGACCAGGTAGCGCATCCTGAGTGGAAAGCCACAGCAAAAGTGAGTCATTTGAGATCAATGGTACACCTCACTGATTGCAGGTGTACACAAGTTAGGACTGTTGAGAGTTGCACGGTGTCAGCCAGGCTTTCACCCCCCCCCCCAGATCAGGAACTGCATCCTGAGTGGAGAGCCACAGGAAAACTGAGGCCATAGACCTCAACAGTACACATCACTGATTGCAGGAACAAACAAGTTAGTACAGTTAGGAGTTGCACAGACTCAGCCAGGCAATGCCCCTCCACCACAGACCAGGTGCTGCATCCTGAGTGGAGATCTACAGGAAAACTGAGGCCATGAACATCAATGGAACACCTCCCTGATTGCAGGAACACACAAGTTAGTATAGTTAGGAGTTGCACAGCATTGTAACTGTAGAGGCACAAGCTAAAGTACAGCCTTGCACATTAATGTTAAAGTTGTCTGATCAGAGGTGCAGACAAGGTACCACAGGTAGGAGTTTCACGTCATCAGCCATTCAATGGCCTCATTCCCAGCCTCATTAATACAAGGTACTGTACTGTGAGTGGAAAGCCACAGCACAACTTAAGGCAATGGACATGAAGAGTATACATCCCTGAGAGTGACTTGTAGAGGTTTTATTACAACTGTATATTAGTAATGCATGTAGTATCTTGTTGTACTTATGCTCAGCACCACCAATTGTCTTGGTCTTCACCACATGCAATGGCTGGTCCAACCCAGTCTCCCCGGCAGCTAAAAAAATATTTTTTTTATTGCACTTATTATCACTATCTATATGCTCATTTTGAGTGCCATTGTTTTGCATGCTCTCTCCTCTGACTATGTGCTGCATGCTGAGTTATGAGAGCTAAGTCAAATTAACTACTAGGCATTAACATCAGTTTTTGTATGGCAGGTGTACACAAGTTATTACAGCTATAAGTTTGCTGTGTTACAGAACTAAATGAGCTGTTAACTTCCCTTTAAAATTAATAGATTAGATATTATAATTTGAGTGTAAAGTGAGGAAGTTAATTATATTTACATGCATATGTGCAACTGTATGCCGAGAACTTAGGGTACTGTTAATTATTATCTCTTATCAGACCAATACCATTACCACTCAACTAGCACTCACACTGTGGACACATTAGATATTTCATTTCAGGAGCTGAGACACAGTTGTACAGCATGAACTCTATAGTGTATGGTGAAACATTTTTCACACCTCAAATTGCATCTAATTAAAAAGCTGTTCACCACAGTCAACAAAATGAATGGAACACTTCACTGCCCATATGTGCAGAACAGCACTTCATTCATTTACTTTTGCAAACTCTACTGGCGGGTTGGAATAATGAACAGAAAACCACTGTGTGCCAAAATAATTTACTACTCCTGAAAAATGTACAAGGTGGTTTTCTGAAAATGGCCACTGTTCATTGTTATGCAGGATCAACCAGATGTAGTACTTTACTTAAAAGTTTTCTATGCCTCAGGACAGTTATTTTTATCACTAAGTGAAATGTCTGCCTAACGTGCATTTTCTTCTAAATCCCAACAACAAAGCAGCAACCAATGGACATGTGCGTTGCTACGTTAGGGATACCCAGTCACAAGCAACCACCCGACTTTGTCTCCTAGCGAGCGGAGACACCAATTTCTTTTCCCATGATTTCAGTACAGTCTGGAAGGCAAAAAATGTTTTTCTAATACTTTGAAGGGCACCATACACAGTTAAAAATACAGGATGGGTAACCAGATGCAGAACTATGTGTTCTGGCACCTCAGGTTCAATTCCCAAGGACCTCTTGAGCTGCGCTTTTCAGGTCACAAGGAAGCAGACCCCTCTGTGGCAGAACACACTGGTTCAACATGGTTAGCAATCCTCAATTCTCTATTTAAAGTGAAACAAAAGTAATAGCATGTGTAGTGGCAGTACACAGGTAGATTTCACATACGTATGTTACCTACATAGGTGCCTCATCTTGTGCGTTGTTAGTTGATCATTGATCTTAACCACCAAGAAACCTTTTTAATGTGTGAAGAACATCTATTGGATCTGCAATGGTTATCAACACTTATAGTGAGGTTGTGTGTGTAGTAATTACAGAACATATTGAGATAAGTTATGCACTGCTTTTTGTAGTCAGTACTTACACATTGAGAGTTTGGCAATGGTACCCCTAGCCACCCATAACTACCTATTGTCAAATAACTAACGTGAGATTAGAAAATGGGTAAAGTAAATCCTCATCTGTGATTGGCTAAAGTCACCAATTACCCAGTCCAGTATGAGACAACAGAGACTGGCAAAAAACTAATGCAGACTCTGTTGCCTCATACCATTCTAAGTATTAGGATGCCACTGGAATGTTGAACTGGCTAGCACGGCCATCTTGAATCATGTCCTTTAGTGAGTGACCCCCCACAAACAGCAGTATAATCTGAGCAAGGAAGTTTCACGAGTCAAATTTACATCATCACACTTTTAACAAATGAAAGTACAAGTTAACTGCACTTCCAAACATCAGATCATATTCACGATCTCCCTGCTGATGGCAGAGGCAGAGGAACTATTTTATCACAAAACCAATTTTAAAGTAATGTTTTATTAATATCTCTTTATTACACTTATTAAACTTATTTTGTTTTACAGTCCCGTTTTCTAAGCAGCTGCGGCATCGGGCCTCATTACATCTCTGGGCAGTCTGGTATAGCACAATACCACTCACCCTGTTGGGTATTATTGCTTACTTTCATTGTTAGCAGTCATGCACAAGCCATTGTTCAGAGGTATTGCCT
The DNA here is from genome assembly GCA_016271365.2 of Neoceratodus forsteri. Classification (NCBI taxonomy): domain Eukaryota; kingdom Metazoa; phylum Chordata; order Ceratodontiformes; family Ceratodontidae; genus Neoceratodus; species Neoceratodus forsteri. The sequence goes on from CM057458.1 coordinate 1,159,773,217, forward strand.
GTTGTTATTAACTCATAGTTTGAATATTACACCTGTTACAGCCATGTGGTTATCTGTCATTTGTTTGTTGTTACTGTATTTCTCTTACCTGGTGGCTCGTCGAGGATGATGCTCTCATCTCAGCCATCACCCTCCACAGCCTCCGTCATAGCTAGCACTACCTCGGCCTGAGGTGGGGAGTGCCTCCAATGTTCTGTAAATAAATTATTATACATATTGAGAGTGCTGTATACATCAGTGTACAGTTCAGAATATATTGATTTTATTCAAAATATTATCTACACATTAGTGATATTAACTTTTGCTCTATTCTGTTACTTTGTTGAAACCTGTGTATTACTGTTTGTTTATTACTTAGGAATACTCTGTTGTTTTTCAGTCAGATATAATCTAACATTATCCAGTACAAGGACTCAGTCATGCAATGTCTCCCCCATACTCACCCTCCAGACTAGATAGTAGACTGGTACTGCACAGTCATAGCACAAATAAAGCCATGGACATGTAAGGTTTTCATAAGTGATTGCAGGTAAAGACAACTAAACACACTTAGGAGTTGTACGGTGTCAGATAGGCAATGCAGTCCCACCCCCGTCCACTGAGAGTACTTACTGCATTGTAAGTGGATAGCAGAAGTAAACTGCAAGACATGGACATCAGTGGTACATGTCCTTGATTGAAGGTCCACACAACTTAGTACACAGAGGATTTGTACGGTGTCAGGCAGGAATGCTCCCCTGAAACAGCATGCACTGCATGCTAGGTGTAGAGGAACAACAAAAGTAAAGTCATGCATGTCAATGGTACACCTCTCTGATTGCAGGTGCACAGAAGTAAACACACTTAAGAGTTGAATGGTGTCAGCAAGGCAATGTCCCAACCCTCCCCCACAGACCACGTAGTGACTTGTGAGTGTACAGGAAGAGCAAAATGATACAGATGGAGATGAACTTTACACCTCCTTGCTTGCAGGTGCAGTCAGGTTAAGACAATTAGGAGTTTCATGGTCTCCCTCATTGAAGATGCACACAAGCTACCACAAATAGGAGTTGAATGGCATCAGCCATGCAATGCCCTCTGCTCCCCTCCCCACCATCTAACAGACCAGGTACTGTATCCTGAGTGAAGAGCCACAGCAAAAGGAAAGACATGGACATGAACACTAAAGCTCTGTGATTGCAGTTGCACAGCAGTTAAAACAGTTAGGAGTTCCACGGCATCAGCCAGGCAATGCTGCCCTGCTCCACATATTACAATGTGTATCTTGAGTTGACAGGCACAGCAGCAGTAATACAATGGAATTTGTTTGAGATACCTGTTTAACAGCAGCTGTATAGTAGTTAGAACACTCAGGAGTTGCATGGTTGAACCAGGCAATGACCCTCACCCTTACATAATGGCTACTTCATCCTGAGTGTGATGCTGCAGGTCAAGCACAACTATTCAATCACTGACATTGATACCAAAATGTAACTGTGCAGCAATATTACTACTTAATAATATTTTGTGCATATTATTGAGTTTGCTCTATACTTACAATGCTGTAGGCACTCCTCAGCAACAGGCTTGCCCACTGACTCCCACATCTCGTGGGCGAGGTAGCACCAGCTGACATCAGTATCCGGTATCTCCCCACGCTGTTTCAAGATGTAGAAATGCTAGTGCAGCAGTTTCCACTTCCTCTTGCACATCTCAGCCATTTTGATCTTTATTTTGAAATGGAAAGTGAGATGTGTGTTAATGCACCTCCACATGTGGTCCAGTTTCCTATTGGTGCTCCTCATGAGCACCTTGCTGTTCCCTTTTGTCTGTGCCACCTCCACCAGATAAAGCACCTCCCTCAGGCTCCAGATTCTCATTTTATCTTTTTTTAACTGTAGTTTTATAGCTGAAACAAATAGAAGACAGATATTAGTTATTTAGTACACGTGTGTATATGTGTTCTTGTCAGCTGCGTATATTCAGTTGTTACATTTTTACCTAGGTTACTGTATGTGTACACAGAAGATCAGCTTGATTTAACTTTCTGATATCTAATTTGTTAGTGTTACAACACTCATGCCTACATTAAGTGACACAGACAATTAATTTCCCCCCGTAAACCCACCATAGCCTCAAGTTCTTGCTTGATTATAATAACAATATAGCACATTTTGAATATGTGTGTGTTATGTATATTATGTATGCTGCTTTTTTATTTTTTGACCAAGATTTTGGGGCTCTTAAAAGAACCGTTTCTTAAAAGGTGAACAGTTTTACACTCTGATTTTTCTAGAGGACTGTGAGGATTACATCACAAAGGTCTCCCAGGAAAAGGCAATTGCCAGCATGAGTGAAGTGCACACCGTCTGGTAGGTATAGCCAATCATAACAATACTTAATTACAGGGTGACGCATGGTGTGCATCCCAGACATGCGGAGATATCCAGATATTTGTATGTTTACCTTTCTTCATGCCCTGTCAAGCAGATACATGTGCTGTTCTGCTTGCCAGACTCTACGCTCTGTAATATCTGAAAAAATGATCTTACAGGCAGGTAACATACCAATAATAGAGGTAAGGTCCAATTTTTGCTTCTGACACTAAAACTACCCATTGTTTGGTGCCTAAATCATTGCATCCAAGATGAATCAGTAGTATTTATGGACAAGCTTGAGTGCTCAGTAGTCTGTGCATTGTTGGCATGAGATGCTCCCACATCATGCCTCCCCTGCCAAACCACTTAATAGAGCAATTTGGAAGCTGCAGGTCTTTGCCAAAATTACTCCTCTGAGTATACTCTGAAGCTCATTGTACTATGCTGCTGCTGACAACCCACACAGTCCATTCGCTGTTTTCTGCCATTCTGAGGTTTTAGACTGAGAAGTGGACAGAGAGCTACCAAAAAGATCTGTGTTTGTCCTGCAGTGTCTAGTCACTACTGAATATGAAACTGAAATGTCCTTCTCTGTTTAAACATTGCTTTGGTGGGTTGTCCCAAAACACAGTGATTAACAAACTAATTGGTGAATGCTTTCTCATTGTTAACCAATACAGTGTATGCATGCACTATGACTACACTGAATGGCTTCAGTGCCTGTCAATCAGAATTGTTGCAAAGTTTTTAGGTTGGAAAATACTATATTTTCATAGGCTAGTTCAAACATTGACAAGTAAAAAGAGATCTATGATTGGTTGCCTCTTGTGTTAGTATACATGTGTTGATTGCTTTCTGCCTCCATTTGCAGCTCTATCTGTGCTAGTAAGTACTCATTGACACTCTGATTTTAAACAGCAATAACTTCTTTTCACAGCATAACAGGTTATTTATATTGCCATAGTCAAATAGAGCAGTAAAACATGTTTTGTTTAATGCTATTTTTGAGTTGCTAACAGTTTTAATAATGCTAGAAAAATTGTATAGAAAATGTGATGTACTTACACAGAGTAAAGCAGGGTCCTTCTTTTTCATCTAAGATGGCTGCTATGTCCTTCTTCTCCAATCTTCAGCACTTGTGATTGGTTGCCTGACATGGCCTGATCAATGTTATGTTACATTGGTGGGAGCGTTCGTCAATCAAATACAAAGCAGTGTCTGATTGCTTTAGCATTCAAGAGGGTGTTTTTTTAATGTGATTATTCAACACTTTCATGCTCACAGCACTATTATTCGACAATTTTGTGCTGATGACACTATTTTGTGACACTACATTCGACACTGTCATGCTGATGACACCATATTTTGCAAAACTTTCGTGCTCACGACACCATAATTTGCGACAATGTCATACATTCGAAACTGTTTTTTAAAAATGTTCCAAAAAATGTGTTTTTGTGAAAAAAATGCTGTGGATCATTTAAATGTTGATAATTCTTTAGTTTTTGCCATATTTATAGCTATTTTTTCATGTCATGAGTCAGCTTCTGTTCTGCGATATTTTAAAGCATTGTATGTTGCATTCACTAGTGTTCTACTTTGAGAAGGGTTATCTGTGCAACATTTTGTTAGCAGTGCCATTTATTCATGTTGCAAGACACATGAACAGTGTGTGTTACTATGTAATGTTATTACAAAAAAAAATTGCTCAGCTCTAAATATTTGTTTTCCTGTATTTCTTATACAAGTGTCTGATACTTATGGAACATTGTCCCAAACTACTGTGAATTTCTAGACAAGAAAAATGCCTTCAAAGGACAGACACAGTTCTATGCAGAGATGAAACAGGTATCATAGTAGTACACTGTTGCTTAAAAGTGGTCCAAAAACTGCACATAGTACATCAAGATGTAAATTGAATCAGCATTCCACTCAAGGAATGACTTCACAAGATGCAAACTCCACAGAAACAGAACGTGCTTGATCAACTGCAAGGTGAAAATGCAGAGCCCAGCAACAGTTGCAGAAATATTTCAGATGGAAGACTAATGTTGCAAAGGCAAGCATAAAGAAGCATGCAAAGCAGCAGTGTAAAGGCATGGCTGCTGATGGCCATCTGAGGAAGCAAAAGTATTTCTTATCACTAGCTTCTAAAGCTAAGATTGACAGACTTATTGCTGCTGTGATGAGACGTGAGTGCAAAAAATGAAAGAGTCATCTGTCTTTGATGAAATTGCATCTCAGAGTCCGTACATTTGTCAATAGAGCACTATTTGTTCTTCAACTGTTGTGGCGTAAGATGGCACATGTACTTGAGCAGTTCAGGAAAATTGTGTGTGTGATTAAGATGAGGCTACAAAGCCATACCGTCTTTAACAACACAATTTCTGTGACATTTTGACAGGTAGCTGACTGTACACATAGCCCTCAGAGGCATATTTCTGGGAGAAGTCATATTACTCACAGAAAAAGGACAGCAACGTCTGCATTGATGAGTCCAGTAAACTTTGTAATGTGCTGAGTGTGTGTGATGACACTACAATGGAGTCAGATGTTGAGTCTGAGGCAACTGTTCAGCCTCGTAAGCATCATTGTCTGTCATAGATGTGTGATGTGACTTGTAACTGAAGGCAATCATCATATGACAAAGTCAAGCACTTCCTCAAACTGTTTGACATTACTGATTGTAAAGACAGACATAAACTGCTTGAGACTATAGACCTTTGTGAGATCCATCCACATACTGTACTTATGGGTCTTTTGCTTGCATGCCTAAATAGTAGTGTTTTCGATAGTGTATTTCACCACATGTGAATGCTGAGAGTGCATCAATCAGGCATGCAAAACTTTGTGTATAGAGTCTATGAGGTACGAAGAGTTACTGCGCAGTACACTTGTCTGAATGAGTTACTGCAGTCTGATGACATGCATGGTGCTATGACATTTCTGAAACAGCTGTGATATGTCAGCAGTGTCACAGATGCTGTGATTGATCAGTTATCAGTTGCTGTTGAGAATTCTGTCTCTGTCTTAGAAACTGATATTCTCAAGCAGTTTGGAAATCCATTGCCAAATTCAAGTTGGCAAAGACAGAGAAATTTGACTCTGTATGTGTGTCATGTGATAGGCTTTGTTATAAAAAACAAACAGTCACAGTGAACCTGGAAACCTTGTCTCCATACAATGACATGTGGGTTTGACTGTCAGCATTTCTGCTGTTAAAGTGTGACTTCCAGTTAGAATTAATCATTGTGATTTGCAAGTACTGTTTCTCCAAGGTGAAGGCTAACATTCTGCCACCAAGATCAACGCTGAACAATATAGAGGCACATGTTACGCCAGCTGAGATTGCCACATTGAATATGTGTGAACAGATTCTTATTCAGACCATGAAACTGTTGCACATTATTCTAGGTCTGAATACAAAAAGCACTCACTAGGTCTTTTAAGGGTTCCGTAATGTATTTGCCACTTCCTCTGCAGGAAAACGTGGAGTATATCTACAGTGAGAACAGTTTGGTTATTCTTGTCAGTGGTGTTCCAACAAAGTCAAAGGTCATTTGGCAGGATGTTGTCAATGTGGAAAAGATGAAGCTTGCTCTCACTTACATGAAGAGCAACAATCCCTTTTTGCAGACCTTGACATTCATCATATGAGTAGCATTTGTGCTTATCACAATGTGTTGGATACCACAAAACCAATGATTGAGAAGGTCAGTGTAGAGACAAATGATGATGTGTATGAACAGTACACAATACACCCACTGCATGGCAGAGATCCAGTAGGGGATAGCATTGATCTGTACCAAATGAAACAGGTGGAAGGTGAGCCTGTCAGCATTTGGGAGACAACACTGGAAGCATGTTGTTTTCCAGATTTATTCCCAAAATGGTCAGGTGGATGCCTAGATGAAAGAGAATTGCATGTGCAAGGTGCTGAGTTCCGCACTAGTCATGTGCTCAATAAGAATGGCAAATTCAGATACAACATACTGTACCTGTTCCATGTCCTCTGGGAGAGTGAGTTTAGCGTACTGTCTGTGTCTATTGCACATACTATATGGCTCACAACTCCACTTGACAGAATCATTGGATAAATTGTGATGTAGAGGGCATTTCATCAATGACTCTTGGAGAAATGTACTCACTTGACCCAGTGTCTGTGACTAGACATTTTCACAATTGATTCCATGATATTCTGACTTTCATTTTGTCAAAGGACAGTCTGCCACTTGGTATTGTGGAGCATTATTTCTGGAGGATGGAATATCAGGCATGAGGTGCTCCTCATATTCATAAGTTACTGTGGATCAAGGATGCCCCACGCATAGGTGAACATGAAGCAGCAGAAGTACTAGCATTCATTAAGCAATACATCACTTGCCGCATACTTATTTATTTATTTATTGGAGAAATCAGTTTTACAACCTTTGAGTCATGGACTCGTTTACAAAGGTACCTCGTCATATGGGGGGAGACAACAATTAAGTGAGTTTGAGACAGGGGTGAACATACGGGTGAAGATACATAAACTCACTTGGAAATTACAGGCAGCAGCTATACTGGACAAGTATGACAGTCCTACACTGTGGAAGCTGGTGAAGAAGTTCCAACACCACATTTGTGTGAAATATCGCCACCGGGTAGTGAAGAACAAATCTGATTGGTACACAAGATGTCGCTTCATATTTCCCAGGCGTGTCTGTCAGGATGGTTGCATGAATGAATTGTTTTCAGCTAAGTGACACCACTTAAAGGCAAAGTCAACCAAGAGGGTATATGAGTTACCCAGAGATGAGAATGAAGTGTACATCAATGACTACAACTCCACTCTTCTTCTAATGTGTCAAGTGAACATAGATGTTCAGTTTATGGCTGATAACTTTTTGGCTCTGGTTCGGTACGTCATTTCGTACATCACCAAACATGAACAGGCTAGCTTGCAAGATCTTTGGGAAGATATTGCCAGTTCAAGCAAGTCATTGACATCTCAATTGTGGTCACTGGGAAGACCCTATTACATAGAGGATGTGGTGCTAATGAGGACGGTGATCGCTTGATACACATTTGTATGGCAAATCTGAAGCTGTGCACTTTCTCAGTGTAAACTACAAAGAGAAGCGCAACCGTGTACTTATTCCACATGCTGAGATTGAGGAACTGGCTCTCAAGAGACTGTCTTCAAGACATATCTTGAAGAATAGCCTCATTGACACATACTACCCCGTAGACACAAAGACATAGATCTAATGTGTTTATTTGAGGTAGCTAAATGGCATGACTACAAGATGGATGTCTCACCTAATTGCACATGTGACATTTACACGGTCAAAGGAGAGGATGTCTGTCTCATAAAAATACATAAGCCATGGCTCATTGACCACTGCAAATTACATCTAGACACATCTGAGAGCAGAGAGCATTACTACTTTGTTCTGCTATTCTTATTTAAACCCTGGAGGAATGAGTCTGAATTAAAAGGTGACTGTGATACATTCAAGGAAGAATTCAATCACAGTTATGAGACATTCAAAACTGAATACTCAGACACATATATACAGAGATTGGATGCTGAGAAGGAGCAGCTTGAAAAGGCACATAAACAACTTGAAGAGGACACCCCTGTTAGTTCACAGGACAACCTTGATCAGGAAGGAGAAGGTATACTTGGAGAACCTCTGCCTCTGAATGCCAAAGAAGTACTCATTCAGAAGTGGAGAGTGCTATGGAACATGGCATGCACTGCAGTGTTGACCCAGCAGATTTGAGAGAGAGAGACTCAATGAGCAGCAACATGTGGTGCACTCTGCGGTTACTGATGCCATCCGTCATGGGATACTACATGAACAGAAGAAATGTGACTGTCTTGACCACAAGCCACTACTGATGTTTGTTGATGGTACAGCAGGAACAAGTACAGGAAAGAGCTTCCTTATAGAGGTCATAACAGTTGAAATACGGAAACTGACAGGCTCATCAATATCTGTTGCTGTTAGTGTTCCCACTGGACTAGCTGCTTACAACATTGATGGAGTTACATTACACTGTCTGTTCATGTTGCCAGTGGATCATGGCAAAGCAGGAGAGTATCGTAAGCTGTCATTTGAGGTTGCATCTTAACTTCGTTCTATGTTTACTAAGATGAAGTTACTCATCATTGATGAGATTAGCATGGTTTCTAATTTGATTCTTGCCTGCATACACCTACGTCTACAGGAGATTTTGGGGACTGACTATGGAGATGCATTTGGTGGTAAAAGCATCGTTGTATTTGGAGATCTTTTACAACTTGCACCAGTTAATGCAGAACATGTCTTTGCAGCTCTGTCAAGCAGGCTAAGAATACACTAGGCTGCATTGGAGGTTTTAACCTGTGGAAGTTATTTACCTATGTTGAGTTGTCTCAGAACATGCAGCAGAGAGGTGATCTGGCTTACAAGGCACTGTTGGATCAAGCTTGTACTGGTTCTTTGTCACCAGAACATGTTTCAGTGTTACATCATTGAAGTATCAGAATGGATACTACATCCATAGAAACAGCATGTGATGTTTTCAGTGATGTGTACTCAAGGGTCACAGGGATTGTGTGTCTTATGCCATGACGTAAGAAATGTGCTGAGTTCAACAGTGTTATGTTGCAGAGGGAGAATCAAGAAATTCTCATACTGCATGCTGTTGATAAAGTTGATGGTGTCATTCTAAGTTGGAAACTGGTAGCAAAGATGATGGAACACCTCTCTGAGCTGAAGTCAGATGTTTCACGCACAGCTGACCTCTAAGCTGTTCTTACAGTTTGCAAGAATGCATGTGTCATGGTACGGCGTAATCTTGATGTTGAGCATGGCATGATAAATAGTGCCATGGGTCACATCATCGACTTCGTTTACAATGTTCAGAAGACATTTATCGAGACACTTATTGTCCACTTTGACAACATGAAACAGCCTGTACAGATTGATCGTACCTGTGTTAAGTTCCAAGTATGTAAGGATATCTATGTGAATAGAAAACAGTTCTCAATATGTGTTGCATATGCTGTGTCAATTCACAAGTCTCAGGACTTGAGTTTGGATTCAGCAATGGTGGACATAAGGACAGACATTTTCAAAGATGGCATGAGCTATGCCGCACTTTCACGTGTCCGTAGTCTTTCTGGGTTGTACATCATAACACTGGCACCTCAGAAGATATGTGCTGACAATCAATGTATTGTCAAGTACAACAGATTATGTACTCTCTATCAGCCACAGATGTCTCTAATCCCAATACCTACCATTTGCGGTTGTCTCACATCCCACAGTTACAGCTTCACCTGGCAGCAAGAGACAATTAGCTGCCACTAGTGAATCAACTGTGCAAAGTAATAAGAAGGTCAGAATGTCAAATGCAGATGCAGAACAAGCTGTTGCTCAGAAGTCACTTGGTATGGCTGTTGTCCCAGTGTTTGATAACAGTACTAGAGTAAACTGCTATGCTAATTCAGCTATGCAAGCTTTTCTCCACATGCCACACTTTGTGCAGGCAATATCAGCTTCACAAGACACTTCCTTATCAAAGGCTTTGAAGGAAGTTGTCAACGTGACTTCTGATCAGTCAAACAACATACAGTCACTGACACCTCTACAGCAGGTCTTAGGTACATATGATAGATGCAGCATGTTTGCTGCTAACATGCAGCAGGTTGCCAGTGAGTTTATGATGGCCATCATAAACAGCATGGATGAAGAAGGGATTCCTATGCATCAGTACTGTACTTCACTGTCTCATATGTTACCAGATATGTATGTCTGTCATGTGGTCACTCAGAGTGAGAAACCACTGAAGACATGCTTTGGATTTCTCTGTTTGTGCCTCAGTCTCTAAGTGTCAAGTTCTGGCAGCTGTTTACCAATGCTGAAAGTGGCCACTTATGTGTAAGGTGTGGAGGCACATGTACTCAGTCCATACGTCTGAGGACTTCATCTCACTATCTCATGCTCATATTGGATAGATTTGACTCTAATGGGCTCAGTGTTGACACACCTATCACAGATTTCACAGCTGGTAGAATTGTATTTAACAAAGCAGTGTTTGACGCGCAGGCTGTGATCTACCACTATGACCAGTCTGTACATTCTGTACATTACACTTGTCTGTTGAGGTACAGAACTAGCTATGTTGAATGCAATGACTCCACAAGCACTTTTAAACAGAGACTAACATAACACTTAAAAAATGCATATGTACTGATATTGAAGAATTACTGCAATCTTCATGCATCAGAGGAATAGTCACACAACATGTGCTATATCTTGCTGTCCATTTTGTTACAGAGTGAGTTCTGGTAGATAAGCATGTATTTTTTCATATAAATCTGCATTCAAGATTACACTGTTAACACACCACATGGTTTACATGCATATGTTTACGCAATCTGACTTGTAAGATAGTTGTGTTGATCAGTGACACAGTGGAAATGGTTGCAGTGGTCTTCAATCGGCGCCAACTATCTTCACAGTCACAAGAGAAACCACACTTACATGTCTAAGGAAGACTTTGAAATGTCAAAAGAGATATTCATATCTGGTTGTCCTCTTGTGTCATTGTCTTTTCTTCTGAGTGTGTCGTATGCAGCCATAAGAAGTACTACTTGGCACACTTGCCAACTGTGTGCCTCTACTAAGGCACAATACTTGTCCATGTGCATGAACACAACTGTGTAACACATGTCTTTTTAAATAGTTGTCTGCATCATGGCATTATTTGGATCTTTTATGAGTAAAAGATATCCTGGTTTTGTTTGTGCCACTTCTGGGTTAGCACAATTTAACATTGTTTTTTACATGATCTGCTGACCTCTACTTAAGAGTACCATACTCTGCAATGTGCATCACTCTGTGACATGTTGAGTATTAACAGGTGCGGCTTGTGGCTTTTTACTTTGTCTGTTTGTATCTTCATTCAATACATCCATATTGTACCACAACAGTGTAGTACTATGCCTGTTTTTTTAACATGCATCTGTGTTGTATATATGTATATATGATTGTTAATACATTATTTGATTAAAGTCAGTACTGTTAGCTTTTAAGCTGTTGTATTAATTGCTATTTAACTGAATGTATTGAACAATGTTAAGTATTTAGCTGTTTAACAGTATTTGATTAACAAGTATTTAAACATATTCTTAATACATTTATGTTTATAATATAAATATTTAGTAGAACTTTTCTAGTTTATAATAATTTCATATAGGTATCATTAACAGTAACATAGAGTATTGTGGTAGATATTTAAGCAATAATGCCCAACAGGGTGTGTGTCATGCTGGGATAACATCACACTTCAGATGGTTGGGCACCAGGCCGTGGGTTGAGTGCGTCCAACAACTGAGGCGTGATGTTATCCCAAATGACACACACCCTAGAGGGCATTATTGCTAATATACAATGGCTCATTGTTATATATAAAATTAAAAAATAATTTTAAAGAATGTTTTTATTAGTGTGGAAAAATATTTTTGTTTCTTAAGAGGAGATGCAAAAAAGAGCTCTAGGTCCAAAACATCATCTTGCTCCAAAAAATCATCTACAGGTTCACAGTGAGGCTGAGACTAGACCCGTGATGTTGTACTGGGATAACATCATGTGTCCAGCCCAAGACTGACCAATCAGAGTCCAGGATTTTTTCTTGCCATTGTATAATTGTTGATCATCAAGAGGTTAAATTTTCTGAATTATAGATTATTAATGTTATAGTAATAGCATTGCCTGCAACCATTGCTTATTATTAACTAAAAGTTTTTAGTGTCTTAGACATGTCTTTATTTCATTATTAATGTTGATTATAGCTTTGATGATTTTCACTGATGTATATAGTACCTGTTACCATATGCCATCTAATTTTGGTTTGTGTAAGAAGTTAATTAAATGTATGTGTAGAATTGTGCACTATTGTTAATCAGACACTTTCACTGTTGATAACCGCTTTTCATGTTCCTGATAATATTTCTTGATCACCTGTACTGAGGGGTCGGGTGGGTATTTTCCAAATGCACCCATAGATCTCTATGTCTTTACATGTATATGCATATATATATATATATATATATGCATATGCATATGCATATGTCTACACATAAATATATTCCAATTAAATATTTTTACATAGCTTACAGATGTATCTTCTTTTAAATACCATTATGTGTTTGTACTGCTATTATTTAAACAGTTGACATCTGTTTTTTCACCCACCCCAGGAACATTCACACTATCAGTCATACAACTACAATAACATCATCACTGTTTGAGGCATGTAAGCAGTGTACAGAGACTATCATGATAGTTGTGCTCGTGTGTTCTGTGTTACTGTCACAAGTTACTCATGAAGTACCTGTTACACTGTTTTACATCTATTTTAAACTTTGATGCTATACTTTTTAAACATCGTTTTGTGAGACTGATTTTGTGTACCAACTGGAATTTTAATTTGGCCTTTTTAATAAACTATTAATTGGCAATTACAACTTTTTAAAGCCTTACCTACCTGTGTTTTGTCTTTTATTATATATTAAGTTACAGTGGTGATAAGTATACTGGTCTTGGTATATTGTTGCATAGAAAGAAAGTGCAAGAGGTTCATCTGTGCATATTTTCTACTTAGCAGATTACATATACTATTGGTTCATGTGGCACACATATTACTCTCTTACTCCATTTATTTATGACTTCATTTTAATGTGAAAAGTGTAGCACATGAACTATTGTTGAGTGAATAGCATGAGACAAGTACATATTCTGATACAGCTATCTGTATTTGGGTCAGTCTGTGATGTGTTAAAGGAGGCATACTCTCACAAGCATATTGAAAACAGTATGAGATTATGATTTCTCAAAAAGACAGGAATTCATGGCAAAAAATCTCCATTTAATGCATCAGTTAGGGTTGTTACACAGTGACAAAAGTGAGGAAATTCTGTGTTAGGGTTGAAAACCCTAACTCTGCATTCCCCATGCCCACCCCCCCAGCACCACACATACACGAACACACACACACACACGCGTGCACAAGTAGGGGAGAGAACCAAGGCAACATGACCAATCACAACCAGCAACAGGTGACAGAAATAACATACAACTATCTAAACATACTACAAGACACATCCATCATCATGGGCCACCAAGAGTAGCATTTGAGCAGCCATGGGTGTACACAGTGTTGTGGACATCTTCACAGGGTCACATGTCAGAACAATAGTACTCTAGACAGAATTCCTATGATATGCATTGTTTGGTTATGCTGTGATAATATCATGAGGTAACAACATAGAAGAAAGCATGTATAACATGATGTGTTATCTAATGTGGACATAGGCAGAAAAAAATGACAGTATGGCACCCTTTCAGTAACATGCACTGCCCAATGTACTCCTGTTCAAATCAAGATGGGCATGGTCACATTGAGACAAACATGTTGTATGAATAATGAGTTCTGGTCACAAATCTATAAATACATGCAGTGCTTAATAGTTGTATGACATTTCTATTATGTATGATTCAATATAGTATGCAAAATGAATATCTGGTTATTTTTCTGCCACATGCAGAACCACTAACAGAACTAACAGTGGTATGAGTACAGCAAAATGTTTTCAGCCTATAATAATAGTCATATTACCATAAATATGTGAAATGCTTTGTATAATAATGTCAACAATGAGCTAAACTGATATTTAACAGTATGTGACCTACAGTGCCACATAACTGCCAAACTATTTATGATTAGATAACAGTGCAGCAGCACAGTGTATATCATTGTATTCTGATACATTATTTGCTACTGTTAGGGTAACATTAGAAGCCATTTACACACATGAAAGGCTGGTGTAAATGGTGTCTAATATTATCCATTCATAGAGAAGTGGTTACATGGTGTGTTTGTCAACCCCTGTTACCACATAGGTAGGAATCTCTATACAAACAGAAACATGCATTTGCACTTACAAACTCACAGCAAGGCAAAGAGAGTGAAGTGGTACCATGGAATAGATTGGGTGACACAGTCCCATATACTGCTGTGGAGGTTCAAATAATAGTGGAGAATGACTTAGTAGATAATACTGTACTGATCCAATTTTTTCTTATGGCATGGTAAGATCAGTGGGTAGTCAGACACATGAACCTGTGTAACAGTTATCTGTGGTGCTACACACTCATGAACACAAACATGTGAACATGGGTCCTTTGAACACCATAGTAGCAGCAATATATTAAATAGTAGAGAAACACACTAACCTGTTTAAAATGAGAAACTTTCCAGAGCTGAGCTATTGTGTAGTGTGACCATGTGAGTTATCAGGTCTGACAATTCCACACAGATCTGCAATTTTACAATGTAAGATACTGTAATGGTACACCAGTACTGTCCAAAAAATAGTGTACTGACACATAATTGTCTTATTCCAGGTTAACATCAGGAGGCATTAACAGTCAACAAAGGTCCCAAAGACCTATGCAAGATATTGGCATGTTATTAGAGTGATGATTACCAACACACTGTCATTCAGAAGACATAAGACATCTATTATATATACAGAAATGTGTAATGTGATACAGCAACAACTGATGGACAGTAGGCATGCATAGCACCAAATCACTTGGATGGCAGCAGAAGTTCTACACTTGGTGGCCCATGATGATGGATGTGTCTTGTAGTATGTTTAGACAGTTGTATGTTATTTCTGTCTCCTGCTGCTGGTTGTCTGTGATTGGTCATGTTGCCTTGGTCCCCCCCCCACTTGCATGTGTGTGCGTGTGTGTGTGTGTGTATGTGTGTGTGTGTATGTGTATGTGTGGTGCTGGGGGTGGGGTTGGGGATTGCAGAGTTAGGGTTTTCAACCCTAGCAGTGAAGTTCCTCGCTTTTGTCATTGCGGAACAACCCTAACTGATGTATTAAATGGAGTTTTTATGGCATATATATATATATTTAACTGTGTCAGTGGCTCAGTAGGTAGCACACTCAAATCTGAGGCCAGGAGATCAGAGGGCTGTGGGTTCAGTTTACACATCTGGCACTTGGGTTAATATCCCAATACTGACACTGTAGTGCAGCATGAGGGGGTGCTGCACTTCTGAGGTGCTGTCTTTCAGATGAGATGTTAAACTGAGGTCCCATCTGTCTGGATTGGTGGTAGCTCAGGTGGATGCTAAAGATCCCATGGCACTTATCGAAAAAGAGTAGGGGAAGGTTTTATTAAAGAAACAGAACAATAATAATACAACCAGAAAGAATACAGTAACAATAATCATCCATAAAAATAAAAGTAAACAGCAGAAAACATACAAAATACAGCATGAACAAATGAAAAGAATAACCTGGAAAAGAAATGTACAAAATAAGATTCAAAACAATAACAAGACAAGAATGCATAAAAACAGCCCACAAACTGTGGGAGAAAAAACAAATCAACCTTATCTTGTCCTTCATAAAAGGAATAGTCTTCCAACGAGCATACCACTTGTCATAAAACAAATGACATTGTTTAAAACAACATTGATGGCATAAATCATGGTCAGTATTGTCAATGATAGAGGAAGGAGGTAAATAAACCTGCTGCAAGACAAATTTACATTGGGCTTACCATAAATGGAATTTAATCAGTGCAAAAAGAAGTCTTACCTCTCCATCATCAAAAGTAGTATGGCACAAGAAGAAGCCACCCATAACCTCAGCATAAGTAACAACACATCAAAAATCAGCATTCCAGCATATAGAGAGGTCTTGCCAAAAAGTCTGTACAAAAGGAAACTGAATAAAAAAACATGATCCATGGAGTCTTCTTGGGCCACACAGGTCAGTCTGGGACATATCCTGTCAGCAATTATCTTCTGTTTGGCATTTCCTTTAACCTGAAGTTTACCATGGCTACTAAGCCACAGAACATCCCATATTCTAGGGGGATTAGCTTATCAGTCAAACAAAGCAGCACACAGTCATAATAATGATCAGAAATACCTTTGAAAACAGGGGAAATGGAATGAACTTGTGATTTTAAACTCAACTAGATTGACTTACTAGGTCTGGACAAAACCTGCAAGGGACACAATTTCCATTTATTCAATTTTTTAACAGCAGTCCTTAAAAATGTAGGAAAGGAGGAAACCAATAAAGGTTTTCCCGACAATGAATGCCATAGATTATGTAATGGACCAAGCCAAAGATCTGCATAAAGGATCCATACAGCAGGCTGAAGTCTGACTTAATCAACAAAATTCCTATGAAAAAACACACTGTAATAAAAAGTAATGGGATTAATACAATTGAGACCACCCTGAGCAAGAGGGAGACACAGCACATCCCCCTTAATAGTGTTCAACTGACTTCCCCATATGACCTGAAAAAACAAACTAAGAAGGGTAGTTTCTAAAGTGAGGGGCATAGGATAAACAATACTAAGATATAAAAAAATAGGGAGCAAAAAGGTCTTCACCAGCATGACCTTAGCTTTCTTAGACTGTTGCCAGACTTTCCATATTGCAACACATTGTTTGGCAACCTCAGGCTTTTCACTCCAATTCAGAAATGCATTATCCCCCTGTCCAACCAAAATATCCAACATTTTAATGGGACCTTGATGAAATACAATACCTTGTATATGGGAAACATTAACAGAATATGAACCCAAAGAATACAAGAAACTCTTGGATTTGTTCAAAGTGGCCCCAGCTACAGCCAAGTAGGTAACAAAGTACTGTACCACCCTGTGATCTGACGGGACATCAGCAACAAAAGCACACACATCATCAGCATATGCCAAAAGTTTCACACAGACAGAGCAATAGTGAGGACAAATCCCCAAAACGAGGGAGTCCTGATCTATCACCCTCAACAAGGGGTCTAAACAAAAAACATAAAGAAGGGGACTCATGGGGCAACCCTGCCATACCTCCCTGTGAAGATGGATGTAGGAGCCCAGATAACCATTAATGAGGGGCAGGGCAGAATCATGTCTATACAACAAAGCAAGCCAGGAAATAAACACATCAGAAATGCCATAAGAGCTCAAAACCTGAAATATAAATTGATGGGGGGACCCAATCAAAAGCCTTTTCTTGATCAATGGACATGAGAAACCCAGTGATATCATTAGCCTTCCCTTGTTCCACCAATTTTCCAATCAGCAGTAAGTTATGATCTATGGTTCTACCTGGGATGGAACAAGATTGATTCAAAAAAATTAGGGAAGGGGCAATTTGTAACAATCTATAGTTCAGGATTTTCATTAAAATCTTTAAATCAGTGTTTAGGAGAATCAATGGTCTCCAGTTACAAAGATCCTGTCTCTCCCCCTTCTTAAACAGCAGAATTTGTATGGAAACACAGAAATGAAAATCAACAATCTGATTTAATAAACACCAGTTAAAAACATTCGCAAGAATGCCACATAGTAAAGAACTGCAAGCTTTATGAAACTCCGATGGCAAATCATCAATACCATGGGCAGTATCATTCTTTAGATGAGAAATTTCCAGTGCCATCTCAGCAGTACTAACTGGGGCAAGCAGGGGTTGAAGGGAATCAGCAGAACAAAGTGGATGGGAAAACAATGAAAGAAATTGCCGAATACTGCAGTCATCCAAAGAAAGGGCAGAATATAAGTCAGTAAAATAGTCTGTAATCATCCGCAAAATGTCAGGCACTGCAGTGTGAATAGTACGATCAGGTCTCATAACCCCAGTCAAAACACGATCAGAAGCTTAGTACAACAGGTGAAAGTGTCCCCAAATCCCTTTTTACCAGGAGAACAAACCCTATGTTCATATAAGAGGGAGGCAGCCCTGGAGTACTTTAGGCCCTCCATATCCTTCTTCACTGCCTGAACTTGGGAAGTGAGGTTAAGCCATTGTGAATTAATAGTGGAATATAGTGTTTCCAAATGAGACCTCAAGTCCAGATAATTCTTATAATGTGTTACTGTAGTCGTTTTGGTGAAAGAGGTAGTAAGGCACTGTAATTCACACTTAGTGTCAATCCACTACGTGCATAAATTATCCGTGAGCCCCGCTATAGATATACGAGCCTTTAGGAGGTCATGGACCTTCCGAAAAAAAAGCGCATTATTAATTAAAGTGACATTAAACTTCCAGTATCCCCACCCAGGGGAAGCATGAGGTTCTACTTCCAATGTAGTCATCAATACAACATGGTCCGAAGTTTCAGCAGGGACAGTTTCTGCATGAACAACTTGGGCAACTGCAGCAGCAAAGAGGAAATCAATCCTGGTAGAAAGATGGCCTTTAAAAAAGTATGTCCACCTTGTGCATGACACTCCCAATAAGAATCTTGTAGGCCACTCACAGCAAGGATACGAGTAAGACAGGTGGTATCACAGAAATCCTTATCAGTACATGCTCCATGGTCACTGTAAGAAACAACACAATTAAAATCACTCCCCCCCAAATGACATGCCGAGTCATAAACAAATACAATTTGATAGATGTAAAGAGGTCTACCCTGCCTTTCTTAGTAACAGGTGCATAGACATTAATCAACCTCCAAAAAGTGTGATGATAAGTGAAATCCAAAAGAAGGGCCCTCCCAGAGAATATCTCAACCAATTTAGTAACCTGAAAACCATCCCCACGAAATAAAATTCCAACACCATCACATGTGTCTACCCCAAAAGAAAAACAGGAAGGGCCTCAACGCCAAAGTTTGTTTGCCAAGGACACTAAAGACAGGGTGTTTAGCTGGGTATCCTGGAGAAGACAAATATCACATGACAAATATTGCAACAAAGAAAATGTCAGCAGTCGTTGATGAGCATTTTTCACACTATTTGCATTTAAAGTAGCAACACTCAGTCGAACTGGAAATGCCGTGTGTCAAAAAGGAAAGTATTCAAAACAAAAGAGAAGGGAGCTATCAAGTAATTTTTCCAGACCTAGTGCTATGATGATGTCAAACACCAGGCTTCTGAGGTCTGACCAGAGGACTAATATCCCTCAACCTATCACCCTCAGAATCAGAAGAAAGGACTGTCTGAGAAGAGGTATCAGAGTTGCCCCCTAGGTCTGAAGATTGGGATTTTCCAGTGAGGACAGCAAATTTATTTCTTAAGGGGACCCCGCACCAGGAGAAGAAGCCTTAGCCAATTTAGACCTAGTTTTAAGTTGTTTCTGTGCACTTTTCTTCATCTTAACACTTAAATCAGGAGGTGGCATTACCAGTTTGTCTTCTGCCACCCCAGTAGACACTGCAGCAGCCAGAGTCACTGCAGTAGTTACCATGGGAGGAAGATCAGACTCAGGGTGCAAAGGAACTGCCTGAGCAAGATCCAAGGCAGACAAGCCAGAAAGGGGGAGAGACTTAGGAGGCCCCATGAGCACCGTGTTAGATACAGGAGAGGGGGGATCAGGAACAGTCTCCGCAGTAGCAGGGGTAGATCCGGAAACAGCTATATCCTTCTTATGAGCCTCAATAAGAAGGTACTCTTGATTAGGACAATCAGTGCAGTTGTGAGTAGCCCAAGGGCAAATACGAAACCCATGTCCAGGCTCATCACAGAGGTTACATCTCAACTCATTAGTATAATCCTGACTAGCATGCCCAAAAGTAAGACAGAGGGAGCAATGCAATCTATCACATGCAGCACTTAAATGCAAGCCAGACCAGCATTTAAAGCATGTCCGGGTTGTTCCACATAAAAACAATGACCCTGCTCCCTGCCAAAAAATTGCGTATTTGGCAAGTGGATGGGGCCTACATTATTATGCCTCAGTCGCCCCCGAAATTTCCAACTACCAGTCCAAAAATGCTTGGAGTCAAAAATAGGTTGCGGTGCTCCCTGAATCTCACACCTCTGTTGTAACCAGTGGGAGATATCATGAACTGCCACATTTTCATTGCGAAATAAAATTGTAACAACTTTTACAGCAGGACGAGTAAGCGGGATAGTCTGAAAGGGTAAGCATAAAGCAGAATACCGTAGAGTCTCCTTACTTACTCCAAAACCGGTCCAGGCCCTGAGGGGTTTTAAAGCTAATGTCAAACAGGGTGTTACCTGAAATATGAATAAGCACATGAACCTCATTAGAAAAAAACAAAACAAAGATCCCTTTATAAGGGTCTTGCCCACATAAATGCAATCAGGGGCAAGTGACAAACCACCAAGATACTGGAGGTGGACAGCATTCCTCCTCTGCAATGTAGGACACTGTCCACAGAATGTGTCCTTCTTCCTAAATTCTTCCCAATTAGTTTTAGCACGATCTCTGGGGTCAGAAGGCATATTTGGGAGGGGGGAAGCAGTTTCCATATGATCCCCCAAAGTTGGGAGTTTAGTGCTAGTTCCCTCATCAGCCAAGGAAGAGGCCGAGAAGAGCAACACCTTGTCCAATGAATGCAGCTTCACAACAGGAGTCTGCACATCCACAGCATGGAGATAAAAATCCGAGTCAGTAGAAAAAGGAACAGGCATGGAGGTAGATTCCCATTTATCAAACACCAAAGGTTCAGTGTGGTTGTGCAATCCAGGAATCAGACTATGAGACAGATCTGGCATCCAATGTCCTTTTGTTCCAGACTTCCAGCCTGCTCCCGGAAGTGAGAGTTCCAAAGAACGAGTGAGGCCTGTTACTTTGGGTGAAGCAGGCAAGGTAACCTCTTGCATGACAGGGGCCATAGCAGACACAACAGCAGGCTGATGTGAGCAAGCAGCTGCAGGCAGAGTAACTACAGAAGCACCACTCAAAAACACAGTAGCAGTAATCAAACAGGAAGTCTGAGGGGTAACATTAGGTAAAGCTGGAATCCCAACAGCCACTGAGTCATGCAAGTGGCATTCTTCAGCTGCAAGTGCATCAGAGAGGGGAACAGCAGGCAAGTGACTCACCGATATAGGAGATGCCAAAACCAGAGAGAATTGCGACAAAACTGTAGGTTGACTGCACGGTGCAGGTACAGGAATCTCACAAGGCCAGCACAGTCAGTGGTAGTATAAGTAGAACTGCATTGCAAATCATTTTCCACAGCCAGTAACACCAAAACATGCTGCTGATTAGCAGAAAGGAGCTGCTGTAACCATAAGTCTTTCACAGGCAGAAAACCAGAATCTGAACCAGCTAAAGTAAGGGCAGATGTAACATCCATAATCTCAGCGTCAGCAAACACAGACATTGTAGGCAAGATAGGCTCCATAGCTGTACCTGCAGGAGCAGAGCTTTGTTCTTCTGCAGGTACACCAGCACACTGAACACACTCTGAGGATGAGACCATGGTCCAGCAGCTCCCCCTACCAAACAGTAGGGGAATTGTTTATTAAAATCAAAATAAATTCATAACAAAATATATACCAATCAATAGATACAAAACATAAATAAGTATTAATTCATACAATAATCAAAACATTTTTTTTTCTAAACCAATTATAACAAATGTATACAAATCAATATTATATCATGCATAATCATAGTAAGGAAAGAATAAAAAACATAAATAAGTATTAATTCATTCAAATACCCTAAATATATGAGAAACAATATAAACCCACCCCCTCCCCACCATAAAAGTTGAGGAATTTTGCTTTTATTAAAACATAACAAAATATATACAAATCAGTATTTCTGTCATACAAAATCATTTAGGGAAAAAAACCCATAAATAAGTATTAATTCATACTAAAACCTCAAACTTAAGGAAAACATTTTAAACGATATAAACAACTTAAATTCCCCCTCTTACTCCATGTCAAAACAAAAATTCTGTATTGCTAATCTACTTTATTCATCCCTAAATTCTAAGCAACTTTTAAAGGAAATCATACCCACTCCATAATTTAATCCAATGAATAGAACTGAAATGCAAAGCTTCTATGTGTTTTAAATGGTGTAAATCAAAAATTACCATATAGAATAATTCTTCAGGAGAGATCCATTGTTGCTGTAATAATAATCTGCATCTACTAATCCATAACCAGTAGAGAAAATGGCCATTTATTATCCTTAATGTACTAAGACTATCTTAGCCATAGATATGTTAGTAATACCATAAAAAAGTAACTCTGTAGTCGGAGGAACTGGAATCTTATTTTTCCACCTGTTTTTTACCACATCCCAAAATTTTCCTGCATAAGGACAAAAAAATATTAAAATGTAACATAGTTTCCAATACTTTATTACAGCCCTCCTTTGGACAATATCTTTCCTGAAGACTTTTATGCTTTTGATTGCTTTGAACATTCACCCTATTGGGAATACCCAACCATACAGTATCCCAAATATGCTTAGGTATTCTAACATCTGTAATATAGTCTGAAATATCTTGCTGATAAACCACTGTGGAATTCAAAAAGGGTGATTCACCAAAACATCTCTGGAGTACATCTAAATATAAAGCTTTCCTTGTAACTGTTTTTATAAATGTCCACTCTGACACATTTTAATTTAGTCAAATACTGCTTCCCATTTAAATGCCAATCTCGGGCATCTCTTGTTTTTATGCAAAAAGGAACCAGAGCTCCACTCAAACAAAACTTCTGACACTTGCCTATTTATTAGGCCACTCCAGCAAATAGTATCTCCTTTAATTAATGGTACCACATTACTATATAAAAAAACTGTAAAGAAAAATAAAACTGGAGTAACCATTTTTACACCTCCTTTTTTCATTGTTAAATATAGAACATTCCGTCTAATTGGATTTAAACAGCTACCCCAAAAGCTACAAAAAAAAGCAACCCATCAACTTAGTTTCCAAAGTTCTCGGCAATAGAAAAACATAACTCAAAAACAAAAAAATTGGAAGCAAAAAAGTTTTGATCAAATAAACCTCTTTTCAATTTAGACATTTTCCATTTATTCCAGCTTACCACTAATTTATTCCCTCTAACCAAAGCTTGTTGCCAATTATATTCTGCCATGTTAATACCCCCAAAATAAATTCCTAAAATCTGACAAGGAACCCTATGTACAGGTAAACTACTTTATATTCTACAGGGAACCCTCCTATGCGTAAACAGTGAGTTTTACTCAAATTTATTTGTGCCCTCGTTATCTTACCTACCCCATTTATCAAATCACAAGCTACTACTAAAGATATACCATCTTTTAAAAATAAGCAGAGATCATCTGCATAAGCCAATACTTTAGAAAAGGTACCAAAATCCCCCTCTATTTCTTTAATTCTAGGAGACCTACTAGTAGTCTTAATAAAGGGTCCAATGAAAATACATATAAAAGGGGGCTAAGTGGACACCCCCGATGTACCCTTTTCAAAATCTGATGCCTAGGCCCTATCCACCCATTATCATATGGTTTTACATTGGCAAGAACATAACATAGTTTAATCCACTGAACGAAAGTTTCAGGTAACCCATAAACAGTTAAACATTCTCCTAAATATGTATGGGAACCTTGTCAAAGGCTTTAGCCTGACTCAAACTAACTAAATAGCCTGTGTTTTGATCACCTATCTTATTTTCATTTTGTATATCAAAAAGTTTTCTAATCAGCAATAATGCGTCCGTGATGCGTCTTCCAGGTACTGAACAATACTGCTCTTGACAAATTACATTTGGCATAATTAAAGATAGCCTATTCCCTAATAGCTTTGAGAATATT
The DNA here is from genome assembly GCA_016271365.2 of Neoceratodus forsteri. Taxonomy (NCBI): domain Eukaryota; kingdom Metazoa; phylum Chordata; order Ceratodontiformes; family Ceratodontidae; genus Neoceratodus; species Neoceratodus forsteri. Next base: position 1,159,797,171 of record CM057458.1, read on the forward strand.
TTAAAATCTACATTTAATGATGTAAGAAGCCACCAGTTCTCAATATTGCCATGGTCACCAGATTTATACAGAAAAAACAATAATCCTTCATGCATCTGTAACGGCAAATAATTCTCCATCAAAAAAAAATTATACAAAGACAAAAACATAGTGGGCATTGATCTCCATAAGGTTTTGTAAATTTCACCCGGCAACCCATCTGACCCAGGAGATACATTTTTATTCAAAGATAATATAACATTTTCTAATTCTACCAAGGTAAGTTTCCCAATTAATACCTTTTGCCAACTTGATGAAAGCTGTGGAAGGTTTGCTGCACTAAACAAATGTGGTAGAAATTCAAAATCCTCAGTTTGTTCTCCAAATTTATGTTTGGTATAATCATCAAGGATATTCATTATATTAATATTGTCATAAACTTTTACTCCAGAAGAGGTATCTAAATATTCAAATACACGTTTCCCAATATGGTCTTCACATGCAATAAAGGAATTAACAAATGCAATTTTCCCCCTGTGTTCCAAACGTCTGCTCTTTATCTAAAGAAGAAATTTTATTGTACTGATATTCACTCATTAAACATTTAGTTTTTGCAATCTCCTTGGTCAGACCACCTTCACCTTCTTCTTGTCGAGATAGTAAAGAACACAATAAGTGTCTATGTCTATTATATTCCTCCAACTTGGGTTTAACTTGTTTTTTACCTAAAGCTTGAAAATACCCAGTCAAACAACATTTAAAATCTTCCCACCATTCTGCAATATTGTCATATAAATCAATTGTTGTAAATTTGTCCTGTATAATAATTTTTAGATCACTATCAGTATCTGGTATTGTTAACAAAGAAGAGTTTATCCGCTATACCTCAGGACCTCTTTTTCGTCTGGGGGGATTTTCAATACCAAGTCCTATCAGAGAGTGGTCAGAAATTTCCATTGGTGTATTCATTACTTTATGAATCACTAGAGATGTATGTATAAAGATAAAATCAATCCTTGAATTTAAAAGCCCTTTTGAAAATGTAGGTCTTGCTTTTAAGCCATTTTGAACATGTGCGTCTACCAAATTTGCTTGGGTAAGAACTGTTTTTAAAAAAACTTTATTGCAATATTGTTTTCCTGATTCTGTTCTTTGATGTAAATTTATATTGAAATCCCCACAAAACAAAATCTGGTGGCTTGTGTACAAATAAGATTGTATTTTTTTTAAACAACGCTATTCTCAGTGCCTTCGTCTGAGGACCATAAAAGGAGATCAACTGACACTGTAAACCATGAGGAACCACATCTAACAAAAAAAAGTCTCCCTGGATCGACATCTATTGATCTTAAAACCTGAACATCTGAGGTCAAAAAGCAAAACCCAATCCCACTGCAAGTGTCCTCTCCCATTGACCAATAGGAGAGGCCCCATGGCCAGTCTTTTGTTGCTTACGCTACCTCACTCAAACTATGTAATCTCGTATCCTGTAATAGATAAACATCACATTTCAACAGGGGTAAAATGCCAAAGGTTGTGAGATGTTTAACTGAAGATTTTATACTATTTACATTTAAACTTGCAATATGTATAGAAGATAGTTCAGGAAGGGGGTTTCATAATTTTCCCACTAGATCTTGTAATACTTTTTTTGTTTCTAAACCTTGTACTTTTCTCAGTGGAAGTTGCGCACATGATGACTGAACATCCTCACTCTCTTGACTACCTTCGGTATCTAACAAGGGACTTTCTTGTTCCATTTGGTCTCCCCATGTAGAAAGCAGGTTAAATCTATTGGTTAATGGTAAAGGAGATAAGGACACTAATTCACATGGTAAAAGTGACTTTCCTTGTTCCTGTGCATCAGAAACCTGGGTCAAATTCTCTACACGAGATACTAGAAGGAGTTCTTGGTTTTGTACACCTGAAGACGAAGAGGGTAGAAATCCTCTATTCTCTCTTACCTGGGAACCAAGTGGAGTCACAAAGGGGGTTTCTCTTTCACTGGTATCAATCATGTCTTGGGGAGCGAGAGACACTGCCATAGCTTCCAGTTCAGTATTATTAACCTCTAATGAGGTCCCAACCCCTAAATGCCTCAAAATAACTCTCTAACTTCTTGTACCCCCTCCCCTACCTCTACCTCATCTTCTACCTTTGTCTAAGCTTCCAAGCTCAAATTCTTGAGAAGGAAAGGATTTCCTAGCCTGATACAAAAAATACTCTTGGTCAGATAATGAATCAGTATCATGTGTAGCCCAAGGGCAATTGGTGTGAGAGTGACCTTGATCCCCACACAAATGGCAAACAGAAGGTGCAACACAGTGGGCCGCAGTATGACCCAACATCCCACACTGAAAGCATTTCACTTGGTCACATGCAGTATTCAAATGTTGTAAAGACCCACATCTGTAACAGCTCTTAGACTGATCTGCATAAAAAACTATTACCCTGCCTCGGCCCAAAAAAATGAACTTGGTAGGTGTTGTATGCCTTCCTCAGTCTGATGTAATTGCTCCCTTATTGTCCACCCCCCCAGTCCAAAACCCATTGTCATCTATTATTGGTCTTGGATGATCATACACCGAACACCTTTTTTCCAACCAAAATATAATGTTAGCCACATTTACACCCTCATTACGAAAAAGGACAGTCACAGTTTTAATAGTTGGCTTAGTAATCAGTATAGCCAAAAAGTCTTTCCAAACCTCAGTGTCCTTAACTTCATAATACTTCCTCCAGAATTTATCCAGTGATTTCATAGTTACAAAGCTGATATCATAAGAATGTTCACCAGGGGGATAGATAAAGGCATATACTTCAGAAGGTGAAAATCTGAAAGAATCCACTAGCAGAGTTTTCCCGACCCAGATCCTGTCTGGAACCACTGGGGCTTTACCCCTATAGTGAAGTCTGACCAAAAAATGGCATTTAGCCACTTCTGCTGGCTTACAAAACAAGCCTGCATAAATTTTAGGCCCAGAATCAGTTCTAGTAAAAGGATCCCCATTTACTTGATTCTTATCAGTAATCTTTCCCATATTTGATTCACCTTCACTGTGCAGACTTTCAGAAGGTGAATTAATAGATTGTAAATCCATTTCAGAGCAAAATGGAGCTGAATTATTATGTTGTAAAACTCTATCAATACCAACACGCTGAATGCCCAACTCACCTGCTTGCCCTTGAAGATGTGCAGTCGCAGAAGATTTGGACAGAGTTAACTCGCTGACAGGAGGATCAAGAACACAAGGAACCAACTCAGCCACCTCAGCACTAGACCCAGATGAGTCATCTAAAGCAGGGGAACCAGGCAAAGGGATTTGTGGATCCTAAATCCAGTGACCTCCCTCCCAAAGCCATTCTGCTTGTTGTAAAGCTGCTCCGGGGGACCAATCCGGTAATATATAAACTTTTTCTGCTATGACCACTGGCATAGTGGTTAGCTCATTAACTGATTTTCTTTAAATAAAGAAGAAGACAGTCTTTTACTTGTATCTTGAGTAGGGCTAGCCGCAGAACATTTTCTTTTGTTGCTTTCAGCTTCCAATTTCTGTCTACAGGTATGAAAATCCTGTTCTGCCAGGTTTATCAAGTCTAATAACTGTGTTTTCCTTTTATCCAGCTCACTTTGTAATTGTTGTTCTGCAAGGGTTTCAGTTTCCATCACTTCTGTAGAAATAGTTGATTCCAAATCCAATACTTGATCCCGGTTTGATACAGACTTGCTTTCTCTTCCAGATATAGAAGGCTCTTCCATGAACTCAGGAGCTCCAAAATCACATCCACTCTCCTTCACAACCTCCTCCAAACTGAGTCCTCCATCCCTGCAGACAGACTGACAGTGCCAACTGCTTACAGAGTAGGGGAATTTCCCCAGTGTCCTGACCAACTTTCTCCCATTCACTAAAAATACCACCGACAGCTTAATCTGGTTCAATTTCAGTTGCTTACCATCTGTATCGTCTCTTCCCCCAGTCACCCCTAAAAAAGGGACTTCTAGGCCTAATGGGCTTACCGGGTCAACAAAATTACATATATATATATATATATATATATATTGAGAGAGAGAGAGAGAGATTCATTGTTCCACAATGACAAAAGCAAGGAAATTCGCTGTTAGGGTTGAAAGTCCCTTTGCATCCCCCACCCCACCCCCCAAACTGGCATTAGGGTGTGCTTTGGAGTCATCGGTCCTAACTCTCACCCATGCCATGTGGAAACAAGCTGAGGTGGTGAAATATAGGAGAATGGCATGAGAGTTGAGACTGACAACCCCAATGCACACCCTGATGCCAGTGTGGGGGTGTAAGGGGCGCTTTAAACCCTAACATCGAATTTCCTTGCTTTTGTCACTGTGGAATAACCCTAACTGATGCATTAAACAGAGTTTTTTGCCATAAATGTCCCTTCTTTTTGAGAATGGGGCTATAAATAGTGAATGGAATGTGGTGGTGGGAGCACAGGCCTTGGCCCTGTGCTCCCACCATGTGATTTTTTGTCACATAGTAATGGTAAGTGCAACACAAACACAAGTGCAAACAGTTACATTGGACACAAACAGAAATGGTAACGCAAATGATAATAGAAATGCAAGCTCAAAGTGACGCCAAAGTGAACAGTGACACAAACACAAGCACATACGGAAACACAAGTGGTAATGTGCACATTGACGGTATTGCAATTGGAAATCCAAACAGTAACAGTAACCACAACAATAACGCCAAAGGAAACAGAAAGGCAAATGGTTATGGTAAGAGCAACAATAATGCCAAAGGAAACAGAAATGCAAACGCAAACACAAGCGCATATGGAAACGCAAACTGTAACCTGCACAGTCATGGTAGCACAATTGGAAATGCAAATGGTAACAGTAACAGCAACAATAATTCCAAAGGAAACAGAAATGCAAATGGAAACACAAGTGCACATGGAAATGAAAACCGTAACATGCACAGTCATGGTGCCGCAATTGGAAATGCAAATGGTGACGGTAACAGCAACAGTGATGCAAAACAAAAGAGAAACGCAAACGGAAGGGCAGACGCAAATGCAAATGGTAATGTGAACGGTGACACAAATCGGAATGCAAACACGAAGAGTAGTGGAAACATGTATGGTAACAGTTCAGCAAATGCAACCGGAAAGAAAAATGCAAAGTGAAACGCACACGGTGGCATACACGGGAATGCAAATGCAAATGGGTATGGAAATGCAAGTGGGAATGCTAACTGTAACAGTAACAGTAACAGAAGCATACGCCCTGTTTTTGCCCAACAGCTGCATAGAGAAACACAGTGAATACAAAGAATGTATGCATAGTAATGGGCCTCAGAGAAGAAAATGAGCACTTGGAATACGAAATTGCTTACATCTCAGGAACTGTATGACATAGAAAAAAAATTTAAATTTCATATGATTCATGACTTTCCTGGCTAGTTTTGTACTTAGTCTCTTAGTGGAAGGCTAGCCATTTTTCTGACATAAAGTCCGAGATCTTGCACCATTTCCGAGATACGGGCCCCGAAAGGTGCGGCGGACGCCGCAATGTTAGTCTATGGGGAAAAGTGTTAACTTTGGAGCACCATACCTTTACATCCATGCAATATTTTGTCACCAAATTATCTAAAGGCACATCTGTGGGGTGTTTACTTTCTTCCCCCAAAATTTCAGCCCAAAAGTCCAAACCAGTGTTTTGCAGCAGGGCGGCAAAGAATTCCTGTTATTTTGCCACTAGTGTCAAATAGCAGTGTCGCAAAACATGGCACTTTTGCAAAACAAAAACACAAAAGTGTCGCAGGCTCAACACTACTTTGCGACACTACTTTTTCCAAAAATTTCAAAAACATATTTTTGGGGTGTTTAACCCAAAAATAAAGACATGACTAGCATCCTCAGGGCTTAACTAGGTAAACACAAACATAATTATGTCCTTAGAGGGTCCCAATTTTAAATGCCAAGCATTTCTGTGATCAGTAACTGAAAAACAAATGACGTATTTGCGACACTACTAGGGTCATGTGCGGCACTAAAATCTGCATTTGTGACACTGTCAAACTTTTTCTTAACTTTTCTCATTGACTATAATGGGAAACCTGTTTTTTGAATAACTTTTGAACCGTTCAATATTTTTTCATGAAATCTTCCAAAGGCACATCGAGGACCCTGGCCACACATTCCCTGATGTTTTCAGACCACTCATGCAAACTGTGTGACCTGTTGGTGTGAGCAAAGAATGCACAAAAAAAGGTAAATGCACCCCAGAATGTCGCTTAATAACTCTGCGGTAGTATATCTGACTAGTATGAAAGTTGGCAGATCCCAGGATCTATGTTTAGGCTCTGTGTCTGCCACATTTCAGGCAAATCCATTGAATGGTGGCAAAGTTATGAAGGTGCAAAATTTCACCATTTAACCTTAAATGTGGTACTCAACCATAACTATGGTAGCACTACTGTGCTACCATAATATAAATAGAATAATAGATAGGTTCTGGTGTATTACAAGGTAGTAATTCCATCAAGAGGTTCTGGGGACACAGAAAACCTCGAGAGCGAAGCTTGAGAGGTTTCAAGTATCCCCAGAACCTCTCGATGGAATTACTACCTTGTTATGCCAGAACCTATTTGTTATTTTTTTAATATATGGATATGAGCTGAATTGACCCACTTTGGTTTGAACAGTGGAGTCAGTCAGTCCATGTGCATGCTGGCAGGGTTCCCCAGTACTATGCAGATGAGCAGGTGCTGTAGGCTTCATTTAGCCCTGCTTTTTTTTTTAAACTGTTTGTCAGTGGTGATATTGGGTGAGCAGAGGAACCATGGACAGAGTCAAATTGTTCGTAATGAAAAACATTTTTCTACAGTAAAGAAAAATGGTTGCTGCTCCTGACCATTCGCTCACTAAGCGAGCGAGCAAGCCGCCATGCTTTTGGACTCATGCCCGCCCACAGAGCAAAAGCAGCCAATCAGAAGGCATGCTTTCTAAGATGGCAGGGATAGACTTGTGCATGCGCTCTTCAGCTTTCTTGATAACACTATCGTTCGGGTGCCAAATGCTACTATTGTGGCACCAGAACAATAGTATCATCAGTTAGGAACAGTAGTATTATCACACCAGAAGTGATGGTATTACAAGAATTTTTTTGTATGCTTTTCAACTCTATTATTTCAACAATCCATATATTAAATATACATTATAGTGGCGCGGTCGCACAACTATGGTTAGGGTTCAGTTCTCACTTCTATGTTAAACTCAAACTTTTGCATGTTAATAACTTTGGAACCATTCAATGAATTTGCCTGAAATTTGGTATGCAAGGTGAGGCCTGGTAGATCTCTTGAACTGCCAAATTGCTTTCCAGTCAGACCTACGGTCTTTGCATACGAAAAAGCTGAAAAATGCGAAATTATCCATTTTTGGGGGCAGCTTTTGGAATTTTTGACATGGCTTTGTATGGCCATTGTGTGGTGTGCTGCTCTGCAAGATGGATGGTTTGAAAGAGCTTTGGTGGCCGAACATGCCGCTTTTCATTTGGTGAAAAAATATTAAGGCATTCAAACGTTATGTCACTTTTAAGTTCCCATTGTAAGTCAATGGGAAAATTTATATGTATGTTTTGTGAATAAAGAAAGGGGTTCTGGCCATCTCGTCCCACCTGGTGATCAAAGAATTTGTAGCCTATTGGTTCAAGAATCTTTGTCCCTGAGAATTAAAAAAAAATTTTGATTGTGAGGTCTGCCATTTTGTTTTTAAATTTCCAATCGGAAAAACACAAATATCTAAGCTCAGGGGTCACTTTTGAAGTAAAACTTGGATGGGTTTTATTCAGGGGACTTCAATCTATCAAGCCATGCCTTTGGTTTCATCCAAATCAGTCAAAAATAGAGTTATGGGCTTTTACAATCTTAATTTGTGGCTCGCTAACAATCTTTGATTGCGAGCCTGCAAATTGTTTGATCGCGAGATTCTTTGATCGCGATCATGCATCACGAGCGAGGGATGAGATGGCCAGATTTAAAAATCTATTTTCTCAGCCCAGGGGTGACCTAGGAAGTTAAATGAGGGTAAATTTTGCTCAGGGGGCTTCGTTCTGCCCAATCTGAATAAAATAAATCATGTTTCCAATATCACTGGTAGTTTAGAGGCCCCCCAAATCTGTATAAAAAAATAATGTTCTGCATTTCCCTGGTAGTCTAGCGGCCCCCCATGTGCATTTAAGAAATAATGTTGTCCGTATCCCTGGTAGTCTAGCGTCCCCCAGTGTGTATTTAATTAAATAATGCTTTGTATATCCCTGGTAGTCTAGCAGTTCCCCCCGATCTGTATAAAATTAATATTGTTGTCCATATCCCTTGTAGTCTAGCACCCCCCAATCATTATAAAATACATTATGATCTCCAATTCCCTGGTAGTCTAGAGATCCCCCAATGTGTATTTGATGAATAATGCTTTGTATATCCCTGGTAGTCTAGCAGTCCCCCCGATCTGTATAAAATTAATATTGTTGTCCATATCCCTGGTAGTCTAGCAGCCCCCCCAATCATCATAAAATACATTACAGTCTCAATTCCCTTAGTCTAGTGGCCCCCACCCAGATAGCCATGCTCACCCAGCACCCCCAAACCCTTTTCTAGTTACAACACTAATGCAAAGAGGTGCTCCTTTGCATTATTAGTGCTGCTACTACACACAGTCAACAGCTGGCGGCGGAGGTGAGTGGTGGCTGTGCCAGTCGCCAGCTGGGGAAGGTGGGGGTGCTGGGTGGCTGGACAACTGGGTAGGGGGCCACTAGGCTACCAGGGAATTGAAGATCGTAATGTATTTTATGATGATGATTAACATTTATAGGACATACCATCAACATGACCCCAACGCACACCCCAATGCCCATTGGTTGGGGCAGGGTGGGGTTCAATGGGTGGGAACCCTAATTACAAATTTCCTGCCTTTGTCACTTAGAAGAACCCTAACTGATGAATAAATGAAGTTTTTTTGCATAGAATATATATATATATATATATATATATATATATATATATATACATATGAAACTCATTTAATGCACCAAGTTAAAGATTAGTGACAAAAGCGATGAATTTGATGTTAGGGTGGAAAGCCCTTGATTTGCACTTCCACCGCACCCCCAAACTGGCATTGGGGTGTGTGTTAGTCATCGGTCCTAACTCTCACCCCATTCCATGTGTAAAGAAGCTGAGGTGGTGAAGTATAGAAGAATGGGGTGAGAGTTGGGGGGCTTTCAACCCTAACATCGAATTTCCTCACTTTTGTCACTGTGGAACAAGTCTAACTGATGCATTAAATGGAGATTTTTGCCATGAATTTCCCTTCTTTTTGAGAATGAGGGCTATAAATAGTGAATGGAATGTGGTGGTGGGAGCACGTGACCTTCAGACCCCATGCTCCCACCACATAATTTTTTGTCACATAGTAATGGTAAATGCAACACAAATGCAAGTGTAAATGGTTATGCACAATGTGACACAAATGGAAATGGTAACGCAAACGGTAATAGAAATGCAAGCGCAAAGTGATGCCAAAGCAAACAGTGATGCAAATGGAAATGCAAACACAAGCGCGTACAGTAACGCAAGTGGCAACGTTCATGGTCACAGTACCATAATTGAAAAAACAAACGGCAATGGTAAAAGCAACAATAACACCAAAGGAAACAGAAACACAAATGCAATCACGTACAGAAATGCAAACTGTAACTCGGGTGGTCACGGTACCGCAGTTGGAAACGCAAATGGTAACGGTAACAGCAACAATGATGCAAATGAAAGAGAAACGCAAATGGAAGGGCAGACGCAAATGCAAATGGTAATGTGCATGATGACACAAATCGGAATGCAAACACAAGGAGTAGTGGAAACGCAAATGGTAAAAATTACACAAACGTAACTGCAAAGAAAAACGCAAAGCGAAACACACACAGTGGCGTACATTGGAACGCTAATGCAAATGGATACTGAAATGCAACTGGGAATGCTAACTGTAACAGTAATGGAAGCACGCATCCTGTTTTTGCCCAACAGCTACATAGAGAAACACAGTGATTACAAAGAAAGTATGCATAGTAATGGGCCTCGGAGCAGAAGATGAGCACTTGGAATACAAAATTGCTTACATCTCAGGAACAGTAATTTTATATGATTCATGACTTTCCTGGCTAGTTTTGCACTTAGCACCTTGAGAGGGGGCTAAGCATTTTTCTGACGAAAAGTCTGTATCTTGCACCGTTTCCGAGATACGAGCCCAGAAAAGCATGACAGATGCCGCAATGTTAGTCTATGGGGAAAAGCGTCACCTTCAGAGCATTGTAACTTTGCGTCCGTGCAATATTTTGTCACCAAACTACCGAAAGACACATCTGTGGGATGTTTGCTTTCATTCCTCCAAATGTCAGCCCAAAAGTTCTAACCAGTCTTTTGAAACAGGGTGGCAAAACATTCCTGTTATTTTGCCCATAGTGTTGAATAGTGTCGCAAAACATGACACTTTGCAAAAAAAAAAAAAATAAAAGGGTTCAACACTACTTTGCCACATTACTTTTTCCAAAAATTTCAAAAATGTATTTCTGGGGTGTTTAACCCCAAAATAAAGACATGCCTAGCATCCTCAGGGCTCGACTAGGTAAACACAAAAAGAATTGTGTCCCTAGAGGGTCCCAGTTTTAAATGCCAAGCATTTCTGTGATCAGTAACAAAAAAAAAATAGTGGATTTGCGATACTACTGGGGTCATTTGTAAAACTAAAATCTGCATTTGCGACACTGTCAAACTTTTTGTTAACTTTTCCAATTGACTATAATGGGAAGCTTGTTTTTTGAATAACTTTTGAACCGTTCAATATTTTTTCATGAAATCTTCAAAAGGCACATCGGGGACCCCTGTTGCATGATCCCTGAAGTTTTTGGACTGATTGCCCAAACTGTGCGGCTCATACACGAAAGAAGAATGCACAAAAATGTAATGCACTCAGAATGCTGCTTAATAACTCTGAGTGTATATATCTGATTGGTATAAAAGTTGGCAGAAACTAAGATCTGGTGTTGTTGCTTCAGTCCGAATTACTGTAAAATCTGTTGAAAGGTGAAAGATTAAGGTGCAATTTCACCATTTAACCTTAAATGGGGTAGTCAATCCTAACTATGGTAGCACTACCGTGCTACCATTATATATATAATATGGTAGCACGGTAGTCCTACCAAAGTTAGGGTTGAGTACCCCTTTTAATGTTAAATGGTGAAACTTTGCACCTTAATAGCTTTGCCACTGTTTAACAGATTTGCCTGAAATTTGGCAGGCATGGGGTATAACCATAGATCTTGGGATCCGCCAACTTTTGTACCAGTCAGGATATATTACTGTGGAGTTATTAAGCAACATCCGTGTCCACATTTACATTTTTTTGCACATTATTTGCTCACGCCTACAGGTCACACAGTTTACATGACTGGTCTGAAAACTTCAGGAAACATGCGGCCAGGGTGCCCAATGTGCCTTTTGAAAATTCCATGAAAAAATATTGAACGGTTCAAATGTTATTCAAAAAACAATTTCCCATTATAAGTTAATGGGAAAAGTTAACAAAAAGTTTGACAGTGTCACAAATGCACTTTTTAGTGTTGCAAATGACCCCTGTAGTGTCATGAGTCAGCCATTGTTTTTTCAATTACTGGTCACAGAAATGCTTGACATTTAAATTTGGGACCCTCTAGGGACACAATTATTTTTGCATTCACCTTGTCGGACCCTGAGGATGCTAGCCATGTCTTTATTTTGGGGTTAAACACCCCAGAAATATGTTTTTCACATTTCTGGGAAAAGTAGTGTCACAAAGTAATGTTGCACTTGTGACACTTTCGCAAATTTGTGCGCAAGCTTTCACAAATCACAACACTACTTTTCCAGGCTATGGCAAAATGACAGGAATTTTTTGCCAAACTGCTGCAAAAGAACAGTTTGGTCTTTTGGGCTGAAATTTGGATAGAAGGCAGCCAACATCTCCCAGATGTGCCTTTTGGTGGTTTGGTGAAAAAATATTGCATGGATACAAAGTTATGGTACTCCCAAATTGACATTTTTTTCCTATAGACTAACATGGTGGCATACACCTCTCCTTTCAGGGCTCGTATCTCAGAAATAGTGCCAGATACGGAATTTTCATTGTGAACATGCAGCAGAAACCTAGCCAGGAAAGTCATGAATCATGTGAAATTCAAATTTTTTTTCTACGTCTTACGGTTACTGAAATATTAACATTTTAGTATTTCAACTGTTTGTTTTCTGCTCCGAGGCACATTATTATGCATACATTCCTCGTTTTCACTGTCTTTCTCAGTGGAGCTTTTGGGGAACAATACAGTATGCACTCCACTTACTGTTACATGTAGGCTTTACACTTGTGTTTCCATGCCCATTTGCATTACCATTACTGTGTACACTACCATCTACATTACGTTTGCATTTCCGTTTGTGTTACTGTTACCATTTGTGTCTCCACTACTGTTTGTGCTTGTCTTTTGCTTAGCATCACCATGCACATTACCATTTCTGTTGGTGGCCGCCCTTCTGTTTTCATTTGCATTTGTCTTTCGTTTTGTGTCATCGTTGTTCTTACCATTACCATTTGCACTTCCAATTGTGTTCCAGTGCCTGTGTGCATTACGGTTTGTGTTTCCTTACGCACTTATGTTTGCATTTGCATTTCTGTTTTCTTTGCCATTATTGTTGCTGTTACCATTGCCATTTGCATTTACAATTGCGGTACCGTCACCGTGCACGCTACGGTTTGCATTTCCTTATGCACTTGTGTTTGAGTTTCCATTTCTGTTTCCTTTCACGTTATTGTTGCTGTTACACTTATTTGCAATTACAATAGTGGTACCATTACCGTGCACATTACCAGTTGCATTTACGGATGCGCTTGCATCTCCATTTGTGTCACTGTTCACTTTGGTGTCACTTTGCACCTGCATCTCTATTAATGCTTGCTTTACAATTTACGTTTGTGTCACAATGTGCATAACTGTTACTGTTTGCATTTGTGTTACTGTTACCATTACTATGTCACAAAAAAATCACTTGATGGGAGCGTTCTATTCACTATTTTAGTCCTCATTTTCAAAAAGAAAGGAAATTAGATGCAAAAAACTCCATTTAATGCATCAGTTAGGGTTGTTCCTCAGTGACAAAAGTGAGGACATTCTGTGTTAGAGCTGAAAGCCCTCCTTGCACCCCCCAGCCCACCACCCCATTCGCCAATGGGGTGTGCACTGGGGACATTGGTCCTAACTCTCACCCCATTCTCCTATACCTCAGCTTGTTTACACATGTGATGGAGTGAGAGTTAGGGCTGATAACCCCAATGCATACCCTGTTGGCAGTTGGGATGATGGGCTACGGGTAAGCAGGGCTTTCAACCCTAACACCAAATTTCCTTGTTTGTCATTAGAAACAACCCTAACTGATGCATTAAATGGATTTTTGTCTCTAATATATATATATATATATATATATATATATGTATGTATATATATATTCATGGCAAAAAAAACTCTGTTTAATGCATCAATTAGGGTTGTTCCAGAGTGACAAAAGTGAGGAATTTGGTGTTAGGGTTGAAAACCCTAACTCTGCATTCCCCCAACCCCCAAGCTCCACACACACATGCATGCATGCATGCACACACAAACATACACACACACACACACACACACACACACACACACAGATATGCAAGTAGGGGGCAAGACCAAGGTAACACGACCAATCACAGACAACCAGCAGCAGATGACAGAAATAACATACAACTATCTAAATGTACCACAAGACACATCCATCATCATGGGCCAGCAAGCACAGAAGTTCTGCAGCCGTCCAATTGATGTTGTTGTATACATGCATACTGACCATCAGTTGTTGCTGTATCACATGATACATTTCTTTAATATCTAATAGATTTATTATGTATTCTGAATGCCAGTGTGGTCATAATCATCACTTTAGTAACATGCCAATATCTGGCAATGGTCTTAAACAACTTTGTTGACTGTCAATGCCTCCTGACATTACCCCCCAATAAGACAATAATGTGTCAGTAAACTATTCTCTGCACAGTACAGCTGTACCATCATCTTACATTGTAAATTTGAAGATCTGTGTGGAACTGTCTGACCCGATAACTCAAATGGTCACAGTACACAATACACAATAGCTGAGTTGTGGAAAGTTTGTCATTTAAAGCAGCAAAGTGTGTTCCTCCAGTATTTGATATATTGCTCCTGGAATCATATTCAAAGCACCCTTGTTCACATGTTTGTCTTCATCATTATGTAGAATCACAGATCACTGTTGCATAGTTTAATGTGTCTAAGTACCCACTGATCTTACCATGCCATAAGAAAAAATTGGATCACTACAGTATTATCTAGTAAGTCATTCTCCACTATTATTTTAACCTTCACTGCTGTATACGGGACTGTGTGACCCAAACTATTCCATGGTACCAGTTCACTCTCTTTGCCTTGCTGTGACTTTGTAAGTGCAAATGGATATTTCTGTTTGTATACACATTCCTACGTATGTAGTGACAGTGGCAGCGAAACACAGCATGGTACCACCTCTGTACCTATGAATGGATAATATTAGACACCATTTACACCAGCCTTTCATGTGTGTAAATGCCTCCTAATGTTTCCCTAACAGTAGCAAATAATGTATCTGAATACGATAACAAACACTGTGCTGCTTCAGTGTAATGTAATGCTAAAGAGCTGAAAAGGCATGTGGAACTGTAGCTCACAAACTGTTAAATATCATCATGTCCCATGGTTCACATAATTATACAAAGCATTTCACATATTTGCAATAATATACAATTATCATAGGGTTGGAACATCATGCATCATTTGTAGTACTGTTAGTTCTGTTTGTGATTCTGCATGTGGCAGATAAAAAAATATTAATTTTGCATACTATATTTAATCGCTGTTAACAGAACTGACATACAACTATTGAGCACTGCATGTATTAATACATTTGTGACCAGAAATAATTGTTCATGCAACATGTGTGTGTCAATGTGACCAAGCCCATCTTGATTTGAACAAGTGTACATTGGACAGTACATGCAACTGAAAGGGTCCCATACAGTACTGTGATTCTTTTTCTGCCTATGTCCACATTAGACAACAAATCATGTTATACATGACTTGTTCTATGCTGATACCTTCTGATATTATCACAGCATTATGAAACAATCTATATCATAGGAATTATGTGTACAGTACTATTGTTCTGACATGTGACACTGAAAGATGTGCACAACACACTGTACACCCATGGCTATTCAACTGCTATAGTTGTTGGCCCATGATGATTGATGTGTCTTGTAGTACGTTTAGACAGTTGTATGTTATTTCTGTCACCTGCTGCTGGTTGTCTGTGATTGGTCGTGTTGCCTTGGTCCTGCTCCCTACTTGCATATGTGTGTGTGTGTGTGTGTGTGTGTGTGTGTGTGTGTGTGTGTGGCACTGGGGGGTAGGGGGAATGCAGAGTTAGCGCTTTCAACCCTAACACCAAATTTCCTCACTTTTGTCACTGTGGAACAACCCTAACTGATACATTAAACTGAGTTTTTTTTTGCCATGAATTTCCTGTCTTTTGAGAAATCATTATATCATATTGTATTGTATATGTTGTTCAGAACATGCCTCCCTTTTTTCACCACAGCCTCACCAAGATATAGATATCTTTGTCAGAATATGTACTTGTCTTAAAGTAGTCATGCAGCAATAGGTCACGTACTACACTTTTAACATGAAAATGAAATGATAAAGTAATGGAATAGCAGATTAATATGTATGCTACATGGACCAATAGCACATGTAGTGTGCTAGGTAGAAAATCTTCACAGGTGAATGTCTTGCACTTTGTTTCTATGTATCACTATACCAACATCAATATACATATTATCACTGTAACTTAATACATAATAAAAGATACAACACAGGTAAGGCTTAAAAACAGATTAATTGCCCAAATAAAAATTGTAAAAAAGGCTGAATTAAAATTCCAAATGGTGCACAAAATCAGTCTCACCAAAGAATCATAAAAACGTATTGCACCAAATTTTAAAATACATGTAAAACAGTATGACAGGTACTACAAGAGTAAAATGTCACAGTATCACACAGCACATGAACACAGCTATGACAGTACTCTCTATACACTGCTTACATGTATCAAACAGTTTATTTATTTATTTTATTTATTTTTATTTAGTTTTTGTTGACCGGGTAAATGCACTAGACAAATCCTGCCTATTTTCAGGCATGACCCGGGGGAGGGGGATACAGATGAATGCCAATTGACCTTGAATCAGATTAAGCTGTTGGTGGTATTTTTATTGAATGAGGGAAATTTGGTCAGGACACCGGGGAAATTCCTCTACTCTTTTTGATAAGTGCCATGGGATCTTTAACATTCACCTGAACTACCATCAATCCAGGCAGATGGGACCTTGGTTTAACATCTCATCTGAAAGATGGCACCTCGAAGTGCAGTACCCCTCTCATGCTGCACTACAGAGTCAGTACTGGGATATTAACCCAAGTGCCACATGTGGGAACTGAACCCACAGCCATCTGATCTCCAGGCCTCAGAGGCGAGTGTGCTACCTACTGAGCCACTGACACTGCCAATTAAAAGTTGTAAAAAAGGCTGAATTAAAATTCCAATTCCAATATAAAGTTATGATGTTATTGTCATTGAGTGACTGATAGTGTGAATGCTCCTTGGGTGGGTGAAAAAAACAGATGCCAACTCTTAAAATAATAGCAGCACAAACACATAATGCTCTCTAAGAAAAGATACATCTGAAAGTTATTTTAAAACATTTAATTGTTTATATTTATGTGTAGACATACATATATATATATATATATACACACACACACACACACACACACACACATACATATACATGAAATACATATAGCTATATGGGTGCATTTGGAAAATTCCCACCTGACCCCTCAATAAAGGCAATCAAGAAATATTATCAGGAACATAAAAATTCACTCATTATCTGTGATAGTGTCTGATATACAATAGTGTACTATTCTATACATACATTAAATTAACTTACCACACAAAACAAAATCAAATAGCATATGTCAACAGGAACTATATACATCAGTGAAAATGATCAAAGCTATAATCAACATTAATAATAAACTAATGAAGTATCGACATCACTAATATATTGTACTTACGAAAAAAAATGTTTCACAGAATGCTATGAATATAACATTAAATAATCTCTTAATCAGAAAATGTAACATCTTGATAATAAACAAATATCTACTACAACGCTCTACTTTGCTATCAGTGAAGACTATATGAAATTATTACAAACTAGAGAAGCGCAACTAAATATCTATGTTATACTAATAAATACATTAACAATGACTTTAAATGCTTCTGAATCAAATATTGTAAAACAGTCAAATATTAAACATTGTGTAAAACATTCACTTACATAGCAATTAACAAAACTACTTAAAACCTAACATTACTAACTGTTATTAAATAATGCATTAATAATCATATATACATATGTACAACACAGATGTACGGCAAGAAAACAGGGATAGCACTACACTGTTGAGGCACAATATGGTGGTATTAACTGAAGACACAAACGGGCAATGAAAAGGAACACAAGCCATGCCTGATGATACTCAGCATGTCACAGAGTGATGTGTACTTCAGAGTATTGTACTCTTAAATACACGTCAGCAGATCATGTAAAAAAACAATACTGCTGACACAGAACTGGTACAAACAACAGGTAATATTTTACTCATAAAAGATTCAAATAATGTCATGATCCAGACAAGTCTTTAAAAAGACATATGTTACAAAGTTTTGTTTATGCACATGGACAAGTATTGTGCCTTACTAGAGGCACACAGTTGTCAAGAGTGTGAACTAGTATTTGTTATGTCTGCATACAACATACTCATAAGAATAGACAATGACAGAAGAGGACAACCAGATAGGAATATCTCTTTTGACATTTCAAAGTCTTCCTTTGGCATGTAAGTGTGGTTTCTCTAGTGACTATGAAGACAGTTGGTGCTGATTGAAGACCACTAAAACTATTTTCATTGTGTCACTGATCAACACAACAATCTTATAAGTCACATTGAGTAAAATATGCATGTAAACCATGTGATATGTTACCAGTGTAATCATGAACACACATTTGCATGAAATAAAATGCTAATGTACCAGAACTCATCCTGTTACAAAATGGACACCAAGGTATGTCACATGTTGTGTGATTATTCCTCTGATGCATGAAGACTAGTAATTCTTCAATATCAGCATGTATGCATTTTTTAAGTGTCATAGTAGACTCTGTTTGAAAGTGCTTGTTGAGGCATTACATTCAACCCAGCCAGTTCTGTACCTCAACAAACAAGTGTAATGTACAGAATGTACAGACTGGCCATCGTGGTAGATCACAGCCTGAGTATCAAACATTGCTTGGTTAAATACAATTCTACCAGCTGTGAAATATGTGATAGGTGTGTGAACTCTGAGCCCATTAGAGTCAAATCTATGCAATACAAGCATAAGATATTGAGATGAAGTCCTGAGATGTATGGACTGAGTACATGTACCTCCACACCTTACACACAAGTGACCACTTTCAGCATTGGTAAACAGCTGTCAGAACTTGACACTTTGAGTCTGAGGCACAAACAGAGAAACCCAAAGCATGTCTTCAGTGGTTTCTCACTCTGAATGACAACATGACACACATACATATCTGGTTGCATATGACACAGTGGAGTACTGATGCATTGGAATCCCCTCTTCATCCAAGCTGTTTATTATGGCCTTCATAAACTCACTGGCATCTTGCTGCATGTCAGCAGCAAATGTACTGCATCCATCATATGTACCTAAGACCTGCCGTAGAGGTGTCAGTGACTGCACATTGTTAGACTGATCAGAAGTCATGTTGGCAACTTCCTTCAGTGCCTTTGATATGCGAGTGTCTTGTGAAGCTGATATTGCCTGCACAAAGTGTGGCATTTGGAGAAAAGCTTGCATAGATGAATTAGCATAGCAGTTTACACTAGTACTGTTATCAAACACTGGGACAACAGCCATATCTAATGACTTCTGGGCAGCAGCTGGTTCAGCATCTGCATTTGACATTCTGATCTTCTTAGTACTCTGCACAGTTGAATCAGTTGTAGAAGCTCATTTTTTTTTGTAGCCAGGTGAAGCTATGACAGTGGGATGTGAGACAACCACATACATATATAATGGTATTAAAGACATCTGGGGCAGATATAGAGTACGTTAATCTGTTGTACTCGACTATACATAGTTTATCAGCACATATATTCTGAGGTGTGACTGTTATAATGTGCAACCCAGAAAGACTGCAGATGCGTAAATTTGCGACGTAGCTCATGCCATCTTTGAAAATGTCTGTCCTTACGTCCACCATTGCTGAATCCAAACTCAAGCCCTGAGACTTGTGAATTGAAACAGCATATGCAACACATATTGGGAACTGTTTCCTGTTCACATAGATATTCTTAAATACCTGGAACGTAACAGAGGTATGTTCAATCTGCACAGGCTGTTTCATGTTGTCAAAGTTAACAACAAGTGTCTCGATAAACATCTTCTGAACACTGTAAAATGAAGTCTATGATGTGACCCATGGTACCATTTATTATACCACGCTCAACATCAAGATTATGGCATAGCATGACATGCGCATTTTCACAAACTGTAAGAACAGCTTCCAGGCCAGCTGTGCTTTAAACATCCAACTTTAGTTCAGAGAGTGTCGTTCTGTCATCTTCGCTACCAGCTTCTGACTTAGAATGACACCATCAACTGTACCAACAGGATGTAGTATGAGAATTTCTTTATTCTCTCTCTGCAAAATTACACTGTTGAATGCAGCACATTTCTTAAATTGTGGCATAAGACACATGATGCATGTGCCCTTGGAGTACTCATCACTGAAAACATCACATGCTGTTTCTATGGATGTAGTATCCATTCTGGTTCTTCGATCATGCAATATTGAAACATGTTCTGGTGACAAAGAACCTGTATGAGCTTGATCCAACAGTGCCTTGTAAGCCAGATCACCACTCTGTTGCATGTTCTGATACAGCTTGACATAGGTAAATAACTCTCACAGGTTAAAACCTCCAATGCATCCTAGTGTATTCTTAACCTGCTTGACAGTCAGAGCTGCAAAGACATGTTCCACATTAACTCTTGCAAGCTGTGAAAGGTCTTTAAATACAACAATGCTTTTACCACCAAATACATCTCCATAGTCAGTCCCCAAGATCTCCTGTAGCAGTAGGTGTATACAGGCAAGCATCAAATTAGAGACCATACTAATCTCATCAATGATGAGTAACTTCATCTTAGTAAAGATAGAATGAAGCTGAGATGCAATGTCAAATGACAGCTTATGATACTCCTGCTTTGCAATGCTCCACTTGCAACATGAGGAGATGGTGTAACATAACTCCATCAATGTTGTATGCAGCCAGTCAAGTGGGAGCACTAACAGCAACAGACATTGATGAACCTGTCAGTTTCCATATTTCAGCCATAATGGCCTCTATAAGGAAGCTCTTTCCTGTACCTGCTGAGCCACTAACATACATAAGCAGTGGCTTGTAGTCAAGACAGTCACATTTCTTTTTTCATGTAGTATCCCATGCCAGACAGCATCAGTAACTTCAGAGTGCACCACACTTTACTGCTCATTGAGTCTATCTCTCAATTCTGCTGGGTCAGCACTGCAGTGTGTACAATGTTCCATAGCACTCTCCACTTCTGACATGAGTACGTCTGGGGCATTCACAGGCAGAGGTTCGCCAAGGATACCTTCTCCTTCCGGATCAAGATTGTCCTGTGAACTAATGGTAGTGTTCTCATTAAGTTGTTTCTGAGCCTTCTCAAGCTGCTCCTTCTCAGTGTCTAATCTCTGTATATATGTGTCTGAGTATTCAGTATTGAATGCCTCATAACTGTGATTGAATTCTTCCTCGAATATATCACAGTCACCTTTTAATTCAGACTCATTCCTCCAGGGTTTAAATAAGAATAGGAGAGCAAAGTAGTAATGCTCTCTGTTCCCAGATGTGCCTAGATGTAATTTACAGTGGTCAATGAGTCAAGGCTTATGTCTCTTAATGAGATAGCCATCCAGTCCTTTGACCTTGTAAATGTATCATGTACAATCAGATGACACATCCGTCTTGTAGTCATACCACTTAGCCACCTCAAAAAAACCACATTCGATCCATGTCTTTGTGTCTATGGGGGTAGTACGTGTTAATGAGGTTATTCTTCAAGATATGTCTTGAAGAGGATCTGTTGAGAGCCAGTTTCTCAATCTTAGCATGAGGAATAAGTACATGTTCTCACTTGTCTTTGTAGTTTACACTGAGAAAGCGCACAGCATCAGATTTGCCATACATATGTGTACAGATCAAGCGATCGCCGGCCTCATAAGCACCACATTCTCTGTGTTATAGAGTCTTCAATCCTAGTGACCACAACTGAGATGTCAGTGACTTGCTTGAACTGGCAATATCTTCCCAAAGATCTTGCAAGCTAGTCTGTTCATGTTTGGTGATGTACGAAGTGATGTACTGAACCAGAGCCAACGAGTTGTCAGCCACAGACTGAACATCTATGTTTGCTTGCCACATTAGAAGAAGAATGGGGTTGTAGTCATTGATGTGCACCTCATTCTTGCCTCTGGGTAACTCATATACCCTCTTGGTTGATTTTGCCTTCAAGTGGTGTTGCATAGCTGAAAACAATTCATTCATGCGACCATCCTGGCAGACACGCTTGGGAAATCCAAAACAACATCTTGTGTACCAATCAGACTTGTTCTTCACAAACTGGTGGCAGAACTTCACACAAATGTGGTGTTGGAACTTCTGCACCAACTTCCACAGTGTAGTACTGTTGTACTTGTCCGGAATGAGTCAAGTGATGTTTTGCTTAATGAATGCTAGCACTTGTGCTGCTTCATGTGCGCCTACGCATGAGGCATCCTTGATCCACAGTAACATATGAATATGAGGAGCACCTCGTGCCTGATATTCTGTCCTCCAGAAGTAATGACTCCTCAATACCAAGAGGCAGATTGTTCTTTGACAAAATGAAAATCAGAATATCATGGAATCGCTTGTGAAAATGCCTAGTCACAGACACCGGGTCAAGTGAGCACATTTCTCTGACAGTCATTGATGAAATGCCCTCTACATCACAATTTGCCCACTTCAACAGTTCAGTGACCTCATCCCAGGCATACTTGGCACAGCTGAGTGTGACAAACCATGTGGCTGCACCATACTCTCACAGCATAGTCATCACCTCAGAGTGTCTGCGATACCAGTATTCTATGGTGCCACGTAGACTTGACAGAATGGAAGACAAACTCACTTGCACATTTTCATCCTTCTGCTTTAATTTCTACAGAAACTGTGTGGCAGTAATTCCATCAAGTGGAGCTGTGAGCCAAATAGTATGTGCACTAGATGCAGACAGTATGCTAAGCTCACTCTCCCACAGGAGATGAAAAAAGTACTGTATGTTGCATCTGAATTTGCCATCCTTACTTAGCACATGGCTAGTACGGTACTCAGTATCTTGTACACGCACTTCTCTTTCATCTAGGCATCCACCTGACCCTTTTGGAAATAAATATGGAAAACAGCATGCTTCCAATGTTGCCTCCCAAAAGCTGACAGGCTCACCTTCCACCTGTTTCATTCGATAGAGATCAATTTTGACCCCTACTGGATGTCTGCCATGCAGTGGATGAATTGTGTACTGTCAATCATTGGTTTTGTGGTTTTCAACACATCATGTTCAACAGACACAGTCATGTGATCAATATCAAGGTCTGCATAAAAGGGATTGTTGCTCTTCAAATAAGTAAGAGCAAGCTTCACCTTCTCTACATCGTCAACATTCTGTCAAGTGACCTTTGACTTTGTTGGAATACCATTGACAAGAATCACCAAAGTGTTCTCCATGGAGATTGCCTCCACATTTTCCTGCAGAGGAAGTGGAAGATGCATAACGGAACCCTTAAGAGATCTAATGAGTTCTTTTTGAGGAAAGTTCTGTGTCTTTGTATTCAGACATAGAATAGTTTGAAATGGTTTCATTGTCTGAATAAGAATCCATTCAAACATATTCAATGTCGCAATCTCAGGTGGTGTAACATGTGCCTCCATATTGTTCAAGAGTGACCTTGGTGGCAGAATGTTAGTCTTCACCTTGGAGAAACAGTTCTTGCACATCACAATGATTGGGTCTAACTGAAAGTTACACTTAAACAGCAGAAATGCTGACAGTTGAAACCACATGCCATTGTACGGTGATAAGGTTTCCAGGTTCACTGTGACCGTTTGTTTTTCATAACAGAGCTGATCACATGACATACATACAGAGCCAAATTTCTCTCTTTGCCAACTCAAATTTGGCAATCAATTTCCCAAACAACTTGAGAATATTAGTTTCTAAGACAAGAGACAGAATTTCCATCACCAATTGATGACTGATCAATAACAGTATCTGGGACACTGCTGACACATCACAGCTGTTTCAGAAATGTCCTGGCACCATGCATGTCACCAGGCTGCAGTAACTCATTCAGACGAGTATACTGCGCAACAACTCATCACATCTCATAGACCCTGTACACAAAGTTTTGCATTCCTGATTGATGCACTCCCAGCATCCACCTATGGTGAAATACACTGTCACAAACATCACTATCTAGACATGCTAATGAATGACCCATAAGTCTAGTATGTGGATGGACCTCACAAAGGTATATACTCTCAAACAGTTTATGTCTGTCTTTATGATTAGTAATGACAAACAGGTTGATAAAGTGCACAACTTTGTCAAATGCTGATTGCCTTCTGTTGCAAGTTGCATCACACGTCCATGAGAGAGAGTGATGCAGACGAGACTGAGCAGTTGGCACACACTCATCATCTGACTCCATTGTAGTGACATCACACACACTCAGCACATTACATAGTTTACTGGACTCATCGATGCAGAAGTTGCTGTACTTCTTCTGAGTAATATGACTCCTCCCAGAAATACACCTCTGAGTGCTGTGTGTGCAGCCAGCAACCTATGAAAACATCACAGAAATTGTGTTGGTTCAAGGCAGGATACTGTTGTAGCCTCATCATAATCTCATACAAAACTTTTCTGAACTGCTCAAGTACATGTGGCATCTTACGCCACAAGTGTTGAAGAACAAATACTGCTCTATTAACAAATGTACAAACTTTGAAATCCAGTTTCATCAAAGAGAGATGACTCTAGTTTTTTGTGCTCATGTCTCATCACAGCAGCAATAAATCTGTCAATCTTAGCTTTAGAAGCTAGTGATCGAAAATACTTTTGCTTCCTCAAATGAACATCAGCAGCCACGGCTTTACACCACTGCTTAGTACTCTTCTTTATGCTTGCCTTTGCAACATTAGTGTTCCATCTCAAGGATTTCTGCAACTGTTACTCAGCTATGCATTTTTCCCTTGCAGTTGAGCAAGTACATACTTTTTCTGTGGAGTGTGCCACCTGTGAAGTCACTTCTTGAGTGGAACACTGAATCATTTTATGTCTTGAACTACCGTCTGTGGTTTTCAGACCACTCTTAAGCAACAGTGAACTACTATAATACCTGTTTCATCACTTCATAGAACTGCAGCTCTGTTTAGAGGGCATCTTTCTTCTCTGGAAATTCACAGTACTGTGGAACAAACTTACATAAGTGTCAGACACCTGTATAATAAATAAAGAAAAACAAATATTTTGTTTTGAACAGGTTTTTTTTGTCCTAACATTACATAGTCACACACACTATTCATGTCTCATTTAACAAGAATAAATAGAACTGGTTGCAAAACATTGCACACATTATTACTCTTACAGCTGGACACTACTAAAACCAATATACAATGTTTTCAAGTGTTGCAGAACAGAAGATCACTTATAACATGAGATTAAATATCTAAACATGTCAACAGTAAAGTATTGTCACAATCTAAAGCATCCACAGTATTTTAAAAAAAATACTTTCTTTTAAAACATTTTCAAAATTAGTGTTGAATGTATGACAGTGTCACAAAATATGGTGTCGTGAGCATGACACTGTCGAATACATTTGGTGTCATAGAGCATGTCAGTGAGCGATGAAGTTTCAAATAATAGCGTCATGAACATGAAAGTGTCGATTAATCACATTAAAAAACACCCTCTTTAAGGCTAAGCCAATCAGACATTGCTTCCTATTTGACTGACAGATGCTGGCACCAATGGAATGTAACACTGATCAGGCCATGTCCGGCAATCAATCACAAGTGCTGAAGACTGGAGAAGAAAGACATAGCAGCCATCTTAGGGAAAAATAAAAGACCCTGCTTTACACTGTGTAAGTACATCACATTTTCTAAACAAGTTTTCTAGCATTATTAAAACTGTTAGCACCAGAAAAATAGCATGAAACAAACAGTTTTTTATTGCTGTATTTGACTATACCAATCTAAATAACTTGTTATGCTCTAAAAAAAAGTTATTACTGTTTAAAGTCAGAGTGTCACTCAGTACTTACTAGCACAGATAGAGCTGCAAATGTAGGCAAAAATCAAGCAGCACATGTATCATAATACAAGATGCGACCAATCATACACCTCTGTGTAGCTGTGATTGTTTGAAGTAGCCTATGGAAATCTTCCAACATTTCTGGTTGACAGCAGCCACAGCCATTCAGTGTATTCATAGTAAGTGCATCCACTGTATTGGTTAGCCATAAGAAAGTATTAACCAATAACTTTAAAAATTACTGTGTTTTGGAACAGCCCACCAAAGCAATGTTGAAGGAGAGATGGAAATTTTTGTTTCATGTTCAGTAGTGACTAGACACTGCAAAAGAAACACTGATTTTTTTTGGTAGCTTTCTGTCCACTTCTCAGCTTAAAAATACAGAATGGCAGAATACAGCAAAAGGACTGTGTGGGTCATCCACAGCAGCAGAGTAAGGCGAGCTTCAGAGTATGCTCAGAGGAGTGATTTTGGCAAAGACCTGCAGCTTCCAAATTGCTCTAGTAAGTGGTTTGGCAGGGGTGGCATGAGGTGGGAGTATCTCATGCAAGCAATGCACAGACTTCTGAGGACTCAAGCTCGACCGGACATACTGCTGATTCATCTCTGAGGCAATGATTTGGACACCAAATGATGGCTAGATTTAATGGCAGAAGCAAAATTGGATCTTGCTTCTATTATGGGTATGTTACCTGCCTGTAAGATCATTTTTTCTGATATTACAGAGCATAAGGTCTGACAAGCAGAACAGCACATGTACCTGTTTGACAGAGCACAGAGAAAGGTTAACATACAGTACAAATATCTGGATATCTGTGCATGTCTGGGATACACACCATACATCACCCTGAAAACAAGTAGTGTAATGATTGGCTATACCTACTAGACGGTGTGCACTTCTCACATTCTGGCAATTGCCTTTACTGAGAGACCTTCGAGATGGAATCCTCACAGTCCTCTAAACACATCAGACTGTTAAAACAGATAATTTTTTTAAAAAGGCTGTTTTAAGAGCCACAAAACCTTGATCAAAAAATAGCAAAGTTGCTTACTTAACACACACAATACAAATGCATGCTATCTCACTTTCACAATATTACACAAACTTAGATGCATGAACATGTTCAGAATTGTGACATGCATACAGCCCCTGTTAACAAGATGTAGTATAAATATCTAGCTATGTGGTTTCAGTATAAGTATAAGGTACAGTTAAACAGGACATCACGGAGGCAGTACTGTGTTGTTTATCTCATATAACCGAACAATTAGTTTACCCATGTGGCATTACTTCTTATAATAACTGTAGAATCACAATAATTATGCTGTCTGTACATGTGTAGTCAAAAAGCTGAACAAAGTACAAGTACACGCATGCAACAATATATCACAGTAACATACTGTTGTCTCTCTTTGTTTATTGCAGATTCAAACACAAAAGAGCCAAAATGACACTCTGGAGTCTGAGGGAGGTGTGCTGCCTGCTTGAGGCAGCTCAGGCTAGGGGCAATCCCAAGGTGCTCATGAGGAGCACAAATAAGAAGCTGGATACAATGTGGAGGCGTATCAGTAGTTTTCTTCATATTTGCCTCAAGGCACAAAACAAGACTGAACAAATGTGCAAGAGAAAGTGGAAGCTGTTTCGCCAGCACTTCTACATGCTGAAGATCAGAAGGGAGATACCGGACAAAGATGTTGGATGGTACTACCTCACATATAAGATGTGGGAGGCTGCTGGTAAGCCTTCTGCAGGAGAGTGCCTAACAAATCGTGAGTAAAGAAACCATTTGTTACTCAGCATAGCATATACTTAAACAGGAATCACTAACAGGCTGACTTTTGTGCTGGATAACATCACACCTCAGGTAGTCAGGTACGAGACCACAGGCTGAGTACATCCATCACTGGAGCCGTCACATTATCCCACCACACCACACAGCTTCAAGGGTATTATTGTCATATTGCAATGGTTTGTTGTAATACAGTGTGTGAAAAATAATGTTAATTTGTGTGTAACTGTAATCACGGTGATGTTCCATTGATGCACATTGCCTCACTCTTACAATGGGTCTACAGTGAGGGTGCAGTGCCTGGTCTGGGGGTGGCAAGGGAGTCATTGCCTGGCTGACACTATGAACTTCAAAGTGTCCTAACATATCTTCCTGAAATCAAGGTGATATTTCATTAATGTCCATGGCCTCAGCTTTACAATGGGTGTGCACTCAGGATGCAGTACCTGACTTGGGGAAGGGGGCACTGCATGGCTGATGTCGTGCAACTCCTAACTGTCCCAACTATTGTGGTACTGCAATCATGGAGCTGTACTTTTCAAATCCATGACCTTTGTTTTCCTGTGAGTCTCCACCAAGGATGCAGTACCTGCTCGGGGGGGGCATTGGCTGGTTGACACCATACAACTCCTAGTTGTCCCATCTAGTGTGTTAGTGCAGTCATGGAGCTGTACCATTTATATCCATAACCTTTATTTTCCTGAGGGTCTCCACTCAGGATGCAGTACCTTCTCTAGGGGGGAGGGCATTACCTGGCTGATGCCATAAAACCCCTAACTGTCCTACCTTGTATTCCCCTGCAACCAAACAGATGCACCGTTGATGTCTATGGACTTTCTTTTCCTGTGACTCTCCACAAAGGATGCACTTCCTGGCCTGGGGAGGCATTGCCTAGCTGACAATGTGCAACTCCTAACTGTCCCAACTAGTGTGTTACTGCAATCATGGAGCTGTACCATTTATACCCATAACCTTTATTTTCCTGTGAGTTTCCACCCAGGATGCAGTACTTGCGCTCGAGGGTCATTGCCTCTAAGACTCCGTACAACTGCTAACTGCCTCAACTAGTGTGTTACTGCAATCATGTAGCTGTACCATTTATATCCATAACCTTTCTTTTCCTGTGACTCTCCACTCAGGAGGCACTACCTGGCCTGGGGGGAGGGCATTGCCTAGCTGACAATGTGCAACTCCTAACTGTCCCAACTTTTGTGTTACTGTAATCATGGAGCTGTACTGTTTATATCCATAACCTTTGTTTTCCTGTGAGTCTCCACCCAGGATGCAGTACAAGCTCGGGGGGGGCATTGCCTGGATGACACCGTACAACTTCTAAGTGCCTCAATTAGTGTGTTACTGCACTCATGGAGCTGTATCATTTATATCCATAACCTTTATTTTCTCCACTCAGGATGCAGTACCTGATCTTGGGGGGGCATTGCCTGGTTGACGCTGTGTGACTCCTGTCTTAACTTGTGTGCTCCTGCAAGCATGAAGGTGAACCATTGATGTCTATGGACTTTCTTTTCCTGTGACTCTCTACTCAGGATCTACTGCAAGGCATGGGAGGGGGGAGGGGGCATTGCCTTGCTGACACCATCCAACTCCTAACTGTTCCAAGTAGTGTGTTACTGCAGTCATTAACCTGTACCATTTATATCCATAACCTTTCTTTTCCTGTATGTCTACACTCATGATGTAGTATCTGATCTGGGGGGAGACATTGCCTGCCTGATGCCGTGCAACCCCTAACTGTCCAAACTTGTGTGCCCCTACAACCACGTAGGTGCACCATTGATGTCTATGGACTTTCTTTTCCTCTGACTCTCCACTCAGGATGCAGTACCTGGCCTGGGAGGGGGAGGCATTGCCTAGCTGACACCGTGCAACTCGTAACTGTCCCAAGTAGTGTATTACTGCAATAATGAAACTGTACCATTTATATCCGTGACCTTTGTTTTAATGTGAGTCTACAGTCAAGATGCAGTGCCTGCTCAGTGGGGGGGGGCATCCTCTCGGTGATGACAGGCAACTCCAAAATGTCCCAGCTTGTTTGTTCCTGCATTCATGGTGGTGTACCAGTGATGTCCATGGGGTTCCTTTTCCTATGACTCTTCTTCTCAGGATTCACTACATCTTCTCTGAGGTGGGGTTTGCAGCTGACACCGTGCAACTCCTAACTGTCCCAACTTGTCTGTTACTGCAATAATGGAGGTATACCATTTATGTCCATAACCATTCATTTCCTGTGGATGTACACTCATGATGCAGTACCTGATTTGGGGGAGAAGGGGCATTGCCTGGCTGATGTCGTGCAACTCCTAACTGTCCTAACTTGTGTGTTCTTGCAATCAGGGTAGTGTGCTGTTGATATCCACAGCCTTCATTTGCCTGTGCATCAACACTCAGAATGAAGTACATGGCCTGTCTGAGGGAGGTGGAAGGGGGACCATTGCATGGCACACACCATGCAACTCCAAATTGTCATAATATGTCTGTCCCTGCAACCATGCTCAGGGACACTGGTTTACCAGAATTGAGAAAGGGCATATTCCATTTTTCACATTGTAAAAAACAGTATTGTCACTGGTACCTGCTAAGCCAAAATCCATTTTTACCGGTATTTGGTTCTGTGTACTTTATTTAACAATTTTTAACTCTGCTCACATACATTTTAGCAATTTTGACCTCCACTATTGTACATTCTTCCATTCTTGTACCAATTTAAAGTTATTTTAGGTACAAGATGTGATGGCAGCAGCAGCACTACAGCCCCCATCCCTAAGGTGTGATGGAAGCAGCACTATGGCCCCATTCCTCAGGTGCGATGACAGCACCAACAGCACTATGGCCCCATCCCTCTGGTGTGATGGCAGCAACAGCAGCACTATGACCTCCCTCCCTCAGGTGTGACAGAAGCAGCAGCACTGCGGCCCCCATCCCTTTTGGTCAGCAGTGTCACAGACAGAAATACAATCCAGGCAGTTAAATTATAGATAGAAAAAAAACAAAGAAAGTCCACCTTAGCAGTGATGGTTCAGATTAATTCACATCTGAGTTCTAACAAGCAAAGAGACCAAGTCATTTGTAACTTGTGCATGTGGGGTGTGGGAGGGGGGTTGGGGAAGCTGCAAACTAGGGGTGTTGGCTGCACATTCGAGCAGACTTAGATAGACCTGGTGGTCTGTTTCTACTGGCACATTCATATGTTAGTTTTCCTTAGATGTGATGGCAGCAGTACTACATTCCCCATCCACCAGTGGTGATGGCAGAAGCACTACAGCCCCAACCCCTTCAGTGTGATGGCAGTAGCAACAATGCAGTCCACATCCCTCTGGGGTGATGGCAGTAGTGACAGCACTATGATCCTCTTTCTTCAACACCCACACCCCACATGCACAAGTTACAAATGACTTGGTCTCTTTGCTTGTTAGAACTCAGATATGAATTAATCTGAACCATCACCACTAAGGTGGACTACCTTTGTTTTTTCCTATCTATAATTTAACTGCCTGAATTGGATTTTTGTGACACCACTGACCAAGGTTAGGGAGCAGACTTGGGTACTGGAGGGCCAGCTGGTGGGTGAAGGCTTGAGTGTCAAATGACCACTCACCTTCTTCTGGGAGGGAGGGAGGGAGGGAGGGTGAGTTCATGGCTCAGCATTTGCTGGCCCCTGGTAGAGGCCAGAGGCATGACAACACATCAGCCCTCACTGCGGGAGGGAGCATGACAAACGTTGGCTTGTGCCTTGACATCATGTGGCCTGTCACGCTCCCAAGAAAATGGGAAAACCGGAGGATGGCTGTTAATGGCTGTCCATAAGCTGGAAGCCCCAGACATGTGTCCATTCTGACCCCTGCCATGCCCAGGACACACAGGAAGTTCTTTGGGGCAATTCTCCTCCCCAGGTAGCCTCCCACAAGGGTAGGGGCCCACTCAATGAAGGATTACTTTGAATTACCTGGTAGCACAGCAGTAAGGGGCAGTGGATGGTGGTTGGGACTCAGCAGCAGTGGTAGGAGGCCTTGGCAGGCCTGAAGGAGTGGATGGCCAGGGGGGAGGAAGAGCAAAAAAAATGCTTGAATTTGCTTCTTTGAAATAAAGTGTTTTCACCTAAAAAATCCACAAGTGATTAGTGGCGGACCTTCAAATAGATTCATTCATCTCCCAGACATGTGGATGTTTTTTTTTTTTTACTTGGTGTCCATGAAAAGAGTGTCTCCCAGTTTTTATGTCTGAGCTCAGATGTGAATTGAGCACCACTCTGCCCACCAGCATCATACAGCCCCTGGGGTCTTACCTTCTGTATGTCATTGAATGTGCTTTCAAAATCCACTGGCCAAACATAAGTACACTTAAATACTTAACATTTGCTTTTTGTTGAAGCAGTCTATCAGAAAACTGTTTGTTGTCTTAGTGAGTAAACAACAGGTGGGAGAAAAGGTGCAAATGATACAATTTGCCTAAATGGGGTGCTGACTGTGAAGTCTTTTCATAAGTAGTAAGGCAGTTTTTTCCTTGTGAACATACTTTCATTCAGACTAGTTTTCATTCAAACAACTGAGTATTTTGGATGGCCCTGCTGATTATATACTTGAATAAGCTACAGAAGTTGGTAACAGTGATCCTGTGTTTAGAAATCTACAACCTAGATGGTCATATGCAAAGAATACAGTAAAAACCTGACTACAATCTAAAAACAAGCTTATAAAACACATAAAATGTATTTGAACATTTATCTTTACCTATACAAAATCATTGCAGCCCAAGTAAAACTCAGGTAAATTACTTAGTACCCTGACTACTATTCTATGATGTAATAAACATGTATTGGTATTTTTTTATATATATTCTTTGTAAACCAGGTAAGACCTACTAGGCAGAACTGCCTGTTTTCAGGAATGACCTAGAAGCACTGGGGAGGTTAAGTAACTTGCTTGGAGTCACACAGTATGTAAGTGGAGATTTTCAAATACAACAATGCTTTTACCACCAAATGCATCTCCATAGTCAGTCCCCAAGATCTCCTGTAGATGTAGGTGTATACAGGCAAGCATCACATTAGAGATCATACTAATCTCATCAATGATGAGTAACTTCATCTTAGTAAAGACAGAATGAAGCGGAGATGCAATGTCAAATGACAGCTTATGATACTCCTGCTTTGCCATGCTCCACTGGTAACATGAAGAGACGATGTAATGTAATGTAACTCCACCAATGCTGTATGCAGCCAGTCCAGTGGGAGCACTAACAGCAACAGACATTGATGAGCCAGTCAGTTTCCATGTTTCAGCCATAATGGCCTCTATAAGGAAGCTCTTTCCTGTACCTGCTGAGCCACTGACAGACATAAGCAGTGGCTTGTAGTCAAGACAGTCACATTTCTTTTGTTCATGTAGTATCTCATGCCAGACAGCATCAGTAACCTCAGAGTGCACCACACATTACTGCTCATTGAGTCTATCTCTCAGTTCTGCTGGGTCAGCACTGCAGTGTGTGCCATGTTCCATAGCACTCTCCACTTCCGACATGAGTACGTCAGGGGCATTCACAGGCAGAGGTTCTCCAAGGATACCTTCTCCTTCTGGATCAAGATTGCCCTGTGAACTAATGGGAGTGTCCTTGTAAAGTTGTTTCTGTGCCTTCTCAAGCTACTCCTTCTCAGCGTCTAGTCTCTGTATATATGTGTCTGAGTATTCAGTTTTGAATGTCTCATAACTGTGATTGAATTATTCCTCGAATGTATCATAGTCACCTTTTAATTCAGACTCATTCCTCCAGGGTTTAAATAAGAATAGGAGAGCAAAGTAGTACTGCTCTCTGTTCAATGAGCCAAGGTGTATGTCTCTTAACAAGACAGCCATCCAGTCTTTTGACCTTGTAAATGTCTTGCGTACTATCAGGTGAGACATCTGTCTTGTAGTCATACCACTTAGCCACCTCAAAAAAACATATTCGATCCATGTCTTCATGTGTATGGGGCTAGTACGTGTTAATGAGGTTATTCTTCAAGATATGTCTTGAAGAGGATTTGTTGAGAGCCAGTTCCTCAAACTCAGCATGAGGAATAAGTACACGCTTTCACTTCTCTTTGTAGTTTACACTGAGAAAGCGCACAACATCAGATTTGTCATACAAATGTGTATAGATCAAGCGATCGCCGGCCTCATAAGCACCACATTCTCTGTGTTATAGAGTCTTCAATCCCAGTGACCACAACTGAGATGTCAGTGACTTGCTTGAACTGGCAATATCTTCTCAAAGATATTGCAAGCTAGTCTGTTCATGTTTAGTGATGTATGAAGTGATGTACGGAACCAGAGCCAACGAGTTGTCAGCCACAAACTGAACATTTATGTTTGCTTGCCACATTAGAAAAAGAGTGGGGTTGTAGTCATTGATGTACACCTCATTCTTGCCTCTGGGTAACTCATATACCCTCTTGGTTGATTTTGCCTTCAAGTGGTGTCGCATAGCTGAAAACAGTTTGTTCATGCAACCATCCTGACAGACAAGCTTGGGAAATCCAAAACAACATCTTGTGTACCAATCAGATTTGTTCTTCATTTCCCAGTGGCAGAATTTCACACAAATATGGTGTTGAAACTTCTGCACCAACTTCCACAGTGTAGGACTGTTGTACTTGTCCAGAATGTGGTAAGTGATGTATTGCTTAATTGATGCTAGCACTTGTGCTGCTTCATGTTCACCTACGCATGGGGCATCCTTGATCCACAGTAACATATGAATATGAGGAGCACCTCATGCCTGATATTCTGTCCTCCAGAAGTAATGACTCCACAATACCAAGAGGCAGCTTTTCCTTTGACAAAATGAAAGTTAGAATATCATGGAATCGCTTATGAAAATGTGTAGTCACAGACACTGGGTCAAGTGAGCATATTTCGCCAAGAGTCATTAATGAAATGCCCTCTACATCACAATTTGTCCATGCCAAGAGTTCAGTGACCTCATCCCTGGCATACTCAGCACAGCTGAGTCTGACAAAGCATGTGGCTGCACCATACTCTCACAGCATAGTCATCACCTCAGAGTGTCTGCGATACCAGTATTCTTTGGTGCCACATAGACTTGACAGAATGGAAGACAAATTCACTTGCACATTTTCATCCTTCTGCTTTAATTTCTACAGAAATTGGTGTGGTAGTAATTCCATCAAGTGGAGTTGTGAGATGAACAGTATGTGCAATAGATGCAGACAGTATGCTAATCTTACTCTCCCACAGGAGATGAAACAAGTACTGTATGTTGCATCTGAATTTGCTATCCTTACTGAGCACACAGTTAGTACGGTACTCAGCACCTTGTACATGCACATCTTTCATCTAGGTGTCCACCTGACCCTTTTGGGAATAAATTTGGAAAACAGCGTGCTTCCAATGTTGCCTCCCAAATGCTGACAGGCTCACCTTCCTCCTGTTTCATTGGTAGAGATCATTGTTGTCCCCTACTGGATCTCTGCCATGAAGTGGATGAATTGTGTACTGTTCATACACATTATCATTTGTCTCCACATTGACCTTCTCGATCATTGGTTTTGTGGTTTCCAACACATCATGTTCAACAGACACACTAGTCATGTGATCAATATCAAGGTCTGCATAAAAGGGATTGTTACTCTTCAAATAAGTAAGAGCAAGCTTCACCTTCTCTACATTGACAACATTCTGTCAAGTGACTTTTGACTTTGTTGAAGCACCATTGACAAGAATCACCAAAGTGTTCTCAATGGAGATCGCCTCCACATTTTCCTGCAGAGGAAGTGGAAGATACATAACGGAACCCTTAAGAGATCTTATGAGTTATTTTTGAGGAATGTTCTGTGTCTTTGTATTCAGACATAGAATAGTTTGAAACGGTTTCATTGTCTGAATAAGAATCCATTCAAACATATTCAATGTCGCAATCTCAGGTGGTGTAACATGTGCCTCCATATTGTTCAAGAGTGACCTTGGTGGCAGAATGTTAGTCTTCACCTTGGAGAAAAAGTGCTTGCACATCACAATGATTGGGTCTAACTGAAAGTTACACTTAAACAGCAGAAATGCTGACAGTTGAAACCACATGCCATTGTATGGTGATAAGGTTTCCAGGTTCACTGTGACCGTTTGTTTTTCGTAACAGAGCCGATCACATGACATACAAAGAGTCAAAGTTCTCTGTCTTTGTCCACTCAGATTTGGCAATCGATTTCCCAAACTGCTTGAGAATATCAGTTTCTAAGACAAGAGACAGAATTTCCATCACCAATTGATGACTGATCACTAACAGTATCTGGGACACTGCTGACACGTCGCAGCTGTTTCAGAAATATCATGGCACCATGCATGTCACCATGCTGCAGTAACTCATTCAGACGAGTATACTGCACAACAACTCATCGCATCTCATAGACCCTGTACTCAAAGTTTTGCATTCCTGATTGATGCACTCCCAGCATCCACCTATGGTGAAATACACTGTCACAAACACCACTATCTAGACATGCTAGCGAGTGACCCATAAGTCCAGTATGTGGACGGACCTCACAAAGGTCTATACTCTCAAACAGTTTATGTCTGTCTTTATGATTAGTAATGACAAACAGGTTGATATAGTGCACAACTTTGTTAAATGATGATTGCCTTCGGTTGCAAGTCACATCACACGTCCATGAGAGAGAGTAACGCTTACGAGACTGAGCAGTTGACACACTCATCATCTGACTCCATTGTAGTGTCATCACACACACTAAGCACATTTCATAGTTTTCTGGACTCATCAATGCAGAAGTTGCTGTACTTTTTCTGTGAGTAATATGACTCCTCCCAGAAATACACCTCTGAGTGCTGTGTGTGCAGCCAGCAACCTGTGAAAACATCACAGAAATTGTGTTGGTTCAAGTCAGGATACCATTGTAGCCTCATCTTAATCTCATACAAAACTTTCTGAACTGCTCAAGTAAATGTGACATCTTATGCCACAAGCGTTGAAGAACAAATACTGCTCTATTAGCAAATGTACAAACTTTGAAATGCAATTTAATTAAAGAGAGATGACTCTTTAGTTTTTTGTGCTCACGTCTCATCATAGCAGCAATAAGTCTGTCAATCTTAGCTTTAGAAGCTAGTGATCAAAAATACTTTTGCTTGCTCAGATGAACATCAGCAGCCATGGCTTCATGCCACTGCTTAGTACACTCCTTTATGCTTGCCTTTGCAACATTAGTGTTCCATCTCAAGGATTTCTGCAACTGTTGCTCGGCTATGCATTTTTCCCTTGCAGTTGAGCAAGTACATACTTTTTCTGAGGAGTGTGCAACCTGTGAAGTCACTCCTTGAGTGGAACACTGAATCATTTTACATCTTGAACTACCGTCTGTGGTTTTCAGACCACCCTTAAGCAACAGTGAACTACTATGACACCTGTTTCATCTCTTCATAGAACTGTGTCTCTGTTTAGAGGGCATCTTTCTTCTCTGGAAATTCACAGTAGTGTGGAACAATCTTACATAAGTATCAGACACCTATAGAATAAATAGAGAAAAACAAATATTTCATTTTAAACAGATTTTTTTTTGTCCTAACATTACATAGTCACATACACTAGTCATGTCTCATGTAACAAGAAGAAATAGTACTGGTTACAAAACATTGCACACATTATTACTTTCACAGCTTGACACCACTAAAACCAATATACAATGTTTTCAAGTGTTGCAGAACAGAAAGTCACTTATAACATGAGAATAAATATCTAAACATGTCAAAAGTAAAGTATTGTCACAATCTAAAGCATCCACAGTATTTTTTTTAAATACTTTATTTTAAAACATTTTCAAAAGTAGTGTCGAATGTGCGACAGTGTCGCAAAATATGGTGTCATGAGCATGACACTGTCGAATGTAGTGTCGCAAAACAGTGTCGTAAGCATGAAAGTTTCAAATAATAGTGTCATGAACATGAAAGTGTCAAATAATCAGATTAAAAAAATACCCTTTTTAAGGCTAAGCCAATAAGACATTGCTTCCTATTTAACTGACAGATGCTGGCACCAGTGGAATGTAACATTGATCAGGCCATGTCCGGCAACCAATCACAAGTGCTGAAGACTGGAGAAGAAGGACATAGCAGCCATCTTAAAGAAAAATAACACACTCTGCTTTACACTGTGTAAGCACATCACATTTTCTAAACAAAGTTTTCTAGCATTAGAAGGAAGGAACTAGAAGGGGACAGGAGCAGTTGTGTTCCAATACAGTAGCTGCTTCTTGTTGTTTTTACAGGATTTCTTGTGGATTTTACTTGGTAAAAGGTTATTTCTTTTCTTTCTTGCTTCTAAGGGGTTAGCAGGGTATTGTTTTTGGGGCTGTTGGAAGTTTGAAAACTGGTTTTGTGGCTGTAAGTGGGCTCATTTGTTGGATGTTTCACTGTGTAACAGTCTGCACTGGTGGAGGCCTATTTCTTCTGATTTAAAACCCATTTGATGGGATTTGCTTGGGGCTGGTTCTTTGGTTGCAGGGCTTGAAAGGGCAGACACAGGGCTGATACACTCTCACAAGAGTTGGGTGTAGGCCCTAATCCCACCCTCTCCCACCAGAGCTCTGCTAATTTATAGGGGAACACCTGCCCTGCAATTGGAAGAAAAGGCTGCAGGTACAGCTCATGTAGTTCTAGCCACTGGAGGTTGGATTTAAAGGTTGGGTGAGAGGAGCTTAGGGTGTTGTTCACTTCCCTTATAAGTTTACTGTATTGTACTGCACCTAGTAACAGGGTTACTGATTTACTGTGGGACTGTATCTAGGATTAGTGGGTGACCTGATTAGTCAGTAGGGGTGTATCTTGGGCTAGTGGGGAACCTGGTGGCTCACCCAAGGAAACTTACTTGGAGGGGGATGGGACCACATGTCATTAGGGCTGGCATCTTTGGGAGGGTGGTGGGGTGCACAGGGTGTGGGGCAGCCATGATACTGGACTGGGCTTAGAAGTTCAGTGGTTGCCCAGTATGCTACCAGCTGGCACAGCTTAGGGAGGAGGTTGCGGAGATTAGGAGACAGCTGGGGGAAGGGGGTATGGTTGGGGAAGAGGGCAGGGGATCTCCCACGGGGTTGCACCAAGCACTAGGGGTGGGGGCATAGGGAAAGAAGTGTAGGAGAATACGCTGGGGTCACATAGGGATCCTGGCAGAGGGGGCCCAAAAGGAGGACACTACCAAGGAAGCAGGCAGGAAACTGGGGACCCTCACAAAGGGGGGCCAGAGGGACAAAATTCTCAGGGAAGTAGGCAGATGGCTGGGGCTGGACAGAAGGAAGCAAGGCGGGGAGGTGGATCAGACCTTACACTCAGTAACCGCTCAATTATCTTCTTCTGCTTGAGGATGAAGGGGTGATGTAGCCATGACAGGGTGGTTAGAGATGGAAAGGAGTGGGGGCAGGATGCGGGGCCAGATAGCAGGATAACAGGGGAACCTGGAATGCAGGAAAATGGGGGGAGCAGTAGATAAGAGCAGGGGGAAGAGGGAGGAAAGCACAAGGAGAAGGACCAGTTGGGAGGAAAGGGAAAGGAGAAGGACCAGAAGTATAAGGAGGATACAGTAAAGGGAGCTGAGGGTTTAGGCCAGGGGAGCAGGACAAGCAAGGAGGGACTAAACGGAGACAGGAAGGAAGGGAGGATGAGCCAGGCTAGTTTAGCAGATGTGGGAGAAGGACCAGTCACGAGCAGTGAGGAGGGAGTTAGTGAGGTTCAGAAGGATACTCAGGAGGAGGAGAGGCATAGGATCGGAGGGGAGGGGTGGCCAGGGTAAATAAGGAGGGGCGGCATGTGGATCCCAGATGGGGGGAGGAACAAGGAGCCAGCTGGGTGGAGGGGCTGATAGAAAGGATGAGGGACATGGAAGGGGGGAATGGAGGAAAAGGAGCGGTCAGAGTGCCCCTGTTGGATTCTATGATCAGGGGTATCAAATGGGATAGGGAGGAAGGGAGGGAGAAGCCTGGCCAGTTTAAACAAAATTTTTCCCTGGACTAACAGTGCACAGGGCCAAGCACGAGGTATATCAGCTGGCAAAGGATTGTGGGGGTTCCTCGGACATACTGGTCCACCTAGGTACAAATGACATTGAGGGAAATAGCAAGCTAGAGATACAGGCAAGGTTCAAGGAGCTTGCCAGGGTCTGTCATGACATAAGATGCACAATTTCCATCTAGGAAATCCTGCCGGTGCCAAGGGCTGGTGGGGAACACAAAAGGAAGATAAGGGAGATAAACCAGTGGCTCAGGGAGTGGTGTGAGGCCAGAGGGTATGGGTTGATGGGGGATTGGGGGGAGACCTGGGAGGATAAGGAGCTGTATGCTAGAGATAGGCTCCATCTCAATTTGGAGGGGAGGGGAATCCTTAAGTTGAAAATAGAGGGGGTCATTAGTGAAAAGTGGGGTTTAAACTTGTGAAGGGGAGGGATGGGAGAAAAGGCTGTCGAGGGGGGTCCGATAAAGGAGGCAGTCTGTCTCCACCCCCCTGGGGAGCTGGAGGAATGTGAGAAAAGGCCAACTGGTAAAGTGAAGACCAGGGGAAAAACGGAATCCCCATGGGAACACAAGCAGGGGAAATGGCAGTATAGGGAAAGTTTAGAAGGTAGTCCTGCTGAATGTCAGGAGCTTGGGCAATAAAATGCCTGAGCTCCAGGCGATGCTAACTGAGGGAGCGGTGGATGTGGCAGTGGTCACTGAGACCTGGGCCACCACAGAACATGACTGGGACCTGATCCTGGAGGGTTACACTATGTTCAGGAAGGACAGTGGGGAGGAAAGGGGAGGAGGGGTAGCAATAATAGTCAAAAACTGCATTGGCATAGGGGGAGTAGAGGAGGCAGAGGGAACCATGGAGGCAATTTGGGTCACCTTGATAACAAGGGGAGGCAAGAAAGTTAAAATAGGAGTGGTGTATAGACCCCCTGCACTGGCAGAGGAGCTGGAGGAGAGTCTGGTGGCAGATGTTGGGAGACACTGCAGATTGGGCAGGGGAAGGGTGGTGGTGTTGGGGGACTTAAACATGCCAGAAACAGACTGGGAGACTATGACATCCTCGGTGGCCAGGGAACAAAGGTTGTTGGATGTCTTTCAAGACGCGTTCCTAACTCAGCAGGTGGGGGAACCGACCAGGGAGGCGTGGGTACTCAATGTGGTTCTGGCAGACAGTGACCAGATTGGGGGCCTGGAGGTAAGGGGCCCATTGGCGGGGAGTGACTATGCCACGATCTGGTTCTGTCTGGACCTAAGAGGGGTAGAAGGCTGCACAAAGACAGAGGTAACTGACTTCAGGGAGGTGGATTTTAAGGAAATGGGAAGGATCCTTAAGGAGCATTTGGATGTGATTGGGTCAGACATGGATGCTGACAGAAGGTGGGAAATCATCAGGAGAGGGGTGCAGGAAGCTACCAGCACCTGTGCAAGAGTAAGATGAAAATGCGGTAGGGCCCGAAAACCCTGCTGGTGGACCAGGGAGGTCCAAGAGGTGGTGCAGGGAAAGAAGGCAGCCTATAGGCAATTCAAATGCCCAAGGAGTGAAAGGGATCGAGGGGAGTACGACCTGATGGCTAGAAGGGCCACTAGGGTGGTGAGGGTGGCTAAGGCAAGGAAGGAGCAGAACCTGGCCAGGGAAATTAGGAGAGGGAACAAGGGGTTCTTTAGATACATTGGGGAAAAATGAAAGGTGAAGGGGCAGATTAGCAGGATTAAAACAGGGGAGAGGTGGGCACAAGACCCGGGGAAGCAGGCTGAGGTACTAAATGAGTGC
This sequence comes from Neoceratodus forsteri, assembly GCA_016271365.2. NCBI lineage: Eukaryota > Metazoa > Chordata > Ceratodontiformes > Ceratodontidae > Neoceratodus > Neoceratodus forsteri. Next base: position 1,159,838,472 of record CM057458.1, read on the forward strand.
TTCACCTCAGTTTTCACCAAGGAAAATGGGGGTGCTGCATCATACATGGGAGGAGACAGTGATACTGAGGAGGGTGGACCCTTACCGATCGGCGGGTCTGGGGAGAGGAGGAGGCATCACTGGAAAGAGGGGGGAAGGCTAAGCAGGAAGAAGAGGAAGCAGAGGTGGAAATCACAGCAGAGAGAGTGAGGGAAGCCCTCAGGTCCCTTTAGACGGAGAAAGCACCGGGGCCAGATAAATTACATCCAAGAGTGCTGAAGGAACTTGCGGATGTCCTGGCAAAACCCCTGGCGGAGCTTTTCACCATCTCTCTGAGGACAGGGTGGGTGCCCCAGGACTGGAAGGTGGCGCTTATAGTTCCTATCCACAAGGAGGGATCAAGGGAGGTGGCAGGGAACTACAGGCCTGTTAGCATGACATCGGTGGTGGGCAAGGTGATGGAGGGCATTGTCAAGGAGAGACTGGGAGGACCTGGAAAAGTCAGGGTGCCTGGACAATAGACAGCATGGATTTGTCCCTGGGAAATCATGTCAGACAAACCTTGTGGAGTTCTATGACTGGGTGACTAGTGCCTTGGACCTGGGTAGACCAGTGGACGTCCTCTTTCTGGACTTCAGCAAGGCATTTGACTCTGTTCCTCACGAGGGCCTGTTGGATAAGCTGAGAGAAATGGCGGTGGGGAACCAGATGATCAGATGGATAGGCAATTGGCTCCAGGACCAGACCCAGAGGGTCGTAGTTGGTGGGATAGTCTCATCCCCAAGGAGGGTCATTAGTGGGGTCCCACAGGGATCAGTCCTTGGACCCCTCCTGTTCAACGCCTATGTCTCTGACATAAGGACAGGTATCAGGAGTGAGATGAGTCTCTTTGCAGATGACTCAAAACTGGGGGCGGTGATGGATGGGGAGAAGGTGAGGGTGGCCCTACAGGGGGACCTGGAGGCTCTGGAAAGATGGTCTAGAAAGTGGAAGCTGAGGTTCAATGCAGGGAAATGCAAGGAACTGCACCTGGGGGCCAGTAACCTGGGCCAAGTGTACACCCTGGGGGGGGAATGTTACAAGTCTCAATGGCTGAGAGGGACCTGGGGGTGGCGGTGGATGTCAAGATGAACAACTTGGAGACTTGTAGGAGGGCAGCAGCCAACACCAACAGGATGCTGGGATGCATCGCTAGGGGGATCACCTCCAGAAGGAGGGAAGTGATACTTCCTCTGTATAACTGCTTGGTGAGGCTGTACTTCGAGTACTGCTTGCAGTTTTGGAGGCCACACTTAAAGAGGGACATTAAACTCCTGGAGAGGGTCCAGAGGAGGACAACCAAAATGATTTGGGGCCTGGGGGACAGGACCTATGGGGAGAGGCTTGAAGAGCTAAATATGTACACATTGGAGGAGAGAAGGGACCGGGGGGACATGATAGGGGTCTTCAGGTACATGAAGGGGGTAAATAGGGGATGAGCAGTCAGGGTGCTTCAAAGGAAGGAGGAGGAGGGGGAAACTAGGGGCATGGGTGGAAGCTGAAGGGAGAAGATTCAGGAGAGAAAGGAGGAGGTGCTACTTCACTTAGAGGGTGGTGGAGCCATGGAATGCGCTTCCTAGGGGGCTGGTGGAGGCAGAGATGGTGGAGGGGTTCAAGAGGGGGTGGGCCAGGTACAGGGGAAGGGTTCTGGAAGCAAAATCCAATGCAGCGAGAATATCCAGAACTGGGAAGGGAGAAGCCAGAGAAGGTGAGGGGGGCAGCATGGTCAGCTCCCAGGGTGGGGGCAGACCAAATGAGCAGACGCAAAAGACCATTAGGCCTATTCTGCTGGCATTTTAGTATGTTAATATGTTAGTATTATTAAAACTGTTAGCACCAGAAAAATAGCATAACAATCTAAATAACTTGTTATGCTCAAAAAAAGTTATTACCGTTTAAAATCAGAGGCCCAGATATTCAAAAGGGTTGCGCCATGCGCAATAGGGTTGCTCCAGTGCCAGTCTGAAAATGCGCCATTCTGCAATATTCAGTGGGAGGCAGATGCGCCCCCAAATCACGCTGAGCAATAGGGCAATGATAATGTATGTATGCGCAACTGAAGGGGGAGGAACCATGCATAAATGGCGCAGTGCAATATTCAACAACATGTGCCATGCACAATAACGGAGCAAGTGGAAGTTGCATGATAGCAGAAATGAACCAAAATAAAAAGGAACAAGGGAGAGGTGCAAGAACGCCACAGGGAAGGCACATGAGGCTGAACCATAGCAAGTCAAACTGGGCAGGAGGGACACACAGGGCAGGCCAAGGAAAGGGCACTCTGAACAGAGAGGAACAGGGAAGGTGTGGGGAGACACAGCCAGTGCAGAAGGGGGAAGTGCCACACAGCACAGAGGCCACCACATTTAGGTGTTCCTGGTGCAGGGGAAGTAGCAGCCAGGACAGCGGGGGGAACACAGAAACAGCTGCCGGAGGGGTGAACACAAGCCAGGGACATGGCCAGTGCTACCATCCAGATGGAGGCAGTAATGAGGGGGGTGAGAAGGCGGGCAGCAGGGGGGCGCGGCCGTGGAAGGGCCGGACGGTGGTATGTCCCCAACAGGCAGTACCAAGCCCGCACCAGCTTCGAGCTGTACAGCGATACTGAGATCGTGGGCTGGTACTGCCTGAATCAGGCAATTCTGAGGTGGTTCTGTGAGCTGTGCAGTGATGTGATGCAGGCACCCACACTACAGAGCTATGCTCTGTCAGTGGAGACTAAAGTGACAGCTTGCATGTGCTTGCTTGCCACGGGTACCTTCCAGAGACCAACAGGGGACACCACAGGCATAACCCAGTTGGCCGCGTCATGCCACCTCACCCAATTCCTCAGCGCACTGCTGCCACATGCTGCAGAGTACATCCATTTTCTCAGCACACTGATAGAGCGCACAGAAAACATTCAGGAGTTCCACAGGGTAGCACATATGCTTGGCATGCTAGGGGCAATAGACTGCACCCATGTGGTCATCCGCACACCACCTGGCCCCTAGAGGGCCGCATATAATCAGAAGGGCTATGCTAGCATCAACTGCCAGGTAGTGTGCGATGCCAGGGGGTGCATAATCAATATCTGTGCCACGCACCCTGGGGGAGCAAACAATGCCTTCATCTGGCACCAGTCGGCACTGTGCCACAGATTCGAGAGTGGGGACATCCCCAGTGGCCACTTAGTGGGTGAGTATGCAAACTACATGGACAAACATAGGGCTTGGGAGGGTCATGGTCAGAGGTGACATGGGTAGTGGCCTACATGGCCTGGGGCAGGGTGATGCTGATCACCAAACTAACCTCCACCCTCTATATACAGGTGACAGTGGATACCCACTCCATCCCTGGCTGCTCACACCATATCAGCAGCCCGCGACCCCATCACAGCAATGCTACAATGAGGCACATGCCACCACATGTAATGTCATTGAGTGGGTGTTCGTATGCTGAAGGCTCGCTCCGCTGCCTGACACACCTCGTGGTGCCCTACAGTACAGCCCGTCAAAGGCCTGCGGGCAATTCCTGGCCTGTTGCATCCTGCACAACATGGCCAATGAATGTGGGATAGCCATACAGGTCAAATAGGGGGACAGCGATGAGGGCGATGAGGACGCTGGTGACAATGGTGATAGGCAGCCCCCCCTTGGGTGACGGGACCCCCGATTGCTCCGGCTGGCACAGCTGCACTAGGACACCATCACGGAGGAGCACTTCAGCAAACCCAGGTAAGTCATGGGGCCATGTGCAACCACCAGTGGCAAAGGCACAACCCACAAACAGGCATGGACACACACCAGGGGTGCATGCCATCAAGGGAAGTGGCCGGGCATGGAACCGCAAACACCACCAGGAATGGGTGAGGTCTAACATGTCACGCAGTGAGACACACACACACAACTCACCAGACATGCACAAAGGGTAGGAGGCATGCCAACCCAGAATGCCACCCCTCACACATGTCCACAGACCACCACACCCACTGCCTGTCATTGTGCGTGTGTCAGACGCTGGACACCATTGCACAGTGGTATACAGCACAATGCAGGCATCATCATGCACACGCAACTGCGGAAGGCAGCCAGGAGGGTGTGCAGATGGACTGTGTGTGTGTGTGCAGGGCTGGGTACCCACCTGTGCATTGCCTGCTGAATGACACAATGCATACAGGGCAGCATCAGACAGTAGCCACGTTGGGAGACAGGTCAGTCATGCACCACAGTGCCACGGCCGCAAAGGACACATGGGCAGCCTCGCTGAGACCCGCCAGCAGTGACAGGCTGACCACTGGCCTTATAGGGTGGCACCAACAGTCCCCCAGGGGTTCCACTGCATGAAAGTGACTGTGCTCATGCAGGGGTCTGCAGCACAATGAACACTGAACATGCCATCGCCATGCATGCTCGGGATGCCCACCACTGAACCTGGTGTCGACATGGATGGTGTCACACGACACTGGGAATGGGGGGTGGACAGTGCACTGCGTGGTGTCTGCGACGCATGGGCAAATAACTGTGTGCCCTTTGCGGCCATGACAGCAGTGAATGCCTGTGTCTGCCTGTCAATGGCAGCGGTCACATCCTCCTGCAACCGGTCCGTCCCTGCCAAGAGCAGAGCGGTGCCTCTGCTGCGACGCTCCTCTGCCTGGCGCAGAGCCACACTCAGTGCATCCACCACCGTTACAAGCTGCATCTGCTGATTGACTTATCCTTGCAGTATGCAGGTGTGCTCATCCAAGAGGTCATCTGCCTGATCAGCATGCTGTTCCTCAGGGTGTTCACGGCCCTGATGCTCATCACCCCTTGATGGAGGGCGCGCACACTAGGTCCAGGCCTGGGCATGTCCACAGGCAGTGCACTGACACCGCCCCCTGACACTGTACCTCCATGCCCATTGGCCGACTGCTGATGCTTCCCCTCCAGCTGCCACTCTCCAGGGCTCAATGGTGCCACTGCAGTGGCTGCAACAGTTCCACTGTCCTGTACACACACCAGTGCAGCCCCACCGGTGGTGACAGGCACAGGCTGGGACTGTGATGACACGCAGGCCTCCACGGCGGCACCACCCACAGCCATGGCCGCGATGTAACCTGCTGTGTGGCCATCCTGTGGCACACACGTGTCACTGCCCATTACGTTAGCGACATCATCATCGGTGATGGATCTGGCACCAGCTGAGTCTCAGCATGCCGGCATCCTTGGATGCCGGCATGCTGCGACACGGGCAGGGCCTCCTCCACATCTGCTCCACCAACATCAGTCTGGACATCCAGGTGGGCCCACTGTCACCCTGACCCACGTATTCCTGTGGAGGTGGATGGGCCCTCCTCCATCTCCATGTGACTGGCATCAGTGGAGAAGCCCACCACCACTTACCCATGCAGATGCTCAGGAGCTGTAAGGGAAAACAAAGTCACGTTACTGCATGTGACCTACCCTGTCCCCCCCCAATAGACAGACCATGACCTACCATGCAGTGACGGGCTACCACCCATCTAGAATCCACCACCTGGAACACCCTCAATGGCGCAACGCTGCATGCTGCCAGCAACCCGCTCCTCCTGTGGGGTCAGGCATAGCACCTCCGGCTGTCCCCCACCTGTCGCAGACCATGCTGCCCTGATGGCAGCCACCTTCTCCTTAATCCTCCACCTGTCTGTGCCCATCTTCTTCTTGCATTCCTACACAGAGCGCTGGTGGCTACCATGCAGGTTTACAGCACACGCCACCTCCTCCCATACAGCAACACGAGCCTGTGGTGTTCCTTGGCATCTGCTGAGAAGCGGCTCCTGGTCTAGGTAGGCCTCGAACAGGGCATCTGTCTCAGCCTTAGTGAAATTCGGCCTCCTCTTCCTCCCACGACTCTGTTCCTCTTCCTCCACAACACGCTCGGTCATGATTCAGCCTGTGAGAATGACAGGTGTTACCTGTGACTGTGCAGTCCCATGCATGTCCTAAAATCCACAGTCCACACTCCCAAACAGCATGCAACTCACCGCAATAAACTGCAGTAACCAACTATTGCTAGTGCAGCCCAATGTCGCACTTTTATAGCGCAACCCATGCAGATGAGGAGAGGTGCATCTTTAAGTGGATGCAAATGCAGTGACTGCACCATTGAATGGCTGATTAGCTGATTTGCATATGCTGGCTGAATATCGTGCTGTTGCGCTTTGCGCAATTGTGTTGAACGTGCTGATCCAAGGGCACAGTTCTGTGACATGCGCAGAACACACCTAACTACACATGCCCGGGTTGATGACACAGGTGCCTGCCACGCTGCTGATGTGCTGTGCATGGGAGGCAATGCAGGGCATGGCCACCATTGTGCCAGTGGCGCTACAGCGCTGTTCACCTATATGGCGCTGTGGCACTGGAGCGTCGTAGGCGCACTGGGGCAACAGCTCGGTAGGCTGCTACAGGAGGTGGCACACAGGCACCCAATCGCGCTACACGCACTGGGTTCCAATCACAATGTGGCTGTCCATGTGCCAGAGACCCTTGACCCTGTGCCTGACCTTTGCCCCTAGGCGCCGTGCATCAGGCATGGGTGCACCACTATCGTGCTGTTTGGAGACAGCACGATAGGGAATGGCAGAGCTGTACCACACAGCATCTGCATGTGGCAGGACCACGCTGCAGAGCACCATTTTGACTGAACTGAGCAGCAGAGATGGTGCAGAGGCATGCTGTGCAGTGGAGCCAGGTGGAGCTGGAAAACCTTGTGGCCATAGTGGAGCCACATGTTGGGCCTTTGTTTAGGGAGGCACCCCTGGACAGGGCCAGGAGTCAGGTGTGGCAGGAGTGTGGCCGACGCCCTGGAGGAGGCCACTGGTATGGAGCGGATGGCAGAGCAGTGCTGCCACAGATATGGGGACCTGAGGCAGAGGGACCCGGACCTGCTAGCCCACCTGCGGGCACATGCCAGGAGGGGCATGGTGCCACAGCCAGGTAGGTGCAACATCCATACACTTTTATCATCCATACAGGTATCACGGTTGCATGTGTCCAGCACATGGGGGGGCCATCCGGTGTTGGCCGTGGTGGTGTTATCGGGGTGTGGGGTTGGTGGGTCTGGCTGTGTGGGATTGCACACACATAGGGTTGGGGGGAAATTGCTGCAGGATTGTACTGATGTTCCTCTCTCCATGTTTTGCACCTTAGGGCGCACAGAACGCCATTAGTCCAGAGACCAGAGGTGCCACCTGGAGAAGCAGCAAGCCAGGAGGGGTAATGGTGGTCAGTGGCGCATGGACCACCCTGATGATGGTGAGTGCCTTACATCCATGATTACTATTGCATGCTGTATAATTGGGTGGGCAGTGGGGCATGGCCAACATCCATTGACACCATTGCCATGCATGCAACTTGCTACAGTCAGCACTGTCCAGTGGCACTGCATGTCTGAGAGTGCATCAATGGTGGTCCATGCATGCACCGGGCACATGGCTGTGGCACTGCCTTCACACTGCATAGCCAAGTCACTGTACGGCCATGGTGGTGCCATGCAGGACATGGGTGGTGGGTGTGTGCAGTGGTCCACATGGCTGTGGCTGCCTGGGTAGGCAGGTCTTGTGAACATGGTCACTGTGGGTGGTCGCACACCATCACGGGGCATGGCACATGGCTGTATGCCATGCACAATGGGTGGGCTGCAGGGGACTGGACAGTCACACTTATTGACTCTGCTGCCTCATGCTAGGTGGACAGCGACTCCAGACACTGGAGAGGAATATGAGGGAGCTGCTCCAGGTGGCAAGGGCAACACTGGAGCTGTTAGAGCACATCCACTGCCATGGGGTGAGGAGGAGGAGTGGCAGATATAGGCGCTATGTGGAGGAGGACCGGGGCACACACTGAGCACTCCATGACCCTACTACCACCTCCCCTCCTTTGACCCACCCTCACACCCCTTCTTCCCTCTCCCATATGTTCAACCCTGCCCCTTACCCGCCCCCACCTGTTTTGTGTCCCTTCCCCCCTTGTAAATATTTGTATATATGTTTTGTTATTTCTTTTAAATATAAGCATTTTGTTATGACAACTGTGGTGGTCTCTGATTTGCAGCAGGCTACAGGTGCTCAGCTGCAATGGCGTGCATGGCATCAGGGGTGGTTCACGCATGGGCGAGTGTGTGTGTGTGTAGAGGTGAACTGCCTATGGTGTGGGCAGGGGGATCAGTCACTGTCTGTGGTTTGTGTGTTGTACTCTGTGCACTGGATGCCTGTGTGCAGTGGTCCATGGGGCCTGCACTGTGTGCATGGCACCCCTGTCAGACCATCCATGGCCTGTGCAGCTGACACCCTTGCATGTCTGTGATATGCACTGTCTGCTGGTGTGTCAATGGTGGCTGTTGTGGCCAGTGCTGGGATGGGATGTGTCCTTGGGAGGGTGTGCAGGGTGCTGTACTGCTGGAGGTGGGGTCCAGGGCATGCCCTGTCACATGTGGAGTACCTCGTGTGCTGACGCATGGTTGGTCTCTCAGATGTACCTTGGTGGGGACGTTCAGGGTGGCACTGTGTATGCATCTGTTGCATCACTGTCTGCTGCCACCCGCTAATGGGTGCCCATGGTGGGGCTGCCTTGCATGGCTCCATGGTGCACAGGGTTGCATTGTCACAGTGGGGGTGGTGGCATGCATGGGGTGTCCTGCACTGTTGGGTACTACTCCTGGGTAGGGTGTATGGGGATCATGGTGCAGGGTGTGCTCTGCATTGGTGGGATGGTGTAGTACGGGGTGTTCGGCCTTCCTTCTGTGCCGGTCACAGCTTGCCAGGGGGTGTGATGGGGCACCATAGCCCGGCTGTGGGTTGGTTGCTGGTATCCATGGGCCGGTGATTATTCCAGCTCTCCCCCAGTTGTGCAGTGCATGGGATATAGGGGGACGATGTCTGTTCTGCTGTGTGTTCCTCTGCCCATCTGTGGTATGGCTGGTGGGCTCCTGCATCCCTGGTTGTGCTGTTCCATTGCTGCCCTGCTACTGGGGGCATCCCTGGTTGTGCTATGGCACATCTGGACTGCTCAGCTGAACATCCCCTATTGTGCTATGGTGCATCAGATATGCTCAGCTTTACCTCCCTAGTTGCACTTTGGTGCAGGTGGTGCGATATTCAGTCATCGTCCGTAGGCACATCTTGGCCTGCGCAGTTTTTGAATATCGCACTTCTTGCACATGGGCGCAGTGGACTTGCACTTGCACCTGCTGTTGAGCACTTTTTGGGCGCAGTTTGAATATCTGGGCCAGAGAGTCAATCACTACTTGCTAGCACAGATAGAGCTGCAAATGGATGCAAAAATCAAGCAGCACATGTATCATAACACAAGATGCAACCAATCATACCCTCTGTGTAGCTGTGATTGTTTGAAGTAGCCTATAAAAATGTAGTATTTTCCCAATAAGAAATCTTCCAGCATTTCTGGTTGACAGCAACTACAGCCATTCAGTGTATTCATAGTAAGTGCATCCACCGTATTGGTTAGCCATAAGAAAGCATTAACCAATAACTTTAATCACTGTGTTTTGGAACAGCCCACCAAAGCAATGTTGAAGGAGAGAGGGAAATTTTGGTTTCATATTCAGTAGTGACTAGACACTGCAGAAGAAACACTGATTTTTTTTTTTTTTTTTGTAGCTTTCTGTCCACTTCTCCGCTTAAAAATTCAGAATGGCAGAAAACAGCAAAAGGACTGTGTGGGTCACTGGCAGCACAGTAAGGCGAGCTTCAGAGTATGCTCAGAGAAGTGATTTTGGCAAAGACCTGCAGCTTCCAAATTGCTCTGTTAAGTGGTTTGGCAGGGGTGGCATGAAGTGGGAACATCTCATGCCAACAGTGCACCTATGTCTGAGGACTCAAATTCGACTGGACATACTGCTGACTCATCTCTGAGGCAATGATTTTGACACCAAACGATGGATAGATTGAGTGGCAGAAGCTAAATTGGACCTTGCTTCTATTATGGGTATGTTACCTGCCTGTAAGATCATTTTTTCTGATATTACAGAGCATAGGGTCTGGCAAACAGAACAGCGCATGTACCTGCTTGACAGAGCATGGAGAAAGGTTAACATACAAATATCTGGATATCTGCGCATGTCTGGGATGCACACCATATGTCACCCTGAAATCAAGTAGTGTAATGATTGGCTATACCTACTAGACGGTGTGCACTTCTCACATGCTGACAATTGCCTTTTCCTGAGAGACCTTCGAGATGGAATCCTTACAGTCCTCTAAAAACATCAGACTGTTAAAACAGATGTTTTTTTTTTTTAAAAAAGCTCTTTTAAGAGCCACCAAACCTTGATCAAAAAATAGAAAAGTTGTTTACATTACACACACAAATGCATGCTATCTCACTTTCACACTATTACACAAACTTAGATGCATGAACATGTTCAGAATTGTGACATGCATACAGCCCCTGTTAACAAGATGTAGTATAAATATCTAGCTATGTGGTTTCAGTATGCGTATAAGGCACAGTTAAACATGACATCACGGAGGCAGTACTGTGTTGTTTATCTCATATAATCGAAAAATTAGTTTAGCCATTACTTCTTATAATAACTGTAGAATCACAATAATTATGCTGTCTGTACATGTGTAGTCAAAAAGCTGAACAAAGTACAAGTACACACATATAACAATATATCACAGTAACATACAGTTGTCTCTCTCTGTTTATTGCAGATTCAAACACAAAAGAGCCAAAATGACACTCTGGAGTCTGAGGGAGGTGTGCTGCCTGCTTGAGGCAGCTCAGGCTAGGGGCAATCCCAATGTGCTCGTGAGGAGCACAAATAGGAAACTGGATGCAATGTGGAGGCGTATCAATAGTTTTCTTCATATTTGCCTCAAGGTACAAAACAAGACTGAACAAAAGTGCAAGAGAAAGTGGAAGCTGTTTCGCCAGCACTTCTACATGCTGAAGATCAGAGGGGAGATACCGGACAACGATGTTGGGTGGTACAACCTCGCATATGAGAGGTGGGAGGCTGCTGGTAAGCCTGCTGCAGGGGACCGCCTAACACATCGTGAGTAAAGAAACCATTTGTTACTCAGCATAGCATATACTTAAAGAGGAATCACTAACAGGCTGACTTTTGTACTGGATAACATCACACCTCAGGTAGTCAGGTATGAGACCACAGGCTGAGTACATCCACTACCTGAGCCGTCACGTTATCCACCACACCACACAGCTTCAACAGTATTATTGCCATATTGCAATGGTTTATTGCAATACAGAGTGTAAAAAATAATGTTAATTTGTGTGTAACTGTAATCACAGTGATGTTCCATTGATGCACATTGCCTCACTCTTACAATGGGGCTACAGTGAGAGTGCAGTACCTGGTCTGGGGGTAGGGAGGAAGTCATTGCCTGGCTGACTCCTTGAACTGCTAAGTGTCCTAACATATCTTCCTGAAATCAGGGTGATATTTCATTAATGTCCATGGCCTCAGCTTTACAATGGGTGTGCACTCAGGATGCAGTTCCTGACTTGGGGGAGGAGGCACTGCATGGCTGATGTCGTACACCTCCTAACTGTCCCAACTATTGTGGTACTGCAATAATGGAGGTGTACCATTCAGATCCATTACCTTTGTTTTCCTGTGAGTCTCCACCCAGGATGCACTACCTGCCCGGGGGGGGGGCATTGGCTGGTTGACACCGTACAACTCCTAACTGTCTCAACTAGTCTATTACTGCAATCATGGAGCTGTACCATTTTTATCCATAACCTTTATTTCCTGGGGGTCTCCACTCAGGATGTGGTACCTGATCTGGGGGGGGGATTGCCTGGCTGATGCTGTATGACTCATAACTGTCCTAACTTCTGTGCCTCTGCAACTATGAAGGTGAACCTTTGATGTCTATGGACTTTCTTTTCCTGTAACTCTCTACTCAGAATGCACTGCCTGACCTGGGAGAGAGGGAGAGGGGCATTGCCTAGCTGACACCATCCAACTCCTAATTGTTCCAACTAGTGTGTTACTGGACTCATGAACCTGTACCATTTATATCCATAACCTTTCTTTTCCTGTGTGTCTCCACTCAGGATGCAGTACCTGCTCTGGGGGGGAGGGCATTGCCTGCCTGACGCCATGCAACCCCTAACTGTCATAACTTATGTGCCCCTACAACCATGTAGGTGCACCGCTGATGTCTATGGACTTTCTTTTCCTCTGACTCTCCACTCAGGATGCAGAACCTGGCCTGGGAGGGGGAGGCATTGCCTAGTTGACATCGTGCAACTCAGAACTGTCCCATGTAGTGTATTACTGCAATAATGGAGCTGTACCATTTATATCCATGACCTTTATTTTACTGTGAGTCTCCAGTCAAGATGCAGTACCTGTTCTGTGGGAAGGGAGAATCCTCTTGGTGATGATAGGCAACTCCAAAATGTCCCAACTTGTTTGTTCCTGCAATCATGGTGGTGTACCAGTGATGCCCATGGGGTTCCTTTTCCTATGACTCTCCTCTCAGGATTCACTACCTCTTCTCTGGGGGGGGGGTTTGCAGCTGACGCCGTGCAACTCCTAACTGTCCCAACTTGTCTGTTACTGCAATAATGGAGCTATACCATTTATGTCCATAACCATTCATTTCCTGTGGATGTTCACTCACGATGCAGTACCTGATTTGGGGGAGAAGGGGCATTACCTGGCTGATGTCATGCAACTCCTAACTGTCCTAACTTGTGTGTTCTTGCAATCAGGGTGGAGTACTGTTGATATCCACAGCCTTCATTTGCCTGTGCATCTACACTCAGAATGTAGTACATGGCCTATCTGAGGGAGGCGGAGTGGGGGGACCATTGCAGGGCACACACCATGCAACTCCAAATTGATGTCAATGACCTCAGTTTAGCAGTTAGTTTCCACTCACGCTGCACTGCCTGGTGTGGTGGGGGGGTAGGTCATTGCTTGGCTAACAGAATGAAAGTCCTAACTGTTCAAACTCGTCTGGTCCTGCAACCAGGCTGATATACCTTTGATGTCCATGGCCTCAGTTTTACAATGATTCTATACTCAGGGTGCAGTACCTGGTGTATAACTGTCCTAACTTGTGTACACCTCCAATCATGGACATGTATGGTTGATTTCCATGGCCTCACTTTTGCTTTGGGTCTCCAATCAGGATAGAGTACCTCCTCTGGGGGCATCTTAAGTAGCAGACAATACTAACATTGCTGAAACAAATCTATATTAAATAACTGAAGATACATATACCACACTCAATAAATATCATTATTATCTTTCATTCACAGGACATCAGAGGAGCTCCCCACCACATCCAGAGGTAGTACCACCCCAAGCTGAGGCTATGGAGGCTGAACAGTCTGACTCAGACAAAGTTATTGTCGAGTCAGAAGGTAAGTAAACCCTAATGAAAATTATTTGAATAGCTGCTCTCAGTACTTGGTGTGCATCGCATTCTTGATCCTCTGCAAGCACTCAGCTTCTGTAACATTGCTGTGTAAGGCTGTAGTTTCACTCTGACTCTGCACTCACAAGCCAGAACCTCCTTGTGGAAGATCAGAGGACATACCCTTGCTGACCCTATACAACTCCTAATTGTGCAACCTTTTGTAGCTCTGCAATCAGCAAGGTATTCAGGTAATCTCCATGTTAGTAGTTTTCTTGTGGCTCTCCACTCAAGACACAACACCTGTTTGGTGGTGAGTGGTTCATACTCTGGGTGACACAAGGGAACTCCTAACTATGCAAATGCCTCTAACATACATGTCCATTACAGCACTTTTGTTGCAGCACTACAATCAGGCTACAGTACCAGTTTCCTTTTGAGGCCATTGCCTACCTCAGAACATCCAACTACTTAGTCTCCTGACTCAGCTACATAACCTTGCTAAGCCCATGTGACTGAAAACTATATCAATTTATAAACACCTTATATTACAGCAGTGAACCATTGATGTACAAAACCTCACTTTCCCTGTCTGTCATTAGCTGGCTTTATCTGTACAAGTCCCCAGTGCCTTAATTAAGTAGTAAACCACGATAGGGTATAGGTGATGCTGGGTTTACCCACACCTGGCGTGGTTCGGTCACGAGGCAGCAGGGCAAGTGACCAAACATCCAGTGTAGGTGAATCCCAGCATCGTCCACATCCTAGAGTGGTTTATTGAGATTATACAATGTCTCCCCTGCAATTTTGGTATAAAAAAATAAAGAAAAAGAACAATGTTTGGCAATTTTAATGTTTTTCATTTAATTTATCCATACGCCAGAAAAAAATAATCCTGTTGTCCCACTGTTACCTTTATCTAGACTAGTCATGATGTTAAATTTCCCCCTCCCCATCCCTCCAGACAGCCATGTGCCTCCCCCCACATCTCTCGAGTCCTCCAGATATCTGTACTGCAAACACCACTGTACTTGCACTATTGCTGTATGCTAATCTTGTTACACAGCATCAGGAGGGATCTGATTACATTGCCTGTCTCAAACAGTACTAAAACTCATTCTCCTATCTTGTACACATCTCCTATCAGAGACATATGTAATGAATGTTCATGCCTCTGTTTCAGCAGTGTTTATGTACTAAGGAAGTAGTATATTATTTGTTTAACCATTGATAAAATCTCATAACTACAAGTTGTCAGCTGGCACATAATTAACTGTGATGCATTATGCCATGACAGAATCATAACATGAATAGATATATAAGACAATAACTACATTGTTTACCATGAACATATTGAGATGTTCTCTATTAAACAATCTAGTTATGTATTTTCTAGCGGCCGAGGAGGCTGTTGCCACTCCACGAAGGCAGGTGAAGCAGGAGCCTGGCACCAGTGCTGAATGTAAGTGTTGTAACAGAAACACATGCAGATGTCATAAACTGCTAAGCAGACTATTAGCACATGTTATATCCTAGTCCAGCTTTACTCATTCATAAAGGTGTACAGTTGCTGTGCATGGTTTTACTTTTGCTGTGATTTATCTCTCAGGATACAGTATCTGGTCTGCAGTGAACAGCAGACATTGCCTCACTGAGTACACACAACTCCTCAGTGGCCTAACTTGTCTCTAACTCCAATCAAGGAGCTGTACCATGTTTTCCCATGGCCTTTGTTTTGCTGTGCCTCTCCACTCAGGATGCAGTACCTGGTCTGAGGGGGTACATTTTCTGGCTAAGTCCATGCAACTGCTAACTATACCAACTTGTGTACACCTGCAATCAGAGACGTATACCGTTGATGTACATGGCTTTAGTTTAGCTGTCGCTATCCACTCAGCATGCAGTACCTGATCTGTTGAGGTTGGGAGGTATTACGTGGCTGACAAAATACAACTATGAACATTTCTAACTTGTCTGTTCCTGCAACCAGGCAGGCATACCATTTATCTCCATGGACTTTGTTTTCCTATGGCTTTCCACTCAGGATGCAGTACCTGGTCTGTGTGACAGGGAGAGGATTGATTAGATCACCTGTGCACTCCTAACTGTCCAGAGTTATATAAACCTACAATCATGTACAGATACCATTCATATCCGCGGGTCAGTTTGAGTGTGCTTCTATATTCGGGATGCAGCACATTATCTGGGTGGGGGAGCATTGTGTGCTGACACTATCCAACTCCATAATGTCCTAACATGTGTGTCCCTGCAACCATGGACATCTACCATTGATATCCCTGGCCTTCCTATTCCTGTGACTCTTTACTCAGCATTCACTACCTGGTCGAAGATGGCATTAGGCATTGCCTGTCTGAGGCTGTGCAACTACTAACTTAACTAACTTGTGTACAGCTGGAATTAGGGAGGCTTACCATAGATGTTTTCTTGTCAATCTTCACTCAGGAAGCAGTACCTTGCCAAGTGCAGGGGGGGTAGCCTTGGCAGCATGATGCCATATAACTCCAAACGATCCAAACTTGTGTCTTACTACAACCGCAGACATGTACCATAGATGTTCATGGGCTTTCTTTTCCTGTAACTCTCTACTCAGCATTCAGTACCTGGGGGGGGGGGCATTGCTGTATGACACCGTACAACTCCGAAGTGTCCTAACCTTTGTGTTGTTGATGTCCATAGCCTCAGATCTGCCCTACTTCTGCACTCAGGATGCAGAACCTGCTTGGAGGGGTTGGGGGATTTCTGTCTGACATAATAAAGTCCTAAGTCTCCTAACTTCTCAGTTCCTACCATGAGTGACGTGTACAGTTGATGTCCATAGCCTTTGTATTTTTTGTGTGACTCTCCACTCAAGATGCAGTACCTGCTATGCAGGAGATGGCAGGGGGTGGGGTCGGGGTGCCTTGCCTACCACAAGCCATACAACTCCTAACTATACTAATTTGTATGCATTGACAGTCAGAGACGTGTACCATAAATGTACATGACCTCACTTTTCCTGTGGTTCCCCACTTAAGATGCAGTACCTTATCTTGTGGGTGGGGGATGGGAGTGAGTATGCATTGCATGGCTCAGGCTGTCCAGCTCCTAACTTTGTCCTACTGCAATCAAGGAGGTGTACCGTTCATCTCCATTGACTCAATATAGCTGTCTCTGTATAGTCAAGATGCACTACCTGTCCACAGGGTGTAGGAGAGGAGGAGGAGGTCATTGTCTGACTGAGGAGACACAACTCTTCATTATCATAAGTTGTTTGTATCTTAACAAAAAACACATATCTAAAACCATCGTAAAGATATGGACCACAGAAACCACATCTAATGAGATTAAAGAGAACCAGTAAAGTACAGTTATCACTGATACATGTCAATAGGTGTTTTTTTTCTCTTTACAGATCTGCCATGGAGTAAGCTGTGCACTGCGCACTGCCGCTGTGTTCGCAGACTCGTGCATAAGGTTAACTGTCTCAAAAAAAGAAATAGTAGGCCTGCGAGAGGGACAGGATCAAACACTGTCCCTCCTTAAAGCACAGCAGGTGACAGTCAGCCTTGTGCTCAAGCCTGTGGACACAGCAGCAGCTAGCAGTGCACGGAGCAGCACTGCTTCACCTGCTAACATGTCATTCAGTCTCCCTGACCACTGATGGATGGTCTCCCCCATTGCACAACAGCTTCCACTACTGGTGCACCTCCACATTCATCCAGCTCCTGCCTGAGCTGCTTGAAGCAGCAGCACACCTCCCTCAGAACAATTTAAGTGAAAGAAATGTTTTCTGTTTTATAATAATTTTAAACTGATTAAAAAAAAATCTTACAATTTTAAAAAGCAAGATTTTATAATGAAAATGTATTTTTACAGAACAAATGTATATTTTTTTCTAAATCATGTAAAGTAGATTATTTTGTATATTTTTTTATAAAGTCTTTGCTCCAGATCAAAATTTTATAATGAATATTTTTTCAGAATGTATGTATTTTTTTCTAAATTATGTTCAAATCATTATAAAAAATTTTGATTTCTTATACTTTAATACAATCATTTTTTACAAGAAACGTTTATAAATATTTTCGTTTACAATTTTTAACACATGACTATTCTGCACAACTATAGGAATTCTAACTTGTTTGCATGCCATAAAAATAGAATAATAGATAGATAAGTATCTATTACAAGGCAGTAAGACCATCAAGAGGTTTTGGGGACTTGGAACCTTGAGAGCGAAGCTCGAGAGGTTCTCAAATTCCCCAAAACCTCGAGATGGTCTTACTGCCTTGTAATATATACTTATCTATTTGCTATTTTTTTTTAATATATGGATCCAGTTTGAAATTCTGCATTTTTTTTCTGTGAGCAGGCCAGCCGATCACAACACTGAAGACACGCTTGTGCTCTGTCAACTGTCCCATCGGAGACTGACTAGGTTGCCCTTGTCCCCCCACCACTCCCTCCGTATCTATTAATACTTTACTTTTTTAGATTTGCGGTCATACCTTTTCATTTCCCATTCTTCGGGTAATGAAGGATTAACCAGATAATCCAAAGACATGAGAAAAAAAGCTGAAGAAATGACGTGCACACATTTGACTCGCTAAGCGAGACTAACCAGCTGCCATGTTTTCAAAATTGTTCTGCCCTTTCACAGTGCAAAAGTGGCCAATCACAATGCACGCTGTGCAGGAAAGGACTTGGGCCATGGCAACTGGGTTAATATGTGCATCAGACTTGCGCAGCCATGGTGGCATTTCTGTGATAATACTATCGTTCAGAGCTCTGAACGATAGTATTACAGGCTCTGAAAGATAGTATTATCGGTCAGCAACGATGGTATTATCACTGGGGCTCCGATGTATTACCAGGAATTTTTTGTATGCTTTTCGATTATATTATTTTCATTATCCATATATTACAAAACCATAAACATCATGATTCACCATATCTGACTTTCACAATGGGTCTCGACTCAGGGTACAGTACCTGGTCTACGGGGGGGGCATTGCCTGGGTAATGCCATGCAACTCCTAATTATACTAACTTTTGTGTTCCTGTAGTCAGGAAGGTGTGCTATTGATCTCCATGTCCTCAGTTTAACAATGGGTCTCCAGTCAGGGTGCAGTACCTGATCATGGAAGGGAGGACATTGCCTGGATAATGCCGTGCAACCCCTAACTGTGCTAACCTGTGTGTTCCTGCAACCAAAAGTGGTGTACTGTTGATCTTCAAGCCCTCACTTTTACCATGAGTCTAGACTCAGGATACAATTTCTGATCGGGGGGGTATTTTGCCTGGCTGACGCCGTGAAACTACTAACTGACCTAACTTGTGTGTTCCTACAACCAAGGAGGTGCATCATCAATGTCCACAGACTTTCTTTTCCTATCACTCTCCACTCAGGATGCACTATCTGGTCTGGGGGTGAGGGGAGGGCATTGCCTGCTGATGCCATGCAACTCATAACTGATATAACTTGTGTGCCCCTGCAAACACAAAGTTCCACCATCGATGTCTATGGGCTTTCTTTTCCAGTGACTCTCTACTCATGATACACTACCTGGCCTGGGAGGGGTGGGGCATTGCCTAGCTCACACCGTGCAACTCCTCACTGTATAAACAACTGTGTTACTGCAATCATGGAGCTGTACCATTTATATCCATAGCCTTTATTTTCCTGTGGGTCTCCAGTCAGGATGCAGTACCTGGCCTGTGGGTGGGGGATTAAGAGGCTGATGCCGTGCCACTCCTAACTGTTCTAACTTTGTGCCCCTGCAACCACAAAGGTGCACCATTGATGTCTATGGACTTTCTTTTCCTGAGCCTCTCCACTCAGGATGCACTACCTGGCCTGGGAGGGAGGGCATTGCGTAGCTGACACCATGCAACTCCTAACTTTACGAACTAGTGTGTTACTGCAATTATGGAGCTCTACCATTTATATCCATAACCTTTCTTTTCCTGTGACACTCCACTCAGGATGCAGTACCTGCTCTGGGGGGGGTGGGATTGTCTGGCTGACACCATGCAACTCCTAACTGTCCTAAGTTGTATGCTCCTGCAATCACAAAGGAGCACCATTGATGTCTATTCAATTTCTTTTCCTGTGACTCTCCACTCAGGATGCACTACCTACCCTGGGAGAGGAGGAGGGATTGCCTAACTGACACCATACAACTTTTAAATGTCACAACTAGTGTGTCACTGCAATCATGGAGCTGTACCGTTTTCATCCATAACCTTTGTTTTCCTGTGAGTCTCCACTGAGGATGCAGTACCTGCTCTGGGGGGGGGGGGGGACGGCATTGCCTGCTGACGCCATGCAATTCCTAATTGTGCTAACTTGTGTGACCCGGCAACCATGAAGGTGCACCATTGATGTCTATGGTCTTTCTTTTCCTGTGACTCTCCACTCAGGATGCACTACCTGGCCTGAGGGGGGCGGTGGGGCATTGCCTAGCTCACACCATGCAACTCCTGACTGTACAGACTAGTGTGTAACTTCAATCATGGAGCTGTACTGTTTTCACCCAAAACCTTTGTTTTCCTGTGAGTCTTCACTGAGGATGCAGTACATGCTTTGAGGTGGTGGGAGAAGGGCATTGTTTGCTGACGCCATGCAACTCCTAGCAGTCCTAACTTGCATGCAGCTGCAACCACAAAGGTGCCCATCGACATTTATGGAGTTTCTTTTCCTGTGACTCTCCAATCAGGATGCACTACCTGGCCTGGGGGGGGCACTGCCTAGCTGACACTGTGCAACTCCTGACTGTACAAACTAGTGTGTTACTGCAATCATGGAGCTGTACCGTTTATATCCATAGCCTTTCTTTTCCTGTGGGTCTCCACTCAGGATGCAGTACCTTCTCTGGGGTGGGGGATTGCCTGTCAGATGGCGTGCAAATACTTACTGGTCAACTTGTGTGTCCCTGCAACCACAAAGATGAACCATTAATGTCTATGGTCTTTCTTTTCCTGTGACTCTCCTCTCAGGATGCACTACCTGGCATGAGAGGGAGGTGGGGCATTGCCTAGCTCACATCGTGCAACTCCTGACTGTGCAAACTAGTGTGTTACTGCAATCATGGAGCTGCACTGTTTTCATCCATAACCTTTGTTTTCCAGTGAGTGTCCACTGAGGATGCAGTACCTGCTCTGGGGCATGGGGGGAGGGCATTGCATGCTAACGCCATACAACTCCTAACTGTCCTAACTTGTGTGCCCCTGCAAGCACGAAGGTGCACCTTCAACATCTATGGACTTTCTTTTCCTGTGACTCTCCACTCAAGATGCACTACTTGGCCTATGGGGGGGCATTGCCTAGATCACACCATGCAACTCCTGACTGTACAAACTAGTGTGTTACTGCAATCATGGAGCTGTACTGTTTTCATCCATAACCTTTGTTTACCTGTGAGTCTCCATTGAGAATGCAGTACATGCTCTGAGGTGGTGGGAGAAGGGCATTGCTTGCTGACGCCATGCAACTCCTAGCAGTCATAACTTTTGTGCCCCAGCAACCACAAAGTTGCACCATTGATATCTATTCACTTTCTTTTCCTTTTACCCTCCAATCAGGAAGCACTATCTACCCTGGGAGGGGAGGGGAAGGGGCATTGCCTAGCTGACACCATACAACTTAAATGTCACAAATAGTGTGCACTGCAATCATGGAGTTGTACCGTTTTCATCCATAACCTTTGTTTTCCAATGAGTCTCCACTGAGGATGCAGTACCTGCTCTGTGTGGGGGGTGGGGGGACGGCATTGCCTGCTGATGCCATGAAATTCCTACCTGTGCTAACTTGTTTGCCCCTGCAACCATGAAGGTGCACCATTGTTGTCGATAGGCTTTCTTTTCCTGTAACTCTCTACTCAGGATGCACTAATTGGCCTAGGAAGGGGGGAATTGCATACCTCACACCGTGCAACTCCTGACTACACAGACTAGTGAGTTACTGCAATCATGGAGCTGTACAGTTTATATCCATAGCCTTTATTTTCCTGGGGGTCTTCACTCAGGATGCAGTACCTGCTCTGTGGGGGGGATTGCCTGGCTGACACTGTGTAACTACTAACTGTTTGAACTTGTGTGCCGCTGCAACCACAAAGGTGCACCATTGATGTCGGTAGGCTTTCTTTTCCAGTGACTTTCCACTCAGGATACACTACCTGGCCTGTGAGGGAGGGTGGGGCATTGTCTTGCTCACACCATGTACTCCTGACTGTACAAACTAGTCTGTTACTGCATTCATGGTGCTGTACTGTTTTCTCCCGTAACCTTTGTTTTCCTGTGCATCTCCACTGAGGATGCAGTACCTGCTCTGGGGGGGCAGGGGTGGGCATTGCCTGCTGATGCCATGCAACTCCTAACTGTATTGACTTGCATGCAGCTGCAACCATGTGCCTATCGATATTTATGGACTTTCTTTTCCTGTGACTTTCCAATCAGGATGCACTACCTGGCCTGGGGGGGGGGCATTGCCTAGTTGACACTGTGCAACAGCTGACTGTACAAACTAGTGTGTTACTGCAATCATGGAGCTGTACTGTTTATATCCATAGCTTTTCTTTTCCTGTGTGTCTCCACTCAGGATGCAGTACCTGCTCTGGGGGGTTGGGCAGAGGGCATTGCATACTGACACCATGCAACTCCTAACGGTCCTAACTTTTGTGCCCCTGCAACCCCGAAGGTGAACCATTGATAGCTGTGGGCTTTCTTTTCCTGTGACTCTCTACTTAACATGCACTACCTGGCCTGGGAGGGATGCATGGCATTGGTTTTCTCACGGCATGCAACTCCTGATTGTACAAACTAGTCTGTTACTGCAATCATGGAGCTGTATTGTTTTAATCCATAACCTTTGTTTTCCTGTGTGTCTCCACTGAGGATGCAGTACCTACTCTAGGAGGAGGGGGGACGGCATTGCATGCTGATGCCATGTGACTCCTGACTGTTCTGATTTGTGTGCCACTGCAACCCCGAAAGTGCACCATCGATATATATGGACTTTCTTTTCCTGTGACTCTCCATTCAGGATGCACTACCTGGCCTGGGGGGCGCATTGCCTACCTGACACCGTGCAACTCCTGACTGTACGAACTAGTGTGTTACTGCAATCATGGAGCTGTACAGTTTATATCCATTGCCTTTCTTTTCCTGTGGATATCCACTCAGGATGCAGTAACTGCTCTGGGTGGGGGGGTTTGACTGGCTAACGCCATGCAACTCTTACTTTTATAACTTGTGTGCCCCTGAAACCAGAAAGGTGCATCATTCATGTCTATGGGCATTCTTTTCCTGTAACTCTCCACTCAGAATGTACTACCTGGCCTGGGGGAGGCATTGCCTAGCTGACACCGTGCAACTTCTAACTGTAAAAACTAGTGTGTTACTGCAATCATGGAGTTGTACCATTTATATCCATAACCTTGATTTTCCTGTGGGTCTCCACTGAGGATGCAGTACATGATCTGGGGGAGGCTTTGCCTGGCCGATGTCATGCAAATCCTAACTGTCCTAACTTGTATGCCCCTACAACCACAAAGTTGCACCATTGATGTCGATGGACTTCTTTTCCTGTGATTCTCCACTTAGGATGCACTACCTGGCCTTGGAGGGAGGGAATTGCCTAGCTGACACCGTGCAACTCCCAACTGTCCCATCTTGTGTGTTACTACAATCATGCAGCTGTACCATTTATATCCATAACCTTTCTTTTCCTCTGGGTCTCCACTTTGGATCCAGTACCTGATCGGGGGGGGGGCATTTCCTGGCTGACACCATGCAACTCCGAACTGTCATAAGTTGTGTGCATTTTCAACCACAAAGGTGCACCGTTGATGTCTATTCACTTTCTTTTCCTGTGACTCTCCACTCAGGATTCACTACCTGCCCTGTGGGGGAGGGGGCATTGCCTGGATGACACCGAGAAACTCCTAACTGTCCTAAGTTGTATTCCCCTGCAACCACAAAGGTGAACCATTGATGACTGTCTTCTGTCTTTTCCTGTCACTCTCCACTCAAGATGCACTAACTACCCTCGGAGGGGGAAGGGGCATTGCCCAGTGGACAGTGTACAACTTTTAAATGTCCCAACTAGTGTGTCACTGCAATCACAGAGCTATACCATTTTCATCCATAACCTTTGTTTTCCTGTGAGTCTCCACTGAGGATGCAGAACCTGCTCTGGAGGGGTGGGAGTACGGCATTGCCTGCTGATGCCATGAAACTCCTAACTGTCCTAACTTGTTTGCCCATTGCAACCATGAAGGGGCACCATTGATGCCCATGGGCTTTTCTTTTCCTGGGACTCTCCACCCAGGATGCTCTATTTGGCTTTGGAAGGGGGGATTATTGTCTACCTCACACCATTCAACTCCTGACTGTTCAAACTAGTGTGTTACTGCAATCATGGAGCTGTACCGTTTATATCCATAGCCTTTCCTTTCCTGTTGGTCTCCACTCAGGATGCAGTACCTTCTTGGGGGGGGTTGATTGCCTGCCAGATGGCATGTAACTACGAACTGTTCAAACTTGTATGTCCCTGCAACCACAAAGATGAGCCATTGCTGTCTATGGTCTTTCTTTTCCTGTGACTCTCCACTCAAGATGCACTAACTGGCCTGGAGGGGGGATGGGGCATTGTCTAACTCACACCGTGCAACTCCTGACAGTGCAGACTAGTGTGTTACTTCAATCATGGAGCTGTACTGTTTTCATCCATAACCTTTGTTTTCCAGTGAGTCTCCACTAAGGATGCAGTATCTTCTCTGGGGCATGGGGGGAGGTCATTGCATGCTAACGCCATGCAACTCCTAACTGTCCTAACCTGTGTGCCCCTGAAACCATGAAGGTGCACCTTAGATATCTATGGACTTTCTTTTCCTGTGACTCTTCACTAAAAAAATGCACTACCTGGCTGGGGGGGCATTGCCTAGCTGACACCGTACAACTCCTAACAGTCCCAACTAGTGTGTTACTACAATAATGGAGCTGTACCATTAATATCCATAACCTTCCTTTTACTGTGGGTCTCCACACAGGATGCAGTACCTGCTCTGGCGGGAGGGATTGCCTGGCTGACGCCGTGCAAGTACTAACTGTTCGAACTTGTGTGCCCCTGCAGATGTGCACCATTGATAACTATGATCTTTCTTTTCCTGTGACTTTCCACTCAGCATGCACTACCTGGCCTGGGGGGGGGCATTGCCTAGCTCACACTGTGCAACTCCTGACTGTGCAAACTAGTGTGTTACTTCAATCATGGAGCTGTACTGTTTTCATCCATAACCTTTGTTTTCCAGTGAGTCTCCACTGAGGATGCAGTACCTACTGTAGGGCATGGAGGGAGGGCATTGCATGCTGATGCCATGCAACTCCTAACTGTCCTAACTTGTGTGCCCCTGCAAACATGAATGTGCACCATTGATGTCTATGGGCTTTCTTTTCCTGTGACTGTCCACTCAGGATGCACTACATGGCCTGGGATGGGGGTGGGCATACCTCTCAACTGTCCCTGATTTTCAGGGATGTCCCTGATTTTACCTCAGAATTTTACTCTGTCCCTCCTAAAAATTGTGTGTCCATGACCAAACAGTGGGAGTTGGAAGCACTAAATAATGTCAAACATTAACATTAAAGAGTTGTTCTTCCTTAGAAAATGCACTTTGCACTAAGCCCGATAAGCTACTAGCTTCCTGAGTGGATATCAACAAGTTTGAAGATGTGTCCCTGATTTTGGTCCTTTGTCCCTGATTTTTTTAAGCCTTGTCCCTGATTTATGCGGCAGCAGGTTGAGAGGTATGGGGGTGGGGCATTGCCTAGCTCAGACCATGCAACTCCTAACTGTACAAACTAGTCTGTTACTGCAATCATGGAACTGTACTGCTTTCATCCATAGCCTTTGTTTTCCTGTGAGTCTCCACTGAGGATACAGTACCTGCTCTTGGGGAGAGGGAAAACGGCATTGCATGCTGATGCCATGCGACTCCTGACTGTCCTAACTTGTGTGCCCCTGCAACCATGAAGGTGCACCATCGATATGTATGGCCTTTCTTTTCCTGTGACTCTCCACTCAGGACGTACTACCTGTCCTTGGGGGGGGCATTGCCTACCTGACACCGTGCAACTCCTGACTGTACGAACTAGTGTGTTACTGCAATCATGGAGCTGTACCATTTATATCCATAACTTTTCTTTTCCTGTGGGTCTCCACTCATGATGCAGTACCTGCTCTGGGGCGGGGGGTTGACTGGCTGACGCCATGCAACTCTTACTTTTATAACTTGTGTGCCCCTGAAACCAAAAAGGTGCATCATTCATGTCTATGGGCAATCTTTTCCAGTGACTCTCCACTCAGGATGCACTACCTGGCATGGGGGGGCATTGCCTAGCTGACACCATGCAACTTCTAACTGTACAAACTAGTCTGTTACTGCAATCATGGAGCTGTACCATTTATATCCATAACCTTTCTTTTCCTGTGGGTCTCCACTCAGGATGCAGAACCTGATCCGGGGGGGGCATTGCCTGGCTGACACCATGTAACTCCTAACTGTCATAAGTTGTGTGCAACCTGCAACCACAAAGGTGCACCTTTGATGTCTATTCACTTTCTTTTCCTGTTACTCTCCACTCAGGATGCACTACCTGTCTGGTCAGGGGGGCATTGCCTGGATGACGCCGAGCAACTACTAACTGTCCTAAGTTCCTAAGTTGTATGCCCCTGCAACCACAAAAGTGCACCATTGTTGTCTATCTACTTTCTTTTCCTGTGACTCTCCACTCAAGATGCACTACCTACACTAGGAGGGAAGGGGCCGTTGCCTAGCTGACACCGTACAACTTTTAAATGTCCCAACTAGTTTGTCACTGCAATCATGGAGCTGTACTGTTTTCATCCATAAACTTTGTTTTCCTGTGAGTCTCTACTGAAGATGCATTACCTGCTCTGGGGGGGGTGGGGGGACGGCATTGCTTGCTGATGCTATGCAACTCCTAACCGTCCTACCTTGGGTGCCCCCTGCAACCTTGAAGGTGCACCATCGATGTCTATGGGTTTTCTTTTCCTGGGATTCTCCACTCAGGATGCACTACTCGGCCTTGAAAGGGCAGGCATTGCCTTCCTCACACCATGCAACTCCTATCTGTACAAATTAGTGTGTTACTGCAATCATGGAGCTGTGCCATTTATATTCATAGTCTTTATTTTCCAGTGGGTCTTCACTCAGGATGCAGTACCTGCTCTGGTGGGGAGGGATTGCCTGGCTGATGCCGTGCAACTACTAACTGTTCAAACTTGTATGCCCCTGCAACCACAAAGGTGCACCATTGACGTCTGTGGACTTTCTTTTCCTATGACTGTCCACTCAGGATGCACTACATGGCCTGGAGGGGTGGGGCATTGCCTAGCTCAGAACATGCAACTCCTAACTGTACAAACTATTCTGTTACTGCAAACACGGAACTGTACTGCCTTCATCCATAACCTTTGCTTTCCTGTGAGTCTCCACTGAGGATGCAGTACCTGCTCTGGGGGTTGGGGAGAGGGCACTGCCTGCTGATGCCATGCAACTCCTAATGGTTGTAACTTTTGTGTCCCTGCAACCACAAAGGTTCATCATCGATATCAGTGGGCTTTCTTTTCCTGTGACTCTCTACTCAACATGCACTACCTGGCCTGGGAGGGAGGCATGGCATACATTTCTCACACCATGCAACTCCTGATTGTACAAACTAGTCTGTTACTTCAATCATGGAGCTGTACTGTTTTCATCCATAACCTTTGTTTTCCTCTGTGTCTCCACTGAGGATGCAGTACCTACTCTAGGGGGAGATGGGATGGCATTGCATGCTGACACCATGTGACTCCTGACTATCCTAATTTGTGTGCCCCTGCAACCACAAAGGTGCACCATCGATATATATGAACTTTCTTTTCCTGTGACTCTCCACTCAGGATGCACTACCTGGCCTGGGGTTGGGGCATTGCCTAGCTGACACCATGCAACTCCTGACTATATGAACTAGTGTGTTACTGCAATCTGTGGGTCTCCACTCAGGATTGAGTATCTGCTCTTGGGGGAGGTTGACTGGCTGATGCCATGCAACTCTTACTTTTATAACTTGTGTGCCCCTGAAACCAGAAAGGTGTATCATTCATGTCTATGGGCATTCTTTTCCTGTAACTCTCCACTCAGAATATACTACCTGGCCTGGGAGGGGGGTCATTGCCTAGCAGACACCGTGCAACTTCTAACTGTACAAACTAGTGTATTACTGCAATCATGGAGTTGTACCATTTATATCCATAACCTTTCTTTTCCTGTGGGTCTCCACTCAGGATGCAGTACATGATCGGGGGCGGGGGCTTTGCCTGGCTGATGTCATGCAAATCCTAGCTGTCCTAACTTGTGTGCCCCTGCAACCACAAAGTTGCACCATTGATGTCTATGGACTTCTTTTTCCTGTGACTCTCCACTTAGGATGCACTACCTGGCCTTGGAGGGGGGGCATTGCCTAGCTGACACCGTACAACTCCCAACTGTCCCATCTAGTGTGTTACTAGGCAAAGACAGTGTCAGTGGCTCAGTAGGTAGCACACTCACCTCTGAGGCTGGGAGATCAGAGGGTTGTGGGTTCAGTTCCCACATCTGAAACTTGGGTTAATATCCCAGTACTGACACTGCAGTGCAGCACGAGATGGGTGCTACACTTCTGAGGTGCCATCTTTTGGATGAGATGTTAAACCGAGGTCCCATCTACCTGAATTGGTGGTAGTTCAGGTGGATGTTAAAGATACCATGGCACTTATCGAAAAAAGAGTAGGGGAATTTCCCCAGTGTCCTGGCCACATTTTCCTCATTCACTAACAATACCACCAACAACTTAATCTGATTCAAGGTCAGTTGGCATTCATCTGTATCCCCCCCTCCCCAGGGTCGTGCCTGAAAATAGGCAGGATTTGTCTAGTGCACTTACCCGGTCAACAAAAAATAAATAAATACTAGAATCATGCAGCTGTACCATTTATATCCATAGCCTTTCTTTTCCTCTGGGTCTCCACTCAAAATGCACTACCTGGCCGGGGGGGGGCATTGCCTACCTGACACCGTAAAACTCCTAACAGTCCCAACTAGTGTGTTACTACAATCATGGAGCTGTACCATTAAAATCCATATCCTTCCTTTTACTGTGGGTCTCCACACAGGATGCAGTACCTGCTCTGGGGGGACAGATTGCCTGGCTGACACCGTGCACGTACTAACTGTTCGAACTTGTGTGCCCCTGCAAATGTGCTCTATTGATAACTATGATCTTCCTTTTCCTGTGACTTTCCACTCAGGATGCAATACCTGACCTGAGGGGGGTTAGGGCATTGCCTAGCTCACACCGTGCAACTCCTGACTGTGCAAACTACTGTGTTACTACAATCATGGAGCTGTACTGTTTTCATCCATAACCTTTGTTTTCCAGTGAGTCTCCACTGAGGATGCAGTACCTGCTGTAGGGTGTTGAGGGAGGGCATTGCATGCTGACACCATGCAACTCCCAACTCTCCGAAATTGTGTGCCGCTGCAAGCATGAAGGTGCACCATCGATGTCTATGGGCTTTCTTTTCCTGTGACTCTCCACTCAGGATGCACTACCTGGCCTGGGGGGGTATTGCATAGCTGACAATGTACAACTCCTAACAGTCCCAACTAGTGTGTTACTACAATCATGAAGCTGTACCATTAATATCCATAACCCTTCTGTTCCTGTGGGTATCCACTCAGGATGCAGTACCTGCTCTGGGGGAGGGATTGCCTGACTGATGCCATGCAAGTTCAAACTGTTTGAACTTGTATGCCCCTGCAACCACAAAGCTGCACCATTGATGTCTATGATCTTTCTTTTCCTGAGACTCTCCATTCAGGATGCATTACCTGGTCTAGGAGGGGGTGGGCATTGCCTAACTCACACTGTGCAACTCCTGACTCTACCAACTAGTGTGTTACTGCAATCATGGAGCTGTACCATTTTCATCCATAACCTTTGTTTACCTGTGAGTCTCCACTGAGGATGCAGTACCTGCTCTGTGGAGGTGGGAGTACAGCATTGCCTGCTGACACCATGCAACTCCTAACTGTCCTAATTTGAGTGTCCTTGCAACCATGAAGGTGCACCATTGATGTCTATGGGCTTTCTTTTCCTGTGACTCTCCACTCAGGATGCACTACCTGGTCTAGGAGGGGGTGGGCATTGCCTAGCTCACACTGTGCAACTCCTGACTCTACAAACTAGTGTGTTACTGCAATCATGGAGCTGTACTGTTTTCATCCATAACCTTTATTTTCCTTTAAGTCTCCACTGAGGATGTTGTACCTGTTCTGGGGGTGAGGGGAGGGCACTGCCTCCTGACGCTATGCAACTCCAAGCTGTCCTAACTTTTGTGCCCCTGCAACCATGAAGGTGCATGATCAATATCTGTTGGCTTTCTTTACCTGTGACTCTCCACCCAGGATGCACTACCTGGCCTGGGAGGGAGGGTGGGCATTGCCTAGCTCACACCGTGCAACTCCTGACTCTACAAACTAGTGTGTTACTGCAATCATGGAGCTGTACTGTTTTCATTCATAACCTTTGCTTACCTGTGAGTCTCCACTGAGGATGCAGTACCTGCTCTGGGGATTTGGGGGGAGGGCATTGCCTGCTGACAACATGCAACTCCTAACTGTCCTAACTTGAGTGTCCCTGCAACCACAAAGGTGCACCATTGATGTCTATGGGCTTTCTTTTCCTGTGACTCTCAAATCAGGGTGCACTACCTCATTTAGTAGGGGGTGGACATTGCCTAGCTCACACCATTCAACTCCTGACTCTACAAACTACTCTGTCACTGCAATCACGGAGTAGTACTGTTTTCATCCATAACCTTTGTTTTCCTGTGTGTCTCCACTGAGGCTGCAGTACCTGCTCTAGGGGAAGGGGGAGGGCATTGCATGCTGATGTCATGCGACTTCTAACTTGTGTGCCCCTGCAACCACAAAGGTGCGCCATCAATATAAATGGGCTTTCTTTTCCTGTGACTCTCCACTCAGGATGCACTACCTGGCCTCAGGGAGGCATTGTCTAGCTGACACCGTGCAACTCCTGACTGTACGAACTAGTGTATTACTGCAATCATGGAGCTGTACCGTTTAAATCCATAAGCTTTCTTTTCCTGTGGGTCTCCACTCAGGATGCACTACCAGTTCTGGGGAGGGATTGCCTGGCTCATGCCATGCAGCTCCAAACTGTTCTAAC
This sequence comes from Neoceratodus forsteri, assembly GCA_016271365.2. Classification (NCBI taxonomy): domain Eukaryota; kingdom Metazoa; phylum Chordata; order Ceratodontiformes; family Ceratodontidae; genus Neoceratodus; species Neoceratodus forsteri. The sequence continues at coordinate 1,159,869,148 of CM057458.1, forward strand.
TTGTGTGCCCCTGCAACCAGAAAGGTGCACCATTTTCTATGGGCATTCATTTCCTGTGACTCTTCACTCAGGATGCACTATCTGGCCTGGGAGTGGCTTTGCCTAGCTGACACCATGCAACTTCTAACTGTACAAACTAGTCTGTTACTGCAATCATGGAGCTGTACTGTTTTCATCCATAACCTTTCTTTTCCTGTGGGTCTCCACCCATTATGCAGAACCTGATCCGGGGGGGCATTGCCTGGCTGACACCATGTAACTCCTAACTGTCATAAGTTGTGTGCACCTGCAACCACAAAGGTGCACCATTGATGTCTATTCACTTTCTTTTCCTATTACTCTCCACTCAGGATGCACTAACTGGTGGGGGGACACTGCCTGGATGACACCGAGCAACTACTAACTGTCCTAAGTTGTATACCCCTGCAACCACAAAGGTGCACCATTGATGTCTATCTACTTTCTTTTCCTGTGACTCTCCACTCAAGATGCACTACCTACCCTAGGAGGGAAGGGGGCGTTGCCTAGCTGACACCGTACAACTTTTAAATGTCACAACTAGTGTGTCACTGCAGTCATGGAGCTGTACCGTTTTCATCCTTAACCTTTGTTTTCCTGTGAGGCTCCACTGAGGATGCAGTACCTGCTCTGGGGGAGGTGAGGGGACAGCATTGCTTACTCACGCCGTGCAACTCCTAACTGTCCTTAATTATGTGCCCCTGCAATCATGAAGTTGCACCATCGATGTCTATGGTCTTTCTTTTCCTGGGATCCTCCACTCAGGATGCACTACTTGGCCTTGGAAGGGCAGGCACTGCCTACCTCACACCTTGCAACTCCTGACTGTACAAACTAGTGTGTTACTGCAATCATGGATCTGTACCATTTATATCCATAGTCTTTATTTTCCTGTGGGTCTTCATTCAGGATGCAGTACCTGCTCTGGCAGGGGGGGAGATTGCCTGGCTGATGCCGTGCAAGTCCTAACTGTTCAAACCTGTGTGCCCCTGCAACCACAAAGGTGCACCATTGATGTCTGTGGGCTTTCTTTTCCTGTGACTGTCCACTCAGGATGCACTACATGGCCAGGGAGGGGGTGGGGCATTTCCTCGCTCAGACCATGTAACTCCTAACTGTACAAACTAGTCTGTTACTGCAATCATGGAACAGTACTGCTTTCATCCATAACCTTTGTTTTCCTGTGAGTCTCTACTCAGGATCCAGTGCCTGCTGTATGGGGAGAGGGGAGGGCATTGCAGCCTGATGCCATGCAACTCCTTACTGTCCTAACTTCTGTGCCCCTGCAACCATGAAGATACACCATCTGTATCTATGGACTTTCTTTTCCTGTTACTCTCCACTCAGGATGCACTACCTGGCCTGGGGGGGCATTGCCTAGCTGACAACATGCAACTCCTGACTGTATGAACTAGTGTGTTACTGCAATCATGGAGCCGAACAGTTTATATCCATTACCTTTCTTTTCCAGTGGGTCTCCACTTTGGATGCAGTGCCTGCTATGGTGGGGGGATTGTCTGGCTGACACGGTGCAACACCTAACTGTTCTAACTTGTGTGCCCCTGCAACCACAAATGTGCACCATTGAGTTCTAGGGGCATTCTTTTCCTGTGACTCTCTACTCAGGATGCACTACCTGGCCTTGTTGGGGGCATTGCCTAGCAAGAGTTCCTGAGTGAGAAAGTCGTCTGAATTCCAAAGAAGATGGAGATCTTGGGGGCTATGTCTATAGGAGGTACTAACGTCTGTTACCCCATGTTTGGCTCAAAATCACAAAGAAGGTGGTGGACATTTAGTTAAAGGAATGACCATCAATGGTTCTGGTTTGCAGAAAATGGATTTGTGAAAAATGGATGGTTCTGGTCTACAGAAAATGGTATGGAAGCCTTCCTGATATGCAGGGCCTCACCAGTATTTACAGGTTTATCTTCAAAAGGAGAAAAGAGCCTCTTCAGATTGGTAGCACATGCATGGTGAGGAAAATGATTTTCGGTATCAAAGGGCTGTTCCGAGTGAAGAGTGTGTGTGTGTATGTATTATATCTATAATGAGATTATCAATCGCATTGGACAAACACCATTAGGTGACCGTGTGTATATCAGAGTCTGACCACACACCTGCACTTTTACTCCCCTCCAAAACAATTTTGCCATTTCATAATACAGATAACCCACTGTGGGTGTGCGGTCACGCAATGATATACGCACAGCTTGTGTGTTTGATGCACTCAGCCTGCGGCCTTATGTGTAACAACGAACACCAAGGCTTGCGTATATCAGAGTGTGACTGCACACCCTACAGTGGGTTGTCTATTACACATACACACACATATATGAGACAGTACTTGTTGCAAAACAAAAACACTACATTAATGCAGGCATTAGAATGCAAAGCGCACAAAGCAAGAAAACGAAAAACAGGGTTTAAACCTCACGAGTCTTGGCAAATTGGTTGTGTGGTGTTCCCCTGGAGTTCCCAACCTTAATGCCCATCCCATACCCCCAGCCCATAGCCTCCTTTCTAAAGCACAAGGTACAGCTCCAACCCAGTGTCTCCCACAGCAGCCATTTGTACCTGTAAAACAAGAACAGCAATGGGCTCACAAAGGATCTGCAGCTCGTTATGGACTACTAAATGACAAACAGTGTAGGGTAAACAAAAAAACAATACTTATCTGAGACATATGGTCAGTGTCCTCCTACTCCTGGTCAATATCCTGCCAGACCTGTAGATATAAAAGGGAAAATGGGTCAGTATGAAAAATAAAAATGCTGATCAGCTAGGTCAGCTGGGAAAGCTCTGTAGAGGTTAAAATAAAAAAAAGTGGGTTGGGGGAGGGATACCAGACCTGTACCACACCATCAACCTGGCTTTTAGAATGGACTCGGTCACTCAGGGGATGTCATGGTTGGGGGAGGGAGGAAGACTCCTTGCCCCTGTGCCGCTAGAACTAATCTTTTTTGGGGGTAGGAGGTCATGTTGTTCCACACATCAACCAACACAGGGCAGGATAAAGACACCAAGGGATAGATATTCAAGGCACAATGAATGCTTCCCTGGTGGTGTAGTGGATTCCCCCTCCCTTTTCCTAATCTGCCTGTAGAATACATAGGAACATAGGTATGTGACGGCAGAAAGGGAGCTCAAGCCCACCTTCTCAGCCCAGTTTGCCTAGATATCCACTAGGCCTTTTCTGTAGTCCTCCCCCCCATGCCAGTTGCCCTCTGTGCTTATCCCATGCCCTCGTGAACCCTCCCACCATTTCCTTCAGCAGCCCATTCCAGTTGTCCACCACCGTCTCAGTGAAGTACTTCCTAATCCTTCTTCTAAATTCCCCCCAAACGATTTGGAATTTCCAATGACCACTCCACTGCAGTATAGCAGACCACAGCAGGCCAACTGTGACCATCTCTAGGCAGATATCCGCAGCCACAACCAGTCCCAGAACTCCCTGCAGCTGGCACCAGAGCAACAGGCAATAGAAGTTTCAATAGCCTGTAGTGCACATTTGAGCTTCCACAATCTCTGATCAGATCTTTTCCACTTCTGCTCTTTTCCAGGGGTTAAGTCAGTCTGTGACAGAACTTAGCCCAGGTAGTACGGTGGGGCCAGTAAACAAAAGATGAGAGCCTATATAAACTCTTAACATGCACTGTAGGACAATCTCCCACAGCAAAGGACTCCAGGATCTACTGCAAATGAAGCGGTCAGTACAGAATCAAGCAAAACCAGTTCACTACACTACAGCACACAGTAGGCAAACCAAAATGGCTCCACATGCTAAATGCACATTGGTACCAGACCCACACTTGTGTGGGACCCTTGACACAAGCCAGCCAGTGGGTATTGTGGTAAGGAGGGACAAAACCTTTTACATGCAGGTACATCAGGGAGAAAAGGAAGGCAAGGGGAGATACTGAGTGTCTGAAAAGGGTGGATGGAGGAAGGGTAAAAGATGACCACCAAAAAGCAGAAATACTGAACAAATAATTCTGTTCAGTTTTTACAAAGGAAGGGGTAGGAAATGGGTCAGCATTAAGTAATAAGGGTGGAGAGATCACAGAAAAGGACACAGGTTCCTTTGCAAAACAAAGGCTCCTTATGGAACTGGCAGCAATAAAGCTATGGGCCAGATAGATGCACCCCTGGACACTCAGGGAGCTAAGGGAGGTGTTAGTAGGGCCTCCGACTACCCTGTTCACACTGTCTGTGTAAACTGGTGACATGCCCAGGGATTGGAGGAGGGCTGATGTGATCCCACTATACAAAAGTGGAAACAGGGAGGATGCAGGAACTACATACTGGTCAGCCTGACCACAACAGTGGGAAAAGTAATGGAAATACTGCTGAAGGAAAGAATAGTGGAACACCTGGTTGTCAATGGTCTACAGGGGACGTGGGGGAAGGGAACACTGTTTAACCAGGAGCAGTACACTAAGCTGAAGCTTGTTTTCAGATGCAACCTGGAGCACAAGGAAGTTAAATAACTTGCTCAGGTTCACACAGTATGCACTTAGATGGCTGTTGGATTCAAACCCAGGTCTCCAGATCTGTAGCTCAGAGCCTTTAACCAAAGTGCTATACTGCCTCCAGGACACAAGGCAGTTTGGTTTTATGGGAGAGAGGTTGTGCCCGACAAACTTAACTGAGTTTTTTGACTGGGTAACAAGGAAGGTGGATGGGGGAGGATGTGGCCTACCCAGATTTCAGCAAGGCCTTTGACACTTTGCCACATAGAAGGCTGGTAAATGAGCTGGAAGGCTTAGGGGTGGGACAGAAAATAACAAGGTGAGTGGAGAACTGGTTGAAAGACTGAAACTAGAGGGTGGTGGTAAGGTAAATGGGGTACATTCCAAGGTGGGAGTGGTGCACCCCAGAGGTCGCTGCTGGGATCCATCCTTTCTTAATATCTATAGCAACGATTAGCCCAGTTGCAATCATGGGAGGAGAGCTGTTCTTTCCAGACCGGGGCTTGTCGCTGGAAGGGGTCGGGGCAGGCATTCTGGGGCTGCATCGGTGGTGGGGAAGGATGGGATCACATCAGTGATCAACAAGGAAGCTCTTGTTGGTGGGGGACAGGCCATGCATACCGGGGCCACATCGGCCACAACTTTGCAAGCTGGTGACTCAGGAAGGAGTGGTCAATCAGCGAATAGGGTGCAAACCTTTGACTGTGTGACTGGGCCAAAAAAGGCAAATAGTCCAGTCACAATCAGAAGAGGAAAGTTGCTCTTTGTTCCACACCATCCACCTTGGCCCCAACCTCTATTAAATGGTCAGTGAGGGGGGGCCTTGGAGGAGGGCAAGTCGAGATTGGGTGAACTGGAACACTAGGAAGCTGGATTGTTATTGACTGGGGGAAAAGGGTCCTGTACATTGTGCTGCTCGGGCAACATTTGACTATTACCAGGAAGGGGCATAATGGAGCAGACTGTATAAATGACTGTATGCCAACTACATCTGTGGGAGTAGGTAAACTGTGTGTGACTTGATTACTGCTAGGGCCTCTGAGCTGGCTAGTGCTGTGGTGGGCTAATTTTGCTTGTGAACTGTCTACTGCTAGGGTTAGAAAACTGGCTACTGTCAAGAAAGAGGAGGGAAAATTGCTGTAATTAGAGGGGGCAAACTGCTTGGGTTTTAGTAACACTGACTGAATTATTTCTGTTAGAGGGCTGCATTGCTCACCTAAAATGAGGGTAGACTTGGAGTGGCCAAAGCGGGCACCTTCGGTAAAGTGATTGGGTGTACAGGGTGAGGGGCGGCAATAATATTAAATTGGGCTTGGAGGTTCAGAGGGTGCCCAGTGTGTTTTCAGTTGGCAGGTCTTAGGGAGGAAGTTGAGGGAATCAGAAGGCAGCTGGAAGGTGGGGGGGTGGGGTGGAAAGGTGTGGAAAGGACCTCATGAGAGTAGACAAGGCCAATATGGCATAACCCAGGGAACAGGTGGACAAGGATCATGTGGTTACTCAGAAGGGGTGGGGCACGAAACAAACAATGTACGGAAATCACTTCATAGGGAGGTGGCTGACCAGAAGGAGGGGGAACAGGAGACAGCAAGTCAGGGGCAAGCATCACACTTACTAATTGATTCACCCTACTATATCTGGGAGATGAGGTGGAGAGGCTGCCGGGAGGGGAGCAGGCAGACAGAGAGGGTTTGGTCAGTAAGCTGGGGGGATGGGGCAGGAGAGAGAGCCAGATCCACAGAAGGGAAGGGGGGAAGAGACATTAGCCTAGGTGGGAGGGAGGTGGGAGGATGGGGAGTGCAGAGGAAGCCAGGGTGAGGAGGAGGACTAGGGTCGGGCAAGCATCCAGGTTAGGGAAGTCAACCAAGGATAAGGAGTACTTAGATAGGCCAGCTTCAGGGTGGAGAAATCAGATGAGGTGAGAGGAGGGGGAAAGATGGGGGGTAGGGAGAAACACTGCAGATGGGGTGAAGGATGCAGAATGTGGGGGAGAGAGGCAAGGAGGGAAGCAGTAGAGGGGAGCCTGGGTGTTAGATCTGAGGATACCAGCCCAGAAAGAGAGTCCAGGGAGATCTGGGGGGGGGCAATCTGTGCCACCCAGGAGGTTGGGGGGTGAGGAGCAAGCTGGGAGCTACAGGTAGAAGAATGAGCATGGTAGGGCAACCACAGGCTTGTGATCCCCAGGCTGAGGGGGGCAAGACAAGTAAGCTGGGGGTTGATGACAGAAGGAAGAGCCTGGACAGAATCAGACAGGCCAGTAAAGTGGAGGGGGAAGGTGATCCTGCTGGGTGACTCCATGACCAGGGGCATCCAGTGGGAGGGGGCAGGGGAGGGAAAAAGCAGCACAATCAAGCCTAAATGTATCCCAGGCCTATCTGTACACAAGGCCAAATTCCAGCTATACTCGATAGCATTGGAATGTGGGGAATCCCCAGACTTCCTAAAACATCTGGGAACAACTGACTTAGAGGAAAACGGTGAACTAGAAATCCAGGCGAGATTCTGGGAACTGGCCAGGGTTTACCACTCCATAGGAAGTGCAGTCTCCTTCTTTGAGATTCTGCTAGGGTGTCCGGGGAGACCAAACATAAACTTAGAGGTGTGAACCAGTGGCTCAGGGACTGGCGCAGGGCAGAAAGGTATGGGCTGGTGGAGGACTGGGGGATACATGGGAGGACAAGGGGTTATATGCCAGGGATAGGCTACACCTCGGCTTGGAGGGGAGGGAGATCTTGAAACTAAAACTTGTTGGATTCATAGTCGAGAGGTGGAGTTTAAACTTGTAAAAGGGGGTTAAGTAAAGAGTGGCTCCAGGAAGGCTGCTCGAGGGTCCATGTCTAGGGCATGAAAAGAAGGCTGGTGACTACGATGTAAATCCATCCAGAGCTGTGGAAGAAAGGGCATGTAGGGACTGTTCAGGGCCGAGACAACTGGAGAAGGGAGAGGGGTCGGGGTGGAGGATGGCCCTGATCAATGCTAGGAGCATGGGCAACAAAATGCCCAAGCTCCAGGTGATGCTGGTTGAGGGATCAGTGGATGTGGCAGCAATTATTGAGACATGGGCCACTCAGAAAAATGATTGGGACCTAAATTTGGTGGGCTAAAAAATATTCAGGAAGGATAGAGGAGAGGGAGAGGAAGGGGTGTAGCACTGATGGTCAAAAATGACATAGTGGTTAGTGGAGTGGAGGAGACTGTGGTGGGGTGGAGGAGAGCTGGGTAACCCTACAAATGAGGGGAGGTAAAAGACTGAAAATAGGGGATGTGTACAGACCCCCCCAATGATGGAAGAGGCCCTGTAGGACAAACTAGTTGAGAACATCAAGGGGTACTGTGACTGTGAAACGGGTATGGTGGTGATCATGGGTGACCTTAATATGCCGGGGACAGACTGGGACACTATGGCATCCTCTGTGGCCAGGGAACAGAGACTGATGGATGTGTTCCAGGATGCCTTCCTGGTCCAGCAGGTGGGGGAACCTACTAGGGAGAAGTGGATACTGGATGTTGTCCTAGCAGACAGTGACCAGATAAAGGGCCTGGAGGTGTGCAACCCGCTGGCAGGTGGTGACCACACTACGGTCTGATTTCTGCTGTATCTGGGGGGGACGATAACCATTCTAATACAGTAGTAGTGGACTTCAGGGGGGTGGACTTCGTGGGCATGGGCAGGATTATACAGGGGAGCTTGGACAAGATTAGGCTGGACATGGATGCTGGCAGCTTGTGGGAGGCCATTAAGAAGGGGGTGCAGGAGACTACTAACTCCTGTACAAAGGAAATGCATAAGCATGGTAGAGCCAACAAGCCATGCTGGTGGACCAGGGAGGTGCAGGAGGCAGTGAGGGATAAAAAGGTTGCCTATGCACGTTTTAAGCACTCTGGGGGGATAGGGAGAGGAGTATGAATTGATGGCTAGAAGAGTCACCACAGTGGTGAGGGGAGCCAAGGTGAGAAGGGAGCAAAACCTGGCTAGGGATATCCGGAGGGGGAAAAGGGATTCTATAGATACACAAAGGAGAAGAAGAAAGGGAGGGCACAGATTCACATGATTAGGACTGAGGAGGGATGGACTCTGGAGGTGGGGGAATCAGGAAGAGGTGCTAAATGAGTACTTTGCCTTGATATTTACAGGGGGAGGCAGGGGAACCCTCCAGCCCAATTGGAGAGAAGGGGAGACAGCAGAGTCAAGTGGTCAGGTGGAGTGTAGAGGACTGACATAAGTTGGGGTTCAGGCTGGGCCAAGTCTAGAAGGGATGGGTGGTTAAATGAGGGGTGGGCTGGGAGGAGAAATTACAGTGGAAAGGGTGAGGGAGGCCCTTCGGACACTAAAAACTGATAAGGCCGTGGGCCGGATAGGCTGCATCTGAGTGTTATGAAGGAATTGGCGGATGAGCTAGCAGCACTCTTTAACACCTCTTTGCTGACAGAATGGATGCTTCAAGACTGGAGGGTGGTTCATGTGGTGCCTATCCACAAATGGGGAGCCTAGAGACGAGATGGGGAATTATGGGCCTGTCAGCCTAATGTCTGTGGTGGGCAAAGTAATGGAGGGCATTATCAAGGATAGGCTCAGGAGGCAGCTGGAAAGGTTGGGGTAACTGGATAACAAACAGTATAGTTTCATCCCGGGGAGATCGTGTTAGACCAGCCCCATAGATTTTTATGACTGAGATCCTGGACCGGCATAGACTGGAGGACGTCCTATACCTGGATTTCAGTAAGGCATTTGATTCGGTACCCCAAAATGGGCTGCTAATAAAGCTAGGAGGATGGGGTGAGAGGACAGTTGCTCAGATTGGGGGGATGGGGGTGAGAGGACAGTTGCTCAGATGGGTAGAAAATTGGCTAACAGGGCGAATACAGAGGGTAGTGGTGGGTAGTCTCCTCCCCCAAGAAGGTCACCAGTGGGTTCCCCCAAGGTTCGGTACGGGGGCCACTCCTCTTCAATGCCTATGTCTTGGATATGGGGAGGGTGGTTAATAGTAGGTTGAGTCTCTTTGTGGATGACTTAAACCTGGGGGCATTGACGGACAGGAACGAAGCGAGAGAGACAGTCCAGAGGGACCTGGATACCCTGGAGGGGTGGTCAAGGAGGTGGGGACTGAGGTTGAATGCAGGGAAATGTAGGGGGCTGCACCAGAGGGTCAGAAACCCGGGCCATGTATACACCTGGGGGTCATACTGCAAGCCACAATGAGTGAGAGGGATCTAGGGATGGTGGTAGATGTCAAAATGAATAACACTGAAAATTGCAGAAGAACTGTGGCCAAAGCAAACTGGATACTGCATATCCAGGGGGATTACATCCAGGAGGAGGGAGGTGATCCTCCCTCTGTATAATGCCTTGGTCAGACCACATCTCGAGTACTGCACGCAGTTCTGGAGACCTCACCTCAAGAAGGACGTAACACTGCTGGAGAGTATCCAGAAGAGGGCAACCAGAATGCTTCAGAGCATGGGAGGAAGGCCCTAAGGAGGAAAGGCTGGAAGAGCTTGGGCTGTTACTGCTGGAGAGAGAGGCGAGACAGGAGGGATAAGGATAGGGTTCTCAAATATGTAAAAAGAGATGTTCAGACTAAAAGAAGGTGGGAACAAACTAGGTGACATGAGTGGAAGCTTAGAGGGGAAATTACAGGGGGGGAATGCAGGAGACATTACTTCATTGAGAGGGTGGCAGAGCCCTGGAATACACTGTCCAGGAGTCTGGTGGAGGAGGGCACAGTGGAGGGCTTCAAGAGGGAGTGGGACAGGTACAAGGGTAAACTGAAGCAGAGGATAACCCTCTCTGGGGAAAGAAAACACCCATTAGGAGGCTGGCTACCGAGCAGACACAGCAGACCATCAGGCCCATTCTGCTGGCTTTTAGTATGTTAGATATAGCGGTGGGACTGCAGGGAAAGGTGTGCCTATTTGTAGATGATATGAAGATCTGCAATAGGATAGACACCCTGGTAGGGGAAGTGGAGACAGTGAGGGAGGGCCTAAAGATTCTGGAGAGGTGATCAGAAACTTGGCAGCTGAAATTTAATGCCAAAAAGTGTACAGTAATGAACACGAGTGTAATAACCCACAAACCATTTACACACAAGGGGGGGGGGGGTAAGAAAATGCAGCAGGAGAGAGATCTGGGGATTATAATTTCAGATATCCGGTAATGGAGAACCAGTGCAGTACAGTGGTGGGCAAAGGAGGGTTATAAATCAGAAGAGGGAGGTGCTGATGGCCTTTATAAATCCATGCAGTGAGGCCTCACCTGGAGTATGGGATTAAGTTCTGGAGGCCCCATCCAACACAAGGACATAAGACAGGATTGAAAGGGTTCAGACAAGGGCAACCAAGATGGTGCACTCTTATGCATAGGAAGCCCTAGGAGGAGGAGGTGTGAGGAATCGATCTGTACCCGCTGGAGACTAGTAAGGTGAGAGTGGGAAGCTTATTTGCAAGGAAAATAAGTGCTAGAACTAGGGATCATAAACCAAGATTAGAAGAATGAAGGTTTAGGGGTAATGTGAGGGGGCATTACATCACTGAGAAGGTGGTGGAGTCCTGGTACAGACTACCAGAAGAGATGGTGTGCGCAAAAATGGTGAAAGGATTCAAGAGGGCATGGGACAGATACCAGGAGCTGACCAGTGGGCAGAGTGGGGTGTCTCTTGACAAAGATGATGACTGGTGGGGGGGTAAGGGGCAGACTCAATTGGCCAAAATGGTCCTTTTCTGTCACCAGATTTCTATGATTCTAAGGCAGTTAAGTAATTAGGACTTACCTGCTCCATCAGAGTAGGGGAGTCCAGAGTTGGGGTGTCCTTGGTTTGGAGTATTCTGGTAGGACCTGAAAGGGAAGAACAGAGAAGGTTGAAGGGACACAAAGGGTCGGAGGTGCTAGAGGAGAGATTAGAGTGTTAGAATTAAACAAAGATACTTATCTGATTGGTATGTTTGGCCAGACCTGTAGAAATAAGGGGAAAAATAGATCAGTATGGGGAAGTTATAGTAGCAAGAGTAGAGAGATACAAAAAGGGTATATAGCACAAGAGTAAAGGAAGAGGAGTTTTACAGGAAAAGACAAACTAGGTCAAAGTAAGAAAACTAGAGATAGAATAAAAAAGTGCAGACAGCTAAGAACAGAGAATAAAGTGGTATTTGGGACTCAGCAACCCCCCCCTTAGTGCCCCAGGTGACCTGCAGGTAGCCAATAAATTTAAGTAGTAGTCCAGATGGGCAGGTGAGAATGAATTTGGGCTAGTGGCCCCTATATTTTATAAAAAAGGGGACACTGGTGGTTCAGGAGTCTTTGGGTTGTCCCAGGAAGCCAGTGGTTTGAAAGGCATGCTGGAGATATAATGGGTCACTCCCTCATGGACAGTGGCAGTTTTTTTTATTTTTATATTATCTTTCCCTGGAACCTAGTGTGGGGGGGGGATGTCCTTGGGCCCAGATTGTATGTAGCAGGCAGGAGGCTGTTCAGAAAACTGTTGACCAGAAATACTGAGGCTGTTGCTAGGCAGACAGTTTAGTGCTACTGAACTACAGTGACAGTAATGGCAGGCACTTTCAACTGCCAGCCCAGAGGAGGGCAACTAAAATAGTGAAGGGTCTGCACTAGAAGCCATACAAAGAGAGACAAGCTGAATATGTATGCCCTTGAGGAAAAGGGTTGGGGAGACAGGATAGAAAATTTCAAGCACCTCAAGGGAATCAACAAACTCCAAGAGAGTAGCATCTTTTAGAAAAAGAGATGCTCAAGAACAAGGGGCAGAATTTGAAGATAGAGGGGATAACTCAGGGGCAACATGAAGAAGTATTTTTTCCACAGAGAGGGTGGTGAACGCATGGAATGGCCTTCCTGAGGAGGTTGTGAGGTCAAAAATAGTGGGGGACTTCAAGAATACATGGGACAGACATGAACCAATTCTATTGGTGGGTAGGAGGAAGTCAGCTGTTGGATAACTAGGATCTGCTGCTTATCCACTAGGTAGGGAAATGGGCCAACTGAGTGGGCCAAGCAGTCCTTATCTGCCATCAATGTCTATGTGTCTGTGATTCAGCCCACAGATCTCAGGCTGTAGCCTGCTCCATGTGTGTGGGAATGAAGATGGGATATTTTTTTTGAGGGGGGCTAGAGCAAATATGCCTCCCTCTACCCATCAGCCACAAAGTGGCATGTGAAGAGCCCCACGGGGCAGGTTAAGAGGGTCTGGAGGGTGGGCAGCCAGCAGTAGGTGGCAGAAACCTTTAGCTAAGCCACATGGTGGCAGACTGTAGATGCCCTGAGGGGGCCTGGTAGAAAGAGACTGGGAGAGCAAATGTACAAGATGGGGGCCACAAAGGAAAATCCACAGTGCAGCCAAAGGGCAATGCCTGAAACTGACTGAAAAGTAGCTGTGGGTGGGAGGCAAACAAGGGAAATCAGTGGGCTCCCTGAGGGGACCATGAAAGTAGCAAACACTGCATACAATAAAGCTGCACAGCAGCTAATGCCAAAGTACCAGGGGCTAACAACAGGATTTGGGGGAGGAAAAGAACAGCATAAGGTCCAGCACAGCTCACAATTAAAAACACAGAACAGTAAAGAGAAAGAGCCCTGATGGGTTATAAATATTAAGTAAATTTATGCAATGGGGTGGACATAAATGGAGTGTGATAAATCCATTTTATCTGAGCATGTACGTGTATACGTGCAGAATCTTACATTTATACATATAGTTATTACGACATCCTCACTTAATGTGCATAGTGGACTGTGTCACACATCCCCATCCCTCACCCCTGTTGTTTGACACTGCTTACTAGTATCTTGCTTTTAGTTTTGTTTCTTCCAGGTTGACCGTCCTCAGCCACGCCACCTGCCATTTAGTCACACTCTCCCATTCTTCCTATCAGACAGCGTATCATTTGTTTCTGTTTTACAGTTTTAGTTTTTTGCTTTTTACCAAACCTTTTTCAACGGGCTGCTCCGAGCTGCGCCCAGCTGTCACACTCCTCTGCATGCTGCGGCCGTGTCCTCGCCACACCTCTTGATATACAAAACAGACTTTTTTTTTTACTGCTTCCTCAAAAACTGATAAGCCTTGCACTTACTCTTCCACTCTGGTTTCCCCAAACTCGCTACAACTGCCACCAGTGCTCCCCCAGCACTTAGCAACTGTAGATATTTTTTTCCTTAAACTGCATGCTCGTAAACCCCACTGCTGATGCGCCCACACTCCATGTCACACTTCTGCTCTGGTTTCCAGACCTCGCTACAACTGCAACCATAGGTTCCTGTGAAGTCCTGCTCTGTAAACTCTAAATGGTCTCTTATGGCCCTTATGGCCCTCCCTCTTTTACTGATATTTCCCTAAGTCTATATACCACACGTTTTAAGCCCCCCCTACCATTTTTTACTCCTGACCTCCAACACTATAATGCTGTCAGTCTGTTCCAGGTGTCCACTACCCTTTCAGTGAAGTAGTAATTCCTCACATCCATCTTACCCCCACCATAAGCTTCATCACATGCCCCATGTTCATTTTTCCTATTTGAAGGAGCCCACCCAAGCACCCTGTTCATCCTTGTAAGGTACTTGTGGGTCTCCATCATGTCCCCTCTCTTTCAGATTTTATATGTTGAGATCCCAGTCTCCTCACAGGGTTTTTGCCACAGCCCATGTACAGTTTTAGTTGCCCTTTATACTGCCTCCACCCTATGGCCTTTCTAAGGTGCAGCCTCCAAACCTGGACACAGTACTCTAAGTCAGATCTCACTAATAAGGGATTACTTGCAACACCATCACCTCCCTCCTCCTGCTGAAGATACCCCTCCTATGCAGCCCCAGCATCCTCCTAGCCCTACCCACTGCTTTGTCACACAGCCCAGCAACTTTAAAGAAACCTCACCAAGGTAACGTCGTCGGTTCTCTGTAAATAGATGGGTCATTGACAGAGCAAAGGCAGATGGTACATTTATAAGGTAGAAAAAGAAATGGGCAGACTGGATGGGCCTTGCGGTCCTTATCTGCCGTCAACTTCTATGTTTCTATGTTTCTATGTTTCTATGATGTTGTAGCTTGATTGCTGTTCTCTGAGCCACCCAGCAGACTTTGATGGAGTCCTGTTGAGGAGGGTCTGGGGCTGTCCTGGCTGGTAGAGGCAGAGGGGGAGCCCTCCAGCAGGATGGCATGATGTAGCCATTCTGATTCTCCTAGGTGCAGTCTAGACTACCAGCTCTCCCAGGTGGGTGGAGATGGTGGCTGAATGCCCAAGCCAGAGTGTAATGCCACAGCAGGTGAAAATATGATATGATAAAAAAACAGTACACTGTCTCATTGCATGTCCATTCCTTGGACAGGAGGTAACCATTCACATTTAGCCTTGGACTTTCCCTTCCCTGGATGGTACCACCTGACAGGTGTCCCCTGTTGTTGGGGTTTGCAGGGTTGAGCACCCTGGCCCCTACATGGCTTCCACGCTGTCCTCCATTGTGCCAAAGGACTGTGCTACACTGTCCAGCTTGGTTCCAGCTCAGGCATCGGTGTGATTGCACTTCATTTGCACATGACCTCATAGGCCACACCTGTGGCAGCTGCTACTTGTCTGTGGGTGGTTTGTACTGGTACTGTAGTGTCACTGTCTGCCCACAGTCCCAGTGCTTCATGGCTGTGCTGTGCACCATGGTCACATTCAAGTTTTGTGTCCACAGTGTCCTGGGTCCCCATCAGCTACTGTGCTGCAGTGGGGCTATGCTCCATGGTACACTTCCCTGCTGTCCAGCATGTAGGGGTCCCTGTGTGTTGTGAACTCTACCTACAGGTCAGTGTCCACCTACCTAAGCTGGCCTTTGCACCCCCCAGCATTTGCATCCCTGCATCTGCAGTTCCCATGCATGCCATCAGGAGTGCACGTCCGTCTGTTGCCCCATGCATCATTTTCCGATGCCTGCCTGTTCTCCATGTTTTCTTCAGCTGTAGTTCCCTGACCTGTGACTTATCTGGTAAATTACCTATTGTAGCCCTCACTGTGCTCTTTCCTATGGGGCTTGCATTTTCTGCCCCAGTGCCAGTTTGTTTGTTAGAGTTCCAGTTCATCTGCTTTGTTTACTACCCACTCTCCCTGCATCTGAAATTGGCCCTGCCAAGCCAACCCTCTCCCTGCAGCTGAACCACTCTTTCAGCCCTGGAGAAATCTTCCCCAAAACCACTGTCCAAGGACCATTCCACAGTTACAAGGAGGGAGGAAGAGGCTCCCAGCTGAGTAGGAAGCAACTGCTGGTGGGGGACTTAATTAGTGGGATAGACTTGCGAGCAGGGTGGGGTATAGGAGAGAGAGGTGAAATACCTGAGAGGTACTTTGATTTGGAGGGATGAAAGCAGATACAGTGGATCATTAGACAGCAGGAGATGAGAGGGAGCTAGATGTCATTGTTCACCTGGGGACAAATGACCTAGCAAGGGACTGGGTGGGGTAGTGCAGGGAAATTTCAGGGATAGGGGGATGGTCCTCAAGCATGCATGGTGGCTTTTGCCAAAAGGTTGCTTATATACATCTGGGGAGAAGATAGTACTCTCCACACCGGCTTTCAGCAGTTGGTTAAAGGCATGGTGCAGGGTGGGTCTCAGTATTAGGAGTGGGCCACTTCAATGTCTTCATAAGTGAAATTGCAGAAGAACTGAATGGGAAGGTATGTCTTTTTGCAGATGCCACCAAAACCTGTTATAGGGTGGACACTCAGGAGGGTGTGGAGAAAGGGTTCACCCATGCTAGTGTGACAACCATGTTACTGATGCCGATTACAGCACAGGCCACATTACTGCACCAGGTATAACATATCCCAGGAGTTACACCACCAAAGCACCCTTCTGGGAAACAGTCTCCTTTGGGCCCCCTCCCCTAATTATCCCACAGGTCCAGGTTCTTAATTTACCTGTTCTCCAGTCCTACCCCATCCTACAATCAGCCCACAGATACACAGTAGATTGTTACTATCCCTGATGTCCAGTGGTTCCCATTTATTTATTTATTCATTCATTTGTTTACCAAGTAGGTACACTGGTCTGAGAACCATTTTCAGGTATGACCTGGGCCATTGAGGATGGTACAGGAATACAAGCGAGTACAAAGGAGGCTGGGACAAGGCATACAATAGACAGTAATAAAAATATACAGGCTATTTATATGAAGATATATATAAACTTGCAGCACAATGGATAAATAACATTTATGACCATAGCAGGAACAGTAGTAGCCAAGTTGTAATACAAATTAGGCATGATATGAGATGAATAAAGGAAAAAGTGCATCATGGCAGTGTAGATATGGACCAAGAAGGAAAAGGAGGGAAGGGAAGTAGGGGCATGATAATAAGTTGGGAGGGCAGGAGCAAAAGTGAAGGACAGAAGGTGAAATCCAAGGTGAGAGTGGAAGATTCCTGGAGAGTCACTGGTACTAGGTGGAGTGGGCAGGTTGTTCCAAAGGAAAGGGGCTGCAGATGAGAATGCTCATTTACCCATACAGGTAGAGACTAGGGGGCACACAAGCATGGGGCCAGCTGTGAGACAGACCTCTCAAACAAACACTTTTGGCCTAAGGAAGTGGGATTGGGGAGAGGTAGCTCAGTCCTGGATGGCCTTATTGACTGTGCTGGCCAGAAGATAGGTCTGTTGGGCTGATGGGGGAAGCCAGCCTAGGGCCTGAAAGAGTGAGCAGTTGTGTGTTAGGTGAAAGCCCTTGCCCCATGTATATCCAAAGTCCCCACCATGACCCAGTTAGTTCTTACAACAAATACTACCCCCTGATCCCCAGGCTTACTATATATTTGACACCCTTCCACATTTGGCACAGACCACCCTCTCAGCTCCTTGATCAGGCACAAAATGGATGATAGTTCACAATCATGTGCTAACTGTACACAGCTGTTTATACAGTAGGCACATGAGTGCAAAACTGACATTCTGTTCTCAGTTGGTCACAGAGGTTAGCAGAGTGTCTCTGCCAATTGCCACTGTGGAGAGAGTGTGTAAACATATGGTGGGGCCCATGAATGGTGGGAGCGAAGGGACTGGGTAGACAGGTAGGTATTGGCAGTTTTCAATGTACAGAATGGACAGCAGCACCACTGAACACCAGGCGAAGTGTGATATTACTGATGGTGGGAGCTCAAAGGGGCAGGGGTAGGAGGCAGAGATGATAATACCTGGTTTAGGGAGGCAACATCTTTTAGAGCCATTCACCAACTGGTCAGAGACTCACTAATTATGCTATTCAAGATATCATTTTGTGATCCTACCCTGTTTTTGGGGTGCAAAGTGTTGTTTGAGTGTCATTTACTCATTTAGCGATCGCAAATGCTCTTTGAATGTTCAAGTCTATGTGAACAATAACAGTCCATTACCAGTAAGATAAAGACAAGTGAACAAATAACAATATGGAATGGAAAGCTGTTCTCCATGAGGTTGATAATGTAATTTATCTTAATAATGTGTTAGAGTACAGAGTATAATGAGATTAATACTGGTACCACTGTGCTACCACATGAGTCTAGGGTTACTGTGAGAGGTACCAAATACCGAAATGCCAAAATAACGCAGTACCATTGTGCTACCAGAGTACCAGTATTTGTGGGAGCTGACAAAAATCTCAAAATTTCATGATACCATTGTATTACCAGTGTATGTGTGACAGACAGAGAAAATGGTAAAAAATGCCATAGGGATACCATTCTGCCAGTGCACTACCAATGCACAGAGGAAAATCTATATATCACCTACCACAGTGATACCAGAGTACCACTGGGTAGTACCATTGTGGATTTTTCAGCTGACCACAATATTGCCATTGCTATACCACTGTAATGCCATTGTGACAAATTCAGTAAGGGTAACCAGATTACTGAGACAATGCAGTGCTAAAGAAGTGTGATAACAATTATAAAATGTTGCCAGTTCTACTACAGTGTGCAGCAAAAATTAGTGAAGAAAATACAGTGCTAAAGAAGCATGCATGAAAATTTAATAATTATTTGCAGTGCTCTTACAGTCTGCATCAAAAATAATAAAGATTGAGCAGCACTACTGCAGTGTGCAGCAAAAATTAGTGAAGGAAATACAGTGCTAAAGAAGTGTGTATGAAAATCTAATGATTATTTGCAGTGCTCTTACAGTCTGCATCAAAAAATAAGAAAGATTGAGCAGTGGTACAACAGTGTAGCAGAAGGTCAATGCAGTGTATTAACAGTGCACTGATGAAAAGCAGTGCTTTGTCAGTCTGGACTGAAATAATACTGAAATGAGACTCAAGATGGAAGTGTGCAATCCACTTCCCTCGGGGTGATACTGTACAACTCCTAACAGTGTTACTACAATCATGCAGCAGTACCATTTATATCCATTACCCTTTCTTTTCCTGTGGGTCTCCACTCATAATGCAGTACCTGATCTAAGGGGGGGGGCATTGCCTGGCTGACACCATGTAGCTCCTAACTGTCCTAAGTTGTATGCCCCTGGAAGCAAAAAGGTGCACCATTGATGTCTACCTACTTTCTTTTCCTATGACTCTTCACTCAGGATGCACTACCTGTCCTGTGAGGGGAGGGGGCATTACCTAGCTCACACCATACAACTTTTAAATGTCCCAACTAGTGTGTCACTGCAATCATGGAGCTGTACCATTTTCATCCATAACCTTTGTTTTCCTGTGAGTCTCCACTGAGGATGCAGTACCTGCTATGGGGGGTGTTGGGGGGACGGCATTGCCTGCTGATGCCATGTAACTCCTAACTGTCCTAACTTGTGTGCCACTGCAACCAAGAAGGTGCACCATTGATGTCTATGGGCTTTCTTTTCCTGGGACATTTCATTCAGGATGCACTACTTGGAATGGGAGGGGGGGCATTGCTAAACTCACACCGTGCAACTCCTGAATGTACAAACTAGTCTATTGCTGCAATCATGGAGCTGTACCATTTATATCTATAGCCTTTTTTTCTTGTGGGTCTCCACTCAGGATGCAGTACCTGCTCTGGGGTGGGGGGGGGGATTGTCTGATTCATGCCGTGCAACTACTAACAGTACAAAATTGTGTGACCCTGCAACCACAAAGGTACACCATCGATATATATGGACTTTCTTTTCCTGTGACTCTCCACTCAGGAAGCACTACCTGGCCTGGGGGAAGGCACTGCCTAGCTGACACCGTGCAACTCCTGACTGTACGAACTAGTGTGTTACTGCAATCATGGAGCTGTACTGTTTATATTCATAACCTTTATTTTCCTGTGGGTCTCCACTCAGGTTGCAGTACCTGCTCTGGGGGGGGGTTGACTGGCTGACACCATGCAACTCTTACTTTCATAACTTGTGTGCCCCTGAAACCAGAAAGGTGCATCATTCATGTCTATGGGCAATCTTTTCCTGTAACTCTCCACTCAGAATGTACTACCTGGCCTGGGGGGGGGGCATTGCCTAGCTGACACCGTGCAACTTCTAACTGTATGAACTAGTGTGTTATTGCAATCATGGAGTTGTAACATTTATAACCATAACCTTTCTTTTCCTGTGGGTCTCCACTCAGGATGCAGGACATGATCCGGGGGGGGCTTTGCCTGGCTGATGCCATGTAAATCCTAACTGTCCTAACTTGTGTGCCCCTACAACCACAAAGTTGCACCATTGATGTCTATGGACTTCTCCTCCTGTGACTCTCCACTTAGGATGCATTACCTGGCCTTGGGGGGGCATTGCCTATCTGACACCGTACAACTCCCAACTGTCCCATCTTGTGTGTTACTACAATCATGCAGCTGTACCATTTATATCCATAACCTTTCTTTTCCTCTGGGTCTCCACTCAGGATGCAGTACTTGATCGTGGGTGGGCATTTCCTGGCTGACACCATGCAACTCCGAACTGTCATAAGTTGTGTGCATTTGCAACCACAAAGGTGCACCGTTGATGTCTATTCACTTTCTTTTCCTGTGACTCTCCACTCAGGATGCACTACCTGTCCTGTGGGGGGGGGCATTGCCTGGATGACGCTGAGCAACTCCTAACTGTCCTAAGTTGTATTCCCCTGCAACCACAAAGGTGAACCATTGATGTCTATCATCTGTCTTTTCCTGTTACTCTCCACTCAAGATGCACTACCTACCCTCGCAGGGGAGGGGGCATTGCCTAGCGGACACTGTACAACTTTTAAATGCCCCAACTAGTGTGTCAGTGCAATCATGGAGCTGTACCATTTTCATTCATAACCTTTGTTTTCCTGTGAGTCTCCACTTGAGGATGCAGAACCTGCTCTGGAGGGGTGGGAGTACGGCATTGCCTGCTGATGCCATGCAACTCCTAACTGTCCTAACTCATGTGCCCATGCAACCATGAAGGGGCACCATCAATGCCTATGGGCTTTCTTTTCCTGGGATTCTCCACACAGGATGCACTATTTGGCCGTGGAAGGGGGGGATTATTGCCTACCTCACACCATGCAACTCCTGACTGTACAAACTAGTGTGTTACTGCAATCATGGAGCTGTACAGTTTATATCCATAGCCTTTCCTTTCCCATGGGTCTCCACTCAGGATGCAGTACCTTCTCTCGGTGGGGGGGGTTGGTTGCCTAGCAGATGCCGAGTTACTACTAACTGTTCAAACTTGTATGTCCCTGCAACCACTAAGATGAGCCATTGCTGTCTATGGTCTTTCTTTTCCTGTGACTCTCCACTCAAGATGCACTTCCTGGCCTTGAAGGGGTTGTGGGGCATTGCCTAGCTCACACCGTGCAACTCCTGACTGTACAAACTAGTGTGTTACTTCAATCATGGAGCTGTACTGCTTTCATCCATAACCTTCGTTTTCCAGTGAGTCTCCACTGAGGATGCAGTACCTGCTCTGGGGCATGGGGGAAGGACATTGCATGCTGAAGCCATGCAACTCCTAACTGTCCTAACTTGTGTGCCCCTGCAAGCACAAGGTGCACCTTCAATATCTATGAACTTTCTTTTCCTGTGACTCTCCTCTCAGGATGCACTTCCTGGTCTGAGGAGGGGGCATTGCCTAACTTACACCATGCAACTCCTTACTGTATGCATTAGTGTGTTACTGCAATCATGGAACTGTACCACTTATATCCATAACCTTTCTTTTCCTGTGGGTCTCCAATAAGGAAGCAGTACCAGATCTGGGGGGGGGGCATTGCCTGGCTGATGCTGTGCAAATCCTAAGTGTCTTAAGTTGTATGCCCCTGCAACCACAAATGTCCACCATTGATGTCTATAGTCTTTCTTTTCCTGTGACCCTCCACTCAAGATGTACTGCCTACCCTGGGAGGGTAGGGTGCTTTGCCTAGCTGACACTGTACAACTTTTAAATCTGCCAACTAGTGTGTCACTGCAATCATGGATCTGTACCGTTTTCATACATAAACTTTGTTTTCCTGTGAGTCTCCATTGAGGATGTAGTACCTGCTCTGTGGGGGTGGGAGTACAGCATTGCCTGCTGATACCATGCAACTCCTAACTGTCCTAACTTGTGCAGCCCTGCAACCATGAAGGTGCACCGTCGATGTCTATGGGCTTTCTTTTCCTGGGACTCTCCACTCAGGATGCACTACTTGGCCTTGGAAGGGGGGGCACTGCCTAACTCACACTGTGCAACTCCTGACTGTGCAAACTAGTGTAGTACCACAGTCATGGAGCTGTACCGTTTATATCCATAGCCTTTATTTTCCTTTGGGTCTCCACTCAGGATGCAGTACCTGCTCTGGGGGGGGATTTGTCTGGCTCATGCCATGCAACTACTAACAGTTTGAACTTGTGTGCCCCTGCAACTACAAAGGTGCACCATTAATGTCTATGGTCTTTCTTTTCCTGTGACTCTCAACTCTGGATACACTACATGGCCTGTGAGGGGAGGTGGGGCATTGCCTAGCTCACATCATGCAACTCCTGACTGTACAATCTAGTGTGCTACTGCAATCATGGAGCTGTACTGTTTTCATCATAACCTTTGTTTTTCTGTGAGTCTCCACTGAGGATGCAGTACCTGCTATGTGGCGTGTGTGGAGGGCATTGCATGCTGACACCATGCAACTCCTAACTGTCCTAAGTTGTGTGCCCCTGCAACCATGAAGGTGCACCATCAATATCTATGGACTTTCTTTTCCTGTGACTCTCCTCTCAGGATGAACTTCCTGGCCTGAGGAGGGGGCATTTCCTTACTTACACCGTGCAACTCCTTACTGTATGCACTAGTGTGTTACTGCAATCATGGAACTGTACCATTTATATCTATTGCCTTTCTTTTCCTGTGAGTCTCCACTAAGGAGCAGTACCTGATCCGGGGGGGGCATTGCCTGACTGACGCCATGCAACTCTTAACTGTCCTAACTTGAGTGTTCCTGCAGTCAGGGTGCTGTACCATTGATGTCTGTGCAACACCTGACTGTACAAACTAGTGTGTTACTGCAATCATGGAGCTGTATCATTTATATTCATAGCCTTTATTTTCCTGTGAGTCTCCACTCAGGATGCAGTACCTGCTCTGGGGGAGTGGGGGGAGGGCATTGCCTGCTGACACCATGCAGCTCCCTACTGGCCTAACTTGTGTTCCCCTGGAACCACAAAGCTGCACCATTGATGTCTATGGGCATTATTTTCCTGTGACTCTCCACTCAGGGTGCACTAGCTGACCTGGGAGGGGGGGCATTGCCTAGCTGACACCGTACAACTTCTAATTGTTTCAAGTAGTGTGTTACTGCAATCATTTAGTTCTACCATTTTCATCCATAACCTTTGTTTTCCTGTGAGTCTCCATTGAGGATGCAGTACCTGCTGTAGGGCATGGAGGGAGGGAGGGCATTGCATGCTGACGCCATGCAACTCCTAACTCTTCTAACTTGTGTGCCCCTGCATCCATGAAGGTGCACCATCAATGTCTATGGACTTTCTTTTCCTGTGACTCTCCACTCAGGATCCATTACCTAGCCTGGGAGGGGGGGCATTGCCTAGCTGATACCGTGCAACTCCTAACTGTACAAACTTGTGTGTTACTGCAATCTTGCAGCTGTATGATTTATATTCATAACCTATTTTTTCCTGTGGGTCTCAACTCAGGATGCAGTACCTGCTCTGGAGGGGGTGGGAGGGGAAGACATTGCCTGCTGAAGCCATGCAACTCCTAACTGTCCTAACTTATGTGCCCCTACATCCACAAAGGTGCACTATTGATGCCTATGAACTTTCTTTTCCTGTGACTCTTCACTCAGGATGCACTACCTGGCATGGGGAGGGCATTGCCTAGCTGACACCATACAACTCTTAACTGTCCCACCTAGTGTGTTACTACAATCATGGAGCTGTACCATTTATATCCCAATGTGTGCTCCTACAACCAAAAAGGTGCACTATTGATGTCTATGGACTTTCTTTTCCTATGACGCTCCACTCAGGATGCACTACCTGACCTGTGGGGGGGGCATTGCCTAGCTGAAATATAAACATAGAAACATAGACTTTGATGGCAGATAAGCACTGCTTGGCCCACCTAGTCTGCCCATTTCCCTACCTAGAAGATAAGCTGCAGACCCTACTTAACCAACAGCCTATTTCTTTCAACCCCCACTAAAATTGCCTTATGTCTGTCCCATGCATTCTTGAATTCTCCCACAGTTTTAGACTCTACAACCTCCTCAGGAAGGCTGTTCTATGTGTCCACCACTCTCTCTATGAAAAAGTTCTTCCTCACATTGCCCCTGAGCCATCCCTCCTCTATCTTCAAATTGTGTCCCCTTGTTCTTGCACATCTCTTTTTCTGAAAGATGCTACCCTCTTGGACTTTGTTGATTCCACTGAGGTACTTAAATGTTTCTATCATGTCCCCCTTCTTCCTCCTTTCTTCAAGGGTTTACATATTAAGCTCCTTTAGTCTCTCCTTGTGTGGCTTCTCTTGCAGACCCTACACCATTTTAGTTGTCCTCCTCTGAACTGCCTTCATCCTGTCTATGTCCTTGTGGAGAGGGGTCTCCAGAACTGGACTCAGTACTCCAGATGTTGTCTCTCCAACTGTCTGTACAGGGGGATAACAACTTCCTGTTTTCTGCTGGTGATGCCTCTCCCTATATTTCCCAGTATCCCCAGCCCTCCCTTCCTCCTTCTCACATTGCTTGCCAACCTTAAGGTCATCTGATATGATTACCCGAAGGTTCCTTTCCATTTTTTTCTGTTGTTACTACCCCTCAACTACTGTGTTACTACTGTGCAACTCCTAACTGTCCAAACTAGTGTGTTACTACAATCATGGAGCTGTACCGTTTATATCCATAACCCTTCTTTTTGAGAATAAGGACTATAAATAGGGAATGGAATCTGGTGGTGGGACCACGTAATTTGTTTTGTGACATAGTAATGGTAACTGCAATGCAAATGCAAGCGCTGATGGTTACGCACATGGTGATGCAAACATGAATGGTAAAGCAAACATTAATACAAAACGCAAATGTAAAGTGACGCCAAAGGAAACAGAAACAGAAATGCAAACGAAACCACTTATGGAAATACAAACTGTTACAAGCAAGGCCACCGTGCCACAATCCGAAGCTCAAATGGTAATGTAACAGGAACAATACCAGCAAAGGAAGCATAAAGAGAAACGCAAATGCAAAATGTAATGCGCATGGTCACGGTAATGCAAATGGAAACACAAACAGAAAAGGAGTAGCAAATGTTCATGAAAATGTGCACAGTGATGCAAATAGAAATGCAAACATAAATAGTAGTGGAAACGCAAATGCTAACTGTAACACAAATGCAAGCGCTAAAAGAAACGAAAAGGGTAACGCACATGGTGGTGTACCTGGGAACAGTAATGCAAACAGGTATGGAAACGCAAGTGGGAGCACTAACTGTAACAGTAAGGAAAGTGCACACCCTGGTTTTCCCCAACAGCTGCATAGAGAAACACAATGAGTACAAAGAATGTATGCAAAATAATTTGTCTCGGAGCAGAAAATGAGCAGTTGGAATACTAAATTGCTTATAGTTTAGGAATCGTACGATGTAGAAAAAAAATTAAGATTTCATATGATTTCTGACTTTCCTGGCTAGTTTTGTGCTTAGCCTCCCCTTTTGGGGGGTCTAAGCATTTTTCAGATGAAAAGTCTATATCTCGCACTGTTTCTGAGATATGGGCACCGCAAGGCACTGCGGACGCTGCAATGTTAGTCTATTGGAAAAAGTGTCAATTTTGGAGCACCGTAACTTTCCATTAATGCAAGATTTTGTCACCAAACCACTGAAAGGCACATCTGTGGAATGTTGGCTCTCTCCCTTCCAAATTTCAGCCGGAAAGAGCAAACCAGTGTTTTGCAGCAGGGTGGCAAAGAATTACTGTTATTTTCCCCATAGAATACGCTGCTGAGTGCTGTGTGTGCAGCCAGTGACCAGTGAAAACATCACAGAAATGGTGCTGCTTCAAGACAGGATACTGTTGTAGCCTCATCTTAATCTCATACACAACTTTTCTGAACTGCTCAAATACATGTGACATCTTACGCCACAAGCGTTGAAGAACAAATACTGCTCTATTAACAAATGTACATACTTTAAGATGCAATTTCATCAAAGAGAGATGACACTTTAGTTTTTTGCCCTCATGTCTAATTACAGCAGCAATAAGTCTGTCAATCTTAGCTTTAGAAGCTAGTGATCAAAAATACTTTTTCTTCCTCAGATGACCATCAGCAGCCACGGCTTTACGCCGCTGCTTAGTACGCTTCTTTATGCTTGCCTTTGCAACATTAGTGTTCCATCTCAAAGATTTCCACAACTGTTGCTCAGTTACACATTTTTCCCTTGCAGTTGAGCTAGTATGTACTTTTTCTGAGGAGTGTGCAACCTGTGAAGTCACTCCTTGAGCAGAACACTGAATCATTTTATGTCTTGAACTACCATCTGTGGTTTTCGGACCACTTTTAAGCAACAATGAACTACTATGATACCTGTTTCATCTCTGCTTAGAACTGCATCTCTGTTTAGAGGGCATCTTTCTTCTCTGGAAATTCACAGTAGTGTGGAACAATCTTACATAATTATCAGAGACCTGTATAATAAATAGAGAAAAACAAATATTTACTGTTGAATATGTTTTTTTGTCCTAACATTACATATTCACACACACTGTTCATGTGTCATGTAAAAGAATAAATAGTACTGGTTACAAAACATTGCACACATTATTACTCTCACAGCTGGACACCAGTAAAACCAATATACAACATTTCCAAGTGTCGCAGAACAGAAGATCAATTATAACATGAGAATAAATATCTAAACATGTCAAAAGTAAAGTATTGTCACAATCTAAAGCATCCCCAGTATTTAAAAAAAAAATACTTTATTTTAAAACATATTCAAAAGTAGTGTAGTTTGTGCGACAGTGTTGCAAAATATGGTGTCGTGAGCAAGAAAGTGTCAAAAAATTGGGTGTTGTGAGCACAATACTGTCAAATATAGTTTCGCAAAATAGTGTCATGAGCACGAAAGTGTCAAATAATACTGTCATGAGCATGAAAGTGTTGAATAATCACATTCAAAAAACACCCTCTTTAAGGCTAAGCCAATCAGACATTGCTTCCTATTGTCTGATAGACACTGGCACCAATGGAACTTAACATTGATCAGACCATGTCAGGCAAGCAATCACAAGTGCTGAAGACTGGAGAAGAAGGACATAGCAGCCATCTTAGAGAAAAATAACAGACCCTGCTTTACACTGTTTAAGTAAATCACATTTTCTAAACAAGTTTTCTAGCATTATTAAAACTGTTAGCACCTGAAAAATAGCATCAAACAAAACCCTTTTACTGCAGTATTTAAATATAACAATCTAAATGACTTGTTATGCTCTAAAAAGAAGTTATTATTCTTTAAAATCAGAGTGTCAATCAGTACTTACTAGCACAGATAGAGCTGCAAATGGAGGCAAAAAGCAAGCAGCATGTGTATCATAACACAAAATACAATGAATCATACACCTCTGTGCAGCTGTGACTGTTTGAAGTATATAGCCTATGAAAATGTAGTATTTTCCCACTAAGAAATCTTCCAACATTTCTGGTTAGAAACATAGAAACATAGAATTTGATGGCAGGTAAGGACCACTTGGCCCACCTAGTCTGCCCATTTTCCTACCTAACAGATAAGCTGCAGATCCTGGTTAACCAACAGCTTACTTCCTCCTACCCCCCACTGCAGCTGCAGTTGACAGCAGCTGCAGCCATTCAGTGTAGTCACAGTCAGTACATCCACTGTAGTGGTTAGCCATAAGAAAGCATTAACCAATAACTTTAAAAATCACTGTGTTTTGGAACAGCCCACCAAAGCAATGTTGAAGGAGAGAGGGAAATTTTAGTTTCATATTCAGTAGTGACTAGACACTGCAGAAGAAACACTGATTTTTTTGGTAGCTCTCTGTCCACTTCTCAGCTTAAAAACTCAGAATGGCAGAAAACAGCAAAAGGACTGTGTGGGTCATCAGCAGCAGCAGCATAGTAAGATGAGCTTCAGAGTATGCTCAGATGAGTGATTTTGGCAAAGACTTGCAGCTTCCAAATTGCTCTGTGAAGTGGTTTGGCAGGGGTGGCATGAGGTGGGAGCTTATCATGCCAACAATTCACAGACTTCTGAAGACTCAAGCTCAACCAGACATACTGCTGATTCATCTTGGAGGCAATGATTTGGGCACCAAACAATGGGTAGATTTAGTGGCAGAAGCAAAATTGGACCTTGCTTCTATTATGGGTATGTTACCTGCCTGTAAGATCATTTTTTCTGATATTACAGAGCGTAGGGTCTGGAAAGTGGAACAGCACATGTACCTGCTTGACAGAGCATGAAGAAAGGTTAACATACAAATATCTGGATATCTGTGCATGTCTGGGATGCACACCATATGTCACCCCCAAAATTAAGTATTGTAATGATTGGCTATACCTATCAGATGATGTACACTTCTCGCATGCTGGCAATTGCCTTTTCCTGAGAGACCTTCAAGATGGAATCCTCACAGTCCACTAAAAGTATCGCACTGTTAAAACAGATATCTTTGAAAAAAAATGCTCTTTTAAAAGCCACAAAACCTTGGTCAAAAAATAGAAATGTTGCATACATAACACACACAACACAAATACATCTCACTTTCACACTACTACACAAACTTAGATGAATGAACATGTTCAGAATTGTGACATGTATACAGCCCCTGTTAACAAGATGTAGTATAAATATCTAGCTATGTGGTTTCTGTATGCATATAAGGCACAATTAAACATGACATCACGGAGGCAGTACTGTGTTGTTTATCTCATATAATCTAACAATTAGTGTAGCCATATGGCATTACTTCTTATAATAACTGTAGAATCATAATAAGTATGCTGCATGTACATGTGTAGTCGAAAAGCTGAACACAGTACAAGTACACACATATAACAATATATCAGAGTAACATACTGTTGTCTCTCTCTATTTATTGCAGATTCAGACACAAAAGAGCCAAAATGTGACTCTGGAGTCTGAGGGAGGTGTGCTGCCTGCTTGAGGCTGCTCAGGCTGTGGCAATCCCAAGGTGCTCATGAGGAGCACAGATAGGAAGCTGGATGCAATGTGGAGTTGCATCAATAGTTTTCTTCATATTTGCGTCAAGGTAAAAAACAAGACTGCACAAATGTGCAAAAGAAAGTGGAATCTGTTGCACCAGCATTTCTACGTGCTGAAGAACAGAGGGGAGATACCGGATGAAGATGTTGGATGGCACTACCTCGCATATGAGAGGTGGGAGGCTGCTGGTAAGCCTGCTGCAGGGGACCGCCTAACACATCGTGAGTAAAGAAACCATTTGTTACTCAGCATAGCATATACTTAAACAGGAATCACTAACAGGCTGACTTTTGTGTTGGATAACATCACACCTCATGTAGTCAGGTATGAGACCACAGGCTGAGTACATCCACTACCTGAGCCGTCACGTTATCGCACCACACCACACAGCTTCAACAGTATTATTGCCATATTGCACTGGTTTATTGCAATACAGAGTGTAAAAAATAATGTTAATTTGTGTGTAACTGTAATCACGGTGAAGTTCCATTGATGTACATTGCCTCACTCTTACAATGGGTCTTCAGTCAGGGTGCAGCACCTGGTCTGGGGGTGGTGGGGATTCATTGCCTGGCTGACATCATGAACTCCTTAGTGTCCTAACTTATATCTTCCTGAAATCAGGGTGATATTTCATTAATGTCCTTGGCCTCGGCATTACAATGGGTGTGCACTCAGGATGCAGTACTTGATCTGGGGGGGTGGGCATTGCATGGATTGCATGGTTGTCATCATGCAACTCCTAACTGTCCTAACTATTGTGGTACTGCAGTCACGGAGCTGTACCTTTCAGATCCATAACATTTATTTTCCTGTGAGTTTCCACCCAGGATGCAGTACCTGCTCGGGGGGGGGGGGCATTGGCTGGCTCACACCGTACAACTCCTAACTGTCCCAACTAGTGTGTAACTGCAAACAGGGAGCTGTACCATTTATATCCATAACCTTTATTTTCCTGTGGGTCTCCACTTAGGATGCATTACCTAATCGGGGGGGGGGCATTGCCTGACTGACACTGTATGACTCCTATTTGTCCAAACTTGTGCCCCTGCAACCACAAAGGTGAACCATTGATGTGTATGGACTTTCTTTTCCTATGACTCTCTACTCAGGATGCACTGCCTGGCCTGGGAGAGGGGAGAGGGACATTGCCTTGCTGTCACCGTCCAACTCCTAATTGTTCCAAATAGTGTGTTACTGGACTCATGAACCTGTACCATTTATATCCATAACCTTTTTTTCTGGTGTGTCTCCACTCAGGATGCAGTACCTGATCTGTGGGAGTGGGGCATTGCCTGGCTGACGCCATGCAACCCCTAACTGTTCTAACTTGTGTGCCTCTGCAACCACATAGATGCACCATTGATGTCTAAGGACTTTTTTTTCCTGTGACTTTCCACTTAGGATGCACTACCTGGCCTCGGGGGGGGGCATTGCCTAGCTGACAATATACAACTCCTAACTGTTCTAACTAGTGTGTTACTGCAATCATGGAGCTGTACCATTTATATCCATAACCTTTGTTTTCCTGTGAGTCTCCACCCAGGATGCAGCACTTGCTCAGGGGAATGCAGTGCCTGGATGACACTGTACAACTGCTAAGTGCCTCGACTAGTGTGTTACTGCAATCAAATAGTTGTACCATTTATATCCATAACCTTTCTTTTTCTGTGTCTTTCTTCTCAGGATGCACTACCTGGCCTGGGGGTGCATTGCTTAGCTGACAATGTGCAACTCCTAACTGTCCCAACTAGTGTGTTACTGCAATCATTTAGCTGTACCATTTATATCTATAACCTTTGTTTTCCTTTGAGTCTCCACCTAGGATGCAGTACCTGCTCGGGGGGCATTATCTGGATGACACCGTGCAACTGCTAACTGCCTCAACTAGTGTGTTACTGCAATCATGTAACTGTACTATTAATATCCATAACCTTTATTTTCCTGTGGGTCTCCACTCAGGATGCAGTACCTGATCTTGGGGTGGAGGGCATTGCATTGCTGATGCTGTGTGACTCCTAATTGTCCTAACTTGTGTGCCCCTGCAAGCTCGAAGGTGAGCCATTGATGTCTATGGTATTGCTTTTCCTGTGACTCTCTACTCAGGATGCACTGCCTGGCCTGGGAGAGGGGGAAGGGGCATTTCCTAGCTGACACCATCCAACTCCTAACTGTTCCAACTAGTGTGTTACTGCAGTCATTATCCTGTGCCATTTATATCCATAACCTTTCTTTTCCTGTGTGTCTACAGTCACAATGCAGTATCTGATCTGGGGGGGGCATTGCCTGCCTGATGCCATGCAACCCCTAACTGTCCTAACTTGTGTGCTGCTACAACCAAGTAGGTGCACCACTGAAGTCTATGGACTTTCTTTTCCTCTGACTCTCCACTCAGGGTGCAGTACCTGGCCTTGGGGGGGCATTGCCTAGCTGACACTGTGCAAACCATAATTGTCTCAAGTAGTGTATTACTGCAATCATGGAGCTCTACTGTTTATATCCATAACCTTTGTTTTACTGTGAGTCTCCAGTCAAGATGTTGTACCTGCTCTGGGGGGGGCATCCTCTTGGTGGCGACAGGCAACTCCAAAATGTCCCAACTTGTGTGTTTCTGCAATCACGGTGGTGTACCAGTGATGTCCATGGGGTTCCTTTTCCTATGACTCTCCACTCAGGATTCACTACCTCTTCTCTGAGGGGGGGGTTTGCAGCTGATGCCGTGCTACTCCTAACTGTCCCAACTTGTCTGTTACTGCAGTAATGGATGTCCACTCATGATGCAGTACCTGATTTGGGGGAGGAGAGGCATTGCCTGGCTGATGTTGTGCAACTACTGACTGTGCTAACTTGTGTGTTCTTGCAAACATAGTAATATACTGTTGTTATCCTCAGCTTTCTTTTGCCTGTGCATCTACACTCAGAATGCAGTACATGGCCTGTCTGAGGGAAGCAGGAGGGGGGAACATTGCATGGCTCACACCATGCAACTCCAAGTTGTCATAATATGTCTGTCCCTGCAAACATGCTAGTATACTTTTGATGTCCAAGACCTCAGTTTAACAATTAGTTTCCAATCATGCTGCACTACCTGGTGTGGTGGAGGGAGGGGTGTAGGTCATTGCTTGGCTCACAGCATGAAAGTCCTAACTGTCCAAATTTGTCTGCTCCTGCAACCAGGCTGGTATACCTTTGATGTCCATGGCCTCAGTTTTACAATGATTCTACACTCAGGGTGCAGTACCTGGTGTATAACTGTCTTAACTTATATACACCTCCAATCACGGATGTGTACAGTTGATGTCCATGGCCTCACTTTTGCTGTGGGTCTCCAATCAGGATAGATTACCTCATCTGGAGGCATCTTAAGTAGCAGACAATACTAGCATTGTTGAAACAAATCTGTATTAAATAACTGGAGACACATATACCACACTCAATAAATATCATTATTATCTTTCATTCACAGGACATCAGAGGCACTCCCCACCACATCCAGAGGTAGTACCACCCCAAGCTGAGGCTGTGGATGCCGAACAGTCTGACTAAGACAATGTTATTGTCGAGTCAGAAGGTAAGTAAATCCTAGTGAAAATGATTTGAATAGCTGCTCTCAGTACTTGGTGTGCATCGCAAGTTTGATCCTCTGCAAGCACTCAGCTTCTGTAACATAGCTGTGTAAGGCTATAGTTTTGCTCTGACTCTAGACTCACAAGCCAGAACCTCCTTGTGTAAGATCAGAGGACATACCCTTGCTGACCCCATTCAACTCCTAATAGTGCAAACTTATGTAGCTCTGCAATGGACAAGGTGTTCTGGTAATCTCTATGTCAGTAGTTTTCTTGTGGCTCTCCACTCAAGATACAATACCTGTTCAGTGGTGAGTGGTTCATACCCTGGGTGACACCAGGGAATTCCTAACTGTGCAAATGCCTGTACTGTTCATGTCCATTACAATACTTTTGTTGCAGCACTACAATCAGGCTACAGTACCAGTTTCCTTTTGAGGCCATTGCCTACCTCAGAACATAGAAACATAGAAACATAGAAATTGACAGCAGATAAGGACTGCAAGGCCCATCCAGTCTGCCCATTTCTTTTTCTACCTTATAAATGTGCCATCGGTCTTTGCTCTGTCAGTGGCCTATCTATTCATAGTCATTTGTATTGCTCCCTTATGCCTATCCCATGCCTGTTTGAAGCCCTGCACTGTATTCATAGCCACCACTTCTTGTGGTAAGCCATTCCATGCATCCACCACCCTTTCTGTGAAAAAGAATTTCCTCACATTCCCCCTTAATCGGTCCCCCTCTAATCTCATGCTGTGTCCTCTTGTCCTGCTATTTTTCTTATATTTAAACATGTTAGACTCTTTCACCTTGTTAATGCCCTTAAGGTGTTTGAATGCCTCGATCATATCAGCTCTCTCCCTCCTTTGCTCAAGGGTATACATATTGAGCTCTGTTAATCTGTCCTCATATGTCTTCTTATGCAGTTCCTGCACCATTTTGGTTGACCTTCTCTGGACTGCCTCAATTTGGTTAATGTCCTTGTGAAGGTGTGGCCTCCAATACTGCATGCAGTACTCCAGATGGGACCTAACCAGTGTCTTGTAAAGAGGGATTATTACCACCCTCTTATGACTTGTGATACCCCTACTAATACACCCTAACACCCCCTAGCCTTACCTACTGCTTTAGAGGTCTGCTTGGATGATTTCAGGTCATCAGTGATGATGATGCCCAAGTCACTATTCTTCCTTTGTGACTGCTAGCAACTCCCTTCCCAGCCTATAGGTGGCTTCAGGGTTTCTCTTCCCTATGTGCATGATCTTGCACTTCTTTGCATTAAATCCCAGTTGCCACTCTTCTGACCATTTTGCTAGTTTATCCAGATCTTTTCTCATTCTGCCCACCCCATCTGGATCATCTACTCTGTTGTAGATCTTGGTGTCATCTGCAAACAGGCAAGCCTTACCCTCTAGTCCATCTGCAAGGTCACTAATGAAGATGTTGAAGAGGACTGGCCCCAGGTCTGATCCCTGAGGTACCCCACTTGTGACTTGCATCTCTTCTGACTGTATACCATTTACCACCACTCTCTGTTTTCTGCCCGTCAACCAGTTTGCCACCCAGTTGACCAACTTCTGACCCACCCCGAGCCTAACCAGCTTATTTATCAATCTTCTATGTGGAACAGTGTCAAAAGCTTTGCTGAAGTCAAGGTAGGCAACATCAACTGCTGCCCCTTGGTCCACCACTCTGGTAACCCACTCAAAGAAATCTATGACATTAGTTTGACAGGACCTTCCTTTTGTAAACCCATGCTGTCTTGGATCCTGTGCCCCTATGGATTCCAGGTGTTGCACTATCCTTTCCTTAAGGAGTGCCTCCATAACCTTGCCCACTACTGAGGTAAGACTGACTGGTCTGTAGTTCCCTGCCTCCTCCCTGCTACCACTCTTGTGGAGCAGGATCACACGAGCCCTTCTCCATTCTTCTGGGACCTCTCCTGTGCTCAGAGACTCACTAAACAGTTCTGCTAATGGCTCTGCTAGTTCCACCTTTAGCTCCTTAAGTACCCTGGGATGTATGCCATCAGGTCCCATTGCCTTATCCACCCTGAGCTTAGCAAGCTTTTGTAGGACCCTTTCTTTTGTGAAGGGAGTAGTGCTCACCTCCCTCCCTCCCCTGTGTCCATGATGCTGAGCAGGGGCCCTGCCTACCTTCTCTTCAGTAAATACTGAGCAAAGTATCTATTTAGGATAGATGCCTTTACAGGGTCCTCCTCCTCACATGCTCCCTTTTCTCCATTAAGCTTAGCAATACCCCCTCTGGACTTTCTCCTTTCGCTAATGTATCTATAGAAAGTCTTGTCACCTTCTTTTACTGTTCATGCTAGTGTTTCCCCAGTTTGGGACTTTGCCTGCCTTACTGCCTTGCCTGCTTCCCTTAGGGCAGTTTGGTATGCCTCCCTATCTTCATCCCACTGTGTTCCCTTATATTTCCTGAAGGCCAGCCTTTTGGCTCTGACTTTTTCTGCTACTGTATTTGAGAACCAAAGTGGTTTCCTTCTTCTTTTGCACTTCCTTTTCTGTCTAACACAATGGGATGTTGCTTCAAGTATTGCATCCTTAATGCTTGCCCACTTTGCCTGTACCCCCTCACCTGTGTTTCTTTTTGCCAGGGCTAGCTTAACTCTGTTGGCCATCTTATCAAAGTCAGCTCCTCTGAAGTCCCATATTTTTGCCTTGGAATGGGATGATTTAGATGTAGTAGCAAATTGAACCATACCATGTGATGGTCACTGGCCCCAGGTGACCTTC
Source organism: Neoceratodus forsteri (assembly GCA_016271365.2). NCBI lineage: Eukaryota > Metazoa > Chordata > Ceratodontiformes > Ceratodontidae > Neoceratodus > Neoceratodus forsteri. Next base: position 1,159,904,578 of record CM057458.1, read on the forward strand.
TACCTGGAGATCTGTGATCCTTCCTTGTTAGTCAGTACCAGATCTAGGATAGCCCTGTCTCTGTGGGTTGCTGTACCAGTTGTTTGAGGCCCTCCCCCTGCAGGGAATCCACTATGTGTCTAGTTCTGGCAGATGTTCCTGCTGGTATTGACCAATCTGTATCCGGCATGTTGAAGTTTCCCATTATCAGAACCTCCCCAATAGCTGTCATGTTTTGTATATCTTCTAACAGTAATGTGTCTATGTTCTCCCCCTGGTCTGGGGGCCTGTAGACAACCCCAGTTCTTATGGCTGTCCCATTTCCTGTTTCCAGGGTGACCCACAGTTATTCTGGCTCCTTATGTGTATTCTGAATTTCTGTAGCTTTGATATTTTCATTGACATACAGGGCCACTCCTCCCCCCCTTTTTGCACCTCGGTCTCTTCTGAACAATACATAGCCAGGTACTGAAGTCTCCTATGGCTTACTGGTAAACCATGTCTCACTAATTGCTACTATGTCCAGTTTAGCCTCTGACATTATTGCCTGCAGGTCTGGGATCTTATTTCCCAGGCTGTGAGCATTTGAGTACATGATTTTCCATTGGCCAGATTTTGGTGTGTTAGTTGTTGGGTGAGGTTTGGCATTACCCCGGGCGTCGTATGGGTAGACAAACCTTTTTTCTTACCTGGTGATGCAAATGAACTGCAAACATGCTGAATCCCTGTTTGACCACTAGCTGAGGTGGGGAGGGGTGTTCTTCCCATTTGACGTATGGGGTGCTGCACCCTCTCCCCATTTGCCAGTTTAAATATTCTGCAAAGACATCAAACTTGTGCCCCAATGCACTGACTCCCTCCTTAGTCAGATGCAGTCCATCAAATTTAAAGAACTTTCATTCCCAGAACTGTTGCCAGTTCCCTACAAATCTGTGTCCTTTTTCCTGGCACCAGCCCTTGAGCCACGTGTTTAGCTCCCTGTCTCCCCTTCTCTGACCTTCCGTCCATCTGCTCCCCTCTCCCAGACTGGCAGGATCTCAGAGAAATAGATGCCGGATGAAATAGATGATAGTTTGTCACCCAGCCTGGTCAGGTGTTCCTTGGTCTCCACAACTGACCAGCTGGCGAGATCATTAGTCCCTATGTGTACTAGGACATCAATGTTTTCTCCTGCTTTGTGAACAATTTTAGCAATGCCATCAGTGTCTCCCATGCTGATGTACCTGGAGACATCTGACCATTACCCCTGGCTGGAGATGGTATCAACTCCCCAAATCATGGAGTCTCCTATGATCAGAAGATTTTGGAGTTCCTTTTGCTTTTTTTTGTTTTGGTTCCTGATTTGGGTGAGTTTTGTTGTGCTAGCTCCTGTGCTGCAGTGTCCTGCTCTGCAGTGTCTTCTGCCTCTTTGTTTGATTTCAGAGATAGAGGCAGATACCTGTTTGTAGTGTTTATATGGTTTTTGGTGGTAATATGTTGGAGAGCAGAGAGTGATGGGGCACCCGATTTGCCCCTCCTAACCACCTGCCAACCTCCTGGACCAACTACCCTCTGCGGTCGAGGTTTTTCTGTTGGATGCTGGGGAAATGGTGGGTGGTTCTTATAATGTATTTCCTCCTGAATATGAAATTTGAGGTGTGCAATCTCTGCCCATGCTGCCCGGAGCTGAGCCCTAAGATCTCCAAAGGCCCAGTATGTATGACAGTGTCCTAAATCCTGTAAGACTGTCCTTCTGAAAATTGTTCCACAGTACCTGTAGTTAATGATATCCATTCCAGATAAGTTGCTGGGTTTATAACCTAGTCAGAGTAATTAGAAGGGAAAAAAAGTAAAAAAAATATGCAAGTAATGGTTTGATTGTGTTTTGTTTAACTTGTTATAACAAGTTAAATTACTAGTGCCCCTGTAAATGAGCTCACCTTGTGGAACCCCCACTGATCCACCCCTTCCTGCTCTGCCACAGGAAATGTCACAACTGTGGTACCCTATAAAAGGAGTGTAGTGTGGGGTGGTTGGGGATGGGTGGGTGGCTGGGCCCTTCCCCTGCCAAAAAAGAAGAACCACGGATGAAAGAACAAGGATGTAAGAGTAGAAACAATCAGTCAACAACAAATGCAGTAACCCTGAAAGCTTATCCTAATGTTAGATAAAACTGTAAAACCTGTAAAGCACCACCTGTAATAATTTCAGAGAAGATATACACTGTAAGAAACACTTTGCTACAGAGAAAAATAAAGCAATGAAATGTTAGCAACAAACAGTAGCAATCCCTGTGAGTAAAAAATTAAAACAACACCACACAGTAAATCTGTTTAGCCAAAATAAGTCTTAATCATTTTCCCTTGCTCTGGTAAGTTTCTCTACTCTGCCTTTCAAGCAGTCTTAGAAGGAAAGAGCTCAGGTGAAGCTAGGTGCCTTGGCCAGCAAACCAAGTCTTCTACCTCCAAGTATCAACTAACCGGACTTTTTAACCCTTCTTTCTGTTGGAAATTACTGCCAGTTTGCCAGCTTCACCCCCCACATACACACCTAATCCTTTGGAAGAGCTGTGGGAGGAAATCAATTAGCTCCTTCAATGTGAGAAGGAGACTGAAACACCTCTGAGACAACAAACCTTTTCAACAAACAAAAAAAAAAAAAAGAAAAAAAGAAAACACAGTGTGAAACAGTGATTTTGCTTAGCCCCATGATAAAAAAAGTCACAACAATGTAAGCTCCACCTGTAATACAGTAATTTCAGAGAAGATATACCCTGTAAGAAACACTTTGCTACAGAGGAAAATAAAGCAGTAACAGAAGATATACCTTGCAAAAGACAATTTGAATCAGAAGATTACAGCAGTAATCTGTTAGCACACACCTGTAAGCACACCTTGTAATAATACAGAAGAAGGTATACCAGCAACAACAATTTGAATCAGAGAAAAATAAAGCAATGAAATGTTAGCAACAAACAGTAGCAATCCAACTACTTAGTCCCCTAAATCAGCTACATAACCTTGCTAAGCCCATGTGACTCCAAATGATATCAATTTGTAAACACCACATATTACAGCAGTGTACCATTGATATACATAACCTCACTTTCCCTGTCTGTCATTAGCTGGCTTTATCTGTACAAGTTCTCAGTGCCTTAATTAAGCAGTAAACTACAACAGGGTGTGGGTGATGCTGGGTTTAGCCACCCCGGCGTGGTTCAGTCACGAGGCCACAGGACAAGTGACCAAACATCCAGCATAGGTGATTCCCAGCATCACCCACATCCTGGAGTGGTTTATTGAGATTATACAATGTATCCCTTGCGTTTTTGGAATAAAAAAATAAAGAAAAAGGGCAATGTTTGTAATTTTTAATGTTTTTCATTTAATTTATACTTTCGCCAGAAAAAATAGTCCTGTTGCCCACTGTTATCTTTATCTTGACTAGTCATGATGTTAAATTTCCCCCCTCCCCATCCCTCCAGAGAGGCATGTGCCTCCCCCCATGACTCCTGAGTCTTCCAGATATCCGTACTGCAAATGCTGCTGTATTTGTACTATCACTGTATACTAATCTTGTTACACAACATCAGGAGGAATCTGATTACATTGTCTGTCTCAAACAGTACTAAAACTCATTCTCCTACCTTGTACACATCTCCTATCAGACACATATGTAATGAATGTTCATGCCTCTATTTCAGCAGCATTTATGTACTAAGGAAGTAGTATATTATTTGTTTAACCACTGAAAAAATCTTACAACTACAAGTTGTCAGCAGGCACATAATTAACTGTAATACATTGTGCCATGACAGAATCATAACATGAAGAGATATATAAGACAATAACAGCATTGTTTACCATAGACATATTGAGATGATCCCTATTAAACAATCTATTTATGTATTTTCTAGTGGTTGGGGAGACTTGCCACACCACAGAAGCAGGTGAAGCAGGAGCCTGGCACCAGTGCTGAATGTAAGAGTTGTAACAGAAACACATACAGATGTCATAAACTACTAAGCAGACTGTTAGCACATGTTATATCCTAGTCTATCTTTACTCAGTCATAAAGGTGTACAGTTGATGTGCATGGCTTTATTTTTGCTGTGATTTAACTCTCAGGGTACAGTATCTGGTCTGCAGTGAGCAGCTGGCATTGCCTCGCTGAGTCCACACAACTCCTCAGTGGCCTAACTTGTGTCTAACTCCAATCAATGAGTTGTACCTTGTTTTTCCATGGCCTTCATTTTCCTGTGCCTCTCCACTCAGGATGCAGTACCTGGTCTGGGGGGGGTATATTTCCAGGCTAAGTCCATACAACTGCTAACTATACAAACTTGTGTACACCTGCAATCAGAGAAGTATACCGTTGATGTACAAGGCTTTAGTTTAGCTGTGACTATCCACTCAGCATGCAGTACCTGATCTGTTGGGGTTGGGAGGTATTGTATGGCTGACAACATGCAACTACGAACATTTCTAACTTGTCTGTCCTGCAATCAGGGAATCATACCATTCATCTTCATGGACTTTGTTTTCCTATGGCTCTCCACTCAGGATGCAGTACCTGGTCTGGTGGACGGGGAGAGGATTGCCTAGATCACCTGTGCAACTCCTAACTGTCCAAAGTTATATAAACCTACAGTCAAGTATGGATACCATTCATATCCATGGGTCAGTTTGAGTGTGCTTCTCCATTCAAGATGCAGCACGTTATCTGGGGGGTTGGAGCATTGTGTAGCTGACACCATCCAACTCCAAAATGTCCTAACTTGTGTGTCCCTGCAACCATGGACATCTACCATTGATATCCCTGGCCTTCCTTTTCCTGTGACTGTTTACTCAGCATTCACTACCTGGTCAGAGATGGCACAAGGGCATTGCCTGTCTGAGCCTGTGCAACTACTAACTTAACTAACTTGTGTACAGCAAGAATCAGGAAGGTGTACCATAGATGTTTTCTTGTCAATCTTCACTCAGGAAGCAGTACCTTGCCAAGTGCGGGGTAGCCTTGCCAGCAGGATGCCATGTAAATCCAAACTATCTGAACTTGTGTCTTACTCCAACCACAGACATGTACCATAGATGTTCATGGGCTTTCTTTTCCTGTGACTCTCTGCTCAGCATTCAGTACCTGGTCTGCGGGGGGTGGGGGCATTGCCTGTTTGACACTGTACAACTCTGAAGTGTCCTAACGTTTGTATTGTTGATGTCCATAGCCTCAGATCTGCTTTACTTCTGCACTCAGGATGCAGAACCTGCTTGGAGGGGTGGGGGAAATTCCTGCCTGACATAATAAAGTCCTATGTCTCCTAACTTCTCAGTTCCTACAATGAGCAACATGTATGGTTGTTGTCCATAGCCTTTGTATTTTTTGTGACTCTCCACTCAAAATGCAGTACCTGCTATGCAGGAGATGGTAGGGGGAGTGGTCAGGGTGCCTTGCCTACAGAAAGCCATACAGCTCCTTACTATACTAATTTGCATGCATTGACAATCAGAGACGTGTACCATAAATGTACATGACCTCACTTTGCCTATGGGTCTCCACTTAGGATGCAGTACCTTCTCTTGAGGGTGGGGGGTGAGAGTGAGTATGCATTGCATGGCTCAGGCCGTCCAACTCCTAACTTTTGTCCACCTGCAATCAAGGAGGTGTACTGTTCATCTCCATTGACCCAATATAGCTGTCACTGTATAGTCAAGATGCACTACCTGTCCACAGGGTGGAGGAGAGGTGAAGGGGGTCATTGCCTGACAGAGGAGACACAACTCTGCATTATCATAAGTTGTTTGTATCTTAACAAAAAGCACATATCTAAAACCATTGTAAAGATATTGACTCCAGAAACCACATCTAATGAGATTAAACAGAACCAGTAAAGTACAGTTATCACTGATACATGTCAATAGATGTTTTCTCTCTCTTTTACAGATCTGCCATGGAGTAGGCAGTGCACTGCGCACTGCCACTGTGTTCGCAGACTCGCACACAAGGTTGACTGTCTCAAAAAAGAAATAGCAGGCCTGCGAGAGGGACAGGATCAAATACTGTCCCTCCTTAAAGCACAGCAGGCGACAGTCAGCCTTGTGCTCAAGCCTGTGGACACAGCAGCAGCTAGCAGTGCACGGAGCAGCACTGCTTCACCTGCTAATGTGTCATCCAGTCTCCCTGACCACTGATGGATGGCTTCCACAGCTTTCCCGGTGTCTCCCCCATGGCGCAACAGCTTCCACTAATGATGCTCCTCCAAATTCTTCCAGCTTCCTGCATGAGCTGCCTGAAGCAACAGCACACCTCCCTCAGAACAATTTAACTGAAAGAAATGTTTTCTGTTTTATAATAATTTTAATTTAAACTGAGTAAAAAAAATCATACAATTTTAAAAAGCAAGATTTTATAATGAAAATTTATTTTTACAAAAAAAGTGTATTTTTTCTAAATTATGTAAATTAGATTATTTTGTATATTTTTATAGTCTACTCAAAATCAAAATTTTATAATGAATATTTTTTACAGAATATGTATTTTTTTCTAAATTATGGTCAAATCATTATAAAAAAAGTTTATTTCTTATACTTTTATACAATCACTTTTTACAAGAAACGTTTATAAGTATTTTCTTGTAAAACAAAGTGTTTTTCTTTTACAATGTTAACGCATGACTATTCTGCACAACTATAGGCATTCTAACTTGTTCGCATGCCATAGAAAACCATAAACACCATGTTTCACCATGTCTGACTTTCACAATGGGCTCGACTCAGGGTACAGTACCTGGTCTACAGAGGGGGGGCATTGCCTGGGTAATGCCATGCAACTCCTAATGATACTAACTTTTGTGTTCCTGCAATCAGAAAGGTGTGCTATTGATCTCCATGACCTCAGTTTAACAATGGGTCTCCACTCAGGATGCAGTACCTGATAGCTGAAGGGGGGGATTGCCTGGCTAACGCCGTGCAACCCCTAACTGTGATAACGTGTGTGTTCCTGCAATCAAAGTGGTGCACTGTTGATCTTCATGCCCTCACTTTTACCATAAGTCTCCACTCAGGATACAATTTCTAATCTGGGGGGGGGGAGTATTGCCTGGCTGATGCAGTGCAACTACTAACTGACCTAACTTGTGTGTTCCTACAACCAGGGAGGTGCATCATTGATGTCCATAGACTTTCTTTTCATATCACTCTCCACTCAGGATGAACTACCTGGCCTGGGGGGAAGGGGGATGGCATTGCTTGCTGACACCATGCAACTACTAACTGTCCTAACTTGTGTGCCCCTGCAACCACAAAGGTGCACCATTGATGTCTATGGGTTTACTTTTCCTGTGACTCTCCACTCAGGATGCACTGCTTAGCCTGGGTGGGGCATTGCCTAGCTTACATCTTGCAGCTCCTGACTGTACAAACTAGTGTGGTACTGCAATCATGGAGCTGTATCATTTATATCCATAGCCTTTATTTTCCTGTGGGTGTCCACTCAGTATGCAGTACCTGCTTTGGGGGGGGGGATTGCCTGGCTGATGCTGTACAACTCCTAACTGTCCAAAATTGTGTGTTCCTGCAATCAGGGTGGTGTACCATTGATGTCTGTGCAACTCCTGACTGTACAAACTAGTGTGTTACTGCAATCATGGAGCTTTACCATTTATATTCATAGCCTTTATTTCCTGTGGGTCTCCACTCAGGATGCAATACCTGCTTCGGGGGGGATTGCTTGGCTGACGCTGTGCAATTACTAACTGTTCAAACTTGTGTGCCTCTGCAGCCATGAAGGTGCACCATTGATGTATATGGGCTTTCTTTTGCTGTGACTCTCCTCTCAGGATGTACTACCTGGCCGGGGGGGCATAGCATAGCTCACACCATGCAACTCCTGACTGTACAAACTAGTGTGTTACTGCAACTATGGAGCTGTACTGTTTTCATCCATAACTTTTGTTTTCCTGTGAGTCTCCACTGAGGATGCAGTACCTGCTCAGTGGGGGTGAGGGGAGGGCATTGCCTGCTGACATCATGCAACTCCTAACTCTCCTAACTTGTGTGCCACTGCAACTACAAAGCTGCACCATTGATGTCTATGGGCATTCTTTTCCTGTGACTTTCCACTCAGGATGCACTACCTGGCCTGGGAGGGGTGGAAGGAACTGTCTAACTGACACCGTACAACTTCTAACTGTCCCCACTAGTGTGTTACTGCAATCATGGAGCTGTACCATTTTCATCATGACCTTTGTTTTCCTATGAGTCTCCACTGAGGATGCATTACCTGCTCTGGGGGCTTTGTGGGGGCATTGCCTGCTGACACCATGCAACTCCTAACTGTCCTAACTTGTGTGCCCCTGCAACCATGAAGGTGCACCATTAATGTCTATGGACTTTCTTTTCCTGTGACTCTCCACTCAGGATGCACTACCTGGTGTGGGGTGGGCATTGCCTAGCTCACACCGTGCAACTCCTGACTGTACAAACTAGTGTGTTACTGCAATCATGGAGCTATACTGTTTATACCCATAACCTTTATTGTCCTGTGGGTCTCTACTCAGAATACAGTACCTGCTCTGGGGGGGATTGCCTGGCTGACACCATGCAACTAGTAGCTGTTCAAACTTGTGTGCCCCTGCAACCACAAAGGTGCACCACTGATGTCTATGGACTTTCTTTTCCTGTGACTCTCCACTCAAGATGCACTACCTGGCCTGGGGGAGGGATTGCCTAGCTTACACTGTGCAACTAGTGACTGTACAAACTAGTGTGTTACTGCAATCATGGAGCTGTACCTTTTTCATCCATAACCTTTGTTTTCCTGTGAGTCTCCACTGAGGATGCAGTACCTGTTCTGGGGGGGTGGGCATTGCCTGCTGATGCCATGTAACTCCTAACTCTCCTAACTTGTGTGTTCCTGCAACCATGAAGCTGCACCATTGATGTCTAAGGGCTTTCTTTTCCTGTGACCCTCCACTCAGGATGCACTACCTGGCCTGGGAGGGGTGGGGCATTCCTTGCTGACACCATGCAACTCCTGACTGTTCAAACTACTGTGTTACTGCAATCATGGAGCTGTACCATTTATATTTATAGCCTTTATTTTCATGAGGGTCTCCACTCAGGATGCAGTACCTGCTCTGGGGGGAGATTACCTGGCTGACACCGTGCAACTCCTATCTCTTCAAACTTTTGAGTCCCTGCAACCACAAAGGTACACCATTGATGTCTGTTGTCTTTCTTTTCCTGTGACTCTCCACTCAGGATGCACTACCTGGCCTGGGGGTAGGGCAATGCCTAGCTCACACCGTGCAACTCCTGACTGTACAGACTAGTGTGTTACTGCAATCATGGAGCTGTACTGTTTTCATCCATAACTTTTGTTTTGTTCTGTAAGTCTCCACTGAGGATGCAGTACCTGCTCTGTGGGGGTGAGGAGAGGGCATTGCCTGCTGACACCATGCTACTCCTAACTGTCCTAACTTTTGTGCCCCTGCAACTACAAAGCTGCACGACTGATGTCTATGGGCATTTTTTTTCTGTGACTCTCCACTCAGGATGCACTACCTGGCCTGGTGGGGGAATTGCCTAGCTGACACTGTATAACTCCTGAGGTACAAACTAGTGTATTACTGCAATCACAGAGCTCTACCATTTTCATGCATAACCTTTGTTTTCCTGTGAGTCTCCACTGAGGATGCATTACTTGCTAGGGGAGGTGGGGGGAAGGCATTGCCTGCTGTCACCATGCAACTCCTAACTGTCCTAACTTGTGTGCCCCTGCAACCATGAAGGTGCACCATCGATGTCTATGGACCTTCTTTTCCTCTGACACTCCACTCAGGATGCACTACCTGGCCTGGGGGGGTGTTGCCTAGCTGATACCGTGCAACTCCTAACTGTATGAGCTAGTGTGTTACTGCAATCATGCAGCTGTTCTGTTTATATCCATAACCTTTCTTTTTCTGTGGGTCTCCACTCAGGATGCAGTACCTGATTCAGGCGGGGACATTACCTGGCTGATGCCATGTAACTCCTAACTGTCCTAACTTTTGTACCCTTACAACTGCAAAGGTGTTCCATTGATGTCTATGGATTTTTTTTTCCTGTGACTCTGCACTCAGGATGCACTACCTGGCCTGTGGGGGGATTGCCTAGCTGACACCGTGCAAGTCCTAACTGTCTGAACTAGTGTGTTACAACAATCAGGGAGCAGTACTGTTTACATCCATAACCCTACTTTTTGAGAATGAGGACTATAAATAGCGAATGTAATCTGGTGGTGGGAGCGTGGGGCTCTTCGTCCCTAAAGACATGCCTGTCATCTTCAGGGCATGACTAGGGAAACACTAAAATAATTGTGCCCCTAGATGGTCCCAATTTTAAAAGCCAAGCATTTCTGTGATCAATAACTGAAAACAAAATGGCAGATTTACAACACTACTAGGGTCATTTGCCACACTAAAAACCGCATTTGCGACACTGTCAAACTTTTTGTTAACTTTTTCCATTGACTATAATGGGAAATTTGTTTTATGAATAACTTTTGAACCGTTCAATATGTTTTCACAAAATCTTCGAAAAGTATATCGGGGACCACGGGTGCATGTTTCCTGAAGTTTTCAGACTGGTCACGCAAACCGTGTGATCTGTAGGCTTCAGCAAAGAATGCACAAAAAAACTTAAATGCACCCCTGAATGTCACTTAATAACTTTGCAGCTGTATATCCAACTTGTAAAAAAGTTGGCAGATCCCAAGTTCTATGGTTATGCCCCATGCCTGCCAAATTTCAGGCAATGTTATTAAGGTGCAAAGTTTCACCATTTAATCTTAAAGTTGGTACTCAACCCTAACTATGGTAGCACTAACGTGCTACCATAATCTCTCTCTCTCTATATATATATATATATATATATATATTATATTACGTGGTCACACCACTATAGTTAGGGTTCAGCGGTCACTTATATACTAAAGTCAAAAGTTCAAGCATTAATAACTTTGGACCTGTTCAACAGATTTGCCTGAAACTTGGTACACACAGTAGGGCATGGTTGATCTCTTTATCTGCCAAATTGTGTTTCAGTCAGACTTATGGTTTTTGCATACAAAAGTGCTGTAAAATACAAAATTATCAGTTTTTGGAGGCAATATTTGGGATTTTGGATGTGGCCCTGCACAGCCGTTGTGTGCCATGCCACTCTGTGAGATGGCTCATTTGAAAGAGCTTTGCTGGCTGAACATGTCGCTTTTCATTTGGTGAAAAAGAATGCAGGCATTCAAAAGTTATGCCACTTTTAAGTTCCCATTATAAGTCAATGGAAGCATTTATATGTATATCTTGAGAACAAAGAATGAGGTTCTGGCCATCTGGTCCCAACTGGCAGTCAAAGAATTTGCAGCCTCGCAGTTCAAGAATCTTTGCTCTCGAGGATTTTAGAAATACTTTGATCTCGAGGTCCGCCATTTTGTTTTCAGTTTTTCGATCGTAAAAAGACAAATATCTCAACTTAGGGGTCACTTCAGAAGTAAAACTTGGATGGGTTTTACTCAGGAGGCCCTGATATATTGAGCCATGCCTTTGGTTCCATCAAAATCAGTCCCAAAATAGAGTTTTGAGCTTTTAAAATCTTCATTCACGGCTCACTAATGATCTTTGATCGCTATCCTGCAAATTGTTTGGTTGTGAGATTCTTTGATCGCGATCATGCATCATAAATGAGGGACAAGATGGGCAGATTTTAAAATGTGTTATCTGAGCCCATGGGTGCCTTACAAGGTTAAAGGAGGCTGTGTTTTGCTTAGTGGACTTCATTGTAACCCATCTGCATACCAAACATAGTGTATTAACTATCCCTGGTAGTCTAGTGGCCCCCCACCTTCATAATAAAACATATAATCATTTCTAGTGCCCTAGTAGTCTAGTGCCCCCACCCCCAAAATCTGTATTTTTCTTACATCCCTGGTAGTCTAGTGGCCCCCTCAAACTGTATAAAATAATTATTAATGTTTAAGTCCCTGGTAGTCTAGTGACTCCCCGCTCTGTATGAAATTATATTTATTGTAGATATCCCTGGTAGTCTAGTGGCCCCCCTCCAGCATAATAACATAAATAGTTATTTGTATTACCTGGTAGTCTGGTGGCCCCCCCGAGCTGTATAAAATAATTATTAATGTTTATATCCCTGGTAGTCTAGTGGCCCCCCATGAAATTATATTTATTGTAGATATCCCTGGTAAAGTTAGGACCGATGACCTCAACGCACACTCTGATGCCTGTTGGTGGGGGCACGGTGGAAGAGGGGTGCAAGGGGTGGGAACCCTAACATAAAATATCCTGGCTTTTGTCACTGTGGAACAACCCTAACTGATGCATTAAATTGAGTTTTTTCCCGTGAATTTCCCTTCTTTTTGAGAATGTGCAGTATAAATAGTGAATGGAATGTGGTGGTCTGAGAGTGAGGCCCATTGGTAACTGTAATGCAGTTGGAAACAGAAATGGTCATGGTAACAGCAAGGAGGATGCCAAAGGGTACAGTAACAAAATGGAAGCTGAAACACAAGCGTGTAAGCAAATGAAAATTGTTATGCATACAGTCATGGTGATGCAATTGGAAATGCAAGCACTTATGGTAACAGCAACGATGACGCCAAAGGAAACAGAGACATAAACGGAAGCGCGCATGCAAATGCAAATGGAAATGCACACAGTGACGCAAAAGGAGACACAAACACAAACAAAACCAGTAATGAAAACACAAATAGTAACAGTAATGCAAACATAAGTGCAAATGCAAACAAAGGGTAAGGCACACGGCAACATAAACAGAAATGCTAATGCAAATGGTCAAGGAAATGCAAGTGGAAATGCTAACTGTAACAGTAACACAAATGTACCCACTTTTTGTCCCCAAAAAGTGCATTCAGAAGCACAGTGAATACAAAGAATGTATGCATAATAATGGCACTCGGAGCAGAAAATAAACACTGGGGCCCAGATATTCAGAAGGGTTGCACATGGTGCAACAGTGTTGCACCATACACAACCCACTGATGTGCCTTGGCATGCTATTTAAATGAGAATTGTGCCTGGCACAAATCCTGATGCACCGGAGTGCATCAGTAATGTATGCGGCCCAGGCAGGGGGGGTGTGCCCATGCATACTCCACACATCCCGATATTCAGCTGTGCTGAGTCCATGCATGCCCAACTCCTACTTGCATTGCACACAGGAGACCCCCCAAAAAAAGAACAATGGCTGGCCTCCCACAGGTGAGCTGCCATATAACAGGGTGCAACATGGGAGCTGCCACCTGTGGGTGGCCACCTGAGCTCTGGCTGCACCTTCGTGGTGACCCCCCCATGCCCGATCATGGGCATAAGAAAAAAAGTAATGTCCTATATCCCTGGTGGTCCAGTGGACCGCTTGCAGCCCGATCGTGGGCATAAGTAAAATATAAGTATTCCCATATCCCTGGTGGTCCAGTGGACCGCTCACAGCCCGATCACGGGCATAAGTAAAATATAAGTATTCCCACATCCTTGGTTGTCCAGTGGACCGATTGCAGCCTGATCATGGGCATAAGTAAAATATAAGTATTCCCATATCTATGGTGGTCCAGTGGACTGCTCACAGCCTGATCTGGGCATAAGTAAAATTAAAAGTATTCCTACATCCCTGGTGGTCCAGTGGACTGCTTGCAGCCTGAACGCAGGCATAAGATGTAATTTAAACTCATCCTATATCCCTGGTGGTCCAGTGGACTGCTTGCAGCCCAATCACGGGCATATGTAATAATAAGGAAAGCTCCACTGTACCCCCTTCCCACCAGCACATTAAGCCCCACCACCCCACTCCCCCCTGGTCAGTGGCAGGTGGCAGCACCCCACCCGCCTGCCATCCTACTGCCCGCCTACTGACAGTGTACAGTAGGGCTGTACACCCATTGGTCCACAGCATGAGCCAATGGGCATGTAGCCCATACCATACTACACAGTCCAGATATGTGAATGGATCTCATTCAGATTTGCACCTTGCATACATTATGGCCCCATTTGCATGTGCACTGCTGAATATCACAGTTGTTGCACATAGCACAACAGGACTTGCGCTAGCACATCCCCCTTCTCCACTTGTGCTGGAGCAGTGCCATACGCCATATTGCACTGCAGGTGGTCAAGGTGCGATATTCAATGATGCTGTGCCATGGTGCAACTCTGCTGAATACCACCCAGTCAATGCCCCTGTGCATCCAAGTTGCGCTGGGCCCAGGCCTGCACCACAGCCTGGTGCAGTCTGAATATCCGGGCCTAGGAATACTAAATTGCTTATATTTCAGGAACTGTATGACAGAAAAAAAATTAAAAAATTCATATTATTTATGACTTTGCTGGCTAGTTTTGTACTTAACCTCTTAGCAGGGGGCTAAGCATTTTTCCAATGAAAAGCCTGTATCTTGAAGCATTTCTGAGAGATGGGCCCCGAAAGGCATGGCGGACACCGTAATGTTAGCCAATGGGAAAAATTGTCAAATTTAGAGTACCATAACTTTGCAGCTCTGCAATATTTTGTCACCAAACCACCAAAAGGCACATCTGTGGAATATTGGCATTCCTCCATCCAAATTTCATCCCAAAAGACCAAGCCATTCTTTTGCAGCAGGGAGGCAAAGAATTGCTGTTATTTTGGCCATAGTGTCACAAAGTAGTGTCATGATTTGTGACACTTTCGCCAAAAAAATCATGAAAGTGTTGCAAGTGCAACACTACTTTGTGACACTACAATTTACAAAAATGTAAAAAAAAAACATATTTCTGTGGTGTTCAACCCCCCCAAAAAAGACATAGCTATCATTCTCAGGGCTTGACTATGTGAACCCAAAAAGAATTGTGTTCCTAGAGGGTCCCAATTTTAAATGCCAATCATTTCTGTGACCAGCAACTGAAAACAAAATGGCAGATTTGCGACACTACAGGGATCATTTGCAACACTAAAAACTGCATTTGTGACACTGTCAAACTTTTTGTTAACTTTTCCCATTGACTATAATGGGAAATTTGTGTTTTGAATGACTTTTGAACCAATTAATATTTTTCACAAAATCTTTGAAAGGCACATTGGGGACCCGGCTGCATGATCCTTAAAGGTTTAGTTCCAGTCACACAAACCATGTGACCTGTTGGCATGAGCAAAGAATGTGCAAAAAAGTGTAAATATGACTTTCTATGGTGCTATATGGCTCCGCAACCGTATATCTGACCATTACAAAACTTGGCAGATCCAGAGACCTGTAATACCACTCCGAGCATTCCAAATTTCAGGCAAATCCATCATACAGTGGCAAAGTTATTAACCTGCAAAATTTCAGACTTTAACTTTAAATGGGGTACTCAACCCTAACTATAGTGCACGGTAGTGCCACTATAATGTATATATATTTATATATTCATGGCAAAAAATTCCATTTAATGCATCAGTTAGGGTTGTTCCACAGCAACAAAAGGGGGAAATTCGATGTTAGGGTTGAAAGAACCCCCTTGAAACCCCACCCCACAACCCCAACCAGCATCAGGGTGTGCACTGGGGTCATTGGTCCTAACTCTCACCCCATCACATGTGTAAACAAGCTGAGGTGGTGAAGTATAGGAAATATGGGTGACAATTAGGACCAATGACCCCAACACACTGATGCTGGTTGAGAAACGAGGTAAGGGAATGCAAGGTGTTTCAACCCTAACATCAAATTTCCTCACTTTTGTTGCTGTGGAACAATGCTAAATGATGCATTAAACTGATTTTTTGCCATGAATTTCCCTTCTTTTTGAGCATGAGGCCTATAAATAGTGAATGGAATGTGGTGGTGGGAGTGCGGGCCCTTCGGGCCCCGTGTTCCCACCACATGATGTTTTGTCACACAGTAACAGTAACCACAACACAAGTGCAAACAGTAATGCACATGGTGATGCAAATGTAAATGGTAACGCAAACTGTAACAGAAACACAAGTGAAAAAACTTATGCCAAAGCGAACAGTGATGCAAAATGAGATGCAAATGCAAGCACGTACAGAAACACAACTGGTAATGCACATGATCATCGTACCACAATTGGAAATGCAATTGTAATGGTAACAGCAACAATAACACCAAAGGAAACAGAAACGCAAATGCAAGCGTGTATGGAAACACAAACCGTAATGTGTTCAGTGATGGTACTGCAATAGGAAATGCAAATGGTAATGGTAACAGCAACAATAATGCCAAAGGAAAACAAACAGAAACACAAATGCAAGTGTGTATGGAAATGCAAACCATTATGCGCATGTTCACGGTAATGCAATTGGAAACGCAAATGGTAATGGTAAGAGCAACAATAACACAAAAGGAAAGAGAAATGGAAAATGGAAATGCAAACACGTACAGGAATGCAAACCATAATGCTCATGGTCATGGTAACACAATTGGAAATGCAAATGGTAACAGTAACAGCAATGATGATGCCAAACAAAAGAAAAACAGAAGGGTGGCCACAAATGCAAAGGAAGATGTGCACAGTGACGCAAATTGAAACGCAAACACAAACAGTAGTGGAAACGCAAATGGTAACAGTAACGCAAATGCAAGCACAAATGAAAATGCAAATGGTAATGCACGTGGTGGTGTACACGGGAATGGTAACGCAAATGGGTATGAAAACGCAAGTGGTAATGCTAAGGGTAACTGTAACAGAAGCACACACACTGGTTTTCCCCCAACAGCTGCATACAGAAACACAGTGAGTACAAAGAATATATGCATAATAATAGCCTTTGGACCACAAAATGAGCACACGGAATAATAATTGCTTATATCTCAGGAACCGTACAACGTAGAAAAAAAATTAAAAGTTCATATTATTTATGACTTTCCTGGCTAGTTTTGTAATTAGCCCCTTAGTGAGAGTCTAAGCATTTTTTACGATGAAAAGTCTGTATCTCGAAACGTTTCCGAGATACGGACACCAAAAGGAGCGGTGGATGCCGCAATGTTAGTCTATGGGAAAAAGTGTCAACTTCAGAGCAGCATAGCTTTCCATCCATGCAATATTTTGTCAAGAAACTACTGAAAGACACATCTGTGGGATGTTGGCTTTCTCACCTCCACATTTCAGCCCAAAAGAGCAAACCAGTGTTTTGCAGTAGAGTGGCAAAGAACTCCTATTATTTTCCCCATAGTGTTGAATAGTAGTGTCGTAAATTACAACACTTTCACACAAAAAAAATATCACCAAAGTGTAGCAGGTTCGACACTACTTTGCGACACTTCTTTTTCCAAAAATTTCAAAAACATATTTCTGGGGTGTTTAACCCCAAACTAAAGACATGCCTAGCATCCTCAGAGTTCTACTAGGTAAACACAAACAGAATTGTGTCCCTAGAGGGTTCCAGTTTTAAATGGCAAGCATTTCCAGGATCAGAAACTGAAAATAATATGGTGGTTTTGTGACACTACTGGGGTCATCTGCGACAATAAAATCCGCATTTGTGACACTGTCGAACTTTTTGTTAACTTTTCCCTTGGACTATAATAAGAAACTTGTTTTTTGAATAACTTTTGAACCGTTCAATATTTTTTAAATAAAATCTTCAATAGGCACATCAGAGACTCTGGCCACATGTTCTGTGAAGTTTTAGGATTGGTCACGCAAACTGTGCAACCTGTAGGCATGAGCAAAGAATGCACAAAAAAGCATAAATGTGCTACAGAGTGCCACTTAATAACTCCACAATTGTGTGTCTGACTGGTACAAAATGTGGTAGATCCCAAGAGTTAAGCAACCACACTGTGCCTGCTAAATTTCAGGCAAATCCATCAAACAGTGGCAAAGTTATTAAAGTGCAAAATATAAGCATTTAACCTTAAAGGGGTACTCAACCCTAACTATAGCTGCACTACCATGCTGCTATTATATATATATATATATATATATATATATATATATATATATTCTATGCAAAAAACGTTAATTCATCAGTTAGCATTCTTCTACAGTGACAAAAGTGAGGAAATTTGACATCAGGGTCCCCACCCCTTGCAACCCACCTCCACCCTACCCCCTCCAACAGGCATTGGGGTGTGCGTTGGGGTCATTAGTCCTAACTCTCACTCTGTCCCATGTGTAAACAGCTGAGGTGGTGCAGTGTAGTAGAATGGGGTGAGAGTTTGGACCGACAACCCCAATGCACACCCTGATGCCTGTTGGTGGGGGCAGGGTGGGTGTGGAGTGCAAGGGGTGGGACCCTAATGTCAAATTTCCTCACTTTTGTCACTGTAGAAGAACCCTGACTGATGCATTAACAAAGTTTTTTGCATAGAATTTCCATACTTTTTAAGAAAGAATAGAAAAGTAGAAAGTTGAGCAAGTTGGTCAGAGCGCGAGGCCCTTTGGGCCCTAAGATCCCACCACATGATTTTGTGTAACTATAGTAACAGTAAGTGCAATAGAAATGCAAGCACAAAGGGTTACATACATGGTGATGCAAATGTAAATGGTAACACAAAGAGTAATAGAAATGCAAGCACAAAGTGACACCAAATCGAACAGTTATGTAAATGGAGCATCAAACAGAAGTGCATACAGAACACAACTGGTAACACACACATTCATGGTACTGCAATTGTAAACACAAATGGTAACAGTAATAGCAACAAAGTAAACAGAAACACAAGCACGTATGAAAATGCAAACCGTAATGAACACACTCACGGAACCACAATTGTAAATGCAAATGGTTATGGTAACAGCAACAATAAAGCCAACAGAAATAGAAATACAAGTGCGTACAGAAACACAAACCGTTACATGCAAGGTCATGGTACCAAAATTGTAAATGTAAATGGTAACGGTAACAGCAACAGTAAAGCCAACAGAAACAGAAACGCAAGCACATACGAAAACACAAACCGTAACACGCATGGGCATGGTACCACAATTGCAAATGCAAATGGTAATAGTAACAGCAACAATAACATGAAACAAAATGGAAATGCAAGTGCAAATGAAAATGCAAACTGTACCGCACACGGTGGAGTAGACGGGAAAGGTGATGCGAATGGTAACAGAAACACAACAGGAAATGTTAACTGGCACAGTAACAAAAGAGCACACCCTTCTTTTCACCAAGAACTGCATTGAAAAAACACATTGAAAACAAAGAATGTATGCATTATAATCGACTTCGGAGCAGAAAATTATGACTTGGAATACTAAATTGCTTATATCTCAGGAACCGTACAACGTAAAAAAAAAATTTAAATTTTGTATGAATTATGACTTTCCTGGCTAGTTCTATGCTTAGCTCCCATTTGGGGGGCTAAGCATTTTTGTGATGAAAAGTCCTTGCACCGTTTCCGAGATACAGGCCCTGAAAGAGACAACGGATGCCATAATGTTATCCAAAGGCACAAAGCATCAACTTCAGAGTGCTGTCACTTTGCCACCCTGTAATATTATTTCACTAAACTACCAAAAGGCACATCTGTGGGATGTTGGCTTTCTTCCCTCCAAATTTCAGCCAAAATGACCAAACAGTTATTTTGCAGCAGGGTGGCAAAGAATTCCTGTATTGCAGCAAACGCCGTAATGTTATCATATGGGAAAAATGTCAACTTCATAATGCCATAACTTTGCCACCCTGTACTATTTCTTGACCAAATCACCAAAAGCCACATCTGTGGGATATTGCCTTTCTTCCCTCCAAATTTCAAGTCAAAAGACCAAACCGTTTCCAAGATATTCAATATGAAAGACTGCTAAAAGTTCCATTATAAAAAATCTGGCCATCTTGTCCCTCCCTCACGATTAAAGATGGCGATCAAAGAATCTCATGATCAAAGAATTTGCAGGCTTATGATCAAAGAATTTGCAGACTCATGAACAAAGATTTAAAAACATTATAAATCAAAAAATTGAAGGAATTGTGGTAAACCAACACCATGGTTCGTCAGAATGAAGCCCCCTGAGTAAAAACCCATTGACTTCCTATGACACCCCTGGGCTGAGAAAATTTATTTTTTAATTGGGCCATCTCATCCCTCACTCACGATGCATGATCGTGATCAAAGAATCTTGTGATCAAAAAATTTGCAGGGTCATGATCAAAGAATTGAAAGTGTTCAAATTCACAAAATAAACAGAATTGCAATAAATCACCACCATGGTTCAGCAGAACGAAGACCCCTGAGTAAAACCAACCCTCATTTCTCTTCATAAAACACCCCTAGACTGAGTAAATTGATTTTTTCATCGGGCCATCTCGTCCCTCACTTGTGATGCACGATTGCGAGCAAAGAATCTCATGGTCAAAATATTTGCATGCTCGCAATCAAAGAAATTGCTTGCTCATGAATAAAGAGGGAGGGATGAGATGGCTAGATTTCTAAATCAATTTCTGTAGCTCAGGGGTACCCTAGAGTGTTAAATTAGGGTGGGTTTTGTTCAGGGGGCTTCATTGTGCCCCATCTGCATACCCAAAATAATGTATCCCTGGAAGTCTAGTGGCCCTCCCATCACAATACAATATATATAATCCTGTCTCCTGCCCAGGTAGCCTAGTGCCCCCACCCCATGTATTTTTTAACATCCTTGGTAGTCTAGTGCCCCTCTGAGCTGTATAATATTATTATAAATGTTTATATCCCTTGTAGTCTAGTGCCCCCCCCAGCATAATGAAATAAATAATTATTTCTATTACCTGGTAGTCTAGTGGCTTCCACCCCACCCATCCATGCCAACCCCCCAACACCCCCCACCCTTTGCCAGCTTGCAGCTGGCACAGCCCACCTCTCTCCTCCACGTGGCTGCCGACTGTGCATTATGGCGGTAATGCAAAGAGGTGATCAGAAATATTTTCAGAGCACCTCTTTGCATTATCACTCATAATGCAGGTACAATGTTGAGCAGTGGAGTGAAAAGTGAGCTGTGCCAGTGACTGGCTGAAGGAAAGGAAGATGCTGAGTGAGCTGGCATGGATGGAGTGGAGAACCTAGACTACCAGGTAATAGAAATAATTATTTATTTCATTATGCTGTGGGTACGTAGACAACCAGGATATAAACATTTTAATAATATTATACAGCAAGAGGACACTACCTGAGATGTTAAAAAACTACGAAGTGAAGACTAGACAACCAGGGCAGTAGATGGGATTATATATTTATGAGGGGGCACTACACTACCAGGGATGTTAAAAAATACTGGGGGTGGGGGGGCACTAAACTACCAGGGCAGTAGATTGGATTATATATTTTATTGTGATTAGGGGGCCACTAGACTACCAGGGATAGTTAGTACATTATTTTTGGTATGCAGATGGGGCATAACGAATCCCCCTGAGCAAAACTCACCCTAATTTAACACTCTAGGGCACCCCTGGGCTGCCGTGCCTTTCGGGGCCTGTATCTCAGAAACGCTTCGAGATATAGACTTTTCATCACAAAAATGTTTAGCCCCCTGCTAGGGGGCTAAATAAAAAACCAGCCAGGAAAGTCATAAATAATATGAACATTTAATTTTTTTTCTACATCCTACGGTTCCTGAGGTATAAGCAATTTACTATTCCAAGTGCTCATTTTGTGGTCCGAGGCCCATTATTATGCATACATTCTTTGTATTCACTGTGTTTCTCTATGCAGCTTTTGGGGAAAAACCAGAGCATGTGCTTCCCTTATAGTTAGCATTTCCACTTGCATTTCAGTACACGTTTGTGGTAGCGGCCTCATGTATGCCACCATGTGCATTACCATTTGCGTTCTCGTTTGTGCTTGCATTTGCATTACAGTTAACATTTGCATTTCCACTACTGTTTGTGTTTGCATTTCAGTTTGGGTCACCATGCACATTTTCATTTGTGTTTCCGGCCAACCCTGCATTTGTGTTTGAATTTGTGCTTCTGTTTAGTTTGGCATCATTGTTGCTGTTACAGTTACCATTTGCATTTCCAATTGCATTATCATCAGTGTGTGCATTATGGTTTGCATTCCTGTGCACACTTGCATTTGCGTTTCCATTTCTGTTTTCTTTGGCATTATTGTTACTGTTACCGTTACCATTTGCATTTTCAATTGTGGTACCATGCCCATGCGTGTTATGGTTTGCGTTTCTGTAAGTGCTTGCATTTGCATTTCCATTTCTGATTTCTTTTAATTATTGTTGCTGTTACCATTACCGTTTGCGTTTCCAATTGCAGTACTGTGCCCGTGCATGATGTGGTTTGCATTTATGTACATGCTTGCATTTGTGTTTCTGTTTCTCTTGGCATTATTTTTGCTGTTATCATTACCATTTACATTTCCAATTGTGGTATCATAAGCATGTGCATTATCTCTTGTTGTTCTATATGTGCTTGCATTTCCGTCTCTGTTTGCATTACTGTTCACTTTGGCGTCAGTTTGGGCTTGTATTTCTCTTACCGTTTGCATTTCTATTTACGTTTGCATCACAATGTGTGTTACAATTTGCGTTTGTGTTTGCATTGCCCTTACCATTACTATGTGACAAAACCGTGTGGTGGAACGCGGGGCGCAGAACTGCCATAATCCACCACCACATTCATTTACTATTTATAGTAGTCCTTTTCAAAGAAGGAAATTCATGCAAAAACTCCATTTAATGCATCAGTTAGGATTGTTCACAGCAATATAAGTGAGGAAATTCAATGTTGGGTTGAACCCTTGCATCCCTCACTCCCAAACCAGCATCGGGTTGTGCACTCTCACCCCATTCTCCTATACTTCACCACCTTAGCTTGTTTACATGGGATGGGGTGAAGTTGAGAACGAGACCCACTTACCCCAAAGCGGTTTGGGGGGCGGGGTGGTGGGTGCAAGGGGTTTCAACCCTAACATCAAATTCCTCACTTTGTTTGCTGTGAAACAACCTATCTGATGCATTAAATGGAGTTATTTTGCCATGAATTATGTTAGCACGGTAGTGCTGCCATAGTTAGGGTTGAGCACCCCATTTAAGGTTAAATGGTGAAACTTTGCACCTTAATAACTTTGCCACCATTCAACGGATTTGCCTGACATTTGGCAGGTGTGGGTCATAACCACAGATCTTGGGATCTGCCAACCTTTGTGCTGGTTGGACATATGGCTGCAGAGTTATTAAGTGACATTCTGGGGCGCAGTTACTTTTTTGCGCATTCTTTGCTCGAACCTACAGGTCGCATGGTTTGTGCGACTGGTCCAAAAACTTCAGGAACCATGGGGCCAGGGTCCCCAATGTATATTTTGAAGATTTTGTGAAAAAATATTGAATGATTCAAAAGTTATTCAAAAAACAAGTTTTGCATTACAGTCAATGGAAAAAGTTAAAAAATTCAGCACTTTCACAAATGCACTTTTTAGTGTTGCAGATGACCCCTGTAGTGTCATGAGATAGCCATTTATTTTTCAGTTACTGATCACAGAAATGCTTGGCATTTAAAATTGGGACCATCTAGGGACACAATTATTTTTATGTTTACCTAGTCAAGCCCTGAGGATGCTAGCCATGTCTTTATTTTGGGGTTAAACACCCCAGAAATATGTTTTTAAATTTTTTTGGAAAAGTAGTGTTACACCTGTGACACTGTTGTACTTTTTTGTGAAAAGTGTCACAAATCACAACACTACTTTTCAACACTATTGATAAAATGACAGGAATTGTTTGCCACCCTGCTGCAAAAGAACGGTTTGGTCTTTTGGGCTGAAATGTGGAGGGAAGACAGCCAACATCTCACAGATGTGCCTTTTTCTGGTTTGGTGACAAAATATTGCAGGGATGCAAAGTAACAGTACTCTGAAGTTGAAATTTTTCCCCACAGACTAACATTGAGACGTCGGCTGCGCCTTTCAGGGCCCGTATCTCGGAAATGGTCTGAGATACGGATTTCTCATCTGAAAAATGTTTAGCCCCTTTGGCGACTAAGCATTCAGTGAAAACCTAGCAAGGAAAGTCATGAGTAATATGAAATTTTAATGTTTTATCTATGTCGGGCAGTTCCTGAGATATAAGCAATTTAGTATTGCAACACCTCATTTTCTGCTCCGAGGGCTATTATTATGCATACATTCTTTGTGGTCACTGTGTTTCTCTATGCAGCTGTAGGGGAAAACCAGGGTGTGTGCTACAGTTACTGTTACACTTAGTGTTTCTACTTGCACTTCCATGCCCGTTTGTGATATCGTTCCTGTGTACGCCACCGTTTGTGTTACCCTTTGCATTTTTGTTTGCACTTGCATTTGCATTACTGTTAGCATTTGTGTCTCCACTACTGCTTCTGTTTGCATTTCTGTTAGCGTCACCATGTGCATTACCATTTGTGTTTGCAGCCGCCCTTCCATTTGCATTTCTCTTTCGTTTGGTGTCATCGTTGCTTTTGCCATTACCATTTGCATTTCAAATTGTGTTACCATGCCCGTGCGCATTATGGTTTGAATTTCCGTATGCTCTTCAATTTGCATTTGTGTTTCTGTTTCCTTTGGCATTATTGTTGCTGTTACCGTTACCATTTGCACTTTGGATTGTGGTACAGTGGCTGTGTGCGTTATGATTTGTGTTTCCATATGCACTTACATTTGCATTTCTGTTTCCTTTGGCGTTATTGTTGCTGTTACCATTACCATTTGCATTTCCAATTGCGGTACTGTGACCGAGCGCATTACCACTTGTGTTTCCGTATGCAATTGCATTTGTGTCTTCGTTTGCATTACTGTTCGCTTTGGCATTACTTTGTGCTTGCATTTCTGTTACCGTTTGCGTTACCATATATGTTTCCATCCGCATGTGTGTTACCATTTGTACTTGAGTTTGCATTGTGGTTACCGTTGCTATTTAAGTAAAAATCACATGGTGGGGGCGCAGGCCCAAAGAACCCATGCTCCCACCACCACATTTCATTCACTATTTATAGTCCTTATTCTCAAAAGGAATGGAAATTCATGGCAAGAAAACTCTGTTTAATGTATCAGTTAGGGTTGTTCCACAGTGACAAAAGCAAGGAAATTCGATGTTAGCGTTGAAACCCTCCCTTGGAACCAATTCCACTCCACCCCCCCAGCCAGCATCGGGGTGTCTTTTGGCATCATTGGTCCTAGCTCTCACCCCATTCTCCTATACTTCACCACCTCAGCTTGTTTGCACATGTGATGGGGTGAGAGTTATCACCGATGATCCCAAAGCACACCCCAATGTCGGCTGGAGGGGCGGGGTGGAGGTGGTTCCAAGGGGGGGTTCAATCCTAACATCGCAATTCCTTGCTTTTGTTGCTGTGGAACAACCCTAACTGATGAATTAAATGGCATTTTTTTGCCATGAATATATATATATATATATATATATATTATATTATAATGGCTCGGGCACGCCATTATAGTTAAGGTTGAGCGGCCAGTTACATACTAAAGTCAAAAGTTTGGACATTAACAACTTTAGACCCATTCAATGGATTTGCCTGAAATTTGAAACATGCTTTGGGGTGCACTAGGTCTCTTGATTTGCCAAATTGTGTTTCAGTCAGAGTGCCAGTCCTTGTGTAGGAAAGCGATGAAAAATGCAAAATTATCCATTTTTGGAGGCACCTTTTGGCATTCTAAATGTGGTCTTGCACAGCCCTTGTGTGGTGTGCCACTCTGCAGGATGGCTCATTTGAAAGAGCTTTGGTAGCAGAACATGCCATTTTTTATTTGGTGAAAAAATATTAAGGCATTCAAAAGTAATGGCAGTTTTAAATTCCCATTATAAGTCAATGGGAAAATTTATATGTATATCTTGTGATCAAAGAATGGGGGTTCTGGCCATTTTGTCCCACCTGGTGGTCAAAGAATTTGCAGTCTCATTGTTCAAGAATCTTTGATCCCAAGGAATTTCAAAAATTCTTGGACCACGAGGCCCGCCATCTTGTTTTCAGTTTTCTGATTGCACAAACACAAGTATCTCGGCTCAGAGGTCGCTTCTGAAGTAAAACTTCAATTGGTTTTACTCAGGGGACCCTGATCTATCAAGCCATGGCTTTGGTTCCTTCAAAAATCAGTCTAAAAATCGAGTTGTAAGCTTTTAAATTCTTCATTCTCTGCTCACTAACGATCTTTGATCATGAGCCTGCAAATTCTCTGATTGCCAGAAACTTTGATCACGACCGTGCATCGCAAGCAAAGGACAAGATGGTCAGATTGTAAAATTTGTTTCTGTAGCCCAGGGGTGCCTTCTTAACTAAAATAAGGGTGGGTTTTGGTCATGGGGCTTCCCTCTTCTATATCTGAATAAAATAGTGTACTTTTTATTGTCCCTGGTAGTCTAGTGGCCCCCTCCTCATCATAGCAATGGGTATAATTATGTATCTTATCCCTGGTAGTCTAGTGCCCCCCACAAATGAGTATCCTATTAGTATCTTTGTTTATTATCCGTGGTAGTCTAGTGGCTCCCCATGTGTGTTTATGCATATTTTTTTAATAAGTATATCTCTGGTAGTCTAGTGCCCCTCCACTCACAATCTATAGTTCTTAATAATTAATATTCCTATCCCTGGTAGTCTAGTAGTCCCCCCCATCATAATTAAAATTGACTTCTATTTAGCAATACCTGGTAATCTAGTGTCCCCTACCCCACCCATCTATGACAGCCCACCAGCACCCCCACCTTCCCCAGCCAGTGACTGGCACAGCCCACCTCTCACCTCCATGACCAACCACTGACTGTGTGTTTTATGAGTGGCAATTGAAAGAGGTGCTAAGAAATAATTTCCAAATGCCTCTTTCAATTGTTGCTCATAATACACACATTCCATGGCTGGCTGTGGAGGTGAGAGGTGGGCTGTGCCAGTCACTAGCTGGGGAAGGATGGGGGGTGCTGGGTGGGCTGTCATGGATGGGGGTTGGGGGCCACTAGACTACCAGGTGTTGCTAAATAGAAGTCAATTTAATTATGATTGGGGGGACCACTAGGCTACCAGGGATAGGAATATAAATCATTAAGAACTACAGATCGTGGGTGGGGGAGGCACTAGACTACCAGGGACATAATTATTAAAAAATATATACATAAACACACATGGGGGGCCACTAGACTACCACAGATAATAAACAAAGATAATAATAGGATATTCATTAGGAGGGGCCACTAGACTAGCAGGGATAAGATACATCATTATACACATTGCAATGATGGGGAGAAGGCCATTAGACTACCAGGGATAATAAAAAGTAAACTATTTTATTCAGATATACTGTAGAAGAGGGAATCCCCCTGACCAAAACCCACCCCTATTTTAGTTAATAGGCACCCTGGGCTACAGAAAAGAATTTTACAATCTGGCCATCTCATCCCTCACTCTTTGTTTGTGAGTGAGCAATTTCTTTGGCCGCCAGCATGCAAATTCTTTGATCGCAATTGTGCATCGCGAGCAAGGGATGAGATGGCCAGATAAAAAAATTAATTTTCTCAGATCAGGGGTTTCCTAGCAAGACAAATGAGGGTGGGTTTTACTCAGAGGGCTTCGTTCTGATGAGCCATTCTGGTGGATTGCTGCAACTGTGTCAGTTTTGTTAATTACACTAGTTTTAATTCTTTGCTCATGACCATGCAAATTCTTTGATTGTGAGCCTACAAATTCTTTGATTGTGAGATTCTTTGATCGCGATCGTGCATCATGAGGGTAGGATGAGATGGCCAGATTAAAAAAATCAATATTCTCAGCCCAGGGGTGCAATAGGAAGTCAAATGAGGGTGGGTTTTGCTCAGGGGCCTTCGTTCTGTCGAACCATGGTGGTGGTTTATAGCAATTCTTTCAATTTTGTAAATTATTAAAGTTTTAATTCTTTGTTTGTGAGCCTGCAAATTCTTTAATCGCGAGCCTACAAGTTCTTTGATCGTGAGATTCTTTGATCACCATCTTTGATCGTGAGGGCAGGACAAGATGGCCAGATTTTTTATAATGGAATAGATAAGGACATTTTCCAAACTTTAAGATTTAATAACTCGGAAATGGTTTGCTCTTTATACTTGAAATATGGAGGCTGTTTATGGAATGTCCTATAGATGTGAATTATCGTGTCTACATGTTGGAGAAAAAATGTTTTGTGGAGATATTGTGGGGCACACTTTATGTGTTGCAGACTGTGTTTTGCTTGTGGTGGTGGCTTGAAATTGATAAGATACCTAGCCTGAGTGTCATGGACATAGTTTTCAGTTCTTGTGTGTGTTAAATGCCAACAGGTGTGGAACTGTTCCAGTCTGAAGAATGAAAATCTCGTATATTAAAATGTTATATCTCAGACATGGTTTGGTCATTTCACTTGAATGTTGGAGGGTGTTGACAGCATGTCTTGTGGATTAAAACTACAGTGTTTCTGTGTCAAAAATTTTTTTTTGGTGCAGATATGGCATGGTGCAGTATACGTTCTGCAGACATCATTTTGCTTGTGGTGGTGGCTTGATATTGATAGGATACCTAGCCTTAGTGACATGGATGTAGTTTTCAGTTGTTGTGTGTGTTAGATGTCAACAGGTGTGGAACTGTGCCACTCTGATGAATGGAAATTACAGATTTTGACATGTCATATCTTGGACATGGTTTGGTCTTTTTACTTCAAATTTGGAAGGTGTTGATGGCATGTCCTGTAGATGTTAATAGAGGTGTTTATGTGTCAGACCATGTATTTTTTGCAGACATATTGTGTGGCGCAGTTAACATTTTGTGGACAGCATTTTCTATTGTTGCACTAGATTAACATTTGTTTGGTCGCTGGCCTTGCTGTTGTGAATGTACTTTGTAGTCATTGGGTGTGTAATGTGGCCTGACACTTATAAGTTGGTGGGAGCGTGGGGCCCCACCAGCTTGTGTAATTTTCAACTTTTCTATTTTTTCTTAAAAAGTAAGTCAATTCTATGTAGAAATTAATGCATCAGTTAGGGTTCTTCTACAGTGAAAAAAGTGAGGGAATTTGATTTTAGGGTTCCCAATACTTGCAACCCACCCCAGCCTGCCCCCACCAACAGGCTTTGGGGTGTGCATGGGGTCCTTGGCCCTATCACCCCATTCTCCTACACTGCACCACCTCAGCTTGTTTACACATGGGATGAGGTGAGAGTTAGGGCCAAGCCAAGGACCCCAATGCACACCCCGATGCCTGTTGGTGGGGCAGACTTGGGTGGGGTGCAAGGGGTGGGAACCCTAAAATCAAATCTGCTCACTTTTGTCACTGTAGAAGAACCCTAACTGATGCATTAATGAAGTTTTTTGCATGGAATATAAATACCTATATATATATATTCCATACAAAAAACTTCATTAATGCATCAGTTAGGGTTCTTCTACAGTGACAAAAGTGAGTAAATTTGACATTATGGTTACCACCCTTTGCACCCCACTCCCACCCTGCCTGCACCAACAGGCATCAGGATGTGTGTTGGTGTCTTAGACCCTAACTCTCACTCCATCCCATGTGTAAACAAGCTGAGGTGGTGCAGTGTAGGAGAATGGGATGAGAGTTAGGACCGATGACTCCAATGCACAGCCCGATGCCTGTTGGTGGGGGCAGGGTGGGGGTGGTATGCAAGTGGTGGGAACCCTAACACTGAATTTTATCACTTTTGTCACTGTAGAAGAACCCTAACTGATGCATTAACAATTTTTTTTGCATAGAATGTCCTTACTTTTTAAGAAAGAATAGAAAAGTAGAAAGTTGTGCAAGTTGGTGGGAGCATGGGGCCCTTTGGGCCCTGCCCTTCCACTAAGTGATTTTGTGTGACATAGTAACAGTAAGTGCAATGCAAATGCAAATGCAAACAGTTACGCACATGGTGATACAAACATAAAAGGTAATGTAAATGGTAAAAGAAATGCAAGTGCAAAGTGACTCCAAAGCGAACAGTGATGGAAATGGAGATGCAAATGGAAGTGCATATGGAACGCAACTGGTTACGCGCATGTTCATGGTACCACAATTGGAAATGCAAATACTAATGGTAACAGCAACAATAAAGCCAAACGAGACAGAAACGCAAATGCAAACACAAATACCTATGGAAATGCAAACCGTAATGCACATGAGCACAGTACCACAATTGTAAAATGCAAATGGTAACATTAACAGCAAGAATAATGCAAAAGGAAACAGAAACACAAATGCAAATGCAAGTGCGTATGGAAATCAAACCGTAACGTGCACGGTCATGGTACCACAATTTTGTAAATGGAAGTGGTAATGGTAACAGCAACAATAATGCCAAAGTAAAAAGAAATGCAAGAGTGCATGAAAATGCAAACCGTAACGTGCACGATCACGATCCCACAAATGTAAACATAAATGGTAATGGTAACAGCAACAATAATGCCAAGAGAAATGCAAACACAAATGCAAGTGCGTACAGAAATGCAAACCGTTATGCGCACGGTCATGGTACTGCAATTGTAAACACAAATGGTAATGGTAACAGCAACAATAAAGCCAAAGGAAATGAAACACAAACACAATTGCAAGTGGCGTATGGAAACACAAACTGTAACGCGCACCGACATGGTACCGCAATTGCAAATGCAAATGGTAGTGGTAATAACAATAACACCAAACGAAACAGAAACACAAGTGCAAACGAAAACAAAAACTGTAACACACATGGTGGCGTAGACGGGTACGCTGATGTCAATGGTAATGGAAGTGCAACTGGAAATGCTAACTGGCACAGTAATGAAAGGGCACACACTTTTTTTCCCCAAAAACTGCATTGAAAAACACAGTGAAAACAAAGAATGTGTGCATAATAATAGACCTCGGAGCAGAAAATTAGGACTTGGAATACTAAATTGCTTATGTCTCAGGAACCATATGATGTAGACAAAAGATTAAAATGTCGTATGAATTATGACTTTCCTGGCAAGTTTTGTACTTAGCCCCCAGTTGGGTAGCTAAGCATTTTTGTGACAAAAAGTCCATATCTCGCACCGTTTCTGGGATACGGGCCCTGAAAGGCGCGACGGATGCTGTAATGTTATCCGATGGGAAAAAGTGTCAATTTCAGAGTGCCGTCACTTTGCTGCCCTGTAATATTTTTTCACCAAGCCACCAAAAGGCACATCTTTGAGATGTTGGCTTTCTTCCCTTCAAAGTTCAGCCCCAAAGACCAAACCATTATTTTGCAGCACGGCGGCAAATAATTCCTGTAATGCGGCAGCTGCCATAATGTTATCCTAATGGAAAAAGTGTCAACTTCGTAGTGCCATAACTTTGCCGTCCTGTAATATTTTGACCAAACCACCAAAAGCCACATCTGTGGATTGTTGCTTTTCTTCCCTCCAAATTTCAAGTAGAAAGACAAAACCGTTTCTGAGATAGTCAATGTCAAAGATTAGTAAAATGTCCCTATCTATTCCATTATAAAAAATCAGGCCATCTTGTCCCTATTTTGCAATCAAAGATTGCGATCAAAGAATTTCATGATCAAAGAATTAGCAGGCTCATGAACAAAGAATGAAAAACCTTATAAATCAACAAATTGAAGGGATTGCCATAAACCACTGTCATGTTTCAACAGAACGAAGGCCCCTGAGTAAAACTCACCCTCATTTGACTTCCAAGGACAACCCTGGGCTGAGAAAATTGATTTTTAAACTGGGCCATCTCATTCCTTGCTCGTGATGCATGATTGCAATCAAAGAATTTGCAGGCTCACAATTAAAGAATTTGCAGGCTCATGAACAAAGAATTTCTAAATCTTATAAATAAAAAAATTTAAGGAATTGCCATAAACCTCAGCCATGGTTTGACAGAATGAAGCCCCCTGAGTAAAATCCATTCTCATTTGACTTCTGAGGGTACCCTGGGCTGAGAAAATTTATTTTTTTAATCTGGACATCTCGTCCCTCACTCGCAATGCACGATCAAAGAATTTGCAGGCTGATGAACAAAGAATTTCAAAATCCTATAAATTAAAAAATTGAAGGAATTGCCATAAACCACAGAAATGCTTTGACAGAATGAAGCCCCTTGAGTAAAAGCCTCCCTCATTTGACTTCCTAGCTAGGGTACCCCTGGGCTGAGAAAATAGATTTTTTAATCTGGCCATCTTGTCCCTCACTTGCGATGCATGATTGCGATCAAAGAATCTTATGATCAAAGAATTTGCAGGCTCACAAACAAAGAATTTCAAAATCTTATAAATCAAACAATTGAAGGAATTGCCATAAATCACTGCCATGGTTCAACAGAACTACGCCCCCTGAGTAAAACCCACCCTCATTTGACTTCCTAGGGTGCCCCTGGGCTGAGGAAATGGATTTTTAATCTGGCCATCTCGTCCTTCGCTCGCGATGCACTATCGTGATCAAAGAATCTCACGATTGAAGAAATTGCACGCTCATGATCAAAGAATAAAAAAATTGTGAAACATGAATTTTTCACTGATTTGAAGTGAACTAACACCATGCCTCAATAAAACGGACCATCCTGAGCAAAACCCACCCTCATTTGTGTCCCTAGCCCACCCCTGAGGCAAGATATTTGTGTTTTTAGATCATGATGCAAGGTCATGATGAAAGAGTCTTACGATCGAAGAATTTATAGGCTCGTGATCAAAGATCATTAACAAGCCACAAATTGAGATTTTAAAAGCTTATAACTCTATTTTTTTGACTGATTTGGATGAAACCAAAGGCATGGCTTGATAGATCGGAGCCTCCTGAGTAAAACCCATCCAAGTTTTACTTCAGAATTGACCTCTGAGCTGAGATATTTGTGTTTTTCTGATCAGAAATTAAAAAACAAGATGGTGGACCTCATGATAAAATAATTTTGAAAATCATCGGGGACAAAGATTCTTGAACCATGAGGCTGCCAATTGTTTGATAGCCAGGTTGGGCCAGATGGCCAGAAACCCATTCTTTGTTCACAAAACATACATATAAATTTTCCCTTTGACTTATAATGGGAACTTAAAAGTGGCATAACTTTTGAATGCCTTGATATTTTTTCACCAAATGAAAAGTGGCTTTTTTGGCCACCAAAGTTCATTCAAACAAGCCATCTTGCAGATCAGCATGCCACACGATGGCCATGCAGGGCCATGTCCAAAATCCCAAAAGCTGCCTCCAAAAATGGATAATTTTGCATTTTTCAGCACTTTCGTACGGAAAGACCGTATGTCTGACCAAAATGCAATTGGGCAGATCAAGAGATCTACTATGCCCCTCCACACTTTCCAAATTTCAGGCAAATCCATTGAATGGATCCAAAGTTATTAACGCCCAAATTTTTGACTTTAGTATGTGAGTGACCATTGAATCCTAACCATAATGACGTGATCACGCCACTGTAATATATATATATATCTATATATATATTCTATGCAAAACACTGTGTTAATGCATCATTTAGGGTTAAAACACAAAATTTTAGGAAATGAAAAATCTTTAGGGTTGCCCCTTCCCCAGACCCACCCATCATCCCAAGATTGACAGCTGACGGGGTGTGTCACTGGGGCTGTGAGGTCTAAATGTCACCCATTCCATCTGAAATTATATTCACAAACCACAGTAACTATGAAAGGGGTGACATTTAGGCCTCAAAACCCCAATGACACACCCTGTCAGCTGTTAATCTTAGAATGATGGGTGGGTCTGGCGGGCAGGGGCAAACCTAAAGATTTTTCATTTCCTGGCTTTTTGTGTTTTAACCCTAAAGGATGCATTAACGCAGTTTTTTGCATAGAATTTCTTTATTTTTTGAGAAAGAATAAAAAATTAAGAACTTGCACAATTTGGTGGGAGCGCGGACCCTTCAGGCCCTGTGCCCCACCAACTCAGTGTAAGGCGGTGGGAGCACAGGACCTCTGGGCCCTGTGCTCCCACCAACTTGTAAACATGTGTATACCATCAACACCCTCCAAATTTCAATGTAAAACACCAAACCATGTCTGAGATATAACATGATAAAGTTTGAGATTCGCAGTTGTCAGAGATGCAGAATTCCACACCTGTTAACGTTTTACAGGCACAACTAGGGTGTTTCATTCATAAAATAACCAGAATTGCATTTTAAAGTTGACAAATTGAGAGAAAAAATCATGTAGCGAGGAACGGAGCAGCACCGCAGCCATCTTGCCGGTTCCAAACTACTCTGTATGGAGAAAAGTGACTCTGGCTAAATATTGCCTGAGAAGCTTGTACAAGAGTAGGTGCTTATGCCTTTCAGGGTGGTCAGGAATGTGGAGATGGTCGGAGTACACCAGCAGCTGAAGCACAGGGTATGAGGTCAGGGGTGGGTGCCAAGTTACGGTAGGGGAGTGCAGGTTAAGCTTATCCTGGAAGGAGTGAAAAGTACTGGAACGGTCTGTGCCATGCAACATGAGAAAACTAAAGGTCATGGGGGGTTCCCATGGGGCATTTGTTAGAACGTAGCAAGTGGGTAGGAGTAGGAGAATGCAGATGGTTAACAGCGTCATTGGCAGAATTGTGTTAGAGTGTGGAGGCCGAGAGGATGCAGCTTTATAATGGCTATAGGAAGGTAGTGAGAAGGGGTCAGGGTTGGAGCCAGGAGCGGGACAGGCAGAACGAGGAAGCAATACCTTCACACTATACATAGAAAGAGGAAGTTGGTAGGGTAGACAGTAAAAGGATGGAGAGAAGTAGTAAAGCTTCCCCAGGAAGGGCAGGGAGCTGGGAAAGACACCATGCTGGCTTGAGTTTTGTTTAACTGTTAATTCGCCCATATTCTTTATAGATTTAATACACACTAGGTGGATAGTCCAGCTGTAGAGATTTGGAGATACTGGTACAATTAATACAAATTTAGATTCCATGATAAAAATTAAGCCCTGCCAACTCAAAGGCCTAAACCCAATAGTCTTTTTTCTACATGCGAACATATGAACATACAAAATTTGCCAGCAGATAATGGTCTAGAGATCTATCAAGTCTGCTCGAATGTGCAGCTAGCACCCCTTATTCTGGAGCTCATTTGTTTGGCTGTATATTTTGAGCAAGACTTAGTTGTATATAAAGAAAAATAAAACACATA
The DNA here is from genome assembly GCA_016271365.2 of Neoceratodus forsteri. Taxonomy (NCBI): domain Eukaryota; kingdom Metazoa; phylum Chordata; order Ceratodontiformes; family Ceratodontidae; genus Neoceratodus; species Neoceratodus forsteri. Next base: position 1,159,939,561 of record CM057458.1, read on the forward strand.
GGGCTAGATATTCAAAACTTTGCGCTGGGCAAAAACCATTTGCGCAGGTTTAGCGCGGGATTAGCGCAGGTCTGCCATATTCAAAAGGCCAAATAGCGCGGGCAAACTGCATTAGCTCTGGGCAAAATTATAATGTATGCAAGGGGCAAACTGACATGAATACAGGCGCAATGCCATATTCAACGACTAGCGCTGTGCTAAGTGGTTTTGTGCGACTTAGCGCGACACTTAGCGCGGTGCACATTACCGCCCAGGAAAAGCTGGTCTTAATCCTGGGCAATCAGCTTTGCGCGACATTATGGCTTTGCGCGGTGTTTGCACGGGTTTAGCGTGGGTTTTGCGTGACCCTAACAAATAAATATGACACATAGATAAAGCCAAATATAGAGGAAGCATGCTGCTAACTGATGGCATCACAATGATGCCATCATCTGTCACCAGTACCAGCCATGCCAGGCAGTAAGTGGTGACCATGCCACCAGTGAACAGCATGGCAGTGTGGCCATACAGCACACACCTGCGGACCACACTTCTGTGGACACCAACAGATGCCAGCACACACATGCAGCACTGTGGGCATGGAGGATGTTGAGGGGAGCATGTATGGGTGGTGAGGCTATGCTACAGACCAGGTATGGCCAAGGTTGGGACAATATCATGCAGTGTACATGGGTCAGTATTGGGAATACCCCAACACCAGTGTGCCTTTCGGATAATATATGCCTCCCCCGGCCACATACCTCACAGCTGTACAACTGCCATAGCACACAAAGCCAGAAATGTACATGTCACTGTGAGCATCCATGCCACAGGTGCAGCATCTGTGGGTCTCACAACAGTGTAACAGTAATGTCCAGTGTCAGTAAACATCCGCAGGTTGGGTCGCTCACTGTGTATAGTGCAGTCATCATCACTGCCCTACATACCATAGGCATTGCTGTGTCCATGCACTACTGGCCCCCTTGCTACTGTAGTTTCTGCTGTGCACTCTAGCATGCCCTACAATGTGACAGTTGCATGCAACACCACCACCACCTGTGCCTATGGTGTCCTGTCCCCTGGGGTATAATATGCTATGCTATGCTGTACTGTTTACATGTAGCCTGCAGCTATCATCGTGCACTGCCAGACTGACCTACAGGTGGAGCTGCGGTTGGACCTGGTCAGTCCCTGTACTTCCAGACTGACCTACAGGTGGCTCTGTGGGACCCTGCAGTAACGCTGGGCAAACTTCATGCAAATCAGGGTATAATGAGATACTAATCCGGTTGTTTGCCCAGAGACTACGTAAGTAGGCTCATTTGCATGGCACTTTTGAATATGGCACATTTTAGCCCCAGGCAAACGTGTTTGCTCCAGGCTAACTGCTTAGCTCCGCGCTAATGTGGTATGTCACATGCTGTGTGACTATTCCTCTGTCGCATGAAGATTGTAGTAATTCTTCAATATCAGCACATATGCATTTTTTAAGTGTTGCGGTAGTCTCTGTTTGAAAGTGCTTGTTGAGTCATTGCATTCAACCCAGCCAGTTCTGTACCTCAACAAATGAGTGTAATGTCCAGAATGTACAGACTAGCCATAGTGGTAGATCACAGACTGAGTGTCAAACACTGCTTGGTTAAATACAATTCTACCAGCTGTGAAATCTGTGATAGGTGTGTCAACTCTAAGCCCATTAGAGTCAATTCTATGTGATACAAGCATAAGATACTGAGATGAAATCCTGAGATGTATGGACTGAGTACATGTACCTCCACACAATTCACACAAGTGACCACTTTCAGCATTGGTAAACAGCTGTTGGAACTTGACACTTTGAGTCTGAGGCACAAACAGAGAAACCCAAAGCATGTCTTCAGTGGTTTCTCACTCTGAATGACCACATGACATACATACATATCTATCAACATATAACACAGTGAAGTACTGATGCATTGGAATCCCCTCTTCATCCAAGCTGTTTATGATGGCCATCATAAACTCACTGGCATCCTGTTGCATGTTAGCAGCAAATGAGTTGCATCCATCATATGTACCTAACACCTGCCGTAGAGGTGTCAGTGACTGCATATTGTTAGACTGATCTGAAGCCACATTGACAACTTCCTTCAATGCCTTAGATAAGGGAGTGTCTTGTGAAGCTGATATTGCCTGCACAAAGTGTGGTACGTGGAGAAAGACTTGTATAGCTGAATTAGCATAGCAGTTTACTCTAGTACTGTTATCAAACACTGGGACAACAGCCATACCAAGTGACTTCTGAGCAACAGCTGGTTCTGCATCTGCATTTGACATTCTGACCTTCTTAGTACTCTGCACAGTTGAATCATTTGTGGAAGCTCATTTTATTTTGTTGCCAGGTGAAGCTGTGACTGTGGAATGTGAGACAACCACATACATAGGTAATGGTATTAAAGACATCTGTTGCTGATACGGAGTATGTAATCTGTTGTACTCGACAATACATCACTTGCTAGCATGTATCTTCTGAGGTGCGAGTGTTATGATGTGCAACCCAGAAAGACTGCGGATGCATGAAAGTATGACGTAGCTCATGCCATCTTTGAAAAGGTCTGTCCCTATGTCCACCATTGCTGAATACAAACTCAAGCCCTGAGACTTGTGAATTGAAACTTCATATGCAACACATATTGGGAACTGTTTCCTGTTGACATAGATATCCTCAAATACCAGGAACTTAATACAGGTACAATCAATCTGCAAAGGCTGTTCCATGTTGTCAAAGTGGACAAGTGTCTCAATAAATGTCTTCTGAACATTATAAATGAAGTCTATGATGTGACCCATGGAACCGTTTACCATGCCACATTCAACATCAAGATTGTGCCATAGCATGGCACGCGGACTCCTACAAACTGTAAGAACAACTTCCAGGCCAGTTGTGTGTTAAACATACAACTTCAGTTCAGAGAGCCATTCAGTCATCTTCACTACCAGCTTCCAACTTAGGATGACACTATCAGCTGTATCAACAACATGCAGTATGAGAATTACTTGATTCTCTGCAACATAACACTGTTAAACTCAGCACATTTCGTAAGTCATGGCATAAGACACACAATGTGTGTGCCCCTGGAGTACACATCACTGAAAACATCACATGCAGTTTCTATGGATGTAGTATCCATTCTGATTCTTTGACCATGTAATATTGAAACATGTTCTGATGACAAAGAACCTGTACAAGCTTGATCCAACTATGCCTTGTAAGCCAGATCACTACTCTGTCACATGTTCTGACACAGCTCGATATAGGTAAATAACTCCCACAGGTTAAAACCTCCAATGCAGCCTAGTGTATTCTTAGCCTGCTTGACAGTCAGAGCTGCAAATGCATGTTCTGCATTAGCTGGTGCAAGCTGTAAAAGGTCTCCAAACACAACAATGCTTTTACCACCAAATGCATCTCCATAGTCAGTCCCCAAAATCTCCTGTAGACGTAGGTGTATACAGGCAAGCATCAAATCAGAGACCATGCTAATCTCACCAATGATGAGTAACTTCAACTTAGTAAACATAGAAAGAAGCTGAGATGCAACCTCAAATGACAGCTTATGACACTCTCCTGCTTTGCCATGCTCCACTAGCAACATGAAGAGACGATGTAACGTAACTCCACCAATGTTGTATACAGCCAGTCCAGTGGGAGCACTAACAGCAACAGACACTGATGAGCCTGTCAGTTTCTGTATTTCAGCCATAAAGGCCTCTATAAAGAGGTGTTTTCCTGTACCTGCTGAGCCACTAACAAACATCAACAGTGGCTTGTAGTCAAGACAGCCACTTTTCTTTTGTTTCTGTAGTATCCCATGCCAGACAGCAATAGTAACTTCAGAGTGCACCATACGTTGCTGCTCATTGATTCTGTCTCTCAGTTCTGCTGGGTCAACACTGCAGTGTGACATGAGTACTTCTGGGGCATTCAGAGGCAGAGGTTCTCCAAGGATACCTTCTCCTTCAGGATCAAGATTGTCCTGTGAACTAATAGGAGTGTCCTCAAGTTGTTTCTGTGTCTTCTCAAGCTGCTCCTTCTCAGTGTCTAGAATCTGTATATATGTCTGAGTATTCAGTTTTTAATGCGTTGTAACTGTGATTGAATTCTTTCTTGAATGTATCACAGTCACCTTTTAATTCAGACTCATTCCTCCAGGGTTTAAATAAGAATAGGAGAGCAAAGTAGTAATGCTGTCTGCTCTCAGATGTGCCTAGATGTACTTTACAGCGGTCAGTGAGAAAAGGTTTATGTCTCTTAACGAGGCAGCCATCCACTCATTTAACCTTGTAAATGTCACATATACAATCAGGTGAGAGATTTGTCTCATAGTCATACCACTTAACTACCTCAAATAAACACATTTGATCCATGTCTTCATGTCTACAGGAGTAGTACGTGTCAATGGGGTTATTCTTCAAGATATGTCTTGAAGAGGGTCTCTTGAGAGCCAGTTCCTCAATCTCAGCATGACGAATAAGTACATATTTTCACTTCTCTTTGTAGTTTACACTTAGAAAGCACACAGCATCAGATTTGCCATACAAATGTGTCAAACGAACACCAGCCTCATAAGCACCGCATTCTCTGTATGATAGAGTCTTCAATCCCAGTGACCACAACTGAGATGTCAGTGACTTGCTTGAATGGGCAGTATCTTCCCAAAGATCTTACAAGCTGGTCTGTTCATGTTTGGTGATGTACGAATTGATGAACCGAACCAGAGCCAATGAGTTGTCAGCCACAAACTGAACATATATGTTTGCATGCCACATTAGAAGAAGAGTGGGGTTGCAGTCGTTGATGTACACCTCATTCTCATCTCTGGGTAACTCATACCCTCTTGGTTGACTTTGCCTTTAGGTGGTGTTGCATAGCTGAAAACAGGTAGTTCATGCAACCATCCTGACAGACACGCCTGGGAAATCCGAAACAACATCTTGTGTACTAATCAGATTTATTCTTCACTACCCAGCAACAGTATTTTGCACAAATATGGCATTGAAACTTCTGCACCAACTTCCACAGTGTAGTACTGTCGTACTTGTCCAGAATGTGGCAAGTGATGTATTGCTTAATGAATGCTAGCACTTGTGTTACTTCATGTTCACCTATGTGTGGGGCATCCTTGATCCACACTAACATATGAATATGAGGAGCACCTCATGCCTGATATTGCATCCTCCAGAAGTAATGCTCCACAATACCAAGAGGCTGACTGTTCTTTGACATAATACTAACATACTATCATACTAAAATGCCAGCAGAATAGGCCTAATGGTCTTTTGTGTCTGCTTATTTGGTCAGACCCCACCCTGGGAGTTGACCTTGCTGCCCCCCTCGCCTTCTCTGGCTTCTCCCTTCCCAATTCCAGATATTCTCGCTGCACTGGATTTTGCTGCCAGAACCCTTCTCCTGTACCTGTCCCACCCCCTATTGAACCCCTCCACCATCTCTGCCTACACCAGCCCCCTGGGCAGCGCATTCCATGGCTCCACCACCCTCTCAGTGAAGTAGCACCTCCTCCTTTCTTTCCTGAATCTTCCCTCCTCCAGCTTCCAGCCATGCCCTCTAATTGCCCCCTCCTTCTTCCTTCAAAGTACCCTGACTACTCCTCCTCTATTTATCCCCTTCATGTACCTGAAGACCTCTATCATGTCCCCCTGGTCCCTTCTCTCTTCTATTGTGTACATATTTAGCTCTTTGAGCCTCTCCCCATAGGTCCTGTCCCCCAAGCCCCAAATCATTTTGGTTGCCCTCCTCTGGACCCTCTCCAGGAGTTTAATGTCCCACTTTAAGTGTGATCTCCAAAACTGCATGCAGTACTCGAGGTGTGGCCTCACCAAGCAGTTATACAGAGGGAGTATCACTTCCCTCCTTCTAGAGGTGATCCCCCTAGTGATGCATCCAAGCATCCTGTTGGCATTGGCTGCTGCCCTCCTACAAGTCTCTGAGTTGTTTATCTTGACATCCACCACCACCCCCAGGTCCACCTCTGCCATCGAGACTTGTAGCATTCCCCTCCCTGGGTGTACACTTGGCCAGAGTTTCTGGCCCCAAGGTGGAGTACCTTGCATTTCCCTGCATTGAACCTCAGCTTCCACTTTCTAGACCATTTTTCCAGAGGGTCCAGGTCCCCCTGTAGGGCCACCCTCCCCTCCTCCCCATCCACCTCCACCCCCAGTTTTGAGTAATCCGCAAAGAGATTCATCTCAATCCTGATACCTGTCCTTATGTCAGAGATGTAGGTGTTGAACAGGAGGGACCCAAGGACTGATCCCTGTGGTACCCTACTAATGACCCTCCTTGGGGATGAGACTATCCTGCCAACTATGACCCTCTGGGTCCAGTCCTGGAGCCAACTGTCTATCCATCTGATCATCTGGTTCCCCACCCCCTTTTCTCCCAGCTTATCCAACAGGCCCTCGTGAGTAACAGAGTCAAATGCCTTGCTGAAGTCTAGAAAGAGGACATCCACTGGTCTACCCAGATTCAAGGCACTCATCACCCAGTCATAGAACTCCACAAGGTTTGTCTGACATGATTTCCCTGGGATGAATCCATGCTGTCTATCGTCCAGGCACCCTGACTTTTCCAGGTCCCCCCCAGCCTCTCCTTGACATTGCCCTCCATCACCTTGCCCACCACCAATGTCAGGCTGACAGTCCTGTAGTTCCCTGCCACCTCCCTTGATCCCCCCTTGTGGATAGGCACTATATGTGCCACCTTCCAGTCCTGGGGCACCCACTCTGTCCTCAGAGAGATGGTGAAAATTTCCACCAGGGTTTTTGCCAGGACATCCGCAAGTTCCTTCAGCACTCTAGGATGTAATTTATCTGGCTCCAGTGCTTTCTCCATCTTAAGGGACCTGAGGGCTTCCCTCACTCTCTCTGCTGTGATTTCTGCCTCTGCTACCTCTTTTCCCTGCTTACTCTTCCCCCCTTCTGCCAGTGATGCCAGGTAATGAAAGTCAGAATGTCATGGAATCACTTGTGAAAATGTCTAGTCACAGGCACTGGGTTAAGTGAGCACATTTCTCCAACAGTCATTGATGAAATGCCCTCTGTATCACAATTTGCCCACTTCAAGGGTTCAATGACCTCGTCCCAGGCATACTCGGCACAGCTGAGTGTGACAAACCATGTGGCTGCACCATACTCTCACAGCATAGTCATCACCTCAGAGTGTTTGTGATACCAGTACTCTTTGGTGCCACATAGACTTGACAGAATGGAAGACAAATTCACTTGCACATTTTCATCCTTTTGCTTTAATTTCTGCAGAAACTGTGTGGCAGTGATTCCATCAAGTGGAGTCGTGAGTCGAATAGTATGTGCAATAGACGCAGACAGTATGCTAAGCTCACTCTCCCACAGGATATGAAACAGGTACTGCATGTTGTGTCTGAATTTGCCATCCTTACTGAGCACACAGGTAGTGCAGTACTCAGCACCTTGAACACACACTTCTCGTTCATCTAGATATCCACCTGACTCTTTTGGGAATAAATCTGGAAAACAGCGTGCTTCCAATGATGCCTCCCAAATGCTGACAGGCTCACCTTCTACCTGTTTCATTTGACAGAGATCAATGCTGTCCCCTACTGGATCTCTGCCATGCAGTGGGTGAATTGTGTACTGTTCATACACATTATCGTTTGTCTCCATATTGATCTTCTCAGTCATTGGTTTTGTGGTTTCCAACACAACATGTTCAACAGACACACTAGTCATGCGATCAATATCAAGGTCTGCATAAAAGGGATTGTTGCTCTTTAAATAAGTAAGAGCTAGCTTCACCTTCTCTACATTGACAACATCCTGTCAAATGACCATTGACTTTGTTGGAACACCATTGACAAGAATCACCAGAGTGTTCTCAATAGAGATCACCTCCACATTTTCCTGCAGAGGAAGTGGAAGATACATAATAGAACCCTTAAGAGATCTAATGAGTTCTTTTTGTGGAATGGTCTGTGTCTTTCTATTCAGATATAGAATAGTTTGAAATGGTTTCATAGTCTGAATAAGAATTCATTCAAACATATTCAACATGGCAATCTCAGGTGGTGTAACATGTGCCTCCATATTGTTCAAGAGTGACCTTGGTAGCAGAATGTTAGCCTTCACCTTGGAAAAACAGTGCTTGCACATCACAATGATTGGGTCTAACTGAAAGTCACACTTCAAGAGCAGAAATGCTGACAGTCAAAACCACATGTCATTGTACAGTGACAAGGTTTCAAGGTTCACTGTGACCGTTTGTTTTTCATAAAAGAGCCAATCACATGACACACATATAGAATCAAATTTCTCTGTCTTTCCCAACTCAAATTTGGAAATCAATTTCCCAACCTGCTTGAGAATATCAGTTTCTAATACAGAGACAGAATTTCCATCACCAATTGATGACTGATCAATTGCAGTATCTGTGACACTGCTGACACGTCGCAGCTGTTTCAGAAATGTTATGGCACCATGCATGTCACCAGACTGCAGTAACTCATTCAGACAAGTGTACTGCACAACAACTTGTTGCATCTCATAGACCCTGTACACAAAGTTTCGCATGCCTGACTGATGCACTCCTAGCATCTGCATGTGGTGAAATATACAGTTGCAAACACCACTATCTAGACATGCAAGCGAGTGACCCATAAGTCTTTACAATCAGTAAAGACAAACATGTTGATAAAGTGATCAATTTTGTCAAATGACGATTGTCTTCAGTTGCAAGTCGCATCACACGTCCATGAGAGACAGTGATATTTACGAGGCTGAACAGTTGGCTCACACTCATCATCCGACTCCATTGTAGTGTCATCACACACACAGCACTTTACACAGTTTACTGGACTCATCAATGCAGAAGTTGCTGTCCTTTCTCTGTGAGTAATATGACTCCTCCCAGAGATACACCTCTGAGTGCTGTGTGTGCAGCCAGTGACCTGTGAAAACGTAACAGAAATTGTGTTGGTTCAAGACAGGATACCGTTATATCTCTGAAATGCCTTGCTCTGTATACTCTTCCGCATCTCACCTGTATTGTTCTCCACTGTCTTGCTTCACAAAATGTTGTCTCCCCTCCCTGTGATGAGGTGCCTTTGTAAATGAGTCTTTGACTCAAAGGTTTGTAAATCTGTTTCTTTGAAATAAATAAATAAATAAAATATCCTCATCTTTATCTCATACACAACTTTCCTGAACTGCTCAAGTACATGTGACATCTTACGCCACAAGCGTTGAAGAACAAATACTGCTCTATTAACAAATGTACTGACTTTGAGATGCAATTTCATCAGACAGATGACTCTTTAGTTTTTTGCACTCAGGTCTCATCACATCAGCAATAAGTCTGTCAATCTTAGCTTTAGAAGCTAGTGATCAAAAATACTTTTGCTTTCTCAGATGCCCATCAGCAGCCACAGCTTTATGCCGCTGCTTAGTATGCTTCTTTGTGGTTGCCTTTGCAACATTGGTGTTCTGTCTCAAAGATTTCCGTAACTGTTCCTGGGATCCACAATTTTTCCTTGCAGTTGAGCAAGTACGTACTTCTTCTGTGGAATGTGCATCCTGTGAAGTCAATTCTTGAGCAGAATGGTGAATCGTTTTACGTCTTGAACTACCATGTGTGGTTTTCAGACCACGATTAAGCAACAGTGAACTACTATGATACCTGTTTTGTTTCTTCATAGAACTGCATCTCTGTTTAGAGGGCATCTTTCAAGCTGTGTAACAAATGTTATTAGTTTACCAACTTACCCTCACAAGAACACATATACACACACATAATAAATTGCTATTCTCTCTCTGCTTATTTATTTCAGTATTTCAAAGGAAAAAAATTGTGACTGTGGTCAACAAGGGAGGTGTGCTGTCTGGGCAAGGCAGCACAGGTGAAAGGTAACCACAAAGTACTCATGGGGAGTACTAACAGAAAATTGGACTGTAGGTGGAGGCGCATAAACACCAAACTGGCTTACCGTTTCCGCATCAAAAATAAATCAGCTAAAATGTGGAAGTGGAAGTGGAAACTGCTGCACCAGCAGTTTTACATCCTTAAACAAAGAGAGGAGATACCGGATAATGATGTTGGATGGTACTACCTCACCCATGAGATGTGGGAATCTGTAGGGAGACTCACTGCTGGGGATCACCTATAGCATCGTAAGTATTAACCAAACTGAATACTAATAACAAAATGTTAACCAGTCGTTACTATACAGGACAGATACATTTGGTTCCAATGTCAGTAATTCAACAGTTGTAGTTGAGCTGTAGCATCACACTCATGATCCACTACCTTGTCTGGGGGGGGAAGGAGGGCCATTGTATGTCTGAGGCCATGCAACTCATAGCTGTCCTAACTCGTGCATAGCTGCAATCAAGTATGTGTAATGTTGATGTGCATGGGCTTAGTTTTCCCCTGGCCCTCCACTCAGGATGCAGTACATGGTCACTGTGTGGGAGGGAGGGGGCATTGCCTGGCAGAGGTCATGCAACTCCTAACTGTGCTAACATGTGTCCAGCTGAAATCAGGGAGGTATATTGTTGATACCCATGGCCTCAGTTTCACTGTTGCTCAACACTCAGGATGGAGTACCAGGTCTGGGTGGAGGTGAGTATTGCCTGGCTGAGGCCGTCCATCTCCTAACTGACCTAACTTGTGTGCAGCTGCAATGAGAGAGTTGTAGCATTGATCTCCAAGGCATCACTTTTACTGTGGCTCACCACTCAGAATGCAGTACCTGGTGTGTGGGGGGGGGCACTCCCTGGCTGAAGCCATGCAACTCCTGACCGTCCTACTTGTGTGTACCTGTAATCAGGGAGGTGTACTGTTGATATTAAAAGTGTCACTTTTGCTGTGACTCTCCACTCAGGATGCAGTAGCTGGTCTGTGGGGAGGGGCATTCCTTGGCTGAGGTTCTGCAACCCCTAAGTGTCCATGGATGTTCATGCCCTCAGGTTTTCTGCGGCTCTCAGTACCAGGTCTGGGGGGGGTGGGAAACATTGCCTGTGTAACTCCTAACTTTCCCAACTTGTGTGCAACTGTAATCAGGGGAGCTATACCGCTGATGTCCATGTCCTTAATTTAGCTGTGGCTCTCCACTCAGGTAACAGTGCCTACTCTGTGTGAGGGAGGGGGTGTCATTCCCTGGCTGAGGCTGTTCAGTGCCTGACTGTCTAAAAACATGTGTGCAAGTGCAGTCAGGGAGGTATACCATTCACGTTCATGGCCTCAGTTTTGCTGTGGCTCTCCACCCAGGATGCAGTATGTGGTCTGCGGGGCGGGGGGCACTGCCTGAGTGAGCCTGTGCAAGTCCTAACTTTCCTAATTTGTGTACAACTGCAATCAGCAAGGTATACTTCTGATAACCATGGACTCAATTTAGCTGTGGCTCTTCACCCAAGATGCAGTGCCTGGTCTGTGGGGCAGTGGGGGGCATTGCCTGGCTGAGAGCGTTCAACTCCTGACTGTCCTAACCTGTGTGCAAGTGCAATCAGGGAGGTATTCCATTGATGTATATGGCCTGAGTTTTGCTTTGGCTCTCCATTCACGGTGCAGTACCTGGTCTGGGGGGGCATTACCTGGCTGAGTTGTACTAGTCCTCACTGTCCTAACTTGTGTGCACCTGCAATCAGAGAGCTGTACCATTGATCTCCAAGGTGTCATTTTTGCTGTGACTCTCCACTCATAATGCAGTACCTGATCTGGGGGGGGCATTCCCTGCCTGAGGCTGTGTAACTCCAAACTATAGTAACTTGTGTGCACCTGCAATCAGGGAGGTGTACCATTGATCTCCATGTCATAAGTTTTGCAGTGGCTGTCCACTCAGTATACAGTATCTAGTCCAGGTGGGGGGCATTGCCTGGGTGAGATCGTGCATCTCTTAACTGTCCTAGCTTGTGTACACCACCAATCAGATAGCTGCACCATTGATCTCAAAGGACTAACTTTTGCTGTGACTCTCCACTGACGATGTAGTACTGTTCTGTGATGGAGTGGCATTGCCTGGCTGATGAACTGTCCTAACTTATGTGCAGCTGCAGTCAGGGAGGTATACCATTGATGTTCATAGCCTCATGTTTGCTGTAGCTCTCCACTCAGGATGCAGTACCTGGTCTGTGGGTGGGGGTGAACATTGCCTTGCTGAGGGTGAAAAACTCCTAACTCTACTAATTTTGTGTGTGCCTGCAATTAGGAAGGTGTACCGTTGATCTCCAAGGCCTCACTTTTGCTGTGCCTCTCCAGTCAGGATGTGGTTACTGGTCTGTGTGTGGGGGGTGGATTCATTGGCAGGCTGAGGCTATGCAACTCCTAACTGTCCTAACTTGTGTGCACCCAGAATCAGTGAGTTGTACTGTTGATGTATATAGCCTTTTGTTTTCCTCTGAATCTCCCCTCAGGATACACCATGGGTCGGGGAAAGGAGAGGGACATTGCATAGCTGAGACCTTGTGGAAAATGGTTTATCACATGTCAGTGAAGAAACCTTAGAATACAATCAACCACTAAACAAAGACTACTATGCAAGCCTTGAAAAAAATAATAGAAGGTTAAAATAGATGGAGAATATCACGAATAATAAAATCAACATATACTGAACCGCACCTAGATGTAAACAAGACTGTAAATATGTATAATTAGTCATTTACAGAACATCGTATGCACTCCTGCTTCAGGGCGAGGTAGTGCCACCTCCAACAGAAGCCGTGGAGGGTGATAACTCAGACGAGAGTGTCATTCTTGTCGAGTCAGAAGGTAAGAGAAATTAATTACTACTACAACAAAGACAGATAATTTATGTAATGACATAATACAACTGGGCAATACCTTATCACTATAGCTTGTGCATGGTCTGGTAAATATGGAAAATACATGTCCTAAGTTGAACTGTGTCATGACATACTTCACAATGGCTATTCACAGGTGGCAAGAGGTGGCATTGCAACCTGTAACTGTGTAACTACTCACTGTAAAGATCTGCACATGAACAGTCTCAGTAAGACCTGTCATTACTATACACACAGCTTCAGTACGTCTTTATAACCACTGCAGATGCAACAAATGTTCTTCACATGGTAACAAGGGTTCTTGGTGGGTAAGAGAACTGGTTGACTAATAACATACAACACCAGTTAGTAGGAAATTGTGTCCATGTGGTGTCAGTCACCTATATAATTGACATACATGTATTGACATTGCCTCTATGCACAATGCATGCTATACCTTTTACTTTTAATTTAAACAGTGAGCACTATCCACCTGTCTGTCAGTTTCTCAGATCAAATATCTACTGTGTACACAGTGTGTGTATTATTTGAGTGGAAAATGGCAATGGTTTGATAAGGTATAATATTGTACAGTACCCAGACCTCTCTACACACAGTTTAACAATAACCCACAACGGGGTCTGTATTACCATGTGATTTACCACACCAAGAGTGTTTCACCCACAGCACACAGCCGACTGGTTAAATCCTTCTAGGCATGGTAAATCCACCAATAAGCCATGTCCGACGAGCGGCTTATTGCAACAATACCAAGGGTTTTATTTTTATATAATAGAATAAAAGTTTTATAGAGTTTAATTTGTTGTTTTTTTTATTATTATTGTATATATTCCTGCACTGCAAATGACCTCCGCTACTATTTGTTCATCAACCATAGATTATCAGAGGATGTACACCACTCTTAAACTGCCAATCGGAACATTGCATTGGCTGATCAGTCATGCCCGTGTCATATTACTGCATATAAATGTAAAGACAATTGACTTCTCTCATCTCAAGCTAATGTAATAATGCAAATCATTCTCAAGTGGCCCAACAGCTTCATTTACTTCTGTTACGAAACAAATTAATAAGTGTTGTAACTTGTGCTCACCTGCTATTGAAAAACTCATGTTAATGTCCACTGATTTACTTGAGTTATGTCTCACAACTAGCTATGTAGCACATAGTCAGGGAGCAGAGTATAAAAAACAATACCACTGTTAATGAGCATACAGATAGTCATAAGATCTGTTATTACAAATGTCACTTTTATTTTCAGCTGCCAGGGAGACTGGGTCGCAACAGCCACTGCATGCGGTGAAGACAGAGTCAACTGGCAGTGCTGAGCATAAGTAGTCCAACATATCACACATTATCAATATGCAGCACAAATAAGACTTCTGCAACTTACTCTCAGTACCAGATACTGTAGCTGTACATGCCATTAGGTGTGCTGGGACTCTGCACTAACAGAAGAGTACCTGGTGTGTGGACATGAAGGGGCAAGCCCATTGCGCAGCTGATGACATGCAACTCTTAACTCTGTAAACTTGTCTACACCTGCAATCTAACAACTATTCCATGTATGTGCAAGCCATACAACCACTACCTGTCTAACTTGTGTGTAACAGTAATCAGTGCCAATTACTGCTGATGTCCATGGGCTCATTTTTTGCTGTGGCTCCCCACTCAGGATGCAGTATCCGGTCTGGGGGGAAGGGCGGCAGTGGCTGGCTAAGTCCATGCAACTCCTAATGCAGCCGACTTGCGTGTGTCTGCAATCAGGGACATGTACTGTTCATGTCCATGGGTCAGTTTTTCTGTGGCTCCCCACTCAGGATACAGTACATTGTGTGGGGGGGGGGCATTGTCTGACTGACTTTGTGCAACTCCTAACTGTCCTAACTTGTGTGTATACAATCAGGGGTGTACACCATTCATGTCCATGACCTCAGTGTTGCTCTGGGTCTCCACTCAGGATGCACGACCTGGTGTGAGGTGGGGGGAGGGGACATTGCCTGCCTGAAGCCATTCAACTCATAACCGTGCTCACCTGTGTGTGTGTCTGCAGTCACAGATGTGTACCGCTGATGTCCATGCCCTCAGTAATGCTATGGCTCTCTACTCAGGATGCAGTATGTGGTCTCACGGGAGGGGATGCAGAGGGGGCAATGCCTGGCTGAGACCATGCAACTCCTAACTGTGTTAACGTGTGTCTACCTACAATCAGGGGCATGTACTGTTCATGTCCATTTACTTAGTTTTGCTCTGGCTCTCCACTCAGGATGCAGGACATCCTCTGGGAGGGGGCATTGCCTGGCTCAGTTTGTGAAACTAACTGTCCTAACTTGTCTCTACCTACATTCAGGCATGTGTATCATTCATTTCCATGGCCTCAGTTTTGCTGTGGGCCTCCACTCAGGAAGAAAGACCTGATGGACAGCTGGGAGGGGTTGGGTATTGCCTGCCTGAGTCCATGCAACTCCTAACTGTGCTAACTTGTGATTCCTGCAGTCAGAGAGGTGTTCTGTAGATGTCCATCACCTCACTTTTGCTATGGCTCTCCATTCAAGATGCAGTACCTAGCCTGGGATGGGTGGGGGGGTTTGCCTGGCTAAGTCCCATGCAACTGTTAACTGTAGTAACTCGCGTATGTGCCTGCAACCAGGGACATCTACCTTTCATGTCCACGGCCTCAGTTTTGCTGCAGTTCTCAACTAAACATGCAGGATGTACTTGGTGGAGGCCTGAGAGGCCGTCATTGTCTGCCTGACATCATTTAACTCCTAACCGCGCTAACTTGTGTGTGCCTGCAATCAGACACATGTACTGTTGATGTACATGGTTTCAGTTTTGTTGTGGTTCTCCACTCAGGATGCAGTAGTTGGTCTAGGGATGGGGGAGGGGGGTCATTGCCTGGTTTAGATTGTGCAACTCCTAACTGTAGTAACTGGTATCTAACTGCAATCAGGTAGATGCACAGTTCACGTCCATCTCCTCAGTTTAGCTGTGCCTCTCCACTTAGGATGAATTACCTCGTTTTTGGGGTGGGGGGTGTTGCTTGGCTGATGCTGTGCAACCATACATTGAAGTTATTTCTGCACACCTGCAGTCAAGGAGGTGTACTGCTGATCGTCATGGCAGTAATTTTGCTCTATCTCTCCATTAAATATACAGTGCCTGCTCAAGATGGGTCTGCATTGCCAAGCTGAGGCAGTACAACTTCTACCTGTACTAACTTGTGTGTACTTGCAATAACAGAAGTCTACCATTAATGCACATATGTAACTTTTGCTGTGGCTCTTCACTCAGTATGTAGTAACTCATGTTGGATGGTGGGGGGGCCATCACCTGGGAAGGCTATGCAATTCCAAATTGAGCTAGCCTCTGTGCGTCTGCAATCAGTCAGGTAAACCAATGATGACCATTACTTTAGTTTTGTGGTAGCTATCCACACAGTATGCAGTCCACATCTAGGGTGGGAGGCGGTGAGGGCAGTTGCCTGGATGATGGCTTGCAACCCCTGGATGTATCAACTTGTGTGCACCGCCAATAACATAGCTGTGCCGTTGATCACCTATCACCAGACTGTCATAATGATGATGTTCATGTCTTAATTTCATCTCTGGTATGAACAGTGCTATGCATGATGACAGTATTCAAATAACAAGATTGAACTATTAACCATAAAAACATATTGTGAATGTATTTTGTTATGACATATACGACAACGCTACACTTATCAAAGTACATACTGATTTGTGTTTTTTCTGTTTATAGGTCCAAAAAAAAGACACATGACCCATCTGCACTCTGCCCATTTAGACAGACTGGAGGAGAAGGTTGACCGTCTCCTGCAGGGCCTGGATGAAATCTGTGACATGTTGCATGCCCAGCAGGGGACTGTCAACATCCTGCTCAAGCCTGTCAACATGGGCAGAGATGCCATAGAACAGGCCAGCACCACCTCACTGAATGCATCTGATTCCAGTCTCCCTGGACAAAGCTGAAGCCCTCCATGCACTGGTATCTCCGCTCAGTGCAGCAGTTTCCACCTCCGCTGCTCCTTCACATATGGTCCAATGATCTGGTTTGTGCTGCCTCGGCCAGAAAGCACACCTCCCCATCAAAAAAACTCTATAATTTTAGCATTACTATTTTGCAATGAAAAATATTTTCATTAATCTCTATTTTATATATGTTTTCTAATTAAAAAGAGAAAGTACTTTTATTTTTATATATTTTGAAAAACATGACATATACATAAATATTTTTCTAGTAACGAAAAGCTTATAACGTGTTTATTGTCAGTGTTGAATGCATTTAATTATCTGTAAACAGAAGTAGTTTGTCTTAAACTACTATCAGACACCTTCTGCTCTGCTCTCCACTAAGGATCCAGTACCTATTCAGGTGGGGAGGGGGGTCTGCATTGGTGCCTGAGTCCACAAAACTCCTCAGTGTTGTGACTTGTATTCAGCTGCAATAACATAGCTGTACTGTCTGTTTATCTCCATCCCTTCACTTTTGCTGCAAGTCTACACTCAAGATGCAGTGTCTGTCCTATCTGGATTGGGCATTGCCTGGCTGACTCCGTGCAACTCCAAACTGTGCTAACTTGTCTGTACTTGCAACCAGGGAGGTGTTAAGTTGGTATACATGCTATTTGTTTCACTATGGCCCTATACTGAAAAATGAGCATGTAGTCTGAGAGAGGGGTGAAGGGGCATTGCCTGGCTGAGGCTGCACAACTCCTAACTGTGGTAATTTGTGTAGACCTGCAATCACACAGGTATACCATTGATGTCTATGGCCTCACTTTAACTGTGGTACTCCCGTCAAGATTCAGTACCTGGTCTGGGGAAGGGGGACATTCCTTGGCTGATGCCATGTAACTCAAAACTGTCCTAACTTGTCTGCTTCTGCAATCATGGTGGTGTACCATTAATGTACATGAGCTTCCTTTTCCTGCGACTCTCCACTCAGTATTCACTACCTGTTCTGTGAGGACACCATGCAATTCAAAACTGTTGTAACTTGTCTGTTCCTTCAACCAGACTAGTATACCTTTGATGTCCATGACCTCAGCTTTACAATGGTTCTCAACTCAGGGTGTAGTACCTGGTCTGGGGTGGAGGGGGGCATTGCCTGGGTGACACTGGGCAACTCCTAACTGTCCTAACTTGTGTGTTCCTGCAATGAGGGTGATGTTCCATTGATGTCCATGCCTCAGTTTAACAATGAGTCTCCACACTCAGGATACACTACCTGATCTGGGAGGGGGGTGCATTGCCTTGCTGACACTGTGAATCTCCTAACTTGTGTGTTCCTGCAATCAGGGTGGTGTACCATTAAAATCCATAGCCTTTGTTTCCCTGTGCATCTATACTCAGAATGCAGTATATGGCCTGTGGGGAGGGGCTTGCATGGCTGATTCCATGCATCTCCAAACTGAGGGGGGCTTTGCCTGGTTGATGCTGCGCAAATCATAACTCTCCTAACTTGTGTGTTACTGAAATCAGGGAGGTCAACCATTCATGTCTATAGCCTTTGTTTTCCTGTACATCTTCACTCAGGGTGCAGTACATGGCCTGTGTGTGTGTGGGGGGGGGGGCATTGCCTAGCTTACACCACGCTACTCCAAACTGTCCTAACTTGTGTGTTCCTGCAACCAGAGTGATGTACCATTGATGTACAGTACATCATCTCAGTTTTACAATGGGTCTACACTCAGGATACAGTACCTTACCTGCATGTGGGGGGGGGGCATTCCCTGACTGGTGCCATGCAACTCAAAATTGTCCTAACTTGTGCGTTCCTGCAGTCAGGCTGGTGTACCTTTGATGTCCATGACCTCACTTTTACAATGGGTCTCCACTCAGGGTAAAGTACCTGATCTGGTGGGGCATTGCCTGGCTGACACTGTGCAACTCCTAACTGTCCTAACTTGTGTGTTACTGCAATCAGGGTGATGTTTGTTGATGACCGTGGCCTCAGTTTTACAGTGGGTGTCCACTCAGGATACAATGCCTGGTCTCGGGTGTGGGGCAGGGCATTGCCTGGCTGATGCCATGCAACTCCTAACTGTCCTAACTTGTGCACTCCTGCAATCAGAGAGGTATGGCATTGATGTCCATAGCCTTTGTTTTTGTGTGCGTCTCCACTCACTATGCAGTACCTGTTCTGGGGGGGGTATTGCCTGGCTGATGCTGAGCAACTGCTAACTCTCCTAACTTGTGTGTTATTGCAATCAGGGAGGTCTACAGTTCATGTCTATAGCCTTCATTTTCCTGTGTGTCTCCAATCAGGATGCTGTGCATGGCCTGTGTGGGGTGGGCATTGCCTAGCTTATGCCATGCTTCTCCAAACTGTCCTAACTTGTGTGTTCCTGCAACCAGAGTGGTGTACCATTGATGTTCATCATGTAAGTTTTACAATGGTTCTACACTCAGGATACAGTACTTTGACTGGTGGGGGGGCATTCCCTACCTGACACCATGCAACTCAAAACTGTCCTAACTTCTGTGTTCCTGCAATCAGGCTGGTGTACCTTTGATGTCCATGACCTCACTTTTGCAATGGGTCTCCACTCTGGGTACAGTACCTGATCTGGGAGGGGGGCATTGCCTGGCTGACACGGTGCAACTCCAAACTGTCCTAACGTGTGTCTTCCTGCAATCAGGGTGATGTTCTGTTGATGTCCATGGCCTCAGTTTTACAATGGGTGTCCACTCAGGATACAGTGCCTTGTCTCAGGGGTGGGGTGGTGCATTGCCTGGCTGACACCATGCAACTCCTAACTGTCCTAACTTGTGTGCTCCTGCAATTAGAGATGTGTTGCACTGGTGTACATAGCCTTCATTTTTGTGTGTGTCTCCACTCAGGAAGCAGTACCTTTTCTGGGGGGACATTGCCTGGCTGACACTGAGCAACTGCTAGCTCTCCTAACTTGTGTGTTACTGCAATCAGTGAGGTCTACCGTTCATGTCTATAGCCTTCATTTTCCTGTGTGTCTCCACTCAGGATGCAGTGCATGGCTTGAGCGGGGAGGGAGCATTGCCTAGCTTACGCCACTCTACTCCAAACTGTCTTAACCTGTGTGTTCCTGCAACCAGAGTGGTGTACCATTGATATTCATCATGTCAGTTTTACTTTGGTTCTAAACTCAGGATACAGTACCTTGCCTGTGTTGGGGGGGCATTCCCTGGCTGACGCCATGCAACTCAAAACTGTCCTAACTTCTGTGTTCCTGCAATCAGGTTGGTGTACCTGTTCAGGAGGGGCATTGTCTGGCTGATGCTGTGTAACTCCTAACTGTCCTAACTTGTGTGTTACTGCAATCAGGATGATGTACTGTTGGTCTCCATGGCCTCAGTTTTACAATGGGTCTCCACTGAGGATACAGTACCCGGTCTGGGGGAGACATTGTCTGGCTGACACCATGCAACTCCTAACTGTCCTAACTTGTGTGATCCTGCAATCAGAGAGCTGTGCCATTGCTGTCCAATTGCCTTCTTTTACATGTGGGTCTCCACTCAGGATGCAGTACCTGTTCTAGAGGTGTTGGGGGCATTATCTAGCTGATGTCTTGTATCTCCTAACTGTTCTAACTTGTGTGTTACTGGGTGATAGTTAGGACTGATGACTCACGCACTCCCTGATGGAAGTTTTGGGGGCAGGGTGGGGGTGCAAGGGTGGTTTTCAACCCTAACATCAAATTTACTCACTTTTGTCACTTTTGTCACTGTGGAACAACCTGAACTGATACATTAAATTAAGTATTTTGCCATGAATTTCCCTTCTTTTTGATAATGAGGAGTATAACCAGTAAATGCCACACTCCCACCACATGACTTTTTATCACATAGTAATGGTAAGTGCAACACAAATGCAACTGCAAATGGTAACACACATGGTGACACAAATGTAAATGTAAACTCAAACGGTAAGAGAAACGCAAGAGCAAACTGATGCCAAAGTGAAAAGTAACACAAACGGAGATGGAAATGCAAGAGTGTACATAAAAGCAACTGGTAATGTGTATGCTCCCGGTACTGCAATTGGAAATGCAAAGGGAAATGATAATAGCAAAACAATAATGCCAAAGGAAACAAAAATGCAAATGCAAGCGAGTATGTAAATGCAACCAGTAATGTGCATGGGCACAGTACTGCAATTGGTAATGCAAATGCTAATGATAACAGCAACAATAATGCCAAAGAAAACAGAAATGGAAATGCAAAAGCAAGTGTGTGCGGAAACGAAAACTGTAATGAGCACGGTGATGATAATGCAATTGGAAATGCAAATGGTAATGGTAACAGCAACAATAATGCCTAAGAAAGCAGAAACAGAAATGGAAATGCAAATGCAAATGCATACAGAAACTCAAACCGTAATGCGCATGCTGACGATAACGCAATTGGAAATGCAAATTGTAACTTTAACAGCAACGATGACGCCATATGAAAGAGAAACGCAAGAGCACATGCAAATGGAAGGGTGGCCAGAAACACAAATGGAAATACACATGGTGACACAAACCAAAATGCAAACACAAACAGTAGCGGAAATGCAAATGTTAACAGTAACACAAACACAAGCGCAAATGAAAATGCAAAGGGTAATGCACACAGTGGCGTACACAAGTACGGTAATGCAAATGGGTACGGAAATGCAAATGGAAATACTAACTGTAACAGTAATAGAAGCACACACCCTGGTTTTCTCCAACAGCTGCATAGAGAAACACAGTGAATACAAACACAGTGAGTCCTGGAATTCCCTTGCGATGCAGCAGCGCATCTCCGACGGCGGGAAAGGCGGGGAACAGGGACCGATTGTATGTCGGGAGTGCTCGCACTGGTAACCCAAGGGATACTGCTGTAGACGGGAGAAGGCGGAACCCCTTCCCACGCTCAGAACACTGCCGACCGCGGCAGGGAAGGACGTTTGCTGCTCCTACCAGGAGCCCTCCCAGGATCCCATTGCTGCAATTCCAGGTAATGAAACGAGACGAAATACAGCATGATCACCTGCCATAGACGATGGGGCAACAGAAGGACTCATTGGCTTGCTTCTCTACCCACAGCCCACTGATTGTTTCAGCGGACAGCTGCTGTGGGGTGCTACCTGTGTAGCTGGTCTTGGACTCGGTTTGGGTTTGGAGTAGACAAATTAATGGGAGTGTGGTGTCTGCTGACTGTTAAAAGTCACCTGGTGTGCTGTTGTGTGCTGCTATCAGCCTCTCCCTGTTCGCTGCTGGGTTAGCCATAGCTGAATGTTTGTAATTTAAATGTGCTGATCTGTGTAACACCTAAAGATGCCAGGAGTGCCTGCAGTTCTGTTTTTATGCTGAGGACCCCAGTTATACTGCTGATTAATTTAACCAATAGGCACGCAGCATACAGGGTAGATGAAGTAGATGTTTAATGAATATAGCTTAGTATTAAATGTTTAATGGTGGCCTTATTGTGTGTTTGACTAGCGTTGCATCGTAGCTGAGTCATGCGCAGTTTGTAACTTTAGTGCTGTGGTTTAAATCCTCCCGCTGCATACTAATTTTCACCCAGCATTTTCCCTGACCTATCTCCCTACATATTGCCACCCTCTTGCTTACCCCCACTGCCCCCTCATACATCTCATCGTGCTTGCTTCTCCTGTCTGTTCTACTCTGCCTATTCCCTGCACTATCTCAGCCCCTCATCACCCCCTCTCCAACTGTCGAAAACTATCTCGCTGTCGTGCATTCCCAAGAGCAGCCCTCCTCCTCGTGCTCCTGTCAGGCAATATCCACCCCAATCCCAGGCCTGGCAGCACTGGTCCTCCCCTGAAATCTTCTGGGCTGCGTATTGCGTCTATGAACATCTGTAGCCTCCTGAAAAAACTGGACTCACTACACTGCTGGGTGATGCTTCATAAACCTGATGTTGTTGCCCTGGTTGAAACCTGGCTGTCTCACTCCACTCCCAACTCTCATGTCTCTCTCCCCGGCTACACTATCCACCGGTTGGACCGTGTCGGAAGGAGAGGTGGGGGTTGTGCCTTCTATTTGAAGGATTCTCTCATGGGTCTACCCTCCCCCTCCTGACCTCGACCATAGGCCCAGGCCCTTACTCTAAAGCTGTCCCTGACCCTTCTAGAGGCCCCACATTCCTAACCACAGCCTACATACCCCCCAAGAACCAATCCCAGGCTCTGGGCCCACTAATTGACTACCTTACCTCCCTACCCAACCCCTCGGACCAAATCCTGGTGGGCGACTTGAATATAAACTGGCTTTGCCCCTCATCCTCCTCCCACCGTGAGGCTTTCAATTCAATTGACCTAACTCAACTGGTCACACAGCCTATTAGAATCAACCCCAGCAGGGGTACAAGCACCCTCCTGGATGTGGTCCTCTCTAACAGGCCAAGCCGCATCCATAACATCCAAATCCTCCCTGACTGCCTCAGTGACCACTCCCCTGTTCTCTTCAACTGGGTAACCCCTCGGCCCACATCCTCAGTCAAAACCACCTCTCGGAGGTGGCTTAGACCTGGGGGACTCAAAGACCTTAAGCGCTTCCTTGCCCATACTGATTGGTCCCCACTGACGAGTGCAACTAACATTGACTCGGCCCTGGCCTTCTTTGTAAACACCTTCAACTCTGCCTGTGACATCTTTGCTCCTATAACTGCTAGGAGGTCCAAAGTGAGACATGCCCCCTTGGATCACCCCTGCCCTACTCTACTGTGGCATCTTAAGCAATGAGACAACCTTTGGCACCTTGCTGTCACTACTGGCCGATCAGCAGACAGGCAGTCCTATGCTGCCGCTCACAACCAGTGCACCTGGGCCATCCGCAAAGCAAAGGCGGAATACTACCAAGCCTCCCTTACCTCCTCCTGGGGGAACCCTAGGTGCTTTTGGGACAACATCAAGCAACTGAATGGTCACTCCCGGTCCCCCTCTCCTTCGCTTCTCAACTTCAATGGTGCTGTCTCCTCTGACCCTGCCCTCATTGCCACTCACCTCAATAACTCCTTTACCGACCTTAGGTCAGTACTCCCTGGTAACTTTTTCAGTCCGCCACCTCCTTCTGCCCCACTACCCATCGCACGCCCCTCCTTCCACCTGCATTGTGTCACCATACAAGAAACCAGGCCATACCTGCTAAAAGCCCTAAAAGGTAACACCGTCGGTAATGACTCACTTGATCCCTGCCTTCTACGTCAGGTCCTGGATCAGGTCCTCTCCCCTATCACATGCATTTTCAACAAATCACTCTGTCTCAGACAATTCCCTGCTGTCTGGAAGGTTGCCACGGTTACCCCTGTCCACAAAGGTGGTGAGAGGACTCTTCCGGGTAACTACCGACCCATCTCGATCCTCTCCCCCCTCTCTAAGGCTTTGGAGAAAATTGTGGCATCCCAAGTCTCTGACTACCTTTGTAAGTACAATGTTCTCTGCCCTGAACAACACCGGGTTCAGAGCGGGTCATAGTACCAATACAGCACTCCTGGAATTTTCCAACTTCCTCCACGCCTCCTTGGACTCTGGCGCCCTGGATGGTGCAATATTCATTGACCTGTCTAAAGCCTTTGATACCGTTTCGCATCCTCTCCTGCTCTCCACCCTCGACCTAATAGGCTTTGCCTCTGGACCTGTTTCCTGGTGCACCAGCTATCTCTCCGCCCGCTCCCAACGTGTGAAAGTTAGTGGTACTCTCTCTGAAACCTGCCCCATTCACTCTGGAGTGCCGCAGGGCTCAATTCTTGGACCCCTACTATTCTCCCTCTTTCTCAACTCCCTACCCAGCAGTTGTACGGGTAAGATCCTTCTCTATGCAGATGATGCTGTACTCATTGCCTCTCACAGTAACCCCATGCTGCTACAGAACTCTCTCCAACTAGCTTTTGACTCTACAGTGACCTGGTTCACTGAGCACCGACTTGTTATCAACCTAAAGAAAACAAAAACTATGCTTTTCTCCCACCCCCAAAATAAGTACAGCAAGTTTCCCCTAGCCATCCACTCCACACCCAATATCCCCATTGAACCTGTGCAGTCCTATAAATATCTTGGAATAACCTCTGACCCTGCACTTTCATTCCATGGACATATATCTGCCCTAAATTCTGCCGCCAACTCGCTGCTAGGCATTCTCTACTGACACAAGAAATGCCTCCCTCCAGATGCCCTCCGCCTGGCTGTCACCTCCTCTGTCATATCTCTCATTGACTATGGCCTTCCAGTTTATGGTTCAGCTGATCAGACAGCCCTCAACAAGGTTTGCTTTATGCTTAATAAGGCCTGCAGACTTATCACCGGTGCACCCAGACTCACTCACACATGTGTGCTGTACATCCTGGCAACCCTACTCAACCTGGATGAGCGGCTCATGTATCAGACCTGCCAGCTCACCTTTAAAGCCCTGCATGGCCTATCCCCCATAGGCCTATCTGACTCAATTCACCGCACTGCACCGACCCTGATCACTCGCAGCTCATCAAGAACAACCTTAGTCATTCCGAGAGCCAGGACCTCTCAAGGGCAGAGGGCGTTCCCCTACCATGCACCCTACTGGTATAACTCCCTCCCTGCCGGTATCTCAGACTCACCAACCTTAGCAAGCTTTAAGCTCCAGGCTCAGAAACTTCCTGCTTATCTCACGCAAATGCAACTGCCACTAAACTATAAAAAAAAAAAACACCCTTGACAATGCTCACTGAGCGGCGCCCCCACCCCCCCTTTTCCTTCCCTACTAATCCTCCTCCCCTGTCACTCTCCCCTTCTACCTCTACCTGCACACCCCTCAACCCCAAGTCTTTGCACTTTATGCCATGTTGTTCATGGGTATTGAAATCTACTGTAACAAAATTGTAACTGAATTGCAACTCTTGTCTCTGTAATTACTGGTGTCCCTTGTACTACTGTTCTTATGTCCTCTATGTGCCAAGGTTCCTTTGTAAATGAGCCTCTGGCTCAAAGGATTCAAAACTGATGTTTAACTAAATAAATAAACAAACAATGTATGCATAATAATGGGCCTCAGGCCACAAAATGAAGACTTGGAATAGTAAATTGCTTATATCTCAGGAATTGTATGACATAGAAAAAAAATTAAATTTTCATATTATTTATGACTTTCCTGGCTAGTTTTGCACTTATCCCCTTAGCAGAGGTCTAAGCATTTTTGCTACAAAAAGTCCATATCTCAAAGCGTTTCTGAGATATGGGCCCCAAAAGACACAACGGATGCCGCAATGTTAGTCTACTAGAAAAAGAGTCAACTTCAGAGCACAATAACTTTGCATCTATGTGGCATTTTGTCACCAAACCACCGAAAGGCACATCAGTGCGATGTTGTTTCACTGCCTTCCAAATTTCATCCCAAAAGACCAAACCAATGTTTTGCAGCAGGGTGGCAAAGAATTCCTTTTATTTCCCCCATAGTGTCGAATAGTAGTGTTGCAAAATACGATACTTTAGCAAACAAAATCACAAAAGTGTCCCAGGTTTGACACTACTTTGCGACACTACTTTTCCCAAAAATTTGGAAAACATATTTCTGGGGGGGTTTACCCCCCAAAAAAGACTTGACTAGTATCCTCAGGGCTCAACTAAGTAAACACAAAAAGAATTGTGTCCCTAGAGGGTCCCAATTTTAAATGCCAAGCATTACTCTGATCAGTAACTGAAAAAAATGGCTGACTCATGACTCTACTGGGGTAATTTGTGACACCAAAAACTGCATTTGCGACAATGTTGAACTTTTTGTTAACTTTTCGCATTGACTATAATGAGAAACTTGTTTTTTGAATAACTTTTGAACCATTCAATATTTTTTAACAAAATCTTCAAAAGGCACATCGGGGACCCCGGCCGCATGTTCTCTGAAGTTTTCAGACCAGTTGCAGAAACCAAGCAACCTGTAGGAGCAGGCAAAGAATGTGCAAAAAAAATAAATGCACCCCAGAATTTCACTTAATAACTCTGCAGCTGTATATCTGACCAGTATAAAAGTTGGAAGAACTCAAGATCTATGGTTACGCCTCAAGCCTGCCAAATCTCAGGCAAATCCATTGAATGGTGGCAAAGTTTTAAGGAGCAAAGTTTCACCATTTAACCTTAAATGGGGTACTCAACCCTAACTATGGTAGCGCTGCCATGCTACCATAATATATATGGAAATTAATATATATATCTATATATATATATATATATATATATATATATTTATTTTAGAGGCAAAAAACTCTGCTTAATGCATCAGTTAGGGTTGTTCCACAGTGACAAAAGTGAGGAAATTCGGTGTTAGGGTTGAAAGCTCCCCTTGGACCCACCTGCCCACCACCCAACAGGCATCGGGGTGCTCATTGGGGTCATTGGCCCTAACTCTCACCCCATCACATGTAAAAAGCAGAGGTATAGGAGAATGGTGAGAGTTAGGACCCGATGGCCCAATGTCTACCGATCTAATTGGCAAGGCAGGTCAAGGGGCTTCTACTCTAACACCAAATTTCCTCACTTTTTTTGCTGTGGAACAACCCTAACTGATACATTAAATGGAGTTTTATACCTCTAATTTCCCTTCTTTTTGAGAATGAGGACAATAAATAGTGAATGTAATGCAGTGGCGGGAGAGCGGGGCCCTTCGCACGTAATGTCTTGTTACATAGTAACAGGAAGTGCAAAGCAAATGCAAGTGACAACGGTTACACACATGGTAAAGCAAATGTAAATAGTAAAGCAAATGTTAATAGAAATGCAAGCGTAAAGTGATGAGGAAGTGAACAATGACGCAAATGGACATGCGAGTGCATGCAGAAACACAACTGGTAATGTGTACAGTGATGGCACCGGTATTGTAAATGCTAATATTAAGTGTTACAGCAACAAGAATGCCAAAGGTAACAGAAATGAAAATGCTAATGGAAGCTCGCACGTAAATGTAAATGCAAACCATAACCCACACGAGCATGGTACCGCAATGGTAAACACAAATGGTAAAGTTAACATGAACAATAATGCCAAAGGAAACAGAAATGTAAGTGCGAACGCAAAGGCATACATAAACCATAACGTGCATGGTCACGTTACTGCAATTGTAAATACAAACGGTAATGTTAACAGCAACAGTAATGCCAAAGGAAACAGAAAAACACAAAAGGAAACACAAGCACATATGGAAACACAAATCGTAATGTGCATGGGCACAGTAACACAATAGGAAACACAAACGGTAACAGTAACAACAACAAAGACGCAAACCGAAAGAGAAATGCAAACACAAATGAAAGCGGTGCCGGAAACTCAAATGAAAATGCAAACAGAAACAGTAGTGGAAACGCAAGCGCGTATAGAAATGCAAACCATTATGCACACAGTCATGGTACCACAATTGTAAATGCAAATTGTAACAGTAACTGCAACAATAACGCCAAAGGAAACAGAAAGGCAAACACAAACGCAAGCATGTACAGAAACGCAAACTGTAACTCTCGGGCACGGTACCACAATTGGAAATGCAACTGGTAATGGTAACAGCAACAATAGTGCCAAACGACACAGAAACGCAAACGCAAGTGCAAACGAAAACACAAACCATAATGCACACGGTGGCATAGATAGGAACGGTGCGCGAACGGTAATGGAAATGCAACTGGAAACGTTAACTGGCACAGTAACGAAAGGGCAGACCCTTTTTTCCCCAAAAACTGCAATGAAAAACATAGTGCAAACAAAGCATGTATGCATAACAATGGGCCTCGGAGAACAAAATGAGGACTTGGAATACTAAATTGCTTATATCTCAGGAACTGTACGACGCAGAAAAAAATTAAATTTCATATGAATTATGACTTTCCTGGCTAGTTTTGTACTTACTCCCCATGTGGGGGACTAAGCATTTTTGTGACAAAAAGTCTGTATCTCGTACCGTTTCCGAGATACGGGCCCCGAAAGGCGCGACGGATGCCGTAATGTTATCCTATTTGAAAAAGCATTAACTTTGGAGTGCCGTAACTTTGCTGCACTGCAATATTTTTTCACCAAACCACAAAAAGGTATATCTGTGGGACGTTGGCTTTCTTCCCTCCAAATTTTAGCCCAAAAGACCAAACCGTTATTTTGCAGCAGGACGGTAAAGGATTCCTGTAGTGCGGCAGATGCCATAATGTTATCCTATGGGAAAAATAATAAATTTTGGAGTGCTGTAACTTTTCCATCCTGTAATATTTTTTCACCAAACAACCAAAAGGCACATCTGTGAGATGTTGGCTGCCTTTCCTCCAAATTTCAGCCCAAAAGACCAAACCGTTCTTTTGCAGCAGGGTAGCAAAGAATTCCTGTCATTTAGCCATAGCCTGGAAAAGTAGTGTCGTAATTTGAGAAAGCTTTTGCAAAATTTGCGAAAGTGTCACAAGTGCGACACTACTTTGCAACACTACTTTTCCCAGAAATTTGAAAAACATATTTCTGGCGTGTTTGACTCCAAAATAAAGACATGGCTAGCATCCTCAGGTCTAGGTCAACACAAAAAGAATTGTGTGCCTAGAGGGTCCCAAATTTAAATGGCAAGCATTTCTGTGACCAGTAACTGAAAAAACATGGCTGACTCATGACACTACAGGGGTCATTTGCGACACTAAAAAGTGCATTTGCAACACTTTCACACTTTTTAACTTTTTCCATTGACTTAGAATGGGAACTTGTTATTTGAATAACTTTTGAACCGTTCAATATTTTTTCACGAAATCTTCAAAAGGCACATCGGGCTCCCTGGCCACACGTTCCCTGAAGTTTTTGGACTGGTTGCACAAACCATGTGACCTGTAGGCATGAGCAAAGAATGCACAAAAAAACATAAATGCTCACATGGATGTTGCTTAATTTCTCCACAGCCGTATATCCGACTGGTACAAAAGTTAGCAGATGCCAAGATCTATGTTTACACCCCGAGCCTGCCAAATTTCAGGCAAATCTTTTGAACAGTGGCAAAGTTATTAAGGTGCAAAGTTTCACCATTTAACATTAAAAGGACTACTCAACCATAACTATGGTTGCACTACTGTGCTGCCATAATATATATATATATATGTATTCATGGCAAAAAAACTCTGTTTATGCATCAGTTAGGGTTGTTCCACAGCGACAAAAGTGAGGAAATGTGGTGTTAGGGTTGAAAACCCTAACTCCGCATTCCCCCCCACCCCAGCTCCACACACACACACACACACACACACACACACACACACACACACACACACACACACCATATGCAAGTAGGGGGCAGGACCGAGGCAACACGACTAATCACAGACAACCAGCAGCAGGTGACAGAAATAACATACAACTGTCTAAACGTACTACAAGACACATCCATCATCATGGGCCAACAAGTGTACAAGTTCTGCTGGCATCCAAGTGAGTTTATCTTCTGCATGCATATTACCCATCAGTTGTTACTGTATAAGAGTATACATTATTTATATCTAATAGATTTTGTATATCTTCTCAATGACGGTGTGCTGATAATCATCATTGTAATAACATGCTAATATCTGGCACTAGTGTTACTGCCCTTTGTTGACTGTTAATGTCTCCTGATGTTACCCTGGAATAAGACAATCCTGTGTCAGTATAATATTCTCTGCACATCAGTACTGTACAATCATCTTATATTGTAGAATATAACTTCACTGTGGAACTCTCAAGACCTGATAACTCACATGGTAACACTATACAATAGCTCAGTTGTTAAACATTTGCCATTTTAAACAGAAAATTGTGTGCCTCCACTATTTGATATAGTGTTGCTACTATGGTATTCAAACCATCAATGTTTAGATGTCTATCTTCATGAGCACAGAGTAGCAGAGATCAGTTTAAGACACTTTAGTGTGTCTAACAATGCACTGATCTTACCATCCTATAAGAAACAAAATTGTAGCAGTACAGTATTATCTTCTAAGTCATTCTCCACTATTATTTGAACCTTTACAGTTCCATATGGCACTGTGTCACCCAAAGTATTCTATGTCACTAGTTCAGTCTTTTTGCCTTGCTCTGACTCTGTAACTGTTAGTGCATGTTTACGTTTGTATACACATTACTACCTATGTGATATTACTGGTGTTCAAGCACAACATGTTTCCACATCTGTACCTATGAATGAATAATATTAAACAGGCTTAATAACAGGGTTTCATTTTTGTAAATGGCTCCTAATATCAACCCAGCAGTAGCAAATAACGTATTTTAATGCAATAATCAACAGTATGCTGCTCACTGCTATCTAATCCTAAACACACCAACAGCAATGTCAGACTGTACGCAACAAACTGTGAAATATCATAATGGCTCATGGTGCAAATTACCATGCAAAGCATTTTCAGATATTCCCAGTCACATGACTATTACCATAGGGCTGGCAAAATCATAAGCCATCTATAGCAGTGTTAGTTTTCTCAGTAGCTCTACCTGAGGCAGTAAAATTACAGAATATCTATTTTTGCATAGTATTTTGCATCGCCAATAACAGAACTGTCACACAAGTACTGAGTACTGTATCTATTAATAGATATGTGAGAAGAAATTACCATTCAAGCAACATGTGTGTCTTGATGTGAACAAGCACATCTTGATTTAAACAAGTATCTATTTAACAATACATGTTACTTAAGGGGTCTCATACTGTATTTTTTTCTGTGTTTGTCCACATTACATAACGCACAATGTCATAGATAGTTTCTTGTATGTTGATACCTCATTATGTCATCACAGCATGAACAATCTATATCATAGAAATTCTATGTGTAACAGTATTGTTGTGACATGTGACCATTTGAATATGTGCACAACCCTCAGTACACCCGTGACTGCTGAAATGCAACAGTTGTTGTCCCATAATGATGGATGTGCCTTGTAGTATGTTTAGACAGTTGTATGCTATTTCTGTCACCTGCTGCTGGTTGTCTGTGATTGGTTGTGTTGCCTTGGTCCTGCCCCCTACTTGCATGTGTGTGTGTGTGTGTGTGTGTGTGTGTCACTGTGGAACAACCCTAACTGATGCATTAAACAGAGTTTTTTTGCCATGAATTTCCTGTCTTTTTGAGAAATAATTATGTCATATTAATTTTAATATGTTGTTTAGAGCATGTCTCCATATTCACAACACAGACTCACCAAGATATAGATACCTTTGTCTGAATATGTAGTTCTCTGATAGTATTTATACAGCAATAGGTCATATTCTGAACCTTTGATGTAAAAATACTACAATCAATGTATGGAAAAGGAGATGAATCTGTTCACCACATTGGTCTATAGCAGCTAAACAGTGTAAAGTACGTTATCTGCACTGATGAGCATGATACACTATGGCCCAGATATTCAAACTTTGCCAAGCTGTGGCGCAAGCCTGGGCACAGCTCAACTTGGCTGTGCAGGGGCGTGGACTGGGTGATATTCAACAGAGCTGTGCCATGGCTCAGCAGCATTGAATATCACACCCTGGCCACCCGAAGTGCACATGGCACAGTGGCACTGTGTCAGCACCAGTGGCCAGAGTTGAGCATGGGGATGCACTAGCACAAGTTCCATTGCGCAAGGTGCAGCAACCGTGATATTCAAAAGTTGACAAGCAAATGGGGCCATAATGTATGCAAGGCACACATGGGGCCATTTGCATGTCATTATGGCCCCATTTGCATGCAGGTGCGCCGATCCCCGATGACTTGTGCCTGGCACCCTGCCAGGCAGCAGCCGTCGGGGACCGATTCCCCCTGCAGCGTGGCAATGTGCCCAACAGCCCGATTGTGGGCTTCACTACATAAAAGATAAACCTATATCCCTGGTGGTCCACTGGACCACTGCCGGCCTGAACATGGGCTTCAGTAAATGAAAGAAACATCCTAAATCCCTGGTGGTCCAGTGGACCACTGCCCACCCAATCGTGGGCCAAGTTAAAAAGAAACCTCAATCTCTGGTGGTCCAGTGGACCTGTCCACATGATCGTGGGCAGAATTAAAAAAATAAGAACACTATTATCCCTGGTGGTCCAGTGGACCTGTCCCCCCGATCAAGGGCTGAATTAAAGAAATAAGAACACTATTATCCCTGGTGGTCCAGTGGACCCCCCTCCCCACCACCCACTGATCCCCGCCCTGCTTCCCTCTGGTCAGCAGCGGGCAGCAGCACTCCATCCACCTGCCACCCGCTGCCCACCGACTGACACCATCGGTAGGGCCGTGCGCTCATTGGTCCCTGGCGTGAGCCAATGGGCGTGCAACCATACCCGTGACTACATATTCAGATATGTGAATGGATCCATTCACATATCTGGAATGTAGTATGGTATGGGCTGGATGCCCATTGGCTCAAGTTGTGGTGACCAATGGCGTACAGCCCTCATTGACGTGTCAGTCGGCAAGCGCGGGTGGCAGGTGGTGGGTGTTGCCACCCGCCGCTGACCAGGGGAGCGGAAGGTAGATCAGTAGGCGGGTGGGGAGGGGTCCACTGGACCACCAGGACAATAGTGTTCTTATTTTTTTAATTCAGCCCGCGATCAGGCGGGCAGGTCCATTGGACCACCAGGGATAATAGTTTTATTCTAGTTTTACTTCAGCCCGCGATCATGCCGGCAGTGGTCCACTGGAGCACCAGGGATTTAGGATTAATCCTTTTTTTACTGATGCCTGCAATTGGGCATGGGGGGCCACCACCACAGAGGTGCAGCCGGAGCTCGGGTGGCCACCCACAGGTGGCAGCTGCCATTTTGCGCCCTGCAATATGGCAGCTCACCTGTAGGTAGTCATCCCTTGCTCCTTTTTTTGAAAACCTTGTGCTGCTTTGAGTAGGGCTGTGCATGCATGGCTCCGCACATCCTGGGCTGAATATTGGGCTGTGCAGAGTATGCAAGGGCACACCCCCCATCTGCACCTGCATGCATTACTGATGCACACTGATGCATCGGGATTTGTGCTGCGCACTTTCCCCTTTTGAATATTGTGCCGGGGCACATCAGTGGGTTGCACATGGTGCAACATTGTTGCGACATGAACAACCCGTTTGAATATCTGGGCCTATGTGTAGATGCATCAATACACCAACAGCAACATACATATCATCACTATTACTTTATGCTTAATGAAAGACACAACACAGGTAGATAAGGCTTACTAAAGATTAATTGCCCAATTAAAAATTGTAAAAAAGGCCGAATTAAAAATCCAATTGGTGCACAAAATCAGTCTCACAAAACAAACATTAAAATGTTTTAACCAATGTTTGAAATACATGTAAAACAGTCTCACAGATAGTCAATGACTAACATGTGACGGTAGTACACAATACATAAACACATGTACTACAGTACACTCTGCACACAGCTTACACATCTCGAACAGTTATGATGTTGTTGTCATTGTGTGACTGATAGTGTGAATGTTCCTGGGGTGGGCGAAAAACCAGTTGCAACCGTTAAAGTAATAGCAGCAAAAACAGACAATCCTCTTGAGAAAAATATTCATCTGAAACTTACTGTTAAACATTTAATTGGTATATATTTTATTTGTACACATACGCATATATATACACATACAGTTACATGTTAATACATATCACTATGTTACTGCATTTGGAAAATTCACACCCGACCTCTCAATAGAGTGATCAAAAAATATTATCAGGAACACAAAAACTCAGTTTTTATCAGTGAAAGTGTCTGATGTACAATTCTCATCTATTGTAAACATATATTTAACTAACTTGCCACACAACTAAATCAAATAGCACATGGTGACAGGGAGTATATACATCAATTAAAAGTATCAAATCAATAATCGAATTACTAACGAATCAGTAAAGCACCTAGTTTTGTTACATCTTCTACTTACATAAAATAAATAGTTACCAGAATGCTATGAATAGAACATTTAATTATACTATGATCAGAAAATGTCACCTGTACACAATTAAGAATATCTAGTACAACACTTAAATTTGAAATCTATTATGGCTATATGGAATTACAATATGCAATATATCTACAACTACATATCTATGTCATACTAATAACTATATTCACATAACATTAAAATGCTTATGAATGTAATACTTCAAAACAGTCAGATATTAGTTATTTTTGCAATATAGCAACTAATATAGCAAGTAACACAACTACTGTAAATGTCATAGTTACAAACTATTACTAAGTGCTGTATTAAATATTATATATACATAAATACAATACAGATGTATGAGAGCAAAACAGGTATGTAATACACTGTTGTGACACAAAATGGTGGTATTCAGTGAAGATGCAAGCGCATAAAAAAAGGAACACAGGGCACATCTGATGTTATTCAACATGTACAGAGTGAAGTTAATTTGTTGACTATTGTACTCTTAAGTACAGGTTATCCGTCCATGTAAAAAAAGAGAGCTGAATACTGCTGACACAGAACTGGAACAAACACCAGGATATCTTTTAGTTATGAAAGATCCTACTACTGTTAAGATAAAGAACATTGTAACAAACAGATATGTAACACTGTTATGTTAATGCACAAGGACAAGTATTGTGCCTTAGTAGAGGCACAGACTTGGCAAATGTGCCAAGTAGTACTTGTTATGTCTGCACACAACATACTCATAAGAAAAAGACAATGACAGAAGAGGGCGACTAGACAGGAATTTCTCTTCTGACATTAAAAAGTCTTTCTTAGACATATAAGTGTGGTTTTTCTAGTGACGGTGAAGACAGCTGATGCCGATTAATGACCACTGCAACTATTTCCACTGTTTCACTGATCAACACAACAATCTTACACGTCACACTGAGTAAGCATATGCTATTCAAACATGTGATATGTTACCAATGTGTTAATGAATGTACAGCTGTAAAAAAATGTGTGATAATGTACCAGAAGTCAGTCTGTAACAAAATGGACAGCAAAGAATATCACATGTTGTGTGACTATTCCTCCTCTGACACATGAAGATTGCCATAATTCTTCAATATCAGAACATATGCATTTTTTAAGTGTCGCGGTAGTCTCTGTTTGAAAGAGCTTGTTGAGTCATCACAGTCAACCCAGGCAGTTCTGTACCTCAACAAACAAGTGTAATATCCAGAATGTACAGACTGGCCATAGTGGTTGATCACAGCATGAGTGTCAAACACTGCTTGGTTAAATACAATTCTACCAGCTGTGAAATCAGTGATAGGTGTGTCAACTCCGAGCCAATTAGAGTTAAATTTATGCAATACAAGCATAAGATATTGAGATGAAGTCCTCAGACATATGGACTGAGTACATGTACCTCCACACCTTACACACAAGTGACCACTTTCAGCATTGGTAAACAGCTGCCGGAACTTGACACTTTTAACCTGAGGCACAAATAGAGAAACCCAAAGCATGTCTTCTGTGGTTTCTCACTCTGTATGACCACATAACACACATACATATTTGATTACATATGACACAGTGAAATACTGATGCATTGGAATCCCCTCTTCATCCAAGCTGTTTATGATTGCCATCATGAACTCATTAGCATCCTGTTGCATGTTAGCAGCAAATGTACTGCATACATCAAATGTCCCCAACACCTGTCGCAGTGGTGAAAGTGACTGTACATTGTTAGCATAATCAGAAGCCACATTGAAAACCTGCTTCAATGCCTTCAATAAAGGAGTGTCTTGTGAAGCAGATATTGTCTGCACAAAGTGTGGCATGTGTAGAAACACTTGCATAACTGAATTAGCATAGCATATTACCCTAATACTGTTATCAAACACTGGGTGTAACCCCTTTGTTACCCGGAGTTACTAGAATTCCAGTAAGACCTAGTGGTAGGCATGGAAGGCAGCTTGTGAAACTCCAGTTAAATGGGTTTCACACTGTCTCACTCTGTCCTCAGTCACAACTGAGACTGGAGAGATGACATCATTATATAGAATTGTTACAGCTGCATGAGCCACATTTGGAATCTTCAGCTCAGAGAGTTCTTAGAACTTTGGGATTCAAAGGGAGAGTTAGTTTTAGTTTTGTCCTTGAGCAAGAAGGAAGCATCAGTCTGTAGTTTGAGTTTTGCCTCTACACAGAAGGAAGTTTTTCTGTGTTTCACCATTCTTCAAGTGGTGGAGACCGTCCCCTCGGTCTCAGTGCCCCCCCTCGGGGGGGTAGGAAAAGGTCTCTGTGGGTTCCAGGGGCAATCCCCTTCTCCCACCAAGGAAAGAAGCTGCCTGATTTTTGTGTTGGCTGTTCTACAATACAGCAAAGGTTAAAGGACTTCGCCTGTGGGGACCTGCAATGATTGGGTGAGTGTTTGGCTCCAGTTTAAGGGGAAAACAACTGTTTTTCAGTCAGGAAATGTTATTGGGGACTGCTGTTTGGGAGGACTATATACACTAGGATGAACAAATGGAGCAGTCAATTCTGTTTCAAGTTTCAGATGGTTTTATTGGGGACTGCTGTTTGGGAGGACTATATACACTAGGACGAACAAATGGAGCAGTCAGTTTAAAGGTTAAATGGATTTAGAGTTCACAGTAGAGGGTGTGCATCAGTTCATCCACCATGCAATCTACATGTTACAGTCCTAAAGTTTCTGTGTGTTCAGAGAAATGGCTGGATATGGGCTGTGGGAGCTGGAGGTGGATAAATCCCCATCTTTAGTAACCAGGTCCACCTCTATGGATTTCTTCTGTTTTTTGCTACTCGCCTCATGCGCTTGGCCAGTGATGGGGTGGGTACCCAGACGTGGGTCGCAACATGAAAATCTCTCTAGGAGTCGATGACTTTAAGTGGTGTGGGGAGCCACAGGATGGGAAAATGACTCCTTGTTGGATGGGAGTACTCCTTGTTTGATGGGAGTTTCAATTTGGAAGTACAAAAACAAAATCCCTCTAGGAGTCGATGACTTCAAGTGGTGTGGGGAGCCACAGTTGGGAGCCTCCTTGTGTGATAGGTTGTCTTGCCAAGTAAAGTTTGGGTTCATTCTTCAAGTGGACCGTCAGTCGAGTGGCCGGCAGGGGAGCCGGGCCAGTCAGGCTGTGTATCCAATGCGCATGCAAAGTCCGGGCTGAGTGCCTGGTGGATCCAAAGCCAGACAACTGTTGTATTGTGTTCATTCCTCAAATGGACTGCTGTGTTTAACCTCTAATCTGCATTACAGTTACGTAGCCCTTTGGGGGACCATGCAGTGCTTTGTTTATGTTCAGTGAGTTAATGAATAAAGCCACACTGAGAAATCCCAATTCTGGTTCTGGACATTACAGTTATTGCTTCCTGTAGTTGGATTTACTTGGGTGCCCCTGTGCAGAGTAGTCAGACCTAGGGCTCTTGTGCCAGGTAACCTCATCCTTCCCCAAACCCTTAGATACACATATGTATATCCATGTTACAAAAATGGACATATGGGTTACACTGGGACAACAGTCATACCAACTGACTTCTGACCTACTGCCGGTTCTGCATCTGTATTTGAGATTATGACCTTCTTACCACTCTGCACAGTTGAATCAGTTGTAGAAGCTCATTTTCTTTTGTTGCCAGGTGTAGCTGTGACTGTGGGATGTGAGACAACCACACACATAGGTAGTGGTATTAAAGACATCTGTGGTTGATATATAGTATGTCATCTGTTTTACTCAACAATACATCACATGTCAGCGCGTATCCTCTGAGGTGTGAGTGTTATGATGTGCAACCCAGAAAGACTACGTATGCCTGAAAGTGCGACGTAGCTCATGCCATCTTTGAAAATATCTGTCCCTATGTCCACCTTTGCTGAATCCAAACTCAAGCCCAGAGACTTGTGAATTGAAACAGCATACGCAACACATATCGGAAACTATTTCCTGTTAACATAGATATCCTTAAATACCTGGAATTTAACACAGGAACGATCAATCTGTACAGGAAGTTCCATGTTGTCAAAGTGCACAAGAAGTGTCTCAATAAACATTTTCTGAACATTGTAAACAAAGTCAATGATATTACCCATGGCATCATTTACCATGCCACGCTCCACATCAAGATTGTGGCGTAGCATGACACGTGCATTCTTATAAACCGTAAGAACAGCTTCTAGTCCAGCTGTGCGTGAAACATCTGATTTCAGTTCAGAGAGTCGTTCAGTCATCTTTGCTACCATTTTTCAATTTAGAATGACACCATCAACTGTATCAACTGCATGCAGTATGAAAATCTCTTGATTCCTCTCTGCAACATGATACTGTTGAACTCAGCACATTTCTTCAGTCATGGCATAAAATACATAATGCGTGTGCCTGTGGAGTACACTGAAAACATCACATACTGTTTCTATGGATGTAGTAACCATTCTGATTCTTTGACCATGTAAAATTGAAACATGTCCTGGTGACAGAGAACCTGTACGAGCTTGATCCAACAGTGCCTTGTAAGCCAGATCACCACTTTGTTGCATGTTCTGATACAGCTCGACATAGGTAAATAACTCCCACAGGTTAAAACCTCCAATGCAGCCTAGTGTATTCTTAGCCTGTTTGACAGTCAGAGCTGCAAAGACATGTTCCGCATTAACTGGTGCAAGCTGTAAGAGGTCTCCAAATACAATAGTGCTTTTACCACCAAATGCATCTCCATAGTCAGTCCCCAAGATCTCCTGTAGATGCAGGTGTATACAGGCAAGCATTACATTGGAGACCATACTAATCTTATCAATGATGAGTAACTTCATCTTAGTAAACATAGAAAGAAGCTGAGATGCAACCTCAAATGACAGTTTGCGATACTCTCCTGCTTTGCCATGCTCCACTGGCAACATGAAGAGACGGTGTAATGTAATTCCACCAATGTTGTATGCAGCCAGTCCAGTGGGAGCACTAACAGCAACAGACATTGATGACCCTGTCAGGTTCTGTACTTCTGCCATTATGGCCTCTATAAGGAAACTCTTCCCTGTCCTGGTTGAGCCACTAACAAACATCAGCAGTGGCTTGTAGTCAAGACAGTCACAGTTCTTGTGCTCATGTAGTAATCCATGCTGGATAGCATCAGTGACCTCAGAGTGAACCACCCATTGCTGCTCATTGAGTCTCTCTCTCTCAACCCATCTGGGTCAACACTGCAGTGTGTGCCATGTTCCATAGCACTCTCCAATTCCAACATGAGTACTTCTGGGGCATTCAGAGGCAGAGGTTCTCCAAGGATACCTTGTCCTTCTGAATCAAGATTCTTCTGTGAACTGACAGGAGTGTCCTCTTCAAGTAGTTTCTGTGCCTTCTCAAATTGCTCCTTCTCAGTGTCTAGCCTCTGTATATATGTGTCAGAGTATTCACTTTTGAATGTCTCATAACTGTGATTGAATTCTTCCTTGAATGTATCACAGTCACCTTTTAATTCAGATTCATTCCTCCAGGGTCTAAATTGAAATAGAAGAGTAAAGTAATAATGCTTTCTGCTCTCAGATGTGCCTAAATGTAACTTACAGTGGTCAATGAGCCAAGGCTTATGTCTCTTAATGAGACAGCCATCCACTCCTTTAACCTTGAAAATGTTGCGTGTACAGTCAGGTGAGACATCCATCTTGTAGTCATACCACTTAGCTACCTCAAATAAACACATTTGATCCATGTCTTTGTGTCTATGGGGGTATTACATGTCAATGAGGTTATTCTTCAAGATACATCTTGAAGGCAGTCTCTTGAGAGCCAGTTCCTCAATCTCAGCATGAGGAATAAGTACACGTTTATGCTTCTCTGTGTAGTTTACACTGAGAAAGCGGATAGCATCAGACTTGCCATACAGATGTGTACCAATCAAGTGATTGCCAGCCTCATTAGCACCACATTCTCTGTGTGATAGGGTCTTCAACCCCAGTGACCACAACTGAGATATCAGTGACTTGCTTGAACTAGCAATATCTTTCCAAAGATCTTGCAAGCTAGTCTGTTCATGTTTAGTTATGTACGAAGTGACGTAGCGAGCCAGAGCAAACGAGTTGTCAGCCACAAACTGAACATCTATGTTTGCTTGCCACATTAGAAGAAGAGTAGGGTTGTAGTCATTGATGTACACCTCATTCTCTTCTCTGGGTAATTCATAAATCCTCTTGGTTGATTTTGCCTTCAAGTGGTGTTGCATAGCTGAAAAAAGTTCATTCATGCAACCATCCTGATAAACACGTATAAGGAATCTGAAACAGCATCTTGTGTACTAATCAGATTTATTCTTCACTACCCGGTGACAGTGTTTTGCACAAATATGGCATTGAAACTTCTGCACCAACTTCCACAGAGTAGGACTGTCATACTTGTCTGGAATGTGGCAAGTAATGTATTCTTCAATGAATGCTAGCACTTGTGCTACTTCATGTTCACCTATGCCTGGGCATCCTTGATCCATAGTAACATGTGAATATGAGGAGCACCACATGCCTGATACTCTGTCCTCCAGAAGTATTGCTCCACAAAACCAAGAGGCAGATTGTCCTTTGACAGAATGAAAGTCAGAATGTCATAGAATCGCTTGTGGAAATGCCTTGTCACTGATACAGGGTCAAATGAGCACATTTCTCCAAGAGTCATTGATGACATGCCCTCTACATCACAATTTGCCCACTTCAACAGTTCTATGACCTCATCCCAGGCATACTTGGCACAACTGAGTGTGAAAAACCATGTGGCTGGACCATACTCTTGCATCATGGTCATCACCTCAGATTGCCTCCGATAACAGTATTCTTTGGTGCCACGTACTGTAGCTGGTGTAACATGTGCCTCCATGTTGTTCAAGACTGACCTTGGTGGCAGAATGTTAGCTTTCACTTTGGAGAAACAGTGCTTGCACATCACAATGATTGGGTCTAACTGAAAGTCATACTTTAACAGCAGAAATGATTACAGTAAAAACCACATGTCATTGTACCATGACAAGGTTTTCAGGTTCTCTGTGACCATTTGGTTTTCATAAAAGAGGCAATCACATGACACACATACACAGACAAATTTCTCTTTCTTTGTCAACTCAGATTTGGCAATTGATTTCCCAAACTGCTTGAGAATATCACTTTCTAAGACAGACACACAATTTCCATCAGCAAATGATGACTCATCAATCACAGTATCTGTCACACTGCTGACACGCCGCAGCTGTTTCAGAAATGTCATGGCACCATGCATGTCACCAGATTGCAGTAACTCATTCAGATGAGTATACTGAGCGACAACTCAATGAACATCATAGACCCTGTACACAATGTTTAGGAAGCCTGATTGATGCATTCCCAGCATACGCATGTGGTGAAAGACACTGTCACAAACACCACTATCTAGGCATGCAATCAAATGACCCATAAGTCCAGTATGTGGATGGATCTCACAAAGGTCTATACTCTCAAACAGTTTATGCGTATCTTTATGTTCAGTAATGAAAAACAGGTTGATAAAGTGATCAACTTTGTCAAATGATGATTGCCTCCAGTTGCAAGTCTCATCTCATGTCCATGAGAGACAGTGACGTATATGAGGCTGAGCAGTTCCCTCACATTCATCGTCTGACTCCATTGTAGTGTCATCACACACACTGAGCACATTACTCACTTTACTGGACTCATCAATGCACAAGTTGCTGTCCTTTTTTTCTGAGTAATATGACTCCTCCCAGAAATATGCCTCTGAGTGCTGTGTGTGCAGCCACCATCCTGTGAAAACGTCACAGAAATTGTGCAGGTTCAAGACAGGATACCGTTGTAGCCTCATGTTTTTGTCATACACAATTTTTCTGAACTGCTCAAGTACATGATACATCATACGCCACAAACATTGAAGAACAAAAATGGCTCTACTAACAAATGTGTGTATTGTGAGGCACAATTTCATCAAACTGAGATAACTCTTTATTTTTCTGTGCTTACATCTCATCACAGCAGCAATAAGTTTGTCAATCTTAGCTTTAGAAGCTAGTGATTGAAAATACTTTTGCTTCCTCAGATGACCATCAGCAGCTATGAATTTACTGCGTTGCTTACCACGTGTATTAATGTGTTTCTTTGCAACAGTATCTGTTTGGCTTACAGATCTGCACAACTGTTGCTTGGCTACACATTCTTTCCTTGCTGTTGAGCAAGCACATTTTTTTCCTGCAGAGTGATGAAGCTCTGAATGCAGGCTTTTACTGGAATGTTGAATCATTTTACTTCTTGAATTACCATCACTGGGTTTTGCATTATTCTTTAGCAACAGTGATCTACTATTATACCTGTTTCGTCTCTGCATAGATTTCTGTCTCTGTTTAGAGGGCATCTTCCCTGTTTGTAAATTCAAAGTTCAGTACACCAATCTTACAGAAGAATCAGACACCTGTATGGGAAGTAGAGAAACAAAATAAGTTAGAATTCATCTCTTTTGTTTGTTTCTAAAATTACATAATATCATGCACTATTCATATCTCATATAAGAATAACAAATACTACTGCCTACAAAACATTGTGGAGATAATTACTACAGTAAGTGAAGATCAGTAAATCAATACCCAGTCTTTTCAAATGCTGCCTAACACAACTTCAATAATAATATGAGAATAAATATCTAAAAATGTCAAAAATCAAGCATTGGCACAATGTAAAGAACCCACAGTACTGTTTACCTAATGAAAACTGCTTTTTTAAAAGTTGCAAAAGTAGTGTCGAACATGCGACACTTTCGCAAAATATAGTGTTGTTTGAATGACACTTTCACAAAAAACAATGTTGCATGTACGAAAGTGTCGAATGTAGTGTCGCAAAATAGTGTCGCATGCACAAAAGTGTCAAATAATAGTGTCGCACGCACAACACTTTCGGAAATCTCAATTGCTTTACACCCCCTTTAACACTCAGTGAAACACAGACTGGTGCCTATTTGAGTGACAGACGCTGCAAGCAATGTATCGGCACATTCATCAGGCCATATCAAGCAACCAATCACAACCACAGAACAGTGAAGAAGAAGGACATAGCAGCCATCTTAGGGAAAAAAGAGAGACCCTGCTTTTCACTGTATAAATATATCACATTTTCTAAACAATTTTTCTAAAATCATAAAAACTATTAGCAGTACAAAAATAGTATTAAACAAAACGTTTTTTAATGCTGTATTTGACTATGATAATATAATTCACCTACCATACTGTAAAAAAAGTTATAACAGTTTAAAGTCAGTGTCAATCAGTATTTACAAGCACAGATAGAGCTGCAAATGGAGGCAGAAACAAGCAGCATGTGTATCATAACAAGAGACAAACCAATCACATGCCTCTGTTAAGCTGTAATTGTTTTAAGAAGCCAATGGTAATATTGTATTTTCCCACTAAGAAATATTCCTGCATTTGTGTTTGTCGGCAAGAACACCCATTCAGTGTAGTAATACTAAGTGCATGCACTGCATTGATTAACCAAGAAAAATCATTAACCAATAACATGGCAAATGATCATGTTTTGGATCAGCCCACAATACCAGTGTTGAAGCTGAGAGGGAAATCTTTGTTTCACATTCATTTGTTGCTAGCCACTGCAGGAGAAACACTGATTTTTTTGGTAGCTCTCTGTCCACTTCTCAGTTTAAAAGCTAAGAATTGAAGAAAACAGCAGAAGGACCATGTGGGTAGTGGGCAGCAGCATAGTAAGGTGTGCTTCAGAGTATGCTCAAAGGAGTAATTTTGGGAGAGACCTGCAGCTTCCAAATTGCTCTGTAAAGTGATTTGGTAGAGGTGGCATGAGGTGGGAGCATCTCATGCCAACAATGCACAGACTTTTGACTCCTCAAGCTCAGCCAGACATACTGCTGATCCATCTTGGAGGCAATGGTTTGGGCACCAGACGATGGATAGATTTAGTCTCAGAAGCAAAATTGGACCTTGCTTCCATTATGCGTATGTTGCCTGCCTGTAAGATATCTTTTTCTGATATTACAGAGCATAGGGTCTGGCAAGCAGAACAGCACATGTACCTTATTGACAGAGCTCACAGAAAGGTAAACATCCAAATATCTGGATACCTCCGCATGGCTGAGATGCACACCATACGTCATTCTGAAATTAAATATTGTAATGATTGGCTCTACTTACCAGATGGTGTGCACTTCTCACATGGTAGCAATTGCCTTTTCCTTGG
Source organism: Neoceratodus forsteri (assembly GCA_016271365.2). Lineage (NCBI taxonomy): Eukaryota > Metazoa > Chordata > Ceratodontiformes > Ceratodontidae > Neoceratodus > Neoceratodus forsteri. The sequence continues at coordinate 1,159,984,480 of CM057458.1, forward strand.
TCTCCTTCGAGATGGGATCATCACAATCCTCTAAAAGTATCAGGCTGTTACAGCAGATACAATCCTAACAAAAACGGCTCTTTTAAGAGCCCACAAACTTGGTCAAAAAATAGAACAACTGCACAAACAAATAAACCGTATGTCTCTGTAACACTGCAACATACATTCTGAGTCATGCAGATGTTCAGGATTCTGACATACATAAAGACATAGGCCCAGATATTCAAAAGAGTTGAGCCATGCACAATAGGGTTGCACCTGCGCAAGTCTAAAATTGCACCATTCTGCGATATTCAGCAGGAGGCAGTTGTGCCCCCGGAATCATGCTGAGCAATAGTGCAATGATAATGAAGGCATGCACAACTGAAGGGTGAGGAGCCATGCATAAATGGTGCTGTGCGCTATTCAATGACTTGCACCATGCGCAATAGGGGATCAAGCAGAAGTTGCGCCATAGCGGAAATGAGCCAAAATAAAAAGGAGCAAGGAAGAGGCGCAAGAACGCTACAGGGAAGCCACATGTGTCAGAGGCAGAGAGAGGCAGACAGACAGGGCAGGAGGCACAAACAGGGCTGGCCAGGGAAAGGTCACTCTGAACAGCCAGGCACAGGGAAGGTGTGGGGAGCCACACAGCACAGAGGCCAGCACAGGCAGGTGTACCCAGCGCAGGGGAGGTAGCAGCCAGGACAGTGGGGGGAATACAGCAACAGCTGCCAGGGGGGGTGAACACAAGCCAGGGACATGGCCAGTGCCATCTTCCAGATGGAGGCCATAATGAGGGTGGTGAGAAGGTGGGTGGCAGGTGGCGTGGCCGTGGAAGGGCCCATCGGTGGTATGCCCCCAACAGGCAGTACCGAGCCCGCACCAGCTTTGAGCTGTACACTGATACTGAGATTGAGGGCTGGTACCACCTGAATAGGACAATTCTGAGGTGGCTCTGTGAGCTTTGCAGTGATGTGATACAGGCACCCACACGACAGAGCCATGCCCTGTCAGTGGAGACTAAGGTAACAGCCTGCATGTGCTTGCTCACCATGGGTACCTTCCAGAGACCAACTGGGGACACCACAGGCATAACCCAGTCGGCCACATCATGCCACCTCACCCAATTCCTCATCACACTGCTGCCACATGCTGAGGAGTACATCCATTTCCCCAGCACAGCGGCGGAGTGCACAGCAAACATACAGGAGTTCCACAGGGTAGGATGTATGCCTGGCATGCTAAGGGCAATAGACTGCACCCACATGGCCATACGCACACCACCTGGCCCCGAGGGGGCCACATACATAAATCACAAGGGCTATGCCAGCATCAACTGCCAGGTGGTGTGCGATGCCAGGGGGCGCATCATCAATACCTGTGCCACTCACCCTGGAGAAGCACACGATTCATTCATCTGGCCCCAGTCAGCACTGTGCCACAGATTCAAGAGTGGGGACATCCCCACTGGACACCTAGTGGGTGAGTATGCAAACCACATGGGCAATCATAGGGCCTGGGGGGGTATGGCTAGAGGTGGCATGGGTAGTGGCCTACATGGCCTGGGGCAGGACGATGCTGATCACCAAACTAACCTCCGCCCTCTACACACAGGTGACAGTGGATACCCACTCCGTCCCTGCTGCTCACACTCTACAGACCATGATCCCATCACCTTGGCAGCTTCAATGAGCACATGCCACATGTAATGTCATTGAGCGGGTGTTTGGGATGCTGATGGCATGTTTCTGTTGCCTGGACACCTCTGGCAGTGCCCTACAGTACAGCCCCTCAAAGGCCTGTGGGATATTCCTGGCCTGTTGCATCCTGCACAACATGGCCAATGAATGTGGGATAGCCATACAGGTCGAAGAGGGGGACAGCAAAGGGGACGATGGGGACACCAGTGATGATGGTGTTGGGCAGCCCCCCCTTGGCAGATGGGACCCCCGACTGCTCCAGCTGGCACAGCTGCACCGGGACACCATCATGGAGGAGCACTTCAGCCAACCCAGGTAAGTCATGGGGCCATGTGCAACCACCAGTGGCCAAGGCACAACCCACAAACACGCATGGACACACACCGGGGGTGCATGCAGTCAAGGGAAGTGGCAGGGCACAGAGTAACACACACAACCAGGGATGGGTGAGGATTAACATGCCACACTGAAGGACACACACACACACCCACACACAATGCAACAAATGTGCACAGAGAGCAGAAGGCACACTGACCCAGAATGCACACCCTAGCAACACACATGTCACAGGCCACCACTCCCATGCCTGTTCATGTGCATGTGTCAGATGCTGAGCACCATTGCACATTGGTGTACAGAGCAATGCAGGCATCATCATGCACACGCAGCTTGGACAGCAGCTGGGAGGTGTGCAGGTGGACTGTGTCCACATGCAGGCTGGGTACCACCGTGCACTGCCCACTGGCCCCACACAATGTACTGGGCAGCACCAGACAGTAGCCATGCTGGGAGACAGGTCAGTCATGCGACACAGTGCCACGGCCACCACAGATGCATGGGCGGCCCTGCCGAGACCTGCCAGCACTGGCAGGCTGACCACTGGCCTCATGGGGTGGCACCGATGGTCCCCCAGGGATTCCACTGTGTGAATGCAACCGTGCTCATGCAGGGGTCTGCAGCACACCAAACTTGCCTGCACCAGGAGTGCTCAGGATGCCCACAGCTGAAACCTGCATCGACAGGGTGGGAGTCGCATGATGCCAGGAATGGGGGGTGGATAGTGCACTGCGTGGTGTCCACAATGCATGGGCACCTGACTGTGTGCCCGATGGAAGCCATGACAGCAATGAATGCCTGTGCATGCCTGTCAACGTGGCAGTGGGTCCCACATCCTCCTGACGGAGTCATCCCTGCCAGGATCATTAAAGTGGCCCTGCTGCGATACTCCTCTGCCCACTCCAGAGACACATGCAGTGCATCCACAGATGTCGCAAGCCGCATCTGCTGCTAGACCGATGCTCACAGTAGGCAGGTGTGCTCATCCAAGAGGCCATCAGCCTCCTCGGCATCCTGTCCCTCAGGGTGTGCAAGGCTCTGATGTTCAGCATCCCTTGAGGGTGGGTGCTGTGCACCAGGACCAGGTCTGGGCATGTCCACAGGTGGTGAACAGATGCCGCCACTGAACCCTGTACCCCCAAGCCCAGTGGGAGACTGCTGATGCTGCCCCTCCGGCTGCCACACCCCAGGGCTCAGTGGTGCTGCCGCAGTGGCCGCAACAGTCCCACTGTCCTGAACGGACACCAGTGCTGCCCCACTGGTGCTGACAGGCACAGGCTGGGACTGTGCTGACATGCAGACCTCCACAGCAGCACCACCCACAGCCATGGGCGTGAATTGACCTGCTGTGTGTCCATCCCGTGGCACACATGTGTCACTGCCCATGATGGTCATGTCATCATCACTGGTGCCAGACTCTGCCCCGGCCACAGCCACAGTGTGCTGGCATCCATGGATGCCAGCATGCTGGGACACAGGCAGGGCTTCCTCCACACCTGTCACAACAACATCAGTATGGACAGCCAGGCGGCCCCACTGTCGCAATGATCCACATATACCTGTTGAGGTGGATGGTCCCACCTCTGAGTCCATCCGACTGTCCGCAGTGGACAGGCCCACCACTGCTGACCCATGCAGATGCTCAGGATCTGTAAGGAAAAGCAAATTCACATTACTGCGTGTGACCTACCCTGCCCCCCCATAGACAGACCATGACTTACCATGCAGTGATGGGCCACCACCCATCTGGAAACCACCACCCAGAACACCTTCAATGGCACTGTGCTGCATGCTTCCAGCAAGTCTGTCCTCCGCTGGGGTCAGCTGTACCACCTCCAGCTGTCCCCCACCTGTTGCAGCACATGCTGCCCTGATGGCAGCCACCTTCTCCTTTACAATCCTCCTGTCCGTGCCCATCTTTTTCTTACACTCCTGCATGGAGCACGGGTGGCTGCCATGCAGGTTCACAGCATGTGCCACCTCCTCCCATGCAGCAGCATGGGCTTGCGGGGTTCCCCACCATCCACTGAGAAGTGGCTCCTGATCCAGGTAGGCCTTGAACAGGGCCTCAGTTTCAGCCTTTGTAAAGTTCGGCCTCCTCTTCCTCCCACCACTGTTTTCTTCCTCTCCAACAACCTGCTCGGTCATTATGTAGCCTGTAAGAATGGCAGTTGTTACCTGTGACTGTGCAGTCCCATGCATGTCCCTGAATCCACAGTCCACACTCCCAAACAGCATGCAACTCACCAATAAACTGCAGTAACCAACTATGGCCACTGCAGCACATTGTCGCACTTTTATAGCTCAATCCATGCAAATGAGGTGAGGAGCAACTTTAAGTGGATGCAAATTGCAGTGCTGTGCCATTGAATGGCTGATTAGATGATTTGCATATGATGGCTGAATAACGCGCTGTTGTGCTTTGCGCAATTGTGTTGAACATGCTGAGCCAATGGCGCAGTCCTGTGACATGCATAGTACACCTCACTGCGTATGCCCGGGTTGCTGACGTATGCGTCTGCCACATTGATGATGTGCTGTGCATGGTAGGCAATGCAGGGCATGGCCACAATTGTCCCAGTGGCGCTATAGCGATGGTCACTACATGGCGCTGTGGCACTGGGCCATCATAGGCGCAATGGCCCAACTGCTCAGTAGTCTGCTATGGCACTGGCAACAGGCAGCCAATCACGCTACCCGCATTGTCATCCGATGGTGCTGTGCATGGCCATGCGCCAGAGACCCTTGACCCTGTGCCCGAACTTTGCCTCCTAGGCGCCATGTGTCAGGCATGGGTGCACCTCTATCATGCTGTTTGGTAACAGCACAATAGGGTATGGCAGCGCTGCACTGTGCAGCATCTGCACGTGGGGAGCCATGCTACAGTGCGCCATATTGCCTACTATAGCTGCTAGGATGGAGTGCAGATGGGCAGCACAGTGGACAGTAATTGAGCTCGCCAATCTGGTGGCAATTGTGGAGCCACACCATGGGCCTCTCTTCAGGGAGGCTCCCCTGAACAGGGCCAGGACCCAGGTGTGGCAGGAGGTGATCACTGCCCTGGAAGAGGCCACCAGATGGGAGCGGAGTGCAGAGCAGTGCAGGCACCATTATGGTGACCTGCGGAGGAGGGAGCCGGAGCTACTGGCCCGACTGCGGACACGTGCCAGGAGGGGCATGGTGCCACATCCAGGTAGGGGTTCTGTCAACACTCTTTTATTGTCCATATGGGTCACAGTGTTGTATGTGTCCAGCACACTGGGGAGGGACCATATGGGGTTGGCCGTGGTGGTGTTCACAGGGTGTGGGGTGGGTGGGTCTGACTGGGTGGGAGGGAACACACCTTGGGACAGTGGGACTTTGCTTCGGGAATGTACTGATGTTCTTCTCTCCTTTTTTCCCCCACAAGCCCGGACGAACTCCACAGATTGTGGGCAGAGTGGTGGAGGAGGGAGGACAGTGCAGCCAGGCGGGGCGAGGGCCATCACCACCCACCTGATTGGCCCGATGAGGGTGAGTGCCATACATCCATGATTGCTATTGCATGCTGTGTGACAGGGTGGGCAGTGGGGCATGGCCACCATTCATCGACACCACTGCCATGCATACAACTTATTACAGTTAACACTGTCCAGTGGCAATGCATGTCTGGGTGTGCGTCACTGGTGGTCCATGTGTGCACCAGGTGCATGGCTGTGCCACTGCTTTTGCACCACATAGCCATGTCACTAAACGGCCACGGTGGTGCTGTGCATGACTTGGCCAGTGGGTGTGTGCAGCATTCCGTATGGCTGTATACACCTGGGTGGGCAGGTCCTGTGGACATGATCACTGCAGGTGGTCACACACCATCACAGTGGTATGTCCCATGGCCATATGCCATGCACAGTGGGCGGGCTGTATGGGGTTGTGCATTCACACTTATTGACTGTGCTCCCTTGTCCTAGGTACCCACCATCTCAGGGACATTTAGGACACCTTGAAGGAGGTCCTACAGCTGGTCCATGAGTCCCTGGACATACTGAGGAGGCTGGACACGACGGGGGTGCTGAGGAGGCACAGAGGCCGGAGGTCAGGGAGTCCTGAACGGCAGTCCCGATAGGATTCCCTCAGTCCCTGACTTCCCCTACCCCCCTGGACCCACCCTCACACCCCTCCTATCCCATCCCATTTGTCCACCCCTTCCCCTATCCACCCGCACCTTGTCTGTGGCCCCCTCAAGCTTGTATATGGTTTTTATTCTTGTACATAGTTGACTGTTATATTTTGCAATATATATGATTTTGATATGAATACTGTGGTGGTCTCTGATTTGCAGTGGGCTATAGGTGCTCAGCTGCAGTGGTGTGCATGGCGTCAGGGGTGGTGCAGTCATGGGTATGTGTGTGTGTCCATGTGGAGGTGACTATGGTGTGGGGGTACCTATCAGTCAGTGTCTGTGGAGTGTGTGTTGTTCCTTGTGTACTGGATGATTGTGTGCAGTGGTCCATGGCGCATGCTCTGTGTCCATGGTGCACCCATTGGCCCATCCATGGCCTGTGCAGCTGACACACATGCATGTCTGTGACCTGCATAGTCCACTGGCATGTCAGTGGTGGCATTCCCTGCAGGGCAGCCACTGTACCCGTCACTTTTCTGGGTTGCCCCTGTCACTGGTGTGGTGCATACCTGGCTTGGGTGGCACTGTGAGCACCACAGTCATTGTCCCACCTCCATGCTGTGCCTTGTGTGTGTTGCAGGGGATGTGCCCCACTGTCTGTGGCTTGTGCTCCAGGTGACTACTGGTGGTGTACGGGTCCACAGTGCCTGCGCAGGGTGGCTGGCACTCCAGTGCCATGGAGGACTGCGGGTTGTATGTACACAGCTTACATGGGCCCACAATGGGGGCTTGGTTGCCCCACCACTGTGTCCCTGTGTTGGTGTGCCCTTGGGTATGGGTGGGTGTCTGTCCATACCCTGTGTGGCATCCGGTGTGGTGCAAGCTTCCACGCACCACTGTGGGTGTCTGTGCTGGCTGTTGTGGCCAGTGATGGGTCGGGGTGTGTCACTGGAATACTGTGCAGGGTGCTGTACCCACTGGTGGTGGTGTCAAGGGCACACCCTGTCCCATGTGGAGTACCTCTTGTGCCGATGCATGGTCAGTCTCTCAGCAGTACCTCGGGGGGACTGTGCGTGGTGGCAACGTGTCTGCCATTGTTGCATTGCCGTGTGCTGCAACCCAATGATGGGTGCTCGTGGTGGGGCTGGCTTGCATGGTTCTGTGGTGCACAGGGTTGCTTTGACACAGTGGGGGTGGTGGCATGCATGCGGTTTCCTGCAGTGGTGGTCACTGCTCATGGGGGGGTGTCTGGGGGTCATGGTGCAGGGTGTGCTCTGCACTGGGGGGGATGGTGTTGCACGGGGTGGTCTGCCTTCCCTGTGTGCCAGTCACAGCTTGCCGGTAGGTGTGATGGGGTACCATGGCCAGGCTGTGGGTTGGTTGCTGGTCTCCAAGGGCTAGTGGTTATTCCAGCCCTCCCCCAGTTGTGCTGTGCTTGAGGTGTGGGGGGATGATGTCTGTTCTGCTGTGTGTTCCTGTGCCCATCTGTGACATGGGTGGTGGGCCCCTACCTCCCTGATTGTGCAGTTACATTGCTCTGCAGCTGGGGGGCTCCCTGGTTGTGCTATGGCACCTCTGGACTGCTCAGCTGAACATCCCTTGTTACGCTATGGCGCATCAGATCTGCTCAGCTTCCCCTCCCTAGTTGTGCTATGGCACAGGTGGTGCGATAATCAGTCGTCGGCTATAGGTGCAATTTGGCCTGCTCCGTTTTTGAATATCGCATCTCTTGCACATGGGCACAATAGACTTGCACTTGCTCCTGCTATTGCGCACTTTTTGGGTGCAGTTTGAATATCTGGGCTATAGTTAATAAACTGTTTTATTTATAATTCACTATGTTGTTTCACTATACATGTAAGACAGAGTGGAACATAGGACTACAAAGACAGTACTCTTTCCTCAATGTAATATTATCTAATGATTACTAAAATAATTAAACATTGTGGGCAGGATTAACAAATCCACCCCCCAAACGCCTGCACAATGCCATTCCTGGTGGCAGTAGTAGGAGTGATCCCCCCAAAAGTGGCCATAAGATGCTGTTCCTGGTGGCTATAGTAGCAATGATGGATCCCCTACCAGCTGTACAGTTCTGCTCCCATTGTCATTAAATGGAAGCTAAACCACCCTCCCAGCCACAACCTTTTGTTAATGCCACGTCCCACGCCAGCCATGCAGACAGTCCTTCTCATGTACCCCAACCCACACCTCTTCCCCCACCCCAGCACGGTGCTGCTGTCACTGAGAGACTCAACCCAGCTGCATACCATGATGGCTGCCTGCCAACAGAGCTGTCTGAGAATCACACCTATTGCACAGTAAGTCTGTACAATAACTTTTATTGACAGACAGCTGTGTCACCAGTCAGCCATGACAGGATGTGGCTGGTTTGACTCACCCACCAACATCGCTACCCTACTGGGATGGATGGAGAGGATTAGGTTGCAAGGCACAAAGTGGCAGGGGGGGTTCTCTGCACAACTGTCACAGGACAAGGCAATAATAGCTGCTTGGGGCTGGGAGGGTGTATCAGCCTGTCATTCACCACCATGAGGAGCTACATGCTATGAGCACTGGGGAGGGGACCAGCATTGCCACTATAGCTGCCAGGAGCAACATTGTATGGGTGCTCAGGGGAATCACTACTACTACTGCTGCCAGCAGCAATACTTTGCAGTGGCCTGGGGGCAAAATGGGGAGGATGATCATTACTGCTGAGCTTGACAACAGCACCTTTTGCAGGGTTTTGGAGGGGGCACTGAGGCCATAGCCACTGCCAGAGACAGCATTGCACAGGGCCTGGGGGGGAGGTTCAGTGAACTGCCAGCATACAACGGCATATATCAGATGTAATCAGCACATTCCTTCTGTTAATCCTAGTCAGTGTGCTATAATAAGTATGCAATTACAAATATTTTCCTCTGTAATCATCCTTAGTATCACATGTATGAAGAGGAGAAAAAATTCACATCTCACAATACAGTGTTCTAATATACTGTTTTATCTCTATTTGTCACAGCTTGGAAAAAATCAAAAACATTGAAAATATGAGACTGTGGTCTGTCAAGGAGGTGTGCTGTCTGGTCCAGGCAGCCCAGGCCGGAGGAAATCCATGCTTCCTTATGCGTAGCACAAATGGGAAGCTGGATTAGATGTACATGAGGAGTGTCCTGAAGATTAGGAACAAAAACGCACCCATGTGCACAAGAAAGTGGAAGCTGTTATGCCAGTGATTTTACATCCTAAAAAGCTGGGAGGAGATACCAGATAATGATGTAAGCTGGTACTGCATCACTTACTAGATGTGGGAGGTGGCTGGAAAGCCGGATGCGGGGGATCGCTTAACACACCATAAGTAAAGAAACTATCGGTAATTAAACACAATGTTTCCCTTGCAGAAATAAAAAATACAGCTAGCTGTTGTGTTAAGAATAAAAAGAATCTGACAAATAGAGCTTTCACATTGCCTGTAGATATTCTAACAGTCCAATTTTTTGTCTTCTATTTGCATGCATTGACATATCTGACATTGCTAACAAACGGTTAACACTATTTTTAAAAATGTTTTATAGTAATAGTAATAAGCCACTGCCATACATTATTTCAATGATCACGTAATCAAGAATTAGTGGCATGTGTCACTCAGCCACACCTCATCTCACAGTGCACAGCTACAATGCGAGTAACATACCATAAGCATATGCCTTGTCCTTGCTTTATTCTTAAGTAACATGACACCTAAGGCAGTTAGGCACAAGACCACAGATTCACTGCATCCACAACCTGATGTGTCACAAGATCACTCTACACCAGACAACTTTAAGACTGATATCCCTACAACACAATGTTTTCTTGTAATCCACATTCTTACAAATAATTTCAATGTGTGTGTGACTACAATCACAGTGATGCTCCATTTTCGTACATTGCCTCACCATAAAAAAGGTAGTACATTAAAGCCTCACTTTCTGGTGTTGAGTGGGGGGGCAGATATGGACTTATTGATACCATGCACTCTTAAGCATCATTAGTTTGATTTCCCTTAAATCAAGCTAATATTATATCACTATCTATGCCATTAGTATCACAATCAGTAACCAGTCAGGATGCACAACCTCTTCTATTATAACAGTGGCTGCACTATCTGACTGGGACCCTCAAAGTCTACAGTCATGTAATCTTGGAACACAATTACTCTAACCATTGATATCTATCCATGTATTTCAACTGAGATCCTCTACTGACAGTACACTGTCTGACCTATGTTACAACACATGCCATTAAGTACTATGTAACTGTACTCTTTGTACTAATTGCCTTTGCTTGACTCTTAGTACTTACACACAAAACACTATCCCTTTATATATTTCTGGGTGTCTCATAGCCTACCTGTATAGCAAGCAATCTGTCACTGCAGTCATTGAAATATAAAAAGCTATTTTCATAACAGTTATTTCTCTGTGGTTCTCCACTATTGATGCACCAGTACCATCTATTTTTTTGATCTCTGCTTACTGTGACTATTATCTCAGGATACATAACCCATTATATACTGCTGGTCATTGTTGTCTGACATTTGGACCTGGAAGGACACTACTTCTTTATTCAGCTGCGAGCTGTGTGAGAAATTTTATATTGCACTTGATATCTGCAACAAACGTGCACTTTTGCTTAATTCTGTGAGAGGTGAAACTAACTACCTTTGGTAATTGCTTTTTATTCACATATTTATTTAGTGTTTAACCAAGAAGGGGCTTGCAAACTCTGTTTATCTTGTTAGTAACTTCAGAAGGATTTAAATACTGCATTTGGGTAGAATCCTTGAGGTAGCTAGATTGTCTACTAGGATTTTCTGACAGTTAAACTATTTTTAAATAAATTACAGGTGGCTGAGGAGTTGAAAAGAAGCTTGCAAACTCTGCTTATCTTGGATGTAACTTCATAAGTGTTTGAATACTGCATTTTGGTTGTCCCTTGGGGGTAGCTGGATTGACTACTAGGATTTTGGGACAGAACTATTTTTAAATGATTTACTGGTGCGTAGGAGTTTGTGATAGTTAAACTATTTTTAAATAAGTTACTGTGGTTAAGGAGTTGTCATAGCAAAACCTGCAGTGTGAATTGAAACACAGACAGCCTTAGGGGCAGGACATTGTTTTCAGACCAAAAAGTGTTGTATTGGAACAGGAAGGTCTGCATCATAACCATTGTCAAGAAATTGCCCTGGGTGGAGATATCCAGACTAGATCAGATTACTATAAGTTACTGAGGCTGCAATTTTAAAGACACGAGCACATTTTCTGGACCTGGAAGGACACTATTTTTATTCAGCTGAGAGCTGTGTGAGAAATTCTATATTGCACTTGATATCTGCAACAAACGTGCACTTTTGCTTAATTCTGTGGGAGGTGAAACTAACTACCTTTGGTAATTGCTTTTTATTCACATATTTATTTAGTGTTTAACCAAGAAGGGGCTTGAAAACTCTGTTTATCTTGTTAGTAACTTCAGAAGGATTTAAATACTGCATTTGGGTAGATCCTTGGAGGTAGCTAGATTGTCTACTAGGATTTTCTGACAGTTAAACTATTTTTAAATAAATTACAGGTGGCTGAGGAGTTGAAAAAGAAGCTTGCAAACTCTGCTTATCTTGGAAGTAACTTCATAAGTGTTTGAATACTGCATTTTGGTTGTCCCTTGGGGTTAGGTGTATTGACTACTAGGATTTTGGGACAGAAACTATTTTTAAATAATTTACTGGTGCATAGGAGTTTGTGATAGTTAAACTATTTTTAAATAAGTTATTGTGGTTAAGGAGTTGTCATAGAAAAACCTGCAGTGTGAAACAGGAAAAGACAATCTTTCAAGCAACAGAGGGAGGTGGAGCTAGGTTTACGTTTGTTTGTTACAATTCTTAACATTTTCAGTGAAGGAGGATTTTAAAGCACAGCTGACTTATTTTGGGGCTGACAGCTTTCAGAGCACAAAACACCAGGCCTATTTTGGGGCTGGGGAGGTTTACCTGTGTCTGACTTGGATGTGTGGATTTTTCTCTGTTTGATTAGCAGGGTATTTTCTTTGTCAAATTGTTGTGTAGGGCATCTTGCTGACAGGAAGGCACTCATCGCAGTGGTGGGTCAGAGCTTTTAGCTGATTGTTTTGTGAGGGCACAGTTTAGGGAAGGAGGAAGTTGCCTGTCTTCAGGCCAAACTGGAAAGTAGTAAGGGGACCTTCCCCCAGGCCACACTGGATGGTAGGAAGGGAACCTCCCCCATCCAGGGAGCACCAGAGCCACCACCACCACTACCTCAGAGGTTGTGAAGAAAGCACAGCAGTTGGACCACAGTGGGCTCAGGGAGGGTGAGGATGGTGGAACAGAGGCACACCCAGTCAGTTGTTCCACACAACAATCCATACACCATTCTGGGGGAGCATAGCTCCCCTATGGATGCACCCGCAGAGGAGACTAAGGAGGCTGAGGACAACTGTCACAAGGGAGGCCCACAGGAAAGAGGAAGAGGACACCACAAGGAAAGGAAGCAGCTCCTGGTGGGGGACTCAATTATTAGGGGGATAGAACTGGGGGAGCAGGGAAAACTGAAGTAAGGTACCTGCCTGGTGCCATGGCTTGGAGAAACAGGAAGCGCATCCTCAGGATCATGAGAACAGCTGCATGGGAGTCTGAGCTGGACATCATTGTCCACCTAGGGACAAATGACTTGGCTAATCATGAGATTAGAGCAATGCAGAAGGACTTTGTAGAATTGGGGAGGGGCCTAAGACAAGTAGCACACACAATATCCTTCTCTGAGGTGCTGCCTGTCAATGGCATGAGTGAGATGAGGGTACTTTGCACCATGCAGTTTAATGAATGGTTGAAAAAATGGTGTGGAGCACAGGGGTTTGGCTTCACTGGGGAATGGGGTTCCACCTGGAGGGACACCAGCCTATACTGGCAGGATGGTCTGCATCTGTCCAGGAAGGGAACAAGTCTTTTGATCAATTGGTTTAAATGCTTCATTGGCAAGATTTTAAACTAGTCAAGGGGGGAGGCACTGATAAGTAGCAGGAAAATCCCAGCCTCTCCCTACAAAACAGGGTACTAAATGAGAAAAAGACTGAGGTAGACAGGTCAGTGGGGGATGCTGCAAAAGAAGGCAAAGCCATCAAAAAATGGAGAGCAATGAGTACCAATGTCCTTAGTCAGAGTAACAAGCTTCCTGAATTAGTGGCCTTGATGGAGGAGGAACATCTGGATATCGTGGCAGTCACAGAAACATGGTACACACAAAACCATGACTGGGACATAAACATACCAGGATACACTATCTACAGGAGGGACAGGGAGGGTAAAAGAGGTGGAGGAGTAGCTCTTTACATAAGGGAAGGAATCAAAGCAACAGAACAAAAGGGAAAACAGGGAGGAGAAGAAGCACTGTGGGTAAATTTGGAGACCAGCAATGACACCACAATCTGCACAGGGGTTGTATACAGACCCCCTTCTCAGGGGAGGAAATGGACAAGGAAATGATAGAAAGAATACTTAGAATGGCACAAAAAGGGGAGATATTTCTGATGGATGATCTGAATATGCCAGATGTTAACTGGAGTGCAGTTGCAGCAGCCACTTCAAAGAGTGGGGTTATTCTAGATGCCCTACAAGGGCATGCCTTAGACAACTAGTATTGGAGCCCACTCAAGAGGGAGCAATCTTAGACCTGGTTCTCTCAAATGGAGATGAAGAGAGGATCACAGATGTAGAAGTGGGTAGCCATCTGGGAACTAGCGACCATCTAACAGTATGGTTCACAATAAACACAGCAATAGAGTCAAGCCATACAAAGGCAAAAGTACTGGACTTTAGGAGGGCTGACTTTGCCAAAATGGGTGAGTGCATAAGGAATAAACTAGCAAATGAGCAGGAAGGAGGGGTGGAAGAACAATGGGGAATAATAAAAACTGCCATCACAGAGGCAAAAAGCCTTTGTGTGAAGCAAATTAATAAAACAAAATGATGTAAGAAACCACTATGGTTCTCAAAGGAAGTGGCAGTGAAGGTTCAAGAGAAAAATAAAGCATTCAGAAAGTACAAGGAATCACAGAAGGAGCAGGACAGGGAACTGTATCAGTTAAAGCAAAAGGAAGCTGGGAAGGCAGTCAGAACAGCAAAGGCCCAAACTGAGGAAAAGATAGCCAACTCAGTTAAGAAGGGGGATAAAACCTTTTATAGGTACATCAGGGAGTGAAGGAAGACCAAGGGAGGGCTAGTGAGGCTTAATAAAGAGGAGGGCGGTTGGGCAGAGGATGACTGTGAAAAGGCAGAGATCCTAAATAAATATTTTTGCTCAGTATTTACAAAGACAGTGGGGGAGGTACCTAAAACAAACAGTAGAAACACTCTGGATACAGAAGTTGATACCAGCCCATTTACAGAAGAAAGGGTTCTGAAAGAACTCTTAAAACTGAAGGTTGACAAAGCAATGGGGCCTGATGGGATTCATCCCAGAATTCTAAAAGAACTAAAGGTAGAACTAGTGACACCACTGACTACCCTCTTTAACAAATCATGGGAGGATGGGGTGGTACCCTATGACTGGAGAAGGGCAGATGTGATTCCCCTTCACAAAAGTGGGAGCAAGGCAGAAGCAGGAAACTACAGACCTGTTAGTTTAACCTCAGTGGTAGGCAAAATGACGGAATCACTTCTGAAGGAAAGAATTGTTGAGTATCTAGAGGCCAGAGGGGCTCAGGACCCAAGGCAGCATGGATTCACAGTGGGAAGGTCATGCCAGACAAATCTGATAGATTTCTTTGACTGGGTGACCAAAGTAGTAGATCAGGGAGGGGCTGTGGACATGGCCTACCTAGACTTTAGCAAGGCATTTGACACAATCCCACACAAAAAGTTAATATACAAGTTAGCCAGCCTGGGAGTGGGTCCCAAGATGACAGCCTGGGTAAAGAATTGGCTGGAGAATAGGACACAGAGAGTAATAGTAAATGGAGTCCACTCTGAAGAAAGGGGGGTTACTAGTGGGGTACCGCAGGGTTCAGTATTAGGATCGGTCCTCTTCAATGTCTTTATAAGCGACATTGCAGAGGGACTGGAAGAAAAGTATGTCTCTTTGCAGATGACACAAAGATCTGCAACAGAGTTGATGCACAAGGTGGGGTGGAAAGGATGAGAAGGGACTTGGCAAGGTTAGAGGAATGGTCAAATGTATGGCAGCTTAGATTCAATGCTAAGAAGTGCAGGTAATGCACCTGAGAAACAAAACCCAGGGAACAGTACACAATGGGGGTGAGATACTAACAACAACAAAATGGTAAGGGACCTGGGGTAGTCATATCAGATGACCTAAAGGTGGGCAAGCAATGTGAGAGGGCAGCAAGGGAGGGCTGGGGAATACTGGGATGCATAGGAGAGGCATCACCAGTAGAAAACAGGAAGTTATTATCCTCTGTACAGACAGTTGGTGAGACCCCATCTGGAGTACTGCGTGCAGTTCTGGAGACCCCATCTCCGCAGGACATAGACAGGATGGAGGCTGTCCAGAGGAGGAAACTAAAATGGTGCAGGGTCTGCACTGGAAGACATATGAAGAGAGACTTAAGGAGCTGAATATGTATAGCCTCGAGGAAAGGAGGGGGGACATGATAGAAACTTTTAAGTATCTCAAGGAATCAACAAAGTCCAAGAGGGTAGCATCTTTCAAAAAAAGAGGTGTGCAAGAACAAGGGGGCACAATTTGAAGATAGAAGGGGAGCGGCTCAAAGGTAATTTAAGGAAATATTTTTTCACAGAGAGGGTTGTGGATGCATGGAACGGCCTTCTGGAGGAGGTTGTGGAGTCAAAAACAGTGGTGGAATTCAAGCATGCATGGGACAGTCATAAGGCAATTCTAGGGGGTTGGGGTAGGAAGAAGTAGGCTGCTGGTTAACTAGGATCTGCAGCTTATCCATTAGGTAGGGAAATGGGCAGACTGGGTGGGCCAAGTGGTCCTTATCTGCCGTCAAAATCTATGTTTCTACCATAGATAGCATCATACTGCTATCACCTTGCTGTAACATTTTAATCCATGGAAAATCTTTTGTGTACTCAATCATTATACAGCACCTCAACTAGTTGTATCTTAACTGGCAGAGTAGACTATAAGTGTTCAAATGTATGTCTTATAAATACATAAACACACAAATACCACACTAAATAAATATCTTTACTATCTCTCTTTTATAGATCGTCAGAGGCACCCCCTGCCACAAAGTGATGCAGTTCCAGCTGAACCACAGGCTGTGGAGGCTGACCATTCAGACTCAGACAGTGTAATCATTGTCGAGTCAGAAGGAAAGGACACAATACAAGAAATTATTAATCATACTTACTGTTACGACTAGATGCCCATAACAGTTCTGATGCTGTGCATCCAGTGAACTGCTGTTACATTGCTATGTGTTGTGCTAGTTTTGTTCACATTGTACAGTGAAAAGCAGACATTCTTTGTGTATCATCACAGTACATACTTTTGCTGAGCACATAAAAGTACTGATTTGGCAAGCATATGTACCGCCATAATCAGCAAGCTGTTCTGTAATTGTTAATGTTACCTGTTTTCCTGTGGTTCTCCACTCAAGACACATCATGCATTAAATATATAACTAAGAAATAATACCTGACACAGTACTAATTACTTAGAGACAATCCTGTACAGAACAAGTAAGTATCTTTTCACAAAACAGTTTTAGTTGTGCAATAGTGAACAGATAAGTGTTTAGCAGAGGTATAGCCATACTGAGTTTGTCAGCAAGATAAAAAAGACAGTAACATGAATGCAAAAACTGTCGCAGACATTTGCACACATAACAAAAAAAAGGGAAGGTATAAGTAAAACAAAATAGATACAATGACAGTAACAGTAACAAAAGTAAAATCACTGCATCTAATAAACAATCTGTATCTCTGTCTTACAGTGGCAGGGGAGACTGGAGAAACATCGCAGCCACAGGTGAAGCAGGAGCCTGCCAGCAGTCCTGAACATAAGTCTAGCATAATAAAATGTGGTATGAAAATTCTGTTACATCATTGGTCAAAACACATACCATGATCGTGGTATATTGTGTAATAATCCATGCTGCATAATGGTATTTATAAAAAACTACTTTAACAAATTTAGAATGTATCTTACACATGGTCCATTGTATGATCGCAATAAGGCACTCCAGGGTATGAGTTATTGGAGGATTTACTCACTTCTTCTGTGTAAAGCCACTCAGCTGCACCTCGTGAGACATCACACTAAGCGTTGCTAAATCCCTCCAATAACCCACACCCTGTCATGCCTTATTGCTTAAACAAAAACTGACAAGAATGTAATACAATGCTGGAAACTGTATCAGTATATTTTATTTCATTGTATTTCTTAATACTATAGTTACAGGTGAACAGTACATATGATCCTCACCTCATGGAGGCTGGCTGGCAGCACTGGTTAGCTGACAACATGTAACTACTAACTGTTCCAAGTAGTATATAACTGAAACAATTCAGCTGAAATAATTATATCCATTGCCTTCTTTTTTTATGTGACTATCCACTGGGATTCCAATAACTGTATTTTTTTTGGGGGGGGGCATTGACTGCCTGATGCCATGTAACTGTTAATTATCCTGCTTACTGTGCCAGTGCAATCATGGAGCTGTACCATTTATACCCATACCTATTTTTTGGGGTAAGTCTCCACTGAGCATGCAGTTCCTGCTCTGGGCAAGCAAGGTATTGTCTAGCTGGTACCATACAACTCCTAACTCAGCAAGCTATGTGTACCTGCAACCATACAGGAACACCACTTATATCTATTTACTACCTTTAACAGCAACCTCCCACTCATGATGCACTACCTGTCCTAGCTGTGGAGCAGGGTGGGTGTTACATCCAGTAGGTCACAAGATACAACTCTTAACTGTCCCAACTTGTAAGTTACTACAATCACACAGCTGAATTGTTCATATCCATAGCCTTTCATTTCCAGTGAGTCAGCACTTAACATGCAGAACCTGCTCTAATGCTGGGAGGGGGGTGCTTCCCCCCCAATGATGTGCAATCAAGAACTATACACTCAACATATGGTTCCTGCTATATGCATGTCTAGGTGTAGGATGTTGGGAATTCACTAGCTGCATGTATATGTAGCTGTAGGGTATGGGCCATTCTCTGGCTGGCACCATACAAGTTCACACTTTCCCTAACTTATGTGCCCTACAACCACAAAACAGTACCATTAATAGCTATAGCACTTCTTTTACTGTGACTGTCCACTATGGATAAACTATGTGCACAGA
This sequence comes from Neoceratodus forsteri, assembly GCA_016271365.2. NCBI lineage: Eukaryota > Metazoa > Chordata > Ceratodontiformes > Ceratodontidae > Neoceratodus > Neoceratodus forsteri. Next base: position 1,160,002,936 of record CM057458.1, read on the forward strand.
GAGGAGAGGGGTGAGAAGAAGGCAAGGAATTGCCTACTTGTGAGGAGGTGGGCATTGCCTAGCTGATGTAATGTAACAATCAACTGCTCTAACTTGTGTGTAATATCATCATTAAACTATTACATCAATATCCACACCCTTTAATTTACTGATGGTCTGCACTCACAACACAGTACATCATCTATGGCCAGGGGAGACATCACCTGCCTGACACCACCCAACTCCTAACTACATAAGTATTATCCTACCTCAAGCAAACATGTATACCATTAATGATTACACCATTTCTTTTCTCTGGGTATCCATTAAAGATACAGTTCCCACTGCCTGTCTGTCTGTGATGCAGGGGGGTAAGGCATTCAGTGCTTAACACCCAAAAACTTACAGCTTCCCAAATTCATATGTCCCTACAACCACAAAGCTGCACCATTCATGACTATGTATCTTGTTTTCTCCTCACTCTACACTCAAGAATCATTACATCCTGTCATGCCTCTCAACCTTTTGTCCCCCTAAGATGTGGCACATTGCCAGCAAACTGTATGACAGTTTGGGAAAATGTGGAACTCTAAATCAAATCTTTACCTATGAAGCTCAACACTGTAAAAATGGTGTTTCTATGTTCAGAAAGTCTATAATAGATTGAATAATATTTTTTTGCATCATTAACTATGCTTTATTGCTTCTAAATCTTGACTTTGAATGTGAAACAACTCCTCAAAATGTGGAACCGGGAGGTTTTATGAAGTAAAATGAGGAACACTCCTCATAATGTGGAACAGTTCAGAGGTATGTATTCTGTGCAGCAGGGCAGGGTACAGAGAAGACAGGATACACAACCTGGTCTGTGTAACAAGGAGGAGGACATCCCCTGCCTGATGCCATGCAACAACTTACTGTTCCAACTTGTGTGCTACATTGTAATGAAGCTGTAACGTGAATAACACTAACCTTTTCCACAAAAGTTGAATTCCAAAACAGAGTTACAACAGACACACAGAAGCATTTTTAGCATTCTCACATGGTAAAATTTTTATTTTTTCTCTTCACAGATCAGTCTCATAAAAAGCAGCACACTGTGCACTGTCGCTGTGTTCGGAGGCTCGAGCACAAGGTTGACTGCCTAACAAAAGAAATAAAGGAGATGAGAAAAGAGCACCTACCTGTAAATGAGATGACAACAATGTGGCAACAACAGCAAAAAATATTAGAACTAGTAGCTGCTCAACAAGCAACAGTCAGCCTTGTGCTTAAGTCTGTGGGCACAGCGGCAGGTGCCAGTGCAGACAGCAACATTGCTTCACCTGTGGCCGCAACCAGTCTCCCTGGCCACTGATGGACAGCCTCCACAGCCTGCACCTCCACATCTGTCCAGCTTCCTGCCTGGGCTGCCTGGACCACCCAACTGCACACCTCCCTTTTTCATAGCATTTATTTTCTTATTTTCATTTTCTTATTATTTCCAAAGTGTTTATTTTTTGTAAAATAAAAAATGATATTTTAACAAATGATAATTACTTTATAATTTATATAAATGTACTTTTTCATTGCTGAAGAGAATGCATTTGTATTATTTCTATGTATTTGAATATATATATTTTCTAACAAATAAATATATGTTTTATAACAAAACTGAGGTTCTCTTGTGCAACTTTAAAAGCTTTACATTTATCACACTTATTAGAATGCTGACTACTGAGGCTCAGTGCCCATACTACAGTACCAAATCTGTATTGGCAGTACGGTAGAGTGACATTGCATGTCTGACGTCATGCAACTACTAACTGTCATAGCTTATGTATTCCTACAAACACAGATCAATACTGTGAATCCCCATATCCTTTATTAACTGTGGAAATGCACTCCCTAGCTAATGGGATATAAATCCAAACTTTTCTACCTAGGTTGTCACTACAGCCACAAACATGCACCATAATTGTCTATATCCCTTCTTTACCTCTAACTCTCCACTAAGGATACAATACATCCCAGGAGGGTTGCAGGTGTGGCAAGAGGGGTGTGGGAGGTGAGACATTACCTAAATGGCAGGAGAGGGGAGCATTGCCTAGCTAATACCATGCAACAAATAACTGTTTAGAGTTCTGAGTTATTCAGTCATGAACCTGTAACATGAATATCCATAACCTTACTTACCCTGAGAGTCTCCACTTACAATAGACTAACCCATGTACAGTGACAGATAGGATGGTGGAGAGGGGGTTGGGGTTTCAAGGGACATTGTCTGGCCACTGCCATGCAACTGCTAACTGTACTTAGCTTGTCTGGCCCTACAACCACAAACATGCACAATTAATCTAAATGGGACTTGTTTACTTGTAACTCTCTACCCAATATGCAGCACATGTCTGTGCCAGACAGGATGGGTGGGACAAGGGGCATTTCCCAGCTGGAGGATTAGCAGGAGCCATTGGCTATGTGATACCATAGGTCAGGACGAGGGGCATTTCCTAGCTGGAGGGGTGGTGGGGACCATTGCCTAAGTAATACCATACAACAACTAAGTATTAAAAGTTCACTGTTATTAAATCATCAAGCTGTCAAAAGAATAAGCATAACCTTTGTTTCCCCAAGACTCTCCACTCACAACAGAATACCTGATGTCCAGTGACAGATAGAGTGGCAGGGGGGTGAGGAGACATTGCCTGACAATGCACACCACAATGCCAGTTCAGGGGCAGCTGTGGGGGTGCAAGACAGGTTTTAAACCCTAACAGCAAATTTCCTCACTTTTTTTTTCACTGTGGTGCATCCTTAACTGATCCATTAAACAGAGATTTTTGCCTCTAAGTTACCTTGTATGTGACAATGAGAAGTACAAATACTGAATGTAATGTGGTAGTGCAAGGGTATGTGTAAGAGTAAGTGGACTACACACTCTATTTTTCCCCAAAAGCTCTATTCAGAAAGACAGTGGAAACAAAGAATGTATGTAGAATAATGGGTCTGAGAACAGAAAACGAGCAGTCATAATACTAAAATGCAAATATCTCAGGAACCGTACAATGCAGGGAAAAAATGTAAATTTGACATAATTCATGAGTTTCCTGGCTAGTGTTTTTTGCTAAACATGTAGTGCTACACATTGTCACAACAAAAACTGTGTATCTCATACCGTTTTCGAGATACAAGCCCTGAAAGATGCGGCGGGCACCACTATGTTAGTCTATGGGAAAAAATGTCAACTTCGGAGTATTGTAACTTTGTATCCATACAATATTTTGACACCAAAACACCAAACAGCACATCTGTGAGATGTTGGCTGCCTTGCCTCTAAAATTCATCCCAAAAGACCAAACAATTCTTTTGCAGTCAGGTGGCAAAGAATTCCTGTCCGTTTGACATAGCCTTGAAAAGTAGTGTCGCAATTTGCAAAAGCTTTCACAAAAATTTGCGAAACTGTCGAACGTGTGACACTGCTTTGCAACACTACTTTTCCCAGAAATTTGAAAAACATATTTCTGGGATGTTTAACCCCAAAATAAAGACATGACTAGCATCCTCAGGGTCCGACTAGGTGAACACAGAAAGAATTGTGTTCCTAGAGGGTCACAATTTTAAATGCCAAGCATTTTTCTGATCAGTAACTGAAAATAAAATGGCAGATGTGCGATACTACTAGGGCCACTTGCGACACTAAAAAGTGCATTTGCGAAAGTGTCGAACTTCTTGTTAACTTTTCCCATTGACTTATTATGTGAACTTGTTTTTTGAATAATTTTTGAACCGTTAAATATTTTTTCACAAAATCTTGAAAAGGCACATTGGTGACCATGGCTGCATGTTGCCTGAAGTTTTTGGACTGACCACACAAACCGTGTGACCTGTAGGCATGAGCAAAGAATGCGCAAAAAACTGTAATTGCGTATTCGGATGTTGCTTAATAATTCTGCAGCCATATATCTGACCAGTACAAAAGTTGGCAGATCCCACAGTCTACCAGGCCAAACTACACACACCAAATTTCAGGCAAATACGTTGAATGGTGGCAATGTTATTAAGGTGCAAAGTTTGACCCTTTAACCTTAAAAGTGCTACTCAACCCTAACTATGCTAGCACTACCATGCTACCATAATCTGTGTATGTATATATATATATATATATTTATTTATTCAATGTTAGGGTTGAAAACCCCCCTTGCATCCACCCCCACTCTGCCCCCAGCCGGCATTGTGGTGTGCGTTGGGATCGTGGTCCTAAATCTCACCCCATCACATGTGTAAAGAAGCTGAGATGGTTAGCAATAGGAGAATGGGGTGAGAGTTAGAACAATGACCCCAACGCACACCCCAATGCTGGTTGGGAGGGCAGGGTGGGGTGGCAAGGGTTTTCAACCCTAACATTGAATCTCCTCACTTTTGTCACTGTGGAACAACCCTAATTGATGCATTAAACAGAGATTTTTTACTCTAATTTCCCTTCTTTTTGAGAATCTGCAGTAGAAATAGGGCCCCGTACTCCCACCACATGATGTTTTATGACATAATAATGGTAAGTGCAAGGGAAATGCAACCACTAACGGTTGAGCACATGGTGACAGAAACATAAATGGTAAAGCAAACTTTAATTGAAACACAAGCACAAAGCGATACCAAAGTGAACAGTGATGCAAAAGGAGATGCAACCACATAAGGAAACGCAAACTGTGATGCGCATGGTACAGCAATTGGAAACGCAAATGGAAACATTAAAAGCATAAATAATGCCAAAGGAAAAAGAAATGAAAACGCAAACGCAAGTGCACATGGAAACACAAATCGTAATACACAAGGTCACAGTACTGTAATTGTAAATGCAAATGGTAAAGTTAACATGAACAATAATGCCAAAGGAAACAGAAACAGAACCACGAATGGAAGCGAATATGGAAACGCAAACTGTAACACGCACAGTCACATTACCACAGTTGTAAATGAAAATGGCATTGGTAACAGCAACAGCAACAATAACACCAAAGGAAACAGAAATGCAAAACCTAATGCAAGCACATACAGAAATGCAAACTATAAAGCGCACAGACACAGTAATGCAATTGGAAACACAAATGGTAACAGTAACAGCAACGAAGACGCAAACCAAAAGAGAAATGCAAATGCAAACAAAAGGGGTGCTGGAATTGCAAACAGAAACAGTAGTGGAAATGCAAATGGTAACAGTAATGCAACCGCAAGTGCAAATGAGAACACAAAGGGTAACGCACACGGAGGCGTACACATGAATGGTAATGCAAACTAGTATGGAAACGCAAGTGGAAACACTAACTGTTACAGTAAAGGAAGTGCACACCCTGTTTTTGCTGAACAGCTGCATAGAGAAACACAGTGCGTAGAAAGAATGTATGCATAATAATAATAATGGGCCTCAGAGCAGTTGGAACACTAAATTGCTGATATCTCAGGAGCCGCATGATGTAGAGAAAAAAATGTATATTTCACATGGGTCATGCGTTTCTGGGGTAGGTTTTCACTGAATGCATAGGGGCTATGCACTGTCATTTAAAAAATTGCATATCTTGAACCATTTTCGAGATACGAGCCCCAAAAGGCACGGCGTACGCCACCATGATAGTCTGTGGAAAAAAACGTCAACTTCGGAGTACCGTAACTTGGTATCCATGCAATATTTTCTCACCAAACCACCAAAAGGCACATCTGTGAGATGTTGTGTGCCTTTCCTCCACATCTGACCCCCCAAAAAACCAAACCCTTTTTTTGCAGCAGGGTGGCAAAGAACTCCTGTCATTTTGGCCATAGTCTAGAAAAGTAGTGTCGCAATTTGCAATGCCTTTTGCAAAAATTTGAGAAAGTGTCAAATGTGCGACACTAATTTGTGACACTACTGTTTCCAGAAATTTGAAAAACATATCTCTGGGTTGTTTAACCACAAAATAAAGACATGGCTAGCATCCTCAGGGTCTGACTAGGTGAACATAGAAAGAATTGTGTCCCTAGAGGGTCCCAATTTTAAATGCCAATCATTTTTCTGATCAGTAACTGAAAACAAAATGTAGGATTTGAGACACTACTAGGGCCATTTGTGACACTAAAAAGTGCATTTGTGACACTTTCAAACTTTTTGTTAACATTCCCCTTTGACTTAAAATGGGACATTGTTTTTTGAATAACTTTTGAACCATTTAATATTTTTTCATGAACTCTTCAAAAGGCACATTGGGGACCATGGCTGCATGTTCCCTGAAGTTTTTGGACCAGTCGCACAAACCGTTTGACCTGTAGGTGTGAGCAAATAATTTGCAAAAAAAATGTAATTGCACATTCAGATGTTGCTTAATAACTCCACAGCCATATTTCAGACTGGTACAAAAGCTGGCAGATTCCAAGAGCTCTTATACCCAACTGAGCATTCCAAATTTCAGGCCAATCTGTTGAACGGTGGCAAAGTTATTAAGGTGCAAAATTTCACCCTTTAACCTAAAAGGGCTACTCAACTCTAATATGGTAGCACTATAGTACTACCATTATATATATATATATATATATATATACTTATAAAATTATTAGATGAAAGAAGAATGCATTGCAACAAAAATGAGAAATTGCTGTTAGGTTCAAAACCCCTTGACCTCCCCTGCCCAACCCCCGCCTGGCATTGGGGTCTGCATTGGGATCATCAACCCTAACTCTCACCCCATGACATGTGTAAAGCAGCAGAAGTATAGGAGAATGGGTGAGAGTTAGATCCATGATCCCAATGCACACCCCAATGCCGGTTGGGGTGTGGGGGGTCCAAGGGGTTGAACCCTAACAGCAAATTTCCCACTTTTGTCGCTGTGGAACAACCCTAACTAATGCATTAAATGGAGTTTTTGCCCTAATTTCCCTTTTTGAGAATGATAACGAGAAATAGTGAATGTAATGCAGTGGCGGGAGAGCGGGGCCCTCTGGGCCCCGTGCTCCCGCCACATAATGTATTGTGGCATACTAACAGGGACAGCAACGTAAACAGAAATGCTAACAGTGGCGCACATGGTAACACAAGCGCGAATGAGAGCAGAAAGGGTAACGCACATGGTGGCACAGACGGGAACGTTCTGCCACGTGATGTGTTGTCACATAGTAACATGGTGCCTGCAAACAGAAATGTCAATGGGCATGGTGATGTAAATTGAAACAGAAAGATAAACAGTACTGTAGACAGAAATGGCAAAAAATAACAGAAACACAAGCGCAAATGAAAACGCAAAGGATAACGCACATGGTGGCGCAGACGTCAATGGTAAGCTAAACGGGTACGGAACCGCAAGCGGAAAGGGCAACAGTAACAGAAATGTAAGCGCACAGGCTGGTTTTCCCCAAAACCTGCATAGAGAAAGACAGTGAGTACAAATAATGTATGCATAATAATGAGTATTGGGGCAGAAAATGAGAACTTGGAATACTAAATACATTATATCTCAGGAACCAAACGACGTAGAAAAAAAATTTAAAAATCATATTATTTATAACTGTCCTGGATAATTTGATACTTAGCCCCTCATAAGGGGCTAACAATATTTCCAATGAAAAGTCTGTATCTCCCACCATTTATGAGATACGGACCCTGAAAGGCGTGGCGAACGCTGTAATGTTATCCTATGGGAAAAAAAGAAAAGTTCAGAGCGCCTTAACTTTCCCTCCCTGTAATGTTATTTCACCAAACCACTGAAAGGCACATCTATGGGCTGTTGGCTGTCTTCCCTCCAAATTTCAGGAAAAAAGACCAAACCGTTATTTTGCAGCAGGGATCCAAAGGATTTCTGTAATGCGTCGGGTGCCGTAATGTTATCCTATGGGAAAAAATGTCAGCTTTGGAGTGCCGTAACTTTGCCGTCGTGTAATATTTGTTAACCAAACCACTGAAAGGCACATCCGTGGGCTGTTGGCTGTCTTCCCTCCAAATTGCAGGAAAAAAGACCAAACTGTTATTTTGCAGCAGGGATCCAAAGGATTTCTGTAATGCGTCGGGTGCTGTAATGTTATCCTATGGGAAAAAATGTCAAATTTGGAGTGCTGTAACTTTGCCGCCATGTAATATTTTTTCAATACAATACTGAAAGGCACATCTGTGAGATGCAGGCTCCGTTCCCTCCAAATTTCAGCCCAAAACTCCCAACGGTTCTTTTGCAGCGCAGTGCCAAAGAATCGCTGTTACTTTCCCACAAATGGAAAACTACTGTCGCAATTTGCGAAAGCTTTCACAAAAAAGTTCGACACTTTCGTGAGCACGAAAGGAATTTGCGAAAGTACTTTTTCCAGAAATTTGAAAAACATATTTCTGTGGTCTTTACCACAAAATAAAGACATGGCAAGCATCCTCAGGGTCCGACTAGGTGAATACAAAAAGATTTAGGTTGCTAAAGGGTCCCAAATTTAAATGCCAACCATTTTTCTGATCACCAACTGAAAACAAAATAGCCAATTTGCGAAAGTAACAGGCCCATTTGCGAAAGTAAAAATGCATTTGCGAAAGTGTTGAACTCTTTGTTAACTTTTCCCTTTGACTTATAATGGGAAACTGTTTTTTGAATAACTTTTGAACTGTTTAATATTTTTTTACAAAATCTTCAAAAGGCACATTGGGGACCACGGCCACATGTTCCCTGAAGAGTTTGGGCTGGTCGCGCAAACCGTGCGACCTGTAGGCGCAACCGTAGAATTCCAGAAAAAGCGTAAACGCATGCACAGATCATGCTTAATAACTCCGCAGCCGTATATCCGACCAATATGAAACTTGGCAGATCCCAAGGCTTATGGTTCTTGATCATGTCAGCCAAATTTCAGCCAAATCTGTGAAAGAGTTGCAAAGTTATTAAGGTGCAAAGTTTTGGGGTTTAACATAGAAAATGGCTACTCAACCCTAACTATAGTGGCACTACTGTGCCACTGTAATATATATATATATATTTATATTCATGGCAAAAAACTCCGTTTAATGCATCAGTTAGGGTTGTTCCACAGCGACAAAAGTGAGGAGGTTCGCTGTTAGGTTGAAAACCCTAACTCAATCTGTAGCCCCCACAGCACCACACACACACAGACACACACACACATCAAGTATGGGGAGGACCAAGTCAACACAACCAATGACAGACATCCAGCAGCAGGTGACAGAAATAACAAACAATTGTCTAAATGTACTACGAGACATCCCCACCCACCTGACCAGGTACTGCATGCTCAGTGGAGATCAACAGTAAAACTGAGGCCATGTACACCAAACGTACACGTCCCTGATTGCAGCTGCACACAACGTACCACACTTAGTAGTTGCATGGCCTTACCTACCGATGCCCCACACCACACCACAACTGGCACTGTGCCGCTATTCAATATAAATGCTGAAGGTGCATGATGACAGTTGTAGAAAGGTTTTAACACTACTGAGTATACATTAATTAAGAGAAACACATAAATTAACTACAAGACACTAGCATGCTCAAGATAAAAGTAGTGATACATTTAGTAGGCGATTTACATAGTAGTACATTTACTGCAATGGTTTACTCAACATAGAGAGGCTGATGTAAACGTATGGAAAGATTGCCTGTTCAATGCTGTGAAATTGGTACTGCCAGTATCACATGCATTCTTACTGATGAAGGTGTACTGCTGATGTACATACATAGACCTTCAGTGTGTTTCAATATTAAAGATGCAAGTATTCTTTGTAAGAAAGATTGTAATTGTATGGATCAGGCCAAGTAACTTCTAAATATCATAGCACTACTGAGCCAACAATGATGTACCTGTATCGGACATGTATATAGGATAGATTTTCCTGTAAGCACTTATTGAGTATGTTGTACCTGATAAAGACAATCTCATTGCATCTGTGATGACTAACTTATTCAAATAGTAATACGTTTGCTATTGTTGCAATGAGTGATCTATGCCACTTATGCACACAGTGTGATTTTTTTAACAGTTGTTTCATACTCAGGCTGTATGCCTACTGTTTGGGTTTGCCACACTTCTGTCACTGATGCTATCAAAGTGATAACTATGTTAATTCTGCTACAACAGGAATCAAGTAGGTATGGTGTAGATATAAACAGAATGTCTTTTGTATTGATTTAACTCACAATGGGGTAAGTGTACTAGGACAGCAGGGGTTATCCTCTATCACTGAGTCTGTCAGTTACAATCACACTAGGGTTTCGATGATCTGATGATCAAGTTACACTGTTCATCTTCATAAGTTCATATTCACAGCCATTCTCCAGTAACTAGATAGTGTATGGTGTAACTGGTGGGACACTGTGTTGCAAAGCTGCCAGAGTGCCAAGCAGAGGGAGAGTATTTACTCATAAAGACAATTACAATAAGGTATAACCAATAGTTATGTTAAATGGTCTGTTAATCACCCTGTAGGGGTTTAATGTTCAATGAGGCATATCCGAGTGCCACATGTCGCTAAACAGTGATAAACTGACCATTAACATAATACCTGGGAGTGGCTTATTCTATCATAATAAAACTGTTTTTTAAACAACATTAAACCATGTTCATCATATGGTTAGGCTCTCTACATGTATGTTAATAAAAACTAAACATAAGGCTGTTACAATGTTTACAGTCAATTAGAAAGCTGCATTTCTCAAACCTCGTTATAATCAGAGATATACCTGTACAACTCCTTGGTTTTGCTTAACTCTATTGTTTAGGTGGGCCACCACAAGTGGTGTGGTGTGGAAGGGCATCGGTAGGTAAGGTCATGCAACTACTAAGTGTGGTACGTTGTGTGCAGCTGCAATCAGGGATGTGTACATTTGGTGTACATGGCCTCAGTTTTGCTGTTGATCTCCACTGAGCATGCAGTACCTGGTCAGGTGGGTGGGGGATGTCTCGTAGTACATTTAGACAATTGTTTGTTATTTCTGTCACCTGCTGCTGGATGTCTGTCATTGGTTGTGTTGACTTGGTCCTCCCCCATACTTGAATGTGTGTGTGTGTGTGTCTGTGTGTGTGTGGTGTTGGGGGATTCGGAGTTAGGGTTTTCAACCCTAACAGCGAATTTCCTCACTTTTGTCGCTGTGGAACAACCCTAACTGATGCATTAAACGGAGTTTTTTGCCATGAATATCCTGTCTTTTTCAGAAGTATCACTCAGCATACTGCATGATTTATAGTCCTAAGAATAGTGCACATACATATAAAACAATGTTCCAGTATCAGAAATATTTCAACTGTTGTGGTTGCATTTACTGTCATTGTCTTGATTACTTTATTAATTGTCATTTGTCATTCTCGCCCATGTAGTAGTTTTAATGTTAAAGTGTCTTAATCATTTTGTTTGTGAGCACATATGTTAATTTGAAAATGTGCATAACTAAGAGACAGTATGACATGACATGGACACTATTAGTTCATGTACTGAACAAATGGATATGCTACTATAGTAACTTGAGATTTCATAGAGTGCTTCCACTACCAACTGAGGTGGTACCATCAATCATGTGAACAGCGGTGGAAGAGGTTTGTTGTACTGAATACATATACTGGACCACCAGGGCTATGTTCAGAGGGGGTTTACTGCTTACATCCCACGAACGGGAGTTTTGGTCCACTAGACCACCAGGGCTATTTTCGGGGGTCAGCTTTACTGTTTACATCCCGTGAACGGGAGTTTCAGTCCGCTACACCACCAGGGCTATGTTCGGCAGGAGGGGGGTTGTATTTCACACTGATACACCCTGCAATCAGCTTTTCAGTACACTGAACCACCAGGGATGTATTCGGGGGAGGGTTGTTTTTAAACTAAAGCAGCCCGTGGTCAGGCTTGTGGGGGAGGAACAGTTCTGCTGTTGCCCACAATAGAGCCAGTGGTGGGTGGTGTTGGGGATTGTCACCTTATGACCACGATCAGGCTGCACGAGGGACATGGAGTGGTTAGCCAGCCAGCGCTGTCAGCTGCTATGTTGTGCCATGCAATGCAGCAGGTTACCTGTGGGTGATCGCTGACTTGAGCATTTTTTTGGCCTCAAAGTTGTGCAGACGCAGGTTGCGGGTTGTGCTTCACAATCTGCACAGCCTTGCTGGAATATCAGGCTGTGCAGTTAATGCATGGTTGTTCCCTGCAGTTCATCATGTATTCATTTGCATTGCACTGTTACTCAGCATGTTTTCTGTGGTGGAACTGCCTCCTGCTGAATATCGCAGAATGGAGCAAGTCTTGACTTGTGCAGGCACTACCCTATTACACATGTCGCAACCCTTTGAATATCTGGCCCATAAAGTATAATACTAATAGAAGGAAGGCATTTGTCACACAGAGACTGGTGGCCCTTGGAATGAGCTCCCTTGTCACTTATTTGTCCTAAATCAAAGATGCTTTTAAAACTCAGCTGTATAGAAATTTTTATGAAGGAAGCTAACATGACTACATAAGAGATACTGGCTGGGAACAGCTATGGCCTATTCTTTACTGTCTGGCCTCCTCCACTCCCTTGAACATTTGTATGAACCTTTCTATTAACTATCTTTATATTAGGGATTACAATACTACCACATTTACCCAATGTTAAGATGATATGGTTATGACAATTGCCCAAAAAAAATGTTGGGCCTTGAATGTCACACTTTATCTCTTGAATAGCAATAACACACCAAACACAAGAGAGTATAGTTTAACTTTTTTTACTATAAAAATAGTTTCAATATAAAAAATAACAAACAAAAATATTTTTTTTATAAATACAAAAATAGATTTTTACAAAATAATATATACATACAACGAAAAAAACATATAAGGTGTGTATTGCATCATACACAAAATAAAAATTAAATAAAAAAATTGTTTTCGTTATATTAATAAAACATATAAAAATATATTTTAATGTTCTTTTTAGTTCAGTCAAAGACTTCGAGAGGTGTATGCACTGCTTGAGGCAATCCAGGCTGGAAGCTGGATTCAATGTGGAGGCACAAAAGAAGTGGAAACTGTTGCGCCTCGAGATGATACCGGACCGCTATGAAGGGTGGCCAGTTTCACCCAGGAAAGCTTCAGGAACAGATGGTAGCCGGTGGAGGAAGCACTGCTACTTGCAACAGCACCATCAATTATTGCCACGACTGCCTGGGCATGAGGTTCACAGTCTGCTGTTGTAGATCCAAGAGAGACTGGATTTTGTCCAGCCTCTCAAGGATCACAGCATTCTCCTTCCCGGCAGACTGAGAACCTCACGCAGTGGAGCCGCCTGTAGCAGCAGCAATGGTTTGTGCACCTTTGCAGTCGCCGGGCCTCTACAAAGATAAAAAAAAGTTATGATGAATATATAACACAAATTCAACAATTACAACTGTAAAATATTTCACTTCAAATATTTCTTATCTAATGCAATATCAGAAATGCATTCATTTAAAAGTTATGATAATAGTTTTAAGTATGATGCTAAACTATTTAGTATCTAATTTGTCTCTCTGTCATACTTGACTATCTATATTATCTAATAAGCTCACAACATAAAAAATGTATAGTTAGCTGTGGTTAGAATGCTACTCTTAGATTTTCTTTCACTACTCAGAAATATTCTGTATGTGCATACGCTTTGCATTATTTACACTATTATACCATAGAGTTGAAATACATCCTCATCAAGTGTGAGAATGTTTACTTCACCATGTCTGCCTATAATGTGTAGTCATGTATTCAGTGAAATTAAAGTACCTTGACAGTAGCAGTATAATAAAATACTTTTCATGCGTACACTATCATGATAAGTTTAATGATACTTTTAAACCAAACAGCTTTTTACCCGTGTTTCAAGATCTCAACACACATCAGTACTTTAAATAATTAAGTCACTAATATAAGATGCGATGCAAAACCATGCCAGATATCGAGCCGAGCTGAGCAGAGTTGTGCAGGCGCAACCCCAAAGCTGCGCCTGCACAACTTTGAGAAAAAAGGATCAAGTTGAGGGCCACCCACAAGTGAGCTGCTGCATTGCAGGATGCAACACAGCAGCTGCCACCTGTGGCTGCCCCTCAACACTCTGTCTCATACGCCTGAACTGTTTGTTCCCAAAATGTATTACATTGCTTCAAAATGTTGAAAGAATAGGAAAAGCTGTGGAACACTTAATCTAATTTTTAAATTAGAAGCCCACAACACTGTTAAAATGTTTGCATTTAAGTTCATAAAGTCTGCAATTTATCAAATTGATATATTTAGCATCATTTACTATAGAATTTTGCAAAAGAATGTTTACACTGAATGTGTTATAAGTCCTCACAATGTGAAACAGGAAGCTTTAGTGAATTAAATGAGTAATATTCCTCAGAATGTGGTATACTTGAGAGATATGTACTCTACACCCCCTCATCAAGGCAATCACAGGCAGCACATCTGCCCCCAACACTCATGCGTCTTTTGTTGGGGTGGTTGCTAACTCATCCCACAATTGGGATTTTCAGGATATGATCGGGAGGTGGGGGGTTCAATATCACTGCCTGCAATTGGGCTTATCAGTCCACTGGTATCACCAGGATATATTCAGGAGGTAGGGAGGTGTCATTACTTAATAGCGCAATTGTGCTTATTGGTCCACTGGCCTCCACGCCTGTGTTGAACGGGAGCATATTGCTGCCCCAACTGGGCTACTGGGGGTATTAACAGTATGCCTGCAGTCGGGCCAGTGGGGGCGGATTATGCTCTTTTGCCTGCAATTAGCCTGCACGGGGCATCCTTCCCCAATGGCTGCTACCTGGTAAGGACCCAAGTGCAAGTCCTCGGGATCACCACACCTGCATGCTAATGGGATGCAAATAGGGCCATAATCAGATGAGAATGTCCCCACCCGCGCCTTGCCTGAATTACAACCACATTTGCATATTACCTTTTAGAATATTGGGATTTTGCACCACAAGTAGAATGCTGCAGTTTCAAACTTGCTGCTGTAAGTTACATTGGCGCTATGCATACAGTGGATGTTTAGGAGTTGATATTCAAGTACTTCCTCAATACCATGCAACTCCCTTTGAATATCACCCTGGTCACACCCCCTGCTCAACTATTTTGACACCAGAAGGGCTTGCGTCTATGATAGTATATAATGTTCATCTAAAACAAATGTTTTTAAAGTAGACATATTACTACCTTTACTCACATACAGTCTCACAGTCATCTCCTTACACTGTCCCTAAAAGTAATTTGTAACAATAACCACACCATCATAGTGACGTTTTAAAACACTTGTTTTAAAGAATAGTTGCTCATTGAAACTATGACACTGTTCGTTGCTAACCCATGCATTATTGAACTATTTAGCAATGTGATCTATGTACCTAATATGTTAGTACAGTTTCACTACCAGCAACTTCTTTTCATAACACCTAACCCAGAAACACGCATCGTATAATGTAGTGGAATTTGCACCACTGCAACCTGTCATAGTACTGTGATTTAATTAAGCAATAATGCTCTATAGTGTAGGTAGTATTGGGAATACTTGACCAGCTAGGGTGTAATGAGGCCTGACGCCGCAGGCAGATGGCCTTGAGTACCTCCTGGCCGGTTCTGGTGTTGCTCACTACCTCCCACCCTGGAGGGCATTATTGCGCTTAGAAGATGGGCCATGGTACTATTTTTTATTAAAGAAAAATATTTTTATGTTTTAATGTGAAACTGTTTTATTTTATTTATTTTGTAATAAAATAGTTCCTCCGCTTAGTGTCCTAGTCGCAGTCCTAGTAGTTGTGGGTTTGGAGGCTGTTGTCATGTTAACATAACCACCTTCCACTTTGTACACAGGACTACAGAGAGTTCGATCAAGATATGTTTAATAAATTTGTCTGTTCTTGTCCACTCACTTTAGCACTAAGCAATGGCCCCTCTCGCATTCAGCTCCAACCCTGCTGACGCTGAGCTTAATACAAATTCCAGTCCGATGCATCCGGACCGCTGTTTTCCTTCTACCAGTAGAGGCATGTCATTTCCGAGCTGCACCACGCTACCGTTCCATGATGCTACAGCTTCCCAGTCAGGCCAAACTAATCCCACAAAAGTAGAGTGAAGCTTCTGAGGAGGAAATAATAGAGCGGGAGGGCAGAGGTATAGAGAAGGGAGTGAGGAGCAGTGAATCGTTGGCTAGTGCTGTCTCATTTAGGAACAGAATCAGTGCTGAGAGGGCGCCGTCAGAATAGCGTTGGCTGCTGTGGTTGCCGATCCTAAAAATGCAGGAGCACAGTCTTGGCAGGTGGATAAGTGACATCGGGGGAGGTAGCCTTAATTTAAAGTCAGTGCTAGTGGAGTTAGGGCTACAATAAAACTGTAATATGGAAAAGGTGTTGAAGTACGCTGAGCGCGCGACATCCTAGTGCTGTTTTAAATACAGACATCTTTAAAAGAAATCGAAATCAATACACTTCTGCACCGAATGAATTTGCCTGACAAAAGTTGTTGAGAAACAGTGACAGTGTGTGTATGTGTGTGGTGGGGGGCAGTGTCTTTTTGAGACAGCTTGTCATTAATGGGCCAATATCTCTCGCTAAGTGACAGAAAAAAAATGGCAGTGATTTCAAATTTATTTAGATATTTTTAGCCAATGAGCAATCTGATGGGCAGAGGGATACTTGAGGTGAGAGGGTATTGGGCTGGTACTTTTTATTTGTTTATGTCTGTGAGTACTCAGTTTGGAAATTCTCATAAGTGAGATTGAACGTCTTCAATGTGTCACACTCAGTCCCAGGGTCTAAATAGGAATAGAGAGAAAAGTAGTAATGTTCTGTTTCTGATGTGCCTAGATGCAGTTTGCAGTGATCTATAAGCATGGCTTGTGTCTCTTCATGAGACAGCCATCAGTCCATTGACCTTGTAAATTGGTGTTGAGTCAGGTGCTGCACCTGTCTTGTAGTCATACCATTTATTATTCAAAGAGACACATATCATTCATGTCGTTGTTCTATGGGTGTATGTGTCACTGGTTGTTCTTCAAGGTATGTTTTGAAGAAGTGCTGACAGTGAGCGCCTCACCTCAAAAAGGAGGAATCAGTACACGCTTGTTTCTCTTAGAAGCTTACACTGAGAAAATGTATAGCATCACTCTGCATAGATGTACCATTAACCGTCACTGTTTTAAGCTCCACATTCTCTGTGTGAAAGAGCTCAAACCCAATACAGCTGAGATGTCAGGTTTTTTATTGAAGTGGCAATATCTTCCTGCATCTGGCAAGTAGTCTGTTATGTTTGGTTATGTATGAAGGACGTACCAATGAGGCTGTGAGTTATCAAATAAACTGAATATCTATGTTAGCTTGCCACATTAGAGTAGTGTTGTTGTAGTCATTGATGTACACCTCTTTTCATCTGTGTAACTGATACCCTCTTGGTTGATTTTGCTTCATGGTGTCACATTGCTGAAAGGTCATTATGGCACCATTCTGACAAACTCTTCAGGAAATCCAAAGTGACATCATGTGTACCAATTAGATTGTTCTTCACTACTCACTGCAATATTTTATGCGAATATGTCGCTGGAACTTTGTACTAACTTCCATAGTGTAGACTGTGTTTGTCTGAATGTGACAAGTGATATATTTTTGATGAATGATAGCACTTGCTGTTTCATGTTCACCAATGCGGAGCATCCTTGATCCACAATAACATATGGATATGAGGGCACTTCGTTTGATATCTGTCTCCAAAAGTAATGTCCCACAATACCTAGAGGAGGATTGTCTTGATAATATGAAAGTCAGAATATCATGGAACTTAGAAAATGTGTTCGTGACAGATTCAGGATCAAGTGAACACATTCGATGTCATTGATGAGTTTCTACATCAGAGTTTGTCTACCAACAGTTCAATGAGTTCATCCCAGGTGTATTCAGCAACTATGTGATAAAACCATGTGGTTGCACCATACCTCGCAGCATTGTCATCACTCAGAGTGTCTGTATACCAATATTTTTGTTGATGGAGACTTGAAAGTTTTGAAGACAGATTCTGCATATTTTCATCTTCTGCTTAATTTCCTAGAAATTGAGCAGCTATTCCATCTAGTGGATTTGTTAGACGAATGGTATGTGCTATAAACACAGACAGAATGCTGTGTTCACTCTCCCAGAGGAGATGGAACAGGTACTGTATGTTACGCCTGAATTTGCCATCTTTGCTGAGGACACGGCTAGTGCAGTACTCAGCACCTGTACACATATCTTTCTTTTCATGTAGTCATCCACCTGACCGCTTTTGAAAATAGGTCTGGGAAACAGCGTGTTTAGTGTTGCCTCCCAAATGCTGACAGGGTCACCTTTTCCACCTGCTTCATTTGATAGAGATCAATGTTGTTCGTTACGGATTCTGTCGCATGTAGTAGGTGAATTGTGTACTGTTCATACACATTGTCACTTGTCTGTGTACTGATCTTCTCAATGATTGGCTTATTTTTTTCTAATAGACTTGTTGTATATAGAGAGACTGGCCATCTGATCTATGTCAAGGTCTGTATAAAAGGGATTGTTACTCTTTAAAGTAAGCAAGACAAGCTTTTACCTTTCACATTGACAACATCTTGCCAGATGACCTTGGCCTTTGTAGGCACACCATTTACAAGAATTACCAAGCTATTTTCAGTTGAGATTGCTTGAACATTTTCCTGTAGAGGAAGTGGTAGATACATCACAGAACCCTTTAGAGATCTAACAGGTTCTTTCTGTGGAATGTTCTTTGTCTTTGTGTTCAGACATAGAATCATTTAGAATGGTTTCATTGTCTGAATTAGAATGCATTCAAACATATTTAATGTTGAAATCTCACTTGGTGTAACATCTGTTTCCATGTTATTCAGCATTGACCTTGCTGGCAAAGTGTTACACTTCACTTTTGGAAAACAGTGTTGTATAGCACAATGGTGTCTTGTGTTGTCAGATTTCAGCAGCAAGAATGCTGCCAGGCAGTAACCACATGTCATTGTATGGTGATGCAAGGTTTCTAGGTTGACTGTGACTGTTTTGTTTTGTAGCACAAATCGTTGCATGACACACATACAGAATCAAACTTGAGACTTTGCAACCTCAAACTTAGCAATTTTCTTCCCATACTGTTTCAGACGTCATTTTCAACACTGAAACAGATTTTTCTACTGAAGTGTTACACTGAAAATTAGTTGTTTCTTGCACAGAAGCAATGTTGCTAGTTTTTAGGAAAGTGATGGCACCCTGCATGTCACCTGATTGCAATAAGTCATTTAAACAAGTGTACTGATGTACAGCTCGCTGTACTTCATATACTCTGTAGACAAAGTTTTGCATGCCTGTTTGATGCACTGCAAGCATCCGCATGTTGTGAAAAATACTATCACAAACACCACTATTGAGGCATGCAAGTGAGTGACCCATGAGTCCAGTATGTGGCCGGATTTCACAATGGTCAATTTTTGTAAACAGTTTATGTCTGTCTTTGCGATCTGTTATTACAAATAGGTTTACAAAGTGTTCTACTTTTTGAAATGACAATTGCCTACAGTTGCAGGTATCATCACATGACCATGCCAGACAGTGCCGTTTATTGAAGACTGTGGTTGGATCACAGTCATCATCAGTATCCAATTGATTGTCATCAGAGATACTGAGGACATTTGTTAGTTTGCCGGACTCATCAATACTGAACGTGTGTTCTTTGTTAAGTAATGATAAGACCTTCCTGTAACAGCCTGAGTGCTGTGTGCAGCCACTGTCCTGTGAAAACATGACAGAAGTTGTCAACAGTCAAACAAGGATACTGTTAGTTTTTTTTGGATATACAAGTTTCCTGAATTGTTCAAGCATTATGACACATCTTACGCCACAATCGCTGTAGTACAAACAGTGCTCTGTTGACAAAAGTTCGCACTCTCAGACATAAATTCATCAGAGACAGGTGACTCTTACCTTTAGGTGTGTGCAGCACAGCAGCGATAAGTCTTTTGATCTTAGCTTTACTTGCTAGTGATCTTGAAGTAGTTTCTTTTCTGAGTTGTAAATCAGCAGTTGTGAGTTTACGTGGTTGTTTTGAGCATTTTTTGATGGTTTAGCACTCAAAATAGTTGTGTTTCGTCGTCAGAAATCTACACATTTGTGATGGAATACATTTTTTATTTTCTGTTAAGGAATTTATTTGTTGTGCAGTGACTTGATGAAGGTCACTGTGTTGCAGTAAAGGTGTGTCGATGTTCATTTTCTGTGTACTTTTACTGTTTTGTTTGTTGCCTTATACAACAGTGTAGTACTATTATACCACTCATTTTTGAGACACATCTACGCTTGTATTTAGTTGGCATATTTTGCTATTATGGTTGACAGTGACAGTAAGCAACTAAAGTTAGTATCAGGCACCTGTGTGAGAGACAGAGAAAAAAGTGTTAGAAGGTGGGCTTCAGTAAATTTCTTATAACAGTGTATTGACAGAATTGTAAGTTAAATATGCCAACAATTTGGTAAAACATTACTAAACAGTTGTTTTTATAAATGTGCATTGCGTAGTTGCTATGTAATATCAGAAGTTTGTGCATTCTCAATATTTCTAGTCCACATTTAAAAGCTTTTTTTTTCCATGTGTACTTATGATTAGGATAGGTGTAATTTGTTACATGCGGACAAAAATGTGTGTTCAACCATGTAGCATGTCATGGCATAGTCAGTATGTTAATTCACTATATGGTAGACCAAAAACTTGAGAGCGATAGTGTTCATTACCAAATCTGTTACAATTAGTATGTTTACAATTAGAGGGAGAACATGGCAGTATTACTGTTGTGTGACTCCGTCTAGCACAGTTGTTATGTATGCTTGTATGTTAACGAATTTCAATATAGTTGCTGCAATAATATCAGCATTGTATTTTAGTATGCCTGTTTATGACTATTGAGCTTTTTTTTAACAACATGCAAAAACATTTTCCCATACATGTATTGTGTAATGCTGCAGTTGATTAACGAATTACTGCATGGGCACAGTCACAAAATTACAGTGCCAGTGTTTTATGAGCGGACAACTTAAATGAATATGTAGAAAATTGGTGAGAATTCAAACATTTCGATTTACAAGCTTTCAAGTGCAGTGCAGTTCAGATGTACACTTGTAAGTTTGTGTATTGTCATACTTTTCAGTTGAGAATAACAAATTTTGCTTTTAACACACAACCTTATGAATAGTACAGATTGCATTTCTCACATTTTGACAAAACTGTGTTATTGCTTATGTGCTGCGTTTTGGCTCAGTTGATGTGACAAATGACTATATGTTACAAATGTATGAAAATCAGAGTGGCACTGTTATAAGCAGAGGTCTTAAAATGGATATGTTTACATTTGGGTGTGAAAATTACAACAAATAAGTGTTTCACAAGTCTGCGTTGCACAGTTGTTATGCATGCTTGGAACGTTGTTAATGTTAAATATCTGAAGTGCACTGAGTTCGAAGCAGCTACGCAGCACATAATGTGTTTATAATTGAAAATCGTAGTTATTTTGCCATAAACCTGAAATCGTGCCATAAATAGACAGTCTTAGAATTATTTTGGAGTTAACGAAAGTTTCGAAAAAGTACTTTCACAAGGCATACGAAAGTGTCGCAACGTTACTTTCATGAATTCAAATAGTATGACCAAAATACTGTCGAATCACAACACTTTCACAAATTTACTTTTGTGTTTATGAAAGTGTCGCAAAATTACTGTGACATTTGACAGTAAATTAATCTAACACTTGGGAGTGGCAAAACATTCATTATCGAATCAGAAAACAGTGTGTTTGAGTGACAGCTAGCTCTACCAATGTAATTTGAGATTTGTCAGCCATTTCTGAGAACAAATCAGAGACGGACAACACTGAAGAACAAGTAAACAGGAGCCATTTTCAATATTGTTGAGAGAGAGCAGTTTGAAATCTTGGGTACGGGTCTATCTTCAAATTGATTTTTTTTCTAGTATTGAAAAAACTTATAACAACATGTACATACTATTAATCAAAACTTTTATGTTGAATCTCATAATGTAACTTGTTATTGTTTAGCAGGTTATATTCTTAAGAGAAAATAGTTTAAAGTAAGAAATCATTTTAGTATTAACTTGTACAGATACAGCTGCAAATGGAGGTAGATAGGAAGGCACGTGAGTTCTATGAGAAATGGAACCAATCAGACTTGTTTTGATATTGCAATTGGTTTAAAACCGCCTATGAAAAGGGATGCATTTTCCCAGTTGTCAGTGGTTGCAGATTTTGCAGGACATAGGTCTAGTAATACTGAATGTCAGTTACATTGGTTAATGAAGCCAGAGCAGCAGGGAATGTTTTTTATTGATTTTGTGTGTTTTGTCTGGAACCCACTGAAGCTAGCTTGAAATAAGGAGGAAAATATCAGTTTGATTTTCAGTGCTGTCTGGTCACTGCAGGGTGAACACTGACTTTCTTTGTAGCTCTCTGTACACTTCTGAGTTTTAAAACTTAGAATGGCAGAAATAGCAAAATGATTTTGTGGATAGTTGTAAGCAGTTACATAAGAGATAGCTGAGTTTGCAGTTCATAGTAATTTTGGGAGGGACCTGCAGCTCCCCAATTGCTATGTAAGATGGTTTGTTCGTGGTGGCATGAGATGGGAAACATCTTATGCCAACCATGCATGGACTTTTGATAACTCACTCTCCTCCTGACATACTGCTAATACATCTTGGAGGCAATGATTTGGGCTCAAACGCTGGGTAGATTGTGGAGTTACAGAGGCAAAATTGGACCTTGCTTCTATTATGTCTATGTTGCCTGCCTGTATTATCATTTTTCAGATATTACAGTCGTGAGATTCTGGCAAGCAGAACATCATATGTATCTGATTGACAGAGCTCGTAAAAGTAAATGTACAGATAACTGCTTTTCACGCATGCATGGAATGCATATCATACGCCACCCCAAAATAAAATACTGTAATGATTGGCTATTCCTACCAGATGGTGTTTATTGTGATGCTGGCAATTGGCATTTCTGGGAGACCTTCAGGATGGCTTCAAAGTCCTTAAGATTGTCAGACTGTTCGAGGAAATATAGTATACACAAAGTTTCTTTTCAGAACCATATTAATGTGGTAAAATATATCAACTGCATGCACTGCATACATGCCATATATGGGTTTGTTATATTAGGATAGTGGGACAGCAATAGTAATTTACCCTGCTGCTGTTGCTGTTCACAATTGTATGATGTTGTTATGTCTCAACATTTAAGCAATACAGTATGACTAGGGGTTACATTAACAGTTCGTTAATCACCTCTAGGTGTAATGTGTTACAGGTGCAGCCGAAAGCCATATTGCTACCTAGGGGTGATTAACTGACTGTAATGTAACTCATGGGAGTGCCTTATTGGTATTATAAAAATGTTTTCCAAACACAAAGTGTTAAAAGTACCTTTATGAATGTTTTCCTCATTTAGTGGGAGATTTTTGTTAAACTGTTCTCAGTTGTTAAGCAGTTTAAGAATGATGGTTGAAAATCAGAATGCATCATTCCACACATTCAGCTGTGCTAGAGCATGGAATGCTGACAGGAAGAATCGATGTGCCATGGTGATCAGGCTGTACATGACAGTATAACATGGATTGATGTTGTTGTTGAATCTTAAGAGCCAATCAGATTGCAGCATTTCTGAGAGCCTTTTTATAATTGTATATTTTGGAGTATGTTAAATGATGTAGTATTTACTGTGGTCTTACAGTGTTGTAGTTGTCAAGTATGGTATGTGTGAAACAACAATAAAACGAGTGGTGCTGTTCAATGTATACGCTTTTACCGTATGTCATAAAATAGAGTTGTTTTGAATGTAGCAGATATGGGTAGTGATTAGTATATAGGCTACCATGAATGCACAACACAATTATCATACTATTTAACTTTCAATCGGTTTGTTAGCCGTCTTCACATTTATTAAGTGTATTTCTAGGCATGTGCACAGTTCTGCAATGTGTGGTTCATCTGTGTTTAACATCAGTTTAATATGCTGTGTGAACACTTCAGTGTAGTAGACATGGATATGTGGTGGTGTCCAATCTCATGTTCGATGCAGCTCCCCACCCCTGAGACTACTGGATGACATGGTGGTGGCACACCACAGTGTGGCAGCTGTTGTTGTTACTGTTGAGGTGCTGAACTTTCTTGGCCCCTGTATAATGCTACTGAGGTGTGTTTCTGCTATGTTGAAGGACATGTGGTCTTTAATTTAATAAGTATTATATGGAATTTGTTTAAGAAATGATTATTGTTAGATGATACTAATGTGATATTTCTTCTGTTTGTATTTTTGAACCAGACAATCCTAAAATCAAATAATGAGGCAGTGGACCTTATGAGCGTGTGTGTGCACTGCTTGAGGCAGTCCAGGCTAGAGGTAATGCGGTATATTGATGAGGAGTACGAACTGAAACTGATTCGATGTGGAGGCACATAATTAGCTATTTGCACATAGTTTTTAAAGTTAAAAATAAGACTATTGTGCAGCTAAAGCGGAAGTGGAAGCTGTTGCGCCAATGATTTTACCTTTTGAAACAGCGTGAGGGGATACCGGACAATGACACGTGTGGTACTACCTCGCATATGGTTTTGAAGCTGCTGGTGTTAGCTATGGGGAGCACCTTATCACCGTAAGTAAATCAGCACAACTTTTCATAATGGATGTGCATGTATTCAGTAATTTGTAACAATAATTGTATACTGTATGATTAAGCTATAAGACATGAACAAGAATTATGTTATCATTGTAGCAAATCATCACATTGATGTACGTGCATGAGGTACAGCCGAAAGGCACATGCCCCCACACGGTGATTAGGTGACCATTAATATAAAACTGAGACTGCCTTATTAGTATTATCATACCAATATTTTGTTAATAGTGTGAATATTGTTTTGCCTGTGATTAGTCTCCATATATATGTTAATCAAAGATTGACATTACAGCTAATAGCATGTTTGCTACCAATCAGAAAGCTGTATTTCACACCCTTTAAAAATACTTACATACTATATGTAAGGATGTACTATGAAAACATGTACCTGAATTCTTCCATTTATTTACTTGTTGTTGTTCAGTCACAAACCACAGCTTGCTAAGATAGCCATGCAAGAAATACTACATTTATAGATATACGCACTTACTACTATGGTATGTTGGTAGAGAACAATATGTAACTGTTTAGTTATTGTGATGTAGTGGTATTAAACTTATAAAACTCTGTAATACTGTGTATTAGAAAATGGACTGTGAAATTACCTGGCTCTGACTGGTTGATACCCCTGGCAAGGTAGGCATCTGTCAGACAACAGAGCCCGGGTTAAAAAAAGTGCCAGCCCATCCAACCTGATTATGTTTGTGTATCACTATACCAATGGAATGTTCAATTTTAAGCAGACACCATTTTCATTCTCTCGCTTAGCGATAGCCGATACGCAAGTCTGTTCTTCTAACCACCTGCCAGCCCAGATCTGTACAATCCCCCAAAATATGTCTTGTAACTGAAAAGTGGCAGCTG
The DNA here is from genome assembly GCA_016271365.2 of Neoceratodus forsteri. Taxonomy (NCBI): domain Eukaryota; kingdom Metazoa; phylum Chordata; order Ceratodontiformes; family Ceratodontidae; genus Neoceratodus; species Neoceratodus forsteri. The sequence continues at coordinate 1,160,028,445 of CM057458.1, forward strand.
AGTCAGAGAATGAAGTAGTACATTTTTAAAAAAACATTATGAGTTAGCGCTACACTGAACTTAGTTGAAGTTCTGAGGGCTACTGATCCTCCTCATCCACCCTCACAGACTGTTAATTAAATGCCGCAAGCTGGCAGCGTGTCTTGGGAGAAAACAGAAGTAAATAACGGCTCTATAAGTATGCATTTGCAGTTCTTGTGACAGTGAGACCTCCTTTACCAGCCCACTCTTATGTCAAACTTAGAAGTACAGCTAGTTGCCGATAACAAGTATGAAAAATTCGTTGTCTTCCTTTTTTTAAACAGCAATGCCACAGTACAAGAACTGGCTTAGCACAGCGATCATGTCCAATGTAGTTGATTCTCTGTTTCTACCCTCCACCTCCATCTCAGTCTGTATTTTTAGAAAGGACTATTCAACATCTCTCAGCGACTAAAATATTACTGGTTCCTACCACAGTCCACAAACGTTTTGGCAGCTGATCGCTGTGGATGTCCCGCCTTCTGACATTCTTGTCTGATTGAATTGGTACTCATTTAGCACTGACTGAACAAATGCATTAAAAATGAACAATGAGCTCAACTTTTATTTGAAAATTTAAAAGAAGTCGACGTTCAACGAAGTGGTATGTATGTGGGGGTGGGAGGATAACCATGACAACCAGCTAAAAAGGCAAGCATCTACAGTGGTATTAGTAGGACAAAATGAAAGATCATGAATAAGTAACTCACGACACTATCGCTTCACCGTTAGCTCTCCTCTCACCTCCAGACAGCGTGAACTCACCTGACCGCTTCAGAGGAAACAGCAGCCGGTCTCAAACTGCTTCTTTTACCGGGTAGGGCTGAGAGGTAAAAAAAAAAAAAATTAAGAAAGTCAGGTAAACAGGTGGCATTCTCATCATGCCCCCCCCGCTCTGTTTGTGACAGCCATGCAGTCAGGAGAGGGATTGTACCAAGATCAAGATATATGGAGGTACTGAATATTTTTAAAACATTGTCATTGTCCAGCTCAGAATGAATGAATTTTTTTTTTACTTTTTATTAGGTATACAAATACATCAGGGACTGTCACAATAAAAAAACAACACTGTAATTCAGGCAGAGGAACTATTATATTACAAAATAAGAGTTTTTACATGTAAACAATTATTTTTTAAAACATACTGTACAAAATACAGTGATCCATTTTTCTAAGCACAATAATACTTTTCAGGGTAGGCAGTGTTGGGCTATACCAGACCTTCCAGGACCTATAAGGCCCTCTGCCTGTGACGTTGGGCCTCATTACGCCCCTGGGCGGTACGGTATAGACCAATACCGCCCACCCTGTCAGGTATTATTGCTTACATAAACCACCCCTCTCCTCATGAACATATCCCTGGTGGTCCAGTGGACCGAAATGCCCGATCATAGGCAGTAAGTGTAATAAACCCAGCCTCCTCCTTGGTACTGTTCCAGGTCCAGTGGACCAAAATGCCTGATAGAGAGAGATGATGTACAAATGTACATATCAATACTGTTTGCTGCTCCACCACTTCACGGACTATGTAGATAATGGTGCTGTGCCCCGCTTACAAAAAATACAATTGTTATTGGAATATGTGACCGTAATGCTTTGTGGTCTGTATAATCAGAAGCAATGTTATGTATATCGTGGCTGATTTATTGTTGTTGCAAGTTTTTCAAAACTGTACTGTGATTCACATCTAATATTTACATATTTTTTTGTTTGCTTTATGCTAGAACATCGGAGGTCTCCCCCCACTTCTCACGAGGTAGTACCAGCACAGACTGAAGCTGTGGAGGGTGGTCAGTCGGACACTGAAAGTGTCATTGTGATTGACTCCTACGGTAAGAGTTTATTATTACAAATCTGTAATGGTGTTTACAAATAAGAAATGAGGGTTTCTTCTGACACAAAGGGTGGGATATTAAAACTGCACCATTCATAGGCGCAAGCCATTGCGCTGCACAAAATAGTTGTGCAGGGTGGTTTGGGGTGATATTCAAAGGAGAGCTATTGAGCAATCCTTTGAATATCACTCTGCTACAGCCACTGTGCATGGTGCAGTGGAACTTGTGCCACCGCACTTGGACAGAGTGGAGTACCAACTTATGTGGCGTATACCACTGTGGCATGCACAAAACTGTGATATTCAAAAGGTGACATGCAAATGGGGCAATAATCCATGCAAGGTGTGGGGGGGCATTTGCATCTGATAATGCCGCAATTTGCATGCCATTAGCATCTGGGTGCACCGATCCCCGAGGACTTGCACCTGGTGCCCTGAAAGGCTGCAGCTGTCAGGGAATGACACCTCCTGCACCCTGATCATGGACAAAACAGTGTAGAATACCCCCCACCAACCCTCACTGGGCTGATTGTGGGCATGGTTCACTTCCACAGCCCGATCACGGGCAGCAATCTGCCTGAATGTGTCCCTGGTGGTCCAGTGAACTGAAAAGCCCAGTCATGGGGCAGTGTTAATAACCCTCCCTCCTTCCTGATCGTATCTCTGGTACAGTGGACCAAAAGCCTGATCGCAGGTAATAAGTTTAACAACCCCAACATAGCCCTGGTGGCTACTGTGCCACACACCCCACCCACCCACTAAGCTCCACCACTCAGCCTCCCACCCACCCGCAACCAGTGGTGGCAGCATCCCACTCGCCAATCGCAGCCATTGATCGACGATCGCCCGGTAGGCTGCATTGCATTGGTGGAGAGAGAGTTGGCAGGTCACATTGAGATGACAGTCCAGATTTTTGAATGAATGAATTCATTCACAAATCTGACTGTCATGTACAGTATGGGCTGCATGCACATTGGCTCTTGCTCTGCACTAATGGTTGTGCAGCCTACCGGCAGCCGTCAGCGGGCGGCAGGTAGGTGGTGCTGCTGTCGCCTGTGGGGGGAGCGGGGTGGTGGTTCATGGGTGGGTGGGGTGGGGGACACTAGTCACCAAGGATATGTTCAGGGGTTATTAAACTTACTGCCCATGATTAGGCATTTCGTCCACTGGACCACCAGGATACGCTCAGGAGGAGGGGGTTATTTTACTTACTGTCTGCAATCAGACATTTTGGTCCACTGGAACACCAGGGATATGTTCGGGGGGGTTATTTAACTTAATGCCCACGATCGGGCATTTCGGTCCACTGGACCACCAGGGATACATTCGGTGGGGGGAGCCACATTGATGTCTGTGATCAGCCATTTCGGTACAGTGGACCACCAGAGATATGTTTGGGGGGGATCCACATTGTTCCCCACAATCTGGCTGGTGTTGGGGGGAGTAGACTATGCCCACGGTCGGGCCACTGGGGGTGGTGGTGGGGATTTACAGTACGCTGCCTGCGATTGGGCTGCAGGGGAGCACAGGGACTGGGTTGGGGGCCAGGACAGGTGGCAGCTGCTGTGTTGCACCCTGCAATGCAGCAGCTCAGCTGTGGGTGGCCCTCAACTTACAGCTTTCTTTTTGCCTCCAAGTCATGCAGGCGCAGGTTGGGGGTTGTGCCTACACAACTCTGCACAGCTCTGCTGAATATCGGGCTGTAGAGTTCATGCATGGTTCCTCCCCTTCCAGTTGAGCATGCATTCATTTGCATTGCGTTGTTGCTCAGCCTGTTTTCAGTGGCACAACTGTCTCCTACTGAATATCACAGAATGGCGCAATTTTGGAGTTGCAGATGTGCAACCCTATTGCGCGTGGTGCAACCCTTTTGAATATCCCACCCAAAATACTTTAAAAAGGTATTAACCAACTCTAGTTAATGTGCAGTGGCAGCATGGCACAAGATCCTGTACTAGCATAACAAACTGGTATTACTACACATGTGACTGGGATACTATTCTTCATGAATGTGACAATGGATGTATGTCCATAGCGGTACATGTGGTGTTGTGGGGGGGGGGGGTGTCTTCTTCTCTGCTACTTTTGGTGGTGGAATTTTATGTACAATGAGTAATAGATAGCCAATTGTAATGTTGTAGGTGTCTCACTGGTATTCAATGGTGTGCTGCTTAATTATCTGTTGCTAATTACTACATGTCCATAGATCTTATTCACTTAGTATTTCTAGATCTGCTGCCAATGTTTCATTTTTACAATTGTTATACTTATTAATTGACAGATAGAGTATCTACATGTTTGTTAATGTGTTTTAATAGCCCTGTAGGGGTAATATGCTTAATAATACATAAACGACTGCCATATTCAGCTAGATGGTCATTGAGGTGAAGAGTAACATTATAGTAAAGTTTGTGTTTTTCTTATTATAATAACACACATTTTAAAACTGTTTAAGAAACAGATCGTCATATAGTTAGGTGTACATGTGTGTTAATTGAAGGTACATGTAATGTTTTTAGGATGTTTCTGTGTAACAAATATGCATTATGACAATGTTATAACTATTGCCATTGATGAGTAGGCACTGCTTGTTCTGCACTGCATACTACCAATAATAGATTTCAGAGTTTTCTTTCAGAGAAAACGTTATTGAAGATACAGTGTTAGGGGAAGCACCAGGAAAAAAATGGATTTCTTATATTGAGTGTTCTGGATTGGATGGACATTAGTCTTGGAAAAAGATATACACATGGTGTCATTATTTCAACTTTGTGTGGCTTTTTGCAGATGAGAAGACTTGTTATATGCATGTAATACTGACTTAAGAACATACATCTAGCTGGAGAGACAGCTGTTTTTGTAAAGAGATATGTGTTCATATGATAGTTGTATGAATTTATTTATTTATTTCTAGAATCAGTTTACAACCTTTGAGCCAGAGGCTCGTTTCCAAAGGTACTTCATCACATAAAGACATACATTGTGTTTTTGGTTACATCGCAAAGTTTTGCAAAACAATAGGCGTTCAACAGAGGCGCCATGTCACACTGTGGTCAGACAAATACAATTGGGTACAGGGTACATGTAATTGATAACAGGTGTTACACAAGTTGGTATCAAGTGAGCAATCTGGTTGGTAAACACTGAGACAGCTGGCACTGGCCAGGTTAAACATAGGCACAGTGTACAGGGAAGTGGTGGAGGGGATGGTTAGGTGGAGAGCTGCCCGGGGGGCATTGTCAAGAGAAGCAGAGGTGGAGGCTTAGAAATTGATGCTTTAAAGAAAAAGTCTTTTATCTTGATATTTCATCTATTAATGTGATATTTTTTTTTAATTCTTTGCTTTAATAGAGCCCAGGGAAGCTGCTGCTGTTGAACAAGTGGAGGTGAAGCAGGAAGCCAGTGCTAGCTCACCATGTAAGTGAAATCTGCTGTTGCTATTATCTGCATGCTTGAGAAGTACCATATGGTTGTCAACATTAGTGGTGATTAATGCTCCTGTTGATAACTACACCTTGCTGTTTTACTGTGTGACAGGGGGAGCGCACTGTCTGTTGGCATACTTAGTCCAAATGTTGAATTGTGTGGGGTGTGCGTAATACACCTTTGGTGCCAAGCCAGTACCACTTTCTTTTGTTTGTTGTGGGGGGCTTAATCGCTGTTGACATTATTGACTTTATATGTGCTGTAGCCTTGCAAGGGTGGCAATGCATCGATGACTGCACATACCCAATCCCCCCAAAAACATGACATGGTGGGAGGATATTCTAGTGACCTAAATGGTGTGCAATGCAGAAAGTGTCCAATTATGATTTTTTGGTTTTTTCTCAATGTACAAATTCAAAATGTGCCTTGTAGTCTTCATGACCCACTTTTCCCAGTTAAACTCAATTGCTGTGCAGTGTGTCTGTCTTCAGCCTTGCCAACCTCATACTTACCTGTACAGTCCAGTGTGATGCTGTTCAGTGCACAGTCACATATGTGTATTTTTAAAAGGTGATCATGAAGTGAGGGAATGTTGATAAAAGTAATAAAACAGTGAATAATGGGACTGTTTGTGTGTCACACTATGAATATCACACATTTATATATAGCACTATGGAAGTTGTCTCACCACATGTAAAATGCAGTACTATGACTACTTGCAGTGGTGAAAATTCCACTACATCATCGCTGCCTATTACTGCTGGGTTAGGTGCTATTACTGAGTTCTGAGTAGTGAAACTGTGTTCAATATTGGCCCACAGACATTAGATTGCTACATTATTCAATGCTGCATGGCCTTGCGCACACAGTGTTACACTTTTATGCTCACCTATACTGTCAAACTGTGTTTTCATACTTAACAGTATGATGCTGTGGTTGCTGAGCGAAATCACTTTTGGGTACAGTGTGAGGACATAACAGTGAGACTGTATGTGAGGAAAGGTGGTAATATGTCTATTTAAAACATTTGTTGTGAGATGAGTAATACATTATATGATTGCAATCAGGTATTAGATATTTCCCATGCACTGTAGTAAGTTTGAAAATGTTGTGTATTTATATACAAAGTGTTTAACACTGTAATATATTTTTTCACCTCTAATGTACTGTACAGCTGTTTTTTTCTCACAGAAGTATGAAAAACATATTTTTCTGCCCTGCTATATCTAACAGCCAGAGGGACATGCATATGCCTGTCAGCCTGTGCAGGGTGTGAGTGCTTTCGCATCAGTAATAAACTTTATTACTATTATACTATCAGTGTTGATGATAGCAAATCAATAATTCTAATTGAGTATTGTTAATTTCATATAATAGAATGTTAGTGTGTGGACTGCTGTGCTTTACTGGGAGGGGGTGGGTGCAGGAGGAGACAGCAGACACACAATAACATTACAATGGGACTGTTTCTCTATTCACTATGCCTGACCATTGAGAAATCAAATTTAAAAATACTTTTTACGAATTTTTGTAAAAAATTTTCTTTTATTAGTACCAACAAGCCATTGTATAATAGCAATCATGTACTTTGGGGTGTGTGTTGTGCTGAGATAATGTTACTTTTGGGGTGATTAGTTGCACTTGGCCTGTGGCCTCTTGTCTAATGACCCCAGGCGCGATGTTATCCCAGAACAACACTTACCCTGGAGTGCATTATTGCTTAAATGTCAGATACTACATTGAAGAACCTTATTACTGCTGTGCCACATTGTTTTGAAGATTTTTACCCTGTGGCAGTGCAAAAGCACAGTGATCTAGATATTATGGGCATCCAACGGTACAGCAATGAATAAAATGTGTTTCTTTTGACTAGATTTTCCCATACCGCAGTTTAGTTTTAGGTTAGTTGTCTGAATGTTTTATGGTTATGCTACCTAGAAATCTGTCATTTATGTTCTTTATGTACTTGAAGATCTCTGGCATGCTTGTGGAGCACATGTCATTTCAGTGACTTAATTATTTACAATAGTGACGTGTTGAGGGGCTGAAATACGGCTGAAAAGCTGTTTGCTTTCAAACTATCATTAAAGTGATCATTATTGTGCACACATGAAAAGTATATTATGATAGTGTTAATGTCAAGGTAGTTTGTTTTTATTGCAGAGATGACTAGACATTATAGGCAGACATGGTGAAGTAAAAATTCTCACACGTGATGAGGATCTATTTCAATTGTATGGTATAATAGTGTTGATAATGCAAAAGTGTGTACATACTGAATATTTATGACTACTGAAAAAATATAAGAGTAGCATTGTAAGCCACATCTAACTATACTTTTTTATGTTGTCAGCTCATTAGATTATATAGATAATAAAGTATGACAGAGACAGAAATAACATAGCTAAATAGTTTAGCATCATACTTAAAACTATTATCATAACTTTGAAATGAATGCATTTATGATATTGCAGTAGCTAAGAAATATTTGAAGTAAAATATTTGAAAGTCATAACTGTTTAATTTGTGTTGTATATTCATCATTACTTTTTTTTAAATCTTTGTAGGGCGCCGGCGACTGCGAAAATGCACAGCCCACTGTCGCTGCTACAGACGGCTCACGCGTGAGGTTGGCAGTCTGCGTGAGCAAAACAGTGTGATCCTTGAGAGGCTGGACAGAATCCAGTCTCTCTTGGACGCACAACAGCGGTTTGTCAACCTTGTGCTTGAGCCAGTTGTAGCAGTGGCTGACGGTGCTGTGGCCAGTAGCAGTGCTTCACCTCCACCAGCACCATCTATCCTGCAGCTTCCCTGGGCCAAACTGACCACCCTTCATAGTTGTCTGGTATCTGCTCTGGAGGGCGCAACAGCTTCCAATTCCTTTGCGCCTCCACATCGAATCCAATTTCCAGCCTGGATTGCCTCAAGCAGTGCATACACCTCTCGCAAGTGTTGCACAAAACTTAAAAAAAAATTATCTACAATTTTTCTGTATTTTTTTATTTATGTAAAGAAAAAATTATTTTTAATAAATATTTATTTTTGTGTATGAGGCAATACACACTTTAATAAGTGTTTTTTTTTTGGTGTATACATATGTTTGTAAATATATATTTTTGTATTGTTCATAAAAAGAAAAATATTTTTGTTTGTCATTTTTTATATCTAAAATATTTTATAGTAAAAAAGTGAAATTATACTCTCTTGTGTTTGGTGTGTTATTGTGTACTGGAGATGTTGCTTGAAAATAGTTTTAACAAGATTTATACAACTGTGATTTTCTCATTTGCTAAAAGATCATACCACACTATTGTGGTATTGCAGTTGGAATGCTCCATATAAGTAACTTAGATGTGTGACAATGCTACCTTTCACCATTTGTGGCACACTGTTGTTGTTTTATACACCTAGTGCTACAGAATGTGTGTATGTGTATCATGATGAAGATGAGTATGTACTTGCTAGTATAACAGTGAAATGTCTGTGTTGGCATACTTATAACAGACTTATGTATTCAGTACCAGCAAACTTCTTCCACCTCTCTTCACATGATTGGTGCTACCACCTCAGTTGGTAGTACAAGCAATGTCTATCAAATGTCAAGCTACTACAGTAACATATCCATTTGTTCAGTAGAAGAACTAATGGTGTCCATGTCATGTCATATAGTCTTTTACTTATGTACATCTTTTTCTTTACATATGTGCTCACAAAGAAAAAGAGTAAGACAGTCTTACATAAAAATATTACATGGAATAACAATGACAAATTACAATTTATAAAGTTATAAAAACAATATGATTCACAGTGAACTGCTGTTACTGTTAATAACAGTAAATGCAACTACAAGAGTTGAAGTATTCCTCATATTGGAACATTTTTTTTATGTATGTGCATGCAGTATTCTTACAAATATAAATCATGTACTATAGTGAGTAATAGTTCTTAAAAAGACAGGATATTCATGGCAAAAAAATCCATTTAATGCATTAGTTAGGGTTGTTCCACAGTGACAAAAGTGAGGAAATTCGCTGTTAGGGTTGAAAACCCTAACTCCGAATTCACCTCCCCCCAGCACCACACACACACAGATACACACACACACATACATGCAAGTATGGGGGATGACCAAGTCAACACAACCAATGACAGACATCCAGCAGCAGGTGACAGAAATAACAAACAATTGTCTAAATGTACTATGAGACATCCCCACCCACCTGACTAGGTACTGCATGCTCAGTGGAGATCAACAGCAAAACTGAGGCCATGTACACTAAATGTACACATCCCTTATTGCAGCTGCACACAACGTACCACACTTAGTAGTTGCATGGCCTTACCTACCGATGCCCCACACCAGACCACACCACATGTGGTGGGCCACCTGAGCAATAGAGTTCAGCAAAACCAAGGAGTTGTACAGGTATAATATCTCTGATTATAACAAGGGTTTGAGAAATGCAGCTTTCTAATTGACTGTAAACATTGTAACAGCCTTATGTTTAGTTTTTATTAACATACATGTAGAGCCTAACCATATGATGAACCTGGTTTAATGTTGTTTAAAAAAACAGTTTTATTATGATAGCAATAAGCCACTCCCAGGTATTATGTTAATGGTCAGTTTATCACTGTCTAGCGACATGTGGCACTCGGGTATGCCTCATTCAACATTAAACCCCTACAGGGTGATTAACAGACCATTTAACATAACTGTTGGTAATGCTTATTGCTTAATTGTCTTTATGAGTAGATACTCTCCCCTCTGCTAGGCACTGCATTAGCTTTGCAACACAGTGTCCCACCCAGTTACACCATACACTGTCTAGTTACTGGAGAATGGCTGTGAATATGAACTCATGAAGATAAACAGTGTAACTTGATCAGTCATCAAAACCTTAGTGTGATTATAACTGACAGAGTCAGTGATAGAGAATAACCCCTGCTGTCCTAGTACACTTACCCCATTGTGAGTTAAATCAATACTAAAAGACATTCTGTTTATATCTACACCATACCTACTTGATTCCTGTTGTACCACAATTAACATAGTTATCACTTTGATAGCATCAGTGACGGAAGTGTGGCAAACCCAAACACTAGACATACAGCCTGAGTATGAAACAACTGTTAAAAAAATCACACTGTGTCCATAAGTGGCATAGATCACTCATTGCAACAATAGTAAATGTATTACTATTTGAATAAGTTAGTCATCACAGATGCAATGAGATTGTCTTTATCAGGTACAACATACTCAGTAAGTGCCTACAGGAAAATCTATCCTATATACATCTCCGATACAGGTACGCCATTGTTGGCTCAGTAGTGCTAGATATTTAGAAGTCGCTGTTCCTGATCCATGCAATTACATTGTTTCTTACAAAGAATACTTACTGCATCTTTAGTATTGAAACACACTGAAGTTCTATGTATGTACATCAGCAGTACACCTTCATCAGTAAGAATGCATCTGATATTGGCAGTACGAATTTCACAGCGTTGAACAGGCAAGGCTTTTCCATATGTTTACATCAGCCTCTCTATGTTGAGTAAACCGTTGCAGTAAATGTACTATTATGTAAATCACATACTAAATGTAACACTACTTTTATCTTGAGCATGCTAGTGTCTTGTAGTTAATTTATGTACTTCTCTTAATTAATGTATACTCACTAGTGGTAAAACCTTTCTACAACTGTCATCATGCACCTTCAGAATTTATACTGACTAACGGCACAGTACCAGTTTTGGTGTGGTGTGGGGCATTGGTAGGTAAGGTCATGCAACTACTAAGTGTGGTACATTGTGTGCAGCTGCAATCAGGGATGTGTACGTTTGGTGTACATGACCTCAGTTTTGCTGTTGATCTCCACTGAGCATGCAGTACCTGGTCAGGTGGGTGGGGATGTCTCGTAGTACATTTAGACAATTGTTTGTTATTTCTGTCACCTGCTGCTGGATGTCTGTCATTGGTTGTGTTGACTTGGTCCTCCCCATACTTGCATGTGTGTGTGTCTGTGTGTGTGTGGTGCTGGAGTGGTGACTCGGAGTTAGGGTTTTCAACCCTAACAGCGAATTTCCTCACTTTTGTCACTGTGAACAACCCTAACTAATGCATTAAATGGAATTTTTGCCATGAATATATATATATATATATATATACACACACACACACACATATATTAGAGGCAAAAAACTCCATTTAATGCATTAGTTAGGTTGTTCCAGCGACAAAAGTGAGAAATTTGGTGTTAGGGTTGAAAGCCTCCTTGGACCCCCATCCCACCCCTCCAACCAGCAGTGGGGTGCTCATTGAGATCGCCTCATCTCTCCCCATTACATGTGTGAAGAAGCAGAGATATAGGAGAATGGGTCGAGAGTTAGGACCGATGACCCCAATGCGCACCCCGATGCCGACTGGGAGGTGGGCTGGGGGGTCCAAGGGGGGCTTTCGACCCTAACACTGAATTTTCTCACTTTTGTCGCTGTGGAACAACCCTAACTAATGCATTAAACTGAGTTTTTTGCCTCTAATTTCCCTTCTTTTTGAGAATGATGACGAGAAATTGTGAATGTAATGCAGCGGTGGAAGCGCGGGGCCCAACATGATGTCTTGTGACATAGTAACAGGAACTGCAATGCAAACAGAAGTGTGAACAGTGGCGCACATAGTAACGCAAACATAAATGGTAAAGGAAACGTTAATAGAAATGCAAGTGCAAAGTGATGACGAAGCGAACAGTGACACAAATGGACATTGAAGTGCATACGGAAATGCAATTGGTAACACAAACAGTGATGGCAGCGGTATTTTAAATGGAAATGTTAAGTGTCACAGCAAAAAGAACATGAAAGAGAACAGAAAAGGAAATGCGAAAGCAAGCGCACATGTAAATGCAAACCCTTACATGCACAGGCACGGTACCGCAATTGTAAATGCAAATGGTAAAGTTAACATGAAGAATAACACCAAAGAAAAGAGAAATGGAAACAGGAACAGGAACAGGAACAGAAGCACGTACTGAAACACAAACTGAAACACTCACGGGCACAGTACCGCAATTGTAAACAGAAATGGTAATGGGAACAGCAACAATAACAGTAAAGGAAACAGAAGCACAAAAGGAAACGCAAGCGCATATGGAAATGCAAACTGTAATGCGCACAGGCACAGTATCACAATTACAAATGAAACTGGTAATGGTAACAGCAACAATAATGCCAAATGAGATAGAAACACAAATGCAAGCGCAAGCAAAAATGCAAACCGTAATGCACGCGGTGGTGTAGACAGTAACGGTGCTGCAAACAGTAATGGAAATGCAACTGGAAACACTAACTGGCACAGTAACGAAAGGGCACACCCGTGTTTTCCCAAAAAAATGCATTGGAAAACACAGTGAAAACAAAGAATGTATACATAACAATGGGCCTCGGAGCAGAAAATGAGGACTTGGAATAATAAATTGCTTATATCTCAGGAACTGAAAGACGTAGAAAAAAATGAAAATGTCATATGAATTATGACCTTCCTGGCTAGTTTTGTACTTAGCCCCACTGTGGGGGGGGGGCTGAGTACACACACACATATATATATATATATATAAAAGAGGCAAAAAACTCAGTTTCATGCATCAGTTAGGGTTGTTCCACAGCAACAAAAGCGAAGAAATTCAATGTTAGGGTTGAAACCCCCATTTGCACCCATGCCCCCAACTGGAATCAGGGTGCGAGTGGGGTCATCGACTCTAACTCTCACCCCATCACATGTGAAAAGAAGCTGAGGAATAGGAGTATGGGGTGAGAGTTAGTACCGATGACCTCAACGCGCACCCTGATTCTGTTTGGGAGGTGGGCTGGAGGGGTGCAAAGGGGGTTTCAACCCTAACATCGAATTTCCTTGCTTTTGTCACTGTGGAACAACCCTAAATGATGAATGAAATGGAGTTTTTTGCCTCTAATTTACCTTCTTTTTGAGAATGATAACGAGAAATAGTGAATGTAATGCAACAGCGGGAACGCGGGGCTCAAAGGGCCCCACACTCCCGCCACATGATGTCTTGTCACATAGTAACATTGTGCCCACAAACGCAAATCGCAATATGCATGGTGACGCAAAGCAAAACAGAAAGAGAAACAGTACCATAGACAGAAATGTTAAAAACAATGCAAACGCAACCGCAAATGAAAATGCAAAGGGTAACGCACATGGTGGTGTAGACGTGAACGGTAAGTGAAACCGGTACGGAACCGCAAGCAGAAACAGTAGTGGTAACAGTAATGTAAGTGCACAGGCTGGTTTTCCCCAAAAGCTGCATAAAGAAAGACAGTGAGTACAAAGAATGTATGCAAAATAATGACTCTCGGAACAGCAAATGAGGACTTGAACAGTAAATTGCTTATATCTCAGGAACTGTACGACATAGAAAAAAATGTTAAAGTCATATGAATTATCACTTTCCTGGCTAGTTTTGTATTTAGCCCCTATGAGGGGGGGTAAGCATTTTTCTGACTAAAAGTCCGTATTTCGCACTGTTTCCGAGATGGGGCCCTGAAAGGCGCGACAAATGCCGTAATGTTATCCTATGGGGAAAAACAGACATTCTGAGTGCTATAACTTTTCCTCCCTGAAATATTTTTTCACCAAACCACTGAAAGGCACATCTGTGGGATGTTGGCTGTGTTCCCTGCAAATTTCAGCCCAAAAGACCAAAACGTTATTTTGCAGCAGGGCGCCAAACGATTGGTGCAATGCGTTGTATGCCGTAATGTTATCCTATGGGAAAAAGCGTCAACTTTGAAGTATTGTAACTTTGCCGCCGTGTAATATTTTTTCAACAAACCACTGAAAGGCACATCTGTGAGATGTCAGCTGCATTTCCTCCATATTTCAGCCCAAAACTCCAAACCGTTCTTTTGCAGCGGGGTGCCAAAGAATTGCTGTCATTTTCCCACAGCCTAGAAAAGTACTGTCACAATTTGCAAAAGCTTTCGCAAATTCATTCGACAGTGTCACAAGTTTCATAGGTTTCATAGGTTTATACGGGCTGAGGGTAGATAATCCTACCCTATTAGGCTTTCCATCCTTTACTATAGTTTAAAAAAGGAATTTACTATCTCCAAATACAAATCAACCCCGTTTTTAAACTCAGTCATTGTGGGACTGTTAACAATTTTGGTCGATAAATTATTCCATACTCCAACTATTCTTAGACTAAACCAATTTTTTCTAAAGTTATGTGCCCAAATTTGATGACGTAATTGTGTCGTATGTTTCCTTGTGCTGGTTCTACCCTGATTAAATATAAACCAAATCCTGAATCAGTTCATTGTCCTTGATATTTTGTACAGAAAACATAGGTCTCCCTCAACCTACGATAGTACAATGAATAAAGGTTCAGACTAACCAATCTATCATGATAATTTTTATTTTTAATCCTCTTATTTGTTTAGTTATTCTTCTCTGTACTCCTCAATAGAATGTATATCTTCCTATTTTGGGGACCATACCGCGACAGTACTCAAATGGGGTCTAACCAATGCTACATACAAAGGAATCAAGACTTTTGCTTCTCTGCTAGCTATATGTTTCAGAATGCAGTTTAAGATCCGGATTGCTTTCTTAAGTTGATTTCTACAATGTATTCTAAATTTTAGGTCATTTGTAATTGTAATGCCCAGGTCCTTTTCCTCAATAACTACCCCTAAATTTGTTTTGTCCAGTACATAAACTGCTTCCTCATTATTCTTACCCAGGTACATGACCTTGCATTTAGATTTATTTAATTCCAATTTGTTAAGATTTGTCCATTTATTAATTAAATCTAGAGTTTGCTGAAAAGTTTCTCTCTGTTCCTCACTGTTAGAAACTACACCCAGTCTACAATCATCAGCAAATTTATATAGCCAGATATTCTTATTATTGATTTCCAATGAGGCAATATATAAGTTGAATAAGCTAGGGCCCAAGACCGATCCCTGGGGTACTCCACTCGAAACCAGGGCCCAATCTGAATATTCCCCATTAATAACCACCCTCTGCCCCCTATCCTGCAATCAACTTGAAACCCATCTACAAATGTTACTGGGCAATTTTATTTTTTCCAAAACTAACAATAATTCTTTTTGGGGCAATTTATCAAAAGCCTTGGCAAAGTCTAGAAAAACCACATCCACAGGATTCCCAGCATCCAATTCCTGTTCACTTTTCATAGAAGGATAATAAGTTGGTCTGACAGGATCTATTCCTTACAAAACCATGCTGAGAGGGATCCTGAATATCTTGTCCCTCCATATGTACCATAAGTATATCCTCAATTATTCCTTCCATAAGTTTCCCAGTATTGAAGTCAAACTAATGGGCCTAAAGTTTTCTGGTAGGGTATTGGGTCCTTTCTTTAAGATCGGCACTATGTTTGCTACTTTCCAATCATGAGGTACTATTCCCAAGTGTATTGATGTTTGAAATATACATGTTAATGGTTGGACCAACGTGTCTGCCAATTCCCTCAAAATTCTAGGATGCATGCCATCAGGACCAGGGGATTTATTTATATTTAAACCCACTATTTGTTTGTAAATGTTCTCTGGGTTCAATATTATAGTTCCCGGTTCAGAAGCCATACTAATATTATTCATATTAGTATCTCTTGTTATATATACTGAACAAAAATATTTGTTCTGTATGTTAGCCATTTGTTGATTGGTTGCTGGGTGTCCCTCTTCAGTGAGGAACGGACCTATACTGTTAGGGGTCTTTCTTCGGTTATTAATATAAGTAAAAAAGGCTTTTTTGTTATCGTGGACTCTATTAGCTAGATTAATCTCATGCTGGGCTTTTGCTTTTCTGATATTTATTTTGACTTTTTTAAGGCATTCCTTATATTCAGCATTTAATTTAACTGAGTAAAAGGCTTTCATCTTCTTATATAACCTATTTTTTTTATTAATTAGTTTTTTTATTGGTATAGTTAACCAGGCAGGTTTAACAGTTCTAACCTTATGGTATTTAATGATAGTAGGTACATATTTAATTGTTAAGTTTTGTATTTTAATTTTGAGAGAATCCCCACATAGATTGTAAAGGTTTATTAGCAAATTCTAATCTCCAGTCCCAATTACCCATATCCATTTTCATATTTTGGAAATCAGCTTTCCCGAAGTTCAACTTAGTGGTGGTTCCCATAGATTTACTAAGTTGGATTTCCTTAATTTTGAATGAAACAGTGTTGTGATCGCTGTTTCCCAGAGGGGTGCTTATTTCCACTATATTTACTAGATCATCCATATTAGTAAAGATTAAATCGAGAATATTATTGCCTCTAGTACTTTCCAGGACCAGCTGCTCAAGTCCCCCCATGATCCATAGCATCTATGTACTGTCTCTCAAGAGGGCATGTGCCTGTACTTTTAACCCAATCAATATTGGGTAGATTAAAATCACCAGTTAGTAATATCCTCTTTGTGGGGTCCAGATTTCTAAGAATACTCAGTATAACCTTGTCGTCTTCATATGACATGGACGGGGGTCTATAAAGCAGGCCCAACATAATTTTTGGTCTATTTACAGGTAATAACTGAACCCATAAGAGTTCTATCTGCCCCATATCCTATTTGATTTCCTCCGACACAATATCTTTATGGATATAAATTGCCAATCCTCCACCCTTTCTATATTTCCTACAATAGGAATATAATTTATACCCCTCGATTTCTTTTTCCCATGCATCCATTACATCCCACCATGTTTCCGTGATAAGGGCAATATGCATATTATTCTTGTATAAAATTATGTTAAGCTCATCGTATTTATTCAGCAGACTTCGAGCATTTATGAGAATAGCATTCCAACCCGAGAGATTTAAAGGGGAGGATAAACATCCATTTGGTTCTTTTTTATTTTCTATACCACCCCGAACCAGTTTAAATGAAAGTTAGTAACTTCAAGAGCTTTTTTCCCCAATATCCTTATTCCCGCATAGTTTAGGTGGATGCCATCCTTTCTGAAAATAGTTGTTCTATTAAATGTCCTTTCATTATCCATAAAGCCAAATTCTTCTAGCTCACAGAAGCTTCTGATCTTAATATTAATTATTTTATCTGATTATTTTATACACTTTATTTCCTGCATGGAATAATCCCTGAAATAATTATTTCACCACCTTCCTTCTAACTGCATCCACAATACGCTTAAAATCCCTTTCCATACAGCTCCAGTTGGTTATACCTACATCATTCACCCCCACATGTAAAAGAACAAGAGGTGTAACTGTGTTTTCAAACAGACCATCCATCATTCCAGCTGTATCATTTACTTTTTCTCCAGGTAATGAGCTGACTGTGGTGTGTTCATTTCTATTTGAACATACATATGTATCAATACCCTTTATAATTGAGTCCCCTATTATAAGGATATCCCTTACAGTTGGTTTAATTTTGTCAGATGACTTAGCACTATCTGAGCAACTAGCGCTATTCATCATTATGTCATCTTGATTCATGGACTCACTTATTTCCTTTGTTTTATTCATAGTACTATTTTGTCCCCTTTTTTTAATGCTGTTCCTAACCAATTTGTCAGATGCATCATTGGAAAGGCACTCAAATCTATTCTCAATTTCTATATTGGTATTGAGCTGATAATCTTCATTTACTTCATTAATGGATGTTCCCTCAGCGTCAGTTTTATCAGACGAGTACTCTTGGTGCCCAGTTTTATTTAAAACCAAAGATTGCCTATTACTAACATCACATACAGCTTCATTTATGTAGTCCTCCAATTTAGATATGTCCTTGTATGTTTGAAGCCTTGTTTCAAGTTCAAATATCTCTTTAATTAATGCAGAGTTTTTAATACATTTATCACAAGTAAACTCAGAGTTAGTCACCTCCTCTACATACATACAACATTCCCTACATGTTTTTTTGCCTTTCAGTTTCTTATGCCTTGTTTGGGCCATTTCAATGTTGTTGGTACTCTTACTTACCACCCCCAAATTTAGTTTTCTTTGTGCTCCAATATTTGTTCCCTAGTATTCCCAGTGTTCCCAGTGGACACAGCAGACACGCAATATGCGCTCCTCTCGGCTCGCTCCGCTCGCCGGAGTGGCAGTATTTATGTGCAGAACCCGGAAGTGCAGCTAATCTCACTCGTTGTTTAAAATAGTTAAATTTAAGAGATTTTTCCTTAGAATAGGAGTCAAGGACCTAACTAAGGTCTAGAAGTCACCCAATAATTTTAAATATAAAATCTAATGCATAAATATTAGTTTGTAGTTTGTTTCAGCAATCCACAAACTACAACTCTCTTCCTGCTTCCGGTGGTCACAGGGCTCAGTGAAATTACTCAATTTCTACATATAGTTTATAAAAACAATAAAACTGGAGTCATTTAAGAAATATAGGCACATTCATGAAAATGTTTCATTGATTCTGAATTTCTCTCGCTCCACTCGCCGGAGAGGCAGTATTTATGTGCAGAACCCGGAAGTGCAGCTAATCTCACTCGTTGTTTAAAATAGTTAAATTTAAGAGATTTGTCCTTAGAATAGGAGTCAAGGACCTAACTAAGGTCTAGAAGTCACCCAATAAGTGCGAAAGTACTTTGAAAAAGTGCTTTTTCCAGAAATGTGAAAAACATATTTCTGGGGTGTTTTACCCCAAAATAAAGAAATGGCTAGCATCCTCAGGGTCCGACTAGGTGAATACAAAAAGAATTAGGTAGGTAGAGAGTCCCAAATTGAAATGCCAAGCATTTTTCTGATCACCAACTGAAAACAAAATGGTGGACTTGCGACAGTAAAAGGGCCATTTGCAAAAGTAAAAACTACATTTGCGACAATGTCAAACTTTTTGTTAACTTTTCCCATTGACTTATAACAGGAACTTGTTTTTTGAATAACTTTTGAACCATTTAATATTTTTTCACGAACTCTTCAAAAGGCACATTGGGGACCCTGGCTGCACATTCCCTGAAGATTTCAGACCAGTCACGCAAACCATACAACCTGTAGGCGTGACTGTAGAATTCCAAAAAAGCATAAATGCATGCACAGATCATGCTTAATAACTCTGCAGCCGTATATCCGACTGGTACGAAACTTGGCAGATCCCAAGGTGTATGGGTCTTGATCATGAATTCCAAATTTCAGGCAAATCCATCAAACAGTTGCAATGTTATTAAGGTGCAATATTTTGTGTTTAACATGTAAATGGCTCCTCAGCCCTAACTATGGTAGCACTACCGTGCTACCATTTTATATATATATATATATATATATATATATTCATGGCAAAAAAACTCAGTTTAATGCATCAGTTAGTGTTGTTCCACAGTGACAAAAGTGAGGAAATTCAGTGTTAGGGTTGAAAACCCTAACTGCGCATTCCCCCCACCACCACCACCACACATGCACATTCATACTTGCAAGTAGGAGAAGGACCAAGGCAACACAACCAATCACACACAACCAGCAGGAGGTGAATACCTGTGTTACTGTAGGAAGTGGAGAAATCCAATTTAAGATATCATACATTATTTACAAAGTTGTTCTATGAGGTTAGTTCACATAAAGGTGAACCAAGATGGCAGTAGCGAAAAAGGTGTACCTTGCTTTGTTTTCAACATATGGGTGGTGAAAGGCATCATGGGCACCACAAGGTTAGTCTATGGCAAATTGCTCAATTTTGGAACAGTGTAACTTTGTCATCCTTAAGTATTTTAGCATAAAAGCAAGAAAAGGCACATCTGTGGGACAGGTCCTGCCACCCTACAAATTTCAGCTCGAAGGACCTAACCGTTTGCTTGCAGGATGATGGCAAAGATGTGCAGTCATTAGGAGCATATTTTCACAAAATACTTTCTGAAACATGAAAGTGCTGCAAATGGATGACACGAAAGTGTTGCATTTGAGGAAGCATAAAAAGTAGTGTTGCAAAATACTGTCTCAAACACGAAAGTGTCTCAAATGCATAGTACGACAGTCTCATTTATGAAAGTGATTTTCAAAAGTATTTCAGGGAATGTGCAAAATCCTCTTTTGGATCTTGCGAACCCCAAAATACCATATGTGTACCCTGTGTTATGTGATAGTGGCAGCATGTGGCCCAACATGCCCAGTTGTCCATTGTGATGTGTTTTGTGGTGCGTGGAATGTCCGGGTTTAGAGTTAGCAATGACATCAACATGCCACAGCCCGATGGGAGCATGGATGTGTGGTTTTGTGCTTTAGATAGTTGTATGTTATTCCTGTTACCTGCTGCTGCTTGTGTGTGATTGGTTGTGTTGCCTTGGTCCTTTCCCTACTTGCATGTATATGTGCTTGTGTGTGTGGTGGTGGTGGGGGGGGGGGGGAATGTGCAGTTAGGGTTTTCAACCTTAACACTGAATTTCCTTGCTTTTGTCGCTGTGGAACAACCCTAACTGATGCACTAAATGGAGTTTTTTGCTATGAATTTCCCTTCATTTTGAGAATGTGCACTATAAATAATGAATGGAATGTGGTGGTGGGAGCACTCCCACCGTGTGATTTTTTGTCACTGTGCTGCACAAAAATTATATGATGGAGAGGAATGAAAATTGGTAAATGAAGACATGTACCATGGCACACCATGTGTCCAGAATTGTGTGTACATCTGTTTAATGGCCGCACAACGCCATGCACAAACAACGTAACATTCACAATTCAGCAACCACAGGAGCAAGTGACCCGAAAATTGGCACACTGAAAGATGAATTGTAAATCTTTGTACTTTCCAAATGCCAGGCAAATCATAAACACAGTTCAGAAGTTATTGAAGCATAATGAACCACATTTTCATTCGTTGAAGTTGCATAATTCCACACCTGTCAATGTTTCACACACAAAACCACTGCAAGGCACTTCAAAGCCACTAGGGCTACCTACGCTATAAATTTAAAAGCAGTAGCACCACACAGAATGCTATGTGAAAAGCGTTAACTCCATCACACAGTATCTCCACAGAGAATTATTTTAAAAAAATGTAAACAGCATAATCCACATCTCCATGACATCCACTCAACACCTTTCAAATCTCATGTGAAAAGACCAAACCGTTTCAGAGATATTCTATTTTTATTTTTCTGTACCTTTAAGAAGTCTTCCAACACAAAATGGTGGAAATTGCAGCAGAAAATGCACTTAAATGGCAGACTGCAAAGTTGGGCAACTTCAAATGGTCATAACTCTGGAAAGGAAAAACATTTTTTCACGAAACAAAACATGGCATGTTCCTTGTATAAAGGTCATTCTACCTTCCAAGTTTCAGACCAATCAACCACACACTGGCTGTGCTATGTGTCACGGAATACAGTGCAGTGCACTACACAAACACAAAAATACAAATGGTAATGTTAACGCAAACGATGATGGAAACAGTGAGTTAAAATAAAATAGTAACACTAACTGTAATGCAAGCAGAAATGGAAACACACATGGTGACACAAATGTAAACAATAACGCAAACGGTAAGAGATATGCAAATGCAAACATTAATGAAAACAGAAATGGTAATGCAGATG
The DNA here is from genome assembly GCA_016271365.2 of Neoceratodus forsteri. NCBI lineage: Eukaryota > Metazoa > Chordata > Ceratodontiformes > Ceratodontidae > Neoceratodus > Neoceratodus forsteri. The sequence goes on from CM057458.1 coordinate 1,160,050,272, forward strand.
GTAACGCAAATGCTCACGGCAACAGAAATGCAAATGGTAATGAAAATGCAAATGGTAAGAGAAATGCGAACAGAAATGCAAACGGTAATGGCAATGGCGATGCAGAAGGAAACAGTAATGCAATCGACATCGGAAACGCTACCAAAAATGCGAACGCTAAGGCCAACAGAAACACAAATGCAAACTGTAATGAACACACAAACAGTAATGATAACACAATTAGAAATGCAAATGGCTATGGTAAGACAAACGATGACGCCAAAGGGAACACTAACACAAACAGAAACGCAAACGCAAGCATGTATGCAAACACAAATGGTAACATGCACAGTCAAGATAATGGAATTGGAAATGCAAACGCTTATGGTAACACCAACGAAGATGCCAAATGAAAAACAAACATAAACGGAAACACAAACGCAAGCATGTACGCAAACACAAATGGTAATGTGTATGGTCACAGTAACGCAATTGGAAATGCAAATGCTTATGGTAACACCAACGAAGATGCCAAAGGAAACAGAAACACAAATGGAAACGCAAACGGAAGCACATACAGAAATGCAAATGGTAATGCACATGGTGACACAAAAGGAAACACAAACCAAAAAGGTAATGGAAACAAAAATGGTAACAGTAACGCAAACGCAAAGGGTAATGCACACGGTAACGTAAATGGAAACATTAATGCAAATGGTAATGGAAATGTAAGCAGAAATGCTGACTGTAACAGTAATTCAAACGTGCACACTTTTTTTCCCAAAAAGGTGCATTCAGAAGCACAGTGAATACAAAGAATGTATGCATAATAATGGCCCTCGGAGCAAAAAATGAACACTTGGAATACTAAATTGCTTATAACTCAGGATCTGTATGAGGCAGAAAAAAAAAATTAAATCTCATATTATTTATGACTTTCCTGGCTAGTTTTGCACTTAGCCCCCTAGTGGGAGACTAAGCATTTTTCTGACGAAAAGTCTGTATCTTGAAGCGTTTTCGAGATACGGGCCCTGAAAGGCGTGACAGACTCTGTAATGTTAGCCTATAGGAAAAATCATCAACTTTGGTGTACCATAACTTTGTGGCCCTCTAATATTTTGTCACCAAATCACAAAAGTTGCATCTGTGGTATCTTGGCTTTCTTCCCTCCAAATTTCAGCCCAAAAGACCAAACCATTCTTTTTCAGCAGGGTGGCGAAGATATCCTACTATTTTGGGCATAGTGTTGCAAAAAAGTGTCAAAAATCACAACACTTTTGCAAATAAAAGCACAGAAGTGTCATAAGTATGACACTACTTTTTACAAAAATTTAAAAAAACATATTTATGGGGAGTTTAACCACCAAAAAAAGACATGGCTAGCATCCTCAGGACTCGACTTGGTGAACACAGCAAGAATTGTGTCCCTAAAGGGTCCCAAATTTAAATGCCAAGCATTTCTGTGACCACCAGCTAAAAACAAGATGGTGGATTTGTGACACTACGGTGTCATTTGAGACACTAAAAACTGCATTTGCAACACTGTCAAACTTTTTAACTTTTCCCTTTGACTATAATGGGAAACTTCTTTTTTGAATAACTTTTGAACCATTTAATATTTTTTCACAAAATTTTCAAAAGGCACATTGGGGACCCTGGCTGCATGTTTCCTGAAGATTTTGGACCAGTCACATAAACTGTGCAACCTGTAGGCACGAGCAAAGAATGTGCAAAAAAGCATAAATATGACTTTCTATGGTGCTATATAGCTCCACAACTGTATACCCAACCATTACGACACTTGGCAAATCCAGAGAGCTATGGTACCGGTCTGTGCATGCCAAATTTAAGACAAATCTATCATACAGTGGCAAGATTATTAAACTGCAACATTTCACACTTTATCCTTAAATGGGATATTCAACCCTAACTATAGTGGCACTACCATGTCACTATAATATATATGTCATGTGTATAAATTCTTGTTACCCTTCTCCCAGGGTTGCACCTGGAAATGAGCCTTGTCCCAGTGTGCCTTTCCAGGTTACCAAATGTTTAAATAAAATTTAAAAAATCTGCAGAAAGCCTGTCACATTTGTTGTTTTTTCTTCAATGAATGAGGTTTAAAAGAAATAACTAATGACTAGTATTTCATTCATTTTTAGTATAAAGGTAAAAATAACTCAAATGGAATCAAAGTACAAGCTGTACTGAGAGTTGCCACAGTAATGATGTGTCATTTCTGTAGAGTAAAATACAATAACTCATGCTTAATGATGTGCATGCAGATGCTGCCCAATATAAAAAGATAGATGCATGTAAGTACAAACATACACCTCAATGAACAAGCATAGCCTACAGAATACACAGACTCTGAACTTTTAGCCTCAACAGTTCCTATACTAGGGCCTTTGGAGTCAACATGATCATTTGTAAAAAAAAAGGAAAAGTCTCAAGCTGTTATTGATGGACCTCCCCTACTCCCTTTTGTGATTAATCTCAATGGAGTGGGACAGTTACAGTTTCAGTTTTCATCCTTATTGGGTCATCAACATTGCCATGATTTGAAATCCAATTCTGAGCCGTGAATGCCATATCCATGATATCAGGAATGAAAGCTAACAATTTTCCTCATAGCTTTCAGGTTTTTAGTCAGTTCAGAGGGGTGTTTTTCTGCTCTACAATTCTGCTTCGACAACACTTTCGTTGACCAGCATCACAGCAATGGCATTTGTGTCAACCGCAAGTTGTGGTTAACATAAATCCTGATTGTCTCATGGTCTATGTTTCTATTGGGGGGCTTCTCCCCCGCACCCTCCATTCTTATTATAATCAACTCCGAGTTGGAGTTGATTCGGGGAGAGGGTGCAGGACCGGGAGACAGTGTACCCTTGTTCCAGGGACACCGACACAGTGACATGTCGACAAGCTCTTGATTTTGTCAACAGTGATATAGGTTGCTGTGTTGGTGTCGCTGTCGGGTGGGGTTATATCATGTTTTTCCATCTGTTCCATCTCTCCCTAACACAAGAGTTTAAGTAAACTATATTACCCTATTAATGCACCTAGGAAACAAAAACTCAGGGGAAGAGTACACAATGGGGGATGAGATGCTGACAACAACAAAAATGGAAAAGGACAGGGGGGTAGTTATATCTGATGACCTAACGGTGGGCAAGCAATGTGAGAAGGCAGTAAGGAGAGCTGGGGGGATACTGGGATGCATATGGAGAGGTATCACCAGTAGAAAACAAGAAGTTGTTATCCCTCTGTACAGACAGTTGGTGAGACCCTCTCTGAGGTACTGCTTGCAGTTCTGGAGACCCCATCTCGGCAAAGACATAGACAGAGTGGAGTCTGTCCAGAGGAGGGCAACCAAAATGGTGCAGGGTCTGCATCAGAAGATGTATGAAGAGAGACTAAAGGAGTTTAATATGTATACCCTCAAGGAATGGAGGGAGAGGGGGACATGATAGAGACTTTCAAGTACCGCAAGGGAATCAGCAAAGTCCAAGAGGGTAACATATTTCAGAAAAAGAGATGTGCAAGAACAAGGGGTACAATTTGAAGATAGAGGAGGGACAACTCAGAAGTAATGTGAGGAAGTATCTTTTCATGGAGAGGGTTGTGGATGCATGGAACAGCCTTCCCGAGGAAGTTGTGGAGTCAAAAACAGTGGGGGAATTCAAGAATGCATGTGGCAGACATAAGGCAATTCTAGTGAGGGATAGGAGGAAGTAGGCTGTTGGTTAAATAGGATCTGCAGCTTATCCATTAGGTAGGAAAATGGGCAGACTAGGTGGGCCAAGTGGTCCTTATCTGTCATCAAATTCTGTTTCTGTGTTTTATGTTTCTATGTTTACCCTGATGTCCACTACTATATTAGTGTGTACAGGGTTGCAAAAAGCCATAGAGGTGGCTACTTCCAGACCTGCTGGAACAGAGAGGACATTTGGTTGGAAAGACATGGAGGAGGTTGGAGAGACAGACAGACAGAGAGAGAGAGAGAGAGAGAGAGAGAGAGAAAGAGCCATAGAATGGTAGTGAGTGGCTGTAGACTGCTATTAGCAATAATTCTCCTTGCGTTGGTAAGCAGAACCTGGATATTTAAAAAAGTCTTAGACTTGAAATGCTCCCATAGTTTGAATGATCTGCACTTAGACTGCACTTTTTTCTTTTTGTTTTTCTGCAAGCAAATCATCTTTTGCTGACTGCTGACTGCTGACTGTTAATATTTTTTTATTGTCTTCATCTTATGGACACCGGATTTTGGATATAGGACTTTGTCTGAGCCTCACTTGCTACAAAGCTGATAACTCCCAAAATACTAGCTGCTCATTTTTAAAAGAATTAAGAAGTGAAGCATACTGCAGCTTGGGCACTGACAGCTTTGCTGTGGCTGCTAAGAACAACTACTCAGAAAATGGGCTTGTTCCTGTCCACTTCACTTGTCCTGAATTATTTTTTTTTATTGAATTTTGGTGTGGCTATCTTGTGCTTCTGTATTCTTGTGTTTCTTATGTGCATTTGTTTGTTTGTCCATTTAGTTGTTAAAATTATTTGACCACTGTTTTCTCCCCCACCAACCCATTCCCTTTGGATTTTGCTGAGTGTGAGACTGTTTCTTTCCTATTTTTTCTTGGAATATTTTATTTTTCATAATTTTATGAGTCATAGTAAAAACAACATTAAAAGATTGATATTATCTTGATAAAGGTGTCATTCAGTTTGCTTAGTGTTGCAGAAGCTTAATTGGCTGCATATTATTTTTTTACTGAGCTGAGCCGAAAACTCCAGTCCCTCACTTCAGCCCTTGCTCAATCCTTAATGTTTTGATCAATCTCAGCTTGTGATCATTCAGACAATGCATACAGTGAACACTCCCCAGTTTACTGCTATCAGGTATGCATTGTATTACTCTTATTTACTTTGTCATCAGGAAAACACATGATTTTAATCACTCTTGTTTAATCTAGTCAGCTGTGTATCAATGCTGAGCTCTCAATTTTCTCATACAAACTAATTAATCATTAATTAAGTAAAATAAGAACAACTATAAAAAGGTGATGTTTAGTCAGCCTATCCATACATCACATAGGAGCCTAACAGAGCAGATGGTCCTTACTGAGGAAGGCTGCTGTTTATTTTTTTCAGCACAGATACCTTAGCTGCAAAACCAAAATGACTTTTTGTGATATCTTAGTCAGCCTGAGAATCCTGGGGCATGTTGTGTACCAAACACATGCCAAATACTTGCGGATGACAACAGGAATACCCTGCAGCAAACTTCTAGGAAGTCTGAACTAAGTTTCAGCTCTCCACTTATTGTTTTTTTTAACCAAGCTACTTCTTGAGTTTGCAAGCTGCACTTTCTCACTATGAATAAGCTAAAATATAATTAATACTTGAATACTACTAGCATTCTTGATTTAAGAAATGTGCTAAATTAGTTTAAAAACTGGAATATATCGACTTGATTCTGTAGTCTAAAAACAGCAGCATTTATGCAGTGTAAAAAGCTATAAAAGTTGGAACGGACCATGTACATATTTTGATATACAAATTAAAATGTTAGCTCATTACAGTGTGATTTGACATATAAATCAAACTTTTTGTTCATAAGAGTCTGTGTGGTAGTTTTATTGAAAACATTTCATTTGCTGAATTTCTCTTATATTGCACTGGTCTAGGGAATTTAATAATTTGACTTGACAGACATTTGATGTGTTTTAGAGTAGAGTTAGATGTCATTATAGCTTTTTGGTGGCTATAATTTGTTCAAAGACACTGAGAATGTGGCATTTTGGATGGTGGTGCTATCCCAAACAATATATAACTCAGAGTTCAGGGTGTGAGCACTCACCACTCCGAAGGAAGGATTGTCCAAAACTTGTGTTTATCACAGAATTGTGTTGATTTGAGCCCATACACAAAAACAGTAATGAGTGGTGTTAAAAGCACTGAAGACATCGGCAGCTACATTTCACCCAATACCTGCTGAAATGTAGCATGCGTATGAGCAGTGATTTTGACACTGCTCGTTTTGACTGTTTTTTGGTGTTTGGATGTGAAATAAAACTGTGCAATTCTGTGATAAACACAAGTTTTGGACAGTCTTTCCTTCTAAGTGATGAGTGCTCCCTTCCTGAGCTCTAGGCTATAATTTATTATTCTATTTTTGTGTTTCCATCAATAAATTTGAGGGATTTCTTCCTCTGTGGCAGTTCAGTTGTCTGGAGCATTAGAACCTTAGACATTTCATTCAATAAAGCCTTTATTATCCTTGTCCACTGGCCACTGTACTTCTATCTGCTCATCACCCATAAATAAAAAAGTAATCGAAGAACTACCAAAGAAGGAAGTTATTGCACTTAAGGCGAATGCTAGGAACCGCTAAGAGAAATTCTTTATTTTAATGTCCTATTAAATAGTGAAAAAATGTTCTGTAAAGATTGCATTTGTATACAGCCTAGTGTGTTTGAAGGTGTCCAAAATGTATAGATTTGTTTATAGAATTTTAAATTTCTGAAATTTTAGAATTAGTGCAAGCACCTAACATTAGATAAAATAATTAAAGGACACACTAACACTTCGGATAGTATTTTCCAGAACTTCACAGTTAATGCATTTATTTTTTCATATTTGGGTGTGACTACATAGGGCTTGAAATGATTAGTACCAGAAGTGGTTTAAATTCCCCACCCCCAATGTAAATTCACCTTTATGCATTAAAACTTAGAAGGATAGAAAGTTAAGATCTAAGACATCAGGTGCTGAAAAAGGGACGACCAAGTGGGACTTAGCTCATCCCCAGAAAACTGATTATTTGGATGGTTTGCCCCCCACACCAGCTGCCCTTTCAACTCCTATAGTCAATCCACAGGAGTCATTTAATGTATCATTTAATGTTTCTAATGAACTGGAAAAATTTAAGTCTCACTCAAACATACTATTCAGCGCTTCTCCAGAGGAAGGAAAATCTATATTATCATTTGATATTGATTGATTTACACAACAATATGATATACAGAATGTACTAACAATTGTATGTATTGTATAGCTATTTACTTATGTTATTAGTGAGTATGTGTACTTATGTGTAATGTAACTGTTTTTTACTGAGATCTTGGGTCACCCTTTTAAATGAGTTATTACTCAATTGGTCTAACCCATAACAAAATGAAAATGAAAAATTAAGAATGATATGAGCTAAACATCATTGTCCACATGGGGATGAATGACCTGGCAAGTGGTGAGGCTGGGGTGGTGCAGGAGCAGTTCAGGAAGTGGGGGTGGGGGCTTAGACAGGTGGCACACTCTGTAACCTTTTCAGAGGTGTTGCCCATTGAGGGTAAGGGGGAGAACAGAGACATAGAAGCATAAAGTACAAATTGTTGGTAGTTAAGGGCTGCCAGGTCCATCCAGTATGCTTGAAAGCCTTACACTAGTTTGTGGCTTCTGACCCTATCTGGTCAATGGCTTTTCACCCCTTGTTCCCACCTCTGAAGTAACCTTATATCTGTGCCATGCATGTTTAAAACCTTCCACTGTGCTCTCCCCCACCACCTCCTGTAGCAGTCTGTTCCACATGTCCACCACCCTCTCTGTAAAGAAACACTTCTTCACATTTCCCCTCAGTCTACCACCTTCCAATTTCATATCATGCTGCTCGTTCTTGTACATCTCTTATATTGGAAGATGTCTCCCCCTGCACCTTGTTAATGCCCTTAAGGTACTTGAATATTTCTGTTATGTCCTCCCGATCCCTTCTTTCCTCCAGCAAATACATATTGAGGTCCTTTTGTCACTCCTCATATGTTTTCTGATGCAAGACCTGTACCATCTTAGTCACCCTTCTCTGGACCGCCTCAGCTGTGTCAATGTCCTTATGAAGATGCAGCCTCCAGAACTGCACACAGTATGCTAGGAAAGGCCTCACTACCATTTTGTACAATGGCGTCACCACCTCCCACCTTCTGCTAGTGATACTTCTGCCTATGCACCCCAGCATGCCATTGGCCCTCCCTGCAGCCTTTGTAGTTTACTACGACACCTTTAGGTCATCATAAATGGTAATTCCAGGTCTGTTTCCTCCTTGGTGATAGTCAGCAACTCCTCCTCCCCATCCTGTAGCTACGAACATACAAACATATGAAATTTGCCAGCAGATAAAGGCCTAGAGGTCTATCAAGTCTGCTTGAATGTGTAGCTAGAAGCCCTTATTCTGCAGCTGCCCCTCCCTTCCACCTTCCTAGGATTTCCTCTTCTCCGGTGCATTATTTTGCACTTCTTAGAACTGAATTTTAGTTGCCACACTTCAGACCATTTTTCACGTTTCTCCAGGTCCCTCCTCATTCTCTCCACTCTGTCTGGAGTATCCAGCCTGTTGCAGATCTTGGTGTCATCTGCAAACAGGCAAGCTTTTCCCTCTAGTCCTATCACAATGTCACTAATGAAAACATTAAATAGGACTGGCCCAAGGACTGAACCCTGAGGTACCTCATTGGTCACCCCCCCTTTCCCCGATTGGATCCAATTTACCACCCCCTCTGCTTCCTGTCCATTAGCCAGTTCCTAATCCAGTTTACCACCTTGTGCCCCATACCCAGACTACTCATTTTGTTGACCAGCCTTTTATGCTGGTGGTGTTGAAGGCTTCGTTTAAATCAAGGTAAACAATGTCTATCACCCCCCCAATTTACACCCCTTGTCACCCAGTCAAAAAATCTATCAGATTCATTTGACTTGACCTTCCTGCTGTGAATGCATGTTGCCTCTGATCCTGGGCACCATTGGATTCCAAGTATGCCACTATTCTTTCTTTAAGCAGTACCTCCATGATCTTACCCAATACTGAGGTGAGTCTGACAGGCCTATAGTTCCCTATCACCTCCCTACTACCACTTTTGCTTAGAGGGACTACATATGCCTTCTTCCAGTCCTCAGGAACCACTCCTGTGTTGCTTAACTCTGTAAACAGTGATGCCAGAGATGCCGCTAGCTCTCTTCTCAACTCTCTTAATATCCTTGGGTGTATGCCACCTAGCCCCATTGCTTTGTCCATCTTTAGTTTTGTGAGCTCCTCCAGGACTCTCTCCACTGTGAATGGACTCGTGTTTACTCCCCCCATGTCTGTTAACCAGCTGTGGTCCCTGACCCTCCTTCTCTTTGGTGAATACTGAACAGAAGTATTTGTTCAGTATTTCTGCCTTTTCCATGTCTCCCTCCTTACACTCCTTTGCATCCTCTTTGAGCCTTACAGTCCCCCACTCCCAGTCTTCCTTCTTTCACTAACATACCTATAGAATGCCTTGTCCATTTTCTTCACTGTCTGTGCCAATCTTTCTTCAGTCTATGCCTTTGCTCTCATAACAGCCTTCCCTGCTTCCCCTAGATTCCTTAGGCAGACCTCCCTGTCCTCCTTCCTTTGAGTCTCCTTATATTTTTTGAAACCTGACCTTTTGTCCCTTGCCTTGTCTACCATCCCTCGAGAACCACAGTGGTTTCCTTCTTCTTTTGCTCTTATTTACTAACCTGAAGCATTGACTCATCACCTCCTCTATGGATCCCTTTCTTGTTCCCACTGATCCTCAACATCCCCTTCTGTCTCCCTTCGCAACCATGCCTCTTTTATACAACACCCCATTTTAGCAAACTCCACCCTCCTAAAATCTAAGACCTTTGCCTTCATGTCACTAGACTGTGTCTTGGTCCCTATGCTAAACCACACTATGTGATGGCCACTGGACCTCAGTTGACCTTGCTCCTGGACTCTATGAATCTGTCCCTAATGGTCAGTACTAGGTCCAGAATCACCCCTTCTCTGGTGGGATCACTCACTAGCTGCCTTAGGTCTGCTCCTTGTAGGGAATCCAGGATGTCTCTGCTCCTGGTTGAAGTAGATGCTGGGATGGCCCATTCCACATCTGGGATATTTAAATCACCCAGCAGTAGTACCTCACCTATTGCTGCAATTGTGTGAATTTGATCCCCTAGATCTCTACTCAACTGCTCCCCCTGTACTGGAGGCATGCAGATCACTCCTGCTTGGACTGCTGTGCCATTTCAAGGCTCAAGGGTGACCCACAGTACCTCAGCCTCCCTCTGTCTACCCAATACCTGCACTGCCTTTATACCCTCCCTAATGTACATGACCATCTCTCCCCCTTTTCAATTTATTTATTTATTTAAAGTTGATAACCTGGAGAAGCACACTGAGCCAAGACTTGATTCCAGATACTCTCCATCCTTCCTGAACAGAGCATACCCTGGTACCTTAACATTCCAGTAATGATTTACAGTATACCAGTTCTCTGTTATTGCTGCTATGTCCAGGTCTGCCTCTACTAAGGTATGCCCCCCATGACAACACCACCAACACAGTGACCTACAATCCTGCTGACAAAATCAACAGTTTGCTGACAGGTTGCTGTGGGCACACTGTCTCCTGGTCCTGCAACCCCTCCCTGAATCAACTCTGATTGCAGTTGAGAATCTAAAGTACTTGGGGTGTGGGAAGCAGAGCCCCCTGCATGTGGTGTTTGGAGGCAAAGCCCCTATTTAAAAAAACAGGAATGGGAGAATAACGGGATTTCTGTCAACTGCAACTTATGGTAAGCATAAATCCTCCCAATGTGATGCCGGTCGAGAAAAGTGTTGTCAAACTGGCATCATAGAGCCCTATACTAACAATCCTTCCAGGTCTGGAAATTTATTCCCTAGGCTGCGAGCATTTGTAGCTATGGCCTTCCATGTTTTGTTGCCTATCTACTCTTTACTCATTCCTTTGATCTACTGCTTTCTTCCCTAACCCCAATTTTACCTTTTTGTGCTGCCTTCCTAGCTCTGCCTTTCCCTCTTTATCTGATTTAGGTGATACTGTCTGCATTTTTCCTTTCTGCTCCTCATTTCTGTCTTCTCTTTCTTGTAGGGGTAGGCTGCTAGAGTCTCACTGTTCCTGTTGCCCCCCACTTTGCCTAACATAAATGCTCATCAAGGAAGCAATTAAACCATTCATTTAGGGCTGCATTCCCATTCCTGGACAGATGCAGCTGATCACTTGAATACAGAGCCGCATCTTTCCAGGTGGGTCCCCAGTCCCCAATGAAGCCATACCCTTTCTTGCTAAACCAGCCCTTCAACCATGTGTTGAAGCTTCCAATATGGAGATTCCCATCCTCCCTGCTGTGGACCGACAGCACCTCCAAAACTATTATGGCACTCGCTACCTTCCCCAGCTACCCTCCCAACTCTTTTAAGTCTTCCTGCACCTGCTGCACACTTATCCTGTCCTTGGATAGGTCATTCATTCCCAGGTGGACAATGATCTCCACCCTCCTACTTGCCACTGTCTTAGTGATCATCTGGATAAGCTCCTACTCCCTCCAAGCTGTGCCTCCTTGGAGGCACTTAACTGCTCTTTCTTCCCTGTTGTCCTTGCCCAGATCCATCCCCTGGACAATTGAGTCCCCCATCAGGGGTAACTTCTTCTTCCCCGGGATCCTCTTCCTCCCCTCCACTGAGTCTCCCTTCTGTCTGACCCTGACATCCTCCATGGTCATAGCCTTGAGTTCCCTTGCAGGAATCTCTCACTCCTCCAAGACAGTGTAGGAGTTCATAAGCTTTTCCAGATGGGGGCTATGTCTCTGCCCCCGAACCATCCTGGGCCCACCGTAGTCCATCCTGCCATCTGCCTGGGCAGCCATTGTGGCAATGGCTGATGACATAGTGGCATCTGGGTGGGGATGAATGTCATCAGTACTCCTGCCAGCTCAACCCAAAAACTGGCCACCACTCCCCTCTGCCCAGAGAGGTGTCTGCATATGGGGCAGTCCACAGTACTCAGAATGTCCTCATGAAGACTGATGCACCACACCAAGTGCACTGTACCATTCCCTGCATCATCTCCTTTTAATCTGTTTGTACTCCGTCCTTTAATACTATCTAAACCCTCCTGCTGCTATTGTTAGCCTCTCAGTTTGAATTGCTTAAGCTTTTCTGTTTTGTCTCTTCTTTTCCACTTTTGATTTCTTTTAACCTCCTCCTCCCCTTATTTGCACTAGTACTTCCTGGTAGGATACAGGAACAGGGTACTCTACACCAAGATATTCAATGCATGGTTGAAGGACTGGTGCAGAGCAGAAGGATTTGGCTTCATTGGGAACTGGTGTTCCACCTGGAGGGATGCAGGCATGTACAAGGTGTGAATGCCCACATCTATCTTGGGGGGGGTCCTCAGTGAGAGGTTAAAATGTTTCATCAGCAAGAATTTAAACTAACCAAGTGGGGTAGCAGAAATGTGATGGTAAGATGGGTGAAGCAAACAGCCCCCCCCCCCACAAAATGATACAGATGGCAGCGAGGACCTTAAGGTTTAGAAATTGCCAAGGATAGCTAAAACCAAAATAGGTAAAACACAGAGAAAAGGCAGAATGGGAGTAGGAAAGAATGGGTATGGAGGAAAGACATGGGGCTAGGAAGGGAGCTATTAAACATAGAAACATAGAATTTGATGGCAGATAAGGACCGCTTGGCCCACCTAGTCTGCCCATTTTCCTACCTAACAGATAAGCTGCAGATCCTAGTTAACCAACAGCTTACTTCCTCTTACCCGCCCCTTGGACTGCCTTATGCCTGTCCCATGCATTCTTGAAGTCCACCACTGTTCCTGACTCCATGACCTCCTCAGGGAGGCTGTTCCATGCATCCACAACCCTCTCAGTGAAAAAATACTTCCTCACATTACCCTGAGCCATCCCCCCTCTATCTTCAAATTGTGCCCCCTTGTTCTTGCACATCTCTTTTTCTGGAAGATGCTACCCTCTTGGACTTTGTTAATTCCCTTGAGGTACTTGAAAGTTTCTATCATGTCCCCTCTCTCCCTTCTTTCCTCAAGAGTATACATATTAAGCTCCTTTAGTCTTTCTTCGTATGTCTTCTGGTGCAGACCCTGCACCATTTTGGTTGCCCTCCTCTGGACAGCCTCCACTCTGTCTATGTCTTTGCGGAGATGGGGTCTCCAGAACTGTACACAGTACTCAGATGGGGTCTCACCAACTGTCTGTACAGAGGATAACAACTTCCTGTTTTCTACTATTGATGCCTCTTCCTATGCATCCCAGTATCCCTCCAGCCTTCCTTACTGCCTTCTCACATTGCTTGCCCACCTTTAGGTCATCTGATATAATTACCCCCAGGTCCCTTTCCATTTTTACTGTTGTCAGTATCTCACCCCCCATTGTGTACGCTTCCCCTGGGTTTTTGTTTCCCAGGTGCATTATCTTGCACTTCTTTGCATTGAATCTGAGCTGCCATACATTTGACCATTCCTCCAACCTTGCCAAGTCCTTCTCATCCTTTCCACTCCATCCTGTGTATCAACCCTGTTGCAGATCTTTGTGTCATCTGCAAAGAGACATACTTTTCCTTCCAGTTCCTCTGCAATGTCACTTATAAAGACATTAAAAAGGACTGGTCCCAGTACCGAACCCTGTGGTACCCCACTAGTAACCCTCCTTTCTTCACTGTGTACTCCATTTACTACTACCCTTTGCGTCCTGTTGTCTAGCCAATTTTTTATCCAGGCTACCACCTTGGGACCCATTCCAAGGCTGTGTATCTTGTGTATTAATCTTTTGTGGGGGACTGTATCAAATGCCTTGCTAAAATCTAGGTAGGCCATGTCCACAGCCCCTCCCTGATCTACTACTTTGGTCACCCAGTCAAAGAAATCTATTAGATTTGTCTGACACGACCTTCCCATCATGAATCCATGCTGCCTAGGGTCCTGTGCCCCACTGGCCTCAAGGTACTCAACAATTCTTTCCTTCAGAAGTGATTCCATCATTTTCCCTACCACTGAGGTCAAACTAACTGGTCTGTAGTTTCCTGCCTCTGTCCTGCTCCCACTTTTGTGAAGAGGAATTACATCTGCCCTCCTCCAGTCCTTGGGTACCACCCCATCCTCCCATGATTTGTTAGAGTAGTCAGCGATGTCACTAGTTCTACCCTTAGTTCTTTTAGAATTCTTGGGTGAATCCCATCAGGCCCCATTGCTTTGTCCACCTTCAATTTTATTAGTTCATTCAGAACCCTTTCTTCTGTAAATGGACTGGTATCGACCCCCATCTTCAGAGTGTTTCTCTTGTTTGGTTTAGGTAACTCCCCCTCCTCTTCCTTTGTGAATACTGAGCAGAAATATTCATTCAGTAACCCTGCTTTTTCACTGTCACCCTCTACCCACATTCCCTCTCCTTTATTAAGCTTCAGTATCCCTCCTTTGGTCTTTCTTCGCTCCCTAATGTACCTATAAAAGGTCTTATCCCCCTTCTTAACAGAATTGGCTATCCTTTCTTCGGTTTGGGCCTTTGCTATTCTGACTACCTTCCCAGCCTCTTTCTGCTTTAACTGATAAAGTTCTCTGTCCTGCTCCTTCTGTGTTTCCTTATATTTCCTGAATGCTGCCCTTTTCTCCTTAACTTTCCCTGCCACCTCTTTTGTGAACCATAGCGGTTTTTTCCTTCGTTGTGTTTTATTGATTTTTTTTACGCAAAGGCTTGTTGCCTCTGTGATGGCTGTTTTGATCACTTCCCATTGTTCCTCCACCCCTCCTTCTTGCCTGTTTGCTAGTGTTTTTCTGAGGCACTCTCTCATTTCCCAAAGTCAGCCCTCCTAAAGTCTAGTACTCTTGCTTTGTGATGGCTTGATTGTATGGCTGTGTTTATCGTGAACCACACTGTTTGGTTTTCACTTGTTCCCAGATGGCTACCCACTTCTAAATCTGAGATTCTTTCTCCATCCCATTTGAAAGTACCAGGTCTAAGATTGCTCCATCCCAGTCGGTTCCAATATGAGCTGTCTGAGACATGCCCCTGTAGGGCATCAAGAATGACCCTGCTCTTGGATGTGCCTGCAGCAAAGGTGCTCCAGTTAACATCTGGCATATTCAGGTCCCCATCAACAATATCTCCCCTTTTCTGCCATTCTAAGAAAGCTTCTATCATTTCCTTGTCCATTCCTCCCCCTGAGATGGGGGTCTGTCTAACCCCCATGCGGATTGTAGTTACATTTCCTGTCTCAGGGTGACCCAAAGTGCCTCATCTGCTCCCTGTTTACTCTTTAGTTCTGTGCTTTGATCCCTTCCTTTACATAGAAGCTACTCCTCCTCCTCTTTACCCTCCCTGTCCCTTCTGTAGATTGCGTATCCTGGTATGTTGACATCCCATTCATGGTTCTCTGTGTACCATGTTTCTGTGACTGCCACAATATCCAGGCAACCCTCTTCCATCAAGGCCACTAGTTCAGGGAGCTTGTTACACAGACTACGGGCATTGGTACTCATCATCCTCCACTTTTGATAGCCTACCCCTTTTAGCCCCATTTCTGTCCTTACTGCCTTTGCCTTGTTTTACATTTAAATCTGTTCTGCTCCTAATAACTTCTGTACCCTGGCATTTACTTCACTAATCACCATGTTTTGTGGGAGGAGGCTCAGTTCCCAGCTCCTTTCAGTGCCTCCCCTTGGCTAGTTTAAATGCTTGCCAATGAAGCATTAAACCTCTCACCTAGGATCCTGGCTCCCCTGGACAGATGCAGACCATCGCACCAGTATAGGTCTGCATTCCTCCAGGTGGCTCCCCAGTCCCCAATGAAGCCAAAACCCTGAGCTCCACACCAGTTTTTCAACCACTCATTGAATTCCTGGTGAGAAGTGCCTAGCATCTCCCTTGCCATAGACAGGCAGCACCTCCGAGAAGGTTACCGTGTACGCTACTTGTCTAAGGCCCCTTCCCAACTCTACAAACTCCTCTTGCACTGCTCTGATCCCATTCCTAGCCAGGTCATTTGTCCCTAGGTGGACAATGACATCCAGCTCCCTCCTCATGCAGCTTCTCCCACGATCCTGAGATTCACTTCCTGTCCCTCCAAGCCGTGGCACCAGGAAGGCACCTTACCTCCCTCTCCCCATCATCCCCCATTTCTACCCCCCTAATGATTGAGTCCCCCACCAGGAGTTGTTTCCTTCCCCTGTGGGGTCCCATGCCACCCTCCTTTGGGTCTCCTTTGTGAAGGTCCCCAGCATCCTCCATGGTCTCCACTACAGGTGCCTCCATAGAGGAACCACTATCCACCAGAAGAGTGAATGAATTGTGAAGAGGTACAGCTGGAGGAATACAACTCTGTTCCACCACCCTCTCCCTCCTTGAGCCCACCCTAGTCCAGCCACTCCTTTTTCTTGGCAACCTCTGAGGTAGTGGCATTGGCCCTGGTGGTCCCTGGGTGGGGGAGGAGGTTTCACGAATCCTAGCCAGGTCAGCCTGGAGACAGGCAACCTCCTCTCTCAGACCAGGGAGGTGCAAGCAAATAGGGCAGCATCGCAGCCTCCAGAATGTCTCCCGGAACACTGCCGCCCCACAGCCATTGCACTGCACCACTCCTATCATGTCTTATTTTGTGTCCCTGTACTGTTTCTCTGGATGCTTACTCTCCTCTCCTTACAACTCTCACCCTTTCTGTTCTGGGATAGCAACTTCCTATCTTCTTCAGTAGTCTCCTTCTTTCTTGCTCAGTATCACACTACCAGCAGCTAGGGGGGGAGAGTGAGCTACTTTTTCTACTTCAGGGTTGACAAAACCGATGTTTCTCTATGATCCTTTCCTTTCTACTACCAGACAGGAAGTTCCTGTTGACAGTTAAATCCAGTGGCTATAAAAGTAGAACTGGCTTTGGGTGGGTGGGATGGAGGGCAATTTCTAAGAAAAAAGGCTAGCAACAGGAAGTTGTAATTTGACTCACCTGCTTTTCTAGTGTCTAAACCACACCCCCAGGTAAGCTCTCTTTCCTCCTACTGGTTTAGCAAAGTCACCTGATACAGTACCTTACCCTGCACAGAACACACACTGCCTTTCTTTCTTTCTTTTCTTTTTAACCCTAAATAAGACCCCTTCTACTTCTAATAAAGTTATCTGTCTACTTAATCTTAGCTGACACTGACTCCTACTGAGATATAAGTTTTAAATTAAGAAGAAAATGTAGCTTCTTTTAGTTAGCTGCTTTCTGCTCTACAAGCAAGGCTAGCAACAGGAAGTTGTAATTTGACTCACCTGCTTTTCTAGTGTCTAAACCACACCCCCAGGTAAGCTCTCTTTCCTCCTACTGGTTTAGCAAAGTCACCTGATACAGTACCTTACCCTGCACAGAACACACACTGCCTTTCTTTCTTTCTTTTCTTTTTTTTAACCCTAAATAAGACCCCTTCTACTTCTAATAAAGTTATCTGTCTACTTAATCTTAGCTGACACTGACTCCTACTGAGATATAAGTTTTAAATTAATAAGAAATGTAGCTTCTTTTAGTTAGCTGCTTTCTGCTCTACAAGCAGGGCTAGCAACAGGAAGTTGTAATTTGACTCACCTGCTTTTCTAGTGTCTAAACCACACCCCCAGGTAAGCTCTCTTTCCTCCTACTGGTTTAGCAAAGTCACCTGATACAGTACCTTACCCTGCACAGAACACACACTGCCTTTCTTTCTTTCTTTTCTTTTTTTTAACCCTAAATAAGACCCCTTCTACTTCTAATAAAGTTATCTGTCTACTTAATCTTAGCTGACACTGACTCCTACTGAGATGTAAGTTTTAAATTAAGAAGAAAATGTAGCTTCTTTTAGTTAGCTGCTTTCTGCTCTACAAGCAAGGCTAGCAACAGAGGAGGAGTCAGTAAAAATTGGAAGGACATATGGGAGAAAAGGCTGTCAAGGGGGTGCCAATAAAGGAGGGACTCTGTCTCCACCCCCCAAGGGGAGCTGGAGGATTGTGGGAATGGCCGACTGGTAAAGTGCAGATCAGGGGAAAACAGAATCCCCATGGGAACACGAGCAGGGGAAATGGAAGTATAGGGAAAGAGTGGAAGGTAGTCCTTCTAAATGCCAGGAGCTTGGGAAATAAAATGCCTGAGCTCCAGGCAATGCTAACTGAGGGAGCAGTGGATGTGGCAGTGGTCACTGAGACCTGGCCCACTGCAGGACAAGACTGGGACCTGAACCTGGAGGGTTACACTATGTTCAGGAAGGACAGGGTGGAGGGAAGTGGAGGAGGGGTAGCAATGATAGTCAAAAACTGCATTGGCATAGGGGGAGTAGAGGAGGCAGAGGGAACCGTGGAAGCGATTTGGGTCACCTTGATAACAAGGGGGGGCAAGAGAGTAAAAACTGGAGTGGTGTATAAACCCTCTGCTCTGGTGGAGGAGCTAGAGGAGAATCTGGTGGCAGATGTTGGGAGACACTGCAGACTAGGCAGAGGAACAGTGGTGGTGTTGGGGGACTTAAACATGACAGGAACAGACTGGGAGACTATGACATCTTCTGTGACCAGGGAACAGAGGTTGTTGGATGTCTTTCGAGATGCATTCCTAACTCAGCAGATGGGGGAACCGACCAGAGAGGTGCAGGTACTGGATGTGGTCCTGGAAGACAGTGACCAGATTAGGGGCCTGGAGGTAAGGGACCCGTTGGCGGGGAGTGACCATGCCATGGTCTGGTTCTGCCTGGACCTAGGAGGGCTAGAAGGCTGCACAAAGATGGAGGTAACTGACTTCAGGGGAACAGACTTTAAGGAAATGGGAAGGATCCTTAAGGAGCATTTGGATGTGATTGGATCAGACATGGATGCTGATAGTAGGTGGGAAATCATCAGGAGAGGGGTGCAAGATGCTACCAGCACCTATGCAAGAGTAAGATGAAAATGTGGTAGGGCCCAAAAACCCTGCTGGTGGACCAGGGAGGTCCAGGAGGTGGTGCAGGGGAAGAAGGCAGCCTATAGGCAATTCAAGTGCTCAAGGAGTGAAAGGGATTGAGGGGAGTATGAGCTGATGGCTAGAAGAGCCACTAGGGTGGTGAGGGCAGCTAAAGCAAGGAAGGAGCAGAACCTGGCCAGGGAAATTAGGAGAGGGAACAAGGGATTCTTTAGATACATTGGGGAAAAATGAAGGGTGAAGGGGCAGATTAGCAGGACTAAATCAGGGGAGAGATGGGCACAAGACCCGGGGGAGCGGGCTGAGGTACTAAATGAGAACTTCACCTCAGTTTTCACCCAGGAAAATGGGGGTGCTCCATCATACATGGGAGGAGACAGAGATACTGAGGAGGGGGGACCCTTACCGATCGGCGGGTCTGGGGAGAGGGGGAGGCATCACTGGCAGGAGGGGAGGCTAAGCAGGGAGAAGAGGTACCGGAAGTGGAAATCACAGCAGAGAGAGTGAGGGAAGCCCTCAGCTCCCTTAAGATGGAGAAAGCACCGGGGCTGGATAAATTATATCCCAGAGTGCTGAAGGAACTTGCGGATGTCCTGGTGAAACCCCTGGTGGAGCTTTTTCACCATCTCTCTTAGGACAGGGTGGGTGCCCCAGGACTGGAAGGTGGTGCATATAGTGCCTATAGACAAGGGAGGATCAAGGGAGGTGGCAGGGAACTACAGGCCTGTCAGCCTGACATCGGTGGTGGGCAAGGTGATGGAGGGCATTGTCAAGCAGAGCTAGGGGTTGACCTGGAAAAGTCAGGGTGCCTGGATGATAGACAGCATGGATTTGTCCCAGGGAAATTGTGTCAGACAAAGCTTGTGGGAGTTCTATGACTGGGTGACGAGTGCCTTGGACCTGGGTAGACCAGTGGACGTCCTCTTTCTAGACTTCAGCAAGGCATTTGACTCTGTTCCTCATGTGGGCCTGTTGGATAAGCTGGGAGAAATGGGGGTGGGGAACCAGATGATCAGATGGATAGGCAATTGGTTCCAGGACCAGACCCAGAGGGTCGTAGTTGGTGGGATAGTCTCATCCCCAAGGAGGGTCATTAGTGGAGTCCCACAGGGATCAGTCTTGGGCCCTCCTGTTCAACGCCATGTCTCTGACATAAGGACAGGAATCAGGAGTGAGATGAGTCTCTTTGTGGATGACTCAAAACTGGGGCAGTGGTGGATGGGGAGGAGGGAGGTGGCCTTACAGGGGACCTGGAGGCTCTGGAAAGAAGGTCTAGAAAGAGGCTGAGGTTCAATGCAGGGAAATGCAAGGTACTCCACCTGGGGGCCAGAAACCCGGGCTAAGTGTACACTGGGGGAATGCTACAAGTCTCGATGGCTGAGAGGGACCTGGGAGTGGTGGTGGATGTCAAGATGAACAACTCAGAGACTTGTGGGAGGGCAGCAGCCAAGGCCAACAGGATGCTGGGATGCATCGCTAGGGGATCACCTCTAGAAGGGGAAGTGATACTCCCTCTGTGCAAACTGCTTGGTGAGGCCACACCTTGAGTACTGCGTGCAGTTTTGGAGCCCACTTAAAGAGGGACATTAAACTCCTGGAGAAGGTCCAGAGGAGGGCAACCAAAATGATTTGGGGCTTGGGGACAGGACCCATGAGGAGAGGCTCGAAGAGCTAAATATGTACACATTGGAAGAGAGAAGGGACCGGGGGGACATGATAGAGGTCTACAGGTACATGAAGAGTGTAAATAGGGGAGGAACAGTCAGGATGCTTCAAAGGAAGGAGGAGGGGGCCACTAGAGGGCATGGGTGGAAGTTGGAGGGGGAAGATTCAGGGGAGAAAGGAGGAGGTGCTACTTTACTGAGAGGGTGGTGGAGCCATGGAACGCACTGCCTAGGGGACTGGTGGAGGCAGAGATGGTGGAGGGGTTCAAGAGGGGCTGGGACAGGTACAGGGGAAGGGTTCTGGAAGCAAAATCCAATGCAGCAAGAATATCCAGAACTAGGAAGGGAGAAGCCAGAGAAGGTGAGGGGGGCAGCAAGGTCAGCACCCTGGGTGGGGGCTGACCAATTGAGCAGACTCGAAAGACCATTAGGCCTATTCTGCTGGCATTTTAGTATGTTAGTATATGCACAGATGCCTGCAGTCTGGGAAAAGAATGTTGGACCTAGTGGCTCTGATGACTTAGGTGGACCTGGGCATTGTCACTGTTACCGAGACATGGTTCATGGGGAACCATGTCTGGGATATGGCAATACCATGTTACACTCTAGTCAGGAGGGACAAGGTGGGTAAAAGGGAAAAAGAGTGGCTCTCTACGTCAGGGAAGGAATTAAGGCAGTTAAAGTACAGGGAATGCAGAGAGAGGCAGAGGCACTGTGGATCACCCTGGAGACAGGAAATGGCACTGCCATTCACACTGGTGTGATCTACAGACCTCCCATACAAGGGAAAGAGCTGGACAGGGTACTTGTAGAAGCCATCCACAGAATGACAGCTAAAGGGGAGGTTCTGCTGGTAGGATACTTCAATCTGTCAGATGTGAATTGGAGCAACCAGGCAGCAGCCTCATCCAGAAACAGAGACGTCCTAGAAGTCCTGCAGAGGGCACGGTTAAGACAGCCAGTGATGGAGCCCATTCAAGAGTGAGAGTGACTTTGGACATGGTACTCACCAACGGGGACTGAATTACAGACATAAAAGTGGGGAGCCATCTGGGATCAAGTGATGTGGTTCAATTTGAGAACAGTAGAAGAGTCAAACCACATGAAAGCAAGGATCTTGGATTTCAGGTGGGTCAACATTGCAAAGATGGGGGAATGTCTTAGGGAATCACTGGCAGGGAAGGAAAAAAGAGGGGAGGGGAGTGGAGGAACAGTGAGAGAATATTTAGGGACCCATAATGGAGGCAACAGGCCATTACATTAGGCAAATAAGCAAAACAAAGATAAAGAAAAAAAACACTATGGTTCTCAAAGGAAGTGGCCGAGAAGGTAAGGTCAAAAAGGGTGGCATTCAGGAGGTACAAGGAAACACAGAGGGAAGACGACGGGGAACTGTATCTGGAAAAGCAGAAGAATGTGAGGAAGGCAGTCAGGAGCACAAAGGCACAAACAGAAGAAAAAAATAATCCAGGCAATAACAAAAGGGGACAAGAACTTTTTCAGGTATGTTAGTGAAAGAAAAAAGACTAAGGGTGGGATTATGAGACTAAAAAGGGAAGGAGGGAAGTGTGCAGAAGGGGACCAAGGAAAAGCAAAAATTCTAAAAAATATTTTTTTTTATATTCACAGAAGGAGAAGGGGAGAGACCAAAGTTAGGTAACGGAAACACCACTGGGAGGAAGGTGGATACCAGTCCATTGAAGGAGGAGAGATCCTTAAAGGAACTCACTAATCTGAAAATGGACAAGTCAATGGGGCTGGATGGGGTACATCTCAGAGTATTAAGCAAACTCAGGGAGGTGCTGGCAGTTCTGACAGCCCTGTTCAACAATTTGCAGGAAAGAGGTGTGGTACCAAAGGACTGGAGAAGGGCAACTGTAGTCCCTCTCCACAAAAGTGGGAGCAGGGAGGAGGCTGACAATTACAGGCCAGTCAGCCTGACCTCAGTGGTGGGGAAACTAATGGAATCACTACTATAAGAAAGGTTTGTGACACATCTCAAATCCAACACAGCACAGGATCCTAGGCAGTGGTTCCATGTCAATTGAGCGCAAAAAATTCAAGCGCGGTAATTTACCACGTGTACAGTTCAGCTTGATCATTACATTGCATACAGTTTACAGCGTGAATGATTTAAGCGCTAAAAGAAGGTCAATGACAGTGCTGGGAACATGAAACAAATTGACAAAAATGCTGCTGGGAACTTTAATTGTTCTCTTGCAAACACTAATCATAAAACAAGGAAATTAGCACATATGGAGGGGGCTGTACAAACAAAAACTACAAGTTTTGAGGAGGGAGTAAGGGTGCATTGAGCACAATGACTGGCAGACAGACTGAGAAAGCTGACAGACTTTATGAGCACCACTGATCTGCTTGTGTAAAGTGAGTCCTTGCAATATGCTCCACCGGCTCACGTATGTGGATCTTTTTTAGAAGAGCAGCAGGAATCAACTGTCAAAAAAATCACTAAAAAACTCATACTTCCAACTGTTTCTGTCCAATCTGCGCTCAGCACAGCCTTGATTGACAGTTGACCTCCTAACTTAGAGCAGCAGTGCTCATTGGTGTTTAAATTTACTTACCTGATCTTCTTTGACATTAACGGTGTTGTTCTGACATTCAATTTCCAGATTTTTATGTTCTTTATCTACTCCAATGCTTTTTCTTTATTAATTTGTGATTTGCCAAATTTGTGACTCAAGTTAATAATTAAAGCCGAAGGAAACTTAGCACGCAGTGATGTTGCTTTGAGTTTTGTGTCTTTATGTTATGAGCTGGCTCTTGAGGACTTAATTAACAGGTGGTTAGTGCAGCACAACCCCATTTACTCAGACTGCTTGGTAGACATCAGTTCAGTTCAGGTAAATGGGGTAACACTGTAGGACATCAGTAGAAATTCTGCATTCTCCGTTGCGATGTAGCAGCATTACGCTGAAATGTGCTTTACGATGTAATGTATGACGCTGTCATGATTTCGCTGAAATGTTTGCGCTGAGTTTTTTTTGCTGAATTGACATGCTACCCTAGGCAGCATGGCTTCACAGAAGGAAGATCTTGTCAAACAAATCTGATAGATTTCTTTGACTGGGTAACTAGGGAGAAGGAGGATCAGGGAGGGGTGGTGGATATGGCCTACTTAGATTTCAGAAAGACCTTTGACACTGTTCCACATAGGAGGCTAGTAAACAAGCTGGGAAGCCTAAGAGTGGGGCTGAGGGTGGTAAACTGGTTCAAAAGTTGGATGAGCAATTGGACACAGAGGGTGGTAGTGAATGGCATTCAATCCGAAGAGAGGGGGTGAAGAGTGGGTCCTGCAGGGATCAGTGCTGGTGCAAGACCTTTAACACAGTTCCACATAGAAGGCTAGTAAACAGTGGATCCCAGGGTAGTAAACTGGGTCAAAATTGGATGAGCAATAGGACACAGAAGGTGGTGGTGAATGGAGTTCAATCCAAAGAGATGGGGGTGAAGAGTGGGTCCTGCAGAGATC
The DNA here is from genome assembly GCA_016271365.2 of Neoceratodus forsteri. Classification (NCBI taxonomy): domain Eukaryota; kingdom Metazoa; phylum Chordata; order Ceratodontiformes; family Ceratodontidae; genus Neoceratodus; species Neoceratodus forsteri. The sequence continues at coordinate 1,160,074,155 of CM057458.1, forward strand.
AATGCTTGTACCAGTCCTCTTTAATGTCTTCATAACCAATGTTGCAGAGGGGCAGGAAAAGAAGGTGTGCCTCTTTGCAGATGGCATGAAGATGTGCAACAGGGTTGACACTCAATAAGGGGTAGAGAAAATGAGAAGGGACTTAAACAAGCTTGAGGAGTGGTCAAAGGTGTGTCAGCTAAGATGCAATGCAAAGAAGTGCAGGATCATGCACTTGGGGCACAGACAAGTGGGAGAGGATTACATGATGGGGGATGGTACTGTTGGCCACCAAACAGGAAAGGGACCTGGAAGTAATCATATCTGATGATTTAAAGGTTACCAAACAATGTGAGAAGGCTGTGAGGAGAGTCAATGAAATGCTGGGGTGCATAGCAGAGGTATCTCCATCAGTAAGAAGGAGGTGGTGATGCCATTGGATAGAACATCGGTGAGACCTCATCTGGAGTAATGTGTCCAGTTCTGGAGGCCACATCTCTGAAAGGAAATAGAGTAGAAGGAGTTCAAAGAAGGGAAACAAAAATGGTGCAGGGACTGCACCAAAAATCATTCACATATCTGAAATGTGTAGTACGGTTTGGGCTGCATGCCCATTGACTCATGCTGTGAACCAATGGGCATGCAGCCCTACAAGTGTCGGTCGGCAGGCGGTAGCGGGGTGGCAGGTGGGTGGGGTGCTGCCACCCGCCGGCTGACCAGGGGGGAGCAGGGTGGTGGGGCTCAGTGGGCGGGTGAGGGGGTACTCTTGACCACCAGGGTCATAGGACGTTTTCCGTTGTACTGATGCCCACGATCGGGCAGAGTGCAGTCCACTGGACCACCAGGGATGTTGGCCAGGGAGGTTCTCTTTTTTAAAACAGATGCCCACGATCGGGTGGAAATCGGTCCACTGGACCACCAGGGATATTAGACTGTTTTTATCTTTACAGATGCCCGCGATTGGGCTGCAGGGGGCATCGGTCCCTGACAGCTGCTGCCTGGCAGGGCACCAGGTGCAAGTTGTTGGAGCTCGGCGCACCTGCATGTAGATGGAATGCAAATGGGGCCATAATGACATGCAAATGGCCCCATGTGCACCTTGTATAAATTATGGCCCCATTTGCTTGTCACCTTTTGAATACTGTAGGTGCTGTGAATGGCGCAATGGCACTTGTGCTAGCGCATCACCATGCTCCACTCTGGCCACTTGTGCTGATGCAGTTCCACTGTGCCATGCACAGTGGAGGTGGCCAGGGTGTGATATTCAAAGCTGCTGAGCCATAGCACAGCTCCGTTGAATATTGCCCAAGCCACACCCCTGCACAGCCAAGTTGAGCTGTGCCCAGGCTTGTGCCACAGCCTGGCGCAGTTTGAATATCCAGGCCTCAGAGTTTTACTGAGGACTGCCAAGAGGTTCTAACCATTTCTAGAGAGAATAAATGTATTCTAGAAAGCCATCCTCCTCCATTTTTGAATGAAAACTCTATTACTATTTGTGACTCCTTAGCAGGTCAGAAGATGAGGCAAAATAAAAAAAACTTCCTGTAGAAAAAGCAGAAATAAAAACATAGTTCAAAAGCAGTCTTCTAAATGTAAAGGAAAATCCAATGGGTCTGAAACACCCTTACAGGGCATTAGCGAGAGGCATTACAGTGTCGGGTCATTACGTTACCAATATCTGGATTCATCACCCCTTCCCTGAGGTCCAGCCTGCCCTGGAGTTAGAATAATTGGGGAGGTGGGGGGCATTGGGTGCAGCTCCCCACAAAAAGAGAGGAGGGCGAAATAGCCACTTTGTGCTGTAATGACCAGCTGCACTACCGCCAGTGCCCTGAAGTGGTGGAATCTAGAAATACTTTACCTAGATTGGGATGGCATTGGAAAATCAGCCCAGACTCATTTAAATCAAGCTTATCCAAGAACAGTAGAAATGAAGAACACCACCATCACACTTCTCCAGCGACTGTTTTACATAAAATGGTCCAAAGGGAGACTGAGGAGCAATTGCCTTTTAATGGGGATTTCCCTGATAATACTGAGAAACATTCTTACTTTCTTTGGTCATGATAATAATTTGACTGAGTTAGAGGTTTTGATTGAAATATATGGCATTAATAAATTAGAGGCTGGGACCCCTGATAATTTGAAAAAAATGGGTCTGTCATTTGCTACAGGTGTCTTCTACATCTGGTGATATTTTTATTACTCATCCTGCTAATCTATATTTTCCTGATTGTGTTTTCCTATACAGTAAATCTCCCAAATTAGCATCCCATATTTTTGGCTCAAGAACCATTACTTAAACTGTAGATTAGGTAATTATTGTTTTTAATGTGTGAACACTTATATAAATGTTGCTGCAGACTTGAACAATACAAGGCTATTAATCCGTTTACTGGTAGCCATTGATACATTACACATGAACAGTTCCTTTTTACGGCTGCATGGGTGGAGCTCTGCAGTTGTTATGTCATCAGTCGTTTTAGAAGAGCATTGTGGAAGCATGTGACTGGATCACTGTCCAGTGTGCTTCCACAGTGCTCTGGTGAATGTCCAGTGCTGCTATTTATGCAGCCCTTACCCTTTGTGGGCCACGTAAATACACCCCCTTCACTGGGCTCTACTTTTTCTTCTGCAAGTGTGGAAGTGACACCCACCATGCCAAAGATGGCAGCACTGGCACTGCCATCTTGGAAACAGCAGACTCCAGCACAGCAAGAGCTCTGAGTATTCTTTTACTCACTCTAACCACCTGTCTGCATATCACTGAGCTATATGTTCAAAGGGAACCATCTCTTGTTATTCAGTTTCATGGAACCCCCTCAGACGCTGGTAATTGTACATCTCAACTTCGTGTCTTATAAATCGGGGACAATTCTTAAAAAGAATCATGGACAAATAGCCAATCTCAGGGACACAGAAATACTCATATGACCTCAAGAAACTGTTAAAACATTTGATTTATTGAACAAAGCATTTTTGTTAAAGAGAATGAAACTAACACAGTGTGACATTATCTTATGTTTCAAAGCCATACTTTTCAGAATCAGGAAATGCGACATTTAAAAGGGACCTAAATCTGACATGTCCTTGTTATGTGGTCTCTTCAGATACTAAAGGCATCAATAATAAAATGGGTTGTATTACAGTGGTTAAAACATGTTGAATTTTGTGATGGATTGGTGTCTTTCAGCAGGAATTGAAACATTTGTCATAGTTCCTTTCCACTTCCTCTGCTAACCAAAAAAACTGTTCAGCTGAAGACTGGACTAAATATTGTATATTTTCAATTATTGCATCACAGCATATTAAAATGTGCAGTGAATAAAACAGTTAGATGAACATATATCAAAATTCTCACACACTTTAGGATAAAAATGACTTACACTGAAGGCTTTTTGTCCCTTTGACCACTTTGTAGCACACTTAAAATCTTATACATCCCCACTTTGTACTATACACAGCAGTGTCACAGGGCTTTTTCAGTGCCGGCACAAACAGGGAAAGGGCAGTGTCAAGTATGATGATGAGATGCTGTGGTATGCAGAGCTGATTCCTAGACCTCAATTGTCTGCCTTCTGCCTCAAAGTGTGCAAAAAAAATATTGAACTGCTGAAAGCATGTGGCAGCGACCTTAGACTTGGTGACCAAGGCATACAGTACACCTCATTCCAGGAACAGGTGGACATATCATGTGCCTGGTGTGCCATGCTGTTGATGCATTGTTATACCCAAATGTCTCTGGGTACTGCAGTTTCAGCATTTGGGGATTATGGTCCCAAAACCAAATGTGTGACCCCAAATACCTGTTGTCTCCCACTTGCATTGTGACATACCTCCTGGGGATACTCCTCCCCGGATTTCTAAGTCAGAATTGTGTGCATCACCGTTTTTGGGTGGTGGTGGTATAGATGCCCTCTATGCACCCCAAAACTCTGACACCCCCTGCTGATGCAGTGTATGGGCTCTAGATGTCTGCATCAGCAATGGATGTTTAAGGAGGATATGGAAATGCAGAAGGAACTGCTAGACTAACAGATATTTATATTATGAGTTGTGGAAATTCTGCCACTTACTACTTGTTTCACTGTTAATTTTTTTCAGGTTTGTGTTTCAACCCCCAACAAAGACCCACCAGCATGATGATGGCAAAGAAGAGTGCCACCAGCCAGGCATTGACCAGTAGATGGGGGGCTCTGGTTATAATGCAAGCTGTTACATCTGTGACGATCACACTCTGGAACCCTCGAGGGCAGCACTTCCCAATCCAATTCTGCCTCACCAGGCAAAGGGGAGAAGATAATGAAGATATCAGCAGTGCAGAGGTGTTTGTGGCATTGGCCAAGCTCATTGAAGGATTGATGTTGATTTGCAGGAGATCCATCAGAGATGGGTCAGCAGGAGTGTTGGGACAATTCAGCAGAAGTGATGGGACATTTCAGTATCCCTATCAGTATTCAGTGTCCCTCCTTCCCTCACCAGACACAGAGCTCAGCCAGCTAGCCAGCCTTCTATTGACATGCAAAAACTTCATTGTGTTCTGATACTAACATTTACTGGAGCAACTGCTATAGTTCATCTGGAAATAGACACGCAGCATCTTCATCTTCATTTTGCCCTATAAGTAACTGACACTGAACAGGTTGATTTGGTATTTCCCCATTGGACTGAACATCATTTTATAGGTACTCTGATGAAGAGGGATTTTAAAGATTGTCATCTTTCATATCTGGCAGTTTTCCATAATAATATACAGTAAGTATTTTTCCTGTCTTTTTAGCACAGTCTCTCGGGTTTTACAAGAGGACTTTGCTCGACCCGTAGGGTGACAACCTCTGATGGATCATCTCAAAGTTTTGACAGGTGGTGGTTGAAACCCTTTAGTACCAAGTCCAGATTAACAATGTCATAACTGCTATTTTACCACTAATAAGTGTTACAGCAGGGATTCAATTGTAAACTAGTTTCAGGTTTGATTTATATTAGGAACCACAAATCTTTAAATTTGTGCACACCTCAAGATGCGAGATGAGAGTGCTTGTCTTCCTCAGAAGGAGCCAATTCTGATTTGAAGCCTCTTCACAAATTCACAACCCTCTTGGGTGCTGTTGACCATCCCATCAGGTCCAGTACTGCTGGCTTTACAAGTCAGCTGTGCTCAAAGATGACACATGAGATTTTCTTTAATAACAGAGCTGCAAGTAGTACTGTATGGAAATTTCAAATTACGGCAGAATGAGATTCAGTGGAGTTTTCAAACTTCGGCCAAAATACCACCAGAAATGAAATGATGCAATTCTGCAGCAGAAAACAGTTGCAAAATGATTTTCTGCAGAAAAAAAATATTCCACGGAATATTACTCCATTGATCTCAATATTTTCTGCAGAAATTGTTGCAGAATAATTTTGTGCAAAATAAAATGCTGTTCCATGGAATTTTATTCCGCAGATCACAGTAGGAGGAATTCCACTGAAGAACCAGTGAAATTCCATCAGAAATTGCACCCACAGAATTGTCATTCCACACTAATTCTGCTGGCAGAATTCTGCATTCCACACAGCACTAGCTGCAAAGCAGACATCAGAGGGATTAAGTGAAGTGGGATTCCTGAAAGCCCAGAATAGAATCACTGACTAGTATTGTACAGTACTGTATCTGAGCATCTGTCTACCAGTTATATGGTGAGTGAGGCAGAGCTGTAAGGAACAAGTCAGTTGCTGGCTAACCTCATACATAACAGCAACATTTTCATGCAGACTGGTGGTTATAATTCTCAACTAACCCTGACCACAAGGGATCTCACTCATGTTTCTCCTCAAAGCTGTTCTGTCCCTCATCCATCCCTCATGGAAAAGGTGCTGTCTGCACAGATATTGTGTTGTAATTTCAGACTTTAAAGCAGCAATTCATAATATTCTAAGATACTAAATAAAAAATACATTTTGTACAAGAAAACACAATGATTTCTAAAGTGTTCTGGTGACCCGTGATAACAGCAATGACAGAAACAGTGAGGACAATAACAGCGATGACTACAGAAATGGTGACTGGAGATTCCCCACCCTCACTGAGTTGCACCCCCTCTGGAGATGGAATATTAAGTAAGGGGTGTGTAGGGAGCAACACCCCTCACATGGGGGTGTGCGGGGTGAAGCCTTCCACATATACAAACGTCATTGTATCTGCAGTCACCCAAGTTTCCTCACTGTTTTAACATATCACTGCTTTTTTTTCACCCATTTGACATGGCACCAGTGTTCTGATCTTGTTCCTCCATGTTTGAGGATGTGTCCCTCATTATGAGGATTAATGTCCCTCATTGTCATTGCATGTGTCTCTCTTTCCAGTGAGAAAGTGTTGAGAGGTCTAGTGATGGAGATGAGAGAGAGTGTGTGTGTGTGTGTGTGTGTGTGTGTGTGTGTGTGTGTGTGTGTGTGTGTCAGCACTTCAGGATCTACAGGGGATTTTGTATTTTACAGGGATCTGGAGCAATCTACAGGAACATTGTTCACATAGAGTTGCACGGGTTCTCAGGAAAACAAAGCAAACTTGCTTTCACAGGAAATAATGTAACGTGTTTGAAAATGTCAACTCAATCTGGGAACTGTTGGATAGAAAAATAGTTTGTCTAAGTGCTGTGGTTCTATCATTCTATGTAATATAGTTCCTGCAACACTTATAACCATCTGCTAAATAAATTTGATACCCCTTAGCAGAAAGCATTACCCCTAGTCCCTGAAACTCTATATGAATGTGTTTTTGTTTGAAAAAGGCCTTAAAAGCCAGGAAACATTTGATACTATATCTAGCAGATGAATGAAGGTTTTTGTTACATAGACATCTGAGGGGCTCATCAGTGTGGACAGACAGAGTGTGTGCATGTGCATGTGTGTGCACTTGCATATGTGATTTAGCATACTTGAGGATCTGAGGTATAGTGAAGTTAAAAGCCTGGATACTGCTTGCTTATTTTCAAGGGGGTCCCTGGTACAAAGAAACAATTTTGTAGAAAAAGTTGAGGGTTGTCACCTATTGTAAATACTGAATAAAGTTACAACATAACAAAACTATAGGATTTAAAAAAACTTCAGTGTGTGTAACCTTTTTTTAAACTTATATTTTATTGTTTTGTCAATGAAATCAACAACAATTGAATCAGAATCTCTGAACAAGCACATAAGGCTGAGTGTTAGGAACCATTCAATGGAAATAGGGTTAAGGTAACCTATGTAGTCTTATTTAAGGAAATGAGGGTATTCCCATATTAATCCACAAAAGGTGTCCTTAATACAGTGGTGATCACAGAAAAGTTTAACAGTGATGAGGTATACCTCGGCAGGCATGGTGTGCCAAGAGGTACACCGAGCCGTACCAAGAAATACCTCATTACTGCTCAATAATGCAGTAGTATGAGCCAAGTTCTTAATTTATTCCCCTTCAGCAGCAGCTTAAATACACCAGATGGTGCTGTTTTTGAGTAATTAATCTTAGTTATAATAATTTAACTTTTCCAATAGGTGTCCCCACAGTCATAGACATTATTTACTGTTTCAGCAGCCATCCATACAGTAACAGGTACTGTAAATGACAACTAACAGCCTTCTATGATATTTAAAACAAAATGGCCTTAGGCCAGCCCACCGGTGCAGTGGTGGGATTTCCGCTTGCGATGCCAGCGACCCAGGTTCGGGAATGGACCTGGATCATCGGAGGGCCAGCTGGGGGAGAAGGATGGAGCATCCTATGGACTGCTCTTCTTCTCTGGGGGGAAGGTGAGGGGAAGTGATCGGCACACTGAAGACTCCTGGCGGAGGCTGGGGGAACTCAGGCCTCCGACGGGTCCAGTTCTCGGGAGGCGGGGTGGACGCTGGCGTCATTGCACTTCCCCACCTCCATAACAACAAAACATGGAGAAAAAAGCAAAGGCAGGCAAGGACCACCGTGCTCATGAAGCCCTCCCCGGAGGACCTCACTGCACCACCATTGATGCGGGTCCCTGACCAGCCATTGTTTCCGTGGTCACCATAGAGGTGGCCATGGCCCCACCCTCGGGGGTTAGCCGGGGTGACCGAGGGACCTCGGCGGACATAAACGGTGGTGGAGGTCTCCGGAGACCGTGACCAGGGTTGATGAAATAAGACGGGGTCCATGGGAAAAAGACAAAATAAAAAAAAATAAAAAAAATGGCCTGGGAATTACAGGATTAGTAAAATTATTGTTTTCTTACACAAAACATTTTTAACACTTTTTTATAGGTACAGTGGTGTCCCCCAGGATAAAAAGCACTTTTAACACACTCTGCAGTATGCTGCAGCAGACCTACTGAATAAAGCAATGTATTTTCAATGGCAATCAGGCCCCTTTGTCATGCAGGAAACTGTGGTATTTACTTCATCCTGGCAGTGCTACATTTACTTGAATGACAAAGGGGACTAATTATCATTGAATTTACATTGTTTTATTCAATAGGTCTTCTGAAGCATTCTGCAGAGTGCTGCAAAATGCTGCAAAATTACATTTCATCCTGGGGGACAGCACTGTATTTATCTCCTTCACTGCCCCCTGCTGACCCTATCTAACTGACCCCCCAGCCCTGTCACCCCAGTCTAACAGGGACTTCCCCAGTGCCTACCCGGTCGCCTGGTGCAGAACCTGTGAGAGGTCAGTTGTCATCCACAGCTGGGGGTGTTTTTTCTCCATTTTTTCCCTTCCCTGTTGCTGGGGCACACATGCAGGATGTGCACACTTGGAGGTGTGCGCTTGTCAGCAGAAGTCTGGCAGCACCCTCCCTTCCATGGTGCCCACAGTTCTGCACTACCATCAGACCTCTACCTGAGGCAGTCATTCAGTGGGAGTGCCAGTCCTTCCTCCCCCAGAGAGGAGAGCTGTCCTCCTGATGCTTGATCCTCTCACTCCCCTGCCAACCCCCAGAGGCCAATGCTCATTCCCAAACACGGGCCGCTGGCATGGTGCTAGGTGTGGTGTCCAGTGCTTTAACCCTCGGTGCTGCCAGGCTGGTTATAACATCATGTTTTTAATGTTCAGCTGTGGTCTGTACAGTAGCAGGCAACTGGCAGAGGATTTAATGGCTGCTTTGTGCCCCCTTTCCCAATCAGGCAGAAAGCACACTATCAGTTTAGCACCCACTCTGGATGGGGGGAGAGAGACTATGGCACACAAAAGTCAGGTCTCTGTGCCCCACTTCTGTACAGCTGGTCTGCTTCTATTTCCCCTTGCCACGACAAAAAAATTCCTACTGAATACCCATCTTACATCTATTATCCATGAAGATGTGGCAATAATGCAGATTTTCAGCCTGAATATATAAACAGATATTGAAGATTAATTTATTTTTTTTTATTTATTTATTTTATTTACCTTTTGTTGACCGGGTAAATGCACTAGACAAATCCTGCCCATTTTCAGGCACGACCCGGGGGAGGGGGATACGGATGAATGCCAACTGACCTTGAACCAGATTAAGCTGTTTTTTGTATTACTAACCTTATAACCTTTGAAAGAAAGATTACAGTACATTTTCCTTTTTTACCAGAAATATATTACTTTATCAAAGATCAGAAACTACAGTGTATATATAAGTATTTTACACCCAATACTAGTGGTGGGCGACGTGGGCTCAATCCAATCCATGAAGTGATTCACGGAGCAAAGGCGGATTCGTGGAGTGCTCCACAATGCGAAGTGGAGTACTTCGCATTACGATGAGTATCACAAATTCCATTGAAAACAATTACTTCTCTTTACTCCTCCTTCCCAGACCACTACTCCACCAAATTTTAAGGCGAAGTGCAGTGAGAACAATGCACTTTGCCTCACTTTGCCTTGTTTTTGAGCTCCGAAGGCAAATGTTGCAGTGATTCATGGGATTTCAGGTCACATGGGCTCTATATTGATCTGCATAGCCTCAGTTCGGGGTAGTATATGTAGGAAGGAGTAGGAGACAGTGTGCTCTGAGAGCTCTCTGTGATTGAAACCTTCTAAAAGTTGTTAAAAAGGCATTTTTGCATTTTTGGGGGGGCTCAAACTTTAGTTCATCGATTGTAGGAAACCCTCCTGTGCTCATATCATCGAGAGTGTGTACTAAAAGACAGTGAAAGTGTGCTTTGAGGGAGGGGCGTATCTGTGGTGTAGGTAGATTTAAGTTGGAGAAAAAGTGATTTCTTTGTTTTTTGGTTATATTTTTGTTATATAACTGACTGTGTTAACTTACACAGTAATAATGTCAGTAATTGTTGAAATCTTCTTGCTGATTGTGAGTTGTGTGGATCTGGTGCAGCAGTTCATAGTTTCAGGTTGTTTACATTACAATACGTGGTATATTACTGAATTTTCAATTTGCTACGCATTACTCGTTCAGCATTGTAGACAAACTGTTCTGTGTGTGTGTGTGTGTGAGTGCGTGTGTGGTGTTGCGTGAAATCAAATAATACACCATTTATTGTGCCACAGACTAGTGTAATTGCAGGAGCAGCAGTGTGAACCTGCTATCCACTGCAGCTGCCTGATTTTGTACTGCAATCGTGGTATCTGTTCTTAGTTTTGCTGCTTGTACTGCTGTAAAAATCTACAGTCAGTGATCCCACCCCACCCCCACCGGCAAAAGGAATTTTTTACCAGATTGGATTGTTTTTGTGACCTCATCAGCACCACTGGTTACTGAATTTGTTTTCATTGCATGACAGACTAGTCTCTTATCTGTTGCTGAAGCTACAGTTGTTTTTTAGCTTCACATCCAATGCCCCCCCAATCAAAGAGTGAATGTACCAAAATCTAAATTTGGTTATAATATTGTGGTTGATCCCCCAGAATGCCCGCAAAGACATGTGCAAGCAAAGCTGTTTCTCACCATGGCAGTGCTGGCAGTAAGATAGTCTGTGAGCATGGTAGTATGCAGATGCAGAACTGCATTGCTGATGTGAGGAAAGGTATTTCTCCTGCAATGTTTTTTACAGCCCAATCAGTAGCTTCACTCATAGTTGGAGGAGGTGATGTTTTCTCAGACGGTGGTGTTAGTGTTACTGGTATTAGTGGTGGTGGTAGTATTAGTACTGGTCCATCAAGTTTGAATTCTGACCAGTGTACCGTATCCAAAAATACTGAGTGTGAAGCAGTGCAAGTGAGTGGCAGCATAGATGATGTCATACTTCCCAGTAACATCCTAGTAACTGAACCTGAGGATTCTGATAATCATGTCAATGATAGCATACAATGTGATATTCCATCCACCATGGCAGTTAATGTCATGCATTTTTCATGCAGTGATTCACAGTGTGGTGAAAAAATATCTGGTGATGGTGGTGTAGATGCTGATGATGAATGTGATGATGACGATGACATTGCTGTTGTTGCAACATGCAGTCCACTTGCTAGTATCCAAGCAGAAGATGTGGATGTGTGTGATATTGATGAATATGATGATGATGATGTAATTGATCCCACCAGAGAATTGGAGAAAAAGAAATTCAAAGTGGCTGTGTCTGAGTCTGTTTGCAGGAAGCCCCCAACCCCGTAAAAACTTGTGATTTACCGGTTTTAGTTGATGATGATGACCCAGTTATAAATATGATAGGTAGTCATGGTGGTCAGTTGCAGTCCAGGTGTGCAGTGCCTAAAACATCATGTGCCCCCCCCCACTTCAGTGCTTAAAATAAAGGACTTAAATAAGCCACATCATGGACATGTTAAAAGCAAAGCATCACAATCCCTTGTTTGGGATTTTTTTGTTCAAGATGCAAATGATGAGTCAGTTGCAATCTGCCAGATTTGCCATGTGCATGTGAGTCAAGGTAGAAAGGGGAGCCATCTGGGCACAGGAGGACAGAATACACATCTTAAGAATAGGCCCTTGGCACTGTGGATCAAGCACAAGCTGGCAGCTAATTCCACAGTGGGGCATTCACCCTCATCACTGGCAACCATAGCAAGCATGTTGTTCCCTTCCATGACTGTCAAGTCCAGTAGTAAATTAAACATGTGCAGTACTGAGGCAATAAGAGCAAAGGATTACTACAGGCATGATGAGGTGGAGGACCATAATGACTTTGAAATGTTGTCCAGTGCTGGTGAGAGTAGCAGTTGTTGTGGTGGTGGTGAATGCAGTATGTGTAGTGCAAGTGGTACATCAACCCTGGTTGGCAAATCTGGCAAAATAACTGCATTTCTGGGTTTGTCATCATCATCTGTGCAATCTTCTTCATCAAACATCCCCACTCCACCCCCCTGCCAATGCCATTCATCACAGAGCACAATCATTTGTGATCACACCCTGTGTAAAATGTTATAGTCAGCCAACATTACAGAGTGTTTTTGTGCATAAGTTGAAGTAGCCCACCAATCATACAGTGTCAAGTGAACTTAATGCTGCTGTAGTGGAAATGCTGTCAATTGATCTTTTTGCCCTTCTCCTTTGTGGAGAATTCTGGGTTCTGGTGGTTTGCTGCATGTGCCTGTCTGAAATGGAAAGTCCCATCCAGGACATACTTTTCTACCCGTGCTGTCCCCGACTTGTTCCGCACTGTGTCTGACACAGTAAGACATGCCCTTCAACATTCCTCCTCTCCATTCATCCATTTAAGTATGGATATGTGGACAAGTGACAAAACAGTGGGGAGTTCATATTTGTGTATAACAGCACACTGGACACAGGTGCCGGGGGTTGTTTGTGATGATGGTAGTGTGAATAATCAGTGCACTAAGGTGGACTGTCGTGGTAGCAATCTTCCAGGAATTTGACAGCATGCAACTATTGCTATGTGCAATGTGACCTGTTCACACACTGGTGAGAACATGATGGATGTGGTACTGACTGAAACTGACAAATGGCTAAACCGTCTGTCCTTGAGAGCAGGTTTCTTAGCAAGTGGCAATAGGCCAAATGTGGTGAAATGCATCACGAATGGTGTTTTTTTTCATCTTCCATGCATGGCTCACTGTTTAAATCTTGTGGTGCAGGAGTTTCTGCAGCACCCTGATGTAAAGGAAATGCTAACCATTGCACGACGTATCTGCTCTGACTTTTCAAGATCTGGAAAGGCCCATGACCAACTGCACCAGTAGCAAATACAAAACAGTCTGCCTCAGCACCGCTTGAAGCTGGAAGTTGTCACCCAATGGAACTCCACTTTATACATGGCAGAGGGGTTGTATGAATAATACAAAGCCTTCTCAGAATATCTTGTGATGCACACTAGCTGTGACAGTTCTGGGGCCTCCATGTCTATGACAATTGAACAGTGGCACCTCACGGACTCTGTAATAACAATTTTGTGGCCTTTTGAACATGCCACACAGGCAGTGAGTGGTGAGTCTGCCTCCATTAGCCAATCAATTCCACTGCTGGGGTGCTGAGGCAGACATTGGTGAATGTACAGTATGGCCTTGATGTTGCCGGAGATGGTGGTAGCAGTATGTTGCTGCAACACATGCTGACAGTATTCTACCAGAATCGTCACATTGTAAGCATTCAGTGTAGTGACAACTTTGCCATAGCAACAATGCTGGACCTACGATACAAACGTGGAATTGCATCAGTACTGGAGGGAGGGCCTGAACAAGTAAAAAGTATCAGTGGTCAACTGGTGCGCTTGGTTCATGGGGCACAGAAGTCACATTCCAAGGTCAGCAATCCTCAGCAGCATAATCCAGCTGAAGGTGTACCTGTAGAACTATCAAGCATATCCTGCAAGGGGAAGGGGACAGCAGTTCATGGTGGTCTGTCATCCAAAGTGGCTGGGGTCAACCTGCTTTGGGAGGCTTTGTCCCAAGTGGGTATTTGTGAAATAAATGATTCAGGAGAACAGGATGATGCATCAACAACTGGACTTGGTGCGGCTCAGAGAAAGGTTGAGTCATATTTGTCTGAAAACAGGCATCTGACAATAAGTGAAGATCCTCTTTTGTACTGGAGTGGAAAGGTCAGTGAATGGCCAGTGCAGACTGCAGTGGCACTGAAGTACCTCACATGCCCACCCTCCAGTGTAAGTGTTGAAAGAGTATTCAACTCAGCAGGTGCAATAGTCAGGGATTGTCAGACAAACCTGTCTCCTGCAAATGTTAGTTTGCTAACATTCATTAAAATGAACGAGAGGCACATACCGGCACACACTGCAACCTCAGTATTCATACCCTGGCCTAGTCATTCTGGTTTTGGTGATGTGGAAATGGACCATCCTGGTGGCACTGGCAGTCTGAAATGGCCCACCACTGATGTAGATGATGACACAATGGAGAAAGAATTTCCCAGTGGTCAGACTTCAGACATAGATGACTGTGAGGGAAGCTTTCTTTATCAGGATGATGATGTGGCAAATTTTGGCAGGTTTTAGCTGAAGTTGTTAAAAGGTGGTGTGCCACCCCATACCACCACCAACACCGGGACTGATGTTAACCACTGACACCACTGAGAATGAGTCTGTCCAACCCCTGGACCACCACCACCAGCAGGACTGATGTTAGCCACTTCCACCCCTGAGCAAGAGTCTGTCTGACCCCCACCCTGGACCACCACCACCAGGACTGATGTTAGTCACTGCCACCACTGAGCATGAGTCTGTCCACCCCCCAGACCACCACCACCTAGACCAATGTTAGCCACTGCCACCACTGAGCATGTGTCTGTCTGATCCCTGCCCTGGACCACCACCACCGGGGCCGATGTTAGCCACTGCCACCACTGAGCATGAGTCTGTCTTCCCCCAGGAGCACCACCACCAGGACTGATGTTAGCCACTGCCACCACCGAGCATGAGTTTGTCTGACCCTCAGACCACCACCACCAGGACTGATGTTAGCCACTGCCACCACTGAGCATGAGTCTGTCTACCCCCAGACCACTAGGATTGAGCAACAGTCAGTCAGCTCTCCTCTCCTGGGGTGGGGAGGTGTGCTCACTCAGCAACTGGCTGCCACAGGTGAAGGCCGGGAGTTAGTGCTAGAAGCATGAGTGACATCGAAGGGATGGACCGTGGTTCCATAGCATGTGTGTGCTACCATGCGTACACGCTTATGTGCTACCACAGCAGGGGATCTAAGAGGAGAAAATGGAAAAATGTTTGGCACATACTTCATAAAGCCCTGCTCACCAATCTCCATCCCATGCCACCACCGGACCACCAGCACAATTCTGGATGGAAGTCAATGCATTCGGGGATGATAGCCCTCTCCTTCTCAGCCCTACCGGGGGGGGCCAATCCATGGGAGGACTTTGGGTTCAGCAGTCTGGGGAAGATGAGTGCCAGATGAAAGAGGTGGGAACAGAGCTGAGAGCCCACTTGCATGAACCGCCAAGGCAAAAGGCTTTATGGAAAAAAAATGCTACAGTTTGTGTAACCTTGTACACACACACACACACACACACACACACACACACACTCTGTAATGAGCATGACCAAATCGTGAAAGTAAACCCATCAAGTGTAGCCAGTATGTAGAGGGTTTCTTATCTGGGTGCTAGTGAGCCAGAAGTAGGACTTGAAGGAACAAAGTACATTGGACCTGTAAAATAAAATAGAGAAAAGAGGTCACAGGCTGAGGCACTAGACCTCTCACCTCTTGTCACGTCGACGACCCATGTTCAGGAATGAGCACAGGTCATTGGAGGTCGGCATGGGGGGAGGGTGTGGTGCAGGATTGAGCTGCCGGCTTGCAGTTCTCCTCTCTGGGGAGATATCTGTGCTTCCATTGGCTCTTGGGTGTCTCACGGTGGAGGCCAGGAGGCAGCATAGTTGAGGGAGCCAGGGCACAAGACAAATAGAGTGGGGGAAGAGGCTGTCATCAGAGCAAGAGATAGTGCATTCCATGGTTCCACCACCATCTCAGTGAAATAACATCTCCTCCCCCCAAGTCCCCCTCCAGGCTTCAAGTTTGCCTCCTAGTGACCACACCCTCCCTCCTCTGAGAAACCTTTTCCATCCTAACCCTATTTACCCATTTTATATAATTGAAGACCTCAAGTCATATCCCCAGTCCTTCCTTTCCTCTAGTGAATTAAGGCTGAGCTCCTTCAGTCTCTCTCCATAGGACCTTTCACCCATACTCTATATCATTTTAGTTGCCCTCTTCTGAAGTCTCTCCAGGAGGGCAATGTCCTTTTTCAGGTGGGGACAGAAAAACTTCACACAGAATTCAAGGTGCAGTCTAACCAGTCCATTGTACAAAGGGAGGATCACCTCCCTGCTTCTGGATGTTATCCCCCTAGCAATGCACACCAGCATCTTATTTGCCCTTGGCACAGCCCTTCTGCATTGCTCAAAGTTATTCATTCTGATGTCCACTACCACCACCAAGTCTCTCTCCCCATTCAAAGACTGCAGTGTAACCCCTCCCAAGGTGTACTCATGGGTAGGGTTTTTGGGTACCAGGTGAAGGACCTTGCATTTCCACAAGTTAAACTTGAGCCCCCAGGAATGTGCCCACCTCTCCAGATCCACTAGATCCTTCTGCAGGGCTACTCTATCCCCCTTCCCATGCACCACCATCCCTAGCTTTGAGTCATCTGCAAAGAGGCTCAGTTCACTCCAGGTGCCTTTATTGATGTCAGAGATGTAAGCATTAAACAGGAGTGGGCCCAGAACTGATCCCTGTTGGACCCCACTAATGACCATTCTGGAAGAAGAACCCCCCCACCATGACCCTCTATGTACGTCCAGATAGCCAGTTTCCAATCCATCTGACCATCAGCATTCCCACCACCAGCTTTTCCAGTAGTCTAGCATGAGATACCGAGTCAAACGCCTTGCTGAAATCAAGAAAGATGACATCCACTGGCCTCCCCTGGTCCAGTGCCACCATTACCCAGTCATAGAACTCCACGAGGTTAGTCTGACATGAACTGCCTTGGACAAAGCCATGCTGGTGATCCTCCAGGTATCCCCTTTCATCCAAGAACTCCCACAGCCTCTCTTTAAGGATGTTCTCCATCAACTTGCCCACCACCAATATGAGGCTGATAGGCGTGTAATTCCCCGACTCCTCTTTTTAGCCACCCTTGTGGATGGGCACAATGTGTGCCACCCTCCAGTCCAGAGGCACACATCCAGTCTGGAGGGAAGAATTAAAGAGGGCTGCCAGGGGTGCAGCCAGGATGTTGGCTAATTCCCAAATCACACTAGGGTGGATATCATCCAGATCCACGGCCTTTTCCTTTTGTAGGGACTTGATGACTTCCCACACCCTGCCAACAGGGATGACAAAGTCCTTGACTCTCATCATTTTTGCAGACCCAGCCTGTCTCGCCCCATACCTTGCCTCCTCCTTAGTCCCCCTGGCATCAACAGGTACATCAAGGTGTTCAAATCTCTGGCCACCTCAGCATTTAACCCTCACATGTGCTGTGCAGCACTAACCTCCTCCCCAGGGAAGACTGATGCAAAGTACTCATTGAGTACCTCCACCTGTTCTCCTGCCTCCTCAGCCCACCCCTTCACTGAACCTCAACCTACCAATCTGCCCTTTTACTCTCCTTCTTTCCCTGGTACACCTAAAAAACCCTTTTTTCCCCAAAATAGCTCCAGCGTTTTGGGGAATACCCCTTCATTAGGAAATTCTGGCTCAGTTATTCATCTATAACCAAAATATAATTTAAAATAAAATAACACTCAATATAAAGTATTTAATCAAAACTACCATAACAGCAACCAGCAGTCACATTAAACATGGGCTGAGATGCATAGGTACATTTTCTTTCTGTAAATAAATGTGACTACAACACAGTATTCCAATCACGGTGTATAAAGCAGAAAGCTCTATAAACTTCCTTACACACTTCATGCAATATGATTTCAATGTAATATGCCATTTATTATTTATTTATTTTACTTACTTGAATGTTTCACCAGAAGAAGCATACTGAGCAGTTTTGCTGGGAGGCGCATGTTAGCAGACAAACAATCTGTACTTTCTGAGCTATAAACATATGTATGTCCTTTTGTATCAATAAAATCTTTCCAGGTGCTGCTGCTGGTAGCGCCAGTGAACAAACTAAAGAGAAAATGCCAGGGCTGCACTTACTACTCTAACCCATAGGGAGCTCAGGCTTTGGCCTGCTCCATGTGGGTGAGAGATACCATGGGGTAGTATAAGTGCACCTCTCTGCATCTACCGCAGCCATCACTTCAATGGCAAATATAATTGCCCTGAGGAATTTGGGGGCAGGAGACTCAGTATCTGGGAGCTTGCCATATAGCGAGGTGCACTCACCATTCTTAAACAATGCATAGTGGAAGGCAATGAGAACTGTCAGACAGCCTAGCCACACCACAACATTTAGCAAAATAGTTCCATGGCAGATTTTATGCAGATGGCATGGGGGGGTTAATTAAAGTCACATGGTGGCTACTTTTACAGAGCCCGAGTGACCCTTATTTGCTTAAATAATGCCTGCTGCACAGGGCTGTTGTTTGTGGCCCCAAGGGGCTCAGTATGAGTGGCAGGGTGGAGGCTGGGTAGGAGAGGTGGACTGAGACTGGACTGTGTACATGGGGGATGAGTATGAGAGTGTTGAATTATACCACTACTGGGGAGAATGATGAGGCTGCCTTGAGTATGAAGGAGGGCAGAGTATGAATGGGGGTAGGAGATTAGTATACAGGGGCTGGTTGGACCAATATAAAAACTGCCCAGTGAGCAGCTGTAGCTGGTCAACAGATCTGAGGTGGTTCCTGTGTTTCCAACAACATCAAACAAAAAAGGAAATAAGTTGTATAAGTTCAAAGATTAAAATAAGCAGTATTTTAAAAAAAAAGTTTCTCACCAAGTAATGTGTTGCAGAGTACCCGTTTGTTCTGTAGCTGTTTAGTACATTCACTACTGTTGACAACATAACTCTATTCTTGCAATTGGTAGCCATCTTGTTTTTCTTTCTTCAGCAGTGTACAGTAAGTCTAATTTAAAGCCCAGTCTATGTTGCTAGGCAACAACAGGATAAGACCAGTCTTATGTAAGTCAAGACAGTTTTTACTACTGTGGGCAGAGCCTACAGGAGTATTGCATGTACAAAAGGAGTGATGTCATGTTTTCTGTCAGTGGAACTAACTGAAGGTGTAAATAGTCTCGTTCACCTTACCCTGCTCCAAGAAATGTTTTCTGCCCTCAAATAAATACACTTTCATGTTAGTCAATGGTTGCAGGGTACTATTTTCTTTCTTAAATGGGTGGTACAAGAACTGGAACCTGAGTAGTGGGAGGCAGCATTGTTTTTTTGGGGGAAGTAATATCCAACCCACCTCCACCCAAGAAGCTCCTAAAGATCCAACCCACCTTTTTTTTATTTAATCATGTGGGAGGGGCATGAGGTGATTGTATCATGTTGAAAGAAGACTCAGTGGTTTGGGATCTGGACCTAGGAACACAACAACTCTGTGGAGTCCCTGCATTTTGTTAAGGAATAGGAAAACAGAAAATACTTAATGCCTTCAAACTGACTTAAAAACCCTTGGAACAAATGATTATCAGAGTCACCTGGTGTCTCAAAAGGAAAGACTAAGTGTCTGAAACTACAGCATAAGGATTCAGCTTCCAAGGAAAATAGACAGCTTTCAGGTATTTCTTAAACATTCATATACTAAAATGGGCACAGAACTTGGTTAACACAATATGTCATAATGTGTAGTTTTCTTTTTAAGTTTGAAAAGTGGAGTTGACTTGCACATGTTAAAAATACCAGCTGCAATTAGCAACTACTTGTAGAAACAAAATGCTGTTTTTGTTTCCTATTTACTTTTTTCCTGGCTCAGTTTATATCAGCGAAAAGAAAGACTGGAACAACTATCAGAGCTGCCATCCAACTGGACAAGCTATTTATTACTCATTTTTCATTTAAAATAATGCAAATGTAGTTTCACATGTTTACCATGAGGGAAGCAAGAAGATAAACCAGCATGGTAAACAAATACATTCATTGACACCTGTAAATGAATGGGGTAGTTTTTTTCTTATATTCCTGGTGAGTTAAGTACTCCTTGGA
The DNA here is from genome assembly GCA_016271365.2 of Neoceratodus forsteri. NCBI lineage: Eukaryota > Metazoa > Chordata > Ceratodontiformes > Ceratodontidae > Neoceratodus > Neoceratodus forsteri. The sequence continues at coordinate 1,160,094,116 of CM057458.1, forward strand.
ACCTGTTATTCCAGTTTTTACCACTGTGTTCCTGGACATTTCTGCATAACAGGTTCCCTTAGGCACCTCACAGCACCTCATTAAGCCATTTGACACCGCCATCTTTGCAGGACATTGCATAGCTAGAGACCCAGCCTTGATTTTTTTCCAAATAATATACCAACTTCATTCTCAGGCAGGCAGTTCTGGGCTATTATTTATAATCTACTGAATCTTCTTAGCTTGCAGTTTGTGACTATAGGTGTTTACAACTGAATGATAAAAAACACATTTGCTTCACTTGCAAATAGGCAGGCATTTGTGTATCTAATTTCTGTTTGACTTACTGTAGGTTACACATAGAATCTGAAAAAATTCATAACATGCTGTATTGTGATTCAATGAACTGATAATGGGGATTCTGGTTTCTTTTACAAATTCATTTCTCCTGACCATGGATATACAGAAACAAAAATTTCTCAACAAAATGTTTTTAAATAAATTTTCTGGTTTGGAGGGGGGGCTTCAGCAAGCAGAATGGGACTTCATAGATGGGGGAACTCACAGCAGCAAAAAAAAGAAGCATGTTGGCATTAAAAGCTTAGTGGAGTGGATGTAGAGACACCAGCATTTAAGCATGACTTTGGTAGAGGATTAATTGTGACTGGGGGTGAGGGAGGGAGGGAGGGAGTCTTGATATTTTTAGCATAATGGTTTTCTGAAACTTCAGCCTTCAATGGGTTAGACTTTTACAAATTAATTTTTCCTGACCATGGATATACTAAAACAAAAATGTCTCAACACAAAGTTTTTAAATAAATTATGTGTTTTTTTGGGGGGGTGCCAAAAGCAGAATGGGACTTCACAGATGGGAGAACTCACAGCAGCAGAAAAAAAGAAGCATGCTTGCATTAAAAGCTTAGTGGTGTGGATGTAGAGGCACCAGTATTTAAGCATGACTTTGGTAGAGGATTAATTGTGACTGGATGGTGAGGGAGGGAGTGAGTCTTGATATTTTTAGCTTAATGGTTTTCTGAAAATTCAACCATCAATGGGTTAGACTTTGTAGCCATCTGTACAGTATATCACTAAGTTTCACATGCAGTAGGGTATGGGTAAAACCCACATCACCAGACCTAGGCCAGAGCTGTAAAATCTGGACTGGGCACAGCTTGTGCAAATCTTGCTGATCCGGTGGAGCAGCAATGAAAGATAAACTATGCAATACCCTTAATAACACACCTAGCCCAGATTACATACACCTGATGCCCATATTTAGGCCTTATATAGTAATATATTCCTTCAAGAGAACAGCTTGTAATGAAATGTGTCAGATTTACATTGGCATTTGGGCATATGCACTTTTATATTATATGAATTTTGTATGTGAACTGTATATCAGTCTCTAAAAAAACACTTTGAATGTCTTCAAAAACTTGTCTCAACATTGTGTTTATCTTCCACCTTGTCACAACACACAGTTGTCTCAGCAGTGTTTTCAGTTAAGGTACAGTACATTCATGTATATGATGGCCTGGTTCTGTTGAGTTGATTGCTATAACAGTGCATAGAATAAAATACAAAACATATAGGTAACTGTAATACAGATGGTAACATTATTTTTAATTATACAATGGCAAGGAAAAATGTAAGAAGCTGATTGGCTGCTGACCCATTGAAACAGTGATGTTATTACACAATAACATCACTGTAGCTTTGGATTTGGATCATTCCTAGCATTTTCTCTTAAGAAATATTTTTCCACACTAACAGAAACATCCTTTAAAATGATTTTTTTTATTCTGATTATACTGTAACAACAAGCCATTGTATAAAGGTACTCCAGGGTGTGTGTTATCTTGTAATAATGTCACTCCTGGGGTAGTGGAAGCACTCGGCTTTGCCTCATGCTTCAACCCACCCCAGGAGTGACATTATTACATGATAATACACACCCTGTCATGCCTTATTGCTTAAATATGCCCTTTCTCAATGCACTGTACTTTGATTCAGTTAGTGTATATGCAACAGTCTTCACGCAAACACTTTGGGCTTCTCTTTGACCCCTGATGCCTATTTGCATTAGCTAATGTATATTCTGTTTACCCACTGCTACCCATGTATCTCCAGTGAATGATTGTTATAACTGTCTGCTCTCCGAGCCATTGTTTTTTGACTTGTTAACTGTGCTGTCTTTATTTTAGTTTTGATGAGGTGCCTTTGTAAATGAGTCTCTGACTCAAAGGTTTGTAAATCTGATATTTTTTAAATAATTAAATGTTTATGTTTAAGCCCATGAAACACCCTTATCTCGTTAATGCATTCACAGCTGTAGTGGCTCTGCCAGAGCTTGTTTGATCCTGCAACAGTCTTAACTGCCAGGCTTAAACAAAACAACTTTTAAGTCCCAAGACCATACATTTAAGCTAATTTTAAGCCACGCTTTGTGCAAACGGCCACTGGTGGAGTGAAGAAAATAACTGGTGCACCAACAATGAAACATTATATTTCAAAGGGATAGGTCCTTTGGGCTAAGCATAATTTGCTTTCTATTTTGAAGAGAGAGTGTCTTTGAAAAACAAACAGGAAATCACTGCAGAAAGCATGTCCTCTAAGTCCATTTGGACAATCCTAGAAATACAAGCAGGGTGGGGATAAAATAGCCATCCAGAACAGAACTGATGGACTGCAAACTGCTCTGATAAATGGATTTTGTGATGATAAGTTATTTGTAAAAATTAAATTCTAAATTGTATTCCTATTGGAATTATCTGTCATGCTTTTATGAAATTTTCAGCAAATTTTGCCAAGTAGTAATTTGCTAAATTTCCATTGGACAGTACAGTTCTCATTAAACATACTGTGCATTGTTTTATGCAAGATGAAACAGTTTATTTTTATGTGACTTCGATGAATTGTCAACTTGCTGGTTTATTTTTGCCTTCAGCTGTAGAATGTGCCTTAAAGCTGAAAGTATATTCAAACAACTCATTCCAAGCTCAGTAGATATCAGCTAACAACCAGCTATTAGTGATGAAGAGATTTTTCATACAGCCCCGTAACAGCTCAAATGCTAACTGGCTGTTAAATGGTTGCACAATAAGTTTGTTGTGAACTACAGAATTCTGTAAATGTTAAACTACTAAACAAATTAGGTTACAGAGTTCACCAATTGCATTTTTCTTGTTGCTTATGTGAATAGGAAAGCTAAAGCTAGAAAACATAGGGGTAGGACAGAAAATAACTGGGTAGGAGGAAAACTGGCTGAAGGGCAGAAACCAGAGGTTGGTGATAAATGGGGTTAATTCCAAGGAGATGAGGATGATGAGTGGGGTGTCCCTGGGGTCAGTACAGGGACCCCTCCTTTTTATTACTATCTATATCAGTGATATATTGGATGGGCTAAAGGGGAGGTTGTGCTTATTTGCAGATAATACAAAGATCTGCAATAGGGTGGGGGTGGAGGACATGAGAGAGGACCTGAAGCTTCTGGAAGGGTGGTGAGAAACTTGTCAGCTAAAATTCATTGCTAAAAAGTGTGCAGTGACACACATAAGGTGTAAGAACCCACAAGTAAACTACACTGGGGGGGGTGGAGTTAATCAAGCCAGCTAAGCAGGAGAGGGATCTGGGGATTATAGTATCAAGCAGCCTTAAGGTGGCAACCAATGCTGCGATTCAGTGGGAAAGTCAAATAGAATGTTGGCATGCACTGGGAGGGGCATAACTAGCAGAAAGAGGGAGGTACTGATGCCTCTATATAAAACCATGGTGAGGTCTCACCTGGAGTATGGGGTCCAATTCTGGTGGCCACACCAATGTAAGGACATAGATGAGATTGAGAGAGTACAGCGACCCACAACCAAGATGGTGCATGGTATGCAGGGAAAGCGATATGAGGAGAGGTGGAGGGAATTGGATTTGTACCCACTGGAAACTAGGTGGGAGAGGGCGGGGGAGGATATGATAGAAATGTTTCAGTATGTGAAGGGGATTAATAAGGTGAGGGAATGGAGCTTATTTACAAGGAAAATGAAGGTTTAAACTAGGGGGCATAGTCCAAGATTAGAAGGAGGAAGATTCAGAAGCAACGTGAGGGGGCATTACTTCACAGAGAGGATGATGGAGGCCTGGAATAAACTGCCAGAGGCTGTGATGGGGGCTACAGTGGTGGAGGGTTTCAAGAGGGCTTGTGACAAACATAAGGGGTTGGCAAGTGGGGGCTAGGGAGTGTCCTTCAACATGGGAGACAAGTAAGGGGGAGAGGGGCAGACTCGATGGGTCTAAGTGGTACTTTTCTGCTGTCAGATTTCTATGATTCTATGATGTACTTATTTAATGTTAAGCTTATTTGTTTGTGTATTTGTTTATTGTTTGTTTTGATTCAAAATGTACCCGATTCTGTAAGGTGTCCAGACTGTTTGGGAACAGGCACTGTAGTAATAAATTTACTCCTACTACTAAACATTCCAAATCTCAAAATGCAAATACAGACTCAGGACTGAGGCATCTTGCAAGAAGGAGAAAACAAGTAATCTAAAGTTAATGAATTAAAAACTAGCTAGTTTATTTTTTCCTTCAACAGCAGAATGTGCCTTTCAGCTGGAAGTATATTCAAACAGCTCATTCCAAGCTCAGCAGAAACCAGTTAACAATCAGCTATTGGTTATGAAGAGCTTTCCAGGCAGCACCACAACAGCTCAAATGCTAACTGTCCGTTAACTGGCTGCACAATAAGTTTATTGTGAACTATACCATAAATTATAAACTACTAAACCAAATCCAGCTACAGAGTTTACCAATTGCAATTTTCTGGTTGCTTACAGTATGAATTTGTTTAATGTTATGCATATTATTTGTGTATTTGTTTTATTGCTTGTTTTGATATTTTGACACAAAATGTACCTGGTTCTGTAAAGTGCCCGGAGCATGTGTGATTGGGCACTATATAAATAAAATAACTCCTATTACTAAACATTCGAAACCCCCACCCCCAAAAAAAAGAAATGCTACAATAGACCAAGGAAAGGGGCATCTTGCAAGAAAGGAAAAACTGAGCATCCTCCTAGCACTCTGGGATAGTACCAGGTCCGAGGCTCAGACCGAATAACCAACACCCCACGGCACAAGGAGCCTGCCGCCACCCACCACCGAGTCCCAGCTACATGCGTCCTCATAGCTCTCTGGGCTACTACCAGGTCTGAAGCTCGGACTGAACCACCAGTGCCCCATGGTGTGAGAAGCCTGCCGCCACCCGCCACCCACCACCTAGTCTTAGCTACAGGCAGTAGAGTGAAGTGGTTTAAGGCTCTGAGCTGCAAACCTGGAGACTTGGGTTTGAATCCCACAGCCCCACTTGCATACTGTGTGACCCTGAGCAAGTCACTTAACTTCCTAGTGCTACCAGATCGTACCTGTAAACAAGCTTTCAGCTTAGTGTATCTCTCCTGGTAAAAAATAACTAAATAAAATAAATAAATAAACAGGCATCCTCCTAGCCCTCTGGGCTAGTACCAGGTCTGAGGCTCGGACTGAACCACCAGTGCCACATGGCATGAGGAGTCTGCCACCACCCACCACCAAGTCCCAGCTACAGTCATCCTCCTAGCCCTCTGGGCTAATACCAGGTCCAAGGATCTGGCTGAATCACTAGCGCCCCACGGTGTGAGGAGCCTGCTGCCACCCACCACCGAGTCCCAGCTACAGGTACGGCTTTTGGAAACAGCACACCAGCTCTTGCATATCTGTGAATGTCTTGGATTTAACTTCTTTTTTCTTTGAAATTTGGTGCCTTTCCAAGGACTTGCCCTCTTTGGCTGCTCACCGACTTGGTGCTCCCTGATTGGCCCAACTTCCTAGCCCAGCTTTTTTCCCAAGCTCTTCTGAAATCAACTCTGGTCCGAATCCTGCCACAGCTCTGCATTAATTTCCACAACAGAATTGACTGCTGTATTGCTTTTGTTTCTCCTCCCTGCACAGCTTTCAACTTTGCCTTTGTGATGGGGAAAAGAAACCAAAATCCTGCTAAGACCTGAAACTGTTTTGTGTGCCTCAGCTGCATCTGAACTAAAGCCAGATTCTCTCCTTTCTTTTTTAAATGGAATTTTGCACATTGATACCTTTTTTATTTCCTCTATTAGAGCACAAAGTTTGTAGGTAGGAACTCTGTTAGAAATATTAGGCTGTCTGGACATTGTATAAAATGTTCAAATTCTGACTCCTGTGAAATAAGAACCTGCCTGGTTAACTTTTAAATCTTTATTTTTTTTCTTTCTTCTGTTTCTTTGACCACCCCTGACAACTGTTCTTTTGTTCGGCTTGCAGACACAGCTGGCACCTTGCTTGCTGTCTGCGACCCGCCCCTTACCGATGTAGTTCCTTTCAGTGAAACAGCCCTTTTGTGTACTGTATGAACCCTCCCACTGCTCCTGACTATAACTAATTCCTGTCTGTCCCCTTTTCCCCAGGTGTCCTCCTAGCCCTCTGCACTAGTACCAGGTTCAAGGCTCAGACTGAACCACCAGTGCCCCACGGTGTGAGGGGCCTGCCACCACCCACCACCAAGTCCCAGCTGCTGGTACAGCATTTGGAAACAGCACACCAGCTCTTGTGTAGCCATGAAGGTCTCGGATCCAACTTCTTTTCTTTGAAATTAGGCGCCTTCCCAGGGACTTGCCCTCTTTGGCTACTTGTCAAATTGTTGCTCCCTGATTGGCCCAGCCTCCTGCTGCTTTGCTTTTGTTTCTCCTCCCTGCACAGCTTTCGTCTTTGCCTTTCTGGTGGGGGGAAAAAAAAACAATCTTGCTAAGATCCGAAACTGTTCTGTGTGCCCCAGTCTAATCTGAAATAAAGTCAAATTCTCTCCTTTCTTTTGTAAATGGAATTCTGTACTTTGATACATTTTTTTTTATTTCCTCTGTTAGAGCACTAAGTTTATAGGTAGGAACTCTGTGTTAGAAATATTAGTCTCAGTCTGGATATTGTATAAAATGTTTGAATTCTGACTCCTGTGGAATAAGAACCTGTCTGATTAACTTTTAAATCTTTATTTATTTTTTTCTTTTTTCTGTTTCTTTGCCCACCTCTGACCACTGTTTCTTTGTTCATCTTACAGACACAGCTGGTGCCTTGCTTGCTCTCTGTGACCTGCCCCTTACCAATTTAGCTCCTTTCAGTGAAACAGCCATTTTGAGTACTGTATGAACCCTCCCACTGCTGACTATAACTAATTCCTGTCTGTCCCCTTTTCCCCAGGCATCCTCCTAGCCCTCTGGGTTTTCAGCCCACCCCCCACACCCTCCGTAGGCCACTTAAATACGCCTAAACCCTGCTTACTTTCCACATCCTATCTCTTATTGGCTTTCAGCCTTACTAGTGATTTGTTTCAGTTATTCTTAAAGGGCAACATACATTTGTCAGGTCTGTATGTTTATTATGACTTGTTAGTCACTCCTTTCTCACAAAACTAAATTTACGTCAAGAGTTACCATGGCCTGCTAGCATGTACACCAATTGGCTAGGGTAGTTGAGCATGGGTCATCTCGTGTGCACCCTGCCACTTCATGTGCAAATGTGACTGGGGTAGTCGAACATTAACCGCACCACCCCACTGAACAGGCGGGGAACATATCCATCTCCCCGTCATTTAACATATCCATCTCATTGTCTGTAGGACTAAAAGTGCTACCTAGACCAAGACCCCTGATTGTTCTCAGTGACTCTGCTCTACCCTCCCCTTTCTTTTGATCATGCTCTGCTCTTTTGTTAAGTGATGTCAGCCCCTTGCTGACATTGTACAGCTTGTGGTAATAATCCTTCACCTATTTTCCTATTAGGGTCCAGTCCTGCGGGCGATCCCGCTGCCAAAGCCGCCTGAACAGGCAGGGAACAGCTGCTGCCCACCTCGCTGCCTAAACCCCAGGTACACTGCTGATCAGACCATTCATTTCTTGCTACTACAACTGGAGCAGGGCACCTTATTGGCCGAGCTACCTTGTTGTGCTCCTGCAATTGGCCCACTCTTAGAACTGTGTCTGTGGTGCATATTTTCAAACCTGGCTTTCTGCCTTTTGAGCCATGGCATTAGTGCTTAGGGACTCATAGCAGCATTATAGCTCTCAGAGAGTGTTATTTGTCTCACACACCCACCCCAAAAATGGCCGCTATTAAATGGCCCTCCTCCCCCCCCACACTTGGGTCTTTTTCGCATAAACATTCCTCTTCACTTCAACTCTCCTCTTAAAGTAAACATCCTTAATTCCACTAACACACCAAATTTCAGTGCCTTCAGCTGTGTTATCACCTGCTCTGCTTCTTACTGCACAGCTGTACATCTGAACCCAGTCCCAACAGTCACAAAGTCCCTCATCACACAGTGCCTCTAGTCATAACATCCTATTTCCCTTTATATCCTATACTGGTGCTAGAATTCTTTTTGTTTTTTCCATTATCTTTCCCATGATTTCTCACCTCTCCTTCCTGCACCTCTCCTTCCTGCACTGCACTATGCCTTATGGTATATAACTCTGCTTGGCAATACTTTGCCTGTTGAAACCACCCCTAAACCCTCCTTGCCAAAACTCCAGGGATGCCGACAGCCACCCAGAATCACTGTTAAGGTGCCACTCTCCTCTAACTTACAGTACTCCCATGATGGCATCTGCACCCTACCTGCTTTTCCTAGGCTGCATCTTCCACCGAACTCTGGAGCCTAATACGATCTTATGAAATAATATAACATGCCTGAACTCTACTTCATGACAGGAGCCAAGTTGGACGGTGCTCACTACATGGATAATTCCATCCACAGGCAGTAATCTGCATGCAATCAGAATGTTTCTCATTCATCTCTGCCCAATACCTCCTAAGAAGTCACCCCTCATCCTCTCCATCAGGGTAGCAATATTTGCTCTGAGCATCTTTTGCTGCCCCCCCCCCATAGCATGTCCTGATGCCCTAGGCAGTAACCATGCTAATCAAACCAACAAAGCCTTCCTGAGATTCCTTGTAAGAGGGCTCAGGAAACTACTAATCTTGCTGTTGCTCTGTGCAGGTAGTGTGGAATTAAATCCGGGTCCCCCCGGCTGCTAGCTGCCCCAGGGGAGCTCCCACAATTAAAGGGTCTCAGCTTCCTGCACATGAATGTATGCAGCCTAGCCAACAAATTTGACATGGTCCAGACTTGGATGCTACAAGCTATGCCTGAAGTAGCAATGTTCTCAGAAACATGACTTAAGAATCATGAACCCGAGCAAATTATTAACATCCCTGGTTACAACCTGCACAGATGTGGCAGGCTGACCAGAGGCGATGATGTTGCCATATACACGAAGGATAAATTCCTAACCATCGACATTGTCCGTAAATCAATCCCCAAAGAATTTGAATGTCTCGCTCTAAAGCTAACTTTATCACCTGGAGAAGCCCTGCTGGTAGCCGCTTGCTATAGGCCGCCTGATGCTGGCCTGGGTATACTGCCTCACCTTTATTCCCTCCTGGAACAAGCGAACAATAAATGCATTATAATGGGTGACCTTAACCTTAACTGGAATGACGCATGCGTAAACAGGCTTAAGGACTTCTGTGATGACCATGGGCTTTCCCAGATTACTCCTGAGGTCACCCAACCTAACAAAAAGAACCCTTACCGTAGTTCTCTACTGGATCTTATGCTTGTCAACAAGCCACACACTATCACCCACACAGGGGTTTTCCATAATGATTTGAGCATCCACTGCACGGTCACATGCGTTAGGTGCTCCCCACACCTCCCTTCCACTTCTACCTTCAAACTAAAGTGCAGCCTAAAACATTTCTGTCTCTCTGCCTTTCTGATAGATCTAAGGAATATAAAGTGGCAGAGCTTCTATCTAGCACCGTCTGTGATGGAAGCATTTGGTATCTTCCAGGATCTGCTAATAAGGGTAATCAACAAACATGCTCCCCTAAAAAAAGGTCAGATCCAGAAAATGGGCACCTGACTGGTTCAGCCTGCCCCTGAAGAGGGCCCTGCAGTCTAGAGACAAATTATGGAAAAGGGCAAGGAAGTCGCAGTCAGAATCAGACTGGCTCACATTTTGGGTAGCCAGGAACGCCTGCACGAAGCTGGTAAGGATGGAAAAATCATGGTTCTTTCAGTTTGCCCTAGAGGAAAACAAAAATTGCTCTGCCAAGTTTGGGAAATCTTGAGAGAGGTTGAAGGACACTCCTCTGCCACTCCAATCCCAGCTAAAATTGTGGTGAATGATAACTCCTACACAGACAGGTCTGAGATACTCGATCAGCTTAATAACCACTTTGCAATTTCAGGCCTCACATTTGATGCCTCTCCACTTAGTAAATTGAATGCCACAAGTGTCACCAGTGCAGGTACAAGCCCTGCTCCTCTTCCCAAGACTGACCGACCTCCCTTCAACTTCCAGCCAGTCTCCTACAAACAGGTGGAGGACCTTCTTCTTTCACTGGACACAAAAAAAGAGTGCTGGTGCTGACTTGTTAGAACCCTTATACTTAAAAGCAGGATACCATTATCTGACCGCACCAATCGCTCATCTATTTACTAGCTCACTTATTTAAAGGGGAACTACCACCCAGTTGGAAAATCGTGCATATTATCCCCTTATTCAAATCAGGAGACCCCACAGCCTTGAATAATTACAGGCCTATCTCGCTTCTTACTGTACTGTCCAAGTTACTTGAGAAAATTGTCAACTCACAACTCAGGAAGTATTTGGATTATGAAAATATCCTTAACCCAGCCCAATCGGGGTTCAGGTCAAAGCACATCACTGCGTTGGCTCTAGCAAAAGTGTTGAATGACTGGTTAACAGCTCTGGACAGGAGACAGCATATCTACGCACTTTTCCTAGACCTCAGTAAAGCCTTTGACACAGTTGATCACTCCATCCTGCTTGATACTCTGGGTTGCATTGGCTTAACCAATGCTGCAGTTAAATGGTTTCACTGTTACATCACAAATCAAAGACAACAAATTAAAGCACAAGGGGAACTGTCCCCACTTAAAGCCCTGCCCGAGGCATACCGCAATGACCCATCTTGTGGCCTATCCTTTTCGCTATCTATATTAATAGCATTGATTCTGGCATTCTTGCCAGAAATGTTCATCTCTTCGCAGATTATATAGTCCTTTACACAACCAACCCCTCTCTAGATCTTGCACACAAGGAGTTACAGCAGGACTTTTTCATGCTCAAGCATAACCTGCTGAGCCTTAAGCTCTTGCTCAATGCCAAAAAAACAAAAGCCATAATCATCTCCCTGCATCCTCCAATCAATTTGGGGACACCTGGTATCCCCCAGATTATAACCCTCCTTGGTGAATCTCTGGAAATAGTGGATAAATTCAAATATCTGGAAGTCTGGTTCAATAACAAGCTTAGTTTTATTGTTCACCTAAGTGAACTATCAAAAAACTAAGACAGCGACTTGGCATATTCTACCACATAAGACATCTTCTCACTCTTGAAGCAAGGAAGCAGCTGGTTCAAACAACCTTTCTGCCCTTGTTTGACTATGCTGACTTTCTATACAGCCACTGCCCCCAGTATGCACTCCAAAAGCTTGATACACTCTATCATCGTGCCTTGAGATTCATACTTGACATGCTCTTGCAGACTCATCACTGCCTGTTTTACCAGTCAATTGATTGGCCGTCCTTCTCCATGAGGAGGCAAAGAAACACTCTCATGTGGCTCTCCAGGGTGCTCTCAAACAAACTCGCACCTAACATCAGTAACCTGTTTGAACAGTCAGTTGGTACTTATGGCCTACGGAACTCCAACCTTGTCCTCCTCAAGCTACCAAGGATGAGGACATGCCTTGGCATAACTGCCATCAGCTCTTTCTTCCTATCACTCTGGAATAACACTCAGAAAGTACATAAATGCTCCCTCCTGCCTAGTCCCCATGTATTCAGACAGCTGTTTTATCAGTGATTGAAAACTGTGTGTGATTGCTTCAGGTAACCATGGACATATAGATGGAAATCATCCAGTTCTTGGACCCCGTTGTCTGCCTAGTCCCACTGCAGCCAGCTTCCTCTTAGCACAACTACCCTCCTCCCTGGCTCCCTCCCTCTTTCCTCCCTGCAGAATCCCTCTGGGGGTCCCTTCCATAGCAGGATTGTCCCTCCCTTCCCTCATGTGTCTGCCATCCTACTGTCTCCCTTGTCTCCTTGCCTTCCTCTCCTCTCTCCCTCCTACAACTTCCTCTCTTTCCCAATTTAGTCCCCAAACCAACTACAAGGGCCTGACTGTGCATATACACAGTCAGTAATCAACAATGTTTAGATATTAGATGCAACTGTAAGTTATGAACTTGTCTCTTCCCTGTATGTTACGTTATGTTATGGATTGATGTTGTTTACTGTAAATGAATTTGTACTGTGTGTCCAGGACCATTTTGCAAATGAGCTTGCTAAACAATGTAAATGCCTGGTTAAATAAAGTTTGATTGATTGATTGAATTACCCAAGAATTACTCTAGTGCCTGTCTTCTGCTATCCAAACCAGGGACTCCTAAGCCTTACATAGGATCATGCACCTTAATGCAGGCTATTTACTTGTTACCCATGTGTCCCTTCTCCTACCATGTTACCTATACCTTCTTGTGGTATCTCAGCTGCCGCACAGTGGTGCATCCATAAATAGTAACACAGTGGCCTGCCAGGGCACTTTTGACTACTCTGATCGGTACATATGTGCCTCCTAGTTCCCCATACTGGATCTGCCCTTATATCCCCCTTGGCAGGCTGGTACTATTGCAGTATCTGTTCTATAGAGAAGGCACCTTCCATTTATGTCCCATTGTCCCCCATGTTTTACATGACTTGGGTCTTAATTCTGGTGATGTTAGGTCAATTTGGCAGTAGTTTTAGGGACCCATCAATTCCTTCCTATAATCCCTGCAAACGAGAAAGGTCTACAGCACTTAGATTTCTCCTAGGGGATATCAGGAAGCTTCTGCTCCTCCTATTGCTGTGCTCATGAAATGTTGAACTTAACCCTGGTCCTCCAGCAACTATCTTTTCCCCTGCTGATCTTCTTAGGCTTAAAGGTATGAGCTTTATACACATCAATGTGTGTAGCCTTCTAAAGAAATTTACTTCCATTAAGGCTTGGGTCTACCATACCACACCTGATGTCTTAGTGGTCACAGAATCCTAACTTAGGCCTGGAACTTCTTATCATGAGGTGAACATTCCCTCTAACTCCCTGTTAAGAACTGACAGGCAGTCTAGAGGGGGTGGAATTGCCATTTATATTAAAGATAAATTTCTTGTATCAATCATTAACTCAACCTCTATCCAAAAAGAATTTGAAAGTTGTCTGTCAAAATTGATATTTCTTCCACGGTCTTGTTTTGTGTAGTAGGATGCTATAAGCTCCCATCTGCAAGATTACAGCTCTTGAACCACCTAAGTAATACACTGGCATCCTTACCTTCTGAGTTCATAATTTTAAGATACTTCAATCTGGACTAGTTTTCTAGTACCTCCACACCCCTTAAAGCTATCTGCGAAGTCTTTGGGCTGTCATAACTCATTAATGAAGCTACTCGGCCAAATAAGAAGTATCCAAATCATAACACTATGCTGGATCTCATTGTAGTAAGTAAATCTCACTTATTTTCCCACATTGATGAATTTTTCTCTGACATCAGTGACCACTGTATTATTGCATGCATAAGATCCATCCCAAAATCTACATCAGCCTCCAAATTTACTACTAAGAGGTGTCAACATAACTTTGCTCATCATGCTTTCATCACAGAGCTAAGAGTCTCCTTCCTTTGGCAGGACTTCTACCAGCAAAATCAGTGAAGACGGTGTATGACACCTTTCATGAAATTGTGTTAGTGGCACTGGATAAGCATGCACCTCTGGCTAAAGTCCACACAGAATCTAAATTATGCCAATGGTTTACAGAGGAGCTGAAGACCGCATTGCGGAATAGAGATGTGCTTTGGAAAACAGCCCAAAAAAACAAGTGCGAAGCTGATTGGATGTCATTTAGAAGGGTGAGGAACCTCTGCACCAAGATGGCCAGGGAGGCAAAGGCTAACTTTTTATCACAGGGAACTTGACTCCTCCTCAAAGTGTCCATCCACATTTTGGAAAACCTTTAAGGATATAGAAGACACACTTCTGGAAATTTTCTACCTACAAAAAATTACAGTTGGTTACACCGCTGTCTCTGATAGGCCTACTATCCTTGAATGTCTCAACAATCCTTTGCTACCACAGGTCTCACATTCAGTGCTTCACCTGCCAATAATCTCCACTTTCAACTTGGTGCACATGATCAAGTGGTCCCTGTCACTAGCTCTATGTTCTCACTGCAGCTGGTATCCCTGAAGGTGATCAAAGACCTCCTCTTACAGCTGGATACTAGGAAAGTGCTGGAGCTGACCTCACTGACCCTTTTTTCCTGATGATGAGTCATCAAGTCCTGGCTGTGCCACTTACACATCTCTTTAGTCTATCTCTCTCACAGGTTACGTCCCTGCTATATGGAAAATTGCCCATGTGATTCCCCTTTCCAAATCCGAAGATCCCACTGATTTTAATAACTACAGGCCAATCTCCTTACTCCATATTCTGTCCAAACTACCGGAAAAAATTGTGAGTGGTCAGCTCAGAAATTACTTAGATTCCACAAAACTCCTTAATTCACTACAATCAAGTTTTAGACCACAACACAGTACCATTTCAGCACTTGCTAAAGTGACCAGAGATAGGCAGTGTGAGTTGGATGCCAAGAATTTTGTTTGCGCAGTATTTTTAGACCTGAGTAAGGCAGTTGATACTGTTGATCATGACCTGCTTCTTTCATCCCTTGGTAACATTGGCCTTGATCAACCATCACTGAGATGGTTTTCTAACTATATTGTAGGTTGGTTTCAGCAGGTAAAAGCAGAAGGAGAACTCTCTCCTTTAAAACCAGTATGGAGAGGTGTGCCACAGGGCTCTATTTTGGGTTCACTGCTTTTCACAATTTACATTAACAGAATTGCTATCAGTATCAAAGCAGCCCACATACAAATCTTTGCAGATGACACGGTGTTGTATATCAGCAGACCAACCCCCGGAGCAGCATGTAGTGACCAACAACAAGACTTCAACCAGCTGCAGCTACAGCTTCTAAACCAGAAATTACTCCTAAATGTAAAAAAAACTAAGATGATGATCTTTTCACCCCATTTCCATGCAGCCACCACTGTAACGACACCCCCAATCCTCACACTCCTAAGGCGAACCCTTGGAATTTGTAACAAAGTTCAAATATCTGGGGGTTTAGATCGACCATAGACTTTCCTTCACAGACGACATAGAAGAACTGATAAAAAAGCTCAGACAGAGACTTGGGGCTGGATTCAGAAACGTCCACTGCAAGCTGCAGCAATGACAGCTTGCTGCAACCACCTATGCGACATGGCCCGTGCACCTGATTCAGGATCGGAGTGGGTGCAGTGGTCTGCTTCCTGTGACTTGTGGTAGCTGTGCAAAGTAGGGCTCAGCACCCATGAATGCTGCAGGTCACAGGACAGTGTAGGCATCAGTTGCTCCGGTCAAGGGCCACCATGGCACAACCATGCCCACCTCCAAGGCCCCGTATGGTGTGGGCTCCAGCTCCAAGCAGCTTGTAATGGACCCTCCAGATCAAGAACCCTTACCTGCCCTGGTGGCACAGTGGTCCCCCACCCCCCCAACACACACACGCACCTGACTGGTGAGTTGGCGACTGACCCTGGTGGTGAGAGAGGGCTGTGCCAGTCACTGATGGGGTATTGGGGGGTGTGGGGGGACTCACATTGTGGGGTGGGGTGGGGGAGTGGAGGACCATTAGACTATTGGGGGTTATGGGGATGGCAGGGTGGGGATTGTGCCCCTGGGCATGTTGCGGGGGCCTCAATATGTGTGTGTATGTGTGGGTCTAGGCATGGGGGTGTGCCACACACCCAGCCTGGCACCATGCGTGCCATGCCCAGGACCTGGAGCCCATGGGGGGTCTGTAATCCCCAGGGGTTGTGGGGCTAGGGCACAGTGGCAACCTCCAGTGAACAGCAAAGACCAGTTAGACCACATTTTTGTTGGATTAACTGGTCTTTGACAGATATTCACTGGTGGTTGTCTCTGAATCCCATTTGTGGATGTAGCAACCACCCTACCTGAATAGGGTGCAACTGCTGTCAGAAACCCCCTTACGTCATGTTACAAGGGGGTTTCAGGCACATAAGTGCAGTTGGGCGCAGGCAGCCTGCAGCATGTTGCAGGCTGCCTATGTGAATCCCGCGGGGATGCAACACAGGACACAAGTGCGACTTGCACCAATTTTCCCTACACAAGTTGCCTTGCATCCTGCTTTGGCATTTCTGAATCCAGCCCTTGATCTCTTTTATAGGATTAACTATCTCCTTTTGAGTGATATCAAGATATGACTGGTGCAAACCACCTTCCTTTCCGTTCGGGACTATACAGATTTCCTCTACAGTCAGGGTCCTGCCGCAGTGCGTGTGAAGCTTGACACGCTCTACCACAGAGCTCTAAGGTTTATTACTGGCCTTCCATATTCGACGCACCACTGTACCTTATACTCTGCTGTGGGATGGTCTTCCCTTACTTATAGGTGACAGAGAAATGTTGCCTTCTGGACCTTCAAAGCAATTACCAAGAAATTGCTCCACTGCCTTCCACTAAGTACGATAGGAAAGTACATGTTAAGAAGTGCCTCCTTTATTTCTCTGATGGTGCCCAAGGTCAAATTGCGATTTGGCAGGGCTTCTATATGTTACATGCTACCTCTATTATGGAATAAGCTGCAAAAATCATTGCAATTGGCCCACCTACTTTAACAACTTTCAAAACACTATATGATCATTCCTTTAAAGAATCCTGTAATTGCTCCCCTTGATCATTGTCTTATCCTTAGGTGTGGAGTTAGCACCAGCTACATGCTGTTCCATTAACATCCTCTTCCCCCCTCCCATCTCCTTCCCCTCCTGTCTCCTTCTACATTTCACTTTCCCTCTCATTCCTTCCCTTTAGTTGCCACTGTTATATGTTATTGTAACCATATCCAATGGTTGTACCCTTAAGCTGAGAACGACCTCCCATACCACCCCCAACATGGAGTCTGTATGAAATCCACTTGGCTATGACAACAGTTCCTGATATTCCATGGATTACCCTTGGGTCCCCCTCCTTCATCTCCTCTACTTCCTTTCCTCTGCTACCTCCCCCCTCCCACC
The DNA here is from genome assembly GCA_016271365.2 of Neoceratodus forsteri. Classification (NCBI taxonomy): domain Eukaryota; kingdom Metazoa; phylum Chordata; order Ceratodontiformes; family Ceratodontidae; genus Neoceratodus; species Neoceratodus forsteri. Next base: position 1,160,111,363 of record CM057458.1, read on the forward strand.
CCCTGTCAAAATCTTACTAACCTTATACAACATCCTTGACCCTTTCTTCCTTCCTCTGGTTTTCTCCAGGCCATTGTGTACATATTATTTAACTGCTGTGACTTCTTATATGTTTGTAATTACTAGTGTATATGCCATACTACTTGTATTAGATTCATGGCATCTGTTTCTGCTCAATTACATTTTATATTGTCGGTTGTTGTAATCCTTGTGTACATTATGATTATGTGTTGTCCAGGTCCATCTTGAAAATGAGCATTGCTCAGTGGTGTTTATCTGGTAAGATAAAGATTTTGATTGATTGATTGATTGTGCAATATGTAGCTGTATAAAAATTAATCAATAGACATTTTCAGTGCAACATCCACTGATGCTTTCAATTCATAAGGGGGTGATCTACTTATAATGAGCTTGGGGAGCTAAATACATCAGTTATTCCAAGAAGTAAGAACTTTCCTCCAGGGTGTTTATGCTAATCATTCACATTAGAGTCACCTTAATTGGAAAAAAAAAACACAAGCAAAGTGACATTTAAAAGGAACACACACAGTTACTGCAAAAGCAATGATCCTTAGGCTGTGTGACAGATTTTGAAACAGTAGGTTTTTGAAATTGGAAAAAGCACTGTGCTGGTATAAAATATTAGGGCATGCAACAGCATTGTGCTACTCTGTGCTTTTTTTCCAACAAAAGAGCACTCAGTAAAGTTCAACTGCAGTTATTTTTTAAACATTTGTATGTCTTATAGTGCTTTCCTTATTCAGGAGGGAGATACTGGATTGCTTTGTTTTTCATACAGAGGTTCTTGATATACTTTCCGGGATGTGGTAAGTTATAGATACTCTATGCTTTATGTGTTTGAAATTCATGTATAGTAGAGGAGATCAGGCCATGCTAAAGAAGTCTTGTTATTAAGAATATTGGCACTTTCTTGGTCTTGCCCTTTTAACATACTACTGTAAATTCCTTCTCAGGAGAGGAGACATACTATTTTACAAGATAATTATCCTTTAGCTAGGCCCTCATTTTTTGAAATATGATAACAACTTGGTACCAAACACTTTTTGTAAAAATACTGTAAACTGAAAAGGTAAAAATCCAAAACATTAAAGAACAATCAACAATCTAACAGGACAGCATCTGAATTCTTTTTTTCCTTTTTTTTAATGTAAGGGGACATGGAGTTTTTACTTACTGAGTGACAACATTTTAGAATGAATAGTGTCTACTTCATAAATTGGTTGGTCATCCAAAAGATGTCTGATATTTTTTAATTGCTCACGCAAAATTTACCTGCACATGTGTACATTATTCATATTCACAAGGCAACAAAATTTGTGTAAGATCTGAGCATAATCTGACTTCAAGTTAACTTCTCCTTAAAGAAAATCAGACTTGATGTTACCAGTTTCCCCAAGATAAGGTAGTCAACATATAGGGGCAAGTCTCCCATATGAAGTTTGTTTAAATAATATTATTATCCAAAAGTTATTCTTTTAGAAATCATATTAGCAAATTCACTATTTATATAAATAAGTGAATGCTATTGATATACATCATGGCATAACGTACTGCATATATATTGCTTTTAATGTATGTAAGCTGTTATAGAACATTAACTTTTTTATTGATTTAAAAATGAAGGGCAGTGGAGAAAAACAGACTCGACAATCCAGAATGTTGTGAGGGGAGCATTGCTGGCAGCTCAGTTTGAATGCTGGAATCAATGTCATGCCCTTTCTAATAATACCAATCTAAGCACAAATCTTTCAAAATAATGGACTATATGTTAATTTTTTAATCTTGATCACGAGAGTATATATTAAAGTGTTGTAGTGTGACCTGTACTGCTCGCTAGGCTGGCTCCCCGTTCAGGGGTGATTTAACTATACCCATGCTTGCCTTGTAGATACCACTGCCAGATTTGGAAACAGCTCCCCCCTCACAGACCTCTTCCATTTCAAGACACCCACCAGAAGTCTAGGCTCTTCTTCCATGTCCTCTCTCCAGATTCCCAAACCCTCACCAGCATGGGAGTGACAGCTCTATCGAGTGTGGCCTCCTCCTTGTGGAACGGTCTGCCTACCCCACTAGACTATCAAGATCTCACCAAATCTTCAAAAGCAACCTCAAATCCTGGCTGCTTGATTGATACAGTTGTTGCTGCCCCTCCCATTGCACTCTCCTCCCATAACTTGTGCCCCTCTGGGAATCCACCCCCCCTTACCTCCACAACTGCTCTCTGTCACTCCTGACTACTTTTACCGCTCTGTTCTTATCCCTTCCCCAATTTCACTGCCCTACCCACATCCTATTTCTTACTGTCTGCTACACCCTCTGGCTATTGCATTCTCCAGTATTCCTGGGTATTTTTATTCTTGCTATATGTCTGGTCCTTATAGTGACTTAAGCCTGACTTGCACATGTACTTACCATTTTCTGTGTATGCTCCCACTGTATTCCTATTGATTATATAAATTAATTTTACTTGTACATGTATGTACCATATTTCTGTGGATGCTACCAGTGTAATTCATTTGATTGTGAAAATTTCATTTTAATACTGTATTGTTAACTAATTACCTAATGCGCCTATGCACTTGTTGCCACTAGTTGGCCCGGATCATGACTGAAAACGGTCCCCAGGACCAGTGCACTTTTTTTTTTAATTTAGTTGTTTAAACAGGTATAGCACACTAAGCTGAAAGCTTTTTTACAGGAGCGACCTGGGAGCACAAAGAGGTTAAATGACTTGCTCAGGGTCATACAGTATGCAAGTGGAAGCTGTGGGATTCAAACCCCAGGTCTGGTCTGCTGGATGTCACCAGATTTGCAGCTCAGAGCCTTAGACCACTGTGCTATACTGTCTCCTCCACTTACCTGGTTACCAAAGAATAAATAAATGAAGTAGTAGTGTCACTGTAGTTAGGACTGGGTGGGCACTTTAATGACAAGTTACAGTTTTCAGCTGCTTATATAGTATTTTGGATATTTTTTGACAAAATGTCTTTAAACCTTCAAAAGCAAGATCTGCAGCCTTGAATGTTCTTATATGACAAGTTTGTTGACATTTGCTTCAGTGGAGTTTGGTCTAGAGATGAGCAAAAAAATGTGAAAAAATGTCCGGTTCATATCCTACTGTCTCTGACATGTGCAGACCAGTACCATGCATCTGGATTAAGCCCTAAAGTTACTGTTACCAAAAAACTAAGCAGTTACTGGGAGCTCCACTTTAGTACAGCAGAACAGACCCACCTGCCCCCATTGCAACAACTGTTGCCGTGTCGCACCTGAAAATAGGCATTCTGTTTCTAGTGTGCTTATCTAGTAAATAAACGCTAAATAAATAGATAAAAACACAGTGTCATACACTAATGTTTAGAAAAATAAAACAAAACCAGTCATCAGCAATTAAAGCCCAGTGCCACCAAACTCCCATTCCCTATTGGGCACTAGATGCACAACCCTGAGTAACTGAACCTCCCCCTTTCAGACACTAAGTGCCCAAACACAATGCTCGACTTAAATTATTAACTTCCTGTCCCTCAGCAGTCTGATTCATCAGAATGATCCTGATCCTTGCTGAGATTGTAGAAAATATAGGCAGGCAAGCTGATGTCCCAAATGACCAAGTCCAAGAGCATAAGAAACGGATACACCTCCATCTCTGTAACAATCTAGGTAGTCTTTATTTTAATACACTGGTAACAGTGGTGTTAGCATTTCACAAGTACTACTGATTCGAGAATGTTGGTCCTAATGATAAATACTGTAATTAATTAATTAATTAATTCATAAATTAATGCCTTTTTTGAAACCGATTAAAATCTTAGTGCAAGGCAAGGTAAATCATTTTCTAAAAATAAATATAAGCTACTATATATATATATATATATATATATATATATATATATATATATATAACATAAATGTCCATGTCTTTACCTTGTTTTAAAGTTTTCTTATACTTTTTTCAAAGGTGTATATTGCTACTTGTAACTGGAATAACTAATATGCATTCTAAATAGATAAATGCCATCTGAGAAAATCAATGAAATTTAGATTTCTAGGCTGTTAAGATACAAAATAATCTGCATTCATAGTTATGTTTAGGGCTGCATGGTGATGTCACCATGCTATTCTCTTGCTATCAGTAGGAGAGAGAGAGAGAGAGAGAGAGAAGTGATCAGAAATGATAAGAGTGTCCATCCACTGAATGCTTTGGCTGGACATGAATAACAAATGTCTGCCTCACCTCCACAGTGCTATCATTTGCTGTTCCATTGTCTCCTCCTCCACCACCACCACTGCAGTGGCTGCATGCACTATTGTGTTGCTCCTGAATTGAACTCCTCTTTAATATGTGTGTGTGTATGTGTGTGTATTTTACCTCTGTCTGCTGGCATTTCACATTCTTTGGTTTTCTATCTTTCTCTTTGCAGAGTGTGTGTGTGTGTGTTTGTGTGTGTGTGTGTCAGTCTGCATGTTCAGTCTGCTTTTATGTTAACCCTTTCAGGACTGATGTAATAGTTGCATTCTATTCAGTTTTTTTTCATGGAAAGGTAGCTGCTAACTAAAACATTGTGATGTAGGCTGCATCCACTGAATCCAGCTCCTTGTACATTTCTGATTATATGAGATTTTTGTTGACTTCTACCTTGTCTATATTCAGATAATCTCTTCACAGCTTTCCTAGGCAGAGGACAGTGTGTTTTTGAGAATCTCCATTTCTGCTATGTTATGCTGCTGGTTAGTGAAAGCACCTCCCCCTCATCACTGACATTCCCTACGTGACAAACTGGACACAAAGCAGAAGAGAATCAAAAGATCTAATAAAACAATTAGTTCAGTGAGATTTTTTTGGATCCTTTACTTTTCTTTGTGACTTGAGCTCAATAATTCCTCGTAGAATATTCACTTCCTATTCCTGGAGTGGGTGGTTAAGGGGTGATCCCTGTGTTATACAGTAAATGGAGAGAGAGAGAGAGAGAATGGGGGGGGGGTCAGCATTTTCTGGTTGATGACGTTAATCCATGACCCATGGTTAACCTAACAAAACAGAGCACATGCCATGTTGTAAGTGATTTCCCAAAAATGAGTACAGTGGTAAAAAAAACAAGGTCACAGACTATAAGAAGCATCCTTGGTTGTGTCATTAGTAACACAACTTGTAACATCAACAGGACCTTGACGAAACCAGGGTTTATTGACCTATGAAGAAATTTGTATGTCAAATCGAATGCCTGTATAAATAAAGATGTTTTACATACATTAGTGAGTAGACAATGTATGGATTATTAAATAAACACACAGAAAAAAAATAGAATCCAATATTGTAGATAACTCAACATTAGTATACAGCTGCATACCATCATCATAAATATCATAAACTGGGTTACGAATCTGTAGTTTTCACCATAATGGACTTGATGAGTTTAATCTCATAGATACCCCAGATATTGATCCATCCTGTTTTTAAATATGTTTATGATTTTGCTGCTAATAATGTCAGTCAGAAGCATTCCAGACTGACACCACTGTCTGGTTAAACCATGAGCTCCTCTTGTTAGTCTTATAATGATCACCCTTCAGCTGTAAAGAGTGTACTCCAGTTGTTTTTGATCTCTCTCTCTCTCTCTCTCTCCTTTCCAATCCCACACATTCCCAAAGATCCTGGTCTCTAAATGCCATGCATAAGTCACCTTGTAATCTTCTGTATTCTAGGCTAAATAATCCTAATTTAGTTCTTCATTCATTGTAAGGAAGATTTTGGAGGCCATTTAATTTTTTGTTATCCTCCTTAGTACACTTTCTAATTTATTTATATCCCTAACATGAGCGGTGTTCCAGAACTGCACACCATACTCCAACAATGGTCTAACCAAAGACACATACAATGGAGTAAGTACAGTTTCATCCCTACTCTTATGTTTCTTAATATGCAGTTTGTGATACTGCTAGCTTTTCTTACAGTGTCGGTAGTGTGTCCTGAAAAAGTCGGATCATTAGAGACCAAAACCCCTAAATCTCGTTCTGAGGTAGAATTCCTTAATATGGTTCCATTTAGTTTATACGATGCTTGCGGATTTTTTTGTCCCAAAATGCAGAACACAACATTTTTCAGCATTAAAGGCCATCCTATGCTCATTGCCCATTTATTTACTTTATCCAATACAATTTGGACATTTGCTATCTCCTGTTTAGTGCTCACTATGGACCCTGTTTTACTATCATCTGCAAATTTGGTTATCCAGCAGTTTTGTGATGTTTTTAAGGATGCCACATATATATTAAACAATGTTGGGTGCAAAGCGGATCCCTGAGAGACTCAGCTAGACAGTACTCCCCAATCTGACATATGGCCTCTAATGTGTCCTGTCTTTGATTATTAATATAATAAAACATGTTTTCTTATTGTAATTTGTTTTAGTTGCTATTCTTATTTCTTCATTTTGTTTTGCCTTTTTTACCATATTTTAAATTTTTTACTATATCTTTGTATCTTTGTAGCCTTACAGATGTAGGATATTTGATATATTTCTTTGTTTCCTTTTATATGCCTTTGTATATTCATATTGAACCAGGTCAGCATTTTCTATTTTATATTATACTTGGTGTATCATTCCTTTCTTCTTTTCTAAGATGCTTGATATGGAAGATTGGACTATTTTATGATCACTTTGGCTAAGAGGTTCTCTAATCTTGCATGCTGTAATATTATTCATCTTACCTAGAACCAAGTAGAGGATGTTGTTTCCTCTCATTCTTTCTTGCACATTCTGTTCAAAGTCGTGGCATATTATTAGATCTAACAGAGGTTTTTCAAAGTCAGTTGATGCCATATAATCATTCAAATTTATGGACAGACAGTAAAAATCTCCTGAAAGAAGTACTCTGCTACTTAAATCAATATTTTCAATTGACTTGAGAAAGTAGGTATTTTCTTCAGTGGTCAGAGCAGTTGCCCCGTAACATACTCCCATACCAATTTTTTTATTGTTTGGTTGAAGGATTTTTACCCAGATCTGTTCCACTTGTTTGTCAAAATGTTCTTTTGGTTCTGTCCCATAGGCATCTAAGGTTTCTTTGACTAAAAGGGCAACACTGCCTCCTTTTCTTCTTTTCCACTGTACAGAAAGTATTAAAACCAGAAATGTTCTTCCCCCAGCTATCATCTTGCCACAAGGTTTCCACTATTGTAGCTATATGTATGTCTTCACATTTCAATAGGTAGTTCAATTCATCCAGCTTATTTGTGAGGCTCCTAGTGTTAATTAATATGACTTTTAAATCTTGCTTTCTAAATGTATTTTGAATAGGTCCTTTGTTTTTGTCTGTTCAGTTCCCTGTCTCCCCATCATAATTAGTTTAAATTTCCTATAGTTCTGGATTGAATTTCCTTTATAAACAACTGTCCTGATAATTCTGCTACCTTTTTTGCTTAGGTGCAGCCCATCATAGGCAAACAGATCACATCGTCCTTCAAAAATTTCCCATGTTCTTATACATGTAATATTATTTTCCAAACAACATCGCCAGAAAAGATTATTTATATGCTTTAATTTTTGAGACCATTTATAGCTTGCTTTAAGTACTGGTAATATTTCTGATATGATGATTTCTGCCTTTCTATGATCCATAAGTAACTTGGTGTTTGTATATTTTTCAAGTATGTTTTCCACTAACTGATATTTAGTATTATTTTTTCCTGCATGTAACAGTACTAAGGGTTTTCTCTGGCCGGCTTTAAGATATCTGGTATCAACTGGCCCAGTGATGCTGAGGTTGAGGATCTGGATCCACACCTCGTGCCACCAGTGACCAAGTAAGGGAATGGATTTGGGTCATTCAGGGTCAACAGGTAGGTAAGTTGAGCATCACAGCTCTCCTTTCTTGGCTATGGGGGTTGGTGCTTTGAGTGGTAGCATGGCTGGAGGTGCATGCCCATACCCGGGCTGCTTGGCTGCCTCCATGGAGTCAGAGATAGCTGCTGCACCCATTACACAGTACATGGGTACAAAAAAGGGGGGAAAATGGAGGAAAATACCAGGAGCCAGGAGGACCCAGGATGGCCCCATTGGGGCCGAAGGACACACCCTCTTCAGGGGGGGTTGTAGCCCCTGTCGTGTCCACAGCAGCAGAAAAAGTATGTAATGATATTGTCCCCAATAGTTGCCCCAAAAAGCTGCAGCTGGCTACATTTTCTTTATTGTTCCTACTGGTATAGTGATCCACATACTTTATCATTGAGTCTCCTAATATATATATTTGTTTCTGATCTGTTTCCTGTGATTCATCTTTTTGTCTATTACCCATCTGCCCCTCATGGTCGGCATCTATTTCAACTTGCATTTCATTGACTACTGTTATATTGCCAGTTATTTCACTATCTTTTTCTTCTGGCCCATTTCATCCCCTATTGAAATGAGATCCCCATCAGCTCCTCCGACTGACTGTTATAATTTATATTTCCTTTATTTTCTCCTTGCACTTTTACTTGAGTTTCTGCCAATGTAAGTAAATCATTTGTTTGTCCTTCAGTTTGGTGCATTAAGTCAACTAAAGGGGAAAAATAATTTCATAATGTGGGTGTAAGTTCTTGATTCTTTTGTTTACTTTTTTTATACCTTTTATTTCCCTCTACCATACACCAATTTTCAAAATCATCATCCTCTCTGGAACGTTTTCCTGTCCAACCTTTTCATTTGCCTCTGGAATGTCATTTCCTAAGTTTACATTTACATACTGTACACAAATTGCTTCAGGCTTTTTAGTTCCAATTCTAAACCAAGTATTTTGGCTTTTAAATTCTTGATTTCTTTTCATTGCTGACAGATGTAGGGAGAGGGATACTCATTAGCGTCAGTGTCATATTTCCCACAGCTTGTACATTTTAATCCCTGTACTTCTTTAGATTGATTCTTCAGTGAAGTATCCATTCTGTATAATGTTTGTTTTTTGGTGTAACTTATTCCTTTTATAATAGGTTTCCCTCAGTAGTAGGTGAAAATATACCCAAGATAATCGTAGGGGTCCCTATACAAGCAGGATTTTAATGAGTTTTTTTATTATAACTGTGTTTTAATATCAATTTATATGCCCACTGTCTTATCTACTTGCTTGATCTTCCTTATGGCTTTCCCAGGTTTAATCTGTTTAGAGAGATATACTAGTAGCTGTTTTTTTTTTTAGATTTCTACTCACAATGGTTCTTCCTCCTGCCCTCCTGCAATGCCTGACACATGCTGTATGTGTGTGTCTGAGCGCGTGGCAATGAGCGCACCCACTCAGCTTGCCCTGCTCTCAGAGGCACTGTGTCTTAAGCTACAAGTGACCTGGAAACTATTCCAGGGGTCACAGTCCATTCAAGTCCATCACTACCAACAAATCATTAAAAATGTGCAATATTCAGCTCCTAACCCCTTCGTGAGGCTAGAAATCAGCCCAAACTGTGTACTCTTAGTATAAAGTGCAAACAAGCTCCTTTGTGCAATGTTGTAATTCATGGGACTTCTCTCCATGAACAACAGTTATTCCTCCCCTACCTGTGCCCTACTAGCACATGCAGCAGGAATGTACCCAGTTTAAAAAACAAAGTTCATTTAAGTTTCATACAAGTTAGCATCCTTCTGGAGCCTGTCTCACAGAGCAAATCTGTCTCACAGGTCAGCAACTGTATTTTGTACGATCGTAATGCTGTAACTTCATACAATATGTACCTGTCATAGAATACTGCTCACAGTTTTGGAGAGCTTTAAATATTACTGATAGGAAGAAAATTGCATTTATTCAGAGGAAGGCAACAAGAAAGGGGTTGGAACATAAGACATATGAGGAACATTTGAAACTCCTGAGACTAAATTATTTTTTTATTTTGAAACATTTAACCAGGAAAGGCATACTGAGCTACAGTAGTTCATTTCGAGATCGTCCTGTGCGTCCAGGAACTTGATGATTTCTTACCTAATAATTCATCTGATGTATTTTTACTTGTTATATTTATGTTTATTTATTTATTTACTTGATTGTGTGGTTTTATTGTGGTACTTTACAGTGCTTTGGTGCTTTATAAATAAAGTTTACCTTACCTTACCTAATGGAAATGGGAAAAGGGAATACAATTTTGAATATGAGATCCAAATAAAAATATACTTAGAGCTAAGTCTGTACATATTACTGAATAAAGTGAAAGCTATACCAACCATTATTGTGGGACAGGTAGGCAGCACTTGACATCAGAAAATAATCTATATACATATACATATATTATAATGTCAAATAAAAATATACATAGAGTTACATCTGTACATACCATTGAATAAGTTTAAAGCTATAACAAACATTTTTGTGGCCTAGGCAGGCAACGCTTACCATCCAGAATATAGTCTATATACATATATGCTTTATACATAAACACACATATGTTTTTAAGCATATATACATGCACTTACTTTTATACCCATATAATGTACATACATAGACACAATGCACTTTAACACAACTATATTTTGCTTTTTTAGCACTAGGTGTAGAAGTGAGAAACCTTGTCAGCAGAGTGGAATGGGGGAGTGGCAGATGGTTGGAGATTATGTGATACTTCAACCCTCTGGAATGTACACCCTGCAAGGGAATTGGCAGGGGGAAAGGGGGGATCATTGAGAGATAAATTGGGGAACAGAATACTGGCACAGAAGAGGTTGGTGTGGCAAACTTGAGAAAAGGGTGGTGTAGGATTGGGAACAAAAGTGGGATGGGAGGAGGTGATATGACATTGTGAAAGAGAAGAATTAAAGAGGAGTGAAGAGGAAGGGGAGAAGCAACTCTTACCCACAGGAGTGGAACCACAAGGATATGAACACTACTCAGTAAACTCAGTTAGTGCTATAGGTCATTGGCATGCTCATGGAGTGGTAGACCTACCTTTACACCACAGCATCACACTAGCCCTCTTGACAGCCTTGACACATTGCCTGGCCAACCTTAGGCCATCTGATATCATTACACCCAGATCTCTTTCTTGCTTGGTCACTGTCAGTATCACTCCACCCATTTTGTACTCTTCCCCCAGCTTTCTGTGGACCAGATACATTGCTTTGTGCTTTTTTGTGGCACTAAAAAACTGGTGGCTTGATTACCCAGTCAAAGAAATGTATCAGATTTGTTTGACATGCCCTTCTCCATGTCTGTTGAATAAGTTAGTCAGAGGTACAACTAGTACCCCCCTGAGCCCCTCAGCACACTTGGACGCACCACTCTGGCCACATGCAGTACCTTTGACCACCTTCAGATTACTGAATACTTTCTAATTTTTTTCCCTAGAAAGGGGACTACTGTCCATTTCCCTCCCCTCAAAGTCCTTTGTGCATTTTTGTGTTTCCTTTCCTTCACCTTGTACTCTGAGCACTGGGCAGAAGTGTTTGTTTAAGATGTCTGACATTTCTAGGTCCCTCTCTTTACAGTCCCCAACCCTTTAGCCATACAATCCCTTCCTTTCTCTTCCTTTTCTCACTAATATACCCCAAAATATTTTATCCTTTTGATACTGCCATAGCTATGTTTTCCTCATGTTGTGCTTTGCACTCCTTACTGCTTTCCCTGCTCTATTTTCCTTGATCGCCTCCCTATCCTCCTCTTCCCTCTACTGTAGGTCTCATCATACCTTCTGAATTTTACTCTTTCAGCCTTTGCCTTTTCTGCCACCTCTTTCAAGAACCATAGAGTCTTATCTTCTTTTTGCTTTGCTTAGTTGCTTAACACAAAGGTTTGTTGCCTTCATGATACACTCTTTTAATTCGACTCACTTTTTCTCCACCCCCCTCAAGTCATCTCCACCTGGCAGGTCATTCCTGAAGCATTCAACAATCTTTGTACCATAAGCCCTTCTGAAGACCAGGACCCCCCCCCCATGTGGTTGGAGACTGCCCATGTTCTTATGTTGAACTACACTGTACAATGATCACTGGTTCCCAGATGGCTTCCAACCTTGATATTTGCAATACTGTCCATGTTAGTAAGAAGCAGGTCCAGTATTGCCCAATCTCGAGCTGGTTCACTGACTACTTGCTTGAAGAACACTCCTTGCACTGACTTCAGGATATCCCTGCTCATAGCTGACGCTATCACTGAAAGACTCCAAACTATTTCTGGCATATTGAAATCCTTCACCAGCAACACTACTTACTTTCAGCCATTTTTCCAATTGCTTCTTACATTTTTCTACTTGAGTCCTCCTCTGTGTCTACACTGTAATTCAGAGTGGCCCACATCACCCTGACCCTTGAATTCCTGTACCCCATCACTTTTAAGTTTTCTTCACATAAAGCACTAAACACCCAATGTTCTTCCCTACCTTGTCCCTTATGAACATTGTGTAGCTTGGTACAACCATTTCCCAGATATACAGTAGTTGTCAGTACACACTGATTCAGTAATGGCCACAATATCCAGGTCTGCCTCTACTGTGATGGCCTCTAGGTCTGGGATTTCATTTCTCAGACTCTAGCATTGGCACACATCACCTTTCATATTTTGTTAGCTCATTTCTTGTTGCTGTCTCCTTTTTCCAATTGTTATCTACTTATTAACATTTCTCCTTTGACTTCTCTCTTCTCTCTTCTCTCCCCCCCTTCTCTTTTGTTAACCTACTACTTCCCTGAATAACTTGCATTGTGGTGGGACTCTCTCCCTTCTCTCTATCTCTGCCAGTGGAGGGCCACTTTCTACCTCCCCTCTTTCTTCTGTCACCCCCTCAACTGCTTTAAATGTCCATCAGACTAACATTTAAACCATCCACAGGGGACTATAGTTCACTCCTGGATGGAATCAGGCCATCACCTTTACATAGGCTCATATCTTCCAGTTTGATCCACAGTCCCAAGTGTAGCCATGCCTCTCCTCTCTGCACCATTTATTTTAACATTACTTGAAAGTATTGGTGCAAAACTGCCTCTCCTTCCCCATATAGTACAAGATGCACTTGTTGCTCACATTTTAAACACATGGGAAATGCAGGATCAACCCTATGAATGATCTAAATTTACCAAAAACAACATTTACACATAGACATGACTACGGCACTTCAATTTTATGTTCAAGCCTATGACACACCCTTATCAAGTTAATGCATTAGCAGCTCTAGAGGCTATGACTAGGGTTTGTCTAGTATAGCTACTGATTTCAGACTATTTCACATAATATTATTTAAAAATGTATTTGAAGGAATAGGTTTATACTAGGTAATTATTAATTCTATACACAGTGTACTGTTGGCAATAAATATAAACAATGTTTTGCTAAAACTCTGTGGTCCCTGTTCAAATAACTAGCACACTGAAACAATACAAAGGGTTTGGATGAAGTTAGTAAGTGGGTTAACAGATGGGGATGAAATTAAATTTAAGTAAATGCAAGTCATGCATCTAGGCCCCACAACCCACCATACAACCTACTCGTTAGGTGGTTCTTTATTGAATACCTCCTCTGACGAAGAGACCTACAGATATTGATAAACGTCTCTAATAACCTCGGTCCTTCTAAACAAATTAATTCTGAGGTAAAGAAATCCAACAGTGTTATCTGGTGTATTAAAAGGAACATTAAATCTTGAGATTCTCTGGTAATGATGCCTCTGTATTGAGCTTATGTGAGACCACACCTTGAGTATGCTTCCCAGCTCTTGTGTTCCTATAAGAAATCAGACTGCCTGACAATAGAAAAAGTCCAGAGAAAGTTCACAAAAGATATTTATGGCCTAAAAAATGAGTTATATGAGAACAGACTCACTTCTTTGGATCTTATGTTTCTAACAACCCATCGACTTAGGGGAGATCTACTATTCATATTCGACATTACCCAAGACCCATATTTACTAAATGAACTAGGGCTTGAATTTAAAAATTATATTTATCTTACTAGAGGTCACCCCCTTCAATTAGCCAGAAAGAAGCATCATTTCCTAAATCGGGAATATTTTTCCACCCATAGAATAATAAATCCCTGGAATAAAATACTACTACATGTCATAATCAGTACAACAAAACAAGAATTCAGCAGAAAACTTAATAATTTAATCTTAGCTGGATATAATCTTGCATATTACACTTTATAAATGATTATGGAGCACATATGAGCATTACTTGCCTCCTTGTTCCATAACTGTTTTAGTAGTATGTGTGTTTAGTAGTATGATCATAACACCATTTTAAATTCAAACCTTCTGAATGACTTGACAAGATGTTTATGTTATGGTGCATGCTTTAAACTCATGTAAGATGCTCTGCATGATATGTTATAATTTCCATGAAACAATTGCATTGTTTAAATCAATATTAACTATAAGCTTTCTTGTGATTTAACAAAAAAAAATCTAAAGATGTATTGGGTACATTGTCCTGGAACAATAAAACAGGGATCTGATATTGCAAGTGGAAGCTGTGGGATTCAAACCCCAGGTCTGGTCTGCTGGATGTCACCAGATTTGCAGCTCAGAGCCTTAGACCACTGTGCTATACTGTCTCCTCCACTTACCTGGTTACCAAAGAATAAATAAATGAAGTAGTAGTGTCACTGTAGTTAGGACTGGGTGGGCACTTTAATGACAAGTTACAGTTTTCAGCTGCTTATATAGTATTTTGGATATTTTTTGACAAAATGTCTTTAAACCTTCAAAAGCAAGATCTGCAGCCTTGAATGTTCTTATATGACAAGTTTGTTGACATTTGCTTCAGTGGAGTTTGGTCTAGAGATGAGCAAAAAAATGTGAAAAAATGTCCGGTTCATATCCTACTGTCTCTGACATGTGCAGACCAGTACCATGCATCTGGATTAAGCCCTAAAGTTACTGTTACAAAAAACTAAGCAGTTACTGGAGCTCCACTTTAGTACAGCAGAACAGACCCACCTGCCCCCATTGCAACAACTGTTGCCGTGTCGCACCTGAAAATAGGCATTCTGTTTCTAGTGTGCTTATCTAGTAAATAAACGCTAAATAAATAGATAAAAACACAGTGTCATACACTAATGTTTAGAAAAATAAAACAAAACCAGTCATCAGCAATTAAAGCCCAGTGCCACCAAACTCCCATTCCCCTATTGGGCACTAGATGCACAACCCTGGAGTAACTGAACCTCCCCCCTTTTCAGACACTAAGTGCCCAAACACAATGCTCGACTTAAATTATTAACTTCCTGTCCCTCAGCAGTCTGATTCATCAGAATGATCCTGATCCTTGCTGAGATTGTAGAAAATATAGGCAGGCAAGCTGATGTCCCAAATGACCAAGTCCAAGAGCATAAGAAACGGATACACCTCCATCTCTGTAACAATCTAGGTAGTCTTTATTTTAATACACTGGTAACAGTGGTGTTAGCATTCACAAGTACTACTGATTCGATGAATGTTGGTCCTAATGATAAATACTGTAATTAATTAATTAATTAATCATAAATTAATGCCTTTTTGAAACCGATTAAAATCTTAGTGCAAGGCAAGGTAAATCATTTTCTAAAAATAAATATAAGCTACTATATATATATATATATATATATATATATATATATATATATATAACATAAATGTCCATGTCTTTACCTTGTTTTAAAGTTTTCTTATACTTTTTCAAAGGTGTATATTGCTACTTGTAACTGGAATAACTAATATGCATTCTAAATAGATAAATGCCATCTGAGAAAATCAATGAAATTTAGATTTCTAGGCTGTTAAGATACAAAATAATCTGCATTCATAGTTATGTTTAGGGCTGCATGGTGATGTCACCATGCTATTCTCTACTATCAGTAGGAGAGAGAGAGAGAGAAGTGATCAGAAATGATAAGAGTGTCCATCCACATGAATGCTTTGGCTGGACATGAATAACAAATGTCTGCCTCACCTCCACAGTGCTATCATTTGCTGTTCCATTGTCTCCTCCTCCACCACCACCACTGCAGTGGCTGCATGCACTATTGTGTTGCTCCTGAATTGAACTCCTCTTTAATATGTGTGTGTGTATGTGTGTGTATTTTACCTCTGTCTGCTGGCATTTCACATTCTTTGGTTTTCTATCTTTCTCTTTGCAGAGTGTGTGTGTGTGTTTGTGTGTGTGTGTGTCAGTCTGCATGTTCAGTCTGCTTTTTGTTTAACCATTTCAGGACTGATGTAATAGTGGCATTCTATTCAGTTTTTTCATGGAAAGGTAGCTGCTAACTAAAACATTGTGATGTAGGCTGCATGCACTGAATCCAGCTCCTTGTACATTTCTGATTATATGAGATTTTGTTGACTTCTACCTTGTCTATATTCAGATAATCTCTTCACAGCTTTCCTAGGCAGAGGACAGTGTGTTTTTGAGAATCTCCATTTCTGCTATGTTATGCTGCTGGTTAGTGAAAGCACCTCCCCCTCATCACTGACATTCCCTACGTGACAAACTGGACACAAAGCAGAAGAGAATCAAAAGATCTAATAAAACAATTAGTTCAGTGAGATTTTTTTTCGGATCCTTTACTTTTCTTTGTGACTTGAAGCTCAATAATTCCTCGTGAGAATATTCACTTCCTATTCCTGGGTGGGTGGTTAAGGGGTGATCCCTGTGTTATACAGTAAATGAGGAGAGAGAGAGAGAGGGGGGTCAGCATTTTCTGGTTGATGACGTTAATCCATGACCATGGTTAACCTAACAAAACAGAGCACATGCCATGTTGTAAGTGATTTCCCAAAAATGAGTACAGTGGTAAAAAACAAGGTCACAGACTATAAGAAGCATCCTTGGTTGTGTCATTAGTAACACAACTTGTAACATCAACAGGACCTTGATGAAACCAGGGTTTATTGACCTATGAAGAAATTTCTATGTCAAATTGAATGCCTGTATAAATAAAGATGTTTTACATACATTAGTGAGTAGACAATGTATGGATTATTAAATAAACACACAGAAAAAAATAGAATCCAATATTGTAGATAACTCAACATTAGTATACAGCTGCATACCATCATCATAAATATCATAAACTGGGTTCACGAATCCATAGTTTTCACCATAATGGACTTGATGAGTTTAATCTCATAGATACCCCAGATATTGATCCATCCTGTTTTTAAATATGTTTATGATTTTGCTGCTAATAATGTCAGTCAGAAGCATTCCAGACTGACACCACTGTCTGGTTAAACCATGAGCTCCTCTTGTTAGTCTTATAATGATCACCCTTCAGCTGTAAAGAGTGTACTCCAGTTGTTTTTTTGATCTCTCTCTCTCTCTCTCTCTCTCTCTCTCTCCTTTCCAATCCCACACATTCCCAAAGATCCTGGTCTCTAAATGCCATGCATAAGTCACCTTGTAATCTTCTGTATTCTAGGCTAAATAATCCTAATTTAGTTCTTCATTCATTGTAAGGAAGATTTTGGAGGCCATTTAATTTTTTGTTATCCTCCTTAGTACACTTTCTAATTTATTTATATCCCTAACATGAGCGGTGTTCCAGAACTGCACACCATACTCCAACAATGGTCTAACCAAAGACACATACAATGGAGTAAGTACAGTTTCATCCCTACTCTTATGTTTCTTAATATGCAGTTTGTGATACTGCTAGCTTTTCTTACAGTGTCGGTAGTGTGTCCTGAAAAAGTCGGATCATTAGAGACTAAAACCCCTAAATCTCGTTCTGAGGTAGAATTCCTTAATATGGTTCCATTTAGTTTATCTGATGCTTGGATTTTTTGTCCCAAAATGCAGAACACAACATTTTCAGCATTAAAGGCCATCCTATGCTCATTGCCCATTTATTTACTTTATCAATACAATTTGGACATTTGCTATCTCTTGTTTAGTGCTCACGATGGACCCTATTTTACTTCATCTGCAAATTTGGTTATCCAGCAGTTTTGTGATGTTTTTAAGGATGCCACATATATATTAAACAATGTTGGGTGCAAGCGGATCCTGAGAGACTCAGCTAGACAGTACTCCCCAATCTGACATATGGCCTCTAATGTGTCCTGTCTTTGATTATTAATATAATAAAACATGTTTTCTTATTGTAATTTGTTTTAGTTGCTATTCTTATTTCTTCATTTTGTTTTGCCTTTTTTACCATATTTTAAATTTTTTACTATATCTTTGTATCTTTGTAGCCTTACAGATGTAGGATATTTGATATATTTCTTTGTTTCCTTTTTATATGCCTTTGTATATTCATATTGAACCAGGTCAGCATTTTCTATTTTATATTATACTTAGGTGTATCATTCCTTTCTTCTTTTCTAAGATGCTTGATATGGAGAATTGGACTATTTTATGATCACTTTGGCTAAGAGGTTCTCTAATCTTGCATGCTGTAATATTATTCATCTTACCTAGAACCAAGTAGAGGATGTTGTTTCCTCTCATTCTTTCTTGCACATTCTGTTCAAAGTCGTGGCATATTATTAGATCTAACAGAGGTTTTTCAAAGTCAGTTGATGCCATATAATCATTCAAATTTATGGACAGACAGTAAAAATCTCCTGAAAGAAGTACTCTGCTACTTAAATCAATATTTTCAATTGACTTGAGAAAGTAGGTATTTTCTTCAGTGGTCAGAACAGTTGCCCTGTAACATACTCCCATACCAATTTTTTATTGTTTGGTTGAAGGATTTTACCCAGATCTGTTCCACTTGTTTGTCAAAATGTTCTTTTGGTTCTGCCCCATAGGCATCTAAGGTTTCTTTGACTAAAAGGGCAACACTGCCTCCTTTTCTTCTTTTCCACTGTACAGAAAGTATTAAAACCAGAAATGTTCTTCCCCCAGCTATCATCTTGCCACAAGGTTTCCACTATTGTAGCTATATGTATGTCTTCACATTTCAATAGGTAGTTCAATTCATCCAGCTTATTTGTGAGGCTCCTAGTGTTAATTAATATGACTTTTAAATCTTGCTTTCTAAATGTATTTTGAATAGGTCCTTTGTTTTTGTCTGTTCAGTTCCCTGTCTCCCCATCATAATTAGTTTAAATTTCCTATAGTTCTGGATTAATTTCCTTTATAAACAACTGTCCTGATAATTCTGCTACCTTTTTGCTTAGGTGCAGCCATCATAAGCAAACAGATCACATCATCCTTCAAAATTTCCCATGTTCTTATACATGTAATATTATTTTCCAAACAACATCGCCAGAAAAGATTATTTATATGCTTTAATTTTTGAGACCATTTATAGCTTGCTTTAAGTACTGGTAATATTTCTGATATGATGATTTCTGCCTTTCTATGATCCATAAGTAACTTGGTGTTTGTATATTTTTCAAGTATGTTTTCCACTAACTGATATTTAGTATTATTTTTTCCTGCATGTAACAGTACTAAGGGTTTTTCTCTGGCCGGCTTTAAGATATCTGGTATCAACTGGCCCAGTGATGCTGAGGGTTGAGGATCTGGATGCCACACCTCGTGCCATACCAGTGACCCAAGTAAGGGAATGGATTTGGGTCATTCAGGGGTCAGCAGGGTAGGTAAGGATTGAGCATCACAGCTCTCCTTTCTTGGCTATGGGGGGTTGGTGCTTTGAGTGGTAGCATGGCTGGAGGTGCATGCCCATACCCGGGCTGCTTGGCTGCCTCCATGGAGTCAGAGATAGCTGCTGCACCCATTACACAGTACATGGGTACAAAAAAGGGGGGAAAATGGAGGAAAATACCAGGAGCCAGGAGGACCCAGGATGGCCCCATTGGGGCCGAAGGACCACCCTCTTCAGGGGGTTGAGCCCTATCGTGTCCACAGCAGCAGAAAAGTATGTAATGATATTGTCCCCAATAGTTGCCCAAAAAGCTGCAGCTGGCTACATTTTCTTTATTGTTCCTACTGGTATAGTGATCCACATACTTTATCATTGAGTCTCCTAATATATATATTTGTTTCTGATCTGTTTCCTGTGATTCATCTTTTTGTCTATTACCCATCTGCCCCTCATGGTCGGCATCTATTTCAACTTGCATTTCATTGACTACTGTTATATTGCCAGTTATTTCACTATCTTTTTCTTCTGGCCCATTTTCATCCCCTATTGAAATGAGATCCCCCATCAGCTCCTCCGACTGACTGTTATAATTTATATTTCCTTTATTTTCTCCTTGCACTTTTACTTGAGTTTCTGCCAATGTAAGTAAATCATTTGTTTGTCCTTCAGTTTGGTGCATTAAGTCAACTAAAGGGGAAAAATAATTTCATAATGTGGGTGTAAGTTCTTGATTCTTTTGTTTACTTTTTTTATACCTTTTATTTCCCTCTACCATACACCAATTTTCAAAATCATCATCCTCTCTGGAACGTTTTCCTGTGCCAACCTTTTCATTTGCCTCTGGAATGTCATTTCCTAAGTTTACATTTACATACTGTACACAAATTGCTTCAGGCTTTTTAGTTCCAATTCTAAACCAAGTATTTTGGCTTTTAAATTCTTGATTTCTTTTCATTGCTGACAGATGTAGGGAGAGGGATACTCATTAGCGTCAGTGTCATATTTCCCACAGCTTGTACATTTTAATCCCTGTACTTCTTTAGATTGATTCTTCAGTGAAGTATCCATTCTGTATAATGTTTGTTTTTTGGTGTAACTTATTCCTTTTATAATAGGTTTCCCTCAGTAGTAGGTGAAAATATACCCAAGATAATCGTAGGGGTCCCTATACAAGCAGGATTTTAATGAGTTTTTTTATTATAACTGTGTTTTAATATCAATTTATATGACCACTGTCTTATCTACTTGCTTGATCTTCCTTATGGCTTTCCCAGGTTTAATCTGTTTAAGAGATATACTAGTAGCTGTTTTTTTTAGATTTCTACTCACAATGGTTCTTCCTCCTGCCCTCCTGCAATGCCTGACACATGCTGTATGTGTGTGTCTGGTAGCGTGGCAATAGCGCACCCACTCAGCTTGCCCTGCTCTCAGAGGCACTGTGTCTTAAGCTACAAGTGACCTGGAAACTATTCAGGGTCACAGTCCATTCAAGTCCATCACTACCAACAAATCACTAAAAATGTGCAATATTCAGCTCCTAACCCCTTCATGAGGCTAGAAATCAGCCCAAACTGTACTCTTAGTATAAAGTGCAAACAAGCTCCTTTGTGCAATGTTGTAATTCATGGGACTTCTCTCCATGAACAACAGTTATTCCTCCCCTACCTGTGCCCTACTAGCACATGCAGCAGGAATGTACCCAGTTTAAAAAACAAAGTTCATTTAAGTTTCATACAAGTTAACATCCTGCTTGAGCCTGTCTCACAGAGCAAATCTGTCTCACAGGTCAGCAACTGTATTTTGTACGATCGTAATGCTGTAACTTCATACAATATGTACCTGTCATAGAATACTGCTCACAGTTTTGGAGAGCTTTAAATATTACTGATAGGAAGAAAATTGCATTTATTCAGAGGAAGGCAACAAGAAAGGGGTTGGAACATAAGACATATGAGGAACATTTGAAACTCCTGAGACTAAATTATTTTTTTATTTTGAAACATTTAACCAGGAAAGGCATACTGAGCTACAGTAGTTCATTTCGAGATGCGTCCTGGTGCGTCCAGGAACTTGATGATTTCTAACCTAATAATTCATCTGATGTATTTTTACTTGTTATATTTATGTATATTTATTTATTTACTTGATTGTGTGGTTTTATTGTGGTACTTTACAGTGCTTTGGTGCTTTATAAATAAAGTTTACCTTACCTTACCTAATGGAAATGGGAAAAGGGAATACAATTTTGAATATGAGATCCAAATAAAAAATATACTTAGAGCTAAGTCTGTACATATTACTGAATAAAGTGAAAGCTATACCAACCATTATTGTGGGACAGGTAGGCAGCACTTGACATCCAGAAAATAATCTATATACATATACATATATTATAATGTCCAAATAAAAAATATACATAGAGTTACATCTGTACATACCATTGAATAAGTTTAAAGCTATAACAAACATTTTTGTGGCCTAGGCAGGCAACGCTTACCATCCAGAATATAGTCTATATACATATATGCTTTATACATAAACACACATATGTTTTTAAGCATATATACATGCACTTACTTTTATACCCATATAATGTACATACATAGACACAATGCACTTTAACACAACTATATTTTGCTTTTTTAGCACTAGGTGTAGAAGTGAGAAACCTTGTCAGCAGAGTGGAATGGGGGAGTGGCAGATGGTTGGAGATTATGTGATACTTCAACCCTCTGGAATGTACACCCTGCAAGGGAATTGGCAGGGGGAAAGGGGGGATCATTGAGAGATAAATTGGGGAACAGAATACTGGCACAGAAGAGGTTGGTGTGGCAAACTTGAGAAAAGGGTGGTGTAGGATTGGGAACAAAGTGGGATGGGAGGAGGTGATATGACATTGTGAAGAGAGAATTAAAGAGGTGAAGAGGAGGGAGAAGCAACTCTTACCCACAGAGTGGAACCACAGGATATGAACACTACTCAGTAAACTCAGTTAGTGCTATAGGTCATTGGCATGCTCATGGGTGTAGACCTACCTTTACACCACAGCATCACACTAGCCTCTTGACAGCCTTGACACATTGCCTGGCCAACCTTAGGCCATCTGATATCATTACACCCAGATCTCTTTCTTGCTTGGTCACTGTCAGTATCACTCCACCCATTTTGTACTCTTCCCCCAGCTTTCTGTGGACCAGATACATTGCTTTGTGCTTTTTTGTGGCACTAAAAAACTGGTGGCTTGATTACCCAGTCAAAGAAATGTATCAGATTTGTTTGACATGCCCTTCTCCATGTCTGTTGAATAAGTTAGTCAGAGGTACAACTAGTACCCCCCTGAGCCCCTCAGCACACTTGGACGCACCACTCTGGCCACATGCAGTACCTTTGTCCACCTACAGATTACTGAGTACTTTCTAAATTATTTCCCTAGAAAGGGACTACTGTCCATTTCCCTCCTCAAAGTCCTTTGTGCATTTTGTGTTTCCTTTCCTTCACCTTGTACTCTGAGCACTGGGCAGAAGTGTTTGTTTAAGATGTCTGACATTTCTAGGTCCCTCTCTTTACAGTCCCCAACCCTTTAGCCATACAATCCCTTCCTTTCTCTTCCTTTTCTCACTAATATACCCCAAAAATATTTTATCTCTTTTGATACTGGCATAGCTATGTTTTCCTCATGTTGTGCTTTTGCATTCCCTGCTGCTTTCCCTGCTCTATTTTCCTTGATACGCCTCCCTATCCTCCTCTTCCCTCTACTGTAGGTCTCATCATACCTTCTGAATTTTACTCTTTCAGCCTTTGCCTTTTCTGCCACCTCTTTCAAGAACCATAGCAGTCTTATCTTCTTTTTGCTTTTGCTTAGTTGCTTAACACAAAGGTTTGTTGCCTTCATGATACACTCTTTTAATTCGACTCACTTTTTCTCCACCCCCCTCAAGTCATCTCCACCTGGCAGGTCATTCCTGAAGCATTCAACAATCTTTGTACCATAAGCCCTTCTGAAGACCAGGACCCCCCCCCCATGTGGTTGGAGACTGCCCATGTTCTTATGTTGAACTACACTGTACAATGATCACTGGTTCCCAGATGGCTTCCAACCTTGATATTTGCAATACTGTCCATGTTAGTAAGAAGCAGGTCCAGTATTGCCCAATCTCGAGCTGGTTCACTGACTACTTGCTTGAAGAACACTCCTTGCACTGACTTCAGGATATCCCTGCTCATAGCTGACGCTATCACTGAAAGACTCCAAACTATATCTGGCAGATTGAAATCCTCCACCAGGAACACTACTTACTTTCAGCCATTTTTCAAATTGCTTCTTACATTTTCTATTTGAGTCCTCCTCTGTGTCTACACTGTAATTCAGAGTGGCCCACATCACCCTGACCCCTTGAATTCCCTGTACCCCCATCACTTTTAAGTTTTTCTTCACATAAAGCACTAAACACCCAATGTTCTTCCCTACCTTGTCCCTTATGAACATTGTGTAGCTTGGTACAACCATTTCCCAGATATACAGTAGTTGTCAGTACACACTGATTCAGTAATGGCCACAATATCCAGGTCTGCCTCTACTGTGATGGCCTCTAGGTCTGGGATTTCATTTCTCAGACTCTAGCATTGGCACACATCACCTTTCATATTTTGTTAGCTCATTTCTTGTTGCTGTCTCCTTTTTCCAATTGTTATCTACTTATTAACATTTCTCCTTTGACTTCTCTCTTCTCTCTTCTCTCCCCCCCTTCTCTTTTGTTAACCTACTACTTCCCTGAATAACTTGCATTGTGGTGGGACTCTCTCCCTTCTCTCTATCTCTGCCAGTGGAGGGCCACTTTCTACCTCCCCTCTTTCTTCTGTCACCCCCTCAACTGCTTTAAATGTCCATCAGACTAACATTTAAACCATCCACAGGGGACTATAGTTCACTCCTGGATGGAATCAGGCCATCACCTTTACATAGGCTCATATCTTCCAGTTTGATCCACAGTCCCAAGTGTAGCCATGCCTCTCCTCTCTGCACCATTTATTTTAACATTACTTGAAAGTATTGGTGCAAAACTGCCTCTCCTTCCCCATATAGTACAAGATGCACTTGTTGCTCACATTTTAAACACATGGGAAATGCAGGATCAACCCTATGAATGATCTAAATTTACCAAAAACAACATTTACACATTGACATGACTACGGCACTTCAATTTTATGTTCAAGCCTATGACACACCCTTATCAAGTTAATGCATTAGTCACCCTAGAGGCTTTGACCAGAGTTTGAATAGTATAGATACTGATTTCAGACTATTTCACATTAATATTTATTTAAAAATGTATTTGAAGGAATAGGTTTATACTAGGTAATTATTAATTCTATACACAGTGTACTGTTGGCAATAAATATAAACAATGTTTTGCTAAAACTCTGTGGTCCCTGTTCAAATAACTAGCACACTGAAACAATACAAAGGGATTTGGATGAAGTTAGTAAGTGGGTTAACAGATGGGGGATGAAATTAAATTTAAGTAAATGCAAAGTCATGCATCTAGGCCCCCACAACCCCCCCATACAACCTACTCGTTAGGTGGTTCTTTATTGAATACCTCCTCTGACGCAAGAGACCTACAGATATTGATAAACGTCTCTAATAACCTCGGTCCTTCTAAACAAATTAATTCTGAGGTAAAGAAATCCAACAGTGTTATCTGGTGTATTAAAAGGAACATTAAATCTTGAGATTCTCTGGTAATGATGCCTCTGTATTGAGCTTATGTGAGACCACACCTTGAGTATGCTTCCCAGCTCTTGTGTTCCTATAAGAAATCAGACTGCCTGACAATAGAAAAAGTCCAGAGAAAGTTCACAAAAGATATTTATGGCCTAAAAAATGAGTTATATGAGAACAGACTCACTTCTTTGGATCTTATGTTTCTAACAACCCATCGACTTAGGGGAGATCTACTATTCATATTCGACATTACCCAAGACCCATATTTACTAAATGAACTAGGGCTTGAATTTAAAAATTATATTTATCTTACTAGAGGTCACCCCCTTCAATTAGCCAGAAAGAAGCATCATTTCCTAAATGGAATATTTTCCACCCATAGAATAATAAATCCCTGGAATAAAATACTACTACATGTCATAATCAGTACAACAAAACAAGAATTCAGCAGAAAACTTAATAATTTAATCTTAGCTGGATATAATCTTGCATATTACACTTTATAAATGATTATGGAGCACATATAAGCATTACTTGCCTCCTTGTTCCATAACTGTTTTAGTAGTATGTGTGTTTAGTAGTATGATCATAACACCATTTTAAATTCAAACCTTCTGAATGACTTGACAAGATGTTTATGTTATGGTGCATGCTTTAAACTCATGTAAGATGCTCTGCATGATATGTTATAATTTCCATGAAACAATTGCATTGTTTAAATCAATATTAACTATAAGCTTTCTTGTGATTTAACAAAAAAAATCTAAAGATGTAATTGGGTACATTGTCCTGGAACAATAAAACAGGGATCTGATATTCAGAAATGTGCAAAGCCAAAGAGAAAAAATTGCACTCTGCCTTGTTGTACCTCAGTGTGCTATATTTAGTGAAATAACACACTGGCACTATTTGACTGAATATAGAGGCCATGTCAGTCCAGCAGTAAGCCAGTTAGCACTGGGCAGACAGGGCCCCAAAAATAAGGTGCCACAATGGCTCGTGCCTCGGCAAAGTATCATATATTCAAAGGTGCTCATGCAAATTAGCTCATTGGGAATGCAAGATGCTAAGGGTCCATTTCCATGACCATTATGGGCTCATTTGCTGGGATTGCCTGTGAAATTAGTGTGCCACTGCCCCCACTTGCCCAGTCCCAGAGTGCTATCACTGGTGCTAGTGTACTTCCCCCCCCCTCCACTGATTGCTATCCCAATGATACATAGTAAATATTTCCTGATGATAGTAGTCTCCCCCATCGATCTCTGTCTTGAAGTTATACAGTAAGGATCTTCTGGTTCTAGTGGCACCCCACCCCACTGATTGCTATGAGAAAGTTCTAATGTAAAGGTTCCTTTGTGCTTGTAGTCCACCCCCCCACCGATCAATGTTCTGAAGATATACCTTACAGAGTCCCTGTTGCTAGTTGTCTCTCCCTGTTGATTGCCATCCCAAAGTTCAAATGCAAAAACTCCCTGGTGGTAGTGTTTCCCCCACCACCAATCACTCTCCTGAAGTTCTGATGTAAAGAGTCCTTGGTGGTACTGGTTCACCCCACTACCACCACCAATCGCAGTACTGAAGTTCTAATGAAAAGAGTCCCTGGTGGTAGTGGCCCCCTCCACTGTTCACCATCCTGAAGTCATATAATAAAGATTCTCTAGTGTTAGTGCCCCCACCCCCACTGCTGGCTGTCACAAAGTTGTAATTTACAGGTTTTCTGGTGCTAGTAGTCCATCCACCACTGATCACCATCCTGATGGTATAACTTACAGATTCTCTGTTGCTAGTTGCCCCTCCCCATTGATCACTGTCCCAAAGTTCAAAAGTAAAAACTGCCTGGTGGTAGTGTTCCCCCTTCTGCTGCTCATTGTCCCAAAGTTGTAATTTAAAGAGTCCCTGGTGGTAGTGGTCCATCTCCACCACCAATTGCAGTCCTGAAGTTGTAATGTAAAGAGTCTCTGGTAGTAGTAGTCCCCCGCTGCTGATCATTGACTCGATGTAGAGAATACAGTTTTCCTGGGTGGCTAGTGGTCCCTCTCCTCCCACCTACAATAATACTCAAGTGTACTCATGAATTCCCTGGAAGCTAGCAGTCTCTGTCCCCCCACCCTTGCAAATATCTAAAGTGTACTCATGTATCCCCTGGTGGCTAGCAGCCCCCCCCCCAGGCTGATACTGTAGTGACCTCTCTGATGAAGCTGCTGGAATGGGAAATCTGCTACAACATTACAGCTGGCAACTTTCCTGACAGGACTCAACTGACTGCAGAGCTGGCAGGAATGCTGCAAAAGATTGCACCCTCCCAGATAGCCAGTGTTCAGCAGGAGGCTGTTGGTGTTTCTAAATCATAAACCTAGGACCACCCTGATGGAGAACAGTGCATGGTAAAGCCTGTGGGACCACCAAAGCATTTAATAACCAACCCATGGGATTACAGAAAAATAGCAGCTGATGTCAGTTCTAAATCTTGGCCACAGAGGCTTCATCCTGGTACTTCAAGCTGTTCCCTTGGGGTTTGGTCGGCAGGCCAAGCTCACCTAGCAGCTGGTTGTTAGAAATCTGTTTTTTATGATGCATGCGATGTTGGATCCTTACCAGTTTGTATCCCAAGATCTGGGGACCCACCTGTTAAAATGCCATGTCTTTTCTAACACTGTCATAAATTATTCCAATGGTTGAAGCTCCTACCATGACTAAGGATGTAGAACTACCTCCTGAATTTGCTCTCACTAAAAATCCAGTCCATTAAGCTCTGAACTCCATACCCCAATATAATTCCTTGAAGCATATCCCACAGTGGTCCCCATTCTTGGCCATACCCCTTACAACACCAGACCATAAGACTGTTATAATTTTATTTAGCAAGGAGTGGGTTTCAGTGATACCTGTAGATGTGATATTCTAGCTGAAACAGAAGTGCATGGTTTGGTGGACCCTGAGGCCATAATTAATTCAGGGAGAATTTGGACTGAGGAATGGAAGGTCTGGGTACTTTTGAAACAGTCAGCTTCTGGATTACAACATCTGTCCATGAATTTTTTTTAGGTCATGATTGGAGGGTCCTGTTGTATGCCGGTCACCCAAGGCAAGTTATAGGAATGTCTCCCAAGATCACTGGAGTGGAGACTGTAATCAAGACAAGTGCAGCCTGTGTGATAAAGTGAGTCATGCCATTCTGCACTGCATGAATGAGAGAGAAGCACAGAGTTTGACGGCAGGTAGGGACTGCTTGGCCCACCCAGTCTGCTCATTTCCCTATCTATTGGATAAGCTGCAGATCCTAGTTAACCAACAGCCTACATCCTCCAACCCCCTACTAGAATTGCGTTATGTCTGTCCCATGCACTCTTGAATTCCCCCACTGTATTTGACCCCACAACCTCCTCAGGAAGGCCGTTACATAACCACCCTCTATGTGAAAAAATGTTTCCTTGCATTGCCCCTGAGTCATCCCCCTCTATCTTCAAATTGTGCATCTCTTTTTGTGAAAGATGCTACTGTCTTGGACTTTGTTTACCCCTTTTTTTCTTTGACTGATGAAGATGGCTACCAGGCTAGGTGTGCTGTGAGCTGTGAGCTGCATACTGTTTTTTGTTTTATTTTATTTGGTTTCTGTGTTTTTTCTTTTGTAGTTAGTTTTTATTTTATTTTATTCTGTTTTACTGAGAGCAGCTTTGGCTAGGCAAAGCTTGGAATGAGACGCCTGTTTTTTGACTGTTGCCCTGGCTGTTGTTTAGTTACTCTGCTACATGCGGTGGTGTTTGTCTGACGCTGCTATTGCATTAGGGAATGCAGGGCTTTTGACTCAGGATATTGCCTGATACCTTTACAAACTTTTAAAGAATGTTCCTATATTATGAAGGATTGATGAGATTTGTTGTGGGAGCAATGTGTGAAGCTGATTTTGGACTGGAGCAAAGTTTAATCGTATGGTCAGTGGCGAAGACTGTTGTGATCCTTGTTATTGTACAAGGATAGCGGGGACGCCCTACAGAGGTGTCCATTCTGTGGAGGAGTTGTGGGAGTTGAACAAATCGCCTGTGAGAGTACTAGTTGGTGTGCTGGGTCTGGAAATGAGTGGTGGGCCCTGAATTGTATCCTGGTGGGCCTGAAAGTTTGTTCTTATGAGACTGGCCATTCGTAATGAGAATGGCTTGACTCCACTGGGGATCATTAACTAGATTCTGCTACTTCACTGGGGCTCAGGTGATCTTCAGTCAGGGAGCTGGCTGATGGTCCTATGGTGCCCCTAGACTCCCAGGACTGGCTACTGTGTGGCCTCTATTCGGGAATTGTGGTGGTGCAGAAGAATATTTCTGGTTGGGGTCTTCCAGGTGTGGAGTCTGGTAGGCCTGTGCTGTTGTTAATCTTTGATTCAATTTTCTCGGCTGGACCTGTACCGGCCTGGATCTATCTTTTGGATTTATTTGTACTTTTAGATGTACTCGATTTCCTCAGCTGGATTTGTCCCAGACTATATTTACCTTCTGGGTTAATTTTCACCTTTGGATGATTTCTCTCCTGGATTATTTTTGTTCGTGACTTGTGGTTCAACTGTTTTGTGGTCTCCCTGGTGGTGAGAGGACCTTGGCGTCCACATTTTTATTTGTTTTATTGATTTTGGTTGAATGTTATGTTTATGTTAATTTTTTAATTTTTATTTTATTTGGTTGGATTTGTTCTTATTCTGGGAAGTGAGAGTTCTTGGAACTCCCTATTCCTTGGTCATGAGAGGGCTTGGGGGGGTGAATTTATATTTGTGTTTTGTATCCTTTGAGAGGGGATTGCAGCAGATTTTGGGATTGAAATCGTTCAAATAGTGTGGGGTAGGATGGTATTTTATCTATATTTTTTGTTGGTGTGGGTATTGTTGTTAAATTTTATTGTTGTTTTGGAAGGTCCTTTTTAGGTTGGGTGCCTGAATGCTGTGTATTTTGGTATTCATTCTTATTGTGAAATGTGTACATTTCCCCCCAGGTTGTGTGCTATTCATCCTCCACTCTCTGTGCCCTCCACCCCTTCACCCCCCTTTCTTGTTGTCAACCTACCAGTGCTGTTGTGCGCTGGGTATTGTTTGTAGGAAGGTGGTGGGGGTTGAAGGGTGGACATTGGAGGATGAATGAACACACCTCTTACATCAGTCTGGTCAGGCCTAGAAGACACCCTGGGGCGAAATGGAGTCTGGAACGGGGTGCTCCTTATCTAGTCTCCATACCCAAGGGTACTGCCTCTTGTGGCAGGCAAGTAACCGGGGCAGCCCTTGAAGCCCATCCAACTTGAGCAGTGCTATGCAATGCCAGATCTATTAAAAATAAGACTGCAATTATGGCAGATCTTATTGAAACAACTGATCTAGCTTGCATCACCGAGACCTGGTTGGATGAAAGTGCTGGCCCTATTTTGGATGCTACAATTCCGACTGGGTACTCGGTGATACACCGCTCGAGTTTGGATCACGGGGGAGGGGGTGGTGGTCTGTTTTAAGACTGAGTTGGGCCTCACGTGTGTACCAGTTGAGGAAGCCAAATCATTTGAGTGTACCATGGTGGCTGGTGTAGGTTGTAGGTTAGCTCTCGTCTACCATCCACCTGGGGATAAGACGCGATTCCTGCAGGAAGTAGTGGATTTCGTAGCCGACATGGCATTGGAGCCACCCAGGTTGATGGTACTCAGTGACTTCAATGCCTAGGTTGATGACGAACTCTCGCAGTTTGGACAACACTTCCTCAAGCTTATGGCATCTCTGGGCCTTACACAGGTTGTTACCTCTGCCACCCATAAACATGGTCACTCTCTTGATCTGGTTTTCCTCCTGGGGATCGAGGCCTCCGACTTGGAGGTGGAACCTGTCGGTTGGTCTGATCACTACACCATGAGGTTCAACTTTTGTGCCCCCCCTTTCGGAGGCCTGCCCCTGAGGAGATCGGCAGTTACTGCCCTTTACAGGAAGTGAGTCCTGAAGGCCTATCAGAGGTGATCGACCTCTTGGAGTTTCCTGTGACCAGCTTGAGTCCAGAGACTTTTGTGGTTGCCTATAATAAGGCCATCTCGGTAGCCCTGGACTTGATTGCGCCCATCTGTGTTCATCCTCCCCCCCTTTGCCCTCGGGCCCCCTGGTTTGATGGGTCATTGAGGGAGTTGCGTTGAGTAGGATATAGGTTAGAGTAACGTTGGCGGAAATCCGCCCTGGTGGCCGACCACCTTAGATTGGTTGAACATTGTAAGATTTACCAATCAATGATCTCCAGTAAGAAGGCAGAGTTCCTGTCCAGGGAGATTGCTGCCATTCAGAGCCAACCAGCCCAGCTCTTCCAAACTGCTGACAGGTTGTGCAATCCAACCTGTCTGCAGCTCTGAAGACCTTTTTTCCAAGTGGAGTGCGATGAGCTTGCTCAGTTCTTTGCAGATAAGGTGGTCAACATCAAGTCGGAAGTTCATTTGACTCACTCTATGGGGGTTGCTGATGATCGGTGTTTGGTCACCTCACCTCAGGCTTCCTGCAGTACCTTTGCCTTGCCCAAGCTAGTGGATGTCATGCACATTGTCCAGGGAATGCGGCCTACATGCTGAAGTTTGGATCCGGGCCCAACTTCCTTGATTATGGGTTGTTGGGATATGATAGGCTCAGTCCTGGCACAGATAGTCCAGTGCTCCTTGGAATCTGGTGAGTTTCCAAGCTCCCTGAAGGAGGTGGTGGTAATCCCCCTCCTAAAGAAAGCTTCTTTGGACCCGGATTCTCTGGCCAAATACAGTCCTATCTCAAATCTTCCCTTTAAAGGGAAGGTAATTGAGAAAGTACTAGCGGTATAGCTGGACTACCACTTGACCATCCATAACATCTATGAACCTCTCCAGTCCGGTTTTCGGAAGAGGCATAGTTATAAGACAGCGCTGGTTCAGGTGTTCAATGATCTCCTGATGGTGAGAGATCAGAGAAACCATTCTATCTTGGTGCTCCTTGATCTCTCCTCCGCTTTTGACACTGTAGACCATGGGGTGCTGCTTGGATGTCTGAAGTCCATCTGTGGACTGTCAGGTACAGTCCTTAGGTGGTTTACATCTTTTCTCACTGGTAGGAGTCAGAGAGTGGTGTCTGGGATTTTTTCCTCGGACCCTTTCTCCCTGCCATGTGGGGTCCTCAGGGTTCAGTGCTGTCCCCCATGTTGTTTGCAGTGTATATGCTGCCCCTCGGAGACATTGCAAGACAGTATGGGCTGAGGTTTCACTGCTATGCTGATGATAACCAGCTCTATCTGTCTTCTGCTCCCAAACAGGATAGAGCTGTCTCGGTGATTAATACCTGCCTCGCTGAAATCCAGGACTGGATGAACTCGAACCGGTTAAAGTTGAACGCCGGAAAGACGGAAGTGATGGTAGTGGACCAGGGTCACTGGATAGAGGGGTTTAGGGCTGATCAGCCCTCTGGACTTTTTCTCGGGGGCTCTCAGATCCTAGCCTCTGAATGGGTGCAAAACCTGGGGGTAGTGCTTGACAACGGGCTGACTTTATGATCTCAGGTGTCGGCCATCATCAAGTCTTCCTTTTATCATTTTAGGAATATCTCCAGGATTAAGCACCTGGTTCCATCTGGGGACTTGCCTACATTGGTCCATGCTTTTGTGACTTTGTGCCTTGATTATTGTAACTCCCTGTAGTTAGGGCTTTCTGGGGTTGAAATCCACCACCTGCAACTCATGCAGAACATGGCAGCACGATTGTTAACTGGGGCTTCTCGAGCATCCCATATTACTCCTGTGCTGCGCGATCTGCACTGGCTGCCAATTAGGTGGTGGATCACCTTTAAAGTTGGTTTACTGACATAAAGCCCTACATGGACTGGGCCCTGACTACTGGAAAGAGCTTCTTGTGCCTTACCACCCAAAGCGACAGTTGCATTCGGCTGACGAGGGGTTGCTAGAGATTCCGAGGGTATCTCTGAAGTTTTCTGAGGCCCGTGCATTTATGCACATGGCCCCAACCCTTTGGAATTCTCTATCCAGTCAGCTTCAGGAGTGCACGACTGGGAAGGTGGTTTAAACAAGCATTGAAAACCTTCTTATGGTGTCATGCTTATGATGGCACCGTAAAACTTTGGTGCTCTACTATTTATTTTATCATTATGCTATGTATTTTATTATTATGCTTACTGTTTTATTATGATTGTTTTTATTTTTCTGTAAAGCGCCTTGATGGTCTGAAAGGCGCTTTTGTGAAATAAAATGTATTATTATTATTATTATTATTATATTAAATGTTTCTATCATGTCCCTGCTCTCCCTCCTTTCCTTGAGGGTATACATATTAAGCTCCTTTGTCTCTCTTTGCATGCTTCTGGTGCAGACCCTGCACCATTTTAGTTGCCCTCCTTTGGACTGCCTCTATCCTGTCTATGTTCTTGCAGAGATGGGGTCTCCAGAACTGCATGCAGTATTCCAGACGGGATCTCACCACCTGTCGGTACAGAGGGATAAGAACTTCCTGTTTTCCACTTGTAATGCTTCTCCCTATGCATCCCAGTATCCCACAGCCCTCCTTTCTGCCTTTTCACATTGCTTGCCTACCTTTAGGTCATCTGCTATGACTACCCCCAGGCCCTTTCCATTTTTGTTGTTGTTAGTACCTCACTGCACGTTCTCTACTCTTCTCCTGGGTTTTTGTTTCCCAGGTGCATTACTTTCCACTTCTTTGCAATGAATCTAAGCTGCCATATTTTTAACCATTCCTCCAACCTTACCAATTCCCTTCTTATCCTTTCCACACCCCTTGTGTATCAGTCCTATTGCAGATCTTTGTGTCATTTGAAAAGAGGCATACTTTCCCTTCCAGTTCCTCTGCAATGTCACCTACAAGACAATAAAGAGGACCTGTCCTAGTACTGAACCCTGCTGTAACTTACTAGTAACCCCCTTTTCTTTAGAGTGGACTTCATTACTATTATCCTCTGCACCATATTGTCCAGCCAATGTTTTACCCAGGCTACAACCCTGGGACCCACTCCCAGGCTGCCTAAGTTGTTTATTAATCTTTTGCGTGGGACTGTGTCAAATGCCTTACTAAAGCCTAGTTAGACCATGTCCACAGCCCCTTCCCTGGTGTACTACTTTGGTCACCCATTCATAGAAATTGATTACATTTGTCTGACATGACCTTCTCACTGTGAATCAATGCTGCTTTGGGTCCTGTGCCCCACTGAACTCTAAATACTGAACAATTATTTCCTTCAGACATGAGTCCATCATTTTCTCTACCACTGAAGTCAAACTAAAAGGTATTTAGTTTCCTGCCTCTGTCTTGCTCCCATTTTTGTGAAGGTGAATCACATCTGCCTCCTCCAGTCTTCAGGTATCACACTATCCTCCCATGATTTGTTAAAAAGGGTAGTCAATAGTGTCACTAGTTCTCCCCTTAGTTCATTTAGAATTATGGTGTGAATCCTATCAGACCCCATTGCTTTGTCCATCTTCAAATTTAGGAGTTCTTTCAGGACCCTTTCTTCTCTGAATGGACTGGTATTGACCCCTCTATCCAGAGTGCTTCTTTTGTTTGATTTAGGTACTCCCCCCTCCTTTTCTTTTGTGAATACTGAACAGTATTCATTCAGTATCCCTGCTTTTTCACTGTCACCCTCTACCTACCCACCTTCCCCTTTATTAAGCCTCATTATCCCTCCCTTGCTCTTTGTTCACTCCCAAATGTGCATATAAAAGGTTTTATCCCACTTCTTAACTGAGTTGGCTATCTTTTCCTCAATTTGGGCCTTTGCTATTCTGACTGCCTTTCCCGTTTCCTTCTGCTTTAACTGGTACAGTTCTGTGTCCTTCTTCTGTGTTTCCTTATACTTCCTGAATGCTATCTTTTTCTTCCTAACCTTCCCCACCACCAGTTTTGAGAACCATAGTGTTTTTCCTTCATTTTGTTTTGTTGATTTGCTTACATAAAGGCTTGTTGCCTCTGTGAATGCTGTTTTGGTTTTTCCCCATTGTTCCTCCACCCCTCCTTCTTGCTCATTTCCTAATGCTTTTCTGAGGCACTCTCCCATTTTTCCAAAGTCAGCCCTTATAAAGTCAAATACTCTTACTTTTGTATGACTTGACACTACGGCTGTGTTAATCATGTACCACACTGTTTGGTGGTCACTTGTTCCCAGATAACTCCCTTCTTCTAAATCCAAGATCCTCTCTCCATTCCCATTTGAAAGTACCAGGTCAAAGGTTGCTCCCCTCTCAAGTGGGTTCCAACACTAGCTGTCTGAGGCATGCTTCCTGTAGGACATTGAGAATGACCCTGCTCTTGGATGTGGCTGCAGCAAAGGTGCTCCAGTTAACATCTGGCATATTCAGGGCCCCCATAAGCAATATCTCCCCTTTTTCTGCTATTCTAAGGATGCCTTCTATCATTTCTTTAACCCTTGCCGCCCCCTGAGATGGGGTCTTTATACAAGCCCCGTGTGGATTCTGGTGCCATTTTCTATCTACAGGGTGACCCACAGTGCCTCCCCACTTCCCTGTTTTCCAATTAGTTCTGTTGATTTGATCCCTTCCCTTTTGAAGAGAGCTACTACTACTCCTTTTACCCTTCCTGTCCCTCCTGTAGATTGTGTACCCTAGAATGTTGACATCTCAATCATGGCTCTCTGTATAGCATGTTTCTGTTACTTCCACAATTTCTAGGTGTCTCTCTTCCATCAAGGCCACTAGTTGAGGAAGCTTGTTACCATGACTATGGGCATTAGTACTCATCACACTCGATTTTTTGGTGTCCTCTACCCTTTTAGCCCCATCTTCCTTGCTAACTGCCATGTTTTGTGGGGGGAGGCTGGTGTTTCCCTGCTCCTTTTCTGTGCCCCCTTGACTAATTTAAATGCTTGCCAATAAAACATTTAAACCTATCACCAAGGATCCTGGTTCTCTTTCCGAACAGATGCAGACCATCTTGCCAGTATAGGCCTGTGTCCCTCCAGATGGACCCCCAGTCTACAATGAAGCCAAAGCCCCAAGCTCTGCACCAGTTTTTCAACCATTCATCAAATCCCATGGTGCACAGTGCTCTATCCTCATCCATGCCATAGAAAGGCAGCACCTCCAAGAAGGTTACCATAAGTGCTACTTGTCTAAGGCCCCTTCCCAACTCCAAAAACTCCTTTTGCATTGCTCTGATCCCATTTCCAGGCAGGTAGTTTGTCCCTAGGTGGACAATGATATCCAACTCCCTCCCCCGTGCAGTTGCTTCTGTGATCCTGAGGATTTGCTTCCTGTTCCTCCACACCATGGTGTCAGGCAGGCACCTTACCTCCCTCTCCCCTAACTCCCCAAGTTCTACCCCTCTAATGATGGAAACCCCCACCAGGAGTTTTTTTTCCCTTTCCCTGTTTGGTCCCATGCCACCCTCCTGTGGGTCTCCTTTGTGGAGGTTTCCAGCATCCTGCTTGGTATCCACTGCAGGTGCCTCCATAGAGGAACCACTCTCCACCAGAATGGTGCATGAATTGTGGAGAGGTACAACTGGAAGGAAGCACCTCTGTTCCACCACCCTCACCCTCACTGAGTCCACCTTGGTCCAACTGCTCCTCATTATTGGCAACACCTGAGGCAGCAGCAGCAGCCCTGGTGGTCTCTGGGTGGGGGGAGAGGTTTCACAAATTCTAGCCAGATCAGCCTGGAGATGGGCAATTTCCTCCCTCAGACCAGAGAGGTGCCTACAAATGGGGCAGCATCACAGCCTCCAGAATATCTCCTGCAAGACTGCCTCAACACAGCCACTGCACTGTCCCACTCCCATCATATCTTATTTTGTGGCCCATCTCCTGTGGCTTTGTATGCTTACTCTCATGTCCCTCTATTTATTTTTCCACCTATTCTCCTGCTGTCTATGTGCCATTACAGCTCATACCCTTCCTGTTCTGGGACAGGGACTTCCTGCATTCTTCGGTAGTCTCCTTCTTCCTTGCTCAGAGTCAGACCTCCAGCAGCTAGGGGGAGGGAGAGCTACTCATTTCCCTCATGGATGGTGAAAAGTATGTGTCTCAGTGATCCTTCCCTTGCTACTGCCAAACAGGAAGTTCCTGTTGTCAGTCAAATCCAGTGTCTATAAAAGAGGAACTGGCTAAGGGGAGGGGGGAGTGGAGGGAAGAAGGGCAATTAGTAAGAAAAGTTCTAGCTCTTTAGTCAGCTGCTCCTCACTCTGAAATCAAGATTGCAGTCTGCCAGATGCTATCAGCAGGGAACTGTAATTGGAAACACCTTGTTTTCTACTGCCTAAGTCACACCCCCAATTAACTCCTTTCCTCCTGACTTAGCAAACTGAGAAGCTGATACAGTCCCCTTCCCAACACAGAAAAACACACTGACTCTCTTTTTTTATACTCTAATTGAGATCCCACGCTTTTAATAAAGTATCTGTTTGCTTAATTCTGATTGGCTCTGCCTCCTGTTTTGTTAGAAGTGTTCTATTAGAAAAGTTCTAG
Source organism: Neoceratodus forsteri (assembly GCA_016271365.2). Taxonomy (NCBI): domain Eukaryota; kingdom Metazoa; phylum Chordata; order Ceratodontiformes; family Ceratodontidae; genus Neoceratodus; species Neoceratodus forsteri. Next base: position 1,160,149,051 of record CM057458.1, read on the forward strand.
CTCTTTAGTCAGCTGCTCCTTGCTCTGATAGCAAGAAGAGGTATAATCTCTGCAAGGAGCTGTGGCACTCCTTCTGGAACTCTCTTTGGCAGCTCATAATCAGCCTGTTCAGGAGGACCTGTTTAAAAGAATGGTTTTGTGTCTATGGCTCAGAAGAACCACAACCCCAGTTTAAGGAATCCACCTTCTACAAATACTTGATCAAGGGCCAAAAAATCTGCAGAGTTCCTACCCACAGGATCCACTCTCTACACAGCCAGCCCCTGTTTCTGCATCTGAGAATGTCCCCCCATGACTGAAGATACTGCTCTCCAACCTTGCACTTTAGCTGTTTCACATTCACATGAGTCACCAGGAGATACTCTTGCACCAACAGAGACCAAGACCACTCTTCCAGATGGCCAGGTGTATATAATGCCCCCACCCTTTACTCCTGAAACAAACAGACACAGATGGTCACAAGATGTCACAGGGCTTGGAATCATCCCAAGACCAAGGTCCTCAAAACAAACTTAATTGCCATGTCTAATCTCTGTGAGGCACTGCATTTCCAGAGGAGATAGGGGAGATGGAGGAAGACTCTAATGCCTCCTTTTTATACTCCTCACAAACCACCCCTTCCAAACAGACTGAGGATCCTGCTATGCATCTGGATGCATCTATCCAGCAGGAAAAAGAGGAAAAACAGGTCTAAGAGTGGAGATGCTGGGAAGAAAATTAGTTATTTGTTATGGGGGAGCTCTTTTCCATCCTACTTTGGTCATGATGTCCTCACTTAACCTTACTTTTTCCTCACCTAAACTTAATAGCATCAAAAATTCTAATTGTAGGCACACAGCCTTTTGGTATCTTTAGCTGTTCGATGTTGAGGTTACATTTTTACAGGACATCAGGGTTGCACTCTTAAACTGACTATCCCTCTATAAAAAAGCCTGGAATAAAAAGCCTTTATTTGGTCCATGGGCTCCAAACCTTGTACAGGTGTAGGTGTTCTGCTTCATACTACTGAAACTGAGCTGGAAAAGCTCCTAGACATGTATCCCAGTAAAGTGTTATTATTAGATGTAATGACACTAGGCCAATTTTTTAACTAATTAATTATTATGCATCATAATCCAGGACGGGCAGAATAGAACTTTTAAAGGTCATTCAGCCTTATCTTTTCACTGCTATACAGTACCTGTGATTTTTAGAGGTGCTTTTAATAGTAGTCTGTCACTTGGACAGGGCTTGTATAGAGTCATCTTAGATGAAAGTTCACTGCCAATCAGTATCCTCAGTCACTCTGTTTTCTTGGCATAGTTGATGTTGAACAATTAATGCTGTCAGACTGTGCATACCTATGACTCTGATAAGGATTTCTGGTGTTGGAGTGAAAGCAAGGTAGCACTGTTCAGGCCTATTTGAGCAGCCAATCATTTCCTATACCCGTAGAACCTATTTAAAAATAAATCACGGATAACAACGCTAGTTGTTTCACACTTGGCACATGCAAAATAGTCAAAGACTGTGTCATCTGTTATAAACTTAGCCAAGCATCTGATGCATGCTTTGAAGCTTTTAAATGTCCTCAGTGCAAAGAAATACAACAAAGGTTAAAATCATGGAATTGGAGATGGAAATAGGTAGATTTTCTAGCAGCTTGGTTCTAGGCATACTTAGCAACAACCCACCTGAACCCAGCCAGATGTTTACTGGTGAGACTGCAAATATGGTGAAAGAATCTAATGGTAAATGACTTAGGGGTGAGAACAGTGAGGAGGAGCTAGAATGGACTACTGTCCAGGCCAGAAGAAAACTAAAAAAAAAGAGGCAGAGCAATGAAGTTTATTCCAGCACTGCAGAAATCCTTTGAACCACTCTAGCATCCAGCGCTATACATCATAGGGTAACACTGATTGTTATGTTACAAGTATTAATCCTGATAATACAGTAACCCTATCACATGAACAGACACTAGCACTTGTTCCATATTGACTGATAATAATTAGTGTCTTATGAGTGTAAACCTCAACAGCGATATTACCTCTGGTGCTAATATAAACTCTGTCCCCTTAATGGCTGATAACCCTGAAGGCAAGAGCACTGTCAGACAAACAGTAGTTTTGAAAGTTTCTTACTAAAATTTACAGATGTTACATAGGTGACTTGGACAAGTGCAACCGCACTTGTTGCAGTTTTATTAGGGCAAGAATTAAGGATATTGAACAAATGCACAATATTTTAAAAAATTCACGTGAAATATCATTGGTCATTGTCCATGTGTGTACCAATGATATAAGCAGTTCAACACTGGAATACATTAAGAGTAACTTTATCTCTTGGTCGATACACTTGAGAAAAGGGGCTGCAAGATTTGCATATCCAAAATGCTACAAATCCGGAGGTCCAGCTGGACAAAACAGACAAAAATTAAGTCACTTAACGAAAGGATAAGAAAATGGACATGGAGGAAAAGCATCACATGTCTAATTGGGAAATTTTTGAAACAAACACAAGTCTCTTAAATAAGGGAGCTCTCTTCTGGGTAAAAGCATGATGTACTCTATATTGCTTATCATTTAAACTAGCTAGATTGGGGGGAGTCTGGTCATTCCAATAAAACACCCCAACAAAAAGAAAACAACTGAAAATAAATATAGATTTTAGTCTCCAGTGCCAGAACTTGGAATCTCATGAAAATCAAAGAGTTGGAATCTATCTCAACCCTTGCAGAGTCTTTACTGATTTATCAGCCCAGAATTCCAATAGAGGGGCAGAATATCAAGACACTAGGACCTGGTGAGCTGTTGGGACAACTCCATCACCCTACATTCCTGGCCTTTCCCACTCTGTTTTTCTGTTAGCTTTCTCTGCCATCATCAAATGCCCCCAAGATAAGACCAGTGGGTGCATGCCATTGTGGTGCCAGGACCTGCTGCGCCATCTTTTGGGACCCTTCCTCTTCCTCCAACTCATCTCCTTGTTGCCCCCTAGCCTTCACTACCTACATTGTACCTCACAGTACTCTCTGCTCTCCTAACCTGTTCTTATCTCTTTGCAGTACTACTGAGCCACTGTTTTGATATTTCTCCAGCAAGTCTGAGTGTCTATGCATCTAATTATCCTAGATCATTGTCAGTTTATATAGGTTGTATGCTCTATGTAAGCTTTTCCATGCCACTAATAATTTATCCTACTGCCCACTGTTACAGTAGGTAGGCATCTTAGATAGACCCTGAACACTGAAACTATACTTGCAGACCTGCTTTGTCTCCATCATATGTTAATTACCTCATCTGGAGGTACGTTACCAAATCTTGTATTATATTGTATTTATTGTATTGTATGTGTTACTCTGTACTATTGCTATTTTTGTACATCATCTCTGTTGATTATGTTATTATGCAGCCACATCTGTGGCCCAGGTCATGCCTGAAAACAGTCCAGTGGATCAGTGCACTTACCTGGTTACCAAAGACATAAATCAATTTAAAAAAGTCATAATTCTGTTGGCAGCCTAAGGTTTTGTTGGATTTCTGCCCAATTTTTGCAAGAAACTCTGCAAGTCTACCTGGACAGTGGTGCCTTCTACCTTGACTCGAGGATCTCCAGGGCGCTGAGTCCGATCACCTCTCCACCTGCATTCCTGTGCCTTCTGCTGCAGAGGAGGGGTAGGCGTATATGTGGAGACTGTTTTTTTTGACTGCATATTTTTCACCTGCCCTTGCACTGCATATACCAATCTAGAGGTTACCTTAAGAGGAAACTGTAGTCTGTCTGCCTGTTTTCACCTGTCCTTGCATTGCATACAGTAAATCCCGTGGTTACCTTTAGAGGTATATAATTGCACAACATTAAGAAAAGAAACTCCAGCGGTTACCTTTAGAGGCACATGGCACAAGCGGGTGACTAAGCCAGTAGAGTGACTAAATTTTACCTTAACTCGCCTTTTGGGCAACTGAGGCCACTACACACAGGTGTTGCCACCATCTTGTCAGGGGATCTGAAGGTACTACCTATCTCAGCCATTTTAAACCCCAATAGTCCTTTGAGCCTCAGCAGTAGCTGTTTTTTTGCATTAACGTTCACACAATGTTATGTTAATCCTGGTCCAATTGTTGTACTGCTATTGCTGCTTCTGCTTAACTTGGTCTCTGTACACCTGGCCCATAGTGGAACTGGCACTTTTAAACTGTGATCTGATAATTCTTTTTATTTTCTAGCTGCCGCTTAGATAGATTAGCTATTGTCAATTTAGAGAGCCTGTGTCGCAATCAGACAGCAATTAGCCGACAGCCTGTACTACCTTGGTGTTCCCCTGACCTGCTGCTCTCCCGGTACCCCACCGAAATTGCTCCACTTACACCTACCCTTTCCCCATACCCCCCGCTGCATATAAACACTCATGTCTTTTTACCTTATCCCCACAGGGTGCACGGAGCTACAGAGGATGCTGTGGTGCATGAGGGCTGCCGATCTGGCTCTCCACCACCCCCACCACTTGAGAACCTGCCAACTGAGAAGGTAACTCTGCCCCTGAGCCAGAGAGGGAGCACTGATTGTAGCGAGTCTCCTTTAGACACTGTTTCTGTTGGATTTCTGCCCAACTCTGCAAGTCTACCTGGACAGTGATGCCTCCTACCTTGACTAGAGGATCACCAGGGCGCTGAGTCCGATCACCTCTCTGCCTGCATTCCTGTGCCTTCTGCTGCTGCGTGGAGCACTGGCCCCGTCAGCTGCGCTGGCCGCCCCACCACTCCCGCCACCACCCTTGGTCATCACTCATTGATATAGTGGAGGTCACGTGTTGCTGAAAAACCTATCAGCCCACTTCTCCATAAGCAAGCTATATAATACAGCCACTAGGGGCATTTCAACACTTCTTGTGATATTCTCTCCCAAATCCCAACAGATCACAAAACTGCAAGTTCCTATTATTCCACTAGGGGCTTCTTCCACTCAAGGGCTTTCCACCTTCCTAAATCACTGTACTGCCAGCTCAGTGCTTCTTGCAGCCCCCTCCTATATACCACGATTCACCCATGGTTCAGTAGCTCATAGCTGAGTCTACCTCTCGGTCTCATCCCCACTCAGCCTCTTCCCTATCCCTCCCTCCTCCCCTGACTTGACACTCTGCTTGGGGCCCCTGTCCCTGAGAAGTGCCCTGTGTTAGGGCTGCACACTTCCTGTGACATGGCTCCCCTGGCTCAGGCTGGTCCCTCAGTCAACAGCCTGGGTCCTCTGGTGCACTCGGTCTCCTCCAGTCCTCCCCCTGCCTGGGGGGCAGCTAAAGGGTTAAAGATAGCCCACTTAAACATCCACAGCCTCCTACAAAATCATGTGGAACTAATTGCCTGGACTGCCTTCTACAAGCCTGACATCCTGTGCATCACAGAAACGTGGCTCAAGCCTCGCACCCCTGACTCTGCCTGCTTCCTCTCGGGCTACGGCATGGTCCGACTCGACAGGGCCAGCAATAAAAGAGGCGGGGGTGTGCTCATTTACCATAAGGTCCACTTAAATGTCTCCATTGTGCCGCACCAAACCCAGGGACCCTCTCCCTGTGAGTTTCTCCACGCACTTCTTCTACTTGGTAACACCAAGAAGGTGCACATAGTGTGTGCATACAACCCTCCCAAGGGGGGTCTGCCAGGACTCTTGACGCTCACAAAGCTACTCTGGGATAAGGTGGGCTCAAGTGAGGTCCTCATCCTTGGTGACCTAAACCTTAATTGGCTGGGGCCCAGTGCCAAATTGTTTGAGCCAGTGCTCTCAGGCCTCTCCCTCAGTCAGGTCATCACAGAACCCACCAGGCTCTCCTATCGTGGTGACAAGGGGATGCTCATTGACTGGGTCTTGAGCAACTGACCTGACAAAATCATCAATTCGGGGCTCCTTCCTGACTTTATCTCTGACCACTCGCCGATCTACTGCATTTGGGGCTTGAACCCAACCAAAGTTCCCTGCAGAGTGATACTAATGAGAGACTACTCAAAACTTTTAGTCCCAAACTACCTGGAGGACCTACTGGGAGTAGACTGGTCCTGCGTCATGGCTATGCATGAACCCATCGAAGCCCTAGACCTGTTCATTGTGGCATTCACCCCACTTCAAAATAGACATGCTCCCCTATCTAAGAGGAGAGTCAGAGGCTCGGTCATGAAATGGCTGCACAGTGAGCTCCTCTCCCTTATGAAGCAGCGTGACAAGTCCTGGGCAAAATACAGGGCATCCCGCAACCAGAAAGACCTCCAGGAGTACCGACAGCTAAGGAACTCCTGCAAACGGGCCATGCGTACTGCGAAAAGCGAGTACTGTAGTGCAGCACTGGTTGCCGCTGCAAAGGACCCACGACATTTCTGGAAGAGCGTAAAAAATCTGGTCGGTGGTTCGAACAAAGTACAAGTTACCGACATGAACATTGGTAAGGCCAAATGCAATAACTCCCAAACCATTGCCTCCTCTTTTAACTGCCTCTTCACTGACCTTCCGGCTGCCACCCCCCCACAGTCCTCTGCCCCAGCTCACTCTTACGGGTCCCCACCCCCTCGTCCACCTTTCTACCTTGAAAAGATCACTGTGGGTGAGACCCAGGCTCTCCTTGCTGGTCTTTCTCACCACACAGGAGCGGGTCAGGACAGCCTGGAACCCAGACTACTCAGCCTGGGTGCCCCTTCATCGCCTATCCTCTTGCCCACATATTCAACACCTTGCTTATCTCAGGGGTCATCCCTGACATATGGAAAGTTGCCAGGGTTGTCTCCGTCTTGAAAAGTGGTGACCCTAAGGATATCAGCAATTATCGCCCTATTGCAATACTATTGGCTGCCTGCAAGTTATTAGAAAAAGCCGTTGCATCACAACTTTCCCTCTACCTACAGGGATATAGTGTCCTTTCCTCATCTCAGCATGGCTTCCGTAAAGGCCACAACACCTCAACAGCACTTGCTGAGGTCACCACTAGGATCAGGACTGCAATAGACCAGGGCAAGTTGATGGGGGCTATATTTGTTGATCTATCCAAAGCCTTTGACCGTGTAGACCATCCCCTCCTCCTCTCCACACTACAGACCCTTGGCTTCTCCCTCTGTGCACTCGACTGGTTCGTGAACTACCTCGGGGGCAGGCAGCAACTCACCTGTTTCAATCAGACCCTCTCACCCCTCTTACCTGTGAACAGTGGGGTACCACAAGGATCTGTCCTTGGACCTATACTGTTCTCCCTGTTCATCAATGAGTTACCCTCTGTTGCCACAAAAGGGCACCTAACCTTGTATGCAGTTGACCTGGTCATCTTAGCCGGTGCCCCTGATGCCACCAGCATCAATTACCAGCTCAACTCGGACTTCTGACGTATCAGAGCTTGGCTAGATGGACATAAACTCACAGTCAACTTGAAGAAAACCCAGGCCATGCTATTTGGCACAGCGGCCAAAATCTCCTCTTGCACTATGCCCCTCAAAATCCATGGGTCCAGCAACTCCCTCTTGCCGACAGTCAACTCAGCTAAGTACCTGGGGGTCACCCTTGACCCTCTCCATGACCTCTCTGGACATATCAGAAATATATGGCTACTAATGGCAAACTTGGCTTAGCATATAGGGCTAAAGACTGCCTTACCCCCACCGCCCGGCTGGCTATAGCTAAGGGGATATTACTTCCCACCCTTTCATATGGTCTCATTGCCTTTGCCTCCTTCCCGTCCTCAAGCCTCGCTAAGTGGGACACCACGTACAACAACATCTGCCGCTTTGCCCTCTAGGCCCCCCGTCTCACACACTGATGTACGCTCTATTGGCGACTGGAATGGCTTCCCCCTGAAAAACACCGGACCTACATCATGGGAAACTTCATTGACAAAGTAATTCAAATAGCCACTCCTGCCTCGCTTGCCCTCCCCCTGAAACACGCCTCCCCCGTCTACCACCTCAGGTCTTGTGCATCCCAGACCTGCCTGGTACCCAAGACCGGCACCCTCTCAAGAGATCGGGCATTTACCACCCATTCCCCCAAACTGTGGAACTCCCTTCCTTTACAAGTTTATGCATCCCCCTCCCATTCCACCTTCAAAACCTCCCTCTGGAACTTCCTAAAACCTGCTGTGCCCTGCCTGTGTACCACTTAACACCCAGTTCGACAGCTCTCCCTCCTTCAATGGTACCCCAGCTAGACTCTTTCTGCCCCGCCACCTTGGTGAGGCACCTTACTAGTGGTTATGCTATGTATTGTCTATTATCAGCCTGGGGGGGTCCTATACCCCTTTGCTGCCCCGGGCCTGTATGTACCCTATGATATTTGACCCACTGTTGTTGCATATATGCTTATCCCTATGCTATGTACTTCTGCTTTAATAACCCTTGTTGTTTCACTCCTGTGTTGGAGCATGCCGCTCCAGGTTTGTACTGTTGACTGTGTATTTCTCTCATGTATACCTTGTAACTCTCCCAGGTCGCACCTGAAAAGAGGCACCAGCTGTCTAGTGTGCTTACTCAGTTACCAAAAGCAAATAAATAAATAAAAAAAACAGCTGAAAACTGCCATGCAGCGATCACTGAGACTTGGTTGGATATGGCATCTGATTGGTTCAGGGAAATCTCTAGTTATAAGTTACACTATAAAAATAGAACTAATAAAAGAGGTGGTGGTGTAAGTATATATATGCGAATAAAAACATTGATTCATCTGAATACATACCTTACTGTAATAAGCTTGGCTCAGGAGATTTGTCTTTCTGTTGGTAACTTTCTACAGGTTTTTGAGCTACCCTCAGCTGGGATCACATTCCAGGTACATGTGTTATATTCTTGTGTGTTCTTTTTTCTGGCAGTAGTTCCTGAATTTGTTTAATAGAGTTATTTTGTGATTTGTATTGTGAGTTTGGGATTTATATTTCAACAGGCATTATTAGCAACCTTCAGGAAACTTCTGTTTCCCCCTCAGCTAGGATCAGTTTACAGCAAATTGTGTTTAAATACCTGCATGTTCTCTCACATAGTAGCAGTCCTAAGCAGAAGTAACTTGTCTCAGGTAGATTTGTCTTTTTGTTCATAACTTTTTGGAGGTTTTTGAGGTACAATCAGATAGAATCACATTCCAGGTACCTGATTGTTTTTGCACAATGGACGGGCAAGAAAGGAGACACCCATCGCCACCCAACCCCATTCCCACCCATTGACAGAGGCACACATACTTCAAGGCACAGGGAACACTTGGCAGCACCATACAAGATAGGGCCTATCTCAGAATACAGGCAGCAATACAAGGGAAGAGCAGTCAACTAGGCTAACAAAGGTGCATGAAGCAGAAAACAGAGGAGTAATTTAGTTGGAAATGGGAGAAAATGAAGAGAAAAAAATTAACTGAGAAGGAGGGGTGGTAGTAGTAAGAAGGCTCAGGTTGATGCAGGGAGTGGTGCAGTGCTCTGGGTGTGGTGCAGCAGTCTTCAGATGAATATTCTGGGTACTGCTGTGCTGCTACTTATGCAAGCATCTCTCTGGGCAGAAGGAGGAGGTTGCCAGTCTCTGGGCTAAGCTGGCAGAAGTACTGGAGACCCTCACCCCCACCCAGACGCCACCATGCCCCTGGCCTATGCCACAATGGCTCCCCAGGCAAATGGCAGGGTGGACTACGGTGGGCACAGGGAGATTCAGGTGAGGGGGGCAGAGACACATAGACAATCCAGTCCAGCTCAAAAAAACCTTCACTGTTTTGGAGGAGTGGGAGAATCCTGCAAAGGAACTCGAGGCTGAAACAAGAGTGGAAGTGAAGGTCCTCCAGCAGGGAGACTCAGTGATTAGAGGAAGACAACCTCAAAGGAGGAAGAAGTTACTCCTAGTGGGGGACTTGATTGTCTGGAGAATGGATCTTGGCACAGATAAGAAAGAGGAAAGGGAGGTCAAGTGCCTTCCAAGAGGCACAGCTCAGAGGGAAGGGGAGAAGATTCAGAGAATCGCTGAAGCAGTGGCAAGGAGGAACGGCTGGATATGCTTGTCCATCTGGGAACAAATGACCTATCCAAGGACAGGACTAGCTTGAAATAGGTGAAACAGGACTTCATAGGTTTGGGGGTCGTCTGGGAAAAGCAGCAAGCTCAGTGACATTTGCAGAGGTGCTGCCAGTCCATTGCAGGGAGGGGATAGGAATTGATGCATTAGTAACTTCAATTCATGGTTGAAGGCCTCGTGCAGTGAGAAGGGCTATGGCTTCATTGGGGACTGGGGTCCTACCTGGAACGATGTGGCCCTGTACAGTGGGGATGGGCTGCATCAGTCCAGAGAGGTGAAAGCAGCCATCAATGAATGGTTCAAACGCTTCGCTGACAAGAATATAAACTAGTCGGGGGGGGGGGCAATAAGAACAGGCAAACTCCAGCAGCCCACCCCCACATGGTAGAGACACCAGAATGATGTTGCCAAGGTCGCCTGGACCAAGCAGAAGGGGAGATGGAAAGAAATCGAGGACACATTTTAAAGTTAACAGTGAGGGGAGGAAACTGCAGGGAACCAAAACCAGCAGTAGAGGGAGGACAGGTAGTAATACTTGGAATGCCATGGTGACAAATGTCCGCAGCCTAGGAAATAAAATCCCAGACATGGAGGCTGTGATAGTTGAGGCAGACCTGGACATAGTAGCAATAACTGAAACCTGGTACACTGACAGTCATAGGTGGGAAGTAAATATACCAGGTTATACTCCGTTTAGGCAGGATAGGGGATGCAAAAAAATGGGAGGAGTTACCCTGTATGTCAAGAAGGGTATAAAGGCAACACAGATACTGGGTAGGCCAAGGCACTGTGGGTCACCACTGAACCAGGAAATGGCACAGCAATACACAAAGTGCTGATATACAGGCCTCCAGGTCAGGGGGAAGAAGTGGACAGGGACCTTGAGGATTAAATATTCGAAATGGCAATGAAAGGTGAGATTCTGCTGATGGGGGATTTTGATATGCCGGACATAGAGTGAACCACTCAGGCAGCTGCTTCAGCCAGAAGCAGAGGCATCCTAGGTTCCCTACAAGGGTCAGGATTCCGGCAGCTAGTGCTTGATCCTGTAAGAGACAGGGAGATTCTTGATCTAGTAGTGACTAATGGGGAAAGAATCACTGATGTCCAGGTGGAGGGACAACTTGGATCCAGTGATCACCACACAGTGTGGTTTAGCCTACAGACAGAGATTCAGTCAAGTCACACGAGGGTGATGGGTTTTGATTTCAAAAAGGCAGACTTCGCTGAAATGGGGAGAGTTATCAAAAGTGTTCTGGAGAATAGGGGGACAGGAAGGGGGTGGAAATGCAGTGGGAGAACCTAAAAGGAACCATCGTGGAAGTAACAAACAAATGCATCAGGTTGGTTTCAAAAGGCAAGAGAAGGACAAGGCCACTATGGTTCTCAAAGAGGTAGCAGAAAAGGTAAAGGCTAAAAGGGCAGGGTTTCGGAAATATAAAGAGACCTAAAGGGAGGAGGACAGAGAGGTGTACCAAGAGCGTTTAAAGGAAGCAGGGAGGGTAGAGAGGAGAGCAAAGACACAGACAGACCGAGGAAAAATTAGCGCAGACAGGACAGAAAGGGGACAAGACATTCCACAGGTACATCAGCGAAAGGAGAAATACGGGAGGGGGATTGTAAGACTTAGGGGAGGAAGGGGAGGGTAAGGAGGAACACATAGATAAGGCGAAAGTACTGACTAAATACTTCTGTTCAGTATTGACAGCAGAGGGGGAGGGACAGGAACCACAGCCGAGCATCAGATGCCAAGCGGGGAAAGAGGTCGACAACAGTCCATTCTCGGGGGAGAGAGTCCTGCAGGATCTCACTAAACTGAAGGTGGACAAAGCAAGGGAACCAGATGGTATACACCCAAGGATATTATGGGAGCTGTGAAGAGAGCTTGCAGAACCTCTGGCAACATTGTTCACCGAGTCACTTAATACAGGAGTGGTGCCAGAGGGTTGGAGGAGGGCACATGTTGTTGCTCTACACAAATCAGGCAGTAGGGAGGAGGTGGAAAATTATAGGCCAGTCAGCTTCACCTCAGTAGTTGGGAAGATCATGGAGGCACTACTTAAGGAAAGGATAGTGGGATATCTAGAAGCCATTGGTGCCCAGGACCCTAGGCAACATGGGTTCACCGCAGGTAGGTTGTTTCAGACAACTGTCATAGACTTCTTCGCCTGGGTGAAAAAAAAAGTAAATTGTGGGGTGCAGTAGATGTAGCCTACCTTGATTTCAGCAAAGCTTTCAACACTGTCCCACATAGGAGTCTGGTTAACAAGATGGGTAATCTAAGCATGGGAGACAAGGTGGTAAACTGAGTTAGAAACTGGCTAACAGACAGGAGACAGAGGGTGGTGGTAAATGGAGTACAATCTGGGGAGAGGAGGGTAATCAGCGGAGTACCTCAGGGATCAGTACTTGGACCAGCTCTGCTCAATGTCTTCATCGGTGACATTGCAGAAGGGCAGTAAGGAAAGGTCTGCCTGTTGTGGATGACACAAAGATCTGTGACACGGTGGAAAATGAGAAGGGACCTGAGGAAGCTTGAGAAATGGTCTGCAGAGTGGCAACTAAGGTTTAATTCAAAAAAGTGGAAAATTAAGCACCTGGGACATGGTAACCCTGGAGAGAGCTACAGGATTGTGGGGGGAGTCAATGACAGTCACCAAAGAGGAATGAGACCTGGGGGTTATTATTTCAGATGATACGAAAATGTCAAAACAGAGCACAAAGGCAGCAGGGAGGGCCAGTGGCATGCTGGGGTGCATATCAAGGGGTATCACCAGCAGAAGGCATGAGGTAGTGATGCCATTATACAAAGCCCTGATCAGACCTCACATGGAATACTGTGTGCAGTTCTGGAGGCTGCATCTTCAAAAGGACATTAACAGGCTGGAGGTGGTCCAGAGAAGGGAGGCTAAGATGGTAGAGGGTTTGCAACACAAGACTTATGAGGAGAGATTTAGGGACCTCAATATGTACTTGCTGGAGGAGAGGAGGGAGAGGGAGGGGGCATGATAGAAACATTCAAGTACCTCAGAGGCATAAACAGGGTATGGAGGGAATCCTCCAGTACAGGATGAGTACAAGAACTGGGGGCATGACATAAAATTGGAAGGTGGCATGTTAAAAGGGAAAATGAGGAAGTTTTTCTTCATGGAGAGGGTGGTGGGCACATGGAATGGTCTGCCACAGGAGGTGGTGGGAGTGAGCACTGTGATTCAATTTAAACATGCATGGGACAGGCAAAGGAGAACCATAGAGGTTAGTGGGAGAGGGTCAAAAGCTGTAATCAAGTGCAGGACTCTCGGGCAGACTGGATGGGCCTAGGGGTCCTTATCTGCTGACAAATTCTGTGTTTCTATGTGAAAGAATCAGAGTTTAGGTTTGACAAAAAGCAGTAAAAAAACTATTAATTGAGAACTTTTACAGAACACCCTTTTCTACTCAAGAATACAATGCATGGTGGTTCAATGAACTTACCTAACTATCTAAATCCTCAGATATGGATATAGTAGGGGATTTTAATATGCCAGGGACACAATGGGACCATTTGACTTGTAGCATTCAAATCAAATCACCCTTTATTGATATGGTGCTTGTGGTGGGGCTTAACAAATGGCCTTGGTAGCCACTAGGGGCAACAGTACCCACTGCCTTGTAATTACCAGTTTAGCACCTGATATTGCCCACCTAATAATCAAGGCACTTATAGGAAATAGTGATCACAACACTGAAACATTCAGTCTGGTTATGCCTAAGGCACAGTCATGTCAAAGCCATTTTCAACATTACTCCAGTGGTAACTATACCCAATTATACCAGAGGTATTCAGTCTCAGCCAATCAAAACACAAGAAAACTGCCAGTTACCCTCCCACAAACTACCACCAAGATGCCCACAGTAGTTTATTCACCTATGACCATGCCCACAGTAGTTTAATCGCTTTTGCAGAGTAGTTTATTCACCTATTACCACACCCACAGTAGGTTATCCAGTCTCCTCTGCTGCCCATACTACCTGTTCCATATAAAATCTGCTCACACTCACAGCACCCCCAACACGTGTTCAGCTTGTGCAATACAAAGAACTTTATTATTCACTTCTCCACCAATATTTATCGCAAACCTTTACCACATCACACTGATGGGACAGACGGACTTGGAATGACCAGCCACACAGGATTTTACTGCTCAAGTGCGCCGACTCGAAGCATGTGACCAACGGCAAAACAGATTGCACAGAAACAGAAGTTTGTCAATCTGGCTCACAATCGGCCAGCAGCAGTAATAAATAACAACTATATATGTTTAAATCTTTATGTTTGAAATACACAGTTTACATTTTCAACAGTACTAATCTGCCAGGCTTACCAAAACAAACGGACCAGGGAGACCAAGTCAAAAGGAGCACACAGACATGATTTTGTTCCTGAAGTTCACAGGTCATAGCAGAAAGACAGAGAAACAGAGACAGAATTTACGCAGACACAGAGACCACTTTGTATATTCTGCACAGAATAGGTCAGCAACACCGGCATACTTAACACTGTGAAAATGGACTTTCAAAACTAAAACCATGACTGAGTACGCATACTACTTCCAGCACTACTGCACATGCCCAGAATCACGGCTTTCCTTTTAAAACCCTAATTTCAACTTGTACCATCGCTCATTTTTTTACTACCAGTTTCATAAAAAAAATCTGTGCTCCTCCTACTGGTGTAATAGTAGTAACATTCATCTTGTAGGAGTATACTCACAATAACCAACTTCTGTGGTGATTAAACGCCTCGGTTTTGCCTCAGTGTTTAATCATCCACAGAAGCTGGTTATTGCTTCGTATACTCCTACAAGATGAATGCTATCACTTAAATATATCAGGAATTAACCTCATATGACTGACACATGTTAATGCCAGAATTAGGTGTTAACAACTGTTAGGAGTTATTTAAATGCATTATCACAAATCTTTAAAACAAATTCATACCATTGAAACAGCTGCACAACTACAAAGGTAAAATGCCACTGTGGTTCGTTCCAAAAATAAGACAGCAAATAAGAAAAAAGGAAAAAGCATTTAGAAAGCTAAAAAAAGAAACAATAACAAGGGAAAAATAATATACAAGGCAGAATAAAAAAAAAAAACTCTTTACAAATGAAAGAAAAAAATGGAATTCAAACTAGTAAATACAAAAGATAACCAAATGTTTCTTTTCCTATATTAATAGCGATAAACTCAGGGATCAAACTATAGGACCACTTATTGAGAATGGGGAGGAACTCAGTGAACTGAAAGACATTGCAAATGCTTTTAATAAATATTTATGTTCTGTATTCAGCTCCAAGGAATATAATAAAGTAGTAAATGGTTAACCACCATCAGAATGCAAGCCCTTTAGCCCAAAATGAGGAAAATCATGCAATTAAATCTATTAAATTACATTCATCCCCAGGGCCAGAAGACATCAATCCAAAACTTCTTAAAGAACTAGCTGCTGGCTTAATGGCACCAGTGATGGGGGAATCACATGGCATGCTGGTGACCTGGGTTTGTGCTTGAGCCCGGGACCACAGGAGTGGAGGCCGGTGGGGAGGGCTCAAAGTATCCAGCAGGACACTGTCCTGCCGGGAGGGGGGTGAGAGTGAGACCCAACCTCTCTCAAGTGGCTCCTGGAGGCCTGATGGGGCAACACATGTTGCAGTGTGGGTGACCATGTGCTGCTGTGTGTCCTGCCATGGACACTGCAGACATGGGGCTACACTGTAGGTGGATGGTGGGAAGGCACTGAAAACTCAGAAAATTGGCCGCCTGGCTTGCCAGATAATGGCTGCTGGTCCCCCATGCACAGTGAAGAATGGAGGTGTCTGTGCTGTTCCCCCAGTGAGCTCTGCAAGGATGAAAATGCCCATTAGGCCAGTCTCCTCTCCCTGTGGCATGACAGAAGGAGGGCCCCCTCAATAAATGGATATGTTTAGTCAACTGGGCTGTAGTAACAGATGGTGGCAGCAAGATAGTGATGGGGAGGTTTGGTGGTGGGGTCCTTGGCAGTCAGAAGGAGTGGCTGGTCAGGAGGGCTGGCTGCAAAAAAAAACAAAACTAGCCGACCCATTGATTGTACCATTTACCTTCTTATTCAACAAATAATACAGACTGGGAATTATGCCAAGGGATTGAAAGAATGCCACAGTCATTCCTATGAACAAAAAGGGTAGCAGAGCTATAGCTGTCAATTTTAGGCCTACAGCCTCACATCTGTTGTGCAGTATGTAAGATAATGGAGACGCCACTAAAAATAGTTTAGATAGCAAAGCCAGAGTGATGGGTCTTGTGAACACTACTCAGCATAGATTCCCTGCAGGTAGATCCTGTACATCTAATCTTATATCGTTCTGTGACACAGTCAGTTTAATCTTGACAAAGGGATACCAGCTGATGTTATCTATCTTAATTTTACAAAATGCTTTTGACACTATCCCCCACTATGAACTGTTAAAAAATATGGAGAAATTCAGATTTAACAAATGTCTTATTAATGGGATGGAGGCATAGCTGACAAGACTCAACAAGTCAGAGTGTCCAATATGTTTTCTTGGGGGTGGGGGTTGGTGTTGCTAGTGGGGTCCCCACGGCCTCAGTTCTGGGACTAACTCTTTTCTGAATCTTCATAAATAATGTACACTATAATGTCCAAAATATTATTCTAAAATTCACTGACTATGCCAAAATAATTTCAGAGGTAGACAATATGATTGAATAGCAAACCTTGGTCAAGGATTTACAGAACAGTGAGACCTGGGCAAAGTTAAATAAAATGATATTTAATAATGATAAATGCACCATCCTCCATCTGGGTAAAACAAATCAGAAAAATAAAGTGGAAGTTATAGCCTAAATAGAATAGTGAAACCCTTGGATTAAACATCAATAATGATGTTTCATCCAGAGACCACTGTAGGAAGATTACATTGACCACAAAACAACTGACCAGTCTATTTGCAAGGCTTTCATATCTAGGAATGAAACGTGTATCATAGTTCTGTAGAAAACATATATAAGGCCCCCTCTTGATTATTGTGCATCATTCTTGCCCCATATTTAATTATTAGACAGCATACAGAGATGGTTTACATGCCTAGTACCTAGACTTAGAGGAATGCTCTACACTGACCAGCATTCTGAAGATAAATTATATGATCTTCGAATAAAAGGAAATAGAGGGGATATCTTGATGTTGTTAAACATCCTGAAAAATGAGGAGTTGGTCCAACAGTGTAACATTATCCCTGTATCTAGGCCAACATGCTTAAGATCCCATGACAAACAACTACATGTTTGGCATGCATCAACTAACAAAAGAAATCATTTTTTTACCACAAGAGCTTGCAAGCTATAGAAAAGTTTCCCCCAGCACTTCGTCAATATCACTGATTTCGGCAAATTCTAGACTCAGTTATATAAATTCCTATTTATACAACAGGGTTAACACTACCACATGGAGTGGGGAGGCAGTCATGATGGGCTTTGTGCCATCTTCTGCCTTCAGTTACTGAGTAATACCGAGTAATGATAACCCCCTCCTTTGGTGGGAGGGTACCAACAGACACTTGAAGAATTATTTTTTTTGAGTGAAGAAAGCAACATAACAAGTCTGGGGCTAGATTAACAAACAATTGTGCCCATGCAAAGATTGCGTTGTACAATACAATGCAGTTGTGCAACAGCACGGCAGCCCTATTCACAAAGGTGTAATGTGGATGCTAAACGCAATGTGCACATGAGGGTCAGGCTCAGTGTGGGGTTTGCTGACTCCCACCATTCCCGTCGTGACCAGCGGAGGCATCTTGGGAGGGTGCAACATTTAGGTCTGCCTGCAGAATGCATAGCCATCTCCCCTCCATACACCACAAATGCACCATTGTGCATGGCATGGAGTGCAGCCATATGGTCCCCATGCTGGCCCCTGTTCCACCCCTGCGTGCAGCTGTGTGTTCGGCCGGGGGTTCATAGGCAACAGAAAAAAATCTAAAATCCTTCACATTGGGATGAAATACAGTATGCGCCAAGGATCACACAACCCTAAAAAGTCTATCATATCCTGACGTGAGCATTAGGCCAGAGCCAGCCCAGAAGAGGCCCTACCGGTTTTATCCATGTCTTGAGTAAAAGATTGATTCCAGTCCCTAACGATGATCAAGAGAATGCTGAGGAACATATCTAAAATGGAGTCTAACTCCATAAAGAAAACAGGGCTGTCTCTATGAGGACCATAGACACTTCCCAGAAGAACCTCTGTTTGGTCCAGGGTACCTCTTACCAAAATAAATCTACCTTGAGGGTCTTCAATACGTTACACTCCTTTAAAATGAACACCTCTAAAAATCAAAATAGTTTCTCCCCAATTGACTCTAGTTCCCGCAGCAAACACCTGGGCTACTGACTTTTGTCAAAACAGGTGACCCTCTGAAGTGAGCAGGTGAGCCTCCTGTAAGAAAGCAATATTGTACCTTACATGTCTCAAGTGTTTAATAAGTTAGTAACATTTTCATTCAGAATGGTCCCCTTTTACATTCCAAGAAGCACATTTAAAGGCACTAGCATTAGGCATAATACAAAATAACAGTAAACTGATTTCTTCCTCAAACCAAATAAAACTGAGAGATTAATAAACCCTTTTCAAATCTGTCACTTTTAGAAAGCCCATTCCCTTGTATCCACTCTTCCCAACTCCATGAGTATCTCCCAGCAAACACAGATTTAAGACGAGAAACAGGAAAGATGATGAATACCAAAAGTCTAGATACTCAAAAGTATAACAGAAAAGGGTATACTACTATAATAACCAATAAAAGAAGTGCAGAACTCAGTACCCTCCCACCCCGAACAGGGAAATGTAAACAATCACAAAAAAAACACACCTCAGATACAAAATAAGGTTCTAACCAGAACCACCAACCCACATACTTAACTGGTGCATGATGAACACACCCTAACCATTTACTCTCTGAAGCCCTCCCACCTACCCCCATGATCCATCATACAATTTACTAAAGTCAAGAATCCAGAACAGAAATTATTTCCCCTCAGAAAGTTAACTCTATGCTAGCCATAGAGAATGTAAAAGCTAATGATAAATACCAAAATAAATGGAACCGTTAGAAGAAAGTTATAGAAACAACAGCTAACCTTAATAGACTAAACAACTACTAATACAGATGCAACAAATCAGTAAAACAGAACAGTAAGTCTGTATACTGTAACCTGAGTAAACTACAGTACCTACCAAAACCAACACAAACATATGAGAAACTACTTTTAGAAATCATTGTAAGAAGGAAAAAATGGTAGTAATAATAATAATAATAATAATATAACCCCCAATAACCTAGACAAATATAACAAACATACCTTAAGAAAATATCAGAATATACCCATAACATAAGTAAGCATTAAGCCCTGAGAAAGGTGGCTTCTTCTAGGGAATCAATGCATGGTTGGGGGGGGGGGGTGTGGCACGAGGCCAAAGGCTGAGTGCCTACAACCACCTAACCACGCATTAATTCCCTAGTAGAAGCCTCCTTTTGAAGGGCTCAATGCACTTGTAACATGGAAAATATATGTGGAAAATATATCTGCTTGACAGAAATGGTAAAAATCTAATAAATAATTAAATAAATACATGAAAATATGTTAGATTGAGACATACTTTATGTTACAAATATTGATCATGAGGTTTCCCTAAAACCACATATTTTTATATTGTGGTTACGAATGTTAACATACTGTATTAATCGTGATACAAAGGATGTAATATTTCAATGCAATATGCACATTTTTAAACATTTCTGACACAATTCCCTGAAACCAGTGGAAAATTATGCAACAGTACAGTACAATAGGAAGACTGGAATATGCTGGCATGTCATTTGCATATTTCTTCACAATGTCGTTTTCGCATAAATGATGTTTACTTAAATGGTGGTTGTCATTCTCGTTAACTACTCTTGTACATCCAACATGAAATATTGACATAAGAAAATATTTAATCTCTCACTACTACTAAGAACATACCGTTAATGTCCTCGAAACTGCAGCACATACTGTACTATTTCCTGACTCTGGCATACCACCGCTGTTCATTAGCATATCTGTGTAAGTCTGCAACGGATGGAGAACAGCGAGTTCTACAGTACCGTTTCACTCAGAAATGTCTCCATAGCGCCTACAGACACTATGCGTGAAACTAGTAAGTGACAGCCTGGGTGGGTGGGTGGGAAACAACCTTTCACTTTTAAATTTCTGTGCTACAACACAACAGCTATGCATCTCGAGACTGACACAGTAATCTGGGAGCAAAGAATGGCTATGTGTGGGGAGACTAACTGACAGCCTGGGCTGGAGGGTGGGAAACAGACTTTCACTTTTCAAGTATCATGCCACCATACAATGGCTATGCATCTCCACATTGACACACTAATGTGGGACCACACAAAGGATATGCATGGGGACAGTAACTGACATGCTGGTCAGGTGGGTGGGACAGTAGTGGTCACTTTTTAATTACTGTCCTGCTAACCAGTGCTAAATGGCAGCACAATGCCACTCCTGCATGACATTCACTTTCACTCGGTGCTGCACAGATGCTTTCTGGTCACTTGTGGTACTACAGTAGCGGGTATTACTTGAAAATAAATACCTGCTGTTGAATGACCACTTGACCTATATGCACCAATTATATTGCTGCATTTCCTCTTAAATTTATATCCATGTTACAAAGTAAAATTGTCTCCTGGAATCATTCAGTTGTACCCTGTAATAAAAAGAAACAAATATATGCAGCAGGCAATTTTAATTGTGCACCCAGCACATTATTAACTCAAACCTGTTATGTTAAAACATGTGTAACTGTAATCAAGTTCTTGTTGTTCCAGAGAGTCCAAGATACAAAAAGGAGATGCCTACCAGGAACTCCTTAGTAGATCAGAAATTAAAGGTTTTAGACTATAAATTAAAGGTCAGCCGACGCTTTGGCAAAAAAGTACTATTTGAAGCTTGGACCGGCAAAATAAGTACCACTTTATATACTGTATGTGCCACCACATAAATAGGCAGGCTGAAAACAAGTAAAGTCACTATAGAAATGCAGATTCTCAATTGATGATTTGATAAACTGGAGGGAAGTGAATGTCCGGAGAACAGTCTGCTGAGCTTATAGTCGGGTCCAGAAATCCATACTTACGATAATATGCTTATGAGCTCCACAACTGAAAGAAATCAGTCAGAGCTTCTGCTCAGGTAAATTATCCATGAAGAGAGGAAGAAGAAATTGGAGCATTCATTCCTCAACCACCTCAGCAGGTTTTGCAGAGTGGTCTGACCACCTTTCAAAGCTTACCAGCCAA
The DNA here is from genome assembly GCA_016271365.2 of Neoceratodus forsteri. Classification (NCBI taxonomy): domain Eukaryota; kingdom Metazoa; phylum Chordata; order Ceratodontiformes; family Ceratodontidae; genus Neoceratodus; species Neoceratodus forsteri. Next base: position 1,160,170,430 of record CM057458.1, read on the forward strand.
TATCATAAACATAATATAGAGTCAGACAGTGCTGATAACAACCCAGCATTTCGCAGAGGTCCATCCATTGGAAAAAGAAAAGAGAGGGGAATCTGTAACTTACATCATGGTCAAAACTGGGAGAGGAGTCCAACTAAAAATTGTGCCTCATGGATCTCAGACTATATCTAATTTGCTGAGGGTAGTCATATAAACAGTATAGACAGGAAGCCATCTCCAATTAGATCATAGTGATCTCAAAAGGCAGAGACATTCAGTACCAGATCCATTGAGTGACATTTCAAATAATAGTATAACACTCTAATTTCATCTAAATGAATGTACCATCTTCAGATCATAATTAAAGAACTGAAAGAAAAGATGCCAGTAAATCATCTCTCCTAGAACAGTTCCAGGAAAAGCTCTTTCACACCAACAGTTGCCTGATCTGCTGAATCAAATGATTTCCAGTATCCTTGAGCCAAAATCTGCAATTGAGCAGAATACATCTTAAATCAAATCCCTGATGCTGTCGATTTGGACACTATAGGGTGCATTTCTGGTGGATGGAGCTTGGAAGATCTTGCACAACCTGTGAATGAGTGCCCTTGTAGGATACATCTTAGAGCTCTTTGATACAAGATAAGAGGTGCTGCTTGTACAGAAAATTGAGAAATTTAAAGATGAAGGGTCTAGGAAAAGTGCCTTCTGCAGGCATGGGCCGCAGTGATTGGTGGACTCTCTCAAAAATATATGGTAGCTCCTTAGGAGACGGACAAGCTAGCATATTGGTGAGCTTTTGGGCAAAAAATATTGGATTTGTGCCTTCTGCTCTTTCTGGAAGGCCAAACACTAGGACATTATTTCTGTGGCTTCAAACTTCCAGGTACTCTAGCCATGTTTCAAGATGATCCATCTTATGTTAGAGTGCTACAACTTCAGGATCCATCCTTGATTGCCAGGTGTTAAATGAGTGTGTCTTGGCCTCGGTGTCTCCTACACAGCTGGGTAAGATTTTCTGCTGACAAATGTAAAGATCTAATTTCAGATGTTAGACCTTTCAGTTCTTCTTTAAAGGGCATAAACTCTTGCAAGAAGTGCTCCTCTGACAACGGAGATGATGGAGCTGCAGTAGTAGAGGACCATCCAACCAGAGATGTATGGGCTTTGGCTTTTTTAGCCATTTTGTCCACAATGGAAGGTGGTGTATGCTTGGGGGTGCATTCTTGATTTCAGAATCTATTGCACGCTCCAATAATTGTCTGTCCAAAGTCCAGGTAATAAAGAGAGAAGATGTTTGTTGAATCTCCCAATGTAGTAAGTTTAAAACCAGAGAATATTAGCTACATTGGGGGTGGGACAGGAGCCAACACTGAGAGCTGCTAGCCAGAACTGCGCATCACGTGATGCCATCCAGCCTACATTCCTGTAATTGTCTTATGTTTCTCAATTCCTTCCCATGCTCTGGGATGCATATCTATGTACTCTTTAGGGGATTTCTGTACTGTCCTGCAGATCTTGTTCAACCACACACTGTCTCTTTTTTATTTTTTTGCTTACTTTTTCTCCCTGGGTCCTGGTCGGCCACACCATCTGCACTTCCCTTTGTTTTTCCGGCCACCGTCCGGTCTGGCCTCAGCTCCGTTAGGGCCCTCGGTTGTTCCCCCATAGCTTAACCCCCACGGCAGGATGGTGGGGAGCCCCCAGCTCTCCCACCAGTCTGGATCCAGTACAGTGATGCCCCTGAAGCTAGGGCATCTGTTGGATGGTCATCACGCCACCGAAACCTAGGACGTCTTTTTCCTCTGTACTTACCTTGCGTGAGTGGGGAGTGCAATGATGCCAGTGGAAGGAGTACACATGTGTCCAAATGCACTCCTCCCAGTGCCTGCCCCATCTCAGCCCATTTTAGTGTGCAGCATCAGCACACTGCCCCCCAGCCCCACTAGGGGCCAGAAATGCACTGACCACTGAAGTCCCACTCCCGGATAGGGAGAGCAGTCCCTCAGACATTCAATCCCTCTCCTCCCCTGCAGAGCCCCGGTGGACTGTGATTGCTCCAGAACATGTGTTGCCAGCAAAGTGCAAGGTAAGGCACCAGTGTCTCAGCCCTCAGCGCCACTGGGCCGGTCTGACCACACACTGTCACCTCTACCAGACACCTTCATATGTCAGCCTTGACATGATCTTAGTAGTTGACATCTGCCCACAATCTAAGATTTTTTTGTGATTCCCACCCCTTCCCCCCACCTTGGAACACATACACATGTACCCCACAGGGGTTGTTGCACTGTTCTGCTGTGCATTTTCATCCACACATTGTCACCTGTACCAGTCACCTACATACAGTATGTGGCCCTTACCTTCTTCTTAGTAGTTGATGTCTAATCCCATTCCGGAACCTTCTAGGGGTTCCCAACCCCTTCCTCCACACTGGGATGCATACTTATGTAGCCCACAGTGGTTTGCTGTACTCTCCTGCAGTGCATGCTGAACCACATACTGTCACCTGTATCAGACACCCCCTTATGTGGCCTTTGCCTTGTTCTTGTGGGTTGATGTCTGCCCATGTTCCAGAACCTTCTTGGGTTTTCCAGCCCCTTCCCCCACTCTGGAGCACTTACATGTGTACCCCACAGGTGATGTCCTGTCCCAAAGAGTGTACTTACCCAAAAGCTATCCACTGGGTATATTAACACCTTCACATCTCTGGTACAGGATGAAATCATCCCAGACAAAGGAGTCGTAGCAACTCCTGGGGCAACATGCCATCACATTGGTGATGTGCTCTGTGGTATCTCACACCACCTGGCAGTTTATGGAGTGGTATCCCTTCTGTTTTAGGTAGGCATCTGACTCTGGGCCTAATGGTTTGTGAATAGCCACATCTTTGCTGTCAATTGCACCGAGTTCTCATGGCAGGATTGCTACCAGGTAAAACTGCTGCACTGTTGCGGTTTAATCCACTGCAGTGTTAGGGAATACTATGAATTCAATAGCTTGTAGCAGCAGGGCATCTATGAATTTACCCAGCACGTGTGAGGTGGATGGCTGTGACATTCTGGTGGTATCCACAACAGGGGGTTGGAATGTGCCTGTTACTGCAGTAACCGTCAACTTCAACATCAAGGCATGGCTGCGTTGGGTGGTTCTACACAGGTATTCATCAAGGAGTTCTCACAGCTGTCTGAGCATGGTCCAGTTAAGGCAATCCTCGCTGTCAAACTGGTCATCGATCATTGTCTCAAAGAGACTTATGGCTGGAACTGCCTGTGAGCAGCAGGGCACCTCCACCAGCGATGGATGTGCTCAGGATGTCCTTATTGCTGCTGCACATCCTGGAGGGCCTGTCCCAACATGAATAGTAGCCGTGATGTAGTGTCCACCATTGTGCTATTGCACGCAGCATATTGCTCTGCCTCTGGGCTTTGCCATGATTAAGAGTACCTTTTTATTGGTTGTATTTAGTGCAGTGCATCGTGCCACGCAAGGCATTTTGCGTGTTGCTAATGGTATATGAATTGCATTGTGACTGTATGAATGGCTCCTCCCCCACTTTGCATCACACGTAATTATTTTTTTGCGATCATGTTACCACTTTTGCTTGCACTAACTGGCCTTATGTAAATTGCGGTTATGCTCATACTCAGCGCAATCACTGCACAATCACTTTGTGTGATTCACAAAGTTTTGTGAATCCTGCCCCTGATTATTTTCAGTACCTAGCAAATAGAACTCATTCACAAAAGCTGCAGTCTTTAACCTTGGAAACAGGTATTGACTTTGGCACTCAAACTGATAATTTAAAAATGGATATGTATTTGTATAATTTATGTAGATACCAAGCTTTAGAGAGTGAGCAAAAGAATGGGATGCAGGAGAAATGTATTTCTTTGTGCCCTTCTGAAACTCGTACAAAGCATATAAAATACAAGAGTTTCTCTGGTGTTCAGAATGACAGTGGTTTTATTCACTATAGGAATCAGGGAATGCTAGCTACTACTTCTAGCTATATGAGGAATCTGGTTCTGGTTTTAATTCTAACTCTGGAAGAGACATGTTTTCTCAGTTATTAATTTATGCAATGTCCTAGATGACTTCTTTCGCTGCTTCAGGCTGCTATCTCCACTGTCAAAATTACCGCTGCAGGTCATTCAATAAAAAATGATATTGCCCCCTGGATCAGATGGCTTGACTAGTGAATTTTATAAATTAGTGGCCTCTGTACTGATTGAAGAGTTGGCTTTTTTTTTTCACTGAAACACCTCTCTTTTAGCCATGAGATGAATGAAGGACTGTCAATTTTTTTTGAATAAAGCTGGAGAGAACAGTTACTTAACTGGAGACTTAATAGTCTTCTTGTTTTTGATTTAAACATTATATCTAAAATGTTAACTTCCAGATTGATGTAAGCATTCATGCAGCTGGTATCTCCATCTCAGACTTGCTTGGTCCGTGGTAGGACAATACATTCTCATCTTATACTCCTGTGGGAGGTGGAAGAAAGGGATCATTTTGACAGAGTAAAAGGATTTCTGCTATCTGTGGACCAGTGAAAGGAATTTTAAATGGTTTCCTGTGGCTTTTTATGGTATGCCTTTCATACTTAAATTTTCCTTAACAGTTTATTTAAACTGGATACCATACCAAGACGAGTTCACTACCCCTTTGATCAGTGGTTTGCCTCTATTTGAGGGAGTGAGGCAGGAGTGTCCTCTAAGTCCTGTCCTGCATATTCACTGTTGGATCGACTGTTATGGAAACTTGAACAAGACCCCCTTATTCTGTCCTTACAGGGGTCAGAAGGGGTGTTAGGTCTAAACACCATTGTTTACACAGATGATGTATGTATTTCAGTCCAGGATGGTTCCTCTGTTCAGCAGTCCTTGTGTTGGCTCACAGTCACACTGTATGGTCTCTTTTCTGGAAGTGTCTTGAACCTCAATACATATATTGGGATACCATTTGGGATTCCCTTATGGTCCTTTACATTTATTGGTGGTATTTGGCGTCAGACTGGGCCACTTACTATACATGGTGTAGAGTTTTTATCTGGAGAGCAGACAAAATTAAATTGGGAACACATGTTGAATTTGGCTAAACTAAAATCACAAATTGGAATAAATGGAGTCTTAGGGAAAAACAGGAGTTTACTTAATAAAAAGCTTTTTGATATAATTTTTTCTGTATATAAGTTATATCCCCCCCCCCTCCCCGCAGCCTTAGAACTCCTCTTTTAAATGTATTTTTTCAAGTTCTGTGTGGTAGCAGACTCAGTCTGGTTAAGTGGAACATATAAGCAATAAACCACTCCAGGATATGGGGTTATATAGAGAATAATGTATGGGCAACCATACACAAAAAGGCTGTGTTTCCATCGAGGGGTTGAGATGACAGCATATGAACCTCGAGAGTGAAGGTCGAGAGGTCCATGCTGTCATCTCAGCCTGAGATGGAAACACATGGCAAGTTGTGTGTGGTTAATCATATTTTACTTTTTAAAGCATATGTTTTTTTTTACACTATAGTGAGAGACCACCATTGAAGTGAAACCAAAAAATCTTGCCATTTCTTTGTTCTACTCACATATCAAAATCAAATTTCCAGACTTTTGAAAGGTAAAAGGTATGACTTTGGGTACTGGGTGGTTAGCAAGTAGCTAGGTGTAGAATAAATGAGAAATTTAAAATTGTATGACCTTTGAACTGTGCATAACAACTCTTCGGAATGCTCATAACAGCACTTTAGAATGCGCATAGTGGTTTAGAATGTGCTTAACAAAGATTTTGAGCAGGCTGATTTTTATACATAACAAAGGGTAACCATATACTATAGGAATGTAATGCACACCTCGGTTGCGTTGTAAGGCATGAGGCACAGCTGAGTGCCTTCACAGCACTTGAGGCATGCATTAAATCCCTATATCCCTATATAAAGGAGGCAGTATAGTACAGCGGTTTGCGTCTTTGAGCTGCAAACCTGGAGATATGGGTTTAAATCCCAGTGCCCTCACTTGCATACTGTGTGACCCTGAGCAAGTCACTTAACTTCCTTGTGTACCCAGGTTGCACCTGGAAACAAGCTTTCAGCTTAGTGTGTCTCGTTTGGCTAAACAAAAAAAAAAAAATCCCCATACCCTGGAGTGAGTTGTTGTGCTTATAACATGGGTTATCATTTGAACAGAAATTTGAACGGACAAATTATAGACAAACAGTGTGATTAAGTAAGAACATTCCACCACACAAAGTAGTTCCTATTCGCAAGCTGCAAAATCTTTGTTCATAAAGGTGTCTAATGTAAAACAACCTTGACAAAACCATTGCTCTACAACTGTAATAAGCAGTTACAGTACATTGGAAATGCTTAACAATCAGATCATATAAACATAGATTAAACTAACAAGGAAACAGTACACATTCGTGTAACATAAACATGCCACTAACTCTACACAATGAGTATACTGCTACATGCAAAAGAACCATACTGCTACGCTCTATGTGCAGCACTCACTCTAGAAGTTTCACAAAAAATGCTGCTTAAACTAATACAACACTTCACATTCTGGAGCAATTATAACTTCGATAATGTTCCCTATGGCTGTCTCTTGGTATTTCTCTCTCCCTATCTCCCTCTTCACCATGCTGACAGCTGCTGCAGGGGAAGGCTGAAACTGGACCACTGATAGGGAAGTGACGGCATGGCTGAAAGCTGTCTTGCTGTCTCTCTCTTTTCACAGGATGTGCCTGCCTTGGTGTGTTGCAACTACGATGGTGCACAAATGCTTTGGAAGGGAATGAGAGGGTAAACACAATTAGGAATGGTGAGGCACAAATGCTTTGGGAGGGAGTGGGAGGGTAGCACAATTAGAACAATAAAACTAACACACAGATACAGGGTCCACTTGCTGTAATACTTGAAGTTAACCACAATGTTAATGCTTGCTATCTATATCTCTTGTTCTTTCTCTTTCTCTCTGCTCACTGCACCAACAGCTGCTGAATGGGATAGCCAAAATAAACAGCTGGGAGGGAAGTGACTGTCTTGCTGTCACTGTTTCACTCTCTGGCTCTCTCTCCACAAGATGTGCAGGGCTTGGTGCGCTACGACTACAGTGTGACACAAATGCTTCTGGAGGTGACGGGAAGGGGAACACAATTAGTACAATAAATATGTGCCTACTTTGTCACTCAGCATATGGCTTCTAAAAACAACAGTTGCAACTGTGATTTCACTACCTATCAGTCCTCTCGCTTTAGTAATGGTTGCTTTTCCTGTTTCATTTTTCCTGCTGATAATTAGTGCCACTCTACCCAGGGATACTGCTGCAGAGACATTCATAGCAACTGTTGATTAAATAAGAGTTTTACTCAACAATCACCTGATGCAGTTGACTAATTGGATTGCCTCCATTTTTCAACCCGCTATAATACTTGTTACCTCATTAAGCAGAGGCGGGGGTTATCTATGGTTCACACTGTGTTTTTTAGTAATTTTCTTTTCTCATAATATAAGGCTTTTATTAGTGCTCCCTGAGACAGTTTAGAAACATAGATTTTGATGGCACACGAGGACTGCCTGGCCCACCTAATCTGCCCATTTCTCTACTTTATTAACTCCTGATCCTAAATGATCAGCAGCTAACCCTTTCTTTTCTAACACTAGGGTTGCCTTCATTTTAGCCTCTACTACCTCTGCTGGGAGGTTGTTCTATGCATCCACCACTCTTTCTGTGGAAACATACTTACTCACTTTTCCTCTGAGTCTGCCCCCCATAGACTCATATTGGGACCTATGCACTATGCCAATGTGCTGCGTAACCTGGGCTTGCTGGCATAGCTAAGTCAGAATGCCATGTAGCATGGTCCCATGGATCCCATGCGGCATTCAGTAGGGGAGAGTGCAGGACAGGCTCAAACTGATCCTATGGCCGTGCAGACAGCAGTGTCCTGGAGGCATGTCGGAGGTGTACCCACACTCTACACCATTCACAAAGGTGTGGAGTGCTGGGTGCTGGGGCCACACCTTCCACCCAGGAACCCCATCCATAAGGGTTACACACCTCCCCATGATGCTACCACTGGCAGCGGACAAAATGTCAGGGTGCTGCAGACCTTTGCGACATGCCGCCCCGACCCATGGGGCCACAAATAGGGCCAGGGCAGCCAATCAGTAATCCTGTACCAAGTGTGGTTGGTGCATTGCTCACCAGCAGCTGACTTCCATGCCCCACAGGTGCAATGGATCCACTGGCGGACTGGGTCTGGGCATTCCATTGGATACGTGCCTGGTCAGCGTAACACCCATGCATGCACCTGCCTGCTGGTGGGGTGGAGCCAAGGACAGGTGGCCAGAATTAGTGAATGCTGGTACCAGCGCACCTGTCTGCAGGTGTGCAGCTCTGCAGGTGGGATATGCTCATTTCGTGCGTACCTACACTTTATTGGTGTATTGCACCTAATGTGACCCCTTGTTCTTGCACATCTCTTTTTTTGAAAGATGCTGCCCTCCTGGACCTTTTTGAGTCCCCTGAGGAACTTGAATGTCTCTATCATATCCCCCCCCCTTTCCTTCAGAGTATACATAAGAGGTCGTTCAGTCTTTCCTTATATGTTTTCTGATGCAATACTTTCACTATTTTTGTTGTCCTACTCTGGACCACCTCTATTCTGTCAATTTCCTTCTGGAGATGCTGTCTCCAGAACCAAACACAGTATTCCAGATGTGGCCTAACCAATTGTTTGTACAGTGGCATCACCATCTCCTGTTTTCTACTGGTGATGCCACTCCCTATGCACTCCAGCATCCCTCCATCCCTCCTCACTGTCTTTTCACATTGCTTGGCCACCTTCAGGTCATCTGTTATGTTTAGCCTCAGGTATCTTTCCAGTTTTATTGTTGTTAGTATCCCCCCCCCCAATCTTGTATTCCTCTCCAGGATTCCTGCAGCCCAAGAACATGACTTTCCACTTTTTTACATTGAATTGAAGCTGTCGCTCTCTTGATCAGTCCTCCAGTATGCCTAGGTCTCTTCTCATTTTTTTCTATCCCATCTGGAGCATATTCCCTATTGCAGATCTTGGTGTCATCCTCAAAAATGCACACATTCCTTTCCAGCCCCTCTGCAATGTGACTAATGAAGACATTGAAGAGGACTGGCCCCAGAACTGAACCCTGTGGTACCCCACTGGTGAATTCCCTCTCCTGAGATTGAACTCCATTCAGTACTACCCTCTGTGTCCTGCTGCTCAGCAAAATTCTGACCCATTGTACCACCTTGGGACCGACGTCCAGACTGCACTACTTGTTTACTGGCCTCCTGTGTGGGACGGTGTCAAACGCCTTGTTAAAATCTAGGTAGGCCATGTCTACCACCCCTCACTGAGCCACCACCTTGGTTACCAAGCCAAAGAAATCTATCAGATTTGTTTGACAAGATCTTCCTGCTGTGAATCCATGTTGCTTCGGGTCTTTTTATTTATTTCAGTCTAGGATTACAAATACCTTTGAGCCAGGGCTCTTTTACAAAGGTTCCACATCACATGTTACAACAATACAACAAGGATGACGTTATGACAAATAATCACTTATCTATACATATACAAAGCTAGAACTAGGGTTGACAAAGGTAGAGAGGGAAGGGCAGGTGATGAGAGAGTGAGGGGAAGGGTGAGGGCGGGGCACAGAGGTGTAGTTAGGGGACAGAGCTGTAGTTAGAGGAGGGTTGAGGTGGGGGGTGCAGCCTGGAAGGCATTGTCAAAGAAACAGAGATTAACAGAGGGTTCTCAGACATTAGCAAGAGTTAAGAATAGTGACCATCACCCAGCCGGTAGGGGTTTGCATACTGTCAGGCTGGCAGAGGTGATGGATGATTCAGTTATGATCAATGGCAGTCACAGGCACTCGAGGCAGTGAGAGACTTGCGGAGGCTGGAATTGAAGGAGCCAAGTGTGGTGGCAGTAGTAATATCATTAGGGAGTCCATTCATCCAGCTCGAAGCTCTAAAGGCAAAGGATCATTGACCTTGTGTAGTACGGCAGCGGGGAATTTGGAGTAGCTGTGGCTTAGTCCCCCTGGTGTTGCAGCTGCAGTTTCTGGGTTGTAGGAGGGAACAGATTCCAGGAGGTGCAAGGCCCATCAAAATCTTCTTTGCCATCATGCAGGTTTGATATTTTATTCGGTTTTCTAAGTGCAGCCAGTCAGTTTGGGTATAAAGGTCACAGGTGTGAGTAAGGCGTTGATCGCCTGTGATGAGCTGACAAGCCTTGTTTAGAGAGGTAGTTACACGTTTGAGTGCAGTAGCAGTGTCAGAGCCATAGATTATAAGGCCGTAGCCAATGGTGGTAATGATGGAGCTCTGGACGGCAGCACCCAGTGCTTCAGGGGTAAGGTGTCGTCTTTGTCAGAAAAGCATGCCTAGTCTGGAGTTTGCAGCTTTGGCAACATTATTTATGTGATCAGCATAGGAGAGGTGTGAGTCAAGGGTGATCCCAAGGTATTTAAATGATTGTACCTGTTCAAGAGGGTCACCAGCGTGGTGTTTATGGTGAGGTGGTGATCCTTATACTTATTGTGGGTGCTGCTGAAAATCATGGTTTTGGTTTTTTTTCTGGTTAAGGATCAGTTTATGCCTTATGAACCAATTCTCAACCATATTGAAACCCTGCTGGAGACTTTTTTTGCAGCTGATTTGTGTTCTGATGGGATGCAAGAATTACCGCATCATCAGTGTAGAGTATCATTTGTTCAGTGCAGGAGTCTGGGAGGATGTTAATGAACAGGCTGAAGAGGATTGGGCCAAGGATAGAGCACTAAGGGATGCCAGAGTTGACAGGTTTGGTATCGGATAGCACATCTGCAATTTTTACACATTGGGATCGATTTTCAAGGTAGCTTTTGAACCAAGTGACTGAATCAGCGGAGAGAGACCAGAGGACTGAAGTTGGCCAAGTAGAAGGCAGTGGCGTACAGTATCAAAGGCCTTTGTAAAGTCAATATAGTTAGCTCCAGTAGGTTTACCATTGTCCAGAGAGCTGTGGATAGCACCTGTGATTTCCAGGAGGGCAGATGCAGTACTATGGCCTTTTCTGAAGCCATGTTGCTGCCTGCAGAAAACATTATATTAGTCCAGGTAGTCAGTGAGTTGGTCAGCAACTATACATTCCAATGCCTTTGAGAGAGGAGGTAGAATAGAGATTGGGCCCTACTAGCCTCCAGATATCCTACAATACTTTCCTTCAATATGAATTCCATAATTTTCTGCACCACTGAGGTCAAGCTGACCGGCCTGTAATTTCCAGCCTCCACCTTGCTCTCACTTTTATGTAGTGGGACAACATTCACCCTCCTCCAGTCCTCCGGCACCACTCCCTCCTCCACTGATTTGTTAAACAGTGCTGTCAGTGTTGCCCTTAGTACCTCCCTGAGTTCTTTCCATATTCTGGGATGCTTCCCTCCTGGTACCATTACCTTGTCCACTTTTAGTTTTGAGAGTTCCTTTAGGACTTCTTCCTCCATGAATGGACTGGTGTCCACCTCCCCCCCACCGCATGTGTCTTTCGATCTCCAAATTTTGGTCCCTCCCCTCCCTTTCCCTTTGTAAATACTGAGCAGAAGTATTCATTAAGAATTTCTGCTTTTCTATGCTCCCTCTGCACACTCCCTCCCCATTCAACCTCACAAACCCTTCTTTGGTCTTCTCCCCCTATTTAGCCTCACAAATCCTTCATTGGTCTTCTTCCTTTCCCTGATACACTGTAGCTGAAGAACGTTTTGTTACCTTCTTTTACTGACTTTGCTATCCTTTCTTCCTTTCTTCAGTTTGTGCCTTTGCCCACCTGACAACTTCCCCTACCTCTTTCTGTTTTGCCTAGTACACTTGCCTGTCTCCCGCCCTCTGTGTTTCCTTGTACTTTCTGAACACCTGTATTTTTTTCCCTAACCTTCCCTGCTACCTCTTTTGAAAATGATAGTGCTTTTTTCTTTCTTTTTGCTGGGATCCGGAGTGCTAATGAAAAAGTAAACGTTGTCACTCAGCACACTAAAGGAAATGATTTATGAGGAAAACTTTACCTAGATAAGCACTAGGAGGCTGTCAACAAGGAAAGTTGGGAGACACCTCAGAGGCAATATGCTCAGTCTAGCGGAGAAAACATTCTGAAGCAGTCAACAGCTCTCACTCAGTTCTCACCCACTCCAGTTGTTTGTGCTATGGCTCCTTTAAGTTCCTGCCACTGTTCCTTCACTCCTCCTCCTCCTCCTCCCTTCCTCCCTTTTGCCACAATTTTTCAGAGGTGTTTCCCCATTTTTGTGAAGTCTGTCCTCTTGAAGTCAAGGATATTTACTTTTGAGTGGCTTTACTCTACTACTGTCTTTACCTTTAACCACCTTAAACTTAGAGGGAACTTGAGGAAATTCTTCACTGAAAGAGTGGTGGAGAGATGCAACAGTCTCCTTCAGGAAGTGGTGGTGGTGGCCACGGTTCAGGCATTCAAGAATGCGTGGGATAGGCACATGGGAATTATTTAGCTAGGATGAAAGGGGGGGGCTTGTATCATCTAGGGTGCCTTAAGCATTAGAAAAAGAGATAGGGCAGACTGGATGAGCCACAAGGCCCTTATCTACCGACAACATCTATGTATCTATGTACAGATAAAGCCACTTAATAGGGGCGGCTCCATTGCTGTTCATTCGTCCCTATTAAGCAGCCGTCCCCATTACCCGAAGTAACTAAGTTATACAAAGTTATACAAACAACGCATGTTAATCGTGTCCTAGATTTAGACTCCCCCAAACACAGTGCTGTACTCAGTATTTCATCTGAAGTCACAATTTAATGTAGCATTTCTAAACATTTATAGACATACAGCACATGTAAACTTTATTTGAAAGTAACTAGCAATATTTTAACTCATTGTCTCCTAGCCGACACCTGTAGGCATCAGTAAAATACACTGGTGTGTCCTGAGGACACCTACAGAAGTCAGCTAGTGACTTCCTGGTTGCCCTGGCAACATCTGGAGAAGTCACTTGTATATTTTAATATATGATGTAACAGAATATAATATATATTTGACTGCATAGCACTGTTGGAAAGGTAATTTTGTGCTGAACAACTTTGCCACTGATATTCTGTGTATATCATGGCCTGGATATTCAGACTGCACTAGGCTGTGGCACAAGGCTGGGTGCAGCACAACTTGGCTGCTCAGGGGTGTTGACAGGGTGATATTCAACAGAGCTGCACCATGGCAAAGCATCGCTGAATATCGCACCCTGGCCACCCGCAGTGAACATGGCACAGTGGCACTGCACCAGCACAAGTGGCCAGAGTGGAGCAGGGGAATGCACTAGTGCAAGTTCCATTGTGCTAGGCACAACAACCATGATATTCAAAAGTGCACATGCAAATGGGGCCATAATGCATGCAAGGCACAAATGGGGCCATTTGCATGTCATTATGGCCCCATTTGCATGCAGGTGCACCAATCCCTGGTGACTTGCACCTGGCACCCTGCCAGGCTGGCGGCATGAAGAACCGGCGCCCCTGCACATCACGTAAAAGTGCCCCATTGCCCAATTGAGGGGCATATGTAGAATATATTAAACGTCCAATATCCCTGGTTGTCCAGTGGACTGCTTGCAGCTGGATTGCGGGCATATGTAGAATGTATTAAACATCCAATATCCCTGGTGGTCCAGTGGACCGCTCGCAGCATGATCGCAGGTGTCAGTAGAAAATAATACCACTCCAAAACAACCCTGGTGGATTAGCGGTACCCCCCTCCCCACCAGCCCACTGAGCTCCACTGCCCCGCTCCCCCAGTCAGCGGCGGGCGGCAACTCCCCACCTGCTTGCCACCCCACCACCCATCAACTGACACTGTAAGTGGGGGCTGTCGCCCATTGGTCCACAGCATGAGCCAATGGGCAGACCGACTACTACCACAGTCCAGATATGTGAGGCTCAGTGGGCGGTGGAGGGGGGCATCTAGTCCACCAGGGTTGTTTTTGGGTGGCATTATTTTCTACTGATGCCTGTGATTGGGCTGCGAGTGGTCCACTGGACCACCAGGGATATTGAACATTTAATATTTTCTACATATGCCCATGATCGGGCTGCAAGCGGTCCACTGGACCACCAGAGATATTGGACATTTAATATTTTCTACATATGCCTGCAATCGGGCTGTGAGCGGTCAACTGGACCACCAGGGAAAATGGACAATTATTTGTATATGTATGCCCATGATTGGGCATGGGGGGTGCCACCAGAAGGTGCAGCCGGAGCCCGGGTGGCCACCCACAGGTGGCAGCTGCCATGTTGTGCCTTGCAATACGGCAGCTCATCTGTGGGTGGCCAGCTGTTGTTCCTTTCTTTTTGGCTCACCTGTGTGCAGCACTAGTACGGGTTGTGCATGCATGGGCTCAGCACATCCCGGGCTGAATATTGGGATGTGCGGAGTATTCATGGACATGCCCCCACCTGCACCGCATACATCGGGATTTGTGCCAGGCTCATTCTCCATTTGAATATCGCACCAGGGCACATCAGTGGGTTGCGCATGGTGGAACAGTGTTGTGCCATGTGCAACCCTTCTGAATATCCAGGCCCATGTATACTTTAGGAGTTATTCATATTTGTTTATGGTATGGTGTGTATGGCTTATGTTGCCTTTTTTAGTGAAAAAAAATGTTTTTGCTGTTTCAACCAGCATAGAAAAAAATGAGATTACATATTCTTCTTTGCATACCACCACTGGTAAGGTAATTTTGTGCTAAATAACTTTGCCCTTCATACTTTGTGTCTAGCACTTACGGTTCTTGAGTTATTAGGATTTGTTTGTGGCATGCTGACTATAGCTTGATTTTGCTTAGAAAGGCAGAGGATTTACTATTAACAGTATACAGGAGACAAGTTGTGCAACTTCAGAGAGCTCCTGTGGAGGCAATGAGTTAAGAAAATTGAACGTCAATAAGCAGTTGCATTTAAAAAAAAATAAATCAGTCATTTGGCTCTGCTTGGAATCAGAGCACATCTTACTAGTAACTGCGATTTCAACATTTTGTAGCACATTCCACTCATCAGTCTTATCGTGGTACTGGCACCATGCCATGAGAGAATGCAGATGGGCCACTGCCTCACAGTTAGTTGGAGCAACAAGCTGGGTATCTTGGCTGTCATCTTCAGCTTCAGCTTCTGAATCAGGTTCCTCTGTGTGTGGTCTCTTAATTAACGAACAGATCTCTTTGGTTGTTAGTTCACCGTTGGTTAGTGGGGAAGTATCCGTGTCAATGAATTCAGCAAAGTTGACTGCCGATATGAATTCCGGCATCATTACGGCATCAAAAGATGATTGGTCTGATGGAACGTCAACGTCACCTACAATGTGGAATGCTTTCTGGAAGCAGTTCATTGTCATGGAAGGTTTTACAGATTTCCATGCTTTAGCCACCATGTAAATTGCATCATGGAGTGTAACAGCCTTAGCAATTTCGGATGCTTGTGCATTCCTGCCTTCATTGATAACTCCAACAATGCGTGTTGCCATCAATGCACTGTAATGTCCCTTTAAATTTCTAATAACCCCCACGTCCATAGGCTGTATTAGACTGGTTGTACTGGGAGGCAGAAATACAATTTTTATGTGAGGTTATCGGCCAATAATGTCTTGGGGATGGGCAGGGCAATTGTCCAGCAACAGTAAGATTTTTCTCCTCCACTTCAACTGCTGTGCCCATGAGGCAAGTCACTCTCTGAAGATCCAACCTGTCATCTAGGCATTCACAGTATGTGTATATGACAGGTAGTGATTTTAAGTCTTTTGGCAAACATCTGGGTTTTTTGTTTTTGCCAATCAGGAGAAGCAGCCATTCATCAGTCCCATCCACATTAGCACAAACCAGCAAAGAAACACGTTCTTTTGCCTTTTCCCCCCCAACAACTCTGAGTGTTTATGCATCTGGCCACAATCAGGGTACCCTCTATATAACAGTCCAGTCTTGTCTCAATTGTAGACATCACCAGGTGTGTATTCCTGTAATAGAGTTGGTAGCACGCTGTGCACCCTATCCCCTGCGGCACTACTATCAGCATCACCACGCTCTGCTTGTTCCTTTTTACAAATGATATTGTGCCTCTGCTGCCACCGTGAGAGCCAGTAATCAGAAGCAGCAAATGTTTTGTGGTTTAGCTGTGCCGCCAGTTCATTAGCTTTTTTTTTTCATAAGTGGACCGGAGATTCAAGCACCTCTACTAACTGCATTATTAAACCAGGTGAATAGTGCTTTTTCCACCTCAGAGTCCTTTCCATCTCTCTTCCCCTTTCTCTGAGGGTTGCTGTTTGCTAGCCACTCAGCCATGACTGAATCACAGTGTTGGCTGATTCTGCCTGCCTGGCTTTTCGATATCCCAAAGGTAGCAGCTACCGTTGACAAGGAGGTTTTGGGTTCTTGAAGAGCTTCAATAACCTTAACACACTCAGCAAGGGACAGCTCTTTAAGTTTTGAGTCCATATTCATGTCCAGCAAGGAACAGCAGTTGAAAAACACTGCTCACAGGATCTGATTTTATAAGGAAACTCCCCCCAAAACATTCCAATTAGCTGAAATTGGTGTCCCTATTAAATGACAGGAGCTCCCATTAACTATAATAGGGGATTAATCAGTTACCAGGGAAACGTCCCCATTAAGCGGACATCCCTATTAACCGCGTCCCGATTAAGCGGCTTCATCTGTATCTATGTATGGAGTTCGCTGATCCCTAGATGGCTGCCCATTGATAGATCTGTTGTTCTGTCACCATTTGTGAGAAGCAGGTCTAGTACTGCTCCCTCCTATGTGGGCTCCTTCACCATCTGTCTTAGGCATGCACTTTCCAGGGCATCCAAGATGTCTCTGCTCCTGGTAATGGCTGCTGCAGTTTGGTCGCATTGTGTTATGCCTGTTGTCTTGGCCTGGTTGGCTTCTTGGGAACTGGGAAAATTAAAGCATTATGGTCCTCAGTGGTAATTCCCCTATATATGAAAGAGGCTTTCTCAAAACTCAGGAACTGGGGGCACGGGGTCAATACCGCGCACGGCAGAATGTCATGCGGCATAAGTGCGTTGCGCGCTGCAATGGCAACTTTACATCTGTGGGGGGCTCTGCCCTTCACACCCTACATTACGGGGGGATGTACCCTCCCGGATCCCCCCACTAAGGATTCTAACTCCGGGGGGGTCCAATACGGAGAGTGCACAGGTCTGGGATTCGGCATAATGTCATGCGCTATTATGCGTACAACATTATGACCAGGTAGAGGAACTGGGTGGGGTATCACTTTTTCTCATCTTCATGACATGCCTAGGAATGTTTTGTATAGTTTTGTTCAAGCTTCTTTTTCTTCCTGAACATCATATTTTTTGGCAATGTTTCCTCAGAGACTTGTACATGCTTATTATGGGTCTGACAGCATGAAACCACAGAAAATGTGGGATGTGATTTGGCTGTGCTGCCATAGCAGGCGTAATGCCAAAACCAACCAAAAGCATAAACAATTAGAGGAAAGAATACATGTGAGGCCTGTTTGTACTAATCAATTAGAAACTATTTTTTGAATGTTCTCTTATAGTAGGGTTTTGGACCTTGGTTGCTCTCTATGACCAAAACCGCAACTCAAGGATATGGACTATGAGACTTTGTAGTAAGGGTGTTATGGTCCTGTTTAGGGGAAATGGGATGTTAGTAGATGGGCAATGTAGGGAAAATTCACTCCACGAAATGTTTTGCAGATTTTCCTCATTTTGGAAAGTTTGCAAAGCAGAACTTCAGCTCCTCAAAACTCTGCAAAATGCAGAGTTTGGCAAGTTACTGGCAGAATTCAAACTCCGTATTTTCTTTAGGTCACTGATTCATGTAAAATTACAATCATTAATTGTATTCCCTGATGTTTAGTGCCCCCACCACCACCGATCACTGCTTGCCACCAGATTTAAAATATAATTACAAATTCAATCCCTGGTGTCTAGTGCCCCCCCCCCCCCAACTAATCACCAATGAATGTGAAACTCAAAATATTGATTCTAATCCCTGGTGTGTAGCGGTCTCCACCATCACCTACCTGATGCTAAATAACATTATTTCCCTTGCAGAACCCCCTCCCTATCCCTATCCCAAAATGTTGCCATTTCTCTTGTGTCTAGTGCCCTCCTACTCTGTCAGGTAGTGCCCAACCACAACACTCCCTCCCATCCTGACCCAAGGGGGCAACAAGCACAGCACTCCACTCCACTCTCCACCAAGACTGGCCACTTGACTGAGTTGGAATGCAAACATACAAAACTGCCAGCAGAAACAGGTCTAACAGTCTATTGAGTCTACTCAAGTGTGTAGCTAGCATGTCATCTTGCAGCTGCCCCTCCCGGCCCCCTCTTCCCAGTATCACTTCCCCTTCCCCTCTCCCAACCCCTCTTGAAACTGCCCACCATCTTACAGTACACTGTCTTGTCTGGTAAAGTGTTCCATTTGTCCACCACTCTTTCAGTGAAAAAATGTCTCCTCATCTCCCTCTTGAATCTTTCCCCCTCCAATCTCAGTCCATACCCTCTCATGCCCCTCCCCATTCTCATCTGGAATATCCCTTCTTTGTTGGTCATGTTTATCCCCTTTAGATACTTAAAGGTCTCAATCATATACCCCCATCCCTCCTGTCCTCCAGTTGGGTAAAACTGGGCTACTATTTGATGAATAAAAAAAGGATATTTGCATTTCCTTCAACCACGTCCAACCACGAAAGCCTCTGAAACCCTGTCTGCAGCTGCACAGAGTCATTTTATTTTATGTAATTGTTGTGGTTAAAAAAGGATGCCCAACAGGTAGCAGTATTGCACAGTGGTTTAAGGCTCTAAGCTGCAAATCTGGAGAGCTGGGTTTAAATCCCACAGCCCAACTTGCATACTGTGTGACACTGAGCAAGTCACTTAACTTCCTTGTGCTCCCAGGCCACACCTGTAAACAAGCTTTCAGCTTAGTGTGTCTCTCCTGGTGAAAAAAACAACAAACAATTACTGTATGTATAATAAAACTTGTAGCGGTGTGTGTAAACTCAAATTTTATACACACCTTCTGTGTTGAATGCTTGCCAAACCCCTTGAGCTTCACTCTCAGGGTTTATGTAGCAATCCAACACCTCAGGGGTGTGTTAAATTCTCATTACACACACCATCCCATACTTTATTCTATATATAATTATCTCAGTGGGTGAAGGGGATGAGGGGGATCTCAAAACTGCAAAGGCTGCACAAGTTGTCTGGGTAATTCTATCATTGGACCACATAGACTCACATGCCATTGGTAATCAGACAAGTGAAACTCCCATAGGGCTGCATATCCTTCTGCCTTTCCTGACTCCCAGCTTAGGTAACAAAACTAGGGACATGGGACACCACATGCATAACCCAGTCAATCTACTTAAAAGCAAATATGCCTGATACAGGCCAAATTGTGTCTTTTGCACTATATAACTATTGTTAACAGTTTCCTGCCAGTTGGCAATGTCTATATGTTGTGTAGATCACCATTTCAATGTGATGCATGTTTTGACATCCAAGAGCATTATTCCCATGAAGTATCTAGTATGTCTGTCTCATAGCCCTCTGGGATATATAGGGAATAGATAGACCTATTGGGGGTAGGTTGATAGAGAAGTGGAGAACCTCAATGGTAGCTTGCTCGGAGTCCTCCAGAAACTGGTGTAGTTTGGGGTGTGTCCACATAATATAGGAGTGCACAGCATGCACCTCACCACACTGCTTCCAACATGCCATAGTAACTCCCCTCACATACCTGGCTGTTAAAGACGGAGTGAGGAAATATCATATAAAGTGTTTCCAGGTATTCTCATACCAGACATGTGATGTGGTTTTCCTGCTGTACTCCTAGCACTCCCTCTTCAAATCCATCCCCTTGAGTTTTGTTTCGAGTTCCCTTGTCCATTTCTGGGATATGTACTGTATGAAGTGTCAGCTTGCTGTGTTTTTTGGAGTGCCATAGCGCTCGTGGATTTTAGATGTTTGTTTGAGTCCATATGTATAACAATAAAACATGTATTAAGTCTGGATATTTGGTAGCATCTTTGAATTCATGGAGTCTGCACCAGTGGTAGTGATGAACTTGCAGGTAGCAGAAAAAGTCTCCACCTCTACTTCAAAAGATTTCAGAGCACCCCTGTGCATAGTTGGTCAAGGTACACAATATTCATCTGGCGCCAGTGCCGATATGCAGGGTCCAAGTGGGCCAGAAGAAATTCCTCCTGGGCTTCCAAAGGGCAGAACCATATTAACTGAGTGAGTGAGACCCATGCCATTCTCTACTTCCTGATGGACTTCTCTTACCCTGTGGAGCCAAGGATTCCAGTCCAGCACGGTACAGGACTAAGGTCTGTGCCAACCAGGTAGAGTGCCATGTTGCAGAAAGATAAAAAGTCGTTCTCCATTTCCAGCCACTGTGGTTCACCTCCCCATATATCCCAGTAAAACAGGATATGGAGCTGAGAGGCTGTGCAGTATAGTTTGGATCAGGAAGGCTGAGACATCCATTAGCTTTAAGTAGTGTTAGGGTTTAGAACAGTATTGGAGGTTGCTTCCCTTGCTACATGCACTACAAAATGTCTCTCTGAAGTGCGACCACTGGTGCACTGGTAGTGCTACCACTGATGACACCAGCAATCCAGGTTCAGAAGTTATACTGGGCTGTCAGTGGGCAGGCAAGGGGGAGGAGGATTGAGCATCCTCAGGACTGTTCTCCTGCTCTGAGGTGGATGGTAGGAGCAACTCTGCACTTAACTTGACCCCGGTAAAAGCCGGGGGCCAGCAGCTGGATCCCAGCAGTATCACGGAGGTGGGGCAGACATCAGCATATATACTGCTATGTCATTGCACACCATGCCTCATTGGGGAGAAAATGGGAAAAATGCTGGACCACAGGGATGCCACCTGCTTCTCACCACAGGCCCTGCACCATTCACCTATGGCACTCCCCGGACACCGTGTTAGAGTTCCATTGTGGGAAATTTGGCTCACCCCTTGTTTCAGTGCTCTGGGGGAATAAGCCAGGGAGGAACACCGGGACAGATAAGTCCCAGGGACACTGGTGATGGCACTGGGTGAGGAGCAAAAGGCCAATTGCTGCCGATATGGAAATTAGGAATAAAAAAAGGAATTGCTGTCTCACACTGTTCCCAGTCAGTAGAAGGGATTGGCAAAGGCATGGTTTGAAATATATGTGAGGATCTTGACAGAATTACTATTCTGACAGAATCTATCCCTCTGATCAAGCTAAGGGTTGGGTGTGCCAATACTGTAAGTCGGCCCTCATCTGTCCAGAAAAGTGGTCATATTTGACTTCATACTGTCAATCAAGTTTTGAGGGGATTTTAATTCCAAGATATTTTATTTCAGGATGATCTCAATGAAATGAGTACTGATGTCTGAATGCTGGGCTTGGGATGTAAAGCAAAGGGAAGATCCCCAGTTTTAGTTGTATTCAGTTGATCTGCCAAAATGGCACCAATGTTGTTTAAGATGCAGAAGACCTCAGGAAGCAAGGTCTCTGAATCTGTCACAGACAGGAGAACATCTCTGGTGCACAAAGCCACCTAGTATGCTTTTTTCCTGACAGGGGCAGGACGAGACACAAGCCTTGCTCCCACGTTTGAAAATCCGGCCCAAGGTCAAGTCTGTCACGTTGTCTTCTATCATGTTTTCTTGAGTCCAGTGTAGCTACTTCATGTAAAATATGGAGAGAAAGGCCATATCAAGAAAGACCAGTCACATCTTGTAAAATGTGGTAAGAAAGGAAAAGCCCAAACCAGTCATATTTTATTGAATCACATTTTCTCAAATTGTGTTTTCTTGGAATGTTCCTCCCACTATGTATGAAGCAATACTCACACAGATGGTACCACTTCTAAAGGTAATAGGCAGGATTCACAAAACAGATGTGCCAAGCGAAACCCAGATGCACTGGTGCAAGTCAGAAATGTGCCGTAAGCCAATTCAGAAACAGGGAGGAAGCACCAGCCCAAATGAGATGCCCTGCACCGAAAAACATGCGCCAGAGGTGCAACGTAATGATATGCAGTGCATTTACAGGGGGCATACCCATGCATACACTGTGCAACCCAAACCACAAAGCACAACCAGGACGCATCTATGGGGCAAAGCCAAGCTGCACCATAGAAAGATAAGTACAAAAGAAGGAGACTTATGTCTAGTACACCAGCAGGTTGTGAATGGAATGACCACAGCAGCACAAAGCCACAGCCAGAGGGGAAGTGGAACCAGAGAGAGGGAGAGGCAAAGCCAGCCAGCCTGCCAGCAACAACACTAGGCATCAAATCACACCACAGGGCCTCAGTGACAGAGGGGATGAACCTGCCAGCGGTTGCCATAGCTGGTGCCCTAATGAGGAGGAGAAGGCAAGGCACTGGAAAGCACCGTAGGAGGCCAGCCCCATGGCGGTACTGTGCCAAGCTGTCCTTCAAGCAGCTCACAGAGGTGGAGACAGTAATGTGATACCACCTCAACAGTGCCATGCTGAGGCAGCTATGCAGTTGTTGCCATGATGAGATGCAGGCAACCACCTCACAAGGTCATGCTACCAGGGTGGAGACTAAGGTGACAACCGTCATATGCCTGCTCACCACAGGAACCTTCCAGAGGCCTACTGGGGACACCACTGGCATATCACAGGCCTAAATGTCCCACCTCCTCACACAGTTCCTCACTGCACTGCTACCACATGCCTCAGAATACATCAAATTCCCCAGCATGCAGGCAGAGCAGACAGAAGCCATGCAGGGGTTCCACAGGGTGGCACGCATGCCAGGTGTCATAGGGGCCATTGACTGCACCCACGTGGCAATCTGCACACCACCTGGTGAGGAGGGCATCACATATGTGAACCCGAAGGGGTACCGTTCAGTGAACTGCCAGGTGGTGTGCAGTGCCACAGTGTGCATCACCAATGTCTGCGTCACACACCCTGGGAGCGCACATGACACATACATATGGCACCATTCAGCACTCTGCCAGAGGTTTGAGGACAGGGACATCCAAAGTAGCCATCTGTTAGGTACATGTGACTGTGTGCCAACAGTGGAGGGTGGCACCACACCAGGGACACATGGGATGGGCTGTGGGTGGCCAGAAGCAGGCTCAAGGGCACTGGGAGAGCAGGGTGTGACAGGGTGCAGAGGCAGATGCAGAGTGGCACACTAGCACTGTGCACCACACGATGGACATGGGCAAGCAGAAGCAGCCGAGGCAGGGAAGCAGGACCACCAGGTATGCGGCTGCACAGGTTGGGAGCAGAACAGGGGCATACAACACAGAGGGTGGGACAGGGACAAGGCACAGGACACAGTGTATCACAATGTACTAATGGAGACATGTCTACCCCCACAGGTGATTCCACATACTCATTGAGGCCCTGGCTCCTCACCACCATCCGATGACCTGGAACAATGGCGGAAGAATGCTACAATGAGGCACACATGGCGACACGCACCATCATTGAGCATGTCTTCAGCATGCTGAAGATGCATTTCCAGTGCCTGTGTCAGTCAGGTGGTGCCCTACAGTACAGCCCTGAGAAGGCCTGTGGCATATTCCTCGTATGTTGTATGCTACACAACATGGCCCATGACCATGGCATACCTGTCAAGTCCAGTGAGGACAACAGTTCCCGGGAGGAGGAAGAGGGGGTGGGGGAAGGTGTGGACAGGGCACCCCCTGAGGACCATGAAGACAAAGCCGGGCAGGGATGCACGGATCCCAGGCTGGTGGTGATTGCATGGGCATACCGCACTTGAGTCATGAAGGAACATTTTGAGCCCCACAGGTGAGTATGCAGGTAAGTACATGTGCAGGTGTGGGCACTGCAGTGTAGGGACATCATGTCATTGTAACAGTGAGCACTGTACACCACACAGGGGCACACATGCAGGTGCATGCACATGGTGGGGGACATACACACACACAGAAGCCATGCATTCAGCACCCCAGAACCACACAAGCCATGCCCAAGCTGTCACAGGTCAGTGCACACTGTGGCCAGCACACGGGCACTGCAGGCATCGTAACGCACTCATCATTCCCATGACACATGGCACAACAGCAGAACACACACACACACTGGACAGCCAGAACAGGTAGCACAGGGTGGTGCCAGTGCAACCGTGGGGCTGGTGACTGCCACACACACCACCACTGGCACCACCCACAGGGCAGCTGGTATGCACAGGCATGCCACCTGCCGCCACTGACCTATAGACATGGGCATCACAGGGCAGCCTCATGAACACCACAGACACATGAGTGGCCTCTGCCACAGCCGCCAGTGATGGGGGTGCAACCACTGGCCACAGAGGGCATCCCCAGGGACCTCACAGGGGTGCTGCACTGAGACCATGAATGGGTGCCCAGTGGGGTGGCTGTCCGACGCCCACCAGATGAGCCATGGACGGTTGGTGTGGGTGCCAGTAGCAATGGGGTCAGCAGGAGGGGTTCACCTGGCCCTGCTGCTGGGTTTTCCTGGACATGCTCCTGGGTATTCTACTGGACTCACAATGTCCACGGCATGCTGTGGATGCAGCCACTGCCACCACAGCGGCTGCAATCCACTCCATGGCTGCTGTCATGCTCCCCTACATGATGCATGTCTCAGGCAACATCTGAGCATGCCACGCCACTGCAGACTCATGCTTCTGGGCCATGATGGCCCTGTGGCTCCAGAACTGCACCTGGAGGGCCTTCTGACTCTCCACAGTCACCTGCAGCAGGTCAAGGTAGGCCCCATGTCATCGGCAGGTGATGCAGCATGGTGGTGTCACTGATGAACAGTGGATTGATCAGCCTCACCAGGGTCATCCATGAGCACTGGATGCACCCTGTCAGGCTGTGATGTGGGTGGGGCATTGTTGGGCGCTACCACTGGCTGTCCATGGCTGGTGTCCCCCAGGCCCACTGTAGCAGGTGCGTGCACACTGGTGCCCTGCCCAGATGACACCGACATCGCCAGCACTGCACTGGGCAGTGGTGCAGGGGGCATGGCACCCACAGCTATGGGCAGCTGTGCTGCCATTGCACCAGTATCCAGCACAGTGGGAACATTGGTGGCACCCAGGGTCACATGCACAGTCATCCCCACAATGTGTGCACCACTGTTGGCCATGGCAGTGGTGCTGGTGAAGGTGGAACATGCAGTGGTGCCACTTCCCTCACAATGCATGCCACTGGTGAGCATGATAAGGGCATCCACTATGTCCTCCACTTCATCTGGGTCAGCATCAGGCAACCCAAACAGGCTCCCCAACAATGTGATGTATCTGCCAGCAGTCCCACCATTGCTGGTGGAGGGGTCAGCAGGGCCCTCTGCCACAGGGACCGTGACTGGTGGACCAAGGAGCACGGATGTTGCAGGTGCAGAATCACCCATGTCGGTGTCATCGGCCCCATGGGGTGGGCCCACATCATCACCCACGAGGGCTACATGGTCAGCCATGGCCATGGCTGTACCCTAGAGTCACGATGGTGCTCTGGAAAGAGGAAGGGAGACCATGGTTAATGCACAGGACACACATGTCACAGTGGTAAAGTCCACCACAACACAGCTGACCACACAATGCCAGGTCTGCATACCTGTCCATGGCAGGGCTGGACCAGGGTGCACAGCTACTCACCATGCTGTGACGGGCTTCCCCCTGTCTGGAAGCCACCTCCTGGGACACCATGCACAGCCATACTCAACACTCTGGCAGCCAGGAGCACCTTGTTGGGGCTGAGCGGTTCCAACAAGCTGAGGCCTCCCCCATTTGCCACAGGGATGCCTGGATGCTGGACACCTTCTCCTTGGCCCTCCGTCGGCCGTCATTCCAATGCTTGCAGCACTCCTGTACCATGTGTCTCTATGGTGCCACCGTGTTCACCTGTGGGGCAACATCCTCCCAGTCCTCCGCATGCACCATCTGGCTGCCTCCCCTACCAGTAAGTACATCCAGGTGTTGGTGGCATGCCTCAATGAGCACCCTCTCCTCATCCTTCCTGAAGTTGGGTCACCGCCTGGTGGCGGCACATGATCCCTCCGACATTACGACTACTGTGGGGAGAAGCATCCAGATGTCAGTCATGCTTGTGGGTACACGTGGTCCCACACCCATCAACCACAGTCTTTTGCCTCACCATGGTTCATGTTGCCATTGGTCTGGGCCATGGTCCACATGTGGGCAGCTGAGCACAGGTGGCCATGCACCATGGAATGTGGCTCATGTGGGATGCTGCACATGCCACACATGTCACCCAGTCCACAGTGTAGTCACCCAAGGGGGTATCACACTTTTCTGGCTGCCATGGGCATGTCTCAGTACTCCTGCAGCATGTGTGCCACCACCATGATGACACATCCATCCTTGGTGCCCTCCATGCGACAGCTGCAGGGTGAAGGGGGACTGACATGTGGCAACAGCCACAGTTCAGCTGGCAGTGGGGTGCGACCTGGCTGTGGTGCCATTTGGGACCAGACCATTGTTTCCCTGTGCACCGTCTGTACTGCCCTGATGCTGTGTTACACGGTTTGCCTTGTGTGCCACTTAATGGTGTACTGGTCCCACATCCGATGTACAGGGGTATTGCCTGTTGTGCACACTCAGAGGCAGGCACTCCAGAGTATTCCATAGCCCTGTAAACATTGCCATGTACTCACCCTCTAGGCACTGACTCCTCTCAATGTCCTTGACTTAGCCTGCTGAATTGGGAGCATTTATGGCTCAGGGCATGCAAATGAGGCCTGAGCCACTGTTAATGAGATGCTAATTGGCTGAGTTTCCAATGCATGGTGGATGAGGTTGGTTAGGGGTGCATTCTCTCTGAATAGCACAATTGCTCCCAGCTTATCTTAATTTGCATGGAACATCTGTGGGATGCACCAATGACTGTACAGCACATCTCCGGTGCACGTATGTACCAGATGGCTCATATTCATGAATTGGTGACATTGTGGATGGCGCATCCGTCATGCATTCACGGTCACCGTGTCCAGTGGTGCATCTCCCATGATGCGCCACAACACCGCTGTCCCTCTGCACTGTTGCAGGCCTGCCGACCTTGGTGCCATGTGCCATATTGCGCAGCATGTCCCACACAATGCGCCATCCATGCTGCACTGAGCTAGCCCTACCATGGATCTCACATGGTGCATGGTATGTTCAGGGTGCATGCTGTGCACAATATGGTGCCCCCACATGCGTAGCACACATGAACAACTGTGTCCTGGCTGTGCAACACTATTGCGTGTTGCATTGCACATGCATGGGCTCATCACCATTGACCATTCAGGCTTCATGTTCAGTGTGTGCTGTGCTGCACGTGCCTTACTGGTTCACATGGTGCAAAACAAACGCTTGACTGCACTTTGCCTGTTTGCACTTTGCCACTATCTGTTAACAGTTTGGGATGCCTAGCACTGGACGACAGGCACCTACAGCCATGAACTGGTTGTGGATGGAGTTGCTACATCTCGTAGCACTGCTTATGGCTGTGGAAAGGTGCCTGTTTGGACAGGAATACCTCAATGTGCCCAGGGCCCAAGTGTGAGCCTCCATTGCATCCCAGCTTGTGCGATGTACAGGGATGCCATGCACAGGGGAGCAGTGCAAGCATCACTATAGTAACCGCCAGAGGTGGGACCCAGAGTGGCTTGCATGGCTGTGGCACCATGCACACAGGGGTGCACTGCCCAGACCAGGTAGGTGTTGTTCAGCTGTCTCCTTTTGTGGCACATGCTGTGTGTGTGTGTGTGTGTGTGTGTGTGTGTGTGTGTGTGTGTGTGTGTGCGTGTGTGTGTCACTGCCCTCATGGGTCTCACAGTGTCCTTCGCACACGGCAGTTGCTGCACCCTTCACATGCTGCATTGCCAAGGTGCCAGGATGGGCTAGGCATGGCTGTGTCAGTCTGCTATCCTTCAGGTGTTTCCCAGACAGTCATCACTGTCTGCTGCATGGCCACAGGCCGGTGGGGGGGGAACTGTGGCACTGCATCCTGCACCATGGCAGTGTTTGCTCATTGTGCTCTCTGTTGTGTTTTGCAGGACCAGAGGCCAGGCAGCAGGCCATGGACACAGCTGAGGTGTGGCATCAGAGGATCATGGGTGCCAGGCCTGGTGCCCTGCCAGGGGCAGGGGAGTGCTGCTTTCCATGATTGCTGTTTTTCAGGTTCTGTGCAGTCACTGGTGGGTGGGGTGTGTTCCACATACTGGCCCTCAGTGTGTGTTCATTCTGTTGTTTCCTGTAGGTGTTCTGGTTCACCATGCTGTTGCGGGTGGTGGTGGTGGTGGTGGTACACCTGTTGATGTGGACTGGAGGATCCATGTGGCCATCCAGGCAGTCTTGCATCCTCTCTCAAGGACTGTTCAGCACCTGTCAGCTGCCCTGCAAGGCATCCTGCTTCATCTCTTAGTCCGTGCCAGGGTGGTGGGTGGCAGGGCATGGCACTGCTAGTGTCCCCCTGCCTCTTCCTGGGGACTTCCCATGTACGTAGTTGCCATTCCCTGTCCCCAGTTTCTGTCCCTCTCTTGCCCTCCTTCCCATCCCTGCTCCCCATTCCCCATTTGTTGTTGCTGTTGTTATTGTTGTTTTACCTTGTTTTACTTTTGAGCTGTACAGATTTTTATGCACCTTCCCTTTTATAAACATGTTTTACTCTACACTTGTGTCCAAGGGTGTGTTTGTTCCAGCTCTGTGGTTGCTCCTCATGCCCTGCTGTTTTGCCCCAGTTGTTCTGCCTGGCTCCCCAGTCTGGCTGCAAGACATCCAGCTTGCCCTGGCACATCACTAGTTGCAAAGGCACATCTGTGGTTGCGCCATCTTTTTCTGCTGTGATTCACAGTGGTGTTGTGCTTGGTGCTGCCCATAGCGCACTCCTCTGTGAATGGTTATGCTTGGGCTCAGTGCATCTGATTTGTACCTGCGCATTTGTGTTGTGCCAGGTGCATCCTCTTTGTGAATTCTGCCCAATGTGTGAGCTGGTGTCGATTTTAGTGTCTACTCTGCAACCCCTGGAATGGCTGTTTTCATTGTGAATCTACTTAAATGGCACACATGCTGTTATTTGCAATCTTCTATGGCAACCCAGCAAAGCAAAGCTGGTGATGAATGTAGCTGAGATGTGGTGGTAGACGAACAGGGGGTGACACAATCTTTTCATTAAAAAAAATACAAATTGAAAAAAAGGAAAACTTATCCATGGATAAACAATGTTGTGATGGGTAAAGTCATGACCTACCTTTAACAACATTTCATTTTTTTCTTTCTTGTTGTGATGAGAACTTGTTTTCTTTGGGGAAAGGAAAGGAAATGATGTTATTATTATATAATTTGAAAATCAATGACGCCAGAGGTAATACACTAATAATTAGCATGGAGGTAGAGCAGAGATTAAGACAGGTACTACTGTATATATGCACTGAGGTCAGAAATCAGTAGAAATCAGTAGCAATTAAATCATGAGAAAGGTCAAATCACCATCCCAAATATAAGCATCCAACGAGGGATATTTCAAGGTGACTCCTTGTCACCACTTCTGTTTTGCCTTGCCCTCAATCCCTTGAGTAGCCTAATTAACAACCTAGGCTATGGATACAGCTTGAACCCCAGAAACAAAAACAATCAACAGCTAACATCTCACCTTCTATTTGTAGATGACCTAAAACTGTATAGTTCATCTGACAAACATTTGAAAGAACAACTACAAATTGTTAAGACCTTTTCTGATGACATACGGATGACGTTTGGCCTAGACAAATGTGCCAAAGCAACATTTGTAGCAGGAAAATTAACTCATAAAGAAAATATGAATCTGGCGGAGGTTTGTGACATAAAAGAACTTGAGCAAGAGGGAGTGTATAAATACCTGGGAATAGATGAAGAAGCAACAGCACAACATGAACAAATGAAAGTAAAAGTAAGCAAGGGATATTTTAGAAGGATAAAGCTAATTCTGAAAACTGCTTTGACAACACAAAATAAAGTGCAAGCTATAAACCAACTCGCCCTTCCAGTGATATCATACAGCTTTGGTGTGATAGACTGGCCACAGAAAGTGTTGAACCAGCTAGATATAAAAACAAGAAAAATGTTTCATGCTCACCAGTTAATATACAAAAATCAGTGCATGCCAAGATTACACATCTCAAGGGCAGAGGGAGGCATGGGCCTCATTGAGATTGATTACACATACAGATCCACAATAGTGGGGCTACATACATACTTACTGACATCCTTGGACCCAAATATAGTCAAGGTCTAGCATCATGAAGAAAATAAGCCTAAAATTGCTTCACTCATTAAATTAGGAGAAGCCTTCAGAAGGGTAGCAGAGATTGATGTCAATCCACAAGTAGATAAGGAATTGTCAGCAACAGAAAACGCAAAGAATCAGAAAAAGGAGTATAAGGATAAAGACCAACAGAAAAGAAAAAAACAATTGGAAAGCCCATAACTGTAGTGGAAAATACAGAGAGCTAATGGAGCAACCACAGGTCGATCAAGCCCTGACCCATGAGTGGTTAAAAAGCGGTGAATTTAGACCACAAGATGAAAGACTGATAATGGCAGCCCAAGTTAGTGGGCTACGCACAAGATGGTTCACAAAAATCCATAGAAAAAACAGGAGAAACAGACAAGTGCAGGTTATGTAGTACAGAATTAGAAACAGTTGCGCATCTCGTGGCTGGATGTGAAGTACTCATGGCAGAAGGCCTGTATACTGAAATACACAACAATGTAGCAAGATTGATTCACTGGAAACTGTGCAAACACTATAGCATACAAGTAGCAGAGAGACACTGGAAACATGAACCACAAAGAATCACAGAGAATGAAGAAGTAATGATCACATGGGATCACCCAATACCAACAGACAAGAAAGTGGAAGCAAGAAAACCTGATATTGTAACACAAGAAAAGAGAACGAAGGTAGCATTGCTGATTGAAATAGCCACCCCTAGTGACTACAGTGTGCTGCATACAGAGAGACACAAAATCATGAAATACCAACATATGCAGTCAGAAACCAAACTGATGTGGAATAAGGACACACAAATTGTTCCAGTAGTGCTTGGAGCAATGGGACTAATCAAAAAGAACTTTCAGGCACATTTAAATATGCTACCAATACTTGTAACACCTTATGAACTTCAAAAGGAAGCCATTTTGGGGATGTTGCATGTGCTGAGAAGAGCGCTCTCAGCAAACATCAAAGATTAATACAGTACTAATTTCTTGAGTTTTAAATATGCCCTGGCTTAAGAATGGGGTCCATTCTTGCCACGGTATTAGAAATCCCTAAACATTTGGAGACACTAACCCCAATAGAAACTATTACTGTAGCTTACATGGGGACATGGTTGTTTTATTGGGTTTTGCAGAATGTGTCACAACACAACAAACAGTAAACCAGAGCAGATGCATGCCAACAGCACCTGCCATAAGCAAGCTACAGTAATTCATATTTACAATATTTGTGACTGTGACAGTGACCCCTGTCATATAGGACACCCCTGGAATAAGTTGAAAACCCTTCCCCAAGCAGTTTATATGTTTGATATAATGTCCAACATGCTGGTTGGCAAATTGTAAATCAAGTGCTGAAGTGCTTATATGACTTTCTGTGTATATTAACCAAAAAGCTAACTAGAAATCAGCCAAAGTCCTCAAGGAATATTGATGTTATATATTGTTTTCTTCTTAGGTATTTGGCCATAAAACAAAACTAAGAGGGTAGTTTTAAGAGAAGAATAAAAAAAAAAAACATTTGTGTCTTCTTTTTCTAGATGTTAGCAGTCCCCTTCTAAGATATATTTTACAACAGACAGCATGAGGTAATAGAACTCTGCAGGAGAGTTTAGGAGAGCACAGAGTGTTCTGACCTTTAACAGTGTCGTAAACAAGTTATGTAATGTGCTCCAGGTGGCTGCCACATAACTATAGAGCAACATTGGCCCCTAGTGGCTAGTTTTATGTCATGTCTATTGTTAATCAAAAGGGCAGTGGAAAATTTCTCCAACTTTTAGTGAGCTTATAAAAAGTACAGCCTCAGGGCTGAGAGAGGATAGATAGGGTGGTCAGTTGCATTCTGACTGAGGAAGGTGGAAGACCTCCTGGTAGAGTGTGCTTTCACAGTGTCTGAGTCATGCTAGGCTGAAGAAATGCCTTAAAAACATTGAAGCTAAGCAGTTGTCTGACTTACCATTTTGCTTTCTGTATATTTTACTTGATAAAAATTAAATTATAAACGCACTTATGCATTTTATATGCACCTGATTTGTGGTCTGACTGAAATTGTGTTATCCTATACCCACACCCGGTGACAGTGACTTCAAGGCATTTCTGACCTCAAGGCTTTTTGCGCCCTTATTATTATTCTGCTTTAACACATGCCACTCATTACACTGGGAAATAAAGAGGTACAGGTAAATTGGTGAAGCCAAACTGAAGTTTCAGGCTCTGATTGAATGAAGAATTGAAGCTGACTCTGGTCCATGTCTCTCACCCCCTAATCATTTTGTTTCATTTTACTAGGGTTGAACCATTGTGCAAGCTCATTTAAAATGGTGACCCATGGTAAACAAATTACAAACATACAATAACACTTATTACAACAAGGTACAACAGATATTAACAGTTAAGCCATTCAACACAATCATACATTTAACCACAGCAACACTTAGCTTGAACAGTGATATTATGTAAGAACCATTGTTTTACAATATTTGTTGAAAGGGGCTTAGTGTTAAACAAATGAAACTTGTGTAGTAATTTATTCCAAAAAGAGGGCACCATTTGACTGAAGAAATACAGTGACTTTTGTGTGTTACTTATAGGTACTGTCAGTTTGCGATGAGCCAAATTTCTTAGAGAACAGCTTATTACTGCATCATCATATCTGTATTTTGCCAGTCATTTTCACTATGAATGAGGATCCAATCAGGTGAGAAATAATATGCAGGATGGTAATTTCACATTTGTTCCTAGTAAATGGCTTGTTTACAGGTTGGTGGAAGATCAGCAGTGAATGTACAGCCCGTGACCAGCAAGACATAGCCCCTGTCACTAATATTATATTAATGTATTTGCTCGGTATTTTATTGTTTTATCTTGGTTTTTATATTTTACTTTATAGTGCTTGATAAGTATTGAATTGTGCTTTATAAATAAATGTTATTATTATTATATGCAACAGCAACTGCTCATTGCAAGTACTGTGAAAATTATACCCTTGTCTCATCAATATTTACAACAACCTCCACTTAGATTAGTTCTTGTTTAACTACAGTGCTGATCCAGTACAGGAATGGAATTCTTAGGGACTCAGTGTCAGGAGAATTTTTTTTCCTCTGCCTTTGTGCCTTTTCTTTTTAATAAAACCTTTCTGTTCAAGAATGATCCAGCCCACCGATGATTAAAGCATGGTTGTTGCCAAATTCTAGAAGGAGCTGCTGATCATAATACTGTGTTATTGCTGTGGCAATCACAAGCACAATGTGTGCTTAACCTCTGCTCCACCACAACATAAGCTATTGATAACGGGATCTATCTTTGGCCTGTCATGGACGAAGTCACAAACCGCAGCCACCACTATGGGACAAAACCTCCACACTTGTGGAGATTCATATTTTCAACTGGTGGGAATGTAATGCCTGGTCCCACCGGGCATATAATTTTCCCACAGCTGCACCAAAAAAACAGACTGCAAAGCTGCCGTGAATTGTGGAACAGGTTGCAAACTGGCTCCACTTTTGAAAATACCATAGCTGTGGAAAAAACGCAGCTCTGCAAGTGGAGATCCACTTGCACCAGTTTTTTTTTTTTTGCCAGGGCAGCTGCTGGAGTTACAAGGGTTCTGAACATCTGGTTCAATGTTTTTTGCTCTCCTTAAACTTCCTCCATTAACAGAGGGGATAACACCTGGGTTTGGTGTATAATTTAGATGCAGTAGTGCTTGGACTTTAGCAATGTTTAGCTGCAGGTTGTAATCAGATTTGCATTTTTGTAATGCGTTCTCATTGTTTTTAGGGACATAATTTTTTTCAAGAGACAAAATAGATCTGGTTGTACTGATTTTTCAAAAATGCTCAGTCAGAGTTACTTTTGTGATCTTTTTCTTCCTGTATTAAATGGCAAAAAAGCCTCCATATTTTACCAGATTAATGGCATCTGCACAATAGTTTCACAGAAATTGCATCTTTGCAAACATAAATGTTAAATTTATGTCAGTGCAGTGCATAAATCTTACAAAATGTATTACACAGTATTTGCATACCTTTATATTACTCATTGTCTTCTTATATTATATAGAGCCATTTATCTAAAGTCATGAATAGTGTTGGGCGAAGTCCATGCACTTTGCTATGGGGAGTACTTCGCATCATAACCATAATTACACAAAGTACTCTGCAACACAAAGTGAATAACTTCCCAGTGAATTGTAACAAGTAGTCCCATTGTTTATTATGGACTTTGCATTGACTTCATCTTTGTTTTAGCCTTTAAGGTGAAGTTTGCAGTGAATCATGGGATGGCAGATCACATGTCTTGCACAGCCTTAGTTTTATGTAGTATATGTAGTGAAAAGTTGGAGACAGTTTCCTCTCAGAGCTCTGTGAATCACACCATTGAAAAACCTTTTAAAAATCATTTTTGAGCCAATTTATTTGGTCAAAATTTAGTACATAGATTGTAGAAAACCCTCCTGTGCTTATGTCATCGAGTGTTTATTGTTTTTGTGTGCATTTTGAATGTTAATTTTGAACATTCAGTCTGTGTACTGACAGACACTGTAGAAGTGTGCTTCAAGGGAGGGACAGATCTGTGGTGAAGGGAGATTCACAGTGAGAAAGGTAGTCTTTCTAGCTGTTGTTGGGTAGGTAGTGTGTTAGTATTTGTGTATTCATGTACACACAGTAATACTTGTAGTAAGTTTTGATAATTTTTTTCTGATTGCTGTGGTGCTGTGCCTTTTTCAGTCGGTTTAAAAGATTTGGTAGTAGTGTACTGAACTGTTAAATTTTCTGTGCATTACCTTTAGTGTATGTATGTGTGTGTGTGTGTGTGTGTGCGCATGTTGTCAAGTCAGACACATTTTATTGCACTACACCGTAATCATAGCACTCTGAATCTCTTATCTGTCTGTGTTATTTTTTACTGCTTTGTCTTATCTAGGTAGTGGACTGGTACTGCAGCTGTCCCCCTCCCCCACAATGAAAGTATTATTTTTCCAGTTTTGGATTTGTGACCACTGGTTAAGGTGTTGTTGTGCCTGTGCATCTGCATCTGTTTAGGGTCCAATATTGATCCATAATCCGAAGTTGTTGTTTTTGGGCTTCCCATCCACACCAAAGTTCAGAAATCTAAATTTGTTGTTAATTTTCTGTGTAATCCTAATAAATGCCCACAAAGAGACATGCATGCAATGGCAAGAGTGGCAGTGGGTGTGGGTGTGGGTGTGGGTGTGGTAGTATGCAGCATAAGGGAATAGTTGATGGCAGTAAAGGAATTTCTTCGACTATGTTTTTCACCACAGCGCAATCAGTTGCTTCAATGATTGTTAGAGATGCTGTTGTCCCTGCTGGTGGTGGCAGTGAAGTTGGTGATGGCATGAGTATTACCCCAAGTTCAACCTGTGACAAGTTAACATGTTGCCAAAATATTGTGGAGTCCACAGACATGAGTCAGAGTGTAGTTGATGTCACACTCCCCTTTCCCGTCCCCACAGTAGTTGAACAGGATTCTAATCCTGATGATGACTCACAATCAAAATCTCATGTTTCCTGTGCTGTTGAAGTTATGCCTGGGTCATCCAATGATTCAAATGTTGGAGAAAAAATAGTGGATGATCATAATGAGGCTGTGGTTGGAACATGTTCTCCACTGGATAGCATCCAAGCTGAAATTGTGGATGCGGATAATTATTGCGATGATGACTTCAGTGACCACAGTTGGGAACCAGAGAAAAATAAAGTAAAGGTGGCTGTGTGTAAACAGTCTGTTATTAAATACTTCCCTCCTCAAAGTTGTGATGTAGCTGTGTCTGTTGATGATGGTGATCCAGTAATAGTCATAGACTGTGATGGTAAGGTAGAATCCTAATGTGCCCAACAACAGAAATCATGCAGTAACATAGAAACATAGACTTTGACGGCAGATAAGGACCACTTGGCCCATCTAGTCTGCCCATTTCCCTACCTACAGGATAGGCTGCAGATCCTAGTTAACCAACAGCCTATTTCTTCCTATCCCCCACAAGAATTGCCTTATGTCTGTCCCATGCATTCTTGAATTCTCCCACAGTTTTAGACCACACAACCTCCTCAGGAAGGCTGTTCCATGCATCCACTACCCTCTCTGTGGAATAATACTTCCTTACATTGTACCCTGAACCGCCCTCCTTCTATCTTTAAATTGTGTCCCCTTGTTTTTGCAAATCTCTTTTTCTGAAAGATGCTACCCTCTTGGACTTTGTTGATTCCACTGAGGTACTTAAAAGTTTCTATCATGTCCCCCCTCTCCCTTCTTTCCTCCAGGGTATACATAGTACACCCCTATTTCAGTGTCTAAAAAACTGGAGTCCAACATGTAGCATCAGGGACACGTGAAAAGTAGGGCATCAAAATCCCTCATTTGGGATTTATTTTGTACAAGATGCAAGTGATGTAACAGTGGCAATCTGCCAGCTTTGAAAAGTGCATGTGAGGCGCGGTAAAAAGGGTAGCCATCTGGGCACTGGGGGCCAGCATACACATCTGAAGAGCAGGCACATGGCACTGTGGACTCGGCATCAGAAGGGCGCTAATGCCATAATGGGGCATTCATTCTCATCCACCTTACTGAGCATGGTATCCCTTTACTTGACTGGAAATAGCCCAAGTAACCTTGTCTGTAGCAGTGGTGAAATAACAACGGAGGATTACTACAGACATGAGGAGGAGGAGGATTTTGAATTGTCAAGTAGTGGACAGAGTAGCAGTGGTGGTGGTTTATGCAGTATTTCTAGTACATCAACCACTTTGCTTAAAATGGGAAAAATAACATCATTTGTTGACTTGCCATCTACGCACCCCTCATTATATGGCAAAAGCACCCCACCAATGGCAGTTTGCAGAGCAGAGCCATTTGGCACACCACATGCAAAATCCGTCTTTCGGATGAGATGTTAAACCGAGGTCCCATCTGCCTGGATTGGTGGTAGTTCAGGTGGATGTTAAAGATCCCATGGCACTTATCGAAAAAGAGTAGGGGAATTTCCCCGGTGTCCTGGCCAAATTTCCCTCATTCACTAAAAATACCACCAACAGCTTAATCTGGTTCAAGATCAGTTGGCATTCATCTGTATCCCCCTCCCCCGGGTTGTGCCTGAAAATAGGCAGGATTTGTCTAGTGCACTTACCCGGTCAACAAAAACTAAAATAAATAAAAAAATGGGTAACAATGCAGCCCACACTGCACAGTCTTTTTGCCTGGAACATGAAATACCCACCAAATCATACAGTGTCATGTGTAGTGGTTGGCGAAGTGGCCAAAATTTGCTCCGAAAAGTGATTCGTGGAGTAATGTGGAATCCGTGGAGTAATCAGCAACATGAAGCAGAGTACTTCACGTCATAATGAGGAACGCGCAAAGTCCATTGAAACCAATGACTCCACATTATTATGCCTTCCCCAAACCACTTCTCCACTAATTTTAAGGCGAAGTACATTGAAATCAATGTACTTCACATTACTTCACATTTTTGGTGAGCTCCAAAGGTGAATTTTACAGTGACTCATGGGATTGCAGGTCACATGGGCTCTAAATTGTTCTGCACAGCCTCAGTTCTGTGTAGTGTGTGTGTGTGTGTGTGTGTGCAGTAGAAGATGGAGGCAGTTTCCTCTCAGAGCTCTGCGATTCAAATCCTCTAAAAGCTGTTAAAAAAGCCTTTTTTGTGCCTTTTGTTTGCTCAAAATTTAGTACATCATTTATAGGAAACTTTCCTGTGCTCATATCATCGAGTGCTTATTGTTTGTGTGTGGATTTTGAATGTTAATTTAGAACATTCAGTCTGTGTTCAGACAGACACTTGAAGTGTGCTTTGGGAGAGGGGCGTATCTGTGGTGGAGGTAGCTTAAAATTGGGAGAAAAAGGCAGTCTTTCTGTTTTGGTTATATTTTTCTTGTATCACTGTGTTAATGTACACAGTAATATTTTCAGTAATCATTGACATTTTTCTTTGCTGATTGTTTTGGTGTGCAGCAGAGCATACTTTCAGTTTGGTTATATTACTGAAGTTTTCAATTTGCTATGCATTAGTTCTAGTGTAGTGTGTGTGTGTGAGTGTGTGTGTGATACGTCCCATCAAATCAGACACATTTTATTGAACCACAGAGTAATTGCAGCAGTGTGAATCTGCTATCCACCGCACCTGCATGAATTTTTTGTTCTGCTTTCTGGTATCTTTACTAGTAGTGGACAGTTACTGCTCTGCACTACCCCCCCCAACTGACAAAATGTATTATTTTCCAGATTTGGATTTGTGGATTGTGAGCATTGGTTAGGAGTTGTTGTGCTTTTGCATCTGCATCTCATGAGTGTGCAGTGCAATCTTAATCTGTCTGTGCGTTTGCATCTACTTAGGATCCAATCTCCATCTGTAACTTAAGTCACAGTTGTTTGTTTGGCTTCCCTTCAGAGTACTGGTGTGGTGCATATCTGTGCGTGAACATTGTAGTCATTGATATGCATTTTTAAATCAGGGTGATCATCACAAGTCACTCATGATACAAAATCACATTCATCATCTTCACGGCCATGATTCATGAATCACAAAACTGGATGTCTTTTTTTAGTTAGTTCCATGTAAGCCTGTTTCGTAGTATCTCAGGTCTCAGCTTCAATCACCATTGTACTCATTGATATGAGTTTTCAAATCAGGTAGTTTTGTGTGGCACAGGTCAGGGACGTACAGCCGTAGGTATTCACATTCCCGTACAGTTTATTGTCATTGATCATGTCACACCAGACAGTCATCACAAGACAAATCATGTTCTTCAAAACTCACAGCAGTTGATTTTTTTTTTCTTCAGTTCTGATCATACGCTGAATACCTGTAAAGATGACCAAAACATTGATGCATCTTTTTTTAACTTTATTAAAATAATGCTCCCCCCAAAAAAAATACATACCTTCTCTGGCTTGACAGTATTCCAATGCCAAAATTTCTCGTCAAGCCAAGAAATTCACACCCTAAATTTAACTATATGACCCGTGATACAAAAACAACAACAACAATGATTTCATGTGTATATATGTGTATATATATATATATATATATATATATATACATATACACAGTATATATATATTATAGTGTCACAGTAGTGCCACTATAGTTAAGGTTGAGTACCCCATTTAAGGTTAAAGTGTGAAATGTTGCATCTTAATAACTTTGCCATTGTATGATGGATTTGCCTGAAATTTGGCAGGCATGAAGCAGTACTATAGATCTCTGGATCTGCCAAGTTTTGTAATGGTCAGATATACAGTTGGGGAGTGATAAAGTGACATTCCTTAGTGCATTTATGCTTTTTTGTGCATTCTTTGCTCACACCTACAGGTCGCACAGTTTGTACAACTGGTCAGGGAACATGCAGCCAGAGACCCCAATGTGCCTTTCGAAGATTTCGTGAAAAAATATTAAACGGTTCAAAAGCTATTCAAAAAACAAGTTTCCCATTATAGTCAAAGGGAAAAGTTAACAAAAGGTTTGACAGTGTCGCAAATGCAGTTTTTAGTGTCACAAATAACCCCTGTAGTGTCGTGAGTCAGCCATTTTGTTTTTCAGTTACTGGTTACAGAAATGCTTGGCATTAAAATTTGGGGCCCTCTAGGGACACAATTCTTTTCGTGTTCACCTAGTCGAGCCCTGAAGATGCTAGCCATGTCTTTTTGGGGGGTTAAAAACCCCAGAAATATGTTTTTCAAATTTTTGTAATCTGTAGTGTTGCAAAGTAGTGTCAAACTTGCAACACTTTTGTGATTTTTTTTGCGAAAGTGTGTCACAAATTATGACACTACTTTGTGACAATATGGCCAAAATAACAGGAATTCTTTGCCACCCTGCTGCCAAAGAACAGTTTGGTCTTTTGGGCTGAAAATTGGAGGGAAGAAAGCCAACATCGGACTGATGTGCCTTTTGGTGGTTTGGTGACAGAATATTGCAGGGATGCAAAGTTACAGTACTCAGAAGTTGACAATTTTCTCCATAGACTAACATTGCGGCATTCACCGTGCCTTTTGGGACCCGTATCTCGGAAACGCTTCGAGATACGGACTTTTTGTTGGAAAAATACTTAGCCCCCCAGTAGAGAGCTAAGTAGAAAACTATCCACGAAAGTCATAAATCATCTGAAATTGTAATTTTTTTCCTACGTCGTACGGTTCCTGAGATATAAGCAATTTAGTATTCCAAGTGCTCATTTTCTGCTCTGAGGCCCATTATTATTCATATATTCTTTGTACTCACTGTGTTTCTGTATACAGCTGATGGGCAAAAACAGGGTGTGCACTTCAGTTACTGTTACAGTTAACGTTCCCACTTCCCTTTCTGTACTTGTTTGCGTTAGCATTCCCGTGTACGCCACCGTGTGCATTTCACTTTGCGCTTCCGTTTGCATTACTGTTACAATTTGTATTTCCACTACTGTTTCTGTTTGCATTTCATTTTGCATCACCATGTGCATTACCATTTGCATTTGTGTACGCACTTCCGTTTGTGTTTTCATTTGCATTTTTCTTTCCTTTGGCGTCATCGTTGCTGTTACCGTTACCATTTGCATTTCCAATTGCGTTACCATGACCATGAGCATTACACTTTGTGTTTCTGTACCCGCTTGCATTTGCATTTCTGTTTCCATTACCATTTGCACTTGCATTTCTATAACCATTTACGTTATGGTTTACGTTGGCGTCACCGTGTGCATTACCATTTGCATTTGTATACGCATGTCCATTTGCATTACCATTTGCATTTGTGTTTTCTTTGGCATCATTGTTGGTGTTACCACCAGCATTTGCATTTCAAATTGCTTTACCATGACCGTGCGCATTATGATTTGCAATTGCATACACACTTGCATTTGCATTTCTGTTTTCAGTAACATTTGCGCTTGTGTTTCTATTACTGTTTGCATTACCATTAACATTTGCGTCACCGTGTGCGTTACCATTTGCGCTTGCATTTGTGTTATCGTTACTTTACTATTTATAGTGCACATTCTGAAAAAAGAAGGGAAATTCATGGCAAAAGAATTCATTTAGTGCATCATTTAGGGTTGTTCCACAGTGGCAAAAATGAGGAAATTCAATGTTAGGGTTCCCACCCCCCCTTGAAACCCCCACCCTGCCCCCACCAACAGGCATTGGGGTGTACATTGGGGTCATTGGTCCTAACTCTCACCCCATTCTCCTATACTGGACCACCTCAGCTTGTTTACACATTGGATGGGTGAGAGTTAGGACTGATGACCCCAACGCACACCCGATGCCTGTGGGGGGTTGGGGGAGTGAAATGGTGTGGAATAGCCCTAACTGATTCATTAAACTGAGTTTTTGCCATGAATATATATATATATATATATATATATATATATATATATATATATATATATGCAAAGAAACTTTGTTACTGCATCAGCTAGGGTTCTTCTACAGTGAAAAAAGTGAAGAAATTAGATTTTAGGATTAGAATAGAAAAGTAGAGAGTTGTGCAAGTTTGGGCCCCGTTCTCCCACCAACTTGTAAGTGCCAGGCCACATTACACACCCAATGACTAAAAAGTACATTCACAACAGTAAGGCCAGCCACCAAAGAAATGTTAATGTACTAGAACAATGTAAAATGCTATCCACAAAATGTAAACTGTGCCACAGAATATCTCCACAAAAATATATTGTCTGACAGGTAAATACATCTATTAACATCTACAGAACATGCTGTCAACAACCTCCAAATTTCTAGTAAAAAGACCAAACCGTGTCCAAGATACGACATGTCAAAATTTTAAATTTTCCTTCATCAGAGTGGCACAGTTCCACGCCTGTTAACATTAAACACACACAACGACTGAAAACTACATCCATGATACTAAGGCTAGGTATCCTATCAATTTCTAGCCACCAACACAAGCAAAATGCTGTCCTCAGAACGTAAACTGCATCACGCCTTATCTCCGGCCAAAAAATATTTTCTGACACAGAAACACTGTAATTTACATTCACAACACAAGCCATCAAGACCTTCCAAATTTCAAGTGAAAAGACCAAACTGTGTCTGAGATATACATTTTAACATATGAGATTTTCATTCATCATACTGGCACAGTTCTGCACCTGTTGACATTTAAAACACACAATAACTGTAAACTACATCCATGACACCAAGGATAGGTATCCTATCAATTTCAAGCCACCACCACAAGCAAAACACTGTCCGCAACACGTAAAGTGCGTCACACGATATCTCTGCAAAAAATAATCTCTGACACATAAACAGCATAATTCACTTGTACCACAC
The DNA here is from genome assembly GCA_016271365.2 of Neoceratodus forsteri. NCBI lineage: Eukaryota > Metazoa > Chordata > Ceratodontiformes > Ceratodontidae > Neoceratodus > Neoceratodus forsteri. The sequence goes on from CM057458.1 coordinate 1,160,213,040, forward strand.
ATGATGTAAACACCCTCCAAATTTCAAGTAAAAAGATCAAACCGTTTCCGAGATATTCAATGTTAAAGTTTGGTAAAATTTCCCTATCTATTCCATTATAAAAAATCTGTGCATCTTGTTCCTATCTCACAATCAAAGATGGCGATCAAAGAATCTCATGATCAAAGAATTTGCAGGCTCAAGAAAAAAAGAATGAAAACTTTTGTAATTTACAAAATTGATAAAATTGCCATAAACCACCACCATGGTTTGACAGAACAAAGCCCCCTGAGCAAAACCCACCCTCATTTGACTTCCTAGGGCACCCCAGGGCTGAGAAAATTGACTTTTTAATCCGGCCATCTCATCCTACCCTCACAATGCCGGATCGTGATCAAAGAATCTCATGAACAATGAATTTGCAGGCTCTCAATCAAAGAATTTGCAGGGTCACGATCAAAGAATAAAAAGTTGTGTAATTTACAAAATTCAAATAATTGCAGTAAATCACCACCATGGTTCATCAGAACGAAGCCCCCTGAGTAAAACCCACCCTCATTTGTCTTCTTAGGACACCCCTGAGCTGAGAAAATAGATTTTTTTATCTGGCCATCTCGTCCCTCGCTCGCGATGCACGATCATGATCAAAGAATCTAGCGGTCAAAGAATTTGCATGGTCGTGGTCAATGAAATTGCTTGCTCGCGAACAAAGAGTGAGGGACGAGATGGCCAGATTTCAAAATAGTTTTTTGAAGCCCAGAAGTGCCCTATTAAGTTACATAAGGGTGGGCTTTGGTCAGGGGGCTTCACTCAGTCCATCTGAATGAAAAAACAGTACTTGTCATTATCCCTGGTAGTCTAGTGGCCTCCTTCCCATCATGCTAAGGTACATAAAGACGCTTGTATTCCTGGTAGTCTAGTGGCCCCCCCAATGAGTATCTTATTAATATGTTTATTTTGTATCCGTGGAAGTCTAGTGGCCCACCTAATGTGTGTTTATTTATACATTTTAGTAATATCCCTGGTAGTCTAAAGCCCCCCCAATCTGTACTTCATTATCATTATTATTGACATCCCTGGTAGTCTAGCGGTCCCCCCATCATAATAAAATAAATATGTATTTTCAATGTCCTGGTAGTCTAGTGGCACCCCACCCAGTCATGCCAGCCCACCCAGCACCCCCCACTCTTCCCAAGCCGGTGACTGGCACAGCCCACCTCTCACCTCCATGGCCAGCCGCTGACTGTGTGTATTAGCAGTGCTAATTCAAAACCAGGCACTCTGAAAGTATTCTGAGCACCTGTTTGAATTAGTGTTAGTAATACACACAATTAACAACTAACCATGAAATGAAAAAGGAAATGAAATTGTGCCAATCACTATTTCAATGAGAAATGCTAAATGAACAACACAACTGGAAATGAGGTAGTCGAGAAACTTCTTACTAGACTGCAGGACATTAATAAATTTATTCCCAATATGATAGAACTACAGAAGATATCAACAAATAATGAGAAATACAGACTCGAGAAACACTAATTACCAGGGATATTACTAAAATATATAAATAAACACACATGGGGGGGCACTAGACTATCAGGAATATTAATAAAATATATAAATAAACACACATGGGGGGCCACTAGACTACCACAGATTCAAAATAAACATATTAATAAGATACTCTTTGGGGGGTCACTAGACTACCAGGGATGCAAGCATCGTTATGTACATTACCATGATGGGGAGGTGACCACCAGACTACCAGGGATAATGAAAATTACTGTGTTTTTATTCAGATGGGGGACAGTGAAGTTCCCTGACCAAAACCCACCCTTAAATAAGTTTATAGGACACCCCGGGCTACAAAAATGCAATTCAAAATCTGGCCATCTTGTCCCTCACTTGCGATGTGCGATCGTGATCAAAGATTCTCGTGATCAAAGAATTTGCAGGCTCATGATCAAAGATCATTAGCAAGCTGCAAACAAAGATTTAAAAAGCAAATAACTATTTTTAGATGGATTTAGATGGAACCAAAGGCATGGCTCAATAGATCGGGGCCCCCTGAGTAAAACCCAGCCAAGTTTTACTTCAGAAGTGACTCCTGAACCGAGATATTTGTGATTTTCCAATCGGAAAACTGAAAACAAGATGGTGGATCTCGTGATCAAATAATTTTAAAAAATCCTTGGGGACAAAGATTCTTGAACCGCGAGGCTGCAAATTCTTTGATCGCCAGGTGGGACGAGATGACCAGAACCCCATTCTTTGTTCGCAAAACACATGTATAAATTTTCCCATTGACTTACAATGGGAACTTAAAAGTGGCATAACTTTTGAATGCCTTAATATTTTTTCACCAAACAAAAAGCGACATGTTCAACCACCAAAGCTCTTTCAAATGAGCCATCTTGCAGAGCAGCACACCATATGACAGCCATGCAAGGGCACATTAAAAATCCCAAAAGCTGCCTCCAAAAATGGATAATTTGGCATTTTTCAGTGCTTTCGTATGCAAAGACTGTAAGTCCAACAGAAATGCAATTTGGCATATCAAGAGATCTGCCATGCCTCACTGCACATTCCAAATTTCAGACAAATCCGTTTGAACAGGTCCAAAGTTATTAATGGCCAAACTTTTGACTTTAGTGTGTAAATGGCCACTGAACCCTAACTACAGTGGCGCGACTGCGACACTGTAATATACATATATATATATATATATATATATACACACACACAGCATATGCAAAAAACTTTGTTAATGTATCATTTAGGGTTAAAACACAAAAAGTCAGAAAATGAGACCTTTAGGGTTGCCCCCTTCCCTCTTGTGGACCCGCCCATCATCCCAAGATTGACAGCTGATGGGGGTGTGTCATTGGGGTTGTGAGACCTAAATGTCACCCCATTCCATGTGTAATCATATTCACAAACCACAGTAAAGAAGAATGGGGTGACATTTAGGCCTCACAACCCCAATGACTCACCCCATCAGCTCAATCTCGGGATGATGGGAGGTGCGAAAGAGGAGGGGCAACCTAAAAGGTCTCATTTCCTGACCTTTTGTGTTTTAACCCTAAATGATGCATTCATTAAGTTTTTTGCATAGAATTTCCTTACTTTTTGAGAAAGAATAGAATAGTAGAAAGTCATGCAAGTTGGTGGAAGCACAGGCCCTTTGGGCCCCATGCTCCAACCAACTTGCAGATTTCTGCCTAAGAAAAGAGTACAAGTACTGAATATCATATGTATTGCTGGCAGCGCATATTGGTGGGAGTGTGGGGCACAGGGCCCCACGCTCCCACCACCTTGAAACAAAGCAAAGTGTCAGTCATCAGAGTGGCATAATTCAACACCTGTTTACATGTCAGACACCTAACCACTGAAAATTACCTTCATGGCAGTAATGCTAGACACCCTATAAATGTGAAGCCAGTACCAAAATGCAAAATGCAATACAGAAAACATAAAGTGTGTCATGCAATATGTCTGCAGCAAATTAATTTTCCAACAGCTAAACACCATAATTCACCTGTACAGCACATCCTCTCAACACCCTCCAAATTTCAATATAAAAAAACAAACCATTTCTGAGATAGAAAATGTGAAAGTTTCAGATTTTCATTCATTGTAGTAGCAGAATTCCACACCTGTTAACATTTTACATGCCTAATGACCGAAAAGTACATCCATGGCAGTAAGGTTAGCTACCCTAGTAATCTCCAGCCACTACCACAATGGAAAACGCTGTCTGCCAAATGTAAACTGTGCCATGCAATATCTCCACAAAATATGTATTGTCTGACACTTAAACACTATAATTCACATCTACAGGACATCCTGTCAACACCCTCCAAATTTCAAATTAAAAGACCAAACCGTTTCCAAGATATTTAATTTGAAAAATTGTTATAATTGGGCTATCTGGTCCCTCCAAATCTGGCCATCTAGTCCCTCCTGCGTGATCAAAGATTGCGATCAGAGAATCTCACCATCAAAGAATTTGCAGGCTCGTGATCAAAGAATTTGCAGGCTCACGATCAAAGAAGAAAAAATGGTAAAAGTCAATTTTAGAGAAAAATATATGAAACCACAACCATGATTCGACAGAACAAAGCCCCCTGAGCAGATTCCAACCTAGTTTGGCTTTATAAGTCACCCCTGTGCTGAGAAAATTAAATTTTTTATGTGGCCATCTAGTCGCACCCTCGCAATCAAAAATCAGGGTCAAAGAATGTCACTATCAAAGAATTTGCAAGCTCATGATCAAAGAATTTGCAGGCTCATGATCAAACAATAAAAAATGTTAAAAGTAAATTTTTAGGCACAAATACATGAAACCACAGCCATGCTCCTATAGAACCAAGCCCCCTGAGCAAAACCCAGCCTCATTTGGCTTAATAAGCCAACCATGAGCTGAGAAAATTGAAATTTTCAAGTGGCCATCTAGTCACACCCTATTGATCAAAGATCGCGGTCAAAGTATCTTGCGATCAAAGAATTTGCAGGCTCACGATCAAAGATCATTAGCCAGCCACAATCAAATAATAAAAAAAACTTAAAAACTCTATTTTTTGACCATTTTGAAAGAAGCCACAGGCATGTCTCAATTGAGGGAAGACCCCTGAGCAAAACCCACCATAGTTTCACTTCAGAAGTCCCCCCCTGAGCCGAGATATTTGAATTTTTCTGACCACAAACTGAAAACAAGATGGGGGTCATCGCAATCAAAGAATTCCTTGCAATCAAAGATTCTTTGATCATGAGTCTTCAAATTCTTTGATCATGAGGGGGGACTAGATGACCAATACCCCATTCTTCGTTCGCAAAATAACCATATAAATTTTCCCATTGACTCATAATGGGAATTTAAAAGTTTAATAACTTTTGATTGGATTAATATTTTTTCCCCAAACAAAAAGTGGCATGTTCCTTGACTAAAGCAGTTTCAGATGAGCTACATTGCAGATTGGAACACCACACAATGGCTGCAAAGTGCCACAGACAAAATCCAAAAAACTGCCCACATAACCGGCGAAAAGTGCATTTTTCAGCGTTTTCGTGTGCAAAAAATGTTAGTCTAACCAAAACAAAATTTGGCAAATCAAGAGATCTACCATGCCCCACTACACATACCAAGTGTCATGCAAATCCGTTGAATGGTTCCAAAGTTAATAATGCACAAAATTTTGAGTTTAACATAGAAGTGCCTACTCAACACTAAATATAGGGACGCTATCGTGCCCCTATAATATTCTATGTGTGAGCATGATGACATGCTACAGTAAAGGAGAATGGGGTGAGATTTAGGCCTCACAACTACCAATGACACATCCCGGCCCAGCTCCCACCATGTTGCCAATTTTTGCATAACAATATGCATCTGGGCCCACGCTCCCACTTACACAAAGCTACAGAGCCATGCAACAGCACTATAGGGCATCAAACCCTTGTAACAGTAATTTGCGCATATCTTGAGAATCATAACAGCTAGAAAAAAAATTCTAGCATCATTGCAATCGTGACAGCGAGTACTTCATGTGACATCGAAAGACTGTAACCATATCTCCCATCATTTCTGAGATATGGGCACTGAAAAGCACTGGACAGGCACTCTTTGAACCCTTGTGGCAGTAATTTCACAATATCTCATGAACCGTGCAACCTACGAAAAAAATTCAAAGCTCTGAATCAATGGGCGTGCAGCCCTACCGGGCAGTCAGTCGGCGGGCGGTGGGGCGGCAGGTGGTGGATGCTGCCACCTGGCTATTGATGGGGGGAGCAGGATGGTGGGGCTCCATGGGTGGGTGGGTGGGGCCACTAGATCACCAGGATAGGTGGTCCTTGGGGGGTTGAACTCTTTTCTGCCCGCGATCAGGCTTCATGATCCACTGGACCACCAGGATATGTTCTTGGGGGTTGAACTCTTTTCTGCCTGTGATCGGGCTAGTGGGGGTGGTTTTTTCACTTATGCCGCAATCAGGCTAGTGGGGGAGGGGATTTTTAACTTATGTCCCACGATCGGACCCAGTCGGGAGGGGTTACTATGCCCGTGACTGGGCTGTGGGGGCGCAGGAGTCGTTGAGGCCACCCACAGGTGGCAGCTGCTGTGATTGTGCCCTGCAATGCAGCAGCTCACCTGTGGGTGGCCCTCAACATACTCCTTTTTTTTTTTGCTCAAAGTTGTGCAGGCACAGGTTGGGGGTTGTGCCTGCACAACTCTGCACAGCCTGCTGAATATTGGGCTGTGCAGTTTATGCATGGTTCCTCTCCATCCAGTTCAGCATGCCTTCATTAGCATTGCGCTGTTGCTCAGCTTGACTTGGGGGGCGCAACTGCCTCCTGCTGAATATGGCAGAATGGCACAATTTTGGACTTGCGCAGGTGCAACCCAATTGCGCATGGCACAACCCTTTTGAATATCCAGCCATATATATATATATACATATATATATATATAGGATATGAACATTTAAGGTCAACTCAGGTTCTGTGGAAAACTATGATAGTGCCAGCTACATTAACTTACCAAGTGTAGTATTAGTGTACACACAGAGGGCATCCTTCCTGTTGGTGGTCAGTGCAGCATACATTGGGCAGCCAACAGCATTATCACATCATCATGGTCGGGCCATCCTTCTAGCACATCATTTGGTAAGACATTGTGCATCAGCTCAGTCAGGTCAAGAAACATTACATGAAATTCCAGAAAGAGCAGCAGCGGACATACTGTAGTTCTTATGGGAGTGTGTGCACGCATGACTGAGTGTAGCATGAATTAAATTAAACTTTTCTTTCCATTTTATGCTCTCATTTCTCTTCATCTGGAGTCAGGAATTTTCTGGACACAAGATAGTAGCATTCTGGGGATGTATATTAATTCTGGTGGCTGTGTGTGACCACTGTGCGCATGACTGAGTGCACCATTAATTCTGGGAGACTTTGCATTTCTTGTTACACTCTCATTTCACTTCATCAGCACTGGATAATTTTCTGGACAAACGACAGTAGCATTTTGGGGATGCACATTAATTCCTGTGACTGTGTGTGTGAGGGGCTGCCAATATTATTGTCACTTCACCTTACTTCGCGTTAAAGCATAATGACAATGCAAAGTAATAATTACAAGGTGAAATGAGCCTGTCATATTGGCCCCTCTGCATAGCAGAATGACAACACAATGTGCCCATTTCATGGGCACATCGCAGGCAAAATTTAAATTTGCTTCATCTCTAGTCACATGAACTGAATGCTGCTGTTGCAGAAATGCTGGCAATTAACCTTTTGCCATTCTCCTCTGTGGAAAATTCTGGATTCTGGCATTTTGTGGCATGTGCCTGTCCCAAATGGAAAGTTCCATCCAGATCTACTTTTCCACCTGTGCTGTCCTGGAGTTATATCGGACTGTGACAGAGTCTGTAAGACATGCCCTTCAACGTTGCTCATCACCATACATTCACTTATGTATGGATATATGGACAAGTGGCAAAACAGTGGGTAGTTCCTATCTGTGTATTACTGCACATTGGGCACAAGGTACAGGAGGTTGTCTGGGCCGGCAGGATTGGAAATCAGTGTAATAAGTCAGACTGTCATAGTAGCAACCTTCAGGGAACTAGACAGCATGCAATGCTTGCAATGCACAGTGTAGCAGGGTCCCACAAAGGTAAAAAATGTTAGACTTGCTACTGACAAAAAATGATGAGTTGCTGAACCCCCTGTCCCATAAAGCTGGCTTTATAGCTAGTGACAATGGATCAAACATTAAATGTATCAACAATGGTGACTTTGTGAAGGTTCACTGCATGACCCACTGTTTAACTCTCATGGTACAGGAGTTTCTGCAGAACCATAACATCAAGCAAATGCTGACAGTTGCACGCCACATATGTGCCCACTTTGAATGCTCCAGAAATGCCCGTGACCAACTTAGGCAGCTGCAGATTCAAAATAGCCTCCCTCAGCACTGCCTCAAGTTTGAAGTTGTCACGCAGTGCAGCTCTACACTTTACATGGCAGAGCAGTTGTATGAACAGTATAATGCCATCTCCAAATATCTGGTAATGCACATTAGCTGTGACAGTTCAGGGGCCTCAGTGTACATGACAGCTGAACAGTGATACCTCATTGACTCAGTGATATCAGTTTTGAGACATTTGAACATGCCACACAGGCAGTGCGCGGTGACACTACATCCATTAGTCAAGCCACTCCACTGCTGTAGGTGCTGAGGCAGACTTTGCTGAATCTGCAGCTTAGCCTTGATGTGTCCACAGATAGGTCAAGCAGTGCATTACTGAAATGCATGCTTACAATATTCAACCACAATCGTCACATTGCCACTTTTCAGCAAAGTGCAGAATTTGAAATACCAACAATGCTGGACCCATGATACAATTGTGACACTGCATCATTACTAGAGGGAAGGCCTGATCAAGTTAAAAATCTGACTGGACAGCTGATCCGATTGTTTCATGGGGCACAGAAGTCATGTGCAAAGTTCTGCAAACCGCAGCATAACAAGGCTGAAAGTCACTGTGGAGTAAGCACATCCAGTAAGGTGGCTACGGAGCAAGGGGGGTGTCAGCAAACCAGGTTGCCATTAACCCACTTTGGGGTGTCTTATCTCAAGTAGGAATCTGTGACTTCAATGAACCCTGTGAACAGGTGCATGACTCATCAGAACTTCATGCAGCACTGAGCATGGTTGACACCTATTTGGCAGAAAACAGGAATTTGTCAGAGCGTGACAATCCTCTGGTGTACTGGAGTGGCAAGGTGAAGGAATGAATGGCCAGAGTTGACATCAGTAGCACTGAAGTGCCTAACCAGCCCACCCTCCAGTGTAAGTGTGGAGAAACAGTAATCAGTTCTGTGGGGGCAACAGTGCATTACCTTCATCCTAACCTCTCATCTACAAATGTCAGCATGCTGACATTTATAAAAATGAATGATGGTCACATACAAAGTCGAACTACAACATCTGTGTCTGTACCCCATCATGAGGATGGTTGTGCTGATGATGTGGGTGAAGCAGACCATCCTGGTGGCAGCGTCAAATGGCATACCATTGAGGTTGATGATTCAGGCATGGGAAAATAATTCTCTAGTGGGCACAGTTCTGACCTTGATGACTGTGACAGCAGCTTCCTCTTTGATCAGGAGGAGGAGGAGGAGGATGTTGCTGGTAGTGTGTAATGGATTTAAAGGTTGTCACATTTCTATAATGTTAACATTTTTTGTCTTTCATGAAAGAAAAACAGTGTCCTTGATTCTCATTCCATATGACAGATATGCACAAATAATGACCCATCATTCTATTTTACCTTTTCATTGGTAGATTTTCTGAGTACACTTAACAGAATGTGTGCTGTCATTAGCAAACACAGTTGGCCTCATTAGCACAACTGTCCAGTTGTATCCATTTAAATCCTGCTGATTAAATGACAGATATCCTCCTCCTCACACTGAAAGACTGTAGCACACCATATCTAGCAACCTGTCTTGATGAGAATGAGAGGTAGTGATATTGTACCCAGGCCCAATGAATGAACCTGCAGCCAGCCAAAGCCACCCATCTACATGACAGTGAGAGACAGAAAATGTGTACCTATGCCAATGTCTAGAAGGAACCCACAGCCAGCCAAAAGCCATCTGTCTACATGAGAGTGAGAGACAGAGAATGTGTACCTGCGCCCATGCCCAGAAGGAACCCACAGCCACCATGCTTCTTATTATCAATAGTTTACAGTGAGTATGTTCTAATTTGTTGTACTATGTTTTTTCTTTGAACTGTTTGAATGCTTTTTTAACCATTTTATTGATGCCTTTGTCACCAAATAGCAGCAACGGATTTTTGTTTTCACAGGTTCCAGTTACAAACAGTGTAAGAGGACAAGATGAGTACTGAAGTACTACAGCCACCTAAAGGATATAATTTTCAGGTAAGTATCAATCTTACTTCATCTGTTCTTTTTCATCTTTCATTTTTTCAAGCCAGTGTAAAGCATACAACAGAGGAGAAATACAGGCCAGATAATATATTTTTCATGCACATCTGTCACTGGCTTACTTCAGCATGCCATGGTTGTACTAATTTTTATCCTGGTCATGACAACATGTCATGTAATGTAACTAAAGTTAAGACAGTGGACCAGTGCATGTCACACTCACTAAACTTGTTAGTTGGTCTTGTAGCGGCTTTAACAGATTAGTATTTTAAGCTGGATATAACAGACAGGAACAGCCACACTTGGAACTGAATGTGTTAGTGCAATGAAGTCCGAATAATTTCTTCTTCATCTGTTTGCAGGTAACATTTAGGTGCTGTGTACTGCCATTGGTGCTATCTTCAAATCAGAAAACATGCAACTTCTATGAATCTGGTGGATACACAGAAAACATGTAAAGAAGACAAAACCATTATTGAAACTTGTTTTCAAATTATGCCCTACCCCCCAAAAAGAAATACTTACCTTTCATGGCTTGACAGTTTTTGTAGAGCCAAAGTCAGCAGCAAGCCAAATTGTGTGAAAAGGAAGTAGGACTCTATGACCTGTGAGAGAAAAAATGATTACATATATATATATATATATATATATATATATATATATATATATTCATTCATGGCAAAAAAATCCATTTAATGCATCAGTTAGGGTTGTTCCACAGTGACAAAAGCGAAGAAATTCGGTGATAGGGTTGAAAACCCTAACTGCCCATTCTCCCCACCCCACCCCCACCACACACACATATACATGCAAGTAGGGGAAGGACCAAGGAAATACAACCAATCACACACAACCAGCAGGAGGTGTATACCTGTGCTACTGTAGGAAGTGGAAAAATCCAGCTTCAGGTATCATACATTATTTACAAAGTTGTTCTACAAGGTTAGTTCACCTAAAGGTGAATCAAGCTGGCAGCAGTGAAAATGGTGTACCTCGCTTCGTTTTCAACAAATGGGTGGTGAAAGGCATTATGGGCACCACAATGTTAGCCTATGGCAAATTACTCAATTTTGGAACAGTGTAACTTTGTCATCCTTAAATATTTTAGCTCAAAAGCAGGAAAAGGCACATATGTGGGACAGTTCTTGCCACCCTGCAAATTTCAGCCCAAAGGACCCAACCGTTTGTTTGCAGGATGATGACAAAGATGTGCAGTCATTAGGAGCAAAACTTTCACAAAATACCTTCTCAAACACGAAAGTGTTGCAAACGGAAGACACGAAAGTGTCCCATTTGTGGAAGCATATAAAGTAGTGTTGCAAAATACTGTCTCAAACATGAAAGTGTTGCAAACAGAAGACATGACAGTGTTGCATTTGCAAAAGCATGCAAAATGGTGTTACAAAATACTGTCACAAACATGAAAGTGTCTCAAATGCATAGTACAACACTGTCGCATTTGTGAAAGTGATTTTCAAAAGTATGTCAGGAAACGTGCAAAATACTCCTTCGGATTTTGCGAACCGCAAAATACCACATGTGTACTTTGTGTTATGTGTTGGTGGCAGCATGTGACCCAACATGCCCAGTTGTATGTTGTGATATGTGTTTTGCAGTGCGTGGAATGTCTGGGTTTAGAGTTAGCAAAGACATCCCCATGCCACAGCCCGATGGGAGCATGGTTGTGTGGTTTCATGCTTTAGATAGTTGTATGTTATTCCTGTTACCTGCTGCTGGTTGTGTGTGATTGGTTATGTTGCCTTTCCTTCCCCTATTTGCATGTATATGTGTGTGTGTGTGTGTGTGTGGTGGTGGTGGGGGTTGGGGGATGCGCAGTTAGGGTTTTCAACTCTACCACCAAATTCCCTCACTTTTGTCACTGTGGAACAACGCTAACTGATGCATTAAACAAAGGTTTTTGCCATGAATTCCCCTTCTTTTTGAAATTGTGAACTATAAATAGCGAATGGAATGTGGTGGAGGGAGTGCTCCCATGTGATTTTTTTTGTCACTGTGCTGCACAAAAACTGTGTGACTGAGTGAAATGAAAATTGGTAAATGAAGGCATGTACCATGGCACACTGTGTGACCAAATTTGTATGTACATCTGTTCAATGGTAGCACAGCACCATGCGCTAACAATGTAACATACACAATACAGCAACCGTAAGTGCCAGTGACTAGAAATTTAGCACACTGAAAGATGAATTATAAATCTTTGTACATTCCAAATGCCAGGCAAATTGTACACATGGTTCAGAAGTTATTGAAGCATAATGAACCAAATTTTCATTTGTTGGAGTGGCATAATTCTGCACCTGTTAATGTTTAACACATGAAACCACTGCTAGGCACCTCCAAGACACTAGGGCTACCTACAATATAAATTTAAAGGCAGTAGCACCATGCAGACTGCTATGTGAAAAATGTTAACTGTGCCACGCAGTAGCTCTGCAGCTAATTAGTTTTAAAAAATAAAAACAGCAGTATTCACACCTACATGACATCCACTCAACACTCTCCAAATTTCATGTGAAAAGACCAAACCATTCCAGAGATATTCAATGTTTATGTTTCTGTACCTTTAAGAAGTCTTCCAACACAAAATGCTGGAAATCACAGCCGAAAATGCACTAAAATGGCAGAATGCGAAGTGGAGCAACTTCAAATGGCCATAACTCTGGAACGGAACAACATCCTTTCACCAAACAACCCTTGCGTGTCAGGCATAGTAACCGAAGACATATTTGTAACTGCAATACAGGTAGGAGCTGTAGTGTTTTTTTCCCCTTTTGTAATTTGCTTATTGCAAGTCGTGTTTTATTTATTTGCTTGCAATCTTGCTGTCATTGTCTTTTAACTGGCCTCAAGCGATGCCATTCTAGAACTGAATCGACTTATTTCATTGGTTAGCTCTTCATTCTGAATACACTTGTTGCACTTATAAATATGATTTGGAATGTGTTCATGAGATGATACATTTCACAGGATGCACATTTAGTACCCATTTCTCCCTCCAGGGTCATTAAGGTATCTACCATGATTATAATTGCTTTTTACAACTATGTAATGAGTAAGAAACACACACAGTGAATTCCTGGTGTATGGTTTATTTTGTTTCTGGGTTTAATACCATATTGCTGGATTTTATAATGGTGGCATTACACCTCAATGACTACCAGCCAGAAATTGCTATTTAATGGCGAGTCAATTTTTCATATAGGTAATGATACAAGGCTTAGGAATAGTAGGTTAGACTTTACCCACTAGTACACTAATAAGCTAAACATGCAAAACATGTACTAGGACGTGTGTGTCTTTGTGTGTATCTTCGTGCACATTGCCACACATGGTGCCATGCCTGCCCTGCCTGTGCTCACCCTGCTCACAGCAGGGCAGACTGATAGAGTGGTGTATGACCCAGCAGTACTTGGGAGACAACGGGCTGCTCCGTGTTTTTTAATATTTAAGAAATGCAGCAAATATGAGCGAGAGCCATTCATGCATGATTCTGGCACCACAGCAATGTGTTACACTCCCCAAACACTAAAATGGATAACATCTACTGATTTGTAGTCCTCTAAGAAGCTAGGAACTACAGCTCACTCTTCCTACTTCCTGCCAAACAGGGAGTAGGGCTCCAGACAGCAGTTTGGCATGTTCTTTGAACAAAGTTATTTCTACCTGCCAAGTTTCAGACCAATCAATCACACACTGGCTGTGCTATGTGTCGTGGAAGATAGTGCAGTGCACTACGCAAACGCAAAAACACAAACGGTAATGTTAACGCAAATGGTGATGGAAACAGTGAGGTAAAATAAAATAGTAATGCTAACTGTAACACAACACAAGCGCAAACTGAAATGTACATGGTGACGTAAATGTAAACAATAGCGCAAACAGTAACAGAAACGCAAACACAAACATTAATGAAAACAGAAATTGTAAAGCAAACAGTAACGCAAACGCTCACAGCAACAGAAACGCAAACACAAATGGTAAACAAAATGCAAACGGTAGGAGAAACGCAAACAGAAATGCAAAAGGTAATGACAACGGTGACGCAGAAGGAAACAGTGATGCAATCGACAATGGAAACACTACCAAAAACACAAACGCTAAGGCCAACAGAAACGCAAATGCAATCAGTGACGAACATGCAAACAGTAATGGTAATGCAATTGGAAATGCAAATGGCTACAGTAACACCAACGATGATGCCAAAGGGAACACTAACACAAACAGAAATGCAAATGCAAGCTTGTACATAAACACAAATGGTAACATGCAAGGTCGAGGTAATGGAATTGGAAACGCAAACACTTAAGTTAACACCAACAATGATGCCAAAGGAAACACAAACGGTATTGCGCACGGTCACAATAAAGCAATTGGAAATGGAAATGCTTACGGTAACACCAACAATGATGCCAAAGGAAACAGAAATGCAAACGGAAATGCAAACAGAAGCACATATGCAAACGCAAATGGTAATTCACACGGTGATGCAAAAGGAAATGCAAACAAAAACAGTAATGGAAACACAAATGGTAACAGTAATGCAAATGCAAGTGCAAACGCAAAGGGTAACGCACATGGTGACTTAAACGGAATCGCATATGCAACGGGTAACGGAAACACAAGTGGAAATGCTGACTGTAACAGTAATACAAGTGCACAAACCTTTTTTCCCAAAAAGCTGCATTCAGAAGCACAGTGAATTCAAAGATTGTATGCATAATAATGGCCCTCGGAGCAGAAAATGAACACTTGGAACACTAAATTGCTTATAACTCAGGAACCGTACGATGTAGAAAAAAATTTAAAATCTCATATTATTTATGACTTTCCTGGCTAGTTTTGCATAGCCCCTCTAGCAGGGACTAAGCATTCTTCCACCAAAAGTCCGTATCTAGAACAGTTTTGAGATATGGGCCCCGAAAGGCGAAGGATGTCAGTAATGTTAGCCTATGGAAAATTTGTCAAATTCAGAGTGCTGTAACTTTGCAGACCTCTAATATTTTGTTACCAAACCAACAAAAGGCACATCTGTGGGATCCTGGCTTTCTTCCCTCCAAATTTCTGCCCTAAAGACCAAACCATTCTTTTGCAGCAGGGTGGCAAAGATTCCCTATAGTTTTGGGCATAGTGTTGCAAAGTACTTTCACAAATCACAACACTTTCACTAATGAAATCATGAACATGTTGCATATGCGACACTACTTTTTACTAAAATATAAAAAAACATATTTCTGGAGTGTTTAACCCCCCAATAAAGACATGGCTAGCATCCTCAGGGCTTGACTAGGTGAACACAACAATAATGTGTGTCCCTAGAGGGTCCCAAATTTAAATGCAAGCATTTCTGTGACCACCAACTGAAAACAAGATGGCTGATTTGCAACACTGCAAGAGTCATTTGTGAAAGTAAAAAGTGCATTTCTGACACTTTCACATAGTTTAACTTTTCACATTGACTATAATGGGAAACTTGTTTTTTCAATAATTTTTGAACCGTTTAATATTGTTTCACAAAATCTTGAAAAGGCACATCGGGGACCCCAGCTGCATGATCCTGAAAGTTTTGGACTGGTCAAGCAAACCATGCATGCTGTAGGTGCACAAAGAATTCACAAAAAGCATAATTTGGCGTTTCTTGGAGCTCTGTAGCTCCACAATTGTACATTCGATCATAACGAAACTTGGCAGGTCCAGAGGTCTATGGTACCAGAACATGCATTCCAAATTTCTGGTACATCTGTCATGAGGTGGCAAATTTATTAAGCTGCCAAATTTCAGATTTAACCTTAAATAGGGTATCAAACTTAACTATAGTGGCACTATCATGCCACTATAATATATATATATATATATTTATATATATATTTATAGAGAGAGAGAGAGAGAGAGAGAGAAAGTAAATGTTTGGGTCGCTGCAAAAAACCTGAGTGTGAAACGTACAGTAACTTATCAATGGTGGTATGAATACACACACATAGGGCAATATGTTTCAGTCAGTGCAGCAGATTAATGATCCTCCAGAACATCACATTATGGTTCACCCAATGGTCATCTGTAGCTATCATCATTTGGCAACACACTGTCATGCTCAGTCAGCAGCTCAGTCAGCAGCAGCAGAAGAAAACAGAAGGACAACAGCAGCAAGCAGCAGGTGCCAGAGTTGTGACTGCTGGTACATGCTTTAATCAGCGTATCCTGAAATAATTGTGACTTTTCAGCACATTTTCTCATGTGAGTATTCTTCATCGGGAGTCAGGACAATAAAACTGCATACTGAATGATGTAGCATGATAGCAGTATAAGCATGCTACATTCACATATCATAGTAATTTTTTTTTTTCTGGGAGGGTTGTACAGTAATTGTGTTGGGTGATGGTAGGGTATTTTGATTGTGGTTGTTGTGGGTATGCTAAGAAAACAGAACACAGTCAACAGTACCCAGAAACTTCTATTACATGACAACTACTAGAGCAATGCCATAATCTGTTGACAATTTTACCTGTACTTTTCTATGAAATTTTCAATTGATAGTAGTTTTCTACTGACTTGAATATATGATACCCTTATTTCACAATTTACAACTGCTGGACTATGTTTTTACATATGGCATAATAAACAGCGCTCCTTTTAATCTTGCTTGCACAGGTTTTCATCAGTATTCCCTCCGGTTTGTGTACATCTATCATTTCAAATACTTTCTGTTGGGACTCAAAAGAAGGACCATGCAATCCAGAAGAACATGGTACACCACCATTACATTACAGAGCAGTAGGTGTTCAAAAACAGCTGAGTATACTGATTAAAACAACAGTTCATAACAATATTAAAAGGAGCACTACTGTTATTTCATATCATAAAAAAGGGAGTAAGCACAATATAATGAACTCATAACAGAATATGGGTGTGTCGGGGCATTAATGCATGTCCTGGGTGTGACGTGAGGCACAAAGGACTGCCAGAGTGATTTACACCCAGCTGGGAAGTGCATTAATGCCCTGATAAACCCATGGGCTGGAGTGGGTTATATTGCACTTATAAAATGATCAGGCTAACTGTAAAATGCAAAAAATGAAATTCTTTTTTACAAAAGCATGCCAACCGTTGGTCGAGCAGTGCATTAATGAATGATCAGGTGACACTTCTTGCCAAATGGCAAGTCATCACATTTGAACTTTCATTAATGACCTTCTATAAAGCAGAAGAACATTAATTGTGGAAGGAATGGTATCATAAAAACAAGTCAGTAAATAAGGGACAACTGAAAATAGAATAAAACTGTGTAGGTCAAAATTGTTCAAGAGCAGGTGCCGCATTGTCAGGTGGTTATTATTACCCAGCACCCCTCAAACATATATGATAGGTGATGTGCTCCAGTGTTGGCGGGCATTAATACTACCATGTGGTCTGGTCCAGTAACAAACTTAGAGTACCCTGAAAGTGTACCCACAGTAAAACACAGCAGCGTCCGAAACCAGCTGACACAACCCCCGGACAGGCACCCCCATGTTAATTTGGGGACATTAGTAAATAGATTGAGATTATGCACTCCACTGACATGTAGGGGCAAGATTTTTCTAGAGCGTGTCGTACTACTTTGTGTTGCAATTTACAGAAATCAATGTGACCGTAGGAGTTGACTAACAACCACTCTTACTACAGCAGTTGCTTTCAGTTTTTTAAAATGCAGCTATACATAGCACTAACAGCTAAAGAAAAATTGCGCCCATACAGGTAAATAGAATGCACACTCACCATTCATTTTCTAACACCACAAAATTAACATGGGGGTGTCTGCCTGCCTGGTGGCATGACAGCAAGTTCAGGAAATTCCTCTGTTTTTCTGTGGGTACACATTAGGGGTACTATAACTGTTGAGTGGATGAGGAAGACCAGTCAGTATGGCTCTCAGTCACTGTCTGCAGCTTAATGATCCACAATCATTGCAGTAGGATAAATTCCACATAACATTATTTACCACCTCAGCCTTGACACAGCATGGGTACTGCACAACAACATTCAGATTGCTAATGTGGGGAGGGCACCTCTATCTGTGTGCTGGTAAAATACACTTTTGGGAAATGTATTCTACTGCAATTGCTTTGGATTATTAAGCTGTGGATAGGGGACTGAGAGCCGAACTGACTGTTTCTACTTCAATAGATGAGACCGCATGGTATGTTAGTAATACCATCAACACTGGACAAAATCATCTATCATATATGTTTGCAGGGGAATGGGTACCTGACAGTGCGCACCTGCTCTTTAACAGATTATTGCACTGCTGCTTTAAACAAACAAAAGGACAGGAAGAAAATATTACTGCAAAAAAAAAAGTCCTGCTTGTAAACAGAGATTATTAACTAGGAATATAAGGAAGGGAAGGCCAGCATATTTTAGGTTATTTTATTTAAACTGTTTGAGGAGGTGTTTTTAAAATTTTGGTGGGGGAAACAAGGTTGTGACTGAGAAAGAAAGACAAAATGCAAAATGAAAATTATATACCAAACAAAAACTCTAATGTTCCAAGTCATGGTAAGACAGCAGCAGTTGGAATATGGGCATAATTTGCAGTTTGTGACCCTCCATATGCTCCAACCACTGCTCAAGGTTCTCCACTCTATTGTTAATGTGGTCTACCTCACTCCATATAACACCCAAATCAGCCTGTGTGGCAGGCATTGTTGAAGGGTTTCCAGAGTCAAGTGCAGGTTCTGAAGCAGTCACTTGCTCCCTGGCCCTTCTACACTTCACACTCTGTGCAGGCAGAGGCCGTGCTGCCACCTGTGGCCCAGCAGGTGCAGTCTTTGTACATTCTGCAGCCTTGGCCTCCCACTCAACATGGTGGTGGTTTGCGAGGTGTGTACACTGCCCACCTGTCCCCAGATGAGTACCCCTGGGCCCACGATGCACAAGCACACTGCAGATCAGCCTGTGTGGCAGGCATTATTGAAGGTCTGCACTGCAGATCATGCAATTTACAACACTGGGGACAATGGGCAGTGAAGTAAAGAATTTCCGCACAACAGAGCTGTGGGGCGGACCAGGCACAGGTGGGGAGGATCCCAGGTGTTATGGTTATGGGCTACTGGTGCACAGCTGGGGGGACAACCTGCTGCTGAGACTGCTGCAGCAGCTCCTGGATGACTGCTGGGGCCATGGCAGGTGGTGAGGGGCAGTGGTAGGTGCCACCAGTGGGGATGCTTTGCATGGCACCAGTGCCTCCTCTTTCAGAGAGGGGAGCACTAGCACTAAACACAGTGCTGCAATTTATATGTGTGATGCCACCATGCATATGTGGCCCAACACGCTGCCCTCTACATTCCCAAAAAGAAAAAAAACAGCTTTCTCCATTTTACACACACAAAAAAACTATTAACAGCAACTACTGAAACAAAAATAAACAAGCATTTGTCAATGCTGAATGTTGTCTTGCTGGCATTGGCATTGGTAGTGCAGGAGTTAGAGAGATGCATAATAGGAATGGCAGTGAAGTATGAAACTGACACCAACCCCACCCCACCCTACAGAGATTGACAGGCATTGAGGTGTGCCTTTGGGTTGTTGGCCATAACACTCATTCCATTTCACCTCACCTTACCCTGCAAACTCTAAAAAGTGTTGTGTTGTGCCTTGGGGTCATTAGGCCTTATGCTCACCCCATTCCATAAGGACACATGTTGAGAGTGGTGCAGTATAGGAGAATGGGGTGAACTTTGGGGTCGAAGAGTCCAAGGCGCTCCTTGATGCCTGTCACTGACTGCAGGGTGGGGGTAGGGGTAGGATGGCATGATCATTACAGCCGACAATCAAAAGGCACACCCGTGACATCTGTTAGTCTCTACAGGGTGGAACGTTATGGCTAGAAACACTAATGCCTCAGGCTTTTGTTGGTATTTGCACTCCAACTTTTCAACATGGGCTTTTTGTGACCCCGCCTCATGAAAGCATTTGGGACCTCTGCTCATGAACAGTGGCACTGTGATTTTGTCAATCTGTCCCGAATGTTGATTTCCCACAGCAACTGCTCCATTGTGCACCAGATGTGCAAAAACACATTTTGGGTAGGATTTTAAAAATGACAGCTGCACTATTCATAAGGAAGTGTGAAGAAATGGCAACATTGAAAATCTGGAGTGAACATATAAAAAAATTCTCAAAGTTACGAGTGAGCATGGAAACTGCACAACGCATACTCATAACACAGTAAGTTTTTTGAATTTTTTCAACAGATCTGCAACATAGGCTTTTTGGGAGCCCACCTCATGAACAGTGGCACTGTCATTTTGTTAATTGGTCCTGAAAGGTGATTCCACACAATGACTGCAAAATCACCTTTTCGGACAGAATAATTAAATGACTGTGACTGATTTCATGAGGTGGGGTCCAAGGAACCCCATGTTGAAAATTTGGAGCCAAAAGTCAATAAAATGGCCGAGATATCCACCCAAGTTAACCCCCTTCCCCCATTTATGCCATTATACAGCTTACCACCATTTCTTCAGTTCGTGGTCGGCTTTGAAAAGAGCAGACGTGTCCCTGCTCCACCAATGATTACCGTGCCAACCTCTGGATACAAGTATGGGGTGGGGGGTGGGTAGGTAGGTGCACAGAGGATGGGTGTGGGTTGGGGAAGGGGGCACCACAGACAGGGAGGGACTGTTTTCTTGTTTACAGGTCAAAATAAAAAAAAAAACACTTAGGGAAAAGGTTTTCTTTTTTTCAGGTAGTACATTGTGCTTGCAGGGGTGGGCTCCCAGTGTGCCCCCTGAGTTTTTTGAGGGGGACTGGAGCCGACAGGGATTGAGCACCCCATTGACAAAGAAAGTGTGTCTGTGTTTGGGGGGGCATGATGCTGAGGGGGACTGGGCACCCCCCTCAGCAGACAAATTATACTAGGGAACATTATTCTGATGGGGATTGGGCACCCCCGTCAGCATACAAATTGAACTGGGAGGGGGCATGCCACTCCTGAAGTTGGCTTCCTAGGGATTGTGAGAGGCGGATGGTGAAAGCCGCCGCCAAGTTTGTTGAAATGTTTCAGCAAGCAAGGCATGCCTGCAATGACTAGGTGCTCCCTCATTGTGGTGGCAAATTCCTTTCAAGATGATGGCACGCTTCTAAACTGCTGTCATAGACAGCATGCTCATTCATTGATGCCACAGAGACAAGCCCAAAAATGCAGCGGTGGCATTGGCCATAACACTGCCTCACCTCCACAACCTGCAACTCCAGTAAGCTGCCACAAAATGTTGCTTGAGCCATGCATGAAAGACAACATAAAAAGGGTAAACTAAGGAATCAGCAGTGGAGTATGAACTCAAATCAAAAGGGTCACATCTCCAAACAAGGAATAAGCAACTAAACTACAAAAAATTCTGCAAATTTGATTGAAATTCAAAATACAACTCTCTTGAGACAGGGCTGTCCCCTCGCTCTGTATTTGTTTAATTTGTATATTGAACCCCTAGTAAGGATGCTTAATTTGGAACAAGGGATAAGAGTTATTCAGGTAGGTAGGTTAACATTTAAGCTGCCCCTTTTTGCAGATGATCTACTTTTGCAATTTTCACACACCAGGTCCTCTCTCCCCCTTGCCTTCGAAGCAATATCCAGTTAAATAAGTTTTCCAGATATAAGCTCAACCAGAATAAAACTACAGTATATCTCCTCTCCCCTGTAATGATGAAACAGCAAATTGATAGCCTAGGTCTCAAATGGGGAAGCCAGGCATTATCTTACCTAGGTATTAAAATAACTAGGGAGTTGGGAAAACTTAAGGAACTCAATCATGATCCACTGATAAAGTCCATAAGGGAAGGTTTGGCCAGATGGAAAAAAATTCCACTGTCCTTTTGGGGTAGGATGAATGTTATTAAAATGGTTATTTTGGCCAGACTTTTTTAACCCCTAAACAACCTTAACATATATCTTCCCAAATCTTTTTTTGTCTCTCCAGAGAGTTTGTTCGGATTTTCTATGGAATGGGAAACCCCCATGTAGGGCATACGGCAAGCTTACTCGCCCAAGGACCTTTGGCGGCTTACAACTACCTGACTTTTATATCTACTATTTGGCTGTTCAAACTAGCAGGTTCCTGCATTGGATAAATCCCCAGGCAGATTTTACGAGTAACCCTGCTTGGCTGCAGCTTGACCTCAGTCGAGTGCATCAGTTTCAATTTTCCCTGACAGTAATGCTATATTGTCCCTGTTCTGCGCTCCCAACAGAGCTGTGCGATTCCCCAATCAGATGGGATGTGAAAGCATTCTGACAATTTTGTGCTTTACCCACCTTCAAGCCAGGAAAGGACTAACTCAGCCTTTGTTTAATAACCCAAACTTAAAAATAGCAAATAAATATATCAGCCCCCCACACTGGTGGTCCTCTCCAGCACCATGTCTCAAGGACTTAGTCCTGGAAAATTCACTTCTAGAGGCTTCTGCCCTACAGACAAAATTCACTATCCCACACAAACATGCCTTCCAGCTATCTCAAATATTTCACTGTGTAAAAGACTTTCTTGGCAAACCTCCATGGTCAGATGCGGCAGGTACCTTCTTAGTTACCTTCCTTGACCACCTCAAGCAGAAAAAAATGACTTCCAGATTATACCATAAACTTATTAGTTGTCCCTAGGTTAACCTGTCTCCTGTTCCCTATTACTGGAAACATACTGTCTCTAAACAACTGTTAAATGAGGACTAGAAGACAATTTGGTCGAACAATTTCACTTTACTCAAACAGGATCGCTTAAGGAGTATTCAATTCAACATACTTCATAACATTTATTATACACCTAGCAGGTTGTATAGAATGGGCAAGGTATCCTTCCCTATTTGTAATGACTGTAGTGCTGACCACGCTACCTTATACCATAAACTTTGGTCATGTCCCAAGATTTCTAAAATGTGGGGGATGGTTAAAGACTATATTACGCCATACCAAAGTATATCTTCTTTCTTTAAGGAGGATACATGCCTCTTAGGATTATATTCTTCTATACTTGCCTACCCCCAAAATGTACAATTCACAACAGTATCCTTACTTACAAAACTGTTAATCCTAAGGCATTGGACTGGTGAGTGGGAACCATCCTTAGGGGAATGGTGGACAGAATTTCTCACTTCCCTGAATGTGGAACGATGTGTGGCAAGAGCCTTTCATTCCTGGAAAAGGTTCCAGAACTGTTGAGGTTCCTTTTTCTCTATTCTCAAAGACAAATTTGGCTATTAGAATAGTGTTCAAGTTCTCCCTATATTACACATTTTAGGTCTCCCCAATCTTATCCTCACCCTCCCTCTCCATTCTCTCCACTTTCTCCACCTTATTTGCCCCACACTTTTTTTTTCCTCCTCTTGAGTTGTCCAGAGGTAATTAAGAAGGGCTGTAGAATGACCCCAGAGTAACATCCTTTTAGAAGTGGCTTCATTAAGCTGTGACTGTGCTAGTTCGTGGGACAGGGAAAGGCAGGGATCTTGTTATTCTCGCTTGGGGGGTTGATCTTACTTATGCTTTTTCTTTTGGGGTACATTGTAGACAATGCATGTTAGACAACCATTTTTGATGTCTGCTCATTTTTTTTGTTTGTTTGTTTTTTTACTTCTTTGTGTAACGAAACTTATTTTAAAATAAACTTAATTGCAAAAAAATATATAACTCTCTTTCTCTCTCCCACAAACAGCTCCTTCACCAAGACTAGGCAAGGGGAAAGTGAAACTACTTCACTGTCTTGCCTGATTAACTTCCTGCCAGCAGCATGTGACCTGCAGACTGTGAGTTGGTGAGTCATGTGATCTGTGGGCTGTTTCAATTCTCACGTTCTTCACCTTTCTGCAAATAAGGCAAAGTGAACACAACGTCAGCAGCGTGAAGTAGCCAGTTTCAATGGAGACTTTGTGTAGTGCCAAATGGATGCAAAGTGGACTAAATCACCTGTACTTCACTAAGGAAGTAAAACTTTGTTGCATCTCTAGTCATGATTGAGGCAAAGCCCATGTCCTTAGTTCATTACCTGCCTACCTACAGTAGTCAAAGTACGAAAAGACAACTGACACTTCCTTATAGTGGTGTCCCTTTAAAATCTAATTACAGTTTACTTCACAAGAAAAAACTCACTTATTATCAATTTAACCAGATAGACTGCTAAATAATGTATCCAAATTAAACATACACAGTCTTGATGCCTTTTCTAATGGAAAGTTATGCATTTCAGACAGCCATGAACTTCATGGACTCAATTTTCAAAGCAGCAGGACTGACACAAGATGCATGCATCAAAAAGAAATATTGCAAAGGGGACATTGTACTATACCTGGCATCAGTTCTAATTTTAAAACCAAGATTGCACCAGACGTGGTACTGCCTGCACCAGTCAGGCTTGTGCTGGGCTTCCACTGATACTCTGGGTGTGCCATGGTAGAGGGAGCCATGTGTCACTACTGGGCTGCAGCATCTAATTTGTGGGTTTTGGTACAGAAAGTGGGACATCCACACTTAGACCAGGCAGAGGTTGTCTAGTGGACATGTGCTGGCACTAGCCATGGCTGCTGGTTGAAGACATCTGCCATCCATGGGAAGCCTGTTCATCAGAGACCTACAAGAGTAAGCCATAAGCAAGTGCTGGCACACCTTTCCAGAGCTGTGCCAGGTATGGCAGTGCTACCACAGATGGGAAAACTCAAGGATGACACCCAACAGCTGGAGCCAAGCCAGACACATGCCACAAACATGAAGGCTGAGCAGGACTCACACAGTCCAGTGAGACAACACCTGGTAGAACACCACACATGATGGTGACAGAACCTGTCACTTTGATAAGGAGTCCCAGGAGGGTTGCTCAGGACCACAAAGCTGTAGGGCTACAGACTGGTCATGTGCACCAGGGATCCCAGCACCGAAGATAACATGCTTCAAAAGAATACACAACAATGTCCCTGGAGTGGTGGCATACACAGTACCAGAGTTGTCACAAACAGATGAGACACTAGCCATCAGGTAGAGGTGGCAGGTATGTGGCACAGTGAAGGGCTGAGTGCTGTGTGTTGCCCCATTGGGGAAGGAGGGCCAGGGCCATGTCAGTCCTGTCATCAGGGTTTGAGATATGACCTGAGATGTGGCACAGCTGGTATCACCAATATGTGCAATGGACATTAGATGGGGGGGGCACGGGCTGGGCAGGATGGGTTGGGTGGGGTGGTGGGTCAGGGAAATATGTGCCAGTGGCATGGAGGGTGAAAGTGAGTGGAGGGACCTTGCCAGTAGGATGTCTGCAATGGTGGTTGTGCTGCTAGTGATAGGGGTGACCCACTACCATGTTGTGTAGCTCTACCATGACACTCCCCCAGGGTTACATGACCTGGACCTGTGGCAGACATCCCCATCCTCACCCCTGACACTGTATGGCACTGTTGCAGGTGTGAGGCCATCCGATCAGCTGGCACTCAACTGTGAAATACTATCAGCTGATGCAACCACACACTGCAAGTCCATGAATTGGGGTCTACTGTCCAACACACAGCTGCAATCATCTTTTGATGTTGCTTGTTATGGTACCTGAATGCCCAGATCACCTGTGCCTAGGATGCAGAAAGCACAGTGGGACCATATGCTGATGTTGTGGGCACAGGACCCTGTGTCTCTATGGAACTGTAGGCAGTGATCTTTGTACTCTATGATTATTAAAGGGACACTTTTGTGTACAGTAGGAGACATAGTTTGAAAGTCCATGAAAAGTAATTTCAATTGAGGTAGTGGGCATACCTGTAGCCGGAAGCAGTCCAGAGATACAGATGGCTGAGTCTGTGCAATATAAATTCTATATTAAAGCCATTCTTAGAACATTGTGATGTCAGTGATGATCACGTAGTGCTTAACTCAATGCAGTTAGGCACTGCTTGATCGTCACTGAAATTATAATGTTCGAAGAATAGCTGTAATTTAGTATTTATATTGCACAGACTCAGACATCTATATCTCTGGACTGCTTCCAGCTACATATATGCACAATACCTCAACTGAAAGAACTTTTCATGGGCTTTCAGACTATGCCTGCCGCTGTACATGAATGTGACCCTTTAACATGGCTGTCTAGCTTTACCATCCATTGTGTGCATTGGAGCTGCAAGGGATGGTAACGGGTGGGAGCACAGCATCTGCTGCTGCCCATGGCATGTGCAGTACATGGGAGAGATTAGTTGGGTTGTATGAGGTACAACTCTGGCATGTGCTCTGGAGGAGATGATCTGCTGGGACTGCATTCTGGTGACTCTTGGTCCCTCCCATGGCTCATGGTGATAGTGGGTGCCCTGTGGTAGTTTGCACCTCTGCTTCCATCCATCCGACTCCCATATAACATGTATTGGTTGCAGTGGACCACTTGCAGCAGCCATGGGGACTTTGGCACCAGTACCAGTATTTTTAGAAAATCTGGTGCAATGTCCCTGGTGTACCGCACATTGCAGCAAGTAGTCCATGGCTGCAACTTGTGTCACTGTAATGGGCTTTTTTGAAAATCAAGCTCCATGTCTTTATTTAACAATGCTAGAGTACCCATCAAAGTAAAAGATTTCTGGAATACTTAGTTTGATATGCACTGCACTTTAAATGCACAAACCCACGTGTTTTAACTATTGCAATGCCAATCTCCATAATTGCACATAGTGTTTATTCAATCTAGTATCCGTTAGAATGTAAGAGTGAGGTTTCATTCTTTTCAATTTATTATAAAATGTTTTAATTTAAAACCTAGTGTCAACTAGCAGTACCGTGCTAGATATAATTATTTTATAAACTCAGCCAAGCCTGTTAAAATACAATTAGACAGTGTTCATGATCTTGTTTTCTCTTACATACTGTATCTCAGTCATGATTTCAAAACATACCTCGGGGGGGGGCACATACTTGAATCATCACTGTCTATTTTTTTGACAGGGGAGCTTGCAGCCTCCAGTTCAAGCAACATGCATTCTGCAGCTTAGACAGGAACCTAGGCTGACCAGTTGACACTATCAGCACTGACTTCATATGGCATCCCAAAGGTCCTGTTTACAGATTTTGACTTCTGAATCAATTGCAGAAGCAACATGACAGGAGGAAAAACAAATCAGTTGTGCAGGTGAACAGTGGCAATATGAAATGTGAAGCATTGAAATGCAAAAGATACTGAAATCCCCTAATGACCTCACTAGAGTGTAAGGTCATGGGAAAAAGTCACACATGAATATTAAGGTCAATTAGCACTAAGCAAAGCCAATACATTTATTTGTTTTTTTAACTAACTTTATTAGTTATGCATAGAGGTGGGCAAAGTCCATAAACTTTGCTATGCATAGTAATTTGCAAATAACCTGAATTTCATGACACACTCTACAGAGCTAATTGAATAACTTCACATCTCAAGGTAACGCAAAGTTCCATGTTCACTGTGGACTTTGCGTTACTTCACCTTTTATGGTCTCTTTAAAGGTGCATTTTGCAGTGATTCATGGGATGCAAGGTCATATGGGCTCTCTATTGTCTTGCACAGCTTCAGTTCAGCATAGTGTGTTTAGTGGAAAGCTGGAGACAGTTTGCTCTCCAAGCTCTGAGAATCAAACCATCTTCAAACTTTTCAAAACATATTTTTGCGACAATATTTTGTGTCAAAATTTAGTACATCGAGTGAAGTAAACCCTTGTGTGTTTATATCATCGAGCATTTATTGATTTTGTGTCAATTTTGAATGTTAATTTAGTACATTCAGTCTCTGTACTGACAGACGTTGTAGAAGTATGCTTCAGGGAGGAGCCGATCTGTGGTGTAGAAGGGAGATTCAAAGACCACAGTGACAACTGTTGTTGGCTAGTGTTTTAGTATTTGTGTGTTCAGGTATACACAGTACAACTTCAATTAAGTTTTTATAAGATTTTTTTGTGTTTGCTGGGCATTTTTCAGTCAGTTTAAAAGACTGTCTGTGTTGTAATTTACTGAACAGTTAAAGTTTCTGTGCCTGACCTTTAATCTGTGTGCATGGTGTCAATTGATATGCATTTTTATTGTGACACCACAATAGCAGTACTCAGAATTTCTCGACCGGTCTGCAATATTTTTGGCTACTGTTGTACCCCCCTTCCTCCATAACACAGCCTGGTCAGCCTGTGTGGCAGGCATTTAGGATGTGTGGCACTAGCGGGCAGCTGAGGGAGCCACCACTGTGTCTGCTGCACTGTCCATTCATCATCAACACCACACAGGATGATGCATTCTGTCTTTAACATGTTCCACTCAAAGAGTAGCTGATATCTCCTGCAGCTTCTCATCCCACTCAGCATGGTGATGCAGTAAAAGGTGAATTCTCTGTCCACCTGTGCCCAAGTTATGGTCTTTGTCACCATGATGTACGAGCACATCAGATAGCTTGTATTTAAGCAATGTCAGGTCACCAGGTAGGGAGAGGAAAAATTCCCAAACAGGGGAGCTGCAAGGAGGACCAGGCAGAGGCAGTGGGAGCACCAGATACTGTTGCCTGCTGTTCTGCACTTGGTGGAGGAGCAACAAGCTGCTGTTTTTGTTCCTGCTGCTGGTGCATAGGGTACTCATCACTGGTAACCACCTGTGCTGCAGGGCTGGCAGTGGCTGCAACACTCATCACCAAAGAAGCAGCAGCTGCTCCTGCTTCGGGCACCACATGGTCACTAGCAACATTGGGCTGTGACTGTGATGGAGCACTCAAGGTAGAAACAGTACCTTGGTTGAGGTGAAATGGTTGCCCCAGACCACCATGCATTCGGGGCCCCTGCTGCCCACCACTTTTGCCACCTCTCTCCATATTAACAAAAATTAAATGTCAATCTAAACTGAAACAAAAACTATTAGTAAAAGTACTAGTACTCAAACTACAGTAACTAAAACTATGTAAATAAAAAAATACTTGTTTAAACTGAAGTAAGGTTTCAAATTAGCTCAAAGTGGCTGCAAAACTTCAACAAAAGAATTCAAAATCTTTAAAGCACAAAAATCATTAAATACAGTAGATTGAGTTAGTTAGCTACACAAAAAAAGCGCACAGTAAACACACACAATGATTATCCAGCTCCTTCTCCAAGAGAAAGTGAAATTAGTTCACTGACTTCCTGCCTAACTAACTGGCTGCATCATGTGACCTTCAGACAGTCCAACATGTGATCTGTGGGCTGTTTGGGGAAATGTGCATAGTGGTACACAAATTCAAAGTTGGGCACTATGAGTTAACTTTGCAGGTGTTGTAAAAGTTTGCTGCATCTCTAGTTATGCTATACTGTAACAAAGCTCTGAACAACAAAGCAAACGCAACATGGGAAATAGAATAAGGAATAGTGACAAGGGACTTAGCCTTATCAAGTAAAATGTACTACACACAGATATTGTTAATAGAGATAATATGATGCTAGAAAGCTAAAACTGTACACTGATTCATTACGGCTGAAATCCAAACATGAGTACTCTAGGATGGCTACTGTATATCGATATTTATTTATTATTTTTTAAATTTTGGTGACCGGGCAGGCTCACTGAGCCCCGAGGGTTCTTTTTTAAGGGGTGACCCAGGATGACAATACATATTTTGATACAGAGAGATAAAATTGGGTTACAGAAAGCAATTTATAAGGTTGGCATGCAGGTAACAGTCCTGGTTATCAACAAGCTACTGTTTGCACTAGTTGGCGAGGATACAATCATGACTGACAAAAAGGTGTTTTCAGGTGGAGAGCTATCTAAAGGCTGGTGACAAGGCCGAAAGGTCAGGGATCCTGATGGGGTACCTGGGTAAGAAAAAAGGGGGTGAATCTTATGCTCCATGACCAATGGCAAGTGCTGGTGTCAGTCATGTGGGACTTTAGTCTGGTGCAGAAGTTTGTGAGTGAGAAGGCTTCCTGCACAGGAGAAGGAAGTTGGTTCCACAGGTAGGGGGCTAGGTAGGAGAAAGACCTGCCACCAGCATTAGTCCTGATTCTGGGAACTTCCAGCAGTGTTCACCCTGATGTCCATACTCTCTGGGGGTTTTGTTTAATGGCTATGGATCCACTATGCTGGGTGGAGTGGACAGTCTGAGTAGCTTAAATGCCAGGCAGAGCAGGGGGAACTGTAGGCATGTGGTCAGTGAGGGCCACTGTAGCTGGGCCAGTGTATCACAGTGGTAACTTCGCTAGTGGTCCTGGATAGCGAACCGGGCAACCTTGTTGTACAATATTTGCATCCTAGAGACCTCTTGCTTAGCCATGCCCTGTATAATCATAGCAGCATAGGTCAGGGTGGGGAGCAGGACACTAGTGCCAATTGAGAGCCTGGCCTCAGGGATGAGCTGATCCATGAGACGGTACATAATACCAAGTTTATGGTGTAAGGTCTTGGTAACCTGCTCCATGTGGTTCTTGAAGGTGAGTCATTGATCAAGTGTTAGACCTAGGTATTTTAAAGGAAAACTACATCCAAAATTTGAAAAAATATATGTTGTACAGAGTGTTTTAATTTGTATGTGAAGTTCTAGTGTTTCCTTCCCTCTGACTGGTATTAGGAGTTTTTTCCCAAATTAGCTTGCTAGCTTTATGCTAATTTTACGACCCCTGGGGATCTTCATACCTGATAGTGTAATTGTATTTCTTCTTCCCACAGTGCATCTTGTCTCACGTGACTGTGATGTAAGAGAGACCCAACATTCAGCACACACATGCCAAACAAACTAAATATCTTGGAAGCTTTACAAGCTGCACAAAAATTACCAGTAGCAAAGTTTTTTCAGGACAGTAAAATCTTTAGGATGAGGGTGGTCACCAAGCTGAATTCTACAGATTTTAAAATACAGCCATCTCTATCATTGTGAATTGATTGTAATGCAATGCCTTCTGCTGGATTTATGGGCTCTGCTACATCACCATTACATGAAACAAGGTGCATTGTAGGACAAAGAAATGCAATAAACCTATTTGATATGGAGATCTCCAGGGGTCGTAAAACTACCCTAAAGCTAGCAGGCTAATTTAGGAAAAAACTCCTAATACCAGTCAGAGGGAAAGAAACACTAGAACTTCACATACAAATTAAAACACTCTACACAGCATATATTTTTTCAAGTTTTGGGTGTAGTTTTCCTTTAAGGAGTGCACTACCTCAATGCCACTACCAGAGAGTGACGTGAGTTGCGGGGAGGAGGTCCTGTCATGACCCAGGGATCTGTAGTTATTTTTAACTAAATGTAATACATTAACAGCATGCATTAATTGGAACACTCCTATGTCTTCCATACTCCAAACTAAAATCTTACTGGCTTGGACAACTATATAATACCAGCAAAAGTTCAGAAGTTGGAGGCCACCATGATGTTCTGCCAAAGTTAACTTGGAGTATGAGATATAAAGTTTTGTCCCTTCCACAGAAACTCAATTAACTGTAGAAAATGTAACTGTAGATCTGAAAAACAACAAACACTGTAGTACAGATCTACAAAAGTTGGATTTGTTACAAACAGACTATAAAGAATAAGATAAATCAAGAAATTAGAAGAAGGTTGTGTAACTTCTCCCATCTCTTTTTGGTAATATTTTAAAGAATGTCTAAGGCTGGCCATAGATTTCTCCATGCATAGAATTGAAAGGATATCTTTATGTCATTCCCTGTATGAGGGATAATTTAGATCTGTCCAATGGTGTAAATTGATTAACTTAGCTACAGCCAAGATGAGGTCCATATGGTGTTATTGAGGGCCTATAAAGGTGTTTGTTCCTTCACTCAGCAGACAGTCTTCAGATGTCAAATCATCCACCAGTCCCAGTAAGGTGTCCAGCTGTGCTTTGATCTGTTGCTATAATGACTGTGATACAGGACAGTCCCATAGAATTTCTTTTAGCAATCCCACTTGGGCCTTACATTTCATCCATGTAGGGCTGAACACAGGTGCAACTTCTGCAGTTTTTGTGGAGAGAAGTATAAGTTATTACCTATTTTATACTACATAAAGTGCAACTTATGCAGTTTAATATATTGGTAACCCTAGTGCTAAGGAAATAAAATAAAATAAACAGTTGATTGGGGAACTCTGTCCCACTGTAAAAGCATTTAATTTTGAACTTATCACCAAGAAGGTCCTGCTGAGGTTTAAAAAGTACTGACATAGCATGTCCTCCATTTGCAAGGCCAGCCAATTATGGTAATCAGTGACATCAGCAAATTGCCAGGGGAGGGGCCTTAAGCAGTTTACAACATGTAGATAAGCTGCAAGAAAGAGAAAATACTGGTCAGAGCAAGGTTGTCATCCCATTGAAATTTGGCATATGTTATAAATTGATCATTCTGGAGCAGATTAGACAGTTGATGTAAATTGGGTTGGGGTAAAAAGGATATAGGAATTGCTGAGTTTGAAATTAGGGTTAAGTCAACGCAGTTGGTAAAGATCTTTCTGAGACACATAATCTGACAGTGGGAAGCTATAAATTAATTTGGACTGACCAGCTGATAGGAGTGTTTCAAATTCAAGGAAGAAGTTTTGACCAAGATAAGTAAGACAGAGCTCCATAACTAATGACGTTAGCTTTACAAAGATGCAATTCAATGTCTTTCTAATGTGGATAATACAAATTAGGAGAGATCCCTATTACTTGCATACTACAAACTAAAACCTTACTGGCTTGGACAACTGTATAATACCAGCAAAAGTTGAGAAGTTGGAGGTCACCATGATGTTCTGTCAAAGTTAACTTGGAGTATGAGATACAAAGTTTTTGGTCCTTCCATAAAAGCTCAGAGCGAATCTTCTGAAGTTTAATGAGCCTTGTATGTGGAAGAGGGACACCTGTCATACTAATTGGATATAAAACCCTCACAAGAATGTTCATTCATATAACTGAAAGTCTACTCCAAAGCAGGGTTGTTCCAATTAAGGCATGCTGTTAATACACTAAATTCAGTTAATTTTGCATCATGATCAATTAAATTATGTTAATAATGAATCATTTATCACATTATTTAAATTAAATTAATTGTACCACAATTAATAATGAAACTAACAACTAATCCTTTGATTTTTTAAATATGTTAATATATTTCCTAATATATATGTATTTTTTAAATGAGAAATAAAGAGATTTTAAAGAAAACACACCAAAGTCTTTGAATAGCTGCAGTTAACAATTCTATTGTGCAAATGGTACACACTCATTTTTATGAACTTTTTTAATAATACAGAACAGTGAAGCACATAACTGTGCTGTGATGATGTGGTTTTTGTTAGCAATGACTTCAGTAACAGTAGACTTTGTTGCATTTCACAAATATGAAGTGCTCAAATGTCTCATCCAGCATGCGGTTCCATTCAGGTGACAAAATGTTGCCTCCAACACAAAAACCCCACTCAACAGGAGCTGAAAAAGTCATTCGGCAAAGGGCATTCATTGCTAAATGGGCCAGCAATGAAAAGGTGTTGGTTTGCTTCTTTCAGAATGTTAATGGGGCAGAGTTTTCAGGAGCAAGATCCTCACCCAAGTATTGATCAAGCGCCATTCAGATGTTAGCAAAATTATCCAGTGGAGGCTTTCACTCTTTATTTGCTGAACTGCCACTTCCAATGAAAGCAAGCAGTTCTGATTTCTTTGTTGGAGGCTCTCCATGCTCAGTGAATGTAGCATCCTGAGACATCACAGTTTCCCAGGCAAATTGCCAGATGAGCAACTGCAGTACTGATGAATGAATTTAATTTAATCAGAGCAGTTTTATTGTTAGCTGCTTCCCTGTCATCGCAGACCTAGTTCAACTTAAACCATGGGTATTGAACAGGCCAAAAAGATCTCACTTCTCTCATACTGAATTAGAAACTTTTCAAATAACAGTTTAAGAATGTTTAGCAACGGAGAACAGTATCAAGCAGTATAATACTGAAAGTGGTGCCTCAAGCCAGGCAGCTTTTGGTATTATATTGTATTCAGTGAGGTATTTTCATTCAACCATTGTACTCTACCTCTGAAAACTAACACATCTGAATCAGCTGCGTCACTATGCAGACTGCCTTCAGGACTCAGATAGTTTCAGGTAGACTGTGGTATTAAATTCGCAGAGTATTTTCAATCATAATGTTGCTTGCGTGTTGAGGCTCGTGCATGACAGTCAGCAGTGTGCAGAAAGAGTGGAGGCAGCTGGCAGTGATATACTAGAGTATTCAATTGTATTTTATTCACATTCAAAATATTATATAATTTAATGTAGTGCATAGTATTCTTTGAACAAACACATTTTGATGAATATAACAGATCATATTCATGCATTATTAATGCATTAAAATTAATGCAATAAATAATAACAAAGTCAATTAACAGGGCTGCAATTAATACTTAATTCACAGTTAACAGGGTATATTTAATTAGTTAAATTAACATTAACAGAAAAGTATCTCAATTTAATTAAGCATTAAATCAACAATTAACAATTAACCAACCCTTCCACAAAGTGAGACTGGTAACACCTGCCAACATTGTAAATGAGCTTGTAAAGTTTGAAACAAAGGAGTGAAATTCTGAATTATTAAGTATGGGACAATAGTGGCAAGCTGAATGCCCAAGTAAGTAATGCAGTTAGAGTACAGCACCCTACCCCCGCAGGAAGAAAGTTATGTTTAAGAGTTTTATGGTTAAGGATCATAATCAGAGTCTTGTGTAAGTTTAACTTACAGCCCGAAAGAGACCCAAACTCAGTCAGCACCTGAAGTGCATCTGGCAAGAATTGGGCAGCATGAGTCAAGTGGAGCAGAATGTCATCTGCATATATGGAAATTTTGAAGGAAAGGGATCCAACAGAAATTCCACTGATCTGTGGGTTCTGCAAAATATGTTTGTTAAGGGGCTCAAGATGCAAACAAGCATTTGTCAATTCTGAACATTTGATGCATTGGAAGATGTACACCCCTGCACTTTGTTTATGCTCTTGAGGCACTTGAACATGTCTGTCATGTTCTCCCACTCCATCCTTTCTTCCAATGAGTACATATTGAGGTCCTTTACTCTTTCCTGATATGTTCTGTGTTGCAAGCCATGTAGCATCTTGGCTGTCTTTCTGTGGACTGCCTCCACCCTGTCAATATCCTTGAACAGTTGCGACCTCCAGAATTGCACACAGTACTGTAGGTGAGGCCTTACAAGTGCATTATACAATGACATCGCCACCTCACACCTTCTGCTAGTGATACCTCTGCACCCCAGCATGCATCTGGCCATCCTTGCAACATTTGTGCTCTGTTTTGACACCTTTAGGTCATCAGAACTGATAACTCCTATGTCCATTTCTTCTTTGATGATCATCTGCACCTCTCCCCATCCTGTAACTCTCCCCGGGTTCTCCTCTTCCCATGTGCATTACTTGTGCTTCTATGCATTGAACCTCAGTTGCCACTCCTCAGGCCATTTTTCAAGCCTCATCATGGCCCTGCTTATTTTCGCCACCCCTTCTGGAGTATTCACTGTGTTACAGATGTTGGCATCATTTACAAACAGGCAGACAGACCTTTACTTCTAGCCCTTCCACAATGTCTGCAATGAAGACATTGAGCAGGACTGGTCCCAAGTCTGATCCCTGAGATACCCACTGGTTACCACCCTTTCCCCGGATTAGATCCCATCATCACCACTGTTTGCCTCCTGTCCATCAGCCAGTTTCTAACACAGTTTATCAGCTTGTGTCCTGTTGCCAGACAACCCATCTTGTTAATCAGCCTGCTATATTGGTCATTGTCAGAGGTTTTCCTGAAATCAAGGTAGGTGATGTGCATGGCCCCTCCTTGATTTACTACCTTACAGGGGCATTAGGGTTTACAACCCTAATGCCAACCCCCACCCTGCAGAGACTGACAGGTGTTGGGGGTGTGCCTTTGGGTCATCGGCCATAATGTTCACACCATTCTACCTAACCCCACCCTGCAGATACCAACAGACATTGCAGTGTACTGTGGGGTCTTTGGCCCTTACGCTCACCCCATTCCATAAGGAAATAAGCTGAGAAGGATGCAGTATAGAAGAAAGGTGTGAACATTAGGGTCGAAGACCCCAAGGCACACCTCAATGCCCATCACTAGCTACAGGGTGGGGGAGGAATGGCATGATGATTATGGCTGATGACCCCAAGTCATACTCCCAAAACTTGTCAGTCTCTACAGGGCAAGTGGGGTTATAGTTGGAAACCCTAATGCCTGTGAGTTTGTTGGTATTTTCACTCCAAATTTTCAACATGGGCTTTTTGGGACCGCACCTCATGAACAGTGGCACTATCATTGTGTTACTCAATCCTGAAAGGTGATTTTATGCTGCAACTGCACCATTCAGTGCCACAGGTGTGAAAACACATTTTGGGCTGTATGGGAAAAATGACAGTTGTACTGTTCATGAGAAGGTGTGAGATATGGCAATGTTGAAAATCTGGAGTGAAAATATAAAAAACTGGCAAAGCTAAAAGCATGCACAGAAACTGCACAATGCACACTTGTAACAAGGTCATTTTTTGGAATATTTTCATTCAATTTTCAACATAGGCTTTTTGGGATCTCACCTCATGAACAATGACACTGTGAGTTTGTTAATCCATTCCAAAAGTTGATTTTTCACAGTGACAATGCCATTCTGTGCCACAGGTGCAAAAACACATTTCGGGCAGGATGTGAAAAATGAAAGCTGTATTCTTCATAAGGAGGTGTGAAAAAATTGCAATGTTGAAAATCTGGAGTGAAAATATTAAAATTTGGCAAAGTTGCCAATGTGCGTAGAAACTGTGCAACTCACGCCCATAATGCAGACATTTTTTTTTTTCACCAAATTTGCAACATGGGCTTTTGGGACCTTACCTCATGAACAGTGGCACTGTCATTTCATTAATCAGTCCCAAAAGGTGAATCCAAGCAGCAACCATGAAATCACCTTTTGGGACGAAGTAACAAAATGACAGTGACAGTGCTCATGAGGTGGGGGTCCAAAGAAACACATGTTGAAAATGTTGGGCAAAAATTCCTACTAATGGCTGAGATATAAACATAAGTTGAAAACCCCATTGACTGCCATTATTCAACACTTACCTTTGATTCTTCAGCTTGTTGGTCAACTTTCAAGAGTGCAGATGTGTCCCAGTCAGAAGACAATGACTGCGCCAACCTCCAGAGGTAAGTAGGGAGTAAGGGGGGGGTACAGGGAGGTTGGTGCTCAGTGGGAAGGTGGGGATTGTGGGAGAGAGAGAGGACTGGGAAGACCATGAGAGACAGTTTTCTTTTTTACAGGTAAAAAAAGATGCTGGGGGACAGTTTTCTTTATTTTACAAGTAAAAAAAATACATTTAGGCACACTGGGGTGGGCTCCCAGTGTGCTACAATAGTGGGGGGGGGGACATGCCAACATGGGGATTGGGCATCACAGTGTCAGCAAAAGATAAAGACAGGTTAGTGGGGTGCCTCCAACACTGTGAGTGGGCATCCCAGTGTCAGAAACATAAAAAAAAAAACACAAATGAAAATAATTATTTTGGCACACGGGGGTGGGCTCCCAGTGTGCCTCATTAATGGGGTAGGGATACATGCTGACCCAGGGACTTGGTACCCCGAAGTCAGCCTTAACAGAAAGCTGCACCATGG
This sequence comes from Neoceratodus forsteri, assembly GCA_016271365.2. Lineage (NCBI taxonomy): Eukaryota > Metazoa > Chordata > Ceratodontiformes > Ceratodontidae > Neoceratodus > Neoceratodus forsteri. The sequence goes on from CM057458.1 coordinate 1,160,250,600, forward strand.
CTAATGTTGGAGGGGTGAAAAGAAGGTGAGCACTGGGAGGAGAGGGGAGAGAAAGCCGCACTGTGGCTACTGTTGAGGTGGGGGGACTGAGAAGTGATCACTGGGACAAAAAGTGCACAGCAGCTAACGTTTCAGCTTTTGGGGTGGGATCAGAGGAGCGAAGATGGGCTTTAACTGTGGCCGTGTGCATTAGTTTGCACTCTAATGCACATGGCCAGAGACTGGGCTACAGAAAAAAATGAAGCGCTCCTATTGGAGAGGTTAATTTCTTGGAAGTTCAGCCACACTATGTCAGCAAAGCTGAACTGCAGTAGTGTTGTGTGAAACTGAAATATTTCACCTGGTGAAATTATTTGTGTAATTCTGCAATTACGCAAAATGTTTCACCTATGCAAAACGGAATGTCACCTGTTTTCTTGATTTTGCATTACGGTAACATTTCACTTAACATAATAATTTTGGCCATTGTTGATCCAAATTTCACCTTGTGGTGGAATTTTGCCAGCGAATGTTGGTACAAAGGCAACATTTGCAATGCATTGTGGGTAAATTGGTCAAAAGTCATATGTAGCTTGTTTCCAGCTCATTCTGCTGCATGTTGAGTTGGAGAGCAGTGTGTTGTGGTGCATCATAGCCAATAAAGCCTTTGAAAACTTAACTAAAACTTGTTTTTGAGAGCTAATTGCTGCAAAATATAAAGGGCAGAGTTCTCAAAGCTTTCAGAAGGTGCAAAACCTTCCCTAAGTCCCCAAAACTTCCTCAGCTACGGAAAAAAATTGGAGTTTGCTCCAAGTGCTATTCACAAAACCCTCCGCAGCTGTGGGAGAAACCACTATGAGCTGTGGAAAAAAGTGCAGCTGTGCAAGTCCCTCAGGACAAAAAGGTGTGAGATAAGTAAGGCACAGCCCCTGAAAGGCTATTCACAGCCAGTTTTTTTCTGCAGCTGAGTAAAGAATGTTACACACAGTGGAATGAGGTGTAACTCTCCCTCAGCACACTGCAGTAGTGCCCCAGTAATTGGAATTAATTAAGGTGGAGGTGTACCACAGGTAATTGCATCTCAGACAGTATAGCAGTGGCTGAAGTTACAGCACTGAAAACACACATTGCCATGATATGGCAACAGGCAACAACCACTAGACCCAGTGTAGCCCATGACAGAGTCCCACAAGCAGTAGAGCCTGACCAGCCAGCAGTGAGTGCTACCTCCGCAGGCCACAGGAACACCCCAGGGAGGGATGACCAGCCGGGACAGTCAGCCACTGTGGTGCCAAGGTATCGCTGGTACCTGTGGTGTTGCTGTGGTCCCAGTTGGGGAATGGTTGCTGGTCTCTGTGTGTGCTGTCAGCTTAATATTATAGCAGCACTGTTACAGTTGCTGCTTCAGCAACTGTGGTTCCCTATTGCTGTGCCTTCACAGCCTCTGCAGCTGTGGATTCACAGCACCTGCGCAAGTCCTGCAGCAGCTAAATTGCCTCACCTGTGGCACTTTTTACGAAAATCCGCAGCTGCGCTGGTTTTCTTTGAGAATACAGCGCATCTGCATTTCAGCACTGCAGCAAACCTTTTTCCCACAGCTGTGGGAATTTCGACTTTCTTTGTGAATCCTGCCCCAAAGTTTTTTTCTAGTGCTACTGTGCTGATAGTTCCTGGTACTAGGGAACATTTTCAAATGTTGTGAATTTTTGTATAATACATAGTTTGAATTAGGTTTACTTTTCTCAGCTGTCTTTCAAAGAGTTGTGTGGGGGTAGGGTAGGAGTGTAAATCAGTGCAGGCTATTTCTAGCCAAGCAGATGGTACATTTACTCACAATTGTGAGTTATCTATGTACTGTTATTTCTTATTAATTTTGTTATATCTTGTAATTTATTTTCTCTGGAAAGTTTCTCTGTCCTGTTTGAGAGAGTTCCTGCTGCTGCTAGCTGTGTTATATATAAACCATTCTTACGCTTTTAGTTGTGAAGTGATTTTGAATTCTGAAGTTTTAAACACACAGAGCTGATCTTTTCTTTTATTTTTTTATGGTTAGTTTTGTTAGCTGGAGTGTTAACTTGTGTGTTACTAAAATTATGAAAATCAACAGTTGTAAAGTACTTCTACTCGATCACTTGAACTTGTCTATTACAGTCCCACTGCATTGTTGAATTGTTCCCCTGTATGTTATTGCTGGAACTTGAATCTGCACACTGCGCGGTGTTCCGGTTTTAGTTAACTTACATATATTACCCTTCCTCTGTTATAGCATTATTTGTGTCTCACTGGACACACGCATTATAAAACAGTATATATTAAAATAGTCATTTTCAAGATATTTCTTGTTGATCCCTCCCATCCAGACCAGTAACATATTGTGTGGTACTAATTTCCTTGGTTTCTGTGTTATGGTTGTCTCTGGCCACATATAAAAAAACAAATTGTGGTACTGAGTAACATAACACGTTACAGTACTTTATTTGTCCAGAGACTGAGTGACACAGGTGATCTATATATAAAGTGTGACACTTGTGCCCTTTTTCCCTGTGTTTCTTTAAGTCCTTCCTGATTGGGGGAAAAAAGTTACCTTCTTGTGTTTTACTACACTAGGCTGCCTACCACTAATGGTATTAGTTCTACTGTAACTGTTGGTACCTTTCCTGATTGTTTTTGGACTTTTACAAAAGCCACTACTGTAGGCATGTTACAGTGTGATGTCATCATTCATGTGTGAGGTATTATTCACACATTTAGTAGTAGTAATACATCCTTTCTTCAAATATTCCCAGAGAAATGCAAAGCTTTGAAGCAGCAGCAGTCAGCAAAAATGCCTGGTAAGAAGCAGCCAAGTGCAGGAGGGAAATGTGGCAGGGTAGATGAGGGAACTAAGAAGTCTGCTGAAAGAAAGTGTAATTTCAGTTCCAGTTCCCCATAGCAGTAACAGCACAGGTATGTCTGCATTACTGTCTTCAAGTTATGATGTGGGCTCTGGTGGTGTGGCAGGAACCAGCAAAGGAGTTGGTGGCTGAACTGGGTCAGGCATACCTGTGTTTTACTTTTTTTAAAGCTCGAACTTTTGCAGCCATGCTAGTGGGGGATGCTGACAGTGAGAAGAAGGGAGGCACTGACTCCAGCACAGGAACAGTGGTCCAGGACTGGAGGAGGGTGATAATAAGTTTGTCAGTGTGACTGCCCATGTTCCTGCAGGAGTTGGTGATGATAGTGTTCAACAAGAGTCTGAAAGTCCTGGAGATAAGGATAGTCAGCCTGCTGAGATAGTTGTAGATAAAGAAAAAGGTGCCGTCCTCCAAGAAAACAGTGATGGGGGGGGGGGAGAGAAGGAGGAAGACAAGAACATCACTTTTTAAATTTTTTTTATTTTAGTCTTTGGTAACCGGGGTAAGGCCCATTAAGCACAAGTCCCTGTTTTCAGGTGTGACCTGGGAGCACTGGGCGGTTAAGTGACTTGCTCAGAGTCACACAGTATGCAAGTGGAGGTTGTGAGAATCAAATTCAGGTCTGGTCTGCTGGATGTATCAACTCATTCACAACTCATTCCTCTAACCTCTAGGCTATACTATCATTGTTATTGGTGGTGACAATGATGATGACTGGGATGATCCCACATGGGCACCTGAGTTAAAAAAGGTCAAGGGTGATGTAGGCCATTTACATGTACAGCCTGTGGTGGGTCAGTCTGTCACTGAGCCTATAAACACAACTCCAAGCAGTCAAGTAACCACCCCTCCCAAAAGTAGTGTTATGTAAGTCATGTTAGCAGCTCAAAAAATACACACTTCCACACCTGTTTCAGAATCATCTCAGTCCTAGAAGCATCTGAAGTCCAGAGGTCAAAAGTCCCTAGTTTGGGACTTTTATGTGCTAGATCCTGCTGATTAGACCACAGCAATATGCCAACTTTGTCAAGCCTGTGTTAGTCGGGCAAAAAAGGGGAGCCACATAGGCACTAGTGGCCAACACGCCCACCTGAAAAACAAGCACCTGCTGAGATGGCATCAACACCAGAAGGATGCCAGAGCTGTTGGTAGCAAGGTGCATGTAGTAGAGCAAGAACATGAGGAGGGAGGGCAGAGTGGGTCAGTGGTGGAGGAGGAGAGTGAGCAATTCTTTACTCTCTCTAGTAGTGGGCATAGCAGTGGTGGTGTGACTCCCAGTTCCAAGAGTCTTAAAAGTACACCACACCCACACCCATGAGCAACCAAAATAACTGATTTCTTGCAGTCTCCACTGCCCAGCCAAGAGTCAGTTGTTATTCCCAAAAGAAAATCATTGCTGACACAAGTACAGCGTTCTGGTCGGACAGCCCCAAAGATGCAGCCCACTCTGAAGACCATCACTGAGCATCAGACAAAGTACCCACCCAATCATGCTGCTGCAAGAGAGTTAAATGCTGCCACTGATGAAATGCTGGCCATTGATCTGTTGCCATTCTCATTCGTAGAGAATACTGTTTTACACAGGTTGATGGCCTGTGCCCATTCCAAATAGCAAGTTCCATCACGAACTTATTTTAATAAACATGCCATGCCGGAGCCAAACAGTAGAGTTGCTGATTACATTAGACATGCATTGAAGCATAGTACATCACACTGTATCAATCTTAGTATGGATATATGGGCCAGTGGACAAACATCAGCAAACTCGTATACGTGCATAACAGCACACTGGGCATAACAGCACACTGGGCACAGTTGCCTGGTGCAGTACTTGATTTTGGGCCTGGCAAAACATACGTGAAGCAAAATTGCAGTGGTAGCAACACACCTGGTATTTGGCAGCATGCAACCCTGACTATGACAAGTGTCACAAGTGTCACAGGTTCACACATGGCTGCGAAAATGCTTAATGTTCTGCTGGATGAGATTGATGGGTGGCTACACAGACAGTCACTCATAGCAGGATACATTGCAAGTGATAATGGCTCCAATGTAGTGAAGTGCAATAGCGATGGTGTTTTTTTCAAAATGCCCTGCCTGGCATACTGCCTTAATCTTGTTGTTCAGCAGTTTCTCAACCATGTGGACATTAAGGAGACGGTTACGGTTACTGTTGCCCATCGCATCTGAGTCCACTTTGCCCATTCTGCAAAGGCCTATGACCATCTATGTAAGCTATAACAATCTGCCTCAGCACCAGATGAAACTAGATGTTGTCACCTGGTGGAACTCCACACTGTACATGCTTCATTGGCTGTATGAACAGTATAAGGCTGTGTCAGAATACCTGCTGCTGCACACCACCTGTGACAGTGCTGGAGTGTCCATCACTCTAACAACGAGCAGTGGTGCCAAATTGATGGGCTAATATGCATTCTCCATCCATTTGAGCATGCTACACAGGCAGTGAGTGGGGACACTGCTTGCATAAGTCAGTCCATACCTCTCATACATGTGCTGAGGCCAACACTAGTGAATGTGCGACACCAGACAGAGGGAAGTGGGGATCATGGCACTTGTGATCTAATAGATCACATGCTTCATGTGCTGAACACAAATACCCATGTATCTGGCATTTTACAGTCAGCTGAGTTTGCAATTGCCATCATGCTGGATCCACGGTACAAACATGGCCTGCCCTCTATAATTGAAGGAGCTCGTCAGTGAGTAAAGCAGTTGACAGAGAACCTCATTAGATTGGTACATGCTGCACAAATTAAAAATGCACACACTGCTTCAAAAAACGGATGTTGCTACTACCACCAGCAGCTCACAGGGAACACAATCAGAGAATATGGGCAAGGCAGAGCAGAAAACAGCAAGTAATCCCATCTGGGATGTTCTCTTTCAGGTGGAAGTGGAAGATATGGAGGAAAAGGAGGAGGAAACAGATGAGGCAGCTGGACTCTGGGCAGGAGAAAGAATGGTGGAGGCCTACATGGGGGACCCAAAGCACCTTGCCATTGCTGATGAGCCACTGCTCTACTGGAGCAGTAAAATGACTGACTGGCCAGCACTAACATCAGTTGCTGTAAAATACCTGAGCTGACCACCATCCAGTGTCACTGTGGAATGAGTGTTTATTGCAGCTGGGGCAATTGTGAGTGACCGTAGAATCAATTTGTCACCCAATAATGAGTTCATGCTTACATTCATCAAAATGAATGAAAGGCACATTCTACACAACCCAGTGATGGCAGTGGTGTTGCCACAGGAACTGTGTCTTGGTGATGAGGATGATGACAATCCCTTGAGTAAGGCAGCCACCAGCAGTGAGGTGGATGAGGCAGCGATGTTGAGAGAATTCCCATCTGATGTGAACTCCAGTCTTGAAAACTGTGAAGGGTGCTTCTTGGATGTTGTGAAATACGAAGTTGAAAAAAGCTGAGTTTACTCCAAGGGCCCCCCCCCCAACAACAACAGTCAACTCAGTATGTTTGCCTGGGTGTGTATGTTACACCTTATTTCTAGTTATGTACCACTGAATTGGTTACGGAAATATGGTGTCATGTGCTTTAGCCTGCAGTATGTATAAGTTTCATGTCATCACTCTTTGCCATAACCCATTGATTGGTCACCTCACCACCTCCATCAGTCCCCAAGACACGCCTATATAAAGCAGCAGCAATATAATTACCATGACCATAAATATTTTGCAATTGCATGATTAATGTTTTTCTTCAAAAAATATATTACTTTTCATGTTGACTATATCAACACATCATCTTACAGCAAGATATGTTGTCTTGATGTCCTTAAAAAGTGCCCAGGATGGCAAATTCCACACTGCCCCTCCACCCCCTCTCGTCACCTGATTTGACCTGACACACCCATACACTCCATGTGACTGAAAACATTTTTTCTGCCAGTTAGTATTGCTGACATGTACAAGAACCCTGGCTCCTAGACAAGTGTACAAGTAGCATATGAATGTAACATGTTAATTCAACAGTTAAAGCCAAGTTGAACACATTTTGAAAAATGGTGAATGACTGCCATCTTTAAGATGTGAGTCATTAATTACAAAACTAATCATGAAGAGACTTAACAACATACAACATCAAATCCCCACAAAAAGTTTACTTCTACAGTACCAGGTTAAGGTAAACCAAAATTGCAATGGTTCCCCGGGGGGGGGGGCAACTCGGGCAGAGTGAGTGTCCTGCTGTCCTCACTTTTGAATGGATTCAAAATGTTCATGATTACTGCAGCTATGCAATCCCCATTGAGTAGACAAGACATTAACCCCCTCCACCTAATTATTTACTAAACACCATATTAACCATATGTGTTCTCATATAGTTCCTCCCTGTATGTGGGTGGCAGTGGTGATTACTCATTAATGGTAATGGTATGGACACCAGTCCAGTGGCCAACATCCCTGTTCAAGCAACACCTCTGTCTTCCAACAGCACAACACAGCTCCTGCTCCTGCATGGCTTGGATTGATCATGTGTCATCAAGATACGATATAGTGAAATCTCAACAGAGGAAAATGACCTAAGCAAGAGCAAAGATAAGAAAAAATGTTGGATACTAATCAATCTGCATACTTGCTTTTACCTAACAAGTTGGAATGAGAAGCAGAGAAAAAAATGTATACTTACCATACCCCGTGATGTGATGTCATTCAACTGAGGACATTCCCCACAGGAACATGCTGTGTGGTGCACATGATTCCAATCTAGACAAGGTCCGACGAACCAAAGTAGCACTAACAGGCATTCCCTTCCCTGTCAGCACTGCGCACTTGACATAAGAAAAATTGAGAACAAATTTTGGTGATTGTTGAAAATTTCCCCCACCACCATCTGTGAGTCTGACCATCCACCCCTCCCCGCCCAAGAGAACCATAAAAAATGAAGACATATTACCTCAAGGACTGTGAAAGTGGAACCATCTCGTAAGGGCTCAATTAAATAAATCCCCAAGACCTGGTTCAGCAGCCAGCAGCAGCAGTAGCAGCAGGATGGAAAAATACTTAATTCACCTGAATTCCTGATGTTGAAAAAGCAAAAAATAACACAATTATTATCAAGCTCAGACAATCATATGGCAATAACAGACATACCACACTTGTATGAAAATTCCAATGCTTACTGGTCATGTTGGGAAATTGGAAAGATCCATACATCTGACATCTCCCTCCTCACTGCCCAGCATGATGATGTCATCCACAGCACACTGACAAATAATATAAGAGCAGTACAAGCAAATTAGAACTTAAGATGCCCTAACACCAGCCCATCAACACACTTACCTTGCACAGTAAAACAATGAAGACAGATACTTACATGTTCATCAGCAACAGTATGGACTGTGTGAGGATAATCCACCAGGCATCAACCATCCAGAAAAGTAGTTCTTGTGGCAGTTTAGAAAGTAGCAGTCATAGACAGCAGCAGGCAGCAAGCTACAGTGCCCAAAATGTAATTCACTACCCCACAGACAGGCAAGGTACTACCACAGAGACAGTCAGTCAACACAATTAGTACAGCAGCACAGGGATAAGGAAAGTATACTTTTGCATTTCTATGTCAATCAATTGAAACACAGCAGCAGCAGCAGGAAAGAATTGAAAGTAGCAGCAGCATTTTGCAGGAGGAATTCATTTTCTCTGCATGTTGGTACCCTTTTTCAGGTCCCTGAGATGGTGGGGCACCATAAAACATCGGGACTGACAGCACATTTCAGTCTCAATTTGATGTCACATTTTTGGGAAAACATTTCAGGACTTGTAGGCCCTGTTTGGCATCAGCAGCAGTGAGCTTCAGGAAGAAATATTGTGTAAACAGGCCCTAAAACAGCTAATTAATGTCTGGGTGGTGGGGGGTACTCTAAACATAATGGCTGAGACCAGATTCCACTTCCAATTTAATGTATATATTTTTCTGCAATATTTCTGACATTTACTGCCTGAACTGCAGAGGCAGAACAAGATAAGACCTAAAGACAATTGTAAAAGTGGACCAAAGACCATCGTTTGAGTCGGGTGATGGTGGGACACCATAAAACATCAAGGCTGAGACCTGATTTCACTCTCAATGAAATGTACAATTTTTTTGGAAATATTTCTGGACATGTGGGACATGATTTCAACATTCAGTCACATGCTTAGTCCCATAAAGCATTTAAAATGTGCAGAAAACAGCACATTTGGGTCAGCAGGGTGGGTGTGATCCTGTAACTGCATGTCTTAGACCTGATTTCACTCTCAATGTACTGTGCAATTTTTTTGGCAACATTTCTGGACATGTTTTGAGCTGGCAGCAGTGAGTTTCAGGTAGAAATATTGTGTAAACAGACCCTAAAGCAGCTACTTTTTTTTTTTTTTTTTTATTTAGTTGTTTAACCAGGTATAGCACACTAAGCTGAAAGCTTTTTTACAGGAGCGACCTGGGAGCACAAGGAGGTTAAGGACTTGCTCATGATCACACAGTATGCAAGTGGAAGCTGTGGGATTCAAACCCAGGTCTGGTCTGCTGGATGTCACCAGATTGCAGCTCAGAGCCTTAGACCACCGCGTTAATGTCTAGGTGGTGGGGGGCACCCTAAAATATAATGGCTGAGACCAGATTCCACTTCCATTTAATGTACAATTTTTCTGCAACATTTCTGGACATTTACTGCCTTTGCTGCAGTGGCAGAAACAAGATTGGGCCTAAAGACAATTGTAAACTGAGGCCAAAACAGCATTTTAATGTCTGATTGCTGGTGGAGCACCATAAAACATCAGGACTGACACCACATTTGATTCTCAATTTGATGTCACATTTTTGGGAAGCATTTCATTACCTGAGGGTCGTGTTTTACATGAGCAGAGCCAAGATTCACTCACATAGCTTTAGAAAATATGTTTGTTCATAGGAAAGTGCTTACACTTGACATTTGTGGATAGGATAGAAGGAGCAAGAAGAAAACATATAAAGGAACATGGAGTAAGGTAAAAGTAGGAAGGTACACAATTTATGGGCATGGTACTACAAATACAACAGGGGACGGGGAGGCAGGAACCAGGGAGTGAAGACCTGCATGGTCAGGAGGAGAACAAACTTACATATATTCATATATGAAAGTGGATGAGAAATGGAGGGAGCATAAACCAGCTGGAAAAGATAAAATAAACTAGAGGATATAGATCAGAAGATGAAGAGGACAGAAACAAATGAAAGGATATAGAAGAAGAGGACAGAAAAAAATATATTGTTTTGTTGTTATTTTAGAGGTTGCAGATGCAGAGAAGACTGACAGTAACAAAGCAAGGACAAGAGAAAAAAAAGAAAAAAAGTTGTTGCCAGTGCTGGGCTGACTGGTCTGGAGGCTGACCATTACACTGCACCGGCGCCAGGTGCACTTTCTGATGTGCCACCACCACGTAGTTCCTTCAGAAGCTCAAACATTTTGTCTTGCTCCTGAAGGAGTTTCCTGAGGTCCCCCTGACCTGCTGTCAGAAATCATTGAACTCACTGTGCAGAGCTCCCACCTCTCTGTGCAGTGCTCTCAGGTCATCACTCACTGCTGCTGATGCTAGGATGGCTGCAGGCTCTGCTGGGTCCCCACCATTAACCCGACAATGCCTCTGTCTCTGGGGTGAGGGTGATGTGGGCTCTGCACTTGCTTCCTGCTGCTGCTGTTGCCTTCTGCTGCAGCTCCTATGCCACCACTGGCCCCTGCCTCCTGCTGGCCCCCTTCACCTTCTACTACCAGCTCAGCAGCACCCTAGGCCCCTCTACCAACTGCAACCTCTTTTTGTTTTTCAAGCCAATCTGCAGCGTGCTGGTGCTGCAGATGGCTTCTTTGCCCACCAGTCCTAAAATGACCCCCAGTCTTGCCCTTACTCACTGATCTGCCACACAAGGTGCAGATCACGATGGAGCTCTCATTTTGGGTTTTTCCTAAACAAAATACACACAGCAGATGACCCTGTCTGTGGGGGGGTGGGACAACAGCTTATGCCCCAGGGCTGGTGGGCACATCATGCTCCTGATCAGAGGAGGCAGGTGGTGCATGCTCCAGTTGGGGGATGGCATCTGAGGTGCCTGCTGCTGCCTGGGGTGGGGGCCACAGGAGGATCCTGCTGCGGCTGCTGGGATGTGGCAAAGGGCTCATGCTGCTCCTGTGAAGCAGGGGCTACATTCTCCTGCTGGGGGGTAGGGGGCAAATGCTCCTGCTGCTGTTTGGGGAGGCACAGACATAAAGGCCGACCTATTACTATGGATACTGGGTCAGGGTTGTCCAGCTGCCTTCTTCCCATTCCCACTAATCTCCATAATTTTTATCTCTATCTCCTTCCCCCCCAAAAAAAAGAAATAAAGAGGAGTTTTACACACACACACACACACACACACACACACACACCATGATAGATAACTATAAAAATGAAGAAAAACCATTAACTGAAAATATTAACTTTTTAAACTAATGGGTAACAGAGATCAGAAATCAAATCAGCTGCAAATGCAAACACACAAGCACACACACACACACACACACACACACCACTCATTTTTACTGAAGTTAGCTCTCCGAGTCTCTCTCCTCTCCTACTTCCTAGCTGAAACAGCTCTAAAGGAAATAGATTTAGTCTGGCTTCCTGCCTAAGTGCAGTCACCCATGTAACCAGCAGTCTGGTAGAGAGAAAGTCACTTGATAAGCTTTTTTTCCCCCAGTTTTGCCTGACACTTGCATGCTGTGAAATGTGCAGTCGAAAGGTGAACTTGACAGTGAAATTTAGCCAAAATTTACAGGCAAAATTTCTCCATAAGGGCACAATTACGAGAATTGTTTCACATGGCAAAATTGCCGATTTTGCCAGAATTTTGCCGGCGAAATTCAGTTTCGCTGCATCTCTAAACTGCAGTCATGACCAGAGTGCCTGGTCATTGATGTGCACTGCTAAACCCATTGCAGTTTCAGCTGTAATTGGCTTGGTAGTGACACACCTCTCATTTCCTACTATTGTCTGAAGACGTTTGGTGCACAATTGCATCAAATATAATTAAAATGATAGGGAGACAGAGGGCAAGCCTGGTGCATGCTGTTTTGTAAGGGAAAGGGTTCTTACAATATGCCATTACAGACAATTTTGGAATATGGGCAGAGGGTTGTAGTATAATGAGTGGATCCATTAAAGAAAAGGCCAAGTGACTCTGTTGAATGCTTTCTCAGCATCAAGGGATACCAACGCTGTGGCCACATTTGAAGCCCTGGATGCCATGATCAAATATAAAATTCTTTGCATATGATCTGAGGCAAGCCAGCCTTCTATAAAGCCTACCTGTTCATGAACTATTAGGGGTTGCCAAATGTTTCTAATTCTATAAGCTAGTATTTTCACCAAGATTTTTATATCAACATTTAAGAGTGAAATAGGTCTATACTTGCCTTTGTCAGAATGATCCTTCCCATGTTTGGAGATGAGAGTAATAAAAGCCTCACGTAGTGAGGGGGTGAGACAGTTCAAGTGGTAGCATTGATTGTATAAGTCAGTGAAGTGGAAAGCCAGTTTGAGCTTAAGTGAAACATAGAAATTAGTTGAGAAGTCGTCCAGTTGTAGAGCTTTGTCGGGGGTAAGGGACAGATGGCATGCTATGATTCAGCTGTAGAGATGGGAGCTTTGAGAAACTCCAAAAGTTGATAGTATAACTGGGAAAACTGGACCTGGAAAATGTAGTCCTTTATTAATGAATGAATATTTGGAAACAAGAGTTGGGATGCCTCTTCCCAATTTTCTTTCCCTTCATTAGTGTCCATCTATTCGTTATACCTATTTGTGCTGGGTTTTTCATGTTTCCTCTGGTGCCTGGTTTGCTGTTTTCATCTAGGTGCTAGCAAGTCAGTTGCTGTTTTTGTTGTTTTTTTTCCATAACTTTTTTTGACTTTGCTATTTTATGTTCGCTAACATGACATGGAACTGAGTTCAGAATATTTGGCCCTTTCTTGATTAAGCCTAACCCAGTCATGTTTAGAAGAGGAGGGGTAATATTATTTTCAAGGATCTGGATAGAAGCTAGAAGGCCCTGTAGTTGCCTATCCCTTCATTTCTTTAGAGATGTAGCTAGCTGCATAAACTGCCCATGAGTGGTGCATTTGTATGCATTCCACAATGTCTCTGCTGACATGGTAACAGGTTTAATAATACTAAATAATTCAATTGTCTGCTAGAGAACATTTACATACATAGACACATGGACAATGATGACATAGAAAGGACTGTCAGCCAATCCAAGCTACAATCCCTAACTATTCTGCACTAGCCCTTGTGCTCATCTCTCCCCTTTGTTTCTATCTCCCCCTTTTCTAATTAACACTATATGCCTGCCCTATCCCTGCTTGAAGCTGTTTACTGATTTGGCCTGTACCATTACTTCCTGGAGTTAGTTTCACTTGTCCACCACTCTTTTTGTGATGCAGTCTCTCCTCAGGTGTGAACTCCAGTACCCTGCAAAGTATTCCAAGTGTAGTTTCACCAATGACCTGAACAATGGAGGATCATCTCCCTATGCAACCCAACATCCTGTTTGCCTTTCCCACACCTCTGTTACAATGTGTTGTTGTTTATAGGCTTCCTTTATCATGATCCATTGGTCCATTTCTCTGTGGTGCTTTCCAGCACCACTACACCATTCAAATAGCATTTTTGATTTTCTTCCCAATGTGCATCAGTTTACATTTTTGGCATTTGAAGCCCAGCAGCCAGATCTGTGACCAGCTCTCAAACCTGCCCAGATCCTCCCTGAGTTCTCTTATCACTTTAGCCATGTCCACCCTTATGCAGATCTTTGTGTCATCTACAAAGAGGCAGACCTTACCCTTGTTGCCTTCCCCTGTGTCACAAATGAGTACATTGAAAAGGACCAGGCCCAGTACTGGCCGCTGAGGTACTCCACTTGTTAATTCTCTTAACCCTGAAAATTCCTCATTATCTACTAGCCTTTGAGTTCTTTCTCTTAGTCAGTCAACCAGTCAAGTTTCCAGTTCCCCCCTCCCCAAGCCCTTATCTTCTAGACCAGTTTCCTGAGGGGCACCGTGTTAAAGACCTTGCTGAAACCAAATTCTGCTTAATTTTATTAAGGTGCATTTTCCAGTTTAAGGTTTCATTAAGAGTCACACTTAAGTAATGTATGTAAAAACCTGGGAGAGTCACGTGATGGTCTGCCTTTGCTGACATACTTTCAATCCTCTTCCAACTCCTTGCTTATAAAATTGATTTGATTTCTACACTATTATACTTTTTGGTCACAGGTCAGTAGTTCCTGCCCTAGTGTACTGCCTGTTGTCGCTTCATAATGGTTTTCTGCTGAAATAACAGAACCTGAAATGAAAAACCTGCTCCCTTGCCATACTCCTCTGGCCACTCCGGAATGTGAGAAGGCCTCTAAGTACTGCAAGCAATAATCTGTGGCCACTCCTCACACTACAACCCCCTGAATGTTCTCACTGAAGACAAGTTTCTGCAAGAGTTTGGTTCTCTACAAAATACTTTGCAAACACTTACAGATGAGGTTAAAGGTATCCACTCTTCGCTTGATACCTTGTCTCAGAGGGTCACCGATAATGAGGCCCTTTCCAGTTCACTAGAAGGATTGGAGGTTTTGAATGGAGCCTGAGTTAACTTCTCTTCACCAGAAACTGAATTAAATGGAACTGCACCTGGAAGATTTGGAAGGGTGCAGTCGCAGAAATAATATTGTAATCATTGGTCTTCGGGAGCAGGCGGATGGTCCAAATTCTATTGTGTTCACCCAGAAACTGTGCAAAAAGTTAGCCTGACCTTCCTCCAATGGCCCAGCTTACACAGTAGAAAAGACATATCACTCACTACACCCCATGTGATTGGACAGTTCTCCTCCAAGACCATTCTTATTCAAGTTTATAAATTACTTGGACCGTCAGCATTTATTGTCCCAAGTGAGAGACCTTCAAGAAGTGACAAGGGAAGGCTCCAGTCTGAGAGTATCTCAGGACCTCCCAGCTTTAGTAAGACAAAAATGAGGTACTTTTCATCCAACAGTCACCAAGCTGATTGTGGTATCAGATTCAGGGTTTGGTACCTTCCTACTCTAAGTTTTTTCTGGAGATAATTAGCATAGTTTTTATATGATTGATAAAGCCAATGCAGACCTGAAAGAGCTGTTTCACAATCTACTTAAGCATACCTGAATTTTGCTGCTGTATCTTCCAAGGTAAGATCACCCTCACCTACTGAGAGTGTCAGCTTTTCTAGTTACTAATATCCTAGACCAAACTGATTTACCACCTGTGAAATTTTAATTGATTTCTGCACCTTATTACAAATGAATCCCATTTGATGGAGCTACAATGGTTGAACCAGACTATTTCCAACTCTCATGAGTTAGAATTTTTCTCTCCTTGTTTTGCCGATTCTGGTGGTGTGGTGCTACCGTGCCTGATACCTCCATTGATTTATTCGATCCCACAATATGCCAGGATTTGGACTAATGTGTCACTGCCTCCTACGGACCAGTCCAGTCTTAATCTTCACTTTAGCTCCCATGTTACTTTTCTGCTGTGCAGAGTGAGGACTACAAATAAATAATCCTGCTGCTGTTGCTGCTGGTTTTTCTTTTTAAGGTAAGAGCCCCATTTATTCTTCAAAAGCTCTTGTGCACATAGAAGCCTTTGGCTAGATCTTCACCTTGTTTACTGATGCTCCCAGTCTTGTTTGTTGTTTTGTGGCCACTTAGCCCTGGAGACTGGAGCCTCAACAGTGGATTGGCTCTTTCCTAATGGTGCAGCATCTTGATGTTCATGCTTGTTCTCCTGGACTTGAACTGTGCTGCTACCTGTGGTAGATGCTACCCATGGACTCCTTTGGTTATTTGCTAACCAGGTTAGTCTGCTTAACAATTCTTTCAGGAGCCTTTTTGATGGTGTGGCAGTTGAAATATATATTACACTGAAAAGCCTCTGAGTGTCTTCTATAATCATTTCCAGTATGAGCACCCTGATTATCTGTTCACTCTCTGATGAAGGAGCTGTTGCCAATGTTATTTTGCTCAGCAGCTGTGAACTAAACTTGCTACAAACTTATTCCTGATTTGAGCTGCAGTTTGTTCACTGGGACTTGGATGTCAATAATAAGCAGCTACAGTGGCACAAATGTTAATTTTCTTCTGGCTCTCCATTCCATAAGCACTTCCTTTGTTATCAGCAGACTGCTGTTTGTTGGGACTATTGATTTCAGTTGCTTGAACTTTTTAATTGTCTTTAGCCTGTTGACTATGTGACTGTGTTCATTATGATTTATATTTTGTTACTTACCAGATGTTTGAACTATATAAATGTTTTTTCTCATTTGCTTAGACTACTTGGTTTTAGGTTTAGTAGACACTACTCACTGAGAACCCTCAGTAACTAGTCTTTTAAGAACAAATCTTGATAAGTAGTTATACACAGTTGCTCCCAATGTGTTTTTTAACCTGCTCAGAATACTGACAGGGATACTGTTTTATAGTTTTATTTAAAAAAAAAAAAGCATTTTGGATTATATCTTACTTGATTTGTATGATTACAGTGGAACTGTAAATTTTCCCTTTTTTTATGTGCCTGACCCCCCCAATCATCCAAATGGAGGTTGGCCTGTACCCATCCACACCCTCATGCCCAGGCTTTACCCCCTGGGTGGGGCTACCGGGGGGCTCTCCCAAAAGTCATTGTAGACTAGCCCCATCTTGCCTCACAAGTTGGGGCCACAGGAGAGAGAGACCCTCTCGGTAGACATCTAAGGCAGTGAGGATGGCAGTAGAGCAGGGGTGTCATGCCAGGGGCCAGCAGTTTTTGCATAAGTGCTGATGTCCTGGGGTGGGGATGTGCAATGATGACCAGCATCTGGCCCACCACCTCTATGCTCTGGCACTGGCCTCATAGCATCCCCAGCCTCCATGAAGGGTCAACAAAGTACCAGATGCACTTCCCCCTCCCTGGAGATGTAGAGCAGTCCTGAGGATGCTCAGTCCTTCTCACCCCAGATGGCTCTCTGACTTTCTGGTCCATTCCCAAACCTGAGTCATCGGCCTTGCAAGCGGATTTCTAACCACCGTGCCAGCGGGCCAATAAGTGAATTTTCTTCTTAATTACTAATGGTTTCTGCTTTAAAGAATTTCAACCTGCTGATTGTTGCATCAAATTTGCCCCAGCCCATCCATATTTTATCAGGTTGAATACCTGCTCCCCCCCCCTTTTTGGATCTCATCAGACTGTAATATTCTCTTTTTTCATGTATGGCTTCTTTGATATATGGACAAGGTTGAGAGATATTACTTGTTTCTCCCCACAGTAATGGGAATGTTTAATTTAGTATAATGTGGATCTTTCTGATAGAGAAATTAATACAGTGTTAAATTATATACAGTATATTGGTGGGACAGGTTTCAGTGCCACAGTTATTTTTATCTCTATTTCTGTTTCTTAGGCTGGAATAATTAGTATCTGTCATAGGTATATCTGAATGGTGTGCCTTTAGTGTCAGTTACTTCTGTTACCTTGGCAGGGGAGGGGGAGAGTGAACTGTGTTCTAGGCAGAGATGGATTAACATCATGGACCATGATTTAGTAGTAGGTTGGTCATTAGGACCGGGGTAGTCATTTTTTCTTGTGGTCATTTTCTTATGGATTCTTTTATGTTTTTTTGGGATGTTGGATATGGCAACTTGAGGGTTTGCCCATTTAGTTACCAGGCTTACTAAACTATATGATACCATAAATTTGGTTACTCAACATGGGTTAGGTGGTGGGATTGGCACACTAAGTCTATGGTGCATATTTACAAACTGTCTATATTTAGTGGTAGGTAGATAGGAGTAGTTATACCTCTTTGCAATGTGGAACATCAAAGGTTCTCAGGATAGCGGAAGTGGTATATGGTTCTTACACATCTCAAAAGCTTAGGTTACATGTTGCCTTTTCGAAAGAAACACATTTGCCTAGCGCAGATATCAATGACTTTAGAAGATTACGGGTGGAACAAGTTTAGAGTGTATGCAATGGGACAAATCAAGGAGGAATGGCAATCCTAATTGCTCATTGACTGTCATTTCATCTGCATCAATAAAATATGGGACCCTTAGGATCGGTTTATCATTCTGCACAGAAGATTGGGCTTAACCGAGGTTGTGCTGGGGTCCATGTTTGTTCCAAATGCCAATTCCCCTTCCTTCTTTGTTGAACTTTTGGCCCTCCTAGAGTGGAAACTGGTATGTTAGATGGAGATGGACTGTTCTGGGTCTGTCTGGAAAGGATTATCCCCAGGACAGTGCTGGATAAGAGATTTGATAGATTCCCTTTGGCTGATTGACTTGTAGTATATCCTGCATCCCACAGATCTTCAATACACTTTCTGCTCATCACAACACAAATCCTTTTTCTGTATAGATTACTTTTTAATTAGTAATGAATCTGTACAGGTTCTCTCCCACTGTGACATTCCACTGATGGTAATTTCAGATAATAATCTTGTCATGATGATTCATTCTCTCTCTTTGGGATTGAGAAACGCGACACAGCCTGGCAACTCAATTTGTAGTTACTTAAAGATCCCTCACCCCCACTCAGTATTAAAGGAATACATTCATTCCTTTTTTATCACTAATGATGATTCAGTTCCTCAGCTGGATGTTCTATGAGGTGCAGCCAAATGTTCCTTTAGAGGTGAATATATTCGTCTGGCCTCTAAATGTAATAAAATTTGTAATGCACAACTCACTCAGTTGTTACAACAAATTAGGCTCTTATAGTTGTGTTCATCTCCCTCCATGCCCGATTCAGACTGGCAGCAATTACAGCCTTTGCAATCACAATATGCTGGTATGCTGGCTGAGAAAGCGGAGTTATCATTGCTTCATACTAAAGTGAGGTATCTAGAAGTGGGGAGAGGAATGGTAAACTACTTTCACTGTGGTTGAGACAGCTAGAATCAGTAAAGACTATCCTAGTATTTGTCCCAATCCAGATGATGCCCTGGTTACACATCCTGTAACATAGCTGAGGTCTTTCACCTTTTTATAATTTGCTATATAAAGCTGACCCTCTTCCCAAACATTTTGACAAATTGTCACATGAATATCTTGCTGACCTTCCCCTTCTGTAATTGTTCCTCAACAGCAGGAGATTCTAAAGGGACTATTTTGTTGTCAGAGCTACCTGAGCCATACACCAACTTCCTCCTGAAGAAGCACTTAGTCCAGATTGATCACAAACAACTTTTACAAAACATATTCCATTGACCTTGTTCTTTTAGTTTGTCCTTTGAATGATTTATGTTTCTCTGGCATTACCAATACAGCCCTAATACAAGCTTGGATGACATTAATTATAAAGCTCAGTAAGAATGATCAACTCCAAAGTAGCTACAGATTGATCTTGCTTCTCAGCTCTGATCTCAAAATCTTAGCTAAAGTTTTGGCTAATAGAATTAAGTCAGTCTGGGATGATCTGATTAGCCTGGTACAAATGGGGTTTATGATGGGCAGATTATCTTGTGATCACCTCGTTAACCACTCTATGTAATGTTCACATCCATGGAAAGCAAGACTCCTTCTGTTTTAGTCTACCTGGATACAGAAAACTATGCAATCCCCATTGAGTAGACAAGACATTAACCCTCCACCTAATTATTTACTAAACACCATATTAACCATATGTGTTCTCACATAGTTCCTCCCTGTATGTGGGTGGCAGGTGATTACTCATTAATGGTAATGGTATGGACACCAGTCCAGTGGCCAACATCCCTGTTCAAGCAACACCTCTGTCTTCCAACAGCACAACACAGCTCCTGCTCCTGCATGGCTTGGATTGATCATGTGTCATCAAGATACGACATAGTGAAATCTCAACAGAGGAAAATGACCTAAGCAAGAGCAAAGATAAGAAAAAATGTTGGATACTAATCAATCTGCATACTTGCTTTTACCTAACAAGTTGGAATGAGAAGCAGAGAAAAAAATGTATACTTACCATACCCCGTGATGTGATGTCATTCAACTGAGGACATTCCCCACAGGAACATGCTGTGTGGTGCACATGATTCCAATCTAGACAAGGTCCGACGAACCAAAGTAGCACTAACAGGCATTCCCCTTCCCCTGTCAGCACTGCGTACCTTGACATAAGAAAAAAATTGAGAACAAATTTTGGTGATTGTTGAAAATTCCCCCTCCCCCACCACCATCTGTGAGTCTGACCATCCACCCCCTCCCCGCCCAAGAGAACCATAAAAAATGAAGACATAATTACCTCAAGGACTGTGAAAGTGGAACCATCTCGTAAGGGCTCAATTAAATAAATCCCCAAGACCTGGTTCAGCAGCCAGCAGCAGCAGTAGCAGCAGGATGGAAAAATACTTAACTTCACCTGAATTCCTGATGTTGAAAAAAGCAAAAAATAACACAATTATTATCAAGCTCAGACAATCATATGGCAATAACAGACATACCACACTTGTATGAAAATTCCAATGCTTACTGTCTGCGTTGGGAAATTGGAAAGATCCATACATCTGACATCTCCCTCCCTCACTGCCCAGCATGATGATGTCATCCACAGCACACTGACAAATAATATAAGAGCAGTACAAGCAAATTAGAACTTAAGATGCCCTAACACCAGCCCATCAACACACTTACCTTGCACAGTAAAAACAATGAAGACAGATACTTACATGTTCATCAGCAACAGTATGGACTGTGTGAGGATAATCCACCAGGCATCAACCATCCAGAAAAGTAGTTCTTGTGGCAGTTTAGAAAGTAGCAGTCATAGACAGCAGCAGGCAGCAAGCTACAGTGCCCAAAATGTAATTCACTACCCCACAGACAGGCAAGGTACTACCACAGAGACAGTCAGTCAACACAATTAGTACAGCAGCACAGGGATAAGGAAAGTATACTTTTGCATTTCTATGTCAATCAATTGAAACACAGCAGCAGCAGCAGGAAAGAATTGAAAGTAGCAGCATTTTGCAGGAGGAATTCATTTTCTGCATGTTGGTACCTTTTTCAGGTCCCTGAGATGGTGGGGCACCATAAAACATCGGGACTGACAGCACATTTCAGTCTCAATTTGATGTCACATTTTGGGAAAACATTTCAGGACTTGTAGGCCCTGTTTGGCATCAGCAGCAGTGAGCTTCAGGAAGAAATATTGTGTAAACAGGCCCTAAAACAGCTAATTAATGTCTGGGTGGTGGGGGTGCACTCTAAAACATAATGGCTGAGACCAGATTCCACTTCCAATTTAATGTATAATATTTTTCTGCAATATTTCTGGACATTTACTGCCTGAACTGCAGAGGCAGAACAAGATAAGACCTAAAGACAATTGTAAAAGTGGACCAAAGACCATCGTTTGGGTCGGGTGATGGTGGGACACCATAAAACATCAAGGCTGAGACCTGATTTCACTCTCAATGAAATGTACAATTTTTTTGGAAATATTTCTGGACATGTGGGACATGATTTCAACATTCAGTCACATGCTTAGTCCCATAAAGCATTTAAAATGTGCAGAAAACAGCACATTTGGGTCAGCAGGGTGGGTGTGATCCTGTAACTGCATGTCTTAGACCTGATTTCACTCTCAATGTACTGTGCAATTTTTGGCAACATTTCTGGACATGTTTGAGCTGGCAGCAGTGAGTTTCAGGTAGAAATATTGTTAAACAGACCCTAAAGCAGCTACTTTTTTTTTTTTTTTTTTATTTAGTTGTTTAACCAGGTATAGCACACTAAGCTGAAAGCTTTTTTACAGGAGCGACCTGGGAGCACAAGGAGGTTAAGTGACTTGCTCATGATCACACAGTATGCAAGTGGAAGCTGTGGGATTCAAACCCAGGTCTGGTCTGCTGGATGTCACCAGATTTGCAGCTCAGAGCCTTAGACCACTGCGTTAATGTCTAGGTGGTGGGGGGCACCCTAAAATATAATGGCTGAGACCAGATTCCACTTCCATTTAATGTACAATTTTTTCTGCAACATTTCTGGACATTTGCTGCCTGTGCTGCAGTGGCAGAAACAAGATAGGGCCTAAAGACAATTGTAAACTGTGGACAAAACAGCATATTAATGTCTAGTTTCTGGTGGGGCACCATAAAACATCAGGACTGACAGCACATTTCAGTCTCAATTTGATGTCACATTTTTTGGGAAGCATTTCATTACCTGAGGGCCATGTTTTACATGAGCAGAGCCAAGATTCGCTCTCACATAGCTTTGGAAAATATGTTTGTTCATAGTAAAGTGCTTACACTTGACATTTGTGGATAGAATAGAAGGAGCAAGGAGGAAACATATAAAGGAAAATGGAGCAAGATAAAAGTAGGAAGGTACACAATTTATGGGCATGGTACTACAAATACAACAGGGGGACGGGGAGGCAGGAACCAGGGAGTGAGGACCTGCTTTGTCAGAAGGAGGACAAACTTACATATATTCATATATGACAGTGGATGAGAAACGGAGGGAGCATAAACCAGCTGGAAAATATAAAATAAACTAGAGGATATAGATCAGAAGATGAAGAGGACAGAAACAAATGAAAGGATATAGAAGAAGAGGACAGAAAAAAAAAATATATTGTTTTTTGATTGTTATTTTTAGAGGTTGCAGATGAGAGAAGACTGACAGTAACAAATCAAGGACAAGAGAAAAAAAAGAAAAAAAAAGTTGTTGCCAGTGCTGCGCTGACTGGTCTGGAGGCTGACCATTACACTGCACCGGCGCCAGGTGCACTTTCTGATGTGCCACCACCACGTAGTTCCTTCAGAAGCTCAAACATTTTGTCTTGCTCCTGAAGGAGTTTCCTGAGGTCCCCCTGACCTGCTGTCAGAAATCATTGAACTCACTGTGCAGAGCTCCCACCTCTCTGTGCAGTGCTCTCAGGTCATCACTCACTGCTGCTGATGCTAGGATGGCTGCAGGCTCTGCTGGGTCCCCACCATTAACCCGACAATGCCTCTGTCTCTGGGGTGAGGGTGATGTGGGCTCTGCACTTGCTTCCTGCTGCTGCTGTTGCCTTCTGCTGCAGCTCCTATGCCACCACTGGCCCCTGCCTCCTGCTGGCCCCCTTCACCTTCTACTACCAGCTCCAGCAGCACCCTAGGCCCCTCTACCAACTGCAACCTCTTTTTGTTTTTCAAGCCAATCTGCAGCGTGCTGGTGCTGCAGATGGCTTCTTTGCCCACCAGTCCTAAAATGACCCCCAGTCTTGCCCTTACTCACTGATCTGCCACACAAGGTGCAGATCACGATGGAGCTCTCATTTTGGGTTTTTCCTAAACAAAATACACACAGCAGATGACCCTGTCTGTGGGGGGTGGGGGAGCAACAGCTTATGCCCCAGGGCCGGTGGGCACATCATGCTCCTGATCAGAGGAGGCAGGTGGTGCATGCTCCAGTTGGGGGGGATGGCATCTGGAGGTGCCTGCTGCTGCCTGGGGGTGGGGGCCACAGGAGGATCCTGCTGCGGCTGCTGGGATGTGGCAAAGGGCTCATGCTGCTCCTGTGAAGCAGGGGCTACATTCTCCTGCTGGGGGGTAGGGGGCAAATGCTCCTGCTGCTGTTTGGGGAGGCACAGACATAAAGGCCGACCTATTACTATGGATACTGGGTCAGGTTGTCCAGCTGCCTTCTTCCCATTCCCACTAATCTCCATAATTTTATCTCTATCTCCTTCCCCCAAAAAAAGAAATAAAGAGGAGTTTACACACACACACACACACACACACACACACACACATGATAGATAACTATAAAATGAAGAAAACCATTAACTGAAAATATTAACTTTTAAACTAATGGGTAACAGAGATCAGAAATCAAATCAGCTGCAAATGCAAACACACAAGCACACACACACACACACACACACACCACTCATTTTTACTGAAGTTAGCTCTCCGAGTCTCTCTCCTCTCCTACTTCCTAGCTGAAACAGCTCTAAAGGAAATAGATTTAGTCTGGCTTCCTGCCTAAGTGCAGTCACCCATGTAACCAGCAGTCTGGTAGAGAGAAAGTCACTTGATAAGCTTTTTTCCCCAGTTTTGTCTGACACTTGCATGTGTGAAATGTGCAGTCGAAGGTGAACTTGACAGTGAAATTTCGCTGAAATTTACAGGCAAAATTTCTCCATAAGGGCACAATTACGAGAATTGCTTCACACATGCAAAATTTCCAATTTTGCCAGAATTTGCTGGCGAATTCAGTTTCGCTGCATCTCTAAACTGCAGTCATGACCAGAGTGCTTGGTCATTGATGTGCACTGCCAAACCCATTGCAATTTCAGCCATAACTGGCTTGGTAGTGACACCCTCTCATTTCCTACTATTGTCTGAAGATGTTTGGTCACAATTGCATCAAATATAATTAAAATGATAGGGAGACAGAGGGCAAGCCTGGTGCATGCTGTTTTGTAAGGAAAGGGTTCTTACAATATGCCATTACAGACAATTTTGGAATATGGGCAGAGGTTGTAGTATAATGAGTGGATCCATTAAAGAAAAGGCCAAGTGACTCTGTTGAATGCTTTCTCAGCATCAAGGGATACAAGCTGTGTACATTTGAAGCCCTGGATGCCATGATCAAATATAAAATTCTTTGCATATGATCTGAGGCAAGCCAGCCTTCTATAAAGCCTACCTGTTCATGAACTATTAGGGGTTGCCAAATGTTTCTAATTCTATAAGCTAGTATTTTCACCAAGATTTTTATATCAACATTTAAGAGTGAAATAGGTCTATACTTGCCTTTGTCAGAATGATCCTTCCCATGTTTGGAGATGAGAGTAATAAAAGCCTCACGTAGTGAGGGGGTGAGACAGTTCAAGTGGTAGCATTGATTGTATAAGTCAATGAGGTGGAAAGCCAGTTTGAGCTTAAGTGAAATATAGAAATTAGTTGAGAAGTCGTCCAGTCATAAGCTTTGTCAGGGGTAAGGGACAGATGGCATGCTCTGATTCAGCTGTAGAGATGGTAGCTTTGAGAAACTCCAAAAGTTGATAGTATAACTGGGAAAACTGGACCTGGAAAATGTAGTCCTTTATTAATGAATGAATATTTGGAAACAAGAGTTGGGATGCCTCTTCCCAATTTTCTTTCCCTTCATTAGTGTCCATCTATTCGTTATACCTATTTGTGCTGGGTTTTTCATGTTTCCTCTGGTGCCTGGTTTGCTGTTTTCATCTAGGTGCTAGCAAGTCAGTTGCTGTTTTTGTTGTTTTTTTTCCATAACTTTTTTTGACTTTGCTATTTTATGTTCGCTAACATGACATGGAACTGAGTTCAGAATATTTGGCCCTTTCTTGATTAAGCTAACCCAGTCATGTTTAGAAGAGGAGGGTAATATTTTTTCAAGGATCTGGATAGAAGCTAGAAGGCCCTGTAGTTGCTCATCCCTTCATTTCTTTAGAGATGTAGCTAGCTGCATAAACTGCCCATGAGTGGTGCATTTGTATGCATTCCACAATGTCTCTGCTGACATGGTAACAGGTTTAATAATACTAAATAATTCAATTGTCTGCTAGAGAACATTTACATACATAGACACATGGACAATGATGACATAGAAAGGACTGTCAGCCAATCCAAGCTACAATCCCTAACTATTCTGCACTAGCCCTTGTGCTCATCTCCCTTGTTTCTATCTCCCCTTTCTAATTAACACTATATGCCTGCCCTATCCCTGCTTGAAGCTGTTTACTGATTTGGCCTGTACCATTACTTCCTGAAGTTAGTTTCACTTGTCCACCACTCTTTTTGTGATGCAGTCTCTCCTCAGGTGTGAACTCCAGTACCCTGCAAAGTATTCCAAGTGTAGTTTCACCAATGACCTGAACAATGGGAGGATCATCTCCCTATGCAACCCAACATCCTGTTTGCCTTTCCCACACCTCTGTTACAATGTGTTGTTGTTTATAGGCTATCCTTTATCATGATCCATTGGTCCATTTCTCTGTGGTGCTTTCCAGCACCACTACACCATTTCAAATAGCATTTTTTGATTTCTCTTCCCAATGTGCATCAGTTTACATTTTTTGGCATTTGAAGCCCAGCAGCCAGATCTGTGACCAGCTCTCAAACCTGCCCAGATCCTCCCTGAGTTCTCTTATCACTTTAGCCATGTCCACCCTTATGCAGATCTTTGTGTCATCTACAAAGAGGCAGACCTTACCCTTGTTGCCTTCCCCTGTGTCACAAATGAGTACATTGAAAGGACCAGGCCCAGTACTGGCCGCTGAGGTACTCCACTTGTTAATTCTTCAACCCTGAAAATTCCTCATTATCTACTAGCCTTTGAGTTCTTTCTCTTAGTCAGTCAACCAGTCAAGTTTCCAGTTCCCCCCTTCCCAAGCCCTTATCTTCTAGACCAGTTTCCTGAGGGGCACCGTGTTAAAGACCTTGCTGAAACCAAATTCTGCTTAATTTTATTAAGGTGCATTTTCCAGTTTAAGGTTTCATTAAGAGTCACACTTAAGTAATGTATGTAAAAACCTGGGAGAGTCACGTGATGGTCTGCCTTTGCTGACATACTTTCAATCCTCTTCCAACTCCTTGCTTATAAAATTGATTTGATTTCTACACTATTATACTTCTTTGGTCACAGGTCAGTAGTTCCTGCCCTAGTGTACTGCCTGTTGTCGCTTCATAATGGTTTTCTGCTGAAATAACAGAACCTGAAATGAAAAACCTGCTCCCTTGCCATACTCCTCTGGCCACTCCGGAATGTGAGAAGGCCTCTAAGTACTGCAAGCAATAATCTGTGGCCACTCCTCACACTACAACCCCCTGAATGTTCTCACTGAAGACAAGTTTCTGCAAGAGTTTGGTTCTCTACAAAATACTTTGCAAACACTTACAGATGAGGTTAAAGGTCCACTCTTCGCTTGATACCTTGTCTCAGAGGGTCACCGATAATGAGGCCCTTTCCAGTTCACTAGAAGGATTGGAGGTTTTGAATGGAGCCTGAGTTAACTTCTCTTCACCAGAAACTGAATTAAATGGAACTGCACCTGGAAGATTTGGAAGGGTGCAGTCGCAGAAATAATATTGTAATCATTGGTCTTCGGGAGCAGGCGGATGGTCCAAATTCTATTGTGTTCACCCAGAAACTGTGCAAAAAGTTAGCCTGACCTTCCTCCAATGGCCCAGCTTACACAGTAGAAAAGACATATCACTCACTACACCCCATGTGATTGGACAGTTCTCCTCCAAGACCATTCTTATTCAAGTTTATAAATTACTTGGACCGTCAGCATTTATTGTCCCAAGTGAGAGACCTTCAAGAAGTGACAAGGGAAGGCTCCAGTCTGAGAGTATCTCAGGACCCCAGCTTTAGTAAGACAAAAATGAGGTACTTTTCATCCAACAGTCACCAAGCTGATTGTGGTATCAGATTCAGGGTTTGGTACCTTCCTACTCTAAGTTTTTTCTGGAGATAATTAGCATAGTTTTTATATGATTGATAAAGCCAATGCAGACCTGAAAGAGCTGTTTCACAATCTACTTAAGCATACCTGAATTTTGCTGCTGTATCTTCCAAGGTAAGATCACCCTCACCTACTGAGAGTGTCAGCTTTTCTAGTTACTAATATCCTAGACCAAACTGATTTACCACCTGTGAAATTTTAATTGATTTCTGCACCTTATTACAAATGAATCCCATTTGATGGAGCTACAATGGTTGAACCAGACTATTTCCAACTCTCATGAGTTAGAATTTTTCTCTCCTTGTTTTGCCGATTCTGGTGGTGTGGTGCTACCGTGCCTGATACCTCCATTGATTTATTCGATCCCACAATATGCCAGGATTTGGACTAATGTGTCACTGCCTCCTACGGACCAGTCCAGTCTTAATCTTCACTTTAGCTCCCATGTTACTTTTCTGCTGTGCAGAGTGAGGACTACAAATAAATAATCCTGCTGCTGTTGCTGCTGGTTTTTCTTTTTAAGGTAAGAGCCCCATTTATTCTTCAAAAGCTCTAGTGCATGTAGAAGCCTTTGGCTAGATCTTCACCTTGTTTACTGATGCTCCCAGTCTTGTTTGTTGTTTTGTGGCCACTTAGCCCTGGAGACTGGAGCCTCAACAGTGGATTGGCTCTTTCCTAATGGTGCAGCATCTTGATGTTCATGCTTGTTCTCCTGGACTTGAACTGTGCTGCTACCTGTGGTAGATGCTACCCATGGACTCCTTTGGTTATTTGCTAACCAGGTTAGTCTGCTTAACAATTCTTTTCAGGAGCCTTTTTTGATGGTGTGGCAGTTGAAATATATATTACACTGAAAAGCCTCTGAGTGTCTTCTATAATCATTTCCAGTATGAGCACCCTGATTATCTGTTCACTCTCTGATGAAGGAGCTGTTGCCAATGTTATTTTGCTCAGCAGCTGTGAACTAAACTTGCTACAAACTTATTCCTGATTTGAGCTGCAGTTTGTTCACTGGGACTTGGATGTCAATAATAAGCAGCTACAGTGGCACAAATGTTAATTTTCTTCTGGCTCTCCATTCCATAAGCACTTCCTTTGTTATCAGCAGACTGCTGTTTGTTGGGACTATTGATTTCAGTTGCTTGAACTTTTAATTGTCTTTAGCCTGTTGACTATGTGACTGTGTTCATTATGATTTATATTTTGTTACTTACCAGATGTTTGAACTATATAAATGTTTTTCTCATTTGCTTAGACTACTTGGTTTTAGGTTTAGTAGACACTACTCACTGAGAACCCTCAGTAACTAGTCTTTTAAGAACAAATCTTGATAAGTAGTTATACACAGTTGCTCTCAATGTGTTTTTAACCTGCTCAGAATACTGACAGGGATACTGTTTTATAGTTTTATTTAAAAAAAAAAAACATTTGGATTATATCTTACTTGATTTGTATGATTACAGTGGAACTGTAATTTTCCCTTTTTATGTGCTGACCCCAATCATCCAAATGGAGGTTGGCCTGTACCCATCCACACCCTCATGCCCAGGCTTTACCCCTGGGTGGGCTACGGGGGCTCTCCCAAAGTCATTGTAGGCTAGCCCCATCTTGCCTCACAAGTTGGGGCCACAGGAGAGAGAGACCCTCTCGGTAGACATCTAAGGCAGTGAGGATGGCAGTAGAGCAGGGGTGTCATGCCAGGGGCCAGCAGTTTTTGCATAAGTGCTGATGTCCTGGGGTGGGGATGTGCAATGATGACCAGCATCTGGCCCACCACCTCTATGCTCTGGCACTGGCCTCATAGCATCCCCAGCCTCCATGAAGGGTCAACAAAGTACCAGATGCACTTCCCCCTCCCTGGAGATGTAGAGCAGTCCTGAGGATGCTCAGTCCTTCTCACCTCGGCTGGATCTCTGACTCTCTGGTCCATTCCCAAACCTGGGTCATCGGCCTTGCAAGCAGATTTCCAACCACCGTGCCAGCGGGCCAATAAGTGAATTTTCTTCTTAATTACTAATGGTTTCTGCTTTAAAGAATTTCAACCTGCTGATTGTTGCATCAAATTTGCCCCAGCCCATCCATATTTTATCAGGTTGAATACCTGCTCCCCCCCCCTTTTTGGATCTCATCAGACTGTAATATTCTCTTTTTTCATGTATGGCTTCTTTGATATATGGACAAGGTTGAGAGATATTACTTGTTTCTCCCCACAGTAATGGGAATGTTTAATTTAGTATAATGTGGATCTTTCTGATAGAGAAATTAATACAGTGTTAAATTATATACAGTATATTGGTGGGACAGGTTTCAGTGCCACAGTTATTTTTATCTCTATTTCTGTTTCTTAGGCTGGAATAATTAGTATCTGTTATAGGTATATCTGAATGGTGTGCCTTTAGTGTCAGTTACTTCTGTTACCTTTGCAGGGAGGGGGAGAGAACTGTGTTCTAGGCAGAGATGGATTAACATCATGGACCATGATTTAGTAGTAGGTTGGTCATTAGGACCGGGGTAGTCATTTTTTCTTGTGGTCATTTTCTTATGGATTCTTTTATGTTTTTTTGGGATGTTGGATATGGCAACTTGAGGGGTTTGCCCATTTAGTTACCAGGCTTACTAAACTATATGATACCATAAATTTGGTTACTCAACATGGGGTTAGGTGGGTGGGATTGGGGCACACTAAGTCTATGGTGCATATTTACAAACTGTCTATATTTAGTGGTAGGTAGATAGGAGTAGTTCATACCTCTTTGCAACGTGGAACATCAAAGGTTCTCAGGATAGCCGGAAGTGGTATATGGTTCTTACACATCTCAAAAAGCTTAGGTTACATGTTGCCTTTTCGCAAGAAACACATTTGCCTAGCGCAGATATCAATGACTTTAGAAGATTACGGGTGGAACAAGTTTAGAGTGTATGCAATGGGACAAATCAAGGAGGAATGGCAATCCTAATTGCTCATTGACTGTCATTTCATCTGCATCAATAAAATATGGGACCCTTAGGATCGGTTTATCATTCTGCACAGAAGATTGGGCTTAACCGAGGTTGTGCTGGAGTCCATGTTTGTTCCAAATGCCAATTCCCTTCCTTCTTTGTTGAACTTTGGCCCTCCTAGAGTGGAAACTGGTATGTTAGATGGAGATGGACTGTTCTGGGTCTGTCTGGAAAGGATTATCCCAGGACAGTGCTGGATAAGAGATTTGATAGATTCCCTTTGGCTGATTGACTTGTGTAGTATATCCTGCATCCCACAGATCTTCAATACACTTTCTGCTCATCACAACACAAATCCTTTTTCTGTATAGATTACTTTTTAATTAGTAATGAATCTGTACAGGTTCTTCCCACTGTGACATTCCACTGATGGTAATTTCAGATAATAATCTTGTCATGATGATTCATTCTCTCTCTTTGGGATTGAGAAACGCGACACAGCCTGGCAACTCAATTTGTAGTTACTTAAAGATCCCTCACCCCCACTCAGTATTAAAGGAATACATTCATTCCTTTTTTATCACTAATGATGATTCAGTTCCTCAGCTGGATGTTCTATGAGGTGCAGCCAAATGTTCCTTTAGAGGTGAATATATTCGTCTGGCCTCTAAATGTAATAAAATTTGTAATGCACAACTCACTCAGTTGTTACAACAAATTAGGCTCTTATAGTTGTGTTCATCTCCCTCCATGCCCGATTCAGACTGGCAGCAATTACAGCCTTTGCAATCACAATATGCTGGTATGCTGGCTGAGAAAGCGGAGTTATCATTGCTTCATACTAAAGTGAGGTATCTAGAAAGTGGGGAGAGGAATGGTAAACTACTTTCACTGTGGTTGAGACAGCTAGAATCAGTAAAGACTATCCCTAGTATTTGTCCCAATCCAGATGATGCCCTGGTTACACATCGCTGTAACATAGCTGAGGTCTTTCACCTTTTTTATAATTTGCTATATAAAGCTGACCCTCTTCCCAAACATTTTGACAAATTGTCACATGAATATCTTGCTGACCTTCCCCTTCTGTAATTGTTCCCTCAACAGCAGGAGATTCTAAAGGGGACTATTGTGTTGTCAGAGCTTACCTGAGCCATACACCAACTTCCTCCTGAAGAAGCACTTAGTCCAGATTGATCACAAACAACTTTTACAAAACATATTCCATTGACCTTGTTCTCTTTTTAGTTTGTCCTTTGAATGATTTATGTTTCTCTGGCATTACCAATACAGCCCTAATACAAGCTTGGATGACATTAATTATAAAGCTCAGTAAGAATGATCAACTCCAAAGTAGCTACAGATTGATCTTGCTTCTCAGCTCTGATCTCAAAATCTTAGCTAAAGTTTTGGCTAATAGAATTAAGTCAGTCTGGGATGATCTGATTAGCCTGGTACAAATGGGGTTTATGATGGGCAGATTATCTTGTGATCACCTGCGTTAACCACTCTATGTAATGTTCACATCCATGGAAAGCAAGACTCCTTCTGTTTTAGTCTACCTGGATACAGAAAAGGCCTTTAACCAGGTTTCCATTTCTTTTCTGTTTAAGGTTCTGGACCGGTTTGATTTCCCACAAGAGTTCCAAAAATGGGTACAAATATTGTACAGTGACCCTTCTGTCCAAATTTTTTGCAATGGTATGTTTTGTTCTCCCTTGCAGTTCCAATGGGGACCTAGGCAGGACTGTCCCCTTTCCCCTTTTTGGTTTAATTTATACTTGGAACCCCTTATCCAACATATTCTGCTTAATTAACTAGTGCGTGGGATACTTGCAGCTAAGACCCACTACAAATTATCGGCTTATGCTGATGATTTACTTTTACATTTTGAGGATCCCTCCACTTCAATTCCAGCTGCCCTAGATGAGATAAACCACTTTGCATTTCTTTTGGGATATAAATTAAATCTCAAAAATACTAAGGTGGTCCCACATAATAGTTATGTCAATAAACGGGAAGTTTTGGACTTTGGATTTGCCTGAGAATTCCAAAATCTATTGTATCTAGGTATTCATCTTACTCATAATCCCTCCTCTTCATTTAAAGTTAACATCTCTCCTCTTTTACAAGAGATTAAATCGGACTTACAACATTGGATGGCCCTCCCTCTTTTCCTTTGGGGTAGAATTATCACGATTAAGATGAATATTTTGACCCATTTTTTATACCCGCCATGAATGCTTTGCTTATGTCTTCCCAAGGTCTGGTTTTCCAAATTACAGCACTTTCTTGAAGCTTTCCTATGGAAGGGAAGAGCAGTGCATAGGGCATATTTTAAACTAATACTTCCAAAGGATCAGGGGGCTATCATCTCTACAACTTTTTCTCTATTATTGTGCTTTACATGCCAGTATTTTTTTTTTCTCTGTGGTCACCCTGAACTCTGAAGAGAAGAAAATAGATATACCCCCCCCCACCATGGTTAGTTATTGTGAAGAAGCTGTTTCATGGAGCAGGCATAGGTCTACATAGTCTATTATATATAAAACCATTCCTTCTGCCCTCTGTCCTCAAGGCCACACCCGTAATCTGGTCATTGAAAGCACTCAAACAGAATTATAGCTATTGCAGTATGGAATTGTCTAACTTACTTAATCAATCCATATTGACTAATCCAAATATCAAGATTGTTTATAGCCCTATTCCTCTAAAATTGTGTCCCCAAATTAGAGATGTTACTTGTGATTCCTTATTATTGGATGGTAGTTATCTCCCTTTCTTTGTTACTAACGACTGTTTCTTGTTTCTTTCCTCCTTAGAGTTGAAATACCTTCGGATAAAGCAAGCTCTTATGTTCCACTTTGGTAGGTGTCCATACAAGCCCCCCCAGAATTCAGAACTCCAGAACTGTCTTAGTAGTGCTTTGCATCCCCACTCGATGTCCAAATTTTACAAATTCTTTCAGAAGGTAGATCCAATGCAGCTTTCTGGAATTTATTACTACTGGAGACAAGCTTTATCTATGTCAGATGATCCTAAGGTTTGGAAACACATTTTTCACTCCCTAAATAAATATATTAAACAAGACCATTGCCATCTCCATTAATTTAAAGTACTGGATAATTTGTATTACATGCCTTTGCGACTATACCGAATGGACAAAATCTCACCTCCCCTATGCACTAGATGTAGTAAAACTGATGGTCACCTCAAACACGTTTTCTGGGACTGTGATAAAATCTCTCCCTTTTGGGGAGTCTATTAAAATGTCATTAGATCCCTACTTGGGTTAGAGACCTATTTCACTCTGGAGGCTTGCCTTGTGGGCTTATTCCTAACTGAATTAATTGGGTGGTGAAGAACCCACATGGCCTTGATTTCCTTCACTTCTAAGTTAATTATTGTTCGACATTGGATGGATGATGCTACTCCCACATATGGCAAATGGTCTCAAAAAATTTCTTAAACCTTAGTAATAGAAAAAAAAATTGCCTTTTTGTCTCATCATTTGGATTCATTTGGAGAGAGAGAGATGCAAAACTCTGTATATCTTATTGTCTCTTCAGGGGTAGCTGTCGAGGACTGTGTTGGTGTAACTCTAGGTTGTCTTCTGAGCACCTTTTATTGTGTTTTATGTAGTTTTTTGTTAAACTTCTTACTTGTGGGATAGTGTGCTGCAAGGGGTAGAGGTTGGGACTTTGTATGTAAGGCTAGGGCGAGGGAGGGGGTTATTTGTTACTTCTTTATATAAATTGTTCACTGATTTTTCCTATATCAAATTCTAAATGTTAAAAAAATTGTTTGCTTGTTTCAAGCATGTTTATTGATATTCAATAAAGTATATTTAATTACAACAATGAGTACTGTACAGTATGTAAAAACATGTACTTTGTCAATGCAGTAGTTATCTATTTTTATGGATGGGGCATGTGCTCCCATATGCTATATCTTGTTCTCTTCTTTGCATAAGGAAAGATTCAACCTTATCTAGCAGTCTAGCAATTCCAGTATTGCACATTTTAACCCAGTATGGGTTCTGGACAGAAGTGCAGCATTGTCTGCCTATATGATATGATAAACTGAACAAGTAAATTGGAGAAAAAATATTTATTCAGTATCTCTGCTTTCCCTTGTCACTCTCCTCCCATCCTTCCTTACTTTTCAGACTTACAAACTCCTTTTGACCTTACACTTCTCCCAGTTATATCCGAAGAATGCCTTTTCCTCTTGCTTCACTCCCTTTACCAGCCTGTGTTCTGTCTCTATCTCGGCCACCCCACCTTTCTGCTTGCTACTTTTTTTACCTCCAGGTACTTCTTCCTATATCCCTCCATTTGGCTTCCACTATACTTTAGGAATGTCCTCCTTTCAGCTCTTACTACAATCTTTACTTCACTCATGAAACAAATTGGAACCCTTGCCCTTTTTGTGTTTACTGCCCTTGTGCACCAAACGTCTTGGGACGAGTACTATGGGTCTTGGGAGGTGAGTTACTACAGAGCCCATCACAGATGTAACTGCAAGAGGCTCAACAGTCTGCACCAATAACCACACACAGTGGTTCTGACATCACTCATACTGCAACATCTTTTATTTTAAAGGACCGAAGCTGCTCCAATTAAAGAGGGCTTCAGTCCATTGATGTGCAAGAAGCTGCATCAGCAAACAGCTGATCCGAGTTCAACTAGAGGAGCTTAGCTCTCACTCCCCTTCCCCTTACCACAAATTGTTTTACTGAGGCATGAAGCTGCATCAGCAAACAGCTGATTAATCAGCTTTCAAAAGAGTTACTGCTGCACACCAGAAGTTTGCTATGTACCTTATTTATTTATTTAAAGGTTTTACCAGAAAGGCATAGAGAGCAGACTACTGCTGAATTCCAGATGTGTCCTTGGGGGATGGTGAGAGGGATAACAGGCACCAATTCTATGTTCAGACACGTTACAATATAAACATACGAAGTAAATATACAACAGTAAGGTGCATTTCTACAGGCAGTTGTACAATGCATATGACAGGAGGTTATAGCTACAGGTTACATTACAGTGGCAAGGCATATGACAGGACAAAATAAAGGAACAGTACATAGCATGGGTTCAACACTATTTCAGGTGGATCTGGTTGCCTAGTCAGGAGCTTGCATGGGTTCATGTGCAGACTGGGGAGAAGTTTTTTTGAAAAGGGAGTTAAGGTGGTGACAGGGGGAGGCATTCCGGATAACCAAGGGGAGCAAGTTCCAGAGTTTAGGCATGCAATACGTGAATGCTGATCTGCTGAGGTCAACATGAGTGGGGTGAACAGTAGACATGAGTCATTTCTGCTCAGTGCATAGCTCTGGAAGATAAGGGCTGAGAAGATAGGAATGAAATAAGGAAGGAGGGACTTCATCCAGCATTTGGCTGTGAGACTGGCACTGTGGGAGTGATGCCAGTCCTACAATGAGGGGAGGTCAAGGCTGTGGTATAGGACACAGTGATGAGTATTTGGAGGACAGTCAAGGGCAAAGTGACAAAAGGAGTGGAAGAGGGGGTCCAGTCTGGCTAGGATGGACTTAGGGGTGGCATTGTAGACTATGTCCCTGTAGTCAAAGATGTGTAGAATCATCTTCTGCACAACTGCATGGTGAGCCAGCAGTGGGACACATTCACAATTACAGTACAATGTGCTGAGCTTGGAATGAAACTTTTTGTGGATGCCATCAATATGTGCAGAGAAGTCAAGGTGCTGGTCAAGCCAGACCACAAGATATCTGCAGGAGGTGCATGACTCCAGAGTAGTCCCATCCAGGGTGTGGAAGGAAGGGGGTGGAGGGTAGCCTTGAAAGTCTCTGTCTTGTGCCAAAGGTCATAGAGATGGTATTCTTGGCATTTAGAAAGCTGATTTGAGTGAAACCAGTGCTGAACTGCATTGAAGTCCTGTTGGAGTCTGGTCACTAAATCAGAGGACAAGGGGCCAGATGTGTGCAGTACTGTATTGTCCACATACATGTGAATGGATGTGTTGGGGCAGGCAGAGGGCAGGACATTGAGGAAGATGGAGAACAGAAGCAGGCCAAGGACTGGTCCTTGCAGAACTCCAGAGATAACAAGGAGGGACACAGGGATAGTGTTGCCAATTCTGATGAATTGGGATCTGCCTATCAGGTAAGAATGAAACCAGCTGGTGGCCACGCTTGAGAGTCCTGTGAGAGTGAGAGCTTAGATAGAAGAAGAGAGTGGGAGACAGTGTCGAAGGCTTTAGCAAGGTTGACAAAAATGGCTGAGTTAATATGGCCTCTATCCATGCTAGTGAGGATAGAATCAGTGAATCTTAGGAGAGAGGTGGTGGTGGAATGGGACTTCCTAAAGCCAGAATGGTAGGATGTGAAAAAAGAAGAGGAATCTAGATAAGATGAGAGTGGGGTGAGAGGACTAGGTGTTCCTGGATTTTAGCTAAGATACAGTAGGTAGTAGGGAAATTGGGTGTTAATGATCAGGGGCAGAGGTGTCTCCACCTTAAGGAGATGGGATGATAGCGGCATGCTTCCACTCATTTGGGATGGTGGCTAGAGAGAGTGAGAGGTTAAAGAGCAATGCCAAGGGGATGGCAATGGCAGGGGCCAACAACTATTAAAATTTGGAGTCAAGGCCAGTAAGGCATTTGCCCTTGTCGGGATTAAGGGCATGTAGGGCTTTGTAGACCACAGCAGGGGTAGTCAGATGGAAGGTGAAAGGGATGCCAGCTGAAGGAACTTTGTGGAGTGGAGGGGAGGAGAGAAGACTTGGGGGTTCTGATTGAGGGAGGCAAGAAGTAATGAGATGCATTCAGTAAAGAAGAAATTAAAATGAGAGGCCACTTCGAGGGGTTCTGTAATCATGGAGCCACCTACATTTAGGGATGGGGTGGGGGGCTGAGAGACAGGGGCAAAGAGAGATTTAACCACCTTCCAAAATGTGGATGGCTGGCTTAAGTTTGTGTAGAAGTTGTCACTGAGGAATTTTGCCTTTGTCCTACTGATCTGTCTAGTGCAGGCATTTCATAGTGCACAATATTTTTGCTGGTGCACCTGAGAGCTGTAGACCTCGAACACCTTCCAGGCCACATCCCCGTCATTGAGGAGGGTCATGATGTCCAAGGAAATCCATGGCAAGTGGGCACCCCTCATCCGGGCATGTTTGAGAGGGGCATGTGAGTTCCAGACAGCAGTGAACCTGGCTTTGAAAAACTCCTGGGCACAGTCAACAGAAATGGCCCTGGGGATGTAAGACCAATCTATATCAGACAGGTTATATAGGAGAGATGCAAGGTTCAAGGATTTGAAAGATCTGGTAAGTATGGTTCTGAAGGGGGTGATTTAGGATGGTGGATTATGCTGAGTAGATCATGTGATGGTCGCTTAAGGTGTCAGTAACAGTCGTGAGGTGAATATACAATGTGGATGCAAGGTAAGGGACCAGTCCATGAGAGAGTGGTTCAGTGAGTTGTGGTTGAGGTGTGTGGGCTCAGTAATTAGTTGAGACAATTTAAATCTGCCACTTGGTTCCGCAGCTTGTGACTACTACTTGAGAGCGAGTTTTGGTTAAAGTCACCGAAGATATGTAACTCACCCCCAGAGGCCAGTGTTGTAAGGGTATTCAAGTGTTCTGAGATGGAGGACATAGTTGCATCAGGAGAACAGTAAGATCCTGTGATAAATATGGGGCAGGTGTGGGCGAGGGAGAGTTTAATTAATAAAACGTCTATGGTGTGCTTGGGTCTGAGCAGCGGGACTGGTGTGAACTGAAGCGAGCAGTTGATATACATGACAACTCCACCACCTCTTTTGGTGCCTGGGCAGTCTTGGCAAATTATTGAGTAGCCAGGAATTGCAAATTATGCATCTTGATAGTGAGGTTTCAGCCATGTCTCAGTAATAGTCAATATGTCTGGTGTTAGGGATAGAACAATTGGTTGCAGCAGGCTAAGTTTGTTTATGATGCTGCAGATATTTAGGTGCATGACTTTAAGACCACATCACAGTAGGAAAGGGAGACAAGTTCTGGGCAAGGAGGGGTTGGTCCAGGGTTGCGTTCGACGTCCCTGGAAAACAGGAGTAGCAAGGTTATCAGGATTTTGCTTTTATGCAAGGCACATAAGTGCTTGCGATAAGAATATGGTGACTGCTCAGGGGCTGCTGAGGAGACTTGGGCATGGAATTTCAGGGCGGCTTAACCAGTGTGGAAGGAGAGCAGGAGGACAGATGAACCAGCTAGCACATTTGGATGTAAAGTAGCCGGAAATGACTCGACTGTTGAAGTTGAAGAGGGTGGAGACGGGGAGGCTAGGGTGTGTGATCCTGGCTGGCAAGGCTGCACCTTCAGGAAGGAGGATGGAGGTAATGAAGCTAGTGGAGTGAGGAACAGAATTGCTGCTAGGCCTGCAAACCACATTGTAGACTGCTAACTAGTAAGGTAGTGATTAATGCGGCATCTAGTGATGGGTGCTTATAACTAGCAAATGGAAAAGTGGACTGATAGGCTGTCAGCTGCATGTGACCACCCCATAAAGTAAACAGATGACCAAGGGTGGTGGTGAGGGCGGTGGGGAGCTGACGTGAAGCATTGGTGGGGACAACACACATGATTTGAACGTTGTGGCCATTTTGCACCTCACAGCATGCCACATACCTGCTCCTAGTAGCTTGCTTCGGTTGGCTTGCATCTTGGGGAAAGGGCCGAGTCCCACCTTGCCCTCATGACTGGCCCTCATGCCAACACGACGGACATGTGAAGAAGCAGAAAAAAATGAGGATTAATTGCAAGTACAAGGGATGGAGGTGCTGGAACAGAGGAAGGGCTGGTAGAATTAAAAGAGAGGGTGTCAGTGAATGTGGTTAAAATGCTGGCTAGGGGACTCAGCTCCCTCTGAACAAGTTTAGGGAAAAAGTAAAACCAGAGGAACCCTGCTGACTGGATAAATGCTGGATATGGAACTCAGATCTCTGTGCAATTTTTAAGCTGCAGATCACAGCTTAAATTGAAACAACAGCCCTGGGCTTGGGAGAAATCAGTGGTGAATTAAAACAAATAAGCAGGAAGTTTACAAGTTCCTTTCAGCTAGTGAAAAAAAAAACTAAATAACTGCAATTACAGACAACAATTACTTATTTTGTGATTGAGGTAAAGAGAAGAATTCATCAGCAGTAAATTCAACAGCAGCCCAAATGAATTGTAACATAACAGAAGGTAGGATTAAACAGAAACAATATCTGCTTGTTGCTTAAAAGAAATACATAGGCAGTTGTTTACAGTACCAGGAAGTCTCTCTGAACTAGAAATGTATTAAGCTTAGTTCCACTGCATTACATCTCTATAAATGCTTAAGGCAACTGAATGAGGAGCCCCATGTGCATGTGTAAAAATAATTAAAATACACAGCACAGGAGAAAAAAATCAGCCTCTGGGAGCTAGGATTGCTTTGAGAAAAAAACTACCTCTAATGCTCTGACAACTAAACTTAGAGGCTTAAGTGAGAATACATAGTGCATTTTCTTAGTCCATTTACTTGGTCTGTGTTAAGTAAGGTAGAGACAGAAAGGTACCCTTATGGATTCCCAAAGATGACTGTCTCAACACTGACCTGCTCGGGCTGTATTGCCCGACAGTTTCAGTAGCCAGAGAGTGTGCAGCCTGACAGTGTGGAAACCCAACGGATGTTACAGGGATAAGGTAACGGATGCGATGCCTTGCTACTTTACCCCTGTACATGCACTTTAAATAGTGCAGAAATCGGAAGGCTGGTTTTGCTACCCAGGAGGTGTTGAGCGGTAAGGCACTGGCAGCTCAGCCAGCATGCTGCGGGAGCCACGGGTTCTATCCTGCCTTGTGCTATTCAACTTTTTGCACTGTTGCACCCCTGTAACTGATTGTTTTTTAACTCCAAGGTCTGCTACCCCTAGGAGTTAGATATTTTACTT
Organism: Neoceratodus forsteri; assembly: GCA_016271365.2. NCBI lineage: Eukaryota > Metazoa > Chordata > Ceratodontiformes > Ceratodontidae > Neoceratodus > Neoceratodus forsteri. The sequence goes on from CM057458.1 coordinate 1,160,290,845, forward strand.
ACAGGGTGGGGGGGGGCTTCATAAATATTACAATCAGATGTCTGAAATAGTATTTTCGGGCATCTGATTGTTTCAGCACAATGACTTTCGAGCCACTTGGGTCGGTATCCCGAGACTCAGGAAACTGAGTTTTGGGATATCATAGTATATCCGACAGAAATAACCAAGTTTGAACTTTTTTGCCAAAATACAGGATTTGAACTTCTTGGCCATTTCGCACCTCATAGCACACTGCGTACCTGCTCATAGTAGTGTGCATTGGGTCAGCTTACAGATTGAGGAAAGGGCCGAGTTCCACCTGGTCCTGATGACCGCATGATGGAGCTGCTCCTAGCAACTTGCTTCAAGTCAGCTTGCAGCTTGGGGGGAGGGTGGAGTCCCACCTGGCCCTCGCGATTGCACAATGGAGCTGCTCCTAGTAGCTTTCTTCTGGTTGGCTTGCAGCTTGGTGGGGAGGGCAGAGTCCCACCTGACCCTCACAACTGCACAACGGAGCTGCTCCTAATAGTTTGCTTCAGGTCGGCTTGCAGCTCGGGAGGTAGGGCGGAGTCCCACTTGGCCCTCATGACTGCATAATGGAGCTGCTCCTAGTAGCTTGCTTCAGGTCGGCTTACAGCTTGGGGAAAGGGCCGAGTCCCACCTGGCCCTCATGACCACACAATGGAGCTACTCTGAGTAGCTTGCAGCTTTGGCGGAGGGGCGAGTCCCACCTGGCCCTCATGACCGCATGACAGAGCTGCTCCTAGTAGCTTGCTTCGGGCCGGCTTGCAGCTTGGTTACTTGTGTGCAACTTCTATAGCAACTAGTGTTGCGCATAATTGGAAATTTCACCTAGTGAAATATTTTGTGTAATTACTGCATTACGCAAAATGTTTCACCTAGGTGAAACGTAATTTTGCATCAGATTGCGATTTTGTGTAAAGGCGAAATTTTGCCAAATTTCACCAATTTCACCTATGTTTTTCAATTTCACCTCCAAATTTGCAGTGCATTTTTGGTAAATAGCTAAAATATCATGTGCTGGCAGTTTCCTGCACAGTATAACGTAAAAAACAGAGCCGCTACTCAGTATGTGTGCATAGAGTACTAGATCAATGCAGAAAAACATAAACTCTGGCACATACTCATGCCAAGACAGACACATTTACTAAAAAGCAGATTGTCTTTATTTTAAATCCAGCATACCCTCACTGCAAAACACGAGTGAAAAAAACCCAATGTTTCATGCAGCTGCACCTGTGCTTTTTGCTTGTTTATGTTCTCCTGCATCTTCCTGCACAGTATGTTGTCTGTTGCTTCGGAGAACAGTTCAGTGTTGTGCATCACAGCCAATAAACTCTTCAAAAACCTCATTATTTGTTATTTTTCAGAGCTAATTACTCCCAGAATCTAAATTTTGTTCCTAGTGCTGCTAGCGTAATTTTATTTTTCTTTTGGTATCTTTGGATAATACTTAGTTAAACTTGGGTAGTGTTTTCAGTTTTCTCTGTGTCTCTCAAGGAGTTGAGGGAGGGATGGTCTACCCAGTGTGTGTGTGCATGTGAAAGCAGAGCAGGCTAGTTCCTAATATTTGGCAGATTTCTCACAAGTTGTGAGTGACTTTCTGTTATTTCTTTTAAGTCTTAATATTTTTGTTGGTGTGCTACTTATTTGTAATATTTATTTTTACATATTGACCCTTTTTTGGGTAACTTTATCTGAAGAGTTACTCATTGTGAGTTGTTCTGTTGTTGTTTCCCTTTGTTTAACCACTTTTCTGCTTTATTTTCATATTGGAAGTATTCATGGACATTGGTCACTTCTCCATATCCAGGTACACCGTATTGTTGAATTGCTCACAGAAATTAATACTGTGATCTAGCTTCTGCATTGAAGCCTTCCTGTTTTTCTGTTTCATTTGCTTACCATATTAGCTCTTTCTTCCCTGTTACACCACTGGCATTTACTACCTGACCTGTACTACAGTATACAAAAACTACATAGTTTTCGAGAGAGTGGTGGTTTCTGCAAGATTGTTTGAGGTGACTTTTTTTGCTTGTCCATTTGAAATCTTGTTGTCCCTTCCATCTGATATATCTATAAGCCAAAATTGTATTTAGTAAGTACTAACACATTGCAGCACTTGCCTTATCCAGACACCACTTATCCAGACCGTAGATCGTATTGTAACTGTTAAGTGTTCTGTGCAGGTGGTTTTGTTTGCATAAACCTACCTGTACCTACCCAGTTATTAACAAGTTGTGTAATACCCATTACATTCAAAAACTGACATTTTAAGAACTACTTAAGTATTTTTTTCAGAGTTACTGCACATCCTTGTGGTGGTGTTCACTGTCAGTTTGGTATTTAAAGTCGCTTACTCTGTACTCCTGTTACCCCGTGTTACTTAATTCATGTTTTTGCAATGGAAAACATAAAACAGTGTTTTAACACTTGAATAGGCAACAGTAGTAGTTGTAGGTAGTTATATAGACTACAGTGCTGCTACCTGTTCTGATTTCTGTTTGCCCTTTGCAGATAGTACTGCAGGTGTTAAATCATACTTATTCAATAGAAATACATTATCACATACTGTACTTCTGGAGGAAGACAAATGGAATAAACATATAAATATGCCTACCAAGAGACATTCAGTTCAGGGAAAGGTGACCGGGTGGGAGGGGGCTCAAAGAAATCTGTTGGAAAAAGCAGAAATACAGTTCCAATTCCAGTAAGCAAACATATTTCTGAATCAGTGCCTTCTGTGGGTTTCGGTGCTGTTGTGGCAGTCAGTACCAGCAAAATCAAAGTGAGAAGTGACTTCAAGTCTTTGACTCCATTTTTTACTGCCCAATCTGTAGCTACCATACTTGTTAGGGATGATACTGGGAATAAGGGAGACAATCACACCAGTGGAGGCACAGAGGTACAGGAGGAAGAGGTGGAAAAAGTTGTCGGTGTGACTTGTTCCTGCTCAAGGTGGAGCTGTGGAGCTGATGGCAGTGAGAGTGATACTGTCCAGCTAAAGTCTGTTTCTTCTGGAGAAGGAGATAGGGAAAGTCAGCCCCCCCCCCGACTCTGAGGAGATGCTAGAGAAGGGAAAGGTTTTCTCTGGAAGTAGACAGTGATAGGGAGGAGATATAATATGTTTTGGTACAGATGATGACATGGTGTTAGATCCGCCATGCGAGCCAGAAGTGAAAAAGTAGAAGGGTGATGATGTAGCCCATTTAGATGCCAAGCCTCGGTGTGAGGCTATCAGCAAGCCTACAACAAGCAGCCCTGTAATCCCCCCCAAACCTAGCACAGTGGAAGTCATACAAGCAGCCCAAAAAGCAGTCCAAGTCCCAGTACTATGTCAAATCTAGAGGTACAAAGTCCCTAGTTTGGGATATTTCTGTGCTTGATGCTGCTGATGAGACCATAGCAATATGGCAGCTGTGTCAAGCACGTCAGTCATGGAAAAAAGAGCAGCTACATAGGCAGCATAGGCCAGCATGCCCACTTGAAATGCAATCACCCATTGCACTGACACCAACACTAGAAAGATATCAAAGTTGTTTGTGGGACTTCCCTTTTCAATCTTAATGTTAGTGACAACAGTGCAACAGAGCAAGAGGAGGGAGGGCTGAGTGGGTCAGTGGAGGAGGAGTCTGAGCAATCCTTTTATCTCTTGAGCAGTGGGCATAGTAGCAGTGGAGCTGCCACTCCCTTGAGTTGAGGTCCATGAAGTGGGGGGACACCATATAACAGCAGGACTGACACCAGATTTCTTACTCAATTTACTTGAACATTTTTTGGGAAGCATTTCTGGACTTCTAGGGAATGTTTGGCAGTGACAGCACCAAGATTAGGCCTGAAAACCATTGTAAACATGCAGAAAAAAGCAGATTTATGTCCTGGTGGTGGATGTGAACCATACAACAGCATGACTGACAGCAGATTATGGTCTCAATTTACTTGAACATTTTTTGAGAAACATTTCTGGACGTATGGGGCATGTTCAGTAGTAGCAGCACCAAGATTAGGCCTGCATTCCTTGTTAAACAGTGTCAGAAGATTCATTTTGTGGTCCGTGAGGTGGGGGAACACCATATAACAGCATGACTGACACCAGCTTCCTGTCTCACTTGACTTGAACATTTTTTGGGAAACATTTCTGGACTTCTGGGGCATGTTCGGCAGTGGCAGCACCAGGATTAAGCCTGAAAACTGTTGTAAACGGTGCAGAAAACAACAGATTTCAGTCCTGTTGGTGGATGTGAACCACATAACAGAATGACTGACCCTAGGTTTCAGTCTCAATTTTCTCGAACATTTTTTGGGAAACATTTCTGGACTTCTGGGGAATGTTCGGCAGTGGCAGCACCAAGATTATGCCTGTAATCCTTAATAAATGGTGGCAGAACAATGCAAATGTTGTTTGGTAAATGTGTCCCGGAAGGTGATTTTGCAATCACTGCAGGAAATCACCTTTTGGGCAGGAGTTGAAAATTTTATCTGCCTTTGTTGTAAGTGGGCTCATCAGAAGTCTATGTTGAAAATGTGGTGTAAAATATTAAAAACAAAGTTATGAGACTATGTTGAAATTTACAAATGCAGGTTCCTACCTTCGGTAATTTTTGATATTTTGACCACAAATTTTCAACATAGCCATTTCTTTATAGTAACTCAGCTGTCATTTTTCAAATCCTGGCCAAAATGTGTTTTAGCACCCCAAAAGATGATTTTGCAGTCATTGCGTGAAATCACCTTTCATGCAGGAGATGAATATTTTCTCTGCACTTGTTTATGAGGTGGGATCATAAGAAGGCATATTGAAAATATGCGGCAAAAATATTAAAAAGCAACAAAGTAATGAGCCTACTTTGAACTTTACAAATGCAGGCTTGTGACTTTGGTGATTTCCAATATTTTGTTAGTTGAATTTTGTTGACCCCGGTAAGCCCACTGGGCCTAGAAGTCCCTTTTCAGGGGTGACCGCTGGGGTGATACAGATGGTAACAACTGAAACTGAGCCAGATTAAGCTGTTGGTGGTATTTTAGTGAATGAGGGAAATTTGGCAGGACACCGGGACATTCCCCTACTCTTTTCGATAAGTGCCATGGGATCTTTAACATCCACCTGAACTACCACCAATCCAGGCAGATGGGACCTCAGTTTAACATCTCATCTGAAAGACGGCACCTCAGAAGTGCAGCACCCCTCTCATGCTGCACTACAGTGTCAGTATTGGGATATTAACCCAAGTGCCAGATGTGGGAACTGAACCCACAGCCCTCTGATCTCCCGGCTTCAGAGGCGAGTGTGCTACCTACTGAGCCACTGACACTGCTATTTTGATCCCAAATTGTACATACAGCCATGTCTTCACAGCACCTCATGAATGTGGCAGCTGTAATTTAAATATCAAGGGCCAAAATTTGTTTTCATACCTGTGAAGCAGAATGATGATTCAGTGGTGCGGAGTTATGCTTTGGTAAGGATTTGAAAATCTTCACCTGCCGGGTCCATTAGGTAGGGTAATAAGAAGGGTATGCTGAAAATTTGGTGAACAAATACAGTAAAATGTCCATGTTATGACTGAACGTTACACTATTTCAGCCTTTACTCATAACTTTGCTGATTTTGAATGTTTTGACTCCAACTTTTAACACAGCCATTTTTCTACAAAACCTCATAAATGTGACATGAGTAATTTTTTTTAAATTTTAGACAAGATATGATTTTGCACCTCTGGTGCAAAATGATATTTAGGTCAATATACCACAAGTGGTACACGTATTGTCTGTAAGAGGAATTCCCCCCCTCCAAAAAAAGTTAAGTTCAAAATTAGAAAAAATTAGGTGCAAGTGTTCAGCATTCACAAATGTTTGTAATAGCTTGCAAATGGCAGAAATTGATACATTTGGTAGTTTTTTTCCCCACACTGCTACTAACACCAAACTACCTCAAGTGTGTCACATGATTTAAAATGTGTCAGTGCTGTTTTACTAAATTTGTGTTTCACTGTATGTTCTAGCCTAGTGGTTCTCAATCTCCAAATTCTGGTGGCCTGAAAATGCCAAAAAATACAGTCACCAGAACATACTGGTGGTCTCACTTCCTATTTTTTTTTTTTTTATGCCAGATCCCATGATACATACCAAAGTTCCTATAACATATGTGTTTTTACATAGCATACATGATATCAAGTCCTTGGTGTATTTTTACTTGAAGTGCATTACCCATGTTTACGTAAAGAGAAGAAAGTTTGCATTCCATTTCATTACCTTTGTGACTGAGGCTCTAACGAGCTCTGTGGCAGTACAAAATTGTATTGGTGGCTACATGCAGCCATGGTGGCCTCATTTGAGAAACTTTGCGCCTGATTTTCAAAAGGCTGGAATTGGAGCATGGGACTTGCAGCAAGGAGAAATGCCACAAAGGGCTCCTTCTGCCTGTCTCAATTTTGTAAGGGACTATCTGCCATGGGGGGGGGGAGGCTGCCTGCATCAGCTAGGCTTGCATCATCCTTGGGACAGATGTACTGCTGTGTCATGGCAGAGCAGGGCTACAATATCCATTGCACTGTAATTTTGCAAGCCCCCCCCCAAGGGGCAGAAAGACCCTAAAGTTAGACCACCCCGGAATTGGTCTAAGCTGCCATGCACCACTGCTGCAATCATCACTGGTGGGGGGGTGACCCTGTTCCCCCATGAGCAAGGTGCCCGGATAACCCCTGACACCTGCCAGCTCACCACTGGAGTGGCCAGAGATCTGTGGCACATAAGAGTCTGCAAACCTCACCCCCTGTGGTGGTGCTAGTGCATCCAATCCCACCCACGGACATACACTATCCCTCCCATCACCCCAACTGGACCTACCCACCCCCCCCACAAGCCAGGGCATCCTCCAGATGGCCCTCCAGCTACCAGAGTGACCGGACGGTGGCTTGTCAACACTGACCACTGATGCTGCAAGCCTGTGCAGCAGCCTGCAGACTCCCATTCTGTGTGATATTTGGATGATGCACAGGTTGACTTACTGTAGATTTGGGATGCTGGTTCTGGGACCCTGTTCTTTTAAAATCTGGTGCTGGGACCCCGGCACACCTGAGTTTGCCACAGGTAATGCTTAACTGCAGAATGTGCTGATCTAAACTGACTTTAAAAATCAAGCCTACTGTTTTAGAATCAGGCCTCTGAAAATATGCTGTAGTTCTAAATACTAGCTTGAGTGGCAGTGCTGAGAATCAAACCTACATATAATAGTATCAAAAGCATTAGGGCTCATTGCATTAAATACATAATGTGCCAAAAATTAAAATACTGGGTCTGGTTTTCAAACACAAAAATTTGTGCAAGATGCCTGCACCAAAAGGGTTTGCTGCAACTGGCACCTTTTGCCAAATGTTGCAGCAATCCTGATTTTTGAAAATAGGCTGTGTCAACATTGGGATGCCATGTGCCAAAACCACCCAATACCACCCTTGTGCCTGAAGAAATGGTGCACCAGGACGTAAAAGGGCTTGCACCAAGTGGGAGAGGAGAGCAGCGTATACTGCAATAACAAAGATCTTACTTGATCTTTGGCTTTTACCCTCTCTTTCCTACTGCTGTGGTTCCCTTGTGCTTATGCTATGCATTCTTGATTTCCCTACCATTTTTGCCTGGATCCACGACTTGTCTTCGAAAAAAATTTTGTCGAACAACCAGACAGCGAATCCGGCAGGTTAACCGCATTTTGCAGTCGGCTGATGGTTTTGAATGAAACTCAATGTTTTGTAAGGGGGGGCTTCACCTCCCCGAACCTCCCACATGGGAGGCTACACCCCCTGAAACCCCTACTTAGGATTCTCAACTCAGAGTTGGAGCTGATTTGGGGGGGTGCAGGACCCACAACAGACAGTGCCAGATTCCAGTGCAGTCCCTACAGTGACATGGTGCTGTAGTCACTGTAGGGGACCGCACTGTCAAAATGTCACAGTCGGTGCTGTATACCTTTTTGCCTCACCACTTCTGCTGTAAATCTGGTCCATGCATCCACCAAACATTCCATGAAAAAAAAAAAAAACTCCTCACATTACCTTTGAGTTTCACCCCCCCAGCCTTATATTATGACCCCTTATTCTTGAACACCTTTTTTCCTGAAAGGTACTACCCTCTTGTACCTTATTTTTGCTCTTGAGGTATTTAGAAGTCCCTATCATATCGTCCCTTTCTCTCCTTTCTTACAGAGTATACATATTGAGGCCCTCTAGTTTCTTCTTATGTGAAAAACAAAACAAGTACCTTCAAAACTTAGTGTGAAGAGCCACCTGGTAGTGCAGAGGACTGAGGTGCTGGACACCTTACCTCACGCTATGCTGGTGACCTTGGTTCTGGAATGACTTTGGGTCATCAGGGAGCTGGCACAGAGGAGGGAGGAGCAGGATTGATCATCATCATCATTGCAGCACTCCACTGATGGGGGAGGTGGTCACCTCCCCATAGTCCCGCTGTCACCAGGTGGAGGTCCAGTGTCAGAGCAGGCTGATAGGACAGCACAAAGGGCAGGCATCTCAACGCAAGGCATGTGCATGTCTCCAAATGACTGCATATTCAAGAGATGGGGTGGGAGTAAAATGGGATAAAAAGCCTATAAATATATATAGAAAAAAAATTTACATAAAAATAAAATTAAATGAAAATAAAAACAACAGGTGCATACAAGCAGCATACATTTGGCATTGATAAATGCTTGTTGTTCTTTGATACCTTCATAACTGAGCTCTCTGCACCTTCTATCATTGCTTCTTTAAATTCTTCCCATTTTTCCTCTACAACTCCACCTGCTCAATACTCCTTGTGCTTTTTTCAGACTGTTCATTCATCCTGGCAAAATCCACCCTTATTGTATTTCCCTGTTGGTGGTTCCTATCTGGACCACAAGAGCCACTATTTTATGGTCACTGATTAAGTGGACTGTGCAAATACATGCAGGGACTTAATGAGGAAGAGTATGAATTTTAATTTACATGAGGCAGAACAGGATGACAGAACAAAATATTTTACACTGTACATGTCAAAGGAGATTAGAAAGCACAGCATCCTGATTGCCTGAGAACTGCTTCATAGCGTTCATTTTTTTTTTTTCTTCAGGGAATCTAGGCAGCTCTGCTTTTATAATTGATTATTATTTTAGACTTTTAGGACTATTTTATAAATGCAGTAACATCAACTAAGGTGCCTGGTCCTGCAGAAATAAATAGACTTTTAGGTAGTTGAAGGCACTCTTCTTCACTTTGTGCATCACATAACACAAGCATCCATATCTTTTAGCCTGACCAGAGACTTTGTTGATTGTTGCTGCTTACTGATTTATTAAATGCATTTGAAGGAAATTATATTTTGATTCTGCATTGCAGTAGCTAAGGTAAACTTTGGTAACTCCATAGCAATAAAAAGTTTGATATATGATCAGGAGAGTATGGGCAATTGAAACATAAGTTAATTAAAGCTAAAGGTGAAATTCACCACATTATGGATTTTAGTATTTATAATAGTAACAGTAGTTTATTTTTTATAGCACAATTCCTAGGCTCAGAGCACTTTACAGAATATACTATGCACAATACAAAGTGGGAAAAATATAACAGAATAATTAAATTGTACATAAATTAACAAACATGGAAAACAATCTGCTCTCTTGGGGGTGGGGTAAACACATACACATTGAACAAGAAAGCCTTGGGCAGGATTCACAAAAAAGGCCAAAAATTCCCGCAGCTGTGGGGAAAAAAGCCTGCAGCACTGCAGAAACACAGTTCCATGATATTCTGAAAGACAATTTGAGCAGGTGCGGAATTAAGCAAAAATCCCTGTAAATGCGGAAATTCAGCTGCTTTGAAAATTAAGCAAGTGCTGAAAATCTGCATCTGCAGATCCACAGCTGTGGAAATGGTTTAGGAGGCACAGCAACAATGAACCTAATTAGCTGGGGCAGCAGACTTTTAACATTTCAGCCAAAGCATGAAGCTGAAAGCACCCACAGATAGGCCAGCAATCAATCCCTCAACTGGGACCAATGTAGCACCACAGGTACCAGCAATACACAGTGGCTGTCTGTCACTGCTGGTTGTCTCTCCCTGGAGTGTTCCTGTTGCCTGCAGGAGTGACACTCACAGCAGGCTGTTCAGGCTCTACTGCCTGTGGGGCTCCTTCATGGGCCACATTGGGTCTGGTTGTTGTTTGTTACCATTCAATAGCAATGTGTGCTAATGTTGCTGTAACTTCAGCCACTGATATACCCTCTGGAATGCTATGATCGGTGCCTGACTTCCACTGTAATTATATTTCAATTGTTGGGGCACTACTGCAGTTTGCTGAGTGAGCATCTTGGCCGGGGAAACCCTAAACACAGGTACACCCTGGTGGGGGAGGCGCTGGTGGCCTCAATAGGGGAAAAAGACCTAGGGGTCATGGTGGATGCATGTATGAATAACTCTGAGCAGTGCAGGAGAGCGGCTAGCAAGGCAAACAGGATGTTGGGATGCATCGTAAGGGGGATCACCTCTAGGAGCATGGAAGTGATTCTGCCGCTGTACAATGGACTGGTAAGACCACACCTTGAGTACTGTGTACAGTACTGGAGACCACACTTGAAGAGGGACATACAGCTCCTGGAGAGGGTACAGAGGAGGGCAACTAAGATGATACGAGGGCTAGGGGATTTGACGTATGAGGACAGACATGAGGAGCTCTGCCTGTTTTCATTGGAGGGAGAGGAGACAGGGGACATGATTGAGGTCTTCAAGTACCTCAAGGGAATAAATAGGGTAAACATGGAGGGGATCTTTAGACTAAAGCAGGGAGGTATCACCAGAGGGCATGGTTTGAAGTTGGAAGGTGGAAGGGTGAAGGGGGAAAGAGGAGGAGGTTTTTCACTGAGAGGGTGGTGGACCCTTGGAATGCACTGCCTGGCGAGTTGGTTCAGAGATCCACAGTGGAGGGCTTCAAGAGAGGGTGGGACAGACACAGAAAGTGGGTGTATCAGATGATGGCCTGTCCCAGGGGGGTGGGGATGGATGATAGGGGTTTCTGGAGCACAAGGGATGGGAGGGCCTCGGCACCCAACTAAGGATCTAAGGTTCGAGCAGACTCGATAGACCATAAGGCCTAATCTGCTGGCAAATAGTATGTTAGTATTATGCCTCATTCCAATGTGTGTAAAATTTTTTCCGCAACTTCGGAAAAAAACAGGCTGAGTATAGCCTTTGAGGGGCTCTGCCATACTTATCAATTACCTTTTTCCTCAGGAACTTCCACAGCTGCACTTTTTTCCACAGTCCATAGTGTATTTTTTCTGCAGCTGCAGAGGTTTTTGTGAATAGCACTCAGAGCAATTTCCCCTTTTTTTCCATAGCTAAGGAAGTTTTGGGGACTTAGGGAAGATTTTGCACCTTCAGAAAGCTTTATGAATCCTGACCATATCTTTACTGGTAAAACACTCCTACGGACAAGGGACACTACTGCTAAAGCTCTATCTAATCTAATAACAGTATTCGAGAGTTAGGTAATAATTAATACATTTTTGTTTTAAACCATCAGGTGACATCAGTGAAATATGACAAACTATGGAAAATAATTCTACCATCACTACAATCAGACTGAGATTTGGAAATCTGAAAAATATGACACTCCTGCACTCTCTTTGTTCAATAGTATTGTATATTTTTATAGTGTTTATAAATACTTTACTTATTATAGTTATTGTGTTAAAGAAAGAACTCCAGGAACCAATGTATATCTTTTTCAGTAACATATTGTTCAATGGAATGCTTATCAGCACATCATTCTTACCAAAGTTATCAGCTGATATTTTATCAGAAACAAAAACTGTTGCTCTTTCCAGTTGCTATGGTCAAGTGTTTACTATTAATTTTTTTATTCTCAATGAAATAGTACTTTTAACAGTCATGGCATATGACCGCTATGTGGCAATTTGCAACCCTCTAAGATATTCAAGCATTATGACCAATGCAAACGTATGCAGATTTCTAGTAATTGCATGGCTGTATTCTATTGTGTTGTCTGTCATAGGAATTATTTTATGTATAAAACTTCCCTTGTGTGGCTTTGTCATAGAAAAACCTTATTGTGATAACATGGCTGTTTTAAAATTGTCATGCATTGATTATTCTGTTAATAATGTTTATGCAATAGTTTTAACTGTAGTTAATACAGTGGTTCCTCTGACAATCATTACATATTCCTATGCACAGATAATCTCAATCTGTCTGCAAAAATCTAAAGAATCCCGCTGGAAATCCCTTCAGACATGTTTTACACATTTATTGGTCTTGTTGACTTATTTGATTGGTGTCCTCTTTGTGATAATCCAAAATCGTTTAACCACAAACAGTGTTCCACAAAGTGTGCACATGTTCTTGTCATTAGAATTCCTTATAGTACCACCCCCTTTTAATCCAATAATTTATGGACTGCGAACTAAAAGAATTAGAATGGCAATAATACAGATAACTACACAGTTAAAAGACAAGCTACAATGCACATAGGAAAGGCACATAGTAATGTAGTGAAGCCATTCATTATCATTCAAAAAATGCCTAAATAAAAATAAATAAATAAATGATACCCTGTTGCAGTGGAGAATGTAAACAATACATTAGGTTGGACAAAGCAGAGGCTGAAAATCTTAAGTGAGAAGTAACATTTTCCACACTGTATGAATGAGTCTCTGCATAAGAGAAAAATGATGCTTACCTTCAGAGGTGAAGTCATGTATTAATCTGGTGGAAAATTAGTGTGTAGTAACAACAAAAGCCAGCTTACTTCAAATTGCAATAATTCCTAATTACATTAAGTAATGCAAATATACATTTATGAACAAGGTTTTAAGAGTTCCCTGTGCCAGTGTAGCAGAGTAGGGTGACAGTGCATACACTCTGTGAACAAATATGTGCACAGCAGCTGCTGAGACTTTGACATGATCTCTGGCCTGACAGCTTTTACCCCGCTCTACTACATTACCTTGGTTTAGGGAACTCTGTAAAGGTTGTTTATAAATCAAGCTCAGTTGTACCTTGTTCAGTTCACTATCTTGCATAATTTGTACTGCTCTCCTAGGCATCTTTGCAGAATAGGAATAATATCATTGGCTGCTTGTCTTAGGTGTAATTGTCCAGAGGTTACCCTATTTCATCTTTTTTGGCAATGTGCGAGGATATGTTCTTTTAGGGATTCTATCTAGAACAGTTTGAACCCTATTTCAGGCTTGTTTGAGTTTATTATAGCATAAATTTATATATTAGGGGACTATGGGAGGCAGTATAGAGCAGTGGTTTAAGGCTCTGAGCTGCAAATCTGGTGACATCCAGCAGACCAGACCTGGGTTTCAATCCCACAGCTTCCACTTGCATACTGTGTGATCCTGAGCAAGTCACTTAACTTCCCTGTGCTCCCAGGTCCCACCTGTAAAAAAGCTTTCAGCTTAGTGTGCTACTCCTCGTTAAAGAACTAAAAAAAAAAAAGAAAAGAAAATGGACCACTATAATTGGATCAAGGCAGGTACATATGGCTTTGATCTCAACAGTGGCTAAGTTGTTAATTCTCTGACACTGGAAAGATGAGTCTCCTCCCACAAGGCTGGAATGGGTCCATGAAGTGCTACAAGCTTTGAATGCTGAACGATCCATTGCATATTTATTCCACATTTTACCAACACTTAAGTCACACTGGGAGAATTGTCATGCCTTGTTTCTCATGATTCAGTAATGTTAAGGGCTTGTAGCCATTTTACCATATCTATCAGGTGGTACACTGGATATACCTGCCATCTCATTTAGATGTTCAGTGTGCTTTTTCATTTAGTTTGGGTAGAATTGAAGGATCCTAGCTGGTTAGTTTGTGGCTAGAGGAGGGTGAAGTAACAAAAATTTGCTCCGTGAAGCAATTCACTGAGTAATGTGGAATCTGTGAAGTAATCTTCAATGCGAAGTGGAGTACTTTGCATCATAATGAAGAATGTGAAGTCCATTGATAACAATAATTTTTCATTACTCCGCCTTCCCCCAACCACTTCTGCACCAATTTTAATGCAAAATACATTGAAATCAATGTACTTCGCATCACTTCACCTTGTTATTGAGCTACAGGGCACATTTTGCAGTGATTCATGGGATTGCAGGTCACACGGGCTCTAGATTATTCTGCATAGCCTCAGTTCTGTGTTGTGTGTGTATGTAGTGGTAGATGGAGATAGTTTCCTCTCAGAGCTCTGTGATTCAAATCCTCTAAAAGCTGTTAAAAAAGCCTTTTTGGGGCACTTTTTTTTTTTGCTCAAAATTTAGTACATCAATTGTATGAAACCCTCCTGTGCTCATATCATTGAGTGTTTATTGTTTGTGTGGATTTTGAATCTTAATTTAGAACATTCAGTCTGTGTACTGACAGACATTTGAAGTGTGCTTTGGGGGAGGGCATATCTGTGGCAGAGGTAGGTTAAAACTGGGAGAAAAAGGCAGTCTTTCTGTTTTGGTTATATTTTTCTTGTATAACTGTGTTAATGTACAGTCAGTAATTCTTGACATTTTTTTCTGATTGTTGTGGTGCAGCAGTGCATAATTTCAGTTTGTTTAAAAGATTTGGTTATATTACTGAAGTTTTCAATTTGCTACGCATAACTTGTAGTGTGTGTGTGTAAGTCTGTGTGATGCGTGCCATCAAATCAGATACATTTTATTGTGCTACAGAATAATTGCAGCAGTGTGAACCTACTATCCACCACATCTGCATAATTTTGTACTGCTTTGTGGTATCTTGGTTTTGGACTGTTACTGCAGTGCACTGTACCCCCCAACAAGCAAAGGGTATTCTTTTCCAGATTATATTGTGACTTGTGAGCACTGGTTAAGGTGTTGTTGTGGCTTTGCGTTTGCATCTCTTCTTGATTGCACAGTGCAATCTTAATCTGTCTATGCTTTTCCATCTGTTTAGTGCCCAATCTCCACCTGCAAGCCACAGTTGTTGTCTTTTTTGGCTTCACATCCACCAGCCCAGACTGAAAGTTCAGAAATCTAAATTTGTTTAGAATGTTATTGATTATCCCCCAACATGCCTGCAAAGAGACATGCAAGTAAAGCTGTTTCTGGCCATGGCACTGCTGCCAGTTGCAAGATTGTCTGTGGGTGTGGTAATATGCCAAAGTGCATTGCTGATGTCAGTAAATGGATTTCTCCATCAATGTTTTTTGCAGCACAATCTGTAGCTTCTCTCATAGTTGGAGAAGATGATGTTGTCCCAGCTGGTGGTGTTAGTGCAGTTTCTGTTGGCATGAGTATTGCTGCCTCAAGTTCCACTTCTGACCAGTTAACCATTTCAAAAAATATAGTTGTGTCTAAAGCTCTGACTGACAGTGCAGATGATGTCATACTCCCCATTAACATCCCCAAGGTACTTGAACATGATTCTGATCCTGGCAATGAAATAGCCCACAGTGTCACATTTCTTTCAGTACTGTTGAGATCATGCCTTTGCCATCCAATGATTCAAAGTGCGATGCAAAAATATCAGATGATGATGATGATGATGATGATGCTGTGGTTGGAACATGTTCTCCACAGGTCAGCATCCAAGCTGAAAATGTGGATGTGGATGATGTTGATGAATATGATAATGATGTCAGTGACCCCTGTTGGGAACTGGAGAAAAAGAAAGCCAAGGTGTCTGTGTCTGGGTCTGTAGGCATTAAATCCCCTCTCCGCAGAAAAAGTTGTGATTTAAGAGTTCCTGTTAATGATGATGATGATGACCCATTAACAATCTTTGGTAGTCGTGGTGGTCAGTTGAAGTCCAAGTGTGTCCAGCCTGAAAAATCATGTAGCAACCCCCCTCCATTTCAGAGGTTAAAAAACTGGAGTCAAAAAGCAGCATCAGGGCATGTTAAAAGAAGGAGATCACAATCCCTTGTTTGGGATTTTTTTGTCCAAGATACAAATGATGAGTCAGTTGTAATCTGCCAGCTTTGCCATGCATGTGTGAGCTGAGGTAAAAAAGGGAGTCATCTGGGAATTGGGTGGGGGGGCCAGCATACACATCTTAAGAACAGGCAGATGACACTGTGGACCCGGCACCAGATGGCAGCTAGTGCCATAGTGGGGTATTCATCCCCATCAACCTTACTGAGCTTGTTATCCCCTTCCATAAGTGTAAGACCAAGTAGGAATGTCTGCAGTATCGATGAAATAACACCACAGGATTACTACAGGCATGATGAGGGGGAGGATTATGATTTAGATATCTTGTCAAGTGGTGGTCAGTGTAGCAGTGGTGGCGGTGGTGGTAGTCAGTGCAGTATGTCTAGTGCAAGTGGTACATCAATGCCTGTATGTAAAATGGGGAAAACAACTTCACTTGTGGACTTGTCACCTGTGTACCCTCTTCATCACACGTCCACACCCCACCCCACATCCATTCGCAGAGCTGAGACATTTGTCACACCCCAGACAAAACGTGTAAGTCAGTCCACGTTGGAGACTGTTTTTGCCCTTAACCTCCTGCCTGCCTGTCTGCCTGACACATGTGACCTATACTGTATAAGCCATGTGATGTGTGTGGGCTGCCTGTGAATTCTCACTCTGCCTTAAAGCGGAATAAGGCTGAGTGCACAATGCAAAGTCATAATTACAAAACAAAGTGGTGAAGTGAGGTTTTAAAATGGGCATGCCACGTAGCAGAATACTAATGCAAAGTGGCCACTTCACGACCACTTCATGGGCAGAATTTTACTTCGCTGCATCTATATTTGTGACTGTGTGTTTGTAATTGAATTCGAGGTATTTTCTTAACTGCCATTTCAGTGTGCTTCTCCATTTAGTTTGGGCAGGACTGAAGGATTTTAGTGGATCAGTTTGTGACTGTGTGTTTGTAATTAGCTATGTCTGAACCTTAAGTGCAGGCATCATATTATAGGGATTAGTGTAGTCTGAATGCGAGGTATTTTCTTAACTGCCATTTCAGTGTGCTTCTCCATTTAGTTTAGGCAGGATTAAGGGGTTCTAGTTTTTGAGTTGTGACTAAGTGTTTAATTGAATTTGAGGTATTTTCTTAACTACCATTTCAGTGTGCCTTTCAATTTAGTTTGGGCAGGATTGAGGTATTCTAGTTGATATGTTGTGACTGTGTGTTTGTAATTGCCTGTGTCTTAACCTTAAGTGCAGGCATCATATTACAGGGATTGGTGAATTCTGAATGTGAAGCATTTTCTTAACAGACATTTCAGCGTGCTTCTCCATTTAGTTTAGGCAGGATTGAGGTATTCTAACTGGTAAATTTGTGACTGTGTGTTTGTATTTGAATTTGAGGTATTTTTTAACTGTCATTTCAGTGTGCTTCTCCATTTAGTTTGAGCAGTTTTGAGGGATTCTATCTGATAAGTTTGTGACTCTGTGTTTGTAATTGGCTGCATTCTAACCCTAAGTGCAGGCATCATAGTACAGGGATTATTGTTGTTTAAATGAGAGGTATTTTCTTAACTGCCATTTCAGTGTGCTTCTCTATTTAGTTTGTGCAGGTTTGAGGGATTCTTGCTTGTAAGTTTGTGACTTTGTGTTTGTAATTGAATTTGAGGTATTTTCTTAATTGCAATTTCAATGTGTTTCTCCATTTAGTTTGGGCAGGATAAAGAGAGTCTAGTTGATAAGTTTGCGAATGTGTGTTTATAATTGATTGTGGCTGAACCTTAAGCGCATGCATCCTATTACAGGGATTAGTGTAGTTTGAATGTGAGGTCTTTTCTTAACTACCATTTCAGTGTGCTTCTTCATTTAGTTTGGGCAGGACTGAGGGATTCTAACTGGTAAGTTTGTGACTGTTTGTAATTAAATGTGTGGTATTTTCTTAACTGCCATTTCAGTGTGCTTTTCCATTTAGTTTGGGCCGGATTGATGGATTCTAGCGGGTACGTATGTGACTGTTTGTTTTTAATTGAATTTGAGATCTTTTCTTCACTGCTATTTCAGTGTTCTTCTCCATTTAGTTTGTGTAGGACTGAGGGATTCTAGTTGATAAGTTTATTACTGTTTGCTTGCAATTGGATGTGTCTGAACCGTAAGTGCAGGCATCATATTACAGAGATTAGTGTAGGTTGAATGTGAGGTATTTTCTTAACTGCCATTTCAGTGTGCTTCTCCATTTAGTTTGGGCAGGATTGAGGGATTGTAGCTGGTAATTTTGTGACTGTGTGTTTGTAATTGAATTTGAGGTATTTTCTTGACTGCCATTTCAGTGTGCTTCTTCATTTAGTTTGGGCATGATTATGAGAGTCTAGTTGATAAATTTGTGACTATGTGTTTGTAATTGGCTGTGTCTGAACCTTTAGTGCAGCTATGATATTACAGGGATTAGCATAGTTTTTATTTGAGGTATTTTCTTAAGTGCCATTTCAGTGTGTTTCTCCATGTCATTTGGGCAGGATTGATGGATTCTAACTGATAAGTTTGTGTCTGTGTGTTTCTAATTGAATTTGAGGTCTTTCCTTGACTGCCATTTCAATGTACTTCTCCATTTACTTTGGGCAGGATTGAGGGACTCTAGCTGATAAGTTTGTGACTGTGTATTTGTAATTGGCTGTGTCTGAACCGTACGTGCAGGCATGATATTACAGGGATTAGTGTAGGTTGAATGTGTTCGGTATTTTCTTAACTGCCATTTCAGTGTGTTTCTCCATTTAGTTTGGGTAGGATTGATGGATTCTAGCTGGTAAATTTGTGACTGAGTGTTTGAAATTGGCTGTGTCTGGACAATGGTGACTGAAGTGAGGAGCCACTTCCAGAGGACTCCTTGGCTGATTGTTCATGGACACAGCCTGTGGTGTAGTCCCACCCTCCCACTCAGCAAACCCACCTACCCCAGGATTCAGACTACATTTATAGGGTGGGTCCCATATGGCCTTGCAATATCCTGCATCCATACAGGACATTGAGAAGAGAGAAAGCATAACAAAAAAAAAAAAAAGAAGAATATTTGGAAGATAACAAATAGCCATCTTAAGCAGGCAGTAGATTGAGGAGAGAAACCAATATGATGGGAGTGGTGCAGTGCAGTGGTTGTGGAGCAGCTGTTTTTATGGAGATGTTCTGTAGGCTGCTATGCTGCCTTTTCTGCAGGCACCTCTCTGGGCTGAGGAAAGACATTGCCTGTCTCCAAGCAGAGTTGGCAACGCTGAAGACAGCATACACCCCCACCCAGAGACCACCAGGGCCACAACCTGTACCTCAAAGGATGCCTGAGAAGAGGAGTGATTGGACTACAATGGGCTGAGGAAGGGAAAGGGAAGGGGGTCAAAAGCACATCCCTCAACCAGTCCCGCTTAGTAATGCCTACACTGTTTTTGTGGAATGGGAAAGCCCCACTCAGGAACCCAAGGCTGGGACCAGGGTGGATGGGAAGGCCCTCTAAGATGGTGCCCAGAGAAAGGAGGCAGGGGACCCTGGAGGAGGGGGAAGAGTCTCCTAGTGAGGGACTCTTTTGTCTGGGGAGTAGAGTTAGGAATACCTAGCGGGGGGAGATAGGGAGGTCAAGTGCTTCCCAGGAAGTGCTGCAAGGAGGGATGGGAAGCAGATCCATAGTACTGCTAGGGAAATAGCTTGGAGGGAGCAGCCGGATATAACTGTGCACCTGGGGACAAATGACCTGGCCAGGAGAAGGGTGGAGTTAGCCAGAGTCTGGGAGGATTTCAGGAAGCTGGGTGGAAAACTGAAACAGATAGCACGATCCATCTCATTCTTGGAGGAGCTACCTGTTCAAGGCACAGATGAAGCTAGGGCACTCCTCATCCATACCTTCAACTCATGGTTGAAGGACTGGTGTGGAAGGAAGGGTTTTGGCTTCATAAGGGACTGGGCCTGACCTGGGCAGATGCAAGTCTATATAAGAAGGGTCGCCTGCATCTTTCCAAGAAGGGGACCTTGGTCCTTAGTAAGGAATTTAAATGCTTCGGCTGTAAGCATTTAAGCTGGCCAAGGGGGGAGAGGCAGGGGATTCAGGAGACTTAGGATCCCCATGGGAACATGCAGGAACATAAGTTGACTATAGAAATAGCTAAAGCAGGCAGGGAAGGGTATGCAGGTGAAGAATGTATAATGAGTGATACGGGGGATGAGAGCACATAGGAAAGGAAACTAGGTTTGGGGAAGATGCTGGAGAGGTAGAACAAGAGCAGATGGAGGGCAGACTGTAAAACATGAACGGTCATGCTATCAAATGCCCGGAGCCTAGGCAACAAGATTCCAGACCTGGAGGCTTTACTGACAGATGTAGACCATGACACTGCAGCAGTAACAGAGATGTGGTAGTCTGCTAATCATGACTCAGAAGTCAGTGTACCAGGCTATACACTGTTTAGGAGGGACAGGGAGGGTTAAAAGGGTGGGGGAGTGGCCTGTACATCAGAAATGGTATAAAGGCTACAGATGTTCAGGGAAGACGGGGGAAACTGAGGTAATGTATGGCATCCTGGAGCAAGAGAATGGAACAGCAATACTCATAGGGGTGATCTACAGACCTCCGACACAGAGGGAGGAAGCAGACAGTGAACTAGTGAAGAACATGGATGACATGGCAGCTAAAGGTGAAATCCTACTATTGGGGGATTTCAAGTAAGCCAGACATGGATTAGGCCACCCAGGTGGCTGCTTCAGCCAGAAGCACAGCCATCCTAGAATCCCTGCAGGGGGTTGGACTCAGGCAGCTGGTGCATGAGCCAACCAGGGACAAGTCAATTTTGGACCTGGTATTGACAATGGGAACAGGATCAAAGAAATACAGGTAGAAGGGCAGCTGGGGTCCAATGACTACCACATGGTGTGGTTCAGCATAGAGACATGGACTCAATTAAGCCACACAAGGGCAAGAGTATTAGATTTCAGGAGGGCGGATTTCACTGACATGGGTAGATGTATACAAGCAGTCCTGGGGAAAGGAGGAGGTAATAGAGGGGGAGGAGGAACAATGGGAGAAACTGAAAGGAGCTATAGTGGTGACAGCAAACCAATGCATTCGGATAGTGGCCAAAGGGAAAAGAAGAAGGAAACCACCATGGTTCTTTAAAGAGGTGGGGGACAAAGTCAGGGCTAAAAGGCTGAGTTTCAGGAAATATAAGGGGAGCCAAAGGGAGGAGGATAAGGAGTTGTACCTTGAATGTCTAAGGGAAGCAGGGAAGGCTGTTAGGAGGGCAAAGGAGTAGACAGAAAAGGGTTTAGTATGGTCTGTAAACAAAGAGGATAAGGCATTTTATAGGAACATCAGTGAAAGAAGGAAAAATGGGGGGATTGTGAGGCTCAAAGGAGAGAAGGCAGAGTGTAAGGAGGGGGATCTGGACAAGGCAGAAATATTGAACAAATACTTCTGCTAAGTATTCACTAAGGAGGGGTAGAGTCAAAGATCACAGTAGGGTTGTAGAAGCAATGGGGGGGTGGAAGTGGACACCAGTCCATTCACAGTGCAGAGAGTTCTGGTAGAACTCACAAAGCTGAAGGTGGATAAGGCCATGGGGCCAGACAGCATTCTCCAGAGAATATTTAGGGAGCTATGAAGGGAACTAGCAGTGGCGGCCCTATTCACAGAGTCACTCAACACAGGTGTGGTTCCACAGGATTGGAGGAGGGCACAAGTATTCCCACTGCACAAAATCAGCAGTAGGGAGGAGGCAGGGATCTACAGGACAGTCAGTCTCACCTAGGTGGTGGGAAATAGCATGGTGAAAATGCTGAAAGAAAGGATAATGGCACATCTGGAATCCAGTAGTGCTCAGGATCCGAGGCAACATGGATTCACAGCTGGAAGCTCATGTGAAACGAATCTAATAGATTTTTTTGTTTGGGTTATTATGGAAGTAAATCAAGGAGGGGCAGTAGATGTCACCTACCTAGATTTCAGCAAAGCCTCCAACACCATCCCACATAGAAGGCTGATTAGCAAGATGGAATGTCTGGGTATGGGAAACAAGGTGGTGAACCAGGTTAGGAACTGGTTAACAGAAAGGAGACAGAGGGTGGTGGTAAATGGGGTACAATCTGGGGAGAGCAGCATGACCAGTGGTATACAACAGGGATCAGTACTAGGACTAGTCTTGTTCAATGCCTTCATTAGTGGCATTGGAATGGGGCTTGAAGGAAAGGTCTGCCTGTTTACAGATGACATCAAGATCTGCAACAAGGTGGATACTCCAGAAGGGATGCAGAAAATGAAGAGGGACCTGGAGAAACTTGAAAGATGGTTGGAGATGTGGCAACTGATGTTCAATGCACAGAAGTGCAAAATAATGCACCTGGGTAGAGGGAACTCTGGGGAGAGCTTCAGGTTGGGTGGGGGGAGGAGCTGACTGTAACCAAAGAGGTAAACTGCACTGCCCAGAGAGTTAATAATGTAAGCATTGGCCAGCATGTTCCATTCTGTGCTTCTACAGACATATGTAACAGTCTGTAAGATCTTTGCAATGTATCTGACTGTTTTAATGTTTGTATCATCTTAACAAGTCAAATCAATAAAACTTATTAACCATAATAATTTAAGCATACACAAATATGATGCTAAAATTCATTTGATAGAGCTTCAAATGCTCAAATTCTGGATGAATACAAAGGCAGAAACTACCCCAGTGCTTCACCTTCTCAATAAGGCTTCATGAGGGGGCCTCTGGGAGTGGCATCTCAAAACTGCACCCAACTAACAACTGGCACATGAGCTTACTTGGAAACTCTGAATGTCACCAAAGAGGAAAGGGACCAAGAGGTTATTATCTCTGATGACATTATGGTATCAAAACAGTGCACAAAGGTGGCAGGCAGTGCCAGTGACATGCTGGAGTGCATAGGCAGGGGAATCTCTAGCAGGAGGCAGGCTGTGGTGTTGCCATTGTATAAAACATTGGTGAGGCCTCAAATGGAGCACTGTTTGCATTTCAGGAGGCCACACTTATGCAAGGACACAGATAAAGTGGAGACTATCCAGAGAAGGGCAACAAAGATGGTAAAGGGAGTGCACCACAAAACATATGAGGAGAGACTAAGTGACCTCAATATGTACTCACTGGAAGAGATGAGAGATTGGGGGGGGGGCATGACTGAAATTTTCAAGTACCTCAGGGGCATAAACAATGTGCAGGTGGGGGACCTTTTCCAATGTAGACACAGTACTAGAACAAGGGAGCACAATATGAAATTGGAAGGTGGCAGATTGAGAGGTAATGTGAAAAAATGTTTCTACACAGAAAGGGTAGGTGATGCTTGGAATAGTTTGCCACAGGAAGTAGGGGCAAGCACAGTGGATGGGGTATAAGAATGCCTGGGACAGGCACAATGGAAGCTTGAGAGGGGAGGGAGTGATGAAGAACCATTGATCACATAAGGTCAGTGGCCACATACAATGTATAGGGACTGCAGGCAGACTGGATGGGCCTAGCAGTCCTTATCTGCCGACAGTTTCTATGTTTCTATGTTTTTATTATCTCCTGTTGTTTTTTCCTTCTGCTGCAGGGCTGTTTTCACTCTTGTTAATATTTCTATTTCTGTACTTTTTCTTTTTCGTATTTTGCAGTGATGGGTGTGTTTTCTTTTTTCTGTGTTTATTAGTTACATGTGTTACTAATTTGCGTATCCACTTGGGGTGTTGGGGGGGGTTAGGGGATAATTCTTTGTTCCTTGACTTGCTATTCTAAGTGAGTTTCCTTTTTATGAATGATGATTGTTGTTATCGTACTGTATTTTTGTTTGTATTATATGTTATGCATTGTTATTGTATTGTTTTTGTATTATGCAAACTTTAATAAAGTTTATTAAACTGCAAAAAAATATTGTTTAGCATTATTTAATTAAAAAAAAAGGTTTCCTGGAATCTTTAATAAACCTGATTTTGCTACAACAATACTGATGCTGTAAATAAGACAGGCATGGGTTGTTCTGTAATATTTCTATATGGGCTGTTTGGAGGCTACAACAACCCATACAGGGCAGGATATCCGTAGATTTCATCTCCGCTCCACTGTCTGACCTCCTTATCCATTCCTTCACAACTGTAACTATCCCTTCTGTTTTGAAGCATGCCACTGTCTTGCCCCTACCTAAAGGTGTCAACTCTTCCGCTCGGCCAACTGTCGCTCTATATCCCTCCTCATACCCTTGCTAAACTTCAAGAACATTTGGTTCTCTTTCAATTCTCCACCTTCCTGCCTGACTCTAACTTCTTCACCCCATTCCAATCTAGCTTTAGGAAGAATCACTCCACCATCACCTCCCAGATTAGGCTCACTGACTCCATCCTCTCCGGGATGGACTATGGCCATATCACTTCCACTATCTTTGTCGAACAAGCAAAGGCCTTCAACACAGTCTCCCATACCCTTCTTGTAATTGCCCTCTCCTTGGCAGGCCTATCTGAATCTGCCACAAACTGGTTCTGCACCTACTTGGTAGGAAGGACACAGTCAGTCAGAATAGCTGAATCAACTCCTCCCCCCCACCATCAACACTGGCATCCTACAGGGTTCTGTCTTGGGCCCCATTTTGTTCTCTAAGTTCCTAAATGACCTCCCCTCCATCTGCTCTTCCACTTCTATCCATATGTATGCTGATAGCACTGTCATATTCACATCTGGTCACTCCCCAGTTGATGTAGCTACCAGACTTCAGTTTGACTTCAGTAAGGCTCAGCACTAGTTTAGCTCCCTTAGTGCCAAGAAGACAGTCTCAATGACCTTTGGTACTAGGCAAATGCTCTCTATGCTCCCCTCCCTGCCACCTTCCAAACCCTTGAATGGATAGTCCTTGAGGACACTACTTCCTTTAGGTACCTAGGGGTGTGGCTGGACCAACACCTCACATTCTCTGGACATGTAGACACCATCCTGAAAAAACTGTGACCCAAACTTGGCACCATATACAGGAACTGTAGCTGCCTCTCGCTACTAGCGAGGCATTAACTTGTCCAGAAGATGATCCTGTCTTTGATTACTGTGATGTAGTCTACAATGCTGCTCCAAAGTCTTCCCTAAACAGATTGGACACACTTCTTAACTCCTTCTGTCACTTCCTTCTGACTCCCTCCCCCACCCATCACTGTGATCTGTAGAGCTCTCTGGCTTTCACCTCACTTGAAAATCAACATCACCTCTAACATGCTAAAATTGTATCCATATTTTACTTTAGTATGCGCCCTCCTATCTTAACACCCTACTAGTCACCCTCCCACCTCCTGCCCACTAACTCAGATCTTATGACTCATGCTTACTGGTTGTCCCTATTGATCCACTGCATTTGGTCAGGTGGCCTTCTCTTACCGCTTCCCTAATCTGTGGAACGCATGCCCTCCTCTGATCCACCTCTCATCCTTACCATTCTCCATTTCTCTGCCCTACTTAATTTCCTTTCAGTGAACTGTACCTGTACTAACAAGTAATTCAGCATCTCTTATCCATCATCTTTTTATTTATTTACTTGTACTAGGAAAACACATTTAAGCAAAAAGCTAATTTACAAAGGTTCTGTGTCATAACAAGGAACAACAACAAAAATATACAAAGTTACATAGACAGAGATTGAGCAATTATTATGGCTAAGCAAAATACACTACCTAACATAGTCAGTAAACATATCAATAATAACAAACATTTCCAACAATTACAGCACCAGGGGAGAAAAGAGGAAAGAAAGGAATATGCAGAGGAAGGGGGGAGGGGGAAGAGAGGGGGAACCAGCCAGTTAGGCCTTGTCAAGGAGGAAGGGTCAGGGAAGGGAAGTGTTGGTACTTCTGATGAAGGGGGGAGATTCCTAACTAATCCCACAGTCACACGTAGAGTTGCTAGCTGCCAGGTGGGCATTCAGCAAAGATTTAAAGTGGCCAATATTTGGGCAAGACAGCAGATAATTGCTGAGGGAGTTAAGCCAGGTAGGAGCCCAATAAGCAAAACAATGCTAACCCTCTCACCCTATTACCAAATAAATTACCCACCTTGCTTTTAACTCTTCTTCCTTTCTCATCTTCCCCTCACCTCTCGCCCCCTACTACCCCACTTGTGCTCCACCCCTCATGCTGCTATTTACCACCCAGTCCCCATTTCTGCTTATTTAACCTGCTTAGTATGCATTCCCCCTCAGGACAATGAAATGTTAATTAGGTTTCTTCCATCTTACTCTAATATAATAATTTTGCTTTTCTTGATGGACTTATTATGTTTTAACAATGTCTGTAACACTCAGTGTTGGGTAAGTTACTTTTTCTATTACTTTCTATTAAGTTTGGAAACTTGTTATGGAACCCCACAGGGGAAGGAAACAACTCATGGTGGGGGACTCCATTGTTAGGAAGGTAGAACTGGGGGAGGAAAGGGAGATGGAGGTAAGGTGCCTGCTTGGTGCCATGGTGTGGAGGGACAGGGAGCGAATCCTCAGGATCACAGGAGCAGCTGCACAGGGGAGGGAGCTGGATGTCATTGTCCACCTAGGGACAAATGACCTGGCTAAGAAAGGGATCAGAGCAGTGCAAGAAGCATTTGTGGAGATGAGGAGGGGCCTTAGACAAATAGCACACACAGTAACCTTCTTAGAGATGCTGCCTGTCTATGGCATGGATGAGGCTAGGGTGCTCCACACCATGGGATTCAATCAGTGGTTGAAAAACTGGTGCAAAGCTCAGGGATTTGGCTTCATTGGGGACTGGGGGGCCACCTGGATGGATGCAGGTCTATACTGGTGTGATGGTCTGCATCTGTCCAGGAGGGGAACCAGGATCCTAGGTGATAGGTTTAAATACTTCACTGGCAAGCATTTAAACTAGCCAAGGGGGGAGGCACTGGAAAGGAGCAGGGAAATCCTAGCGCCCCCCCCCCAAAAATCAGGGTACTAAGTGAGGTAGACACCAACATAGAGATGTCAATAGGGAGAAGTGCAGGGGTAAATGGAGAAAGTGACAAATGCAATAAGGACAGGGATGGGGCAAAAAGGACTAAGGCCATCAAGAAATGGAGGGTAATGAGATCCAGCGTCTGCAGTCTGGGCAACAAGCTCCCTGAACTAGTGACCTTGATGGAAGAGGGATGCTTGGATATCTTAGCAGTCACAGAAACATGGTACACAGAGAACCATGACTGGGATGTTAACATACCAGGGTACACAACCTACAGGAGAGACAGGGAGGGCAGAAGAGGGGGGAGTAGCTCTCTATGTAAGGGAAGGGATAAAAGCAACTGAACAAAAGAGTAAACAGGGAGGAGAGGAGGCACTGTGGATCACCTTAGAGACTGGAAATGGCACCACAGTCTACACAGGGGTTGTATACAGACCTCCATGTCAGGAGGAGGGGAAGGAATGGACAAGGATATGATAGAAAGCATACTTAGGATGGCAGAGAAAGGGGAGATACTGTTGATGGTGGACCTTAACATGCCAGATGTTAACTGGAGCACCTTTGCTGCAGCCACATCCAAAAGCAGGGCCATTCTTGATGCCCTTCAAGTGGCATGCCTCAGACAACTAGTTTGGGAATCTACTCATGAGGGAACAATCTTAGACCTCATACTCTCAATTGGGAACAGTGAGAGGATCTCAGATCTAGAAGTGGGTAGCCATTTGGGAACAAGTGACCACCAAACAGTGTGGTTCACGATAAACTCAGCTACAGAGTCAAACCATACAAAAGTGAGGGTTCTGGACTTCAGGAGGGCTGACTTTGGCAAGATGGGAGAGTGCCTTAGAAAAGCACAGCAAACAGGCTAGAAGGAGGGGTGGAGCAACAATGGGAAAATATCAAAACTGTCATTGCAGAGGCAACAAAGGCAGCATAGCGCAGTGGTCTAAGGCTCTGAGCTGCAAATCTGGTGACATCCAGCAGACCAGACCTGGGTTTGAATCCCACAGCTTCCACTTGCATACTGTGTGACCCTGAACAAGTCACTTAACCTCCTTGTGCTCCCAGGCCACTCCTGTAAAAAAGCTTTCAGCTTAGTGTGCTATACCTGGTTAAACAACTAAATAAATAAACAAGCCTTTGTGTGAAGCAAATAAATCAAAATGAAAGAAAAAGCCACTATGGTTCTCAGAAGAAGTAGCTGTGAAGGTTAGGGAGAAAAAGATAGCATTTAGGAAGTATAAGGAAATACAGAAGGAGCAGGACAGAGAACTGTACCAGTTAAGGCAGAAGGAAGCAGGGAGGGTAGTCAGAATAGCAAAGGCACAAACTGAAGAAATGATAGCCAACTCGGTTAAGAAGGTGGATAAAAACTCTTTTAGGTATAGCAGGGAGCATATAAAGTCAAAGGGAGGGATAGTGAGGCTGAATAGAATGGATGGTGGGTGGGCAGAGAGTGACAGTGAAAAAGCAGAGACACTGAATGAATACTTCTGTTCAGTATTCACAAAAGAGGAAGTGGGTGAGGTCCCTAATCCAATTAACAGAAGCACTCTGGAGAAAGGGGTCGATCCCAGTCCTTTCTCAGAAGAAAGGGTTCTGAAAGAACTCCTAAAACTGAAGGTGGACAAAGCAATGAGGCCAGATGGAATTCACCACAGAATTCTAAAAGAATTAAGCAGAGAACTAGTGACACCACTGACTACCCTTTTTAATGAATCATGGGAGAATGGTGTGGTACCTGAGGACTGGAAGAAGGATGATGTGATTCCCCTTCACAAAAGTGGGAGCAAGACAGAGGCAGGAAACTACAGACCTGTCAGTTTGACCTCTGTGGTAGGGAAAGTGATGGAATGACTTCGGAAGTATAGAACTGTTGAGTACCTAGAGGCCAGTGGGGCACAGGACCCAAGGCAGCATGGGTTCACAGAGGAAAGGTCATGTCAGACAAATCTAATTGATTTCTTTGACTGGGTGACCAAAGTAGTAGACCAGGGAGGGGCTGTAGACATGGCCTACTTAGACTTCAGCAAGGCATTTGACACAGTCCCACACAAAAGATTAGCAGTAAAATTAACAAGCCTTGGATTGGGTCCCAGGGTGGTAGCCTGGGTAAAACACTGGCTGAACAACAGAACACAGAAGGTAATTGTAAATGGAGTCCACTCTGAAGAAAGAGGGGTTACTAGTGGGGGTACCGAAGGGTTCAGTACTGGGTCAAGTCCTTTTTAATGTCTTTATAAGTGACATTGCAGAGGGACTGGAAGGAAAAGCATGCCACTTTGCAGATGACACAACGATCTGCAACAGGGTTGATACACAAGGAGGCGTGGAATGGATGAGAAGGGACTTGGCAAGGTTGGAGGAATGGTCAGAAGTATGGCAGCTTGGATTCAATGCAAAGAAGTTCAAAGTAATGCACCTGGGAAACAAAAACCCATGGGAAGATTATACAATTGGGGGGAGGTAGTAACAGCAACAAAAAATGGAAAGGGTCCTGGGGGCAATCATATCAGATGACCTTAAAGTTGGCAAGCAATGTGAGAAGGTGGAGGGAGGGCTGGGGGGATACTGGGATATATAGGGAGAGGCATCACCAGCAGAAAACAGGAAGTCGTTATCCCCCTGTACAGACAGTTGGTGAGACCCCATCTGGAGTACTGTGTCTAGTTCTGGAGACCCCATCTCCACAAGGACATAGACAGAATGGAGGCAGTTCAGAGGAGGGCAACTAAAATGGTGCAGGGTCTGCACGATAAACCATATGAGGAGAGGCTAAAGGAGCTTAATATGTACACCCTTGAGGAAAGGAGGGAGAGGGGGGACATGATAGAAACATTTAAGTACCTCAGTGGAATCAACAAAGTCCAAGAGGGTAGCATCTTTCAGAAAAAGAGATGTGCAAGAACAAGGGCACACAATTTGAAGATAGAGGGGGGATGGCTCAGGGGCAATGTGAGGAAGTATTTTTTCACAGAGAGGGTGGTGGATACATGGAACAGCCTTCCTGAGGAGGTTGTGGGGTCTAAAACTGTGGGAGAATTCAAGAATGCATGGGACAGACATAAGGCAATTTTGTGGGGGTAGGAAGAAATAGGCTGTTGGTTAAATAGGATCTGCAGCTTATCCTCTAGGTAGGGAAATGGGCAGACTAGGTGGGCCAGGCAGTCCTTATCTGCCATCAAAGTCTATGTTTCTATGTTCCAGGAAGCTCTGTGCAGTCACTTGCAAGGATGGATAAGTACTAGAAAAAGTAATAGACCTTACAATTATAGTTACTTATTTCTTTTTATACAAAAACAATCAAAAAATAATAAATAACTATAAAAGATTACATTTTTTGAAAGTAATAGGTTAGTTAGTTGTTACTTTCAAATAAATGTAATCAGTTACAGTTGTGTATTTAATTTGTATAAAAAGACATAAGTAATTGTAACTGTAAGGTGTATTACATTTTCCAGTACTTCTCCATCCTTGCTAGTGACTGAGCAGAGCTTTCTGGAACACGTTTCCAAAAGTAATAGAAAGTAACGGAAAAAGCAACTTACCCAACACTGGTAACACTGCACTTAGGAACTGTTGTTCAATTTGTTACCTGTTTGATGTATATCTGTATATTATACTACCATTTACTCTGTTTGATATGGTTATCTGTATATCTGTTTATTTTTATGTTATACCTTGCTACCCTCTCCCCAAGGACGCACTGGGAGACAAGCAACTTGATGTTCAGTTTGCCCTTCCTGGTGAAACATTTCAATAAATAAATAGATAAATAAATAAATAAAACAGATTTTGGTTAGTGCCTGCAAAATGTTTGCTCCTGAAGGAAATACAGTCTGTTATTGTAATACACTACAGGTAAATTGTAACAAAGCTGAAAAGCATAGCGAGCACTAATGGTATGTAATGCCCCAAAGGTGGTCATTACAGAAAATAAATAAAATAAATAAATAAACGCAGACTACACAGGTGCTTAGAGTACCTGTTGCAGGGGTAGGCAGCAGGGTACTGTACGAAGGGGCCCCTAGACATAAAAGTCAACCTCCCTACACATACAAAACACTGTAAATAATAGAAAAAGTGCACCTGTGCACTTACAGCCGGTCAAAAGATAGATTTTGTAAGCATTCCATGTCATAATGGCTTGGATGGAATGCTGTGTTGAGTGGCTCATGCACAGCATTACAATCCAGCCATTCTTGAACCCAGGCAGTTTTATCTTTTAAATATAATTCTATAGTTGTTCAATTGGTCAGTTCCTGGGCAGCTGTTGAGGAGAGAGGACACAGTAAGTCAAAGGGACAAGGAAAGGACTTGCCTGGAGGGTTGAAGCCGTCCCTGAGGGCTTACTTGTGTGCCTGCTCTGCCTCCACTGTCTGAAGAAGCCTGCTGGTGGTGAAGTTGTAGGTGGTGTCATTGGGGCATCAAGAAGAAAAATGCCCATTTTCCCCGCGTTTCTAGGGCTTAAAAGCCCTCAGGTTATTTGTTTTGCCCTCCGGTGTAATTGTTTAAGCCCCCAAGGTATTTTTAAAAGTTTTAATTTGGTCCCACGTTGGCAGCAAGCAAGCTGCATCTTCCTTGGTCATCGGAGGACAACCGGAGCCATCCCTCTCGCTGCCTGCTGTTCTTCCCTCCCACTGCAGCTCACCTCCCACCTCCCAGAGCAGCCAAGAACCCCCGGAGACTGCAGAGCGGTGAGTCGGCGGCAGCACACATTGTGCTGACCGCCTGTATCCTAAGGGGAACCGAATTTGTTTTAAAAGCGCATTAGGAGCTTAAGAAAGACGGCCGAGTGCTGCAGGGAGCATCGGGTCATTAGGACCTGTGATTTTAATATTCATAAGGGAGGTGGGGCTAGCGACGCCCATGGGGAGGGACCAGCACATTAAGGCCATTGAAAAGGCCTTTGAATATTCATAAGGGGGCGAAACAGAGGCGGGGATTGCTGGAGATATGTGACAGCAGCTCTCAGTGAGCTGAAAGAATTTCAAGGGGCAAAGCCATTTAAAAGGGCAATTCCGGCCCAAATATAAAGTAGGGCATTGGGCCCAGTACAAAGTGGGGCATCAGGCCCAAAGTGTTGAGAGGCATCAGGCCCATTGTAAACTGGGGCACCAGGCCCAATCTAAGGTGGGGCACCAGGGCCAAAGCAAAGTGGGGCATCAGGCCCATTGTAAATTGGGGCACCAGGCCCGATCTAAGGTGGGGCACCAGGCCCAATATTTTGAGGGGCACCAGGCCCAATCCAAAGTGGGGCACCAGGCCCAGTATAAAGTGGGGCACCAGGCCCAAGCTAATGTAGGGCTTCAGGCCCGAGGTAATGGTAAGGCACTAGGCCCGAGGTAAAGCCTGGTCTAAGGGGAGGCCCCGGCCTAGAGGAATAGGGCAAGCCAGCCTAGTGGTACTAAAGGGAGGCCCCAGCCTAGCGGAATAGGGCAAGCCAGCCTAGTGGTACTAAAGGGAGGCCCCAGCCTAGCGAAATAGGGCAAGCCAGCCTAGTGGTACTAAAGGGAGGCCCCGGCCTAGCGGAATAGGGCAAGCCAACCTAGTGGTACTAAAGGGATGCCCCAGCCTAGCGGAATAGGGCAAGCCAGCCTAGTGGTACTAAAGGATTCCCTAGCCACAACATATAGTAAGGGATCCTATTCCAGAATACCCTACCTGTAGAAACAGGGGTTCATTTTAGAGTGTTCTATTTACCTATACTGTGAATTTACTGTGATTACTGTACTGCTTATGCTGAACTATTGCCCTAAGTACCTGAACTATTGCCCTAAGAACCTGAACTATTGTACTAAGTACCTGAACTATTGCCCTAAGTACCTGAACTATTGTACTAAGTACCTGAACTATTGCCCTAAGTACCTGAACTATTGTCCGAGGTACCTGAACTATTGCCCTAAGTACCTGAACTATTGTCCTAAGTACCTGAACTATTGCCCTAAGTACCTGAACTATTGTCCAAAGTACCTGAACTATTGGTCCAAGTACCTGAACTATTGCTCTAAGCACCTGGACATTGGCCCTTATCAGTAACAATTACCACTAAAGTTGTAATTTGCCCTCCCCGGCAAATTATTGTACTATTTCACAGTTCTTTGGGCATTCTTCAGTTATATGTTTACTACTGTAAGAAGACAGTCTCAATCTTCTACCACACTGCAGTCTCATAGTGTGGTCTGTTACACCATATGCTCCGAATCAGTCTCTACTCAGAAGAAGACATCCTTCCAACATTCTTCACTTCAGGAAGATCATCCATCAACTCATCCAGTCTGTTTGTGTCGTCCGCCGAAGTCGAAGTCCGTCATCAGTTGTACCAGTCGTACCTGTCATTTTCTTGTTTTCACAGCTTGAAAGTACATCCGAACGCATCACGACAGTTGCGGCCAGTGTCGCTTCTGTATGGTTCCTGTTCCAGATGTCCCGGGTTGGTCACCTCTACAGAAGACAGAGAGCTCATCTTGGAGAACCTGTTCTGCACCCCCACCTGGTCGTTCGCTGAAAGTCGAGTCCGTCGGAGCCCAGTCCGGGACACGTCCACCGTTTTTTTGTTTTGTGTTAGTTCCTGATCCGAGGATTGCAGAGTCAACCATCATCTCTTCAGATTCTTATGGTTCCTCGTCCTGTCAGAGTTCCTTCCTAGTCCAGCTGGCCCTTGGAGTGCTGCAGCATCAGTCGGATCATGGTAGTCCTCCATTGGATTTATCGCCACGCAGATCTTGGTCTTTCTTCATCCTTGGCAACCCTAGAAGTGGGTTTTGGCCAAGGAACCTCTTGCTTCAGTGTGTGTTATTTCAGGAACCAGTTGCTTTGGTTCTACATTCTGGCAGCCTCGGAGAGAGTGGGCTTTTTGCCGAAGATATATGGTCTGTTTACCAAACCTCTCACCACCCCAATGGCCTTATCTAGGTCCTTGCTGGGAATTGAGATTAGGGTTCTACAGTTCTGTTTTATTCCCCTTGTAGCTACCAACAAAGAATGACGGTGTACACGAAGACGCCGGATTTCTGGACTCTTGTAAAATCTGGACTCTTTTGTAGATGTGTGATGCTGATCACCCTAATGTAGTGCAGTGCTGAGTAACCCATGTAACTGAATTCTGGTTTAGAGTATAGAAGTACAGTATAAACTAGTATTAGAGTACAGAAGTACAGTACAAACTAGTATTAGAGTAAGAGTGGCAACAGGCCTAAAGTTTATGCTTGTAGTGGTAACCATAAAAGTGGTAGATCGAAAGTATTTTAGTATATCCCTGTTATAATTTGCCCTATTGTTTATCGGGCAACCCCCCTTCCTCCTTCTTGTGACTGTGTCTGTCTACCCCTTGGTACCAAATAAATGCCCACCCTGCGGGCATCAAAATACTAAGTTGACTCCTGCTTCTCCTTGTCCGGATAGCAGTTATCCTATCTGAAAATAATTCGGACCCTGGGTTGCTCATCTTCATCTCGAGTGGCTCATCACAGGTATTTATTTATTTTGAAATGAGGGCTATTTTCAGCCATGTCCTGTGAGGGCTGTGGGGGTTGGGGGAGGGAGATACAGGTGCAAACTGATATATTGAAACAGGTTAAGGTATTGTTCCAGCATCAGCAGTATGTTCCAATATACCTGCTGAATGAGGCAGGCACTAACTCATTTTGGAAACCACAGACCCTACTGGCCACACTGGGTACATAGCCAATCAGGAGCTAAGAAGGGTTGCCTGGTTAAGAGGCTGACCTCTTTCTCTTGGGCCGCTGATCAATGGGAAGGCAGATCAGTCAGGCATGAAAAAGGGGAAGGAAACTGGGGAGTTGGCAGGGCTAGGGGAGATGACACAGTACAGGCTGAGGAGTCAAAAGACAAAATCCTTTTATGGGATTGGCTAAGGAGAGAGAGAGAGAGAGAGAGAGGAGGAGAGAGAGAGAGAGGGAGAGAGAGAGAGAGAAGAGAGAGAGAGAGAGAGAGAGAGAGAGAGAGAAGGAGGTAAAGGGGGGGTTGAAAGGAACTGCACAAGAGCAGACAGCCCTTCTTTAACATTTTGTTAACCAGTAAATTTTGATTGCTAGGATCATTTTGTTGCAATTTTAAGTAGAGCTGAGCCGCAATCCTAGGGCGATTTTGTGTTAGGAGAAATGAGGAGGTGACAGTCACCAAGACAGGGAGAGTTTTTTGTTGTTGAGTGTGGAATGCCTTTAAAGTGAAAAAATAGGGAAGCTCTTTCTGCTGGGTGGTGTCCAACATGAGCAGAGAAGATTTAGGAGCCAGGCAGCAGGTGCGAGCTGTGGGCCACGATGGCATGGGTACAACACAGTATAGCTCCTTTTTTGTGTTTCTGGGGGGTTTTCTTGGAGAAAACACACCACAGGACATGGCAGCAGTTTGTAAGGAAAAGGGGGAGGTGCAAGAGTGAGCTGGAGGGGAATGGCATTAGCAGCTGATCTGGGATTGAGAAAAGGTCCTATGGGCCATGTGGCATGCTGCTGGTACCTTAAAAGCATGTCGTGTAGATATAGCCAGGCAGGGGATGTGGTAAAGCTCAAGCTAGCATTAGCAGAAGAGGATAAGGATATTTAAAAGGAAAAAGACATCCAGTGCAGAGATCACAGCAGCTGAAGGGTTCCAGTGAGTCCAAATGGGGGACTTTTGTTTCAAAACAGTCTACTGATGGACAAAACTGTTTGGCATGTAAAAAAAAAAGTTTGTGATGCAGCAGCCAGTGGTTCTCTGAAGGGGTTATGCAGGGGCTTTAGGGACATGAGAGGAGTGGGGAGAGCAGCGAGAGCAACAGCAGGCCAAAATTGGACTGCATGCTGGCTGCCATTTTGCTACAAAGGACCCTAGACTGACACCATTTTTAATGTAACATGCCATGTGGTTGGCCACTATTTTTAGGGGAATGGAGTTTGTGAAAGGCCCCATGCCGGTGGTCACCAGGCAGCCAGACACCAAGGGAAGTAATCGGAGGACAAAAATGTTTTTTTTCATTATAGGCAGTGCACTTTAATGATGGTTTAAAAAATATATATATGTGTGTATATATATATAAATATATATATATATACAGTAAACATTTTTTAATGTCAATAAACATGCTAATGTGAAGGGCCTTTTTTGGGGGGACTCCCAGTAAGCTCAGAGCACTTTATGTTCAAAAGAGATAGGGCATTTTGGTTTAATGTTTTTACATTATCTTGCAGTTTTTGACAACAATAAGAGAATGGCACCCAGAGGATGCAAAACTTCTAAGGAGGAAGCAATGAGAATGGTAATGCAGTTAGTGAAGAAGGCTAACAAGGTGCTGGATGCCATGGAGGATGACCCAGCTGGACCAGAGCCGAGGGGCCAAAGAAGAGGAAGGAAGGAAGGATGGTACAAACAGGAGGATGAAGGGCAAATTGCTTCAGCAGCTCAGCAGCTTATCTGGGATTGAGAAAAGGCCATATGGGCCTGCCTAGCTGGCTGCCTGGTGACCACCCACATGGGGCCTTGCAGTCCAAAATGCCCTATCTCTTTTGAATGTAATGTGACCTGAGCCTACTAGGAGTCCCACCCAGAAAGGCCCTTTATACACCAGGAAAAGTAACTGGAGGACAAAAAGGATTTTTCTCATTACAGGCAGTGCACTTTAATGATGGTTTTAAAAAAAAGACATATATATATATATATATATATATATATAAATCCACATTAAAACATTTTAATGCTATGTATAAGTTGGCATGACTGCATATCTGCACATAACAAAATGGCGGTGTATGGCAGCTGGTTCTTAAAGACCAAGAGGGATTTCATTATGGGGGACAAGCCAACTCCTGCAGGGCAACAGCAAGAAGATAGCTTTGCCCCAAAAAATGTCAGTTTTTAAAAGGTTTTAAGGTGGCCGTGATCAGGGTTATAGCAGGCCATCGACATGCACAGTATAAAATATAATTAGAAATGTGGGAATATGGGTAGCCAAAAAACATGCTAATGTGAAAGGGCCTTTTTGGGGAGACTCTCAGTAGGCTCAAGCCACTTTATGTTTAAAAGAGATAGGGCATTTTGGTTTAATGTTTTTACATTATCTTGCAGTTTTTGACAACAATAAGAGAATGGCACCCAGAGGATGCAAAACTTCTAAGGAGGAAGCAATGAGAATGGTAATGCAGTTAGTGAAGAAGGCTAACAAGGTGCTGGATACCATGGATGATGACCCTGCTGAACTAGAGCCGAGGGGCCAGAGAAGAAGAAGATGATGGTAGAAACAAGGATAAAGGGCAAAAAGCAACCAAGGGGAGTGGCATCACAGGTGCCCCTGCCTAAGGGACAAAGAGTTTAAGAGGGAAAATGAGGGATGCATGGTCATTGGATTTTCTCTACTACAGTGATATACAAGAGAAAAACAACAGAGTTAACAACTCTTCTGTTAGCATATTTGCTCATAATTTTAAGTGCATACAAGATGGGGGGGAGTAGCTGGATATAAAATAATGAGCTGTTCCCGCTGAGGATGGCTTCACACAGAGATGTCAGGTGGGATGCAAGGCATTTGAATCTGTGGTTTGAAACCATGATGGTGCCAGGTGGCATAGAGGGAATCTGGGCAAAGGCCACAAGGGGATTTCAAAAATGTTGTTGGGGTTATAACAGGGTGCATTGCTTATGGCCTAATTGCTGATTTAAGCATGCCTGCTCCAGGTGAGGGTCTCACATCAAAATGTAGGAGCTACAGTGAAAGTATGGGAGTAAGTAGTTTTTGGGAGCAGTACTTTTTCCGGTGGGCCACTCCAGTTGTCAGGGAGCCAGCTGGGAGAATGGAGGAAGATGAAGGAGTTTTACCGGGGAAGGGGCTATGGGCAAGGAGGGTGATAGGGAATTGTGGGAAGGGGACAAGATTGGGACATCTAAATTGGCTCAGATGCCGATCAGGGAGGCAGTGTTAAGGGAGTGGGTGAGGGACTACATGGATCGAAAGGTGGCAGGGATTTTCCAAGGGGGTATCACAAAGGGATTTAGTTTGCATTTTCAAGGCAATAGGGTGAGGACAACAGCAAATAACTTGAGATCTGTTAAGGGAAAGGAGGGGATACGGTTTAAGAAATAGAGGATGAGAGAGCAACAGGTCAAGTGGAAGGGCCTTTTCAAGTGCCCCCTTTCAACAGCCTCAGGATATCCCAATTAGGCTGAGTCCTCAAAAAGCAGCCTGGGGAATATCGGGTTATTCATCACCTATCCTACCTCAAGGGTAAGTCATTGAATGATCACATTAGCGAGGAGGACGGTAGGGTGACCTATTCAACTTTAGAAGAGGCAGTAAAGAAGATTAGGGCAGTAAAATGGGCATGGCTAGCAAACACAGACACTGAAGTTGTTTTCTGACTGCTACCAGATACCTGGAGGATTTGAGTTTGCTAGGTTTTGGCATAAATGGTTTATTTTATTTTGACAAAGCCATGCCAATGGGATGCTCGGTGGCATGCAACACTTTTGAGACATTCAGCACCTAGCAATAATTGATTTTCAGGTTTCAGTATGGACATGTGAGAGTCATATGTAATCCCTTTGTTTCCAGGAGTTACTAGAATCCTGGTAAGAATCAGTGGTAGGCAGGGAAGGCAGCTAGTGAAATGCCAGTTAAATGGGTTTCACTATGTCTCACTCTGTTCTCAGTCTCTTAAATGGGTGTCACTCTGTCTCACTCTGTTCTCAGTCTCTGCAGAGCTCTGGAGTGATGATGTAATCATAGAACTGTTGCAGCAGGATAAACCACATTTGCTAGCAACTGCTAGAGCTAATTTTAGAATGGTCATGGGAGAGTGATCTGGAGTCTAGTGGAGGATGCTGCAAAGTCAGTGCAGCTCCTCAGTCAGCTCTGTCAGAGAGCTACCTCTTTCCTTTTTAAAGTTTGAGTTCTCACCCTAGTGGATGACAACTGTTCCAGCTCTTCAGAAGTGGTGGAGACCTGTACCAGAAGGTTTCCTTGTGTGCCCCCCAGGAGGGATGGGATGAACTCCGGGATGCAGGGGCAATCCCCTGGTCCATCTGGACTTTTGAAGCTGCCTTGGTGCAACAGCTTTGTGAGTATTTTGTTGTTTTCTGTATAAAACTCAGTAGTACCTGCATTCCTGCTAGTGATGGATTCTCTGACAAAGGGACCCATCACCTGAGACTTTCTGTTAAAAGTTATCTGTCTACATTTGGAGTCCAGTATGTGATCGTCCATGTACAGAACTTTTAATTTCTGATACCTCTGAGGTGTGTGTAATATGTTAAGTGTGAGATACATTTAAGACAACATCTACAGTTTCTGCAGGAGTGTGGTGTTATTAACCAGATGAATAGCAGAGTATAAGCTTGAAGGTGGGAGACCCCCCCCCCCAATCTGGAGTAACCAGTATACCTCTACAGGTTCTGAGAGGCACCTGTTTCTTTTCATTCAGTGCGTGTGGCCAATTCCTGAGGAAAGTGTTTATCCCTCTATGTGTGTTGTTTTCTTCCAGTTTACCCCAGTATAGTGGGTTCTGAAAGTTCTGAGCCTGTATGTGTTCCATTGTGGCCGTGTGTACCACCTTCATTCCTGTGTAAAATGGGAAATTTACCAGTACCTGGTCAGATGTGCAAATCTCCAGTAGGAACCAATGTGTTCACCAGTGTGTGTTTTCTTCATCCTATACTAAATGGGAATTCAGAAATTTCTGTACCTCAGTAATCTGCATTACAAGTGTGTGTAGCCCTATGGGGGTCCATCTTCGCTTTGTGTTTATTCCTACTCTGTTACGTGAATAAAAGTCACACTCTAGACTCCCAACCTGGTTTGGACAGTAATGTTATTGCTTCCTTGTGTGTGGAGTTACTTGGGTGCCCCTGACCAGAAATGCAAACCTAGCATAGCCCTGAGCAAACATTTTCTCCCAGGTGCCCGGGTTGTTGGCCATGGTAAGTGGTACCTGTCACAAATGCACTCAGCAGGTCAGGCCCTCTGCTCCCACAGTGCCAACCTCCAAGTGCAGTATTGTGAACATGTAACAGAACAGGGTAATCTTCCTGTCTGCTTGTGGGTCCAAATCACCTTTACTCTCAAGTTCTGGGGGATTCAAACTGTGCACCTTATACTAGTGTACCCAAATGTACAGGCTCAGACAATCTGCTCTTTGGGGGATGACAGATAGCTTT
Organism: Neoceratodus forsteri; assembly: GCA_016271365.2. Classification (NCBI taxonomy): domain Eukaryota; kingdom Metazoa; phylum Chordata; order Ceratodontiformes; family Ceratodontidae; genus Neoceratodus; species Neoceratodus forsteri. Next base: position 1,160,330,847 of record CM057458.1, read on the forward strand.
CGCTAGGGCATCTAACCAGGAATCCAAAATGAACCCTTAAAACTTTATAAAAAACCTTGGGTATATTATTACCTTTGACTAGTTCAGTACACCTTCCAGCTTTGAACAGTTTTTGTCAGTCTTATCCATCTATAGGTCACATGCAAAAATAACTTTGATGACACACCCAGGCAGTCTTTTCAAATGAAAGGTTTACTTAAAAATGGATAAAAATATATAAAATGTAAACACAGAACACTATATCACAAAGCATACAATCACTTAAAAGAAAACAAGGAAAAGTACAAACAAAAACTCCTACCACAATACAATTAGACTTTTTCTGTCTAATGTATTACCTCTATTAGTGCCTTAGTTAGGTCTTGTTTCTTGAAAGTCCAAAAAGAAATGTCACTAAGTTCAGGCACAAGTCCTAGGTTAAATTGTCTCTCTCTCTCTCACACACACTCCTTTCAATGAGTCATCTACCTCCTCCTTTTAGAATATAAAACATATACAAAACAGGATGTCCTAACAGGAGGTATATTAAATACTGTGACTTCAGCCAAACTAATTTCCCAAATTATGATAGTCTTTAATTCAAGCCTTTCCTTTGATCTTGTGTGGTTTCCTGCTCCCAAGACATCAAAAGTTTTTTATAACTTTAGCACCATGGTGGGAAAATGTTATTCCTCTAAGACATCATAAAAGTTTACGAGCCCTATATCTTGGTAGCTGGGTCAGTTCTAATTAAGTCAGAAACAGGAGACATTTAATTAAGTCTCTCTAGTCATTTAATTACCTCCTGGTTTCACGTTAATATATCCTGTTATTTTCACTAAAACCCAGGGGAAGGGTTGTCACTCATGGAAGCACTGACAATCACACACTATATTTTATATTACACATATCACAGAACAATCATAACCAGCTGGCCAAGTGTCACAGTCCCTACCAAATGTGTGTCAGGCAGTTGCAACAGTTGGTTGTCTGTTTTGTATAACAGTCTATTCCATCTGGCATATCCCACCTTGTATATGGTGGCTGTGATTGTCTTTCTTTCCTTTCCTTTTTTTTTTACAAAGTAAACCCCCACCCATCTCTTTACCCCTAGACGTTTGGTGAGAGGTGTGCCTTCTAGTTAAATATAAATGGTGGGGGTTATATATACATTATTTAGATTATTTCCTTCTGGTGAGGGAGGGAGAAGAGTTGAGTGAGATGATGCTTGAGGATTTTAGGGGGATATGCAGAGAGCTAGTGGTACCATTAGCAGCTGAAAACAATAGAAGGGCCAAGTCAGTGCATACAATTCCTAGGAACTGAGATAAATTCCAGAACAGGTGTGTTTAAGTTACCAATGCAAAAGGTGAAGAAGTTAAAGGGGCCTTTGGGCAGTGTGAAGGGCCAGAGAAGGGTACCATTACAGGTGATGCAGCAGCTGCTGGGACATTTGACATTTGCATTTCAGGCGATTGCCCCGGGTGAGTGTTTACACATCACCTGGTTATGGCAACAAGGGGGGCTACTAAGCCCCACCACTGGATCGACATTACAGAAGCAGTGAGAGAAGATTTGGTGGTATGGGAGGACTTCTTGCAAAAGAGTAATGGTGTTATCTTTTGGCAGGAGGACTGGGTATTTAATTTTGATCTGGAGCTTTATATGGATGTGGTGTGGCAGAGTGACCACTGCCAGGAAAAGGTGCCCAGTGATAGGAAAGATGGCCCTCTGTTCCCCTTTTCACAGAAATATAAAATAATGTGTCAACGGTCATATAGTCTGGGACTATATGTCTAAAGGAAGAGAATAACAAGACTACAGTAAAATAAAGTCTGAGAAAGTACATTCGAGCTATGATAGGGTAAATATGACTGGGGCAGTAATCCCTTCTTTATTTCTCTCCCCTTTCCCCTACTGCCCAATATCAGTAAGCAAAAGTGTTTAAGTGAAGAAAGCACAGAGATGGCTAACTTGCCAGACTTATTTGCTGGCTGATTAAATAAAGTACTGTATAGCATTTTGAAAGTGCTAGTAAATAAAGTGCTTATGTGCAGCAATAAAGTGTCAGGTGTTTATGTGCAAACGTAAAATACATAAAAAGGTTATGCATAACAAACTTTATTAAATGGGTATTCTCATAATAATTTAGAAATAGGCCCAAATGAAATATAACCTGACAGCTACAATTTTAGCTGGAAGCTGCTTGGCAGTCAGCTGAGAATGGCAGGAACTCAAATAAATACTGTAGGAGCCCCTGCACATAAACAAAGTGTACAGTAAAGGAGGGCTAAAGATTTAAAAGCTCTTTTGGATGTTTCGTGAAAGCAGTTTAAGAAAATACAAGACATTAACAAAGTAATGGGATTCAAGTCTCATGAGATGGCAGGAGAAGGGAGATAAGGAGTGCACTCTTAATCTACCCTTCCCCTTGCCAGCTCAGAGATGCCTGAGGAACAAAGCTATGCAGAATAAATATTGTTGTACCTGTTACTGTGGAGGTGCATCCGATGGACTTCTATAGGGATGGCAGCCCACAATCAGAATGCTTTTATATAAAATGGTGGCTGATGAGGTCAGCAAAGTAGGAGGTGCCTCACCCTTTGATGAGTTCTCACATGACAAAAAGGTGTTTAAGGGTGCTTAGCAAATTATTATGTATAATGTGATATGTTGAATACAAAGATCAGTCATTCTTGCTATACTATAAATGCTATCTGATATCAAGGATGTCTAGTGAAGGTGATTATCAGGGATAAAGATTTAATTGTCCAGTCACATGACATCTGATGTCATTGGAAGAGGGTATATAAACCAAGCATCAGGATTCAGAGGTTAGATAGGGAGTCATTCTTGAACTGACGGAGAAAGGAGAAAGACCTCCACATGGTGAGAGCTCAAACTAGAGATTATTGGCTAGGCTGCAAAAGAAAAGCCATGCGACCCTGCTGAGATAAAGCAGTGGTTTTCTCTATGTTTATTTATTCACTTTTTTATTTGAATTTACTAGCTTTGTTTATTTTCTTGATTTTTGTACATATTTCCTTCCTTATTTCTGATGAGGAAATAAAATGACAAATGCCTCTGGGTGTTTTTTATGCACTATATCCTGACTCTGCCTTGTTGTGTTACCCTGTAATCACAAACCTGCTTACATGGGGCCTGGAGACTAGGGAAGGGGGCCTATCTTAGAGACAGTGGGTCTAAGAACCATGGCCAGAAGAATGGGTACAGAAGGGCTTGATACTGGATATCAAGTTTAAAGTTTTCCCATATGGGTAGCAACAGTGGTATGGGGAGAAAGGTTGCATAATAAGTAGGTCACCTTTTGATGTGGCAATAGGGCACTACTGGACATTTTGAACAAGTGGAGGACTATGTTGGAGACAGTCATGTAGTTCTTGACACAACTGGTGCTGCAGGGTTTGAGGTTAAATATGTCCTTTAGAGATAGGCACATAGAAGGGGTGCTGAAAATGTTGGCTGACAGCCTCTCCTATCTACAGTTGGACAGGTGTCATGCCATGCAAGAGACACTTTTCTCAAACAAATATTGCCTCTGAGGCAGCGCTGCATTGGAGGCAGATGACTTAATCCTACCCTCTGCTGTGTCTCATTGGTTAATAGTACTTTCTGAAGGACAGTAACTGAGGTTGCCCATCTCTTGCTGCTGATTGGTTACACATGCCGCTGCCTCTGAGGTAGACTACTTAATCCTGCCCTGCACTGTGTCTCATTGGTTAATACCTTCTGAAGGTAGTAACTGAAGTTGCTGGCTGTTGCTGCTGACTGGTTATTCATGTGGTCTCTAAATAGAGCTCCCACATGTTTTTTCTTGCTCTGATTGGCTGGTTCTTGCTTGTCCCTGATTGGTTTACATACAGAAAGTGCCTTATTTAAAGACAGTATTTTTTTTAAATGAAAGTTGTCTCCATGGCAGATCTGCCTCCGAGGCAGGAATGTATAGGGCAAAGCTTTAACCTCTACAGCTAAAGACCTGAGCTTCATTATTCTAATACTATGTTGTCATGGATCACCACTCAAGTGAAATTCTATTAAAAGGAAGCTGAGGGGACCCTGTGTAGATTCAAACTCTCAACCTATCATTTATCAGGCTGTACATCTTATCACTACAGCACCAAGATGGCATATTAGTAAAACTCAGGTCTTTAGCTAAAGAGGGTAAAGCCCTGCTTGGGAGGCAGCCCTATCCATTCCTGCCTCAGAGTTAGGGCTGCCTTGGAGGCAGATCTGTCTCAGTGGCAACTTTCATTTAAAAAAAAGTGTTTTCTGTATGTCAACTAATCAGGGCAAGCTAGAACCACCCAATCAGAGCAAGAAAACATGTGGGAGGGCCATTTCGAGACCACATGAATAACCAATCAGCAGCAATAGTCAACAACTTCAGTTACTGCCTTCAGATGGTATTAACCAATGAGACACAGTGGAGGATGGAATTAAGTGGTCTGCCTCTGAGACAGCAGCATGTATAACCAATCAGTAGCAACAGGTGGCAGCCTGAGTTACTTTCCTTCATAAGGTACTATATTAACCAATGAGACACAGCAGAGAGTGGAATTAAGTAGTCTGCCTCCGAAGCAGTGGCATGTGTAACCAATAAGCAGAAAGAGACAGGCAATCTCAGTTACTGTCCTTCAGAAGGTATTAACCAATGAGGAACAGCAGAGGGTGGGATTAAATCATCTGCCTCTGAAGCAGCGCTGCCTCAGAAGCAATATTCATCTAAGAAAAGTGTCTCTTGTGTCGGGCCATCGCACCAGTGGCAGACACCAACAGGGTGATGATTCCAAAACACATTTGGGAAATTGGTTGGAAGGAGCCGAGTTTTTGTTTCATAACTCTTGTTCAGCAAGGACCATGAGGATGCATGAGGGGTCTTGGAGAGTTTTCCAGGCCTTTTGCACAAGTCAAGACATGGAGGTAAGTGGGAGTGTCACAGAAGAGCAGGTAGCAAAATTCATAGTGAATGGTTGGAAACTGGAGTAACACAGTAAACGATGAGGATACACCTGGCAGCCATAGGATGGGTCAGCAAACTCCGTTGGTGGGGGTACCCAGTCAAGGGGCAGTTGGTAAGATGAATGATTGGATCAGCTAATTACTCAGATGAGAACAGACCTGAACCATTGGGCTTTATTCTCTATTTCCCTCTGGGGATGTATTAATATAGTAAAAATGAATATTCTGCCCCTGCTGTTATATCCCCTTCGAACGCTTAATCAATTTCTTCCTAAATCATGGTTTAACCAGGTCCATGGTATCTCCAAATTTACTTGGAAAAAATAAACTCCCTCATACTGCTATCTCCAAATTACAGAGATTCAAAGAACAAGGAGGATTACAGGTTCCCAATATTTACCTTTATTATTTTTCGATTAACTGTTCAGTTGTTTCTCTTTGGCAGAGACCTATATCAGATCCTATGTCTCATTCTTATTCCCCACTGTGGTTCCAAATAGAAAAGTCACTTTGTGTATCAACGGGTGCAGATCTAAAGGGACTACTTTATCTTCCCCTTAACAAGGTCCCCAATCAGTTGAAATCCACACCTATCATGTCATCTCTCCGAACTCACATACAACTTAACAAAACCCTAGGTCATTCACTAGAGAAAGACACCTCACAGCCCATTTTGGGTAATCCCAACTTTAGAATTGGAGGTAAAGTTATTAAACAGTCCTTCTGGCCGGATGGTGCGGGGAAAAAAGTTATAGGTACTGTATATCAGAGAATTATAAATTGCTTCCTTTCTCAGATATAAGAATAAAGTATAATCTACCAACCTCTTTTTGTTTTAAATACTGTATATCCAAATTTCCCAGGCTCTAGTACAGCATTTTGGTAGTGGTCCTTGGGACCAACATAAGATTAGACCGGTTCTTAGCACAATTTCGGAAAGGCCTACATCTCATTATATTTGCGTTATTGGAGACTCAAGAGATGTTCTACTTGGGAACCAAAGGAAACATATGACTTTGATATCCCTTTGTGCTAAAAAAATTAATATTACGCCATTGGTTAGATCAACAAATTCCTACATATATAGAATGGCTTCAGGAAATGCTTTTTGCTTTACAAGCAGAATATCTCTTGGCAAACATTTCCAAATGTAGTAAGAACTATCAGCAGATTTGGGCCCCCTTACATATCCTATTGTCCATTTAATTGTCCCTCAAAGACAGTTGTATTGCTTGCATTATTGTATTAATTTGAGCTCTACAGAGGTCATGATATATACCTATAGTATTATCAAGATTAAGTATAATGTAAGAAATGTTTTTTCAGGCTTTCCGTTTATTAATAACTCATAGTGGTGAAGTGGGTGGGGAGGGTGGATTGGGGAGGTTTTTTTTTTTTGTTTGTTTTATTAAATTTGGATGTTATAATTGATAATGTTTAAATATCATGTGATATTTACTGTATGATAAACTACAGGTATAATTACTGTTCAAGGGAAACATACGTATGTTCTATCATAATACTTCATTTTTGAATTTGATAGAGGTATGAGAATTTACAGGAGTTGGTATGTGTACTTCTGGCTTTTAATTCTATTATGTTTTCTTTTTTCCTTTTGTGTAAATTGTTTGGTGTACAATATGTAAATGTGAAAATTTAATAAAGTTGATACAAGGCTAGCAGAGAGTAAGACGGAAGGAGTCAGATAAGAGGAGGACAATTTCGGAAGCGCAACTGGAAAGACTTATAGGAGTACTACCTAGGGTGTGCTATACTGGGGCTGAAGGGACATTATTTAGGGAAATTTTCACAGTAATGTTCCATGAGGCATTCTGAGTCAGTGAGGCACTGGGGCAGGGGAACGGGGAAGAAAATGAAGGCCTACAGTGTGAAAAATTCACACAGGCAAGGCAACAGAGTAGACCTGCTACTACAGAGGTCAAAAACAGATCAAGTGGGGGCAAAGGGTGATATTATGCTTCAGAGACACCCATGGTTGATGATTTACCCAGTCCAGGCCCTGTTTTCTTACACAGCAGTTAGTCTTATCAGTATGGGACCACTGTTTAAACATGGGGATGGTTCCCAGATGGGGGGGGGGGGGCTGCTGGAGGCGGTGTTGAAAAAAGGAATACAGTTTCTGGGGAAAAGACACAGGTGGCTATTCCTCACTCTCCTTTAGGACAGACACAGTATTGGAGTTGGCAGCAAGAGGAAGGGTCCTCAGAGGAAGTGAAGAGGATAGGTAGCTGGATGTCGGACAGTTACAGGATATACAGTATATAAGAAAAGTTGAATGACTGACCATCTTTTTACTTTGTTTTGCAGGGCAAGACAAACAACTAAAAAAAAGGATGGAAGAGGATGGAGGGAAGAGGAATAATGTGTTGAGACACTGTCAGTCACCATATTTATCTTTACTTGGTCACAGGTCTCAGGGAATGACTACAGGTCTGGATCTGTGGCCATTATTTTATTTACTGGGCCAAACACAGAGCAGCATTGTAAGCAGGCAGAAGGCAAATGTACCAGGAGTGGAGCAGCCTCTGAATATAGTGGAAGGGATTGCTGGAGATGCGATAGGTGCAGTTATTTCCATTACTAGAAGACATGAGGACAATGAGACCGGAGTCACATCTACTAATAATACATCTTGGCGGCAACGATTTAGGAACCAGACACTAGCTGGATATTTTCTTTCAAGTAAAAGAGGACATTAAGATAATAAAAGAATGGTTGCCTATTGTAAAGTTGATATGGTCAGAAATGTTCCCATGCAGGGTATGGCGTTATGCTAGAAATCAGAAGGCCATAGAGGAGCCCCACAGAAGGATGAATGCAAGAGTAGGACATTTGTTTAGGACAATGGGAGTGGAGAGCATACAACACTGGGGCCTAGATGAGGGTAGTTCATATTTATACAGGTCAGGGGTGTACACTTTTTGGGCTTGGGCATTGACCTATTCAATGCAGAGTTGGGGACAGCGGTAGAAAAATGTAGACAGATTTCTTTGAAAAGGGGGATGAGAGGAGGAGCTGGAGGAGCTGGAGGAAGCCCACCATCCTTCTAAAGCTGGAGGTGATCTGGTGGAAGAGGGCAAGGGGGAAGGGGAAAATAGTGGTGGAGAGGAAGAACCTGGCCTGGTTGTACACCAAGGCTAGGGAGGAGAGGCTACTTTGGGTGTATGCCCAGGGAGCTACGGAGGAGGGATACAGATATAGAAAATAAACAATGAAGACAAGGATACCAGATGTACATCTTGGGAAGAAGATGAACAATATAATGTTGATGTAATATTTGAAGGGAGAAAATGAATATGATTACAGTGGTTAATGGAAATTAAGGAACATTAGTCTGTAAAAACAGAGAAGATTTAATAAATTTATTGATGAATGAGCAACCAACAAAATAATGTGTGGTGAATTTACTGGGAAGAGGATCCGGGGACAAGAAGGGATACCTGATTAAGAGGCAGACTCCTTTGTTGTGGACCCCTGACCAATGTGAAGGTGTCTCAGTGAGGCATGAAAAAGGGAGATGGGAGGAAAAGGGGGGCAGGTCCAAGAAGGGATGACATAGTAGGGGCAGGGAGTCAGAAGAGAAAATCCTCGTAGGGGATTGGCTAAGGAGTGAGAAAGAGATAGGAGAGAGAGAGAGAGAGAGAGAGCGGTGCGTGGGGGAGAGGGTTAAAAGGGACTGCTGAAGAGCAGGCAGCCCTTTTCTAACATTTTGCTAACTAGAAAACATTCCCACCCACCCAAGTAAACAATGGAATGAAGGAATGGGAAACAAGGAAGAGGAATGAAGAGGGTAAGGGGTACAAATTAAAGGTAGATGGCAGTATCAAAGAGTTGAACTGCCGATGGTGGATGGCAGAGAGGTAGAGGGAAAAGGTTGAAGCGGGAGAACATGGCTTGGGTGTGCCCTAACGCTGGAGTGGAGAGACTACTCTGGGTGCATTCCCAAGGGAGCTATGGAGAGGGGTATGGATGTACATCTGTACCCAGCAAGAAAAATAAAAAATGAAGACAAGGACCTCGCATGTACTGTACATCTGGGGCAGAAGACGATCAATATAAATAATGTTGATATCATAATGTAACATTTGAAGAGAGGAGATGAATATGATTATAATGGTTTATGAAAATTAAGGAACATTATTCTGTAAATACAGGGAAGATTTAATAAATTTATTGCTGACTAATCAACCAGCACAACAATGGTGAATTTATTGGGAAGAGTATCCGTGGACAAAGGGCTGACAGGAGCAAAAGGAGTTATTATGGACCTCAAATGCTGATTGCTCCTGTGGAACAATTTGCTATATTCAAAGTTGCTATGCAAATGATCCCATAGCACCAAGAAGGCATAATGGGGTCATTTTCATCTCATTATGGCCTCATTACAGGGCGGAAGAAAATGGGGATTACATCCCCCCCCTCCGATTCTCTGCCAGTTTAACAATAATAATTTCTAGCTTTTCTGTGACTCCCAATTGCACATACAGTGAAGAATAAATATACCTGGCAGTCTAGTAGTCAGGATCTTCCCAGTGCCTGTTAAGTGTAGAATAAATAAACCCTGCAGTCAAGTGAACTACACATCTCCAATTGCCAATATCTTGCATGATTTCAGAGCCCCTTGCTCACTGATGATGTTACAAATGTAGCCCATCCCTTGTCTTGGGCACAGACCTGAAATCTTCCTGGTACTTTTGACTTATTCAAGGTAATAAGATGGCCTTACCTGGCAGATGTCTTCACACAAAGGCCTTCCCTTACGCTTAAGGGAGTTCTCAAAGCAAACAGCATCCTACTGATTCCAAACCTGGGAGGAGGGCTGGTGCTTTACTGAAAAGCAAGAATAAAATGTTGTGTAGATAGGTTAATTCAGTGCACTGATCACACAACACAGGCAAAATCGCTGGCACCATGAATCTCTTTATTTTGAACAGGAAATAATTGCATCCAAAAAGTAAATTAAAAGAAGCAGCTTCTTGGGGCTGAGAGATTGGGCAAATGAGCACAAATGTCAGTCAGAGAGCATGATGAAAAGGCTACAGCGACCAAAGATTTTATTTAGGGCCTAAAACATAGATCTCTTTGGTTCCACACTGAATTTTACCTTTGACAGAGATTTTATCTACCTTTTTGGACTCGCTTTTCTTTCCACTGTACCTTTTATCTTCCTAATGGGGGACTGCCTCCCTGCTAGCTGAACCATAAAATGGAACCCAGGGCTGAATGCAGCCTATAGCCTCCACGGGTGCTCCCAAACCAGTACCCCCTCATTCACTGAGCCAAACGGCACTAAAATTCCTCTTTTCCTTCAAAGCTTCCAAGAACTAAACCAGAGTCTACAGTGACAACTCCCTCCTTACTCAAATTCTGTTTCCCAGATCCACATCCTGAAATGTGCCTGCCCTGGACACAGGCATGACAGGCCCCAAAGTAAATACCAGGATGCGGCTCCCCTTCCTGGCCTTTCTTTCCTGGCAGTGTGCCGCCATTGCTGGGCCCTGCTGCAGTCCTGCCTCCACTGCAACAGCCCCAATGCCAGGATGCCTCAAACCTGATTTGGTTACCAGGACCAGCGCACCAAGAAGGGATTCCAAGCCTTTCTCCTCTGTCCTTCCTCTGCCCTCCTCTTCCAGCCTTCCTCTTCTTCCAGCAGCTGATGAAAATTACACCTAGGACTTCTCTCGGAGACCTCCTCAGGTCACATCAACACTGCCAGATGACTTCATGGGCTGGAGGGGGTACCCCGCAGGCCAAGTTGCCCTCCTCAATACCACTGTCTCCCTATCTCTTTCCCATCCTAGGGTATACGAGGGCTTAAATAGAGGCAAAACACTACCCCCTCGTGGCAGTATGCTCTAATCGCTGAATAGCTAACCAAAACAAGGGTCCCTACCAAAGAGGGAAGGACCCAACCTAAGCCAGGATAGTAAGCCCACCCTGTGAGGGGGGGCTTACACTTTCCCCTCCCTAAAAAAACATTTCCTACTGGAAATGGGGCAGAAAAACACCTCCATGAGGCCTTCACAGGCAAGGTGATATGCGCACTCCCCACCCAGCCTAAAGTTCTCTCTGGCATGCTGAACACCCACACTCCTAACTCTTGGTCTACTGCCCAGTGAAGCAAGTTTGGTCAAAACACTCTGATCGTTGTAAAAGTCTCATTCTTTCATTTAATATAAAATGTTGTAAACTTTTAAAAATGTAAGCTGATTCTTATTCTAACCAGGCTGTCTTTGTATCTTATTAATCAAACAATAGGAAACAATTTAGCATGCAGATTAAATCTGTTAGTTTTAGCTTTTAATGCTTACCACTCACATACACATACCCACACGCCAGTCTCACTCACATTCACTCACCACTCATACACAGGTAGTACTTGTAAGTTGCAAGGATTTTCTTAGTTACTCCAAATAAGAGCAACATTAATGATGAATTTAAAAAGCCACATATAAATGTCCTTTTTTGTCTTATAAAACAGGAAAACTTTAGTGTCTCGGGACCACAGTCCTAGATCTTCAAGGCAGTGCCTGCTCCTCCCCTGGGCACAATACTTTTAAGTCTAAAACAATGTATTTTTTTTAACTGTCCTTCTTTAAACTTCATAACAAACTGGACAGTCATATCAATCACTGGAGAAGCACACGACCATCCTTCCCTTCAAATAGCAGGCCCAGAGCCGTGGAGAAAGGTAATGATCAGGATCAGGCTTTGTTATTTCATCCCTGAAAGAATCCTTGGAGATTACATAATATTTCATGCAGCAGCCTGCCAAATCCTGCATCAGGGCAAAGTATTTAAAGTTGGTCAATTCAGCCCAGAGAGTGGAGAAGCACAGAGAATGGGCCTCCTGAATAAGCACCTGATCAGCTTTTCCTGGGGCTCCTAGTCGCTGCTGTAACTTTTGGAGCACAGCCCTAAAAAAACAGTCTGCTCTCTCCTATTACATCCCAGAGTCTTTCTGGTATGTAGGGATACTCCATGGTGGAGTACTCCATATGGATGTACCTCCTCATCCACCGCTCAGTCTGTGACCACTCAGGCAGTTCTCTCACACTAGTATGCCAAGCAACCACCTGCTCCAACCACACCTTGGACCGGTATGCAATATTTGCAGGGTCACTCTTCAGTAGGCCATCCATCCTTTCCTGTATAGTTTTGCTCTGTACCGCCAGGTGCTGGATGCTATTGGGAAGTGTTATGGTAGGCTAGTGGTAAAGCCATGGAATAGTTCTTTGGATGTCATGGTCAGCAAACTGGCATCTTTTCAACTGTCCTCCCGGAGCAATGGAACAGTCTCTTTCCAAATCATCTCATCTTCAGGTTTTTCCTTCACAACAGTCTGCGAGGTATAGTTTGGAAGATCCTCATATTTAACTGTACCATTGCAACTGCTATTGCAAGGCAGGGTTCCCACAGTAAGCCCCTGGGCCCTGGAGGATCCCCATCTGACATCTGCAGACCCCAGCCTCTCCCTCTGCCATAAGGATAGTCGACGGCCAGCCGGAAGAAGCAGCACAGATGGCTATGCTCTACCTTGCCAACCTCAGAGGGCTCCTTAACAACTTCTGTCTTTATATCTGGTGACTCCCCGCTTTGGCTACACTGCAAGCAGTTTAAACTTTACTTCTGCTGCCAGATCCAGACTCTCCTGGGAGAGTAAGGAGTATGTGCTCACTGATGCACCAATGGTGTAGGGCCAGGGGTAACCAAACAGTGTGCCTTCAAAAAGCCCCCCCCCCCCACTGTAGCACTGGAACAGATTGAACAAGCAGCAGCTTCACTACCCCATCTCCATGGTAGCCACAACGGACACATTTTTCCAGAGCCTTTCCCCTCCCAGCAGAATTCCAAAGCCATGCCAACAGGGAGGCCGGAACAGTAGCACAGGGCTCCTCCTTGGATTAAAATCCTTCTGCCAATTTCTCAGATTTTGATGTTTTCGTGTTTCTTAACACCTCTTCACACACATCACTTTCCTTTCTCCACACTTAAAATGGCACCTCCACTCTGCTTCCCTTCAGCTTGCCTCTCATAGTGGAACAATAACAGTTATCCTTCTACCTCACCTTACCTCACCTTACCTCACCATCCTAGGATGTGATTCCCCTTCCTGGCCTTACCGTCCTGGCAGCAAAAACCTCTTTCGGGCCCTGCTGCAGTCCTGCCACCACTGCAATGGCCCCATACCAGAATGCCTCAAGCCTGATTTTGTTGCCAGGATAAGTTTACCAAGAAGGGATTCAACCCTTTCTTCTCTGTCCTTCCTCTGTGCTCCTCTTCCAGCCTTCCTGTCCTTCCAGCAGCTGATGAAAATTACAACTGGGCCCCATCGCTGCAAAGCTCCTATCAGCCCTCCATCGGTGATCGCCCTGTGTCACATCAATGCTGCCAGTCGACTTCTTGGGCCAGAGAGGTATACCTCCCAGCCACCTTTCCCTCCTCAATACCTCTGTCTCCCCATCTGTCTCCCACCCTGAGGAATACCAGGGCTTAAACAGAGGTGAAACACTGCCCCCTGGTGGCACTAAGTTGTAATGGCTGAATAGCTAACCAAGACATGGGGCCCTACCAAAGAGGGGAAGACCCAGCCTAAGCCAGGACAGTAAGCCAAACCCGCAAAGGAGGGCTTACACAAATATCCATTTTCTCCTGCCTTACCAATTATCCCTTTAAGTACAGCATCCTTATTAAGATAGAGGGGGGCTCTCACACATAACTTACCACCACCATCAACAACAGTAAACCTCACATAACTAATGCACTGCACATTGGTTGTATAAGGCTGACTGAGGCTGTCAGTAATAGGGAGCAGTCAGGGAGTGTTTGCTGTCATCTAAGGAGAGATTTCTTTGCATGTTGCATGTGGGAGGCCAAGGGAATACCAGAGGAATAGGTTGCTGTTCCTCAATGTGTTATCTGGGTTGGAGGAAATTGTTATCAATAATGTGATTGGTGAGTGGGGGGAGAGGAATGTGCATATGACATTGGTGATCAGGGGACATGGGTCCACTAAATGAGTGGTGGAGCTTGGAGAATAACACTTGCAAGCCAGAACTTTTGTGTGCTCCCCCACCACAATTGTTGGCAAGCCCATAATTGTTATCCAGTTGCCTTGCACACCCCGTATTTTAATTTAGGAACTCATAATAGGAGGATAAAATGCAGTGGTTCTTATCTGCATGCTTTTAGCATTATGTTTAGCATGATGTTTAATTCAAGAGAGAATAGAAAAATGAAAACACCCATGACGTTCAGGAAGCACCAGGACTCCAAAAATCAAGTAAAGAAGTTCTTTATCACTCCAAAGTGCATATCTCCACTTACACCAAATGGACGCCATGCTACTGTTCCGGCCTCCCTGCTGGCATGGCTTTGGAATTCTGCAAGGAGGGGAAAGGCTGTGGAAAAATGTGCCTGGTGTGGCTACCATGGAGATGGGGAAGTGAAGCTGCTGCTTTGTTCAATCTGTTCTGGTGCTATGGTGGGGGGACTTTTTTGAAGGCACACTGTTTTGTTACCCCGTGCCCATTTCTCACAACATTTTCCAGAAGGTCCAGTATAGTGTTAGAAATCAGTACAAGCAACTGGTCCATCCTCCAATTGAAGCCCAAGCTGAAATGTTTGGTCCAGGAAGGACCTAGGGCAGTGTTTAGGAGCAAAACACTAAAGGATGTGCTAGTAACTAACATCACACCTGGCCCTGAACCTGCCAGAGCATATTTGAGTTTGCCCCCTCTCCTCCAAGGTAGGCATAGATGTGGGAGGTGCATGTACTGTTCAGTCTGTTCTGGTGCTAAGGTGTGGGGGGGCATTTTAAAGGCACACTGTTTGGTTACCCCTGTGCCCCTTTGTCACATCCTTTTCCAGAAGGTCCAGTACAGTGCGAGAAATCATTGCAAGCAACTGGTCAATCCTCCAATTGGAGCCCAAGCTGAAAAGTTTAGTCTAAGAAGGACCTAGAGTAGTGTTTAGAAGGAGCAAAATACTAAAGGGCATGCTAGTAACTAACATCACTCCTGGCCCTGAACCTGCTACAGCATATTTTAGTTTGCCCTCCTCCCCAAGTTATGCACAGATATGGGAGGTGTATGTACTGTGAATACATGTACACCTGTCATACATTCTCCAGTCCTAGAACTGGGGCTCCTATCACCATTAAACACTTCATTAAGTGTGACACAGAAGGTGTAGTGTACCTTTTAAACTGCAGTTGTGTAAATTATTATGTGGGGCATACAGTATGTAGTTTTAAAACATGTGTAGGTGAACATGTTCATGCCTTAACAAGAGGCAATGATTCTTACACCATATTAGAAAATGGCTTCAAAAAATCCATTAATGTGATTGGTTGATATGGCACCGAATCTGGGCAATTATTTTTCCATAATGCCCACTAAAAATCAAGCCCCACAGCATGGCAACAGAAGTGCCACTTCACCCAATCATATCAATGAGAGAAATAAAACTTTCCTTCAGTCACACACTGTAATCAGCGCAAAGCACTGATTTTCCAACTCACTTCACAAAGAGCACAAGTAGCGACTCAAATGACAATCCCAACTGACAACATACCTCCTATTAACTTCAACATACTGTCAGAGGAAGATGTCGACAACTTATTTAATCCACCATCTGAGGGAGATGAGTCCCAAAATGACGAAAACCTGGAAAAAAGAACAGAAATCTCAGTCAGCAGTACAAAACGTCACATGTCACTGACTACCACTCATCTGATAGAAATGGAAGCGAACCGAAAAGAAATGAATACTCGTAAAATGACAACTTGGGCAGTATCAGTAATTCATGACTGGGCAAAAGAAAGTGGCATAACCATAAATTGGGAAACAGATAGCCCCACTACACTGAACGAGACGTTCCGGAAATTCTATGCAGAAGTTAGAAAAGCAACCGGAGACCAATATTCCATTGCTGGATACTGCACTCTACGAGCAGGGCTCAACAGATACCTAAACAGCCCATCAATATGCCGAAACATCAACCTCGTCACAGACCCTCAATTCAAAATGAGCAACAATGTCTTCAAAAGCATACTAAAGCAGTTCAGAAAAGAAAAAAAAGACTAAGCAGCACACCACCCACCGATCTCAAATACGGACCTAGCAAAGCTCAGAAAATCACCAGCACTTTCCATAGACACCGCACGGGGCTTGCTGAACCGTGTTTGGTTCAAAATTCAACTACCATTAGCCTGGCGTGGTAGAGAAGGCCTGCAAGGGCTTACCCCCTCCTCCTTTCAACTTCGAAAAGACCAGCACAACCAAGAGTTCCTTACCCTGGCTTGCAACCCTGACAGCAAAAACCATAAAGACCCCCTTGAAACAAACAAAGAATTCCAGAGAGGCTGCATGTACTCAGATCCAGATAACCCCGAATGCCCAGTTGCAGCATTTAAAAAATACATAAGTAAACTCCCTCCCAACCCTAAAGCATTGTACATCCACCCGCGACGAGCTCCACAAGAGTTCTTAAACACACAAACAATATGGTACACGCAGGAACCGCTAGGAAAAAGCTACCTTGGCGACATGATGAAAAAAATCAGCAAAACAGCAAATCTGACTCACATCTATACCAACCACAGCATTCGTAGCTCTGCCGTCCAAATCTTATCAAATGCAGGTCTACAGTCGCGCGAAATTATGACCATCACTGGTCACAGGTGTGAGCAAAGTCTGAAATCTTACTGGAGGCCAAAGGAAGAAGACAGGAAGAACTGGAGTGCCCTCCTCTCTGGAAAAACTGCAACCAGCACCACAAGCAATCAAGAGAGCACCAGCAAACAACAAGCAAATGAACCAACGCCATCTACTGGAATAACAACAATACATAGCTCCTTCAATGTAATGAACTGCACCTTCTCAGGTCCAGTAAATTTTATGGAAAACAAACATTAAATATCAAAAGAGCTGCAATTCACTCTAAAAGTTTAAATGTTTAAAACGTTTTAAAAGTTTCATTATTAAAAGTTAAAAAAATAGTTTCAAACAGTTCCACTGTTAAATGAAAGCACTTTTCTTGTACTTATTTTTCCTCTCACAGTATTTATTCATACAAAATAAAAGTTAACATTTTAAAAGCAATCATTTCTTTGTCTGACTATTTTTTAAAATACAGTGAAGCCATTTCTAAGCTCAATATACCCCCAGGATGGTATTATTGAAAATCGTGACCTTCCAGGTTATATGCCCCGCCCACGGGCGGACGGGCCTCATTACGCCCCTGGGTGGTCCGGTATTTCCCAATAATGCCCACCCTGTCGGGTATTATTGCTCACGTAAAACATGTGAAAGAACGTACACAGAAAAACCACAATATTCAATTTATAGGAATAGAAGTAGTTTAACTGGGCCCGAGGGGAGTTGACATCAAACAAGCAATATGAAGAAGAGAGAGTTTCTGGATTTACCAGCTGGGAGCAAGGCATAGTAATGGATTAAATGAAATTATACAATGGCAAGAAATAATCATGGCTTCTGATTGGTTAGTTGGTCACCACAGCAGGGATGTTATCCTGGCATAGCATCCCAGCTGATTGTTTGGATTTGGATCTGCAATGTTTGCATCTTCTCTTAAGAAACAAAAATAGTTGTACGCAAAAACAACAATATTCTTTAAAATTATTTTTTTATTCTTTATATAACAACAAGCCATTGTATAACAGGAATATTGCCCTCCAGGGTGGGTGTTATGCTGGGATAACATCCCTTCTCAGGTGTTGAACACCCTTGGCCAGTGGCCTCGGGCCCAACCACCTGAGGCGGGATGTTATCCCAGGGTAACACCTACCCTGTGAGGCATTATTCCTTTAACATTAACCTTGTATCTTTTTTTAAAGAAGTTAAGGAGAAATTAAAAAAAAAATATTTTGTCTGATACTGTATAAATACATTTCCTACTGGGGAAATTACAAATTCAGTTCCAGATGAAGTGTACAATGTAGTGGAGGATAATTTGAAACATTGTGGTCTAAACCAAAATCTTATAAATGATGTTCAATATGTATTGGATATGACATTATGAAAACTTATTTCTGATTGCTCTACCATGCCGGTTCGACAACTTTTGTCAACCGGCATCTCACCATCAGGAATCATGTCGACCGCAAGTTGCAGTCTACATGATTCCTGTGTGTCTTCCAGTCCTGTTTTTTTAAAGGGGGGCTCTGCCACCTAAACCCCTCTTTAGAATTCTCAACTCCAGTCAGAGTTGATTTGGGGCAGGGGTGCAGGACCAGGAGACAGTGTGCCTTTGTCTCAGGCACACCAGCACAGCGACCTGTTGGCAAAGTGTCAATTTTTTCAACAGGAGTGTATTTCGCTGTGTTGGTGTCACGGTAAGGGGCGACTACCATTTCTGGCCACTGGCCACAACATGTACATTTCAGTCTTTAAGCATTGTGCATGCGTAATCCAATGACTAGTAATGGGACGTTAGTACAATTGAGTACATGGCCAAATGAGTTGTTGTATTTGCACTTTATATACCATCTAGCAATGGGATGTTGGAGCAATGAAATGTATGGCTAGATTAAATGCTAGGATTGCACTTCGTTTATTTGATCCATGAAACTGAGACATGTAAGCAATAAGACACGATGGGGTGTGCATTAGACAGTTCTAATGCATGGCTAGGGGGACGTAGTGAGGCACGAGGCCAGAGGCCGAGTGCATCCAGTCCCCTAGCCGTGCATTAGAACTGTCTAATGCACATCCCCGGAGTGTCTTATTGCACTTATAAAATGGGCCTGTCTATTCTAAATAGGGGTTCTAGTTTTAGCTGTGCATTAGACACATCCAATGCACAGCTAACAACCAATCAGATTGCTTGAAATCCTTTGCCCATTTTATGAGTGCAATTAAGTACGTAGCCATATCATTTACTCTATTTGCAACTTGTTCGACATCCAATAGTGGGATATTAGTGCAAATAAGCACATGGCCATATCAGGTGTTATATTTGCACTTTATATATTGAACCCTGAGATTGGGACACTAGTGCAATTAAGTACATTGTAATAATATATGTTATAGTTACACTTTTTCTAAAAGAAAACTGGTTATTTGGAATATCCATTATATCTTAGCTTGAGATTTATCACTATGGAATGTGGTCTTCGGACCTTGTAAATTGTCACATGCACTTTATGATATCACTATTTATATGAGGCCTGTGTTTGACCCAAATCAGAGTCACTCTGATGATGCCTGACAGTGATGAGGAGAAACGTTAGTTCTCAGAGCAGCTTTTCTGCTGCATTCATGGGGTCCATTTGGTATAAGTGAAGATATGCACTTTGGAGTAATAAAGAACTTTTTTACTTGATTTTGGAATCCTGGTGCTTCCTGACTGCTGTGGGTGCTTTCAGCTTTCTTCGCTCTCTTGATGGCTTTTCTGTAATTGAGCACCACAGCACAGTTCCCAGTGCTCCTGTTTCATTTTTTGCATGTTTAATTCAAACAGAGCGCAACATGCATTTTAAAACACCATTAGGGATGTAAATCAGACTGTAGGAGCAATAGGCTGTCGCTCACATGGCATATGTGTTCCTACTCCCATGCACTAGACTGTTTGGGCTGATTTATTTTGCATAGGATGTGCAATTTGGGGGAGAGTACAAATAGACTGCCAGGTAAGGTTTATTTATTCTACACTAGATAGATAATTGTGTGTGTGTGTGTGGGGGGGGGCATTATTTTGCCAGAGCTTATTTATTTTTACCCCAGATGGGTGACTGGGATTTGGGGAGGACCACTAGACTACCAGGGTGTATTTATTCTTCACTGGATGAGTAATCTTTGGATGGGAGACCAACAGTCTACCAGGGCTCATTTATTCTGCACTGCTTGGGCAATAAGGTTTGTGGGGGACCAGCAGCTTGACAGGGATTATTTATTCTACACTGGATGGGTAATCAAAGTGCCAGGGAAAACTAGACTGTAAGGGCTTATTTCTTCTACTACAGAAGGGTAATGAAGGGATGGGGGGCTAAATAGCCAGAGACTACTACTGTAGACACATATGATAGCGGATGACTGGGATAGGCACGGTGCAGCAGTGCATGACCAGTTTCAGGGAGATGGTGTATAGCACAACATTAATGACTGTGTAATGCCTCCACAGACCTTTGGATATGTGAGAGCACCTATATGCGAGTGCAGTCAGATGTTGGTATTGGCTCACTGTCTTCAGCAAAAGACACTCCCTAATGGGTATGGGACTCACTTATTGTGCCTTCCAATATGAACATATAGTGAGTCTCTGCTTTTGGGGAGCTAACCACTTTTAGTGAAGCAATAACCCCAATAGTGCCAGCTAACTGACTTCCAATGTCTAGGCCATTATAGTTTAACAATGCATAACTCACACCATTTAATTGTATTATTGCATTTATAAAATGGAACAGTGCTGACATTCAGGAATAACACTTTCAGAATTAACACCAATTTTTTACCATATGTAACCACAATCTGACATGAAACATAGAATTTGACGGCAGATAAGGACCGCTTGGCCAACCTAGTCTGCCCATTTCCCTACCTAATGAGTAAGCTGCAGGTTCTAGTTAATCAACAGCTTAATTCCTCCTACCCCCCACTAGAATTGCCTTATGCCTGTCCCTTGCATTCTTGAATTCTCCTACTGTTCCTGACTCCACAACCTCCTCAGGAAGGCTGTTCCATGAATCCACAACCCTCTTTGTGAAAAAAAACTTTATAACATTACCGCTGAGCCATCCTCCCTCCATCTTCAAATTGTGCCTCCTTGTTCTTGCATATCTCTTCTTCTGAAATATGCTACCCTCTTGTACTTTAATTCCTTTAAAATACTTGAAAGTTTCTATCATGTCCCCCCCTCCCTCATTTCCTCAAGGGTATACATATTAAGCAGCTTTAGTCTCTCCTCGAATGTCTTCTGGTGCAGACCCTGCACCATTTTTTTGCCCTCCTCTGAACAGCCTCCACTCTGTCTATGTCTTTGTGGAGATGGGGATCTCCCGAATTGCACACAGTACTCCAGAAGAGGTCTGACTAACTGTCTGTACAGAGGGATAACAACTTCCTGTTTTCTACTGTTGATGCCTCTCCCTGTGCATCCCGGTATCCTCCCAACCCTCCTTACTGCCTTCTCACATTGCTTGCCCACCTTTAGGTCATCTGATATAATTACTCCTAGGTCTCTTTCAATTTTTGTTGTTGTTATTAACTCACCCCATATTATGTACTCTTCCCCTGGGTTTTTGTTTCCCAGATGCATTACCTTGCACTTCTTTGCATTGAATCTGAGCTGTCACATATTTAACCATTCCTCCCACCTTGCCAAGTCCCTTTTCATCCTTTCTAGCCCACCTTGTGTATCAACCCTGTTGCAGATCTTTGTGTCATCTGCAAAGAGACATACCTTCCCTTGCAGGTGCTCTCCAATGTAACTTATAAAGACATTAAAGAAGACCGTTCCCAGTACCGAACCCTGTGGTATCCCACTAGTTACCCTTCTTTCTTCATTGTGGACTCCATTTACTGTTACTCTTTGTGTCCCATTGTCCAGCCAGTTTTTTATCCCGGCTACCACCCTGGGACCCACTCCAAGGCTGGCTAACTTGTATATTAATCTGTTGTGTGAGACTGTGTCAAATGCATTTCTAAAATCTAGGTAGGCCATGTCCACAGTCCCTCCCTGGTCTATTACTTTGGTCATCCAGTCAAATAAATCTATTAGGTTTGTCTGACATGACCTTTCTGCTGTGAAACCATGCTGCCTTGGGTCCTGTGCCCCACTGGCCTCTAGGTACTCAACAATTCTTTCCTTCAGAAGTGATTGCATCATTTTCCCTACCACTGAAGTCAAACTAACTGGTCTGTAGTTTTCTGCCTCTGCCCTGCTCCCACTTTTGTGAAGTGGAATCACATTTGCCCTCCTCCAGTCCTCAGGCACCACCCCATCCTCCCATGATTTATAAAAGAGAGTAGTCAGTGGTATTACTAGTTCTACCCTTAGTACTTTTAGAATTCTTGGGTTAATCCCATCTGGCCCATTGCATTGTCCACCCTCAGTTTCAAGAGTTCTTTCAAAACCCTTTCTTCTGTGAATGGACTGGTATCGACCCCCCGTATTCAGAGTGTCTCTCTTGTTTGGTTTCTTCTGTAGCTGTTTAGTACATTCACTACTGTTGACAACATAACTCTCTATTCTTGCAATTAGTAGCCATCTTGTTTTTTTTTTTTCTTCAGCAGTGTATAGTAAGTCTAATTAAAAGAACAGTCTATGTTGCTAGGCAACATCAGGATAAGACTAGTCTTATGTAAGTCAAGACAGTTTTTACAACTGTGGGTGGAGCCTACAGGAGTATTGCATGTACAGAAGGAGTCAATTGTTGCAGGGTACTATTTTCTTTCTTATATGGGTGGTACAAGAACTGGAACCTGAGTAGTGGGAGACAGCATTGTTTTTTGGGGGGAAGTAAGATCCAAAACACCTCCCAAGAAGCTCCTAAATATCCAGCCCACCTTTTTTTTATTTATTCATATGGGAGGGACATGAGGTGATTGTATCATGTTGAAAGAAGACTCAGTAGTCTGAGATCTGGACCTAGGAACACAACAACTCTGTGGAGTCCCTGCATTTTGTTGAGGAATAGGAGAACAGAAAATATGTAATGCCTTAAAACTGACTTAAAAACCCTTGGAACAAATGATTATCAGAGTCACCTAGTGTCTCAAAAGGAAAGACTAAGTGTCTGAAACTACAGCATAAGGATTCAGCTTCCAAGGAAAATAGACAGCTTTCAGGTATTTTCTTAAAACATTTATATACTGTAATGGGCACAGAACTTGGTAAACACAGTCTGTCATAATGTGTATTTTTCCTTTTAGGTTTGAGAAGTGGAGTTGACTTGCACATGTTAAAAATACCAGCTGCAATTAGCAACTACTTGAAGAAACAAAATGTTGTTTTTGTTTCCTATTTACTTGTTTTCCTGGCTCAGTTTATATCAGTGAAAAGAAAGAGTGGAACAATTATCAGAGCTGCCATCCAACTGGACAAGCTATTTATCACTCATTTTTCATTTAAAATAACACAAATGTAGTTTCACATTTTTACCATGAGGGAAGAAAGAAGATAAACCAGCATGGTTAACAAATACATTCATTGACACCTGTGAATGAATGGGGTAGTTTTTTTCTTATATTCCTGGTGAGTTAATTACTCCTTGGAACCTGTTATTCCAGTTTTTACCACTGTGTTCCTGGAGATTTCTGCATAACAAATACCCTTAGGCACCTCACAGCACCTCATTAAGCCATTTGACACCACCATCTTTGCAGGACATTGCATAGCAAGAGACCCAGCCTTACTTTTTTCCAAATAATATACCAACTGCATTCTCAGGCAGGCAGTTCTGGGCTACTATTTATATTCTACTGAATCTTCTTAGCTTGCAGTTTGTGACTATAGGTGTTTACAACTGAATGATAATAACCACATTTGCTTCACTTGCAAATAGGTAGGCATTTGTGTGTCTAATTTCTGTTAGACTAACTGTAGGTTACACATACAATCTGAAAAATGCATAACATGCTGTGTTGTGATTCAATGAACTGATAAATGGGGAGTTTGGTTTCTTTAACAAATTAATTTTTCCTGACCATTGATCTACTAAAACAAAAATTTCTCAACAAAATGTTTTTAAATAAATTATCTGGTTTGCGGGGGACTGCCACAAGCATAATGGGACTTCACAGATGGGGGAACTCACAGCAGCAGAAAAAAGAAGCATGTTGGCATTAAAAGCTTAGTGGCATGGATGTAGAGGCACCTGTATTTAAGCATGACTTTGGTAGAGGATTAATTGTGACTGGGGGATGAGGAAGGGAGTGAGTCTTGATATTTTAAGCATAATAGTTTTCTGAAACTTCAACCTTCAATGGGTAAGACTTTGTAGCCATCTGTACAGTATTTCACTAAGCCACTTGCAGTACAGTATGGGTAAAACCCACATCACCAGACCCAGGCCAGAGCTGTAAAATCTGGACTGGGCACAGCTTGTGCAAATATTGCTGATCTGGTGTAGCAGCAATAAAAGATAAACTATGCAATACCCTCAATAACACACCTAGCCCAGTTTACATTTACCTGATACCCATTTTTAGGTCTTATATAGTAATATCTTCCTTCAAGAGAACAGTTTGTAATGAAATGTGTCAAATTTACATTGGCATTTGGGAATATGCACTTTTATATTATATGAATTTTGTATATGAACTGTATATCAGTCTCTAAAAAAACACTTTAAATGTCTTCAAAAACTTGTCTCAACATTGTGTTTATCTTCCACCTTGTCACAACATACAGTTGTCTCAGCAGTTTTTTCAGTTATTGTACAGTACCTTCATGTATATGATGGCCTGGTTCTGTTGAGTTGATTGCTATAACAGTGCATAGAATAAAATGCAAAACATATAGGTAACTGTAATACAGATGGTGGAATTATTTTTAATTATACAATGGCAAGGAGAAATGTAAGAAGCTGATTGGCTGCTGACCCATTGAAACAGTGATGTTATTACACAATAACATCACCGTAACTTTGGATTTGGATCATTCCTTGCATTTTCTCTTAAGAAATATTTTTCCACACTAACAAAAACATCCTTTAAAATGTATTTTTATTCTGTATTTAACAACAAGTCATTGTAATTGTAATATATCTAGGGTGTGTGTTATCTTGTAATAACGTCACTCCTGTGGTAGTGGAAGCACTCGGCTTTTCCTCATGCTTCAACCCACCCCAGGAGTGACATTATTACATGATAACACACACCCTGTCACGCCTTATTGCTTAAATATGCCTTTTCTTAATGTACTGTACTTTGATTCAGTTAGTGTATATGCAACAGCCTTCATGTGAATGCTCTGGGCTTCTCTTTGACTCCTGATGTCTATTTGCTTTATCTATTGTATATTCTGTTTATCTGCTGCTACCCATGTATCTCCAGTGAATGACTGTTATAACTGTCTGCTCTCTGAGCCATTGTCTTTTGACTTGTTAACTGTGCTGTCTTTGTATTAGTTTTGACGAGGTGCCTATGTAAATGAGTCTCTGACTCAAAGGTTTGTAAATCTGATTTTTTTTAAATAAATAAATGTTTATGTTTAAGCCCATGAAACACCCTTATCCAGTTAATGCATTCACAGCCGTAGTGACTCTGCCAGAGCTTGTTTGATCCTGCAACAGTCTTAACTGCCAGACTTAGACAAAACAACTTTTAAGTCCCAAGACCATAAATTTAAGCCACGCTTTGTGCAAACGGCCACTGGTGGAGTGAAGAAAATGACTGCTGCACCAACAATGGAACATTGTATTTCAAAGGGAAAGGTCCTTCGGGCAAAGCATAATTTGCTTTCCATTTTGAAGAGAGGGTGTCTTTGAAAAACAAACAGGAAATCACTGCAGAAAGCACGTCCACTAAGTCCATTTGGACAAGCCTAGAAATACAAGCAGGGTGGGGATTAAATAGCCATCCAGAACAGAACTGATGGACTGCAAACCGCTCTGATAAATGAATTTTGTGACAAGTTATTTGCAAAAATTAAATTCCAAATTGTATTCCTATTGGAATTATCTGTCATGCTTTTATGAAATTTTCTGCAAATTTTGCCAAATAGTAATTTGCTAAATTTCCATTGGACAGTATTGTTCTCATTAAACATACTGTGCATTGTTTGATGGAAGATGAAACAATTTATTTTTATGTGACTTTGATGAATTGTCAACTTGCTGGTTTATTTTTACCTACAGCTGTAGAATGTGCCTTAAAGCTGAAAGTATATTAAAACAACTCATTCCAAGCTCAGTAGATATCAGCTAACAACCAGCTATTAGTGATGAAGATGTTTTCCATACAGCTCCGTAACAGCTCAAATGCTAACTGGCTGTTAAATGGTTGCACAATAAGTTTGTTGTATACTACAGTATTCTGTAAATGTTAAACTACTAAACAAATTAGGTTACAGAGTTCACCAATTGCAATTTTCTTGTTGCTTATGTAAGCTGGAAAGCTAAAGCTAGAAAACATGGGGTAGGACAGAAAATAACTAGGTAGGAGGAAAACTGTCTGAAGGGCAGAAACAGAGGTTGGTGATAAATGGAGTTAATTCTAGGGAGATGAGAATGATGAGTGGGGTGCCCCTTGGGTCAGTATAGGGATCCCTACTTTTTATTACTATCTATATCAGTGATATAGTGGATGGGCTAAAGGGGAGGTTGTGCTTATTTGCAGATAATACAAAGATCTGCAAAAGGGTGGTGGTGGAGGACATGAGAGAGGACCTGAAGCTTCTGGAAGGGTGGTCAGAAACTTGTCAGCTGAAATTCATTGCTAAAAAGTGTGCAGTGATGCACATAGGGCGTAAGAACCCACAAGCAAACTACACTCGGGGGGGGGTGGAGTTAATCAAGCCAATTAAGCAGGAGAGGGATCTGGGGATTATAATATCAAACAGCCTTAAGGTAGGCAATCAATGCTGTGAATCAGTGGGAAAGTCAGACAGAATGTTGGCATGCATTGGGAGGGCATAACTAGCAGAAGGAGGGGGGTACTGATGCCTCTATATAAAATCATGGTGAGGACTCACCTGGAGTATGGGATCCAGTTCTGGTGGCCACACCAATGTAAGGACATAGATGGGATTGAGAGAGTACAGAGACCTGCAACCAAGATGGTGCATGGTATGCAGGGAAAGTGATAAGAGGAGAGATAGAGGGAATTGGATTTGTACCCACTGGAAACTAGGTGGGAGAGGGGAGGTGAGGGGAAGATAT
This sequence comes from Neoceratodus forsteri, assembly GCA_016271365.2. Classification (NCBI taxonomy): domain Eukaryota; kingdom Metazoa; phylum Chordata; order Ceratodontiformes; family Ceratodontidae; genus Neoceratodus; species Neoceratodus forsteri. The sequence continues at coordinate 1,160,357,671 of CM057458.1, forward strand.
GATAGAAATGTTTAAGTATGTGAAGAGGAATAATAAGGTGAGGGAGTGGAGCTTATTTACAAGGAAAATGAAGGCTTAAACTAGGCGGCATAGTCCAAGATTAGAAGGAGGACGATTTAGAAGCAACGTGAGGGGGCATTAGTTCACAGAGAGGGTGGTGGAGGCCTGGAATAAACTGCCAGAGGCTGTGGTGGGGGCTACAGTGGTGGATGGTTTCAAGAGGGCTTGTGACAAACATAAGGGGTTGGCAAGTGGGGGCTAGGGAGTGTCCTTCAACATGGGAGACAAGTAAGGGTGGGAGGGGCAGACTCGATGGGCCTAAGTGGTACTTTTCTGCTGTCAGATTTCTATGATTCTATGATATACTTATTTAATGTTATGCTTATTTGTTTGTGTATTTATTTATTGTTTGTTTTGATTCAAAATGTACCTGATTCTGTAAGGTGCCCAGACTGTTTGGGAACAGGCACTGTATTAATACATTTACTCCTACTACTAAACATTCCAAATCCCAAAATGCTAATACAGACTCAGGACAGGGACATTGTGCAAGAAAGGAGAAAACAAGTAATCTAAAGTGAATGAGTTAAAAACTAGCTGGTTTATTTTTCCCTTCAACAGCAGAATGTGCATTTCAGCTGGAAGTATATTCAAACAGCTCAATCCAATCTCTGCAGAAACCAGTTTACAACCAGCTGTTGGTTATCAAGAGCTTTCCTAGGCAGCACCACAGCAGCTCAGATGCTAACTGTTAACTGGCTGTACAATAAGTTTATTATGAACTATACTGTAAATTATAAACTACTAAACCAAATCCAGCTGCAGAGTTAACCAATTGCAATTTTCTGGTTGCTTACAGTATGAATTTGTATAATGTTATGCATATTTATTCGTGTATTTGTTTTATTGCTTGTTTTGATATTTTGATACAGAATGTATCTGGATCTGTAAAGTGCCCGGAGCATGTGGGACTGGGCACTATTTAAATAAAATAACTCCTATTGCTAAACATTCCAAACCCCCCCCCCCCAAAAAAAAGAAATGCTACAGTAGACCAAGGAAAGGGGCATCTTGCAAGAAAGGAAAAACTGAGCATCCTCCTAGCCCTCTGGGATAGTACCAGGTCCAAGGCTTGGACAGAATCACCAGCGCCCCACGGCATGAGGAGCCTACCGCCACCCACCACTGAGTCCCAGCTACAGGTGTCCTCCTAGCCCTCTGAGCTAGTACCAGGTCCAAGGCTCGGACTGAACCACCAGTGCCCCACGGTGTGAGGGGCCTGCCACCACCCACCGAGTCCCAGCTACTGGTACAGCATTTAGAAACAGAACACCGGCTTTTGGTAGCCATGAATGTCTTGGATTTAACTTATTTTTTTCTTTGAAATTAGGCACCTTCCCAGGGACTTGCCCTCTTCAGCTGCTTGCCAACCTGTTGCTCCCTGATTGGCCCAACCTCCTAGCCTGACTTTTTTCCCAAGCTCTCCTGAAAGCAGACTCTGCTCCAAATCCTACCACAGCTCTGCATTTATTTCTGCAATGAAACTGACTGCTGCATTGCTTTTGTTTCTCCTCCCTGCACAGCTTTCCACTTTGCCTTTGTGGTGGGGAAAAGAAACAAAAATCCTGCTAAGACCCAAAACTGTTCTGTGTGCCCCGGCCTACTCTGAACTAAAGCCAAATTCTCTCCTTTGTTTTGTAAATGGAGTCTTGTACATTGATACCTTTTTTTATTTCCTCTGTTAGAGCACTAAGTTTGTAGGTAGGAACTCTGTGTTAGAAATACTAGGCTCAGTCTGGATATTGTTCAAAATGTTCAAATTCTGACTCCTGTGGAATAATAACCTGCCTGGTTAACTTTTAAATCTTTATATATTTTTTCTTTCTTCTGTTTCTTTGCCCACCCCATGACCACTGTTTCTTTATTCAGCTTGCAGACACAGCTGGTGCCTTGCTTGCTCTCTGTGACCTGCCCCTTACCGATGTAGTTCCTTTCAGTGAAACAGCCCTTTTGTGTACTGTATGAACCCTTCCACTGTTCCTGACTATAACTTATTCCTGTCTGTCCCCTTTTCCCCCAGGCATCCTCCTAGCCCTCTGGGTTTTCAGCACACCCTCCCTAGGCCACCTTAAATATGCCTAAACCCTGCTTACTTTCCACATCCTATCTCTTATTGGCTTTCAGCCTTACTAGTGATTTGTTTCAGTTATTCTTAAAGGGCAACATACATTTGTCAGGTCTGTATGTTTATTATGACTTGTTAGTCACTCCTTTCTCACAAAACTAAATTTACATCAAGAATTACCATGGCCTGCTATCATGTACATCAACTGGCTAGGCTAGTTGAGCATGGGTCATCTCGTGTGCACCATGCCACTTCATGTGCAAATGTGACTGGGGTAGTTGAACATTAACTGCACCACCCCACTGAACAGGCAGGAAACAAATCCATCTCCCTGCCATTTAACATATCCATCTCATTGTCTGTAGGATTAAAAGTGGCAGCTAGACCAAGACTCCCGATTGTTCTCAGTGACTGTGCTCTACCCCTTCCCTTTCTTTTGTTCACGCTCTGCTCTTTTGTTAAGTGATGTCAGCCCCTTGCTGACATTGTACTGCTTGTGGTAATAATCCTTCACCTATTTTCTTATTAGGGTCCAGTCCTGAGGGCGATCCCGCCACCGAAGCCACCTGAACAGGCAGGGAACAGCTGCTGCCCGAACCCCAGGTACGCTGCTGATCAGACCATTCATTGATTGCTACTACAACCGGAACAGGGCACCTAATTGGCCGAGCTACCTTGCTGTGCTCCTGTGAGTGGCCCGTTCTTGGAACTGTGCCTGTGGCAAATTTTTTCAAACCTAGCTTTCTGCCTTTTGAGCCACGGCATTAGTGGTCAGGCACTTGTAGCAGCATTATAGCTCTCCGAGACTGTTTTTTGTCTCACCCACCCACCCCCAACCTTGGCTGCTATTAAATAGCCCTCCTCCCCCACACTTGGGTCTTTTTCCCATAAACACTCCTCTTCTCTTCAGCTCTCCTCTTAAAGTCAACACCCTTAATTCCACTAACACCCCAAATTTCAGTGCCTTCAGCTGTGTTATCACCTGCCCTGCTTCTTACTGCACAGCTCTACATCTGAACCCAGTCTCAGCAGTCACAAAGTCCCTCATCACACAGTGTCTCTAGTCATGACATCCTATTATCCTTTATATCCTATACGGGTGCTAGAATTCTTTTTGGTTTTTCCATTATCTCTCCCATGATTTTTTCACCACTCCTTCCTGCACTTCTCCTTCCTGCTCTGCACTATGCCTTATGGTATATAACCCTGCTTGGCAATACTTTACCTGTTGAAACCACCCCCTAAACGCTATTTGCCAAAACTCCAGGGTTGCCGACAGCCACCCAAAATCACTGTTAAGGTGCCACTCTCCTCTAACTTACAGTACTCACATGATGGCATCTGCACCCTACCTGCTTTTTCTAGGCTGCGTCTTCCACCGAACTCTGGAGCCTAATACAATCTCATGAAATAATATAACATGCCTGAACTCTACTTCATGCCAGGAGCCAAGTTGGTCGGTGCTCACTACATGGATAATTCCATCCACAGGCAGTAATCTGCATGCAATCAGAATGTTTCTCATTCATCTCTGCCCAATTCCTCCTAAGCAGTCACCCCTCATCCTATCCATCAGGGTAGCAATATTTGCTCTAGGCATCTTTTGCTGCCCCCCCCAAAGCATGTCCTGATGCCCTAGGCAGTGACCATGCTAATCAAACCAACAAAGCCTTCCTGAGATTCCTTGTAAGAGGGCTCAGGAAACTACTAATCTTGCTGTTGCTCTGTGCAGGTAGTGTGGAAATAAATCCGGGACCCCCCGGCTGCTAGCTGCCCCAGGGGAGCTCCCACAATTAAAGGGTCTCAGCTTCCTGCACATGAATGTATGCAGCCTAGCCAAAAAATTTAACATGGTCCAGACTTGGATGCTACATGCTATGCCTGATGTAGCAATGTTCTCAGAAACCTGGCTTAAAAGTCATGTACCCGACCAAATTATTAACATCCCTGGTTACAACCTGCACAGATGTGACAGGCTGATCAGAGGGGGTGATGTTGACATATACACAAAGAATAAATTTCTAACCACCGACATTGTCCGTACATCAATTCCCAAAGAATTTGAATGTCTCACCCTCAAGCTAACTTTATCACCTGGAGTAGCCCTGCTGGTAGCCGCTTGCTATAGGACACCTGCCGCTGGACTGGGTATACTGCCTCACCTTCATTCCCTCCTGGAACAAGCGAACAATGAATGCATTATAATGGGAGACCTTAACCTTAAATGGAATGACACATGCACAAACAGGCTTAAGGACTTCTGTGATGACCATGGGCTTTCCCAAGTTAATCCTGAGGTCACCCTACCTAACAAAAAGAACCCTGACTGTAGTTCTCTACTGGATCTTATGCTTGTCAACAAGCCTCACACTATCACCCATACAGGGGTTTTCCATAATGATTTGAGCAACCATTGCACTTTTGCATGTGTTAGGTGCTCCCCACACCTCCCTTCCACTTCTACCTTCAAACTAAAGTGCGGTATAAAACATTTCAGTCTCTCTGCCTTTCTGACAAATCTAAGGAATATTAAGTGGCAGAGCTTCTATCTAGCACCCTCTGAGATGGAAGCATTCGGTATCTTCCAGGATCTGCTAATAAGGGTAATCAACAAACATGCTCCCCTATAAAAAGGTCAAATCCAGAAAACGGGCACCTGACTGGTTCAGCCTGTCCCTGAAGAGGGCCCTGCAGTCCAGAGACACATTATGGACAAGGGCAAGGAAGTCGCAATCAGAATCAGACTGGCTCACTTTTCGGGTAGCCAGGAATGCCTGCACGAAGCAGGTAAGGATGGAAGAATCGCAGTTCTTTCAGTCCGCCCTAGAGGAAAACAAAAATTGCTCTGCCAAGTTTTGGGAAATCTTGAGAGAGGTTAAAGGACACTCCCCTGCCACTACAATCCTGGCTAAAATTGTGGTGAACAATAACTCCTACACAGACAGGTCCGAGATACTTGATCAGCTTAATAACCACTTTGCAATGGCAGGCCTCACATTTGATGCCTCTCCACTTAGTAAATTGAATGCCCCAAGTGTCACCAGTGCAGGTACTAGCCCTGCTCCTGTTCCCAAGACTGACCGACCTCCCTTCAACTTCCAGCCAGTTGCCTACAAACAGGTGGAGGACCTTCATCTTTCACTGGACACAAAAAAGAGTGCTGGTGCTGACTCGTTAGAACCCTTCTTCTTAAAAGCAGGATACCATTATCTGACTGCACCAGTCGCTCATCTATTTAGTAGCTCACTTATTCAAAGGGGAACTACCACCCAGTTAGAAAATCACACATATTATCCCCTTGTTCAAATCAGGAGACCCCACAGCCTTCAATAATTATAGGCCTATCTCGTTTCTTACTGTACTGTCCAAGTTACTTGAGAAAATTGTCAACTCACAACTCAGAAAGTATTTGGATTATGAAAATATCCTTAACCCAGCCCAATCGGGGTTCAGGTCAAAGCACATCAAGGTGTCAGTTCTAGCAAAAGTGTTGAATGACTGGTTAACAGCTCTGGACAGGAGACAGCATATCTAGGCACTTTTCCTAGACCTCAGTAAAGCCTTTGACACAGTTGATCACTCCATCCTGCTTGATACTCTGGGTTGCATTGGCTTAACCCATGCTGCAGTTAAATGGTTTCACTGTTACATCACAAATCAAAGACAACAAATTAAAGCACAAGGGGAACTGTCCCCACTTAAAGCCCTGCCTGAGCCATACTGCAATGATCCATCTTGGGACCTATCCTTTTCATTATCTATATTAATAGCATTGATTCTGGCATTCTTGCCAGAAACATTCATCTCTTCGCAGATGATGCAGTCCTTTACACAACCAACCCCTCTCTAGATCTTGCACACTAGGAGTTACAACAGGACTTTTTCATGCTCAAGCATAACCTGCTGAGCCTTAAGCTCTTGCTCAATGCCAAAAAAATAAAAGCCATGATCATCTCCCTGCATCCTCCAATAAATCTGGGGACACCTGTTATCCCCCAGATTATAGCCCTCCTTGGTAAATCTCTGGAAATAGTGGATAAATTCAAAAATCTGGAAGTCTGGTTGGATAACAAGCTTAGTTTTAGTGTTCACCTAAGTGAACTATCAAAAAACTAAGACAGCGACTTGGCATATTCTACCGCATAAGACATCTTCTCACTCTTGAAGCTGGGAAGCAGCTGGTTCAAACAACCTTTCTGACCTTGCTTGACTACGCTGACTTTCTATACAGCCACTGCCCCCAGTATGCACTCCAAAAGCTTGATACACTCTATCATTGTGCCTTGAGATTCATATTTGACATGCTCATGCAGACTCATCACTGCCTGCTTTACCTGGCAATTGATTGGCCATCCCTCACCATCAGGAGGCAAAGAAATGCTTTCATGTGGCTTTTCAGGGTGCTCTCAAACAAACTGCCACGTTACATCAGTAACCTGTTTGAACGGTCAATTGGTACTTATGGCCTACGGAACTCCACCCTTGTCCTCCTCAAGCTACCGAGGATGAAGACATGCCTTGGCTCAACTGTCATCAGCTCTTGCCTCTCATCACTCTGGAATAACACTCAGAAAGTACTTAAATGCTCCCTCCTGCCTAGTCCCATGGATTCAGACTGCTGCTTTATCAGTGATGGAAAACTGTGTGTGATTGCTTCAGGTAACCATGGACATATAGATGGAATTCACCCAGTTCTTGGACCCCGTTGGCTGCCTAGTCCCACTGCAGCCAGCTTCCTCTAAGCACAATTACCCTCCTTCCTGGCTCCCTTCCTCTTTCCTCCCTGCAGAATCCCTCCAGGGGTCCCTTCCATAGCAGGATTGTCCCTCCCTTCCCACATGTGTCTGCCATCCTACTGTCTCCCTTGTCTCCTTGTCTTCCTCTCCTCTCTCACTCCTACAACTTCCTCTCCTTCCCACTTTAGTCCCCAAATCTACCACAAGAGCCTGACTGTGCATATACACAGTCAGTAATCAACAATAGAAACATAGAATTTGACGGCAGATAAGGACCGCTTGGCCCACCCAGTCTGCCCATTTCCCTACCTGATGGATAAGCTGCAGATCCTAGTTAACCAGCAGCCTACTTCTTCCTACCCCCACCCCCTAGAATTGCCTTATGACTGTCCCATGCATGCTTGAATTCCACCACTGTTTGTGACTCCACAACCTCCTCTGGAAGGCTGTTCCATGCATCCACCACCCTCTCTGTGAAAAAATACTTCCTTAAATTACCTCAGCCGCCCCCTTCTATCTTCAAATTGTGCCTTTGTTCTTGCACACCTCTTTTGAAAGATGCTACCCTCTTGGACTTTGTTGATTCCCTTGAGGTACTTGAAAGTTTCTATCATGTCCTCCCTCTCCTCCTTTCCTCGAGGCTATACATATTAAGCTCCTTAAGTCTCTCTTCATATGTCTTCCGTGCAGACCCTGCACCATTTTAGTTGCCTCCTCTGGACAGCTTCCATCCTGTCTATGTCTTTGCAGAGATTGGGTCTCCAGAACTGCGTGCAGTACTCCAGATGGGGTCTGACCAGCTGTCTGTACAGAGGGATAATAACTTCCTGTTTTCTACTGGTGATGCCTCTCCCTATGCATCCCAGTATCCCCCCAGCCAATGTTTATATTTTAGATGCAACTGTAACTTATGAACTTGTCTGTTCCCGGTATGTTATGTTATGGATTGACGTTGTTTACTGTAAATGAATTTGTACTGTGTGTCCAGGACCATTTAGCAAATGAGCTTCTTCAACAATGTAAATGCCTGGTTAAATAAAGTTTGATTGATTGATTGAATTACCCAAGAACCACTCTAGTGCCTGTCTTCTGCTATCCAAACCAGGGACTCCTAAGCCTTACATGTGATCATGCACCTTAATGCAGGCCATTTACTTGTTACCCCATGTGTCCCTTCTCCTACCATGTTACCTTCACCTTCTTATGGTATCTCAGCTACCGCACAGTGGTGCATCTGTACATAGTAACACAGTGGCCTGCCAGGGCACTTTTGACTACTCTGATCAGTACATATGTGCCTCCTAGTTCTCCGTACTGGATCTGATCTTATATCCCCCTTGGCAGGCTGGTACTATTGCAGTATCTGTTCTAAAGAGTATGGCAACTTCCATTTATGTCCCATTGTCCCCCATGTTTTACATGACTTGGGTCTTAATCCTGCTGATGTTAGGTCAATTTGGCAGTAGTTTTAGGGACCCATCAATTCCTTCCAATAATCCCTGCAAAAGAGAATGGTCTACAGCACTTAGATTTCTCCTGGGGATATCAGGAAGCATCTGCTCCTCCTATTGCTGTTCTCAGGAAATGTTGAACGTAACCCTGATCCTCCAGCAACTATCTCTTCCCCTGCTGATCTTCTTAGGCTTAAAGGTATGAGCTTTATACATGTCAATGTAGTAGCCTTCTAAAGAAATTTACTTCCATTCAGGCTTGGGTCTACCATACCACACCTGATGTCTTAGTGGTCATAGAATGCTGGCTTAGACTTGGAACTTCTGATCGTGAGGTGAACATTCCTTCCTACTCCCTGTTAAGAACTGACAGGCAGTCTAGAGGAGGTGGAATTGCCATTTATATTAAGGATAAATTCCTTGTATCAATCATTGACTCAACCTCTATCCAAAAAGAATTTGAAAGTTTGTCTCTCAAAATTGATATTTCTTTCACGGTCTTGTTTTGTGTAGTAGGATGCTATAGGCTTCCATCTGCAAGATTACAGCTCTTGAACCACCTGAGTAATACCCTGGCACTCTTACCTTCTGAGTTCATAATTTTAGGATACTTCAATCTGGACTGGTTTTCTAGTACCTCCACACCCCTTAAAGCTATCTGCGAAGTCTTTGGGCTGTCATAACTCATTAATGAAGCTACTCGCCCAAATAAGAAGTATCCAAATCATAACACTATGCTGGATCTCATTGTAGTAAGTAAATCTCACTTATTTTCCCACATTGGTGAATTTTTCTCTGATATCATTGACCACTGTATTATTGCATGCATAAGAGCCATCCCAAAATCTACATCAGCCTCCAAATTTACTACTAAGAGGTGTCGACATAACTTTGCTCCTCATGCTTTCATCACAGAGCTAAGAGTCTCCTTGCTTTGGTAGGACTTCAACCAAGCAAAATCAGTGAAGACAGCGTATGATATCTTTCATGAAATTGTGTTAGTGGCTCTGGATAAGCATGCACCTCTGGCTAAAGTCCGCACGAAAACTAAATTATGCCAATGGTTTACGGAGGAGCTGAAGATCGCATTGTGGAACAGAGATCCGCTTTGGAAAGCAGCCTAAAAAAACAGGTGTGAAGCTGATTGGATGTCGTTTAGAAGGGTAAGGAACCTCTGCACCAAGATGGCCAGGGAGGCAAAGGCTAACTTTTTATCACAGGGAACTTGACTCCTCCTCAAAGCGTCCATCCAAACTTTGGAAAACCTTTAAGGATATAGAAGACACACTTCTGGAAATTCCCTACCTACAAAAAATTCAGTTGGTTACACCGCTGTCTCTGATAGGCCTACTATCCTTAAGTATCTCAACAATCACTTTGCTACCACAGGTCTCACATTCAATGCTTCACCTGCCAATAATCTCCGCTTTCAACTTGGTGCACATGATCAAGAGGTCCCTGTCACTAGCTCTATGTTCTCACTGCAGCTGGTATCCCTGAAGGTGGTTGAAGACCTCCTCTTACAGCTGGATACTAGGAAAAGTGCTGGAGCTGACCTCATTGACCCTTTTTTCCTGAGAATGAGTCATCAAGTCCTGGCTGTGCCACTTACACATCTCTTTAGTCTATCTCTCTCACAGGTGACCTCCCTCCTATATGGAAAATTGCCCATGTGATTCCCCTTTTCAAATCCGAAGATCCCACTGATCTTAATAACTACAGGCCAATCTCCTTAATCCCTATTCTGTTCAAACTAGTGGCAAAAATTTTGAGTGGTCAGCTCAGAAATTACTTATATTCCACAAAACTACTTAATCCACTACAATTAAGTTTTAGACCACAACACAGTACCATTTCAGCACTTGCTAAAGTGACCAGTGACTGGCAGTACGAGTTGGAAGCCAAAAATTTTGTTTGAGCAGTATTTTTAGACCTGAGTAAGGCAGTTGATACTGTTGATTATGATCTGCTTCTTTCATCCCTTGGTAACATTGGCCTTGATCAACCATCGCTAAGATGGTTTTCTAACTATCTTGTAGGTTGATTTCAGCAGGTAAAAGCAGAAGGAGAACTCTCTCCTTTAAAACCAGTATTGAGAGGTGTGCCACAGGGATCTATTTTGGGTTCACTGCTTTTCACAACTTACATTAACAGAATTGATATCAGTATCAAAGCAGCCAACATACACCTCTTTGCAGATGACACAGTGTTGTATATCAGCAGACTGACCCTCGGAGCAGCATGTAGTGACCTACAATAAGACTTCAACCAGCTGCAGCTACAGCTTCTAAATAAGAAACTACACCTAAATACCAAAAAAACTAAGATGATGATCTTTTCACCCCGTTTCCATGCAGTCACCACTCTAACAACACCCCCGATCCTTACACTCCTAAGGCGAACCCTTGAAATTTGTAACAAAGTTCAAATATCTGGGGGTTAGATCAACCATAGACTTTCCTTCACAGACCACATAGAAGAACTGATAAAAAAGCTCAGACAGAGACTTGGGGATGGATTCAGAAAGGTCCGCTGCAAGCTCCGGCAATGGCAGCTTGCTCCGACCGCCAGTGTGACATGGCCTGTGCACCCGACTCAGGATCGTAATGGGTGCAGTGGTCTGCATCCTGTGACTTGTGGTAGCTGTGCAAGGTAGGGCTCAGCACCCAGGAATACTGCAGGTTGCAGGACAGAGTAGGCGGCAGTTGCTCTGGTCGAAGGCCACCATGGCACCCACATGCCCACCACCGGGGCCCCCTATGGTGTGGGCTCCAGCTCCAAGCCCCTTGCTATGGATGCCCCCAGATCAAGAACCCTTACCTGCCCTGGTGGCACAGTGGTCCCCCAACCTCCAACACACACACGCACCCAGTTGGTGAGTTGGCAACTGGCCCTGGTGGTGAGAGAGGGCTGTGCCAGTCACCGGTGGGGTATTGGGGGTGTGGGGGGGACTCACACTGTGGGGTGGGGGAGTGGGGGGCCACTAGACTATCAGAAGGTTATGGGGATGGCAGGGTGGGATTGTGCCCCAGGGCATGTGGGGGGCCTCGACATGTGTGTGTGTGTGTGTGGGGGTCTGGGCATTGGGGGTGTGCCACACACCCAGCCTGGCACCATACATGCCATGCCCAGGACCCACAGCCCATGGGGGGTAGGTAACCAACAAGGGTTGTGTGGCTGGGGCACAGTGGCAACCTCCAGTGAACAGAAAAGACCAGTAAGACCACCTTTTTGTTGGCATTACTGGTCTTTGACAGATGTTCACTGGTGGTTGTCTCTGAATCCCTTTTGTGGATGTAGCAACCACCCTACCTGAATAGGGTGCAGCTGCTGCCAGAAACCCCCTTACGCCATGTTGCAAGGGGGTTTCAGGCACATAAGTGCAGTTGGGTGCAGGCAGCCTGCAGCATGTCACAGGCTGCCTATGTGAATCCCACGGGGATGCAACACAGGACACAAGTGCGACTTGCACCATTTTTCCCTACACAAGTTGCCTTGCATCCTGCTTTGGCATTTCTGAATCCAGCCCTTGATCTCTTTTATAGGATTAACTATCTCCTTTTGAGTCATGCCAAGATATGACTGGTGCAAACCACCTTCCTTTCCCTTCTGGACTATACAGATTTCCTCTACAGTCAGGGTCCTGCCGCAGTGCTTGCGAAGCTTGACATGCTGTACCACAGAGCTCTAGGGTTTATTACTGGCATTCCATATTCGATGCACCACTGTACCTTATACTCGGCTGTGGGATGGTCTTCCCTTACGTATAGGTGACAGAGAAATGTTGCCTTCTGGACCTTCAGAGCAATTACCAAGGAATTGCTCCACTGCCTTCCACTAAGTACGATAGGCAAGTACGGGTTGAGAAGTGCCTCCTTTATTTCTCTGATAGTGCCCAAGGTCAAATCGCGATTTGGCAGGGCTTCTATATGTTACATGCTACCTCTATTATGGAATAAGCTGCAAAAATCATTGAAATTGGCCCACCCAATTACTTTAATAGCTTTCAAAACACTATATGATCATTCCTTTAAAGAATCCTGTAATTGCTCCCTTTGATCATTGTCTTATCCTTAGGTGTGGAGTTAGCACCAGCTACATGCTGTTCCATTAACATCCTCTTCCCCCTCCCATCTCCTTCCCCTCCTGTCTCCTTCTACATTTCACCTTCCCTCTCATTCCTTCCCTTTAGTTGCCACTGTTATATGTTATTGTAACCATATCCAACGGTTGTACCCTTAAGCTGAGAACTACCTCCCCTACCACCCCCAACAAGGAGTCTATACGAAATCCACTTGGCTATGACAACAGTTCCTGATATTTCATGGATTACCCTTGGGCCCACCTCCTTCATCTCCTCTACTTCCTTTCCTCTGCTACCTCCCTCCCTCCTCCTCCCACCCCCTGTCAAAATCTTACTAACCTTATACAACACCCTTGACCCTTTCTTCCTTCCTCTGGTTTCCTCCAGGCCATTGTTTACATATTATTTAATTGCTGTGACTTCTTATATTTTTGTAATTGCTAGTGTATATGCCATACTACTTGTATCAGATTCATGGCATCTGTTTCTGCTCAATTACATTTTATATTGTTGGTTGTTGTAATCCTTGTATACATTATGATTATGTGTTGTCCAGGTCCATCTTGAAAATGAGCATTGCTCAGTGATGTTTGCCTGGTTAAATAAAGATTTTGATTGATTGATTGAGTAATATGTAGCTGTATAAAAATTAATCAATAGACATTTTCAGTGCAACATCCACTGATGCTTTCAATTCATAAGGGGGATGATCTACTTATAATGAGCTTGGGGAGCTAAATGCATCAGTTATTCCAAGAAATAAAAACTTTCCTCCAGGGTGTTTATGCTAATCATTCACATTAGAGTCACCTTAATGGGGAAAAAAAAAACACAAGCAAAGCAACATTTAAAAGGAACACACACAGTTACTTCAAAAGCAATGATCCTTAGGCTGTGTGACAGATTTTGAAACAGTAGGCTTTTGAAATTGGAAAAAAAGCACTTGCTGGTATAAAATATTAGGACATGCCACAGCATTGTGCTACTCTGCGCTTTTTTTTCCAACAAAACAGCATTCAGTAAAGTTCAACTGCAGTTTTTTTTAAACATTTGTATGTCTTATAGTGCTTTCCTTATTCAGGAGGGAGACACTGGATTGCTTTGTTTTTCATACAGAGATTCTTGATACACTTTCTGGAATGTGGTAAGCTATAGATACTCTATGCTTTATGTGTTTGAATTTCATGTGTAGTAGAGGAGATCAGGCCATGCTAAAGAAGTCTTGTTATTAAGAATACTGAGACGTTCTTGTTCTTGCCCTCTGAATGTACTACTGCAAATTCCTTCTCAGGATAGGAGATATACTATTTTACAAGATGATTATCCTTTAACTAGGCCCTCACTTTTTGAAATATGATAACTACTTGGTACCAAACACTTTTTGTAAAAATACTGTAAACTGAAAAGGTAAAAATCCAAAACATTAAAGAACGAGCAACAATCTAACAGGACAGCTTGCTGAATTCTTTTTTTCTTTTTTTTTCTAATGAAAGGGGACATGGAGTTTTTACTTACTGAGTGACAACATTTTAGAATGAATAGTGTCTACTTCATAAATTGGTTGGTCATCCAAAAGATGTCTGATATTTTTTAATTGCTCACGCAAAATTTACCTGCACACGTGTACATTATTCATATTCACAAGGCAACAAAATTTGTGTAAGATCTGAGCATAATCTGACTTCAAGTTAACTTCTCCTTAAAGAAAATCAGACTAGATGTTACCAGTTTCCCCAAGATAAGTTAGTCAACATATAAGGGCAAGTCTCCCATATGAGGTTTGTTTAAATAATATTATTATCCAAAAGTTATTCTTTTAGAAATCATATTAGCAAATTTACTATTTATGTAAATATGTGAATGATATTGATATACATCATGGCATAAAGTACTGCATATATATTGTTTTTAATGTATGTAAGCTGTTATAGAACATTAACTTTTTTATCGATTTAAAAATGAAGGGCAGTGGAAAAAAACAGACTCGACAATCCAGAATGTTGTGAGGGGAGCACTGCTGGCAGCTCAGTATGAATGCTGGAATCAGTGTCATGTCCTTTCTAATAATACCAAACTAAGCACAAATCTTTCAAAATAATGGACTATATGTTAATTTTTTAATCTTGATCACCAGAGTATATATTAAAGTGTTGTAGTGTGACCTGTACTGCTCACTAAGCTAGCTCCCCCTTCAGGGGTGCTTTAACTATACCCGTGCTTGCCTTGTAGATACCACTGCCAGATTTGGAAACAGCTCCCACCTCACAGACCTCTTCAATTTCAAGACACCCACCAGAAGTCTACGCTCCTCTTCCATGCCCTCCCTCCAGATTCAAACCCCTCACCAGTGTGGGAGTGAGAGCTCTATTGAGTGTAGCCTCCTCCTCGTGGAACGGTCTGCCTACCCCACTAGACTATCAAGATCTCACCAAATCTTCAAAAGCAACCTCATATTCCTGGCTCCTTGACAGATACAGTTGTTGCTGCCCCTCCCGTTGCACTCTCCCCCCATAACTTGTGTGCCTCTGGGAATCCACGCCCCCTTACCTCCACAACCGCTCTCTGTCACTCCTGACTACTTTTACCGCTCTGTTCTTATCCCCTCCCCAATTTCACTGCCCTACCCACATCCTATTTCTTACTGTCTGTTACAACCTCCAGCTATTGCATTATCCAGTTTTCGTGGGTATTTTTATTCTTGCTATATGTCTGTTCCTTGTAGTGACTTAAGCCTGACTTGCACATGTACGTATCATTTTCTGTGTATGCTACCACTGTATTCCTATTGATTATATAAATTAATTTTACTTGTACATGAATGTACCCTATTTCTGTGGATGATACCACTGTAATTCATTTGATTATGAAAATTTCATTTTAATACTGTATTGTCAACTGATTACCTAATGCGCCTATGTACTTGTTGCCACTAGTTGGCCCGGGTCATGACTGAAAATGGTCCCCAGCCCCAAAGCACTTACCTGGTTACCGAACAATAAATAAACAAATAAATGAAATAGTAGTGCCACCGTAGTTAGGACTGGGAAGGCACTTTAATGTAAATTACAGTTTTAGCTGCTTATATAGTATTTTGATATTTTTGACAAAATGTCTTTAAACCTTCAAAAGCAAGATCTGCAGCCTTGAATGTCCTTATATGACAAGTTTGTTGACATTTGCTTCAGTGGAGTTTGGTCTAGAGATGAGCAATAAAAAGGGGAAAAATGTTGGCCGTTTCATATCCTACTGTCTCTGACATGTGCAGACCAGTTCCATGCATCTGGATTAAGCCCTAAAGTTACTGTTACCAAAAAACTAAGCAGTTACTGGGAGCTCCACTTTAGTATAGCAGAACAAACCCACCTGCCCCCATTGCAACAACTGGTGCCGTGTCACACCTGAAAATAGACATTCTGTTTCTAGTGTGCTTATCTAGTAAATGAATGCTAAATAAATAAATAAATACACAGTGTCATACACTAATGATTAGAAAAACAAAACAAAACCAGTCATCAGCAATTAAAGCCCAGTGCCACCAAACTCCCCTTCCCCTATTGGGCACTAGATGCCCAACCCTGGAGTAACTGAACCTCCCCCCTTTTCAGACACCTAGTGCCCAAACCCAATGCTCGACTTAAATGATTAACTTCCCATCCCTCAGCAAACAGTCTGATTCATCAGAATGATCATGATCCTTGCTGAGAATGTAGAAAATGTAGTCAGGCAAGCTGATGTCCCAAATGACCAAGTCCAAGAGCATAATAAATGGATACACCTCCATCTCTGTAGCAATCTAGGTAGTCTTTCTTTTAATACACTGGTAACAGTGGTCTTAGCATTTCACAAATACTACTGATTCATGAATGTTGGTCCTAATGATAAATACTATAATTAATTAATTAATTAATAAATTGATGCCTTTTTTAAACCAATTAAAATCTTAGTGCATGGCAAGGTAAATCATTTTCTAAAAATAAATATAAGCTACTATATATATATATATATATATATATATCTAATATAAATGTCCATGTATTTACCTTGTTTTAAAGTTTGCTTATACTTTTTTAAAAGGTGTATATTGCTACTTGTAACTGGAATAACTAATATGCATTCTAAATAAATAAATGCCATCTGAGAAAATCAATGAAATTTAGATTTCTAGGCTTTTAAGATGCAAAATAATCTGTATTCATAGTTATGTTTAGGGCTGCATGGTGATGTCACCATGCTATCCTATTGCTATCGGTAGGAGAGAGAGAGAAGTGATCAGAAATGATAAGAGTGTCCATCCATTGAATGCTTTGGCTGGACATGAATAGCAAATTTCTGCCTCACCTCCACAGTGCTACCCTTTGCTGTTCCATTGTCTCCTCCTCCACCACCACTGCAGTAGCCGCATGCACTATTGTATTGCTCCTGAATTGAACTCCTCTTTAGTGTGTGTGTGTGTGTGTGTGTGTGTATTTTACCTCTGTCTGCTGGCATTTCACATTCTTTGGTTTTCTATCTTTCTCTTTGCAGAGTGTGTATGTGTGTGTGTATGCGTGTGTCAGTCTGCAAGTTCAGTCTGCTTTTATGTTAACCATTTCAGGACTGATGTAATAGTGGCATTCTATTCAGTTTTTTTTTCATGCAAAGGTAGCTGCTAACTAAGACATTGTGATGTAGGCTGCATGCACTGAATCCTGCTCCTTGTACATTTCTGATTATATGAGGCTTTTGTTGATTTCTACCTCCTCTATATTCAGATAATCTCTTCACAGCTTTTCTAGGCAGAGGACAGTGTGTTTTAGAGAATCTCCATTTCTGCTATGCTATGCTGCTGGTTAGTGAAAGCACCTCCTCCTCATCACTGACATTCCCTACGTGACAAACTGGACACAAAGCAGGAGAGAATCAAAAGATCTAATAAAACAATTAGTTCAGTGAGATTTTTTTTTCAGATCCTTTACTTTTCTTTGTGACTTGAAGCTCAATAATTCCTCGTGAGAATATTCACTTCCTATTCATGGAGTGGGTGGTTAAGGGGGTGATCCCTATGTTATACAGTAAATGAGGAGAGAGAGAGAGAGAGAGAGAGAGAGAGAGAAGGGAGTCAGCATTTTCTGGTTGATGACGTTAATCCATGACCCATGGTTAACCCAACAAAACAGAGCACATGCCCGGTTGTAAGTGATTTCCCAAAAAATGAGTACAGTGGTAAAAGAAACAAGGTCACAGACTGTAAGAAGCATCCTTGGATGTGTCATTAGTAACACAGCTTGTAACATCAACAGGACCTTGATGAAACCAGGGCTTTATTGACCTATGGAGAAATGTCTATGTCAGATTGAATGCCTATATAAATAAAGATGTTTTACATACATTAGTGAGTAGACAATGTATGGATTATTAAAAAAAACACACAGAAAAAAAATAGAATCCAATATTGTAGATAACTCAACATTAGTATACAGCTGCATACCATCATCATAAATATCATAAACTGGGTTACGAATCCATAGTTTTCACCATAATGGACTTGATGAGTTTAATCTTACAGATACCCCAGCTATTGATCCAACCTGTTTTTAAATATGTTTATGGTTTTGCTGCTAATAATGTCAGTCAGGAGCATTCCAGACTGACACCACTGTCTGGTTAAACCATGAGCTCCTCTTGTTAGTCTTAGAATGATCACCCTTCAGCTGTAAAGAGTGTACTCTGGTTGTTTTTCTGATCTCTTTCTCCTTTCCAATCCCACACATTCCCAAAGATCCTGGTCTCTAAATGCTGCAAATACCATGCATGAGTCACCTTGTAATCTTCTGTATTCTAGGCTAAATAATCCTAATTTAGTTCTTCTTTCATTGTATGGAAGATTTTGGAGGACATTCAATATTTTTGCTATTCTCCTTAGTACACTTTCTAATTTATTTATATCCCTAACATGAGCGGTTTTCCAGAACTGCACACCATACTCCAACAATGGTCTAACCAAAGACACATACAATGGAGTAAGTACAGTTTCATCCCTACTCTTATGTTTCTTAATATGCAGTTTGTGATACTGCTAGCTTTTCTTACAGTGTCGGTAGTGTGTCCTGAAAAAGTCGGATCATTAGAGACTAAAACCCCTAAATCTCGTTGTGAGGTAGAATTCCTTAATATGGTTCCATTTGGTTTATACGATGCTGGCGGATTTTTTTGTCCCAAAATGCAGAACACAACATTTTTCAGCATTAAAGGCCATCCTATGCTCACTGGCCCATTTATTTACTTTGTCCAATACAATTTGGACATTTGCTATCTCTTGTTTAGTGCTCACGATGGACCCTATTTTACTGTCATCTGCAAATTTGGTTATCCAGCACTTTTGTGATGTTTTTAAGGATGCCACATATATGTTAAACAATGTTGGGTTCAAAGCGGAACCCTGAGGGACTCAACTAGACACTACTCCCTAGTCTGACATATGGCCTTTAATGTGTCCTGTCTTTGATTATTAATATAATAAAAAATGTTTTCTTATTATAATTTATTTTAGCTGCTATTCTTATTTCTTCATTTTGTTTTGCATTTGTTACCATATTTTTACATTTTTTACTCTATCTTTGTATCTTTGTAGCCTTACGGGTGTAGGATTTTTGATATATTTCTTGTAACCTCTTTGTTTCTTTTGTATATGCCTTTGTATATTCATATTGAACCAGGTCAGCATTTTCCCTTTTCTATTATACTTAGGTGTATCATTCCTTTCTTCTTTTCTAAGTTGCTTGATATGGAGAATTGGACCATTATATGATCACTTTGGCCAAGAGGTTCTCTAATCTTGCATTCTGTAATATTATTCATACTACTTAGAACCAGGTAGAGGATGTTGTTTCCTTTCATTCTTTCTTGCACATTCTGTTCAAAGTTGTGGCATATTATTTGATCTAATAGAAGTTTTTCAAAGTCAGTTGACACTGTATAATCATTCAAATTTATGGATAGACAGTTAAAATCTCCTGAAAGAAGTACTCTGCTACTTAAATCAATATTTTCAATTGGCTTGAGAAAGTGGGTATTTTCTTCAGTGGTCAGAACAGTTGCCCTGTAACATACTCCTATACCAATTTTTTTATTGTTTGGTTGAAGGATTTTTACCCAGATATGTTCCACTTGTTTGTCAAAATGTTCTTTTGGTTCTGCCCCATAGGCATCTAAGGTTTCTTTGACTAAAAAGGCAACACTAGCTCCTTTTCTTCTTTTCCAACTGTACTGAAAGTATTAAAACCAGAAACGTTCTTCCCCCAGCTATCATCTTGCCACCAGGTTTCCACTATTGCAGCTATATGTATGTCTTCATGTTTCAATAGGTAGGTCAATTCATCCAGCTTATTTGTAAGGCTCCTAGTGTTAATTAATATGACTTTTAAATCTTGCTTTTTAAATGAATTTTGAATAGGTCCTTTGTTTTTGTCTGTTCAGTTCTCTGTCTCCCCATCATAATTAGTTTAAATTTCCCGTAGTTCTGGATTGAATTTCCTTTATAAACAACTGTCCTGATAATCTGCTACCTTTTTTGCTTAGGTGCAGCCCATCGTAGGCAAAAAGATCATATTATCCTTCAAAAATTTCCCATGTTCTTATACATGTAATATTGTTTTCCAAACAACATCGCCTGAAAAGATTATTTATATGCTTTAATTTTCTAGACCATTTATAGCTTGCTTTAAGTACTGGTAATATTTCTGATATGATGAGTTCTGCTTTTCTATGATCCATAAGTAACTTGATGTTTATATATTTTTCAAGTATGTTTTCCACTAACTGATATTTGGTATTACTTTTTCCTGCATGTAACAGTACTAAGGGTTTTTCTCTGGCTGGCTTTAAGATATATAGTATCAACTGGCTGGGTGATGCTGAGGGTTGAGGATCTGGATGCCACACCTTGTGCCACACCAGTGACCCAAGTAAGGGAATGGATTTGGGTCATTCGGGGGTCAGCAGGGGAGGTAAGGACTGAGCGTCACAGCTCTCCTTCCTTGGCTATGGGGGGTTGGTGCTGTGAGCGGTAGCATGGCTGGAGGTGCATGCCCATACCCAGGCTTCTTGACTGCCTCCATGGAGTCAGAGACAGTTGCTGCACCCATTACACAGTACATGGGCACAAAAAAGGGGGAAAAATGGAGGAAAATACCAAGACCCAGCAGGACCCAGGATGGCCCCATTGGGGCTGGAGGACGCACCCTCTTCAGGTGGGGTTGTGGCCCCTGTCGGGTCTGCAGCAGCGGAAAAAGTATGTAATGATTAAAAAAAAAGATATCTGGCATCATCTTACCGATGTCCCCAATAGTTGCCCCAAAAAGCTGCAGCTGGCCACATTTTCTTTATTGTTCCTAGTGGTATAGTGATGAACATACTTTATCATTGAGTCTTCCAATATATATATTTGTTTCTGATCTGTTTCCTGTGATTCATCTTTTTGTCTATTACCCATCTGCCCCTCATGGTTGGCATCTATTTCAACTTGCATTTCATTGACTACTGTTATATTGCCAGTTATTTTACTATCTTTTTCTTCTGGCCCATTTTCATCCCCTATTGAAAAAGATCCCCCATCACCTCCTCCGACTGACTGCCATAATTTATATTTCCCTTATTTTCTCCTTGCACTTTTACTTGAGTTTCTGCCAATGTAAGTAAATCATTTGTTTGCCCTTCAGTTTGGTCCATTAAGTCAACTAAATGGGAAAAATAATTTTATAATGTGGGTGTAAGTTCTTGATTCTTTTGTTTCCTTTTTTATACCTTTTATTTCCCCCTACCATACACCAATTTTCAAAATTATCATCCTCTCTGGAACATTTTCCTGTGCCAACCTTTTCATTTGTCTCTGGAATGCAGTTTCCTAAGTTTACATTTACATCCACAAATTGTTTCAGGCTTTTTAGTTCCAATTCTAAACCAAGTATTTTGGCTTTTAAATTCTTGATTTCTTTTCATTGCTGACAGATGTAGGGAGAGGGATAATCATTAGCTT
This sequence comes from Neoceratodus forsteri, assembly GCA_016271365.2. Lineage (NCBI taxonomy): Eukaryota > Metazoa > Chordata > Ceratodontiformes > Ceratodontidae > Neoceratodus > Neoceratodus forsteri. The sequence continues at coordinate 1,160,379,080 of CM057458.1, forward strand.
CAGTGTTATATTTCCCACAGCTTGTGCATTTTTAACCCCTGTATTTCTTTAGATTGATTCTTCAGTGAGGTATCCGTTATGTGTAATGTTTGTTTTTTTGTGTAACTTATTGCTTTTATAATAGGTTTCTTTCAGTAGTAGGTGAAAATATACCCAAGATAATCTTAGGGGTCCCTATACAAACAGGATTTTAATGATTTTTTTTTATTATAACTGTGTTTTAATATCAATTTATATGCCCACTGCCTTATCTACTTGCTTGATCTTCCTTATGGCTTTCCTAGGTTTAATCTGTTTACAGAGATATACTAGTAGCTGTTTTTTGTTAGATTTCTACTCACAATGGTTCTTCCTCCTGCCCTCCTGCAATGCCTGACACATGCTGTATCTGTGTGTATGAGCGCGTGGCAATGAGCGCACCCGCTCAGCTTGCCCCACTCCCAGAGGTGCTGTGTTTTAAGCTGCAAGTGACCTGGAAACTATTCCCAAGGTCACAGTCCATTCAAGTCCATCGCTACCAACAAATCACTAAAAATGGGCACTATTCAGCTCCTAACCCCTTCATGATGCTAGAAATCAGCTCAAACTGTGTACTCTTAGCATAAAGTGCAAACAATCTCCTTTGTGCAATTTTGTAGTTCATGGGACTTCTCTCCATGAACAACAGTTATTCCTCCCCTTCCCATGTCCTACTAGCACATGCAGCAGGAATGTACCCAGTTTAAAAAACAAAGTTCATTCAAGTTTCATACAAGTGAGCATCCTTCTGGAGCCTGTCTCACAGAGCAAATCTGTCTCACAGTTCAGCAACTGTATTTTGTACGATCGTAATGCTGTAACTTCATACAATATGTACCTGTCATAGAATACTGCTCACAGTTTTGGAGAGCTTTAAATATTACTGATAGGAAGAAAATTGCATTTATTCAGAGGAAGGCAACAAGAAAGGGGTTGGATCATAAGACATATGTGGAACATTTGAAACTCCTGAGACTAAATTATTTATTTATTTTGAAACCTTTAACCAGGAAAAGCATCCTGAGCTACAGTAGTTCATTTCAAGATGCGTCCTGGTGCATCCAGGAACTTGATGATTTCTTACCTAATTATTCATCTGATGTATTTTTACTTGTTATATTTATGTTTATTTATTTATTTACTTGATTGTGTGGTTTTATTGTGGTTCTTTACAGTGCTTTGGTACTTTATAAATAAAATTTACCTTACCTTACCTAATGGGAATGGGAAAAGGGAATACAATTTTGAATATGAGATCCAAATAAAAAATATACTTAGAGCTGAGTCTGTACATATTACCGAGTAAACTGAAAGCTATACCAACCATTATTGTGGGACAGGTAGGCAGCACTTGACATCCAGAAAATAATCTATGTACATATATTATCATGTCCAAAAAAAATATACATAGAGTTACATCTGTACATACTATTGAATAAGTTTAAAGCTATAACAAACATTTTTGTGGCCTAGACAGGCAACGCTTACCATCCAGAATATAGTCTATATACATATATGCTTTATACATATACACACATATATGTTTTTTAAGAATATACACATGCACTTACTTTTATACCCATATAATGTGCATACATAGACACAAAGCACTTTAACACAACTATATTTTGCTATTTTAGCACTAGGTGTAGAAATGAGAAACCTTGTCAGCAGAGTGGGATGGGGGAGTGGGAGATGGTTGGAGATTATGTGAGACTTCAACCCTCTGGAATGTACACCCTGCAAGGGAATTGGCAGGGGGAAAGGGGGGAGCATTGAGAGATAAATTGGGGAACAAAATACTGGCACAGAAGAGGTGGGTGTGGCCAGCTTGAGGAAAGGGTGGTGTAGGATTGGGAACAAAAGTGGAATGGGAGGAGGTGATATGACATTGTGAAAGAGAAGAATTAAAGAGGAGTGAAGAGGTAAGGGAGAAGCAACTCTTACCCTCAGGAGTGGAACCACAAGGGTATGAACACTACTCAGTAAACTCAGTTAGTGCTATAGGTCATCAGCATGCTCATGGAGTGGTAGACCTACCTTTACACTACAGCATCGCACTAGCCCTCTTGACAGCCTTGACACATTGCCTGGCCAACCTTAGGCCATCTGATATCATTACACCCAGATCTCTTTCTTGCTTGGTCACTGTCATTATCACTCCCCCCATTTTGTACTCTGCCCCCAGGTTTCTGTGGACCAGATACATTACTTTGTGCTCTTTTGTGGCACTAAAAAACTGGTGACTTGATTACCCAGTCAAAGAAATGTATCAGATTTGCTTGACATGCCCTTCTCCATGTTAGTTGAATAAGTCAGACAGAGCTGCAACTAGTGCCTCCCTGGCCCCCTCAGCACACTTGGATGCACCACTCTGGCCTCATGCAGTAACTTTGTCCACCTTCAGATTACTGATACTTTCTAAATTCTTTCCCTAGAAAGGGACTACTGTCCATTTCCTCCCTCAAAGTCCTTTGTGCATTTTTGTGTTTCCTTTCCTTCACCTTGTACTCTGAACACTGGGAAGAAGTGTTTGTTTAAGATTTCTGACATTTCTTGGTCCCCTCTATACAGTCCCCATCCCTTTAGCCATACAATCCCTTCCTTTCTCTTTCTTTTTCTCACTAATATACCCCAAAATATTTTATCCTTTTGATACTGCCATAGCTATGTTTTCCTCATGTTGTGCCTTTGCACTCCTTACTGCTTTCCTGCTCTATTTTCCTTGATACACCTACCTATCCTCCTCCTCCTCTACTGTTGGTCTCATTATACCTTCTGAATTTTACTCTTTCAGCCTTTACCTTTTCTGCCACCTTTTCAAGAACCATAGCAGTCTTATCTTCTTTTTGCTTTTGATTACTTGCTTAACACTAAGGTTTGTTGCTTTCATGATATGCTCTTTTACTTTGACTCACTTTTTCTCCACCCCCCTCAAGTCATCTCCATCTGTCAGGTCATTCCTGAAGTATTCAACAATCTTTGTACCATAAGCCCTTCTGAAGACCAGGCTCGCCCCCCCCATGTGGTTGGAGACTCCCATGTTCTTATGTTGAACTACACTGTACGATGATCACTGGTTCCCAGATGGCTTCCAACCGTGATATTTGCAGTACTGTCCATGTTAGTAAGAACCAGGCCCAGTATTGCCCAATCACCAGCTGGTTCACTACTACTTGCCTGAAGAACACTCCTTGCACTGACTCCAGGATATCCCTGCTCATAGCTGACGCTATCACTGAAAGACTCCAAACTATATCTGGCAGATTGAAGTCCTCTACCAGCAACACTACTTACTTTCAGTCATTTTCAAATTGCTTCTTACATTTTTCTATTTGAGTCCTCCTCTGTGTCTACACTGTAATTCAGAGTGGCCCACATCACCCTGACCCTTGAATTCCCTGTACCCCATCACTTTTAAGTTTTCTTCACATAAAGCACTAAACACCCAATGTTCTTCCCTACTTTGTCTCTTCTGAACATTGTGTAGCTTGGTACAACCATTTCCCAGATATACAGTAGTTGTCAGTACACACTGATTCAGTAATGGCCACAATATCCGGTCTGCCTCCACCGTGATGGCCTCTAGGTCTGGGATTACATTTCTCAGACTCTAGCATTGCACACATCACCTTTCATATTTTGTTAGCTAATTTCTTGTTGCTGTCTCCTTTTTCCAATTGTTATCTACTTATTAACATTTCTCCTTTGACTTCTCTCTCTCCCCTTGTCTTTTGCTAACCTACTACTTCCTTAAATAACTTGCATTGTGGTGGGACTCTTGCCTTCTCTCTATCTCTGCCAGTGGAGGCCACTTTCTACCTCCCTGTTTCTTCTGTCACCCCTCAACTGCTTTAAATGTCCATCAGACTAACATTTAAACCATCCACAGGGAATAAAGTTCACTCCTGGATGGAATCAGGCCATCACCTTTACATAGGCTCATATCCTTCCAGTTTGATCCACAGTCCCAAGTGTAGCCATGCCTCTCCTCTCTGCACCATTTATTTTAACATTACTTGAAAGTCTTGCTGCAAAACTGCCTCTCCTTCCCCATATAGTACAAGATGCATGTGCTGCTCACATTTTAAACACATGGGAAGTGCAGGATCAACCCTATGAATGATCTAAATTTACCAAAAATAACATTTACACATAGACATGACTACTACACTTCAATTTTATGTTCAAGCCTATGACGCACCCTTATCACGTTAATGCATTAGCTGCCCTAGAGGCTCTGACCAGAGTTTGTCTAATATAGATACTGATTTCAGACTATTTCACATTAATACTTATTTAAAAATGTATTAGAAGGAATAGGTTTATAGTAGGTAATTATTAATTCTATACACAGTGTACTGTTGGCAATAAATATAAACAATGTTTTGCTAAAACTCGGTGGTCCCTGTTCAAATAACTAGCAAACTGAAACAATACAAAGGGATTAGGATGAAGTTAGTAAGTGGGTTAATAGATGGAAAATGAAATTAAATTTAAGTAAATGCAAAGTCATGCATCTAGGCCCCCACAACCCACCATACAACCTACTCGTTAGGTGGTTCTTTATTGAATACCTCCTCTGACGAAAGAGGCCTACAGGTATTGATAAACATCTCTAATAACCTTGGTTCTTCTAAACAAATTAATTCTGAGGTAAAGAAATCCAACAGTGTTATCTGGTGTATTAAAAAGAACATTAAATCTTGAGATTCTCAGGTAATGATGCCTCTGTATTGAGCTTATGTGAGACCGCACCTTGAGTATGCTTCCCAGCTCTTGTGTTCCTATAAGAAATCAGACTGCCAGACAATAGAAAAGTCCAGAGAAAGTTCACAAAGATATTTATGGCCTAAAAATGAGTTATATGAGGACAGACTCACTTTTTGGATCATGTTTCTAACAACCCATCGACTTAGGGGTGATCTACTATTCATATTCAACATTATCCAAGACCCATATTTACTAAATGATCTAGGGCTTGAATTTAAAAATTGTATTTATCTTACTAGAGGTCAACCCCTTCAATTAGTCAGAAAGAAGCATAATTTTCTAAATCGGAAATATTTTTACTCATAGAATAATAAACCCCTGGAATAAAATACTACTACATGTCATAATCAGTAAAACAAAAGAAGAATTCAGCAGAAAACTTAATCATTTAATCTTAGCTGGATATAATCTTGCTTATTACACTTTATAAATGATCATGGAGCACATATGGGCATCACTTGCCTCCTTGTTCCATAACTGTTTTAGTAGTATGTGCGTTTAGTAGTATGATCCTAACACCATTTTAAATTCAAACCTTCTGAATGACTTGACAAGATGTTTATGTTATGTGCATGCTTTAAACTCATGTAAGATGCTCTGCATGATATGTTATAATTTCCATGAAACAATTGCATTGTTTAAACTAATATTAACTCTAAGCTTTCTTGTGATTTAACAAAAAAAATCTTAAGATGTAATTGGTTACATTGTCCTGAACAATAAAACAGGGATCTGATATTCAGAAATGTGCAAAGCCAAGAGAGAAAAATTGCACTCTGCCTTGTGGTACCTCAGTGTGCTATAATTAGTGAAATAACACACTGGCACTATTTGACTGAATATAGAGGCCATGTCAGTCCAGCAGTAAGCCAGTTAGCACTGGGCAGACAGGGCCCCAAAATAAAAGGTGCCACAATGGCTCATGCACGGCAAAGTATCATATACTCAAAGGGACTCGTGCAAATTAGCTCATTGGGAATGCAAGATGCTAAGGGTCTGCCTTTGAAATTAGTGTGCCACTTCCCCAGCTTGCCCAGTCCTAGAGTGCTATCACTGGTGCTAGTGTATTCCCACTCCTCCTCTGATTGCCATCACAATGATACATAGTAAATATTCACTGATGATAGTCTCCCCATTGATATCTGTCCTGAAGTTATATAGTAAGGATCTTTTGGTTCTAGTGCCCCCCACTGATTGCTATGAGAAAATTCTAATGTAAGGTTTACTTTGTGCTTGTAGTCCACCCCCGCGATCAATGTCCTGATGATATACCTTACAGATTCCCTGTTGCTAGTTGTCTCTCCTGTTGATTGCCATCCCAAACTTCAAATGTAAAACTCCCTGGATGTAGAGTTTCCTCCACTGATCACTGTCCTGAAGTTCTGATGTAAAGAGTCCTTGGTGGTACTGGTTCACCTCTACCACCACCACCAATCGCAATCCTGAAGTTTTAATGAAAAGAGTCCCTGGTGGTAGTGTCCCCTCCACTGTTAGCCATCCTGAAGTCATATAATAAAGATTCTCTGGTGTTAGTGCCCCCACCCCCACTGCTGGCTGTCACAAAGTTGTAATTTACAGGTTTTCTGGTGCTAGTAGTCCATCCGCCGCTGATCACCATCCTGATGGTATGACTTACAGATTCCCTGTTGCTAGTTGCCCCTCCCCATTGATCACTGTCCCAAAGTTCAAAATTAAAAACTGCCTGGTGGTAGTGTTCCCCCTTCTGCTGCTCATTGTCCCAAAGTTGTAATTTAAAGAGTCCCTGGTGGTAGTGGTCCATCTCTACCACCAATTCAGTCCTGAAGTTGTAATGTAAAGGGTCCCTTGTAGTAGTAGTCCGCTGCTGATCATTGACTCGATGAAGAGAATAAAGTTTTCTTTGGTGGCTAGTGGTCCCTCTCCTCCCTCTACAATAATACTCAAGTGTACTCATGTATTCCCTGAGGCTAGCAGTCTCTGTCCCCACCCTTGCAAATATCTAAAGTGTACTCATGTATCCTGGTGGCTAGCAGGCCCCCATGCTGATACGGTTGTGACCCTCTGATGAAGCTGCTGGAATGGGAACTCTGCTACAGCATTACGTGAATCTGTCATCTACAGCTGGTAACTTTCCTGACAGGACTCAACTGACTGCAGAGCTGGCAGGAATGCTGCAAAGGTTGCACCCTCCCAGATAGCCAGTGTTCAGCAGGAGGCTGTTGGTGTTTCTAAATTACAAACCTAGGACCACCCTGATGGAGAACAGTGCATGGAAAAACCTGTGGGACCACCAAAACATTTAATAACCAACCCAAGGGATTACAGAAAAATAGTAGCTGAGGTCAGTTCTAAGTCTTGGCCACAGAGGCTTCATCCTGGTACTTCAAGCTGTTCCCCTGGGCTTTGGTCAGCAGGCCAAGCTCACCTAGCAGCTGGTTGTTAGAAATCTATTTTTTATGTAGCATACAATATTGGCTCCTCACCAGTTTGTATCCCAAGATCTGGGGACCCTGTTAAAATGCCATGTCTTTTCTAACCCTGTCATGAATTATTCCAGTGGTTGAAGTTCCTACCATGACTAAGGATTTAGAACTACCTCCTGAATTTGCCCTCACTAAAAATCCAGTCCTTTAAGCTCTGAACTCCATACCCCAATATAATTTCTTGAAGCATATCCCACAGTGGTGTCCATTCTTGGCCATACCCCTTACAACACCAGACCATAAGACTGTTACAGTTTTATTTAGCAAGGAGTGGGTTTCAGTGATACCTGTAGATGTGATATTCTAGCTGAAACAGAAGTGCATGGTTTGGTGGACCCTGAGGCCATAATTAATTCAGAGAGAATTTGGACAAAGGAATGGAAGGTCAGGGTACTTTTGAAACAGTCAGCTTCTGGATTACAACATCTGTCCAAGAATTTTTTTTAGGTCATGATTGGAGGGTCCTGTTGTATGCCGGTCACCCCAAGGCAAGTTATAGGAATGTCTCCCAAGATCACTGGAGTGGAGACTGTAATCAAGACAAGTGCAGCCTGTGTGATAAAGTGAGTCATGCCATTCTGCACTGCATGAATGAGAGAGAAGCACAGAGTTTGACGGCAGGTAGGGACTGCTTGGCCCACCCAGTCTGCTCATTTCCCTATCTATTGGATAAGCTGCAGATCCTAGTTAACCAACAGCCTACATCCTCCAACCCCCTACTAGAACTGCGTTATGTCTGTCCCATGGATTCTTGAATTCCCCCACTGTTTTTGACCCCACAACCTCCTCAGGAAGGCTGTTACATAACCACCCTCTATGTGAAAAAATGTTTCCTTACATTGCCCCTGAGTCATCCCCCTCTTTCTTCAAATTGTGCATCTCTTTTTCTGAAAGATTCTACTGTCTTGGACTTTGTTTACCCCTTTTTTTCTTTGACTGATGAAGATGGCCACCAGGCTGGGTGTGCTGTGAGCTGTGAACTGCATACTGTTTTTTGCTCTATTTTATTTGGTTTCTGTGTTTTTTCTTTTGTAGTTCATTTTTAGTTTATTTTATTTTGTTTTGCTGTTAGCAGCTTTGGCTAGGCAAAGCCTCGAACGAGATGGCTGTTTTTTGACTGTTGCCCTGGCTGTTGTTTAGTCACTCTGCTACACGCTGTGGTGTTTGTCTGAAGCCGCTATTGCATTAGGGAATGCAGAGCATTTGACTCAGAATATTGTTGCCTGATACCTTTACAAACTTTTTATGAATGTTCTTATATTATGAAGGAGCGATGAGATTTGTTGTGGGAGCAATGTGTGCAGCTGATTTTGGACTGTAGCAAAGTTTAATTGTATGGTCAGTGGTGAAGACTGTTGTGATCTTTGTTATTGTACGAGGATAGCGGGACTTGTTATTCGGCTGCCACCCTACAGAGGTATCCATTCTGTGGAGGAGTTGTGAGTCGAACAAATCATCTGAGAGAGTACCAGTTGGTGTGCTGGTTCTGAATTGAGTGGTGGGCCCTGAATTGTATCCTGGTGGGCCTGAAAGTTTGTTCCTATGAGACTGGCCATTCATAATGAGAATGACCTGACTCCACTGGGGATCATTAACTAGATTCCGCTGCTTCACGGGGCTCAGGTGATCTTCAGTCAGGAGCTGGCTGATGGTCCTATGGTACCCCTAGACTCCGGGACTGGCTACTGTGTGGTCTCTATCTGGGCATTGTGGTGGTGCAGAAGAATATTTCTGGTTGGGATATTCCAGGTGTGGAGTCTGGTAGGCCTGTGCTGTTGTTAATCTTTGATTCGATTTTCTTGGCTGGGCCTATCCGCCTGGATCTATCTTTTGGACTTACTTGTACTTTTGGATGTACTCGATTTCAGCTAGATTTGTCCCAGATTGGATTTACCTTCTGGATTAATTTTCACCTTTGGTTGATTTCTCTCCTGGATTATTTTGTTTGTGATTTATGGTTCAACTGTTTTGCAGTCTCCCTGGTGGTGAGAGGACCTGGGTGTCCACATTTTTATTTATTTTATTTATTTTGGTTGAATGTTACGTTTATGTTTATTTTTTATTTTATTTGGTTGGATTTGTTTTTATTCTGGGTAGTGAGAGTTCCTGGAACTCCCTTATTCCTTGGCTGTGAGAGGGCTTGGGGGGGATGAATTTATATTAGTGTTTTGCATCCTGTGAGAGGGGATTACAGCAGATTTTGGGATTGAAATCATTCAAATAGTGTGGGGTAGGGTAGTATTTATCTATATTTTTTGTTGGTGTGGGTATGGTTGTTAAATTTTATTGTTGATTTGGGGGGGTCCTTTTTAGGTCGGGTGCCTGAATGCTGTGTATTTTGGTATTAATTCTTATTGTGAAATGTAAATTTCCCCAGGTTGTGTGCTATTTGTTCTGCACTCTCTGTGAGTCTCTACCCTTCCCCTTTGTTGTTGTCAACCTACCAGTGCTGTTGTGCACTGGGTATTGTTTGTAGAGGGGGGGGGTGAGGGGTAGACATTGGAGGACAAATGAACACACCTCTTACATCAGTCTGGTCATGCCTAGAAGACACCCTGGGGTGAAATGGCATCTGGAATGGGGTGCTCCTTATCTAGTCTCCATACCCAGGGTACTGCCTCTTGCGGCAGGCAAGTAACCGGGTGGCCTTGAAGCCCATCCAACTCAAGCAGTGCTATGCAATGCCAGATCTATTAAAAATAAGACTGCAATTATGGCAGATCTTATTGAAACAACTGATCTGGCTTGCATCACGAGACCTGGTTGGATGAAAATGCTGGCCCTATTTTGATGCTACAATTCCGACCGGGTACTCAGTGATACACCGCCTCGAGATTGGATCATGGTGGAGGTGGTGGCAGTCTGTTTTAAGACTGAGTTGGGCCTCACGTGTGTACCAGTTGAGGAAGCTGAATCAGTTGAGTGTACCATGGTGGCTGGTGTAGGTTGCAGCTTAGCTCTCATTTACCATCCACCTGAGGATGAGACGCGATTCCTTCCATGAAGTACCAGATTTCATAGCCGACATGGCATTGGAGCCACCCAGGTTGATGGTCCTAGGTGACTTCAATGCCTGGGTTGATGATGAACTCTCACAGTTTGGACATCACTTCCTCAAGCTTATGACATCTCTGGGCCTTACACAGTTTGTTACCTCTGCCACCCATAAACATGGTCACTTTCTTGATCAGGTTTTCCTCCTGGGGATCGAGGCCTCCAACTTGAGGTGGAACCTGTCGGTTGGTCTGATCACTACACCTTGAGGTTCAACTTTTGTGCCCCGGCTTGGGAGGCCTGCCCCAGAGGAGATCGTCAGTTACTGCCTCATTGAAGGAAGTGAGTCCTGAAGGCCTATCAGCAGTGATTGACCTCTTGGAGTTTCCTGTGACCAGCTTGAGTCCAGAGACTTTAGTGGTTACCTATATAAGGCCATCTCAGTAGCCCGGACTTGATTGCTCGCATCTGTGTTCATCCTCTCCCCTTGCCCTCGGGCCCCTGGTTTGATGGGTCTTTGAGGTAGTTGCAGTGAGTAGGATGTAGTGTTAGACCAGCGTAGCAGAAATCCGCCTCTAGTGGCCGACCACCTTAGATTGGTTGAACATTATAAGATTTACCAATCAACAATCTCCAGTAAGAAGGCAGAGTTCCTGTCCAGGAGATTGCTGCTGCTCAGAACCGACCAGCCCAGCTGTTCGAACTGCTGACAGGTTGTGCAGTCTAACCTGTCTGCAACTCTGAAGACCTTTTTGCAAGGGAGTGCAGCCGAGCTTGCTGGTTCTTCTCAAGATAAGGTGGTCGACATCAGGTCGGAAGTTCATTTGACTCATTCTATGGGGTTGCTGATGATTGGTATTTGGTCACCTCACCTTGGGTTTCCTAGAGTACCTTTGCCTTGCCTGAGCTAGTGGATGTCATGCAGATTGTTCAGGATGCGCCTATGTGCTGAAATTTGATCCGGACCCAACTTCCTTGATTATGGGTTGTTGGGATATGATCGTCCCAGTCCTGGCACAAGATGGTCCGGTGCCCTTGAATCTGGTGAGTTTACAAGCTCCTGAAGGAGGCAGTGGTAATCCCCTCTAAAGAAGCTTCTTTGGACCCAGATTCTCTGGCCAAATACAGACCTACCTCAAATCTTCCCTTTATAGGAAGGTGATTGAGAAAGTACTAGCGGTATAGCTGGACAACCACTTGACCATTCATAACATCTATGAACCTCTCCAGTCCAGTTTTCGAAAGAGGCACAGTAATGAGACAGCACTGGTTCAGGTGCTCAATGATCTCCTGATGGTGAGAGATCAGAGAAACCATCCAATCTTGGTGCTCCTTGATCTCTCCTCAGCTTTTGACACTGTAGACCATGGGGTGCTGCTTGGATGTCTGAGGTCCATCTGTGGACTGTCTGTCAGGTATGGTCCTTAGGTGGTTTACATCTTTCCTCACTGGCAGGAGTCAGAGAGTGGTATCTGGGATTTTTTCCTCTGACCCTTTCTCCCTGCCATGTGGAGTCCCTCAGGGTTCAGTGCTGTCCCCCATGTTGTTTGCAGTGTATATGCTGCCCCTCGGAGACATTGCAAGACACTGTGGGCTGAGGTTTCACTGCTATGCTGATGATACCCAGCTCTACCTGTCTTTTGCTCCTGACCAGGATAGAGCTGTCTCGGTGATTAATACCTGCCTCGCTGAAATCCTGGACTGGATGAACTTGAGCTGGTTAAAGTTGAACGCCAGAAAGACGGAAGTGATGGTAGTGGACCCAGGTCACTGGATAGAGGGGTTTAGGGCTGATCAGCCCTCTGGACTTTTCTGGGGGCTTTCAGATCCTATCCTCTGAATGGGTGCGAAACCTGGGGGTAGTGCTTGGCAACGAGCTGACTTTACAATCGCTGATGTCAGCCATCATCAAGTCTTCCTTTTGTCATTTTAGGAATATCTCCAGGATTAAGCACCTGGTTCCATCTGGGGACTTGCCTACACTGGTCCATGCTTTTGTGACTTTGTGCCTTGATTATTGTAACTCCCTTTAGTTCGGGCTTTCTGGGGTTGAAATCCACCACCTGCAGCTCATGCAGAACACGGCAGCATGATTGTTAACTGGGGCTTCTTTGAGCATCCCATATTACTCCTGCTGGCGCGATCTGCACTAGCTGCCAATTAGGTGGTGGATCACCTTAAAGTTGGTTTACTGACATAAAGCCCTACATGGACTGGTCCTGACTACTGGAAAGAGCTCCTTGTGCCTTACCACCCAACATGACAGATGTGTTCAGCTGACGAGGGGTTGCTAGAGATTTCGGTGTCTCTGAAGTCTTTCTGGGGCCCTGCATTTATGCACGTGGCCCCAACCCTTTGAGAATTCTCTATCCAGTCAGCTTCAGGAGTGCACGACTGGGAAGGTGGTTTAAACAAGCATTCAAAACCTTCTAATGGTGTCATGCTTATGATGGCACCGTATAAATTTGATCCTCTACTATTTAATTTATCATTATGCTATGTAATTTATTATTATGCTTATTGTTTTATTATGATTGTTTTTATCTTTCTGTAAAGCGTCTTGATGGCCTGAAAGGCGCTTTTGCAAAATAAAATGTATTATTATTATTATTTATTAAATGTTTCTATCATGTCCTTGCTCTCCCTCCTTTCCTTGAGGGTATACATATTAAACTCCTTTGTCTCTCTTTGTATGCTTTTGATGCAGACCCTGCGCCATTTTAGTTGCCCTCCTTTGGACTGCCTCTATCTTGCCTATGTTCTTGCAGAGATGGGGTCTCCAGAACTGCATGCAGTATTCCAGACCTGATCTCACCAACTGCCTGTACAGAGGGATAAGAACTTCCTGTTTTCCACTTGTAATGCCTCTCCCTATGCATCCCAGTATCCCTCAGCCCTCCTTACTGCCTTTTCACATTGCTGGCCTACCTTTAGGTCATCTGCTATGACTACCCCTAGGAACTTTCCATTTTTGTTGTTGTTAGTACCTCGCTCCACATTCTGTACTCTTCTCCTGGGTTTTTGTCTCCCAGGTGCATTACTTTCCATTTCTTTGCAATGAAACTAAGCTGCCATATTTTCAACCATTCCTCCAACCTTGCCAATTCCCTTCTTATCCTTTCCACACCCCTTGTGTATCAATCCTATTGCAGATCTTTGTGTCATCTGAAAAGAAACATACTTTACCTTTCAGTTCCTCTGCGATGTCACCTACAAGACAATAAAGAGGACCTGTCCTAGTACTGAACCCTGCAGTACCCTACTAGTAACCCCCTTTATTTAGAGTGGACTTCATTTACTATTATCCTCTGCATCCTGTTGTCCAGCCAATGTTTTACCCAGGCTATAACCCAGGCACCCAATCCCAGGCTGCCTAACTTGTTTATTAATCTTTTGTGTGGGACTGTGTCAAATGCCTTGCTAAAGCCAAGGTACATCATGTCCACAGCATCTTCCCCGGTCTACTACTTTGGTCACCCAGTCATAGAAATTGATTACATTTGTCTGACATGACCTTCTCACTGTGAATCAATGCTGCTTTGGGTCCTGTGCCCCACTTGAACTCTAAATACTGAACAATTCTTTCCTTCAGACATGAGTCCATCATTTTCTACCACTGAGGTCACACTAAAAGGTCTTTAGTTTCCTGCCTCTGTCTTGCTCCCATTTTTGTGAAGGTGAATCACATCTGCCTCCTCCAGTTCTCAGGAATCACACTATCCTCCTATGATTTGTTAAAAAGGGTAGTCAGTGGTGTCACTAGTTCTCCCCTTACTTCATTTAGAATTGTGGTGTGAATCCTGTCAGACCCCATTGCTTTGTCCATCTTCAGATTTAGGAGTTCTTTTAGCACCCTTTCTTCTCTGAATGGAGTGGTATCGACTGCTCTACCCAGAGTGCTTCTTTTGTATGTTTTAGGTACTTCCCCTCCTTTTTTTTGTGACAACTGAGCTGTATTCATTCAGTATCCCTGCTTTTCACTGTCACCCTCTGCCCACCCACCCTCCCTTTATTAAGCCTCATTATCCTCCTTGCTCTTTGTTCACTCCCAAATGTGCCTATAAAGGTTTTATCCCCTTCTTAACTGAGCTGGCTATCTTTTCCTCAATTTGGGCCTTTGCTATTCTGACTGCCTTCCCCGTTTCCTTCTGCTTTAACTGGTACAGTTCTGTGTCCTTCTCCTTCTGTGTTTCCTTATACTTCCTGAATGCTATCTTTTTCTCCCTAACCTTCCCCACCACCTGTTTTGAGAACCATAGTGTTTTTTTCCTTCATTTTGTTTTGTTGATTTGCTTCACATAAAGGCTTGTTGCCTCTGTGATTGCTGTTTTGGTTTTTCCCCATTGTTCCTCCACCCATCCTTCTAGCTTATTTCATAATGCTTTTCTGAGGCACTCTCCCATTTTTCCAAAGTCAGCCCTCATAAAGTCAAATACTCTTACTTTTTTATGACTTGACACTATGGTTGTGTTAATCATGAACCACACTGTTTGGTGGTCGCTTGTTCCCAGATAGCTACCTTCTTCTAAATCCAAGATCCTCTCTCCATTCCCATTGAAAGTACCAGGTCAAAGGTTGCTCCTTCTCAAGTAGGTTCGTACACTAGCTGTCTGAGGCATGCTCCCTGTAGCGCATTGAGAATGACCCTGCTCTTGGATGTGGCTACAGCAAAGGTGCTCCAGTTAACATCTGGCATATTCAGGCCTCCCATTAGCAATATCGCCCCTTTTTCTGCTATTCTAAGGATGCCTTCTATCATTTCTTTGACCATTGCCTCCCCCTGAGATGGGGTCTTTATATAAGCCCGTGTGGATTCTGGTGCCATTTTCTATCTACTGGGTGACCACAGTGCCTCTTTACCTCCTTGTTTACCTATTAGTTCTGTTGATTTGATCCCTTCCCTTATGAGGAGAACTACTACTACTCCTTTTACCCTCCCTGTCCCTCCTGTAGATTGTGTACCCTGGTATGTTGACATCTCAGTCATGGCTCTCCGTATAGCATGTTTCTGTGACTTCCACAATTTCCAGGTGTCTCTCTTCCATCAAGGCCACTAGTTGAGGAAGCTTGTTACCATGACTATGGGCATTGGTACTCATCATACTCCATTTTTTGGTGTCCTCTACTCTTTAAGCCCCATCTTTCTTGCTAACTACCATGTTTTGTGGGATGAGGCTGGTGTTTTCCTACTCCTTTTCATTGCCCCTTGACTAACTTAAATGCTTGCCAATGAAACATTTAAACCTATCACCAAGGATCCTGGTTCTCTTTCTGAAAAGATGCAGACCATCTTGCCAGCATAGGCCTGTGTCCCTCCAGATGGACCCCAGTCCACAATGAAGCCAAAACCCCAAACTTTGCACCAGTTTTCAACCATACATTGGATCCCATGGTGCAGAGTGCTCTATCCTCATCCATGCCATAGAAAGGCAGCACCTCCGAGAAGGTTACCGTATGTGCTACTTGTTTAAGGCCCCTTCCCAACTCAAAAACTCCTCTTACGTTGCTCTTATTCCAATTTCCAGGCAGATAATTTGTTCCAAGGTGGACAATGATATCCAACTCCTCCCCAGTGCAGTTGCTCCTGTGATCCTGAGGATTTGCTTCCTGTTCCTCCACACCATGGTGCCAGGCAGACTCCTTACCTCCCACTCCCCTAACTCCCCCAGTTCTACCCCTCTAATGATGGAAACCCCCACCAGGAGTTTTTTTTTCCTTTCCCTGTGTGGTCCCTTGCCACCCTCTTGTGGGTCTCCTTTGTGGAGGTTTCCAGCATCCTCTTTAGTCTCCACTGCAGGTGCCTCCATAGAGGAACCACTCTCCACCAGAATGGTGCATGAATTGTGGAGAGGTACAACTGGAAGGAAGCACCTCTGTTCCACCACCCTCACCCTCACTGAGTCCACCCTGGTCCAACTGCTCCTCATTATTGGCAACACCTGAGGCAGCAGCAGCAGCCCTGGTGGTTTCTGGGTGGGGGAGGAGGTTTCACAAATTCTAGCCAGATCAGCCTGGAGATGGGCAATTTCCTCCCTCAGACTAGAGATGAGCCTACAAATAGGGCAGCATCACAGCCTCCAGAATATCTCCTGCAAGAGTGCCTCACCACAGCCACTGCACTGTCCCACTCCCATCATATCTTATTTTGTGGTCCATCTCCTGTGGCTTTGTACGCTTACTCTCATGTCCCTCTATTTATTTTTCAACCTATTTTCCTACTGTCTATGTGTCATTACAGCTCATACCCTTCCTGTTCTGGGACAGAGACTTCCTGCATTCTTCGGTAGTCTCCTTCTTCCTTGCTCAGAGTCAGACCTCCAGCAGCTAGAGGGAGGGATAGCTACTCATTTCCTTCATGGATGGTGAAAAGTATGTGTCTCAGTGATCCATCCTTGCTACTGCCAAACAGGAAGTTCATGTTGTCAGTCAAATCCAGTATTTATAAAGAGGAACTGGCTAAGGAGGGAGGGTGGAGTGGAGGAAGAAGGGCAATTAGTAAGAAAAGTTCTAGCTCTTTAGTCAGCTGCTCCTCATTTGAAATCAAGATTGCAGTCTGCCAGAAGCTATCAGCAGGGAACTGTAATTGGAGACACCTTGTTTACTGCCTAAGCCACACCTCATTTAACTCCTTTCCTTCTGACTTAGTAAACTGAGAAGCTGATACAGTCCCTTCCCAACACTGAAAAACACACTGACTCTTTTTTTATACTCTAGTTGAGATCCCACACTTTTAATAAAGTATCTGTTTGCTTAGTTCTGATTGGCTTTGACTCCTGTTTTGTTAGAAGTGTTCTATTAGTTAGAAAAGGTCTAGCTCTTTAGTCAGCTGCTCCTTGCTCTGATAGCAAGATGAGGTGGAATCTCTGCAAGGAGCTGTGGCACTCCTTCTGGAACTCTCTTTGGCAGCTCATAATCAGCCTGTTCAGGAGGACCTGTTTAAAAGAATGATTATGTGTCTATGGCTCAGAAGAACCACAACCCCAGTTTAAGGAATCCACCTTCTACAAATGCTTGATCAAGGGCCAAAAAATCTGCAGAGTTCCTACCCACAGGATCCACTCTCTACATAGCCAGCCCATTTCTGCATCTGAGAAAGTCCCCCCCCATGACTGAAGATACTGTTCTCCAACCTTGCACTTTAGCTGTTTCACATCCACATGAGTCACCAGGAGATACTCTTGCACCAACGGAGACCAAGACCACTCTTGCAGATGGCCAGGTGTATATAATGCCCCCACCCTTTACTCCTGAAACAAACAGACACAGATGGTCACAAGATGTCACAGGGCTTGGAATCATCCCAAGACAAAGGTCTTGAAAACAAACTTAATTGCCATATCTAATCTCTATGAGGCACTGCAGTTCCAGAGGAGATAGAGGAGATGGAGGAGGACTCTAATGCCTCCTTCTTACACTCCTCACAAACTACCCCTTCCAAACAGACTAAGGATCCTGCTATACATCTGGATGCATCTATCCAGCAGGAAAAAGAGGAAAAAGCAGGTCTAAAGAGGAGATTCTGGGAAGAAAATTAGTTATTAGTTATGGGGAGTTCTTTCCATCCTACTTTGGTCATGATGTCCTCACTTAACCTTACTTTTTCCTCACCTAACCCTAATAGCATCAAAAATTCTAATTGTAGGCACACAGCCTGTTGGTATTTTAGCTGTTCGATGGTGAGGTTACATTTTACAGGACATCAGGGTGCACTCTTTAACTGACTATCCCTCTATAAAAAGCCTGGAATAAAAAGCCTTTATTTGGTCCATGGGCTCCATAGCCTGTACAGGTGTAGGTGTTCTGCTTCATACTACTGAAACTGAGCTGGTAAAGCTCCTAGACATGTGTCCCAGTAAAGTGTTATTACTAGATCTAATGATACTAGGCCAATTTTTTGACTAATTAATTATTATGCATCATAATCCAGGACAGGCAGAATAGAACTTTTAAGGTCATTCAGCCTTATCTTTTCACTGCTATTAAGTACCTGTGATTTTTAGAGGTGCTTTTAATAGTAGTCTGTCACTTGGACAGGGCCTGTATAGAGTCATCTTAGATGAAAGTTCACTGCCAATCAGTATCCTCAGTCACTCTGTTTTCTTGGCATAGTTGATGTTGAACAATTAATGCTGTCAGACTGTGCATACCTCTGACTCTGATTAGGATTTCTGGTGTTGGAGTGAAAGCAAGGTAGCACTGTTCTGGCCTATTTGAGTAGCCAATCATTTCCTATACCTGTAGAACCTATTTAAAAATAAATCATGGATGACAGAGCTAGTTGTTTCACACTTGGCAGATGCAAAATAGTCATAGACTGTGTCATCTGTTATAAACTTAGCCAAGTATCTGATGCATGCTTTGAAGCTTTTAAATGTCCTTAGTGCAAAGAAATACAACAAAGGTTAAAATCAAGGAATTGAGATGGAAATAGGTAGATTTTCTAGCAGCTTGGTTCTAGCATACTTAGCAACAACCCACCTGAACCCAGCCAGATGTTACTGGTGAGACTGCAAATATGGTGAAAAGAATCTAATGAGTAAGCGACTTAGGGATAAGAACAGTGAGGAGGATCTAGAATGGACTACTGTCCAGGCCAGAAGAAAACTTAAAAAGAGGCAGAGCAATGAAGTTTGTTACAGCACTGCAGAAATCCTTTGAACCACTTTAGCATCCACTGCCATACATCATAGGGTAACACTGATTGTTATGTTACAAGTATTAATCCTGATAATAGAGTAAGCTTGTCACATGAACAGACACTAGCAATTGTTCCATATTGACAGATAATAATTGCTGTCCTATGAGTGTAAACCTCAACAGCGATATTATCTCTGGTGCTAATACAAACTCTGTCCCCTTAATGGCTGATAACCCTGAAGGCAAGACCACTGTCAGACAAACAATAGTTTTGAAAGTTCCTTACTAAAATTTACAGATGTTACATAGGTGACTTGGACAAGTGCAACCGCACTTGTTGCAGTTTTATTGGGGCAAGAATTAAGGATATCGAACAAAGCGCACAATATTTTAAAATTCCGTGAAATATCATGGTCATTGTCCATGTGTACCAATGATGTAAGCAGTTCAACACTGGAAGACATTAAGAGTAACTTTATCTCTGGTCGATACACTTGAGAAAAGGGGCTGTAAGATTTGCATATCCAAAATGCTACCAATTCGGAGGTCCAGCCGGACAAAACAGACAAAAATGAAGTCACTTAACGAAAGGATAAGAAAATGGACATTGAGGAAAAGCATCAAATGTCTAATTGGGAACATTTTGAAACAAACACAAGTCTCTTAAATAAGGGAGCTCTCTTCTGGGTAAAAGCATTGTGATGTACTCTATATTGCTTATCATTTAAACTAGCTAGATTGGGAGGTCAGGTCATTCCAATAAAACACCCAACAAAAGAAAACAACTGAAAATAAATATAGATTTTTGTCTCCAATGCTAGAACTTTGAATCTCATGAAAATCAATGAGTTGGAATCTATCTCAACTCTTGCAGAGTCTGGACTGATGTATCAGTCCAGAATTCAATGGGGAGCAGACTATCAAGACACTAGGACTTGGTGAGCTGTTGGGACAACTCCATCGCCCTACATTCCTGGCCTTTCCACTCTGTTTGTCTCTTAGCTTTCTCTTCCATCATAAATGCCCCAAGATAAGACCAGTGGGTGCATGCCATTGTGGTGCCAGGACCTGCTGTGCCATCTTTGGAACCCTCCTCTTCCTCCAAATCTTCTCCCCATTGCCCCTAGCCTTCTCTACCTACATCATACCTCACGGTACTCTCTGCTCTCCTAACCTGTTCTTATCTCTTTGCAGTACTACTGAGCCACTGTTTGATATTTCTCCAGCAAGTCTGAGCGTCTATGCATCTAATTATCCTAGATCATTGTCAGACATATGCTTGTATGCTCTCGTAGGCTTTCCATGCACTCTAATTTATCCTGCTGCCCACTGTTACAGTAGGTTGGCATCTTAAATAGACCCCGAACACTGAAACTATGCTTGCATACCTGCTTTGTCTCCATCATATGTTAGTTACCACATCTGGAAGTACGTTACCAAATCTTGTATTATATTGTATCTATTGTATTGTATGTGTTACTCTGTACTATTGCTATTTTGTACATCATCTCTGTTGATTATGTTACTATGCAGCCACATCTGTGGCCGGGTCATGTCTGAAAACAGTCCAGTGGATCAGTGCACTTACCTGGTTACCAAAGACATAAATAAATTTATAAAAGTCATAATTCTTTTGGCAGCCTAAGGGTTAAAACAGCTGAAAACTGACATGCAGCGATCACTGAGACTTGGTGGGATATGGCATCTGATTGGTTCAGGGAAATCTCTAGTTATAAGTTACACTGTAAAAATAGAACTAATAAAAGAGGTGGTGGTGTATGTATATATATGTGAATAAAAACATTGATTCATCTGAATACATACCTTACTGTAATAAGCTTGGCTCAGGAGATTTGTCTTTCTGTTGGTAACTTTCTACAGGTTTTTGAGCTACCCTAAGCTAGGATCACATCCCAGGTACTTGTGTTACATTCTTGTGTGTTCTTTCTTCTGGCAGTAGTTCCTGAATTTGTTTAATAGAGTTATTTTGTGATTTGTATTGTGAGTTTGGGATTTATATTTCAACAGGCATCATTAGTAACCTTCAGGAAACTTCTATTTCCCCCTCAGCTAGGATCAGTTTACAGCAAATTGTGTTTAAATACCTATATGTTCTCTCACATAGTAGCAGTCCTAAGCAGAAGTAACTAGTCTTAGGTAGATTTGTCTTTTGTTCAGTAACTTTTTGGAGGTTTTTAGCTACAATCAGATAGGAACACATTCCAGGTACCTGATTGTTTTGTACAATGGATGGGCAAGAAATGAGACACCCATCACCACCCAACCCCATTCCCACCCATTAACAGAGACACACATACTTAAAGGCACAGGGAACACTTGGCAGCACCGTACAAGATAGGGCCTATCTGAGAATACAGGCAGCAATACAAGGGAAGAGCAGTCATCTAGGTTAACAAAGGTGCTTGAAGCAGAAAACAGAGGAGTAATTTAGTTGGAAAGGGGAGAAAGTGAGGAGGAAAAAATTAACTGAGAAAGAGGGGTGGTAGTAGTAAGAAGGTTCAGGTTGATGCAGAGAGTGGTGCAGTGCTCTGGGTGTGGTGCAGCAGCCTTCAGATGAATTTTCTGAGTACTGCTGTGCTGCTACATATGCAAGCATCTCTCTGGGCAGAAGGAGGAGGTTGCCAGTCTCTGGGCTGAGCTGGCAGAAGTACTGGAGACCCTCATCCTCACCCCGAGGCCACCATGCCCCTGGCCTATGCCACAATGGCTGCCCAGGCAAATGGCAGGGTGGACAACAGTGGGCACAGGGAGATCCAGGTGAGGGGAGCAGAGACACATATACCATCCAGTCCAGTTCAAAAACTCTTCACTGTTTTGGAGGAGTGGGAGAGTCCTGCAAAGGAACCCAAGGCTGAAACAAGAGTGGATGTGAAGGTCCTCCAGCAGGGAGACTCAGTGATTGGAGGAAGACAACCTCAAAGGAGGAAGAAGTTACTCCTAGTGGGGACTCAATTGTCTGGAGAATGGATCTTGGCATAGATAAGAAAAGGAAATGGAGGTCAAGTGCCTTCCAAGAGGCACAGCTCAGAGGGAGGGGAGAAGATTCAGAGGATCGCTAATAATGGCAAGGAGGAAGGGGTTGGATATCCTTGTTCATCTGAAACAAATGACCTGTCCAAGGACAGGACTAGCTTGAAACAGGTGAAACAGGACTTCTTACATTTGGGGTGGCCTGGGGAAAGCAGCAAGCTCAGTGACATTTTCAGAGGTGCTGCCAGTCCATTGCAGGGAGGGATAGGAATTGCAGCATTAGTAACTTCAACTCATGGTTGAAGGCCTGGTGCAGTGAGAAGGGCTATGGCTTCATTGGGGACTGGGGTCCTACCTGGAATGATGTGGCCCTGTACAGTAGGGATGGGCTGCATCAGTCCAGAAGGGAAAGCAGCCCTCAATGAATGGTTTAAATGCTTCACTGACAGGAATTTAAACTATCCGGGGCAACAAGAACAGGCAAACTCCAGCAGCCCAGTCCCACATGGTAGAGACACCAGAATGATGTTGCAGAAAGGGAGATGCAAAAGAAATGAGGACACATTTTAAAGTTAACAGTGAGGGAGGAAACTGCAGGAACCAAAACCAGGAGTAGAGGGAGGACAGGCAGTAATACTTAAGGCCATGGTGACAAATGTCACAGCCTGGAAATAAAATCCCACATATGGAGGCTGTGATAGTTGAGGCAGACCTGGACACAGTAGCAATAACTGAAACTTGGTACACTGCCAATCATGGGTGGGAAGTAAATATTCCAGGTTATACTCTGTTTAGGCAGGATAGGGAATGCAAAAAAGGAGGAGTTACCCTGTATGTCAAGGAGGTTATAAAGGCAACACAGATACTGGTAGGCAGGGGAGGCCAAGGCACTGTGGGTCACCCTTGAACCAGGAAATGGACAGCAATACACATAGTACTTATATACAGGCCTCAGGTCAGGAGGAAGAAGAGGACAGAGACCTTGAGGATGAAATATTCGAAATGGCAATGAAAGGTGAGATTCTGCTGATGGGGTTTTGATATGCGGACATAGATTGAACCACCCAGGCAGCTGCTTCAGCCAGAAGCAGTGGCATCCTAGGTTCCCTACAAGGGTCAGGACTCAGGCAGCTAGTGCTTGATCCTGTAAGAGACAGGGTGATTCTTGATCTAGTAGTGACTAATGGGGAAAGAATCACTGATGTCCAGGTGGAGGGACAACTTGGATCCAGTGATCACCACACAGTGTGGTTTAGCATACAGACAGAGATTCAGTCAAGTCACACTAGGGTGGTGGGTTTTGATTTCAAAAAGGCAGACTTTGCTGAAATGGGAGAGTTATCAAAAGTGTCCTGGAGAATAGGGGGACAGGAAGGAGGTGGAAGTGCAGTGGGAGAACCTAAAAGGAACCATCGTGGAGTAACAAACAAATGCATCAGGCTGGTTTCAAAAGGCAAAGAGAAGGACAAGGCCACTATGGTTCTCAAAGAGGTAGCAGAAAGGTCAAGGCTAAAAGGGCAGGGTTCTGGAAATATAAAGATACCCAAAGAGAAGAGAACAGAGAGTACCAAGAGTGTCTAAAGGAAGCAGGGAGGGTGGTGAGGAGAGCAAAGACACAGACAGACTGAGGAAAGTTTGCAGACAGTAGTGAAAGGGACAAGACATTCCACAGGTACATCAGTGACAGGAGGAATACAGAGGGTGGAGGGGATCGTAAGACTTAAAGGGGAGGAAGGGGACTGTAAGGAGGGACACATAAGGCTAAAATACTGACTAAATAATTCTGTTCCGTATTGACAGCAGAGGGGGAGGGACAGGAACCACAGCCGAGCATCAGATGCCAAGGGGGGAAAGAGGTGGACAACAGTCCATTCTCGGGGGAGAGTCCTGCAGGATCTCAGTAAACTGAAGGTGGACAAAGCAAGGAACCAGGTGGTATACACCCAGGGATACAATGGGAGCTGTGAAGAGAGCTAGCAGAACCTCTGGCAACATTGTTCACCAAGTCACTTAATACATGAGTGGTGCCAGAGGATTGGAGGAGGGCACATGTTGTTGCTCTACTCAAATCAGGCAGTAGGAAGGAGGTGGGAAACTATAGGCCAGTCAGCTTCACCTCAGTAGTTGAGAAAATCATGGAGGTACTATTTAAGGAAAGGATAGTGGGACATCTAGAAGCCATCGGTGCCCAGGACCCTAGGCAACATTGGTTCACCGCAGGTAGGTTGTTTCAGACAACTGTCATAGACTTCTTTGGCTGGGTGAAAAAGGAAGTAAATTATGGGGTGCAGTAGATGTAGCCTACCTTGATTTCAGCAAAACCTTCGACACTGTTCCCCACAGGAGGCTGGTAAACCAGATGGGTAATCTAAGCATGGGAGAAAAGGTGGTAAACTGGGTTAGAAACTGGCTAACAGACAGGAGACAGAGGGTAGTGGTAAATGGAGTACAATCTGGGGAGAGGAGGTTGATCAGCGAGTACCTCAGGGATCAGTCCTTGGACCAGCTCTGCTCAATGTCTTCATCAGTGACATTGCAGAAGGGCTGGAAGGAAAGGTCTACCTGTTGTGGATGACACAAAGATCTGTGACAGGGTGGATATACTTGAAGGGGTGGAGAAAATGAGGAGGGACCTGAGGAAGCTAGAGAAATGGTCTGCAGAGTGGCAACTAAGGTTTAATTCAAAAAAGTGCAAAATTATGCACCTGGGACATGGTAACCCTGGAGAGAGCTACAGGATTGTGGAGGGAGTCAATGACAGTCACCAAAGAGGAATGAGACCTTGGGGTTATTATTTCAGATGATATGACAATGTCAAAACAGAGCACAAAGGCAGCAGGGAGGGCCAGTGGCTTGCTGGGGTGCATATCGAGGGTATCACCAGCAGAAGGCGTGAGGTAGTGAATGCTCATGGAGTGGTAGACCTACCTTTACACTACAGCATCGCACTAGCCCTCTTGACAGCCTTGACACATTGCCTGGCCAACCTTAGGCCATCTGATATCATTACACCCAGATCTCTTTCTTGCTTGGTCACTGTCATTATCACTCCCCCCATTTTGTACTCTGCCCCCAGGTTTCTGTGGACCAGATACATTACTTTGTGCTCTTTTGTGGCACTAAAAAACTGGTGACTTGATTACCCAGTCAAAGAAATGTATCAGATTTGCTTGACATGCCCTTCTCCATGTTAGTTGAATAAGTCAGACAGAGCTGCAACTAGTGCCTCCCTGGCCCCCTCAGCACACTTGGATGCACCACTCTGGCCTCATGCAGTACCTTTGTCCACCTTCAGATTACTGAGTACTTTCTAAATTCTTTCCCTAGAAAGGGGACTACTGTCCATTTCCCTCCCCTCAAAGTCCTTTGTGCATTTTTGTGTTTCCTTTCCTTCACCTTGTACTCTGAACACTGGGAAGAAGTGTTTGTTTAAGATTTCTGACATTTCTTGGTCCCCCTCTATACAGTCCCCATCCCCTTTAGCCATACAATCCCTTCCTTTCTCTTTCTTTTCTCACTAATATACCCCAAAAATATTTTATCCCTTTTGATACTGCCATAGCTATGTTTTCCTCATGTTGTGCCTTTGCACTCCTTACTGCTTTCCCTGCTCTATTTTCCTTGATACGCCTACCTATCCTCCTCCTCACTCTACTGTTGGTCTCATTATACCTTCTGAATTTTACTCTTTCAGCCTTTACCTTTTCTGCCACCTCTTTCAAGAACCATAGCAGTCTTATCTTCTTTTTGCTTTTGATTACTTGCTTAACACTAAGGTTTGTTGCTTTCATGATATGCTCTTTTACTTTGACTCACTTTTTCTCCACCCCCCTCAAGTCATCTCCATCTGTCAGGTCATTCCTGAAGTATTCAACAATCTTTGTACCATAAGCCCTTCTGAAGACCAGGCTCGCCCCCCCCATGTGGTTGGAGACTCCCATGTTCTTATGTTGAACTACACTGTACGATGATCACTGGTTCCCAGATGGCTTCCAACCGTGATATTTGCAGTACTGTCCATGTTAGTAAGAACCAGGCCCAGTATTGCCCAATCACCAGCTGGTTCACTTACTACTTGCCTGAAGAACACTCCTTGCACTGACTCCAGGATATCCCTGCTCATAGCTGACGCTATCACTGAAAGACTCCAAACTATAACCGGCAGATTGAAGTCCTCTACCAGCAACACTACTTACTTTCAGTCATTTTTCAAATTGCT
This sequence comes from Neoceratodus forsteri, assembly GCA_016271365.2. Taxonomy (NCBI): domain Eukaryota; kingdom Metazoa; phylum Chordata; order Ceratodontiformes; family Ceratodontidae; genus Neoceratodus; species Neoceratodus forsteri. The sequence continues at coordinate 1,160,405,174 of CM057458.1, forward strand.
TCTTACATTTTTCTATTTGAGTCCTCCTCTGTGTCTACACTGTAATTCAGAGTGGCCCACATCACCCTGACCCCTTGAATTCCCCTGTACCCCCATCACTTTTAAGTTTTTCTTCACATAAAGCACTAAACACCCAATGTTCTTCCCTACTTTGTCTCTTCTGAACATTGTGTAGCTTGGTACAACCATTTCCCAGATATACAGTAGTTGTCAGTACACACTGATTCAGTAATGGCCACAATATCCAGGTCTGCCTCCACCGTGATGGCCTCTAGGTCTAGGATTACATTTCTCAGACTCTAGCATTGGCACACATCACCTTTCATATTTTGTTAGCTAATTTCTTGTTGCTGTCTCCTTTTTCCAATTGTTATCTACTTATTAACATTTCTCCTTTGACTTCTCTCTTCTCTCCCCCCTTTGTCTTTTGCTAACCTACTACTTCCTTAAATAACTTGCATTGTGGTGGGACTCTTGCCCTTCTCTCTATCTCTGCCAGTGGAGGGCCACTTTCTACCTCCCCTGTTTCTTCTGTCACCCCCTCAACTGCTTTAAATGTCCATCAGACTAACATTTAAACCATCCACAGGGGAATAAAGTTCACTCCTGGATGGAATCAGGCCATCACCTTTACATAGGCTCATATCCTTCCAGTTTGATCCACAGTCCCAAGTGTAGCCATGCCTCTCCTCTCTGCACCATTTATTTTAACATTACTTGAAAGTCTTGCTGCAAAACTGCCTCTCCTTCCCCATATAGTACAAGATGCATGTGCTGCTCACATTTTAAACACATGGGAAGTGCAGGATCAACCCTATGAATGATCTAAATTTACCAAAATAACATTTACACATAGACATGACTACTACACTTCAATTTTATGTTCAAGCCTATGGCGCCCCTTATCACGTTAATGCATTAGCTGCCCTAGAGGCTCTGACCAGAGTTTGTCTAATATAGATACTGATTTCAGACTATTTCACATTAATACTTATTTAAAAATGTATTAGAAGGAATAGGTTTATAGTAGGTAATTATTAATTCTATACACAGTGTACTGTTGGCAATAAATATAAACAATGTTTTGCTAAAACTCGGTGGTCCCTGTTCAAATAACTAGCAAACTGAAACAATACAAAGGGATTAGGATGAAGTTAGTAAGTGGGTTAATAGATGGAAAATGAAATTAAATTTAAGTAAATGCAAAGTCATGCATCTAGGCCCCCACAACCCACCATACAACCTACTCGTTAGGTGGTTCTTTATTGAATACCTCCTCTGACGAAAGAGGCCTACAGGTATTGATAAACATCTCTAATAACCTTGGTTCTTCTAAACAAATTAATTCTGAGGTAAAGAAATCCAACAGTGTTATCTGGTGTATTAAAAAGAACATTAAATCTTGAGATTCTCAGGTAATGATGCCTCTGTATTGAGCTTATGTGAGACCGCACCTTGAGTATGCTTCCCAGCTCTTGTGTTCCTATAAGAAATCAGACTGCCAGACAATAGAAAAAGTCCAGAGAAAGTTCACAAAAGATATTTATGGCCTAAAAAATGAGTTATATGAGGACAGACTCACTTTTTTGGATCATGTGTTTCTAACAACCCATCGACTTAGGGGTGATCTACTATTCATATTCAACATTATCCAAGACCCATATTTACTAAATGATCTAGGGCTTGAATTTAAAAATTGTATTTATCTTACTAGAGGTCAACCCCTTCAATTAGTCAGAAAGAAGCATAATTTTCTAAATCGGAAATATTTTTTTACTCATAGAATAATAAACCCCTGGAATAAAATACTACTACATGTCATAATCAGTAAAACAAAAGAAGAATTCAGCAGAAAACTTAATCATTTAATCTTAGCTGGATATAATCTTGCTTATTACACTTTATAAATGATCATGGAGCACATATGGGCATCACTTGCCTCCTTGTTCCATAACTGTTTTAGTAGTATGTGCGTTTAGTAGTATGATCCTAACACCATTTTAAATTCAAACCTTCTGAATGACTTGACAAGATGTTTATGTTATGGTGCATGCTTTAAACTCATGTAAGATGCTCTGCATGATATGTTATAATTTCCATGAAACAATTGCATTGTTTAAACCAATATTAACTCTAAGCTTTCTTGTGATTTAACAAAAAAAATCTTAAGATGTAATTGGTTACATTGTCCTGGAACAATAAAACAGGGATCTGATATTCAGAAATGTGCAAAGCCAAAGAGAAAAAATTGCACTCTGCCTTGTGGTACCTCAGTGTGCTATAATTAGTGAAATAACACACTGGCACTATTTGACTGAATATAGAGGCCATGTCAGTCCAGCAGTAAGCCAGTTAGCACTGGGCAGACAGGGCCCCAAAAATAAGGTGCCACAATGGCTCATGCCACGGCAAAGTATCATATACTCAAAGGGACTCGTGCAAATTAGCTCATTGGGAATGCAAGATGCTAAGGGTCTGCCTTTGAAATTAGTGTGCCACTTCCCCAGCTTGCCCAGTCCTAGAGTGCTATCACTGGTGCTAGTGTACTCCCCCCCACTCCTCCTCTGATTGCCATCACAATGATACATAGTAAATATTCACTGATGATAGTAGTCTCCCCCATTGATATCTGTCCTGAAGTTATATAGTAAGGATCTTTTGGTTCTAGTGCCCCCCCCCCCACTGATTGCTATGAGAAAATTCTAATGTAAAGGTTTACTTTGTGCTTGTAGTCCACCCCCCGGCCGATCAATGTCCTGATGATATACCTTACAGATTCCCTGTTGCTAGTTGTCTCTCCCTGTTGATTGCCATCCCAAACTTCAAATGTAAAAACTCCCTGGATGTAGAGTTTCCCCCTCCACTGATCACTGTCCTGAAGTTCTGATGTAAAGAGTCCTTGGTGGTACTGGTTCACCTCTCTACCACCACCAATCGCAATCCTGAAGTTTTAATGAAAAGAGTCCCTGGTGGTAGTGTCCCCTCCACTGTTAGCCATCCTGAAGTCATATAATAAAGATTCTCTGGTGTTAGTGCCCCCACCCCCACTGCTGGCTGTCACAAAGTTGTAATTTACAGGTTTTCTGGTGCTAGTAGTCCATCCGCCGCTGATCACCATCCTGATGGTATGACTTACAGATTCCCTGTTGCTAGTTGCCCCTCCCCATTGATCACTGTCCCAAAGTTCAAAATTAAAAACTGCCTGGTGGTAGTGTTCCCCCTTCTGCTGCTCATTGTCCCAAAGTTGTAATTTAAAGAGTCCCTGGTGGTAGTGGTCCATCTCTACCACCAATTGCAGTCCTGAAGTTGTAATGTAAAGGGTCCCTTGTAGTAGTAGTCCCCCGCTGCTGATCATTGACTCGATGAAGAGAATAAAGTTTTCTTTGGTGGCTAGTGGTCCCTCTCCTCCCCTCTACAATAATACTCAAGTGTACTCATGTATTCCCTGGAGGCTAGCAGTCTCTGTCCCCCCACCCTTGCAAATATCTAAAGTGTACTCATGTATCCCCTGGTGGCTAGCAGGCCCCCCCATGCTGATACGGTTGTGACCTCTCTGATGAAGCTGCTGGAATGGGAACTCTGCTACAGCATTACGTGAATCTGTCATCTACAGCTGGTAACTTTCCTGACAGGACTCAACTGACTGCAGAGCTGGCAGGAATGCTGCAAAAGGTTGCACCCTCCCAGATAGCCAGTGTTCAGCAGGAGGCTGTTGGTGTTTCTAAATTACAAACCTAGGACCACCCTGATGGAGAACAGTGCATGGAAAAACCTGTGGGACCACCAAAACATTTAATAACCAACCCAAGGGATTACAGAAAAATAGTAGCTGAGGTCAGTTCTAAGTCTTGGCCACAGAGGCTTCATCCTGGTACTTCAAGCTGTTCCCCTGGCTTTGGTCAGCAGGCCAAGCTCACCTAGCAGCTGGTTGTTAGAAATCTATTTTTTATGTAGCATACAATATTGGCTCCTCACCAGTTTGTATCCCAAGATCTGGGGACCCTGTTAAAATGCCATGTCTTTTCTAACCCTGTCATGAATTATTCCAGTGGTTGAAGTTCCTACCATGACTAAGGATTTAGAACTACCTCCTGAATTTGCCCTCACTAAAAATCCAGTCCTTTAAGCTCTGAACTCCATACCCCAATATAATTTCTTGAAGCATATCCCACAGTGGTGTCCATTCTTGGCCATACCCTTACAACACCAGACCATAAGACTGTTACAGTTTTATTTAGCAAGGAGTGGGTTTCAGTGATACCTGTAGATGTGATATTCTAGCTGAAACAGAAGTGCATGGTTTGGTGGACCCTGAGGCCATAATTAATTCAGAGAGAATTTGGACAAAGGAATGGAAGGTCAGGGTACTTTTGAAACAGTCAGCTTCTGGATTACAACATCTGTCCAAGAATTTTTTAGGTCATGATTGGAGGGTCCTGTTGTATGCGGTCACCCCAAGGCAAGTTATAGGAATGTCTCCCAAGATCACTGGAGTGGAGACTGTAATCAAGACAAGTGCAGCCTGTGTGATAAAGTGAGTCATGCCATTCTGCACTGCATGAATGAGAGAGAAGCACAGAGTTTGACGGCAGGTAGGGACTGCTTGGCCCACCCAGTCTGCTCATTTCCCTATCTATTGGATAAGCTGCAGATCCTAGTTAACCAACAGCCTACATCCTCCAACCCCTACTAGAACTGCGTTATGTCTGTCCCATGGATTCTTGAATTCCCCACTGTTTTGACCCCACAACCTCCTCAGGAAGGCTGTTACATAACCACCCTCTATGTGAAAAAATGTTTCTTACATTGCCCTTGAGTCATCCCTCTTTCTTCAAATTGTGCATCTCTTTTTCTGAAAGATTCTACTGTCTTGGACTTTGTTTACCCCTTTTTTTCTTTGACTGATGAAGATGGCCACCAGGCTGGGTGTGCTGTGAGCTGTGAACTGCATACTGTTTTTTGCTCTATTTTATTTGGTTTCTGTGTTTTTTCTTTTGTAGTTCATTTTTAGTTTATTTTATTTTGTTTTGCTGTTAGCAGCTTTGGCTAGGCAAAGCCTCGAACGAGATGGCTGTTTTTTGACTGTTGCCCTGGCTGTTGTTTAGTCACTCTGCTACACGCTGTGGTGTTTGTCTGAAGCCGCTATTGCATTAGGGAATGCAGAGCATTTGACTCAGAATATTGTTGCCTGATACCTTTACAAACTTTTTATGAATGTTCTTATATTATGAAGGAGCGATGAGATTTGTTGTGGGAGCAATGTGTGCAGCTGATTTTGGACTGTAGCAAAGTTTAATTGTATGGTCAGTGGTGAAGACTGTTGTGATCTTTGTTATTGTACGAGGATAGCGGGGACTTGTTATTCGGGCTGCCACCCTACAGAGGTATCCATTCTGTGGAGGAGTTGTGGGAGTCGAACAAATCATCTGAGAGAGTACCAGTTGGTGTGCTGGTTCTGGAATTGAGTGGTGGGCCCTGAATTGTATCCTGGTGGGCCTGAAAGTTTGTTCTTATGAGACTGGCCATTCATAATGAGAATGACCTGACTCCACTGGGGATCATTAACTAGATTCCGCTGCTTCACGGGGGCTCAGGTGATCTTCAGTCAGGGAGCTGGCTGATGGTCCTATGGTACCCCTAGACTCCCGGGACTGGCTACTGTGTGGTCTCTATCTGGGCATTGTGGTGGTGCAGAAGAATATTTCTGGTTGGGATATTCCAGGTGTGGAGTCTGGTAGGCCTGTGCTGTTGTTAATCTTTGATTCGATTTTCTTGGCTGGGCCCATCCCGGCCTGGATCTATCTTTTGGACTTACTTGTACTTTTGGATGTACTCGATTTCCTCAGCTAGATTTGTCCCAGATTGGATTTACCTTCTGGATTAATTTTCACCTTTGGTTGATTTCTCTCCTGGATTATTTTTGTTTGTGATTTATGGTTCAACTGTTTTGCAGTCTCCCTGGTGGTGAGAGGACCTGGGTGTCCACATTTTTATTTATTTTATTTATTTTGGTTGAATGTTACGTTTATGTTTATTTTTTATTTTATTTGGTTGGATTTGTTTTTATTCTGGGTAGTGAGAGTTCTGGAACTCCCTTATTCCTTGGCTGTGAGAGGGCTTGGGGGATGAATTTATATTAGTGTTTTGCATCCTGTGAGAGGGGATTACAGCAGATTTTGGGATTGAAATCATTCAAATAGTGTGGGGTAGGGTAGTATTTATCTATATTTTTTGTTGGTGTGGGTATGGTTGTTAAATTTTATTGTTGATTTGGGGGGGTCCTTTTTAGGTCGGGTGCCTGAATGCTGTGTATTTTGGTATTAATTCTTATTGTGAAATGTGTAAATTTCCCCCCCAGGTTGTGTGCTATTTGTTCTGCACTCTCTGTGAGCTCTACCCCTTCCCCCCCTTTGTTGTTGTCAACCTACCAGTGCTGTTGTGCACTGGGTATTGTTTGTAGGAGGGGGGTGGGGTGAGGGGTAGACATTGGAGGACAAATGAACACACCTCTTACATCAGTCTGGTCATGCCTAGAAGACACCCTGGGGTGAAATGGCATCTGGAATGGGGTGCTCCTTATCTAGTCTCCATACCCAAGGGTACTGCCTCTTGCGGCAGGCAAGTAACCGGGGTGGCCCTTGAAGCCCATCCAACTCAAGCAGTGCTATGCAATGCCAGATCTATTAAAAATAAGACTGCAATTATGGCAGATCTTATTGAAACAACTGATCTGGCTTGCATCACCGATACCTGGTTGGATGAAAATGCTGGCCCTATTTTGGATGCTACAATTCCGACCGGGTACTCAGTGATACACCGCTCGAGATTGGATCATGGTGGAGGTGGTGGCAGTCTGTTTTAAGACTGAGTTGGGCCTCACGTGTGTACCAGTTGAGGAAGCTGAATCAGTTGAGTGTACCATGGTGGCTGGTGTAGGTTGCAGCTTAGCTCTCATTTACCATCCACCTGAGGATGAGACGCGATTCCTTCATGAAGTACCAGATTTCATAGCCGACATGGCATTGGAGCCACCCAGGTTGATGGTCCTAGGTGACTTCAATGCCTGGGTTGATGATGAACTCTCACAGTTTGGACATCACTTCCTCAAGCTTATGACATCTCTGGGCCTTACACAGTTTGTTACCTCTGCCACCCATAAACATGGTCACTTTCTTGATCAGGTTTTCCTCCTGGGGATCGAGGCCTCCAACTTGGAGGTGGAACCTGTCGGTTGGTCTGATCACTACACCTTGAGGTTCAACTTTTGTGCCCCGCTTCGGGAGGCCTGCCCCAGAGGAGATCGTCAGTTACCGCCCTTTACAGGAAGTGAGTCCTGAAGGCCTATCAGCAGTGATTGACCTCTTGGAGTTTCCTGTGACCAGCTTGAGTCCAGAGACTTTAGTGGTTACCTATAATAAGGCCATCTCAGTAGCCCCGGACTTGATTGCTCGCATCTGTGTTCATCCTCTCCCCCTTTGCCCTCGGGCCCCCTGGTTTGATGGGTCTTTGAGGTAGTTGCAGTGAGTAGGATGTAAGTTAGACCAGCGTTGGCAGAAATCCGCCCTAGTGGCCGACCACCTTAGATTGGTTGAACATTATAAGATTTACCAATCAACAATCTCCAGTAAGAAGGCAGAGTTCCTGTCCAGGGAGATTGCTGCTGCTCAGAACCGACCAGCCCAGCTATTCCGAACTGCTGACAGGTTGTGCAGTCTAACCTGTCTGCAGCTCTGAAGACCTTTTTTGCAAGGGGAGTGCAATGAGCTTGCTTGGTTCTTTGCAGATAAGGTGGTCGACATCAGGTCGGAAGTTCATTTGACTCATTCTATGGGGGTTGCTGATGATCGGTGTTTGGTCACCTCACCTTGGGCTTCCTAGAGTACCTTTGCCTTGTCTGAGCTAGTGGATGTCATACAGATTGTTCAGGGTATGCGCCCTATGTGCTGAAATTTGGATCCGGACCCAACTTCCTTGATTATGGGTTGTTGGGATATGATCGTCCCAGTCCTGGCACAGATGGTCCGGTGCTCCTTGGAATCTGGTGAGTTTACAAGCTCCCTGAAGGAGGCAGTGGTAATCCCCTTCCTAAAGAAGCTTCTTTGGACCCAGATTCTCTGGCCAAATACAGACCTACCTCAAATCTTCCCTTTATAGGGAAGGTGACTGAGAAAGTACTAGCGGTATAGCTGGACAACCACTTGACCATTCATAACATCTATGAACCTCTCCAGTCCAGTTTTCGAAAGAGGCACAGTAATGAGACAGCACTGGTTCAGGTGCTCAATGATCTCCTGATGGTGAGAGATCAGAGAAACCATCCAATCTTGGTGCTCCTTGATCTCTCCTCAGCTTTTGACACTGTAGACCATGGGGTGCTGCTTGGATGTCTGAGGTCCATCTGTGGACTGTCTGTCAGGTATGGTCCTTAGGTGGTTTACATCTTTCCTCACTGGCAGGAGTCAGAGAGTGGTATCTGGGATTTTTTCCTCTGACCCTTTCTCCCTGCCATGTGGAGTCCCTCAGGGTTCAGTGCTGTCCCCATGTTGTTTGCAGTGTATATGCTGCCCTCGGAGACATTGCAAGACACTGTGGGCTGAGGTTTCACTGCTATGCTGATGATGATACCCAGCTCTCACCTGTCTTTGCTCCTGACCAGGATAGAGCTGTCTCGGTGATTAATACCTGCCTCGCTGAAATCCTGGACTGGATGAACTTGAGCTGGTTAAAGTTGAACGCCAGAAAGACGGAAGTGATGGTAGTGGACCCAGGTCACTGGATAGAGGGGTTTAGGGCTGATCAGCCCTCTGGACTTTTTCTCGGGGGGCTTTCAGATCCTATCCTCAGAATGGGTGCGAAACCTGGGGGTAGTGCTAGGCAACGAGCTGACTTTACAATCGCAGGTGTCAGCCATCATCAAGTCTTCCTTTTGTCATTTTAGGAATATCTCCAGGATTAAGCACCTGGTTCCATCTGGGGACTTGCCTACACTGGTCCATGCTTTTGTGACTTTGTGCCTTGATTATTGTAACTCCCTTTAGTTCGGGCTTTCTGGGGTTGAAATCCACCACCTGCAGCTCATGCAGAACACGGCAGCATGATTGTTAACTGGGGCTTCTCGAGCATCCCATATTACTCCTGTGCTGCGCGATCTGCACTAGCTGCCAATTAGGTGGTGGATCACCTTTAAAGTTGGTTTACTGACATAAAGCCCTACATGGACTGGTCCCTGACTACTGGAAAGAGCTCCTTGTGCCTTACCACCCAACATGACAGATGTGTTCAGCTGACGAGGGGTTGCTAGAGATTTCGAGGGTGTCTCTGAAGTCTTCTGGGGCCCGTGCATTTATGCACGTGGCCCCAACCCTTTGGAATTCTCTATCCAGTCAGCTTCAGGAGTGCACGACTGGGAAGGTGGTTTAAACAAGCATTCAAAACCTTCTAATGGTGTCATGCTTATGATGGCACCGTATAAATTTGATCCTCTACTATTTAATTTATCATTATGCTATGTAATTTATTATTATGCTTATTGTTTTATTATGATTGTTTTTATCTTTCTGTAAAGCGTCTTGATGGCCTGAAAGGCGCTTTTGCAAAATAAAATGTATTATTATTATTATTTATTAAATGTTTCTATCATGTCCTTGCTCTCCCTCCTTTCCTTGAGGGTATACATATTAAACTCCTTTTCTCTCTTTGTATGCTTTTGATGCAGACCCTCGCCATTTAGTTGCCCTCCTTTGGACTGCCTCTATCTTGCTCTATGTTCTTGCAGAGATGGGGTCTCCAGAACTGCATGCAGTATTCAGACCTGATCTCACCAACTGCCTGTACAGAGGGATAAGAACTTCCTGTTTTCCACTTGTAATGCCTCTCCTATGCATCCCAGTATCCCTCAGCCCTCCTTACTGCCTTTTCACATTGCTGGCCTACCTTTAGGTCATCTGCTATGACTACTAGGAACTTTCCATTTTTGTTGTTGTTAGTACCTCGCTCCATTCTGTACTCTTCTCCCTGGGTTTTGTCTCCCAGGTGCATTACTTTCCATTTCTTTGCAATGAAACTAAGCTGCCATATTTTCAACCATTCCTCCAACCTTGCCAATTCCCTTCTTATCCTTTCCACACCTTGTGTATCAATCCTATTGCAGATCTTTGTGTCATCTGAAAAGAAACATACTTTACCTTTCAGTTCCTCTGCGATGTCACCTACAAGACAATAAAGAGGACCTGTCCTAATACTGAACCCTGCAGTACCTACTACTAATAACCCCTTTATTTAGAGTGGACTTCATTTACTATTATCCTCTGCATCCTGTTGTCCAGCCAATGTTTTACCCAGGCTATAACCCAGGCACCCAATCCCAGGCTGCCTAACTTGTTTATTAATCTTTTGTGTGGGACTGTGTCAAATGCCTTGCTAAAGCCAAGGTACATCATGTCCACAGCATCTTCCCCGGTCTACTACTTTGGTCACCCAGTCATAGAAATTGATTACATTTGTCTGACATGACCTTCTCACTGTGAATCAATGCTGCTTTGGGTCCTGTGCCCCACTTGAACTCTAAATACTGAACAATTCTTTCCTTCAGACATGAGTCCATCATTTTTTCTACCACTGAGGTCACACTAAAAGGTCTTTAGTTTCCTGCCTCTGTCTTGCTCCCATTTTTGTGAAGGTGAATCACATCTGCCTCCTCCAGTTCTCAGGAATCACACTATCCTCCTATGATTTGTTAAAAAGGGTAGTCAGTGGTGTCACTAGTTCTCCCTTACTTCATTTAGATTGTTGTGAATCCTGTCAGACCCATTGCTTTGTCCATCTTCAGATTTAGGAGTTCTTTTAGCACCCTTTCTTCTCTGAATGGAGTGGTATCGACTGCTCTACCAGAGTGCTTCTTTTGTATGTTTTAGGTACTTCCCCTCCTTTTTTTTTGTGACAACTGAGCCGTATTCATTCAGTATCCCTGCTTTTCACTGTCACCCTCTGCCCACCCACCCTCCCTTTATTAAGCCTCATTATCCTCCTTGCTCTTTGTTCACTCCCAAATGTGCCTATAAAGGTTTTATCCCCCTTCTTAACTGAGCTGGCTATCTTTTCCTCAATTTGGGCCTTTGCTATTCTGACTGCCTTCCCGTTTCCTTCTGCTTTAACTGGTACAGTTCTGTGTCCTTCTCCTTCTGTGTTTCCTTATACTTCCTGAATGCTATCTTTTTCTCCCTAACCTTCCCCACCACCTGTTTGAGAACCATAGTGTTTTTTTCCTTCATTTTGTTTTGTTGATTTGCTTCACATAAAGGCTTGTTGCCTCTGTGATTGCTGTTTTGGTTTTTCCCCATTGTTCCTCCACCCATCCTTCTAGCTTATTTCATAATGCTTTTCTGAGGCACTCTCCAATTTTTCCAAAGTCAGCCCTCATAAAGTCAAATACTCTTACTTTTTTATGACTTGACACTATGGTTGTGTTAATCATGAACCACACTGTTTGGTGGTCGCTTGTTCCCAGATAGCTACCTTCTTCTAAATCCAAGATCCTCTCTCCATTCCCATTGAAAGTACCAGGTCAAAGGTTGCTCCTTCTCAAGTAGGTTCGTACACTAGCTGTCTGAGGCATGCTCCCTGTAGCGCATTGAGAATGACCCTGCTCTTGGATGTGGCTACAGCAAAGGTGCCCAGTTAACATCTGGCATATTCAGGCCTCCCATTAGCAATATCGTCCCTTTTTCTGCTATTCTAGATGCCTTCTATCATTTCTTTGACCATTGCCTCCCCTGAGATGGGGTCTTTATATAAGCCCTGTGGATTCTGGTGCCATTTTCTATCTACTGGGTGACCACAGTGCCTCTTTACCTCCTTGTTTACCTATTAGTTCTGTTGATTTGATCCTTCCCTTATGAGGAGAACTACTACTACTCCTTTTACCCTCCCTGTCCCTCCTGTAGATTGTGTGCCCTGGTATGTTGACATCTCAGTCATGGCTCTCCGTATAGCATGTTTCTGTGACTTCCACAATTTCCAGGTGTCTCTCTTCCATCAAGGCCACTAGTTGAGGAAGCTTGTTACCATGACTATGGGCATTGGTACTCATCATACTCCATTTTTTGGTGTCCTCTACTCTTTAAGCCCCATCTTTCTTGCTAACTACCATGTTTTGTGGGATGAGGCTGGTGTTTTCTCTCCTTTTCATTGCCCCTTGACTAACTTAAATGCTTGCCAATGAAACATTTAAACCTATCACCAAGGATCCTGGTTCTCTTTCTGAAAAGATGCAGACCATCTTGCCAGCATAGGCCTGTGTCCTTCCAGAGGGACCCCCAGTCCACAATGAAGCCAAAACCCCAAACTTTGCACCAGTTTTTCAACCATACATTGGATCCCATGGTGCAGAGTGCTCTATCCTCATCCATGCCATAGAAAGGCAGCACCTCCGAGAAGGTTACCGTATGTGCTACTTGTTTAAGGCCCCTTCCCAACTCGAAAAACTCCTCTTACGTTGCTCTTATTCCAATTTCCAGGCAGATAATTTGTTCCAAGGTGGACAATGATATCCAACTCCTTCCCCCGTGCAGTTGCTCCCATGATCCTGAGGATTTGCTTCCTGTTTCTCCACACCATGGTGCCAGGCAGACTCCTTACCTTCCACTCCCCTAACTCCCCCAGTTCTACCCCTCTAATGATGGAAACCCCCACCAGGAGTTTTTTTTTCCTTTCCCTGTGTGGTCCCTTGCCACCCTCCTGTGGGTCTCCTTTGTGGAAGTTTCCAGCATCCTCTTTAGTCTCCACTGCAGGTGCCTCCATAGAGAACCACTCTCCACCAGAATGGTGCATGAATTGTGGAGGTACAACTGGAAGGAAGCACCTCTGTTCCACCACCTCACCCTCACTGAGTCCATCCTGGTCCAACTGCTCCTCATTATTGGCAACACCTGAGGCAGCAGCAGCAGCCTGGTGGTCTCTGGAGTGGGGAGGAGGTTTCTAAATTCTAGCCAGATCAGCCTGGAGATGGGCAATTTCCTCCCTCAGACTGAGAGGAGCCTACAAATAGGGCAGCATCACAGCCTCCAGAATATCTCCTGCAAGAGTGCCTCACCACAGCCACTGCACTGTCCCTCCCATCATATCTTATTTTGTGGTCCTCTCCTGTGGCTTTGGCTTACTCTCATGTCCCTCTATTTATTTTTCAACCTATTTTCCTACTGTCTATGTGTCATTACAGCTCATACCCTTCCTGTTCTGGGACAGAGACTTCCTGCATTCTTCGGTAGTCTCCTTCTTCCTTGCTCAGAGTCAGACCTCCAGCAGCTAGAGGGAGGGATAGCTACTCATTTCCTTCATGGATGGTGAAAAGTATGTGTCTCAGTGATCCATCCCTTGCTACTGCCAAACAGGAAGTTCATGTTGTCAGTCAAATCCAGTATTTATAAAAGAGGAACTGGCTAAGGAGGGGGAGGGTGGAGTGGAGGGAAGAAGGGCAATTAGTAAGAAAAGTTCTAGCTCTTTAGTCAGCTGCTCCTCGATTTGAAATCAAGATTGCAGTCTGCCAGAAGCTATCAGCAGGGAACTGTAATTGGAGACACCTTGTTTTCTACTGCCTAAGCCACACCTCAATTAACTCCTTTCCTTCTGACTTAGTAAACTGAGAAGCTGATACAGTCCCCTTCCCGAACACTGAAAAACACACTGACTCTCTTTTTTTTATACTCTAGTTGAGATCCCACACTTTTAATAAAGTATCTGTTTGCTTAGTTCTGATTGGCTTTGACTCCTGTTTTGTTAGAAGTGTTCTATTAGTTAGAAAAGGTCTAGCTCTTTAGTCAGCTGCTCCTTGCTCTGATAGCAAGATGAGGTGGAATCTCTGCAAGGAGCTGTGGCACTCCTTCTGGAACTCTCTTTGGCAGCTCATAATCAGCCTGTTCAGGAGGACCTGTTTAAAGAATGATTATGTGTCTATGGCTCAGAAGAACCACAACCCCAGTTTAAGAATCCACCTTCTACAAATGCTTGATCAAGGGCAAAAATCTGCAGAGTTCCTACCCACAGGATCCACTCTCTACATAGCCAGCCCATTTCTGCATCTGAGAAAGTCCCCCATGACTGAAGATACTGTTCTCCAACCTTGCACTTTAGCTGTTTCACATCCACATGAGTCACCAGGAGATACTCTTGCACCAACGGAGACCAAGACCACTCTTGCAGATGGCCAGGTGTATATAATGCCCCACCCTTTACTCCTGAAACAAACAGACACAGATGGTCACAAGATGTCACAGGGCTTGGAATCATCCCAAGACAAAGGTCTTGAAAACAAACTTAATTGCCATATCTAATCTCTATGAGGCACTGCAGTTCCAGAGGAGATAGAGGAGATGGAGGAGGACTCTAATGCCTCCTTCTTACACTCCTCACAAACTACCCCTTCCAAACAGACTAAGGATCCTGCTATACATCTGGATGCATCTATCCAGCAGGAAAAAGAGGAAAAAGCAGGTCTAAAAGAGGAGATTCTGGGAAGAAAATTAGTTATTAGTTATGGGGGAGTTCTTTTCCATCCTACTTTGGTCATGATGTCCTCACTTAACCTTACTTTTTCCTCACCTAACCCTAATAGCATCAAAAATTCTAATTGTAGGCACACAGCCTGTTGGTATTTTTAGCTGTTCGATGGTGAGGTTACATTTTTACAGGACATCAGGGGTGCACTCTTTAACTGACTATCCCTCTATAAAAAAGCCTGGAATAAAAAGCCTTTATTTGGTCCATGGGCTCCATAGCCTGTACAGGTGTAGGTGTTCTGCTTCATACTACTGAAACTGAGCTGGTAAAGCTCCTAGACATGTGTCCCAGTAAAGTGTTATTACTAGATCTAATGATACTAGGCCAATTTTTTGACTAATTAATTATTATGCATCATAATCCAGGACAGGCAGAATAGAACTTTTAAGGTCATTCAGCCTTATCTTTTCACTGCTATTAAGTACCTGTGATTTTTAGAGGTGCTTTTAATAGTAGTCTGTCACTTGGACAGGGCCTGTATAGAGTCATCTTAGATGAAAGTTCACTGCCAATCAGTATCCTCAGTCACTCTGTTTTCTTGGCATAGTTGATGTTGAACAATTAATGCTGTCAGACTGTGCATACCTCTGACTCTGATTAGGATTTCTGGTGTTGGAGTGAAAGCAAGGTAGCACTGTTCTGGCCTATTTGAGTAGCCAATCATTTCCTATACCTGTAGAACCTATTTAAAAATAAATCATGGATGACAAGGCTAGTTGTTTCACACTTGGCACATGCAAAATAGTCATAGACTGTGTCATCTGTTATAAACTTAGCCAAGTATCTGATGCATGCTTTGAAGCTTTTAAATGTCCTTAGTGCAAAGAAATACAACAAAGGTTAAAATCAAGGAATTGGAGATGGAAATAGGTAGATTTTCTAGCAGCTTGGTTCTAGCATACTTAGCAACAACCCACCTGAACCCAGCCAGATGTCTACTGGTGAGACTGCAAATATGGCGAAAGAATCTAATGGTAAACGACTTAGGGATAAGAACAGTGAGGAG
This sequence comes from Neoceratodus forsteri, assembly GCA_016271365.2. Classification (NCBI taxonomy): domain Eukaryota; kingdom Metazoa; phylum Chordata; order Ceratodontiformes; family Ceratodontidae; genus Neoceratodus; species Neoceratodus forsteri. The sequence goes on from CM057458.1 coordinate 1,160,420,733, forward strand.
GAGCTAGAATGGACTACTGTCCAGGCCAGAAGAAAACTTAAAAAAAGAGGCAGAGCAATGAAGTTTGTTACAGCACTGCAGAAATCCTTTGAACCACTTTAGCATCCACTGCCATACATCATAGGGTAACACTGATTGTTATGTTACAAGTATTAATCCTGATAATAGAGTAAGCTTGTCACATGAACAGACACTAGCAATTGTTCCATATTGACAGATAATAATTGCTGTCCTATGAGTGTAAACCTCAACAGCGATATTATCTCTGGTGCTAATACAAACTCTGTCCCCTTAATGGCTGATAACCCTGAAGGCAAGACCACTGTCAGACAAACAATAGTTTTGAAAGTTCCTTACTAAAATTTACAGATGTTACATAGGTGACTTGGACAAGTGCAACCGCACTTGTTGCAGTTTTATTGGGGCAAGAATTAAGGATATCGAACAAACGCACAATATTTTAAAAAATTCACGTGAAATATCATCGGTCATTGTCCACGTGTGTACCAATGATGTAAGCAGTTCAACACTGGAAGACATTAAGAGTAACTTTATCTCTGGTCGATACACTTGAGAAAAGGGGCTGTAAGATTTGCATATCCAAAATGCTACCAATTCGGAGGTCCAGCCGGACAAAACAGACAAAAATGAAGTCACTTAACGAAAGGATAAGAAAATGGACATTGAGGAAAAGCATCAAATGTCTAATTGGGAACATTTTGAAACAAACACAAGTCTCTTAAATAAGGGAGCTCTCTTCTGGGTAAAAGCATTGTGATGTACTCTATATTGCTTATCATTTAAACTAGCTAGATTGGGAGGGTCAGGTCATTCCAATAAAACACCCCAACAAAAAGAAAACAACTGAAAATAAATATAGATTTTTGTCTCCAATGCTAGAACTTTGAATCTCATGAAAATCAATGAGTTGGAATCTATCTCAACTCTTGCAGAGTCTGGACTGATGTATCAGTCCAGAATTCCAATGGGGGAGCAGACTATCAAGACACTAGGACTTGGTGAGCTGTTGGGACAACTCCATCGCCCTACATTCCTGGCCTTTCCACTCTGTTTGTCTCTTAGCTTTCTCTTCCATCATAAAATGCCCCCAAGATAAGACCAGTGGGTGCATGCCATTGTGGTGCCAGGACCTGCTGTGCCATCTTTTGGAACCCCTCCTCTTCCTCCAAATCTTCTCCCCATTGCCCCCTAGCCTTCTCTACCTACATCATACCTCACGGTACTCTCTGCTCTCCTAACCTGTTCTTATCTCTTTGCAGTACTACTGAGCCACTGTTTTGATATTTCTCCAGCAAGTCTGAGCGTCTATGCATCTAATTATCCTAGACCTTTGTCAGCGTATATAGCTCGTATGCTCTACGTAAGCTTTTCCATGCAACTAATAATTTATCCTGCTGCCCACTGTTACAGTAGGTTGGCATCTTAAATAGACCCCGAACACTGAAACTATGCTTGCATACCTGCTTTGTCTCCATCATATGTTAGTTACCACATCTGGAGGTACGTTACCAAATCTTGTATTATATTGTATCTATTGTATTGTATGTGTTACTCTGTACTATTGCTATTTTTGTACATCATCTCTGTTGATTATGTTACTATGCAGCCACATCTGTGGCCCGGGTCATGTCTGAAAACAGTCCAGTGGATCAGTGCACTTACCTGGTTACCAAAGACATAAATAAATTTATAAAAGTCATAATTCTTTTGGCAGCCTAAGGGTTAAAACAGCTGAAAACTGACATGCAGCGATCACTGAGACTTGGTGGGATATGGCATCTGATTGGTTCAGGGAAATCTCTAGTTATAAGTTACACTGTAAAAATAGAACTAATAAAAGAGGTGGTGGTGTATGTATATATATGTGAATAAAAACATTGATTCATCTGAATACATACCTTACTGTAATAAGCTTGGCTCAGGAGATTTGTCTTTCTGTTGGTAACTTTCTACAGGTTTTTGAGCTACCCTAAGCTAGGATCACATCCCAGGTACTTGTGTTACATTCTTGTGTGTTCTTTCTTCTGGCAGTAGTTCCTGAATTTGTTTAATAGAGTTATTTTGTGATTTGTATTGTGAGTTTGGGATTTATATTTCAACAGGCATCATTAGTAACCTTCAGGAAACTTCTATTTCCCCCTCAGCTAGGATCAGTTTACAGCAAATTGTGTTTAAATACCTATATGTTCTCTCACATAGTAGCAGTCCTAAGCAGAAGTAACTAGTCTTAGGTAGATTTGTCTTTTTGTTCGTAACTTTTTGGAGGTTTTTGAGCTACAATCAAATAGGATCACATTCCAGGTACCTGATTGTTTTTGTACAATGGACGGGCAAGAAATGAGATACCCATCACCACCCAACCCCATTCCCACCCATTAACAGAGACACACATACTTAAAGGCACATGGAACACTTGGCAGCACCAGTACAAGATAGGGCCTATCTGAGAATACAGGCAGCAATACAAGGGCAGAGCAGTCATCTAGGTTAACAAAGGTGCTTGAAGCAGAAAACAGAGGAGTAATTTAGTTGGAAAGGGGAGAAAGTGAAGGAGAAAAAATTAACTGAGAAAGAGGGTGGTAGTAGTAAGAAGGTTCAGGTTGATGCAGAGAGTGGTGCAGTGCTCTGGGTGTGGTGCAGCAGCCTTCAGATGAATTTTCTAGTACTGCTGTGCTGCTACATATGCAAGCATCTCTCTGGGCAGAAGGAGGAGGTTGCCAGTCTCTGGGCTGAGCTGGCAGAAGTACTGAGACCTCATCCTCACCCGAGGCCACCATGCCCCTGGCTATGCCACAATGGCTGCCCAGGCAAATGGCAGGGTGGACAACAGTGAGCACAGGGAGATCCAGGTGAGGGGCAGAGACACATATACCATCCAGTCCAGTTCAAAACTCTTCACTGTTTTGGAGGAGTGGGAGAGTCCTGCAAAGGAACCCAAGGCTGAAACAAGAGTGGATGTGAAGGTCCTCCAGCAGGGAGACTCAGTGATTGGAGGAAGACAACCTCAAAGGAGGAAGAAGTTACTCCTAGTGGGGGACTCAATTGTCTGGAGAATGGATCTTGGCATAGATAAGAAAAAGGAAATGGAGGTCAAGTGCCTTCCAAGAGGCACAGCTCAGAGGAAGGGGGAGAAGATTCAGAGGATCGCTTAATAAGTGGCAAAGACGAAGGGGTTGGATATCCTTGTTCATCTGGGAACAAATGACCTGTCCAAGGACAGGACTAGCTTGAAACAGGTGAAACAGGACTTCTTACATTTGGGGGTGGCCTGGGGAAAGCAGCAAGCTCAGTGACATTTTCAGAGGCGCTGCCAGTCCATTGCAGGGAGGGGATAGGAATTGCAGCATTAGTAACTTCAACTCATGGTTGAAGGCCTGGTGCAGTGAGAAGGGCTATGGCTTCATTGGGGACTGGGGTCCTACCTGGAACGATGTGGCCCTGTACAGTAGGGATGGGCTGCATCAGTTCAGAAAGGGGAAAGCAGCCCTCAATGAATGGTTCAAATGCTTCACTGACAGGAATTTAAACTATCCGGGGGGGCAACAAGAACAGGCAAACTCCAGCAGCCCACTCCCACATGGTAGAGACACCAGAATGATGTTGCAGAAGGGGAGATGCAAAGAAATCAAGGACACATTTTAAAGTTAACAGTGAGGGGAGGAAACTGCAGGGAACCAAAACCAGGAGTAGAGGGAGGACAGGCAGTAATACTTGAAAGGCCATGGTGACAAATGTCAGCAGCCTGGGAAATAAAATCCCACATATGGAGGCTGTGATAGTTGAGGCAGACCTGGACACAGTAGCAATAACTGAAACTTGGTACACTGCCAATCATGGGTGGGAAGTAAATATTCCAGGTTATACTCTGTTTAGGCAGGATAGGGAATGCAAAAAAAGGGGAGGAGTAACCCTGTGTGTCAAGGAGGTTATAAAGGCAACACAGATACTGGGTAGGCAGGGGGAGGCCAAGGCACTGTGGGTCACCCTTGAACCAGGAAATGGAACAGCAATACACACAGTGCTGATATACAGGCCTCCAGGTCAGGGGGAAGAAGTGGACAGGGACCTTGAGGATGAAATATTCGAAATGGCAATGAAAGGTGAGATTCTGCTGATGTGGGATTTCGATATGCTGGACATAGATTGAACCACCCAGGCAGCTGCTTCAGCCAGAAGCAGTGGCATCCTAGGTTCCCTACAAGGGTCAGGACTCAGGCAGCTAGTGCTTGATCCTGTAAGAGACAGGGTGATTCTTGATCTAGTAGTGACTAATGGGGAAAGAATCACTGATGTCCAGGTGGAGGACAACTTGGATCCAGTGATCACCACACAGTGTGGTTTAGCATACAGACAGAGATTCAGTCAAGTCACACTAGGGTGGTGGGTTTTGATTTCAAAAGGCAGACTTTGCTGAAATGGGAGAGTTATCAAAAGTGTCCTGGAGAATAGGGGGACAGGAAGGAGGTGGAAGTGCAGTGGGAGAACCTAAAAGGAACCATCGTGGAAGTAACAAACAAATGCATCAGGCTGGTTTCAAAAGGCAAGAGAAGGACAAGGCCACTATGGTTCTCAAAGAGGTAGCAGAAAGGTCAAGGCTAAAAGGGCAGGGTTCTGGAAATATAAAGATACCCAAAGAGAAGAGGACAGAGAGGTGTACCAAGAGTGTCTAAAGGAAGCAGGGAGGGTGGTGAGGAGAGCAAAGACACAGACAGACTGAGGAAAGTTTAGCGCAGACAGTAGTGAAAGGGGACAAGACATTCCACAGGTACATCAGTGACAGGAGGAATACAGAGGGTGGAGGGGATCGTAAGACTTAAAGGGGAGGAAGGGGACTGTAAGGAGGGACACATAAGGCTAAAATACTGACTAAATAATTCTGTTCCGTATTGACAGCAGAGGGGGAGGGACAGGAACCACAGCCGAGCATCAGATGCCAAGGGGGGAAAGAGGTGGACAACAGTCCATTCTCGGGGGAGAGTCCTGCAGGATCTCAGTAAACTGAAGGTGGACAAAGCAAGGGAACCAGGTGGTATACACCCAGGGATACAATGGGAGCTGTGAAGAGAGCTAGCAGAACCTCTGGCAACATTGTTCACCAAGTCACTTAATACATGAGTGGTGCCAGAGGATTGGAGGAGGGCACATGTTGTTGCTCTACTCAAATCAGGCAGTAGGAAGGAGGTGGGAAACTATAGGCCAGTCAGCTTCACCTCAGTAGTTGAGAAAATCATGGAGGTACTATTTAAGGAAAGGATAGTGGGACATCTAGAAACCATCGGTGCCCAGGACCCTAGGCAACATTGGTTCATCACGGTAGGTTGTTTCAGACAACTGTCATAGACTTCTTTGGCTGGGTGAAAAAGGAAGTAAATTATGGGGTGCAGTAGATGTAGCCTACCTTGATTTCAGCAAAACCTTGACACTGTTCCCCACAGGAGGCTGGTAAACCAGATGGGTAATCTAAGCATGGGAGAAAGGTGGTAAACTGGGTTAGAAACTGGCTAACAGACAGGAGACAGAGGTGGTGGTAAATGGAGTACAATCTGGGGAGAGGAGGTTGATCATGGAGTACCTCAGGGATCAGTCCTTGGACCAGCTCTGCTCAATGTCTTCATCAGTGACATTGCAGAAGGGCTGGAAGGAAAGGTCTACCTGTTGTGGATGACACAAAGATCTGTGACAGGGTGGATATACTTGAAGGGGTGGAGAAAATGAGGAGGGACCTGAGAAAGCTAGAGAAATGGTCTGCAGAGTGGCAACCAAGGTTTAATTCAAAAAAATGCAAAATTATGCACCTGGGAAATGGTAACCCTGGAGAGAGCTACAGGATTGTGGAGGGAGTCAATGACAGTCACCAAAGAGGAATGAGACTTGGGGGTTATTATTTCAGATGATATGACAATGTCAAAACAGAGCACAAAGGCAGCAGGGAGGGCCAGTGGCTTGCTGGGGTGCATATCAAGGGGTATCACCAGCAGAAGGCGTAAGGTAGTGATGCCATTATACAAAACTCTGATCAGACCTCATTGTGTGCAGTTCTGGAGGCTGCATCTTCAAAAGGACATTAACAGGCTGGGGTGGTCCAGAGAAGGGAGACTAAGATGGTAAAGGGTTTGCAACACAAGACTTATGAGGAGAGATTTAGGGACCTCAATATGTACTCACTGGAGGAGAGGAGGGAGAGGGATGGGACATGACAGAAACATTCAAGTACCTCAGAGGCATAAACAGGGTATGGGGGGAATCCTCCAGTACAGGAGGAGTTCAGGAACTGGGGATATTACATAAAATTGGAAGGTGGCATGCTAAGAGGGAATATGAGGAAGTTTTTCTTCATGGAGAGGGTCGTGGGCACATGGAATGGTCTGCCACAGGAGGTGGTGGGAGTTAGCACTGTGATTCAATTTAAACATGCATGGGACAGGCATAGGAGAACCATAGAGGTTAAGTGGGGGAAGGTCAAAAGCTGTAATCAAGTGCAGGACTCACGGGCAGACTGGATGGGCCTAGCAGTCCTTATCTGCTGACAAATTCTATGTTTCTATGTGAAAGAATCAGGGTTTAGGTTTGACAAAAAGTAGTAAAAAAACTATTAATTGAGAACTTTTACAGAACACCCTTTTCTACTCAAGAATACAATGCATGGTGGTTCAATGAACTTACCTAGCTATCTAAATCCACAGATATGGATATAGTAGGGGATTTTAATATGCCAGGGATACAATGGGACCATTTGACTTGTAGCATTTAAATCAAATCACCCTTTATTGATACGGTGTTTATGGTGGGGCTTAAACAAATGGCCTTGATAGCCACTAGGGGCAACAGTACCCACTGCCTTGTAATTACCAGTTTAGCCCCTGATATTGCCCACCTAATAATCAAGGCACTTATAGGAAATAATGATCACAACATTGAAACATTCAGTCTGGTTATGCCTAAGGCACAGTCATGTCAAAGCCATTTTCAACATTACTCCAGGGGTAACTATACCCAATTATACCAAAGGTATTCAGCCTCAGCCAATCAAAACACAAGAAAACTGCCAGCTATCCTCCTACAAATTACCACCAAGATGCCCACAGTAGTTTATTCACCTATGACCATGCCCACAGTAGTTTAATCGCTTTCCCAGGGTAGTTTATTCACCTATAACCACACCCACAGTAGGTTATCCAGTCTCCTCTGCTGCCCATACTACCTGTTCCATATCAAATCTGCTCACACTTGCAGCCCCCCCAAACACATGTTCAGCTTGTGCAATACAAAGAACTTTATTATTCACTTCTCCAACAATATTTATCGCAAACCTTTACCACATCACACTGACGGGACAGACGGACATGGAATGACCAGCCACACAGGATTTTACTGCTCAAGTGCACTGACTCAAAGCATTTGACCAACGGCAAAACAGATTACACAGAAACAGAAGTTAGTCAATTTGGCTCACAACCATCCAGCAGCAGTAATAAATAACAACTATATCTGTTTAAATCTTTATGTTTGACACACACAGTTTACATTTTCAACAGTACTAATCTGCCAGGCTTACCAAACAAACGGACCAGGGAGACCAAGTCAAAAGGAGCACACAGACATGATTTTGTTCCTGAAGTTCACAGGTCATAGCAGAAAGACAGAGACACAGAGACAGAATTTATGCAGATACAGAGAGACCACTTTCTATATTCTGCACAGACTAGGAGCACCAGCATACTTAACACTGTGAAAATGGACTTTTAAAACTAAAACCATGACTGACTATGCATACTACTTCCGGCACTACTGCGCATGCCCAGAATCATGGCTTTCCTTTTAAAACCCTAATTTCAACTTTTACCATCGCTCATTTTTTTACTACCAGTTTCATAAAAAATTCTATGCACCTCCTACTGGTATAATAGTAATAACATTCATCTTGTAGGAGTATACTCACAATAACCAGCTTCTGTGGTGACTAAACTTCTTGGCTTTGCCTCGACATTTAATCATCCACAGAATCTGGTTATTGCTTCATACAAGATGAATGCTATCACTTAAATATATCAGGAATTAACCTCATATGACTGACACATGTTAGTGCCAGAACTAGGTGTTAACAACTGATAGGAGTTAATTAAATACATTACCAAAAATCTTTAAAACAAATTCATACCATTGAAACAGGTGCACAACTGCAAAGGTAAAATGCCACTGTGGTTAATTCCAAAAATAAGACAGCAGATAAGAAAAAAGGAAAAAGCATTTAGAAAGCTAAAAAAAGAAATAACGACAAGGCAAAAATAATATACAAGGCAGAATAAAAAAAAAAAACTCTTTACAAATGAAAGAAAAAAATGGAATTCAAGCTAGTAAATACAAAAGATAACCAAATGTTTATTTTCCTATATTAATAGCGATAAACTAAGAGATCAAACTATAGGACCACTTATTGAGAATGGGGAGGAACTCAGTGAACTGAAAGACATTGCAGATGCTTTTAATAAATATTTATGTTCTGTATTCGGCTCCAAGGAATATAATAAAGTAGTAAATGGTTAACCACCATCAGAATGTAATCCCTTTAGCCCAAAATGAGGAAAATCATGCAATTAAATCTATTAAATTACATTTATCCCCAGGGCCAGAAGATATTAATCCAAAACTTCTAAAAGAACTAGCTGCTGGCTCTATGGCACCGGTGATGGGGGACTCACATGGCATGCTGGTGACCTGGGTTTGTGCTTGAGCCCGGGACCACAGGAGTGGAGGCCGGCAGGGAGGGCTCAAAGTATCCAGCAGGACACTGTCCTGCCAGGGGGAGGGGTGAGAGTGAGACCCAACCTCTCTCAAGTGGCTCCTGGAGGCCTGATGGGGAAACACATGTTGCAGTGTGGGTGACCATGTGCTGCTGTGTGTCCTGCCATGGACACTGCAGGCATGGGTCTGCACTGTAGGTGGAGGGTGGCAGAGCACTGAAAACTCAGAAAATGGGCCGTCTGGTTTGCCAAGATGATGGCTGCTGGTCCCCCATGCACAATGAAGCCTGGAGGTGTCTGCACTGTTCCCCCAGTGAGCCCTGCATGGATGGAAATGCCCATTAGGCCAGTCTCCTCTCCCTGTGGCATGACAGAAGGAGGGCCCCCTCAATGAATGGATATGTTTAGTCAACTGGGTTGCAGTAACAGATGGTGGCAGCAAGACAGTGATGGGGAGGTTTTGTGGTGGGGGCCCTTGACAGTCAGAAGGAGTGGCTGGCCAGGAGGGCTGGCTGCAAAAAAAAAAAAAAAAACTAGCCGACCCATTGATTGTACCATTTACTTTCTTATTCAACAAATAATACAGACTGGGAATTGTGCCGAGGGACTGAAAGAATGCCACAGTCATTCCTATGAACAAAAAGGGTAGCAGAGCCATAGCTGTCAATTTTAGGCCTACAGCCTCACATCTGTTGTACAGTATGTAAGATAACAGAGGTGCTACTGAAAAATAGATTAGATAGCGAAGCCAGAGTGTTAGGACTTGTGAACACTACTCAGCATAGATTCCTTGCAGGTAGATCCTGTACAACTAATCTTATTCTGTGGCACAGTCAGTTTAAGTCTTGACAAAGGGATACCAGCTGATGTTATCTATCTTGATTTTACAAAATTATTTTGACACTATCCTCCACTATGAACTGATAAAAAAATATGGAGAAATTCAGATTTAACAAATGTCTTATTAATGGGATGGAGGCATGGCTGACAAGACTCAACAAGTCAGAGTGTCCAATACATTTTCTTGGGGGGGGGTGTTACTAGTGGGGTCCCCATGGCTTCAGTTCTGGGACTAACCCTTTTTTTGAATCTTCATAAGTAATGTACACTATCATGCCCAAAATATTATTCTAAAATTCACTGACTACACCAAAATAAGTTCAGAGGTAGTCAATGAGATTGAATATCAAACCTTGGTCAAGGATTTACAGAACTGTGAGACCTGGGCAAAGTTAAATAAAATTATATTAAATAATGATAAATACACCATCCTCCATCTGGGTAAAACAAATCAGAAAAATAAAGTGGAAGTTATAGCCTAAATGGAATAGTGAAACCCTTGGAGTAAACATCAATAATGATGTTTCATCCAGAGACCACTGTAGGAAGATTATTTTGACCACAATACAACTGACCAGTCTATTTGCAAGGCTTTCATATCTAGGAATGAAACGTGTATCATAGTTCTGTAGAAAACATATATAAGGCCCCTTCTTGATTATGCTGCATCATTCTTGCCCCCCAACTTAATTATTAGTCAGCATACAGAAATGGTTCACACGCTTAGTACCTAGACATAGAGGAATGCTCTACACTGACCAGCATTCTGAAGATAAATTATATGATCTTCAAATGAGAGGAAATAGAGGGGATATCTTGATGTTGTTAAACATCCTAATAAATGAGGAGCTGGTTCAACAGTGTAACATTATCCCTATATCTAGGCCAACATGCTTAAGATCCCATGACAAACAACTATGTATTTGGAATGTGTCAACTAATAAAATAAATCATTTTTTTACCACAAGAGCTTGCAAGCTATAGAAAAGTCTCACCCAGCACTTGGTCAGTATCACTGATTTCGGCAAATTCTAGACTCAGTTATATAAATTCCTATTCGTACAACAGGGTTAATACCACCACATGGAGTGGGGAGGCAGTCATGATGGGCTTTGTGCCATCTTCTGCCTTCAGTTACTGAGTAATACCGAGTAATGATAACCCCCTCCTTTGGTGGGAGGATACCAAAGGACACATGAAGAATTATTTTTTTTGAGTGAAGAAAGCAAGGTAACAAATCTGGGGCTAGATCAACAAACAATTGTGGTCATGCAAAGATTGTGTTGTACAATACAATGCAGTTGTGCAACAGCACGGCAGCCCTATTCACAAAGGTGTAATGTGGATGCTAAACACAATGTGCCCTGACATGAGAGGCAGGCTCAGTGTGGAGTTTGCTGACTTCCACCATTCCCACTATGATCAACGGAGGCATCTTGGGGGGTGCAACATTTAGATCTGCCTGCAGAATGCATAGCCATCACCCCTCCACACACCACAGATGCACCATTGTGCATGGCACGGAGTGCCGACATGGCCCCCATGCTGGCCTCCGGCCAGCCCCTGCATGCAGCTGTGTGTTGGGCCGGGGGTTCATAGGCAACAGAAAAAAATCTAAATTCCTTCACATTGGGATGAAATACAGTATGCGCCAAGGATCACACAAAACCCTAAAGAGACTATCATATCCTGACGCGAGCGTTAGGCCAGAGACAGCCCAGAAGAGGCCCTAACAGTTTTATCCATGTCTTGAGTAAAAGATTAATTCCAGTCCCTGCCGATGATCAAGAGGATGCTGAGGAACATATCTAAAATGGAGGCTAACTCCACAAAGAAAACAGGGCTGTCTCTATGAGGACCATAGACACTTCCCAGACGAACCTCTGTTTGGTCCAGGGTACCTCTTACCAAAATAAATCTACCTTGAGGGTCTTCAATACATTACAGTCCTTTAAAATGAACACCTCTAAAAATCAAAATAGCTTCTCCCCAATTGACACTAGTTCCCACAGCAAACACCTGGGCTACTGACTTTTGTCAAAACAGATGACCCTCTGAAGTGAGCAGGTGAGCCTTCTGTAAGAAAGCAATATTGTACCTTACATGTCTCAAGTGTTTAGTAAGTTAGTAACATTTCCATTTAGAATGGTCCCCTTTTACATTCCAAGAAGCACATTTAAAGGCACTAGCATTAGGCATAATACAAAATAACAGTAAACTGATTTCTTCCTCAAACCAAATAATACTGAGAGAGTAATAAACCCCCTTCAAATCTGCAACCCTTAGAAAGCCCATTCCCTTGTACCCACTCTCCCTAACTCCATGAGTATCTCCCAGCAAACACAGATTTAAGAAGAGAAACTGAAAAGATGATGAACACCAGAAGTCTAGATACTCAAAAGTATAACAGAAAAGTGCATACTACAATAATAACCAATAAAAGTAGTGCAGAACTCAGTACCCTTGCACTCTGAACAGGGAAATGTAAACAATCACAAAAAAAACCCCACCTCAGATACAAAATAAGGTTCTAACCAGAACCACCAACCCACATACTTAACTGGTGCATGATAAACACACCCTAACCATTTACCCTCTGAAGCCCTTCCACCTACCCCTGTGATCCATCATAACAATTTACTAAGGTCAAGAAACCAGAACAGAAATTATTTCCCCTTAGAAAGTTAACTCTATGCTAGCCATAGAGACTGTAAAAGCTAATGATAAATACCAAAAGGAATGGAACAGTTAGAAGAAAGATATAGAAACAACAGCTAACCTTAATAGACTGAAAAACTAATAATACAGATGCATGCACACAGCGGGGGATATACACACACACAGACACCATGCATTCAGCACCCCAGAACCACACAAGCCATGCCCAAGCTGTCACAGGTCAGTGTGCACTGTGGCCAGCACATGGGCACTGCATGCACCGTAACGCACTCATCATTCCCATGACACATGGCACAACAGTGGAACACACATACACACAGGACAGCCTGCACAGGTAGCACAGGGTGGTGCCAGGGCAACCGTGGGGCTGGTGACCACCACACACACCACCGGCACCACCTGCAGGGCAGCCAGTATGCACAGGCATGCCACCTTCCACCACAGGCCTATAGACATGGGCATCACAGGGCAGCCCCATGACCACCACAGACATGTGAGTGGCCTCTGCCACAGCCGCTGGTGATGGGGGTGAAACCACTGGCCACAGGGGGCATCCCCAGGGACCCCACAGGGGTGCTGCACTGAGACTATGAATGGGTGCCCAGTGGGGTGGCCGTCCGATGCCCACCAGATGAGCCATGGATGGTGGGTGTGTATGCCAGTGGTAATGGGGTCAGCAGCAGGGGGATCACCTGGCCCTGCTGCTGGGTTTTTCTGGACATGCTCCTGGGTGTCCTACTGGATGCACAATGTCCACGGTGTGCTGTGGATGCAGCCACTGCCACCGCAGCAGCTGCAATCTGCTCCATGGCTGCAGTCATGCCCACCTGCATGAGTGTCTCAGCCAACATCTGAGCATGCCATGCCACTGCAGACTCATGATCCTGGACCATGATGGCTCTGTGGCTCCAGAACTCCTCCTGCAGGGCCTCCTGACTCTCCACAGTCAACTCAGCAGGTCAAGGTAGGCCCCATGTTGTCAGCAGATGATGCAGCATGGTGGCATCACTGATGAACAGGGGATGGATCAGCCTCACCAGGGTCATCCGTGGGCAGTGGACACACCCTGTCAGGCTGTGATGTGGGCGTGGCATGGCAGGACACTACTGCTGGTGGTCCATGTGTGGTGTCCCCCAGGCCCACTGTAATGGGTGCGTGCACACTGGTGCCCTGCCCGGATGACACCGACATCACCAGCACTGCACTGGGCAGTATTGCAGGGGGCATGGCACCCACAGCTATGGGCAGCTGTGACACCATTGCACCAGTATACAGTACAGTGGGAACATCGGTGGCACCCATGGTTGCACGCACAGGCATCCCCATGATGTGTGCACCGCCGTTGGCCATGGCAGTGGTGCTGGTGATGGTGGAACATGCGGCTGTGCCACTTCCCTCACCCTGCATGAAACTGGCGAGCACGATAAGGGTGTCTGCTTTGTCCACCATCTCGTCCGGGTCAGCATCAGACAACCCAGACAGGCTCCCCAACCATGTGATGTACCTGCCGGCAGTCCCACCATTGCTGGTGGAGGGGTCCCCAGGACCCTCCGCCACAGGGACCTTGACCAGTGGAGCATGGAGTGTGGACATTGCAGGTGCAGAATTGCCCATGTCAGTGTCATTGGCCCCATGGGGTGGGCCCGCATCATCACCCGTGAAGGCTACACTGTCAGTCATGGCCATGGCTGCACCCTGGAGTCAAGATGGTGCTGTGGAATGAGGAAGGGAGACAATGGTTAATGCACAGGACACACATGTCACAGTGGCAAAATCCACCACAACATGGCCAACCACACAATGCCAGATCCGCACACCTGTTCATGGCAGGGCCTGGCCAGGGTGCACAGTTACTCACCATGCTGCGACGGGCTCCCTCCCTGTCTGGAAGCCACCTCCTGGGACACCATGCACAGCCGTCCTCAACAAACTGGCAGTCAGGAGGACCTTGTTGGGGCTGAGCCATTCTACCAAGCTGGGGCCCAACCCTTTCTGCTGCATGGATGCCTGGATGCTGGACACCTTATCCTTGGCCCTCCATCAGCTGTTGTTCCAATGTTTACGGCACTCCTGTACCATGTATCTGTATGGTGCCACCACGTTCACCTGCTGGGCCACATCCTCCCAGTCCTCCACACGTGCCATCCAGCTGCTTCCCCTGCCAGTGAGTACATCCAGGTGTAGGTGGCATGCCTCAATGAGCACCATCTCCTCATCCTTCGTGAAGTTGGGTTGCCGCCTGGTAGCGCCACCTGATCCCTCTGACATTACGACTACTGTGGGGAGAAGCATCCAGACATCAGTCATGCCTGTGGATACACATGGTCCCATACCCATCACCCAGAGTCGGTTGCCTCACCATGGTCCATGTCGCCATTGGTCTGGGCTGTGGCCACATGTGGGCAGCTGAGCACAGGTGGCCATGCACCATGGAATGTGGTCCATGTGGGACACTGCACATGCCACACATGTCACCCAGTCTACAGTGGGGGGAACAGTGTAGTCACCCCAGGAGGTGTCACACTGTGCTGGCTGCCATGGGCATGTCCCAGTACCCCTGCAGCATGTGTGCCACCACCATGGTGACACATCAATCCTGGATGCCCCCCATGCGATGGTTGCAGGGCAGAGGGGGACTGACAAGTGGCAACAGCCACAGTTCAGCTGGCAGTGGGGAGTGGCCTGGCTGTGGTGCCATTGTGCCTGCATGTGCACTGCTCTGTGCATTGGACTTACCTGTTGCATGGTTCTGTGCCCACCTCACATTGCAGGTGACTCCCAGCCATACATATCCTCCCTGCGTACAGTGGCAGCCTCCTGTACATGTCACATCCCCTCCCTGTCCCACATTGCAATGCCTCAGCACACTGCCATCTGCCACATCCGTCAGCAACACTGTTCCGTACTTGCTGGGTTATGTGGGTCCCAGTGCCACAGTCATCTGATGTGGTCAGGGCAGGAACCAGACCATTGTTTCCCTGTGCACCGTCTGTACTGCCCTGATGCTGTGTTACATGGTTTGCCTTGGATGCCACTTAATGGCATACTGGTCCCACATCCAGTGTACAGGGGTGTTGCCTGTTGTGCACACTCAGAGGCAGGCACTGCAGTGTGTTCTGAAGCCCTGTAAGCATTACTGTGTACTCACCCTCTGGGCACTGAGTCCTCTCAGTGTCCTTGACTTAGCTTGCTGAATTGGGAGCATTTATGTCTCAGGGCATGCAAATGAGGCCTGAGCCGCTGTTAATGAGATGCTAATCGGCTGAGTTGCCCATGCATGGTTGATGAGGTTGTTTAGGGCACATTCCCTCTGAATTGCACAACTGCTCCCAGCTTATCTCAGTTTGCACGGAACATCTGTGGGATGCACCAATGACTGGACAGTGCATCTCTGACACACGTATGTACCGGATGGCTCATATTCATGAATTGAGGGCATTGTGGATGGCTCATCTGTCATGCATGCATGGTCACCATGTCTGGTGGTGCATCTCCAACGATGCGCCGTACCACCACTGTCCTGCTGCACAGTAGCAGGCCTGCCGACCTTGGTGCCATGAGCCATATCATGCGTGTCCCACAATGCACAGTCCATGTTGCACTGAGCCGTCCCTGTCCATGGATCTTGCACAGTGCACGGTACATGTTCAGGGCACATGCTGTGCACAACATGGCACCCCCACACTCGTAGCACTCATGCGTGACTGTGTCCTGGCAGTGCAATGCCATTGCGTGGTGCATTGCACATGTGTGGGCTCGTCACCATTGACCATTAGTGCTTCACGTTCAGTTTGCGCTTTGCTGCAGGTGCAATACTGTTTCACATGGTGCAAAATGAATGCTCGACTGCGCTTTGCACATTTGCATCTTGCCACTATCTGTTAACAGTTTGGGAAGCCTAGGGCTGGGTGACAGGCACCTAAGGCCACAAACTGGTCGTGGGTGGAGTTGCTACATCTCATAGAACTGGTTATGGCTGTGGACGAGTGCCTGTTTGGACAGAAAGACGTCAATGTGCCCAGGGCCCAAGTGTGGGCCTCCATTGCATCCCAGCTTGTGCAATGTACAGGGATGCCATGCACAGGGGAGCAGTGCAAGCATTGCTATGGCGACCTCTAGAGGCAGGACTCACAGCGGCTTGCATGGCTGTGGCATGATGCACACAGGGGTACACTGCCCAGACCTGGTAGGTGTTCTTCAACTGTCTCCTTTTGTGGCATGTGCTCTATGTGTGTGTGTCACTGCCCTCGTGGGGCACCCTCATGGGTCTCACAGTGTCCTGCACACATGGCAGTTGCTGCACCCCTCACGTGCTGCATTGCCAATGTGCTGAGGAGGGATAGGCATGGCTGTGTCAACCTGCTGTCCTTCAGGTGCTTCCCAGACAGTCATCGCTGTCTGCTTCATGGCCACGGGCCAGCGGGGTGGCTGTGGCACTGCATCCTGCACAGTGGCAGTGTTTGCTTATGGTGCTGTCTGTTGTGTTTTGCAGGACCAGAGGCCAGGTGACAGGACATGGACACAGCTGAGGTGTGGCATCAGAGGATCATGGGTGTCAGGCCTGGTGCCCTGCCAGAGGTAGGTGAGTGCTGCTTTCCATGATTGCTGTTTTTCAGGTTCTGTGCAGTCACTGGTGGGTGGGGGTGTGTTCCTCATACTGGCCTTCAGTGTGTGTTCTTTCTGTTATTTCCTGTAGGTGTCCTGGTTCACCATGCTGTTGCGGGTGGTGGTGGTGGTGGTGGTACACCTGTTGATGTGGACTGGAGGATCCATGTGGCCATCCAGGCAGCCTTGCATCCTCTCACAAGGACTGTTCAGCACCTGTCAGCTGCCCTGCAAGGCATCCTGCTTCATCTTCTGGTCCGTGCCAGGGTGGTGGGTGGCAGGGCATGGCACTGCTAGTGTCCCCCTGCCTCTTCCTGGGGACTTCCCATGTACGTAGTTGCCATTCCCTGTCCCCAGTTTCTGTCCCTCTCCTGCCCTCCTTCCCATCCCTGCTCCCCCATTCCCCATTTGTTGTTGCTGTTGTTATTGTTGTTTTACCTTGTTTTACTTTTGAGCTATACAGATTTTTAGGCACCTTCCCTTTTATAAACATGTTTTACTCTACACTCGTGTCCATGGGTGTGTTTGTTCCAGCTCTGTGGTTACTCCTCATGCCCTGCTGTTTTGCCCCAGTTGTTCTAGCTGGCTCCCCTGTCTGGCTGCAAGGCATCCAGCTTGCCCTGGCACAACAATGGTTGTGCAGGCACATCTGTGGTTGCGCCGTCTTTTCCTGCAGTGATTCATAGTGGTGTTGCACTCGGTGCTGCCCACAGTGCATGCCTCTGTGAATGGCTATGCTTGGGCTCAGTGCATCTGATTTGCACCTGTGCAATTGTGTTGTGCCAGGTGCATCCTCTTTGTGAATTCTGCCCAATGTGTGAGCTAGTGTCGATTTTAGTGTCTACTCTGCAACCCCTAGAATGGCTGTTTTCATTGTGAATCTACTTAAATGGCACACATGCTGTTATTTGCAATCTTCTATGGAAATCCAGCAAAGCAAAGCTGGTGGTGAATGTAGCTGAGATGTGGTGGTAGATGAACAGGTGGTGACACAACCTTTTCTTTAAAAAAAATACAAACTGAAAAAAAGGAAAAACAGATCCATGGATAAACAAAGTTGTGAAGGGTAAAGTCATGCCCTACCTTTAACATCATTTAATTTTTTTTCTTTCTTGTTGTGATGAGAACTTGTTTTCTTTGGAGAAAGGAAATTATGTTATTATTATATAATTTGAAAATCAGTGGAGCCAGATGTGCTGTTGGCATGCATCTGCTCTGGTTTACTGTAGCTTACATGGGGACATGGTTGTTTTATTGGGTTTTGCAGACTGTGTCACAACACAACAAACAGTAAACCAGAGCAGATGCATGCCAACAGCACCTGCCGTAAGCAAGCTACAGTAATTCATATTTACAGTGTTTGTGACTGTGACAGGGTGACCCCTGTCATAGAGGACAGCCCTGGGATAAGTTGAAAACCCTTCCCCAAGCAGTTTATATGTTTTGTATGATGTCCAACATGCTAGTTGGCTGGTTGTAAATCAAGTGCTGAAGTGCTTATATGACTTTCTGTGCATATTAACCAAAAAAACTAACTAGAAATCAGCCAAAGCCCTCAAAGAATATTGATGTTATATATTGTTTTCTTCTTAGGTATTTGGCCATAAAACACAACTAAGATGGTAGTTTTAATAGAAGAATTAAACAAATTTGGGTCTGCCTTTTTTAGATGTTAGTAGCCCTCTTTTAAGATATATTTTACAGCAGACAGCATGAGGTAATAGAACTTTGCAGGAGAGTTTAGGAGAGCACAGAGTGTTCTGACCTTTTAACAATGTTGTAAACAAGTTATGTACTATGCTCCAGGTGGCTGCCAAATAACTATAAAGCAACATTGGCCCCTAGTGGCTAGTTTTATGTCATGTCTGCTGTTAATCAAAAGGGCAGTAGAAAATTTCTCCAGCTTCTAGTGAGCTTATAAAAAGTACTGCCGCAGGGCTGAGAGAGGATAGATAGGGTGGTCAGTTGCATTCTGACTGAGGAAGGTGGAAGACCTCCTGGTAGTGTGTGCTTTCACAGCGTCTGAGTCATGCTAGGCTGAGGAAATGCCTTAAAAACATTGAAGCTAAGCAGTTGTCTGACTTACCATTTTGCTTTCTGTATATTTTACTTGATAAAAATAAAATTATAAATGCACTTATGCATTTTATACACACTTGATTTGTGGTTCTGACTGAAATTGTGTTATCCTATACCCACAAATGGTGACAGTGATCTCAAGGCATTTCTGACCTCAAGGCTTTTTGCCCCCTTATTAGTATTCTGCTTTAACACATGCCACTCGTTACACTGGGAAACAAAGTGGTTCAGGTAAATTGGTGAAGCCGAACTGAAGTTTCAGGCTCTGATTGAATGAAAAATCACAGCGGACTCTGGCCTATGTCTCTCGCCCCCTTATCATTTTGTTTCATTTTACTAGGGTTGAACCATTGTGCAAACTCATTTAAAATGGTGACCCATGGTAAACAAATTACAAACATACAATAACACTTATTACAACAAGGTACAACAGATATTAACAGTTAAGCCATTCAATACAATCATACATTTAACCACAGCAACACTTAGCTTGAACAGTGACATTACAGTATGTAAGAACCATTGTTTTACAATATTTGTTGAAAGGGGCTTAGTGTTAAACAAATGAAACTTATGTGTAATTTATTCCAAAAAGAGGGCACTATTTGACTAAATAAATACAGTGACCTTTGTGTTTTACTTATAGGTACTGCCAGTTTGTGATGAGCCAAATTTCTTAGAGAACAGCTTAGTACTGCATCATCATGTCTGTATTTTGCCAGTCATTTTCACTATGAGTGAGGATCCAATCAGGTGAGAAATAATATACAGGATGGTAATTTCACATTTGTTCCTAGTAAATGGCTTGTTTAGGGGTTGGTGGAAGATCAGCAGTGAATGTATAGCCCATGACCAGCAAGACAAAGCCCTTGTCACTAATATTATATTAATGTATTTGCTCTGTATTTTATTGTTTTAGCTTGGTTTTTATATTTTACTTTATAGTGCTTCGATAAGTATTGAATTGTGCTTTATAAATAAATGTTATTATTATTATTATTAAGATATGCAACAGCAATTGCTCATTGCAAGTACTATGAAAATTATACCCTTGTCTCATCAATATTTACAACAACCTCCACTAAGATTAGTTCTTGTTTAACTACGCTGCTGATCCAGTACAGGAGGGGAATTTTTAGGGACTCAGTGTCAGGAGAAGTTTTTTCTTCTGCCTTTGTGCCCTTTCTTTTTAAAAAAACCTTTCTGTTCAAGAATGACCAAGCCAACCAATGATTAAAGCATGGTTGTCGCCAAATTCTAGAAGGAGCTGCTGATCATAATACTGTGTTATTGCTGTGGCAATCACAAGCACAATGTGTGCTTAACCTCTGCTCCAGCACAACATAAGCTATTGATAACGGGCTGGATTTTCAGCCTGTCATGAACTAAGTCACAAACCACAGCCACCACTATGGGACAAAACCTCCGCACTCGTGGAGATTCATATTTTCAACCAGTGAGAATGTAATGCCTGGCCTCACCGGGCATACCAGTTTCCCACAGCTTCACCAAAAAAAAAGACTGCAAAACTGCCTTGAATTGTGGAACAGATTGCAAACTAGCTCCACTTTTGAAAATACCATAGCTGTGGAAAAAACACAGCTCCTCAAGTGGAGATCCACTTGCACCAGTTTTTTTTTTTTTGTGCCAGGGCAGCTGCTGGAGTTGCAAAGGTTCTGAACATCTGGTTGAATGTTTTTTGCTCTCCTTAAACTTCCTCCATTAACAGAGGGGATGACACCTGGGTTTGGTGTATAATTTAGATGCAGTAGTGCTTGGATTCTAGCAATGTTTAGTTGCTGGTAGTAATCAGATTTGCATTTTTGTAATGCATTCTCACTGTTTTTAGGGACATCATTTTTTTCAAGAGACAAAATAGATCTGGTTGTGCTGGTTGTGCTGATTTTTCAAAAATGCTCAGTCAGAGTTACTTTTGTGATCTTTTTCTTCCTGTATTAAATGGCAAAAAAGGCTCCATATTTTACCAGATTAATGGCATCTGCACAAGAGTATCACAGAAATTACATCTTTGCAAACATAAATGTTAGATTTATGTCAGTGCAGTGCATAAATCTTACAAAACGTATTACACAGTATTTGCATACCTTTATATTACTCATTGTCTTCTTATATTATACAGAGTCATTTATCTAAAGTCATGAATAGTGGTGGGCAAAGTCCATGCACTTCACTATGTGGAGTACTTCGCATCATAACCATAATTACACAAAGTACTCTGCAACGCAAAGCGAATAACTTCACAGTGTATTGTAACAAGTAGTCCCATTGTTTACTATGGAGTTTGTGTTGACTTCATCTTTGTTTTAGCCTTTAAGGTGAAGTTTGCAGTGAATCATGGGATGGCAGATCACATGGGCTCTAGATTGTCTTGCAGAGCCTCAGTTTTACGTAGTATGTGTAGTGAAAAGTTGGCGACAGTTTGCTCTCAGAGCTCTGTGAATCAAACCATCGAAAAACCTTTTAAAAATCATTATTGAGCCAATTTATTTGGTCAAAATTTAGTACATAGATTATAGGAAAACCTCCTGTACTTATATCATCGAGTGTTTATTGTTTTTGTGTGCATTTTGAATGTTAATTTAGAACATTCAGTCTGTGTACTGACAAACACTGTTGAAGTGTGCTTCAAGGGAGGGACAAATCTGTGGTGAAGGGAGATTCACAGTGAGAAAGGTAGTCTTTCTAACTGTTGTTGGGTAGCTAGTGTGTTAGTATTTGTGTATTCATGTACACACAGTAATACTTGCAGTAAGTTTTGATAATTTTTTTCTGATTGCTGTGGTGCTGTGCCTTTTTTCAGTTGGTTTAAAAGATTTGGTTGCAGTGTATTGAACTGTTAAATTTTCTGTGCATTATCTTTAGTGTATATGTGTGTGTGCGTGTGTGTGTGTGCGTGTGTGTGTGTGTGTGTGTGTGTGTGTGTGTGCATGTTGTCAAGTCAGACACATTTTATTGCACCACACCGTAATCATAGCACTCTGAATCTCTTATCTCTCTGTGTTATTTTTTACTGCCTTGTCTTATCTAGGTAGTGGACTGGTACTGCAGCTGTCCCCTTCCCCCCACAAAAGAAAGTATTATTTTTCCAGTTTTGGATTTGTGACCACTGGTTAAGGTGTTGTTGTGCCTGTGTGGCTGCATCTCTTGAGTACTCAGTCTCCATCCATTTTTGCATCTGCATCTGTTTAGGGCCCAGTCTCCATCCATAAGACACAGTTGTTGTTTTTGGGCTTCCCATCCACACCAAAGTTCAGAAATCTAAATGTGTTGTTAATTTTCTGTGTGATCCTAATAAATGCCCACAAGGAAACATGCATGCAATGGCAAGAGTGGCAGTGGGTGTGGGTGAGGACGAGGTAGTATGCAGCATAAGGGTATAGTTGATGGCAGTAAAGGAATTTCTTTGACTATGTTTTTTACCACTGCACAATCAGTTGCTTCAATGATGGTTAGATATGCTGTTGTCCTCACTGGTGGTGGTAGTGAAGTTGGTGATGGCATGAGTATTACCTCAAGTTCAACCTGTGACAAGTTAACATGTTGCCAAGATATTGTGGAGTCCAAAGGCATGAGTCACAGTGTAGTTGATGTCACACTCTCCATCCTCGTCTCCACAGTAGTTGAACAGGATTTTAATCCTGATGATGACTCACAATCACAATCTCATGTTTCCAGTACTGTTGAGGTTATGCCTGGGCCATTCAATGATCCAAATGTTGGAGAAAAAATAGTGGATGATCATACTGAGGCTGTGGTGGAACATGTTCTCCACTGGACAGCATCCAAACTGAAATTGTGGATGCGGATAATGATTACGATGATGACTTCAGTGACCACATTTGGGAACCGGAGAAAAAGAAAGTAAAGGTGGCTGTGTGTAAACAGTCTGTTATTAAATCCTTCCCTCCTCAAAGTTGTGATTCAGCTGTGTCTGTTGATGATGGTGATCCAGTAATAGTCATAGATTATGATGGTAAGGTAGAATCATAGTGTGCCCAACAACAGAAATCATGCAGTACACCCCTAGTTCAGTGTCTAAAAAACTGGAGTCCAATATGTAGCATCAGGGACACGTGAAAAATAGGGCATCAAAATCTCTCATTTGGGAATTTTTCATACAAGATGCAAGTGATGAAACAGTGGCAATCTGCCAGCTTTGAAAACTGCATGTGAGGTGTGGTAAAAAGGGTAGCCATCTGGGCACCGGGGGCCAGCATACACATCTGAGAAGCAGGCAAATGGCACTGTGGACTTGGCATCAGAAGGGAGGTAATGCCATAATGGGGCATTCATCCTCATCCACTTTACTGAGCATGGTATCCCTTTACTTGACTGGAAGAAGCCCAAGTAGCCATATCTGTAGCAGTGGTGAAATAAAACTGGAGGATTACTACAGACATGAGGAGAAGGAGGATTTTGAATTGTCAAGGAGTGGTCAGAGTAGCAGTGGTGGTGGTCTATGCAGTATTTCTAGTATATCAAGCCCTTTGCTTAAAACGGGAAAAATAACATCATTTGTTGCCCTCATTACATGGGAAAAGCACCCCACCCATGGCAGTATGCAGAGCAGAGCCATTTGATACACCACGTGCAAAATGGGCAACAATGCAGCCCACACTGCACAGTCTTTTTGCCTGGAACATGAAATACCCACCAAATCAAACAGTGTCACATGTTGTGGTTGGCGAAGTGGCCAAAATTTGCTCTGCAAAGTGATTCGTGGAGTAATGTGGAATCCACGGAGTAATCAGCAACACGAAGTGGAGTACTTTGCGTCATAGTGAGGAACACAATGTCCATTGAAACCAATGACTCCACGTTATTCCGCCTTCCTCAAACCACTTCTCCACTAATTTTAAGGTGAAGTACATTGAAATCAATGTACTTCACATCACTTCACATTGTTGGTGAACTCCAAAGGTGAATTTTGCAGTGATTCATGGGATTGCAGGTCACATGGGCTCTAAATTTTTCTGCACAGCCTCAGTTCTGTGTAGTGTGTGTGTGTGTGTGTGTGTGTGTGAGTGTGTGTGCAGTAGAAGATGGAGGCAGTTTCCTCTCAGAGCTCTGCAATTCAAATCCTCTAAAAGCTGTTAAAAAAGCCTTTCTGTGCCTTTTGTTTGCTCAAAATTTAGTACATCGTTTATAGGAAATCTTCCTGTTCTCATATCATCGAGTGTTTATTGTTTGTGTGTGGATTTTGAATGCTGATTTAGAACATTCAGTCTTGTGTACTGACAGATACTTGAAGTGTGCTTTGGGGGGGGCGTATCTGTGGTGGAGGTAGGTGAAAACTGGGAGAAAAAGGCAGTCTTTCTGTTTTGGTTATATTTTTCTTGCATAACTGTGTTAATGTACACAGTAATATTTTCAAGTAATTCGTGACATTTTTCTTTGCTGATTGTTGTGGTGTGCAGCAGTGCATACTTTCAGTTTGTTTAAAAGATTTGGTTATATTACTGAAGTTTTCAATTTGCTATGCATTACTTGTAGTGTAGTGTGTGTGTGTGTGTGTGTGTGTGTGTGTGTGTGTGTGTGTGTGTGTGTATGTGTGTGTGATGTGTGACATCAAATCAGACACATTTTATTGTGCCACAGAGTAATTGCAGCAGTGTGAATCTTCTATCCACTGCACCTGCATGAATTTTTTGTTCTGCTTTGTGGTATGTTTACTGGTGGTGGACTGTTACTGCTGTGCAGTACCCCCCCCCAACTGACAAAATGTATTCTTTTCCAGATTTGGATTTGTGGCTTGTGAACATTGGTTAGGAGTTGTTGTGCCTTTGCATATGCATCTCATGACTGTGCAATGCAATCTTAATCTGTCTGTGCATTTACGTTTACTTAGAACCCAGTCTCCATCTGTAACTTAACTCACAGTTGTTTGGCTTCCCTTCAGAGTACTGGTGTGGTGCATATCCTTGTGTGAACATTGTACTCATTGATGTGCGTTTTTAAGTCAGGGCAATCATCACAAGTCACTCATGATACAAATCACATTCTTCATCTTCACGGTCACGAGTCATGAATCACAAAGCTGGAAGTTTTTTTTTTAGTTAGTTCCTTGTAAGCCTGTTTTGTAGTATCTCTGGTCTCAGCTTCAATCACCATTGTACTCATTGATATGAGTTTTCAAATCAGGTAGTTTTGTGTGGCACAGGTCAGTGAAGTACAGCCACAGGTATTCACGTTCCTGTACAGTTTATTATCATTGACCATGTCACACCAGACACTCATCATGAGACAAATCACATTCTTCAAAAATCACAGCAGTTGATTTTTTTTCAGTTCTGATTATACGCTGAATACCTGTAAAGATGACCAAAACACTGATGAATCTTTTTTGACTTTATTAAAAGAATGCCCCCCCCCAAAAAAAATACCTTCACTGGCTTGACAGTATTCCAATGCCATAATTCCTCATCAAGCCAAGAAATTCACACCCCAAATTTGACTATATATCCTGTGATACAAAAAAAAAACAATGATTTCATGTGTGTGTGTATATATATATATATATATATATATATATATATATATATATATATATATTATAGTGGCATGATAGTGCCACTATAGTTAAGGTTATGTACCCCATTTAAGGTTAAAGTATGAAATGTTGCATCTTAATAACTTTGCCACTGTATGATGGATTTGCCTGAAATTTGGCAGGCACACAGTGGAACTATAGCTCTCTGGATATGCCAAGTTTTGTAATGGTCAGATATACGGTTGCAGAGTTAAGTGACATTCCATAGCACATTTATGCTTTTTTGTGCATTCTTTGCTCACACCTACAGGTCGGAAAGTTTGTGCAACTGGTCAGGGAACATGCAGCCAGGGACCCCAATGTGCCTTTCAAAGATTTTGTTAAAAAATATTAAACGATTCAAAAGTTATTCAAAAAACAAGTTTCCCATTATAGTCAATGGGAAAAGTTAACAAAAGGTTTGACAGTGTTGCAAATGCAGTTTTTAGTGTTGCAAAGAACCCCTGTAGTGTCGTGATTCAGCCATTTTGTTTGTCAGTTACTGGTCACAGAAATGCTTGGCATTTAAATTTGGGACCCTCTAGGGACACCATTCTTTTTGTGTTCGCCTAGTTGAGCCCTGAAGATGCTAGCCATGCCTTTTTTGGGGCGATAAACACCCCAGAAATATGTTTTTCAAATTTTTGTAATCTGTAGTGTCACAAAGTAGTGTCAAACTTGCAACACTTTTGTGATTTTTTATTGCAAAAGTGTCGCAAATTACTACACTACTTTGCGACAGTATGGCCAAAATAACAGGAACTCTTTGCCACCCTGCTGCAAAAGAATGGTTTGGTCTTTTGGGCTGAAATTTGGAGGGAAGAAGAGATATGCTTTTTGTGGTTTGGTGACAAAATATTGCAGGGATGGAAAGTTACAGTACTCCGAAGTTGACAATTTTCCCCATAGACTAACATTGCGTCATCCGTCGCACCTTTTGGGACCCATATCTCGGAAACGCTTCGAGATACAGGGGGCTAAGTATAAAACCAGCCATGAAAGTCATAAATCATCTGAAATTTTAATTTTTTTTCCATGCTGTATGGTTCTTGAGATATAAGCAATTTAGTATTCCAAGTGTTCATGTTCTGCTCTGAGGTCCATTATTATGCACACATTCTTTGTACTCACTGTGTTTCTGTGTGCAGCTGTTGGGCAAAAACAGAGTGTGCACTTCAGTTACTGTTACAGTTAACGTTCCCACTTGCCTTTCCATACCCGTTTGCATTAGCATTCCAGTGTACGCCACCGTGTGCGTTTCACTTTACGCTTTCATTTGTGCTTGCATTTACGTTACTGTTACAATTTGCATTTCCACTGCTGTTTCTGTTTGCATTTCATTTTGCGTCACCATGTGCACTACCATTTGCATTTGCGTACATGCTTCTGTTTGTGTTTGCATTTGCATTTGTCTTTCCTTTGCCATCATCATTGCTGTTATCACTTGCATTTCCAATAGCGTTACCATGACCGTGCACATTACGCTTTGTGTTTCCGTATCCGCTTGCATTTGCATTTCTGTTTCCATTACCGCTTGCATTTCTGTAACCATTTGTGTTATGGTTTACGTTTGCATCACAGTGTGCATTATCATTTGCATTTGCATAAACATGTCCATTTGCATTTCCATTTGTGTTTTCTTTGGCATCATCGTTGGTGTTACCATCAGCATTTGCATTTCCAATTGCATTACCATGACAGTGCGTGTTATAATTTGCATTTGCGTACACGCTTGCATTTGCATTTCTGTTTTCAGTAATGTTTGCACATGCATTTCTATTACCGTTTGCATTACCATTAACATTTGCATCACCATGTGCGTTACCATTTGCACTTGCATTTGCGTTACCGTTACTTTACTATTTATAGTGCGCATTCTCAAAAAGAAGGGAAATTCATGGCAAAAAAACTCCATTTAATGCATCAGTTAGGGTTGTTCCACAGCGACAAAAGCAAGGAAATTCAATGTTAGGGTTCATACTCCCCTTGCACCCCCCACCACATCCCTACCAACAGGCATTGGGATGTGCATTGGGGTCATTGGTCCTAACTCTCACCCCATTCTCCTATACTGCACCACCTCAGCTTGTCTACACGTGGGATTGGGTGAGAGTTAGGACCACTGACCCCAAAGCACAACCCGATGCCTGTTGGTGGGGGCAGGGTGGTGGGTGTCATGGGGTGGAATAACCCTATTTTGCCATGAATATATATATATATATATATGAAAAAATACTTTGTTAATGCATCAGTTAGGGTTCTTCTACAGCAAAGAATGTGAGGAAATTAGATTTTAGGGTTAGAATAGAAAAGTAGAAAGTTGTGCAAGTTTGGGACCCGTGCTCCCACCAACTTGTAAGTGCCAGGCCACATTACACACCCAATGACTACAAAGTGCATTCACAACAGTAAGGCCAGCCACCAAAGAAATGGTCATGTACTAGAACAATAGAAAAAGCTGTCCACAAAATTTAAACTGTGCCACAGAATATCTCCACAAAAAATATATAGTCTGACACATAAATACCTATGTTAACATCTATAGGACATGCTGTCAACACCCTCCAAATTTCAAGTAAAAAGGTCAAACCATGTCCAAGATACGACATGTCAACATTTTAAATTTTCCTTCATCAGAGTGGCACAGTTCCACACCTGTTAACATTTAACACACATAATGACTGAAAACTACATCTATGACACTAAGACTAAGTATCCTATCAATTTCAAGCCACCAATACAAGCAAAATGCTCTCCTCGGAACGTGAACTGCACTACACCATATCTCCAGCCAAAAAATATTTTCTGACACAGGAACACTGTAATTTATATCCACAATACAAGCTGTCAAGACCCTCCAAATTTCAAGTGAAAAGACCAAACCTTGTCCGAGATATACATTTTAACATATGAGATTTTCATTTGTCAGACTGGCACAGTTCTGCACCTGTTGACATTTAACACACACAATGACTAAAAACTACATCCATGACACCAAGGATAGGTATCCTATCAATTTCAAGCCACCACCACAAGCACAACACTGTCTGCAACACATAAAGTGCATCATGCAATATCTCCACAAAAAAAATTTCTCTGACACATAAACACCATAATTCACATCTACAGGACATGATGTAAATACCCTTCAAATTTCAAATAAAATGATCAAACTGTTTCCAAGATATTCAATGTTAAAGATTGGTAAAATTTCCCTATCTATTCCATTATAAAAAAATCTGGCCATCTTGTCCCTATCTCATGATCAAAGAATTTGCAAGCTCATGAACAAATAATAAAAACTTTTGTAATTTATAAAATTGGTAACATTGTCATAAACCACCACCATGGTTTGACAGAACAAAGCCCCCTGAGAAAAACCCACCCTCATTTGACATCCTAGGGCACCCCAGGGCTGAGAAAATTTACTTTTTAATACGGCCATCTCATTCTATCCTCACGATACACAATCACGATCAAAGAATCTCACGAACAAAGAATTTTGCAGGCTCGCAATGAAAGTATTTTCAGGGTCATGATCAAAGATTAAAAAGTTGTGTAATTTACATAATTTAAATAATTGTGGTAAATCACCACCACGGTTCATCAGAACGAAGCCCCCCGAGTAAAACCCACCCTTATTTGTCTTCCTAGGACACCCCTGAGCTGAGAAAATAGATTTTTTCATCGGGCCATCTCATCCCACACTTGCGATGCACGATTACGATCAAAGAATCTCACGGTCAAAGAATTTGCACAGCGGTCCAATGAAATTGCTCACTTTCATGAGACAGAAGCTGAGGGCAGAGGACAAGCCAGATTTAAAAAAATTTTTCAATAGGGTGCCCTATTAAGTTACATAAGGGTGGGTTTTGGTCAGAGGGCTTCGCTCTGCCCCATCTGAATAAAAAAAACAGTACTTGTCATTATCCCAGGTAGTCTAGCGAGCCCCTCCCCATCATGGTAATGTACATAACATTGCTTGTATCCCTGGTAGTCTAGTGGTCCCCGCAAATGAGTATCTTGTTAATATGTTTATTTTGTATCTGTGGTAATCTAGTGCCCCCCCAATGTGTGCTTACTTATACATTTTAGTAATATCCCTGGTAGCCTAAAGTCCCCCCGATCTGTACTTCATTATCATTATTATTGACATCCCTGGTAGCCTAGCGGTCCCCCCATTATAATAAAATAAATTTGCATTCTCCATGTCCTGGTAATCTAGTGGCCCTCCACTCAGTCATGCCAGCCCACCCAGCACCCCCACCCTTCCCCAGCTGGTGACTGGCACAGCCCACCTCTCACCTCCACGGCAGGCTGCCAACTGTGAATGTTTCTGACAGCAAACTGAAAACAAGATGGGGGCCATCACGATCAAAGAATTCCTTGTGATCAGAGATTCTTTGATCGCGAGTCTGCAAATTCTTTGATCGTGAGGAGGGACTAGATGGCCAATACCCCATTCTTCATTTGCAAAATAACCAAATAAATTTCCCCATTGACTCATAATGGGAACTTAAAAGTTTAATAACTTTTGAAAGGGTTTATATTTTTTTCACCAAATGAAAAGTGGCATGTTCCTTGACCACAGCAGTTTCAGATGAGCCATGTTGCAGAGTGGCACACCACACAATGGCTGTGCAGTACCACAGACAAAATCCAAAAAACTGCCCACATAACTGGTGAAAAGTGAATTTTTCAGCATTTTTCTGTGCAAAAATGTTAGTTCAACCAAAACAAAATTTGGCAAATCAAGAGATCTACCATGCCCCACTGCACATGCCAAATTTCATGCAAATCCATTGAATGGGTCCAAAGTTAATAATGCACAAAATTTAGAGTTTAACATTGAAATGCCTACTCAACCCTAAATATAGGGGCTCTACTGCACCCCTATAATATTCCATGTGTGAGCATGATGACATGCTACAGTAAAGGAGAATGGGGTGAGATTTATGCCTCACAGCTACCAATGGCACACCCTGGTCCAGCTCCCACCAAGTTGCCAATTTTTGCATAACAATATGCATCTGGGCCCAGGCTCCCACTTACAGAAAGCTACAGAGCCATGCAGCAGCACTATAGGGCATCAAATCCTTGTAACAGTAATTTGCACATATCTTGGGAACCGTAAGAGCTAGAAAAAAATTCTAGCATCATTGTAATCGTGACAGTGAGTACTTTATGTGACATTGAAAGACTGTATCCATATCTCCCATCATATCTGAGATATGGGCACTGAAAAGCACAGGACTGGCACTCTTTGAACCCTTGTGACAGTAATTTCACATTATCTCATAAACCGTGCAATGTACAAAAATAATTCCACTGCAGGCTTACTCTACAGTTCCAAATCTTTTTCCTGTGGCTCTAAGCCACTTGTATCGAAAAGCCTGTTTCTCACTTCATTTCCAAGATAACAGCGTTGAATATCATGACACAGACTGCAATGTAATCCTTTGGGAAAAATGTCAATTACGTCATTGAATATCTCTGCAACCAATTAATGCCCCAACACCTAAACAACATAGTTCACATTTCTATGACATCCCTTAAAAACCCTGAAAATTTCAAGTAAAAAGACCAAACTGTGATTGAAATATGGTCATCCCAATTTGGGTCATCTGGTCTTTCTCATTTACAATGCAAAAAACACACAACAGTTTTCCCATAGAATATAATGGGAATTTCAAATTGTAATAACTTTTGAACATATTAATATTTTTTCACCAAACAAATGATGGCATATTCCTTGGCCCAAGCTCTTTCTACTTCCTAGGTTTTGGACCAATAGCCCACGTAGTGACCATGCAGTGCCACAGACAAAAAATGCGCAAAAATGGCGAAAAGTACATTTTTGGGTGCTTCACTGTGCAAACATTGTATGCTCAATGGAAATGCAATTTAGTAAATCAAGATATCTACCACACTAGATTGTGCATTCCAAATTTTGAGCAAATCCGTTAAACGGTTGCAAAGTCATTAATGTGCAAAATTTGAGCTTTAACATTAAAGTGCCTACTCAACCCTAAATATAGAGTCGTGAAAGCGCCCCAGTATTTTATATATATATATATATATATATATATATATATATATATATTGGATATGAACATTTAAGGTCAACTCAGGTTCTGTGGAAAACCATGATGGTGGCAGCTACATTAACTTACCAAGTGAAGTATTAGTGTACATACAGAGGGCATCCTTCCTGTTGGTGGTCAGTGCAGCATTCATTGGGCAACCAACAGCATTGTCACATCAACACAGTTGGGCCAGCCTTCTAGCACATCATTTGGCAAGACATTGTGCATCAGCCCAGTCAGGTCAAGAAGCATTACATGAAATTTCAAAAAGAGCAGCAGGGGACATACTGTAGTTCTTATTGGAGTGTGTGCATGCATGACTGAGTGTGGCATGAATTAAATGGAACTTTTCTTTCCATTTTATGTTCCCATTTCTTTTCATCTGGAGTCAGAAATTTTCTGGACACAAGATAGTAGCATTTGGGGGATGTATATTAATTCTGGTAGCTGTGTGTGACCACTGCGTACATGACTGAGTGCACCATTAATTCTGGGAGACTGCATTTCTTGTTACACTCTCATTTCACTTCATCAGCACAGGGTAATTTTCTGGACAAAAGACAGTAGCATTTTGTGGATGCACATTAATTCTGGTGACTGTGTGTGTGAAGGGCTGCCAATATTATTGTCATTTCACCTTACTTCACGTTAAGGCAGAATGACAATGCAAAGAATAATTACAAGGTGAATTGAGCCTGTCATATTGGCCACTCCACATAGCAGAATGACAACACAAAGTGCCCATTTCACGGGCACTTCACAGGCAAAATTTAAATTGGCTTCATCTCTAGTCATATGAACTAAATGCTGCTGTTGCAGAAATGCTGGCAATTGACCTTTTGCCATTCTCCTTTGCAGAGAATTCTGGATTCTGGCAT
Organism: Neoceratodus forsteri; assembly: GCA_016271365.2. Lineage (NCBI taxonomy): Eukaryota > Metazoa > Chordata > Ceratodontiformes > Ceratodontidae > Neoceratodus > Neoceratodus forsteri. Next base: position 1,160,453,212 of record CM057458.1, read on the forward strand.
TTTGTGGCACGCGCCTTTCCCAAATGGAAAGTTCCGTCCAGATCTACCTTTCCACCTGTGCTGTCCTGGAGTTATTTCAGACTGTGACAGAGTCTGTAAGACATGCCCTTCAACATTCCTCATCACCATACATTTGCTTACATATGGATATGTGGACAAGTGGCAAAACAGTGGGTAGTTCCTATCTGTGTATTACTGCACATTGGGCACAAGGTACCAGGGGTTGTCTGGGCTGGCAGGATTGGAAATCAGTGTTATAAGTCAGACTGTCATAGTAGCAACCTTCGGAGAACTGGACAGCATGCAATGCTTGCAATGCACAGTGTAGCAGGGTCCCACAAAGGTAAAAACATGTTAGATTTGCTACTGACAAAAACTGATGAGTGGCTGAACCCCCTGTCCCTAAAAACTGGCTTTATAGCTAGTGACAGTGGATCAAACATTAAATGTATCAACAATGATGACTTTGTGAAGGTTCACTGCAAGGCCCACTGTTTAAATATCATGGTACAGGAGTTTCTGCAGCACCATGACATCAAGCAAATGCTGACAGTTGTGCACCACATATGTGCCCACTTTGCATGCTCCAGAAAGGCCCGTGACCAACTTAGGCAGCTGCAGATTCAAAATAGCCTCCTTCAGCACTGCCTCAAGCTTGAAGTTGTCATGCACGCAACTCTACACTTTACATAGCAGAGCAGTTGAATGAACAGTACAAAGCCATCTCTGAATATCTGGTAATACACATTACCTGTGACAGTTCAGGGGTCTCAGTGTATATGACAACTGAACAGTGATGCCTCATTGACTCAGTGATATCAGTTTTGAGACATTTGAACATGCCACACAGGCACTGCATGGTGACACTGCATCCATTAGTCAAGCCACTCCACTGCTGTGGGTGCTGAGGCAGACTTTACTGAATCTGCTGCCTAGCCTTGATGTGTCCGGAGATAGGTCAAGCAGCGCGTTACTGAAATGCATGCTTACAATATTCAACCACAAACGTCACATTGCCACTATTCAGCAAAGTGCAGAATTTGGAATAGCAACAATGCTGGACCCATGATACAAATGTGACATTGCATCGTTACTGGAGGGAGGGCCTGATCAAGTTAAAAATCTGACTGGACAGCTGATCCGATTGTTCCATGGGGCACAGAAGTCATGTGCAAAGTTCTGCAAACCACAGCATAACAAGGTTGAAGGTCACTGTGGAGTAAGCACATCCAGTAAGGTGGCTACGGAGCAAGGGGGGGTGTCAGCAAACCAGGTTACCATTAACCCTCTCTGGGGTGCCTTGTGTCAAGCAGGAATCTGTGACTTTGATGAACCCTGTGAACAGGTGGATGACTCATCAGAACTTCATGCAGCACTGAGCATGGTTGACACCTATTTGGCAGAAAACAGGCATCTGTCAGAGTGTGACGATCCTCTGGTGTACTGGAGTGGCAAGGTGAAGGAATGAATGTCCAGAGTTGACATCAGTAGCACTGAAGTATCTAACCAGTCCACCCTCCAGTGTAAGTGTGGAGAGAGTAATCAGTTCCGTGGGGGCAATAGTGCATTACCATCGTACTAACTTCTCACCTACAAATGTCAGCATGCTGACATTTATAAAAATGAATGACGGTCACATACGAAGTCGAACTACCACATCTGTGTCTGTATCCCATCACGATGATGGTTGTGCTGATGATGTGGGTGAAGCAGACCATCCTGGTGGCAGCATCAAATGGCATACCATTGAGGTTGATGATTCAGGCATGGGAAAAGATTTCTCTAGTGGGCACAATTCTGAACTTGATGACTGTGACAGCAGCTTCCTGTTCGATCAGGAGGAGCAGGAGGATGTTGCTGGTAGTGTGTAATGTGTTTAAAGGTTGTCACATTTCTGTAATGTTAGCATTTTTTGTCTTTCATAAAACAAAAACAGTGTCCTTGATTCTCATTCCATATCACAGATATGCACAAATAATGACACATCACTCTATTTTACCTTTTCATTGGTAATATTACGCAGTGGTCTAAGGCTCTGAGTGGCAAATCTGGTGACATCCAACAGACCAGACCTGGGTTTGAGTCCCACAGCTTCCACTTGTATACTGTGTGACCCTGAGCAAATCAATTAACCTCCTTGTGCTCCCAGGTCACTCTTGTAAAAAAGCTTCCAGCTTAGTGTGCTATACCTGGTTAAACAACTAAATAAATAAAAAAAAAAGATTTTCTGAGTACACTTAACAGAATGTGTGCTGTCACTAGCAAACACAGTTAGCCTCATTAGCACAACTGTCCAGTTGTTGTATCCATTTAAATCCTGCTGATTAAATGACAGATTTCCTATTCCTCACACTGAAAGACTGTAACACCCCATATCCAGCAACCTGTCTTGATGAGAGTGAGAGGCAGTGATATTGTACTCATGCCCAATGAATGAACCTGCAGCCAGCCAAAGCCACCCATCTACATGAGAATGAGAGACAGAGAATGTGTACCTATGCCAATGTCCAGAAGGAACCTATAACCAGCCAAAGCCATCCGTCTACAATAGAGTGAGAGACAGAGAATGTGTACCTGTGCCCATCCCCAGAAGGAACCCACAGCCACCATGCTTCTTATTATCAGTAGTTTACAGTGAGTATGTACTAATTTGTTATACTATGTTTTTTCTTTGAATTGTTTGAATGCTTTTTTAACCATTTTATTGATGCCTTTGTCACCAAATACCGGCAAAGGATTTTTGTTTTCACAGGTACCAGTTATAAACAGTGTAACAGGACAGGATGAGTACTGTAGTACTACAGTGACCTAAAGGATATAATTTTCAGGTAAGTATCAATCTTACTTCATCTGTTCTTTTTCATCTTTCATTTTTTCAAGTCAGTTTAAAGCATACAACGGAGGTGAAATACAGGCTAGATAATATATTTTTCATGCACATCTGTCACTGACTTACTTCAGCATGCCATGGTTGCACTAATTTTTATCCTGGTCATGACAACATGTCATGTAATGTAACTTAAGTTAAGACAGTGGGCCAGTGCATGTCACACTCACTAAACTTGTTAGTTGGTCTTGTAGCAGCTTTAATAGATTGGTATTTTAAGCTGGATATAACAGACAGGAACAGCCACACTTGGAACTGAATGTGTTAGTGTAATGAAGACCGAATAACTTCTTCTTCATCTGTTTGCAGGTAACATTTAGCTGCTTTATGTTGCCATCAGTGTTATCTTCAAATCAGAAAGTGTGCAACTTCTATGAATCTGTAGGATACACAGAAAACCTGTAAAGAAGACAAAACCATTATTGAAACTTGTTTTCAAATTATGCCCCCCCCCAAAAAAAGAAATACTTACCTTTCATGGCTTAACAGTTTTTGAAGAGCCAAAGTCAGCAGCAAGTCAAAATGTGTGAAAAGGAAGTGGGACTCTATGACCTGTGAGAGAAAAAGAATGATTATATAAATTATACCTGAGGTTCTGACATAATTTCCTCAAGAGTGCAAGGTGCATATCACTGTCATATCCTCTCTAGCACACTGCACTGACAATATAAGCATACACACGGTATAATATATATATTTCTATATAACAAACCAATCACACACACACAAAAAAAAAGTAGATAAACATGTGGGGAGTAGTGCAATGTAATGGCTGTGGGGCAGCAGTCTTCCAGGAGTCTTTCTGGAGGCTGAGATGCTGACCTATTTGCAGACAGCTCTCTGCCCTGAGGGATGAAATTGCCCGTCTTCAGGCCACACTGGACAGTAGTAAGAGAACCTTCCCCCAGGCCACACTGGACAGTAGAATGGGAACTTCCCCCATCCAGGGAGCACCACGGCCACCACCACTACCTCAGAGGTTGCGAAGAAAGCACAGCAGTTGGACCACAGTGGGCTCAGGGAGGGTGAGGATGGTGGAACAGAGGCACACCCAGTCAGTTGTTCCACTCCACAATCCATACACCATTCTGGGGAAGCATAGCTCCCCTATGGATGCACCTGCAGAGGAGACTAAGGAGGCTGAGGATAACTGTCACAAGGGAGGACCACAGGAAGGAGGCAGAGGACACCACAGGGAAAGGAAGCAGCTCCTGGTGAGGGACTCAATTATTAGGGGGATAGAACTGGGGGGGAGCAGGGAAAACTGAAGTAAGGTGCCTGCCTGGTGCCATGGCTTGAAGGGGCAGGAAGCACATCCTTAGGATCACGAGAACAGCTGCACGGTAGTCTGAGCCAGACATCATTGTCCACCTAGGGACAAATGACTTGGCTCATCCTGAGATTAGAGCAGTGCAGGAGGACTTTGTAGAGTTGGGGAGACGCCTAAGACAAGTAACACACACAGTATCCTTCTCTGACATGCTGCCTGTCAATGGCATGGGTGAGGCGAGGGTACTTTGCACTGTGCAGTTTAATGAATGGTTGAAAAAATGGTGTGGAGCACAGGGGGTTAGCTTCATTGGGGACTGGGGTTCCACCTGGAGGGACACCAGCCTATACTGGTAGGATGGTCTGCATCTGTCCAGGAAGGGAACAAGTCTTTTGAGCAATCAGTTTAAATGCTTCATTGGCAAGCTTTTAAACTAGTCAAGAGGAGGCACTGATAAACAGCAGGAAAATCCCAGCCTCTCCTTACAAAACAGGGTACTAAATGAGAAAAAGACCGAGGTAGAAAGGTCAGTGGGGGATGCTGCAACAGAAGGTAAAGCCAACAAAAAATGGAGAGCAATAAGTACCAATGCCCGTAGTTTGGGTAACAAGCTTCCTGAATTAGTGGCCTTGATGGAGGAGGAACATCTGGATATCATGGCAATCACAGAAACATGGTACACAAAACCATGACTGGGACGTAAACTTAGTAGGATACACTATCTACAGGAGGGACAGGGAGGGCAAAAGAAGAGGAGGAGTAGTTCTTTACACAAGGAAAGGAATCAAAGCAACAGAACAAAAGGATAAACAGGGAGGAGAAGAAGCACTGTGGGTCAATTTGGAGACAGGCAATGGCACCACAATCCGCACAGGGGTTGTATACAGACCCCCCTCTCAGGGGGAGGAAATGGACAAGGAAATGATAGAAAGTATACTTAGAATGACAGAAAAAGGGGAGATATTGCTGATGGGTGATCTGAATATGCAAGATGTTAACTGGAATGCAGTTGCAGCAGCCACTTCGAAGAGTGGGGTTATTCTAGATGCCCTACAGGGGGCATGCCTTAGACAACTAGTATTGAAACCCACTCGAGAGGGAGCAATCTTAGACCTGGTTCTCTCAAATGGAGATGGAGAGAGGATCACAGATGTAGAAGTGGGTAGCCATCTGGGACCTAGCAACCATTGAACAGTATGGTTCACAATAAACACAGCAATAGAGTCAAGCCATACAAAGGCAAAAGTACTGGACTTTGGGAGGGCTGACTTTGCCAAAATGGGTGAGTGCCTAAGGAGTGCACTAGCAAATGGGCAGGAAGGATGGAGGAAGAACAATGGGGAATAATAAAAACTGCCATCACAGAGGTCTTTGTGTGAAGCAAATAAACAAAACAAAATGATGTAAGAAACCACTATGGTTCTCAAAGGAAGTGGCAGTGAAGGTTCAAGAGAAAAAGAAAGCATTCAGGAAGTACAAGGAATCACAGAAGGAGCAGGACAGAGAACTGTGTCAGTTAAAGCAAAAGGAAGCTGGGAAGGCAGTAAGAACAGCAAAGGCCCAAACTGAGGAAAAGATAGCCAACTCAGTTAAGAAGGGGGATAAAAACTTTTATAGGTACATCAGGGAGTGAAGGAAGACCAAGGGAGGGATAGTGAGGCTTAATAAAGGGAAGGAGGGTGGGCAGAGGGTGTTTGTGAATTGACAGAGATACTAAACAAATATTTTTGCTCAGTATTTACAAATGAAGAGGGGGAGGTACCTAAAACAAACAATAGAAACACTCTGGATACAGAAGTTGATACCAGCCCATTTACAGAAGAAAGGGTTCTGAAAGAACTCTTAAAACTGAAGGTGGACAAAGCAATGGGGCCTGAAGGATTCATTCCAGAATTCTAAAAGAACTAAGAGTAGAACTAGTGACACCACTGACTACCCTCTTTAATAAATCATGGGAGGATGGAGTGGTACCCGAGGACTGGAGGAGGGCAGATGTGATTCCCCTTCACAAAAGTGGGAGCAAGGCAGAAGCAGGAAACTACAGACCTGTTAGTTTAACCGTAGTGATAGAGAAAATGATGGAATCACTTCTGAAGGAAAGAATTGCCCAGTATCTAGAGGCCAGAGGGGCACATGACCCAAGGCAGCATGGATTCATTGCAGGAGGGTCATGCCAGATGAATCTGATAGATTTCTTTGACTGGGTGAAGAAAGTAGTAGACCAGGGAGGGGCTGCGGACATGGCCTACCTAGACTTTAGCAAGGCATTTGACATAGTCCCACACAAAAGATTAATATACAAGTTAGCCAGCCTGGGAGTGGGTCCCAAGATGACAGCCTGGGTAAAGAATTGGCAGGAGAATAGGACACAGAGAGTAATAGTAAATGAAGTCCACTCTGAAGAAAGGGGGTTACTAGTTGGGTACCGCAGGGTTCAGTATTAGGACCTGTCCACTTCAATGTCTTTATAAGCGACATTGCAGAGGGACTGTAAGAAAAAGTATGTCTTTTTGCAGATGTCACAAAGATCTGCAACAGAGTTGAGCACAAGGTGGGGTGGAAAGGATGAGAAGGGACTTGGCAAGGTTAGAGGAATGGTCAAATGTATGGCAGCTTAGATTCAATGCTAAGAAGTGCAAGGTAATGCACCTGGGAAACAAAACCCAGCGGAAGTACACAATGGGGGTGAGATACTAACAACAACAAAAATGGAAAGGGACCTGGGGGTAGTCATATCAGATGACCAAAAGGTGGGCAAGCAATGTGAGAGGGCAGCAAGGAGGGCTGGGGGATACTGGGATGCATAGGGAGAAGCATCACCAGTAGAAAACAAGAAGTTATTATCCCTCTCTACAGACAGCTGGTGAGACCCCATCTGGAGTACTGTGTGCAGTTCAGGAGACCCAATGTCAGCAAAGACATAGACAGGATGGAAGCTGTCCAGAGGAGGGCACTAAAATGGCGCAGAGTCTGCATCAGAAGACATATGAAGAGAGACTTACAGAGCTTAATATGTATAGCCTCGAGGAAAGGAGGGAGAGGGGGGACATGATAGAAACTTTCAAGTACCTCAAGGGAATCAACAAAGTCCAAGAGGGTAGCATCTTTCAAAAAAAGAGGTGTGCAGGAACAAAGGAACACAATTTGAAGATGGGGGAGTGGCTCAGAGGTAATTTAAGGAAATATTTTTTCACAGAGAGGGTTGTGGATGCATAGAACGGCCTTCCGGAGGAGGTTGTGGAGTCAGAAACAGTGGTGGAATTCAAGCATGCATGGGACAGTCATAAGGCAATTCTAGGGGTTGGGGGTAGGAAGAAGTAGGCTGCTGGTTAACTAGGATCTGCAGCTTATCCATTAGGTAGGGAAATGGGCAGACTGGGTGGGCCAAGCGGTCCTTATCTGCCATCAAATTCTATGTTTCTATGTTTATATATATATGTATATACTATATATATATATATATATATATATATATATATATATATATTCATGCCAAAAAAATCCATTTAATGCATCAGTTAGGGTTCTTCCACAGCAACAAAAGTGAAGAAATTCGGTGTTAGGGTTGAAAACCCTAACTGCGCATTCCCCAACCCCCACTCCCCACCACATACATACTGTATATACATGGAAGTAGGGGAAGGAACATGGCAACACAAACAATCACACACAACCAGCAGGAGGTGTATACCTGTGCTACTGTAGGAAGTGGAGAAATCCAACTTCAGATATCATACGTTATTTATAAAGTTGTTAGATGAGGTTAGTACACATAAAGGTAAACCAAGCTGGCAGCAGCGAAAATGGTGTACCTCGCTTCGTTTTCAACATATGGGTGGTGAAAGGCATTATGGGCACTTCAATGTTAGTCTATGGCAAATTGCTCAATTTTGGAACATTGTAACTTTGTCATCCTTAAATATTTTAGCACAAAAGCAGGAAAAGGCACATCTGTGGGACAGGTCTTGTCACCCTGCAAATTTCAGCCCAAAGGACCCAAGCATTTGCTTGCACGATGATGGCAAAGATGTGTAATCATTAGGAGCAAACTTTCACAAAATACTTTCTCAAATATGAAAGTGTTGCAAACCGAAGGCACGAAAGTGTCACATTTGAAGAAGCATATGAAGTAGTGTTGCAAAATACTGTCTCAGACATGAAAGTGTTGCAAACAGAAGACACGACAGTGTCACATTTGCAAAAGGTGTCGCAAAATACTGTCACAAACATGAAAGTGTCTCAAATGCATAGTACAACACTGTCGCATTTGCGAAAGTGATTATCAAAAGTATTTCAGGAAATGTTCAAAATCCTCCTTTGGATCTTGCGAATCACAAAATACCACATGTGTACTCTGTGTCAAGTGTTGGTGGCAGCATGTTGCCCAACATGCCCAGTTGTCTGTTGTGATATGTGTTTTGCGGTGCATGGAATGTCTAGGTTTAGAGTTAGCAATGACGTCCCCATGCCACAGCCCAATGGGAGCATGGGTGTGTGGTTTCATGCTTTAGATAGCTGTATGTCATTCCTGTTACCTGCTACTGGTTGTGTGTGACTGGTTGTGTTGCCTTGGTCCTTCCCCTTCTTGCATGTATGTGTGTGTGTGTGTGTGTGTGTGGTGGGGTAGGTGGGATGCGCTGTTAGGGTTTTCAACCCTAACATCAAATTCCCTCACTTTTGTCACTGTGGAACAACCCTAACTGATGCATTAAACAGAGTTTTTTGCAATGAATTCCCCTTCTTTTTGAGAAAGTGCACTATAAATAGTGAATTGAATGTGGTGGTGGGAGCGCTCCCACCATATGATTTTTTGTCACTGTGCTGTGCAAAAACTGTATGACTGAGTGAAATAAAAATTGGTAAATGAAGCGATGTACCATGGCACACTGTGTGTCCAGAATTGTGTGTACATCTGTTCAATGGTCGCACAGCACCATACGCAAACAATGTAACACACACAATACAGCAACTTAAATGCACATGGTGACGTAAATGTAAACAATAGTGCAAATGGTAAGAGAAACGCAAACACAAAAATTAATGAAAACAGAAATTGTAATGCAAGTGGTAACGCAAATGCTCACAGCAACAGAAACGCAAATGCAAATGGTAAGGAAAATGCAAACAGTAAGAGAAACGCAAACAGAAATGCAAACGGTAATGGCAACGGTGACGGCAGAAGGAAATAGTAACGCAATCAACAATGGAAACACTACTAAAAACACGAACGCTAAGACCAACAGAAACGCAAATGCAATCAGTGATGAACATGCAAACTGTAATGGTAGCACAACTGGAAATGCAAATGGCTATAGTAACACCAACGATGATGCCAAAGCGAACACTAACACAAACGGAAATACAAACGCAAGCTTGTACATAAACACAAATGGTAACACGCATAGTCAAGGTAACAGAACTGGAAACACAAACACTTACAGTAACACCAACAATGATGCCAAAAGAAAGGCAAATGCAAATGGTGATTCACATGGTCACGGTAATGCAATTGGAAATGCAAAATGCTTACGATAACACCAACGATGATGCCAAAGGAAACAGAAACGCAAACAGAAATGCAAATGGAAGCATGTGCACAAACACAAATGGTAATTCACATGGTGACACAAAAGGAAACACAGACAAAAACAGTAATGGAAACACAAATGGTAACAGTAACGCAAGTGTAAGCACAAACGCAAAGGGTAACGCACATGGTGACATAAACAGAAACGCGTATGCAAAAGGTAACAGAAACGCAAGTGGAAATGCTGACTGTAACAGTAATGCAAATGCACAAACTTTTTTTCCCCAAAAAGGTGCATTCAGAAGCACAGTGAATTCAAAGAATGTATGTGTAATAACGGCCCACGGAGCAGAAAATGAACACTTGGAATACTAAATTGCTTACATCTCAGAAACCGTATGATGTAGAAAAAAATTTAAAATCTCATATTATTTATGACTTTCCTGGCTAGTTTTGCACTCAGCCCTCTACCAGGGGACTAAGCATTCTTCCGACAAAAAGTCCATATCTCGAAGAGTTTTCGAGATACGGGCCCTGAAAGGCACACCGGATGCCATAATGTTAGCCTATGGGGAAAATTGTCAAATTCGGAGTGTTGTAACTTTGCAGCCCTCTAATGTTTTGTCACCAAAACAACAAAAAGGCACATCTGTGGGATCTTGGCTTTCTTCACTCCAAATTTCTACCCTAAAGACCAAATCATTATTTTGCGGCAGGGTGGCAAAGATTCCCTATAGTTTTGGGCATAGTGTTGCCTTTCGCAAATCACGACACTTTCACAAACGAAATCACGAACGTGTAGCATATGCAACACTATTTTTTACTAAAATATAAAAAGCATATTTCTGGGGCATTTAACCCCCAGAAAAAGACATGGCTAGCATCCTCAGGGCTTGACTAGGAGAACACAACAATAACTGTGTCCCTAGATGGTCCCAAATTTAAATGTCAAGCATTTCTGTGACCACCAACTGAAAACAAGATGGCTGATTTGCAACACTACAAGAGTCATTTGCGAAAGTAAAAAGTGCATTTGCAACACTTTCAGATAGTTTAACTTTTCCCATTGACTATAAAAGGAATGACTTTTGAACCATTGAATATTGGTTCACAAAATATTCGAAAGGCACATTGGAGACACCAACTGCATGATCCCTGAAGGTTTTGGACCGGTCGAGCAAACCGTGCATGCTGTAGGCGCAAGCAAAGAATTCACAAAAATGCATAATTTGTGCATTTCTTGGTGCTCTGTAGCTCCACAACTGTACATTCAATCATAACGGAACTTGGCAGGTCCAGAGATCTATGGTACCGGACCATGCATTCCAAATTTCTGGCACATCTGTCATAAGGTGGCAAAGATAATAAGCTGCCAAATTTCATATTTAACCTTAAATGGGGAATCAACCTTAACTATAGTGGCACTACCATGCCACTATAATACATATATATATACAGAGTATATATATATATATATATATATATATATATATATATATATATATACACATATATACACACACACACACAGAAAGAGAGAGAGAGAGAAAGTAAATGTTTGGGTCACTGCAAAAAACCTGAGTGTGAAACATACAGTAACTTACCAATGGTGGTATGAATACACACACATAGGACAACATGTTTCAGTCAGCACAGCAGATTAATGATCCTCCAGAACATCACATTATGGTTCACCCAATGGTCATCTGTGGCTATCATCATTTGGCAACACACTGTGCATCAGCTCAGTCAGCAGTAGCAGCAGAAAACAGAAGGACAACAGCAGCAGCAGCAGGCGCCAGAGTTGTGACTGTTGGTGCATGCTTTAATCAGTGTATCCTGAAATGATTGTGATTTTTCAGCACATTTTCTCATGTGATTATTCTTCATCGGGAGTCAGGACACTAAAACTGCATGCTGAATGATGTAGCATGATAGCAGTATAAGCATGCTACATTAACATATCATTGTAATTTTTTTTTTCTGGGAGGGTTGTTCAGTAATCGTGTTGGGTGATGGCAGGGTATTTTGATTGTGGTTGTTGTAGGTATGCTAAGAAAACAGAACACAGTCAACAGTACCCAGAAACTTATATTACATGACAACTACTGCAGCAATGCAATAATCTGTTGACAATTTTTACCTGTACTTTTCTATGCAATTTTCAATTGATAGTAGTTTTCTACTGACTTGACTATATGGTACCCTTATTTCCACAATTTACAACTACTGGACTACGTTTTTTCACATATGGCATTAATAAACAGAGTTCCTTTCAATCTTGCTTGTGGCAGGTTTTCATCAGTATTTCCTCTGGTTTGTGTACATCTATCATTTCAAATACTTTATGTTGGGACTCAATTGAAGGACCATGCAATCCAGCAGAACATGGTACACCACCATTACATTACATAGCAGTAGGTGTTCAAAAACAGCTGAGTATACTGATTAAAACAACAATTCATAACAATATTAAAAGGAGCACTACTGTTATTTCACATCATAACAAAGGGAGTAAGCGCACTACAATGAACCCATGACAGAATATGGGTGAGTCGGGGCATTAATGCATGTCCTGGGTGTGATGCGATGCACAAAGGATTGCCAGAGTGACTTACACCAGCTGGGAAGTACATTAATGCCCTGATAAACCCATGTGCTTGAGTGGGTTATATTGCACTTATAAAATGATCAGGCTAACTGTAAAAAGCGAAAAAAGAAAACCTTTTTACAAAAGCATGTCAACCATTGGTCGAGCAGTGCATTAATGAATGATCAGGTGACACTGCTTGCCAAATGGAAAGTCATCACATTTGTACTTTCATTAATGACCTTTTTATAATGCAGAAGAACATTAATTGTGGAAGGAATGGTATCATAAAAACAAGTCAGTAAATAAGGGGCAAATGAAAATTGAATAAAACTGTGTAGGTCAATATTGTTCAAGAGCAGGTGCACATTGTCAGGTGGTTATTATTACCCATCACCCCTCAAACATATATGATAGCTGATGTGCTCCAGTGTTGTCAAGTATTAATACTGCCATGTGGTCTGGTCCAGTAATAAACTTAGAGTACCCTGAAAGTGTACCCACAGTAAAACACAGCAGTGTCTCAAACCAGCTTACACAACCCCTGGACAGGCACCCCCATGTTAATTTGGGAACATCAGTAAATAGATTGAGAGTATGTACTCCACTGACATGTATGGGCAAGATTTTTCTAGAGTGTGTTGTACTACTTAGTGTTGCAATTTACAGAAATCAAAGTGGCCGTAGGAGCTGAGTAACAACCACTCTTACTACAGCAGTTGCTTTCAGCTTTTTTAAAATGCAGCTATAAATAGCACTAACAGCTAAAGAAAAATTGCATCCATAAAGGTCAATAGAGTGCACACTGACCACTCATTTTCTAACATCACAAAATTAACATGGGGGTGTCTGCCTGCCTGGTGGCATGTCAGCAGGTTCAGGAAATGCCTCTTTTTTTCTGTGGATACACATTAGGGTGCTATAACTGTTGAGTGGAAGAGGAAGACCAGTCAGTATGGCTCTCAGTCACTGTCTACAGATTAATGATCCACAGTCATTGCAGTAGGATAAATTCCACATAACATTATTTACCACCTCAGCCTTGACACAGCATTGGTACTGCACAACAACATTCAGATTGCTATGTGGGGAGGGGCGTCTCTATCTGTGTGCTGGTAAAATATACTTTAGGGAAATTTATTCTACTGCAATTGCTTTGGATTATTAAGCTGTGGGTAGGGGACTGAGAGCCGACCTGACTGTTCCTACTTCAATAGATGGGACTGCAAGGTATGTTAGTAATACCATCAACAATGCACAAAATCATCTATCATATATGTTTGCAGGGGGATGGGTACCTGACAGTGCACACCTGCTCTTTAACAGATTATTGCACTGCTGCTTTAAACAAACAACAGGACAGGAAGAAAATATTACTGCAAAAAAAAGTCCTGTTTGTAAACAGAGATGATTAACTAGGAATATAAGAAAGAGAAGGCCAGCACATTTTAGGTTATTTTCATTAAACTGTTTGAGGAGGTGTTTTTAAAATTTTAGTGGGGGAAACAAGGTTATGACTCAGAAAGAAAGGCAGAATGCAAAATGAAAATTATATACCAAACAAAAACTCTAATGTTCCAAGTCATGGTAAGACAGCAGCAGTTGGAATATGGACTTAATTTGCAGTTTGTGACCCTCCGTATGCTCTAACCACTGCTCAAGGTTCTCCACTCTACTGTTAATGTGGTCTACCTCACTCCATATAACACCCAAATCAGCCTGTGTGGCAGGAATTGTTGCATGGTTTTCAGAGTCAAGTGCAGGTTCTGAAGCAGTCACTTGCTCCCCAGCCCTTCTACACTTCACACTCTGTGCAGGCAGTGGCCGTGCTGCCACCTGTGGCCCAGCAGGTGCAGTCCTTGCACATTCTGCAGCCTTGGCCTCCCACTCAACATGGTGGTGGTTTGCAAGGTGTGTGCTCTGCACACCTGCCCCCAGATGAGTACCCCTGGGCCCACAATGCACAAGCACACTGCAGATCATGCACTTTACAACACTGGGGACAATAGGCAGTGAAGTAAAGAATTCCCACACAACAGAGCTGTGGGGCGGACCAGGCACAGGTGGGGAGGATCCAAGGTGTTATGGTTATGGGCTACTGGTGCACAGCTGAGGGGACAACCTGCTGCTGTTGCTGCTGCTGAGACTGCTGCATCAGCTCCTGGATGACTGCTGGGGCCATGGCAGGTGGTGAGGGGCAGTGGTAGGTGCCACCAGTGGGGGTGCTTGCATGGCACCAGTGCCTCCTCTTTCAGGGAGGGGAGCACTAGCACTAAACACCGTGCTGCAATTTATATGTGTGATGCCACCATGCATATGTGGCCCAAAACGCTGCCCTCTACATTCCCAAGAAGAAAAAAAAACACCTTTCTCCATTTTACACACACAAAAAAACTATTAACAGCAACTACTGAAACAAAAATAAACAAGCATTTGTCAATGCCGAATGTTGTCTTGCTGGCATTGGCATTGGTAGTGCAGGACTTAAAGAGATGCAGAATAGGAATGGCAGTGAAGTATGGAACTGACACCAACCCCACCCCACCCTGCAGAAATTGACAGGCATTGAGGTGTGCCTTTGGGTCATCACCATAGCACTCATTCCACTTCACCTCACCCTACCCTGCAGACTCTGAAAATTGTTGTGTTGTGCCTTGGGGTCATTAGGCCTTATGCTCACCCCATTCCATAAGGACATATGTTGAGATTGGTGCAGTATAGGAGAATGGGGTGAACTTTGGGGCTGAAGAGTCCAAGGCACTCCTTGATGCCTGTCACTGGCTACAGGGTGGGGTAGGGGTGGAATGGCATGATCATTACAGCCAACAATCAAATGTCATACCCCTGACATCTGTTAGTCTCTACAGGGTGGGCCATTATGGTTAGAAACACTAATGCCCCAGGCATTTGTTAGTATTTGCACTCCAAATTTTCAACATGGGCTTTTTGTGACCCAACCTCATGAAAGCATTTGGGACCACCGCTGATGAACAGTGGCACTGTGATTTTGTCAGTCTGTCCCGAATGTTGATTTCCCACAGCGCCAGATATGTGAAAACACATTTTGGGTAGGATGTGAAAAATGACAGCTGCACCATTCATAAGGAGGTGTGAAGAAATGGCAATGTTGAAAATCTGGAGTGAAAATATAAAAAATTCTTGAAGTTATGACTGAGCGTGGAAACTGTACAATGCATACTCATAACACAGTAGTTTTTTTTAAATTTTTCACCAGATTTGCATTATAGGCTTTTTGGGAGCCCACCTCATGAACAGTGGCACTGTCGTTTCATTAATTGGTCCTGAAAGGTGATTCCACATAGTGACTGCAAAATCACCTTTCCAGACAGAATAATGAAATGACTGTGACTGATTTCATGAAGTGGGATCCCAGGTACCCCATGTAGAAAATTTGGAGCCAACAGTCAATAAAATGGCCAAGATATCCAACTAAGTTGAAACCCCACCATTTATGCCATTATATAGCTTACCGGCATTTCTTCAGTTCACGGTCGGCTTTGAGAAGAGAAGATGTGTCCCTACTCCATTGAAGAATGCCGCTCCAACCTCCGGAGATAAGTATGGAGTGGGGGGTGGGTAGGTGGTGTGTGCAGAGGATGGGTGTGGGTTGGAAGGGGGCATCACAGACAACAAGGGACTGTTTTCTTGTTTACAGGTCAAAATAAAAAAAAACACTTTGGAGGTTTCCTTTTTTTCAGGTAGTACATTGTGCATGCTGGGGTGGGCTCCCAGTGTGCCACCTGAGTTTTTTGGGGAGGACTGGAGCTGACAGGGATTGAGCACCCCATTGCCAAAGAAAGTGTGTCTGTGTTCGGGGGGGCATGATGCTGAGGGGGACTGGGCACCCCCCTCAGCAGACAAATTAAACTAGGGGACATTATTCTGATGGGGATTGGGCACCCCCATCAGCAAAAAAATTGAACTGGGAAGGGGCATGCCACTCCTGAAGTTGGCTTCATAGGGATTGTGAGAGGTGGATGGCAGGAGCAGCTGCCAAGTTTATAGACATGTTTCAGCAAGCAAGGCATGCCTGCAATGACGGGGTGCTACCTCATTGTGGCAGCAAATTTCTTTCAAGATGGTGGCACTCTTTTAAACTGCTGCCATAGACAGCATGCTCATTCATTGATGCCACAGAGACAAGCCCAAAAAAGCACTGGTGGCATTGGCCACAACACTGCCTCACCTCCACAACCTGCTACTCCAGCAAGCTGCCACAAAATGTTGCTTGCACCACGCATGAAAGATAACATATAAAGGGTAAACTAGGGAACCAGCAGTGGAGTATGAACTCAAAATCAAAAGGGTCACATCTCCACACAAGGAATAAGCAACTAAACTACAAAAAAATTCTGCAAATTCAATTGAAATTCAATATATAACTCTCTTGAGACTGTCCCCTGTCTCTGTATTTGTTTAATTTGTATATTGAACCCCTAGTGAGGATGCTCAATTTGGAACAAGGGATAAGCGGTATTCAGGTAGGTAGGTTAACATTTAAGCAGCCCCTTTTCGCAGATGAACTACTTTTGCAATTTACACACACCAGGTCCTCTCTCCCCCTCTTGCCTTCCAAGTGATATCCCAGTTTAGAAAGTTTTCCAGATATAAACTCAACCAGAATAAAACTGCAGTATATCCCCTCTCCCCTCTAATGATGAAAGAGCAAATTGAAAGCCTAGGTCTCAAATGGCGAAGCCAGACATTATCTTATCTAGGTATTAAAATAACTAGGGAGTTGAGAAAACTTAAGGAACTCAATCTTGATCCCCTGATAAAGTCCATAAGAGAAGATTTGGCCAGATGGAAAAAAACTCCCACTATCCTTTTGGGGTATGATGAATGTTATTAAAATGGTTATTTTGGCCAGACTTTTTAACCCCCTAAACAACCTTAACATGTACCTTCCCAAATCTTTTTTTCATCTCTCCAGAGAGTTTGTTCAGATTTTCTATGGAATGGAAAACCCCCATGTAGGGCATACGGCAAGCTCACTCACCCAAGGACCTTTGGCGACTTACAACTACCTGACTTTTATATCTACTACTTGACTATTCATGCTAGCAGGTTCCTGCATTGGATAAATCCCCAGGCATATTTTATGAGTAACCTTGCTTGGCTGCAGCTAGACCTCAGCCAAGTGCGTCAGTTTCAGTCTTCCCTGACAGTAATGCTATATTGTCCCTGGTCTGCGCTCCCAACAGAGCTGCACGATTCCCCAGTCAGATGGGATGTGAAAGCATTCCAACAATTTTGTGCTTCACCCACCTTCAAGTCAGGAAAGACCTAATTCAGCCTTTGTTTAATAACCCAAACTTAAAAATAGTGAATAAATCTATCAGCCCCCCACACTGGTGGTCCTCTCTGGCACCGTGTCTCAAGGACTTAGTCCTGGGAAATTCACTTTTAGAGGCTTCTGCCATACAGACAAAATTCAGTATCCCACACAAACATGCTTTCCAGCTATCTCAAATATTTCACTGTGTAAAAGACTTTCTTGGGAAACCTCCATGGTCAGATGCAGCAGGCACCTTCTTAGCTACCTTCCTTGACCCCCTCAAGGAGAAAAAAATGATTTCCAGATTATACCATAGACTTATTAGTTGTCCCTTGGTAAACCTGTCTCCTGTTCCCTATTACTGGAAACATACTCTCTCTAAACAACTGTCAAATGAGGACTGGAAGACAATTTGGTCGAACAACTTCACTTTACTCAAACAGGATCACTTAAGAAGTATTCAATTCAACATACTTCATAACATTTATTATACACCTAGCAGGTTGTATAGAATGGGCAAGGTATCTTCCCCTAATTGTAATGACTGTAGTGCTGACCACGCTACCTTATACCATAAACTTTGGTCATGTCCCAAGATTTCTAAATTGTGGGGGATGGTTAAAGACTATATTACGCCATTCCTAAGTATATCTTCTTTCTTTGAGGAGGAAACATGTCTCTTAGGATTATATTCTTCTATATCTATCTACCCCCAAAAAGCACAATTCGCCACAGTTTCCTTAGTTACAAAACTGTTAATCCTAAGGCATTGGACTGGTGAGTGGGAACCATCCTTAGGGGAATGGTGGGACAAAATTTCTCACTGCCCTGAATGTGGAACGATGTGTGGCAAGAGCCTTTCATTCCTGGAAAAGGTTCCAGAACTGTTGGGGTTCCTTTTTCTCTATTCTCAAAGAAAAATTTGGCTATTAGATTAGTCTCCAAGTTCTCCCTACATTACACATTTTAGGTCTCCCCTATCTTATCCTCACCATCCCTCTCCATTCTTCCCACTTTCTCCACCTTATTTGATTTTCCCCCTTTTTTCCCTCCTCTTGAGTCACCAGAGGTAATTAAAAAGGGCTGTAGAATGACCCCGGAGTAACTTGCTTTTAGAAGTGGCTCCATTAAGCTGTGACTGTGCTAGTTCGTGGGACAGGAAAGTGGAGGGATCTTGTTATTATCACTTGGGGGGGGGTTGATCTTACTTATGCTTTTTCATTTGGGGTACATTGTAGACAATGCATATTAGGCAACCATTTTTGATGTCTGCTCATGTGTTTTTTGTTTTGTTTTGTTTTTCCTTTGTGTAACAAAACTTATTTTAAAATAAACTTAATTGCAAAAAAAAATATATAACTCTCTTTGTCTCTCCCACAAACAGCTCCTTCACTGAGACTAGGCAAGAGGAAAGTGAAACTGCTTCACTGTCTTGCCTGATTAACTTCCTGCCAGCAGCACGTGACCTGCAGACTGTGAGTCGGTGAGTCATGTGATCTGTGGGATGTTTCAATTCTCACATTCTTCACCTGTCTAAAAATAAGGCAAAGTGAACATGAAGTCAGCAGCGCGAAGTAGACAGTTTCAATGGAGACTTTGTGTAGCGCCAAATGGATGCAAAGTGGACTACTTTGCCTGTACTTCGCTAAGGAAGTAAACCTTTGCTGCATCTCTAGTCATGACTGAGGCAAAGCCCATGTCCTTAGTTCATTACCTGCCTACCTACAGTAGTCGAAGTACGAAAAAACAACTAACACTTCCTTATAGTGGTGACCCTTTAAAATCTTACAGTTTATTCCATAAGGAAAACCTGTCTTATTATCAATTTAACCAGATAGACTGCTAAATAATGTATCCAAATTAAACATACACAGTCTTGATGCCTTTTCTAATGGGAAGTTATGCATTTCAGACAGCCATAAACTTCATGGACTCAGTTTTCAAAGGAGCAGGACTGACACAAGATGCTTGCATCAAAAAGAAATTATGCAAATGGGACATTGTACTATACCTGGCATCAGTTCTAATTTTAAAACCAAGATTGCACCAGACGTGGTACTGCCTGCACCAGTCGGGCTTGTGGTGGGCTTCCACTGATACTCTGGGTGTGCCATGGTAGAGGGAGCCATGTGCCAGTACTGGGCTGTTGCATCTCCTTTGTGGGTTTGGTACAGAAAGTGGGACATCCATGCTTAGACCAGGCAGAAATCGTCTAGTGGACATGTGCTGGCACTGGCCATGGCTGCTGGTTGAAGACATCTGCCATCCATGAGAAGCCTGTTTATCAGAGACCTGCAAGAGGAAGCCATAAGCAAATGCTGGCACACCATTCCAGAGCTGTGCCAGGTATCGCTGTGCTACCACAGATGTGGAAACTCAAGGATGACACCCAGCAGCTGGAGCCAAGCCAGACACATGCCACGAACATGAAGGCTGAGCAGGACTCACACAGTCCAATGATACAACACCTGGTAGAACTCCACACATGATGGTGACAGAACCTGTCACTTTGATAAGGAGTCCCAGGAGGGTTGCTCAGGACCAAAAAGCTGTAGGGCTACAGACTGGTCATGTGCACCAGGGATCCCAGCACCGAAGATAACATGCTTCAAAAGAATACTCAACAATGTCCCTGGGTGGTGGCATACACAGTACCAGAGCTGTCACAAACAGATGAGACACTAGCCATCAGGTAGAGGTGGAGTATGTGGCACAGTGAAGGGCTGAGTACTGTGTGTTGCCCGATGGGAAGGAGGGCCAGGCCATGTCAGTGCTGTCATCAGGTTTGAGGTATGACCTGAGATGTGGCACAGCTGGTATCACCAATATGTGCAATGGACATTAGATGGGGGACATGGGCTGGGTAGGATGGGTTGGGTGGGGTGGTGGGTCAGGGAAATATGTGCCAGTGACATGGAGGGTGAAGGTGAGTGGAGGAACCTGGCCAGTAGGATGTCTGCAATGGTGGTTGTGCTGCTAGTGATAGGGGTGACCCACTACCACGTTGTGTAGCTCTACCATGACACTCCTCCAGGGTTATATGACCTGGACCTGTGGCAGACATCCCCATCCTCACCCCTGACACTGTATAGCCATGTTAGGTGTGAGGCCATCCGATCAGCTGACACTGAACTGTGAAATACTACCAGCTGATGCAACCACACACTGCAAGTCCATGAATTGGGGTCTATTGTCCAACACACAGCTGCAATCATCTTTTGATGTTGCTTGTTATGGTACCTGAATGCTCGGATTGCCTGTGCCTAGGATGCAGAAAGCACAGTGGAACCACATGCTGATGCTGTGGGCACAGGATCCTGGGTCTCTATGAAGCTGTAGGCAGTGATCTCTGTGCTGTATGATTATTAAAGTGACACATTCATGTACAGTAGGAGACATAGTTTGAAAATCCATGAAAAGTAATTTCAATTGAGGTGTTGGGCATACCTATAGCTGGAAGCAGTCCAGAGATATAGATGGCTGAGTCTGTGCAATATAAATATTATATTAAAGCCAGTCTTAGAACCTTGTTATGTCAGTGACGATCATGTAGTGCTTAACTCAGTGCAGTTAGGCACTGCTTGATCGTCACTGACGTCATAATGTTCGAAGAATAGCTGTAATGTAGTATTTATATTGCACAGACTCAGACGTCTATATCTCTGGACTGCTTCCAGCTACAGGTATGCACAATACCTAAACTGAAAGAACTTTTCATGGGCTTTCAGACTATGCCTGCCACTGTACATGAATGTGTCCCTTTAACATGGTTGTCTAGCTTTACCATCCATTGTGTGCATTGGAGCTGCAGGGATGTCCGTGGTCAGGAGTACAGCATCTGCTGCTGGCGTTTGCAGTACATGGGAGATTGGTTGGGTTGTATGAGGTACAACTCTGGCATATTGCTCTGGAGGAGATGACCTGGGACTGCATTCTGCTGACTCTTGGTCCCTCCTGCAGCTCATGATGATAGTGGGTGCCCTTGGTAGTTTGCACCTGTCCATCCATCCGACTCAATGTAACATGTATTGGATGCAGTGGACCACTTGCAGCAGCCATTGGGGACTTTGGCACCAGTACCTATTATTTTTAGAAAATCTGCATTTGTGTCCCTGGTGTACATTATGTGCATCAAGTAGTCCATGGCTGCAACTTGCGTCATTGTAATGGGCTTTTTTGAAAATCAAGCTCCATGTCTTTACTTAACAATGCTAGAGTACCCATCAAAGTAAAAGATTTCTGAAAATCTTAGTTTGATATGCACTGCACTTTAAATGCACAAACCCACGTGTTTTAACTATTGCAACACCAATCTCCATAACTGCCCATAGTGTTTATTCAATCTAGCATCTATTAGAATGTAAGAGTGAGGTTTCATTCTATTCAATTTATTATAAAATGTTTCAATTTAAAACCTGGTGTCAACAAGCAGTACCGTGCTAGATATAATTCTTTTATAAACTCAACCAAGCCTGTTAAAATACAATTAGACAGTGTTCATGATCTTGTTTTCTCTTGCATATCTCAGTCATGATTTCAAAACATGCCTGGGGGCACCTACTTGAATCACCACTGTCTAGTTTTTTGACAGTGGAGCTTGCAGCCTCAGTTCAAGCAACATGCATTCTGCAGCTTAGACAGGGACCTTTGTAGACCAGTTGGCGCTTATCAGCACTGACTTCATATATAGCATCCCAAAGGTCCTTTTTACAGATTTTGACCTCTGAATCAATTGCAGAAGCAACATGACAGGAGGAAAAAAAAATCAGTTGTGCAGGTGAACAGTGGCAATATGAAATGTGAAGCATAGAAAAGTAAAAGATACTGAAATCTCCTAATGACCTCACTAGAGTGTAAGGTCATGGGTAAAAGTCGCACATGAATGTTAAGGTCAATTAGCACTAAGCAAAGCCATGACATTTATTAGTTTTTTTAACTAACTTTATTTGTTATGCATAGAGGTGGGCAAAGTCTATAAACTTTGCTATGCATAGTAATTTGCAAATAACCTGAATTTCATGACACACTCTACAGAGCTAATTGAATAACTTCACATCTCAAGGTAATGCAAAGTTCCATGTTCACTGTGGACTTTGCATTACTTCATCTTTTGTGGTTTCTTTAAGGTGCATTTTGCAGTGATTCATGGGATGCAAGGTCATATGGCTGCTCTATTGTCTGCTTATAGCCTCAGTTCAGCATAATGTGTTTTAGTGGAAGCTGGAGACAGTTTGCTCTCGAGCTCTGAGAATCAAACCATCTTAAAACCTTTCAAACACATTTTTCGACAATATTTTGTGTCAAAATTTAGTATCAGTGTAGTAAACTCTGCGTGTTTATATCATCGAGCATTTATTGATTTTAGTGAATTTTGAATGTTAATTTAGTACATTCAGTCTCTGTACTGACAGACATTGTAGAAGTATGCTTCGGAGGAGCGGTCTGTGGTGTAGAAGGGAGATTCAAAGACCACAGTGACAGCTGTTGTTGGCTAGTGTTTTAGTATTTGTGTGTTCAGGTATACACAGTACAACTTCAATTTTTTTTTTATAAGTTTTTTTGTGTTTGCTGGGCATTCTTCAGTCAGTTTAAAAGACTGTCTGTGTTGTAATTTACTGAACGGTTAAAGTTTCTGTGCCTGACCTTTAATCTGTGTGCATGCTGTCAATTGATATGCATTTTATTGTGACACCACTGGAACAGTACTCAGAATTTCTCAACCTGTCTGCAATATTTTTGGCTACTGTTGTACCCTCCTCCCTCCATAACATAGCCAGGTCAGCCTGTGTGACAGGCATTTGGGATGTGTGGCACCTGTTGAGCAGCTGGGAGACACTGTCTGGTCTACTGCCCTGTCCATTCATCATCAGCACCATGCAGGATGATGCACTCTGTCTTTAACATGTTCCACTCAAGGTGGCTGATATCTCCTGCAGCTTCACATCCCACTCAGAATAGTGGTGCAGTAAGGTGAATTATCTGTCCACCTGTGCCCAAGTTGTGGCCTTTGTCACCATGATGTACAAGCATCATATAGCTTGTGTTTAAGCACTGTCAGGTTCACCAGGTAGGAGGAAAATTCCAGCAGGGGCTGCTATTGAGGAGCGGGCAGAGCAGTGGGAGCACCAGATACTGTTGCCTGCTGTTCTTCTGCACTTGGTGGAGGGCAACAAGCTGCTGTTGTTCCTGCTGCTGGTGCATAGGGTCCTCATCATTGGTAACCACCAGTGCTGCAGGGCTGGCAGTGGCTGGAACTGTCATCACCAAGCAGCAGCAGCTCCTGTCGGGCACCACATAGCCACTAGCAACATTGGGCTGTGACTGTGATGGAGTACTCAAGATAGAAACAGTACCACAGTTGAGGTGAAATATGTTGCCCCAGACCACCATGCATTCGGGGGCCCCGCTTCCCACCACTTTTCCCTCTCTTCATATTAACAAAATTAAATGTCAATCTAAACTGAAACAAAAACTATTAGTAAAAGTACTAGTACTCGAACTACAGTAACTAAAACTATATAAATAAAAAAACTTCTTCTTTAAACTTAAGTAAGGTTTCAAATTAACTCAAAGTGGCTGCAAAACTTCAACAAAAGAATTCAAAATCTTAAAAGCACAAAAATCACTAAATACAGTAGATCGAGTTAGTTAGCTACTTGAGCAAATTATTAAGGTCCTGTCATGACCCAGGGATCTGCAGCTATTTTTAACAAATTTTATGCATTAACAGCATGCCTTAATTGGAACATCCCCATGTCTTGCATTCTCCAAACTAAAATCTTACTGGCTTGGACAACTATATAATACCAGCAAAAGTTTAGAAGTTGGAGGCCACCATGATGTTCTGCCAAAGTTAACTTGGAGTATGAGATACAAAGTTTTTGGCCCTTCAACAAAAACCCAATTAACTGTAGAAAATGTAACTATAGATCTGAAAAACAACAAACACTGTAGTACAGATCTACAAAAGTTGGATTTGTTACAAACAGCCTATAAAGAATAAGATAAATCAAGAAATTAGAAGAAGGGTGTGTAACTTCTCCCGTCTCTTTTTGGTAACGTTTTAAGGAATGCCTAAGGCTGGCCATAGATTTCTTCATGCATAGAACTGAAAGGATATCTTTATGTCACTCCCTGTATGAGGGATAATTTAGATCTGTCCAATGGTGTAAAATGATTAACTTAGCTAGAGCCAAGATGAGGTCCTTATGGTGTTGTTGAGGGCCTATAAAGGTCTGTTCCTTCACTCAGCAGACAGTCTTCAGATGTAAATCATCCACCAGTCCCAGTAAGCTGTCCAGCTGTGCTTGATCTGTTGCTACAATGACTGTGATACAGGACAATCCCATAAATTTCTAGCAATCACTTGGGCTTTGTTTGTCCATGTAGGCTGAAAACAGGTACAACTTATGTAGTTTTTGTGGAGAGAAGTATAAGTTATTAACTATTTTATGTTGCATAAAGTGCAATTTATATAGTTTAATATATTGCTAACCCTAGTGCTAAGGAAACAAAATAAAATAAACAGTTGATTGGGGAACTCTGTCTCACTGTAAAAGCATTTAATTTTGAACTTATCACCAAGAATGTCCCACTGAGGTTTAAAAAGTGCTGAGATAGCATGTCCTCCAGTTGCAAGGCCAGCCAATTATGGTAATCAGTGACATCAGCAAATTGCCAGGGCAGGGGGCCTTAAGCAGTTAGCAACATGTGGATAAGCTGCAAGAAAGAGAAAATACTGGTCAGAGCAAGGTTGTCATCCCATTGAAATGAGGCAAATGTTATAAATTGATCATTCTGGAGCAGATTAGACAGTTGATGTAAATTGGATTGGGGTAAAAGGGATGAAGGAATTGCTAAGTTTGAAATTAGGGTTATGACAAAGCAGTTGGTAAAGATCTTTCTGAGACACATAATCTGACAGTGGGAAAGCTATAAATTAATTTGGACCGACTAGCTGATAGGAGTGTTTCAAATTCAAGGAAGAAGTTTAGACCAAGATAAATAAGGCAGAGCTCCATAACTAACAGTGTTAGCTTTACAAAGATGAAACTGAATACCTTTCTAATGTGGGTAATACAAATTAGGAGAGATCCCATGTCTTGCATACTCCAAACTAAAATTTTTCTGGCTTAGACAACTGTATAATACCAGCAAAAGTTCAGAAGTTGAAGGCCACCATGATGGTCTGCAAAGTTAACTTGGAGTATGAGATACAAACTTTTTGGCCCTTCCACAAAAGCTCAGAGAGAATCTTTTGAAGTTTAATGAGCCTTGTATGTGGAAGAGGGACACCTATCATACTAACTGGATATGAAACCCTCGCAAGAATGTTCATTCATATAACTGAAAGTCTAATCCAAAAGCAGGGTTGTTCCAATTGAGGCATGCTGTTAATGCACTAAATTTAGTTAATTTTGCATCATGATAAATTAAATTATATTAATAATGAATCATTTTATCACATTATTTAAATTAAATTAATTGTACCACAATTAATAATGAAACTAACAACTAATCCTTTGATTTTTTTAAATATTTTAATATATTTCCTAATACTGTATATATGTATTTTTTAAATGAGAAATAAAGAGATTTTAAAGAAAACACACCAAAGTCTATGAATAGCTGCAGTTAACAATTCTATTGTGCAAATGGTACACACTCATTTTTATTAACTTTTTTTAATAAAACAGAACAGTGAAGCACATAACTGTGCTGTGATGATGTAGTGTTTTATTAGTAATGACCTCAGTAACAGTAGACTTTGTTGCATTTCACAAATACGAAGTGCTCAAATGTCTCATCCAGCATGCGGTTCCATTCAGGTGACAAAATGTTGCTTCCAACACAAAAAACCCACTCAACAGGAGCTGAAAAAGTCATTCGGCAAAGGGCATTCATTGCTACATGGGCCAGCAATGAAAAGGTGGTGGTTTGCTTCTTTCAGAATGTTAATGGGGAAGAGTTTTCAGGAGCAAGATCCTCACCCAAGTATCAATAAAGCACCATTCAGATGTTAGCAAAATTATCCAGTGGAGGCTTTCACTCTTTATTTTGCTGAACTGCCACTTCTCATGAAAGCAAGCAGTTTTGATTTCTTTGTTGGAGGCTCTCCATGCTCAGTGAATGTAGCATCCTGAGATGTCACAGTTTCCCCAGGCAAATTGCCAGATGAGCAACTGCAGTACTGATGAATGAATTTAATTTAATCAGAGTAGTTTATTTTTAGCTGCTTCCATGTCGCCCTGAGACCTAGTTCAACTTAACCATGGGTATTGAACAGGCCAAAAGATCTCACTCTTCATACTGAATTAAACGCACTTTTAGTGACAGTTTAAGAAATGTTTAGCAACTGAGAACAGTATCAAGCAGTATAATACTGAAAGTGGTGCCTCAAGCCAGGCAGCTTTTGGTATTATATTGTATTCAGTAAGGTATTTTCATTCAACCATTGTACTCTACCTCTGAAAACTAACACATTTGAATCAGCTGCATCAGTATGCAGACTGGCTTCAGGACTCAGATAGTTTCAGCTGGATTGTGGTATTAAATTCAGAGAGTATTTTCAATCATAATGTTGCTTGTGTGTTGAGGCTGAACTGTATTTTATTCACATTCAAAATATTATATAATTTAATGTAGTGCATAGTATTCTTTGAACAAAAACATTTTGATGAATATAACTGATCATATTCATGCATTATTAATGCATTAAAATTAATGCAATACATCATAACATAGTCAATTAACAGGGCTGCAATTATTACTTAATTCGAAGTTAACAGGGTATATTAATTAGTTAAATCAACATTAACAGGAAAGTATCTCAATTTAATTAAGCATTAAATCGACAATTAACAATTAACCAACCCTTCCCCAAAGTGAGACCGGTAACACCTGCCAACATTGTAAATCAGCTTGAAAGGTTTAAAACAAAGAAGTGAAATTCTGAAATATTAAGTATGAGACAATACTGGCAAGCTGAATGCCCAAGTAAGTAATGCATTAGGGTGACATGCCCCACAGGAATAAAGTTCTGTTTAAGTTTTATGGTTAAGGGTTATAATCAGAGTCTTGTGTAAGTTTAACTTACAGCCCGAAGAGACCAAAACTCAGTCAGCACCTGAAGTGCATCTGGCAAGAATTAGGCAGCATGAGTCAAGTGGAGCAGAATGTAATCTGCATATATGGAAATTTTGAAGGAAAGGGATCCATCAGAAATTCCACTGATCTGTGGGTTCTGCAAAATATGTTTGTTAAGGGTCTCAAGATGCAAACAAGCCTTTGTCAAGTCTGAACGTTAGATGCATTGGAAGATGTATACCCCTGCACTTTGTTTATGCCCTTGAGGTACTTCAACATGTCTGTCATGTTCTCCCAAACCCTTCTTTCTTCCAGTGAGTACATATTGAGGTCCTTTAATCTCTCCTGATATGTTCTATGTTGCAAGCCATGTAGCATCTTGGCTGTCCTTCTGTGGACTACCTCCACCCTGTCAATGTCCTTGAACAGTTGTGACCTCCAGAACTGTGCACAGTACTATAGGTGAGGCCTTACAAGTGCATTATACAATGACATCACCACCTCACACCTTCTGCTAATGATACCTATGCCTATGCACCCCAGCATGCATCTGGTCCTCCTTGCAACAGTTGTGCTCTATTTCGACACCTTTAGTTCATCAGAACTGATAACTCTTATGTCCCTTTCTTCCTTGGTGATCATCAGAACCTCCCCCCATCCTGTAACTCTCCCCGGGTTCTCCTCTTCCCATGTGCATGATTTGTGCTTCTTTGCATTGAACCTCAGTTGCCACTCCTCAGACCATTTTCAAGCCTCATGATGTCCCTGCTTATTTTCCACCCCTTCTGGAGTATTCACTGTGTTACAGATGTTGGCATCATTTACAAACAGGCAGACAGACCTTTCTTTCTAGCCTGTCCACAATATCTGCAATGAAGACATTGAGCAGGACTGGTCCCAAGTCTGATCCCTAGAGATACCCACTGGTTACCCCCTCTCCCCAGATTAGATCCCATCATCACACTGTTTGCCTCTGTCCGTCCAGCCAGTTTCTAACACAGTTTATCAGCGTGTGCTCTGTTGCCAGACAACCCATCTTGTTAATCAGCCTGCTATATTGGTCATTGTCAAAGGTTTTCCTGAAATCAAGGTAGGTGATGTGCATGGCCTCTCCTTGATTTACTATCTTACAGGGGCATTAGGGTTTCCAACCCTAATGCAAACCACCACCCTGCAGAGACAGACAGGTGTTGGGGGTGTGCCTTTGAGTCATCAGCTATAATGTTCACACCATTCCACCTAACCCCACTCTCCAGATACCGACAGACATTGCAGTGTACTGTGGGATCTTTGGCTGTTACGCTCACCTCATTCCATAAGGAAATAAGCTGAGATGGGTGCAGTATAGAAGAAAGAAGTTAACGTTAGGGTCGAAGACCCAAAGGCACACCTCAGTGCCCATCACTGGCTACAGGGCGGGGGTGGGGGAGGAGGAATGGCATGAGCATTATGGCTGATGACCCCAAGTCATACTCCCAAAACTTGTCAGTATCTACAGGGTAAGTGGGGTTAAAGTTGGAAAACCTAATGCCGGTGAGTTTGTTGGTATTTTCACTCCAAATTTTCAACATGGGCTTTTTGGGACCACACCTCATGAACAGTGGCACTATCATTATGTTACTCAATCCTGAAAGGTGATTTTATGCTGCAACTGCACCATTCAGTGACACAGGTGTAAAAACACATTTTGGGCAGTATGGGAAAAATGACAGTTGTACTGTTCATGAGAAGGTATGAGAAATGGCAATGTTGAAAATCTGGAGTGAAAATATGAAAAATTGGCAAAGTTAAAAGCGTGTACAGAAACTGCACAATGCACACCTGTTACAATGTCATTTTTTGGAATATTTTCATCAGATTTTCAACATAGGCTTTTTGGGATCTCACCTCATAAACAATGACACTGTGAGTTTGTTAATCCATTCTAAAAGTTGATTTTTCACAGTGACCATGCCATTCTATTCCACAGGTGTAAAAACAAATTTCGGGCAGGATGTGAAAATGAAAATGTATTGTTCATAAGGAGTGAAAAAATTGTAATGTTGAAAACTGGAGTGAAAATATTAAAATTTAACAAAGTTGCCAATGTGCGTACAAACTGTGCAATGCACGCCCATAATGCAAACATTTTTTTTTTTACCAAATTTGCAACATGGGCTTTTGGGACCCCACCTCAGGAACAGTGGCACTGGCATTTCATTAATTGGTCCCAAAAGGTGAATCCACGAAGCAACTGTGAAATCACCTTTTGGGACCAAGTAATGAAATAACAGTGACAGTGCTCATGAGGTGGGGGTCCCAAGAAACCCATGTTGAAAATGTTGGGCAACAATTCCTACAAATGGCTGAGATATAAACATAAGTTGAAAACCCTATTGACTGCCATTATTCAACACTTACCTTTGATTCTACAGCTTGTCAGTAAACTTTCAAGAGTGCAGATGTGTTCCAGTCAGAAGACGATGACAGCACCAACCTCCAGAGGTAAGTAGGGAGTAAGGGGTGCAGGGATGGTGGTGTTCAGTGGGAGGGTGGGGATGGGGGAGGAGAGGACTGGGAGAAGATGATGAGACAGTTTTCTTTTTTACAGTTAAAAAGATGCTGGGGACAGTTTTCTTTATTTTACAAGTAAAAAAACAAATACATTTGAGCTCACTGGGTGGGCTCCCAGTGTGCTACAACAGTGGGGGACATGCCAACATGGGGATTGGGCATCACAGTGTCAGCAAAAGATAAAGCAAGTTGGGGAGTGCCTCCAACACTGTGGTGAGGCATCCCGGTGTCAGAAACATAAAAAAAAAAAACACAAATGACAAATGATAATTATTTTGGCACACTGGGGTGGGCTCCCAGTGTGCCTCATTAATAGGGTGGGAAACATGCTGACAAAGGGACTTGGCACCCCAATGTCAGCCTTACAAAAAGCTGCACCATGGCTAATGTTGGAGGGGTGGAAAGAAGGTGAGCACCGGGAGAAGAGGGAGAAAGCCGCTGACTGTGGCTACTGTTGAGGTGGGAGGCTGAGAAGTGAGCACTGGGACAGAAAGCACTCAGCGGCTAACGTTTCAGCTTTTGGGGTGGGATCAGAGGAGCTAAGATGGGTGTTAACTGTGGCCGTGTGCATTAGTTTATACTCTAATGCACATGACCAGAGACTGGGCTACAGAAAAAAATGAAGCACTCCTATTAGAGAGGTTCATTTCTTGGAAGTTCAGCCACACCATGTCAGCAAAGCTGAACTGCAGTAGTGTTGTGTGAAATTGAAATATTTCATCTGGCAACATTTTTTGTGTAATTCCACAATTACACAAAATGTTTCACCTATGCAAAATGGAATGTCACCTGTTTTCTTGATTTTGCATAAATGGTAACATTTCACTTAACATAACAATTGTGGCCATTGTTGATCCAAATTTCACCTTGGGGCAGAATTTTGCCAGTGAATTTTGGTACAAAGGCAACATTTGCAATGCATTATAGGTAAATTGGTCAAAAGTCATGTGTAGCTTGTTTCCAGCTCATTCTGCTGCATATTGAGTTGGAGAGCAGTGTGTTGTGGTGCATCATAGCCAATAAAGCCTTTGAAAACATAGCTAAAACTTGTTTTGAGAGCTAATTGCTGCAAAATATAAGGTCAGAGTTCTCAAAGCTTTCAGAAGCGCAAAACCTTCCTAAGTCCCAAAACTTCCTCAACTACGGAAAAAATGGAGTTTGCTCCAAGTGCTAGTCACAAAACCCTCCGCAGCTGTGCAAAAACCACTATGGACTGTGGAAAAAGTGGAGCTGTGGAAGTCCCTCAGGACAAAAGGTGTAAGATAAGTGAGGCACAGCCCTGAAAGGCTATTCACAGCCAGTTTTTTTCTGCAGCTGAGGAGAGAATGTTACACACAGTGGAATGAGTTGTAACTCTCCCTCAGCACACTGCAGTAGTGCCCCACAATTGGAATCAATTAAGGTGGAGGTGTACCACAGGTAAAAGCATCTCAGACAGTATAGCAGTGGCTGATGTTTACAGCACTGAAAGCACATTGCCATGATATGGCAACAGACAACAACCACTAGACCCAGTGCAGCCCATGACAGAGCCCCACAAGCAGTAGAGCCCGACCAGCCAGCAGTGAGTGCTACCTCTGCAGGCCACAGGAATGCCCCAGGGAGGGACGACCAGCAGGGACAGTCAGCCACTGTGGTGTCAAGGTATCACTGGTACCTGTGGTGTTGCTGTGGTACCAGTTGGGGACTGGATGCTGGTCTCTGTGTGTGCTGTCAGCTTCATATTATAGCAGTACTGGTACAGTCTGCTGCTTCAGCTACTGTAGTTCCCTATTGCTGTGCCTTCACAGCCTCTGCAGCTGCGGATTTTCAGCACTTGCGCAAGTCCTGCAGTAGCTAAATTGCTGCACCTGTGGCACTTTTTACGGAAATCTGCAGCTGCGCTGGTTTTCTTTGAGAATATAGTGCAACTGCATTTCAGCACTGCAGCAAGCCTTTTTCCCACAGCTGCGGGAATTTCAGCTTTCTTTGTGAATCCTGCCCCAAAGTTTTTTTCTAGTGCTACTGTGCTGGTAGTGCCTGGTACATAGGGAACATTTTCAAATTTTGTAAATTTTTCTATAATACATAGTTTGAATTAGGTTTACTTTTCTCAGCTGTCTTTCAAAGAGTTGTGTGGGTAGGGTAGGAGTATAAATCAGTGCAGGCTATTTCTAGCCAAGCAAATTGGTACATTACTGACAATTGTGAGTTACCTATGTACTGTTATTTCTTATTAATTTTGTTATATCTTGTAATTTATTTTCTCTGAGAAGTTTCTCTGTCCTGTATGAGAGAGTTCCTGCCGCTGCTAGCTGTGTTATATATACACCATTCTTCCGCTTTTAGTTGTGACTTGATTTTGAATTCTGAAGTTTTAAACACACAGAGCTGATCCTTTCTTTGATTTTTTTATGGTTAGTTTTGTTAGCTGGAGTGTTAACTTGTGTGTTACTAAAATTATGAAAATCAACAATTGTAAAGTACTTTTACTTGATCACTTGAACTTGTCTATTTCTGTCGTACTGCATTGTTGAATTGTTCCCCTGTATGTTATTGCTGGAGCTTGAATCTGCACACTGCGCGGTGTTCCAGTTTTAGTTAACTAACATACATTACCCTTTCTCTGTTATAGCATTGTTTGTGTCTCACTGGACACACGCATTATAAAACAGTATATATTAAAGTAGTCATTTTCATGATATTTCTTGTTGATCCCTCCCATCCGGACCACTAATATATTGTGTGGTATTAATTTCCTTTGTTTCTGTTTTATGGTTGTCTCTGGCCGCATATAAAAAAACAAATTGTGGTACTGAGTAACATAACACATTACAGTACTTTATTTGTCCAGCGACTGAGTGACACAGGTGATCTATATATAAAGTGTGCCACTTGTGCCCTTTTTCCCTGTGTTTCTTTAAGTCCTTCCTGATTGGGGGAAAAAAGTTACCTTTTTGTGTTTTACTACACTAGGTTGCCTACCATTAATGGTATTAGTTCTACTGTGTGTTGGTACCTGTCCTGATTGTTTTGGAGTTTACAGAAGCCAGTACTGTAGGTATGTTACAGTGTGATGTCATCATTCACGTGAGGTATTATTCACACATTTAGTAGTACTAATACATCCTTTCTTTAAATATTCCCAGAGAAATGCAAAACTTTGAAGCAGCTGCAGACAGCAAAATGCCTGGTAAGAAGCAACCAAGTACAGGAGGGAAACGTGGCGGGAGTAGATGAGGAACTAAGAAGTCTGCCAAAAAAGTGCAATTTCAGTTCCAGTTTCCATAGCAGTGAAAGCACAGGTATGTCTGCATCACTGTCTTCAAGTTCCTGATGTAGGCTCTGGTGGTGTGGCAGGAACCAGCAAAAGGTTGGTGGCTGTACTGGGTCAGGCATACATGTGTCTTACTTTTTTAAAGCTCAAACTCTTGCAGCCATGCTAGTGGAGGATGCTGACAGTGAGAAGAAAGGAGGCACTGACACCAGCACAGGAACAGTGGTCCAGGACTGGAGGAGGGAGATAATAAGTTTGTTAGTGTGACTGTCCATGTTCCTGCAGGAGTTGGTGATGATAGTGTTCAACAAGAGTCTGATAGTCCTCGAGATAAGGATAGTCAGCCCACTGAGATAGTTGTAGAGAAAGAAAAAGGTGCCATCCTCCAAGAAGGCAGTGATGGGGGGCAGAAAAGAGAAGACAAGGACATCATTGTTTTAATTTTTTTTTTTTAGTCTTTGGTAACTGGGTAGGATCACTAGGCACAAGTTCCTGTTTTTAGGTGTGACCTGGGAGCACTGGGCAGTTAAGTGGCTTGCTCAGAGTCACACAGTATGCAAGTGGAGTCAGGTCTGGTCTGCTGGATGTATCAACTCATTCACAACTCATTCATCTAACCTCTAGGCTATACTATCATTGTTATTGGTGGTGACAATGATGATGACTGGGATGAACCCACATGGGAACCTGAGTTAAAAAAGGTCATGGGTGATGTAGGTCATTTACATGTACAGCCTGTGGTGGGTCAGTCTGTCACTGAGCCTATAAACACAACTCCAAGCAGTGAAGTAACCACCCCTCCCAAAAGTAGTGTTATGCAAGTCATGTTAGTAGCTCAAAAAATACACACTTTCACAACTATTTCTGAAACATCCCAGTCCTAGAAGCATCTGAAGTCCAGAGGTCAAAAGTCCCTAGTTTGGGACTTTTATGTGCTAGATCCTGCTGATAAGACCACAGCAATATGCCAACTTTGACAAGCCTGTGTTAGTCGGGGGAAAAAGGGAAGCCACATAGACACTGGTGGCCAACTTGCCCACCTGAAAAACAAGCACCTGCTGAGATGGCATCAACACGAGAAGGATGCCAGAGCTGTTGGTAGCAAGGTGCATGTAGTAGAGCAAGAACATGAGGAAGGAGGGCAGAGTGTGTCAGTGGTGGAGGAGGAGAGTGAGCAATCCTTTACTCTCTCTAGTAGTGGGCATAGCAGCGGTGGTGTGAATCCCAGTCACAAGAGTTTTAAAAGTACACCACCCCCACACCCGTGAGTAACCAAAATAACTGGTTTCATGCAGTCTCCACGGCCTGGCCAAGAGTCAGTTGTTACTCCCAAAAGAAAATCATTGCTGACACAAGTACAGCGTTCTGGTCGGACAGCCCCAAACATGCAGCCCACTCCGAAGACCATCCTTGAGCATCAGACAAAGTACCCACTCAATCATGCTGCTGCATGAGAGTTAAATGCTGCCACTGATGAAATGCTGGCCATTGATCTGTTGCCATTCTCATTCGTAGAGAATACAGTTTTACGCAGGTTGATGGCCCGTGCCCGTTCCAAATGGCAAGTTCCATCGCGAGCCTATTTTAGTAAACATGCCATGCCGGAGCTGAACAGTAGAGTTGTTGATTACATTAGACATGCATTGAAGCATAGTGCATCACACTGTATGAATCTTAGCATGGATATATGGACCAGTGGACAAACAGCAGCAAGCTCGTATATGTGCATAACGGCACACTGGGCACAGTTGCCTGGTGCGGTACTTGATTTTGGGCCTGGCAAACATATGTGAAGAAAAAATTGTAGTGGTAGCAACACACCTGGTATTTGGCGGCATACAGCCCTGACTATGACAAGTGTCACAGGTTCACAGATGGCTGCAAAAATGCTTTATGTTCTGCTGGATGAGATTGATGGGTAGCTACACACACAGTCGCTCATAGCAGGATGCATCGCAAGTGATAATGGCTCCAATGTAGTGAAGTGCATTAGTGATGGTGTTTTTCGAAATGCCTTGCCTGGCACACTGCCTTAATCTTGTTGTTCAGCAGTTTCTCAACCATGAGGACATTAAGGAAACGGTTACTGTTGTCTGTCACATCTGAGTCCACTTTGTCCATTCTGCAAAAGTCCTATGACCATCTACGTAAGCTACAGTGCAATAACAATCTGCCTTAGCACCGGATGAAACTTGATGTTGTCACCTGGTGGAACTCCACACTGTACATGCTTCACTGGCTGTATGAACAGTATAAGGCTGTGTCAGAATACCTGCTGCTGCACACCACCTGTGACAGTGCTGGAGTGTCCATCATGCTAACAACAGAGCAGTGGTGCCAAATTGATGGGCTAATATTCATTCTCCATCCATTTGAGCATGCTACACAGGCAGTGAGTGGGGACACTGCTTGCATTAGTCAGTCCATTCCTCTTATACGTGTGTGAGGCCAACACTAGTGAATGTGCACACAAGACAGAGGAAGTGGGGATCATGGCACTTGTGATCTAATGGATCACATGCTCCATGTGCTGAACACAAATAACCATGTATCTGGCATTTTACAGTCAGCTGAGTTTGCAATCGCCACCATGCTGGATCCATGGTACAAACATGGCCTGCCCTCTATAACTGAAGGAGCTCATCAGCTTAGTAAAGCAGTTGACAGAAAACCTCATTAGATTGGTACATGCTGCACAAATTAAAAATGCATGCACTGTTTCAAAACCGGGTATTACTACCACCACCAGCGGCTCACAGGGAACACAATTAGAGAATATGGGCAAAGCAGAGCAGAAAACAGCAAGTAATTCCATTTGAGATGTTCTCTTTCAGGTGGAAGTGGAAGATATGGAGGAAAAGCAGAAGGAGACAGATGAGGCAGCTGGACTCCGGGCAGCATAACGAATGGTGGAGACCTACATGGGGTACCCAAAGCACCTTGCCATTAATGATGAGCCACTGCTGTACTGGAGCAGTAAAATGACTGAATGGCCAGCACTAACATCGGTTGCTGTAAAATACCTGAGCTGCCCACCATCCAGTGTCACTGTGGAATGAGTGTTTATTGCGGCTGGGGCAATTGTGAGTGACCATAGGACCAATTTGTCACCCAAGAATGAGTACATGCTTACATTCATCAAAATGAATGAAAGGCACATTCTTCACAACACAGTGATGGCAGAGGTGTTGCCAGAGGAACTGTGTCTTGGTGATGAGGATGATGATAATCTCTTGAGTAAGGCAGCCACCTGAAGCAAGGTGGATGAAGCAGCAATGTTGAGAGAATTCCCATCTGATGTGAACTCCAGTCTTGAAAACTGTGAAGGGTGCTTCTTGGATGATGTGAAATTGAAGTTGAAAAAAGGTGAGTTTACTCCAAGGCCCTCCCCAACAACAACTTTCAACTCCAGTATGTTTGCCTGGGGGTGTAGAGTTTACCTTATTTCTAGCTATGTACCACTGGATTGGTTATGGAAATATGTTGTTATGTGCTGCTGCCTGCAGTATGCATAAGTTTCATGTCATCGTCTTGCCATAACCTGTTGATTGGGCACCTCACCACCTCCACCAGTCCCCAAGACAAGCCTATATAAAGCAGCAGCAATATAATTACCATGACCATAAATATTTTGCAATTGCATGATTAATGTTTTCTTCAAAACATTTATTACTTTTCATGTTGATTATATCAACACATCATCATCTTACAGCAAGATATGTTATCTTGATGTCCTTAAAAGTGCCCAGGATGGCAAATTCCAAACTGCCCAACCACCGCCTCTCATCACCTGATTTGACCTGACACACACCCATGCACTCCATGTGACTGAAAATGTTTTTCTGCAAGTTAGTATTGGTGACAAGTACAAGAACCCTGGCTCCTAGACAAGTGTACAAGTAGCATATGAATGTAACACGTTAATTCAACAGTTAAAGCCAAGTTGAACACATTTTGAAAAATGGTGAATGATTGCCATCTTTAAGATGCAAGTCATTAATTACAAAAGTAATCATGAAGAGACTTAACAACATACAACATCAAATCCCCACAAAAAGGTTACTTCTACAGTACCAGGTTAAGGTAAACCAAAATCGCAATCGTTTGGGGGGGGGGTGTCAACCCAGGGCAGGGTGAGTGTCCTGCTGTCCTCACTTTTGAATGGATTCAAAATGTTCATGATTACTGCAGCTATGCAATCCCCATTGAGTAGACAAGACATTAACCCTCCATCTAATTATTTACTAAACACCATATTAACCATCTGTGTTCTCATATAGTTTCCTCCCTGTATGTGGGTGGAAGTGGTGATTACTCATTAATGGTAATGGTATGGACACCAGTCCAGTGGCCAACATCACAGTTCAAGCAACACCCTGTCTTCCAACAACACAACACAGCTCCTTCTCCTGCATGGCCTGGATTGATCATGTGTCATCAAGATATGACATACTGAAACCTCAATGGAGGAAAATGACCTAAGCAAGAGCAAAGATAAGAAAAATGTTGGATACTAATCATCTGCATACCTGCTTTTACCTAACAAGTTAGAAGGAGAAGCAGAGAAAAAAATGTATACTTACCATGCCCCGTGATGTGATGTCATTAACTGAGAACATTCCCCACAGGAACATGCTGTGTGGTGCACATGATTCCAATCCAGACAAGGTCCGACGAACCACAGTAACCCTAGCAGGCATTCCCCTTCCCCTATCAGCACTGCGTACCTTGACATAAGAAAAAAATTAAGAACACATTTTGGTGATTGTTGAAAATTTCCCCCCATCACCATCCGTGAGTCTGACCATCCACCCTCTCCCCCGCCTCAGAGAACCATAAAAAATGAAGACATAATTACCTCAAGGTCTGTGAAAGTGGAACCATCTCGCAATGGCTCAATTAAATAAATCTCCCAGACCTGGTTCAGCAGCCAGCAGCAGCAGCAGGATGGAAAAATACTTAACTTCACCTGAATTCCTGATGTCGAAAAAAGCAAAAAATAACACAATTACTATGAAGCTCAGGCAACCATATGGCAGTAATAGACATACCACACTTGTATGGAAATTCCAATACTTACTGTCTGTGTTGGGAAATTGGAAAGAATCCATACATCTGACATCTCCCTCCCTCACTGCCCAACATGATGATGTCATTCACAGCACACTGAAAAATAATATAGGAGCAGTACAAGCATATTAAAACTCAAGATGCCATAATACCAGCCCACCAACACCCTTACCTTGCACAGGAAAAACAATAAGGACAAATACTTACATGTTCATCAGCAACAGTATGGACTGAGTGAGGATAATCCACCAGGCATCAACCAACCAGAACAGTAGTTCTTGTGGCACTTTGGAAAGTAGTAGTCATAGACAGCATTAGGCAGCAAGCTACAGTGCGCAAAAATGTAATTCATTACCCCACCGCCAGGCAAAACACTACCACAGAGACAGTCAGTCAACACACTCAGTACAGCAGCACAGGGATAAGAAAGTATACTTTTGCATTTCTAAGTCAATCAATTGAAACACAGCAGCAGCAGCAGGAAAGAACTGAAAGTAGAACAGCATTTGCAGGAGGAATTCATTTTCTCTGCATGTTGGTACCCTTTTCAAGACCCTGAGGTGGTGGGGTACCATAAAACATCGGGACTGACAGCACATTTCAGTCTCAATTTGATGTCACATTTTTGGAAAACATTTCAGGACTTGTAGGCCTGTTTGGCACCAGCAGCAGTGAGTTTCAGGAAGAAATATTGTGTAAACAGGCCCTAAAACAGGTAATTAATGTCTGGGTGGTGGTGGGGAGGGGGACTCTAAAACATAATGGCTGAGACCAGATTCCACTTCCAATTTAATGTATAATTTTTTCTGCAATATTTCTGGACATTTACTGCCTGTACTGCAGAGGCAGAACAAGAAGAGCCTAAAGACAATTGTAAAAGTGGACCAAAGCCATCATTTGGTCCGGGTGATGGTGGGCACCATAAAACATCAAGACTGAGACCTGATTTCACTCTCAATGTACTGTACAATTTTTTGGAAACATTTCTGGACATGTGGGACATGATTTGAATGTTCAGCCACATGCTTAGGCCGAAAAGCATTTAAAATGTGCAGAAAACAGCACATTTGGTTCAACAGGTGGGTGTGAGCCTGTAACTGCATGTCTCAGACCTGATTTCACTCTCAATGTACTGTGCAATTTTTTGGCAACATTTCTGGACATGTTTTGAGCCGGCAGCAGTGAGTTTCAGGCAGAAATATTGTGTAAACAGACCCTAAAATAGCTACTTAATGTCTAGGTGGTTGGGGGCACCCTAAAACATATTGGCTGAGACCAGATTCCACTTCCAATTTAATGTACCATTTTTTCTGCAACATTTCTGGATATTTACTTCCTGTGCTGCAATGGCAGAAACAAGATTGGGCCTAAAGACAATTGTAAACTGAGGCCAAAACAGCATTTTAATGTTTAGTTGCTGGTGGGGCACCATAAAACATCAGGACTGACACCACATTTCATTCTTAATTTGATGTCACATTTCTTGGGAAGCATTTCATTACCTGAGGGCCATGTTTTACATGAGCAGAGCCAAGATTCACTCTCACATAGCTTTAGAAAATATGTTTGTTCTTAGGAAAGTGCTTACACTTGACATTTGTGGATAGGATAGAAGGAGCAAGAAGGAAACATATAAAGGAAAATGGAGTAGGGTAAAAGTAGGAAGGTACACAATTTATGGGCATGGTACTACAAATACAGCAGGGGGACTGGGAGGCAGGAACCAGGGAGTGAGGACCTGCATGGTCAGGAGGAGGACAAACTTACATATATTCATATATGAAAGTGGATGAGAAATGGAGGGAGCATAAACCAGCTGGAAAAGATAAAATAAACAAGAGGATATAGATCAGAAGATGAAGAGGACAGAAACAAATGAAAGGATATAGAAGAAGAGGACAGAAATAAAATATGTATTTTTTTTGTTGTTGTTATTTTTAGAGGGTGCAGATGCGAGAAGACTGACAGTAAGAAAGCAAGGACAAGAGAAAAAAAGGAAAAAAAAAGGTTGTTGCCAGTGCAGCGCTGACTGGTCTGGAGGCTGACCATTACACTGCACCGGTGCCAGGTGCACTTTCTGACGTGCCACCACCATGCAGCTCCTTCAGAAGCTCAAACATTTTGTCTTGCTCCTGAAGGAGTTTCCTGAGGTCCCCCTGACCTCCTGTCAGAAATCATTGAACTCACTGTGCAGAGCTCCCACCTCTCTGTGCAGTGCTCTCAGGTCATCAGTCACTGCTGCTGCCACTGGGGTGGCTGCAGGCTGTGCTTGTTCCCCACCATGAACCCGACAACCCCTCTGTCTCTGGGGTGAGGGTGATGTGGGCTCTGCACCTGCTTCCTGCTGCTGCTGTTGCCTTCTGCTGCTGCTCCTATGCCACCACTGGTCCCTGCCTCCTGCTGGACCCCTTCACCTTCTACTACCAGCTCAGCAGCACCCTGGGCCTCTCTACCTGCTGCTACCTCTTTTGTTTTTCAAGCCAATCTGCAGCATGGTGGTGCTGCAGATGGCTTTTTTGCCCACCAGTCCTAAAATGACCCCCAGTCTTGCCCCTCCTCACTGATCTTCCACACAAGGTGCAGATCACGATGGAGCTGTCATTTTGGGTTTTTCCTAAACAAAATACACACAGCAGATGACCCTGTCTGTGGGGGTTGGGGGGGCAACCAACAGCTGATGTCCCAGGGCTGGTGGGCACATCATGCTCCTGCTCAGAGGAAGCGGGGGGTGCATGCTCCAGCTGGGGGTGATGGCATCTGGAAGTGCCTGCTGCTGCTGCTGCCTGGGGGTGGGAGCCACAGGAGGATCCTGCTGCTGCTGCTGGGATGGGGCAAGGGGCTTATGCTGCTCCTGGGAAGTGGGGCTACATTCTCCTGCTGGGGGTTGGGAAAATGCTCCTGCTGCTGTTCGGGGTACAGACATAAAGGCCCACCTATTAATAGGATACTGGGTCAGGGTGGTCCAGCTGCCTTCTTCCAATTCCACTAGTCTCCATAATTTTATCTCTATCTCCTTCCCCCAAAAAATAGAAAACGGGAGTTTACACACACACACACACACACACACACACACCACGATAGATAACTATAAAATGAAGAAAAACATTAACTGAAAATATTAACTTTTGAAACTAATGGGGAACAGAGATCAGAAATCAAATAAGCTGCAAATGCAAACACACATGCACACACATAACACACACACACACACACACACACACACACACAATCCACTAATTTTTTACTGAAGTTAGCTCTCCTAGTCTCTCTCCTCTCCCACTTCCTAGCTGAAACAGCTCTAAAGGAAATATATTTAGTCTGGCTTCCTGTCTAAGTGCAGTCACCCATGTAACCAGCAGTCTAGTAGAGAGAAAGTCACTGGATAAGCTTTTTTCCCCCAATTTTGCCTGACACTTACATGCGGTGAAACATGCAGTCGAAAGGCGAAATTGACAGTGAAATTTTGCCGAAATTTACAGGCGAAATTTCTCCATAAGGGCACAATTACGAGAACTGTTTCACACAGTGAAATTTCCAATTTTGCAGAAATTTTGCAGGCAAAATTAATTTTGGCTGCATCTCTAAACTGCAGTCATGACCAGAGTGCCTGGTCATTGATGTGCACTGCCAAACCCATTGTAGTTTTAGCTGTAACTGGCTTGGCAGTGACACACCTCTCATTTCCCACTATTGTCTGAAGACATTTGGTGCACAATTGTATCAAACAATTAAAATGATAGGGAGACAGAGGGCAAACTTGGTGCATGCTGTTTTGTAAGGGAAAGGGTTCTTACAATATGCCGTTACAGACAATTTTGGAATATGGGCAGAGGGTTGTAGTATAACGAGTGCATCCATTTAATAAATTCATTAGGAAATCCAAAGATGGAGATGGTATGAAAAGAAAAGGCCAAGAGACTCTGTTGAATGCTTCTCAGCATCAAGGATACCAACGCTGTGTTACATTTGAATCCCTGGATGCCACGATCAAATGTAAAATTTTTTGCATATGACCTGAGGCAAGCCACCCTTCCATAAAGTCTACCTGTTCATGAACTATTAGGGGTTGCCAAATGTTTCTAATTCTATAAGCTAATATTTTCACCAAGATTTTATATCAACATTTAAGAGTGAAATAGGTCTACACTTGCCTTTGTCGAATGATCCTTCCCAGGTTTGGGGATGAGAGTAATAAAAGCCTCACATAGTGAGGGGTGAGACAGTCCAAGTGGTAGCATTGATTATATAAGTCAATGAGGTGGAAAGCCAGTTGGATCTTAAGTGAAATATAGAAATTAGTTGAGAAGTCGTCCAGTCCCTCAGCTTTGTAGGGGGTAAGGGACAGATGGCATGCTCTGATTCAGCTGTAGAGATGGGAGCTTTGAGAAACTCCAAAAGTTGATTGTATAACTGGGAAAACTGGACCTGGAAAATGTAGTTCTTTATTAATGAATGAATATTTGGAAACAAGAGTTGGGATGCCTCTTCCCAATTTTGTTCCCCTTCATTAGTGTCCATCTATTCGTTATACCTATTTGTGCTGGTGTTTTCATGTTTCCTCCAGTGCCTGGTTTGCTGTTTTCATCTAGGAGCTAGTAAGTCAGTTGCTGTTTCTGTTGTTGTTTTTTTCCCATCACTTTTTTTGCCTTTGCTATTTTATGTTCGCTAACATGACATGGAACTGAGTTCAGAATATTTGGCCCTTGCTTGATTAAGCCTAACCCAGTCATGTTTAGAAGA
The DNA here is from genome assembly GCA_016271365.2 of Neoceratodus forsteri. Lineage (NCBI taxonomy): Eukaryota > Metazoa > Chordata > Ceratodontiformes > Ceratodontidae > Neoceratodus > Neoceratodus forsteri. The sequence continues at coordinate 1,160,496,490 of CM057458.1, forward strand.
GGAGGGGTAATATTCTTTTCAAGGATCTGGATAGAAGCTAGAAGGCCCTGTATTTGTCGATCCCTTCATTTCTTTTGAGATGTAGCTATCTGCATAAATGGCCCATGAATGGTGCATTTGTATACATTCCACAATGTCTCTGCCGACATGGTAACAGGTTTAATAATACTAAATAATTCAATTGTCTGCTAAAGGACAATTACATACATAGACACATGGACAATGATGACATAGAAAGGAGTGTCAGCCAATCCAAGCTACTATCCCTAACTATTCTGCACTAGCCCTAGTGCTCATCCCTCCCCTTTGTTTATATACCCCCCATTTCTAATTAACACCATATGCCTGCCCTATCCCTGCTTGAAGCTGTTCACTGATTTGGCCTGTACCATTACTTCCTGCAGTTAGTTTCACTTGTCCACCACTCTTTCTGTGATGCAGTCTCTCCTCAGGTGTGAACTCCAGTACCCTGCAAAGTATTCCAAGTGTAGTTTCACCAATGACCTGAACAATGGGAGGATCACCTCCCTATGCAACCCAACATCTTGTTTGCCTTTCCCACACCTCTGTAACAATGTGTTGTTGTTTATAGGCTCTCCTTTATCATGATCCATTGGTCCATTTCTCTGTGGTACTTTCCAGCACCACTACACCATTTCAAATACCATTTTTGGAATTCTTTTCCCAATGAATATCAATTTACATTTTTTGGCATTTGAAGCCCAGCAGCCAGATCTGTCACCAGCTCTCAAACCTGCCCTGATCCATCCTGAGTTCCTTATCACTTTAGCCATGTCCTCCCTTATGTAGATCTGTGTGTCATCTACAAAGAGGCAGACCTTACCCTTGTTGCCTTCCCCTGTGTCACAAATGAGTACATTGAAAAGGACCAGGCCCAGCACCGACCCCTAAGGTACTCCCCTTGTTAATTCCCTTACCCCTGAAAATTCCTCATTATCTAGTAGCCTTTGTATTCTTTCTCTTAGTCAGTCAACCAGTCAAGTTTCTGTTCCCCTTCCCCAAGCCCTTATCTTCTTGACCAGTTTCCTGAGGGGCACCGAGTTAAAGACCTTGCTGAAAACCAAATTCTGCTTAATTTTATTAAGGTGCATTTTCCAGTTTAAGGTTTCATTAAGAGTTACACTTAAGTAATGTATGTAAAAACCTGGGAGAGTCACATGATGGTCTGCCTTGGCTGACATACTTTCAATCCTCTTGCAAACCCTTGCTTATAAAAATTGATTTTATTTCTACACTATTATACTTGTTTGGTCACAGTTCAGTAGTTCCTGCCCTAGTGTACTGCCTGTTGCCGCTTCATAATGGTTTTCTGCTAAAATAATGGAAACTGAAATGAAAAACCTGCTCTCTTGCCATACTCCTCCAGCCACTCCGGAATGTGAGAAGGCCACTAAGTTCTGCAAGCAACAATCGGTGGCCATTCCTCACACTACGACCCCCCTAAATGTTCTCACTGAAGACAAGTTTCTGCAAGAGTTTGGTTCTCTACAAAATCCTTTGCGAACACTTACAGATGAGGTTAAAGGTATCCACACTTCACTTGATACCTTGTCTCAGAGGGTCACCAATAATGAGGCCTTTACCAGTACACTAGAAGGATTGGAGATTTTGAATGGAGCCCGAGTTAACTTCTCTTCACCAGAAATTGAATTAAATGGAACTGCACCTGGAAGATCTGGAAGGGTGCAGTCGCAGAAATAATATTGTAATCATTGGTCTTCGGGAGCAGGCGGAAGGTCCAAATTCTATTGTGTTCACCCAGAAACTATGCAAAAAGCTAGCCAGACCTTCCTCCAATGGCCCAACTTACATAGTAGAAAAGACACATCACTCACTACACCCCATGCCATTGGACAGTTCTCCTCCAAGACCATTCTTATTCAAGTTTCTAAATTACTTGGACTGTCAGCATTTATTGTCCCAAATGAGAGACCTTCAAGAAGTGACAAGGGAAGGCTCCAGTCTGAGAGTATCTCAGGACCCCAGCTTTAGTAAGACAAAAACAAGGTACTTTTCATCCAACAGTCACCAAGCTGATTGTGGTATCAGATTCAGGGTTGGTACCCTCCTACTCTTTAAGTTTTTCTGGAGATAATTAGCATAGTTGTTATATGGTTGATCAAGCCAATGCAGACCTGAAAGCTGTTTCACAATCTACTTAAGCATACCTGAATTTTGCTGCTGTATCTTCCAAGGTAAGATCACCTCACCTACTGAAGTGTCAGCTTTCCTAGTTACTATATCCTAGCCCAAACTGATTTACCGCCTGTGAAATTTTAATTGACTTCTGCACCTTATTACCAATGAATCAAATTTGATGGAGCTACAATGGTTGAACTAGACTATTTCCAACTCTCATGAGTTTGAATTTTTCTCTCCTTGTTTTGCGATTCTGGTGGTGTGGGCTCGAAGGTTATGTTTCTTCTGTATCCTCTACCACCATGCCTGATACCTCCATTGATTTATTTGATCCCATAATGTGCCTGGATTTGGACTAATGTATCACTGCCTCCTACAGACCAGTCCAGTCTTAATCTCCACTTCAGCTCCCATGTTACTTTTTGTTGTGCAGAGTGGGGCTACAAATAAATAATCCTGCTGCTGTTGCTGCTCGTTTTATTTTTAAGATAATACCCCATTTATTCTTCAAAGCTCTAGTGCATGTAGAAGCCTTTGGCTAGATCTTCACCTTGTTTACTGATGCTCCCAGTCTTGTTTGTTGTTTTGTGGCCACTTCGCTCTGGAGACTGGAGCCTCAACAGTGGATTGGTTTTTCCTAGTGGTGCAGCATCTTGATCTTCATGCTTGTTCTCCTGACTTGAACTGTGCTGCTACCTGTGTAGATGCTACCCATGGACTCCTTTGGTTATTTGCTAACCAGGTTAGTCTGCTTAACAATTATTTTCATGTGCCCTTTTGATGGTATGGCACTTGAAAAATATTTTACACTGAAAAGCCTCTGAGTGTCTTCTGTTATCATTTCCAGTATGAGCACCCTGATTATCTGTTCACTCTCTGATGAAGGAGCTGATGCCAATGTTATTTTGCTCAGCAGTTGTGAACTAAACTTGCTACAAACTAATTCCTGATTTGAGCTGCAGTTTGTTCACTGGGACTTGGATGTCAATAATAAGCAGCTACAGTAGCACAAATGTTAATTTTCTTCTGGCTCTCCATTCCATAAGCACTTCCTTTGTTACCAGCAGACTGCTATTTGTTGGGACTATTGATTTCAGTTGCTTGAACTTTTTAATTGCCTTTAGCCTGTTGACTATATGACTGTGTTCATTATGATTTACATTTTGTTACTTACCAGATGTTTGAACTATATAAATGGTTTTTCTCATTTGCTTAGACTACTTGGTTTTAGGTTTAGTAGATATGACTCAATGAGAACCCTCAGTAACTAGTTTTTTAAGAACAAATCTTGATAAGTAGTTATACACAGTTGTTCTAATGTGTTTTTTAACCTGCTTAGAATACTGACAGGGATACTGTTTTATAGGTTTATTTAAAAAAAACATTTAGGATGATGTCTTACTTGATTTGTTTGATTATAGTGGAACTGTAAATTTTCCCTTTTTTTTATGTTACCAACCCCCCAGTCATCCCAATGGAGGTTGGCCTGTACCCATCCTCACCCCCATGCCTAGGCTTTAGCCCCTGGGTGGGGCTACTGGGGGGCTCTCCCCAAAAGTCATTGTAGGTTAGCCCCATCTTGACCCACAGGAGAGAGAGACCCTCTCAGCAGACATCTAAGGAAGTGAGGATGGCAGTAGAACAGGGGTGTCATGCCAGGGGCTGGCAGTTTTTGAATATGTGCTGATGTCCTGTTGTGAGGATGTGCAATGATGACCAGCATCTTCCCCACCCCCTATGCTCTGGTGCTGGCCGCATAGTATCCCCAGCCTCCATGAAGGGTCAACAAAGCACCAGATGCACTTCCCCCTCCCCCTGGAGAAGTAAAGCAGTCCTGAGAATGCTCAGTCCTTCTCACCTCGGCTGGATCTCTGACTCCCTGGTCCATTCCCAAATCTGAGTCATCAGCCTTGCAAGCAGATTTCCAACTACTGTGCCAGCAGGCCAGTAAGTGAATTTTCTTCTTAATTACTAAGGGTTTCTTCTTTAAAGAATTTCAACCTGCTGATTGTTGCATCAGATTTGCCCCAGCCCATACATATTTTATCAGGTTGTATACCTGCCTCCCCTCCTTTTTTTGGATCTCATCAGACTGTAATATTCTCTTTTTTTCATGTATGGCTTCTTTGATATATGGACAAGGTTGAGCGATATTACTTGTTGCTCCCCACAGTAATGGGAACGTTTAATTTAGTGTAATGTGGCTCTGTCTGATGGAGAAATCAATACAGTGTTAAATTATATACAGTATATTGGTGGGACAGGTTTCAGTGCCACAGTTATTTTTATCTGTATTTCTGTTTCTTAGCCTGGAATAATTAGTATCTGTTATAGGTATATCTGAATGGTGTGTCTTTAGCGTCAGTTACTTGCTGTTACCTTTTGGGGGGGGGGAGAGTGAGCTGTCTTCTAGGCAGAGATGGATTAACATTATGGACTGGGATTTAGTAGTAGGTTGGTCATTAGGACCAAGGTAGTCATTTTTTCTTGTGGTAATTTTCTTATGGATTCTTTTTTGGTTTTTTGGGATGTTGGATATGGCGAGTTGGGGGGTTTGCCCATTTAGTTACTCGGCTTACTAAACTATATGACACCATAAATTTGGTTACTCAACATGGGGTTAGGTGGGTGGGATTGGGGCACACTAAGTCTATGGTGCATATTTACAAACTGTCTATATTTTGTGGTAGGTAGATAGGAGTGGCTTATACCTCTTTGCAATGTGGAACATCAAAGGTTCTCAGGATAGTTGGAAGTGGTATATGGTTATTACACATCTCAAAAAGCTTAGGTTATATGTTGTCTATTCGCAAGAAACACATTTGCCTAGGGCAGATATCGATGGGTTTAGAAGATTAAGGGTGGGACACGCTTAGAGTGTAGGCAATGGGACAAATCAAGGAGGAGTGGCAATCCTAATTGGTCATTGACTGTCATTTCATCTGCATCAATAAATATGGGACCCTTAGGATCGGTTTATTATCCTGAACAGAAGTTTGGGCTTAACCGAGGTTGTGCTGGGGTCCATGTATGTTCCAAATGCCAATTCCCCTTCCTTCTTTGTTGAACTTTTGGCCCTCCTAGAGTGGAAACTGGTGTGTCAGATGGATATGGATTGTTCTGGGTCTGTCTTAAAGGGTTATCCGCAGGACAGTGCTGGCTAAGAGATGTGATAGATTCCCTTTGGCTGATTGACTTGTAGTATATCCAGCATCCCACAGAACATCAATACACTTTCTGCTCATCACCACACAAATCCTTTTTCTGTATAGATTACTTTTTAATTAGTAATGAATCTTTACAGGTTCTCTCCCACTGTGACATTCAACTGATGGTAATTTCAGATAATAATCTTGTCATGATGATTCATTCGCTCATTGGGTTTGAGAAACGTGACACAGCCTGGCATCTCAATTTGTAGTTACTTAAAGATCCCTCACTCCCACTCGGTATTAAAGGAACACATTCATTCCTTTTTTATCACTAATGATGATTCAGTTCCTCAGCTGGATGTCCTATGAGGTGCAGCCAAATGTTCCTTTAGAGGTGAATGTATTCGTCTGGCATCTAAATGTAATAAAATTTGTAATGCACAACTCACTCAGTTGTTACAACAAATTAGGCTCTTATAGTTGTGTTCATCTCCCTCCACGCCTGATTCAGACTGGCAGCAATTACAGCCTTTGCAGTCACAATATGCTGGTATGCTGGCTGAGAAAGCCAAGTTATCATTGCTTCATACTAAAGTGAGGTATCTAGAAAGTGGGGAGAGGAATGGTAAACTACTTTCACTCTGGTTGAGGCAGCTAGAATCAGTAAAGACTATCCCTATTATTTGTCCCAATCCAGATGATGCCCCTGGCTACACATCCCTGTAACATAGCTGAGGTCTTTCACCTTTTTTATAATTTGCTATATAAAGCTGACCCTCTTCCCAAAAATGTTTACAAATTGTCACATGAATATTTTGCTGACCTTCCCATTTGGTAATTGCTCCCTCAACAGTAGGAGATTCTAAAGGGGACTATTTTGTTGTCAGAGCTTACCTGAGCCATTCACCAACTTCCTCCTGAAGAAGCACTTAGTCCAGATTGCGTCACAAACAACTTTTACAAAACATATTCCATTGACCTTGTTCCCTTTTTAGTTTGTCTTTTTGAATTATTTGTTTTCCTCTGGCATTACCAGTACAGCCCTAATACAAGCTTGGATGACATTAATTATAAAGCCCAGTAAGAATGAATAACTCTAAAGTAGCTACAGACTGATCTTCCTTCTCAACTCTGATCTCAAAATCTTAACTAAAGTTTCGGCTAATAGACTTAAGTCGGTCTGGGATGATCTGATTAGCCTGGTACAAGTGAGGTTTATGGTGGGCAGATTATCTTTGGATCACCTGCGTTAACCACTCTATGTAATGTTCTACATCCATGGAAAGCAAGACTCCTTCTGTTTTAGTCTCCCTGGATACAGAAAAGGCCTTTAACCAGGTTTCCTAGTCTTTTCTGTTTAAGGGTCTTGACCAGTTTGGTTTCCCACAAGAGTTCCAAAAACGGGTACAAATATTGTACAGTGACCCTTCTGTCCAAATTTTTTGCAATGGTATGCTTTGTTCTCCCTTGCAGTTCCAATGGGGAACTAGGCAGGACTATCCCCTTTCCCCTTTTTGGTTTAATTTATATGTGGAGCCCCTTATCCAACATATTCTGCTTAATTAACTAGTGCGTGGGATACTTGCAGCTAAGACCGACTACAAATTATCGGCTTATGCTGATGATTTACTTTTACATCTTGAGGATCCCTCCACTTCAATTCCAGCCGCCCTAGATGAGATAAACAACTTTGCCTTTCTTTTGGGATATAAATTAAATCTCGGAAAAACTAAGGTGCTTCCACATAATAGTTATGTCAATAAACGGGAAGTTTTGGACTTTGGATTGGTCTGAGAATTCCAAAATCTATTGTATCTAGGTATTCATCTTACTCATAATCCCTCCTCTTTATTTAAAGTTAATGTCTCTCCTCTTTTACAAGACATTAAATTGGACTTACAACATTGGATGGCCCTGCCTCTTTTCCTTTGGGGTAGAATTATCACGATTAAGTCAAATATTTTGTCTCATTTTTTATACCCGCCGTGAATGCTTTGCTTACGTCTTCCCAAGGTCTGGTTTTCCAAATTACAGCACCTTCTCGATGCTTTCCTATGGAAGGGAGAAGCAGTGCAAAGGGCATATTTTAAACTAATACTTCCAAAGGATCAGGGGGACTATCATCTCTACAACTTTTTCTCTATTAATGTGCTTTACATTCCAGTAATTTTTTTTCTCTGTAGTCACCCTAAACTCTGAAGAGAAGAAAATAGATATACCCCTCTCCCATGGTTAGTTATTGTGAAGAAGCTGTGTCATGGAGCAGGCATAGGTCTACATAGTCTATTATATATAAAAACATTCCTCCTACCCTCTGTCCTCAAGGCCACACCCATAATCTGGTCATTGAAAACACTCAAACAGAATTATAGCTATTGCAGTATGGAATGGCCTAAGTTACTTAATCAACCCATGTTGACTAATCCAAATATCAAGATTGTTTATGGCCCTATTCCTCTAAAACTGTGTCCCCAAATTAGATATGTTACTTGTGATTCCTTATTATTGGATGGTAGTTATCTCCCTTTCTTTGTTATTAAAGACTGTTTCTTGTTTCTTTCCTCCTTTGAGTTTAAATACCTTCGGATAAAGCAAGCTCTTATGTTCTACTTTGGTAGGTGTCCATACAAGCCCTCCAGAATTCAAAACTCCAGAACTGTCTTAGTAGTGCTTTGCATCCCCACTCGATGTCCAAATTTTACAAATTCTTTCAGAAGGTAGATCCAATGCAGCTTTCTGGAAATTGTTACTACTGGAGACAAGCTTTATCTATGTCAGATGATCCTAAGGTTTGGAAAAACATTTTGCACTCCTTAAGTAAATATATTAAACAAGACCATTGCCATCTCCTTTAATTTAAAGTACTGGATAATTTGTATTACATGCCTTTGTGACTATACCGAATGTGCAAAATCTCGCCTCCCCTATGCACTAGATGTAGTAAAACTGATGGTCACTTCAAACACGTTTTCTGGGATTGTGATAAAATCTCTCCCTTTTGAGGAGTCTATTAAAATGTCATTAGATCCCTACTTGGGTTAGAGACCTATTTCACTCTGGAGGCTTGCCTTGAGGGCTTATTCCAAACATAATTAATTGGGTGGTGAAGAACTCACATGGCCTTGATTTCCTTCGCTTCTAAGTTAATTATTGTTTGACATTGGATGGATGATGCTACTTCTACATATGGTGAATGGTCTCAAGAAATTCCTTAAACCTTAGTAATAGAAAAACAAATTGCCTCTTTGTCTCATCATTTGGATTCATTTGGAAAGAGAGAGATGCAAAACTCTGTATATCTTATTGTCTCTTCAGGGGTAGTTGTAGAGGACTGTGTTGGTGTAACTCTAGGCTGTCTTCTGAGCACCTTTTATTGTGTTTTATGTAGCTTTTTGTTAAACTTCTTACGTGTGGGTTAGTGAGCTGCAAGGGGTAGAGGTGGGGACTTTGTATGGATGGGGAGGGTGAGGGAGGGGGTTATTTGTTACTTCTTTATATAAATTGTTCACTGATTTTTCCTATATCAAATTCTAAATGTTAAAAATGTTGTTTGCTTGTTTCAAGCATGTTTGTTGATATTCAATTAAGTATATTTAATTACAAAAAAGAGTACTGTACAGTATGTGATGTGAACTTTGTTAATACAGTAGTTATCTATTTTTATGGATGGGGCATGTGCTCCCATATGCTATATCTTGTTCTCTTCTTTACTTAAGGAAAGAGTCAACCATATCTAGCAGACTAACAATGCCAGTATTGCACATTTTCACCCAGTATGTGTTCTGAACAGAAGTGCAGCACTGTCTGCCTATATGATATGATAAACTGAACAAATAAATTGAAGAAAAAATATTTATTCTCTGCTTTCCCTTGTCACTCTCCTCCCATCCTTCCTTACTCTTCAGACTTACAAACTCCTTTTGACCTTACACTTCTCCTAGTTATACCTGAAGAATGCTTTTTCCTCTTGCTTCATTCCCTTTACCAGCCTGTGTTCTGTCTCCATCTCGGCCACCCCCGCCTTTCTGCTTGATACTTTTTTTTACCTCCAGGTACTTCTCCCTATATTCCTCCATTAGGCTTCCACTATACTTTAAGACTGTCCTCCTTTTAGCTCTTACTACAATCTTTACTTCACTCATGAAACAAATTGAATCCTTGCCCTTTTGTTTGCTATACCTTGCACACCAATCATCTTGGGATGAGTAATATGGATCTTGGGGGGTGAGTTACTACAGAGCCCATTGCAGAAGCAACTGCAAGGGGCTCAGCAGTCTGCACCAATAACCACACACAGTGGTCCTGACATCACTCAGACTGCAACATTTTTTATTTGAAAGGACTGAAACTGCTCCAATCAAAGAGGGCTTTGGTCCATTGATGTGCAAGAAGTTGCCTCAGCAAACAGTTGATCCAAGTTCAACTAGAGGAGCTTTGCTCTCTCTCCCCTTCCCCTTACCACAATTTGTTTTACTGTGGCATGAAGCTACATCAGCAAACAGCTGATTGACCAGCTTTCAGAAAAGTTTTTGCTGCACACCAGAAGTTTGCTATGTACCTTATTTATTTATTTAAAAGTTTTACCAGAAAGGCATGGTGAGCAGACTACTGCTCAACTCCAGATGTGCCCTTGGGGTAGGGTAAGAGGGATAACAGGCACCAATTCTATGTTCAGACATGTTACAATATAAACATACAAAGTAAACATACAAAAGTAAACATACAACAGTAAGGTGCATTTCTACAGGCAGTTGTACAATGCATATGACAGGAGGATATAGCTACATGTTACATTACAGTGGCAATGCTTATGACAGGACAAAATAAAGGAACAGTGCATAGCATGGGTTCAACATTATTTCAGGGTGGATCTGGTTGCCTAGTCAGGAGCTTGCATGGGTGCATGTGCAGATTGGGGGGACTTTTTTTGAGAAGAGAGTTAAGGTGGTGACAGGGGGAGGCATTCCAGATAACCAAGGGGAGCAAGTTCCCGAGTTTAGGCATGCAATATGTGAATGCTGACCTGCTGAGATCAACATGAGTGGGATGGACAGTAGACATGAGTCGTTTCTCCTCAGTGCTTAGCTCTGGAAGATAAGGGCTGAGAAGACAGGAATGAGATAAGGAGGGAGGGTCATCATCCAGTATTTGGCTGTGAGGCTGGCACTGTGGGAGTGATGCTGGTCCTACAATGAGGGGAGGTAAAGGTTGTGGTATAGGACACAGTGATGAGTATTTGGAGGACAGTCAAGGGCAAAGTGACAAAAGAAGTGGAAGAGGGGGTCCAGTCTGGCTAGGGTGGACTTAGGGGTGGCATTGTAGACTATGTCCCTGTAGTCAAAGATGTGTAGAATCATATTCTGCACAATTGCATGGTGAGCCAGCAGTAGGATACATTCCCAATTACAGTACAATGTACCAAACTTGGGATGAAGCTTTTTGTGGATGTCTTCAATATGTGTGGAGAAGTCAAGTTGCTGGTCAAGCCAGACCACAAGATATCTGCAGGAGGTGCATGACTCCAGAGTAGTCCCATCCAGGGTGTGGAAGGAAGGGGGTGGAGGCTAGCCTTGAAAGTCTCTGTCTTGTGCCAAAGGTCATAGAGATGGTATTCTTGGCATTTAGAAAGCTGATTTGAGTGAAACCAATGCTGAACTGCATTGAAGTCCTGCTGGAGTCTGATCACTAAATCAGAGGACAAGGGGCCAGATGTGTACCGTACTGTATCATCTGCATACATGTGAATGGATGTGTTGGGGCAGCCAGAGGGCAGGTCATTGAGGAAGATGGAGAACAGAAGCAGGCCAAGGAATGGTCCTTGCAGAACACCAGAGATAACAAGGAGGGATGCAGGGATAGTGTTGCCAATTCTGATGGCTTGGGATCTGCCTATCAGGTAGGAATGAAACCTGGTGGCCATGCTTGAGAGCCCTGTGAGAGTGAGAGCTTAGATAGAAGAAGGGAGTGGGAGACAGTGTCAAAGGCTTTAGCCAGGTTGACAAAAATGGCTGAGTTAATATGGCCTTTATTCATGCTTGTGAGGATAGAATCAGTGAAACTTAGGAGAGAGGTGGTGGTGGAATGGGATTTCCTAAAGCCAGACTGGTAGGATGTGAAAAAAGAAGAGGAATCTAGATAAGATGAGAATGGTGAGAGGACTAGGTGTTCCTGGATTTTAGCTAAGATACAGTAGGTAGTAGGGAAATTGGGTGTTAATGATCGAGGCAGAGGGATCTCCACTATAAGGAGGTGGGATGATGGTGGCATGCTTCCACTCATTTGGGGATGGGGGCCAGAGAGAGTGAGAGGTTATTGAGTAATGCCAAGGGACTTCAATGGCTGGGGCTGACAACTATTAAAACTTGGAGTTCAGGCTAGTAGGGCATTTGCCCTTGTTGGGATTAAGGGCAAGTAGGGGCTTTGTAGACCACAGCAGGAGTAGTCAGATGGAAGGTGAAAGGATGCCAGCTGTGGGAACTTTGTGGGGTGGAGGGAGGAGAGGGCTTGGGGTCCTGATTGAGGCAGGCAAGAAGTAATGAGATGCATTCAGTAAAGAAGAAATTAAAATGAGAGGACACTTCGAGGGGTTCTGTAATCGTGGAGCCAACACGTTTAGGGCTGGGGTGGGGGCTGAGAGAAGGGGTGAAGAGATTTAACCACCTTCCAAAATTTAGATGGCTGGCGAAGTTTGTGAAGGTGTCACTGAGGAATTTTGCCTTTGCCCTATGGATCTGTCTAATGCAGGCATTTCATAGTGCACAATATTTTTGCTGGTGCACCTGAGAGCTGTAGACCTCGAACGCCTTCCAGGCCACATCCCTATCACCGAGGAGGTCATGATGTCCATGGAAATCTATGGCAGGTGGGCACCCCTCACCCGGGCATGTTTGAGAGGGGCATGTCAGTTCCAGACAGTGGTGAACCTGGCCTTGAAAAACTCTCAGGCAGAGTCAACAGAAATGGCCCTGGGGATGTAAGACCAATCTGTGTCAAACAGGTTATATAGGAGAGATGCAAGGTTCAAGGATTTGAAAGATCTAGTAAATATGGTTCCAAAAGGGTGATTTAGAATGATGGATTATCCTGAGTAGATCATGTGATGGTCGTTTAAGGTGTCAGTAACAGTCGTTGAGTGAATATACAATGTGGATGCAAGGTAAGGACCAATCCAGGGAACTGGTTCAGTGAGTTGTGGTTGAGGCGTGGGCTCAGTAATTAGTTGAGACAATTTAAATCTGCCACCTGGATCCATAGCTTTGCACTACTACTTGAGAGACAGTTTTGGTTAAAGTCACCAAGATATGTAATTCACCCCAGAGGCCAGTGTTGTAAGGGTATTCAGGTGTTCTGAAATGGAGGGCATAGTTGCATCAGAAGAACAGTAGGATCCTGTGATAATTATGGGGCAGGTTTGGGCGAGGGAGAGTTTAATTAATAAAACGTCGATGGTGTGCGTGGGTCTGGGCAGCAGGACTGGTGTGAACTGAAGCTAGGCGTTGATATACATAGCAACTACACAACCTCTTTTGGTGCATGGGCAGTTTTGGCAAATTATTGAGTAGCCAGGAATTGCGAATTCTGCATCTTGATTGTGAGGTTTTAGCCATGTTTCAGTAATTGTCAATATGTCTGGTGTTAGGGATAGAACAATTGGTTGCAGCAGGCTAAGTTTGTTTATGATGCTGCAGATATTTAGGTGCATGACTTTAAGACCAGGGCACAGTAGAAGAGGGGGGAAAGTTCTGGGCAAGGAGGGGTTGCTCTGGGGTTGCGTTCGATGTCTCCGGAAAACAGGATTAGCAAGGTTATCAGGATTTTGCTTTTATGCAAGGCACATAGGAACTTGTGATAAGAATATGGTGACTGTTCAGGGGCTACTGAGGAGGCTTGGGCATGGAATTTCAGGGCGCCTTAACCAGTGTGGAAGGAGAGCAGGAGGATAGATGAACCAGCTTGCACTTTTGGTGGTAAAGTATCTGGAAATGACTCGAAAGTTGAAGTTGAAGAGGGTGAAGATGGGTAGGCTGGGGTCTGTGATCCTGGCTAGCAAGGCTACACCTTCAAGAAGGAGGAGGGAGGTAACGAAACTAGTGGAGTGAGGAACAGAATTGCTGCTAGGCCTGCAAACCACATTGTAGTCCACTAACTAGGAAGGTAGTGATTAATGCGGCATCTAGTGGTGGCTGCTAAGAACTAGCAAATGGAAAAGTGGACTGATAGGCTGTCAATGACATGTGACCACCATAAAGTAAACAGATGACCAAGGGTGGTGGTGAGGGGCGGTGGGAGCTGACATGAAGCTGTTAGTGAGGACAAAACACATGATTTGAACTTTGTTTCAATTTTGCACCTCACAGCATGCCACATACCTGCTCTTAGTAGCATGCTTTGATTTGGCTTGCATCTTGGGGAGAGGGCATGACTGGCCCTCATGCTCACATGACACAGATGTGGAAAAGCAGGAAAAAAAATGAGGATTAATTGCAGGTACAAGGGAGGGAGGTGATGGAACAGAGGAAGGGCTGGTAGAATTAAGAGAGAGGGGTCAGTGAATGTGGTTAAAATGCTGGCTAGGGGACTCAGCTCCCTCTGAACAAGTTTAGGGAAAAAGTAAAACCAGAGAAACCCTGCTAACTGGATAAATGCTGGATAAGGAACTCAGCTCTCTGTGCAATTTTTAAGCTGCCTATCACAGCTTAAGTTGAAACAACAGCCCTGGGCTTGGGAGAAATCAGTAGTGAATTAAAACAAATACTGCAGGAAGTTTACAAGTTCCTTTCGGCTATTGAAAAAAAAACTAAATAACTGCAATCACAGACAACAATTACTTCTTTTGTGATTGAAGTAAAGAGGAGAATTCATTAGCAGTAATTTCAACAGCAGCCCAAATGAATTTTAACATACCAGAAGGTAGGATTAAACAGAAACAATATCTGCTTGTAGCTTAAGAGAAATACATGGGCTGTTGTTCACAGTACCAGGAAGCCTCTCTGAACTAGAAATGTATTAAGCTTAGTTCCACTGCATTACGTCTCTACAAATGTTTAAGGCAACTGAATGAGGAGCCCCATGTACATGTGTAAAAATAATTAAAATACACAGCACAGGGGAACAAATCAGCCTCTGGGAGCTAGGATTGCTTTGAGAAAAAAACTATCTCTAATGCTCTGACAACTAAAATTAGAAGCTTAAGTAAGAATACATAGTGCATTTTCTTAGTCCATTTACTTGGTCTGTGTTAAGTAAGGTAGAGACAGAAAGGTACCCTTATGGATTCCCGAAGATGACTGTCTCAACACTGACCTGCTCGGGCACTATTGCCCGACAGTTTCAGTAGCCAGAGAGTGTGCAGCCCGACAGTGCGGAAATCTGACAGACGTTACAGGGTAAGGCAGCAGATGCAATGCCTTGCTACTTTACCCCTGTACATGCACTTTAAATAGTGCTGGAATCATAAGGCTGGCCGAGCTGCCCCGGTGGTGTTGAGGGGGTAAGGCACTGACTGCTCAGCCAGCATGCTCTGGGAGCCATGGGTTCTATTCTGCCTTGTGCCTTTCAGCATTTTGCACTGTTGCACCCCCGTAACTGATTGTTTTCTAACTCCAAGGTCTGCTCCCCCTTGGAGTTAGAAATTTTAGTTACAGGGCGGGGGGGGGTTCATAAATATTACAATCAGATGTCCGAAATAGTATTTTCAGGCATCTGATTGTTCCGGCACGATGACTTTCGAGCCACTTGGGTCAGTATCCCGAGACTCAGGAAACTGAGTTTTGGGATATCATAGTATATCTGACAGAAATAACAGAAGTTTGAACTTGATGCCAAAATAAAGGATTTTAACTTCTTGGCCATTTTGCACCTCACAGCACACCGCATACCTGCTCCTAGTAGCTTGCTCTGGGTTAGCATGCAGGTTGGCGGAAGGGCAGAGTTCCACCTGGTCCTGATGACCGCATGATGGAGCTGCTCCTATCAACTTGCTTCGGGTCAGATTGCAGCTTGTGGGAGGATGGAGGTTCACCTGGCCCTCAAGATCGCATGATGGAGCTGCTCCTAGTAGTTTGCTTCTGGTTGGCTTGCAGCTTGGTGGGAGGGTGGAGTCCCACCTGGCCCTCACAACTGCACAACGAAGCTACTCCTAATAGTTTGCTTCGGGTCAACTTACAGCTCGGGGGGGAGGGCGAAGTCCCACTTGGCCCTCAAGACTGCATAATGGAGCTGCTCCTAGTAGCTTGCTTCTGGTCGACTTACAGCTTGGGGAAAGAGTTGAGTCCCACCTGGTCCTCACAACCACACAACAGAGCTACTCTGAGTAGCTTGCAACTTCAGGGGAGGGGCAAGTCCCACCTGGCCCTCATGACTGCATGACAGAGCTGCTCCTAGTAGCTTGCTTTGGGCCAGTTTGCAGCTTGGTTACTGGTGGGCAGCTTCTATAGCAACTAGTGTTGCGCACAATTGGAAATTTCACCTAGTGAATATTTTGCATAATTACTGCATTACGCAAAATGTTTCACCTAGGCGAAACGTAATTTTGCATCAGATTGCGATTTTGTGTAAAGGTGAAATTTCACCAGATTTCACCAATTTCCCCAATGTTTTTCAATTTCACCTCTAAATGTGCAGTGCATTGTTGGTAAATAGCTAAAATATCATGTGCAGGCAGTTTCCTGCACAGTTTAATGTGAAAAACAGAGCCGCTACTCAATATGTGGTGCTCAGAGTACTAGCTCAATGCAGAAAACATAAATTCGCACACACTCACGTCAAGATAGACGCATTTACTAAAAAGCAGATTGTCTTTATTTTAAATCCAGCATACCCTCACTGCAAAATTCTAGTTAAAAAGTTTCATGCAGCAGCACCTCGCTTTTTGCTTGTTTATGTTTTTCTGCATCTTTCCTGCACAATATATTGTCTGTTGCTTCAGAGAGCAGTTTAATGTTGTGCATCACAGCCAATAAACCCTTCAAAAATGTCATTATTTGTTATTTTTGAGAGCTAATTACTCCCAGAATCTAAATTTTGTTCCTAGTGCTGCTAGTGAAAAAAATTTTCTTCTAGTATCTTTAGATAATACTTAGCTAAACTTGGGTAGTGTTTTCAGTTTTCTCCATGTCTCTGAGGGAGTTGAGGGAGGAGGTTGACCCAGTCTGTGTGTGTGTGTGTGTGCAGGGCAGGCATATGCATGTGTGTGCGTGTGTGTGTGTGTGTGCGCACATGAAAGCAGAGCAGGCTAGTTCCTAATATTTGGAAGATTTCTCACAAGTTGTGAGTGACTTTCTTTTATTTCTTTTAAGTCAATATTTTTGTTGGTGTGCTACTTATTTGTAATATTTATTTTTACATATTGACCCTTTTTGGGGTAACTTTATCTGAAGAGTTACTCATTCTGAGTTGTTCAATTCCTGTTTCCTTTTGTTTAACCACTTTTCTTCTTTATTTTTGTATTGGAAGTATTCATGGACATTGGCCACTTCTCCATATCCACATACACCGTGTTGTTGAATTGCTCTCAGAAATGAATACTGTGATCTAGCTTCTGCATTGCAGCGTTCCTGTTTTTCTGTTGAATTTGCTTACCATATTAACTCTTTCTTCCTTGTTACACCACTGGCATTTACTACTTGACCTGTACTACAGTATATAAAAACTACATAGTTTTCAAGAGAGTGGTGGTTTCTGCAAGATTGTTTGAGGCGACTTTGTTTGCTTGTTCATTTGAAATCTTGTTGTCCCTTTCATCTGATATATCTATAAGCCAAATTGTATATAGTAAGTACTAACACGTTGCAGCACTTGCCTTATCCAGACACCACTTATCCGGACAGTAGATCGTTGTCGACTGTGAGGTGTTCTGTGCAGTTGGTTTTCAATTTAGTTTGCATAAACCTACCTGTAACTACCCAGTTATTAACAAGTTGTGTAATACCATTACATTTAAGAACTGACATTTTAAGAACTACCTAAGTATTTTTCAGAGTTATTGCACATTCTTGTGGTGGTGTTCTCTGTCAGTTTGGTATTTAAAGTCTCTTACTTCTGTCCTCCTGTTACCCGTGTTACTTAATTCATGTTTTGCAATGGAAAACATAAAACAGTGTTTAACACATGAATAGGCAACAGTAGCAGTTGTAGGTAGTTGTATAGACTACAGTGCTGCTACTTGTTCTGACTTCTGTTTGCCCTTTGCAGATAGTACTGCAGATGTTAAATCATACTTACGCAATAGAAATACATTATCACATATTTCTGGAGGAAGGCATGTGGAATAAGCATATAAATATGCCTACTAAGAGACATTCCAGTTGAGGGAAAGGTGACCGGGTGGGAGGTGGCTCAAAGAAATCTGTTGCAAAAAGTAGAAATACAGTTCCACTTCCAGTAAGCAAACATATTTCTGAATCAGTGCCTTCTGTGGGTTCCGGTGCTGCCGTGGCAGCCAGTGCCAGCAAAATCGAAGTTAGAAGTGACTTCAAGTCTTTGACTCAGTTTTATACTGCCCAATCTGTAGCTACCATGCTTGTTGGGGATGATACTGGGAATAAGGGAGACAAGCACACAAGTGGAGGCACAGAGGTCTAGGATGAGGAGGTGAAAAAAGTATTCAGTGTGACTGTTGTTCCTGCTGAAGGTGGAGCTGATGGTAATGAGAGTGATACTGTCTAGGAAAAGTCTGTTTCTCCTGGAGAAGGAGATAGGGAAAGTCAGCCCTTCCCCCCGACTCTGAGGAGATGCTAGAGAAGGGAAAGGTTTTCTCTGGAAGTAGACAGTGATAGGGAGGAGATATAATATGTTTTGGTACAGATGATGACATGGTGTTGGATCTGCCATGCGAGCCAGAAGTGAAAAAGTAGAAGGGTGATAATATAGCCCATTTAGATGTCAAGCCTGTGGGTGAGACTATCAGCAAGCCTATAACAAGCAGTCCTGTAATCCCCCAAACCTAGCATGGTGGAAGTCATACAAGCAGCCCAAAAGCAGAAACTTACACACCTTTGGCTCTGCTGTCCAAGTCCCAGTACTATGTCAAATCTAGAGGTACAAAGTCCCTAGTTTGGGATATTTTTGTGCTTGATGCAGCTGATGCGACCATAGCAATATGGCAGCTGTGTCAATCACATGTCAGTCATGGAAAAAAGAGCAGCTACATAGGCAGCATAGGCCAGCATGCCCACTTGAAATACAAGCACCCATTGCACTGACACCGACACCAGAAATATATCAAAGGTGTTTGTGGGACTTCCCTTTTCAATCTTAATGTTAGTGACAGCAGTGCAATAGAGCAAGAGGAGGTAGGGCTGAGTGGGTCAGTGGAGGAGGAGTGTGAGCAATCCTTTTCTCTCTTGAGCAGTGGGCATAGTAGCAATGGAGCTGCCACTCCCATGAGTCGAGATCCATGAAGTGGGGGGACACCATATAACAGCAGGATTGACACCAGATTTCTTTCTCAATTTACTTGAACATTTTTTGGGAAGCATTTCTGGACTTCTAGGTCATGTTCGGCAGTGACAACACCAAGATTAGGCCTGAAAACCATTGTAAACATGCAGAAAAAAGCAGAGTTGTGTCCTGGTGGTGGATGTGAACCATATAACAGCATGACTGACAGCAGATTATGGTCTCAATTTACTCGAACATTTTTTGAGAAACATTTCTGGACTCCTGGGGCATGTTCGGTAGTAGCAGCACCAAGATTAGGCCTGTATTCCTTGTTAAACAGTGTCAGAAGATTCATTTTTGAGGTCTGTGAGGTGGGGGATCACCATATAACAGCATGGCTGATACCAGCTTTCTGTCTCACTTGACTTGAACATTTTTTGGGAAACATTTCTGGATTTCTGGGGCATGTTCGGCAGTGGCAGCACCAGGATTAAGCCTGAAAACTGTTGTAAACGGTGCAGAAAACAGCAGATTTCAGTCCTGTTGGTGGATGTGAGCCACATAGCAGAATGACTGACACTAGATTTCAGTCTCAATTTTCTCAAACTTTTTGGGAAACATTTCTGAACTTCTGGGAATGTTCGCAGTAGCAGCACCAAGACTAGGCCTGTAATCCTTAATAAATGGTGGCAGAATAATGCAAATGTTGTTTGGTAAATGTGTCCCGGAAGGTGATTTCGCAATCACTGCAGGAAATCACCTTTTGGGCAGGAATTGAAAATTTTATCTGCCCTTGTTGATAAGTGGGCTCATCAGAAGTCTATGTTGAAAATGTGGTGTAAAAATATTAAAAAACAAAGTTATAAGCCTATGCTGAAATTTACAAATGCAGGTTCCTACCATTGGTAACTTTTAATATTTTGACCACAAATTTTCAACATAGCCATTTCTTTATAGTACCTCAGCTGTCATTTTTCAAATCCTGGCCAAAATGTGTTTTAGCACCCGAAAGATGATTTTGCAGTCGTTGCATGAAATCACCTTTCATGCATGAGATTAATATTTTCTCTGCACTTGTTTATGAGGTGGGATCATAAGAAGGCATATTGAAAATCTGGGGAAAAAATATTAAAAAGCAACAAAGTAATGAACCCACTTTGAACTTTACAAATGCAGGCCTGTAACTTTGGTGATTTCCAATATTTTGATTCCAAATTTTAAATACAGCCATGTCTTAACAGCACCTCATGAATGTGGCAGCTGTAATTTAAATATCAAGGGCCAAAATGTGTTTTCATACCTGTGAAGTGGAATGATGTTTCAGTGGTGCGGAATTATGTTTTGGTAAGGATTTGAAAATCTTCACCTGCCGGGTCCATTAGGTAGGGTAATAAGAAGGCTATACTGAAAATTTGGTGAACAAATACAGTAAAATGTCTATGTTATGACTGAATGTTACACTATTCCAGCCTTTACTCATAACTTTGCTGATTTTGAATGTTTTGACTCCAACTTTTAACATAGCTATTTTTCTACAAAACCTCATAAATGTGATGAGTCATTTTTTTAAATTTTAGACAAGATATGATTTTGCACCTCTGGTGCAAAATTACATTTATGTCAATATAGCATGAGTGGTACATGTATTGTCTGTAAGAGGAATTCCCCCCCCAAAAAAAGTTGATGTCAGAATTAGAAAAAAATAGGTGCAAGTGTTCAGCATTCACAAATGCTTGTAATAGCTTGCAAATGGCTGAAATTGATACATTTGGTAGGCTTTTTCTCACACTGCTACTAACACCAAACTACCTCAAGTGTGTCACACGATGTAAAATGTGTCAGTGCTGTTTTACTACATTTGTGTCTCACTGTATGTTCTAGCACAGTGGTTCTCAAGCTCCAGATTCTGGTGGCCTGAAAATGCCGAAAAATACAGTCACCAGAACATACTGGTGGCCTTGTTCCCTATTATTGTTTTACCCCAGACCCCATGATACATACCAAAGTTCCTATAACATATGTCTTTTCACATAGCATACATGATATCAAGTCCTTGGTGTATTTTTACTTGAAGTGCATTACCCATGTTTATGTAAAGATAAGAAAGTTTGCATTCCATTTCATTACCTTAGTGACTGGGGCTCTAACGAGCTCTGTGGCAGTACAAAATTATATTGGTGGCTACCTGCAGCCATGGTGGCCTCATTTGAGAAACTGCGCCTGATTTTCAAAAGGTTGGGATTGGAACATGGGGCTTGCAGCAAGGAGAAATGGCACAAAGGGCTCCTTCAGCCTGTCTCAGTTTTATAAGGGACTATCTGCCATGGGGGGGGGGTCTGCGTGCATCACCTAGGCTTGCATCATCCTTGGGACAGATGTACTGGTGTGTCATGGCAGAGCAGGGCTACAATATCCATTGCATTGTAATTTTGCAAAATCCCCCAAGGGGCAGAAAGACCCTGAAGTTAGACCAGCCTCGGAATTGGTCTAAGCTGCCATGCACCACTGGTGCAATCACCACTGGTGGGGGGGGGTGACCCTGTTCCCCATGAGCAAGGTGCCCAGATAATCCCTGACACCTGCTAGCTCACCACTGGAGTGGACTGTAATCTGTGGCACATGACAGCCTGCAAGCCCCACCCCCTGTGGTGGTGCTAGTGCATCCAATCCCACCCACGGACTTGCACTATCCCTCCCATCACCCCAACTGGACCCCCCCACTGCCCCCAAGCCAGGGAATCCCCCATATGGCCCACCAGCCACCAGGGTGACCATCTGGTGGGTTGCCAACAGTGACCACTGATGCTGCAAGCCTGTGCAGCAGCCTGCAGCACTCCCATTCTGTGTGATATTTGGATGATGCACAGATTGACTTACTGCAGATTTGGGGACTCTGGTGCTGGGACCCTGTTCTTGTAAAATCTAGTACTGGGACCCCAGCACACCTGAGTTTGCCACAGGCGATGCTTAACTGCACAATGTGCTGATCTAAACTGACTTTTAAAATCAGGCCTACTGCTTTAGAATCAGGCCTCTGAAAATATGCTGTAGTTCTAAATACTAGTTTGAGTGGCAGTGCTGGAATCAAACCTACTTACTGTATAATAGTATCAAAAGCATTAGGGCTTGTTCGTTAAGTACTTACTTGACAAAAATTAAAATACTGGGTCTGATTTTCAAACACAAAAATTTGTGCAAGATGCCCGCACCAAAAGGGTTTGATGCAACTGGCACCTTTTAGCAAATGTTGCAGCAATCTTGATTTTTGAAAACAGGCTGCGTCAACATTGGGATGCCATGTGCCAAAACCACCCGATACCACCCTTGTGCCTGAACAAATGGTGCACCAGGATGTAACAGGGCTTGCACCAAGGGAGAGAGGAGTGCAGCGTATACTGCAATAACAAAGATCCTACTTGATCTTTGGCTTTTACCCCCTCTTTCCTACTGCTGTGGTTCCCTTGCACCTATCCTATGCATTTTTGATTTCCCTACCATTTTTGCCTGGATCCAAGACTGGTCGTCGAAAAAAATTTTGTTGAATGACCAGACAGCGAAACTGGCAGGTCAACTGCATTTTGCAGTCGGTGATGGTTTTGAATGAAACGCAGATGTTTCTAAGGGAGCTTCACCTCCCTGAACCCCCATAGGGGCTACCACCTCGCAACCCCCACTTAGGATTCTCAACTCTGATTCGAGATGATTTGGGGGCGGTTGGACCCACAACAGACAGTACTGGATTCCAGTGCAGTCTCTATAGTGATATGGTGCTTTAGTCACTGTAGGGGACCACACTGTCAAAATGTCACAGTCGGTGCTGTATACCTTTTTGCCTCACCACTTCTGCTGTAAATCTGGTCCATGCATCCACCAACCATTCCATGAAAAAACAAACTCCTCACATTACACTTGAGTTTCACCCCTCCAGCCTTATATCATGACCCCTTTGTTCTTGAACTCCTTTTTTATGTTGATTGCGCACATGCGTAAGAAACATGTTGTGACAGGTTTCGCTAGAAGCAGGTTGTGGAGGCATGGCACTGTTGCGGCCAATGCCCCCACAGCCTGAAAAGGTTTGCCCCACTTCCTCCAATGCCGTGGCATGCTGCCACTGACACTAGTTCTGCCAGCGTGCCACAGCCTTCTAAAAAAACATCTGCTGCAATCAGGGGCTGCCTCCTCATTGCAGCGTCAGCCATCCCCTGCAATGAGGAAGTGACCCATCATTGCAGGGTGGGCTGTAAACCCTGAGATTGTTTGTGAACAAGGCCAGCTTACCGCCATGTTCACAAACATTATAACCCTCCCCACCATGTGTAGTTGGTTTACAGGGGCCCCAATCCCCATCGGCTTTGGTGTTTTATTTTGCCCCCGCTTTGTTCCTGCTGGACGGGTGCTCAATCCCCATTGGCTGTAGTGCTCCCCTGTTTGTTTTGTTGCTGACGGGAGCCACTCCTATCGGCATTCTGTGATCCCACCTTTTTGTTCCTTCCGAGGGGTGCCTCAATCCCTCGTCGGGTTGTAGTGCTGCCCCTATTTGTGTTAGATAACGGGGAGTCCACTCCCATTGGCATCCTGTGACCCCCCTTTGTTCCTGCCGATGGGGTGCCCAATCCCCATTGGCATAATGATACCCCCCTGCCTGTTTGCTGACCTGGGTGCCCAATCCCCATCGGCTACTGCTGGCCCGGAGAAGGAAGCCTCTGCTGGCACACTGGGAGCCCACCCAAGTGTGCCAGATGCCCCTGCAAATTAAAAAATGGTCCCGCAACATCTGGATGTTTTTTTTTTACACTAGGAAAAAGGAAACTGTCCCTTGATGCTTGCCTTGCCTCCCACCTGCAACCTTCACCCACCCACTGCATGTCCTGCCTCCCCACACCCCCCTCACTCCATACTTACTGTACCTTAGGAGCTCGGTATGATGATCTTCGGTGGACTGGGAACACATCTGCACTCTTCAAAGCCGGCCATGAACTGAGGAAATGCCGGTAAGCTGTATAATGTAATACATAGGGTTTTTTCAACTTTACTGCATGTCTTGGGCATTTTGGGGAATTTTTTCACCAAATTTTCAACATTGGGTTTTTGGGACCCTTCTTCATGAATTCTTGAACTGTCATAGCTGTTAATCAGTCCCGAAGGTGATTTTGCAGTCACTGTGTGGAATCACCTTTCTGGGCTGATTAACGAAACAAACAGTGCCAGTGTTCAAGAGGTGAGCTCTCAAAAGCTTTATGTTGCAAATTTGGTGGAAAAATAAAAAATTACTTGGTTACGCATGCCAAGAGTTGTTACGCGACGCCATACCTTCTTTTGAATTTGCAATATTTTCATGCCAGATTTTCAACATTGGCATTTTGTTGCACCTCCTTGTGCACAGAACAGCTGTCATTGTTCACATCCTGGCAGAAATGTGTTTTGCACTTCCAGTGCAGAATAGCACAGTCGCTGTGGAAATCAGTGTTCGGAAAGATTACAAAAATGATAGTGACACTGTTCATGAGTAGAGGTCCTGAAATGGTTATATTGAAAATTTGGTAACGATACTCATAAAATGACTGTGTTACGAGCGCATTGCGCAGTTTGCATGCATGCTCGTAACTTCACAAATTTATAATATTTTCACTCCAGATTTCCAACATTGCCATTTTCCCACACCTACTTATGAACACTAAAGCTGTCATTTTTCCCGTTCTGGCCAAAATGTGTTTTCGAACTTTCAGCACAGAATAGAGCGGTCGTTAGGGAAATCACTGTCCGGGACAGATTAAGAAAATGAGAGTTATACTGTTCATGAGCAGAGGTCCTAAAATGCCTATGTTGAAAATTCGTGATAATAGGCCATCAATGACTATGTTACAAGTGTGCATTGCACACTTTCCACACACCCTTGTAATTTTGCAGATTTGTAATATTGTCACGCAATATTTCACCAGTGGAATTCTTCCACACCTCCTTATGAGCAGTACAGCTGTCATTTTTCACATCCTAACTGAAATGTGTTTTCACAGTTCAGGCACAAAACTAACGCGGTCGCTGTGGGAAATCATTGTTCGACAGATTAAGAAAATGACAGTGGCACTGTTCATGAGCAGAGGTCATAAAATGCCTGTGTTGAAAATCGGGTGACGAAATTCCATAACATGACTGTATTACAAGCATGCGTTGAACTGTTTCCATGCACCCTTGTAACTTGTAATTTTGCAATATTTTCATGCCACATTTTTAGCAGTGGCATTTTTCCACACCTCCTTATGAACAGTACAGCTGCCATTTTTCACATCGTGGCTAAAATGTGCTTTTGCACTCCTGCCACAGAATAGCACGGTCACTGTGGGAAATCACTGTTTGGGACACATTAAGATCAAACGAGTGAGAGGGGGGAGTGACTGCGCTCAACTGAGCTCTGTCGGGACTGCTGCGAATTTGTTTGTGGGCAGAGAAAGGGCCCAACACAAGAGCCCAGTACAAAAGGGCAGCCTGCAGCACTGGGAGAGACAGAATGAGAGAGCGAGTGAGGGATGGGGAGTGAGCAAACTCACCGGAGCTCTTTCAGGACTGGTGCAGATTTCTTTGTGGGCAGAAAAAGACATCAATGCAGGCAGGCACCCAGTACAAAAGGCCAGCCTGCAGCGGTGGGAGAAACAGTACGAGCAAGTGAAACGGGGGACTGAGTGAGCTCAATGGAGCTCTGTCAGGACTGCTGCAGATTTCTTTGTGTGCAGAAAAAGGCACCAATGCAGGCAGTAGTCCCGTACAAAAGGGCCACTTGCAGCGCCAGGACAAACAGAATGAGCATGTGAGAGAGGGAGACTAAGCGACCTCAACAGATCTCTGTCGGGACAGCTGTGGATTTGTTTGTGGGCAGAGAAAGGGCGCAACATAAGAGCCCAGTACAAAGGGCAGTCTGCAGCACTGGGAGAAACAGAACAAGAGGCGAGTGATGGAGGGGTGAGTGAATTCACGGAGCACTTTCAGGATTGCTGCGGTTCTTTGTGGGCAGAAAAAGGCATCAATGCAGGCAGGGCCCAGTACAGAAGGCCAGCCTGAGAGCGGTGGGAGACACAGTATGAGTGAGAGACAGGGGGACTGAGTGAGCTCAATGGAGCCATGTCAGGACTTCTGTGGATTTCTTTGTGGGCAGAAAAAGGCGCCAATGCAGACAGGAGTCCCATGCAAAAGGACCGCTTGCAGCGCCAGGACAAACAGAATGAGCGTGTGAGACAGGGAGACTGAATGACCTCAACAGAGCTCTGTCAGGACAGCTGTGGATTTGTTTGTGTTCAGACGAAGGTGCCGGTGCATGCAGGGGCCCAGTACAAATGGCAGCCTGCACTGGCAGGGAAACCAGAATGAGCGAGTGAGAGAGGGGGAGTGAGCGAGCTCAACAGAGCTCAAGTGTAACTGCTGCAAATTTGTTTGTGGGCAGAAGAAGGTGGCAATGCAGGCAGGAGTCCAATAAAAAGGCAGCCTGCAGCACCGGCAGAAATGGAATGAGTGAGTGAGAGAAGGGGAGTGAGCGAGCTAATCGGAGCTTTGTCGGGACTGCTGCAGATTTCTTTGTGGGCAGACAAAGGTGCCAACAGAGGTAGGAGTCCAGTACAAAAGGGCAGCCTGCAGCGCCAGAACAGACAGAATGAGTGAGTGAGTGACACTGGGGGAGTGAGGGACCTCAATGGAGCTCTGTCATGACTGCTGCAGATTTCTTTGTTGGCAGAAAAAGGTGCCAACGCAGGCAGGAGCCCAGTACAAAAGGCCACCCTGCAGCGCGGGCAGAAATGGAATGAGTGAGTGAGAGAGGGGGAGTCAGCAGGCTCACCAGACCTGTGTCGGGACTGCTGCAGATTTCTTTGTGGGCAGAAAAAGCCACCAACAGAGGCAGGAGCCCAGTACAAAAGGGCAGCCTGCAGCACCAGGAGAAACAGAATGAACGAGTGAGGGGGGGAGTGAGCCACCTCAACGGAGTTCTGTTGGGACAGCTGCAGAATTCTTAGTGGGCAGAACAAGGTGCCAATGCAGGCAGGAGACCAGTACAAAATGGCAGTCTGTAGCCCTGGACGAAACAGACTGAGCGACTGACAGAAGGCCAGTGAGTGTGCTCAACAGACAACGCAATCAACATTCAGCATTGACAAATGCTTGTTCTGAAAGGTGCTACCCTCTTGTACCTTATTTATGCCCTTGAGGTATTTAGAAGTCCCTATCATATCCTCCCTTTCTCTCCTTTCTTCCAGAGTATACATATTGAGGTCCTCTAGTCTCTTCTTAAGTGAAAAACAAAACATGTATCTTCAAAACTTAATGTGAAGAGCCACCTGGTAGTGCAGCGGGCTGAGGTGCTGGACACCTTACCTCACGCTATGCTGGTGACCTTGGTTCTGGAATGACTTTGGGTCATCAGGGAGCCGGCACAGAGGAGGGAAGAGTAGGATTGATCAGCGTCATGGCAGCACTCCGCTGCTAGGGGAGGTGGTCACCTCCCCATAGTCCCGCTGTCACCAGGTGGAGATCCAGTGTCAGAGCAGGCTGAGAGGACAGCACAAAGGGCAGGCATTTCGACGCAAGGCATGTGCATGTCCCCAAATGACTGCATACGTGAGAGATGGGGTGGGAATAAATGGGTAAAAAGCCTATAAATATATATAGGAAAAAAATTTGCATCAAAATAAAATTAAATAAAAATAAAAACAACAGGTGCATGCCAACAGCATATGTTTGGCATTGACAAATTCTTGTTTTTCTTTGATACCTTTATAACTGAGCTCTCTGCACCTTCTATCATTGCTTCTTTAAATTCTTCCCATTTTTCCTCTACAACTCCACCTGCTGAATACTCCTTTTGTGTTTTTCAAACTGTTCCCTCATCCTGGCAAAATCCATACCCTTATTGTATTTCCCTGTTGGTGGTTCCTATCTCGACCACAAGTGCCACTATTTTGTGGTCACTGATTAAGTGGACTGTGCAAATACATGCAAGGACTTAATGAGGAAGAGTATGAATTTTAATTTACATGAGGCAGAACAGAATGACAGAACAAAATATTTTACACTGTACATGTCAAAGGAGATTAGAAAGCACAGCATCCAGATTGCCTGAGAACTGCTTCATAGAGTTCAGTTTTTTCAGGGTATCTAGGCAGCTCTGCTTTTATAACTGATTATTAATTTAGACTTTTAGGACTATTTATAAGTGCAATAACATCAACTAAGGTGCCTGGTCCTGAAGAAATAAATAGACTTTTAGGTAGCTGAAGGCACTCTTCTTCAAGTTGTGCATCACATAACACAAGCATCCATATCTTTTAGCCTGACCAGACTCTTTGTTGAGTGTTGTTGCTTACAAATATATTAAATGCATTTGAAGGAAATTATATTTTGATTCTGCATTGCAGTAGCTGAGGTAAACTTTAGTAACTCTATAGCAATAAAAAGTTTGATATATGATCAGGAGTGTATGGGAAATTGAAACATAATTAAAGCTAAAGGTGACATTCACCACATTATGGCTTTTAGTATTAATAATAGTAACAGTAGTTTATTTTTTATAGCACAATTCCTAGGCTCAGAGCACTTTACAGAATATACTATGAACAATACAAAGTGGGAAAAATATAACAGAATAATTAAATTGTACATAAATTAACAAACATGGAAAACAATCTGCTCTCTTGGGGTTGGGGTAAACACATACACATTGAACAAGAAAGCCTTGGGCAGGATTCACAAAAAAGGTCAAAAATTCCCACAGCTGTGGGAAAAAAGCCTGCAGAACTGCTGAAAGACAGTTGCATAATATTCTGAAAGAAAATTTGTGCAGGTGCAGAATTAAGCAAAAATCCCAGCAAATGTGGAAATTCAGCCATTTTGAAAATTGAGCAAGTGCTGAAAATCTGCATCTGCAGATCCGCAACTGTGGAAATGGCTTAGGAGGCACAGCAACAGTGAACCTTATTAGCTGGGGCAGCAGACTTTTAACATTTCAGCCATAGCATGAAGCTGAAAGCACCCAGGGATAGGCCAGCAATCAATCTCTCAACTGGGACCACTGCAGCACCACAGGTACCAGCAATACACAGTGGCTGGCTGTCTGTCACTGCTGGTTGTCTCTCCCTGGAGTGTTCCTGTTGCCTGCAGGAGTGACACTCACAGCAGGCTGTTCAGGCTCTACTGCCTGTGGGGCTCCTTCATGGGCCACACTGGGTCTGGTTGTTGTTTGTTACCATTCAATGGCAATATGTGCTAATGTTGCTGTAACTTCGGCCACTGATATACCCACTGGGATGCTATGATCTGTGCCTGACTTCCACTGTAATTATATTTCAATTGTTGGGGCACTACTGCAGTTTGCTGAGTGAGTATTATGCCTCATTCCAATGTGCGTAAAATTTTTTCTGCAACTGCGGAAAACAACAGGCTGAGTATAGCCTTTGAGGGGCTCTTCCATACTTATAAATTACTTTTTTTCCTCAGGAACTTCTGCAGCTGCACTTTTTTTCCGCAGTCCATAGTGTATTTTTTCCTGCAGCTGCAGAGGTTTTTGTGAATAGCACTCAGAGCAATTTCCCCTTTTTTTCCATAGTTACGGAAGTTTTGGGGACTTAGGCAAGGTTTTGCACCTTCAGAAAGCTTTGTGAATCCTGCCCATATCTTTACTGGTAAAACAATCCTATGGACAAGGGACACTACTGCTAATGCTCTATCTAATACAATAACAGTATTCGAGAGTTAGGTAATAATTAACACATTTTTGTTTTAAACCACCAGGTGACATCAATGAAATATGACCAACTATGGAAAATAATACTACCATCACTACAATCAGACTGAGATTTGGAGATCTGAAAAATATGACACTCCTGTACTCTCTTTTTTTAATAGTATTGTATATTTTTATAGTGTTTATAAATGCTTTACTTATTATAGTTATTGTGTTAAAGAAAGAACTCCAGGAACCAATATATATCTTTTTCAGTAACGTATTGTTCAATGGAATGCTTATTAGCACATCATTCTTACCAAAATTATCAGCTGATATTTTATCAGAAACAAAAACTATTGCTCTTTCCAATTGCTATGGTCAAGTGTTTAGTACTAATTTTTTTGTTCTCAATGAAATAGTACTTTTAACAGTCATGGCATATGACCGCTATGTGGCAATTTGCAACCCTCTAAGATATTCTAGCATTATGACCAATGCAAATGTATGCAGATTTCTAGTAATTGCATGGCTGTATTCTATTGTGTTGTCTGTCATAGGAATTATTTTATGTATAAAACTTCCCTTGTGTGGCTTTGTCATAGAAAAACCTTATTGTGATAACATGGCTGTTTTAAAATTATCATGCATTGATTATTCTATTAGTAATGTTTATGCAATAGTTTTAATTGTAGTTAATACAGTAGTTCCTCTGACAATCATTACATATTCCTATGCACAGATAATCTCAATCTGTCTGCAAAATCTAAAGAATCCCACTGGAAATCCTTCAGACATGTTTTACACATTTATTGGTCTTGTTGTCTTATTTGATAGGTGTCCTGTTTGTGATAATCCAAAATCGTTTAACCACAAACAGTGTTCCTCAAACTGTGCACATGTTCTTGTCATTAGAATTCCTTATAGTACCACCCCTTGCTAATCCAATAATTTATGGACTGCAAACTAAAAGAATTAGAATGGCAATAATACAGTTAACTACACAGTTAAAAGACAAGCTACAACGCACATAGGAAAGGCACATAGTAATGTAGTGAAGCTATTCATTATCATTAAAAAATGCCTAAATAAAAATAAATAAATAAATGATACCCTGTTGCAGTGGAGAATGTAAACAATACATTAGGTTGGACAAAGCAGAGGCAGAAAATCTTAAATGAGAAGTAACATTTTCCACACTGTATAAATGAGTCTCTGCATAAGAGAAAAATGATGCTTACCTTCAGAGGTGAAGCCATGTATTAATCTTGTGGAAAATTAGTATGTAGTAACAACAAAAGCCAGCTTACTTCAAATTTCAATAATTCCTAATTACACTAAGTAATGCAAATATACATTTATGAACAAGGTTTTAAGAGTTTCCTGCACCAGTGTAGCAGAGTAGGGTGATAGTGCATGCACTCTGTGAACAACTATGTGCACAGAAACTACTGAGACTTTGACATGTTCTCTGGCCTGACAGCTTTTACCCCGCTCTACTACATTACTTTGGTTTAGGGAACTCTATAAAGGTTGTTTATAAATCAAGATCAGTTGTACCTTGTTCAGTTCACTATCTTGCATAATTTGTACTGCTCTACTATGCATCTTTGCAGAATGGGAGTAATTTTATTGGCTGCTTGTCTTAGGTGTAATTGTCCAGAGGTCACCCTATTTCATCTTTTTTGGCAATGTGCGAGGATATGTTCTGTTAGGGATTCTATCTGGAACAGTTTGAACCCTATTTGAACCCTTGTTTGAGTTTATTATAGCATAAATTTATATATTAGGGGACTAGGAGGCAGTATAGTGCAGTGGTTTAAGGCTCTGAGCTGCAAATCTGGTGACATCCTCCATACTAGACCTGGGTTTGAATCCCACAGCTTCCACTTGCATACTGTGATCCTGAGCAAGTCCTTAACTTCCCTGTGCTCCCAGGTCACACAAAGTAAAAAAGCTTTCAGCTAGTGTGCTACTCCTGGTTAAACAACTTAAAAAAAAATGGACCACTATAATGGGATCAATGCAGGTACATATGGCTTTGATCTCAACAGTGGCTAAGTTGTTAATTCTCTGACACTGGAAAGATGAGTCTCCTCCCACAAGGCTGGAATGGGTCCATGAAGTGCTACAAGCTTTGAATCCTGAACCATCCATTGTATATTTATTCCACATTTTACCAACACTTAAGTCACACTGGGAGAATTGTCAGCCTTGTTTCTCATGATTCAGTAATGTTAAGGGCTTGTAGCCATTTTACCATATTTATCAGGTGGTACACTAGATATATCCTCACCTTACAAGCAGGGTCACAGGTTTGATTCCCAGGAGGACATATGTCTGCCATCTCATTTAGATGTTCAGTGTGCTTCTTCATTTAGTTTGGGTAGACCTGAAGGATCCTAGCTGGTAAGTTTGTGACTAGAGGAGGGTGAAGTAACAAAATTTGCTCCTGAAGCAATTCACTGAGTAATGTGGAATCTGTGAAGTAATCTACAATGCGAGCGGAGTACTTTGCATCATAATGAGGAACGTGAAGTCCATTGATAACAATAACTTTTCATTACTCTGCCTTCCCCAACCACTTCTGCACCAATTTTAATGCGAATACATAGAAATCAATGTACTTCGTATCACTTCACCTTGTTACTGAGCTACGGGCAAACTTTGCAGTGATTCATGGGACTGCAGGTCACAAGGGCTCTAGATTATTCTGCACAGCCTCAGTTCTGTGTAGTGTGTGTGTGTAGTGGTAGATGGAGATAGTTTCCTCTCAGAGCTCTGTGATTCAAATCCTCTAAAAGCTGTTAAAAAAGCCTTTTTGGGGCACTTTTTTTTTTGCTCAAAATTTACTACATCAGTTGTTGGAAACCCTCCTGTGCTTATATCATAGAGTGTTTATTGTTTGTGTGTGTGTATTTTGAATGTTAATTTAGAACATTCAGTCTGTGTACTGACAGACACTTGAAGTGTGCTTTGGGGGAGGCATATCTGTGGTGGAGGTAGGTTAAAACTGGGAGAAAAAGGCAGTCTTTCTGTTTTGGTTATATTTTTCTAGTATAACTGTGTTAATGTACAATCAGTAATTCTTGACATTTTTTTCTGATTGTTGTGGTGCAGCAGTGCATAATTTCAGTTTGTTTAAAAGATTTGTTTATATTACTGAAGTTTTCAATTTGCTACACATTACTTGTAATGTGTGTGTGAGTGAGTGTGTGTGATGCGTGCCATCAAATCAGACACATTTTATTGTGCCACAGAATAATTGCAGCAGTGTGAACCTACTATCCACTGCACCTGCGTGATTTTGTACTGTTATGTGGTATCTTGGTTTCGGACTGTTACTGCACTGCACTGCATCCCCCCAACCGGCAAAGGGTATTCTTTTCCAGATTATATTGTGACTTGTGAGCACTGGTTAAGGTGTTGTTGTGACTTTGCATTTGCATCTCTTCTTGATTGTGCAGTGCAATCTTAATCTGTCTAAGCTTTTGCATCTGTTTAGTGCCCAATCTCCATTTGCAAGCCACAGTTGTTGTCTTTTTTGGCTTCACATCCACCAGCCCAGACTAAAAGTTCAGAAATCTAAATTTGTTTAGAATTTTATTGGTGATCCCCCAAAATGCCTGCAAAGAGACATGCAAGTAAAGCTGTTTCTGGCCATGGCACTGCTGCCAGTGACAACATTGTCTGTTGGCGTGGTAATATGCCGAAGTGACTAGCTGATGTCAGTAAATGGATTTCTCCATCAATGTTTTTTGCAGCACAATATGTAGCTTCTCTCATAGTTGGAAGAGATGATGTTGTCCCAGCTGGTGGAGTTTGTGCAGTTTCTGTTGGCATGAGTTTTGTTGCCTCAAGTTTCACTTCTCACCAGTTAACCATTTCAAAAATATAGTTGTGTCTAAAGCACTGACTGACAGTGTAGATGATGTCATACTCCCATTAACATCCCCATGGTAGTTGAACATGATTCTGATCCTGGCAATGAAATAACCCACAATGTCACATTTCTTCCAGTACTGTTGAGATCATGCCTCTGCCACCCAATGATTCAAAGTGTGACGAAAATATCAGGTGATGATGATGATGATGCTGTGGTTGAACATGTTCTCCACATGACAGCATTCAAGCTGAAAATGTGGATGAGGATGATGTTGATGAATATGATGATGATGTCAGTGACCCCTTTTGGGAACTGGCTGTGTCTGGGTCTGTAGGAGTTAAATCCCCCCTCCTCAAAACAGTTGTGATTTAGTGGTTCCTGTTAATGATAATGATGATGACCCAGTGATAATCATTGGTAGTCGTGGTGGTCAGTTGGAGTACAAGTGCGTCCAGCCTGAAAAATCATGTAGCATCCCCCCCCCATTTCAGAGGTTAAAACACTGGAGTCAAAAAGCAGCATCAGGGCATGTTAAAAGTAGGGGATCACAATCCCTTGTTTGGGATTTTTTTGTCCAAGATACAAATGATGAGTCAGTTGCAATCTGCCAGCTTTGCCATGCATGTGTGAGTCGAGGTAAAAAGGAAGTCATCTGGGCATGGGGGACCAGCATACACATCTTAAGAACAGGCAGATGACACTGTGGACCCAGCACCAGATGGCAGCTAGTGCCATAGTGGGGCATTCATCCCCACCATCAACCTTATTGAGCATGTTATCCCCTTCCATGAGTATAAGACCAAGTAGGAATGTCTGCAGTATCGATGAAATAACACCAGATGGTTACTACAGGCATGATGAGGGGGAGGATTATGATTTAGAAATCTTGTCAAGTGGTGGTCAGTGTAGCAGTGGTGGTGGTGGTCAATGCAGTATGTCTAGTGCAAGTGGTACATCAACCCCTGTATGTAAAATGGGGAAAATAAACTTCATTTGTGGACTTCTCACCTGTGCACCCCCTTCATCACATGTTCACAACCCACCCTTGGCCATTCACAGAGCTGAGCTATTTGTCACACCCAATGCAAAACGTGTAAGTCAGCCCATGTTGGAGACTGTTTTGCCAGTAACCTCCTGCCTGCCTGCCTGCTGAAGCATGTGACCTATCCTGTATAAGCCATGTGATGTGTGGGCTGCTGTGAATTCTCACTCTGCCTTAAAGTGGAATAAGGCTGAGTGCACATATGAAGTCATAATTACAACACGAAGTGGTGAAGCGAGAGGTTTTAAAATGCGCACTCGTAGCAGAATACTAACGTAATGTGGCTACTCTGTGACCACGCATGGGAGAATTTTACTTACTGCATCTCTATTTGTGATTGTGTGTTTGTAATTGAATTTGAGGTATTTTCTGAACTGCCATTTCAGTGTGCTTCCATTTAGTTTGGGCAGGACTGAAGGATTTTAGTGGATAAGTTTGTGACTGTGTGTTTGCAATTGGCTATGTCTGACCCTTAAGTGCAGGCATCATATTGCAGGGGTTAGTGTAGTCTGAATGTGAGGTATTTTCTTAACTGCCATTTCAGTGTGCTTCTCCATTTAGTTTAGGCAGGATTAAGGGTTCTAGCTTTGAGTTGTGACTAAGTTTTTATTGAATTTGAGGTATTTTCTTAACTACCATTTCAGTGTGCTTCTCAATTTAGTTTGGGCAGGTTTGAGGTATTCTAGCCGATATGCTTGTGACTGTGTGTTTGTAATTGCAGGCCTTAACCTTAAGTGCATGCATTATATTACAGGGATTGGTGAAGTCTGAATGTGAGGCATTTTCTTAATAGACGTTTCCAGTGTGCTTCTCCATTTAGTTTAGGCAGCACTGAGGTATTCTAACTGGTAAATTTGTGACTGTGTGTTTGTATTTGAATTTGAGGTATTTTTAACTACCATTTCAGTGTGCTTCTCCATTTAGTTTGGGCAGGATAAAGAGAGTCTAGTTGATAAGTTTATGTAATGTGTGTTTATAATTGGTTGTGGCTGAACCTTAGTGCAGGCATCCTATTACAGGAATTAGTGTAGTCTGAATGTGAGGTATTTTTTTAACTGCCATTTCAGTGTGTTTCACCATTTAGTTTGGGCAGGATTGAGGGATTCTATCTGATAAGTTTGTGACTGTGTGTTTGTAATTGGCTGCATCTTAACCTTAAGTGCAGGCATCATAGCACAGGGATTATTGTAGTTTAAATGACAGGTCTTTTCTTAACTGCCATTTCAGTGTGCTTCTCTATTTAGTTTGTGCATAATTGAGGGATTCTTGCTGGTAAGTTTGTGACTGTGTGCTTGTAATAGAATTTGAGGTATTTTCTTAATTGCAATTTCAGTGTGCTTGTCCATTTAGTTTGGGCAGGATAAAGAGCGCCTAGTTGATAAGTTTGGGAATGTGTGTTTATAATTGGTTGTGGCTGAACCTTAAGCACAGGCTTCCTATTACGGGATTAGTGTAGTCTGAATGTGAGGTATTGTCTTAACTGCCATTTCAGTGTGTTTCTTCATTTATTTTGGGCAGGACTGATGGATTCTAACTGGTAAGTTTGTGACTGTTTGTAATTAAATGTGTGTTCTTCTTAACTGACTATTTCAGTATGCTTCCCATTTAGTTTGGGCAAGACTGAGGGATTCTAGTGGGTAAGTTTGTGACTGTTTGTTTTTAATTGAATTTGAGATCTTTTCTTCACTGCTATTTCAGTGTTCTTCTTCATTTAGTTTGTGTAGGACTGAGGGATTCTAGCTGATAAGTTTATGACTGTGTGCTTGCAATTGGCTGTGTCTGAACCATAAGTGCAGGCACCATATTATAGAGATTAGTGAAGGTTGAATGTGAGGTATTTTCTTGACTGCAATTTCAGTGTGATTCTTCATTTAGTTTGGGCATGATTATGAGAGTCTAGCTGATAAATTTGTGACTATGTGTTTGTAATTGGCTGTGTCTGAACCTTTAGTGCAGGTATGATATTACAGGGATTACTGTAGTTTGAATTTGAGGTCTTTTCTTAGTGCCATTTCAGTGTGCTCTCCATATCATTTGGGCAGGATTGATGAATTTAACTCATAAGTTTGCATCTGTGAGTTTCTAATTGAATTTGAGGTCTTTTCTTAATTGCCATTTCAATTTGCTTCTCCATTTACTTTGGGCAGGGCTGAGGGACTCTAGCTGATAAGTTTGTGACTGTGTGTTTGTAATTGGCTGTGTCCGAACCATAAGTGCAGGCATGATATTACAGGATTAGTGTAGGTTGAATGAGAGATCTTTTCTTAACTGCCATTTCAGTGTGTTTCTCCATTAGTTTGGGCAGGATTGATGGATTCTAGCTGGTAACTTTGTGACTGGGTGTTTGTAATTGGCTGTGTCTGGACAATGGTGACTGAAGTGAGGAGCCACTTCCAGAGAACTCCTTGGCTGATTGTTCATGGACACAGCCTGTGGTGTAGTCCCACCCTCCCACTCAGCAAACCCACCTACCCCAGGGTTCGGCCTACATTTATAGGGTGGGTCCCATATGGTCTTGCAATATCCTGCATCCATACAGGACGTTGGGAAGAGAGAAAGCATAACAAAAAACAAAAGAAAAATATTTGGGAGATAACAACTAGCCGTCTTAAGCAGGCAGCAGATTGAGAAGAGAAACCGATGTGATGGGAGTGGTGCAGTGCAGTGCTTGTGGATGAGCTGTCTTCATGGAGCTGTTCCATTGGCTGCTATGCTGCCTTTTCTGCAGGCACCTCTCTGGGCTGAGGGAAGACATTGCCTGTCTCCAAGCAGAGTTGGCAAAGCTGAAAGCAGCATACTTCCCCACCCAGAGACCACCAGGGCCACAACCTGTACCTCAATGGATGCCTGAGAAGAGGAGTGATTGGACTACAATGGGCTCAGAAAGGGTAAGGGAAGGGAGTCAAAAGCACATCCCTCAACCAGTCCTGCTTAGTAATGCGTACGCTGTTTTGGTGGAATGGGAAAGCCCCACTCAGGAACCCACGGCTAGGACCAGGGTGGATGGGAGGGTCCTCAAGGATGGTGCCCAGGGAAAGGAGGCAGGTGACCCTGGAGGAGGGGGAAGATTCTCCTAGTGAGGGACTCTTTTGCCTGAGGAGTGGAGTTAGGAATACCTAGCACTGAAGAGAGGGAGGTCAAGTGCTCCAGGAAGCACTGCATGGAAGGATGGGAAGCAGATCCATAGTATTACTTAGGCAATAGCTTGAAAGGAGCAGCTGGATATAATTGTGCACCTGGGGACAAATGACCTGGCCAGGAGAAGGGTGGAGTTAGCCAGAGTCCGGGAGAATTTCAGGAATCTGAGTGGAAAACTGAAACAGATAGCATGATCCATCTCATTCTTGGAGGAGCTACCTGTTCAAGGCACAGCTGAAGCTTAGGCACTCATCCATACCTTCAACTCATGGTTGAAGGACTGGTGTGGAAGGAAGGGTTTTGGCTTCATAAGGGACTGGGCCTGACCAGGGCAGATGTGAGCCTATATAGGAAGGGTGGCCGGCATCTTTCCAAGAAGGGACCTGGTCCTTAGGTGAGAAGTTTAAATGCTTCAGCTGTAAGCATTTAAACTGGCCAAGGGGGAGAGGCAGGGATTCAGGAGACTTAGGATCCCCATGGGAACATGCAGAACATAAGTTGACTATAGGAATAGCTAAAGCAGGCAGGAGGGTTAGGCAGGTGAAGAATGTATAACGAGTGATACAGGGTATGAGAGCACATAGGAAGGAAACCAGGTTGGGGGGAAGATGCTGGAGATGGAGAACAAGAGCAGAGGGAGGGTAGACTGTAAAACATGAACGGTCATGCTATCAAATGCCCATAGCCTAGGCAATAAGATTCCAGACCTGGAGGCTTTGTTGACAGATGCAGACCATGACACTGCAGCAGTAACAGAGATGTGGTAGTCTGATAATCATGGCTCAGAAGTCAGTGTACCAGGCTATACAATGTTCAGGAGGGACAGGGAGGGTAAAATGGGTGGGAGAGTGGCCTGTACATCAGAAATG
Organism: Neoceratodus forsteri; assembly: GCA_016271365.2. NCBI lineage: Eukaryota > Metazoa > Chordata > Ceratodontiformes > Ceratodontidae > Neoceratodus > Neoceratodus forsteri. The sequence goes on from CM057458.1 coordinate 1,160,534,816, forward strand.
GTATAAAAGCTTCAAATGTCCAGGGAAGACAAGGGGAAACTGAGGTAACATGGGGCACCCTGGAGCTAGAGAATGGAACAGCAGTACTCACAGGGGTGATCTACAGACCTCCGACACAGAGTGGGGAAGTAGACAGTGAACTAGTGGAGAACATGCATGACATGGCAGCTAAAGGCAAAATCCTACTACTGGGGCATTTCAATATGCCAATCTGGATTAGGCCACCCAGGTGGCTGCTTCAGCCAGAAGCAGAGCCATCCTAGAATCCCTGCAGGGGTGGGACTCAGGCAGCTGATGTATGAGCCAACCAGGACAAGTCAATTCTGGACCTGGTATGGACCAATGGGAACAGAATCAAAGAAATACAGGTGGAAGGGCAGCTGGGGTCCAATGACTACCACATGGTGTGGTTCAACATGGAGACATGGACTCAGTTAAGCCACACAAGGGCAAGAGCATTAGATTTCAGGAGGGTGGATTTCACTGAAATGGGTAGATGTATACAAGCAGTCCTGAGGAAGGAGGGGTAATAGAGGGAGGAGGAACAATGGGAGAAACTGAAAGGAGCCATAGTGGTGATAACAAACCAATGCATTCAGATAGTGGCCAAAGGAAAAGAAGCAGGAAACCACTATGGTTCTTAAAGAGGTGGGGGACAAACTCAGAGCTAAAAGGCTGTTTCAGGAAATATAAGGGGAGCCAAAGAGAGGAGGACAAGAAGGTGTGCCTTGAATGTCTAAGGGAAGCAGGGAAGGCTGTTAGGAGGGCAAAGGAGTAGACAGAAAAGGGTTTGGTATGGTCTGTAAACAAAGGGGATAAGGCATTTTATAGGTACCTCAGTGAAAGAAGAAAAAAGAGGGGAGTGTGAGGCTCAAAGTGGAGAAGGCAGGGTGTAAGGAGGGGGATCTGGACAAGGCAGAAATACTGAACAAATACTTCTGCTAAGTATTCACTAAGGAGGGGGAGGGTCAAAGACCACAGTAGGGTTGCAGAGGCAATGGAGGGGGGAGTGGACACCAGTCCATTCACAGTGCAGAGAGCTCTGGAAGAACTCACAAAGCTGAAGGTGTGTAAGGCCAAGGGGCCAGACAGCATTCACCAGAGAATATTAAGGGAACTGTGAAGGGAACTAGCAGTGGCGGCCCTGTTCACAGTGTCACTCAACACAGGTGTGGTTCCAGAGGACTGGAGGAGGGACAAGTATTCCTACTGCACAAAATCAGCAGAAGGGAGGAGGCAGGGATCTACAGGATAGTCAGTCTCACCTCGGTGGTGGGAAATATCATGGAGAAAATGCTGAAAGAAAAGATAGTGGCATATCTGGAATCCAGCAGTGCTCAGGATCTGAGGCAACATGGATTTACAGCAGGAAGCTCATGTGAAACGAATCTAATAGATTTTTTTGATTGGGTTATTGTGTAAGTGAATCAAGGAGGGGTGGTAGATGTCACCTACCTAAATTTCAGCAAAGCCTCCAACACCGTCCCACATAGAAGGCTGATTAAGAAGATGGAAAGTCTGGGTATGGGAAACAAGGTGGTGAACTAGGTTAGGAACTGGTTAACAGAAAGGGAACGGAGGGTGGTGGTAAATGGGGTACTATCTAGAGAGAGGTGCATGACCAGCAGTGTACAACAGGGATCAGTACTAGGACTAGTCTTGTTCAATGCCTTCATTAGTGACATTGCAGAGGGGCTTGAAGGAAAGGTCTGCCTGTTTACAGATGACACCAAGATCTGCAACAAGGTGGATACTCCAGAAGGGGTGCAGAAAATGAAAAGGGACCTGGAGAAACTTGAAAGATGGTCAGAACAGTGGCAACTGATGTTCAATGCACTGAAGTACAAAATAATGCACCTGGTAGGGTAACTCTGGGAGAGCTACAGGTTGGGTGGGGAGGAGCTGGCTGTAACTAAAGAGGTAAACTGCCCTGCCTAGAGAGTTAATAATGTAAGCATTGGCCAGCATGTTCTGTTCTCTGCTTCTACAGACATATATAACAGTCTGTAAGATCTTTGCAATGTATCCGACTGTTTTAATGTTTGAATCGTCTTAATGAGTCAAATCAATAAAACTTATTAACCACAATAATGTAAGCATACACAAATATGTTGCTAAATTTCATTTAATAGAGCTTCAAATGCTCAAATTCTGGATAAATACACAGGCAAAAACTACCCCAGTGCGTCACCTTCTCAATAAGGCTTCATGAGGTGGGCCTCTGGGAGTGTCATCTCAAAACTGCACCCAATTAACAACTGGCGATGAGCTTATTTGGAAACTCTGAATGTCACCAAAGAGGAAAGGGACCTAGGGGTATCATCTCTGATGACTTTGTGATATCAAAGCAGTGCACAAGGTGACAAGCAGTGCCAGTGACATGCTGGAGTGCATAGGCAGAGGTATCACTAGCAGGAGGCAGGCTATGGTGTTGCCATTGTATAAAACATTGGTAAGGCATCAAATGGAGCACTGTTTGCATTTAAGGAGGCCACACTTGTGCAAGGCCATAGATAAGGTGGAGACTATCCAGAGAAGGTCAACAAAGATGCTGAAGGAGTGCACCACAAAACATATGAGGAAAGACTAAGTAACCTCAATATGTACTCACTGGAAGAGAGGAGAGAGTGGCGGAGGCATGATTGAAATTTTCAGGCACTCAAGGGCATAAACAAGGTGCAGGTGGGGACCTTTTCCAATGTAGGCAGAGTACTAGAACAAGGGGCACAATATGAAATTGGAAGGTGGTAGACTGAGAGGTAATGTGAAGAAATGTTTCTACACAGAAAGGGAGGCAATGTTGGAATAGTCTGCCACAGGAGGCAGTGGGGCAAGCACAGTGACGGGTATAAGAATGCCTGGGACAGGCACAATGGAAGCTTGAGAGGGAGGAGGGAGGATGAAAACCATTGATCACATAGGATCAGTGGCCACATACAATGTGTGTGGCCTGCAGGCAGACTGGATGGGCCTAGCAGTCATTATCTGCCGACAATTTCTATGTTTCTATGATTGTATTTCTATGTTTCGATTATCTTCTGTTGTTTTTTCTTCTGCTGCCAAGCTGTTTCACTCTTGTTAATATTTTCTTTCAGTACTTTTTCTTTTTCGTATTTTGCAGTGATGGGTGTGTTTTCTTTTTTCTGTGTTTATTAGTCACATATGTTACTAATTTGCATAGCCACTTGGAGGGGAGTTGGGGGAGGGGTTAGTGGATAGTTCTTTTTTCCTTGACTTGTTATTCTAAGTGAGTTTCCTTTTTGTTATTAATGATGATTGTTGTTATCGTATTGTATTTTTATTTGTGTTATATGTTGTATGTTATGTATTGTTATTGTATTGTTTTTGTATTATGCAAACTTTAATAAAGTATATTAAACTGCAAAAAATATTTTTCAGCATTATTTAATTTTAAAAAAAAAGGTTTCCTGTAATCTTTAATAAACCTGATTTTGCTACCACAATACTGAAGCTGTAAATGAGACAGGCATGGGTTGTTCTATAATATTTCTATATGGGCTGTATGGAGGATACAACAACCCATACAGGGCAGGATATTCATAGATTTCATCTCCGCTCCACTGTCTGACCTCCTTATCCATTCCTTCACAACTGCGACTATCCCTTCTATTTTGAAGCATGCCACTGTCCTGCCCCTACCTAAAGGTGTTGACTCTTCCTCTCCGGCCAACTGTCACCCTATATCCCTCCTCATACCCTTGATAAACTTCAAGAACATTTGGTTATCTCTCAATTCTCCAACTTCCTGCCTGACTCCAACTTTTTTTTACAATTCAGATTTATTAAAGTTCCCATTACAGAGAACGAATAATGGTGGAGTACATCAAAACCCCAAAGGGCAGACACAAAATGCAAAATGATTCGCTCTCCCCACCACCCTGCCCCTCAACCCACTACCCACCCGAACAACCCAGCACATTGGTACTCTTTGGAACAACACCGGAGAATATAACCTGGTAGTACTTAGGCCTGTAGTGCATAAAGAGTCTGCAGTGAGCCCAGATCTTGTCAAACTTTTCCAGTTTGTTGTATAGACTGGCAATTGTCCTCTCTGTTCTGAGGTTCACCAGCAATTCCTGAAGCCATTCAACATAAGATGGTAGCTCCCTGTCCTTCCAGTGCCTCAACACCACCTTTTTAGCAGACATCAACATCAATGCTATGTGATACCTCCTGTTCACCACTGAAATAGAGGAAAAATCCCTGAGGATACATATTTTGGGGGTGAACAATTCTGAGAGCCCTAAAAGAGGATCAGCACGCTGATTAATCATGGTCCAAAGTGAGGCAATTTTAGGACAACTCCAGAAAATATGAAGGAGGTCACCTTCTAGAGACTGGCATCTTGTGCAAAGGGGGGAAGACAACAGACCCAGTCTAGCAAGCCTCTGCGGAGAATAATAAATGTTATGCAAAATTTTGAATTGTGTTAATCTAAGTCTGTCCTACTTATGACAAATTTGCCACAAGAGAGACCAATCCATGTCTCTTGCCTGACTCTAACTTCTTCACCCCATTCCAATATGACTTTAGGAAGAATCACTCCACCATCACCTCACTGATTAGGCTCACTGACTCCATCTTCTCAGGGATGGACTGTGGCCATATCACTTCCACTATCTTTGTCGACCTAGCAAAGGCCTTCAACACAGTCTCCCATATCATTCTTGTAATTGCCCTCTCCTCGGCAGGCCTATCTGAATCTGCCACAAACTGGTTCTGCACCTACTTGGTAGGAAGGACACAGTCAGTCAGAATAGCTGACTCAACTCCCTCCCCCCCCATCAACACTGGCATCCTACAGGGTTCTGTCTTGGGCCCCATTTTGTTCTCTAAATTCCTAAATGACCTCCCCTCCATCCGCTCTTCCACTTCTATCCATATGTATGCTGATGGCACTGTCATATTCACATCTGGTCACTCCCCAGTTGATGTAGCTACCAGACTTCAGTTTGACTTCAGTAAGGCTCAGCACTAGTTTAGCTCCCATCATCTCTCCCTTAGTGCCAGGAAGACAGTCTCAAGGCCTTTGGCACTAGGCAAAGGCTCTCTATGCTTTGCACCCTGCCACCTTCCAAACCCTTGAATGGATAGTCCTTGAGGACACTACTTCCTTTAGGTACCTAGCGGTGTGGCTGGACCAACACCTCGCATTCTCTGGACATGTAGACACCATCCTAAAAAAACTGTGACCCTAACTGGGCACCCTATACAAGAACTGTAGTTGCCTCTTGCTACTGGCTAGGCATTAACTTGTCCAGAAGATGATCCTGTCTTTGACTACTGCAGTGTGGTCTACAATGCTGCTCCAAAGTCTTCCCTAAAGAGATTGGACACACTTCTTAACTCCTTCTGTCACTTCCTTCTGACTCCCGCCCCCACCCATCACTGTGATCTCTGAAGCTCTCTGGCTTTCACCTCACTGAAAATCAACATCACCTCTAACATGCTAAAATTGTATCCATATTTTAGTTTAGTATGCGCCCTCCTATCTTAACACCCTACTAGTCACCCTTCCACCTCCTGCCCACTAGGCACCAAGGGAGGGGAGAGTAGAGGAAAGAAAGGAATAAGCAGAGGAAGGGGGAAGGGGGAACCAGCCAGTTAGGCCTTGTCAAGGAGGAAGGTTCAGGGAGGGGAAGTGGGAGTACTTCAGATGAAGGGGGGAGATTCCTAACTAATCCCACAGTCACACTTAGAGTTGCTAGATGCCAGGTGGGCCTTCAGCAAAGATTTGAAGTGGCCAATATTTGGGCAAGACAGCAGGTCATTGCTGCAGGAGTTAAGTCAGGTAGGAGCCCTATAAGCAAAAGAATGCTAACCCTCTCATCCTATTGCCAAATAAATTACCAACCTTGCTTTTAACTCTTCTTCCTTTCTCATCTTCCCCTCACCTCTCGCCCCCTACTACCCCACTTGTGCTCCACCCCTCATGTTACTATTTACCTCCTAGTCCCCATTTCTGCTTTTTAACCTGCTTAGTATGTATTTCTCAGAACAATAAATGTTAATTAGGTTTCTTCCATCTTACTCTAATATAATCATTTTGCTGTTCTTGATGGACTTATTATGTTCACAATGTCTGTAACACTCAGTGTTGGGTAAGTTACTGTTTCTATTACTTTCTATTACGTTTGGAAGCTTGTTCCAGGAAGCTCTGTGCAGTCACTAGCAAGGATGGATAAGTACTAGAAAAAGTAATACACCTTACAATTATAGTTACTTATTTCTTTTTATACAAAAACAATACAAAAATAATTAAAGATTTCATCATTTGAAAGTAATAAGTTAGTTACTAGTTACTTTCAAATAAATGTAATCAGTTACAGTTATGTATTTATTTTGTAAAAAGACATAAGTAATTGTAACTGTAAGGTGTATTACATTTTCCAGTACTTCTCCATCCTTGCTAGTGACTGCACAGAGCTTGTGAGCATGTTTCCCAAAAGTTATAGAAAGTAATACAAAAAGCAACTTACCCAACAATGGTAACACTGCACTTAGGAACTGTTGTTCAATTTGTTACCTGTTTGATGTATATCTGTATATTATACTACCATTTGCTCTGTTTGATATGGTTATCTGTATGTCTGTTTATGTTTATGTTATACCTTGCTACCCTCTCCCCCAGGACGCACCGGGAGACAAGCAACTTGTTGTTCAGTTTGCCCTTCCTGGTGAAACATTTCAATAAATAAATAGATAAATAAATAAATAAAATAGATTTTGGTTAGTGCCTGCAAAATGTTTGCTCCTGGAGGAAATACAGTCAGTGACTATAATAAACTACAGGTAAATTGTAACATAGCTGAAAAGCATAGCAAGCACTAATGGTATTTATTTATTTTGAAATGAGGGCTATTTTCATCCATGTCCTGTGAGGGGTGTGGGGAAGGAGGGAGGGAGATACAGGTGCAAACTGATGTATTGAAAGAGGTTAAGGTGTTGTTTCAGCATCAGCAGTATGTTCCAATATACCTGCTGAATGAGGTAGGCACTAACTCATTTTGGAAACCATAGCCCCTACTGGCCACACTGGGTACATAGCCAATCAGGAGCTAAGAAGGGTTGCCTGGTTAAGAGGCAGACCTCTTTCTCCTGGGACACTGATCAATGGAAAGGCAGCTCAGTCAGGCATGAGAAAGGGGAAGGAAACTGGGGAGTTGGCAGGGCTAGAGGAGATGACACAGTACAGACTGAGGAGTCAAAAGACAAAATCCTTTTAGGGGATTGGCTAAGGGGAGAGACAGAGAGAGAGAGGGGGAGAGAGACAGAGAGAGAGAGAGAGAGAGAGGTAGAGGGAGAGAGAGAGAGTGAGAGAAAGAGAGAGAGGTAAAGAGGGGGTTTGAAAGGGACTGCACAAGAGCAGACAGCCCTTCTTTAACCTTTTGTTAACCAGTAAATTTTAATTGCTAGGATCATTTTGTTGCAATTTAAAGTAGAGTTGAGTAGCACTCCTAGGGAGATTTTATGTTAGGAGAACTGAGGAGGTGACAGTCACCAAGACAGGGAGAGTTTTTGTTGTTGAGTGTGGAATACCTTTAAAGTGAAAAAATAGAGAAGAGGCTCTCTCTGCTGGCAGGTGTCCAACACGAGCAGAGAAGATTTAGGAGCCAGGCAGTGGGTGCGAGCTGTGGAGCCACGATGGTGTGGGTACAACACAGTATAGCTCCTTTTTTGTTTCTTGGGGTTTTCTTGGAGGAAACACACCACAGGATATGGCAGCAGTTTGTAAGGAAAAGGGTGAGGTGCAAGAGTGAGCTGGAGGAATGGCATCAGCTGCTCATCTGGGATTGAGGAAAGGCCCTATGGGCCATGTGGCATGCTACTGGTACCTTAAAAGCATGTCGTGTAGGCATAGCCAGGCAGGGGATGTGGTAAAGCTCAAGCTAACATTAGCAGAAGAGGACAAGGATATTTCAATGGAAAAAGACATCCAGTGCAGAGATTACAGTGGCCGAAGGGTTCCAGTGAGTCCAAATGGGGGACTTTTGTTTCAAAACAGTCTACTAATGGACAAAACTGTTTGGCATGTAAAAAAAAAGTTTGTGATGCAGCAGCCAGTGGTTCTCTGAAGGGGTTATGCAGGGGCTTTAGGGACATGAGAGGAGTGGGAGAGCAGCGAGAGCAACAGCAGGCCGAAATTGACTGCATGCTGGCGCCATTTTGCTACAAAGGACACTTGACTGACACCATTTTAAATGAATATGCCACGTGGTTGGCCACAATTTTTAGGGGAATGGAGAGCATGAAAGCCCCCTGCAGGTGGTCAACAGGCAGCCAGAAACCAAGGGAAGTAATCGGAGGACAAAAAGGATTTTTTTCATTACAGGCAGTACACTTTAATGATGGTTTTAAAAAATATATGTGTGTATATATATATATATATATATATATATATATATACAGTAAACATTTTTTAATGCTAATAAACATGCTAATGTGAAGGGCCTTTTAGGGGACTCCCAGTAGGCTCAGACCACTTTATGTTCAAAAGAGACAGGGCATTTTGGTTTAATGTTTTTACATTATCTTGCAGTTTTGACAACAATAAGAGAATGGCACCCAGAGGATGCAAAACTCTAAGGAGGAAGCAATGAGAATGGTAATGCAGCTAGTGAAGAAGACTAACAATGTGCTGGATGCCATGGAGGATGACCCAGCTGAACTAGAGCCGAGGGGCTGGAGAAGAAGAGGAGGAGGATGGTAGAAACAGGGATAAAGGGCAAAAGCAACCAAGGGAGTGGAACCACAGGTGTCCCTGCCTAAGGGACAAAGAGTTTAAGAGGAAAACAAGGATGCATGGTCATTGGATTTTATCTACTACAGTGATATATATACAAGAGAAAAACAGAGTTAGCATATTTGCTCATAATTCTAAGTGCATACAAGATGGGGGAGCAGTAGCTGGATATAGAATGATGAGCTGTTCCAGCTGAAGATGGCTTCACATGGCAATGTCAGGTGGGATGCAAGGCATTCGGATCTGTGGTTTGAAACCATGATGGTGCCTGGGGGCGTAGAGGGGAATCTGGGCAAAGGCCACAAGGGGATTTCAAAAATGTTGTTGGGGTTATAACAGGATGCATTGCTTATGGCCTAACTGCTGATTTAAGCATGCCTGCTCCAGGTGAGGGTGTCACATCCAGCATCAAAATGTAGGCGCTACAGTGAAAGTATGGGAGTAAGTAGTTTTTGGGAGCAGTACTTTCGGGTGGGCCACTCCAGTTGTCAGGGAGCCAGCTGGGAGAATGGAGGAAGAGGAAGGAGTTGTACCAGGGAAGGGCTACGGGCAGGAGGGTGATAGGGAATTGTGGGAAGGGGAGAAGATAGGGACATCTAAATTGGCTCAGATGCTGATCAGGTGGCAGTCTTAAGGAGTGGTGAGGGACTACATGGATCAGAAGGTGGCAGGATTTTGGTAAGGGGTATGACAAAGGGATTTAGTTTGCATTTTCAAGGCACTAGGGTGAGGACAAAAGATAATAACTTGAGATCTGTTAAGGGAAAGGAGGGGGTACTGTTTAAAAAATAGAGGATGAGAGAGCAACAGGTCGAGTGGAAGGGTCTTTTCAAGTGCCCCATTTCAACAGCCTCAGGATATCCCAATTAGGCTGAGTCCCCAAAGAGCAGCCAGGGAAACATTGGGTTATTCATCAATTATCCTGCCTCAAGGGTGAGTCTTTGAATGATCACATTAGCAAGGAGGACAGTAGGGTGACCTATTCAACTTTTGAAGAGGCAGTAAAGAAGATTAGGGCAGTAAAAAGGGCATGGTTAGCAAACACAGACACTGAAGCTGTTTTCAGGCTGCTACCAGATACCTGGAGGATTTGAGTTTGCCAGGTTTTGGCATAAATGGTTTATTTTATTTTGACAAAGCCATGTCAATGGGATGCTCGGTGGCATGCATCACTTTTGAGATGTTCAGCACCTAGCAATAATGGGTTTTCAGGTTTCAGTATTGACATGTGGGAGTCATATGTAACCCCTTTGTTTCCAGGAGTTATTAGAATCCCAGTTAGAATCAGTGGTAGGCAGGGAAGGCAGCTAGTGAAATGACAGTTAAATGGGTTTCACTCTGTCTCACTCTGTTCTCAGTCTCTTAAATGGGTTTCACTCTGTCTCACTCTGTTCTCAGTCTCTGCAGAGCTCTGGAGTGATGATGTAATCATAGAACTGACACAGCAGCATAAACCACATTTGCTGGCAGCCGTTAGAGCTAAGTTTAAAGTGGTCGTGGGGGAGTGATCTGGAATCTAGCGGAGGAGGCTGCAAAGTCAGTGCAGCTCCTCAGTCAGCTCTGTCAGAGAGCTATCTCTTTCCTTTTAAAGTTTGAGTTCTCACCCTAGTGGATGACAACTGTTCCAGCTTTTCAGAAGTGGTGGAGACCTGTGCCAGAGGGTTTCCCTTTGTCCCCCCAGGAGGGATGGGATGAACTCCGGGATGAAGGGGCAATCCCCTGGTCCAGCTGGACTTTTGAAGCTGTCTTGGTACAACTGCTTTGTGAGTATTTTGTTGTTTTCTGTATAAAACCCAGTAGTACCTGCATTCCTGTTAATGGTGGATTCTCTGACAAAGAGACCTGTCACCTGAGACTTTCTGTTAAAAGTTATCTGCCTACATTTGGAGTACAGTATGCGATCGCCCATGTACAGAACTTTTAATTTCTGACACCCCTGAGGTGTGTGTAGTATGTTAAGTGTGAGATACATTTAAGACAACATCTATAGTTTCTGCAGTAGTGTGGTGTTATTAACCAGATGAATGGCCTTGTATAAGCTTCAAGTGGGAGACCCCCCCCCATCTGGGGTAACCAGTTTACCTCTACAGGTTCTAAAGTGCACCTATTTCTTTTCATTCAGTGCATGTGGCCAATGCCTAAGGAAAGTGTTTACACCTCTATGTGGGCTGTTTTCTTCCAGTTTACCCCAGTATAGTGGGTTCTGAGCATGTATGTGCTCCATTGTGGCCATGTGTACCACTTTCATTCCTGTGTAAAATGGGAAATGTACCAGTACCTGGTCAGATGTGCCAAATCCAGTAGGAACCAATGTGTTCACCAGTGTGTGTTTTCATCCTATACTAAATGGAATTCAGAAATTTATGTACCTCAGTAATCTGCATTACAAGCGTGTGTAGCCATATAGGGTCCATCTTTGCTTTGTGTTTATTCCTAGTCTGGTTACGTGAATCAAAGCCACACTCTAGACTCCCAACCTGGTTTAGACAGTAATGTTATTGCTTCCTTGTGTCTGGAGTTACTTGGGTTCCCTGACCAGAAGTGCAAACCTAGCATAGCCCTGAGCAAACATTTTCTCCCAGGAACCCAGATTGTTGGCCATGGTAGTGGTCCCTGTCACAAATGCACTCAGCAGGCCAGGCCCTCTGCTCCCACAGTGCCAACCTCTGAGTGCAGTATTGTGAACAGGTAACAGAACAGGGTAATCTTCCTGTCTGCTTGTGGGTCTGAATCACCTTTAGTCTCAAGTTCTGGGGATTCAAACTGTGAACCTTATGCTAATGTACTAAATGTACAGGCTTAGATAATCTGCTTTTCATGGGAATGCTAGATAGCGTTCACCTAAGGGCATCTAACCCTTAAAACTCTATAAAAGACCTTAGGTATATTATTACCTTTTCCAGTTTAGTATGCCATCAAGCTTTGAACAGTTTTTGTCAGTCTTAACCATCTATACGTTACATACAAAAAGAACTTTGAAGACATACCCAGGCAGTCTTTTCAAATGAAAGGTTTGCTTAAAAATAGATAAAAAATATGTAAAATGTAAACATAGAACACTATATCACAAAGCATACAATCACTTAAAAGAAAACAAGGAAAAGTAAAAACAAAAACTCCTACCGCAATACAATTAGACCTTTTCTGTCTAATGCATTACCTCTATTAGTGCCTTAGTTAGGTCTTGTTTCTTGAAAGTCCAAAAAGAAATGTCACTAAGTTCAGGCACAAGTCCTAGGTTAAACTGTCTGTCTCTCTCTCACACACACACCCCTTTCAATGAGTCATCTAGCTGCTCCTTTTAGAATATAAAAAATATACAAAACAGAATGTCCTTTCAGGAGGTATATTAAATACTGCGACTTCAGCCAAACTAATTTCCCAAATTATGACAGTCTTTAATTCAAGCCTTTCCTTTGATCTTGTGTGGTTTCCTGCTCCCAAGACACCAAAGGTTTTTTATAACTTTAGCACCATGGTGGGAAAATGTTTTTCCTCTAAGACATCATAAAAGTTTAAGAGCCCTAAATCTTGGTAGCTGGGTCAGTTCTAATTAAGTCTGAAACAGGAGACCCTTAATTAAGTCTCTATAGTCTTTTAATTACCTCCTGGTTTACGTTACTATATCCTGTTATTTCCACTAAAACTTGGGGGTTGTCACTCATGGAAGCACTGACAATCACACACTATATTTTTATATTACAAATTTCTTAGAACAATCATAACCAGCTGGCCAAGTGTCAGTCCCTACCAGGTGTGTCCCAGGCACTTGCAACACTTAGTTGTCTGTTTTGTATAACAGTCTATTCCATCTGGCATATCCCACCTTGTACAGTATACGGTGGCTGTGATTGTCTTTCTTTCCTTTCCTTTTTTACACTGAAACCCCACCCTCTCTTTACCCCTAGATATTTGGTGAGAGGTGCTTCTGATAAATAAGGGGCTGGGGGTATTACACATACATTATTTACATGATTTCCTTCTGGTGGGGAGGGAGAAGAGTCGAGATGATGCCTGAGGATTTTAGGGGGATGTGCAGAGAGCTAGGGGTACCATTAGCAGCTGAAAACAATAGAAGGGCCAAATCAGTGCATACAATTCCTAAGAACTGAGATAAATGCCAGAACAGGTGTGTTTAATTTACCAATGCAAAAGGTGTAGAAGTTAAAGGGGCCTTTGGGCAGTGTGAAGGGCCAGAGAAGGGTACCATTACAGATGGTGCAGCAGTTGCTGGGACCTTTGACATTTGCGTATGAGGCGATTGCCCCAGGGTGAGTGTTTACACATCACCTGGTTATGGCAACAAGGGGAGCTACTAAACCCCACCACTGGGTCGACATTACAGAAGCAGTGAGGGAAGATTTGGAGGTATGGAAGGACTTCTTGCAAAAGAGTAATGGTGTTATCTTTTGGTAGGAGGACTGGGTATTTAATTCTGATCTGGGCGTTATATGGATATGGTGTGGCAGAGTGCCCACTGCCAGGAGAAAGGTGCCAGTGATAGGAAAGGTGGCCCTCTGTTCCCTGTTCACAGAAATATAAGATATCAAGTCAACGGTCATATAGTCTAGGACTATATGCCTCAAGGAAGAGAATAACAAGACTACAATAAAATAAAGTCTGATAAAGTACATTCAAGCTATGATAGGGTAAATATGACTGGAGCAGTAATCCCTTCTTTATTTATGTCCCTTTCCCTACTGCCCAATATCAGTAAGAAAAGTGCTTAAGTGAAGAAAGCACAGAGATGGCTAACTTCCAGACTTATTTCAGACGCTGTGTGATTGATGGCGGCTGAGCTGAGCCAGCCTGAGTACTAGCTCCGCTTGCTTGCTTAACTTTATTTGTGCTTACTTTACGTTTATCTTTTTATTTGTTTTAATTTGTGTGTTTACAGACTAGTTTAGGGCTGAAGAAGTGAGTTAGACTAGGGCAAGAGACGTTTGCAGTTTGCCGAGTCCCGAGTACCGAGTTACAGTTTGCCAAGTTCTGGGTAATGGAGTTTTTCGGCTTCTCGGTAGAATGTATGCCGTATATGCCGTGTCTCCAACCGCAGTGTGATAGGCTGTGGAGTCGGGGAGTTGTGGAGAGGATTTCTGTCTGCTCCAGAGTAGTAGCTGTGTTGAAGTGCCTCTGAGTTGTGTGAGAGGACTCTACTTTGGTCGGTGCTGCTCCCCCCCCAGCGAGCCTTGGCGTCCGCCTGACCGCTTACCTGGCCGCAGTGTGGCAGACTGTGGAGTCGGAGAGTAGCGGGGAGGATTTTGCGCCATTCTTTCAGGCTGGATGTGCTGTTTTTGCTTCTTCTGGTGAGGAAGTCTGGTCTGGGAACTGGAACTGGAGTGCTCAACTGTGTTTGGGGATTCTTGAACATTTCGGAGGATCAAGCTGCAGTGAAGGACTGTGCAGAATCATAATCCGAATTACTGTGGTACAGGGGTTCCCTTAATTTGTGCTGGGGAGTTGGGGGTCGAATTTTACTGTGGCTTGGGAGATCTCAGCTGTTGACTGGCCGGGGAGTTGGCCGGTGGGCTCAGGGTCCTCTTTGGTTCCCCAGGGGGTCTACTGATATGTAGATCCCGGTTGGTGGTTCCTTTTGTCACAGTGAATACTTTTAACTCGGCCCCCAGCACATAGAGTTCTCTTTGTGCCTGTCCGTAGTGGATTTTTGGGACTCTATGTGTGAATTTTGGCATGGAAGGAGTGGTTCAGTGGACGGTTGCCTGTCACCTATAAACTGCAACAATAGGAGATCTGTTTTTGAACTTGTGGGGAGTGCTGTCCACTTATTGGTCTCCAACCGGGCAGGAGTCACCCTGGTGCTTCCAGGAGCTGGAGGGACTAGGGGCTCTTCTAAGCTGTCTTAGAGTCGGCTCTTTGGGCTGACTTGTGAGACAGCTGTAGCAGCAGGTCGTCCGACTGAGTGGGGGTACTACTCCCTGAAGAAACATATTCTTCCTCCTAAGTATTCTGCTGCCTTTGGATAATTAATTGTCAGAACTGTTGGTCTTTGAAGAGCAGCTGCTGGAAGATCTGTCGGACACCTTTGGGCTCCCTTGTTTGTTCGCTTTGAACATTTTGATTTTCCTGCTGAGAACTTTTTGACCTTATCTGGATTTTATTCATTTTGGATTGCCGGAGAACTGTTTTCTGGTTTTACTAACTCTTGGACTAAAGGTGGTGAGTGTGATGTATATTTATTTATTTTAATTTATTTTATTACAAATCTGATTTATTTAATTGACTCCTGCCATGTGAGAGGTGGTATTGGGAGACTATATAACATCTCTTTCGGTGTTGCATGAAAGGTGCTGCATTGTTTAAAACACAAATTTGTTTAGTAATCAGTAGGATATTTTATTGTGTTTTAAGATCATTGGATTCTTATTTTATTTTATTACTTTGGTTATTTCTGAGTTGGGGTTTATTTTGGTTATGTTAGTTTATTTTGTTTTTATTTGCCCTCCCTCAGTGAGAGAGAGGTGGAGAGTGTTTATTTGTAGAGTGTGTTATTTATAGGTTTGATATTTTAGGTTTATTCTTTGTTGTTTTATTTAATTAATGAGCGGTTAGGCACTATTCCCCACTAGGCTCAGGGAATTACGTCCCTTTGAGTGCCCACCATTGTCATCCGACACCTATTTTAGGTGTCGAGCACTGGGCATTCTGAAGAGGCGAGGACGAAGGTGGAAAGCTGGGCCTTGTGGGGAACAGGAAAGGGGAGGGCGGATTGGGGTTTTAGGGTCCAGAAGACATCCTGGGGTGAAATGGGGTCAGGATAGAGGTTGCTCTTATCTTGTCCCCATACCCAAGAGTCCCGAAGATATCGGACAGGTGCCGAGGTCTTCCCCGACAGCTCATCCTGCCTTGGTGGTATTGTGCAATGCCAGATCTATAAAATACAAGACAGCTATTATAGCTGATCTTGTTGGGTCATCTGATCTGGCTTGCATCACTGAGACCTGGCTGGATGAAAATCCTGGCCCTATATTGGTCTTGGCAACTCCAGCTGGGTTCTCGGTGATACACCGTCCAAGGCTGGATCGTAGGGGCTGAGGGTGGCCATTATGTTTAAACCTGAACTGGGCCTTGTGGATGTGCCATTGGGGAACACCAGATCTTTTGAATATATCTTGGGCGAGGGTGCAGGTTGTGGGTTTCTCCCTTGCTCACCGTCCACCAGGTGATGGAGGCAAATTCCTACAGGAGATTGCAGACTTCATTGTCGGCCTGGTGTTGAGGTTTCCCAGATTAATACCCTGGGCGACTTCAATGCCTGGGTCGATGATGAACTATCTCATTTTGGTCAAAATCTCCTCCAGTTGATGAATACACTGGGCCTGACACAGGTTGTTACCTCCTACCCATATAGGGGGTCATTCATTAGATCTGGTCTTTCTCTTGGTATGGAGATCACTGACTTGGGGGTGGAACCAGTCAGTTGGTCGGACCATTACACCATAAGGTTCAGTTTCAGGGCCCCCTCTAATAGGTCTGCCCCTACAGAGATGGTCCAATACTGCCCTTTAAGGGGTATTGGCCCCGATGACCTAATGGTGATGCTGGATCTATCGAGTCTGTCGGGTGAATGCATGAGTCCAGAAGGTCTTGTATGTGCCTATAATAAGGCTGTGGGAGATGCTCTGGACAAAATTGCTCTTGTTCATGTTCGCACTCACCATCCAGTCCAGGAGTCCATGGTTTGATGGCTCCTTGAAGGAATTAAAGCAGTAGGCCGAAGGCTGAGAGAGCCTGGAAGAAATCGGGCCTTGAGGCTGACAGGCTTAGATTGCTGGCCCATTATGATGGCTACCAATCAGAAATCACTCGTAAGAAGGCAGAATTCCTGTCCAGAGAGATTTCTTCTGCAAAGAATCGACCGGCTCAGCTTTTCTGGACTGTGGACAGACTGTGCAATACAGTCTGTCTTCAGCCTAGAGAAGTCTTTTCTCAGCTTAGATGCGAGGAGTTCGCTCGCTTCTTTGCAGATAAGGTTGCCAGCATCAGGTCCGACATCGGTCCGACCTCTTCTACGGGGGATTGTGGTGGACGACTGGTGGTATCTTATCCTCGGCCTGTCTGGTTAGATTTTCACCACCCGAATTCGTGGACATTGTGAAGATCATCCAAACAATGCGACCAACTAGTTGTAGTTTGGATCCGGTCCTACATCTGTTGTTAGTAGGTTGTGTAGAAGTTATCTACCCAATCCTTGCTGACATTATCTGGAAATCCTTGGAGAGGGGGTTTTTCCTGACCCCCTTAAAGAGGCAGTAGTTCGACCACTCCTAAAAATCGTCCTTGGACCCAGACTGTCTAGCTAACTATCGCCTATCTCTAACCTGCCATTTGTTGGTAAGGTTATTGAAAAGGCAGTTGCATTGCAATTGGATGATCATCTTACTTCTCATAATGTCTATGATACTCTCCAGTCTGGCTTCAGGAAAAGGTATAGTACTGAGACTGCCCTTGTTCGGGTATTGAGCGACCTCCTAATGGCCAGAGATCGAAAGGCTTGTACCATTCTGGTCCTTCTTGATCTTTCTGCTGCATTTGACACTGTAGACCATAGGGTGCTACTGGAGCGATCAGGGTCTTTTGTGGGCTGTCTGGTACAGTCCACAAGTGGTTTTGTTCTTACCTCACTGGCAGGTCTCAGAGACTTGTCACCGAATTTATTCCTCTGACGCCTTCTCCCTGCCGTGTGGGGGTACCACAGGGCTCCATTTTAGCTCCCATGTTGTTTGCAGTGTATATGCTGCCATTGGGAGAATCATCAGAGATACAGTTTGAGTTTTCACGTTATGCAGATGATACATGACAGGACTCACACAGTCAAATGCAACACCTGGTAGAACTCCACACATGATGGTGACAGAACCTGTCACTTTGATAAGAGTCCCAGGAGGGTTGCTCAGGACCAAAAAACTGTGGGCTACAGACTGGTCATGTACCAGGATCCCAACACCGAAGATAACGCTTCAAAGAATACTCAACAATGCCCTGGGTGGTGGCATACACAGTACCAGAGCTGTCACAAACAGATGAGACACTAGCCATCAGGTAGAGGTGAGGTATGTGGCACAGTGAAGGCTGAGTACTGTGTGTTCCCGATTAGGGAAGAGGGCCAGGCCATGTCAGTGCTGTCATCAGGTTGAGGTATGACCTGAGATGTGGCACAGCTGGTATCACCAATATGTACAATGGATTAGATGGGGACATGGGCTGGGTAGGATGGGTTGGGTGGGGTGGTGGGTCAGGAAATATGTCCAGTGACATGGAGGCGAAGGTGAGTGGAGGAACCTGGCCAGTGAGGATGTCTGCAATGGTGGTTGTGCTGCTAGTGATAGGGGTGACCCACTACCACGTTGTGTAGCTCTACCATGACACTCCTCCAGGGTTACATGACCTGGACCTGTGGCAGACATCCCCATCCTCACCCCTGACACTGTATAGCCATGTTACAGGTGTGAGGCCATCCGATCAGCTGACACTGAACTGTGAAATACTACCAGCTGATGCAACCACACACTGCAAGTCCATGAATTGGGGTCTATTGTCCAACACACAGCTGCAATCATCTTTTGATGTTGCTTGTTATGGTACCTGAATGCTCGGATTGCCTGTGCCTAGGATGCAGAAAGCACAGTGGAACCACATGCTGATGCTGTGGGCACAGGATCCTGGGTCTCTATGAAGCTGTGGGCAGTGATCTCTGTGCTGTATGATTATTAAAGTGACACATTCATGTACAGTAGGAGACATAGTTTGAAAATCCATGAAAAGTAATTTCAATTGAGGTGTTGGGCATACCTATAGCTGGAAGCAGTCCAGAGATATAGATGGCTGAGTCTGTGCAATATAAATATTATATTAAAGCCAGTCTTAGAACCTTGTTATGTCAGTGACGATCATGTAGTGCTTAACTCAGTGCAGTTAGGCACACCGATTCAAGTCACTGACATCATAATGTTCGAAGAATAGCTGTAATGTAGCATTTATATTGCACAGACTCAGACGCCTATATCTCTGGACTGCTTCCAGCTACAGGTATGCACAATACCCAAAACTGAAAGAACTTTCATGGGCTTCTCAGACTATACCTGCCACTGTACATGAATGTGTCCACTTTAACTATGGCTATCTAGCTTTACCATCCATTGTGTGCATTGGAGCTGCAAGGGATAGTCGCGGTCAGAAGTACAGCATCTGCTGCTGCCCGTGGCATTTACAGTATGGGAGAATTGGTTGGGTTGTATGAGGTACAACTCTGGCATAATGCTCTGGAGGAGATGACCTGCTGGGACTGCATTCTGCTGACTCTTGGTCCCTCCACAGCTCATGATGATAGTGGGTGCCCTGTGAGCCAGTTTGCCTCTGCTTCCATCCATCCGACTCAATGTAACATGTATTGGATGCAGTGGACCACTTGCAGCAGCCATGGGACTTTGGCACCAGTACCAGGTATTTTTAGAAAATCTGAAGTTATGTCCCTGGTGTACAATACATTGCAACAAGTAGTCCATGGCTGCAACTTCGTCATTATAATGGGCTTTTTGAAAATCCAAACCATGTCTTTACTTAACAATGCTAAAGTGCCATCAAGTAAAGATTTCTGAAAATCTTAGTTTGATATGCAATGCACTTTAAATGCACAAACCCACGTGTTTTAACTATTGCAACACCAATCTCCATAACTGCCATAGTGTTTATTCAATCTAGCATCTATTAGAATGTAAGAGTGAGGTTTCATTCTATTCAATTTATTATAAAATGTTTCAACAATTTAAAACCTACTGTCCCAACAAGCAGGTACAAATGCTAGATATAATTCTTTTATAAACTCAACCAAGCCTGTTAAAATACAATTAGACAGTGTTCATGATCTTGTTTTCTCTTGCATATCTCAGTCATGGTTCCAAAACATGCCTGGAGGCACCTTGCTTGAATCACCACTGTCTAGCTTTTTGACAGTGGAGCTTACAGCCTCAGTTCAAGCAACATGCATTGCAGCTTAGACAGGAACCTTAGTAGACAGTTAGCGCTTCTCCAGCACTGACTTCATATAACATCCCAAAAGGTCCTTTTACAGATTTTGACCTCTGTGAATCAATTGCAGAAGCAACATGACAGGAGGAAAAAAAATCAGTTGTGCAGGTGAACAGTGGCAATATGAAATGTGAAGCATGAAAAAGTAAAGATACTGAAATCTCTAATGCCTCACTAGAGTGTGAGTCATGGGTAAAAACACATGAATGTTAAGGTCCAATTAGCACTAAACAAAAGCCATGACATTTATTAGTTTTTTAACTAACTTTATTTGTTATGCATAGAGGTGGGCAAAGTCTATAAACTTTTGCTATGCATCAATTTGCAAATAACCTGAATTTCATGACACCTCTACAGAGCTAATTGAATAACTTCACATCTCAAGAAACATGCAAGAGTCATGTTCACTGTGGAATTTGCATTACTTCATCTTTATGGTTTCTTTAAAGTTGCATTTTGCAGTGATTCATAGGATGCAAGGTCATATGGGCTACATGTTGTCTGCTACAGCCTCAGTTCAGCATAATGTGTTTGAGTGGAAAGCTGGAACAGTTTGCTCTCGAGCTCTGAGAATCAAACCATCTTAAAACCTTTCAAACACATTTTTGCGACAATATTTTGTGTCAAAATTTAGTATCAGTGTAGTAAACCCTTGCGTGTTTATATCATCAGAGCATTTATTGATTTTATTAATGAATTTTGAATATTAATTTAGTACATTCAGTCTCTGTACTGACAGACATTGTAGAAGTATGCGCCAGGAGGAGCCGGTCTGTGCAAGTAGAAGGAGATTCAAAGACCACAGTGACAGCTGTTGTTGGCTAGTGTTTAGTATTTGTATGTTCGGATATACACAGTACAACCTAATTTTTTTATATAAGTTTTGTTTGCTGGGCATTCTTCAGTCAGTTTAAAAGACTGTCTGTGTTGTAATTTACTGAACGGTTAAAGTTTCTGTGCCTGACCTTTAATCTGTGTGCATGCTGTCAATTGATATGCATTTTATTGTGACACCACTGGAACAGTACTCAGAATTTCTCAACCTGTCTGCAATATTTTTGGCTACTGTTGTACCCTCCTCCCTCCATAACACAGCCAGGTCAGCCTGTGTGACAGGCATTTAGGATGTGTGGCACTCGCAGGCAGCTGGGGAGACACCGCTGTGTCTACTGCCCTGTCCATTCATCATCAGCACCATGCAGGATGATGCACTCTGTCTTTAACATGTTCACTCAAGGTGGCTGATATCTCCTGCAGCTTCACATCCACTCAGAATAGTGGTGCAGTAAAGGTGAATTATCTGTCCACCTGTGCCCAAGTTGTGGCCTTTGTCACCATGATGTACAAAGCATCATATAGCTTGTATTTAAGCACTGTCAGGTCCACCAGGTAGGAGGAAAATTCCCAAGCAGGGGAGCTGCGAGGAGACGGAACAGCAGAGCAGTGGGAGCACCAGATACTGTTGCCTGCTGTTCTGCACTTGGTGGAAGGCAACAAGCTGCTATTGTTCCTGCTGCTGGTGCATAGGGTCCTCATCATTGGTAACCACCAGTGCTGCAGGGCTGGCAGTGGCTGGAACACTCATCACCAAGAAGCAGCAGCTCCTGGCGGGCACCACATAGCCACTAGCAACATTGGGCTGTGACTGTGATGGAGTACTCAAGATAGAAACAATACCACAGTTGAGGTGAAATAATTTGCCCGAACCACCATGCATTCAGGGGCCCACTGCCCCACCACTTTCACCTCTCTTCATATTAACAAAATTAAATGTCAATCTAAGCTGAAACAAAAACTATTAGTAAAGTACTAGTACTCAGACTACAGTAACTAAAACTATATAAATAAAAACTTCTTCTTTAAACTAAAGAAGGTTTCAAATTAACTCAAAGTGGCTGCAAAACAACAACAAAAAAAAATTCAAAATCTTAAAAACAAAATCACTAAAAGCAGTAGATCGAGTTAGTTAGCTACTTGAGCAAATTATTAAGGTCCTGTCATGACCAGGGATCTGCAGCTATTTTAACAAATTTTATGCATTAACAGCACCTTGTAATTGGAACATCCCATGTCTTGCATTCTCCAAACTAAATCTTACTGGCTTGGACAACATATAATACCAGCAAAAGTTTAGAAGTTAGAGCCACCATGATGTTCTGCAAAAGTTAACTTGGGTATGAGATACAAAGTTTTGGCCCTTCAACAAAACCAATTAACTGTGAAAATGTAACTATAGATCTGAAAACAACAAACACTGTAGTACAGATCTACAAAGTAGTTGGTTACAAACAGCCTATAAAGAATAAGATAAATCAAGAAATTAGAAGAAAGATTATTATAACTTCTCCGTCTCTTTTGGTAACGTTTTAAGGAATGCCTAAGGCTGGCCATAATTTCTTCATGCATAGAACTGAAAGGATATCTTTATGTCACTCCTGTATGAGGATAATTTAGATCTGTCCAATGGTGTAAAATGATTAACTTAGCTAGAGCCAAGATGAGGTCCATATGGTGTTGTGAGGAGCCTATAAAGGTGTCTGTTCCTTCACTCAACCAGACAGTCTTCAGATGTAAATCATCCACCAGTCAGTAAGCTGTCCAGCTGTGCTGATCTGTTGCTACAATGACTGTGATACAGGACAATCCCATAAATTTCTCTTAACAATCACTTGAGCTTCATGTTCATCCATGTAGAAGACTGAAATACAACTTATGTAGTTTTGTGGAAAGTATAAGTTATTAACTATTTGTATTGCATAAAGTGCAATTTATATAGTTTAATATATTGCTAACCCTAGTGCTAAAGAGCAAAAATAAAATAAACAGTTGATTGGGGAACTCATCTCACTGTAAAGCATTTAATTTTTGAACTTATCACCAAGAATGTCACTGAGGTTTAAAAAGTGCTGAATAAATGTCCTCAGTTGCAGAGCCAACCAATTATGGTAATCAGTGACATCAGCAAATTACAAGACAGGGGCCTTAAGCAGTTTGCAACATGTGGATAAGCTGCAAAAAAAGAAAATACTGGTCAGAGCAAGGTTGTCATCCCATTGAAATGAGGCAAATGTTATAAATTGATCATTCTGGAGCAGATTAGACAGTTGATGTAAATTGGATTGGGGTAAAAGGATGAAGGTACTAAGTTTGAAATTAGGGTTATGACAAAGCAGTTGGTAAAGATCTTTCTGAGACACATAATCAGCAGTGGAAAGCTATAAATTAATTTGGACACGACTAGCTGATAGGAGTGTTTCAAATTCAAGGAAGAAGTTTAGACCAAGATAAATAAAGGCGAGCTCCACAACTAACAGTGTTAGCTTTACAAAGATGAAACTGAATACCTTTCTAATGTGGGTAATACAAATTAGGAGAGATCCCATGTCTTGCATACTCCAAACTAAAATTTTTCTGGCTTAGAACAACTGTATAATACCAGCAAAAAGTTCAAGTTGAAGAGCCACCATGATGGTCTGCAAAGTTAACAGGTATGAGATACAAACTTTGGCCCTTCACAAAAAGCTCAGAGAATCTTTTGAAGTTTAATGAGCCTTGTATGTGGAAGAGGGACACCTATCATACTAACTGGATATGAAACCCTCGCAAGAATGTTCATTCATATAACTGAAAGTCTAATCCAAAGCAGGGTTGTTCCAATTAAGGCATGCTGTTAATGCACTAAATTTAGTTAATTTTGCATCATGATAAATTAAATTATATTAATAATGAATCATTTTATCACATTATTTAAATTAAATTAATTGTACCACAATTAATAATGAAACTAACAACTAATCCTTTGATTTTTTTAAATATTTTAATATATTTCCTAATACTGTATATATGTATTTTTTAAATGAGAAATAAAGAGATTTTAAAGAAAACACACCAAAGTCTATGAATAGCTGCAGTTAACAATTCTGTATTGCAAATGGTACACACTCTATTTTATTAACTTTTTTAATAAAACAGAACAGTGAAACACACTAACTGCTGCTGTGATGATGTAGTGTTTTATTAGTAATGACCTCGCAGTAACAGTAGACTTTGTTGCATTTCACAAATACAGTGCTCAAATGTCTCATCAACATCGGTTCCATTCAGGTGACAAAATGTTGCCTCAACACAAAAAACCACTCAACAGAGATGAAAAGTCATTCGACAAGGGCATTCATTGCTACATGGGCCAGCAATGAAAAGGTGGTGGTTGCTTCTTTCAGAATGTTAATGGGAAGAGTTTTCAGAGCAAGATCCTCACCCAGAAGTATCAATAAAGCACCATTCAAGATGTTGTAAGAAATTATCAGTGGAGGCTTTCACTCTTTATTTTGCTGAACTGCCACTTCTCACAAGCAAGCAGTTTTGATTTCTTTGTTGGAGAGCTCTCCATGCTCAGTGAATGTAGCATCCTGAGATGTCACAGTTTCCCAGCAAAGTGCCAGATGAGCAACTGCAGTACTGATGAATGAATTTAATTTAATCAGGCAGTTTTATTTTTAGCTGCTTCCATGTCGCCATGAGACCTAGTTCAACTTAAACCATGGGTATTGAACGGCCAAAAAGATCTCTTCTCTCATACTGAATTAAACACTTTTCAGTGACAGTTTAGAAATGTTTAGCAACTGAGAACAGTATCAAGCAGTATAATACTGAAAGTGGTGCCTCAAAGCCAGGCAGCTTTGAGTATTATATTGTATTAAAAGGTATTTTCATTCAACCATTGTACTCTACCTCAAAACTAACACATTTGAATCAGCTGCATCAGTATGCAGACTGGCTTCAGGACTCAGATAGTTTCAGCTGGATTGTGGTATTAAATTCAGAGAGTATTTTCAATCATAATGTTGCTTGTGTGTTGAGGCTGAACTGTATTTTATTCACATTCAAAATATTATATAATTTAATGTAGTGCATAGTATTCTTTGAACAAAAACATTTTGATGAATATAACTGATCATATTCATGCATTATTAATGCATTAAAATTAATGCAATACATCATAACATAGTCAATTAACAGGGCTGCAATTATTACTTAAAGAAGTTAACAGGGTATATTAATTAGTTAAATCAACATTAACAGGAAAGTATCTCAATTTAATTAAGCATTAAATCGACAATTAACAATTAACCAACCCTTCCCCAAAGTGAGACCGGTAACACCTGCCAACATTGTAAATCAGCTTGAAAGGTTTAAAACAAAGAAGTGAAATTCTGAAATATTAAGTATGAGACAATACTGGCAAGCTGAATGCCCAAGTAAGTAATGCAGTTAGGGGACAGTGCCCTACCCCCACAGGAATAAAGTTCTGTTTAAGAGTTTTATGGTTAAGGGTTATAATCAGAGTCTTGTGTAAGTTTAACTTACAGCCCGAAAGAGACCAAAACTCAGTCAGCACCTGAGGTGCATCTGGCAGAAATTGGGCAGCATGAGTCAAGTGGAGCAAGAATGTAATCTGCATATAGAAATTTTGAAGGAAAGGGATCAGCAGAAATTCCACTGATCTGGGGTTCTACAAAATATGTTTGTTAAGGGTCTCAAGATGCAAACAAGCCTTTGTCAAGTCTGAGCGTTAGATGCATTGGAAGATGTATACCCTGCACTTTGTTTATGCCCTTAAGGTACTTCAACATGTCTGTCATGTTCTCCCAAACCCTTCTTTCTTCCAGTGAGTACATATTGAGGTCCTTTAATCTCTGAATATATTCTATGTTGCAACCATAGCATCAGCTGTCCTTCTATGGACTACCTCCACCCTGTCAATGTCCTTGAACAGTTGTGACCTCCAGAACTGTGCACAGTACTATAGGTGAGACGCTTACAAGTGCATTATACAATGAATCACCACCTCACACCTTCTGCTAATGATACCTATGCCTATGCACCCAGCATGCATCTGGTCCTCCTTGCCAACAAGTTGTGCTCTATTTAGGCACCTTTAGTTCATCAGAACTGATAACTCTTATGTCCCTTTCTTCCTTGGTGATCATCATCACCTCCCCCCATCCTGTAACTCTCCCCGGGTTCTCCTCTTCCCATGTGCATTATTTGTGCTTCTTTGCATTGAACCTCAGTTGCCACTCCTCAGACCATTTTTCAAGCCTCATGATGTCCCTGCTTATTTTCTCCACCCCTTCTGGAGTATTCACTGTGTTACAGATGTTGGCATCATTTACAAACAGGCAGACAGACCTTTCTTTCTAGCCTGTCCACAATGTCTGCAATGAAGACATTGAGCAGGACTGGTCCCAAGTCTGATCCCTGAGATACCCACTGGTTACCACCCTCTCCCCAGATTAGATCCCATCATCACCACTGTTTGCCTCCTGTCCGTCAGCCAGTTTCTAACACAGTTTATCAGCTTGTGCTCTGTTGCCAGACAACCCATCTTGTTAATCAGCCTGCTATATTGGTCATTGTCAAAGGTTTTCCTGAAATCAAGGTAGGTGATGTGCATGGCCTCTCCTTGATTTACTATCTTACAGGGGCATTAGGGTTTCCAACCTAATGCAAACCCACCCTGCAGAGACAGACAGGTGTTGGGGTGTGCCTTGAGTCATCAGCTATAATGTTCACCATTCACCAACACTCTCCAGATACCGACAGACATTGCAGTGTACTGTGGGATCTTTGGCTATAAGCTCACCTCATTCCATAAGAGAATAGCTGAGATGGGTGCAGTATAGAAAGAAGTTAACGTTAGGTCAGAGAGCAAAGGCACACCTCAGTGCCCATCACTGGCTACAGAGGCAGGGGTGGGGAGGAGGAATGGCATGAGCATTATGGCTGATGACCCCTAAGTCATACTCCCAAAACTTGTCAGTATCTACAGGGTAAGTGGGGTTAAGTTGGAAAACCTAATGCCGGTGTGAGTTTGTTGGTATTTTCACTCAAATTTTCAACATGGGCTTTTGGGGACCACACCTCGCGAACAGTGGCACTATCATTATGTTACTCAATCCTGAAAGGTGATTTTTATGCTGCAACTGCACCATTCAGTGACACAGGTGTAAAAACACTTTTGGGCAGTATGGGAAAATGACAGTTGTACTGTTCATGAGAAGGTATGAGAAATGGCAATGTTGAAAATCTGGGTGAAAATATGAATGGCAAAGTTAAAAGCGTGTACAGAAACTGCACTGCACACCTGTTACAATGTCATTTTTTGGAATATTTTCATCAGATTTTCAACATAGGCTTTTTGGGATCTCACCTCATAAACAATGACACTGTGAGTTTGTTAATCCATTCTAAAAGTTGATTTTTCACAGTGACCATGCCATTCTGTGCCACAGGTGTAAAAACAAATTTCGGGCAGGATGTGAAAAATTAAAAATGTATTGTTCATAAGGAGGTGTGAAAAAATTGTAATGTTGAAAATATGGAGTGAAAATATTAAAATTTGGCAAAGTTGCCAATGTGCGTACAAACTGTGCAATGCACGCCCATAATGCAAACATTTTTTTTTTCACCAAATTTGCAACATGGGCTTTTGGGACCCCACCTCAGGAACAGTGGCACTGGCATTTCATTAATTGGTCCCAAAAGGTGAATCCGCAACAGCTGTGAAATCACCTTTTGGGACAAGTAATGAAATAACAATGACAGTGCTCATAATTAGGGTCTAAAACCCATGTTGAAAATGTTGGGCAACAATTCCTACAAATGGCTGAGATATAACACAAGTTGAAAACCCTAATGACTGCCATTATTCAACACTTACCTTTGATTCTACAGCTTGTCAGTAAACTTTCAAGAGTGCAGATGTGTTCCAGTCAGAAGCGATGACAGCACCAACCTCCAGAGGTAAGTAGGGAGTAAGGGGGGTGCAGGGAGGATGGTGTTCCAGTGGGAGGGTGGGGATGGGGGAGGAGAGGACTGGGAAGATGATGAGAGACAGTTTTCTTTTTTTACAGTTAAAAAAGATGCTGGGGACAGTTTTCTTTATTTTACAAGTAAAAAAACAAATACATTTAGGCTCACTGGGGTGGGCTCCCAGTGTGCTACAACAGTGGGGGGGGACATGCCAACATGGGGATTGGGCATCACAGTGTCAGCAAAAGATAAAGCAAGTTGGGGAGTGCCTCCAACACTGTGAGTGGGCATCCCGGTGTCAGAAACATAAAAAAAAAAAAAAAACACAAATGAAAATAATTATTTTGGCACACTGGGGTGGGCTCCCAGTGTGCCTCATTAATGGGGTGGGGAAACATGCTGACAAAGGGACTTGGCACCCCAATGTCAGCCTTAACAGAAAGCTGCACCATGGCTAATG
The DNA here is from genome assembly GCA_016271365.2 of Neoceratodus forsteri. Lineage (NCBI taxonomy): Eukaryota > Metazoa > Chordata > Ceratodontiformes > Ceratodontidae > Neoceratodus > Neoceratodus forsteri. Next base: position 1,160,562,901 of record CM057458.1, read on the forward strand.
TTGGAGGGGTGGAAAGAAGGTGAGCACCGGGAGAAGAGGGGAGAGAAAGCCGCACTGTGGCTACTGTTGAGGTGGGGAGGCTGAGAAGTGAGCACTGGGACAGAAAGCACTCAGCGGCTAACGTTTCAGCTTTTGGGGTGGGATCAGAGGAGCTAAGATGGGTGTTAACTGTGGCCGTGTGCATTAGTTTATACTCTAATGCACATGACCAGAGAACTGGGCTACAGAAAAAATGAAGCACTCCTATTAGAAGTTCATTTCTTGGAAGATTCAACCACACCATGTCAGCAAAGCTGAACTAGCAGTAGTGTTGTGTGAAATGAAATATTTCATCTGGCAACATTTTTTGTGTAATTCCACAATTACACAAAATGTTTCACCTATGCAAAATGGAATGTCACCTGTTTTCTTGATTTTGCATAAATGGTAACATTTCACTTAACATAACAATTGTGGCCATTGTTGATCCAAATTTCACCTTGGGGCAGAATTTTGCCAGTGAATTTTGGTACAAAGGCAACATTTGCAATGCATTATAGGTAAATTGGTCAAAAGTCATGTGTAGCTTGTTTCCAGCTCATTCTGCTGCATATTGAGTTGGAGAGCAGTGTGTTGTGGTGCATCATAGCCAATAAAGCCTTTGAAAACATAGCTAAAACTTGTTTTTGAGAGCTAATTGCTGCAAAATATAAAGGTCAGAGTTCTCAAAGCTTTCAGAAGGCGCAAAACCTTCCCTAAGTCCCCAAAACTTCCTCAACTACGGAAAAAAATGGGAGTTTGCTCCAAGTGCTAGTCACAAAACCCTCCGCAGCTGTGCAAAAAACCACTATGGACTGTGGAAAAAAGTGGAGCTGTGGAAGTCCCTCAGGACAAAAAGGTGTAAGATAAGTAAGGCACAGCCCCTGAAAGGCTATTCACAGCCAGTTTTTTTCTGCAGCTGAGGAGAGAATGTTACACACAGTGGAATGAGTTGTAACTCTCCCTCAGCACACTGCAGTAGTGCCCCAGCAATTGGAATCAATTAAGGTGGAGGTGTACCACAGGTAAAAGCATCTCAGACAGTATAGCAGTGGCTGATGTTACAGCACTGAAAGCACACATTGCCATGATATGGCAACAGACAACAACCACTAGACCCAGTGCAGCCCATGACAGAGCCCCACAAGCAGTAGAGCCCGACCAGCCAGCAGTGAGTGCTACCTCTGCAGGCCACAGGAATGCCCCAGGGAGGGACGACCAGCAGGGACAGTCAGCCACTGTGGTGTCAGGTATCACTGGTACCTGTGGTGTTGCTGTGGTACCAGTTGGGACTGGATGCTGGTCTCTGTGTGTGCTGTCAGCTTCATATTATAGCAGTACTGGTACAGTCTGCTGCTTCATACTGTAGTTCCCTATTGCTGTGCCTTCACAGCCTCTGCAGCTGCGGATTTTTCAGCACTTGCGCAAGTCCTGCAGTAGCTAAATTGCTGCACCTGTGGCACTTTTACGAAATCTGCAGCTGCGCTGGTTTTCTTTGAGAATATAGTGCAACTGCATTTCAACACTGCAGCAAGCCTTTTTCCCACAGCTGCGGGAATTTCAGCTTTCTTTGTGAATCCTGCCCCAAAGTTTTTTTCTAGTGCTACTGTGCTGGTAGTGCCTGGTACTAGGGAACATTTTCAAATTTTGTAAATTTTTCTATAATACATAGTTTGAATTAGGTTTACTTTTCTCAGCTGTCTTTCAAAGAGTTGTGTGGGGTAGGGTAGGAGTATAAATCAGTGCAGGCTATTTCTAGCCAAGCAAATTGGTACATTTACTGACAATTGTGAGTTACCTATGTACTGTTATTTCTTATTAATTTTGTTATATCTTGTAATTTATTTTCTCTGAGAAGTTTCTCTGTCCTGTATGAGAGAGTTCCTGCCGCTGCTAGCTGTGTTATATATACACCATTCTTCCGCTTTTAGTTGTGACTTGATTTTGAATTCTGAAGTTTTAAACACACAGAGCTGATCCTTTCTTTGATTTTTTTATGGTTAGTTTTGTTAGCTGGAGTGTTAACTTGTGTGTTACTAAAATTATGAAAATCAACAATTGTAAAGTACTTTACTTGATCACTTGAACTTGTCTATTTCTGTCGTACTGCATTGTTGAATTGTTCCCCTGTATGTTATTGCTGGAGCTTGAATCTGCACACTGCGCGGTGTTCCAGTTTTAGTTAACTAACATACATTACCCTTTCTCTGTTATAGCATTGTTTGTGTCTCACTGGACACACGCATTATAAAACAGTATATATTAAAGTAGTCATTTTCATGATATTTCTTGTTGATCCCTCCCATCCGGACCACTAATATATTGTGTGGTATTAATTTCCTTTGTTTCTGTTTTATGGTTGTCTCTGGCCGCATATAAAAAAACAAATTGTGGTACTGAGTAACATAACACATTACAGTACTTTATTTGTCCAGCGACTGAGTGACACAGGTGATCTATATATAAAGTGTGCCACTTGTGCCCTTTTTCCCTGTGTTTCTTTAAGTCCTTCCTGATTGGGGGAAAAAAGTTACCTTTTTGTGTTTTACTACACTAGGTTGCCTACCATTAATGGTATTAGTTCTACTGTAAGTGTTGGTACCTGTCCTGATTGTTTTTGGAGTTTTACAGAAGCCAGTACTGTAGGTATGTTACAGTGTGATGTCATCATTCACATGTGAGGTATTATTCACACATTTAGTAGTACTAATACATCCTTTCTTTAAATATTCCCAGAGAAATGCAAAACTTTGAAGCAGCTGCAGACAGCAAAAATGCCTGGTAAGAAGCAACCAAGTACAGGAGGGAAACGTGGCAGGGTAGATGAGGGAACTAAGAAGTCTGCCAAAAAAAAGTGCAATTTCAGTTCCAGTTTCCCATAGCAGTGAAAGCACAGGTATGTCTGCATCACTGTCTTCAAGTTCTGATGTGGGCTCTGGTGGTGTGGCAGGAACCAGCAAAGGAGTTGGTGGCTGTACTGGGTCAGGCATACATGTGTCTTACTTTTTTAAAGCTCAAACTCTTGCAGCCATGCTAGTGGAGGATGCTGACAGTGAGAAGAAAGGAGGCACTGACACCAGCACAGGAACAGTGGTCCAGGACTGGAGGAGGGAGATAATAAGTTTGTTAGTGTGACTGTCCATGTTCCTGCAGGAGTTGGTGATGATAGTGTTCAACAAGAGTCTGATAGTCCTCGAGATAAGGATAGTCAGCCCACTGAGATAGTTGTAGAGAAAGAAAAAGGTGCCATCCTCCAAGAAGGCAGTGATGGGGGGGGGGCAGAAAGAGGAAGACAAGGACATCATTGTTTTAATTTTTTTTTATTTTAGTCTTTGGTAACTGGGTAAGGATCACTAGGCACAAGTTCCTGTTTTTAGGTGTGACCTGGGAGCACTGGGCAGTTAAGTGGCTTGCTCAGAGTCACACAGTATGCAAGTGGAGTCAGGTCTGGTCTGCTGGATGTATCAACTCATTCACAACTCATTCATCTAACCTCTAGGCTATACTATCATTGTTATTGGTGGTGACAATGATGATGACTGGGATGAACCCACATGGGAACCTGAGTTAAAAGGTCATGGGTGATGTGGGTCATTTACATGTACAGCCTGTGGTGGGTCAGTCTGTCACTGAGCCTATAAACACAACTCAAACAGTGAAGTAACCACCCTCCCAAAAGTAGTGTTATGCAAGTCATGTTAGTAGCTCAAAATACACACTTTCACAACTATTTCTGAAACATCCAGTCCTAGAAGCATCCGAAGTCCAGAGGTCAAAAGTCCCTAGTTTGGGACTTTTATGTGCTAGATCCTGCTGATAAGACCACAGCAATATGCCAACTTTGACAAGCCTGTGTTAGTCGGGGGAAAAAGGGAAGCCACATAGACACTGGTGGCCAACTTGCCCACCTGAAAAACAAGCACCTGCTGAGATGGCATCAACACGAGAAGGATGCCAGAGCTGTTGGTAGCAAGGTGCATGTAGTAGAGCAAGAACATGAGGAAGGAGGGCAGAGTGTGTCAGTGGTGGAGGAGGAGAGTGAGCAATCCTTTACTCTCTCTAGTAGTGGGCATAGCAGCGGTGGTGTGAATCCCAGTCACAAGAGTTTTAAAAGTACACCACCCCACACCCGTGAGTAACAAAATAACTGGTTTCATGCAGTCTCCACGGCCTGGCCAAGAGTCAGTTGTTACTCCCAAAAGAAAATCATTGCTGACACAAGTACGCGTTCTGGTGGACAGCCCCAAACATGCAGCCCACTCCGAAGACCATCCTTGAGCATCAGACAAAGTACCCACTCAATCATGCTGCTGCATGAGGTTTCACTGCCACTGATGAAATGCTGGCCATTGATCTGTTGCCATTCTCATTCGTGAGAGAATACAGTTTTACGCAGGTTGATGGCCCGTGCCCGTTCCAAATGGCAAGTTCCATCGCGAGCCTATTTTAGTAAACATGCCATGCCGGAGCTGAACAGTAGAGTTGTTGATTACATTAGACATGCATTGAAGCATAGTGCATCACACTGTATGAATCTTAGCATGGATATATGGACCAGTGGACAAACAGCAGCAAGCTCGTATATGTGCATAACGGCACACTGGGCACAGTTGCCTGGTGCGGTACTTGATTTTGGGCCTGGCAAAACATATGTGAAGAAAAATTGTAGTGGCAGCAACACACCTGGTATTTGGCAGCATGCAACCCTGACTATGACAAGTGTCACAGGTTCACAGATGGCTGCAAAAATGCTTTATGTTCTGCTGGATGAGATTGATGGGTAGCTACACACACAGTCGCTCATAGCAGGATGCATCGCAAGTGATAATGGCTCCAATGTAGTGAAGTGCATTAGTGATGGTGTTTTTCGAAATGCCTTGCCTGGCACACTGCCTTAATCTTGTTGTTCAGCAGTTTCTCAACCATGAGGACATTAAGGAAGCGGTTACTGTTGTCTGTCACATCTGGAGTCCACTTTGTCCATTCTGCAAAAGTCCTATGACCATCTCGTAGCTACAGTGCAATAACAATCTGCCTTAGCACCGATGAAACTGATGTTGTCACCTGGTGGAACTCCACACTGTACATGCTTCACTGGCTGTATGAACAGTATAAGGCTGTGTCAGAATACCTGCTGCTGCACACCACCTGTGACAGTGCTGGAGTGTCCATCATGCTAACAACAGAGCAGTGGTGCCAAATTGATGGGCTAATATTCATTCTCCATCCATTTGAGCATGCTACACAGGCAGTGAGTGGGGACACTGCTTGCATTAGTCAGTCCATTCCTCTTATACGTGTGCTGAGGCCAACACTAGTGAATGTGCGACACAAGACAGAGGGAAGTGGGGATCATGGCACTTGTGATCTAATGGATCACATGCTCCATGTGCTGAACACAAATAACCATGTATCTGGCATTTTACAGTCAGCTGAGTTTGCAATCGCCACCATGCTGGATCCATGGTACAAACATGGCCTGCCCTCTATAACTGAAGGAGCTCATCAGCGAGTAAAGCAGTTGACAGAAAACCTCATTAGATTGGTACATGCTGCACAAATTAAAAATGCATGCACTGTTTCAAAAACGGGTATTACTACCACCACCAGCGGCTCACAGGGAACACAATTAGAGAATATGGGCAAAGCAGAGCAGAAAACAGCAAGTAATTCCATTTGAGATGTTCTCTTTCAGGTGGAAGTGGAAGATATGGAGGAAAAGCAGAAGGAGACAGATGAGGCAGCTGGACTCCGGGCAGCATAACGAATGAGGAGACCTACATGGGGTACCCAAAGCACCTTGCCATTAATGATGAGCCACTGCTGTACTGGAGCAGTAAAATGACTGAATGGCCAGCACTAACATCGGTTGCTGTAAAATACCTGAGCTGCCCACCATCCAGTGTCACTGTGGAATGAGTGTTTATTGCGGCTGGGGCAATTGTGAGTGACCATAGGACAATTTGTCACCCAAGAATGAGTACATGCTTACATTCATCAAAATGAATGAAAGCACATTCTTCACAACACAGTGATGGCAGAGGTGTTGCCAGAGGAACTGTGTCTTGGTGATGAGGATGATGATAATCTCTTGAGTGAGCAGCCACCTGAAGCAAGGTGGATGAAGCAGCAATGTTGAGAGAATTCCCATCTGATGTGAACTCCAGTCTTGAAAACTGTGAAGGGTGCTTCTTGGATGATGTGAAATTGGAAGTTGAAAAAAGGTGAGTTTACTCCAAGGCCCTCCCCCAACAACAACTTTCAACTCAGTATGTTTGCCTGGGGGTGTAGGTTACACCTTATTTCTAGCTATGTACCACTGGATTGGTTATGGAAATATGTTGTTATGTGCTGCTGCCTGCAGTATGCATAAGTTTCATGTCATCGCTCTTTGCCATAACCTGTTGATTGGGCACCTCACCACCTCCACCAGTCCCCCAAGACAAGCCTATATAAAGCAGCAGCAATATAATTACCATGACCATAAATATTTTGCAATTGCATGATTAATGTTTTTCTTCAAAACATTTATTACTTTTCATGTTGATTATATCAACACATCATCATCTTACAGCAAGATATGTTATCTTGATGTCCTTAAAAGTGCCCAGGATGGCAAATTCCAAACTGCCCAACCACCGCCTCTCATCACCTGATTTGACCTGACACACCCATGCACTCCATGTGACTGAAAAATGTTTTTCTGCAAGTTAGTATTGGTGACAAGTACAAGAACCCTGGCTCCTAGACAAGTGTACAAGTAGCATATGAATGTAACACGTTAATTCAACAGTTAAAGCCAAGTTGAACACATTTTGAAAAATGGTGAATGATTGCCATCTTTAAGATGCAAGTCATTAATTACAAAAGTAATCATGAAGAGACTTAACAACATACAACATCAAATCCCACAAAAGGTTACTTCTACAGTACCAGGTTAAGGTAAACCAAAATCGCAATCGTTTGGGGGGGGGGTGTCAACCCAGGGCAGGGTGAGTGTCCTGCTGTCCTCACTTTTGAATGGATTCAAAATGTTCATGATTACTGCAGCTATGCAATCCCCATTGAGTAGACAAGACATTAACCCTCCATCTAATTATTTACTAAACACCATATTAACCATCTGTGTTCTCATATAGTTCCTCCCTGTATGTGGGTGGAAGTGGTGATTACTCATTAATGGTAATGGTATGGACACCAGTCCAGTGGCCAACATCACAGTTCAAGCAACACCCCTGTCTTCCAACAACACAACACAGCTCCTTCTCCTGCATGGCCTGGATTGATCATGTGTCATCAAGATATGACATACTGAAACCTCAATGGAGGAAAATGACCTAAGCAAGAGCAAAGATAAGAAAAAATGTTGGATACTAATCAATCTGCATACCTGCTTTTACCTAACAAGTTAGAAGGAGAAGCAGAGAAAAAAATGTATACTTACCATGCCCCGTGATGTGATGTCATTAACTGAGAACATTCCCCACAGGAACATGCTGTGTGGTGCACATGATTCCAATCCAGACAAGGTCCGACGAACCACAGTAACCCTAGCAGGCATTCCCCTTCCCCTATCAGCACTGCGTACCTTGACATAAGAAAAAAATTAAGAACACATTTTGGTGATTGTTGAAAATTTCCCCCCATCACCATCCGTGAGTCTGACCATCCACCCTCTCCCCGCCTCAGAGAACCATAAAAAATGAAGACATAATTACCTCAAGGTCTGTGAAAGTGGAACCATCTCGCAATGGCTCAATTAAATAAATCTCCCAGACCTGGTTCAGCAGCCAGCAGCAGCAGCAGGATGGAAAAATACTTAACTTCACCTGAATTCCTGATGTCGAAAAAAGCAAAAAATAACACAATTACTATGAAGCTCAGGCAACCATATGGCAGTAATAGACATACCACACTTGTATGGAAATTCCAATACTTACTGTCTGTGTTGGGAAATTGGAAAGAATCCATACATCTGACATCTCCCTCCCTCACTGCCCAACATGATGATGTCATTCACAGCACACTGAAAAATAATATAGGAGCAGTACAAGCATATTAAAACTCAAGATGCCATAATACCAGCCCACCAACACCCTTACCTTGCACAGGAAAAACAATAAGGACAAATACTTACATGTTCATCAGCAACAGTATGGACTGAGTGAGGATAATCCACCAGGCATCAACCAACCAGAACAGTAGTTCTTGTGGCACTTTGGAAAGTAGTAGTCATAGACAGCATTAGGCAGCAAGCTACAGTGCGCAAAAATGTAATTCATTACCCCACCGCCAGGCAAAACACTACCACAGAGACAGTCAGTCAACACACTCAGTACAGCAGCACAGGGATAAGGAAAGTATACTTTTGCATTTCTAAGTCAATCAATTGAAACACAGCAGCAGCAGCAGGAAAGAACTGAAAGTAGCAACAGCATTTTGCAGGAGGAATTCATTTTCTCTGCATGTTGGTACCCTTTTTCAAGACCCTGAGGTGGTGGGGTACCATAAAACATCGGGACTGACAGCACATTTCAGTCTCAATTTGATGTCACATTTTTTGGAAAACATTTCAGGACTTGTAGGCCCTGTTTGGCACCAGCAGCAGTGAGTTTCAGGAAGAAATATTGTGTAAACAGGCCCTAAAACAGGTAATTAATGTCTGGGTGGTGGTGGGGGGAGGGGGGGCACTCTAAAACATAATGGCTGAGACCAGATTCCACTTCCAATTTAATGTATAATTTTTTTCTGCAATATTTCTGGACATTTACTGCCTGTACTGCAGAGGCAGAACAAGATAGGGCCTAAAGACAATTGTAAAAGTGGACCAAAGCCATCATTTGGTCCGGGTGATGGTGGGGCACCATAAAACATCAAGACTGAGACCTGATTTCACTCTCAATGTACTGTACAATTTTTTTGGAAACATTTCTGGACATGTGGGACATGATTTGAATGTTCAGCCACATGCTTAGGCCCGAAAAGCATTTAAAATGTGCAGAAAACAGCACATTTGGTTCAGCAGGGTGGGTGTGAGCCTGTAACTGCATGTCTCAGACCTGATTTCACTCTCAATGTACTGTGCAATTTTTTGGCAACATTTCTGGACATGTTTTGAGCCGGCAGCAGTGAGTTTCAGGCAGAAATATTGTGTAAACAGACCCTAAAATAGCTACTTAATGTCTAGGTGGTTGGGGCACCTAAAACATATTAGCTGAGACCAGATTCCACTTCCAATTTATATGTACATTTTTTCTGCAACATTTCTGGATATTTACTTCCTGTGCTGCAATGGCAGAAACAAGATTGAGCCTAAAGACAATTGTAAACTGAGGCCAAAACAGCATTTTAATGTTTAGTTGCTGGTGGGGCACCATAAAACATCAGGACTGACACCACATTTCATTCTTAATTTGATGTCACATTTCTTGGGAAGCATTTCATTACCTGAGGGCCATGTTTTACATGAGCAGAGCCAAGATTCACTCTCACATAGCTTTAGAAAATATGTTTGTTCTTAGGAAAGTGCTTACACTTGACATTTGTGGATAGGATAGAAGGAGCAAGAAGGAAACATATAAAGGAAAATGGAGTAGGGTAAAAGTAGGAAGGTACACAATTTATGGGCATGGTACTACAAATACAGCAGGGGGACTGGGAGGCAGGAACCAGGGAGTGAGGACCTGCATGGTCAGGAGGAGGACAAACTTACATATATTCATATATGAAAGTGGATGAGAAATGGAGGAGCATAAACCAGCTGGAAAGATAAAATAAACAAGAGGATATAGATCAGAAGATGAAGAGGACAGAAACAAATGAAAGGATATAGAAGAAGAGGACAGAAATAAAATATGTATTTTTTTTGTTGTTGTTATTTTTAGAGGGTGCAGATGTGAGAAGACTGACAGTAAGAAAGCAAGGACAAGAGAAAAAAAAGAAAAAAAAAGGTTGTTGCCAGTGCAGCGCTGACTGGTCTGGAGGCTGACCATTACACTGCACCGGTGCCAGGTGCACTTTCTGACGTGCCACCACCATGCAGCTCCTTCAGAAGCTCAAACATTTTGTCTTGCTCCTGAAGGGGTTTCCTGAGATCCCCTGACCTCCTGTCAGAAATCATTGAACTCACTGTGCAAGCTCCCACCTCTCTGTGCAGTGCTCTCAGGTCATCAGTCACTGCTGCTGCCACTGGGGTGGCTGCAGGCTGTGCTGGTCCCCACCATGAACCCGACAACCCCTCTGTCTCTGGGGTGAGGGTGATGTGGCTCTGCACCTGCTTCCTGCTGCTGCTGTTGCCTTCTCTGCTGCTCCTATGCCACCACTGGTCCCTGCCTCCTGCTGGACCCCTTCACCTTCTACTACCAGCTCAGCAGCACCCTGGGCCTCTCTACCTGCTGCTACCTCTTTTGTTTTCAAGCCAATCTGCAGCATGGTGGTGCTGCAGATGGCTTCTCCCACCAGTCCTAAATGACCCTAGTCTTGCCCCTCCTCACTGATCTTCCACACAAGGTGCAGATCACGATGGAGCTGTCATTTGGGTTTTCCTAAACAAAATACACACAGCAGATGACCCTGTCTGTGGGGGTGGGGGCAACCAACAGCTGATGTCCCAGGGCTGGTGGGCATCATGCTCCTGCTCAGAGAGCGGGGTGCATGCTCCAGCTGGGGTGATGGCATCTGGAAGTGCCTGCTGCTGCTGCTGCCTGGGGTGGGAGCCACAGGAGGATCCTGCTGCTGCTGCTGGGATGGGGCAAGGGGCTTATGCTGCTCCTGGGAAGTGGGGGCTACATTCTCCTGCTGGGGGGTTGGGGAAAATGCTCCTGCTGCTGTTCGGGGGGGGTACAGACATAAAGGCCCACCTATTAATAGGATACTGGGTCAGGGTGGTCCAGCTGCCTTCTTCCAATTCCCACTAGTCTCCATAATTTTTATCTCTATCTCCTTCTCCCCCCCCAAAAAAATAGAAAAACGGGGTTTACACACACACACACACACACACACACACACACCACGATAGATAACTATAAAAATGAAGAAAAAACATTAACTGAAAATATTAACTTTTGAAACTAATGGGGAACAGAGATCAGAAATCAAATAAGCTGCAAATGCAAACACACATGCACACACATACACACACACACACACACACACACACACACACACAATCCACTAATTTTTTACTGAAGTTAGCTCTCCTAGTCTCTCTCCTCTCCCACTTCCTAGCTGAAACAGCTCTAAAGGAAATATATTTAGTCTGGCTTCCTGTCTAAGTGCAGTCACCCATGTAACCAGCAGTCTAGTAGAGAGAAAGTCACTGGATAAGCTTTTTTCCCCCAATTTTGCCTGACACTTACATGCGGTGAAACATGCAGTCGAAAGGTGAAATTGATATGGAAATTGCTGAAATTTATAGGCGAAATTTCTCCATAAGGGCACAATTATGAGAACTGTTTCCACACAGTGAAATTTCAATTTTGCAGAAATTTTGCAGGCAAATTAATTTTGGCTGCATCTCTAAACTGCAGTCATGACCAGAGTGCCTGGTCATTGATGTACTGCCAAACCCATTGTAGTTTTAGCTGTAACTGGCTTGGCAGTGACACACCCTCATTTCCACTATTGTCTGAAGACATTTGGTGCACAATTGTATCAAACAATTAAAATGATAGGGAGACAGAGGGCAAACTTGGTGCATGCTGTTTTGTAAGGGAAAGGGTTCTTACAATATGCCGTTACAGACAATTTTGGAATATGGGCAGAGGGTTGTAGTATAACGAGTGCATCCATTTAATAAATTCATTAGGAAATCCAAAGATGGAGATGGTATGAAAAAGAAAAGGCCAAGAGACTCTGTTGAATGCTTTCTCAGCATCAAGGGATACCAACGCTGTGGCCACATTTGAATCCCTGGATGCCACGATCAAATGTAAAATTTTTTGCATATGACCTGAGGCAAGCCACCCTTCCATAAAGTCTACCTGTTCATGAACTATTAGGGGTTGCCAAATGTTTCTAATTCTATAAGCTAATATTTTCACCAAGATTTTTATATCAACATTTAAGAGTGAAATAGGTCTACACTTGCCTTTGTCCGAATGATCCTTCCCAGGTTTGGGGATGAGAGTAATAAAAGCCTCACATAGTGAGGGGGTGAGACAGTCCAAGTGGTAGCATTGATTATATAAGTCAATGAGGTGGAAAGCCAGTTGGATCTTAAGTGAAATATAGAAATTAGTTGAGAAGTCGTCCAGTCCCTCAGCTTTGTAGGGGGTAAGGGACAGATGGCATGCTCTGATTCAGCTGTAGAGATGGGAGCTTTGAGAAACTCCAAAAGTTGATTGTATAACTGGGAAAACTGGACCTGGAAAATGTAGTTCTTTATTAATGAATGAATATTTGGAAACAAGAGTTGGGATGCCTCTTCCCAATTTTGTTCCCCTTCATTAGTGTCCATCTATTCGTTATACCTATTTGTGCTGGTGTTTTTCATGTTTCCTCCGGTGCCTGGTTTGCTGTTTTCATCTAGGAGCTAGTAAGTCAGTTGCTGTTTCTGTTGTTGTTTTTTTCCCATCACTTTTTTTGCCTTTGCTATTTTATGTTCGCTAACATGACATGGAACTGAGTTCAGAATATTTGGCCCTTGCTTGATTAAGCCTAACCCAGTCATGTTTAGAAGAGGGGTAATCTTTTCAAGGATCTGGATAGAAGCTAGAAGGCCCTGTATTTGTCGATCCCTTCATTTCTTTTGAGATGTAGCTATCTGCATAAATGGCCCATGAATGGTGCATTTGTATACATTCCACAATGTCTCTGCCGACATGGTAACAGGTTTAATAATACTAAATAATTCAATTGTCTGCTAAAGGACAATTACATACATGAACACATGGACAATGATGACATAGAAAGGAGTGTCAGCCAATCAAGCTACTATCCTAACTATTCTGCACTAGCCTGTGCTCATCCCTCCCTTTGTTTATATACCCCCATTTCTAATTAACACCATATGCCTGCCCTATCCCTGCTTGAAGCTGTTCACTGATTTGGCCTGTACCATACTTCCTGCAGTTAGTTTCACTTGTCCACCACTCTTTCTGTGATGCAGTCTCTCCTCAGGTGTGAACTCCAGTACCCTGCAAAGTATTCCAAGTGTAGTTTCACTAATGACCTGAACAATGGGAGGATCACCTCCCTATGCAACAACATCTTGTTTGCCTTTCCACACCTCTGTAACAATGTGTTGTTGTTTATAGGCTCTCCTTTATCATGATCCATTGGTCCATTTCTCTGTGGTACTTTCCAGCACCACTACACCATTTCAAATACCATTTTTGGAATTCTTTTCCCAATGAATATCAATTTACATTTTTTGGCATTTGAAGCCCAGCAGCCAGATCTGTCACCAGCTCTCAAACCTGCCCTGATCCATCCTGAGTTCCCTTATCACTTTAGCCATGTCCTCCCTTATGTAGATCTGTGTGTCATCTACAAAGAGGCAGACCTTACCCTTGTTGCCTTCCCCTGTGTCACAAATGAGTACATTGAAAAGGACCAGGCCCAGCACCGACCCCTAAGGTACTCCCCTTGTTAATTCCCTTACCCCTGAAAATTCCTCATTATCTAGTAGCCTTTGTATTCTTTCTCTTAGTCAGTCAACCAGTCAAGTTTCTAGTTCCCCCTCCCCAAGCCCTTATCTTCTTGACCAGTTTCCTGAGGGGCACCGAGTTAAAGACCTTGCTGAAAACCAAATTCTGCTTAATTTTATTAAGGTGCATTTTCCAGTTTAAGGTTTCATTAAGAGTTACACTAAGTAATGTATGAAAAACCTGGGAGAGTCACATGATGGTCTGCCTTGGCTGACATACTTTCAATCCTCTTGCAAACCCTTATAAAAATTGATTTTATTTCTACACTATTATACTTGTTTGGTCACAGTTCAGTAGTTCCTGCCCTAGTGTACTGCCTGTTGCCGCTTCATAATGGTTTTCTGCTAAAATAATGGAAACTGAAATGAAAAACCTGCTCTCTTGCCATACTCCTCCAGCCACTCCGGAATGTGAGAAGGCCACTAAGTTCTGCAAGCAACAATCGGTGGCCATTCCTCACACTACGACCCCCCTAAATGTTCTCACTGAAGACAAGTTTCTGCAAGAGTTTGGTTCTCTACAAAATCCTTTGCGAACACTTACAGATGAGGTTAAAGGTATCACACTTCACTTGATACCTTGTCTCAGAGGTCTAATAATGAGGCCTTTACCAGTACACTAGAAGGATTGGAGATTTTGAATGGAGCCGAGTTAACTTCTCTTCACCAGAAATTGAATTAAATGGAACTGCACCTGGAAGATCTGGAAGGGTGCAGTCATGAAAATAATATAGTAATCATTGGTCTTGGGAGCAGGCGGAAGGTCCAAATTCTATTGTGTTCACCCAGAAACTATGCAAAAGCTAGCCAGACCTTCCTCCAATGGCCCAACTTACATAGTAGAAAAGACACATCACTCACTACACCCCATGCCATTGGACAGTTCTCCTCCAAGACCATTCTTATTCAAGTTTCTAAATTACTTGGACTGTCAGCATTTATTGTCCCAAATGAGACCTTCAAGAAGTGACAAGGAAGGCTCCAGTCTGAGAGTATCTCAGGACCCCCAGCTTTAGTAAGACAAAAACAAGGTACTTTTCATCCAACAGTCACCAAGCTGATTGTGGTATCAGATTCAGGGTTGGTACCCTCCTACTCTTTAAGTTTTTTCTGGAGATAATTAGCATAGTTGTTATATGGTTGATCAAGCCAATGCAGACCTGAAAAAGCTGTTTCACAATCTACTTAAGCATACCTGAATTTTGCTGCTGTATCTTCCAAGGTAAGATCACCCTCACCTACTGAGAGTGTCAGCTTTCCTAGTTACTAATATCCTAGCCCAAACTGATTTACCGCCTGTGAAATTTTAATTGACTTCTGCACCTTATTACCAATGAATCAAATTTGATGGAGCTACAATGGTTGAACCAGACTATTTCCAACTCTCATGAGTTTGAATTTTTCTCTCCTTGTTTTGCCGATTCTGGTGGTGTGGCGCTCGAAGGTTATGTTTCTTCTGTATCCTCTCTACCACCATGCCTGATACCTCCATTGATTTATTTGATCCCATAATGTGCCTGGATTTGGACTAATGTATCACTGCCTCCTACAGACCAGTCCAGTCTTAATCTCCACTTCAGCTCCCATGTTACTTTTGTGTTGTGCAGAGTGGGGACTACAAATAAATAATCCTGCTGCTGTTGCTGCTCGTTTTTATTTTTAAGATAATAGCCCCATTTATTCTTCAAAAGCTCTAGTGCATGTAGAAGCCTTTGGCTAGATCTTCACCTTATTTACTGATGCTCCCAGTCTTGTTTGTTGTTTTGTGGCCACTTCGCCCTGGAGACTGGAGCCTCAACAGTGGATTGGCTCTTTCCTAGTGGTGCAGCATCTTGATCTTCATGCTTGTTCTCCTGGACTTGAACTGTGCTGCTACCTGTGGTAGATGCTACCCATGGACTCCTTTGGTTAGTTGCTAACCAGGTTAGTCTGCTTAACAATTATTTTCATGTGCCCTTTTGATGGTATGGCACTTGAAAAATATTTTACACTGAAAAGCCTCTGAGTGTCTTCTGTTATCA
Organism: Neoceratodus forsteri; assembly: GCA_016271365.2. NCBI lineage: Eukaryota > Metazoa > Chordata > Ceratodontiformes > Ceratodontidae > Neoceratodus > Neoceratodus forsteri. The sequence continues at coordinate 1,160,578,588 of CM057458.1, forward strand.
TTTCCAGTATGAGCACCCTGATTATCTGTTCACTCTCTGATGAAGGAGCTGATGCCAATGTTATTTTGCTCAGCAGTTGTGAACTAAACTTGCTACAAACTAATTCCTGATTTGAGCTGCAGTTTGTTCACTGGGACTTGGATGTCAATAATAAGCAGCTACAGTAGCACAAATGTTAATTTTCTTCTGGCTCTCCATTCCATAAGCACTTCCTTTGTTACCAGCAGACTGCTATTTGTTGGGACTATTGATTTCAGTTGCTTGAACTTTTAATTGCCTTTAGCCTGTTGACTATATGACTGTGTTCATTATGATTTACATTTTGTTACTTACCAGATGTTTGAACTATATAAATGGTTTTTCTCATTTGCTTAGACTACTTGGTTTTAGGTTTAGTAGATATGACTCAATGAGAACCCTCAGTAACTAGTTTTTTAAGAACAAATCTTGATAAGTAGTTATACACAGTTGTTCCCAATGTGTTTTTTAACCTGCTTAGAATACTGACAGGGATACTGTTTTATAGGTTTATTTAAAAAAAAAAAAACATTTAGGATGATGTCTTACTTGATTTGTTTGATTATAGTGGAACTGTAAATTTTCCCTTTTTTTTATGTTACCAACCCCCCAGTCATCCCAATGGAGGTTGGCCTGTACCCATCCTCACCCCCATGCCTAGGCTTTAGCCCCTGGGTGGGGCTACTGGGGGGCTCTCCCCAAAAGTCATTGTAGGTTAGCCCCATCTTGACCCACAGGAGAGAGAGACCCTCTCAGCAGACATCTAAGGAAGTGAGGATGGCAGTAGAACAGGGGTGTCATGCCAGGGGCTGGCAGTTTTTGAATATGTGCTGATGTCCTGTTGTGAGGATGTGCAATGATGACCAGCATCTTCCCCACCCCTATGCTCTGGTGCTGGCCGCATAGTATCCCCAGCCTCCATGAGGGTCAACAAAGCACCAGATGCACCTCCCTCCCTGGAGAGTAAAACAGTCCTGAGAATGCTCAGTCCTTCTCACCTCGGCTGGATCTCTGACTCCCTGGTCCATTCCCAAATCTGAGTCATCAGCCTTGCAAGCAGATTTCCAACTACTGTGCCAGCAGGCCAGTAAGTGAATTTTCTTCTTAATTACTAAGGGTTTCTTCTTTAAGAATTTCAACCTGCTGATTGTTGCATCAGATTTGCCCAACCCATACATATTTTATCAGGTTGTATACCTGCCTCCCCTCCTTTTTTTGGATCTCATCAGACTGTAATATTCTCTTTTTTTCATGTATGGCTTCTTTGATATATGGACAAGGTTGAGCGATATTACTTGTTGCTCCCCACAGTAATGGGAACGTTTAATTTAGTGTAATGTGGCTCTGTCTGATGGAGAAATCAATACAGTGTTAAATTATATACAGTATATTGGTGGGACAGGTTTCAGTGCCACAGTTATTTTTATCTGTATTTCTGTTTCTTAGCCTGGAATAATTAGTATCTGTTATAGGTATATCTGAATGGTGTGTCTTTAGCGTCAGTTATTACTGTTACCTTTTGGGGAGAGTGAGCTGTCTTCTAGGCAGAGATGGATTAACATTATGGACTGGGATTTAGTAGTAGGTTGGTCATTAGGACCAAGGTAGTCATTTTTCTTGTGGTAATTTTCTTATGGATTCTTTTTTGTTTTTGGGATGTTGGATATGGCGGGTTGGGGTTTGCCCATTTAGTTACTAGACACTAAACTATATGATACCATAAATTTGGTTACTCAACATGGGGTTAGGTGGGTGGGATTGGGGCACACTAAGTCTATGGTGCATATTTACAAACTGTCTATATTTTGTGGTAGGTAGATAGGAGTGGCTTATACCTCTTTGCAATGTGGAACATCAAAGGTTCTCAGGATAGTTGGAAGTGGTATATGGTTATTACACATCTCAAAAAGCTTAGGTTATATGTTGTCTATTCGCAAGAAACACATTTGCCTAGGGCAGATATCGATGGGTTTAGAAGATTAAGGGTGGGACACGCTTAGAGTGTAGGCAATGGGACAAATCAAGGAGGAGTGGCAATCCTAATTGGTCATTGACTGTCATTTCATCTGCATCAATAAATATGGGACCCTAGGATCGGTTTATTATCTCTGAACAGAAGTTTGAGCTTAACGAGGTTGTGCTGGGGTCCATGTATGTTCCAAATGCCAATTCCCTTCCTTCTTTGTTGAACTTTTGGCCCTCCTAGAGTGGAAACTGGTGTGTCAGATGGATATGGATTGTTCTGGGTCTGTCTTAAAAGGGTTATCCGCAGGACAGTGCTGGCTAAGAGATGTGATAGATTCCCTTTGGCTGATTGACTTGTAGTATATCCAGCATCCCACAGAACATCAATACACTTTCTGCTCATCACCACACAAATCCTTTTTCTGTATAGATTACTTTTTAATTAGTAATGAATCTTTACAGGTTCTCTCCCACTGTGACATTCAACTGATGGTAATTTCAGATAATAATCTTGTCATGATGATTCATTCGCTCATTGGGTTTGAGAAAGCAGTGACACAGCCTGGCATCTCAATTTGTAGTTACTTAAAGATCCCTCACCCACTCGGTATTAAAGGAACACATTCATTCCTTTTTATCACTAATGATGATTCAGTTCCTCAGCTGGATGTCCTATGAGGTGCAGCCAAATGTTCCTTTAGAGGTGAATGTATTCGTCTGGCATCTAAATGTAATAAAATTTGTAATGCACAACTCACTCAGTTGTTACAACAAATTAGGCTCTTATAGTTGTGTTCATCTCCCTCCACGCCTGATTCAGACTGGCAGCAATTACAGCCTTTGCAGTCACAATATGCTGGTATGCTGGCTGAGAAAGCCAAGTTATCATTGCTTCATACTAAAGTGAGGTATCTAGAAAGTGGGGAGAGGAATGGTAAACTACTTTCACTCTGGTTGAGGCAGCTAGAATCAGTAAAGACTATCCCTATTATTTGTCCCAATCCAGATGATGCCCTGGCTACACATCCCTGTAACATAGCTGAGGTCTTTCACCTTTTTTATAATTTGCTATATAAAGCTGACCCTCTTCCCAAAAATGTTTACAAATTGTCACATGAATATTTTGCTGACCTTCCCATTTGGTAATTGCTCCCTCAACAGTAGGAGATTCTAAAGGGGACTATTTTGTTGTCAGAGCTTACCTGAGCCATTCACCAACTTCCTCCTGAAGAAGCACTTAGTCCAGATTGCGTCACAAACAACTTTTACAAAACATATTCCATTGACCTTGTTCCCTTTTTAGTTTGTCTTTTGAATTATTTGTTTTCCTCTGGCATTACCAGTACAGCCCTAATACAAGCTTGGATGACATTAATTATAAAGCCCAGTAAGAATGAATAACTCTAAAGTAGCTACAGACTGATCTTCCTTCTCAACTCTGATCTCAAAATCTTAACTAAAGTTTCGGCTAATAGACTTAAGTCGGTCTGGGATGATCTGATTAGCCTGGTACAAGTGAGGTTTATGGTGGGCAGATTATCTTTGGATCACCTGCGTTAACCACTCTATGTAATGTTCACATCCATGGAAAGCAAGACTCCTTCTGTTTTAGTCTCCCTGGATACAGAAAAGGCCTTTAACCAGGTTTCCTAGTCTTTTCTGTTTAAGGGTCTGGACCAGTTTGGTTTCCCACAAGAGTTCCAAAAACGGGTACAAATATTGTACAGTGACCCTTCTGTCCAAATTTTTGCAATGGTATGCTTTGTTCTCCTTGCAGTTCCAATGGGGAACTAGGCAGGACTATCCCTTTCCCTTTTGGTTTAATTTATATGTGGAGCCCTTATCCAACATATTCTGCTTAATTAACTAGTGCTGTGGATACTTGCAGCTAAGACCGACTACAAATTATCGGCTTATGCTGATGATTTACTTTTACATCTTGAGGATCCCTCCACTTCAATTCCAGCCGCCCTAGATGAGATAAACAACTTTGCCTTTCTTTTGGGATATAAATTAAATCTCAGAAAAACTAAGGTGCTTCCACATAATAGTTATGTCAATAAACGGGAAGTTTTGGACTTTGGATTGGTCTGAGAATTCCAAAATCTATTGTATCTAGGTATTCATCTTACTCATAATCCCTCCTCTTTATTTAAAGTTAATGTCTCTCCTCTTTTACAAGACATTAAATTGGACTTACAACATTGGATGGCCTGCCTCTTTTCCTGGGGTAGAATTATCACGATTAAGTCAAATATTTTGTCTCATTTTTATACCCTGTGAATGCTTTGCTATGTCTTCCCAAGGTCTGGTTTTCCAAATTACAGCACCTTCTCGATGCTTTCCTATGGAAGGGAGGAGCAGTGCAAAGGGCATATTTTAAACTAATACTTCAAAGGATCAGGGGACTATCATCTCTACAACTTTTCTCTATTAATGTGCTTTACATTCCAGTAATTTTTTTCTCTGTAGTCACCCTAAACTCTGAAGAAGAAAATAGATATACCCTCTCCCATGGTTAGTTATTGTGAAGAAGCTGTGTCATGGAGCAGGCATAGGTCTACATAGTCTATTATATATAAAACATTCCTCCTACCCTCTGTCCTCAAGGCCACACCCATAATCTGGTCATTGAAAACACTCAAACAGAATTATAGCTATTGCAGTATGGAATGGCCTAAGTTACTTAATCAACCCATGTTGACTAATCCAAATATCAAGATTGTTTATGGCCCTATTCCTCTAAAACTGTGTCCCCAAATTAGATATGTTACTTGTGATTCCTTATTATTGGATGGTAGTTATCTCCCTTTCTTTGTTATTAAAGACTGTTTCTTGTTTCTTTCCTCCTTTGAGTTTAAATACCTTCGGATAAAGCAAGCTCTTATGTTCTACTTTGGTAGGTGTCCATACAAGCCCTCCAGAATTCAAAACTCCAGAACTGTCTTAGTAGTGCTTTGCATCCCCACTCGATGTCCAAATTTTACAAATTCTTTCAGAAGGTAGATCCAATGCAGCTTTCTGGAAATTGTTACTACTGGAGACAAGCTTTATCTATGTCAGATGATCCTAAGGTTTGGAAAAACATTTTGCACTCCTTAAGTAAATATATTAAACAAGACCATTGCCATCTCCTTTAATTTAAAGTACTGGATAATTTGTATTACATGCCTTTGTGACTATACCGAATGTGCAAAATCTCGCCTCCCCTATGCACTAGATGTAGTAAAACTGATGGTCACTTCAAACACGTTTTCTGGGATTGTGATAAAATCTCTCCCTTTTGAGGAGTCTATTAAAATGTCATTAGATCCCTACTTGGGTTAGAGACCTATTTCACTCTGGAGGCTTGCCTTGAGGGCTTATTCCAAACATAATTAATTGGGTGGTGAAGAACTCACATGGCCTTGATTTCCTTCACTTCTAAGTTAATTATTGTTTGACATTGGATGGATGATGCTACTTCTACATATGGTGAATGGTCTCAAGAAATTCCTTAAACCTTAGTAATAGAAAAACAAATTGCCTCTTTGTCTCATCATTTGGATTCATTTGGAAAGAGAGAGATGCAAAACTCCGTATATCTTATTGTCTCTTCAGGGGTAGTTGTAGAGGACTGTGTTGGTGTAACTCTAGGCTGTCTTCTGAGCACCTTTTATTGTGTTTTATGTAGCTTTTTGTTAAACTTCTTACGTGTGGGTTAGTGAGCTGCAAGGGGTAGAGGTGGGGACTTTGTATGGATGGGAGGGTGAGGGAGGGGTTATTTGTTACTTCTTTATATAAATTGTTCACTGATTTTCCTATATCAAATTCTAAATGTTAAAAATGTTGTTTGCTTGTTTCAAGCATGTTTGTTGATATTCAATTAAGTATATTTAATTACAAAAAAGAGTACTGTACAGTATGTGATGTGAACTTTGTTAATACAGTAGTTATCTATTTTTATGGATGGGGCATGTGCTCCCATATGCTATATCTTGTTCTCTTCTTTACTTAAGGAAAGAGTCAACCATATCTAGCAGACTAACAATGCCAGTATTGCACATTTTCACCCAGTATGTGTTCTGAACAGAAGTGCAGCACTGTCTGCCTATATGATATGATAAACTGAACAAATAAATTGAAGAAAAAATATTTATTCTCTGCTTTCCTTGTCACTCTCTCCCATCCTTCCTTACTCTTCAGACTTACAAACTCCTTTTGACCTTACACTTCTCCTAGTTATACCTGAAGAATGCTTTTCCTCTTGCTTCATTCCCTTTACCAGCCTGTGTTCTGTCTCCATCTCAGCCACCCGCCTTTCTGCTTGATACTTTTTACCTCCAGGTACTTCTCCCTATATTCCTCCATTAGGCTTCCACTATACTTTAAGACTGTCCTCCTTTTAGCTCTTACTACAATCTTTACTTCACTCATGAAACAAATTGGAATCCTTGCCCTTTTTGTGTTTGCTACCCTTGCACACCAATCATCTTGGGATGAGTAATATGGATCTTGGGGGGTGAGTTACTACAGAGCCCATTGCAGAAGCAACTGCAAGGGGCTCAGCAGTCTGCACCAATAACCACACACAGTGGTCCTGACATCACTCAGACTGCAACATTTTTTATTTGAAAGGACTGAAACTGCTCCAATCAAAGAGGCTTTGGTCCATTGATGTGCAAGAAGTTGCCTCAGCAAACAGTTGATCCAAGTTCAACTAGAGGAGCTTTGCTCTCTCTCCCCTCCCTTACCACAATTTGTTTTACTGTGGCATGAAGCTACATCAGCAAACAGCTGATTGACCAGCTTTCAGAAAAGTTTTTGCTGCACACCAGAAGTTTGCTATGTACCTTATTTATTTATTTAAAAGTTTTACCAGAAAGGCATGGTGAGCAGACTACTGCTCAACTCCAGATGTGCCCTTGGGGTAGGGTAAGAGGGATAACAGGCACCAATTCTATGTTCAGACATGTTACAATATAAACATACAAAGTAAACATACAAAAGTAAACATACAACAGTAAGGTGCATTTCTACAGGCAGTTGTACAATGCATATGACAGGAGGATATAGCTACATGTTACATTACAGTGGCAATGCTTATGACAGGACAAAATAAAGGAACAGTGCATAGCATGGGTTCAACATTATTTCAGGTGGATCTGGTTGCCTAGTCAGGAGCTTGCATGGGTGCATGTGCAGATTGGGGGACTTTTTTGAGAAGAGAGTTAAGGTGGTGACAGGGGGAGGCATTCCAGATAACCAAGGGGAGCAAGTTCCCGAGTTTAGGCATGCAATATGTGAATGCTGACCTGCTGAGATCAACATGAGTGGGATGGACAGTAGACATGAGTCGTTTCTCCTCAGTGCTTAGCTCTGGAAGATAAGGGCTGAGAAGACAGGAATGAGATAAGGAGGGAGGGTCATCATCCAGTATTTGGCTGTGAGGCTGGCACTGTGGGAGTGATGCTGGTCCTACAATGAGGGAGGTAAAGGTTGTGGTATAGGACACAGTGATGAGTATTTGGAGGACAGTCAAGGGCAAAGTGACAAAAGAAGTGGAAGAGGGGTCCAGTCTGGCTAGGGTGGACTTAGGGGTGGCATTGTAGACTATGTCCCTGTAGTCAAAGATGTGAGAATCATATTCTGCACAATTGCATGGTGAGCCAGCAGTAGGATACATTCCCAATTACAGTACAATGTACCAAACTTGGGATGAAGCTTTTGTGGATGTCTTCAATATGTGTGGAGAAGTCAAGTTGCTGAGTCAAGCCAGACCACAAGATATCTGCAGGAGGTGCATGACTCCAGAGTAGTCCCATCCAGGGTGTGGAAGGAAGGGGTGGAGGCTAGCCTTGAAAGTCTCTGTCTTGTGCCAAAGGTCATAGAGATGGTATTCTTGGCATTTGAAAGCTGATTTGAGTGAAACCAATGCTGAACTGCATTGAAGTCCTGCTGAGTCTGATCACTAAATCAGAGGACAAGGGGCCAGATGTGTACCGTACTGTATCATCTGCATACATGTGAATGGATGTGTTGGGGCAGCCAGAGGGCAGGTCATTGAGGAAGATGGAGAACAGAAGCAGGCCAAGGAATGGTCCTTGCAGAACACCAGAGATAACAAGGAGGGATGCAGGGATAGTGTTGCCAATTCTGATGGCTTGGGATCTGCCTATCAGGTAGGAATGAAACCTGGTGGCCATGCTTGAGAGCCCTGTGAGAGTGAGAGCTTAGATAGAAGAAGGGAGTGGGAGACAGTGTCAAAGGCTTTAGCCAGGTTGACAAAAATGGCTGAGTTAATATGGCCTTTATTCATGCTTGTGAGGATAGAATCAGTGAAACTTAGGAGAGAGGTGGTGGTGGAATGGGATTTCCTAAAGCCAGACTGGTAGGATGTGAAAAAAGAAGAGGAATCTAGATAAGATGAGAATGGTGAGAGGACTAGGTGTTCCTGGATTTTAGCTAAGATACAGTAGGTAGTAGGGAAATTGGGTGTTAATGATCGAGGCAGAGGGATCTCCACTATAAGGAGGTGGGATGATGGTGGCATGCTTCCACTCATTTGGGGATGGGGGCCAGAGAGAGTGAGAGGTTATTGAGTAATGCCAAGGGGACTTCAATGGCTGGGGCTGACAACTATTAAAACTTGGAGTTCAGGCCAGTAGGGCATTTGCCCTTGTTGGGATTAAGGGCAAGTAGGGCTTTGTAGACCACAGCAGGAGTAGTCAGACGGAAGGTGAAAGGGATGCCAGCTGTGGGAACTTTGTGGGGTGGAGGGGAGGAGAGAGGGCTTGGGGGTCCTGATTGAGGCAGGCAAGAAGTAATGAGATGCATTCAGTAAAGAAGAAATTAAAATGAGAGGACACTTCGAGGGGTTCTGTAATCGTGGAGCCAACTACGTTTAGGGCTGGGGTGGGGGCTGAGAGAAAGGGGTGAAGAGAGATTTAACCACCTTCCAAAATTTAGATGGCTGGCGTAAGTTTGCGTAGAAGGTGTCACTGAGGAATTTTGCCTTTGCCCTATGGATCTGTCTAATGCAGGCATTTCATAGTGCACAATATTTTTGCTGGTGCACCTGAGAGCTGTAGACCTCGAACGCCTTCCAGGCCACATCCCTATCACCGAGGAGGTCATGATGTCCATGGAAATCTATGGCAGGTGGGCACCCCTCACCCGGGCATGTTTGAGAGGGGCATGTCAGTTCCAGACAGTGGTGAACCTGGCCTTGAAAAACTCTCAGGCAGAGTCAACAGAAATGGCCCTGGGGATGTAAGACCAATCTGTGTCAAACAGGTTATATAGGAGAGATGCAAGGTTCAAGGATTTGAAAGATCTAGTAAATATGGTTCCAAAAGGGGTGATTTAGAATGATGGATTATCCTGAGTAGATCATGTGATGGTCGTTTAAGGTGTCAGTAACAGTCGTTAGGTGAATATACAATGTGGATGCAAGGTAAGGGACCAATCCAGGGGAGACTGGTTCAGTGAGTTGTGGTTGAGGCGTGTAGGCTCAGTAATTAGTTGAGACAATTTAAATCTGCCACCTGGATCCATAGCTTGCGACTACTACTTGAGAGACAGTTTTGGTTAAAGTCACCGAAGATATGTAATTCACCCCAGAGGCCAGTGTTGTAAGGGTATTCAGGTGTTCTGAAATGGAGGGCATAGTTGCATCAGAAGAACAGTAGGATCCTGTGATAATTATGGGGCAGGTTTGGGCGAAGGAGAGTTTAATTAATAAAACGTCGATGGTGTGCGTGGGTCTGGGCAGCAGGACTGGTGTGAACTGAAGCTAGGCGTTGATATACATAGCAACTACACAACCTCTTTTGGTGCATGGGCAGTTTTGGCAAATTATTGAGTAGCCAGGAATTGCGAATTCTGCATCTTGATTGTGAGGTTTTAGCCATGTTTCAGTAATTGTCAATATGTCTGGTGTTAGGGATAGAACAATTGGTTGCAGCAGGCTAAGTTTGTTTATGATGCTGCAGATATTTAGGTGCATGACTTTAAGACCAGGGCACAGTAGAAGAGGGGGGAAAGTTCTGGGCAAGGAGGGTTGCTCTGGGGTTGCGTTGATGTCCCGGAAAACAGGATTAGCAAGGTTATCAGGATTTTGCTTTTATGCAAGGCACATAGGAACTTGTGATAAGAATATGGTGACTGTTCAGGGGCTACTGAGGAGGCTTGGGCATGGAATTTCAGGGCGCCTTAACCAGTGTGGAAGGAGAGCAGGAGGATAGATGAACCAGCTTGCACTTTTGGTGGTAAAGTATCTGGAAATGACTCAAAGTTGAAGTTGAAGAGGGTGAAGATGGGTAGGCTGGGGTCTGTGATCCTGGCTAGCAAGGCTACACCTTCAAGAAGGAGGAGGAGGTAACGAAACTAGTGGAGTGAGGAACAGAATTGCTGCTAGGCCTGCAAACCACATTGTAGTCCACTAACTAGGAAGGTAGTGATTAATGCGGCATCTAGTGGTGGCTGCTAAGAACTAGCAAATGGAAAAGTGGACTGATAGGCTGTCGGCGGCACGTGACCACCCCTATAAAGTAAACAGATGACCAAGGGTGGTCATGGTGGGGGCGGTGGGGAGCTGACATGAAGCGTTGGCGGGGACAAAACACATGATTTGAACTTTGTTTCAATTTTGCACCTCACAGCATGCCACATACCTGCTCTTAGTAGCATGCTTTGATTTGGCTTGCATCTTGGGGAGAGGGCATGACTGGCCCTCATGCTCACATGACACAGATGTGGAAAAGCAGGAAAAAAAATGAGGATTAATTGCAGGTACAAGGGAGGGAGGTGATGGAACAGAGGAAGGGCTGGTAGAATTAAGAGAGAGGGTCAGTGAATGTGGTTAAAATGCTGGCTAGGGGACTCAGCTCCTCTGAACAAGTTTAGGGAAAAGTAAAACCAGAGAAACCCTGCTAACTGGATAAATGCTGGATAAGGAACTCAGCTCTCTGTGCAATTTTTAAGCTGCCTATCACAGCTTAAGTTGAAACAACAGCCCTGGGCTTGGGAGAAATCAGTAGTGAATTAAAACAAATACTGCAGGAAGTTTACAAGTTCCTTTCGGCTATTGAAAAAAAAACTAAATAACTGCAATCACAGACAATTACTTACTTTTGTGATTGAGTAAAGAGGAGAATTCATTAGCAGTAATTTCAACAGCAGCCCAAATGAATTTTAACATACCAGAAGGTAGGATTAAACAGAAACAATATCTGCTTGTAGCTTAAGAGAAATACATGGGCTGTTGTTCACAGTACCAGGAAGCCTCTCTGAACTAGAAATGTATTAAGCTTAGTTCCACTGCATTACGTCTCTACAAATGTTTAAGGCAACTGAATGAGGAGCCCCATGTACATGTGTAAAAATAATTAAAATACACAGCACAGGGGAACAAATCAGCCTCTGGGAGCTAGGATTGCTTTGAGAAAAAAACTATCTCTAATGCTCTGACAACTAAAATTAGAAGCTTAAGTAAGAATACATAGTGCATTTTCTTAGTCCATTTACTTGGTCTGTGTTAAGTAAGGTAGAGACAGAAAGGTACCCTTATGGATTCCGAAGATGACTGTCTCAACACTGACCTGCTCGGGCACTATTGCCCGACAGTTTCAGTAGCCAGAGAGTGTGCAGCCCGACAGTCGGAAATCTGACAGACGTTACAGGGTAAGGCAGCAGATGCAATGCTGCTACTTTACCCCTGTACATGCACTTTAAATAGTGCTGGAATCATAAGGCTGGCCGAGCTGCCCGGTGGTGTTGAGGGGTAAGGCACTGACTGCTCAGCCAGCATGCTCTGGGAGCCATGGGTTCTATTCTGCCTTGTGCCTTTCAGCATTTTGACTGTTGCACCCGAACTGATTGTTTTCTAACTCAAGGTCTGCTCCCCTTGGGTTAGAAATTTTAGTTACAGGGCGGGGTTCATAAATATTACAATCAGATGTCCGAAATAGTATTTTCAGGCATCTGATTGTTTCGGCACGATGACTTTCGAGCCACTTGGGTCAGTATCCCGAGACTCAGGAAACTGAGTTTTGGGATATCATAGTATATCTGACAGAAATAACAGAAGTTTGAACTTGATGCCAAAATAAAGGTTTTAACTTCTTGGCCATTTTGCACCTCACAGCACACCGCATACCTGCTCCTAGTAGCTTGCTCTGGGTTAGCATGCAGGTTGGCGGAAGGGCAGAGTTCCACCTGGTCCTGATGACCGCATGATGGAGCTGCTCCTATCAACTTGCTTCGGGTCAGATTGCAGCTTGGTGGGAGGATGGAGGTTCACCTGGCCCTCAAGATCGCATGATGGAGCTGCTCCTAGTAGTTTGCTTCTGGTTGGCTTGCAGCTTGGTGGGGAGGGTGGAGTCCCACCTGGCCCTCACAACTGCACAACGAAGCTACTCCTAATAGTTTGCTTCGGGTCAACTTACAGCTCGGGGGGGAAGGCGAAGTCCCACTTGGCCCTCAAGACTGCATAATGGAGCTGCTCCTAGTAGCTTGCTTCTGGTCGACTTACAGCTTGGGGAAAGAGTTGAGTCCCACCTGGTCCTCACAACCACACAACAGAGCTACTCTGAGTAGCTTGCAACTTCAGGGGAAGGGCAAGTCCCACCTGGCCCTCATGACTGCATGACAGAGCTGCTCCTAGTAGCTTGCTTTGGGCCAGTTTGCAGCTTGGTTACTGGTGGGCAGCTTCTATAGCAACTAGTGTTGCGCACAATTGGAAATTTCACCTAGTGAATATTTTGCATAATTACTGCATTACGCAAAATGTTTCACCTAGGCGAAACGTAATTTTGCATCAGATTGCGATTTTGTGTAAAGGTGAAATTTCACCAGATTTCACCAATTTCCCCAATGTTTTTCAATTTCACCTCTAAATGTGCAGTGCATTGTTGGTAAATAGCTAAAATATCATGTGCAGGCAGTTTCCTGCACAGTTTAATGTGAAAAACAGAGCCGCTACTCAATATGTGGTGCTCAGAGTACTAGCTCAATGCAGAAAAACATAAATTCTGGCACACACTCACGTCAAGATAGACGCATTTACTAAAAAGCAGATTGTCTTTATTTTAAATCCAGCATACCCTCACTGCAAAATTCTAGTTAAAAAAAAGTTTCATGCAGCAGCACCTGCGCTTTTTGCTTGTTTATGTTTTTCTGCATCTTTCCTGCACAATATATTGTCTGTTGCTTCAGAGAGCAGTTTAATGTTGTGCATCACAGCCAATAAACCCTTCAAAAATGTCATTATTTGTTATTTTTGAGAGCTAATTACTCCCAGAATCTAAATTTTGTTCCTAGTGCTGCTAGTGAAAAAAAATTTTCTTCTAGTATCTTTAGATAATACTTAGCTAAACTTGGGTAGTGTTTTCAGTTTTCTCCATGTCTCTGAGGGAGTTGAGGGAGGGAGGGTTGACCCAGTCTGTGTGTGTGTGTGTGTGCGTGTGTGCGTGCGTGCGTGCGTGCGTGCGTGCGTGTGTGTGTGTGTGCGCGCGCATGTGAAAGCAGAGCAGGCTAGTTCCTAATATTTGGAAGATTTCTCACAAGTTGTGAGTGACTTTCTTTTATTTCTTTTAAGTCAATATTTTTGTTGGTGTGCTACTTATTTGTAATATTTATTTTTACATATTGACCCTTTTTGGGGTAACTTTATCTGAAGAGTTACTCATTCTGAGTTGTTCAATTCCTGTTTCCTTTTGTTTAACCACTTTTCTTCTTTATTTTTGTATTGGAAGTATTCATGGACATTGGCCACTTCTCCATATCCACATACACCGTGTTGTTGAATTGCTCTCAGAAATGAATACTGTGATCTAGCTTCTGCATTGCAGCGTTCCTGTTTTTCTGTTGAATTTGCTTACCATATTAACTCTTTCTTCCTTGTTACACCACTGGCATTTACTACTTGACCTGTACTACAGTATATAAAAACTACATAGTTTTCAAGAGAGTGGTGGTTTCTGCAAGATTGTTTGAGGCGACTTTGTTTGCTTGTTCATTTGAAATCTTGTTGTCCCTTTCATCTGATATATCTATAAGCCAAAATTGTATATAGTAAGTACTAACACGTTGCAGCACTTGCCTTATCCAGACACCACTTATCCGGACAGTAGATCGTATTGTGACTGTGAGGTGTTCTGTGCAGTTGGTTTTCAATTTAGTTTGCATAAACCTACCTGTAACTACCCAGTTATTAACAAGTTGTGTAATACCCATTACATTTAAGAACTGACATTTTAAGAACTACCTAAGTATTTTTTCAGAGTTATTGCACATTCTTGTGGTGGTGTTCTCTGTCAGTTTGGTATTTAAAGTCTCTTACTTCTGTCCTCCTGTTACCCCGTGTTACTTAATTCATGTTTTTGCAATGGAAAACATAAAACAGTGTTTTAACACATGAATAGGCAACAGTAGCAGTTGTAGGTAGTTGTATAGACTACAGTGCTGCTACTTGTTCTGACTTCTGTTTGCCCTTTGCAGATAGTACTGCAGATGTTAAATCATACTTACGCAATAGAAATACATTATCACATATTTCTGGAGGAAGGCATGTGGAATAAGCATATAAATATGCCTACTAAGAGACATTCCAGTTGAGGAAAGGTGACCGGGTGGAGGTGGCTCAAAGAAATCTGTTGCAAAAAGTAGAAATACAGTTCCACTTCCAGTAAGCAAACATATTTCTGAATCAGTGCCTTCTGTGGGTTCCGTGCCGCGGCAGCCAGTGCCAGTAAAATCGAGTTAGAAGTGACTTCAAGTCTTTGACTCAGTTTTATACTGCCCAATCTGTAGCTACCATGCTTGTTGGGATGATACTGGGAATAAGGGAGACAAGCACACAAGTGGAGGCACAGAGGTCTAGGATGAGGAGGTGAAAAAGTATTCAGTGTGACTGTTGTTCCTGCTGAAGGTGGAGCTGATGGTAATGAGAGTGATACTGTCTAGGAAAAGTCTGTTTCTCCTGGAGAAGGAGATAGGGAAAGTCAGCCCCTCCCCCCGACTCTGAGGAGATGCTAGAGAAGGGAAAGGTTTTCTCTGGAAGTAGACAGTGATAGGGAGGAGATATAATATGTTTTGGTACAGATGATGACATGGTGTTGGATCTGCCATGCGAGCCAGAAGTGAAAAAGTAGAAGGGTGATAATATAGCCCATTTAGATGTCAAGCCTGTGGGTGAGACTATCAGCAAGCCTATAACAAGCAGTCCTGTAATCCCCCCCCCCAAACCTAGCATGGTGGAAGTCATACAAGCAGCCCAAAAAGCAGAAACTTACACACCTTTGGCTCCGCTGTCCAAGTCCCAGTACTATGTCAAATCTAGAGGTACAAAGTCCCTAGTTTGGGATATTTTTGTGCTTGATGCAGCTGATGCGACCATAGCAATATGGCAGCTGTGTCAATCACATGTCAGTCATGGAAAAAAGAGCAGCTACATAGGCAGCATAGGCCAGCATGCCCACTTGAAATACAAGCACCCATTGCACTGACACCGACACCAGAAATATATCAAAGGTGTTTGTGGGACTTCCTTTTCAATCTTAATGTTAGTGACAGCAGTGCAATAGAGCAAGAGGAGGTAGGCTGAGGGGTCAGTGGAGGAGGAGTGTGATCCTTTTCTCTCTTGAGCAGTGGGCATAGTAGCAATGGAGCTGCCACTCCCATGAGTCGAGATCCATGAAGTGGGGACACCATATAACAGCAGGATTGACACCAGATTTCTTTCTCAATTTACTTGAACATTTTTGGGAAGCATTTCTGACTTCTAGGTCATGTTCGGCAGTGACAACACCAAGATTAGGCCTGAAAACCATTGTAAACATGCAAAAAAAGCAGAGTTGTGTCCTGGTGGTGGATGTGAACCATATAACAGCATGACTGACAGCAGATTATGGTCTCAATTTACTCGAACATTTTTGAGAAACATTTCTGGACCCTGGGGCATGTTCGGTAGTAGCAGCACCAAGATTAGGCCTGTATTCCTTGTTAAACAGTGTCAGAAGATTCATTTTGAGGTCTGTGAGGTGGGGATCACCATATAACAGCATGGCTGATACCAGCTTTCTGTCTCACTTGACTTGAACATTTTTTGGGAAACATTTCTGGATTTCTGGGGCATGTTCGGCAGTGGCAGCACCAGGATTAAGCCTGAAAACTGTTGTAAACGGTGCAGAAAACAGCAGATTTCAGTCCTGTTGGTGGATGTGAGCCACATAGCAGAATGACTGACACTAGATTTCAGTCTCAATTTTCTCAAACTTTTTTTGGGAAACATTTCTGAACTTCTGGGGAATGTTCGGCAGTAGCAGCACCAAGACTAGGCCTGTAATCCTTAATAAATGGTGGCAGAATAATGCAAATGTTGTTTGGTAAATGTGTCCCGGAAGGTGATTTCGTAATCACTGCAGGAAATCACCTTTTGGGCAGGAATTGAAAATTTTATCTGCCCTTGTTGATAAGTGGGCTCATCAGAAGTCTATGTTGAAAATGTGGTGTAAAATATTAAAAACAAAGTTATAAGCCTATGCTGAAATTTACAAATGCAGGTTCCTACCATTGGTAACTTTAATATTTTGACCACAAATTTTCAACATAGCCATTTCTTTATAGTACCTCAGCTGTCATTTTCAAATCCTGGCCAAAATGTGTTTTAGCACCCGAAAGATGATTTTGCAGTCGTTGCATGAAATCACCTTTCATGCATGAGATTAATATTTTCTCTGCACTTGTTTATGAGGTGGGATCATAAGAAGGCATATTGAAAATCTGGGGAAAAAATATTAAAAAGCAACAAAGTAATGAACCCACTTTGAACTTTACAAATGCAGGCCTGTAACTTTGGTGATTTCCAATATTTTGATTCCAAATTTTAAATACAGCCATGTCTTAACAGCACCTCATGAATGTGGCAGCTGTAATTTAAATATCAAGGGCCAAAATGTTGTTTCATACCTGTAAGTGGAATGATGTTTCAGTGGTGCGGAATTATGTTTTGGTAAGGATTTGAAAATCTTCACCTGCCGGGTCCATTAGGTAGGGTAATAAGAAGGCTATACTGAAAATTTGGTGAACAAATACAGTAAAATGTCTATGTTATGACTGAATGTTACACTATTCCAGCCTTTACTCATAACTTTGCTGATTTTGAATGTTTTGACTCCAACTTTTAACATAGCTATTTTTCTACAAAACCTCATAAATGTGATGAGTCATTTTTTTAAATTTTAGACAAGATATGATTTTGCACCTCTGGTGCAAAATTACATTTATGTCAATAGCATGAGTGGTACATGTATTGTCTGTAAGAGGAATTCCCCAAAAAAGTTGATGTCAGAATTAGAAAAAATAGGTGCAAGTGTTCAGCATTCACAAATGCTTGTAATAGCTTGCAAATGGCTGAAATTGATACATTTGGTAGGCTTTTTCTCACACTGCTACTAACACCAAACTACCTCAAGTGTGTCACACGATGTAAAATGTGTCAGTGCTGTTTTACTACATTTGTGTCTCACTGTATGTTCTAGCAGTGGTTCTCAAGCTCCAGATTCTGGTGGCCTGAAAATGCCGAAAATACAGTCACCAGAACATACTGGTGGCCTTGTTCCCTATTATTGTTTTACCCCAGACCCCATGATACATACCAAAGTTCCTATAACATATGTCTTTTCACATAGCATACATGATATCAAGTCCTTGGTGTATTTTTACTTGAAGTGCATTACCCATGTTTATGTAAAGATAAGAAAGTTTGCATTCCATTTCATTACCTTAGTGACTGGGGCTCTAACGAGCTCTGTGGCAGTACAAAATTATATTGGTGGCTACCTGCAGCCATGGTGGCCTCATTTGAGAACTGCGCCTGATTTTCAAAAGGTTGGGATTGGAACATGGGGCTTGCAGCAAGGAGAGAAATGGCACAAAGGGCTCCTTCAGCCTGTCTCAGTTTTATAAGGGACTATCTGCCATGGGGGGTCTGCGTGCATCACCTAGGCTTGCATCATCCTTGGGACAGATGTACTGGTGTTCATGGCAGAGCAGGGCTACAATATCCATTGCATTGTATTTGCAAAATCCCCAAGGGCAGAAAGACCCTGAAGTTAGACCAGCCTCGGAATTGGTCTAGCTGCCATGCACCACTGGTGCAATCACCACTGGTGGGGTGACCCTGTCCCCATGAGCAAGGTGCCCAGATAATCCCTGACACCTGCTAGCTCACCACTGGAGTGGACTGTAATCTGTGGCACATGACAGCCTGCAAGCCCCACCCCTGTGGTGGTGCTAGTGCATCCAATCCCACCCACGGACTTGCACTATCCCTCCCATCACCCCAACTGGACCCCCCACTGCCCTCAAGCCAGGAATCCCATATGGCCCACCAGCCACCAGGGTGACCATCTGGTGGGTTGCCAACAGTGACCACTGATGCTGCAAGCCTGTGCAGCAGCCTGCAGCACCCCATTCTGTGTGATATTTGGATGATGCACAGATTGACTTACTGCAGATTTGGGACTCTGGTGCTGGGACCCTGTTCTTGTAAAATCTAGTACTGGGACCCCAGCACACCTGAGTTTGCCACAGGCGATGCTTAACTGCACAATGTGCTGATCTAAACTGACTTTTAAAATCAGGCCTACTGCTTTAGAATCAGGCCTCTGAAAATATGCTGTAGTTCTAAATACTAGTTTGAGTGGCAGTGCTGAGAATCAAACCTACTTACTGTATAATAGTATCAAAAGCATTAGGGCTTGTTACGTTAAGTACTTACTTGACAAAAATTAAAATACTGGGTCTGATTTTCAAACACAAAAATTTGTGCAAGATGCCCGCACCAAAAGGGTTTGATGCAACTGGCACCTTTTAGCAAATGTTGCAGCAATCTTGATTTTTGAAAACAGGCTGCGTCAACATTGGGATGCCATGTGCCAAAACCACCCGATACCACCCTTGTGCCTGAACAAATGGTGCACCAGGATGTAACAGGGCTTGCACCAAGGGAGAGAGGAGTGCAGCGTATACTGCAATAACAAAGATCCTACTTGATCTTTGGCTTTTACACCCTCTTTCCTACTGCTGTGGTTCCCTTGCACCTATCCTATGCATTTTTGATTTCCCTACCATTTTTGCCTGGATCCAAGACTGGTCGTCGAAAAAAATTTTGTTGAATGACCAGACAGCGAAACTGGCAGGTCAACTGCATTTTGCAGTCGGCTGACGGTTTTGAATGAAACGCAATGTTTTCTAAGGGGAGCTTCACCTCCCTGAACCCCCCACATAGGGGGCTACACCCCCTGCAACCCCCACTTAGGATTCTCAACTCTGATTCGGAGATGATTTGGGGGGCGTGCTGGACCCACAACAGACAGTACTGGATTCCAGTGCAGTCTCTATAGTGATATGGTGCTTTAGTCACTGTAGGGGACCACACTGTCAAAATGTCACAGTCGGTGCTGTATACCTTTTTGCCTCACCACTTCTGCTGTAAATCTGGTCCATGCATCCACCAACCATTCCATGAAAAAACAAACTCCTCACATTACACTTGAGTTTCACCCCTCCAGCCTTATATCATGACCCCTTTGTTCTTGAACTCCTTTTTTATGTTGATTGCGCATGCACGTAGAAACATGTTGTGACAGGTTCGCTAGAAAGCAGGTTGTGGAGGCATGGCACTGTTGCGGCCAATGCCCCCACAGCCTGAAAAGGTTTGCCCCACTTCCTCCAATGCCGTGGCATGCTGCCACTGACACTAGTTCTGCCAGCGTGCCACAGCCTTCTAAAAAAACATCTGCTGCAATCAGGGGCTGCCTCCTCATTGCAGCGTCAGCCATCCCCTGCAATGAGGAAGTGACCCATCATTGCAGGGTGGGTTGTAAAACCCCTGAGATTGTTTGTGAACAAGGCAGCGGCTCACCGCCATGTTCACAAACATTATAACCCTCCCCACCATGTGTAGTTGCCGACAGGGGCCCCAATCCCCATCGGCTTTGGTGCTCTTATTTTGCCCCCCCGCTTTTGTTCCTGCTGACGGGGTGCCCAATCCCCATTGGCTGTAGTGCTCCCCTGTTTGTTTTGTTGCTGACGGGGGAGCCCACTCCCCATCGGCATTCTGTGATCCCACCTTTTGTTCCTTCCGACGGGTGCCCAAACTCGTCGGGTTGTAGTGCTGCCCCTATTTGTGTTAGATAACGGGGAGTCCACTCCCATTGGCATCCTGTGACCCCCCTTTGTTCCTGCCGATGGGGTGCCCAATCCCCATTGGCATAATGATACCCCCCTGCCTGTTTGCTGACCTGGGTGCCCAATCCCCATCGGCTACTGCTGGCCCGGAGAAGGAAGCCTCTGCTGGCACACTGGGAGCCCACCCCAGTGTGCCAGATGCCCCTGCAAATTAAAAAATGGTCCCGCAACATCTGGATGTTTTTTTTTTACACTAGGAAAAAGGAAACTGTCCCTTGATGCTTGCCTTGCCTCCCACCTGCAACCTTCACCCACCCACTGCATGTCCTGCCTCCCCACACCCCCCTCACTCCATACTTACTGTACCTTAGGAGCTCGGTATGATGATCTTCGGTGGACTGGGAACACATCTGCACTCTTCAAAGCCGGCCATGAACTGAGGAAATGCCGGTAAGCTGTATAATGTAATACATAGGGTTTTTTCAACTTTACTGCATGTCTTGGGCATTTTGGGGAATTTTTTCACCAAATTTTCAACATTGGGTTTTTGGGACCCTTCTTCATGAATTCTTGAACTGTCATAGCGTTAATCAGTCCCGAAAGGTGATTTTGCAGTCACTGTGTGGAATCACCTTTCTGGGCTGATTAACGAAACAACAGTGCCAGTGTTCAAGAGGTGAGCTCTCAAAAAGCTTATGTTGCAAATTTGGTGGAAAAAATTAAAAAATTACTGTTTTACTAGCGTGCGCTGCGCAGTTGCTACGCACGCTCATACCTTCTTGAATTTGCAATATTTTCATGCCAGATTTTCAACATTGGCATTTTGTTGCACCTCCTTGTGCACAGAACAGCTGTCATTGTTCACATCCTGGCAGAAATGTGTTTTCGCACTTCCAGTGCAGAATAGCACAGTCGCTGTGGGAAATCAGTGTTCGGGAAAGATTACAAAAATGATAGTGACACTGTTCATGAGTAGAGGTCCTGAAATGGTTATATTGAAAATTTGGTAACGATACTCCATAAAATGACTGTGTTACGAGCGTGCATTGCGCAGTTTGCATGCATGCTCGTAACTTCGCAAATTTATAATATTTTCACTCCAGATTTCCAACATTGCCATTTTCCCACACCTACTTATGAACACTAAAGCTGTCATTTTTCCCGTTCTGGCCAAAATGTGTTTTCGAACTTTCAGCACAGAATAGAGCGGTCGTTGTGGGAAATCACTGTCCGGGACAGATTAAGAAAATGAGAGTTATACTGTTCATGAGCAGAGGTCCTAAAATGCCTATGTTGAAAATTCGGTGATAATAGGCCATCAAATGACTATGTTACAAGTGTGCATTGCACACTTTCCACACACCCTTGTAATTTTGCAGATTTGTAATATTGTCACGCCACATTCTCACCAGTGGAATTCTTCCACACCTCCTTATGAGCAGTACAGCTGTCATTTTTCACATCCTAACTGAAATGTGTTTTCACAGTTCAGGCACAAAATAACGCGGTCGCTGTGGGAAATCATTGTTCGGGACAGATTAAGAAAATGACAGTGGCACTGTTCATGAGCAGAGGTCATAAAATGCCTGTGTTGAAAATCGGGTGACGAAATTCCATAACATGACTGTATTACAAGCATGCGTTGAACTGTTTCCATGCACCCTTGTAACTTCGTAATTTTGCAATATTTTCATGCCACATTTTTAGCAGTGGCATTTTTCCACACCTCCTTATGAACAGTACAGCTGCCATTTTTCACATCGTGGCTAAAATGTGCTTTTGCACTCCTGCCACAGAATAGCACGGTCACTGTGGGAAATCACTGTTTGGGACACATTAAGATCAAACGGCAGGAGAGGGGGAGACTGCGTCAACTGAGCTCTGTCGGGACTGCTGCGAATTTGTTTGTGGGCAGAGAAAGGGCCCACACAGAGCCCAGTACAAAGGGCAGCCTGCAGCACTGGGAGAGACAGAATGAGAGGCGAGTGAGGGATGGGGAGTGAGCAAACTCACGGAGCTCTTTCAGGACTGGTGCAGATTTCTTTGTGGGCAGAAAAAGACATCAATGCAGGCAGGCACCCAGTACAAAAGGCCAGCCTGCAGCGGTGGGAGAAACAGTACGAGCAAGTGAAACGGGGGACTGAGTGAGCTCAATGGAGCTCTGTCAGGACTGCTGCAGATTTCTTTGTGTGCAGAAAAAAGGCACCAATGCAGGCAGTAGTCCCGTACAAAAGGGCCACTTGCAGCGCCAGGACAAACAGAATGAGCATGTGAGAGAGGGAGACTAAGCGACCTCAACAGATCTCTGTCGGGACAGCTGTGGATTTGTTTGTGGGCAGAGAAAGGGCGCAACATAAGAGCCCAGTACAAAAGGGCAGTCTGCAGCACTGGGAGAAACAGAACAAGAGAGCGAGTGATGGAGGGGGAGTGAGTGAATTCACCGGAGCACTTTCAGGATTGCTGCGGATTTCTTTGTGGGCAGAAAAAGGCATCAATGCAGGCAGGGGCCCAGTACAGAAGGCCAGCCTGAGAGCGGTGGGAGACACAGTATGAGTGAGAGACAGGGGGGACTGAGTGAGCTCAATGGAGCCATGTCAGGACTTCTGTGGATTTCTTTGTGGGCAGAAAAAGGCGCCAATGCAGACAGGAGTCCCATGCAAAAGGACCGCTTGCAGCGCCAGGACAAACAGAATGAGCGTGTGAGACAGGGAGACTGAATGACCTCAACAGAGCTCTGTCAGGACAGCTGTGGATTTGTTTGTGTTCAGACGAAGGTGCGGTGCATGCAGGGCCCAGTACAAATGGCAGCCTGCACTGGCAGGGAAACCAGAATGAGCGAGTGAGAGGGGAGGAGCAGGCTCAACAGAGCTCAAGTGTAACTGCTGCAAATTTGTTTGTGGGCAGAAGAAGGTGGCAATGCAGGCAGGAGTCCAATAAAAGGCAGCCTGCAGCACCGCAGAAATGGAATAGAGTGAGTGAGAGAGGGAGTGAGCGAGCTAATCGGAGCTTTGTCGGGACTGCTGCAGATTTCTTTGTGGGCAGACAAAGGTGCCAACAGAGGTAGGAGTCCAGTACAAAAGGGCAGCCTGCAGCGCCAGAACAGACAGAATGAGTGAGTGAGTGACACTGGGGGAGTGAGGGACCTCAATGGAGCTCTGTCATGACTGCTGCAGATTTCTTTGTTGGCAGAAAAAGGTGCCAACGCAGGCAGGAGCCCAGTACAAAAGGCCACCCTGCAGCGCGGGCAGAAATGGAATGAGTGAGTGAGAGAGGGGGAGTCAGCAGGCTCACCAGACCTGTGTCGGGACTGCTGCAGATTTCTTTGTGGGCAGAAAAAGCCACCAACAGAGGCAGGAGCCCAGTACAAAAGGGCAGCCTGCAGCACCAGGAGAAACAGAATGAACGAGTGAGGGGGGGAGTGAGCCACCTCAACGGAGTTCTGTTGGGACAGCTGCAGAATTCTTAGTGGGCAGAACAAGGTGCCAATGCAGGCAGGAGACCAGTACAAAATGGCAGTCTGTAGCCCTGGACGAAACAGACTGAGCGACTGACAGAAGGCCAGTGAGTGTGCTCAACAGACAACGCAATCAACATTCAGCATTGACAAATGCTTGTTCTGAAAGGTGCTACCCTCTTGTACCTTATTTATGCCCTTGAGGTATTTAGAAGTCCCTATCATATCCTCCTTTCTCCTTTCTTCCAGAGTATACATATTGAGGTCCTCTAGTCTCTTCTTAAGTGAAAACAAAACATGTATCTTCAAAACTTAATGTGAAGAGCCACCTGGTAGTGCAGCGGGCTGAGGTGCTGGACACCTTACCTCACGCTATGCTGGTGACCTTGGTTCTGGAATGACTTTGGGTCATCAGGGCCGGCACAGAGGAGGGAAGAGTAGGATTGATCAGCGTCATGGCAGCACTCCGCTGCTAGGGAGGTGGTCACCTCCCATAGTCCCGCCTGTCACCAGGTGGAGATCCAGTGTCAGAGCAGGCTGAGAGGACAGCACAAAGGGCAGGCATTTCGACGCAAGGCATGTGCATGTCCCCAAATGACTGCATACGTGAGAGATGGGGTGGGAATAAAATGGGGTAAAAAGCCTATAAATATATATAGGAAAAAAATTTGCATCAAAATAAAATTAAATAAAAATAAAAACAACAGGTGCATGCCAACAGCATATGTTTGGCATTGACAAATTCTTGTTTTTCTTTGATACCTTTATAACTGAGCTCTCTGCACCTTCTATCATTGCTTCTTTAAATTCTTCCCATTTTCCTCTACAACTCCACCTGCTGAATACTCCTTTGTGTTTTCAAACTGTTCCCTCATCCTGGCAAAATCCATACCCTTATTGTATTTCCCTGTTGGTGGTTCCTATCTCACCACAAGTGCCACTATTTTGTGGTCACTGATTAAGTGGACTGTGCAAATACATGCAAGGACTTAATGAGGAAGAGTATGAATTTTAATTTACATGAGGCAGAACAGAATGACAGAACAAAATATTTTACACTGTACATGTCAAAGGAGATTAGAAAGCACAGCATCCAGATTGCCTGAGAACTGCTTCATAGAGTTCAGTTTTTTTCAGGGTATCTAGGCAGCTCTGCTTTTATAACTGATTATTAATTTAGACTTTTAGGACTATTTTATAAGTGCAATAACATCAACTAAGGTGCCTGGTCCTGAAGAAATAAATAGACTTTTAGGTAGCTGAAGGCACTCTTCTTCAAGTTGTGCATCACATAACACAAGCATCCATATCTTTTAGCCTGACCAGACTCTTTGTTGAGTGTTGTTGCTTACAAATATATTAAATGCATTTGAAGGAAATTATATTTTGATTCTGCATTGCAGTAGCTGAGGTAAACTTTAGTAACTCTATAGCAATAAAAAGTTTGATATATGATCAGGAGTGTATGGGAAATTGAAACATAATTAAAGCTAAAGGTGACATTCACCACATTATGGCTTTTAGTATTAATAATAGTAACAGTAGTTTATTTTTTATAGCACAATTCCTAGGCTCAGAGCACTTTACAGAATATACTATGAACAATACAAAGTGGGAAAATATAACAGAATAATTAAATTGTACATAAATTAACAAACATGGAAAACAATCTGCTCTCTTGGGGTGGGGTAACACATACACATTGAACAAAAGCCTTGGGCAGGATTCACAAAAAGGTCAAAATTCCCACAGCTGTGGGAAAAGCCTGCAGAACTGCTGAAAGACAGTTGCATAATATTCTGAAAGAAAATTTGTGCAGGTGCAGAATTAAGCAAAATCCCAGCAAATGTGGAAATTCAGCCATTTTGAAAATTGAGCAAGTGCTGAAAATCTGCATCTGCAGATCCGCAACTGTGGAAATGGCTTAGGAGGCACAGCAACAGTGAACCTTATTAGCTGGGGCAGCAGACTTTTAACATTTCAGCCATAGCATGAAGCTGAAAGCACCCAGGGATAGGCCAGCAATCAATCTCTCAACTGGGACCACTGCAGCACCACAGGTACCAGCAATACACAGTGGCTGGCTGTCTGTCACTGCTGGTTGTCTCTCCCTGGAGTGTTCCTGTTGCCTGCAGGAGTGACACTCACAGCAGGCTGTTCAGGCTCTACTGCCTGTGGGGCTCCTTCATGGGCCACACTGGGTCTGGTTGTTGTTTGTTACCATTCAATGGCAATATGTGCTAATGTTGCTGTAACTTCGGCCACTGATATACCCACTGGGATGCTATGATCTGTGCCTGACTTCCACTGTAATTATATTTCAATTGTTGGGGCACTACTGCAGTTTGCTGAGTGAGTATTATGCCTCATTCCAATTAAGTAAAATTTTTCTGCAATCTAGGAAAACAACAGGCTGAGTATAGCCTTTGAGGGCTCTTCCATACTTATAAATTACTTTTTTCCTCAGGAACTTCTGCAGCTGCACTTTTTCCACAGTCCATAGTGTATTTTTCCTGCAGCTGCAGAGGTTTTTGTGAATAGCACTCAGAGCAATTTCCCTTTTTCCATAGTTACGGAAGTTTTGGGACTTAGGCAAGATTTTGCACCTTCAAGCTTTGTGAATCCTGCCCATATCTTTACTGGTAAAACAATCCTATGGACAAGGGACACTACTGCTAATGCTCTATCTAATACAATAACAGTATTCGAGAGTTAGGTAATAATTAACACATTTTTGTTTTAAACCACCAGGTGACATCAATGAAATATGACCAACTATGGAAAATAATACTACCATCACTACAATCAGACTGAGATTTGGAGATCTGAAAATATGACACTCCTGTACTCTCTTTTTTAATAGTATTGTATATTTTATAGTGTTTATAAATACTTTACTTATTATAGTTATTGTGTTAAAGAAAGAACTCAGGAACCAATATATATCTTTTCAGTAACGTATTGTTCAATGGAATGCTTATTAGCACATCATTCTTACCAAAATTATCAGCTGATATTTTATCAGAAACAAAAACTATTGCTCTTTCCAATTGCTATGGTCAAGTGTTTAGTACTAATTTTTTGTTCTCAATGAAATAGTACTTTTAACAGTCATGGCATATGACCGCTATGTGGCAATTTGCAACCTCTAAGATATTCTAGCATTATGACCAATGCAAATGTATGCAGATTTCTAGTAATTGCATGGCTGTATTCTATTGTGTTGTCTGTCATAGGAATTATTTTATGTATAAAACTTCCTTGTGTGGCTTTGTCATGAAAAACCTTATTGTGATAACATGGCTGTTTTAAAATTATCATGCATTGATTATTCTATTAGTAATGTTTATGCAATAGTTTTAATTGTAGTTAATACAGTAGTTCCTCTGACAATCATTACATATTCCTATGCACAGATAATCTCAATCTGTCTGCTAAAATCTAAAGAATCCCACTGGAAATCCCTTCAGACACGTTTTACACATTTATTGGTCTTGTTGTCTTATTTGATAGGTGTCCTGTTTGTGATAATCCAAAATCGTTTAACCACAAACAGTGTTCCTCAAACTGTGCACATGTTCTTGTCATTAGAATTCCTTATAGTACCACCCCTTGCTAATCCAATAATTTATGGACTGCAAACTAAAAGAATTAGAATGGCAATAATACAGTTAACTACACAGTTAAAAGACAAGCTACAACGCACATAGGAAAGGCACATAGTAATGTAGTGAAGCCATTCATTATCATTAAAAAATGCCTAAATAAAAATAAATAAATAAATGATACCCTGTTGCAGTGGAGAATGTAAACAATACATTAGGTTGGACAAAGCAGAGGCAGAAAATCTTAAATGAGAAGTAACATTTTCCACACTGTATAAATGAGTCTCTGCATAAGAGAAAAATGATGCTTACCTTCAGAGGTGAAGCCATGTATTAATCTTGTGGAAAATTAGTATGTAGTAACAAAAAGCCAGCTTACTTCAAATTTCAATAATTCCTAATTACACTAAGTAATGCAAATATACATTTATGAACAAGGTTTTAAGAGTTTCCTGCACCAGTGTAGCAGAGTAGGGTGATAGTGCATGCACTCTGTGAACAACTATGTGCACAGAAACTACTGAGACTTTGACATGTTCTCTGGCCTGACAGCTTTTACCCCGCTCTACTACATTACTTTGGTTTAGGGAACTCTATAAAGGTTGTTTATAAATCAAGATCAGTTGTACCTTGTTCAGTTCACTATCTTGCATAATTTGTACTGCTCTACTATGCATCTTTGCAGAATGGGAGTAATTTTATTGGCTGCTTGTCTTAGGTGTAATTGTCCAGAGGTCACCCTATTTCATCTTTTTTGGCAATGTGCGAGGATATGTTCTGTTAGGGATTCTATCTGGAACAGTTTGAACCCTATTTGAACCCTTGTTTGAGTTTATTATAGCATAAATTTATATATTAGGGGACTATGGGAGGCAGTATAGTGCAGTGGTTTAAGGCTCTGAGCTGCAAATCTGGTGACATCCTCCATACGAGACCTGGGTTTGAATCCCACAGCTTCCACTTGCATACTGTGTGATCCTGAGCAAGTCCTTAACTTCCCTGTGCTCCCAGGTCACACAAGTAAAAAAAGCTTTCAGCTTAGTGTGCTACTCCTGGTTAAACAACTTAAAAAAAAAAAAAAAAAATGGACCACTATAATGGGATCAATGCAGGTACATATGGCTTTGATCTCAACAGTGGCTAAGTTGTTAATTCTCTGACACTGGAAAGATGAGTCTCCTCCCACAAGGCTGGAATGGGTCCATGAAGTGCTACAAGCTTTGAATCCTGAACGATCCATTGCATATTTATTCCACATTTTACCAACACTTAAGTCACACTGGGAGAATTGTCAAGCCTTGTTTCTCATGATTCAGTAATGTTAAGGGCTTGTAGCCATTTTACCATATTTATCAGGTGGTACACTAGATATATCCTCACCTTACAAGCAAAGGGTCACAGGTTTGATTCCCAGGGAGGACATATGTCTGCCATCTCATTTAGATGTTCAGTGTGCTTCTTCATTTAGTTTGGGTAGACCTGAAGGATCCTAGCTGGTAAGTTTGTGACTAGAGGAGGGTGAAGTAACAAAAATTTGCTCCGTGAAGCAATTCACTGAGTAATGTGGAATCTGTGAAGTAATCTACAATGCGAAGCGGAGTACTTTGCATCATAATGAGGAACGTGAAGTCCATTGATAACAATAACTTTTCATTACTCTGCCTTCCCCCAACCACTTCTGCACCAATTTTAATGCGAAATACATAGAAATCAATGTACTTCGCATCACTTCACCTTGTTACTGAGCTACGGGGCAAACTTTGCAGTGATTCATGGGACTGCAGGTCACAAGGGCTCTAGATTATTCTGCACAGCCTCAGTTCTGTGTAGTGTGTGTGTGTAGTGGTAGATGGAGATAGTTTCCTCTCAGAGCTCTGTGATTCAAATCCTCTAAAAGCTGTTAAAAAAGCCTTTTGGGGCACTTTTTTTGCTCAAAATTTACTACATCAGTTGTTGGAAACCCTCCTGTGCTTATATCATAGAGTGTTTATTGTTTGTGTGTGTATTTTGAATGTTAATTTAGAACATTCAGTCTGTGTACTGACAGACACTTGAAGTGTGCTTTGGGGAGGCATATCTGTGGTGGAGGTAGGTTAAAACTGGGAGAAAAGGCAGTCTTTCTGTTTTGGTTATATTTTTCTAGTATAACTGTGTTAATGTACAATCAGTAATTCTTGACATTTTTCTGATTGTTGTGGTGCAGCAGTGCATAATTTCAGTTTGTTTAAAAGATTTGTTTATATTACTGAAGTTTTCAATTTGCTCACATTACTTGTAATGTGTGTGTGAGTGAGTGTGTGTGATGCGTGCCATCAAATCAGACACATTTTATTGTGCCACAGAATAATTGCAGCAGTGTGAACCTACTATCCACTGCACCTCGTGATTTTGTACTGTTATGTGGTATCTTGGTTTCGGACTGTTACTGCACTGCACTGCATCCCCCAACCGCAAGGGTATTCTTTCCAGATTATATTGTGACTTGTGAGCACTGGTTAAGGTGTTGTTGTGACTTTGCATTTGCATCTCTTCTTGATTGTGCAGTGCAATCTTAATCTGTCTAAGCTTTTGCATCTGTTTAGTGCCCAATCTCCATTTGCAAGCCACAGTTGTTGTCTTTTTGGCTTCACATCCACCAGCCCAGACAAAAGTTCAGAAATCTAAATTTGTTTAGAATTTTATTGGTGATCCCCAAAATGCCTGCAAAGAGACATGCAAGTAAAGCTGTTTCTGGCCATGGCACTGCTGCCAGTGACAACATTGTCTGTTAGCGTGTAATATGTCAAGTGACTAGCTGATGTCAGTAAATGGATTTCTCCATCAATGTTTTTGCAGCACAATATGTAGCTTCTCTCATAGTTGGAAGAGATGATGTTGTCCCAGCTGGTGGAGTTTGTGCAGTTTCTGTTGGCATGAGTTTTGTTGCCTCAAGTTTCACTTCTCACCAGTTAACCATTTCAAAAAATATAGTTGTGTCTAAAGCACTGACTGACAGTGTAGATGATGTCATACTCCCCATTAACATCCCCATGGTAGTTGAACATGATTCTGATCCTGGCAATGAAATAACCCACAATGTCACATTTCTTCCAGTACTGTTGAGATCATGCCTCTGCCACCCAATGATTCAAAGTGTGACGCAAAAATATCAGGTGATGATGATGATGATGCTGTGGTTGGAACATGTTCTCCACATGACAGCATTCAAGCTGAAAATGTGGATGAGGATGATGTTGATGAATATGATGATGATGTCAGTGACCCCTTTTGGGAACTGGCTGTGTCTGGGTCTGTAGGAGTTAAATCCCCCCTCCTCAAAACAGTTGTGATTTAGTGGTTCCTGTTAATGATAATGATGACCCAGTGATAATCATTGGTAGTCGTGGTGGTCAGTTGGAGTACAAGTGCGTCCAGCCTGAAAATCATGTAGCATCCCCATTTCAGAGGTTAAAACACTGGAGTCAAAAAGCAGCATCAGGGCATGTTAAAAGTAGGGGATCACAATCCCTTGTTTGGGATTTTTGTCCAAGATACAAATGATGAGTCAGTTGCAATCTGCCAGCTTTGCCATGCATGTGTGGTCGAGGTAAAGGAAGTCATCTGGGCATGGGGACCAGCATACATCATCTTAAGAACAGGCAGATGACACTGTGGACCCAGCACCAGATGGCAGCTAGTGCCATAGTGGGCATTCATCCCCACCATCAACCTTATTGAGCATGTTATCCCTTCCATGAGTATAAGACCAAGTAGGAATGTCTGCAGTATCGATGAAATAACACCAGATGGTTACTACAGGCATGATGAGGGGAGGATTATGATTTAGAAATCTTGTCAAGTGGTGGTCAGTGTAGCAGTGGTGGTGGTGGTCAATGCAGTATGTCTAGTGCAAGTGGTACATCAACCCCTGTATGTAAAATGGGGAAAATAAACTTCATTTGTGGACTTCTCACCTGTGCACCCCCTTCATCACATGTTCACAACCCACCCTTGGCCATTCACAGAGCTGAGCTATTTGTCACACCCAATGCAAAACGTGTAAGTCAGCCCATGTTGGAGACTGTTTTTGCCAGTAACCTCCTGCCTGCCTGCCTGAAGCATGTGACCTATCCTGTGTAAGCCATGTGATGTGTGTGGGCTGCCTGTGATTTCTCACTCTGCCTTCAAGTGGAATAAGGCCAAGTGCACAATATGAAGTCATAATTACAACACGAAGTGGTGAAGCGAGGTTTTAAAATGCGCACTCCTCGTAGCAGAATACTAATGCAATGTGGCCACTTCGTGACCACGTCATGGGCAGAATTTTACTTCACTGCATCTCTATTTGTGATTGTGTGTTTGTAATTGAATTTGAGGTATTTTCTGAACTGCCATTTCAGTGTGCTTCTCCATTTAGTTTGGGCAGGACTGAAGGATTTTAGTGGATAAGTTTGTGACTGTGTGTTTGCAATTGGCTATGTCTGACCCTTAAGTGCAGGCATCATATTGCAGGGGTTAGTGTAGTCTGAATGTGAGGTATTTTCTTAACTGCCATTTCAGTGTGCTTCTCCATTTAGTTTAGGCAGGATTAAGGGGTTCTAGCTTTTGAGTTGTGACTAAGTTTTTTATTGAATTTGAGGTATTTTCTTAACTACCATTTCAGTGTGCTTCTCAATTTAGTTTGGGCAGGTTTGAGGTATTCTAGCCGATATGCTTGTGACTGTGTGTTTGTAATTGCCGGCGTCTTAACCTTAAGTGCATGCATTATATTACAGGGATTGGTGAAGTCTGAATGTGAGGCATTTTCTTAACAGACGTTTCAGTGTGCTTCTCCATTTAGTTTAGGCAGCACTGAGGTATTCTAACTGGTAAATTTGTGACTGTGTGTTTGTATTTGAATTTGAGGTATTTTTTAACTACCATTTCAGTGTGCTTCTCCATTTAGTTTGGGCAGGATAAAGAGAGTCTAGTTGATAAGTTTGCGAATGTGTGTTTATAATTGGTTGTGGCTGAACCTTAAGTGCAGGCATCCTATTACAGGAATTAGTGTAGTCTGAATGTGAGGTATTTTTTTAACTGCCATTTCAGTGTGTTTCACCATTTAGTTTGGGCAGGATTGAGGGATTCTATCTGATAAGTTTGTGACTGTGTGTTTGTAATTGGCTGCATCTTAACCTTAAGTGCAGGCATCATAGCACAGGGATTATTGTAGTTTAAATGACAGGTCTTTTCTTAACTGCCATTTCAGTGTGCTTCTCTATTTAGTTTGTGCATAATTGAGGGATTCTTGCTGGTAAGTTTGTGACTGTGTGCTTGTAATAGAATTTGAGGTATTTTCTTAATTGCAATTTCAGTGTGCTTGTCCATTTAGTTTGGGCAGGATAAAGAGCGTCTAGTTGATAAGTTTGCGAATGTGTGTTTATAATTGGTTGTGGCTGAACCTTAAGCACAGGCTTCCTATTACGGGGATTAGTGTAGTCTGAATGTGAGGTATTGTCTTAACTGCCATTTCAGTGTGTTTCTTCATTTATTTTGGGCAGGACTGATGGATTCTAACTGGTAAGTTTGTGACTGTTTGTAATTAAATGTGTGGTCTTTTCTTAACTGCCATTTCAGTATGCTTCCCCATTTAGTTTGGGCAAGACTGAGGGATTCTAGTGGGTAAGTTTGTGACTGTTTGTTTTTAATTGAATTTGAGATCTTTTCTTCACTGCTATTTCAGTGTTCTTCTTCATTTAGTTTGTGTAGGACTGAGGGATTCTAGCTGATAAGTTTATGACTGTGTGCTTGCAATTGGCTGTGTCTGAACCATAAGTGCAGGCACCATATTATAGAGATTAGTGAAGGTTGAATGTGAGGTATTTTCTTGACTGCAATTTCAGTGTGATTCTTCATTTAGTTTGGGCATGATTATGAGAGTCTAGCTGATAAATTTGTGACTATGTGTTTGTAATTGGCTGTGTCTGAACCTTTAGTGCAGGTATGATATTACAGGGATTACTGTAGTTTGAATTTGAGGTCTTTTCTTAAGTGCCATTTCAGTGTGCGTCTCCATATCATTTGGGCAGGATTGATGAATTCTAACTCATAAGTTTGCATCTGTGAGTTTCTAATTGAATTTGAGGTCTTTTCTTAATTGCCATTTCAATTTGCTTCTCCATTTACTTTGGGCAGGGCTGAGGGACTCTAGCTGATAAGTTTGTGACTGTGTGTTTGTAATTGGCTGTGTCCGAACCATAAGTGCAGGCATGATATTACAGGGATTAGTGTAGGTTGAATGAGAGATCTTTTCTTAACTGCCATTTCAGTGTGTTTCTCCATTTAGTTTGGGCAGGATTGATGGATTCTAGCTGGTAACTTTGTGACTGGGTGTTTGTAATTGGCTGTGTCTGGACAATGGTGACTGAAGTGAGGAGCCACTTCCAGAGAACTCCTTGGCTGATTGTTCATGGACACAGCCTGTGGTGTAGTCCCACCCTCCCACTCAGCAAACCCACCTACCCCAGGGTTCGGCCTACATTTATAGGGTGGGTCCCATATGGTCTTGCAATATCCTGCATCCATACAGGACGTTGGGAAGAGAGAAAGCATAACAAAAAACAAAAGAAAAATATTTGGGAGATAACAAATAGCCGTCTTAAGCAGGCAGCAGATTGAGAAGAGAAACCGATGTGATGGGGTGCAGTGCAGTGCTTGTGGATGAGCTGTCTTCATGGAGCTGTTCCATTGGCTGCTATGCTGCCTTTCTGCAGGCACCTCTCTGGGCTGAGGGAAGACATTGCCTGTCTCCAAGCAGAGTTGGCAAAGCTGAAAGCAGCATACTTCCCACCCAGAGACCACCAGGGCCACAACCTGTACCTCAATGGATGCCTGAGAAGAGGAGTGATTGGACTACAATGGGCTCAGAAAGGGTAAGGGAAGGGAGTCAAAAGCACATCCCTCAACCAGTCCTGCTTAGTAATCGTCACGCTGTTTTGGTGGAATGGGAAAGCCCCACTCAGGAACCCACGGCTAGGACCAGGGTGGATGGGAGGGTCCTCAAGGATGGTGCCCAGGGAAAGGAGGCAGGTGACCCTGGAGGAGGGGGAAGATTCTCCTAGTGAGGGACTCTTTTGCCTGAGGAGTGGAGTTAGGAATACCTAGCACTGAAGAGAGGGAGGTCAAGTGCTTCCCAGGAAGCACTGCATGGAAGGATGGGAAGCAGATCCATAGTATTACTAGGGCAATAGCTTGAAAGGAGCAGCTGGATATAATTGTGCACCTGGGGACAAATGACCTGGCCAGGAGAAGGGTGGAGTTAGCCAGAGTCCGGGAGAATTTCAGGAATCTGAGTGGAAAACTGAAACAGATAGCATGATCCATCTCATTCTTGGAGGAGCTACCTGTTCAAGGCACAGCTGAAGCTAGGGCACTCCTCATCCATACCTTCAACTCATGGTTGAAGGACTGGTGTGGAAGGAAGGGTTTTGGCTTCATAAGGGACTGGGCCTGACCAGGGCAGATGTGAGCCTATATAGGAAGGGTGGCCGGCATCTTTCCAAGAAGGGGACCTTGGTCCTTAGTGAGAAGTTTAAATGCTTCAGCTGTAAGCATTTAAACTGGCCAAGGGGGGAGAGGCAGGGGATTCAGGAGACTTAGGATCCCCATGGGAACATGCAGGAACATAAGTTGACTATAGGAATAGCTAAAGCAGGCAGGGAGGGTTAGGCAGGTGAAGAATGTATAACGAGTGATACAGGGTATGAGAGCACATAGGAAGGAAACCAGGTTGGGGGGAAGATGCTGGAGATGGAGAACAAGAGCAGAGGGAGGGTAGACTGTAAAACATGAACGGTCATGCTATCAAATGCCCATAGCCTAGGCAATAAGATTCCAGACCTGGAGGCTTTGTTGACAGATGCAGACCATGACACTGCAGCAGTAACAGAGATGTGGTAGTCTGATAATCATGGCTCAGAAGTCAGTGTACCAGGCTATACAATGTTCAGGAGGGACAGGGAGGGTAAAATGGGTGGGAGAGTGGCCTGTACATCAGAAATGGTATAAAAGCTTCAAATGTCCAGGGA
The DNA here is from genome assembly GCA_016271365.2 of Neoceratodus forsteri. NCBI lineage: Eukaryota > Metazoa > Chordata > Ceratodontiformes > Ceratodontidae > Neoceratodus > Neoceratodus forsteri. Next base: position 1,160,613,849 of record CM057458.1, read on the forward strand.
AGACAAGGGGAAACTGAGGTAACATGGGGCACCCTGGAGCTAGAGAATGGAACAGCAGTACTCACAGGGGTGATCTACAGACCTCCGACACAGAGTGGGGAAGTAGACAGTGAACTAGTGGAGAACATGCATGACATGGCAGCTAAAGGCAAAATCCTACTACTGGGGCATTTCAATATGCCGAATCTGGATTAGGCCACCCAGGTGGCTGCTTCAGCCAGAAGCAGAGCCATCCTAGAATCCCTGCAGGGGGTGGGACTCAGGCAGCTGATGTATGAGCCAACCAGGGACAAGTCAATTCTGGACCTGGTATGGACCAATGGGAACAGAATCAAAGAAATACAGGTGGAAGGGCAGCTGGGGTCCAATGACCACCACATGGTGTGGTTCAACATGGAGACATGGACTCAGTTAAGCCACACAAGGGCAAGAGCATTAGATTTCAGGAGGGTGGATTTCACTGAAATGGGTAGATGTATACAAGCAGTCCTGAGGAAGGGAGGGGGTAATAGAGGGGGAGGAGGAACAATGGGAGAAACTGAAAGGAGCCATAGTGGTGATAACAAACCAATGCATTCAGATAGTGGCCAAAGGGAAAAGAAGCAGGAAACCACTATGGTTCTTTAAAGAGGTGGGGGACAAACTCAGAGCTAAAAGGCTGTTTCAGGAAATATAAGGGGAGCCAAAGAGAGGAGGACAAGAAGGTGTGCCTTGAATGTCTAAGGGAAGCAGGGAAGGCTGTTAGGAGGGCAAAGGAGTAGACAGAAAAGGGTTTGGTATGGTCTGTAAACAAAGGGGATAAGGCATTTTATAGGTACCTCAGTGAAAGAAGAAAAAAGAGGGGAGTGTGAGGCTCAAAGTGGAGAAGGCAGGGTGTAAGGAGGGGGATCTGGACAAGGCAGAAATACTGAACAAATACTTCTGCTAAGTATTCACTAAGGAGGGGGAAGGTCAAAGACCACAGTAGGGTTGCAGAGGCAATGGAGGGGGGAGTGGACACCAGTCCATTCACAGTGCAGAGAGCTCTGGAAGAACTCACAAAGCTGAAGGTGTGTAAGGCCAAGGGGCCAGACAGCATTCACCAGAGAATATTAAGGGAACTGTGAAGGGAACTAGCAGTGGCGGCCCTGTTCACAGTGTCACTCAACACAGGTGTGGTTCCAGAGGACTGGAGGAGGGCACAAGTATTCCTACTGCACAAAATCAGCAGAAGGGAGGAGGCAGGGATCTACAGGATAGTCAGTCTCACCTCGGTGGTGGGAAATATCATGGAGAAAATGCTGAAAGAAAAGATAGTGGCATATCTGGAATCCAGCAGTGCTCAGGATCTGAGGCAACATGGATTTACAGCAGGAAGCTCATGTGAAACGAATCTAATAGATTTTTTTGATTGGGTTATTGTGTAAGTGAATCAAGGAGGGGTGGTAGATGTCACCTACCTAAATTTCAGCAAAGCCTCCAACACCGTCCCACATAGAAGGCTGATTAAGAAGATGGAAAGTCTGGGTATGGGAAACAAGGTGGTGAACTAGGTTAGGAACTGGTTAACAGAAAGGGAACGGAGGGTGGTGGTAAATGGGTACTATCTAGAGAGAGGTGCATGACCAGCAGTGTACAACAGGGATCAGTACTAGGACTAGTCTTGTTCAATGCCTTCATTAGTGACATTGCAGAGGGCTTGAAGGAAAGGTCTGCCTGTTTACAGATGACACCAAGATCTGCAACAAGGTGGATACTCCAGAAGGGGTGCAGAAAATGAAAAGGGACCTGGAGAAACTTGAAAGATGGTCAGAACAGTGGCAACTGATGTTCAATGCACTGAAGTACAAAATAATGCACCTGGTAGGGGTAACTCTGGGGAGAGCTACAGGTTGGGTGGGGGGAGGAGCTGGCTGTAACTAAAGAGGTAAACTGCCCTGCCTAGAGAGTTAATAATGTAAGCATTGGCCAGCATGTTCTGTTCTCTGCTTCTACAGACATATATAACAGTCTGTAAGATCTTTGCAATGTATCCGACTGTTTTAATGTTTGAATCGTCTTAATGAGTCAAATCAATAAAACTTATTAACCACAATAATGTAAGCATACACAAATATGTTGCTAAATTCATTTAATAGAGCTTCAAATGCTCAAATTCTGGATAAATACACAGGCAAAAACTACCCCAGTGCGTCACCTTCTCAATAAGGCTTCATGAGGTGGGCCTCTGGGAGTGTCATCTCAAAACTGCACCCAATTAACAACTGGCGCATGAGCTTATTTGGAAACTCTGAATGTCACCAAAGAGGAAAGGGACCTAGGGGGTATCATCTCTGATGACTTTGTGATATCAAAGCAGTGCACAAAGGTGACAAGCAGTGCCAGTGACATGCTGGAGTGCATAGGCAGAGGTATCACTAGCAGGAGGCAGGCTATGGTGTTGCCATTGTATAAAACATTGGTAAGGCATCAAATGGAGCACTGTTTGCATTTAAGGAGGCCACACTTGTGCAAGGCCATAGATAAGGTGGAGACTATCCAGAGAAGGTCAACAAAGATGCTGAAGGGAGTGCACCACAAAACATATGAGGAAAGACTAAGTAACCTCAATATGTACTCACTGGAAGAGAGGAGAGAGTGGCGGAGGCATGATTGAAATTTTCAAGTACCTCAAGGGCATAAACAAGGTGCAGGTGGGGGACCTTTTCCAATGTAGGCAGAGTACTAGAACAAGGGGGCACAATATGAAATTGGAAGGTGGTAGACTGAGAGGTAATGTGAAGAAATGTTTCTACACAGAAAGGGGAGGCAATGCTTGGAATAGTCTGCCACAGGAGGCAGTGGGGGCAAGCACAGTGACGGGGTATAAGAATGCCTGGGACAGGCACAATGGAAGCTTGAGAGGGGAAGGGAGGGAGTGATGAAAAGCCATTGATCACATAGGATCAGTGGCCACATACAATGTGTGTGGCCTGCAGGCAGACTGGATGGGCCTAGCAGTCATTATCTGCCGACAATTTCTATGTTTCTATGATTGTATTTCTATGTTTCGATTATCTTCTGTTGTTTTTTTTCTTCTGCTGCCAAGCTGTTTTCACTCTTGTTAATATTTCTCTTTCAGTACTTTTTCTTTTTCGTATTTTGCAGTGATGGGTGTGTTTTCTTTTTTCTGTGTTTATTAGTCACATATGTTACTAATTTGCATAGCCACTTGGAGGGGAGTTGGGGGAGGGGTTAGTGGATAGTTCTTTTTTCCTTGACTTGTTATTCTAAGTGAGTTTCCTTTTTGTTATTAATGATGATTGTTGTTATCGTATTGTATTTTTATTTGTGTTATATGTTGTATGTTATGTATTGTTATTGTATTGTTTTTGTATTATGCAAACTTTAATAAAGTATATTAAACTGCAAAAAATATTTTTCAGCATTATTTAATTTTAAAAAAAAAAAAGGTTTCCTGTAATCTTTAATAAACCTGATTTTGCTACCACAATACTGAAGCTGTAAATGAGACAGGCATGGGTTGTTCTATAATATTTCTATATGGGCTGTATGGAGGATACAACAACCCATACAGGGCAGGATATTCATAGATTTCATCTCCGCTCCACTGTCTGACCTCCTTATCCATTCCTTCACAACTGCGACTATCCCTTCTATTTTGAAGCATGCCACTGTCCTGCCCCTACCTAAAGGTGTTGACTCTTCCTCTCCGGCCAACTGTCACCCTATATCCCTCCTCATACCCTTGATAAACTTCAAGAACATTTGGTTATCTCTCAATTCTCCAACTTCCTGCCTGACTCCAACTTCTTTTTTTTTACAATTCAGATTTTATTAAAGTTCCCATTACAGAGAACGAATAATGGTGGAGTACATCAAAAACCCCAAAGGGCAGACACAAAATGCAAAATGATTGCCTTCCCACCACCCTGCCCGCCTCAACCCACTACCCACCCCGAACAACCCAGCACATTGGTACTCTTTGGAACAACACCGGAGAATATAACCCTGGTAGTACTTAGGCCTGTAGTGCATAAAGAGTCTGCAGTGAGCCCCAGATCTTGTCAAACTTTTCCAGTTTGTTGTATAGACTGGCAATTGTCCTCTCTGTTCTGAGGTTCACCAGCAATTCCTGAAGCCATTCAACATAAGATGGTAGCTCCCTGTCCTTCCAGTGCCTCAACACCACCTTTTTAGCAGACATCAACATCAATGCTATGTGATACCTCCTGTTCACCACTGAAATAGAGGAAAAATCCCTGAGGATACATATTTTGGGGTGAACAATTCTGAAAACCCTAAAGAGGATCATACGCTGATTAATCATGGTCAAAGTGAGGCAATTTTAGGACAACTCCAGAAAATATGAAGGAGGTCACCTTCTAGAGACTGGCATCTTGTGCAAAGGGGGGAAGACAACAGACCCAGTCTAGCAAGCCTCTGCGGAGAATAATAAATGTTATGCAAAATTTTGAATTGTGTTAATCTAAGTCTGTCCTACTTATGACAAATTTGCCACAAGAGAGACCAATCCATGTCTCTTGCCTGACTCTAACTTCTTCACCCCATTCCAATATGACTTTAGGAAGAATCACTCCACCATCCTCACTGATTAGGCTCACTGACTCCATCTTCTCAGGGATGGACTGTGGCCATATCACTTCCACTATCTTTGTCGACCTAGCAAGGCCTTCAACACAGTCTCCATATCATTCTTGTAATTGCCCTCTCCTCGGCAGGCCTATCTGAATCTGCCACAAACTGGTTCTGCACCTACTTGGTAGGAAGGACACAGTCAGTCAGAATAGCTGACTCAACTCCCTCCCCCCCCATCAACACTGGCATCCTACAGGGTTCTGTCTTGGGCCCCATTTTGTTCTCTAAATTCCTAAATGACCTCCCCTCCATCCGCTCTTCCACTTCTATCCATATGTATGCTGATGGCACTGTCATATTCACATCTGGTCACTCCCCAGTTGATGTAGCTACCAGACTTCAGTTTGACTTCAGTAAGGCTCAGCACTAGTTTAGCTCCCATCATCTCTCCCTTAGTGCCAGGAAGACAGTCTCAAGGCCTTTGGCACTAGGCAAAGGCTCTCTGCTTCTTTGCACCCTGCCACCTTCAAACCCTTGAATGGATAGTCCTTGAGGACACTACTTCCTTTAGGTACCTAGCGGTGTGGCTGGACCAACACTCGCATTCTCTGGACATGTAGACACCATCCTAAAAAACTGTGACCCTAACTGGGCACCCTATACAAGAACTGTAGTTGCCTCTTGCTACTGGCTAGGCATTAACTTGTCCAGAAGATGATCCTGTCTTTGACTACTGCAGTGTGGTCTACAATGCTGCTCAAAGTCTTCCCTAAAGAGATTGGACACACTTCTTAACTCCTTCTGTCACTTCCTTCTGACTCCCGCCCCCACCCATCACTGTGATCTCTGAAGCTCCTGGCTTTCACCTCACTTGAAAATCAACATCACCCTAACATGCTAAAATTGTATCCATATTTTAGTTTAGTATCGCCCTCCTATCTTAACACCCTACTAGTCACCCTTCCACCTCCTGCCCACTAGGCACCAGGGAGGGAGAGTAGAGGAAAGAAAGGAATAAGCAGAGGAAGGGGAGGGAACCAGCCAGTTAGGCCTTGTCAAGGAGGAAGGTTCAGGGAGGGGAAGTGGGAGTACTTCAGATGAAGGGGGGAGATTCCTAACTAATCCCACAGTCACACTTAGAGTTGCTAGATGCCAGGTGGGCCTTCAGCAAAGATTTGAAGTGGCCAATATTTGGGCAAGACAGCAGGTCATTGCTGCAGGAGTTAAGCCAGGTAGGAGCCCTATAAGCAAAAGAATGCTAACCCTCTCATCCTATTGCCAAATAAATTACCAACCTTGCTTTTAACTCTTCTTCCTTTCTCATCTTCCCCTCACCTCTCGCCCCCTACTACCCCACTTGTGCTCCACCCCTCATGTTACTATTTACCTCCTAGTCCCCATTTCTGCTTTTTTAACCTGCTTAGTATGCATTCCCCCCTCAGAACAATAAAATGTTAATTAGGTTTCTTCCATCTTACTCTAATATAATCATTTGCTGTTCTTGATAGGACTAATATATTTCACAATGTCTGTAACACTCAGTGTTGGGTAAGTTACTGTTTCTATTACTTTCTATTACGTTTGGAAGCTTGTTCCAGGAAGCTCTGTGCAGTCACTAGCAAGGATGGATAAGTACTAGAAAAAGTAATACACCTTACAATTATAGTTACTTATTTCTTTTTATACAAAAACAATACAAAAATAATTAAAAGATTTCATCATTTGAAAGTAATAAGTTAGTTACTAGTTACTTTCAAATAAATGTAATCAGTTACAGTTATGTATTTATTTTGTATAAAAAGACATAAGTAATTGTAACTGTAAGGTGTATTACATTTTCCAGTACTTCTCCATCCTTGCTAGTGACTGCACAGAGCTTTCTGGAGCATGTTTCCAAAAGTTATAGAAAGTAATACAAAAAGCAACTTACCCAACAATGGTAACACTGCACTTAGGAACTGTTGTTCAATTTGTTACCTGTTTGATGTATATCTGTATATTATACTACCATTTGCTCTGTTTGATATGGTTATCTGTATGTCTGTTTATGTTTATGTTATACCTTGCTACCCTCTCCCCCAGGACGCACCGGGAGACAAGCAACTTGTTGTTCAGTTTGCCCTTCCTGGTGAAACATTTCAATAAATAAATAGATAAATAAATAAATAAAATAGATTTTGGTTAGTGCCTGCAAAATGTTTGCTCCTGGAGGAAATACAGTCAGTGACTATAATAAACTACAGGTAAATTGTAACATAGCTGAAAAGCATAGCAAGCACTAATGGTATTTATTTATTTTGAAATGAGGGCTATTTTCATCCATGTCCTGTGAGGGGTGTGGGGAAGGAGGGAGGGAGATACAGGTGCAAACTGATGTATTGAAAGAGGTTAAGGTGTTGTTTCAGCATCAGCAGTATGTTCCAATATACCTGCTGAATGAGGTAGGCACTAACTCATTTTGAAACCATAGCCCTACTGGCCACACTGGGTACATAGCCAATCAGGAGCTAAGAAGGGTTGCCTGGTTAAGAGGCAGACCTCTTTCTCCTGGGACACTGATCAATGGAAAGGGCAGCTCAGTCAGGCATGAGAAAGGGAAGGAAACTGGGAGTTGGCAGGGCTAGAGGAGATGACACAGTACAGACTGAGGAGTCAAAAGACAAAATCCTTTTAGGGGATTGGCTAAGGGAGAGACAGAGAGAGAGAGGGGAGAGAGAGAGAGAGAGAGAGAGAGAGGTAGAGGGAGAGAGAGAGTGAGAGAGAGAGAGAGGTAAAGAGGGGTTTGAAAGGGACTGCACAAGAGCAGACAGCCCTTCTTTAACCTTTTGTTAACCAGTAAATTTTAATTGCTAGGATCATTTTGTTGCAATTTAAAGTAGAGTTGAGTAGCACTCCTAGGGAGATTTTATGTTAGGAGAACTGAGGAGGTGACAGTCACCAAGACAGGGAGAGTTTTTTGTTGTTGAGTGTGGAATACCTTTAAAGTGAAAAAATAGAGAAGAGGCTCTCTCTGCTGGCAGGTGTCCAACACGAGCAGAGAAGATTTAGGAGCCAGGCAGTGGGTGCGAGCTGTGGGCCACGATGGTGTGGGTACAACACAGTATAGCTCCTTTTTTGTGTTTCTTGGGGGTTTTCTTGGAGGAAACACACCACAGGATATGGCAGCAGTTTGTAAGGAAAAGGGTGAGGTGCAAGAGTGAGCTGGAGAGGAATGGCATCAGCTGCTCATCTGGGATTGAGGAAAGGCCCTATGGGCCATGTGGCATGCTACTGGTACCTTAAAAGCATGTCGTGTAGGCATAGCCAGGCAGGGGATGTGGTAAAGCTCAAGCTAACATTAGCAGAAGAGGACAAGGATATTTCAATGGAAAAAGACATCCAGTGCAGAGATTACAGTGGCCGAAGGGTTCCAGTGAGTCCAAATGGGGGACTTTTGTTTCAAAACAGTCTACTAATGGACAAAACTGTTTGGCATGTAAAAAAAAAGTTTGTGATGCAGCAGCCAGTGGTTCTCTGAAGGGGTTATGCAGGGGCTTTAGGGACATGAGAGGAGTGGGGAGAGCAGCGAGAGCAACAGCAGGCCGAAATTGGACTGCATGCTGGCTGCCATTTTGCTACAAAGGACACTTGACTGACACCATTTTAAATGTAACATGCCACGTGGTTGGCCACAATTTTTAGGGGAATGGAGAGCATGAAAGCCCCCTGCAGGTGGTCAACAGGCAGCCAGAAACCAAGGGAAGTAATCGGAGGACAAAAAGGATTTTTTTTCATTACAGGCAGTACACTTTAATGATGGTTTTAAAAAATATATGTGTGTATATATATATATATATATATATATATACAGTAAACATTTTAATGCTAATAAACATGCTAATGTGAAGGGCCTTTTGGGGGACTCCCAGTAGGCTCAGACCACTTTATGTTCAAAAGAGACAGGGCATTTTGGTTTAATGTTTTTACATTATCTTGCAGTTTTTGACAACAATAAGAGAATGGCACCCAGAGGATGCAAAACTTCTAAGGAGGAAGCAATGAGAATGGTAATGCAGCTAGTGAAGAAGACTAACAATGTGCTGGATGCCATGGAGGATGACCCAGCTGAACTAGAGCCGAGGGGCTGGAGAAGAAGAGGAGGAGGATGGTAGAAACAGGGATAAAGGGCAAAAAGCAACCAAGGGGAGTGGCACCACAGGTGTCCCTGCCTAAGGGACAAAGAGTTTAAGAGGAAAAACAAGGGATGCATGGTCATTGGATTTTATCTACTACAGTGATATATATACAAGAGAAAAAAACAGAGTTAGCATATTTGCTCATAATTCTAAGTGCATACAAGATGGGGGGGGAGCAGTAGCTGGATATAGAATGATGAGCTGTTCCAGCTGAAGATGGCTTCACATGGCAATGTCAGGTGGGATGCAAGGCATTCGGATCTGTGGTTTGAAACCATGATGGTGCCTGGGGGCGTAGAGGGGAATCTGGGCAAAGGCCACAAGGGGATTTCAAAAATGTTGTTGGGGTTATAACAGGATGCATTGCTTATGGCCTAACTGCTGATTTAAGCATGCCTGCTCCAGGTGAGGGTGTCACATCCAGCATCAAAATGTAGGCGCTACAGTGAAAGTATGGGAGTAAGTAGTTTTTGGGAGCAGTACTTTCGGGTGGGCCACTCCAGTTGTCAGGGAGCCAGCTGGGAGAATGGAGGAAGAGGAAGGAGTTGTACCAGGGGAAGGGGCTACGGGCAGGGAGGGTGATAGGGAATTGTGGGAAGGGGAGAAGATAGGGACATCTAAATTGGCTCAGATGCTGATCAGGGTGGCAGTCTTAAGGGAGTGGGTGAGGGACTACATGGATCAGAAGGTGGCAGGGATTTTGCAAGGGGGTATGACAAAGGGATTTAGTTTGCATTTTCAAGGCACTAGGGTGAGGACAAAAGATAATAACTTGAGATCTGTTAAGGGAAAGGAGGGGGTACTGTTTAAAAAATAGAGGATGAGAGAGCAACAGGTCGAGTGGAAGGGTCTTTTCAAGTGCCCCATTTCAACAGCCTCAGGATATCCCAATTAGGCTGAGTCCCCAAAGAGCAGCCAGGGAAACATTGGGTTATTCATCAATTATCCTGCCTCAAGGGTGAGTCTTTGAATGATCACATTAGCAAGGAGGACAGTAGGGTGACCTATTCAACTTTTGAAGAGGCAGTAAAGAAGATTAGGGCAGTAAAAAGGGCATGGTTAGCAAACACAGACACTGAAGCTGTTTTCAGGCTGCTACCAGATACCTGGAGGATTTGAGTTTGCCAGGTTTTGGCATAAATGGTTTATTTTATTTTGACAAAGCCATGTCAATGGGATGCTCGGTGGCATGCATCACTTTTGAGATGTTCAGCACCTAGCAATAATGGGTTTTCAGGTTTCAGTATTGACATGTGGGAGTCATATGTAACCCCTTTGTTTCCAGGAGTTATTAGAATCCCAGTTAGAATCAGTGGTAGGCAGGGAAGGCAGCTAGTGAAATGACAGTTAAATGGGTTTCACTCTGTCTCACTCTGTTCTCAGTCTCTTAAATGGGTTTCACTCTGTCTCACTCTGTTCTCAGTCTCTGCAGAGCTCTGGAGTGATGATGTAATCATAGAACTGACACAGCAGCATAAACCACATTTGCTGGCAGCCGTTAGAGCTAAGTTTAAAGTGGTCGTGGGGGAGTGATCTGGAATCTAGCGGAGGAGGCTGCAAAGTCAGTGCAGCTCCTCAGTCAGCTCTGTCAGAGAGCTATCTCTTTCCTTTTAAAGTTTGAGTTCTCACCCTAGTGGATGACAACTGTTCCAGCTTTTCAGAAGTGGTGGAGACCTGTGCCAGAGGGTTTCCCTTTGTCCCCCCAGGAGGGATGGGATGAACTCCGGGATGCAGGGGCAATCCCCTGGTCCAGCTGGACTTTTGAAGCTGTCTTGGTACAACTGCTTTGTGAGTATTTTGTTGTTTTCTGTATAAAACCCAGTAGTACCTGCATTCCTGTTAATGGTGGATTCTCTGACAAAGAGACCTGTCACCTGAGACTTTCTGTTAAAAGTTATCTGCCTACATTTGGAGTACAGTATGCGATCGCCCATGTACAGAACTTTAATTTCTGACACCCTGAGGTGTGTAGTATGTTAAGTGTGAGATACATTTAAGACAACATCTATAGTTTCTGCAGTAGTGTGGTGTTATTAACCAGATGAATAGCCTTGTATAAGCTTCAAGTGGGAGACCCCCCCCCCATCTGGGGTAACCAGTTTACCTCTACAGGTTCTAAAGTGCACCTATTTCTTTTCATTCAGTGCATGTGGCCAATGCCTAAGGAAAGTGTTTACACCTCTATGTGGGCTGTTTTCTTCCAGTTTACCCCAGTATAGTGGGTTCTGAGCATGTATGTGCTCCATTGTGGCCATGTGTACCACTTTCATTCCTGTGTAAAATGGGAAATGTACCAGTACCTGGTCAGATGTGCCAAATCCAGTAGGAACCAATGTGTTCACCAGTGTGTGTTTTCTTCATCCTATACTAAATGAGAATTCAGAAATTTATGTACCTCAGTAATCTGCATTACAAGCGTGTGTAGCCATATAGGGGTCCATCTTTGCTTTGTGTTTATTCCTAGTCTGTTACGTGAATCAAAGCCACACTCTAGACTCCCAACCTGGTTTAGACAGTAATGTTATTGCTTCCTTGTGTCTGGAGTTACTTGGGTTCCCCTGACCAGAAGTGCAAACCTAGCATAGCCCTGAGCAAACATTTTCTCCCAGGAACCCAGATTGTTGGCCATGGTAAGTGGTCCCTGTCACAAATGCACTCAGCAGGCCAGGCCCTCTGCTCCCACAGTGCCAACCTCTGAGTGCAGTATTGTGAACAGGTAACAGAACAGGGTAATCTTCCTGTCTGCTTGTGGGTCTGAATCACCTTTAGTCTCAAGTTCTGGGGGATTCAAACTGTGAACCTTATGCTAGCGTACCCAAATGTACAGGCTTAGATAATCTGCTCTTCATGGGAATGCCAGATAGCGTTCACCTAAGGGCATCTAACCCTTAAAACTCTATAAAAGACCTTAGGTATATTATTACCTTTTCCCAGTTTAGTATGCCATCAAGCTTTGAACAGTTTTTGTCAGTCTTAACCATCTATACGTTACATACAAAAAGAACTTTGAAGACATACCCAGGCAGTCTTTTCAAATGAAAGGTTTGCTTAAAAATAGATAAAAAATATGTAAAATGTAAACATAGAACACTATATCACAAAGCATACAATCACTTAAAAGAAAACAAGGAAAAGTAAAACAAAACTCCTACCACAATACAATTAGACCTTTTCTGTCTAATGATTACCTCTATTAGTGCCTTAGTTAGGTCTTGTTTCTTGAAAGTCCAAAAGAAATGTCACTAAGTTCAGGCACAAGTCCTAGGTTAAACTGTCTGTCTCTCTCACACACACCCTTTCAATGAGTCATCTAGCTGCTCCTTTTAGAATATAAAAAATATACAAAACAGAATGTCCTTTCAGGAGGTATATTAAATACTGGACTTCAGCCAAACTAATTTCCCAAATTATGACAGTCTTTAATTCAAGCCTTTCCTTTGATCTTGTGTGGTTTCCTGCTCCCAAGACACCAAAGGTTTTTTATAACTTTAGCACCATGGTGGGAAAATGTTTTTCCTCTAAGACATCATAAAAGTTTAAGAGCCCTAAATCTTGGTAGCTGGGTCAGTTCTAATTAAGTCTGAAACAGGAGACCCTTAATTAAGTCTCTATAGTCTTTTAATTACCTCCTGGTTTCACGTTACTATATCCTGTTATTTCCACTAAAACTTGGGGGGGTTGTCACTCATGGAAGCACTGACAATCACACACTATATTTTTATATTACAAATTTCTTAGAACAATCATAACCAGCTGGCCAAGTGTCAGTCCCTACCAGGTGTGTCCCAGGCACTTGCAACACTTAGTTGTCTGTTTTGTATAACAGTCTATTCCATCTGGCATATCCCACCTTGTACAGTATACGGTGGCTGTGATTGTCTTTCTTTCCTTTCCTTTTTTTTACAATGTAACCCCCCACCCCTCTCTTTACCCCTAGATATTTGGTGAGAGGTGTGCCTTCTAGATAAATAAGGGGGCCGGTGGGGGTATTACACATACATTATTTACATGATTTCCTTCTGGTGGGGGAAGGAGAAGAGTAAGCGAGATGATGCCTGAGGATTTTAGGGGGATGTGCAGAGAGCTAGGGGTACCATTAGCAGCTGAAAACAATAGAAGGGCCAAATCAGTGCATACAATTCCTAAGAACTGAGATAAATGCCAGAACAGGTGTGTTTAATTTACCAATGCAAAAGGTGTAGAAGTTAAGGGGCCTTTGGGCAGTGTGAAGGGCCAGAGAAGGTACACCATTACAGATGGTGCAGCAGTTGCTGGGACCTTTGACATTTGCGTATGAGGCGATTGCCCCAGGGTGAGTGTTTACACATCACCTGGTTATGGCAACAAGGGGAGCTACTAAACCCCACCACTGGGTCGACATTACAGAAGCAGTGAGGGAAGATTTGGAGGTATGGAAGGACTTCTTGCAAAAGAGTAATGGTGTTATCTTTTGGTAGGAGGACTGGGTATTTAATTCTGATCTGGAGCGTTATATGGATATGGTGTGGCAGAGTGCCCACTGCCAGGAGAAGGTGCCCAGTGATAGGAAAGGTGGCCCTCTGTTCCCCTGTTCACAGAAATATAAGATAATGTGTCAACGGTCATATAGTCTAGGACTATATGCCCAAGAGAAGAGAATAACAAGACTACAATAAAATAAAGTCTGATAAAGTACATTCAAGCTATGATAGGGTAAATATGACTGGAGCAGTAATCCCTTCTTTATTTATGTCCCCTTTCCCCTACTGCCCAATATCAGTAAGCAAAAGTGCTTAAGTGAAGAAAGCACAGAGATGGCTAACTTGCCAGACTTATTTCCAGACGCTGTGTGATTGATGGCGGCTGAGCTGAGCCAGCCTGAGTACTAGCTCCGTTTGCTTGCTTAACTTTATTTGTGCTTACTTTACGTTTATCTTTTTTATTTGTTTTAATTTGTGTGTTTACAGACTAGTTTAGGGCTGAAGAAGTGAGTTAGACTAGGGCAAGAGACGTTTGCAGTTTGCAGTCCAGTACGAGTTACAGTTTGCCAAGTTCTGGGTAATGGAGTTTTCAACTTCTCGGTAGAATGTATGTCAGTATGCCGTGTCTCCAACACGCAGTGTGATAGGCTGTGGAGTCGGGAGTTGTGAGAGGATTTCTGTCTGCTCCAGAGTAGTAGCTGTGTTGAAGTGCCTCTGAGTTGTGTGAGAGGACTCTACTTTGGTCGGTGCTGCTCCCCAGCGAGCCTTGGCGTCCGCCTGACCTTACCTGGCCGAGTGTGGCAGACTGTGGAGTCGGAGAGTAGCGGGGAGGATTTTGCGCCATTCTTTCAGGCTGGATGTGCTGTTTTTGCTTCTTCTGGTGAGGAAGTCTGGTCTGGGAACTGGAACTGGAGTGCTCAACTGTGTTTGGGGATTCTTGAACATTTCGGAGGATCAAGCTGCAGTGAAGGACTGTGCAGAATCATAATCCGAATTACTGTGGTACAGGGGTTCCCTTAATTTGTGCTGGGGAGTTGGGGGTCGAATTTTACTGTGGCTTGGGAGATCTCAGCTGTTGACTGGCCGGGGAGTTGGCCGGTGGGCTCAGGGTCCTCTTTGGTTCCCCAAGGGGTCTACTGATATGTAGATCCCGGTTGGTGGTTCCTTTTGTCACAGTGAATACTTTTAACTCGGCCCCCAGCACATAGAGTTCTCTTTGTGCCTGTCCGTAGTGGATTTTTGGGACTCTATGTGTGAATTTTGGCATGGAAGGAGTGGTTCAGTGGACGGTTGCCTGTCACCTATAAACTGCAACAATAGGAGATCTGTTTTTGAACTTGTGGGGAGTGCTGTCCACTTATTGGTCTCCAACCGGGCAGGAGTCACCCTGGGTGCTTCCCAGGGAGCTGGAGGGACTAGGGCCTCTTCTAAGCTGTCTTAGAGTCGGCTCTTTGGGCTGACTTGTGAGACAGCTGTAGCAGCAGGTCGTCGACTGAGTGGGGGTACTACTCCCTGAAGAAACATATTCTTCCTCCTGAAGTATTCTGCTGCCTTTGGATAATTAATTGTCAGAACTGTTGGTCTTTGAAGAGCAGCTGCTGGAAGATCTGTCGGACACCTTTGGGCTCCCTTGTTTGTTCGTTTTGAACATTTTTGATTTTCCTGCTGAGAACTTTTTGACCTTATCTGGATTTTATTCATTTTTGGATTGCCGGAGAACTGTTTTCTCTGGTTTTTACTAACTCTTGGACTAAAGGTGGTGAGTGTGATGTATATTTATTTATTTTAATTTATTTTATTACAAATCTGATTTATTTAATTGACTCCCTGCCATGTGAGAGGTGGTATTGGGAGACTATATAACATCTCTTTCAGTGTTGCACGTGAAAGGTGCTGCATTGTTTAAAACACAAATTTGTTTAGTAATCAGTAGGATATTTTATTGTGTTTTAAGATCATTGGATTCTTATTTTATTTTTATTACTTTGGTTATTTCTGAGTTGGGGTTTATTTTGGTTTATGTTAGTTTATTTTGTTTTTATTTGCCCTCCCTCAGTGAGAGAGAGTGAGGAGAGTGTGTTATTTGTAGAGTGTGTTATTTATAGGTTTGATATTTTTAGGTTTATTCTTTGTTGTTTTTATTTAATTAATGACGGTTGGGCACTATTCCCCCACTAGGCTCAGGGAATTACGTCCCTTTGAGTGCCACCATTGTCATCCGACACCTATTTTAGGTGTCGAGCACTGGGCATTCTGAAGAGGCGAGGACGAAGGTGGAAAGCTGGCCTTGTGGGGAACAGGAAAGGAGGGCGGATTGGGGTTTTAGGGTCCAGAAGACATCCTGGGGTGAAATGGGGTCAGGATAGAGGTTGCTCTTATCTTGTCCCCATACCCAAGTCCCAAGATATCGGACAGGTGCGGGGTCTTCCCGACAGCTCATCCTGCCTTGGTGGTATTGTGCAATGCCAGATCTATAAAATACAAGACAGCTATTATAGCTGATCTTGTTGGGTCATCTGATCTGGCTTGCATCACTGAGACCTGGCTGGATGAAAATCCTGGCCCTATATTGGCCTTGGCAACTCCAGCTGGGTTCTCGGTGATACACCGTCCAAGGCTGGATCGTAGGGGCGGAGGTGTGGCCATTATGTTTAAATCTGAACTGGGCCTTGTGGATGTGCCATTGGGGAACACCAGATCTTTTGAATATATCTTGGGCGAGGGTGCAGGTTGTGGGATTCTCCTCGTCTACCGTCCACCAGGTGACGGAGGCGAATTCCTACAGGAGATTGCAGACTTCATTGTCGACCTGGTGTTGAGGTTTCCCAGATTAATACTCCTGGGCGACTTCAATGCCTGGGTCGACGATGAACTATCTCATTTTGGTCAAAATCTCCTCCAGTTGATGAATACACTGGGCCTGACACAGGTTGTTACCTCCTCTACCCATATAGGGGGTCATTCATTAGATCTGGTCTTTCTCTTGGGTATGGAGATCACTGACTTGGGGGTGGAACCAGTCAGTTGGTCGGACCATTACACCATAAGGTTCAGTTTCAGGGCCCCCTCTAATAGGTCTGCCCCTACAGAGATGGTCCAATACTGCCCTTTAAGGGGTATTGGCCCCGATGACCTAATGGTGATGCTGGATCTATCGAGTCTGTCGGGTGAATGCATGAGTCCAGAAGGTCTTGTATGTGCCTATAATAAGGCTGTGGGAGATGCTCTGGACAAAATTGCTCCTGTTCATGTTCGGGCCTCTCACCATCCGTCCAAGGAGTCCATGGTTTGATGGCTCCTTGAAGGAATTAAGGCGAGTAGGCCGAAGGCTGGAGAGAGCCTGGAAGAAATCGGGCCTTGAGGCTGACAGGCTTAGATTGCTGGCCCATTATGATGGCTACCAATCAGAAATCACTCGTAAGAAGGCAGAATTCCTGTCCAGAGAGATTTCTTCTGCAAAGAATCGACCGGCTCAGCTTTTCTGGACTGTGGACAGACTGTGCAATACAGTCTGTCTTCAGCCTAGAGAAGTCTTTTCTCAGCTTAGATGCGAGGAGTTCGCTCGCTTCTTTGCAGATAAGGTTGCCAGCATCAGGTCCGACATCGGTCCGACCTCTTCTACGGGGGATTGTGGTGGACGACTGGTGGTATCTTATCCTCGGCCTGTCTGGTTAGATTTTCACCACCCGGAATTCGTGGACATTGTGAAGATCATCCAAACAATGCGACCAACTAGTTGTAGTTTGGATCCGGGTCCTACACTGCTGTTAGTAGGTTGTGTAGAAGTTATCTACCCAATCCTTGCTGACATTATCTGGAAATCCTTGGAGAGGGGGGTTTTTCCTGACCCCCTTAAAGAGGCAGTAGTTCGACCACTCCTAAAAAATCGTCCTTGGACCCAGACTGTCTAGCTAACTATCGCCTATCTCTAACCTGCCATTTGTTGGTAAGGTTATTGAAAAGGCAGTTGCATTGCAATTGGATGATCATCTTACTTCTCATAATGTCTATGATACTCTCCAGTCTGGCTTCAGGAAAAGGTATAGTACTGAGACTGCCCTTGTTCGGGTATTGAGCGACCTCCTAATGGCCAGAGATCGAAAGGCTTGTACCATTCTGGTCCTTCTTGATCTTTCTGCTGCATTTGACACTGTAGACCATGGGGTGCTACTGGAGCGACTGCGGGTCTTTTGTGGGCTGTCTGGTACAGTCCACAAGTGGTTTTGTTCTTACCTCACTGGCAGGTCTCAGAGAGTTGTCACCGGAATTTATTCCTCTGACGCCTTCTCCCTGCCGTGTGGGGTACCACAGGGCTCCATTTTAGCTCCCATGTTGTTTGCAGTGTATATGCTGCCATTGGGAGAAATCATCAGGAGATACAGTTTGAGTTTTCACTGCTATGCAGATGATACTCAGCTGTATCTGTCCTTTCTCCCGATCAGAGTGATGCACTCTCTGTACTTAATAACTGCCTGGATGAGATCAGAATTTGGATGAGTTCGAGCTGGTTGAGACTTAATCCGGATAAGACTGAGGTATTGGTTGTGGATCCAGGTCGTTCTGGGGGTTTGGGTGTTGGACAGCCATCGGGTTTGTGCCGGTGGTGCCGCTCTCTACCTCTCGACAGGTGCGAAATCTGGGCGTTATTTTTGATGATGGTCTGACCCTGAAATCCCAGGTGTCAGCTGTTGTCAAATCCTCTTTTTACCATCTGAGGAATATCGCCCGGGTGAAACATCTGATTCCCCGGGAGGACCTTCCAACTTTGGTCCAAGCCTTTGTTACTACCCGTCTGGACTACTGCAATTCCCTTACCTAGGGCTACCAGGGGTCGATATCTGCTGCCTTCAGCTGGTGCAGAACTCTGCAGCCAAGCTTTTGACTGGGACTCTTAGAACCAGTCACATTAAGCCTGTGCTTCGTGAACTGCACTGGCTGCCTGTTCGGTGGCGGATCTCCTTTAAGGTTGGTTTACTAACCTTTAAAGCCCTACACGACCAGGGACCCGGTTACCTGAAAGATCTTCTGGCTCCCTATTGCCCCCTCCGTCCTCTCCGCTCCGCCAGTGAGGGATTGCTAGAGATTCCCAGGGTTCGTTTGAAGTTATCGGGATCTCGTGCCTTTGCCTTTTCGGCTCCAACCCTGTGGAATTCTCTGCCTCGCTGGTTAAGAGAATGCCCGACCATTGACAGTTTTAAAATTGCTTTAAAGACATATCTTTTTACCCTGGCTTATTCTTTATAGTTATGGTTGTTTAATGCTTGGATTTTGCTGTTCTATTTATTTTTGTACAGCGCCTTGATTTCGGAAGGCACTTTATAAATAAACATGACTTGACTTGACTTGACTTATTTGCTGGCTGATTAAATAAAGTGCTGTAGAGCATTTTGAAAGTGCTAGTAAATAAAGTGTCTATGTGCAGCAATAAAGTGTCAGGTGTTCATGTGCAAATGTAAAATACATACAAAGGTTATGCATAACAGACTTTATTAAATGGGTATTGTCATAATTAATTAGAAATAGGCTCAAATTAAATATAACCCGACAGCTACAATTTTAGTCGGAAGCTGCTTGGCAGTTAGCTGACATTTGCAGGGACTCAAATAAATACTGTAGGAGCCCCTGTACATAAACAAAGTGTACAGTAAAGGAGGGCTAAAGATTTAAAATCTCTTTTGGATGTTTCTTGAAAGCAATTTAAGAAAATACAAGCCATTAACAAAGTAATGGGATTCAAGTCTCATGAGCTGACAGGAGAAGGGAGATAAGGAGTGCACCCCTAATCTACCCTTTCCCTTGCCAACTCAGAGATGCCTGAGGAAAAAAGCTATGCAGAATTAAAATTGTTGCACCTGTTACTGTGGAGTTGCATCAGAGGGACTACTATAGGGATGGCAGCCCACAATCAGAATGTTTTTATATAAAATGGTGGCTGATGAGGTCAGCAAAGTAGGAGTGGCCTCACACTTTAATGAGCTCTCACATGATAAAAAGGTGTTTATGGGTGCTTTGCAAATTATTATGTATAATGTGATATGTTGAATACAAAGGTCAGTCATTCTTTCTGTACTATAAATGCTATCTGATTATCAGGGATAAAGATTTAATTTTCCAGTAACATGATCTGATGTCATTGGAAGAGGGTACATAAACCAAGCATCAAGATTCAGAGGTTAGATAGGGAGTCATTCTTGAACTGACAGAGAAAGGAGAAAGACCTCCACATGGTGAGAGCTCAGACTAGAGATTATTGGGGTAGGCTGTGAAAGAAAAGCCATGCAACCCTGCTGAGACAAAGTGGTGGTTTTCTCTATGTTTATTTATTCTCTTTTTTATTTGAATTTACTAGCTTTGTTTATTTTCTTGATTTTTGTACATATTTCCTTCCTTATTTCTGATGAGGAAATAAAATGATAAATGCCTCTGGGTATTTTTTATGCACTATATCCTGACTCTGCCTTGTTGTGTTACCGTGTAATCACAAACCCGCTACATGCAGCCTGGGGACTAGGGATGGGGGCCTATCTTAGAGACAGTGGGTCTGAGAACCATGGCCAGAAGAGTGGGTACAGAAGGGATTGATATGGGATATCAGTTTCCCGGAAAGTTTTCCAATATGGGTAGCAACAGTGGTATGGGGAGAAAGGTTACATAATAAGTAGGTCACCTTTTGATGTGGCAATAGGGCACTACTGGACATTTTGAACAAGTGGGGGACTAAGTTGGAGACAGTCATGTAGTTTTTGAGACAACTGGTGCTGCAGGGCTTGAAGTTAAATACGTCCTTTAGGGCTAGGCACATAGAAGGTGTGCTGAAAATGGTGGCTGACAGCCTCTCCTACCTACAGTTGGACAGGTGTTATGCCATGCAAGAGACACTTTTCTTAAACAAATATTGCCTCTGAGGCAGCGCTGCATTGGAGGCAGATGACTTAATCCTACCCTCTGCTGTGTCTCATTGGTTAATAGTACTTTCTGAAGGACAGTAACCGAGGTTGCCCATCTCTTGCTGCTGATTGGTTACACATGCCACTGCCTCAGAGGTAGACTATTTAATCCTGCCCTCCGCTGTGTCTCATTGGTTAATACCTTCTGAAGGTAGTAACTGAAGTTGCTGGCTATTGCTGCTAACTGATTATTCATCTGGTCTCTAAATAGAGCTCCCACATGTTTTTTCTTGCTCTGATTGGCTGGTTCTAGTTTGTCCCTGATTGGTTTACATACAGAAAGTGCCTTTTTTAAAGACAGATTTTTTTAAATGAAAGTTGTCTCCATGGCAGGTCTGCCTCCGAGGCAGGAATGTATAGGGCAGGGCTTTAACCTCTACAGCTGAAGACTTGAGCTTCATTATTCTAACACCACGCTGCCATGGATCACCACTCAAGTGAAATTGTGCCAAAAGAAAACTGAGGTAACCCTGTATAGTTTCAGACTCTCAACCTATCATTTATCAGGCTGTACATCTTTTCACTACAGCACCAAGATGGCATAGCAGTAAAACTCAGGTCTTTAGCTAAAGAGGGTAAAGCCCTGCTTGAGAGGCAGCCCTATCCATTCCTGCCTCAGAGGTAGGGCTGTCTTGGAGGCAGATCTGTCTCAGTGGCAACTTTCATTTATAAAAAGGTGTTTTCTGTATGTCAACTAATCAGGGGCAGGCTAGAACCACCCAATCAGAGCAAGAAAACATGTGGGAGGGCCACTGAGAGACCACATGAATAACCAATCAGCAGCAATAAGCAACAACCTCAGTTACTGCCTTCAGATGGTATTAACCAATGAGACACAGTGGAGGGTGGGATTAAGTGGTCTACTTCTGAGACAGCAGCATGCATAATCAATCAGTAGCAACAAGTGGCAGCCTGAGTTACTTTCCTTCATAAGGTACTATATTAACCAATGAGACACAGCAGAGAGTGGAATTAAGTAGTCTGCCTCTGAAGCAGTAGCATGTGTAACCAATCAGCAGCAAGAGACGGGCAATCTCAGTTACTGTCCATCAGAAGCAATATTCTTTTAAGAAAAGTGTCTCTTGCGTCGGACCATCGCACCAGTGGCAGACGCCAATAGGATGACGTTTCCAAAACACATGTGGGAAATTGGTTTTAAGGAGTCGAGTTTTTGTTTCACAACTCTTGTTCAGCAAGGACCCTGAGGATGCACGTGGGGTCTTGGAGAGTTTTCCAGGCCTTTCGCGCAAGTCAAGACATGAAGGTAAGTGGGAGTGTTGCAGAAGAGCAGGTAGCAAAATTCATAGTGAATGGTTGGAAACTGGAGTAGTAACACATTAAATGATGAGGGTACACCTGACAGCCATAGGATGGGTCAGCAAACTGTGTTGGTGGGGGTACCCAGTCAAGGGGCAGTTGGTAAGATGGATGATACAAGGTTAGCAGAGCATAAGACAGAAGGAGTCAGATAAGAGGTGGCCAATTTCAGAAGTGCAACTGGAAAGACTTATAGGGGTACTACCTAGGGTGTGCTATATTGGGGCTAAAGGGACATTATTTGGGGAAATTTTCATGGTAATGTTCCATGGAGCATTCTGAGTCAGTGAGGCACTGGGGCAGGGGAAAGGGAAGAAAATGAGGGCCTACAGTGTGAAAAAGTCACACTGGCAGGGCAACAGAGTAGACCTGCTACTGCAGAGGTCAAAAACAGATCAAGTGGGGCAAAGGGCGATATTATGCTTCAGAGACACCCAAGGTTGGTGAATTACTCAGTCCAGGCCCTGTTTTCTTACACAGCAGTAAGTCTTATCAGTATGGGACCACTGTTTAAACTAGGGGATGGTTCCTGGATAAGGGGGGCTGCTGGAGGCGGTGTTGAAAAAAGGAATACAGTTTCTGGAGATAGACACAGGTGGCCATTCCTCACTCTCCTTTAGGATAGACACAGTATTGGAGTTGGCAGCAAGGGGGGGGGTCCTCAGAGGAAGTGAAGAGGGTAGGTAGATGGACGCCGGACAGTTACAGGACGTATATAAGAAAAATTTGAATGATTGACCATCTTTTTACTTTGTTTTTCAGAGCAAGACAAACAGGCTAAAAAAAGGATGGAAGAGGATAGAAGAAAGAGAAATAACATGTTGAGACACTGTCAATCACCATATGTATCTTTACTTGGTCACAGGTCTCGGGGAATGACTACAGGTCTGGATCTGTGGCCATTATTTTATTTACTTGGCCAAACACAGAGAAGCATTGTAAGCACGCAGAAGGCAAATGTACCAGGAGTGGAACAGCTTCTGAATATAGTGGAAGGGATTGCTGGATATGAGATAGGTGCAGTTATTTCCATTACTAGAAGACATGTGGACAGTGAGGCCGGAGTCACACCTACTAATAATACATCTTGGGGGCAACAATTTAGGAACCAGACACTAGCTGGATATTTTCTTTCAAATAAAAGAGGACATTAAAACAATAAAAGAATAGTTGCCTATTATAAAGTTGATATGGTCAGAAATGTTCCCATGCAGGGTATGGCATTATGCTAGAAATCAGAAGGCCATAGAGGAGCCCTGCAGAAGGATGAATGCCAGAGTAGGACATTTGTTTAGGACAATGGAAGTGGAGAGCATACAACATTGGGGGCTAGATGAGGGCAGTTCATATTTATTCAGGTCAGGGGGTGTACACTTGTTGGGCTTGGACATTGACCTATTCAATGCAGAGTTGGGGATAGCGGTAGAAAAATGGAGACAGATTTCTTAGACAAGGGGGATGAGAGGAGGAGCTGGAGGAAGCCCATCATCCTTCACAAGCTGGAGGTGGTCTGGTGGAAGAGGGAAAGGGGGAGGGGGGAATAGTGGTGGAGAGGAAGAACCTGGCCTTTACGTACACCAAGGCTGGGGAGGAGAAACTACTCTGGGTGTACGCCCAGGGGAGCTACGGAGGAGGGATACGGATATAGAAAATAAACAATAAAGACAAGGATACCAGATGTACATCTTGGGAAGAAGATGAACAATATAATGTTGATGTAATATTTGAAGGGAGAAAATTAATATGATTACGGTGGTTTATGAAAATTAAGGAATATTAGTCTGTAAAAACAGAGAAGATTTAATAAATTTATTGATGAATGAGCAACCAACAAAACAATGTGTGGTGAATTTACCGGGACGAGGATCAGCGTACAAGAAGGGATGCCTGATTAAGAGGCAGACTCCTTTGTTATAGACCCCTGACCAATGGGAAGGTGTCTCAGTGAGGCATGAAAAACTGAGAGGGGAGGAAAGGGGGGGCATGGCCAAGAAGGGATGACATAGTAGGAACTGGGAGTCAGAAGAGAAAATCCTCATAGAAGATTGGCTAAGGAGATTAAAAGGGACTGCACAAGAGCAGGCAGCCCTTTTTTTAACATTTTGCTAACTAGAAAACTTTCCCACCCACCAAAGTAAACAATGGAATGAAGGAATGGGAAACAAGGAAGAGGATTGAAGAGGATAAGGGGTACAAATTAAAGGTGGATGGCAGTATTGAAGAGTTGAACTACCGATGGTGGATGGCAGAGAGATAGAGGGAAAAGGTTGTGGGGGAGAACCTGGCTTGGGTGTGCCCCAAGGCTGGAGTGTTGAGACTACTCTGGGTGTATTCCCATGGGAGCTACGGAGGAGGGGTATGGATGTACATCTGTATCCAGCAAGAAAAATAAAAAATGAAGACAAGGACCTCATGTGTACTGTACATCTGGGGCAAAAGATGATCAATATGATGTTGATATAAAAATGTAACATTTGAAGAGAGGAGATGAATATGATTATAATGGTTTATGAAAATTAAGGAACATTATTCTGTAAATACAGGGAAGATTTAATAAATTTATTGCTGACTAATCAACCAGCAAAACAATGTTTGGTGAATTTATTGGAAAGGGTGTCCAGGGACAAAGGGCTGACAGGAGCAAAACGAGTTATTATGGCCCTCAAATGCTGATCGCTCCTGTGGAACAATGTGCTATATTTGAAGTTGCTATGCAAATGACCCCATAGCACCAAGAAGGTATAATGGGGTCATTTTCATCTCATTATGACCTCATTACAGGGCAGAAGAAAATGGGTATTACATCCCCCCCGATTCTCTGCCAGTTTAACAATAATAATTTCTAGCTTATTTGTGACTCCCAATTGCACATACAGTGAAGAATAATAGTAGTCAGCATCTTCCCAGTGCCTGTTTAGTGTAGAATAAATAAACCCTGCAGTCAAGTGAACTACACATCTCCAATTGCCAATATCTTGCATGATTTCCGAGCCCCCTGCTCACTGATGATGTTACGAATGTAGCCCATCCCCTGTCTTCCACTTCTACCTAGGGGTCCTAGAGTTATAGCAAGGTTAGGTTGGGGGGGGGGGGGCACAGACCTGAAACCTTCCTGGTACTTTTGACTTATTCAAGGTAATAAGATGGCCTTACTTGGCAGATGTCTTCTCACAAAGGCCTTCCTTTACACTTAAGGCTGTTCTCAAAGCAAACAGTATCCTACTGATTCCAAACCTGGGAGAAGGGCTGGTACTTTACTGAAAAGCAAGAATAAAATGTGTAGATAGGTTATTTCATTGCACTGATCACACAACACAGGCAAAATCACAGGCACCATGAATCGCTTTATTTAGAACAGTAAATAACTGCATCCAAAAAGTAAATTAACAGAAGCAGCTGCTTGCGGCTGAGAGAGTGGGCAAATGAGCACAAACGTCATTCAGAGAGCATGACGAAAAGGCTACAGCAACCAAAGATTTTATTTAAGGCCTAAAACATAGATATCTTTGGTTCCACACTGAATTTTACCTTTGGCAGAGATTTGATCTACCTTTTTGGACTCGCTTTTCTTTCTACTGTACTTTTTATCTTCATAATGGGGGAGTGCCTGCCTGCCAGCTGAACCATAAAATGGAACCCGGGGCTGAATGCAGCCTATAGCCTCCATTGGTGTTTCCAAACCAGTAGCCACTCATTTGCTGAGCCAAATGGTGCTAAAATTCCTCTTTTCCTCCAAGCTTCTAAGAACTAAACCAGAGTCTGCAGAGACAGCTCCCTTCTTACCCAAATTCTGTTTCCCAGATCCACGTCCTGTAATGTGTCTGATGGGCCTGCCCTAGACACGGGCATGGCGGGCCCCAAAGTAAATACCAGGATGCGGCTCTCCTTCCTGGCCTTACTTTCCTGGCAGTGTGCCACCATTGCCAGGCCCTGCTGGAGTCCTTCCACCACTGCAACAGCCCCACTGCCAGGATGCCTCAAGCCTGATTTGGTTACCGGAACCAGTGCACCAAGAAGTGATTCCAAGCTTTTCTCCTCTGTCCTTCCTCTGCCCTCCTCTTCCAGCCTTCCTCTTCTTCGAGCAGCTGATGACAATTACACCTAGGACTTCTCTCGGAGACCTCCCCAGGTCACACCAACACTGCCAGATGACTTCATGGGCTGGAGGAGGGTACCCCGCTGGCCATTTTGCCCTCTTCAATACTGCTGTCTCCCCATCTCTTTCCCACCCTGGGGTATACGAGGGTTTAAATAGAGGCAAAACACTGCCCCCTGGTGGCAGGATGTTGTAATCACTGAATAGTTGACCAAAACAAGGGTCCCTACCAAAGGGGGAAGGACCCAACCTAAGCCAGGATAGTAAGCCTACCCTGTGGGGTGGGCTTACACTTTCCCCTCCCTAAAAAAAAATTTCCTCCTGGAAATGGGGCAGAAAAACACCTCCAAGAGGCCTCCACAGGAAAGGTGATATGTGCACTCCCCAACCAGCCTAAAGCTCTCTCTGGCATACTGAACACCCACACTCCTAACTCTCGGTCTACTGCCCAGTGAAGCAAGTTTCATCGAAACACTCTGATCATTGTAAAAGTCTCATTCTTTCATTTAATGTAAAATGTTGTAAACTTTTAAAAATGTAAGCTGATTCTTATTCTAACCAGGCTGTCTCTATATCTTATTAATCAAACAATAGGAAATGATTTTGCATGCAGATTAAATCTGTTAGTTTTAGCTTTTAATGCATACCACTCACACACACACATACCCACACGTCAGTCTCACTCCCAATTACTCACCACTCATACACAGATAGTGCTTCTATAAGCTGCAAGGATCTTCTTAGTTACTCCAAACAGGAGCAACATTTATGATGAATTAAAAAAGCCACATATAAATGTCCCTTTTTTTGTCTTTTAAAACAGGAAAACTTCAATGTTTCGGGACCACAGTCCTAGATCTTCCAGGCAGTGCCAGCTCCTCCCCTGGGCCAAATACTTTTAAGTCTAAAACAACCTATTTTTTTTAACTGTCCTTCTTTAAACTTCCTAACAAACTCAACAGTCATGTCAATCACTGGAGAAGCACACAGCCATCCTTCCCTTCAAATAGCAGGCCCAGAGCCATGGAGAAAGTAATGATCAGGATCAGGCTTTGTTATTTCATCCCAGAAAGAATCCTTGGAGATTATATAATATTTCATGCCGCAGCCTGCCAAATCCTGCATCAGGGCAAAGTATTTAAAGTTGGTCAATTCAGCCCAGAGAGTGGAATAGCACAGAGAATGGGCCTCCTGAATAAGCACCTGATCAGCTTTTCCTGGGGCTCCCGGTCTCTGCTGTACCTTTTGGAGCACAGCCCTAAAAAACAGTCTACTCTCTTCTATTACACCCCAGAGTCCTTCTGGTATGTAGGGATACTCCATAGTGGAGTACTCCATATAGATGCACCTCCTCATCCACCGCTCAGTCTGTGACCACTCTGGCAGTTCTCTCACACTAGTACGCCAAGCAACCCCCTGCTCCAACCACACCTTGGTCCGGTATGCAATATATGAAAGGGTCACTCTTCAGTAGGCCATCCAACCTTTCCTGTATAGTTTTGGTACAGGTGCTGGTTGCTATTGGGAAGTATTGTGGTAGGCTGGTGGCAAGGCCATGGAATAGTTCTTTGGATGTCATGGTCAGCAAACTGGTATCTTTTCAACTGTCCTCCCAGGGCAATGGAACAGTCTCTTTCCAAGCCATCTCATCTTCAGGTTTTTCCTTTACAACAGTCTGCGGGGTATAGTTTGGAGGAGCCTCATATTTAACTGTACCATTGCAACTGCTATTGCCAGGTAGGGATCCCACAGTAACCCTCTGGGCCCTGGGGGATCCCCATCTGACATCTGCAGACCCCAGCCTCTCCCTCTGCCACAAGGATAGTTGATGGCCAGCAGGAAGGAGCAGCGCAGATGGCTATGCTCCACCTTGCCATCCTCAGAGGGCTCCTTAACAACTTCTGTCTTTATATCTGGTGACTCCCGCTTTGGCTCCACTGCAGGCAGTTTGAACTTTGCTTCTGCTCCCAGATCCAGGCTCTCCTGGGAGAGTAAGGAGTCTGTGCCCACTGATGCACTGATGGGATAGGGCTAGGGGTAACCAAACAGTGTGCCTTCAAAAAGGCCCCCACCTCCTACTGTACACTGGAACAGATTGAACAAAGCAGCAGCTTCACTACTTCTTCTCCACGGTAGCCACACCATACACATTTTTCAACAGCCTTTCCCCTCCCAGCAGAATTCCAAAGCCATGCCAGCAGGTAGGCTGGAGCAGTAGCATACGTCTCCTCCTTGGATTAAAATCCTTGAGCCAGTTTCTCCGATTTTTATGTTTTTGTGTTTCTTAACATCTCTTCACACGCATCGCTTTCCTTTCTCCACACTTAACAAAATGGCACCTCCACTCTGCTTCCCTTCAGCTTGCCTCTCATAGCGGAACAATAACAGTTGTCCTGCTACCTCACCTTACCTCACCATCCTAGGATGTGACTCCCCTTCCTGGTCTTACCTTCATGGCAGCATGCCACCCAGGAAAAACCTCTGTCGGGCCCTGCTGCAGTCCTGCCACCCCTGCAATGGACCCACTGCCAGAATGCTTCAAACCCGATTTTGTTGCCAGGACAAGTTTACCAAGAAGGGATTCAACCATTTCTTCTCTGTACTTCCTCTGTGCTCCTCTTCTAGCCTTCCTGTCCTTCCAGCAGCTGATGAAAATTACAACTGGGTCCCATCGCTGCCAAGCTCCTAACAGCCCTCCATCGGAGACCTCCCTGCGTCACATCAATGCTGCCAGTTGACTTCTTGGGCCAGAGAGGCATACCTCCCAGCCAACTTGCCCTCCTCAATACCTCTGTCTCCCCATCTGTCTCAAACCCTGAGGAATACCAGGCTTAAATAGAGGTGAAACACTGTCCCCTGGTGACAGTAAGTTGTAATCACTGAATAGCTAACCAAGACATGGGGCCCTACCAAAGAGGGTAAGACCCAACTAAAGCCAGGACAGTAAGCCAAACCCGCAAGGGAGGGCTTGCACAAATATCCATTTTCCCCTGCCGTACCAATTAGCCCTTTAAGTAAAGCATCCTTGCTAAGATAGAGGGGGGCTCTCACAGATAACTTATCACCACCATCAATAACAGTAAACCTCACATAACTAATGCACTGCACATTGGTTGTATAAGGCTGACTGAGGCTGTCAATAATGGGGAGCAGTGGAGGAGTGTTTGCTGTCATCTAAGGAGAGATTTCTTTGCATGTTGCACGTGGGAGGCCAGGGGAATACCAGGGGGATAGGTTGCTGTTCCTCAATGTGTTATCTGGGTTGGAGAAAATTGTTATCAACAATGTGATTGGTGAATGGGGGGGAGAGGAATGTGCATATGACATTGGTAATCAGGGGAGATGGGTCCACTAAATGAGTGGTGGAGCTTGGAGAATAACACTTGCAAGCCAGAACTCTTGTGTGCTCCCCCACCACAATTGTTGGCAAGCTCATAATTGTTATCCAGTTGCCTTGCACATCCCATATTTTAATTCAGGAACTCATAATAAGAGGATAAAATGCAGCGGTTCTTATCTGCATGCTTTTAGCATTATGCTTAGCATGATGTTTAATTCAAGAGAGCAGAGAAAAATGAAAGCACCCACAGCAGTCAGGAAGCACCAGGACTCCAAAAATCAAGTAAAAAAGTCATTTATTACTCCAAAGTGCATATCTTCACTTACACTAAATGGACCCCATGCTACTGTTCCGGCCTCCCTGTTGGCATGGCTTTGAAATTCCACAGGGAAGGGAAAGGCTGTGGAAAAATGTGTCCGGTGTGGCTACCATGGAGATGGGGAAGTGAAGTTGCTGCTTTGTTAAATCAGTTCTGGTGCTATGGTGGGGGGAATTTTTGAAGGCACACTGTTTGGTTACCCCATGCCCATTTCTCACAACATTTTCCAGAAGGTCCAGTATAGTGTGAGAAATCATTACAAGCAACTGGGCCATCCACCAATTGAAGCCCAAGCTGAAAAGTTTGGTCCAGAAAGGACCTAGGGCAGTGTTTAGAAGGAGCAAAACACTAAAGGATGTGCTAGTAACTAACATCATACCTGGCCCTGAACCTGCCAGAGCATACTTGAGTTTACCCCCCCTTCCCCAAGGTAGGCACAGATGTGGAAGCTGCATGTACTCTTCAATTTGCTCTGGTGCTAAGGTGCGGGGGGTGGGGGCTTTTAAAGGCACACTGTTTGGTTACCCGTGCCCCTTTGTCACATAATTTTCCAGAAGGTCCAGTACAATGCAAGAAATCATTGCAAGCAACTGGTCAGTCCTCCAATTGGAGCCCAAGCTGAAAAGTTCGGTCCAAGAAAGACCTAGAGTGGTGTTTAGAAGGAGCAAAATACTAAAGGACATGCTAGTAACTAACATCACTTCTGGCCCTGAACCTGCTAGAGCATATTTAAGTTTGCCCTCCTCCCCAAGTTACGCACAGATATTGGAGGTATATGTACTGTGAATACATGAACACATGTCATACATTGTCCTGTCCTAGAACTGGGGCTGCTATCACCATTAAGCACTTCATTAAGTGTGACACAAAGCGTGTAGTGTATCTTTAAAACTGCAGTTGTGGAAGTTATTATGTGGGGCATACAGTATGTAGTTTTAAAACATGTGTAGGTGAACATGTTCATACCTTAACAAGAGGCAATGATTCTTACACCATAGTAAAACCTGTGAAAGAACGTACACATAAAAAACACAATATTCAGTTTATTGGAATAGAAGTAGTTAAACTGGGCCCGAGGGGAGCTGACATCAAATGAGCAAAAGGAAGAAAAGAGAGTTTCTGGATATACGAGCTGGAAGCAAGGCATAGTAATGGATTAAATGAAATTATACAATGCCAAGAAATAATCATGGCTTCTGATTGGTTAGTTGGTCACCACAGCAGGGATGTTATCCTGGCATAGCATCCCAGCTGATTGTCTGGATTTGGATCTGCAATGTTTGCATCTTCTCTTAAGAAACAAAAATATTTGTACACAAAAACAACAGTATTCTTTAAAATTATTTTTTCATTCTTTATATAACAACAAGCCATTGTATGACAGGAATAATGCCCTCCAGGGTGGGTGTTATGCTGGGATAACATCCCTTCTCGGGTGTTGGACACCCTCGGCCAGTGGCCTCTGGCCCAACCACCCAAGGCGGGATGTTATCCCAGCATAACACCCACCCTGTGAGGCATTATTCCTTTAACATTGACCTTGCATCTTTTTTTAAAGAAGTTCAGGAGAAATTAAAAAAAAATATTTTGATTGATATAAATACAATTTCTAGTGGGGAAATTACAAATTCAGTTCCAGATGAAGTGTACAATGTAGTGGAGGCTAATTTGAAACATTGTGGTCTAAACCAAAATGTTATAAATAATGTTCAATACGTATTGGATTTGACATTATGAAAGCTTATTTCTGACGGCTCTACCATACCGGTTCGACAACCTTTTGTCAACCGACATCTCGCCATCTGGAATCATGTCAACTGCAAGTTGCAGTCGACATGATTCCTGTGTGTCTTCGGGTCCTGAATTTTTAATGGGGGGCTTTGCCCCCCCCGAACCCCCCATGTGGGGGGGGCTTGGCCACCTGCCCCCCCTTTAGGGTTCTCAACTCCAGTTGGAGTTGATTTGGGGCAGGGGTGCAGGACCAAGAGTCAGTGTGCCCTTGTCTCAGGCACGCCAACACAACAACCTGTTGGCAAAGTGTCAATTTTGCCAACAGGACTGTATTTCGCTGTGTTGGTGTCATGGTAGGCGGCAACTACCATTTCTGACCACTGGCCACAACATGTACACTTCAGTCTTTAAGCATTGTGCATGCGTAATCCAATGACTAGTAATGGGACATTAGTACAATTGAATACATGGCCAAATGAGTTGTTCTATTTGCACTTTATGTACCATCTACCAATGGGATGTTGGTACAATGAAATATATGGCTAGATTAAATGCTAGGAATGCACTTCATTTATTTGATCAATGAAATTGGGACATGTAAGCAATAAGACACAAGAGGGTGTGCAGTAGACAGTTTTAATGCACGGCTAGGGGGATGTAGTGAGGCACGAGGCCACAGGCCGAGTGCGTCTAGTCCCCTAGCCCTGCATTAGAACTGTCTAATGCACATCCCCGGAGTGCCTTATTGCGCTTTTAAAATGGGCCTGTGTATTCTAAATGGGGGTTCTAGTTTTAGCTGTGCATTAGACAAATCTAATGCACGGGTAACAACCAATCAGATTGCTTGAAATCCTTTGCACATTTCATAAGAGTACAATTAAGTACATAGCCATATCATTTACTATATTGGCACCCTGTTCGACATCCAATAGTGGGATATTAGTGCAAATAAGCAAATGGCCATATCAGGTGTTATATTTGCACTTTATATATTGAACCCTGAGATTGGGATACTAGTGCAATTAAGTACATGGTAATAATGTATGTTATAGTTACACTTTTTCTAAAAGAAAACTAGTTATTTGGTATATCCATGATATCTTAGCATGAGATTTATCACCATGGAATGTGGTCTTGGGACCTTGCAAATTGTCACATGCACTTTATGATATCACTATTTATATGAGGCCTGTGTTTGACCCAAATTAGAGTCACTCTGATGATGCCCGACAGTGATCAGGAGAAATGTTAGTTCTCAGAGCAGCTTTCCTTCTGCATTCATGGGGTCCTTTTGGTATAAGTGAAGATATGCACTTTGGAGTAATAAAGGACTTTTTTACTTGATTTTGGAATCCTGGTGCTTCCTGACTGCTGTGGGTCTTTCAGTTTTCTTCGCTCTCTTGATGGCTTTTCTGTAATTGAGCACCACAGCACAGTTCCTGGTGCTCCTGTTTCATTTTTTGCATGCTTAATTCAAACAGAGCGCAACATACATTTTAAAACACCATTAGGGATGTAAATCAGACTGTAGGACTAATAGGCTGTCGCTCACATGGCACATGCATTCCTACTCCCATGCACTAGACTGCTTGGGCTGATTTATTTTGCATAGGATGTGCAATTGGGGGGTTATAAATAGACTGCAAGGTAAGGTTTATTTATTCTACACTAGATAGATAATTGTGTGTGTGTGGGGGGGGCACATTATTTTGCCAGAGCTTATTTATTTTTACCCCAGATGGGTGACTGGGATTTGAGGAGGACCACTAGACTACCAGGGTGTATTTATTCTTCACTGGATGAGTGATCTTTGGATGGCAGACCAACAGTCTACCAGGGCTCATTTATTCTGCACTGGTTGGGCAATAAGGTTTGTGGGGGACCAGCAGCTTGACAGGGATTATTTATTCTACAGTGGATGGGTAATCAAAGTGCCAGGGAAAACTAGACTGTAAGGGCTTATTTCTTCTACTGCAGAAGGGTAATGAAGGGATGGGCAGGCTAAATAGCCAGAGACTACTACTGTAGACACATATGATAGTGGCGACTGGGATAGGCACAGTGCAGCAGTGCATGACCAGTTTCAGGGAGATGGTGTACAGCACAACATTAATGACTGTGTAATGCCTCCACAAACCTTTGGATATGCGAGAGCACCTATATGCGAGTGCAGTCAGATGTTGGTATTGGCTCACTGTCTTCAGTAAATGACACTCCCTAATGGGTATGGGACTCACTTATTGTGCCTTCCAATATGAACATATAGTGAGTCTCTGCTTTTGGGGAGCTAACCACTTTTAGTGAAGCAATAACCCCAATAGTGCCAGCTAACTGACTTCCAATGTCTAGGCCATTATGGTTTAACAATGCATAACTCCCACCATTTAATTGTATTATTGCATTTATAAAATGGAACAGTAGCTGACATTCAGGATTAACTCCTTCACAATTAATTTTTTTTACCATATGTAACCATAATCTGACATGAAACATAGAATTTGACGGCAGATAAGGACCGCTTGGCCGACCTAGTCTGCCCATTTCCCTACCTAATGGGTAAGCTGCAGGTTCTAGTTAATCAACAGCTTAATTCCTCCTACCCACCACTAGAATTGCCTTATGCCTGTCCCTTGCATTCTTGAATTCTCCTACTTTTCCTGACTCCACAACCTCCTCAGGAAGGCTGTTCCATGAATCCACAACCTTCTTTGTGAAAAAAAAAAACTTTCTAACATTACCGCTGAGCCATCCTCCCTCTATCTTCAAATTGTGCCTCATTGTTCTTGCATATCTCTTCTTCTGAAATATGCTACCCTCTTGTACTTTGTTAATTCCCTTGAGATACTTGAAAGTTTCTATCATGTTCCCCCTCTCCCTCATTTCCTCAAGGGTATACATATTAAGCAGCTTTAGTCTCTCCTCGCATGTCTTCTGGTGCAGACCCTGCACCATTTTTTTGGCCTCCTCTGAACAGCCTCCACTCTGTCTATGTCTTTGTGGAGATGGGGTCTCCCGAATTGCACACAGTACTCCAGGTGGGTTCTGACTAACTGTCTGTACAGAGGGATAACAACTTCCTGTTTTCTACTGTTGATGCCTCTCCCTATGCATACCAGCATCCCCCCAACCCTCCTTACTGCCTTCTCACATTGCTTGCCCACCTTTAGGTTATCTGATATAATTACTCCTAGGACTCTTTCGATTTTTGTTGTTGTTATTAACTCACCTCCCATTATGTTCTCTTCCCCTGGGTTTTTGTTTCCCAGATGCATTACCTTGCACTTCTTTGCATTGAATCTGAGCTGTCACATATTTAACCATTCCTCCAACCTTGCCAAGTCCCTTTTCATCCTTTCTAGCCCACCTTGTGTAACAACCGTGTTGCAGGTGTTGCAGATCTTTGTGTCATCTGCAAAGAGACATACCTTTCCTTCCAGGTGCTCTCCAATGTAACTTATAAAGACATTAAAGAGGACCGTTCCCAGTACCGAACCCTGTGGTATCCCGCTAGTTACCCTTCTTTCTTCATTGTGGACTCCATTTACTATTACTCTTTGCAACCCATTGTCCAGACAGTTTTTTATCCAGGCTACCACCCTGGGACCCACTCCAAGGCTTGCTAACTTGTATATTAATCTTTTGTATGAGATTGTGTCAAATGCCCTGCTGAAATCTAGGTAGACCATATCCACAGTCCCTCCCTGGTCTATTACTTTGGTCACCCAGTCAAAGAAATCTATTAGGTTTGTCTGACATGACCTTTCTGCTGTGAAACCATGCTGCCTTGAGTCCTGTGCCCCACTGGCCTCTAGGTACTCAACAATTATTTCCTTCAGAAGTGATTCCATCATTTTCCCTACCACTGAAGTCAAACTAACTGGTCTGTATTTTCCTTCCTCTGCCCTGCTCCCATTTTTGTGAAGTGGAATCACATTTGCCCTCCTCCAGTCTTCAGGTACCACCCCATCCTCCCATGATTTATTAAAGAGAGTAGTCAGTGGTATTACTAGTTCTACCCTTAGTTCTTTTAGAATTCTTGGGTTAATCCCATCAGGCCCATTGCTTTGTCCACCATCAGTTTCAAGAGTTCTTTCAAAACCCTTTCTTCTGTGAATGGACTGGTATCGACCCCCGTATTCAGAATGTCTCTCTTGTTTTATTTGGTTTCTTCTGTAGCTGTTTAGTACATTTACTACTGTTGACAACATAACTCTCTATTCTTGCAATTAGTAGCCATCTTGTTTTTTTTTCTTCAGCAGTGTATAGTAAGTCTAATTTAAAGACCAGTTTATGTTGCTAGGCAACATCAGGATAAGACCAGTCTTATGTAAGTCAAGACAGTTTTTACGACTGTGGGCAGAGCAGGAGTATTGCATGTACAAAAGGAGTCAATGGTTGCAGGGTACTATTTCCTTTCTTAAATGGGTGGTACAAGAACTGGAACCTGAGTAGTGGGAGGCAGCATTGTTTTTTTGAGGGGAAGTAAGATCCAACCCACCTCCACCCAAGAAGCTCCTAGAGATCCAGCCCACCTTTTTTTAATTTATTCATGTGGGAGGGGTATGAGGTGATTGTATCATGTTGAAAAAAGACTCAGTAGTTTGGAATCCGGACCTAGGAACACAACAACTCTGTGGAGTACCTGCATTTTGTTAAGGAATAGGAGAACAGAAAATACGTAATGCCTTCAAACTGACTTAAAAACCCTTGGAACACATGATTATCAGAGTCACCTAGTGTCTCAAAAGCAAAGACTATATGTCTGAAACTACAGCATAAGGATTCAGCTTCCAAGGAAAATAGACAGCATTCAGGTATTTCTTAAACATTTATATACTAAATTGGGCACAGAACTTGGTAAACACAGTCTGTCATAATGTGTATTTTTCTTTTTAAGTTTGAGAAGTGGAGTTGACTTGCACATGTTAAAAATACCAGCTGCAATTAACAACCACTTGTAGAAACAAAATGTTGTTTTTGTTTCCTATTTACTTGTTTTCCTGGCTCAGTTTATATCAGTGAAAAGAAAGACTGGAACAACTATCAGAGCTGCCATCCAACTGGACAAGCTATTTATCACTCATTTTTCATTTAAAATAACACAAATGTAGTTTCACATTTTTACCATGAGGGAAGAAAGAAGACAAACCAGCAAGGTTAACAAATACATTCATTGACACCTGTGAATGAATGGGGTAGTTTTTCTTACATTCCTGGTGAGTTAATTACTCATTGGAACCTGTTATTCCAGTTTTTACCACTGTGTTCCTGGAGATTTCTGCATAACAAGTTCCCTTATGCATCTCACAGCACCTCATTAACACCACCATCTTTGCAGGACATTGCATAGCAAGAGACCCAGCCTTACTTTTTTCCAAATAATATACCAACTGCATTCTCAGGCAGGTAGTTCTGTGCTACTATTTATATTCTACTGAATCTTCTTAGCTTGCAGTTTGTGACTATAGGTGTTTACAACTGAATGATAATAACCACATTTGCTTCACTTGCAAATAAGCAGGCATTTGTGTGTCTAATTTCTGTTTGACTAACTGTAGGTTACACATACAATCTGAAAAATTCATAACATGCTGTATTGTGATTCAATGAACTGATAAATGGGGAGTTTGGTTTCTTTTACAAATTAATTTTTCCTGACCATTGATCTACTAAAACAAAAATTTCTCAACAAAATGTTTTTAAATAAATTATCTGGTTTGGGGGGGGGGCTGCCACAAGCATAATGGGACTTCACAGATTGGGGAACTCACAGCAGCAGAAAAAAGAAGCATGTTGGCATTAAAAGCTTAATGGCATGGATGTAGAGGCACCAATATTTAAGCATGACTTTGGTAGAGGATTAATTGTGACTGGGGGGTGAGGGAGGGAGTGAGTCTTGATATTTTAAGCATAATAGTTTTCTGAAACTTCAACCTTCAATGGGTTAGACTTTGTAGCCATCTGTACAGTATTTCACTAAGCCACTTGCAGTAGGGTATGGGTAAAACCCACTTCACCAGACCCAGGCCAGAGTTGTAAAATCTGGACTGGGCACAGCTTGTGCAAATATTGCTGATCCGGTGGAGCAGCAATGAAAGATAAACTATGCAATACCTTCAATAACACACCTAGCCCAGTTTACATTTACCTGATGCCCATTTTTAGGTCTTATATAGTAATATCTTCCTTCAAGAGAACAGTTTGTAATGAAATGTGTCAAATTTACACTGGCATTTGGGAATATGCACTTTTATATTATATGAATTTTATATGTGAACTGTATATCAGTCTCTAAAAAAACACTTTAAATGTCTTCAAAAACTTGTCTCAACATTGTGTTTATCTTCCACCTTGTCACAACATACAGTTGTCTCAGCAGTGTTTTCAGTTAAGGTACAGTACCTTCATGTATATGATGGCTTGGTTCTGTTGAGTTGATTGCTATAACAGTGCATAGAATAAAATGCAAAACATATAGGTAACTGTAATACAGATGGTGGCATTATTTTTAATTATACAATGGCAAGGAAAAATGTAAGAAGCGGATTGGCTGCTGACCCATTGAAATGTTGTTATTACACAATAACATCACCGTAGCTTTGGATTTGGATCATTCCTTGCATTTTCTCTTAAGAAATATTTTTCCACACTAACAAAAACATCCTTTAAAATGTATTTTTTATTCTGTGTATAACAACAAGCCATTGTATAATTGCAATAAGGTACTCCAGGGTGTGTGTTATCTTGTAATAACATCACTCCTGGGGAAGTGGAAGCACTCGGCTTTGCCTCATGCTTCAACCCGCCCTGGGAGTGACATTATTACATGATAACACACACCCTA
Organism: Neoceratodus forsteri; assembly: GCA_016271365.2. Classification (NCBI taxonomy): domain Eukaryota; kingdom Metazoa; phylum Chordata; order Ceratodontiformes; family Ceratodontidae; genus Neoceratodus; species Neoceratodus forsteri. Next base: position 1,160,651,656 of record CM057458.1, read on the forward strand.
TCATGCCTTATTGCTTAAATATTCCCTTTCTCAATGTACTGTACTTTGATTCAGTTAGTGTATATGCAACAGCCTTTATGTGAATGTTCTGGGCTTCTCTTTGACTCCTGATGTCTATTTGCTTTATCTATTGTATTTTCTGTTTATCTACTGCTACCCTTGTATCAAACAGCCTTAAGGTAGGCAATCAATGCTGTGATTCAGTGGGAAAGTCAAACAGAATGTTGGCATGCATTGGGAGGGCATAACTAGCAGAAGGAGGGAGGTACCGATGCCTCTATATAAAATCATGGTGAGATCTCACCTGGAGTATGGGGTCCAGTATGGTGGCCACACCAATGTAAGAACATAGATGAGATTGCGAGAGTACAGAGACCTGCAACCAAGATGGTGCATGGTATGCAGGGAAAGTGATATGAGGAGAGGTGGAGGAAATTGGATTTGTACCCACTGGAAACTAGGTGGGAGAGGGGAGGGGAGGGGAGGGGAGGATATGATAGAAATGTTTAAGTATGTGAAGGGGATTAATAAGGTGAGGGAAAGGAGCTTATTTACAAGGAAAATGAAGGCTTAAACTAGGGGGCATAGTCCAAGATTAGAAGGAAGAAGATTTAGAAGCAACGTGAGGGGACATTAGTTCACAGAGAGGGTGGTGGAAGCCTGGAATAAACTGCCAGAGACTGTGGTGGGGGCTACAGTGGTGGAGGGTTTCAAGAGGGCTTGTGACAAACATAAGGGATTGGCAAGTGGGGGCTAGGGAGTGTCCTTCAACATGGGAGACAAGTAAGGGGGGGACTGACTCGATGTGCCTAAGTGGTACTTTTCTGCTGTCAGATTTCTATGATTCTATGATATACTTATTTAATGTTATGCTTATTTGTTTGTGTATTTGTTTATTGTTAGCTTTGATTCAAAATGTATCTGATTCTGTAAGGTGCCCAGACTGTTTGGGAACAGGCACTGTATTAATAAATTTACTCCTACTACTAAACATTCCAAATCCCAAAATGCTAATACAGACTCAGGACAGGGACATCTTGCAAGAAAGGAGAAAACAAGTAATCTAAAGTGAATGAGTTAAAAACTAGCTGGTTTATTTTTCCCTTCAACAGCAGAATGTGCATTTCAGTTGGAAGTATATTCAAACAGTTCAATCCATTCTCTGCAGAAACCAGTTAACAACCAGCTATTGGTTATGAAGAGCTTTCCTAGGGAGCACCACAACAGCTCAGATGCTAATTGTTAACTGGCTGCACAATAAGTTTATTATGAACTATAATGTAAATTATAAACTACTAAACCAACTCCAGCTACAGAGTTAACCAATTGCAATTTTCTGGTTGCTTACAGTATGAATTTCTATAATGTTATGCATATTTATTTGTGTATTTGTTTTATTGCTTGTTTTGATATTTTGATACAAAATGTATCTGGATCTGTAAAGTGCCTGGAGCATGTGGGATTGGGCACTATATAAATAAAATAACTCCTATTGCTAAATATTCATAACCCCCACCCCCCCCCAAAAAAATGATACAATAGACCAAGGAAAGGGGCATCTTGCAAGAAAGGAAAAACTGAGCATTCTCCAAGCCCTCTGGGATAGTACCAGGTCTGAGGCTTGGACCGAATCACCAGCGCCTCACGGCACGAGAAGCCTACCGCCACCCACCACTGAGTCCCAGCTACAAGCGTCCTCCTAGCCCTCTGGGCTAGTACCAGGTCCAAGGCTTGGACTGAACCACCAGCGCCCCATGGTGCGAGGGGCCTGCCACCACCCACCGAGTCCCAGCTACTGGTACAGCATTTAGAAACAGCACACCGGCTCTTGCATAGCCATGAAGGTCTCGGATTTAACTTCTTTTTTTCTTTGAAATTAGGTGCCTTCCCAGGGACTTGCCCTCTTTAGCTGCTTGACAACTTGTTGCTCCCTGATTGGCCCAACCTCCTAGCCTGACTTTTTTCCCAAGCTCTCCTGAAACCAGACTCTGCTTCAAATCCTACCACAGCTTTGCATTTATTTCTGCAATGAAACTGACTGCTGCATTGTTTTTGTTTCTCCTCCCTGCGCAGCTTTCCACTTTGCCTTTGTGGTGGGGAAAAGAAACCAAAATCCTGCTAAGACCAGAAACTGTTCTGTGTGCTATGGCCTAATCTGAACTAAAGCCAAATTATCTCCTTTCTTTTGTAAATGGAGTCTTGTACATTGATACCTTTTTTATTTCCTCTGTTAGAGCACTAAGTTTGTAGGTAGGAACTCTGTGTTAGAAATACTAGGCTCAGTCTGATATTATTCAAAATGTTCAAATTCTGACTCCTGTGGAATAAGAATCTGCCTGGTTAACTTTTAAATCTTTATATATTTTTTTTTCTTTCTTCTGTTTCTTTGCCCACCCCTGACCACTGTTTCTTTGCTCGGCTTGCAGACACAGCTGGTGCCTTGCTTGCTCTCTGTGACCTGCCCCTTACCGATTTAGTTCCTTTCAGTGAAACAGCCCTTTTGTGTACTGTGTGAACCCTCCCACTGCTCCTGACTATAACTAATTCCTGTCTGTCCCCTTTTTCCCAGGCATCCTCCTAGCCATCTGGGTTTTCAGCACACCTTCCCTAGGCCACCTTAAATATGCCTAAACTCTGTTTACTTTCCACATCCTATCTCTTACTGGCTTTCAGCCTTACTAGTGATTTGTTTCAGTTATTCTTAAAGGGCAACATACATTTGTCAGGTCTGTATGTTTATTATGACTTGTTAGTCACTCCTTTCCCACAAAACTAAATTTACATCAAGAATTACCATAGCCTGCTATCATGTACATCAACTGGCTAGGCTACTTGAGCATGGGTCATCTCATATGCACCCTGCCACTTCATGTGCAAATGTGACTGGGGTAGCTGAACATTAACCGCACCACCCCACTGAAACGGCGGGGAACATATCCATCTCCCCGCCACTTAACATATCCATCTCATTGTCTGTAGGATTAAAAGTGGCACCTAGACCAAGACCCCCGATTGTTCTCAGTGACTCTGCTCTACCCCTCCCCTTTCTTTCGCTCACGCCCTGCTCTGCTCTTTTGTTAAGTTAAGTCAGACCCTTGCTGACATTGTACTGCCTCTGGTAATAATCCTTCACCTATTTTCTTATTAGGGTCCAGTCCTGCGGGTGATCCCGCCGCCGAAGCTGCCTGAACAGGCAGGGAACAGCTGCTGCCCGCCTCGCTGCCCGAACCCCAGATCCGCAGCTGATGAGACCATTCATTGCTTGCTACTACAACTGGAGCATGGCACCTTATTGGCCGAGCTGCCTTGCTGTGCTCCTGTGATTGGCCCACTCTTGGAACTGTGCCTGTGGTGCATATTTTCAAACCTGGCTTTCTGCCTTTTGAGCCATGGCATTAGTGCTTAGGCACTCGTAGCAGCATTATAACTCTCCAAGAGTGTTATTTGTCTCACCCACCCATCCCAACCCTGTCCAGTATTAAATAGCCCTCCTCCCCCACACTTGGGTCTTTTTCCCAAAAACACTCCTCTTCTCTTCAGCTCTTCTCTTAAAGTCAACACCCTTAATTCTACTAACACCCCAAATTTCAGTGCCTTCAGCTGTGTTATCACCTGACCTGCTTCTTACTGCACAGCTCTACATCTGAACCCAGTCCCAGCAGTCACAAAGTCCCTCATCACTCAGTGTCTCTAGTCATGACATCCTATTTCCCTTTATATCCTATACTGGTGCTAGAATTCTTTTTGTTTTTTCCATTATCTCACCCACGATTTCTCACCTCTCCTTCCTGCACTTCTCCTTCCTGCACTGTGCTATGCCTTATGGTATATAACCCTGCTTGGCAATACTTTACCTGTTGAAACCACCCCCTAAACCCTATTTGCCAAAACTCCAGGGTTGCCTACAGCCACCCAAAATCACTGTTAAGGTGCCACTCTCCTTTAACTTATAGTTCTCACATGATGGCATCTGCACCCTACCTGCTTTTCCTAGGCTGCGTCTTCCACCAAACTCTGGAGCCTAATACGATCTCATGAAATAATATAACATGCCTGAACTCTACTTCATGCCAGGAGCCAAGTTGGTCGGTGCTCACTACATGGATAATTCCATCCACAGGCAGTAATCCACATGCAATCAGAATGTTTCTCATTCATCTGTACCCAATACCTCCTAAGCAGTCACCCCTCATCCTCTCCATCAGGGTAGCAATATTTGCTCTGAGCATCTTTTGCTGCCCCCCCAAAAACATGTCCTGATGCCCTAGGCAGTGACCATGCTAATCAAACCAACAAAGCCTTCCTGAGATTCCTTGTAAGAGGGCTCAGGAAACTATTAATCTTGCTGTTGCTCTGTGCAGGTAGTGTGGAATTAAATCCGGGCCCCCCTGGCTGCTAGCTTCCCCAGGGGAGCTCCCACAATTAAAGGGTCTCAGCTTCCTGCACATGAATGTATGCAGCCTAGCCAACAAATATGACATGGTCCAGACTTGACTGCTACATGCTATGCCTGATGTATCAATGTTCTCAGAAACCTGGCTTAAAAGTCATGTAGCTGACCAAATTATTAGCATCCCTGGTTACAACCTGCACAGATGTGACAGGCTGATCAGAGGGGGTGATGTTGACATATACACAAAGAATAAATTCCTAACCACCGACATTATCCATACATCAATCCCCAAAGAATTTGAATGTCTCACCCTCAAGCTAACTTTATCACCTGGAGTAGCCCTGCCAGTAGCCGCTTGCTATAGGCTGCCTGCCGCTGGACTGGGTATACTGCCTCGTCTTCATTCCCTCCTGGAACAAGCAAACAATGAATGCATTATAATGGGAGACCTTAACCTTAACTGGAATGACGCATGCGCAAACAAGCTTAAGGACTTCTGTGATGACCATGGGCTTTCCCACATTAATCCTGAGGTCACCCAACCTAACAAAAAGAACCCTGACTGTATTTCTCTACTGGATCTTATGCTTGTCAACAAGCCACGCACTATCACCCATACAGGGGTTTTCCATAATGATTTGTGTAACCATAGCCCAGTTGCATGTGTTAGTTGCTACACACACCTCCCTTCCACTTCTATCTTCAAACTAAAGTGCAGTCTAAAACATTTCTGTCTCTCTGCCTTTCTGACAGATCTAAGTAATATTAAGTGGCAGAGCTTCGATCTAGCACCCTCTGAGATGGAAGCATTTGGTATCTTCCAGGATCTGATAATAAGGGTAATCAACAAACATGCTCCTCTAAAAAATGGTCAAATCCAGTAAAAACGGACACCTGACTGGTTCAGCCTGTCCCTGAAGAGGGCCCTGCAGTCCAGAGACACATTTTGGACAAGGGCAAGGATGTCGCAGTCAGAATCAGACTGGCTCACTTTTCGAGTAGCCAGGAATGCCTGCACGAAGCTGGTAAGGATGGAAAAATCACAGTTCTTTCAGTCCGCCCTAGAGGAAAACAAAAATTGCTCTGTCAAGTTTTGGGAAATCTTGAGAGAGGTTAAAGGACACTCCCCTGCCACTACAATCCCAGCTAAAATTGTGGTGAACAGTAACTCCTACACAGACAGGTCTGAGATACTCGATCAGCTTAATAAACACTTTGCAATGGCAGGCCTCACATTTGATGCTTCTGAACTTAGTAAATTGAATGCCCCAAGTGTCACCAGTGCATGTACTAGCCCTGCTCCTGTTCCCAAGACTGACCGACCTCCCTTCAACTTCCAGCCAGTCTCCTACAAACAGGTGGAGGACCTTCTTCTTTCACTGGACACAAAAAAAAGAGTGCTGGTGCTGACTCGTTAGAACCCTTCTTCTTAAAAGCAGGATACCATTTTCTGACTGCACCAATCGCTTATCTATTTAATAGCTCACTTATTCAAAGGGGAACTACCACCCAGTTGGAAAATCATGCATATTATCCCCTTGTTCAAATTGAGAGATCCCACAGCTTTGAATAATTACAGGCCTATCTCACTTCTTACTGTACTGTCCAAGTTACTTGAGAAAATTGTCAACTCACAACTCAGGAAGTATTTTGATTATGAAAATATCCTTAACCCAGCCCAATCGGGGTTCAGGTCAAAGCACATCACTGTGTTGGCTCTAGCAAAAGTGTTGAATGACTGGTTAACAGCTCTGGACAGGAGACAGCATATCTAGGCACTTTTCCTAGACCTCAGTAAAGCCTTTGACACAGTTGATCACTCCATCCTGCTTGATACTCTGGGTTGCATTGGCTTAACCCATGCTGCAGTTAAATGGTTTCACTGTTACATCACAAATCAAAGACAACAAATTAAAACACAAGGGGAACTGTCCCCACTTAAAGCCCTGCCCGAGCCTTACTGCAATGATCCATCTTGGGGTCTATCCTTTTCGCTATCTATATTAATAGCATTGATTCTGGCATTCTTGACAGAAATGTTCATCTCTTTGCAGATGATACAGTCCTTTACACAACCAACCCCTCTCTAGATCTTGCACACAAGGGGTTGCAGCAGGACTTTTTCATGCTCAAGCATAACCTGCTGAGCCTTAAGCTCTTGCTCAATGCCAAAAAAGCAAAAGCCATAATTATCTCCCTGCATCCTCCAATAAATCTGGGGACACCTGTTATCCACCAAATTATAACCCTCCTTGGTGAATCTCTGGAAATAGTGGATAAATTCAAATATTTGGAAGTCTGGTTGGATAACAAGCTTAGTTTTAGTGTTCACCTAAGTGAACTATCAAAAAACTAAGACAGCGACTTGGCATATTCTACCGCATAAGATATCTTCTCACTCTTGAAGCTAGGAAGCAGTTGGTTCAAACAACCATTCTGCCCTTGTTTGACTACGCTGACTTTCTATACAGCCACTGCCCCCAGTATGCATTCCAAAAGCTTGATACACTCTATCATCGTGCCTTGAGATTCATACTTGACATGCTCTTGCAGACTCATCACTGCCTGCTTTACCAGGCAATTGATTGGTCATCCCTCACCATGAGGAGGCAAAGAAATGCTCTCATGTGGCTTTTCAGGGTGCTCTCAAACAAACTCCCACCTTACATCAGTAACCTGTTTGAAGGGTCAATTGGTACCTATGGCCTGAAGAACTCCACCCTTGTCCTCCTCAAGCTACCGAGGATGAAGACATGCCTTGGCTCAACTGCCATCAGCTCTTTCCTCTCATCATTCTGGAATAACACTCAGAAAGTACTTAAATGCTCCCTCCTGCCTAGTCCCCATGTATTCAGACAGCTGCTTTATCAGTGATTGAAAACTGTGTGCGACTGCTTCAGGTAACCATGGACATATCGACGGAATCCACCCAGTTCTTGGACCCCGTTGGCTGCCTAGTCCCACTGCAGCCAGCTTCCTCTTAGCACAATTACCCTCCTCCTTGACTCCCTTCCTCTTTCCTCCCTGCAAAATCCCTCCGGGGGTTCCTTCCATAGCAGGATTGTCCCTCCCTCCCCACATGTATCTGCCATCCTTCTGTCTCCCTTGTCTCCTTGCCTTCCTCTCCTCTCTTACTCCTACAACTTCCTCTTCTTCCCACTTTAGTCCCCAAATCTACCACAAGAGCCTGACTGTGCATATACACAGTCAGTAATCAACAATGTTTATATATTAGATGCAACTGTAACTTATGAACTTGTCTGTTCCCGATATGTTATGTTATGGATTGACATTGTTTACTGTAAATGAATTTGTACTGTGTGTCCAGGACCATTTAGCAAATGAGCTTGCTCAACAATGTAAATGTCTGGTTAAATAAAGTTTTATTGATTGATTGATTGAATTACCCAAGAACCACTCTAGTGACTGTCTTCTGCTATCCAAACCAGGGACTCCTAAGCCTTATATGTGATCATGCACCTTAATGCAGGCCATTTACTTGTTACCCCATGTGTCCCTTCTCCTACCATGTTACCTACACCTTCTTATGGTATCTCAGCTGCCGCACAGTGGTGCATCCATAAATAGTAACACAGTGGCCTGCCAGGGCACTTTTGACTACTCTGATTGGTACATATGTGCCTCCTAGTTCCCCATACTCGATCTGATCTTATATCCTCCTTGGCAGGCTGGTACTATTGCAGTATCTGTTCTAAAGAGCATGGCAGCTTCCATTTATGTCCTGTTGTCCCCCATGTTTTACATGACTTGGGTCTTAATCCTGGTGATGTTAGGTCAATTTGGCAGTAGTTTTATGGACCCATCAATTCCTTTCAATAATCCCTGCAAATGAGAATGGTCTACAGCACTTAGATTTCTCCTGGGGATATCAGGAAGCTTCTGCTCCTCCGATTGCTGTTCTCAGGAAATGTTGAACTTAACCCTGGTCCTCCAGCAACTGTCTCTTCCCCTGCTGATCTTCTTAGGCTTAAAGGTATGAGCTTTATACACGTCAACGTGTGTAGCCTTCTAAAGAAATTTACTTCCATTCAAGCTTGGGTCTACCATACCTCACCTGATGTCTTATTGGTCATAGAATGCTGGCTTAGACCTGGAACTTCTGATCATGAGGTGAACATTCCCTCCTACTCCCTGTTAAGAACTGACAGGCAGTCTAGAGGAGTTGGAATTGCCATTTATACTAAGGATAAATTCCCTGTATCAATCATTTACTTAACCTCTGTCCAAAAAGAATTTGAAAGTTTGTCTCTCAAAATTGATATTTCTTTCATGGTCTTGTTTTGTGTAGTAGGAAGCTATAAGGTCCCATCTGCAAGATTACAGCTCTTGAACCACCTAAGTAATACCCTGGCATCCTTACCTTCTGAGTCCATAATTTTAGGATACTTCAATCTGGACTGGTTTTCTAGTGCCTCCACACCCCTTAAAGTTATCTGCAAAGCCTTTGGACTGTCATAACTCATTAATGAAGCTACTCACCCAAATAAGAAGTATCCAAATCATTGCACTGTGCTGGATCTCATTGTAGTAAGTAAATCTCACTTATTTTCCCACATTGGTGAATTTTCTCTGATATCATTGACCACTGTATTATTGCATGCATAAGAGCCATCCCAAAATCTACATCAGTCTCCAAATTTACTACTAAGAGGTGTCGACATAACTTTGCTCCTCATGCTTTCATCACAGAGCTAAGAGTCTCCTTGCTTTGGTAGGACTTCTACCAAGCAAAATCAGTGAAGACAGCGTATGATATCTTTCATGAAATTGTGTTAGTGGCACTGGATAAGCATGCACCTCTGGCTAAAGTCCACACGAAAACTAAATTATGCCAATGGTTTACGGAGGAGCTGAAGATCGCATTGAGGAATAGAGATGCGCTCTGGAAAACAGCCCAAAAAAACAAATGTGAAGCTGATTGGATGTTGTTTAGAAGAGTGAGGAACCTCTGCACTAAGATGGCCAGGGAGGCAAAGGCTAACTTTTTATTACAGGGAACTTGACTCCTCCTCAAAGTGTCCATCCAAATTTTGGAAAACCTTTAAGGATATAGAAGACACACTTCTGGAAATTCCCTACCTACAAAAAATTACAGTTGGTTACACCACTATCTCTGATAGGCTTACTATCCTTGAGTATCTCAACAATCACTTTGCTACCACAGGTCTCACATTCAGTGCTTCACCTGCCAATTATCTCCACTCTCAGCTTGGTGCACATGATCAAGAGGTCCCTGTCACTAGCTCTATGTTCTCACTGCAGCTGGTATCACTGAAGGTGGTTGAAGACCTCCTCTTACAGCTGGATAAAAGGAAAAGTGCTGGAGCTGACCTCATTGACCCTTTTTTCCAGAAAATGAGTCATCAAGTCCTGGCTGTGCCACTTACACATCTCTTTAGTCTATCTCTCTCACAGGTGACCTCCCTCCCTCCTATATGGAAAATTGCCCATGTGATTCCCCTTTTCAATCCGAAGATCCCACTGATCTTAATAACTACAGGCCAATCTCCTTACTCCCTATTCTGTCCAAACTACTGAAAAAAATTGTGAGTGGTCAGCTCAGAAATTACTTAGATTCCACAGAACTACTTAATCCACTACAATCAAGTTTTAGACTACAACACAGTACCATTTCAGCACTTGCTAAAGTGACCAGTGACTGGCAGTGCGAGTTGGATGCCAAGAATTTTGTTGGCGCAGTATTTTTAGACCTGAGTAAGGCAGTTGATACTGTTGATTATGACCTGCTTCTTTCATCCCTTGGTAACATTGGCCTTGATCAACCATCGCTGAGATGGTTTTCTAAATATCTTGTAGGTTGGTTTCAGCAGGTAAAAGCAGAAGGAGAACTCTCTTCTTTAAAACCAGTATTGAGAGGTGTGCCACAGGGCTCTATTTTGGGTTCACTGCTTTTCACAATTTACATTAACAGAATTGATATCAGTATCAAAGCAGTCAACATACACTTCTTTGCAGATGACATGGTGTTGTATATCAGCAGACTGACCCCCGGAGCAGCATGTAGTGACCTACAATAAGACTTCAACCAGCTGCAGCTACAGCTTCCAAACCAGAAACTACACCTAAATGCCAAAAAAACTAAGATGATGATCTTTTCACCCCATTTCCATGCAGTCACCACTCTAACAACACCCCCGATCCTTACACTCCTAAGGCGAACCCTTGGAATTTGTAACAAAGTTCAAATATCTGGGGGTTAGATCAACCATAGACTTTCCTTCACAGACCACATAGAAGAACTGATAAAAAAGCTCAGACAGAGACCTGGGGATGGATTCAGAAAGGTCCACTGCAAGCTGCGGCAATGGCAGCTTGCTCCGACCACCCGTGCGACATGGCCTGTACACCCGACTCAGGATCAGAGCAGGTGCAGCGGTCTTCATCCTGTGACTTGTGGTAGCTGTGCAAGGTAGGGCGCCAGCACCCGGGAATGCTGCAGGTTGCAGGACAGGGTAGGCAGCAGTTGCTCTGGTCGAGGGCCACCATGGCACCCACATGTTCAGCACTGAGACCCTGAATGGTGTGGGCTCCAGCTTCAAGCCCCTTGCTATGGACACCCCCAGATCAAGAACCCTTACCTGCCCTGGTGGCACAGTGGTCCCCCACACTCCAACACACACACACACTCGGTTGGTGAGTTGGCAACTGGTCCTGGTGGTGAGAGAGGGCTGTGCCAGTCACCGGTGGGGTATTGGGGTGTGGGGGGACTCACACTGTGGGGTAGGGGAGTGGGGGGCCACAAGACTACCAGACGGTTATGGGGATGACAGGGTGGGGATTGTGCCCCAGGGCATGTGGGGGGCCTCGACATATGTGTGTGTGTGGGGGGTCTGCGTATAGGTGCTGTGCCACACACCTAGCCTGGCACCATACATGCCATGCCCAGGACCCACAGCCCATGGGGGGGTTTGTAACCTACAGGGGTTGTGTGGCTGGGGCACAGTGGCAACCTCCAGTGAACAGCAAAGACCAGTTAGACCACCTTTTTGTTGGCGTAACTGGTCTTTGACAGATGTTCACTGATGGTTGTCTCTGAATCCCATTTGTGGATGTAGCAACCACCCTACCTGAATAGGCTGCAACTGCTGCCAGAAACCCCCTTACACCATGTTGCAAGGGGGTTTCATGCACATAGGTGCAGTTGGTACAGGCAGCCTGCAGCATGTCGCAGGCTGCCTATGTGAATCCCGCGGGGATGCAACACAGGACACAAGTGCGACTTGCACCATTTTTCCCTACACAAGTTGCCTTGCATCCTGCTTTGGCATTTCTGAATCCAGCCCTTGATCTCTTTTATAGGATTAACTATCTCCTTTTGAGTGATGCCCAGATACGACTGGTGCAAACCACCTTCCTTTTCCTTCTGGACTATACAGATTTCCTCTACAGTCAGGGTCCTGCCACAGTGCTTGTGAAGCTTGACACGCTGTACCACAGAGCTCTAAGGTTTATTACTGGAATTCCATATTCAAAGCACCACTGTACCTTATACTCGGCTGTGGGATGGTCTTCCCTTACGTATAGGTGGCAGAGAAATGTTGCCTTCTGGACCTTCAGAGCAATTACCAAGAAATTGCTCCACTGCCTTCCACTAAGTATGATAGGCAAGTACGTGTTGAGAAGTGCCTCCTTTATTTCTCTGACAGTGCCCAAGGTCAAATCGCGATTTGGCAGGGCTTCTATATGTTACGTGCTACCTCTATTATGGAATAAGCTGCAAATATCACTGAAATTGGCCCACCCAATTACTTTAATAGCTTTCAAAACACTATATGATCATTCCTTTAAAGAATCCTGTAATTGCTCCCCTTGATCATTGTCTTATCCTTAGGTGTGGAGTTAGCACCAGCTACATGCTGTCCCATTAACATCCTCTTCCCCCTCCCATCTCCTTCCCCTCCCGACTTCTTCGAAATTTCACCTTCCCTCTCATTCCTTCCCTTTAGTTGCCACTGTTATATGTTATTGTAACCATATCCAACGGTTGTACCCTTAAGCTGAGAATGACCTCCCCACCACCCCCAACATGGAGTCTGTACGAAATCCACTTGGCTGTGACAACAGTTCCTGATATTCCATGGATTACCCTTGGGTCCCCCTCCTTCATCTCCTCTACTTCCTTTCCTCTGTTACCTCCCTCTTCCTCCCACCTCCCTGTCAAAATCTTACTAACCTTATACAACATCCTTGACCCTTTCTTCCTTCCTCTGGTTTCCTCCAGGACATTGTTTACATATTATTTAATTGCTGTGACTTCTTATATTTTTGTAATTGCTAGTGTATATGCCATGCTACTTGTATGAGATTTATGGCATCTGTTTCACTCAATTACATTTTATATTGTTGGTTGTTGTAATCCCTGTGTACATTATGATTATGTGTTGTCCAGGTCCATCATGAAAATGAGCATTGCTCAGTGATGTTTGCCTGGTTAAATAAAGATTTTGATTGATTGATTGAGTAATATGTAGCTGTATAAAAATTAATCAATAGACATTTTCAGTACAACATCCACTGATGCTTTCAATTCATAAGGGGGTGATCTACTTATAATGAGCTTGGGGAGCTAAATGCATCAGTTATTCAGAGAAATAAAAACTTTCCTCCAGGGTGTTTATGCTAATCATTCACATTAGAGTCACCTTAATTGGAAAAAAAAACACAAGCAAAGTGGCATTTAAAAGGAACACACACAGTTACTGCAAAAGCAATGATCCTTAGGCTGTGTGACAGATTTTGAAACAGTAGGTTTTTGAAACTGGAAAAAAAGCACTTGCTGGCATAAAATATTAGGACATGCAACAGCACTGTGCTACTCTGTGCTTTTTTTTCCAACAAAAGAGCACTCAGTAAAGTTCAACTGCAGTTTTTTTTAAACATTTGTATGTCTTATAGTTCTTTCCTTATTCAGGAGGGAGACACTGGATTGCTTTGTTTTTCATACAGAGGTTCTTGATATACTTTCTGGAATGCGGTAAGCTATAGATACTCTATGCTTTATGTGTTTGAAATTAATGTATAGTAGAGGAGATCAGGCCATGCTAAAGACGTCTTGTTATTAAGAATACTGACACTTTCTTATTCTTGCCCTCTGAACGAACTACTGTAAATTCCTTCTCAGTAGAGGAGATATACTATTTTACAAGATGATTATCCTTTAGTTAGGCCCTCACTTTTTGAAATATGGTAACAACTTGGTACCAAACACTTTTTGTAAAAATACTGTAAACTGAAAAGGTAAAAATCCAAAACATTAAAGAACGATCAACAATCTAACAGGACAGCTTGCTGAATTCTGTTTTTCTTTTTTTTTTTAATGAAAGGGGACATGGAGTTTTTACTTATTGAGTGACAACATTTTAGAATGAATGGTGTCTACTTCATAAATCGGTTGGTCATCCAAAAGATGTCTGATATTTTTTAATTGCTCACGCAAAATTTACCTGCACACGTGTACATTATTCATATTCACAAGGCAACAAAATTTGTGTAAGATCTGAGCATAATCTGACTTCAAGTTAACTTCTCCTTAAAGAAAATCAGACTAGATATTACCAGTTTCCCAAAGATAAGTTAGTCAACATATAAGGGCAAGTTTCCCATATGAGGTTTGGTTAAATAATATTATTATCCAAAAGTTATTCTTTTAGAAATCATATTAGCAAATTTACTATTTATATAAATATGTGAATGCTATTGATATACATCATGGCATAATGTACTGCATATATATTGTTTTTAATGTGTGTAAGCTGTTATAGAACCTTAACTTTTTTATCGATTTAAAAATGAAGGGCAGTGGAGAAAAACAGACTCGACAATCCAGAATGTTGTGAGAGGAGCATTGCTGGCAGCTCAGTATGAATGCTGGAATCAGTGCCATGCCCTTTCTAATAATACCAAACTAAGCACAAATCTTTCAGAATAATGGACTATATGTTAATTTTTTAATCTTGATCACCAGAGTATATATTAAAGTGTTGTAGTGTGACCTGTACTGCTCACTAGGCTAGCTCCTCCTTCAGGGGTGCTTTAATTATACCCGTGCTTGCCTTGTAGATACCACTGCCAGATTTGGAAACAGCTCCCACCTCACAGACCTCTTCAATTTCAAGACACCCACCAGGAGTCTATGCTCCTCTTCCATGCCCTCCCTCCAGATTCCCAAACCATCACCAGCAAGGGAGTGAGAGCTCTATCGAGTGTGGCCTCCTCCTTATGGAACGGTCTGTCTACCCCACTAGACTATCAAGATCTCACCAAATCTTCAAAAGCAACCTCAAATCCTGGCTCCTTGACAGATACAGTTGTTGCTGCCCTTCCCATTGCACTCTTCCCCCATAACGTGTGCTCCTCTGGGAATCCACTCCCCCTTACCTCCACAACTACTCTCTGTCACTCCTGACTACTTTTACTGCTCTGTTCTTATCCCCTCCCCAATTTCACTGCCCTACCCACATCCTATTTCTTACTGTCTGTTACACCCTCCAGCTATTGCATTATCCAGTTTTCGTGGGTATTTTTATTTTTGCTATATGTCTGCTCCTTATAGTGACTTAAGCCTGACTTGCACATGTACTTATCATTTTCTGCATATGCTACCACTGTATTCCTATTGATTGTATAAATTAATTTTACTTGTACATGTATGTACCATATTTCTGTGGATGCTACCACTGTAATTCATTTGATTGTGAAAATTTCATTTTAATACTGTATTGTCAACTAATTACCTAATGCGCCTATGTAGTTGTTGCCACTAGTTGGCCCGGGTCATGACTGAAAATGGTCACCAGCCCCAAAGCACTTACCTGGTTATCACAGAATAAATAAACAAATAAATAAAGTAGTAGTGCCACCGTAGTTAGGACTGGGAAGGCACTTTAATGGCAAGTTACAGTTTTTAGCTGCTTATATAGTATTTTGGATATTTTTTGAGAAAATGTCTTTAAACCTTCAAAAGCAAGATCTGCAGCCTTGAATGTCCTTATACGACAAGTTTGTTGACATTTTCTTCGATGGAGTTTGGTCTAGAGATGAGCAAAAAATGTGAAAAAATGTTGGCCGGTTCATATCCTAATGTCTCTGACATGTGCAGACCAGTACCATGCATCAGGATTAAGCCCTAAAGTTACTGTTACCAAAAAACTAAGCAGTTACTGGGAGCTCCACTTTAGTATAGCAGAACAAACCCACCTGCCCCCATTGCAACAACTGGTGCCGTGTCACACCTGAAAATAGGCATTCTGTTTCTAGTGTGCTTATCTAGTAAATGAATGCTAAATAAATAAATAAAAACACAGTGACATACACTAACATATAGAAAAACAAAACAAAACCAGTCATCAGCAATTAAAGCCCAGTGCCACCAAACTCCCCTTCCCCTATTAGGCACTAGATGCCCAACCCTGGAGTAACTGAACCGCCCCCCTTTTCAGACACCAAGTTATCAAACCCTATGCTCGACTTAAATGATTAACTTCCCGTCCCTCAGCAAACAGTCTGATTCATCAGAATGATCCTGATCCTTGCTGAGATTGTAGAAAATGTAGGCAGGCAAGCTGATGTCCCAAATGACCAAGTCCAAAAGCATAGGAAACGGATACTCCTCCATCTCTGTAACAATCTAGGTAGTCTTTATTCTAATACACTGCTAACAGTGGTCTTAGCATTTCACAAATACTACTGATTCGTGAATGTTGGTCCTAATGATAAATACTGTAATTAATTAATTAATTAATTCATAAATTAATGCCGTTTTTAAACCAATTAAAATCTTAGTGCATGGCAAGGTAAATCATTTTCTAAAAATAAATATAAGCTACTGTACATATATATATATATATATATACATAAAATATGAATATCCATGTGTTTACCTTGTTTTAAAGTTGTCTTATACTTTTTTAAAAGGTGTAAATTGCTGCTTGTTACTGGAATAACTAATATGCTTTCTAAATAGATAAATGCCATCTGAGAAAATCAATGAAATTTAGATTTCTAGGCTGTTAAGATACAAAATAATCTGTATTCATAGTTATGTTTAGGGCTGCATGGTGATGTCACCATGCTGTCCTATTGCTATCGGTACGAGAGAGATAAGTGGTCAGAAATGATAAGAGTGTCCATCAGTTGAATGCTTTGGCTGGACATGAATAGTAAATGTCTGCCTCACCTCCACAGTGCTACCCTTTGCTGTTCCATTGTCTCCTCCTCCACCACCACTGCAGTAGCTGCATGCACTATTGTACTGCTCCTGAATTGAACTCCTCTTTAATGTGTGTGTGTGTGTGTGTGTGTGTGTGTGTGTGTGTATTTTGCCTCTGTCTGCTGGCATTTCACATTCTTTGGTTTTCTATCTTACTCTTTGCAGAGTGTGTGTGTGTGTATGTGTGTGTCAGTCTGCATGTTCAATCTGCTTTTATGTTAACCATTTCAGGACTGATGTAATAGTGGCATTCTATTCATTTTTTTTTCATGCAAAGGTAGCTGCTAACTAAGACATTGTGATGTAGGCATCATGCACTGAATCCAGCTCCTTGTACATTTCTGAATATATGAAATTTTTGTTGATTTCTACCTCCTCGATATTCAGATAATCTCTTCACAGCTTTTCTAGGCAGAGGACAGTGTGTTTTAGAGAATCTCCATTTCTGCTATGTTATGCTGCTGATTAGTGAAAGTACCTCCTCCTCATCACTGACATTCCCAAGGTGACAAACTGGACACAAAGCAGAAGAGAATCAAAAGATCTAATAAAACAATTAATTCAGTGAGATTTTTTTTTTCAGATCCTTTACTTTTCTTTGTGACTTGAAGCTCAATAATTCCTCGTGAGAATATTCACTTCCTATTCCTGGAGTGTGTGGTTAAGGGGGTGATCCATATGTTATACAGTAAATGAGGAGAGAGAGAGAGAGTGAATGGGGGGAGGGATTCAGCATTTTCTGGTTGATGACGCTAATCCATGACCCATGGTTAACCTAAAAAAACAGAGCACATGCCCGGTTGTAAGTGATTTCCCCAAAAATGAGTACAGTGGTAAAAAAAAACAAGGTCACAGAATGTAGGAAGCACCCTTGGTTGTGTCATTAGTAACACAGCTTGTAACATCAACAGGACCTTGATGAAACCAGGGCTTTATTGACCTATGGAGAAATTTCTATGTCAGATTGAATGCCTGTATAAATAAAGATGTTTTACATACATTAGTGAGTAGACAATGTATGGATTATTAAAAAAAAAACACACAGAAAAAAAATAGAATCCAATATTGTAAATAACTCAACATTAGTATACAGCTGCATACCATCATCATAAATATCATAAACTGGGTTACGAATCCATAGTTTTCACCATAATGGACTTGATGAGTTTAATCTTACAGATACCCCAGCTATTGATCCAACCTGTTTTTAAATATGTTTATGGTTTTGTTATCACATGTCAGTCAGGAGCATTCCAGACTGACACCACTGTCTGGTTAAACCATGAGCTCCTCTTGTTAGTCTTAGAATGATCACCCTTCAGCTGTAAAGAGTGTACTCTGGTTGTTTTTCTGATCTCTTTCTCCTTTCCAATCCCACACATTCCCAAAGATCCTGGTCTCTAAATGCTGCAAATACCATGCATGAGTCACCTTGTAATCTTCTGTATTCTAGGATAAATAATCCTAATTTAGTTCTTCTTTCATTGTAAGGAAGATTTTGTAGGCCTTTTAATTTTTTTGTCATTCTCCTTAGTACACTTTCTAATTTATTTATATCCCTAACATGAGCGGTGTTCCAGAACTGCACACCATACTCCAACAATGGTCTAACCAAAGACACATACAATGGAGTAAGTACAGTTTCATCCCTACTCTTATGTTTCTTAATATGCAGTTTGTGATACTGCTAGCTTTTCTTACAGTGTCGGTAGTGTGTCCTGAAAAAGTTGGATCATTAGAGACTAAAACCCCTAAATCTCGTTCTGAGGTAGAATTCCTTAATATGGTTCCATTTATTTTATACGACGCTTGTGGATTTTTTTTGTCCCAAAATGTAGAACACAACATTTTTCAGCATTAAAGGCCATCCTATGCTCACTGGCCCATTTATTTACTTTATCCAATACAATTTGGACATTTGCTATCTCTTGTTTAGTGCTCACGATGGACCCTATTTTACCGTCATCTGCAAATTTGGTTATCCAGCAGTTTTGTGATGTTTTTAAGGATGCCACATATATGTTAAACAATGTTGGGTGCAAAGCAGATCCCTGAGGGACTCAACTAGACACTACTTCCGAATCTGACATATGGCCTCTAATGTGTCCTGTCTTTGATTATTAATATAATAAAAACATGTTTTCTTATTGTAATTAATTTTAGTTGCTATTCTTATTTCTTCATTTTGTTTTGCATTTGTTACCATATTTTTACATTTTTTACTTTATCTTTGTATCTTTGTAGCCTTACAGGTGAAGGGTTTTTGATATATTTCTTGTAACCTCTTTGGTTCTTTTGTATATGCCTTTGTATATTCGTATTGAACCAGGTCAGCATTTTTCCTTTTCTATTATACTTAGGTGTATCATTCCTTTCTTCTTTTCTAAGATGCTTGATATGGAGAATTGGACCATTATATGATCACTTTGGAAAAGAGGTTCTCTAATCTTGCATGCTGTAATATTATTCGTATTACTTAGAACTAGGTAGAGAATGTTGTTTCCTCTCATTCTATCTTGCACATTCTGTTCAAAGTCATGGCATATTATTAGATCTAATAGAAGTTTTTCAAAGTCAGTTGACGCTGTATAATCATTTTAATTTATGGACAGACAGGTAAAATCTCCTGAAAGAAGTACTCTGCTACTTAAATCAATATTTTCAATTGGCTTGAGAAAGTAGGTATTTTCTTCAGTGGTCAGAGCAGTTGCCCTGTAACATACTCCTATACCAATTTTTTTATTGTTTGGTTGAAGGATTTTTACCCAGATCTGTTCCACTTGTTTGTCGAAATGTTCTTTTGGATCTGCTCCATAGGCATCTGAGGTTTCTTTGACTAAAAGGGCAACACTGCCTTCTTTTCTTCTTTTCCAACTGTACTGAAAATATTAAAACCAGAAATGTTCTTCCCCCAGCTATCATCTTGCCACCAGGTTTCCACTATTGCAGCTATATGTATGTCTTCATGCTTCAATAGGTAGTTCAATTCATCCAGCTTATGTGTGAGGCTCCTAGTGTTAATTAATATGACTTTTAAATCTTGCTTTCTAAATGTTTTTTGAATAGGTCCTTTGTTTTTGTCTTTTAAGTTCCCTGTCTCCCCATCATAATTAGTTTAAATTTCCCACAGTTCTGGATTGAATTTCCTTTATAAACAACTGTCCTGATAATCTGCTACCTTTTTTGCTTAGGTGCAGCCCATCATAGGCAAAAAGATAATATCATCCTTCAAAAATTTCCCATGTTCTTATACTTGTAATATTATTTTCCAAACAACATCGCCTGAAAAGATTATTTATATGCTTTAATTTTCTAGACCATATATAGCTTACTTTAAGTACTGGTAATATTTCTGATATGATGAGTTCTGCTTTTCTATGATCCATAAGTAACTTGATGTTTATATATTTTTCAAGTATGTTTTCGACTAACTGATATTTAGTATTATTTTTTCCTACATGTAACAGTACTAAGGGATTTTCTCTGGCCGGCTTTAAGATATCTGGTATCAACTGGCCCAGTGATGCTGAGGGTTGAGGATCTGGATGCCACACCTCGTGCCACACCAGCGACCCAAGTAAGGGAATGGATTTGGGTCATTCGGGGGTCAGCAGGGGTGGTAAGGATTGAGCATCACAGCTCTCCTTCCTTGGTTATGGGGGGTTGGTGCTGTGAGCGGTAACATGGCTGGAGGTGCATGCCCATACCCAGGCTGCTTGGCTGCCTCCATGGAGTCAGAGACAGCTGCTGTACCCATTACACAGTACATGAGCACAAAAAAGGGGAAAAAATGGAGGAAAATACCAAGACCCAAGAGGACCCAGGATGGCCTCTTTGGGGCTGGAGGATGTACCCTCTTCAGGTGGGGTTGTAGCCCCAGTCGGGTCTGCAGCAGCGGAAAAAAAGATATCTGGTATCATCTTACCGATGTCTCCAATAGTTGCCCCAAAAAGCTGCAGCTGGCAACATTTTCTTTATTATTCCTAGTGGTATAGTGATCCACATACTTTATCATTGAGTCTCCTAATATATATATTTGTTTCTGATCTGTTTCCTGTGATTCATTGTTTTGTCTATTACCCATCCGGCCCTCATGGTTGGCATCTATTTCAACTTGCATTTCATTGACTACTGTTATATTGCCAGTTATTTCACTATCTTTTTCTTCTGGCCCATTTTCATCCCATATTGAAATATGATCCCCCATCATCTCCTCCGACTGACTGCCATCATTTATATTTCCCTTATTTTCTCCTTGCACTTTTACTTGAGTTTCTGCCAATGTAAGTAAATCATTTGATTGCACTCCAGTTTGGTCCATTAAGTCAACTAAATGGGAAAAATAATTTTATAATGTGGGTTCTTGATTCTTTTGTTTCCTTTTTTTATACCTTTTATTTCCCCCTACCATACACCAATTTTCAAAATCATCATCCTATTTGGAACATTTTCCTGTGCAAGCCTTTTCATTTGTCTCTGGAATGCAGTTTCCTAAGTTTACATTTACATCCACAACTTGTTTCTGGCTTTTTAGTTCCAATTCTAAACCAAGTATTTTGGCTTTTAAATTCTTGATTTCTTTTCATTGCTGACAGATGTAGGGAGAGGGATACTCATTAGCTTCAGTGTCATATTTCCCACAGCTTGTACATTTTAATCCCTGTACTTCTTTTGATTGATTCTTCAGTGAAGTATCTATTATGTATAATGTTTGTTTTTTTGTGTAACTTATTGCTTTTATAATAGGTTTCCTTCAGTAGTAGGTGAAAATATACCCAAGATAATCGTAGGGGTCCCTATACAAGTAGGATTTTAATGAGTCTTTTTTTTATTATAACTGTGTTTTAATATCAACTTATATGCCCACTGCCTTATCTACTTGCTTGATCTTCCTTATGGCTTTCCTAGGTTTAATCTGTTTACAGAGATATACTAGTAGCTGTTTTTTTTTTTAGGTTTCTACTCACAATTGTTCTTCCTCCTGCCCTCCTGCAATGCCTGACACATGCTGTATCTGTGTGTATGAGCATGTGGCAATGAGTGCACCTGCTCAGCTTGACCCTTTCTCAGAGGCACTGTGTTTTATTTATTTATTTATTTATTAGAATGTCAGTTTAACAACCATTGAGCCAGAGGCTCATTTACAAAGGTACCTCGTCACAGAGAGGATAAAACAGTGCAAGCAACAAACATCAGGGCAGACAAAAAATCAGAGTACATTTAGGAATCAGGCAAAAATACAGGCATATGTCAAACACAGTATACAACAGGCTTACATGTGAGCTTTACAGAGTAGACAATATACAGTAGTTACATGGAGATTGATTCAGTGGGCAGAATAAAGGTAAGGCTGAGTGGAAGACATCAGAAGAGGAGTGTGGGGAAGATAGTAGCAAGTAAAGGTAGAGCTGGACAGTGGGTCAGAGAGCGGCTCAGCGAGCTTTGTCTGGAAGGATAGGAGGAGGCTTAGAGTCAGGAACAGCTGCATGTTGAGAGCAGGTGATTTCTAAGGCTAGTTTAAAAATAAGATAACGAGGCGGCATCAGTGATTCCGGCCGGGAGGGTTTTATACCAACAGGGGGCTCTGTAGGGGTAAACCCTTTGACCTTGCGAGGTTCTCGCCCTCGGTATAACCAGTTCAGTTTTGCGGGATATACAGGTATGCACTGTAGGGTTTGCTCGGTGGATAGTGGTTGACAGATCCGGTGGGGATAGCCCAAGGAGTGATTTTTTTGTTAGGAGGCAGGTTTGGTATTTGAGGCACTCATCTAGGTTGAGTAGATTAGCCATGGTGTAAAGAAGGCAAGTGTGGGTTAGACTAGGAGCCCCAGTTATGAGCCTGCAGGCCTTGTTTAAGGTGAGGCAGATCTTGTGCAGGGCAGTCTGGTCTGCTGCACCATACACAGGTAAGCCATAGTCCTACCAGAGATAGAACAGAGGATGTGACTGCAAGTCAGAGGGCATCCGTGGGGAGGCAGTTTTTATGACGATAGAGGATACCCAGCCGAGTGTTAGAGACTGAGGAAAGGGCAGAGATGTGGGCATGAAAAGAGAGGGCATGGTCAAAGGTTATACCTAGGTATTTATAAGAGTGAACTAACTCAATAAGGAGTTTAGAGGTGGAGTGGACTGCGAGATGATAGTTACTGGATTTATTTTGGGGGTGGGCAAAGAGCATGGTTTTGGTTTTCTTTAGATTAATTACTAGTCTGTGCTCGTTTTAAGCTACAAGTGACCTGGAAACTATTCCTGAGGTCACAGTCCATTCAAGTCCATCGCTACCAACAAATCACTAAAACTGGGCAATATTCAGCTCCTAACCCCTTCATGATGCTAGAAATCAGCTCAAACTGTGTACTCTTAGCATAAAGTGCAAACAAGCTCCTTTGTGCAATTTTGTAGTTCATGGGACTTCTCTCCATGAACTACAGTTATTCCTCCCCTTCCCGTGTCCTACTAGCACATGCAGCAGGAATGTACCCAGTTTAAAAAACAAAGTTCATTCAAGTTTCATACAAGTGAGCATCCTTCTGGAGCCTGTCTCACAGAGCAAATCTGTCTCACAGGTCAGCAACTGTATTTTGTACGATCGTAAAGCTGTAACTTCATTCAATATGTATCTGTCATAGAATACTGCACACAGTTTTGGAGAGCTTTAACTATTACTGATAGGAAGAAAATTTCATTTATTCAGAGGAAGGCAACAAGAAAGGGGTTGGAACATAAGACATATGAGGAACATTTGAAACTCCTGTGACTAAATTATTTATTTATTTTGAAATGTTTAACCAGGAAAGGCATACTGAGCTACAGTAGTTCATTTTGAGATGTGTCCTGGTGCGTCCAGGAACTTGATGATTTCTTACCTAATAATTCATCTGATGTATTTTACTTGTTATATTTATGTTTATTTATTTATTTACTTGATTGTGTGGTTTTATTGTGGTACATTACAGTGCTTTGGTGCTTTATAAATAAAGTTTACCTTACCTTACCTAATGGAAATGGGAAAAGGGAATACAATTTTGAATATGAGATCCAAATAAAAAATATACTTAGAGCTAAGTCTGTACATATTACCGAATAAATTGAAAGCTATACCAACCATTATTGTGGGACAGGTAGGCAGCACTTGACACCCAGAAAATAGTCTATATACATATATTATGATGTCCAAATAAAAAATATACATAGAGTTACATCTGTACATACTATTGAATAAGTTTAAAGCTATAACAAACATTTTTGTGGCCTAGGCAGGCAATGCTTACCATGCTGAATATAGTCTATATACATATATGCTTTATACATATACACACATATATGTTTTTAAGAAGATATACATGCACTTACTTTTATACCCATGTAATGTAAATACATAGACACAAAGCACTTTAACACAACTATATTTTGCTTTTTTAGCACTAGCTGTAGAAGTGAGAAGCCTTGTCAGCAGAGTGGGATGGGGGAGCGGGAAATGGTTGGAGATTATGTGAGACTTCAACCATCTGGAATGTACACCCTGCAAGGGAATTGGCAGGGGGAAAGGGGGGAGCATTGAGAGATAAATTGGGGAACAGAATACTGGCACAGAAGAGGTGGGTGTGGCCAACTTGAAGAAAGGGTGGTGTAGGATTGGGAACAAAAGTGGGATGGGAGGAGGTGATATGACATTGTGAAAGAGGAGAATTAAAGAGGAGTGATGAGGAAGGGGAGAAGCAACTCTTACCCACCAGAGTGGAACCACACGGGTATGAACACTACTCAGTAAACTCAGTTAGTGCTATAGGTCATCAGCATGCTCATGGAGCGGTAGATCTACCTTTACACCACAGCATCACACTAGCCCTCTTGACAGCCTTGACACATTGCCTGTCCAACCTTAGGCCATCTGATATCATTACACCCAGATCTTTTTCTTGCTTGGTCACTGTCAGTATCACTCCCCCCATTTTGTACTCTGCCCCCAGGTTTCTGTGGACCAGATACATTACTTTGTACTTTTTTGTGGCAGTAAAAAACTGGTGACTTGATTACCCCGTCAAAGAAATGTATCAGATTTGTCTGACATGCCCTTCTCCATGTCTGTTGAATAAGTCAGTCAGAGATGCAACTAGTACCTCCCCGGCCCCCTCAGCACACTTGGATGCACCACTCTGGCCTCATGCAGTAACTTTGTCCACCTACAGATTACTGAGTACTTTCTAAATTATTTCCCTAGAAAGGGGACTACTGTCCATTTCCCTCCCCTTAAAGTCCTTTGTGCATTTTTGTGTTTCATTTCCTTCACCTTGTACTCTGAACACTGGGCAGAAGTGTTTGTTTAAGATGTCTGACATTTCTTGGACCCCCTCTATACAGTCCCCATCCCCTTTAGCAATACAATCCCTTCCATTCTCTTCCTTTTCTCACTAATACACCTCAAAAATATTTTATCCCTTTTGATACTGCCATAGCTATGTTTTCCTCATGTTGTGCCTTAGCACTCCTTACTGCTTTCCCTGCTCTATTTTACTTGATTCACCTCCCTATCCTCCTCTTCCCTCTACTGTAGGTCTCATTATACCTTCTGAATTTTACTCTTTCAGACTTTACCTTTTCTGCCACCTCTTTCAAGAATCATAGCAGTCTTATCTTCTTTTTGCTTTTGCTTACTTGCTTAAAACTAAGGTTTGTTGCCTTCATGATACCCTCTTTTGCTTTGACTCACTTTTTCTCCACCCCCCCTCAAGTCATCTCCATCTGGCAGGTCATTCCTGAAGCATTCAACAATTTTTGTACCATAAGCCCTTCTGAAGACCAGGACCCCCATGTGGTTGGAGACTGCCCATGTTCTTATGTTGAACTACACTGTACAATGATCACTGGTTCCCAGATGGCTTCCAACCTTGATATTTACAATACCGTCCATGTTAGTAAGAAGCAGGTCCAGTATTGCCCAATCACGAGCTGGTTCACTGACTACTTGCCTGAAGAACACTCCTTGCACTGACTCCAGGATATCCCTGCTCATAGCTGACGCTATCACTGAAAGACTCCAAACTATATCTGGCAGATTGAAATCCTCCACCAGGAACACTACTTACTTTCAGCCATTTTTCAAATTGCTTCTTACATTTTTCTATTTGAGTCCTCCTCTGTGTCTACACTGTAATTCAGAGTGGCCCACATCACCCTGACCCCTAGAATTCCCTGTACCCCCATCACTTTTAAGTTTTTCTTCACATAAAGCACTAAACACCCATCGTTCTTCCCTACCTTGTCTCTTATGAACATTATGTAGCCTGTTATAACCATTTCCCAGATATACAGTAGTTGTCAGTACACACTGATTCAGTAATGGCCACAATATCCAAGTCTGCCTCCACCGTGATGGCCTCTAGGTCTGGGATTTTATTTCTCAGACTCCAGCATTGGCACATATCACCTTTCATATTTTGTTAGCTCATTTATTGCTACTGTTTCCTTTTTCCAATTGTTATCTACTTAACATTTCTCCTTTGACTTCTCTCTTCTCTCCCCCCTTTGTCTTTTGCTAACCTACTACTTCCTTGAACAACTTGCATTGTGGTGGGACTCTCTCCCTTCTCTCTATCTCTGCCAGTGGAGGGCCACTTTCTACCTCCCCTGTTTCTTCTGTCACCCCCTCAACTGCTTTAAATGTCCATCAGACTAACATTTAAACCATCCACAGGGGACTATAGTTCACTCCTGGATGGAATTAGGCCATCACCTTTATGTAGTCTCATATCCTTCCAGCTCGATCCACAGTCCCAAGTGTAGCCGTGCCTCTTCTCTGCATCATTTATTTTAACATTACTTGAAAGTCTTGGTGCAAAACTGCCTCTCCTTCCCAATATCGTACAAGATGCACTTGCTGCTCATATTTAAACACATGGGAAATGCAGGATCAACCCTATGAATGATCTAAATTTACCAAAAACAACATTTACACATAGACATGACTATGGCACTTCAATTTTATGTTCAAGCCTATGACACACCCTTATCAAGTTAATGCATTAGCAGCTCTAGAGGCTATGACTAGGGTTTGTCTAGTATAGCTACTGATTTCAGACTATTTCACATTAATATTTATTTAAAAATGTATTTGAAGGAATAGGTTTATACTAGGTAATTATTAATTCTATACACAGTGTACTGTTGGCAATAAATATAAACAATGTTTTGCTAAAACTCGGTGGTCCCTGTTCAAATAACTAGCAAACTTAAACAATACAAAGGGATTTGGATGAAGTTAGTAAGTGGGTTAATAGATGGAATATGAAATTAAATTTAAGTAAATGCAAAGTCATGCATCTAGGCCCCCACAACCCACCATACAACCTACTTGTTAGGTGGTTCTTTATTGAATACCTCCTCTGACAAAAGAGGGCAACAGGTATTGATAAACATCTCTAATAATGTTGTTCCTTCTAAACAAATTAATTCTGAGGTAAAGAAATCCAACAGTGTTGTCTGGTGTATTAAAAAGAACATTAAATCTTGAGATTCTCAGGTAATGATGCCTCTGTATTGAGCTTATGTGAGACCGCACCTTGAGTATGCTTCCCAGCTCTTATGTTCCTATAAGATATCAGACTGCCTGACAATAGAAAAAGTCCAGAGAAAGTTCACAAAAGATACTTATGGCCTAAAAAATTAGTTATATGAGGACAGACTCACTTCTTTGGATCTTATGTTTCTAACAACCCATCAACTTAGGGGTGATCTACTATTCATATTCAACATTATCCAAGACCCATATTTACTAAACAATCTAGGGCTTGAATTTAAAAATTATGTTTATCTTATTAGAGGTCACCCTCTTCAATTATCCAGAAAGAAGCATCATTTTCAAAATCGGAAATATTTTTTTACTCATAGAATAATAAATCCCTGGAATAAAATACTACAACATGTCATAAACAGTAAAACAAAGTAGAATTCAGCAGAAAACTTAATCATTTAATCTTAGCTGGATATAATCTTGCTTATTACACTTTATAAATGATTATGGAGCACATATGGGCATCGCTTGCCTCCTTGTTCCATAGCTGCTTTAGTAGTATGTGTGTTTAGTAGTATGATCCTAACACCATTTTAAATTCATACCTTCTGAATGACTTGACAAGATGTTTATGTTATGGCGCATGCTTTAAACTCATGTAAGATGCTCTGCATGATATGTTATAATTTCCATGAAACAATTGCATTGTTTAAACTAATATTAACTCTAAGCTTTCTTGTGATTTAACAAGACAAATCTTAAGATGTAATTGGGTACATTGTCCTGGAACAATAAAACAGGGATCTGATATTCAGAAATGTGCAAAGCCAACGAGGAAAAATTGCACTCTGCCTTGTTGTACCTCAGTGTGCTATAATTAGTGCAATAACACACTGGCACTATTTGACTGAATATAGAGGCCATGTCAGTACAGCAGTAAGCCAGTTAGCACTGGGCAGACAGGGCCCCAAAAGTAAGGTGCCACAATGGCTCGTGCCTCGGCAAAGTATCATATACTCAAAGGGACTCATGCAAATTAGCTCATTGGGAATGCAAGATGTTAAGGGTCCATTTCCATGACCATTATGGGCTCATTTGCTGGGATTGCCTGTGAAATTAGTGTGCCACTGCCCCAACTTGCCCAGTCCCAGAGTGCTATCACTGGTGCTAGTGTACTTCCCCCTCCCCCCCCTCCACTGATTGCTATCCCAATGATACATAGTAAATATTTCCTGATGATAGTAGTCTCCCCCATCGATCTCTGTCCTGAAGTTATATAGCAAGGATCTTCTGGTTCTAGTGCCCCCCCCTCTGATTGCTATGAGAAAATTCTAATGTAAAGGTTACTTTGTGCTTGTAGTCCACCCCCACGATCAATGTCCTGACGATATACCTTACTGATTCCCTGTTGCTAGTTGTCTCTCCCTCTTGATTGCCATCCCGAACTTCAAAGGTAAAAACTCCCTGGTGGTAATGTTTCCTCCTCCACTGATCACTGTCCTGAAGTTCTGGTGTAAAGAGTCCTTGGTGGTACTGGTTCACCTCACTACCACCAGCAATTGCAATCCTGAAGTTCTAATGAAAAGAGTCGCTGGTGGTAGTGGCCCCCTCCACTGTTAGCCATCCTGATGTCATATAATAAAGATTCTCTGGTGTTAGTGCCCCCATCCTCACTGCTGGCTGTCACAAAGTTGTAATTTACAGGTTCTCTGGTGCTAGTAGTCCATCCGCCGCTGATCACCATCCTGATGGTATGACTTACAGATTCCCTGTTGCTAGTTGCCCCTCCCCATTCATCACTGTCCCAAAGTTCAAAAGTAAAAACTGCCTGGTGGTAGTGTTCCCCCTTCTGCCGCTCATTGTCCCAAAGTTGTAATTTAAAGAGACCCTGGTGGTAGTGGTTCATCTCCACCACCAATTGCAGTTCTGAAGTTGTAATGTAAAGAGTCCCAGGTAGTAGTAGTAGTCCCCCGCTGCTGATCATTGACTCGATGTAGAGAATAAAGTTTTCCTTGGTGGCTAGTGGTCCCTCTCCTCCCACCTACAATAATGCTCAAGTGTACTCATGTATTCCCTGGAGGCTAGCAGTCTCTGTCCCCCCACCCTTGCAAATATCTAAAGTGTACTCATGTATCCCCTGGTGGCTAGCAGGCCCCCCCATGCTGATACTGTTGTGACCTCTCTGATGAATCTACTGGAATGAGAACTCTGCTACAGCATTATGTGAATCTGTCATCTATAGCTGGCAACTTTCCTGACAGGACTCAACTGACTGCAGAGCTGGCAGCAATGCTGCAAAAGATTGCACCCTCCCAGATAGCCAGTGTTCAGCAGGAGGCTTTTGGTGTTTCTAAATTACAAACCTAGGACCACCCTGATGGAGAACAGTGCATGGTAAAGCCTGTGGGACCACCAAAACATTTAATAACCAACCCAAGGGATTTCAGAAAAATAGCAGCTGATGTCAGTTCTAAGTCTTGGCCACAGAGGCTTCATCCTGGTACTTCGAGCTGTTCCCCTGGGGTTTGGTCAGCAGGTCAAGCTCACCTAGCAGCTGGGTGTTAAAAATTTGTTTTTTATGATGCATGCAACGTTGGCTCCTCACCAGTTTGTATCCCAAGATCTGGGGACCATGTTAAAATGCCATGTCTTTTCTAACCCTGTCTTGAATTATTCCAGTGGTTGAAGTTCCTACCATGACTAAGGATTTAGAACTACCTCCTGAATTTGCCCTCACTAAAAATCCAGTCATTTAAGCTCTGAACTCCATACCCCAATATAATTTCTTGAAGCATATCCCACAGTGGTCCCCATTCTTGGCCATACCCCTTACAACACCAGACCATAAGACTGTTATAATTTTATTTAGAGAGGAGTGGGTTTCAGTGATACCTGTAGATGTGATATTCTAGCTGAAACAGAAGTGCATGGTTTGGTGGACCCTGAGGCCATAATTAATTCAGGGAGAATTTGGACTGAGGAATGGAAGGTCAGGGTACTTTTGAAACAGTCAGCTTCTGGATTACAACATCTGTCTGAGAATTTTTTTTAGGTCGTGATTGGAGGGTCCTGTTGTATGCCGGTCACTCCGAGGCACGTTATAGGAATGGCTCCCAAGATCACTGGAGTGGAGACTGCAATCAAGGCAAGTGCAGCCTGTGTGATAAAGTGAGTCATGCCATTCTGCACTGCATGAATGAGAGAGAAACACAGAGTTTGACGGCAGGTAGGCACTGCTTGGCCCACCCAGCCTGCCCTTTTTCCTACCTATTGGATAAGCTTCAGATCCTAGTTAACCAACAACCTACTTCCTCCAACCCCCTACTAGAATTGCGTTATGTCTGTCCCATGCATTCTTGAATTCCCCCACTGTATTTGACCACGCAACCTCCTCAGGAAGGCCGTTATATAACCACCCTCTATGTGAAAAAATGTTTCCCTACATTGCCCCTGAGTCATCCCCCTCTTTCTTCAAATTGTGCATCTCTTTTTCTGAAAGATGCTGCTGTCTTGGACTTTGTTTACCCCTTTTTTTCTTTGACTGATGAAGATGGCCACCAGGCTGGGTGTGCTGTGAGCTGTGAACTGCATACTGTTTTTTGTTTTATTTTATTTGGTTTCTGTGTTTTTTCTTTTGTAGTTCATTTTTAGTTTATTTTATTTTGTTTTGCAGTGAGCAGCTTTGGCTAGGCAAAGCCTGGAATGAGACGGCTGTTTTTTGACTGTTGCCCTGGCTGTTGTTTAGTCACTCTGCTACACGCTGTGGTGTTTGTCTGAAGCCGCTATTGCATTAGGAAATGCAGAGCATTTGACTCAGAATATTGTTGCCTGATACCTTTATAAACTTTTTACGAATGTTCCTATATTATGAAGGAGTGATGAGATTTGTTGTGGGAGCGATGTGTGGAGCTGATTTTGGACTGGAGCAAAGTTTAATCGTATGGTCAGTGGCAAAGACTGTTGTGATCCTTGTTATTGTACGAGGATAGCGGGGACTTGTGATTTGGGCTGCCACCCTACGGAGGTGTCCATTCTGTGGAGGAGTTGTGGGAGTCGAACAAAACATCTGTGAGAGTACCAGTTGGTGTGCTGGGTCTGGAATTGAGTGGTGGGCCCTGAATTGTATCCTGGTGGGCCTGAAAGTTTGTTCTTATGAGACTGGCCATTCGTAATGAGAATGGCCTGACTCCACTGGGGATCATTAACTAGATTCCGCTGCTTCACGGGGGCTCAGGTGATCTTCAGTCAGGGAGCTGGATGATGGTCCTATGGTCCCCCTAGACTCCCGGGACTGGCTACTGTGTGGCCTCTATCTGGGCATTGTGGTGGTGCAGAAGAATATTTCTGGTTGGGGTGTTCCAGGTGTGGAGTCTGGTAGGCCTGTGCTGTTGTTAATCTTTGATTCGATTTTCTTGGTTGGACCCATCCCAGCCTGGATCTATCTTTTGGACTTACTTGTACTTTTTGATGTACTCGATTTCCTCAGCTAGATTTGTCCCAGATTGGATTTACCTTCTGGATTAATTTTCACCTTTGGTTGATTTCTCTCCTGGATTATTTTTGTTCGTGACTTATGGTTCAACTGTTTTGCGGTCTCCCTGGTGGTGAGAGGACCTGGGCGTCCACATTTTTATTTGTTTTATTTATTTTGGTTGAATGTTATGTTTATGTTTGTTTTTTATTTTATTTGGTTTTATTTGTTTTTATTCTGGGTAGTGAGAGTTCGTGGAACTCCCTTATTCCTTGGCTGTGAGAGGGCTAGGGAGGATGAATTTATACTAGTGTTTGGTATCCTGTGAGAGGGGATTACAGCAGATTTTGGGATTGAAATCATTCAAATAGTGTGGGGTAGGGTGGTATTTATCTATATTTTTTGTTGGTGTGGGTATGGTTGTTAAATTTTATTGTAGATTTGGGGGGGTCCTTTTTAGGTCGGGTGCCTGAATGCTGTGTATTTTGGTATTAATTCTTATTGTGAAATGTGTAAGTTTCCCCCCATGTTGTGTGCTATTCATTCTCCACTCTCTGTTCCTCCACCCCTTCCCCCCCTTTTTTGTTGTCAACCTACCAGTGCTGTTGTGCGCTGGGTATTGTTTGTAGGAGGGGTGGGGTGGGTGGGTAGACATTGGAGGACAAATGAACACACATCTTACATCAGTCTGGTCATGCCTAGAAGACACCATGGGGTAAAATGGCATCTGGAACGGGGTGCTCCTTATCTAGTCTCCATATCCAAGGGTACTGCCTCTTGCGGCAGGCAAGTAACTCGGGCGGCCCTTGAAGCCCATCCAACTCAAGCAGTGCTATGCAATGCCAGATCTATTAAAAATAAGACTGCAATTATGGCAGATCTTATTGAAACAACTGATCTGGGTTGCATCACCGAGACCTGGTTGGATGAAAATGCTGGCCCTATTTTGGATGCTACAATTCTGACCGGGTACTCGGTGATACACCGCTCGAGATTGTATCATGGGGGAGGTGGTGGCGGTCTGTTTTAAGACTGAGTTGGGCCTCACGTGTGTACCAGTTGAGGAAGCCAATTCAGTTGAGTGTACCATGGTGGCTGGTGTAGGCTGCAGGTTAGCTCTCATTTACCATCCACCTGGGGATGAGACGCAATTCCTGCAGGAAGTACCGGATTTCGTAGCCGACATGGCATTGGAGCCACCCAGGTTGATGGTACTCAGTGACTTCAATGCCTGGGTTGATGACGAACTCTCGCAGTTTGGACAACACTTCCTCAAGCTTATGACATCTCTATGCCTTACACAGGTTGTTACCTCTGCCACCCATAAACATGGTCATTTTCTTGATCAGGTTTTCCTCCTGGGGATCAAGGCCTCCAACTTGGAGGTGGAATCTGTCGGTTGGTCTGATCACTACACCGTGAGTTTCAACTTTTGTGCCCCCCTTCGGGAAGCCTGCCCCAGAGGAGATCGTCAGTTGCTGCCCTTTACAGGGAGTGAGTCCTGAAGGCCTATCGGTGGTGATCGACCTCTTGGAGTTTCCTGTGACCAGCTTCAGTCCAGAGACTTTAGTGGTGGCCTATAGTAAGGCCATCTCAGTAGCCCTGGACTTGACTGCTCCCATCTGTGTTCATCCTCTCCCCCTTTGCCCTCGGGCCCCCGGTTTGATGGGTCTTTGAGGTAGTTGTGGTGAGTAGGATGTAAGTTAGACCAGCGTTGGCAGAAATCCGCCCTGGTGGCCGACCACCTTAGATTGGTTGAAAATTATAAGATTTACCAATCAACAATCTCCAGTAGGAAGGCAGAGTTCCTGTCCAGGAAGATTGCTGCCACTCAGAACCGACCAGCCCAGCTATTCCGAACTGCTGACAGGTTGTGCAGTCCAACCTGTCTGTAGCTCTGAAGACCTTTTTTGCAAGTGGAGTGCAATGAGCTTGCTTGGTTCTTTGCGGATAAGGTGGTCGACATCAGGTCAGAAGTTCATTCGACTCACTCTATGGGGCGTTGCTGATGATTGGTATTTGGTCACCTCACCTTGGGTTTCCTGGAGTACCTTTGCCTTGCCTGAGCTAGTGGATGTCATGCAGATTGTTCAGGGTATGCACCCTATGTGCTGAAATTTGGATCTGGACCCAACTTCCTTGATTATGAGTTGTTGGGATATGATCGTCCTGGTCCTGGCACAAATAGTCCGGTGCTCCTTGGAATCTGGTGAGTTTACAAGCTCCCTGAAGGAGGCGGTGGTAATCCCCCTCCTAAAGAAAGCTTCTTTGGACCCAGATTCTCTGGCCAAATACAGACCTACCTCAAATCTTCCCTTTATAGTGATGGTGATTGAGAAAGTACTAGCGGTATAGCTGGACTACTTGACCATCCATAACATCTATGAACCTCTCCAGTCCGGTTTTTGAAAGAGGCATAGTAATGAGACAGCACTGGTTTGGGTGTTCAATGATCTCCTGATGGTGAGAGATATCAGAGAAACCATTCTATCTTGGTGCTCCTTGATCTCTCCTCAGCTTTTGACACTGTAGACCATGGGGTGCTGCTTGGATGTCTGAGGTCCATCTGTGGACTGTCAGGTACGGCCCTTAGGTGGTTTACATCTTTTCTCACTGGCAGGAGTCAGAGTGGTATCTGGATTTTTCCTCTGACCCTTTCTCCCTGCCATGTGGAGTCCCTCAGGGTTCAGTGCTGTCCCCATGTTGTTTGCAGTGTATATGCTGCCCTCGGAGACATTGCAAGACAGTATGGGCTGAGGTTTCACTGCTATGCTGATGATACCCAGCTCTACCTGTCTTTGCTCCTGACCAGGATAGAGCTGTCTCGTGATTAATACCTGCCACTGAAATCCAGGACTGGATGAACTTGAGCTGGTTAAAGTTGAGCGCCAGAAAGACGAAGTGATGGTAGTGGACCCAGGTCACTGGATAGAGGGTTTAGGGCTGATCAGCCCTCTGGACTTTTTCTAGGGGGCTCTCAGATCCTATCCTCTGAATGGGTGCGATACCTGGGGGTAGTGCTTGGCAACGAGCTGGCTTTACAATCTCTGATGTCGGCCGTCATCAAGTCTTCCTTTTGTCATTTTAGGAATATCTCCAGGATTAAGCACCTGGTTCCATCTGGGGACTTGCCTACACTGGTCCATGCTTTTGTGACTTTGTGCCTTGATTATTGTAACTCCCTGTAGTTAGGGCTTTCTGGGGTTGAAATCCACCACCTGCAGCTCATGCAGAACACGGCAGCATGATTGTTAACTGGGGCTTCTCGAGCATCCCATATTACTCCTGTGCTGTGCGATCTGCACTAGCTGCCAATTAGGTGGTGGATCACCTTTAAAGTTGGTTTACTGACATAAAGCCCTACATGGACTGGTCCCTGACTACTGGAAAGAGCTTCTTGTGCCTTACCACCTGACATGACAGTTGTGTTCAGCTGACGTAGGGTTGCTAGAGATTCCGAGGGTGTCTCTGAAGTCTTCTGGGGCCCGTGCATTTATGCACGTGGCCCCAACCCTTTGGAATTCTCTATCCAGTCAGCTTCAGGAGTGCACGACTGGGAAGGTGGTTTAAACAAGCATTGAAAACCTTCTTATGGTGTCATGCTTATGATGGCACCGTATAAATTTGATCCTCTACTATTTAATTTATCATTATGCTATGTATTTTATTATTATGCTTACTGTTTTATTATGACTGTTTTTATCTTTCTGTAAAGCATCTTGATGGCCTGAAAGGCACTTTTGCAAAATAAAATGTAATGTTATTATTATTATTTATTAAATGTTTCTATCATGTCCTTGCTCTCCCTCCTTTCCTTGAGAGTATGCATGTTAAGCTCCTTTGTCTCTCTTTGTATGCTTCTGGTGCAGACCCTGCACCATTTTAGTAGCCCTCCTTTGGACTGCCTCTATCCTGTCTATGTTCTTGCAGAGGTGGGGTCTCCAGAACTGCACTCAGTATTCCAGACCGGATCTCACCAACTGCCTGTACAGAGGGATAAGAACTTCCTGTTTTCCACTTGTAATGCCTCTCCCTATGCATCCCAGTATCCCCCAGCCCTCCTTACTGCCTTTTCACATTGCTGGCCTACCTTTAGGTCATCTGCTATGACTACCCGTAGGAACTTTCCATTTTTGTTGTTGTTAGTACCTCGCTCCATTCTGTACTCTTCTCCTGGGTTTTGTCTCCCAGGTGCATTACTTCCATTTCTTTGCAATGAAACTAAGCTGCCATATTTTCAACCATTCCTCCAACCTTGCCAATTCCCTTCTTATCCTTTCCACACCCTTGTGTATCAATCCTATTGCAGATCTTTGTGTCATCTGAAAAGAAACATACTTTACCTTTCAGTTCCTCTGCATTCACCTACAAGACAATAAAGAGGACCTGTCCTAATACTGAACCCTGCAGTACCCTACTAGTAACCTTTTATTTAGAGTGGACTTCATTTACTATTATCCTCTGCATCCTGTTGTCCAGCCAATGTTTTACCCAGGCTACAACCCAGGGACCCATCCCAGGCTGCCTAACTTGTTTATTGATCTTTTGTGTGGGACTGTGTCAAATGCCTTGCTAAAGCCTAGGTAGACCATATCCACAGCCTCTTCCCTGGTCTACTACTTTGGTCACCCAGTCGTAGAAATTGATTATATTTGTCTGACATGACCTTCTCACTGTGAATCAATGCTGCTTTGGGTCCTGTGCCCCACTTGAACTCTAAATACTGAACAATTCTTTCCTTCAGACATGAGTCCATCATTTTTTCTACCACTGAGGTCAAACTAAAAGGTCTTTAGATTCCTACCTCTGTCTTGCTCCCATTTTTGTGAAGGTGAATAACATCTGCCTCCTCCAGTTCTCAGGAATCACACTATCCTCCCATGATTTGTTAAAAAGGGTAGTCAGTGGTGTCTCTAGTTCTCCCCTTAGTTCATTTAGAATTGTTGTACGAATCCTGTCAGACCCCATTGCTTTGTATATCTTCAGATTTAGGAGTTCTTTCAGGACCCTTTCATCTCTGAATGGAGTGGTATCGACCCCTCTATCCAGAGTGCTTCTTTTGTTTGTTTAGGTACGTCCCCTCCTTTTCTTTTTGTGACAACTGAGCTGTATTCATTCAGTATCCCTGCTTTTCACTGTCACCCTCTGCCCACCCACCCTCCCTTTATTAAGCCTCATTATCCTCCCTTGCTCTTTGTTCACTCCCAAATGTGCCTATAAAGGTTTTATCCCCTTCTTAACTAGAGCTGGCTATCTTTTCCTCAATTTGGGCCTTTGCTATTCTGACTGCCTTCCCCGTTTCCTTCTGCTTTAACTGGTACAGTTCTGTGTCCTTCTCCTTCTGTGTTTCCTTATACTTCCTGAATGCTATCTTTTTCTCCCTAACCTTCCCCACCACCTGGTTTGAGAACCATAGTGTTTTTTTCCTTCATTTTATTTTGTTGATTTGCTTCACATAAAGGCTTGTTGCCTCTGTGATTGCTGTTTTGGTTTCTTCCCATTGTTCCTCCACCCCTCCTTCTAGGTTATTTCATAATGCTTTTCTGAGGCACTCTCCCATTTTTCCAAAGTCAGCCCTCATAAAGTCAAATACTCTTACTTTTGTATGACTTGACACTACGGTTGTGTTAATCAAGAACCACACTGTTTGGTGGTTGCTTGTTCCCAGATAGCTACCTTCTTCTAAATCCAAGATCCTCTCTCCATTCCCATTTGAAAGTACCAGGTCAAAGGTTGCTCCCTCTCGAGTGGGTTCCAACACTAGCTGTCTGAGGCATGCTCCCTGTAGGACATTGAGAATGACCCTGCTCTTGGATGTGGCTGCAGCAAAGGTGCTCCAGTTAACATCTGGCATATTCAGGCCTCCCATTAGCAATATCGCCCTTTTTCTGCTATTCTAAGGATGCCTTCTATCATTTCTTTGACCATTGCCTCCCCCTGAGATGGGGTCTTTATATAAGCCCCGTGTGGATTCTGGTGCCATTTTCTATCTACTGGGTGACCCACAGTGCCTCTTTACCTCCTTGTTTACCTATTAGTTCTGTTGATTTGATCCCTTCCCTTATGAGGAGAACTACTACTACTCCTTTTACCCTCCCTGTCCCTCCTGTAGGTTGTGTACCCTGGTATGTTGACATCCCAGTCATGGCTCTCCATATAGCATGTTTCTGTGACTTCCACAATTTCCAGGCGTCTCTCTTCCA
Source organism: Neoceratodus forsteri (assembly GCA_016271365.2). Taxonomy (NCBI): domain Eukaryota; kingdom Metazoa; phylum Chordata; order Ceratodontiformes; family Ceratodontidae; genus Neoceratodus; species Neoceratodus forsteri. Next base: position 1,160,689,483 of record CM057458.1, read on the forward strand.
TCAAGGCCACTAGTTGAGGAAGCTTGTTACCATGACTATGGGCATTGGTACTCATCATACTCCATTTTTTTGGTGTCCTCTACTCTTAAGCCCCATCTTCTTGCTAACTACCATGTTTTGTGGGATGAGGCTGGTGTTTTCCTACTCCTTTTCAGTGCCCTTGACTAATTTAAATGCTTTCCAATGAAACATTTAAACCTATCACCAAGGATCCTGGTTCTCTTTCTGAAAAGATGCAGACCATCTTGCCAGCATAGGCCTGTGTCCCTTCAGATGGACCCCAGTCCACAATGAAGCCAAAACCCCAAACTCTGCACCAGTATTTCAACCATTCATTGGATCCCATGGTGCAGAGTGCTCTATCCTCATCCATACCATAGAAAGGCAGCACCTCTGAGAAGGTTACCATACGTGCTACTTGTTTAAGGCCCCTTCCCAACTCCAAAAACTCCTCTTACATTGCTCTTATTCCAATTTCCAGGCAGGTAATTTGTTCCTAGGTGGACAATGATATCCAGCTCCTCCCCCAGTGCAGTTGCTCCTGTGATCCTGAGGATTTGCTTCCTGTTCCTCCACACCATGGTGCCAGGCAGGCTCCTTACCTCCCACTCCCCTAACTCCCCCAGTTCTACCCCTCTAATGATGGAAACCCCCACCAGGAGTTTTTTTTTCCTTTCCCTGTGTGGTCCCTTGCCACCCTCCTGTGGGTCTCCTTTGTGGAAGTTTCCAGCATCCTCTTTAGTCTCCACTGCAGGTGCCTCCATAGAGGAACCACTCTCCACCAGAATGGTGCATGAATTGTGGAGAGGTACAACTGGAAGGAAGCACCTCTGTTCCACCACCCTCACCCTCACTGAGTCCATCCTGGTCCAACTGCTCCTCATTATTGGCAACACCTGAGGCAGCAGCAGCAGCCCTGGTGGTCTCTGGGTGGGGGAGGAGGTTTCATAAATTCTAGACAGATCAGCCTGGAGATGGGCAATTTCCTCCCTCAGACTAGAGAGGAGCCTACAAATAGGGCTGCATCACAGCCTTCAGAATATCTCCTGCAAGAGTGCCTCACCACAGCCACTGCACTGTCCCACTCTCATCATATCTTATTTTGTGGCCCACCTCCTGTGGCTTTGTATGCTTACTCTCATGTCCCTCTATTTATTTTTCAACCTATTTTCCTACTGTCTATGTGTCATTACCCTTCCTGTTCTGGGACAGAGACTTCCTGCATTCTTCAGTAGTCTCCTTCTTCCTTGCTCAGAGTCAGACCTCCAGCAGCTAGGGGGAAGGAGAGCTCCTCGTTTCCTTCATGGATGGTGAAAAGTATGTGTCTCAGTGATCCATCCCTTGCTACTGCCAAACAGGAAGTTCCTGTTGTCAGTCAAATACAGTGTCTATAAAAGAGGAACTGGCTAAGGAGGGGGAGGGTGGAGTGGAGGGAAGAAGGGCAATTAGTAAGAAAAATTCTAGCTCTTTAGTCAGCTGCTCCTCACTTTGAAATCAAGATTGCAGTCTGCCAGAAGCTATCAGCAGGGAACTGTAATTGGAGACACCTTGTTTTCTACTGCCTAAGCCACACCCCATTTAACTCCTTTCCTCCTGACTTAGCAAACTGAGAAGCTGATACCGTCCCCTTCCCCAACACTGAAAAACACACTGACTCTCTTTTTTTATACTCTAGTTGAGATCCCGCACTTTTAATAAAGTATCTGTTTGCTTAATTCTGATTGGCTCTGACTGCTGTTTTTTTAGAAGTGTTCTATTAGTTAGAAAAGGTCTAGCTCTTTAGTCAGCTGCTCCTTGCTCTGATAGCAAGATGGGGTGTAATCTCTGCAAGGAGTTGTGACACTCCTTCTGGAACTCTCTTTGGCAGCTCATAATCAGCCTGTTCAGGAGGACCTGTTTAAAAGAATGATTATGTGTCTTCGGCTAAGAAGAACCACAACCCCAGTTTAAGGAATCCACCTTCTACAAATGCTTGATCAAGAGCCAAAAAATCTGCAGAGTTTCTACCCACAGGATCCACTGTCTACATAGCCAGCCCCTGTTTCTACATCTGAGAATGTCCCCCCATGACTGAAGATACTATTCTCCAACCTTGCACTTTAGCTGTTTCACATCCACATAAGTCACCAGGAGATACTCTTGCACCAACAGAGACCAAGACCACTCTTGCAGATGGCCAGGTGTATATAATGGCCCCACCCTTTACTCCTGAAAGCAACAGACACAGATGGTCACAAGATGTCACAGGGCTTGGAATCATCCCAAGACCAAGGTCCTGAAAACAAACTTAATTGCCATATCTAATCTCTATGAGGCACTGCAGTTCCAGAGGAGATAGGGGGAGATGGAGCAGGACTCTAATGCCTTCTTCATACACTCTTCACAAACCAACCCTTCCTAACAGACTGAGGATCCTGCTATGCATCTGGATGCATTTATCCAGCAGGAAAAAGAGGAAAAACAGGTCTAAAAGAGGAGATGCTGGGAAGAAAATTAGTTATTAGTTGTGGGGGAGTTCTTTTCCATCCTACTTTGGTCATGATGTCCTCACTTAACCTTACTTTTTCCTCACCTAACCCTAATATCATCAAAAATTCTAATTGTAGGCACACAGCCTGTTGGTATTTTTAGCTGTTCGATGGTGAGGTTACATTTTTACAGGACGTCAGGGTTGCACTCTTTAACTGACTATCCCTCTATAAAAAAAGCCTGGAATAAAAAGCCTTTATTTGGTCCATGGGCTCCAAAGCTTGTACAGGTGTAGGTGTTCTGCTTCATACTACAGAAACTGAGCTGGTAAAGCTCCTAGACATGTGTCCCAGTAAAGTGTTATTACTAGATCTAATGATACTAGGCCAATTTTTTGACTAATTAATTATTATGCATCATAATCCAGGACAGGCAGAATAGAACTTTTAAGGTCATTCAGCCTTATCTTTTCACTGCTATACAGTACTTGTGATTTTTAGTGGTGCTTTTAATAGTAGTCTGTCACTTGGAAAGGGCCTGTATAGAGTCATCTTAGATGAAAATTCACTGCCAATCAGTATCCTCACTCACTCTGTTTTCTTGGCGTAGTTGATGTTGAACAATTAATGCTGTCAGACTGTGCATACCTCTGACTCTGATAAGGATTTCTGGTGTTGGAGTGAAAGCAAGGTAGCACTGTTCAGGCCTATTTGAGCAGCCAATCATTTCCTATACCTGTAGAACCTATTTAAAAATAAATCACGGATGACAACGCTAGCTGTTTCACACTTGGCAGATGCAAAATAGCCATAGACTGTGTAATCTGTTATAAACTTAGCCAAGCATCTGATGCATGCTTTGAAGCTTTTAAATGTCCACAGTGCAAAGAAATACAACAAAGGTTAAAATCCAGGAACTGGAGATGGAAATAGGTAGATTTTCCAGCAGCTTGGTTCTAGCATACTTAGCAACAACTCACCTGAACCCAGCCAGATGTCTACTGGTGAGACTGCAAATATTGCAAAAGAATCTAATGGTAAATAACTTAGGGATGAGAACAGTGAGGAGGAGTTGGAATGGACTACTGTCCAGGCAGGAAGAAAACTAAAAAAAAGAGGCAGAGCAATGAAGTTTGTTCCAGCGCTGCAGAAATCCTTTGAACCACTTTAGCATCCAGCGCCATACATCATAGGGCAGCACTGATTGTTATGTTACAAGTATTAATCCTGACAATACAGTAACCCTGTCACATGAACAGACACTAGCAATTGTTCCATATTGACAGATAATAATTGCTGTCCTATGAGTGTAAACCTCAACAGCGATATTATCTCTGGTGCTAATACAAACTCTGCCCCTTTAATCTCTGATAACCCTGAATGCAAGACCACTGTCAGACAAACAGTAGTTCTGAAAGTTCCTTACTAAAATTTACAGATGTTACATAGGTGACTTGGACAAGTGCAACCACACTTATTGCAGTTTTATTGGGGCAAGAATTAAGGATATCGAACAAACGCACAATATTTTAAAAAATTCACGTGAAATATCATCGGTCATTGTCCATGTGTGTACCAATGATGTAAGCAGTTCAACACTGGAAGACATTAAGAGTAACTTTATCTCTTGGTCAATATTCTTGAGAAAAGGGGCTGTAAGATTTGCATATCCAAAATGCTACCAATTTGGAGGTCCAGCCGGACAAAACAGACTAAAATTAAGTCACTTAATGAAAGGATAAGAAAATGGACATTGAGGAAAAGCATCAAATGTCTAATTGGGAAAATTTTGAAACAAACACAAGTCTCTTAAATAAGGGAGCTCTCTTCTGGGTAAAAGCATTGTGATGTACTCTATAATGCTTATCATTTAAACTAGCTAGATTGGGCGGGTCAGGTCATTCCAATAAAACACCCCAACAAAAAGAAAACAACTGAAAATAAATATAGATTTTCATCTCCAATGCTAGAACTTTGAATCTCATGAAAATCAATGAGTTGGAATCTATCTCAACCCTTGCAGAGTCTGGACTGATGTATCAGTCCAGAATTCCAATAGGGGGAGCAGACTATCAAGACACTAGGACCTGGTGAGCTGTTGGGACAACTCCATCGCCCTACATTCCTGGCCTTTCCACTCTGTTTGTCTCTTAGCTTTCTCTGCCATCATCAAATGCCCCTAAGATAAGATCAGTGGGTGCATACCATTGTGGTGCCAGGACCTGCTCTGCCATCTTTTGGGACCCCTCCTCTTCCTCCAACTCATCTCCCAGTTGCCCCCTATCCTTCTCTACCTACATCGTACCTCACGGTACTCTCTGCTCTCCTAACCTCTTCTTATCTCTTTGCAGTACTACTGAGCCACTGTTTTGATATTTTTCCAGCAAGTCTGAGCATCTATGCATCTAATTATCCTAGATCATTGTCAGCTTATATAGCTTGTATGCTCTACGTAAGCTTTTCCATGCACCTAATAATTTATCCTGCTGCCCACTGTTACAGTAGGTTGGCATCTTAAATAGACCCTGAACACTGAAACTATGCTTGCAGACCTGCTTTGTCTCCATCATATGTTAGTTACCACTTCTGGAGGTACGTTACCAAATCTTGTATTATATTGTATCTATATTATTGTATGTGTTACTCTGTACTATTGCTATTTTTGTACATCATCTCTGTTGATTGTGTTATTATGCAGCCACATCTGTGGCCAGGGTCATGTCTGAATACAGTCCAGTGGATCAGTGCACTTACCTGGTCACCAAAGACATAAATAAATTTATAACAGTCATAATTCTTTTGGCAGCCTAAGGGTTAAAACAGCTGAAAACTGACATGCAGCGATCACTGAGACTTGATGGGATATGGCATCTGATTGGTTCAAGGAAATCTCTACTTATAAGTTACACTATAAAAATAGAACTAATAAAAGAGGTGGTGGTGTATGTATATATATGTGAAGAAAAACATTGATTCATCTGAATACATACCTTACTGTAATAAGCTTGGCTCAGGAGATTTGTCTTTCTGTTGGTAACTTTCTACAGGTTTTTGAGCTACCCTAAGCTAGGATCACATCCCAGGTACCTGTGTTACATTCTTGTGTGTTCTTTCTTCAGGCAGTAGTTCCTGAATTTGTTTAATAGAGTTATTTTGTGATTTGTATTGTGAGTTTGGATTTATATTTCAACAGGCATCATTAGTAACCTTCAGGAAACTTCTATTTCCCCCTCAGCTAGGATCAGTTTACAGCAAATTGTGTTTAAATACCTGCATGTTCTCTCACATAGTAGCAGTCCTAAGCAGAAGTAACTTGTCTCAGGTAGATTTGTCTTTTTGTTCGTAACTTTTTGGAGGTTTTTGAGCTACAGTCAGATAGGAACACATTCCAGGTACCTGATTGTTTTTGTACAATGGATGGGCAAGAAATGAGACACCCATCACCACCCAACCCCATTCCCACCCATTAACAGAGACACACATACTTAAAGGCACAGGGAACACTTGGCAGCACCGTACAAGATAGGGCCTATCTGAGAATACAGGCAGCAATACAAGGGCAGAGCAGTCATCTAGGTTAACAAAGGTGCTTGAAGCAGAAAACAGAGGAGTAATTTAGTTGGAAAGGGGAGAAAGTGAAGAGGAAAAAATTAACTGAGAAGGAGGGATGGTAGTAGTAAGAAGGTTCAGGTTGATGCAGGGAGTGGTACAGATCTCTGGGTGTGGTGCAGCAGCCTTCAGATGAATTTTCTGGAAACTGCTGTGCTGCTACATATGCAAGCATCTCTCTGGGCAGAAGGAGGAGGTTGCCAGTCTCTGGGCTGAGCTGGCAGAAGTACTGGAGACCCTCCCCCTCACCCTGAGGCCACCATGCCCCCGGCCTATGCCACAATGGCTGCCCAGGCAAATGGCAGGGTGGACAACAGTGAGCACAGGGAGATTCAGGTGAGGGGGCCGAGACGCATACACCATCCAGTCCAGCTCGAAAAACCCTTCACTGTTTTGGAGGAGTGGGAGAGTCCTGCAAAAGAACCCAAGACTGAAACAAGAGTGGATGTGAAGGTCCTCCAGCAAGGAGACTCACTGATTGGAGGAAGACAACCTCAAGGGAGGAAGAAGTTACTCCTAGTGGGGGACTCGATTGTCTGGAGAATGGATCTTGGCAGAGATAAGAAAGAGGAAAGGGAGGTCAAGCGCCTTCCAAGAGGCACAGCTCAGAGGGAGGGGGAGAAGATTCAGAGGATCGCTGAATGAGTAGCAAGGAGGAAGGGGCTGGATATCCTTGTCCATCTGGGAACAAATGACCTGTCCAAGGACAGGACTAGCTTGAAACAGGTGAAACAGGACTTCTTACGTTTGGGGGTGGCCTGGGGAAAGCAGCAAGCTCAGTGACATTTTCAGAGGTGCTACCAGTCCATTGCAGGGAGGGGATAGGAATTGTCACATTAGTAACTTCAACTCATGGTTGAAGGCCTGGTGCAGTGAGAAGGGCTATGGCTTCATTGGGGACTGGGGTCCTACCTGGAATGATGTGGCCCTGTACAGTAGGGATGGGCTGCATCAGTCCAGAAAGGGGAAAGCAGCCCTCAATGAATGGTTTAAATGCTTCACTGACAGGAATTTAAACTATCCGGGGGGGGTCAACAAGAACAGGAAAACTCCAGCAGCCCAGTACCACATGGTAGAGACACCAGAATGATGTTGCAGAAAGGGAGATGCAAAGAAATTGAGGACACATTTTAAAGTTAACAGTGAGGGGAGGAAACTGCAGGGAACCAAAACCAGGAGTAGAGGGAGGACAGGCAGTAATACTTGGAAGGCCATGGTGACAAATGTCAGCAGCCTGGAAAATAAAATCCCACACATTGAGGCTGTGATAGTTGAGGCAGACCTGGACATAGTAGCAATAACTGAAACCTGGTACACTGCCAATCATGGGTGGGAAGTAAATATACCAGGCTATACTCTGTTTAGGCAGGATAGGGGATGCAAAAAAAGGGGAGGAGTTACCCTGTATGTCAAGGAGGTTATAAAGGCAACACAGATACTGGGTAGGCAGGGAGAGGCCAAGGCACTGTGGGTCACCCTTGAACCAGGAAATGGCACAGCAATACACATAGTACTTATATACAGGCCTCCAGGTCAGGAGGAAGAAGAGGACAGAGACCTTGAGGATGAAATATTCGAAATGGCAATGAAAGGTGAGATTCTGCTGATGGGGGATTTTGATATGCCGGACATAGATTGAACCATCCAGGCAGCTGCTTCAGCCAGAAGCAGTGGCATCCTAGGTTCCCTACAAGGGTCAGGACTCAGGCAGCTAGTGCTTGATCCTATAAGAGACAGGGTGATTCCTGTTCTAGTAGTGACTAATGTGGAAAGAATCACTGATGTCCAGGTGGAGGGACAACTTGGATCCAGTGATCACCACACAGTGTGGTTTAGCATACAGACAGAGATTCAGTCAAGTCACACTAGGGTGATGGGTTTTGATTTCAAAAAGGCAGACTTTGCTGAAATGGGGAGAGTTATCAAAAGTGTCCTGGAGAATAGGGGGACAGGAAGGAGGTGGAAGTGCAGTGGGAGAACCTAAAAGGAACCATCGTGGAAGTAACAAACAAATGCATCAGGCTGGTTTCAAAAGGCAAGAGAAGGACAAGGCCACTATGGTTCTCAAAGAGGTAGCAGAAAAGGTCAAGGCTAAAAGGGCAGGGTTCTGGAAATATAAAGATACCCAAAGAGAGGAGGACAGAGAGGTGTACCAAGAGTGTCTAAAGGAAGCAGGGAGGGTGGTGAGGAGAGCAAAGACACAGACAGACTGAGGAAAGTTTAGCGCAGACAGTACTGAAAGGGGACAAGACATTCCACAGGTACATCAGTGAAAGGAGGAATACGGGGTGGGGAGGGGATTGTAAGACTTAAAGGGGAGGAAGGGGAGTGTAAGGAGGGACACATGGATAAGGCTAAAATACTGACTAAGTAATTCTGTTCCATATTGACAGCAGAGGGGGAAGGACAGGAACCACAGCCGAGCATCAGATCCCAAGGGGGGAAAGAGGTGGACAACAGTCCATTCTCGGGGGAGAGAGTCCTGCAGGATCTCAGTAAACTGAAGGTGGACAAAGCAAGGGTACCAGGTGGTATACACCCAAAGATACAATGGGAGCTGTGAAGAGAGCTAGAAGAACCTCTGGCAACATTGTTCACTGAGTCACTTAATACAGGAGTGGTGCCAGAGGATTGGAGGAGGGCACATGTTGTTGCTCTACTCAAATCAGGCAGTAGGAAGGAGGTGGGCAACTATCGGCCAGTCAGCTTCACCTCAGTAGTTGGGAAAATCATGGAGGTACTATTTAAGGAAAGGATAGTGGGACATCTAGAAGCCATCGGTGCCCAGGACCCTAGGCAACATTGGTTCATCCAGGTAGGTTGTTTCAGGCAACTGTCACAGACTTCTTCGGCTGGGTGAAAAAGGAAGTAAATTGTGGGGTGCAGTAGATATAGCCTACCTTGATTTCAGCAAAGCCTTTGACACCATTCCCCATAGGAGGCTGGTGAACCAGATGGGTAATCTAAGCATGGGAGAAAAGGTGGTAAACTGGGTTAGAAACTGGCTAACAGACAGGAGACAGAGGGTGGTGGTAAATGGAGTACAATCTGGGGAGAGGAGGGTGATCAGCGGAGTACCTCAGGGATCAGTCCTTGGACCAGCTCTGCTCAATGTCTTCATCAGTGACATTGCAGAAGGGCTGGAAGGAAAGGTCTACCTGTTGTGGATGACACAAAGATCTGTGACAGGGTGGATATACTTGAAGGGGTGGAGAAAATGAGGAGGGACCTGAGGAAGCTAGAGAAATGGTCTGCAGAGTGGCAACTAAGGTTTAATTCAAAAAAGTGTAAAATTATGCACCTGGGAAATGGTAACCCTGGATAGAGCTACAGGATTGTGGAGGGAGTCAATGACAGTCACCAAAGAGGAATGAGACCTGGGGGTTATTATTTCAGATTTTATGAAAATGTCAAAACAGAGCACAACGGCAGCAGGGAGGGCCAGTGGCATGCTGGGGTGCATATCAAGGGGTATCACCAGCAGAAGGCGTGAGGTAGTGATGCCATTATACAAAACCCTGATCAGACCTCACATGGAGAACTGTGTGCAGTTCTGGAGGCTGTACCTTCGAAAGGGCATTAACAGGCTGGGGGTGGTCCAGAGAAGGGCGACTAAGATGGTAAAGAGTTTGCAACACAAGACTTATGAGGAGAGACTTAGGGACCTCAATATGTACTCAATGGAGGAGAGGAGGGAGAGGGAGCGGACATGACAGAAACATTCAAGTACCTCAGAGGCATAAACAGGGTATGGGGGGAATCCTCCAGTACAGGAGGAGTTCAAGAACTGGGGACATTACATAAAATTGGAAGGTGGCATGTTAAGAGGGAATATGAGGAAGTTTTTCTTCATGGAGAAGGTGGTGGGCACATGGAATGGTCTGCCACAGGAGGTGGTGGGAGTGAGCACTGTGATTCAATTTAAACATGCATGGGACAGGCATAGGAGAACCATAGAGGTTAGTGGGAGAGGGTCAAAAGCTGTTATCAAGAGTAGGACTCTCGGGCAGACTGGATGGGCCTAGGGGTCCTTATCTGCTGACAAATTCTATGTTTCTGTGTGAAAGAATCAGGGTTTAGGTTTGACAAAAAGCAGTAAAAAAACTATTAATTGAGAACTTTTACAGAACACCCTTTTCTACTCAAGAATACAATGCATGGTGGTTCAATGAACTTACCTAGCTATCTATATCCTCAGCTATGGATATAGTAGGGGATTTTAATATGCCAGGGATACAAAGGGACCATTTGACTTGTAGCATTCAAATCAAATCACCCTTTATTGATACAGTGTTTATGGTGGGGCTTAAACAAATGGCCTTGATAGCCACTAGGGGCAACAGTACCCATTGCCTTGTAATTAACAGTTTAGCACCTGATATTGCCCACCTAATAATCAAGGCACTTATAGGAGATAATGATCACAACACTGAAACATTCAGTCTGGTTATGCCTAAGGCACAGTCATGTCTAAGCCATTTTCAACATCACTCCAGGGGTAACTATACCCAATTATACCAAAGGTATTCAGTCTCAGCCAATCAAAACACAAGAAAACTGCCAGCTATCCTCCTACAAATTACCACAAGATGCCCACAGTAGTTTATTCACCTATGACCATGCCCACAGTAGTTTAATCGCTTTCCCAGGGTAGTTTATTCACCTATAACCACACCCACAGTAGGTTATCCAGTCTCCTCTGCTGCCCATGCTACCTGTTCCATATAAAATCTGCTCACACTTGCAGCCCCCCAACACATGTTCAGCTTGTGCAATACAAAGAACTTTATTATTCACTTCTCCACCAAGATTTATCACAAACCTTTACCACATCACACTGATGGGACAGACGGACATGGAATGACCATCACACAGATTTTACTGCTCAAGTGCACCGACTCAAAGCATTTGACCAATGGCAAAACAGATTGCACAGAAACAGAAGTTTGTCAATTTGGCTCAAACCATCCAGCAGCAGTAATAAATAACAACTATATCTGTTTAAATCTTTATGTTTGAAATACACAGTTTACATTTTCAACAGTACTAATCTGCCAGGCTTACCAAACAAACGGACCAGGGAGACCAAGTCAAAAGGAGCACACAGACTTGATTTTGTTCCTGAAGTTCACAGGTCATAGCAGAAAGACAGAGACACAGAGACAGAATTTATGCAGACACAGAGACCACTTTCTATATTCTGCACAGACTAGGAGCACCAGCATACTTAACACTGTGAAAACAGACTTTCAAAACTAAAACCATGACTGAGTACGCATACTACTTCCGGCACTACTGAGCATGCCCAGAATCACGGCTTTCCTTTTAAAACCCTAATTTCAACTTGTACCATCGCTCATTTTTTTACTACCAGTTTCATAAAAATTCTATGCACCTCCTACTGGTATAATAGTAATAACATTCATCTTGTAGGAGTATACTCACAATAACCAGCTTCTGTGGTGACTAAACTTCTTGGCTTTGCCTCGACATTTAATCATCCACAGAATCTGGTTATTGCTTCATACAAGATGAATGCTATCACTTAAATATATCAGGAATTAACCTCATATGACTGACACATGTTAGTGGCAGAACTAGGTGTTAACAACTGATAGGAGTTAATTAAATACATTACCAAAAATCTTTAAAACAAATTCATACCATTGAAACAGGTGCACAGCTGCAAAGGTAAAATGTCACTGTGATTAATTCCAAAAATAAGATGCAGATAAGAAAAAAGGAAAAAGCATTTAGAAAGCTAAAAAAAGAAATAACGACAAGGTAAAAATAATATACAAGGCAGAATTAAAAAAAAAAAACTCTTTACAAATGAAAGAAAAAAATGGAATTCAAGCTAGTAAATATAAAAGATAACCAAATGTTTATTTTCCTATATTAATAGCGATAAACTAAGAGATCAAACTATAGGACCACTTATTGAGAATGGGGAGGAACTCAGTGAACTGAAAGACATTGCAGATGCTTTTAATAAATATTTATGTTCTGTATTCAGCTCCAAAGAATATAATAAAGTAGTAAATGGTTAACCACCATCAGAATGTAATCCCTTTAGCCCAAAATGATGAAAATCATGCAATTAAATCTATTAAATTACATTCATCCCCAGGGCCAGAAGATGTTAATCCAAAACTTCTAAAAGATCTAGCTGCTGGCTCTATGGCACCGGTGATGGGGGAATCACATGGCATGCTGGTGACCTGGGTTTGTGCTTGAGCCCGGGACCACAGGAGTGGAGGCTGGCAGGGACGGCTCAAAGTATCCAGCAGGACACTGTCCTGCCGGGAGGGGGTGAGAGTGAGACCCAACCTCTCTCAAGTGGCTCCTGGAGGCCTGGTGGGGCAACACATGTTGCAGTGTGGGTGACCATGTGCTGCTGTGTGTCCTGCCATGGACACTGCAGGCATGGGGCTGCACTGTAGGTGGAGGGTGGCAGAGCACTGAAAACTCAGAAAATGGGCCGTCTGGTTTGCCAGATGATGGCTGCTGGTCCCCCATGCACAATGAAGCCTGGAGGTGTCTGCACTGTTCCCCAAGTGAGCCCTGCATGGATGGAAATGCCCACTAGGCCAGTCTCCTCTCCCTGTGGCATGACAGAAGGAGGCCCCCCTCAATGAATGGATATGTTTTGTCAACTGGGCTGCAGCAACAGATGGTGGCAGCAAGACAGTGATGGGGAGGTTTTGTGGTGGGGGCCTTTGACAGTCAGAAGGAGTGGCTGGCCAGGAGGGCTGGCTGCAAAAAAAAACAAAAAAAAAAATAGCCGTCCCATTGATTGTACCATTTACCTTCTTCTTCAACAAATAATACAGATTGGGAATTGTGCCGAGGGACTGAAAGAATGCCACAGTCATTCCTATGAACAAAAAGGGTAGCAGAGCTATAGCTGTCAATTTTAGGCCCACAGCCTCACATCTGTCGTACAGTATGTAAGATAACGGAAGTGCTACTGAAAAATAGATTAGATAGCGAAGCCAGAGTGTTAGGACTTGTGAACACTACTCAGCATAGATTCCTTGCAGGTAGATCCTGTACAACTAATCTTATTCTGTGGCACAGCCAGTTTAAGTCTTGACAAAGGGATACCAGTTGATGTTATCTATCTTGATTTTACAAAATTCTTTTTAAACTATCCCCCACTATGAACTGATAAAAAATATGGAGAAATTCTGATTTAACAAATGTCTTATTAATGGGATGGAGGCATGGCTGACAAGACTCAACAAGTCAGAGTGTCCAATACATTTTCTTGGGGGGGGGGGGGGTGTTACTACTGGGGTCCCCATGGCCTCAGTTCTGGGACTAACCATTTTTTGAATATTCATAAGTAATGTACACTATCATGTCCAAAATATTATTCTAAAATTCACTGACTACACCAAAATAAGTTCAGAGGTAGACAATGAGATTGAATAACAAACCTTGGTCAAGGATTTACAGAACTGTGAGACCTGGGCAAAGTTAAATAAAATGATATTAAATAATGATAAATGCACCATCCTCCATCCGAGTAAAACAAATCAGAAAAATAAAGTGGAAGTTATAGCCTAAATGGAATTGTGAAACCCTTGGAGTAAACATCAATAATGATGTTTCATCCAGAGACCACTGTAGGAAGATTACTTTGACCACAATACAACTAACCAGTCTATTTGCAAGGCTTTCATTTCTAGGAATGAAACGTGTATCATAGTTCTGTAGAAAACATTTATAAGGCCCCCCTTTGATTATGCTGCATCATTCTTGCCCCCCTACTTAATTATTAGACAGCATACAGATATGGTTCACATGCCTAGTACCTAGACTTAGAGGAATGCTTTACACTGTCCAGCACTCTGAAGATAAATTATATGATCTTCAAATGAGAGGAAATAAAGGGGATATCTTGATGTTGTTAAACATCCTGAAAAATGAGGAGCTGGTTCAACAGTGTAACATTATCCCTATATCTAGGCCAACATGCTTAAGATCCCATAACAAACAACTATGTATTTGGCATGTGTCAACTAATAAAATAAATCATTTTTGTTACCACAAGAGCTTGCAAGCTATAGAAAAGTCTCACCCAGCACTTGGTCAGTATCACTGATTTCGGCAAATTCTAGACTCAGTTATATAAATTCCTATTCATACAACAGGGTTAATACCACCACATGGAGTGGGGAGGCAGTCATGATGGGCTTTGTGCCATCTTCTGCCTTCAGTTACAGAGTAATACCGAGTAATGATAACCCCCTCCTTTGGTGGGAGGATACCAAGGGACACATGAAGAATTTTTTTTTTTGAGTGAAGAAAGAAATGTAACAAATCTGGGGCTAGATCAACAAACAATTGTGCTCATGCAAAGATTGTGTTGTACAATACAATGCAGTTGTGCAACAGCACGGCAGCCCTATTCACAAAGGTGTAACGTGGATGCTAAACACTATGTGCCCTGACATAAGGGACAGACTCAGTGTGGGGTTTGCTGACTCCCACCATTCCCGCCGTGATCAGCAGAGGCATCTTGTTGGGGGGTGCAACATTTAGGTCTGCCTGCAGAATGCATAGCCATCACCCCTCCACACACCACAAATGCACCATTGTGCATGGCACAGAGTGCAGACGTGGCCCCCATGCTGGCCCCCGGCCAGCCCCTGCGTGCAGTTGTGTGTTCAGCCAGGGGTTCATAGGCAACAGAAAAAAATCTAAATTTCTTCACATTGGGATAAAATACAGTATGCGCCAAGGATCACACAACCCTAAAGAGTCTATCATATCCTAACGCGAGCGTTAGGCCAGAGACAGACCAGAAGAGGCCCTATCAGTTTTATCCATGTCTTGAGTAAAAGATTAATTCCAGTCCCTGCCGATGATCAAGAGGATGTTGAGGAACATATCTAAAATGGAGGCTAACTCCACAAAGAAAACAGGGCTGTCCCTATGAGGACCATAGACACTTCCCAGAAGAACCTCTGTTTGGTCCAGGGTACCTCTTACCAAAATAAATCTACCTTGAGGGTCTTCAATACATTACAGTCCTTTAAAATTGCATTCCAAGAAGTACATTTAAAGGCACTAGCATTAGGCATAATACAAAATAACAGTAAACTGATTTCTTCCTCTAACCAAATAAAACTGAGAGAGTAATAAACCCCCTTCAAATCTGCCACCCTTAGAAAGCTCATTCCCTTGTATCTACTCTCCCCAACTCCATGAGTATCTTCCAGCAAACACAGATTTAAGAAGAGAAACAGAAAAGATGAAGAACACCAAAAGACTAGATACTCAAAAGTATAACAGAAAAAGGTATACTACTACAATAACTAATACAAGAAGTGCAGAACTCAGTACCCTCACACCCTGAACAGGGAAATGTAAA
Organism: Neoceratodus forsteri; assembly: GCA_016271365.2. Lineage (NCBI taxonomy): Eukaryota > Metazoa > Chordata > Ceratodontiformes > Ceratodontidae > Neoceratodus > Neoceratodus forsteri. Next base: position 1,160,704,942 of record CM057458.1, read on the forward strand.
CTATCACAAAAAAAACCCACCTCAGATACAAAATAAGGTTCTAATCTGAACCACCAACCCATATACTTAACTGGTGCATGATGAACACACCCTAACCATTTACCCTCTGAAGCCCTCCCACCACCCCATGATCCATCATAACAATTTACTAAAGTCAAGAAACCAGAACAGAAATGATTTCGCCTTAGAAAGTTAACTCTATGCTAGCTATAGAGAATGTAAAAGCTAATGATAAATACCAAAAGGAATGGAACAGTTAGAAGAAAGATATAGAAACAACAGCTAACCTTAATAGACTGAAAACTAATAATACAGATGCATGCACACGGTGGGGGACATACACACACACAGACACCATGCATTCAGAACCCCAGAACCACACAAGCCATGCCCAAGCTGTCACGGGTCAGTGCACACTGTGGCCAGCACATGGGCACTGTAGGCACCGTAATGCACTCATCATTCCCATGACACATGGAACAACAGCGGAACACACATACACACAGGACAGCCTGCACAGGCAGCACAGGGTGGTGCCGGGCCAACAGTGGGTCTGGTGACTGCCACACACACCACCACTGGCAGAACCCGCAGAGCAGCCAGTATGCACAGGCATGCCACCTGCTACCACAGGCCTATAGACATGGGCATCACAGGGCAGCCCCATGACCTCCACAAACACGTGAGTGGCCTCTGCCACAGTCGCTGATGATGGGGGTGCCACCACCGGCCACAGGGGGCATCCCCAGGGACCCGACAGGGGTGCTGCACTGAGACTATGAATGAGTGCCCAGTGGGGTGGCCGTCCGATGCCCACCAGACGAGCCATGGACAGTGGGTATGGATGCCAGTGGTAATGGGGTCAGCAGCAGGGGGTTCATCTGGCCCTGCTGCTGTGTTTTCCTGCACATGCTCCTGGGTGTCCTACTGGATACACAATGTCCACGGCGTGCTGTGGATGCAGTCACTGCCACCACAGCAGCTGCAATCTGCTCCATGGTTGTGGTCATGCCTACCCGCATGATGCGTGTCTCAGCCAATATCTGAGCATGTCACGCCACTGCAGACTCATGCTCCTGGACCATGATGGCTCTGTGCCTCCAGAACTCCACCTGCAGGGCCTCTTGGTAAGCCCCATGCTGTCGGTAGCTGATGCGGCACGGTGGCGTCACTGATGAACAGGGGATGGATCAGCCTCACCAGGGTTATCCATGAGTAGTGGACACACCCTGTCAGGCTGTGATGTGGGCGGGGCATGACTGGACACTACCGCTGGCTGTCCATGTGTGGTGTCCCCCAGGCCCACTGTAGCGGGTGTGTGCACACACTGTTGCCCTGCCTGGATGACACCGACATCACCAGCACTGCACTGGGCAGTAGTGCAGGGGGCATGGCACCCACAGCTATGGGCAGCTGTGCCACCATTGCACCAGTATCCAGCACAGTGGGAATATCAGTGGCACCCAGGGTCATGTGCACAGCCATTCCCCATGATGTGTGCTCCGCCGTTGGCCATGGCAGTGGTGCTGGTGATGGTGGAACATGCGGCAGTGCCACCTCCCTCACACTGCATGCCACTGGTGAGCATAATAAGGGTGTCTGCTATGTCCACCGTCTCATCTGGGTCAGCATCAGGCAACCCAGACAGGCTCCCCAACCATGCGATGTACCTGCCGGCAGTCCCACCATTGCTGGTGGAGGGGTCCCCAGGGCCCCTCCACCACATAGACCATGACCAGTGGAGCATGGAGTGTGGACGTTGCAGGTGCAGAATTGCCCATGTCAGTGTCATTGGCCCCATGGGGTGGGCCCGCATCATCACCGTGAGGTCTACACGGTCAGTCATGGCCATGGCTGCACCCTGGAGTCGAGATGGTGCTGTGGAATGAAGAAGGGAAACCATGGTTAATGCACAGGACACACATGTCACAGTGTCAAAATCCACCACAACATGGCCAACCACACAATGCCAGATCTGCACACCTGTTCATGGCAGGGCCTGGCCAGGGTGCACAGTTACTCACCATGCTGTGACGGGCTCCCTCCCCCCATCTGGAAGCCACCTCCTGGGACACCATGCACAGCCGTCCTCAACACACTGGCGGGCAGGAGGACCTTGTTGGGGCTGAGCCATTCCACCAAGCTGGGGCCTACCCCTGTCTGCTGCAAGGATGCCTGGATGCTGGAAACCTTCTCCTTGGCCCTCCGTCAGCTGTCGTTCCAATGTTTACGGCACTCCTGTACCATGTGTCTGTATGGTGCCACCGCGTTCACCTGCTGGGCCACATCCTCCCAGTCTTCCACAAGTGCCATTCGGCTGCCTCCCCTGCCAGTGAGTACATCCAGGTGTAGGTGGCATGCCTCAATGAGTATCCTCTCCTCATCCTTCGTGAAGTTGGGTTGCCACCTGTTGGTGGCACCTGATCCCTCTGACATTATGACTACTGTGGGGAGAAGCATCCAGATGTCAGTCATGCCTGTGGGTAAACATGGTCCCATACCTGTCACCCACAGTCTGTTGCCTCACCATGGTCCATGTTGCCATTGGTCTGGGCTGTGGTCCACGTGTGGGTAGCTGAGCACAGGTGGCCATGCACCATGGAATGTGGTCCATGTGGGACACTGCACATGCCACACATGTCACCCAGTGTACAGTGCGGGGAACAGTGTAGTCACCCCAGGGGGTGTCACACTGTGCTGGCTGCCATGGGCATGTCCCAGTACCCCTATAGCATATGTGCCACCACCATGGTGACACATCCATCCTGGGTGCCCCCAATTCTATGGTTGCAGGGCAGAGGGGGACTGACAAGTGGCAACAGCCACAGTTCGGCTGGCAGTGGGGTGTGGCCTGGATGTGGTGCCATTGTGCCTGTACATGCACTGCTCTGTGCGTTGGACTTACCTGTTACACAGTTCTGTGCCCACCTCACATTGCAGGTGACTCCCAGCCATACATATCCTCCCTGCGTACAGTGGGAAGCCTCCTGTACATGTCAAATCCCCTTCCTGTCCCACATTGCAATGCCTCAGCACACTTCCATCAGCCACATCCCTCAGCAACACTGTTCTGTACATGTTGGGTTATGTGGGTCCCAGTGTCACAGTCATCTGATGTGGTCATGGCAGGGACCAGACCATTGTTGCCCTGTGCACTGTCTGTACTGCCCTGATGCTGTGTTACACGGTTTGCCTTGGGTGCCACTTAATGGTGTACTGGTCCCACATCCAGTATACAGGGGTATTGCCTGTTGTGCACACTCAGAGGCAGGCACTCCAGTGTGTTCTGAAGCCCTGTAAACATTGCTGTGTACTCACCCTCTAGGCACTGACTCCTCTCAGTATCCTTGACTTAGCTTGCTGAATTGGGAGCATTTATGGCTCAGGGCATGCAAATGAGGCCTGAGCCACTGTTAATGAGATGCTAATCGGCTGAGTTACCCATGCATGGTTGATGAGGTTGTTTAGGGCACATTCCCTCTGAATTGCACAATTGCTTCCAGCTTATCTCAGTTTGCACGGAACATCTGTGGGATGCACCAATAACTGTATAGTGCATCTCCGGCGCACGTATGTACCGGATGGCTCATATTCATGAATTGAGGGCATTGTGGATGGCACATCTGTCACGCATGCATGGTCACCGTGTCTGGTGGTGCATCAATAATGATGCGCCGCACCACCGCTGTCCTGCTGCACTGTTGCAGGCCTGCCGAACTTGGTGCCATGTGCCGTATCATGCATGTCCCATAATACACAGTCCATGTTGCACTGAGCCGGCCCTACCCATGGATCTCGCTCAGTGCATGGTACATGTTCAGGGCACATGCTGTGCACAACATGGTACCCCCACATGCGTAGCACGCATGCGTGACTGTGTTTTGGCCATGCAATGCTATTGCGTGGTGCATTGCACATATGTGGGCTCATCACCATTGAATATTCCCGCTTCACGTTCAGTGCGCATTTTGCTGCAGGTGCCTTACTGGTTCACGTGGTGCAAAATGGATGCTTGACTGTGCTTTGCCTGTTTGCACCTTGCCACTATCTGTTAATAGTTTGGGAAGCCTAGGGCTGGATGACAGGCACCTAAGGCCATGAACTGGTCATGGGTGGAGTTGCTACATCTTGTAGCACTGGTTATGGCTGTGGAAGAGTGCCTGTTTGGACAGAAAGATGTCAATGTGCCCAGGGCCCAAGTGTGGGCCTCCATTGCATCCCAGCTTGTGCGATGTACAGGGATGCCATGCACAGGGGAGCAGTGCAAGCATTGCTATGGTGACCTCCAGAGGCGGGACCCGGAGCAGCTTGCACAGCTGTGGCATGATGCACACAGTGGTGCACTGCCCAGACCTGGTAGGTGTTGTTCAACTGTCTTCTTTTGTGGCACATGCTCTCTGTGTGTGTGTCACTGCCCTCATGAGGCACCCTCATGGGTCTCACAGTGTCCTGCACACACGTCAATTGCTGCACCCCTAACGTGCTGCATTGACAAGGTGCCAGGGTGGGCTAGGCATGGCTGTGTCAGCCTGCTGTCCTTCAGGTGCTTCCTAGACAGTCATCGCTGTCTGCTGCATGGCCACGGGCCAGTGGGGGGGCTGTGGCACTGCATCCTGCACGGTGGCAGCATTTGCTCATGGTGCTGTCTGTTGTGTTTTGCAGGACCAGAGGCCAGGTGACAGGCCATGGACGCAGCTGAGGTGTGGCATCAGAGGATCATGGGTGCCAGGCCTGGTGCCCTGCCAGGGGCAGGTGAGTGCTGCTTTCCACAACTGCTGTTTTTCAGGTTCTGTGCAGTCACTGGTGGGCGGGGGTGTGTTCCTCATACTGGCCCTCAGTGTGTGTTCTTTCTGTCATTTCCTGTAGGTGTCCTGGTTCACCATGCTGTTGCGGGTGGTGGTGGTGGTGGTGGTACACCTGTTGATGTGGACTGGAGGATCCATGTGGCCATCCAGGCAGCCTTGCATCCTCTCACAAGGACTGTTCAGCACCTGTCAGCTGCCCTGTGGGGCATCCTGCTTCATCTCTCAGTCCGTGCCAGGGCAGTGCATGGCAGGGCACAGCACTGCTAGTGTCTCCCTGCCTCTTCCTGGGGACTTCCCATGTACGTAGTTGCCATTCCCTGTCCCCAGTTTCTGTCCCTCTCCTGCCCTCCTTCCCATCCCTGCTCCCCATTCCCCATTTGTTGTTGCTGTTGTTATTGTTGTTGTGCCTTGCTTTACTTTCGAGCTATACAGATTTTTAGGCACCTTCCCTTTTATAAACATGTTTTACTCTGCACTCGTGTCCATGGGTGTGTTTGTTCCAGCTCTGTGGTTACTCCTCATGCCCTGCTGTTTTGCCTCAGTTGTTCTAGCTGGCTCCCCTGTCTGGCTGCAAGGCATTCAGCTTGCCCTGGCACATCACTGGTTGTGCAGGCACATCTGTGGTTGCGCCATCTTTTTCTGCAGTGATTCATAGTGGTGTTGTGCTCGGTGCTGCCCACAGCGCACTCCTCTGTGAATGGCTATGCTTGGGCTCAGTGCATCTGATTTGCACCTGTGCAATTGTGTTGTGCCAGGTGTATCCTCTTTGTGAATCCTGCCCAATGTGTGAGCTGGTGTCGATTTTAGTGTCTACTCTGCAACCTCTGGAATGGCTGTTTTCATTGTGAATCTACTTGAATGCCACACATGCTGTTATTTGCAATCTTCTATGGCAATCCAGCAAAGCAAAGCTGGTGGTGAATGTCGCTGAGATGTGGTGGTAGATGAACAGGTGGTGACACAACCTTTTCTTAAAAAAAAATACAAATTGAAAAAAAGAAAAACATATCCATGGATAAACAAAGTTGTGACAGGTGAAGTCATGCCCTACCTTTAACATCATTTCATTTTTTTTCTTTCTTGTTGTGATCAGAACTTGTTTTCTTTGGGGAAAGGAAATTATGTTATTATTATATAATTTGAAAATCAGTGGAGCCAGAGGTGCTGTTGGCATGCATCTGCTCTGGTTTACTGTAGCTTTCATGGGGACATGGTTGTTTTATTGGGTTTTGCAGACTGTGTCACAACACAACAAACAGTAAACCAGAGCAGATGCATGCCAACAGCACCTGCCATAAGCAAGCTACAGTAATTCATATTTACAGTGTTTGTGACTGTGACAGGGTGACCCTTGTCATAGAGGACAGCCCTGGGATAAGTTGAAAACCCTTCCCCAAGCAGTTTATATGTTTTGTATAATGTCCAACATGCTGGTTGGCTGGTTGTAAATCAAATGCTGAAGTGCTTATATGACTTTCTGTGCATATTAACCAAAAAAACTAACTAGAAATCAGCCAAAGCCCTCAAAGAGTATTGATCTTATATATTGTTTTCTTCTTAGGTATTTGGCCATAAAACAAAACTAAGAGGGTAGTTTTAATAGAAGAATAAAAAAAAATTGGGTCTGCTTTTTCCTAGATGTTAAGATATATTTTACAGCAGACAGCATGAGGTAATAGAACTCTGCAGGAGACATTAGGAGAGCACAGAGTGTTCTGACATTTAACAATGTTGTAAACAAGTTATGTAATGTTCTCCAGGAGGCTGCCAAATAACTATAGAGCAACATTGACCCCTAGTGGCTAGTTTTATGTCATGTCTGCTGTTAATCAAAAGGCTAGTGGGAAATTTCTCCAACTTCTAGTGAGCTTATGAAAAGTACTGCCTCAGGGCTGAGAGAGGATAGACAGGGTGCATTCTGACTGAGGAAGGTGGAAGACCTCCTAGTAGTGTGTGCTTTCACAGTGTCTGAGTCATGCTAGGCTGAAGAAATGCCTTAAAAACATTGAAGCTAAGCAGTTGTCTGACTTACCATTTTGCTTTCTGTATATTTTACTTGATAAAAATAAAATTATAAATGCGCTTATGCATTTTATATGCACTTGATTTGTGGTCTGACTGAAATTGTGTTATCCTATACCCACAAATGGTGACAGTGACCTCAAGGCATTTCTGACCTCAAGGCCTTTTGCCCCCTTATTAGAATTCTGCTTTAACACATGCCACTCATTACACTGGGAAACAAAGTGGTTCAGGTAAATTGGTGAAGCCGAACTGAAGTTTCAGGCTCTGATTGAATGAAGAATTGAAGCTGACTCTGGCCCATGTCTCTCGCCCCCTAATCATTTTGTTTCATTTTACTAGGGTTGAACCATTGTGCAAGCTCATTTAAAATGGTGACCCATGGTAAAAAAATTACAAACATACAATAACACTTATTACAACAAGGTACAAAAGATATTAACAGTTAAGCCATTCAACACAATCATACGTTTAACCACAGCAACACTTAGCTTGATCAGTGATATTATGTAAGAACTATTGTTTTACAATATTTGTTGAAAGGGGCATAGTGTTAAACAAATGAAACTTGTGTGGTAATTTATTTCAAAAAGAGGGCACCATTTGACTAAAGAATTACAGTGACCTTTGTGTTTTACTTATAGGTACTGTCAGTTTGCGATGAGCCAAATTTCTTAGAGAACAGCTTAGTACTGCATCATCATGTCTGTATTTTGCCAGTCATTTTCACTGTGAACGAGGATCCAATCAGGTGAGAAATAATATGCAGGTTGGTAATTTCACATTTGTTCCTAGTAAATGGCTTGTTAGGGGGTTGGTGGAAGATCAGCAGTGAATGTACAGCCCATGACCAGCAAGACATAGCCCTTGCCATTTATATTATATTAATGTATTTACTCTGTGTTTTATTGTTTTATATGTTTTTTGTATTATACTTTATAGTGCTTTGATAAGTATTGAATTGTGCTCTATAAATACATATTATTATTATTATTATATGCAACAGCAATTGTTCATTGCAAGTACTGTGAAAATTATACCCTTGTCTCAACAATATTTACAACAACCTCCACTAAGATTAGTCCTTGTTTAACTACAGTGCTGATCCAGTACAGGAAGGGAATTTTTAGGGACTCAGTGTCAGGAGAAGTTTTTTTCCTCTGCCTTTGTGCCCTTTCTTTTTAAAAAAGCCTTTCTGTTCAAGAATGACCCAGCCCACTGATGATTAAAGCATGGTTGTCACCAAATTCTAGAAGGAGCTGCTGATCATATTACTGTGTTATTGCTGTGGCAATCACAAGCACAATGTGTGCTTAACCTCTGCTCCAGCACAACATAAGCTATTGATAACGGGCTGGATTTTCAGCCTGTCATGGACTAAGTCACAAACCGCAGCCACTGCAATGGGACAAAACCTCCACACTTGTGGAGATTCATATTTTCAACTGGTGGGAAAGTAATACCTGGTCCCACTGAGCATACCATTTTCCCACAGCTGCACCAAAAAAAAAACTGCAAAGCTGCCATGAATTGTGGAACAGGTTGCAAACTGGCTCCACTTTTGAAAATACCATAGCTGTGGATCAATGAACACACAGTATAATTTTTGTTTTTTTACTACTTTATGCTTGTGGATTAAATGAGTCAAAACAAAAACCTGATCTATTGTTGAGTGATTGTTTCTAAATCCAGCTTGTGCGTAGTTGATTATATTATTAGACTCTACTCATAAATATAGTCTTCTATTAATAATTTTAGTAAATAGTTTCCCTATCACCATTCTTAAAAATGGGAACAATAATGCTTAAGCTCCAGCTACTCAGAAATAAACCAGTTGTCCACACATAATTGAACAGTTTATAAAGAAAGGAATCCAATGTTGTTTGGTCCTAATTACGACGTTCAGAGGGACCCCATCCAGTCCTGGTGCCTTTCTTTTTTTAAATAAATCCATCGCATTTTCAATCTCTATTATACAGTAGTTATCTCATCAGTGGGTCTATATTTTCATTCTCTGATCTTCAGTTGTGTAATTTTTAGAAGATAATCAGGTTCATTCCTACAAAAAAATGTTTAAAATAAATTTCCCAAGTGCTGGGTTCAATATGTGCCTCAATTTTATCTAATGTTTTGGTTCCAAATTTAACAATTTTACAGAACAATTTATTATCCTTTAAATGGACCGCCCTTTTTAATTCCATCCATAATTGTTTGGCATATTTCCTTTTATTTTTAACTAACACCAGCTTATAAGTTCTCCTTAGTTGATTCATTTTTTTTATTGTTTTCTTTATTATGTTGCTGTTTTAATAATCTAAATTGTTTGTTAAGATATGTCCTAGCTTGTTTGCATTCTATGTTATACCAGGGTTGTCCTTCTTTCTTCTTAATTTTTATCTCTTTCGTTATTGTATGGGCTACAGCATTTATAATAAAATTATAATCAAATATTATTTGATTAGCACAAGCATTGCCCACTGATTCTGATAATCTTTTTAGAATACTTGCATTTTGTAGGATCTCTTCAAAATTCAGTGCGTCGATCATGTCCCACTCAATTCTATTCTTTCTTAGCTGGATTATTAACAGTTCATATTTGGTTGGTTTAATAGTACTAGATTTCCTAATTAAGCTAAATTTAACTCCTAGATGCTAGCTCTCAGGTCTTGGATTCAAATACAATGAATAGCACTGGTCAATTAGATGTAAATCTACCCATACAAAATCAATGGTTGATGTGCCATTGCTCCCCCTTAATGAATATTCACCCTCTGAATCCTGCAATGTCCCTCCATTCAATAGACATAAATTCCTGTCTATCATTAGCCTATGCAGCTCAATTCCATGTTTGTTTATTATGGGATCCTTTGCATTTCTTTATATTTGTACTTTTGAATTCTGATTTAGAGACAACACCTCCTCTATATCTTTATTACAGGCCCTTAAATTGCCTAATCTAGCATTAAAGTCACCCATAATTAACAATCCACATTCAGGAAAATCGTTCTTGGATGTTTATCACTACATCATTGAGAGATGTAAACAGGTCTAGATCGCCATATTTACTTCTAACAGGATTATGATTCATATTAATTATAAACCACAAATTCTTGTCTCTGTCCATTATTTTAACTACCTGTAGGCCATTACTATTACTACTTAATTCTTCAGTTTTCTTGCAAATATCCAATTTAATAAAGATTGTTAGCCCTCCAGATCCCCTTCCAAATTTTCTGGTCTGACTAGCCAATTTGTTATAAGATTTGAAACCATCCAAATATGAATTTGAAAGTGCCCATGTTTCTTGCACACAAATCAAATCAAATAGATTCAGATCCTGAATGGTTTCTGGATCCCCCAACTTGTCCCCAAGTCCTGCCATGTTCAAAGACAAAATCTTGAACATCTCATAATTAGTTATAGACAATTCTGGTCTATTAATATAAGACATAAATTAATAATTAGGGGTTAATCCCTGTGGCCTCCCTCTAACAAAATCTATTTGTCATTGATTCAATGAAGATAACATTTATTATCTCTTGGCTGTCTCAATCATAATCTCCCAGCATTTTCCCTTCTGCTGAATGGATGGAGAAAGATCATCAGGTTTACTTCTAATATTTTCAATACAAAGGTGAATACCTAACTGATCCAAAATTAGCTGTTTCCTGTTTAATTCACTAACCAGACTTTCCTGTTTAACCATAAAAACAACCTGTCCCTCATATTCTTATCTTTTAACACTCTCAATTTCAGAAATGCCAACACAAGTTCCCAGGCAGAGACCCAATAAGTCTGTCAATTTACCTTTTAAATTAAATTTGTCCTCTTTATACCATTGTTTTAATCCAAAGATGGAAACTAATGGATCCTGCTGAGTTACTGCATATCCCTTGGTAGTGTAAAATTCAGGAAACAGTTCATTCATAGTCAGTAAATCCCTGACATTAATCCCCATTGTCTCAAGTGCCTTAGTTTTTGGTTTTTTTTACCAACTGCCTTTAGAAGACGATATTGGTTGGAAACAAACAAAACTAGCTCCAAAGTTGAGATTGGTATAATTATACTGTTACAATGTCTGGCTAAAATACAATCATCCAATAAAGTTGTTAATAAGTTGCTCAGTAAATCTGTTAATTTATCCTGAGTTTCTTGTGGAATACATGACACATTAAATAGCGGTAACACAAAATCACTCCCTAAGGATTTTAACAAAAAGTTTTTAAAACATTTGTTGTCATCTTGGCTCACACTATCCTGACTATTCGGTAAACTAAATTCTTGTGTCATAATATTGTCTCCCTTGTTTACTAATGAAGGTTTTTTAATTGACATTTTCTTACTTATCTGACTTATCTTTGATTTTTCCAACTTCTCCAAACTAGTTCCCTTTTTAGTGCTGTTTTCACTTACTTTCTCTCTCAGACCTTGATGTTCATTTAAATCTGGGCTAATGCTTGTAGCACTCAAAGATAATAGAAAAGTATCAGTTTTTGTTGACTTATAGTTGTTTTAAGAAATCCCTTAAAATTTACTGATGCCTCGTCACTTTTCTTTCCTTCTTTTCCCTTTATCACTTTGCATCCATCAGTTTTTATCCTATTCCCCTTAGTGCTCCTGCATTTGCACTTACTCTTATGCTTGCATCTACACTTGCCTTTGCTAACCTTAAAAATCTCTCTACAGTCTTCTTTCTTCTCCCCTTTTCCCATAAAGCTGGAAACTTCTCTGCCATTTCTTTACAAATACTGGTGTCTCTTAAAGTTTTATTAGGTAGCATTATGCACTCTGAACCATTACTAATAATTGACTGCTTTGAACATATATCTTTCACCCTTAAAGAATCATTAGGTCCTGAGATATAAGACTCCTAATAAGTCTCCTGATAAAATTGATCACTACAACCCGGAGTTTGGCCGAGAGAAGTGTTAATCTCACTTTGATCTAAAATTAAGTTGTCTCCAGTATGTTGAGTAAACATAATCTCTCCCTCATCTTCCCCCACAAGTCTTTTACCCATCAAATCAAGCCTGTCCTTGTTTTCCAGGCACACCCCTTTGATGAAAGAAAGATGTTGTTTAATATCCAATAACTGTTTGAACATAAAAATGCTAGAATTGAGTGGATCTCTCAATACATTAACAATATCCCCAGTTAATCCTTCAAAGTCAAGAATACTTCTAATCTCTGGACTCATTGTCCATGAGGTGCTAGTATGTTTAGCCCTGCTTGAGTGATCTGAAACCTCCAACAACTGATTCCCCCCTCCCCCCTGGGTACTTCACTAGTGTATTTCCCTTTATATCTCTTTTATTTGAATGAAATTTTTTCCCAGACTGAACAACTTCCATCTGTATGGGATCACTAAAGTCTGACCTTAAGGTTTCTCTCATACTTTTCACCTCTGTATCTAGTATGATCAGGTTATGAAAGATATCTGAGAAATCAATTTTAGTATAATGGGTCTTAGCTGATTCCTCAGTGTTCCTGCATTTGGGCAGACTAAACCTGTCTGCCACATTACTAATAGAATGACACACGGCCCACTCATTAGTTGCAATGCCTATTATTGTTGTAGGCTTTAAATTATCTTTTTTTCCATGAGTGGAACAATATTAAAACTGTTTAATATACCTTCATTCGGTGTAGATGTTAATTGAATGGCGGTCTTCTTCTCCTTAATTTTCCTACTATTTTCTTGCAATAAAAACTTATCATTCAATAAATTGTGTTTTTTACTGAGTGACTTCACTGCCAATTTTTTTAGAGAAAGTGGATTTTTATGAATACCCTTAGATGACCTTCCTTGCTTAATCAGACTCAAATTCTGACTAATGTGCATTTTGCTTCTTGAAATAGGAGGCATACCAAAAAAAAAAATTCAAATCCTTAATTTTACAATTGCAAGACCAAAAAGTCCAAGCAGTAGAGTTTCAGTACAGTTCCTCCTCTGATAAAAAATGCTTCAAGCACCTCTTCAATACAATTCCTCTCCTGAGAGCAAATACTTTAAACCCCCTTTTCAGATTTAGATTTCTGAACCTTTCAGTCTTAAAGTCGTATAAAGTGCCCGAGTTGAGAATTAAATCTTTTGGCTGAAAGCCAGAATTTACCAGGCTCTATGGTGGCTCAACAGTCCCAAGGGAAGTCCATTGAAGAGTTCTAATAAAATGTAGAGTAACACAATCTCCACAGTTCATTACATCCAAATAATAGACTAAAACAGAGAAAAAAATGCATAAGTAACACACGAGTAGCAAGCAAGGTCTAGTGTTACTACTAGTTACAGCTAAGTACAAGCTATACCATCTAACTTAAAAAAATTCTCACAGACAGCCTGATACTTTACAACTTATAACTTGATAATTATATTTAAATGCCTTTACATTCCTAAAATCAGAGGCTATTATATTTATAAATTCAAAAGTAGACCTACTTCTTAGAAAGATGGCAGCCAAATATATCTGTTGAATAGATCCATACATGAAGTAGTGACAGAATTTTAAAACTTGAATTCCTATGCACATTTACATCTGATTTTGTGAAGAGGCATGAAATTTAACAAACGAGCATTTCCCTCACTGGGGAAAAAAACCTATCCTGAAATAAAGTTCAAAAGCTGAAGGATACAGAGATATAATTTTACTCAGCAGCATTTGAAAAGAATATAATACATCATCGATCTTTAGTCGCAGAAAGGATCTGAGATAGAATGCCACACATGCATATAAATACCTAGCTCACGTGACTAAAAAAGTAACTTTGGCACAAAAATACTTCTTGAGCTTTTTATACAAATACCTAAATACTTAAATGAGCTCAAAAACACTGGAACACAAAACACAGATCACAAATCGCAGATCACAAGCACAAGTAAAAAAAAAACATATAAAAACTTTATAAAACCATATAGATCTGCATCCCTAAAAAGTCCTTAAAAAGTTTTTGGAGCAGTTAGTACTATAAAGGGCACAAAAACACAAATATTGATATAGGGGAAGAATACTTAATCTGGTAAATAAGAGCGGAGCTTTCTTTCCTTGGTATAAAGCTGTTCTGACTGGTTATTATCTGAACTCCTTGCAGGGGTATCCACCTTGGGAAACCCTTCCAGCTGCCACCGAATAGTGGACACCTCCACCCTTCTCTTCACACTCTTCTTCTTCTTTCTTCTGCAGGGAAAAAGACAAAACACCAGGAAAAACTCTGACCGACACAAGGCAGATTTTAAGATTGACTGGTAAGGAGACCAACAAACACAGTCAATGGTGGCATACCTGTTAAAATAAAATAACTAGCAAAGTCTCCCTGCTTTTCCACTTTACTCCTTTAAGTGAGAGAGCATGATTCTGTGTTGGTCCGAAAAAAAGCTCAGCCAGAGTTACTTTTGTCATCTTTTTCTTCCTGTATTAAATGGCAAAAAGCCTCCATATTTTACCAGATTAATGGCAGTTGCACAAGAGTATCACAGAAATTACATCTTTGCAAACAGAAATGTTAGAATTATGTCAGTGCAGTGCATAAATCTTACAAAATGTATTACACAGTATTTGCATACCTTTATATTACTCATTGTCTTCTTATATTATATACAGCCATTTATCTAAAGTCATGAATATTGGTAGGCGAAGTCCATGCACTTCGCTATGTGGAGTACTTCGCATCATAATCATAATTACACAAAGTACTCTGCAACACAAAGAGAATAAATTTTCAGTGAATTGTAACAAGTAGTCCCATTGTTTACTCTGGACTTTGTGTTGACTTCATCTTTGTTTTAGCCTTTAAGGTGAAGTTTGCAGTGAATCATGGGATGGCAGATCACATGGGCTCTAGATTGTCTTGTACAGCATCAGTTTACGTAGTATGTGTAGTGAAAAGTTGGAGACAGTTTGCTCTCAGAGCTCTGTGTATCAAACCATCAAAAAACCTTTTAAAAATCATTTTTGAGCCAATTTATTTGGTCAAAATTTAGTACATAGATTGTAGGAAACCTTCCTGTGCTTATATCGAGTGTCTATTGTTTTTGTGTGCATTTTGAATGTTAATTTAGAACATTCAGTCTGTGTACTAACAGACACTGTAGAAGTGTGCTTCAAGAGAGGGACAGATCTGTGGTGAAGGGAGATTCACAGTAAGAAAGGTAATCTTTCTAACTGTTGTTGGGTAGCTAGTGTGTTAGTATTTGTGTATTCATGTACATACAGTAATACTTGTAAGTTTTGATATTTTTTTCTGATTGCTGTGGTGCTGTGCCTTTTTTCTGTTGGTTTAAAAGATTTGGTGGTAGTGTACTGAACTGTTACATTTTCTGTGCATTACCTTTAGTGTGTGTATGTGTGTGTGTGTGTGTGTGTGTGTGTGTGTATGTTGTCAAGTCAGACACATTTTATTGCCCCACACCGTAATCATAGCACTCTGAATCTCTTATCTGTTTGTGTCATTTTTTACTGCTTTGTCTTTTCTAGGTAGTAGACTGGTACTGCAGCTGTCCCCCTCCCCCCACAAAAGAAAGTATTATTTTTTCCAGTTTTGGATTTGTGACCACTGGTTAAGGTGTTGTTGTGCCTGTGTGGCTGCATCTCTTGAGTACTCAGTCTCCATCCATTTGTGCATCTGCATCTGTTTAGGGCCCAGTCTCCATCCATAAGCCACAGTTGTTGTTTTTCGGCTTCCCATCCACACCAAAGTTCAGAAATCTAAATTTGTTGTTAATTTTCTGTGTAATCCTAATAAATGCCCACAAAGAAACATGCATGCAATGGCAAGTGTGGCAGAGGATGTGGGTGTGGGCATGGTAGAATGCAGCATAAGGGTATAGTTGACGGCAGTAAAGGAATTTCTTCGACTATGTTTTTCACCACAGCACAATCAGTTGCTTCAATGATTGTTAGAGATGCTGTTGTCCCCATTGGCAGTGGTAGTAAAGTTGGTGATGGCATGAATATTACCCCAAGTTCAACCTGTGACAAGTTAACATGTTGCCAAAATATTGTGGAGTCCAAAGACGTGAGTCAGAGTGTAGTTGATGTCACACTCCCCATCCCCGTCCCCACAGTAGTTGAACAGGATTCTAATCCTGATGATGACTCACAATCACAATCTCATGTTTCCAGTGCTGTTGAAGTTATGCCTGGGCCATCCAAAGATTCAAATGTTGGAGATGAAATAGTGGATGATCATACTGAGGCTATGGTTGGAACATGTTCTCCACTGAACAGCATCCAAGCTGAAATTGTGGATGCGGATAATGATTACGATGATGACTTCAGTGACCACAGTTGGGAACCGGAGAAAAAGAAAGTTAAGGTGGCTATTTGTAAACAGTCTGTTAATAAATCCTTGCCTCCTCAAAGTTGTGCTGTAGCTCTGTCTGTTGATGATGGTGATCCAGTAATAGTCATAGATTGTGATGGTAAGGTAGAATCCTAGTGTGCCCAACAACAGAAATCATGCAGTACACTCCTATTTCAGTGTCTAAAAGATTGGAGTCCAATATGTAGCATCAGGGACACGTGAAAAATAGGGCATCAAAATCCCTCATTTGGGATTTTTTCATAAAAGATGCAAGTGATGAAACAGTGGCAATCTGCCAGCTTTGAAAAGTGCATGTGAGGCGTGGTAAAAAGGGTAGTCATCTGGGCACCGGGGTCCAGCATACACATCTGAAGAGCAGGCACATGGCACTGTGGACTCGGCATCAGAAGGGAGCAAATGCTGTAATGGGGCATTCATCCTCATCCACCTTACTGAATATGGTATCCTTTTACTTGGCTGGAAGTAGCCCAAGTAGCTATGTCTGTAGCAGTGGAGCAATAACACTGGAGGATTACTATAGACATGAGGAGAAGGAGGATTTTGAATTGTCAAGTAGTGGTCAGAGTAGCAGTGGTGGTGGTCTATACAGTATTTCTAGTACATCAAGCCCTTTGCTTAAAACAGGAAAAATAACATCATTTGTTGACTTGCCATCTGCACTCCCCTCATTACATGGCAAAAGCACCCCACCTATGGCAGTTTGCAGAGCACAGTCATTTGGCACACCACATGCAAAATGGGTAACAATGCAGCCCACACTGCACAGTCTTTTTGCCTGGAACATGAAATACCCACCAAGTCATACAGTGTCACGTGTAGTGGTTGGTGAAGTGGCCAAAATTTGCACCGCATAGTGATTCATGGAGTAATGTGGAATCTGTGGAGTAATCAGCAACATGAAACAGAGTACTTTGTGTCAAAGTGAGGAAGGCAAAGTCCATTGAAACCAATGGCGCCACATTATTCCACCTTCCCCAAACCACTTCTCCACTTATTTTAAGGTGAAGTACATTGAAATCAATGTACTTCACATCACTTCACATTGTTGGAGAGCTCCAAAGGTGAATTTTGCATTGATTCATGGGATTGCAGGTCACATGGGCTGTAAATTGTTCTGCACAGCCTCAGTTCTGTGTAGTGTGTGTGTAGTAGAAGATGGAGACAGTTTCCTCTCAGAGATCTGCGATTCAAATCCTCTAAAAGCTGTTAAAAAAGCCTTTTTGTGCCTTTTGTTTGCTCAAAATTTAGTACACTGTTTATAGGAAACCTTCCTGTGCTCATATCATCGAGTGTTTATTGTTTGTGTGTGGATTTTGAATGTTAATTTAGAATATTCAGTCTATGTACTGACAGACACTTGAAGTTTGCTTTGGGGGAGAGGCGTATCTGTGTTGGAGGTAGGTTAAAACTGGGAAAAAAGGGCAGTCTTTCTGTTTTGGTTATATTTTTCTTGTATAACTGTGTTAATGTACACAGTAATATTTTCAGTAATTCTTGACATTTTTCTTTGCTGATTGTTGTGGAGTGCAGCAGTGCATAACTTCAGTTTGTTTAAAAGATTTGGTTATATTACTGAAGTTTTCAATTTGCTATGCATTAGTTGTAGTGTAGTGTGTGTGTGTGTGTGTGTGTGAGTGTGTGTGTGATGTGTGCCATCAAATCAGACACATTTTATTGTGCCACAGAGTAATTGCAGCATTGTGAATCTGCTATCTACCACACCTGCATGAATTTTTTGTTCTGCTTTGAGGTATCTTTACTGGAAGTGGACTGTTACTGCTGTGCACTACCCCCCCCAACTGACAAAATGTATTCTTTTCCAGATTTGGATTTGTGGCTTGTGATCATTGGTTAGGAGTTGTTGTGCTTTTGCATCTGCATCTCATGAGTGTGCAGTGCAATCTTAATCTGTCTGTGCATTTGCATCTACTTAGGAACCAATCTCCATCTGTAACTTAAGTCACAGTTGTTTGTTTGGCTTCCCTTCAGAGTACTGGTGTGGTGCATATCCTTGCGTGAACATTGTGCTCATTGATGTGCGTTTTTAAGTCAGGGCGAGCATCACAAGTCACTCATTACACAAATCACATTCTTCATCTTCATGGTCATGATTCATGAATCACAAAACTGGAAGTTTATTTTTTAGTTAGTTCCATGTAAACCTGTTTCGTAGTATCTCTGGCCTCGGCTTCAGTCACCATGGTACTCACTGATAAGAGTTTTCAAATCAGGTAGTTTTGTGTGGCACAGGTCAGGGAAGTACAGCCGTAGGTATTCACATTCCTGTACAGTTTATTATCATTGATCATGTCACACCAGACACTCATCATGAGACAAATCATGTTCTTCAAAAATCACAGCAGTTGATTTATTTTTTCAGTTCTGATCATACACTGAATACCTGTAAAGATGACCGAAACACTCATGAATCTTTTTTAACCTTATTAAAATAATGCACCCCCCAAAAAAAACTTACCTTCACTGGCTTGACAGTATTCCAATGCCAAAATTCCTCATCAAGCCAAGAAATTCACACCCCAAATTTGACTGTATGACCTGTGATACAAAAAGAAACCCCAATGATTTCATGTTTGTAAGTGTGTATATATATATATATATATATATATATATATATATACATATATATATATATATATATATATATATATATGTATGTATAATGGTACAGTAATGCCACTATAGTTAAGGTTGGTACCCCATTTAAGGTTAAAGTGTGAAATGTTGCATCTTAATAACTTTGCCACTGTATGATGGATTTGCTTGAAATTTGGCAGGCCTGAAACAGTACTATGGATCTCTGGATCTGCCAAGTTTCGTAATGGTCAGATATACGTTGCAGAGTTATAAAGTGACATTCTGTAGCGCATTTATGCTTTTTTGTGCATTCTTTGCTCACACCTACAGGTTGCACAGTTTGTGTAACTGGCCAGGGAACATGCAGCTAGGGACCCCAATGTGCCTTTTGAAGATTTCATGAAAAATATTAAACCGTTTAAAAGTTATTCAAAAAACAGGTTTCCCATTATAGTCAATGGGAAAAGTTAACAAAAGGTTTGACAGTGTCGCAAATGCAGTTTTTAGTGTCGCAAATAACCCCAGTAGTGTCGTGAGTCAGCCATTTTTTTTAGTTACTGGTTACAGAAATGCTTGGCATTTAATTTGGAACCTTCTAGAGACACAATTTGTTTTTGTGTTCACCTAGTCAAGCCCTGAAGATGCTAGCCGTGTCTTTTTGGGGGCTTAAAACCCCCAGAAATATGTTTTTCAAATTTTTGTAATCTGTAGTGTCACAAAGTAGTGTAGAAATTGCAACTCTTTTGTAATTTTTTTTGCGAAAGTGTCACAAATTATGACACTATTTTGCAACATGATGTCCAAAATAACAGGAATTCTTTGCCACACTGCTGCAAAAGAACAGTTTGGTCTTTTGGGCTGAAGTTTGGAGGGAAGAAAGCCAACATTCCTCAGATATGCCTTTTGGTGGTTTGGTGGCAAAATGTTGCAGGGATGCCAAGTTACGGTACTCCAAAGTTGACAATTTTCCCCATAGACTAACATTGTGGCATCCGCTATGCCTTTTGGGACCCGTATCTTGAAATGCTTCGAGATACGGACTTTTCAGTGGAAAATTACTTAGCCCCCCCCAGTAGGGGACTAAGTACAAAACTAGCCATGAAAGTCATAAATCATCTGAAGCTGTATTTTTTTTCTACGTTGTACGGTTCCTGAGATATAAGCAATTTTGTATTCCAAGTGCTGATTTTCTGCTCCAAGGCCCATTATTATGCATACATTCTTTGTACTCACTGTGTTTCTGTATGCAGCTGTTGGGCAAAAACAGGGTGTGCACTTCAGTTACTGTTACAGTTAGCTTTCCCATTTGCCTTTCCGTATCCATTTGCGTTAGCATTCCCGTGTACGCCACCGTGTGCGTTTCACTTTGCGCTTTCATTTGTGCTTGTGTTTGTGTTACTGTTACAATTTGCATTTCCACTACTGTTTCTGTTTGCATTTCATTTTGCATCACCATGTGCATTACCATTTGCATTTGCGTACATGCTTCCATTTGTGTTTGCATTTGCGTTTGTCTTTCCTTTGGCATTATCGTTGCTGTTACCATTACCATTACCATTTGCATTTCCAATTGCGTTACCATAATCATGCGCATTTCACTTTGTGTTTCCATAAATGCTTGCATTTGCATTTCTCTTTCCATTACCACTTGTGCTTGCGTTTCTATAACCATTTGTGTTATGATTTACGTTTGCATCACCGTGTGCATTACCATTTGCATTTGCATACGCATGTCCATTTGCATTTCCATTTGCATTTGTGTTTTCTTTTGCATCATCGTTGGTGTTACCATCAGCGTTTGCATTTCCAACTGTGTTACAGTGACCGTGCGTGTTACGATTTGCATTTGCGTACACACTTGCGTTTGCATTTCTGTTTTCAGTAATGTTTGCACTTGCATTTCTATTACTGTTTGCATTGCCATTAACATTTGCGTCACCATGTGCGTTACCATTTGCGCTTGTATTTGCATTACTGTTACTTTACTATTTATAGTGCACATTCTCAAAAATGAGGGACATTCATGGCAAAAAAACTCCATTTAATTCATCAGTTAGGGTTGTTCCACAGCAACAAAAGCAAGGAAATTCGATGTTAGGGTTCCCAACCCCTCTTCACCCACCCACCCACCAACAAGCATCGGGGTGTGTTTGCGGTCATCGTCTAACTCTCACCACATTCTCCTGTACTGCACCACTCAGCTTGTTTACACATGGGATGGGATGAGAGTTGAAACCATGACCCCAATGGCACACCCTGATGCCTGTTGGTGGGGTGGAGTGGGGTTGTGAATGGGTGGAACAACCTAACTGATCCATTAAATGGAGCTTTTGCCATGAACATATATATATATATATATATATATATATAGAGGCAAAAACTCCATTTAATGCATCAGTTAGGTTGTTCCACAGTGCCAAAAGTAAGGAAATTCTGTGTTACAGTTCAAAACACATGGACCCCACCAGTTACCATCCGGCAATGGTGCCTCATTAGGTCATTATCAGCCCTAACTCTCACCCCATAACATGTGTAAAAAAGCAGATGTATAGAAAAATGGGGTAAGAGCTAGGACTGAAGACCCCAATGTGCACCCCAATGCCAGTTGGGGGGTGGACTGTGGGGTCCAAGGGGGTTTTCCTCACTTTTGTCAATGTGGAACAACCCTAACTGATGCATTAAATGGATTTTTTGCCTCTAATTTCCCTCCTTTTCGAGAATAATAATGAAAAATAGTGAATGTAATGCAGTGGCAGGAGCCCGTCACATGATGTCTTCACACATAGTAACTCAGTGGCCACAAATGCAAATGGCAATGCACATGGTGACACAAAGTGAAACAGAAAGATAAACAGTACTGAGAAATAGTTAATGTAATACAGTGATGGGACCAGCGATGGAAGCGCGGGGCCCTTCTTGTCACATAGTAACACAGTGCCCACAATCAGAAATGGTAATGCGCATAGTGCGACAAAGCGAAACACAAAGATAAACAGTACTGTAGACACAAATGGTTAAAATTACAGAAACAGAAGCGCAAATGAAAACACAAAGGGTAACGCAGAAGGTGGCATAGACAGGAAAAGTAAGTGAAACAGGTACAGAACCAGAAGCAGAAGCATTAAGGGTAAGAGTTATGGAGACGCACACAATAGTTTTCCCCAAAAGGTGCATATAGAAAGACAGTGAGTACAAAGAATGTACGTAAAATAACGAGTCTCGTAACAGAAAATGAGGACTTGGAATAGTAAATTGCTTATATCTCAGGAACTGTACGACATAGAAAAAAAATTTAAAAGTCATATGAATTATCACTTTCCTGACTAGTTTTATACTTAGCCACCAAAAGGAGGCTAAGAATTTTTCCAATGAAAAGTCCGTGTCCCACACCATTTCTGAGATATGGGCCCTGAAAGGTGTGGCAAACGTTGTAATGTTATCCAATGGGAAAAAAAAGAGAAGTTCAGAGTGCCATAACTTTGCCTCTCTGTAATATTTTTTCACCAAACCACTGAAAGACACATCTGTGGGATGCTGTCTGTCTTCCCTCCAAATTTCAGCCCAAAAGACTGAACTGTTATTTTGCAGCCTGGTGCCAAAGGATTGCTGCAATGCATCAGATGCCGAATGTTATCCTATGGGAAAAAGTGTCAGCTTTGGAGAACCGTAACTTTGCCACCGTGTAATATTTTTTCAACAAAATACTGAAAGGCTGCGTTCCCTCCAAATTTCAGCCCAAAACACCAAACCGTTCTTTTGCAGCGGGGTGCCAAAGATTTGCTGTCATTTTCCCACAGCCTAGAAAAGTACTGTCGCAATTTGCAGTTAAGCCAAAATTATTCTACAACATCGCAGTGCGAAGTATTTCTATGAAGGTACTTTTTCCAGAAATTTGAAAAACATATTTCTGGGCTGTTCTACCTCAGAATAAAGACATGACTAGCATCCACAGGGTCTGACTAGGTGAATACAAAAAGAATTAGGTTGCTAGAGGGTCCCAAATTTAAATGCCAATCATTTTTCTGATCACCAACTGAAAACAAAATGGTGGATTTGCGACAGTAAAAGGGCCATTTGCGAAAGTAAAAACTGCATTTGCAACACTGTTGGACTTTTTAACTTTTCCCATTGACTTATAATGGGAACTTGTTTTTTGAATAACTTTTGAACCATTTAATATTTTTTCATGAAATCTTCAAAAGGCACATTGGGAATCCCAGCCACATGTTCCCTGAAGATTTTGGACTGGTCACCCAAACCGTGCGAACTGTAGGCATGACCGTAGAATTCCAGAAAAGCGTAAACGTGCATGCAGATCATGCTTAATAACTCTGCAGGCATATATCCAACTGTTACGAAACTTGGCAGTTCCCAAGGTGTATGGGTCTTGATTATGTGTTCCAAATTTCAGGCAAATCTGTTGAATGGTTGCAAAGTTATTAAGGTGCAAAATTTTAGGTTTAACATGTAAATGGCTCCTCAACCCTAACTATGGTAGCACTACCGCTACCATAATATATATATATATATATATATATATATATATATATATATATATGCAAAAAAACTTTGTTAATGCACCAGTTAGGGTTCTTCTACAGTGAACAAAAGTGAGAAAATTTGATTTTAGGGTTAGAATAGAAAAGTAGAAAGTTGTGCAAGTTTGGGCCCTGTGCTCCCACCAACTTGTAAGTGCCAGGCCACATTACACACCCAATGTTTAAAAAGTACATTCACAACAGTAAGGCCAGCCACCAAAGAAATGTTAATGTACTAGAACAATAGAAAATGCAGTCCACAAAATGTAAAGTGTGCCACAGAATATCTCCACAAAAAATATATTGTCTGACACATAAATATCTCTATTACCATTTACTAACATCTGAAATTATTCCTGAGTGCCTGTTTGAATTAGCACTGGTAATACACACAGTCAGTGGCTGGCTGTGGAGGTGAAAGGTGGGCTGTGCCAGTCACTGGCTGGGGAAGGGTGGGGTGCTGGGTTAGCTGGCACGGCTGGGTGGGGGGTGAGGGCCACTAGACTACCAGGACATTGAAAATGCTAATTTATTTTATTATGATGGGAGGGACTGCTAGACTACCAGGGATGTCAATAATAATGATAATGAAGTACAGATCATGGGGGGGGGCACTAGACTACCAGGGATATTACTAAAATATATAAATAAACACACGTGGCGGGCCACTAGACTACCATGGATACAAAATAAACATATTAATAAGATACTCTTTGGGGGGGCACTAGACTACCAGGGATGCAAACATAGTTATGTACATTACCATGATGGGGAGGGGACAGCTAGACTACCAGGGATAATGAAAATTACTGTGTTTTTATTCAGATGGGGAACAGTGAAGCCCCTCTGACCAAAAGCCACCCTTAAATAAGTTTATAGGACACCCCTGGGCTACCAAAAATGCAATTCAAAATCTGGCCATCTTGTCCCTCGCTTGAGATGTGCGATCGCGATCAAAGATTCTCACGATCAAAGAATTTGCAGGCTCGCGATCAAAGATCATTAGCGAGCCACTAGTAAAGATTTAAAAAGCAAATAACAATACTTTTAGACTGATTTAGATGGATCCAAAGGCATGGCTCTATAGATTGGGGCCCCCTGAGTAAAACCCATCCATGTTTTACTTCAGAAGTGACTCCTGAACCGAGATATTTGTGGTTTTCCAATCGGAAAACTGAAAACAAGATGGAGGATCTTGCAATCAAAGAATTTGAAAAAATCCTCAGCGACAAAGATTCTTGAACTGTGAGTCTGCAAATTCTTTAATCGCCAGGCGGGACGAGATGGCCAGTACCCCATTTTTTTTTTTGCAAAACATACATATAAATTTTCCCTTTGACTTATAATGGGAACTTAAAAGTGGCATAACTTTTGAATGCCTTAATATTTTTTCACCAAACAAAATGCAACATGTTCAGTCACCAAAGCTCTTTCAAATGAGTCATGTCGCAGAGCAGCACACTACATGATGGCCGTGCAAGGGCACATCAAAATCCCAAAAGCTGCCTCCAAAAACTGATAATTTAGCATTTTTCAGTGCTTTTGTACACAAAGACTGTAAGTCCAACAGAAATGCAATTTGGTAGATCAAGAGAACTACCACGACTCACTGCACTTTCTAAATTTCAGGCAGATCTGTTGAATGGGTCCAAAGTTATTAATGCCCAAACTATATATATATATATATATATATATATATATATATATATATATATATACACACACACACACACACACACACACACACACACAGTGTATGCATCATTTAGGGTTAAAACACAAAATATCAGGAAATGAAACCTTTAGGGTTGCCTCTCTCCCCCTCATGGACCCGCCCATCATCTCGAGATTGACAGCTGATGGGGTGTGTCATTGGGGTTGTGAGGCCTGAATATCACCACATTCCATGTGCAATCATATTCACTAGCCACAGTAAAGAAGAATGGGGTGACAATTTAAGCCTCACAACCCCAATGACTTACCCCGTCCGATGTCAATCTTGGGATGATGGGAAGGTCCACGAGGAGGGGGGAGGGGGCAACCCTAAAGGTCTCATTTCCTGACTTTTTGTGTTTTAACCCTAAATGATGCATTCATGAAGTTTTTTGCATAGAATTTACTTACTTTTTGAGAAAGAACAGAAAAGTAGAAAGTCATGCAAGCTGGTGGGAGCGCAGGCCCTTTGGGCCCTGTGCTTCCAACAACTTGTAGATTTCTGACTAAGAAAAGAGTAGAAGTATTGAATATCATATGTATTGCTCCCACGACCTAGAAACAAAGCAAAGTGTCAGTCATCAGAGTGGCATAATTCAACACCTGTTTACATGTCAGACACCTAATCACTGAAAATTACCTTCATGGCAGTAATGCTAGGCACCCTATAAATGTGAAGGCAGTACCACAATGCAAAATGCAATACAGAAAACATAAAGTGTGTCACACAATATGTCTGCTGCAAATGTAATTTTCCAACAGCAAAATACCATAATTCACCTGTACAGCACATCCCTGCAACACCCTCCAAATTTCAACGTAAAAAACCAAACCATTTCTGAGATATAAAATGTGAACATTTCAGATTTTCATTCATTGTAGTGGCAGAATTCCACACCTGTTAACATTTTACAGGCCTAAGGACTGAAAGAGCATGCATGGCAGTAAGGCTAGCTACCCTAGTAATTTCAAGTCACTACCACAATGGAAAAAGCTGTCTGCCAAATGTTAACTGCGCCATGCAATATCTCCACAAAATATGTATTGTCTGACACTTAAACACTATAATTCACATCTACAGGACATCCCGTCAACACCCTCCAAATTTCAAGTTAAAAGACCAAACCGTTTCTGAGATATTTAATTTGAAAAATTGTTATAATTGGGCTATCTGGTCCCTCCAACTCTGGCCATCTAGTCCCTCCCCCGTGATCAAAGATCGCGATCAAAGAATCTTGCAGTCAAAGAATTTGTAGGCTCATGATCAAAGAATTTGCAAGCTCACGATGAAAGAAGAAAAAATGGTAAAAGTCAATTTTAGAGAAAAATATATGAAACCACAGCCACGACTCGATAGAACAAAGTCCCCTGAGCAGATCCCAACCTAGTTTGGCTTTGTAAGTCACCCCTGTGCTGAGAAAAAAAAAAAAATTATGTGGCCATCTAGTCGTGTCCTCGCAATCAAAGATCATGGTCAAAGAATGGCATGATCAAAGAATTTGCAAGCTCATGATTAAACAATAAAAAATGTTAAAAGTAAATGTTTAAGCACAAATACATGAAACCACAGCCATGCTTCTATAGAACAAAGCCCCCTGAGCAAAACCCACCCTCATCTGGCTTAATAAGCCAACCCTGATCTGAGAAAATTGATTTTTTCAAGTGGCCATCTAGTCATACCCTCGCGATCAAAGATCACGGTCAACGAACCTCGTGATCAAAGAATTTGCAGGCTCACGATTAAAGATCATTAGCCAGCCATGATTAAATAATAAAAAAACTTAAAAACTCTATTTTTTTACCATTTTGAAAGAAACCACAGACATGGCTCAATAGAGGGAAGACCCCTGAGCAAAACCTACAATATTTTCACTTCAGAACTCTCCCCTGAGCCGAGATATTTGAATTTTTCTGACTGTAAACTGAAAACAAGATGGGGGCCATCACGATCAAAGGATTCCTTGCGATCAAAGATTCTTTGTTAGTGAGTCTGCAAATTCTTTGATCATGAGGAGGAACTAGATGGCCAATACCCCATTCCTCGTTCACAAAAAAAAACATATAAATGTTCTCATTGACTCATAATGGGAACTTAAAAGTTTAATAACTTTTGAAAGGATTAATATTTTTTCACCAAACGAAAAGTGGCATGTTCCTTGATCAAAGCAGTTTCAGACAAGCCATGTCACAGAGTGACACACCACACAATGGCTGTGCAGTGCAACAGACAAAATCTAAAAATCTGACCGCATAACTGGCGAAAAGTGCATTTTCAGCATTTTCGTGTGCAAAAATGTCAGTCCAACCAAAACAAAATTTGGCAGATCAAGAGATCTACCATGCCCCACTGCACATACCAAATTTCATGCAAATCTGTTGAATGGGTCCAAAGTTAATAATGCACAAAATTTTGAGTTTAACATAAAAGTGCCTACTCAACCCTAAATATAGAGGCACTACCGCACCCCTATAATATTCCTTGCGTGAGTATGATGACATGCTACAGTAAAGGAGAATGGGGTGAGATTTAGGCCTCACAACTAGCAATGACACACCCCGGCCCAGCTCCCACCAAGTTGCCAATTTTTGCAAAACAATATGCATCTGGGCCCATGCACCCACTTATGCAAAGCTACAGAGCCATGCAGCAGCACTATAGGACATCAAACCCTTGTAACAGTAATTTGCACATATCTTGGGAACCATAGGAGCCAGAAAAAAAATTCTAGCATCAATGTAATCATGACAGCAAGTACTTTATGAGACATTGAAAGACTGTATCCATATCTCCCATCGTTTCTGAGATATGGGCACTGAAAATCACTGGACAGGCACTCTTTGAACCCTTGTGACAGTAATTTCACAATATCTCATGAACCATGCAATGTACGAACAAAATTCCACTGCAGGCTTACTCTACAATTCCAAATCATTTTCATGTGGCTGTAAGTTACTTGTAGCAAAAAGTCTGTATCTTGCTTCATTTCCAAGATAACAGAGTTGAATATCATGACACAGACTGCAATGTAATCCTATGGGAAAAATGTCAATTATGTAATTGAATATCTCTGCAACCAATTAATGCCCCAACACCCAAACAGCATAGTTCAAATCTCTATGACATCCCCTCAACACCCTGAAAATTTCAAGTAGAAAGACCAAACTGTGATTGAGATATGGTCATCCCAATTTGGGCCATCTGGTCTTTCCTAGGGTCATCTGGTCTTTCGCATTTACAATGCAAAAAATACATATCAGTTTTCCCATAGAATATAATGGGAATTTAAAATTGTAATAACTTTTGAAAAGATTAATATTTTTTCACCAAACAAATGATGGCATATTCCTAGGCCCAAGCTCTTTCTACATCCTAGGTTTCTGACCAATAGCCCACACAGTGACTGCGCAGTGCCACAGACAAGAATGTGCAAAATTGGCAAAAAGTGCATGTTTGGGTGCTTCGCTGTGCAAACATTGTATGCTCGATTGCAATGCAATTTAGTAAATCAAGATATCTACCACACCAGATTGTGCATTCCAAATTTCATGCAAATCCGTTGAACGGTTGCAAAGTCATTAACGTGCAAAATTTGAGGTTTACCATTAAAGTGCCTACTCAACCCTAAATTTAGGGGCATGACCACGCCCCTATAATTTATATATATATATATATATTGGATATGAACATTTAAGTTCAACTCAGGTTCTGTGGAAAACCATGATGGTGCCAGCTACATTAACTTGCCAAGTGTAGTATTAGTGTACACACAGAGGGCATTCTTCCTGTTGGTGGTCAGTGCAGCATACACTTGGCAACCAACAGCATTATCACATCATCATGGTCAGGTCATACTTCTAGTACATCATTTGGCAAGAAATTATGCATCAGCCCAGTCAGGTCAAGAAACATTACATGAAATTCAAAAAAGAGCAGCAGGGGACATACTGTAGTTCTTATGGGAGTGTGTGCACGCATGACTGAGTGTGGCATGAATTAAATGGAACTTCTCTTTCCATTTTATGCTCTCATTTCTCTTCATCTGGAGTCAGGAATTTTCTGGACATGATAGTAGTATTTTGGGGATGAATATTAATTCTGGTGGCTGTGTGTGACCACTGCATGCATGACTGAGTGCACAATTAATTGTGGGAGACTTCGCATTTCTTGTTACACTATCATTTCACTTCATCAGCACTGGGTAATTTTCTGGACAAAGGACAGTAGCATTTTGGGGATGCACATTAATTCTGGTGACTCTGTGTGTGAGGGGCTGCCAATATTAGTGTCACTTCACCTTACTTCGCGATAAGGCAGAATGACAATGCGAAGTAATAATTACAAGGTGAATTGAGTCTGTCATATTGGCCACTCCACATAGCAGAATGACAACACAAAGTGCCCATTTCACGGGCACTTCACAGACAAAATTTAAATTTGCTTCATCTCTAGTCACATGAACTGAATGCTGCTGTTGCAGAAATGCTGACAACTGACCTTTTGCCATTCTCCTTTGTGGAGAATTCTGGATTCTGGCATTTTGTGGCAAGCACCTGTCCCAAATGGAAAGTTCTGTCCAGATCTACTTTTCCATCTGTGCTGACCTGGAGTTATATCAGACTGTGACAGAGTCTGTCAGACATGCCCTTCAACATTCCTCATTACCATACATTCACTTATTCATGGATATGTGGACAAGTGGCAGAACAGTGGGTAGTTCTTATCTATGTATTACTGCACATTGGGCACAATGTACCAGGGGTTGTCTGGGCTGGTAGGATTGGAAATTAGTGTATTAAGTCAGACTGTCATAGTAGCAACCTTCAGGGAACTAGACAGCATGCAATGCTTGCAATGTGCAGTGTTTCAGGGTCCCACAAAGGTGAAAACATGTTAAACTTGCTACTGACAAAAATTAATGAGTGGCTGAACCCCCTGTCCCTAAAAGCTGGCTTTATAGCTAGTGACAATGGATCAAACATTAAATGTATCAACAATGGTAACTTTGTGAAAGTTCACTGCATGGCCCATTGTTTAAATCTCATGGTACAGGAGTTTTTGCAGCACCATGACATCAAGCAAATGCTGACAGTTGCATGCCACATATGTGCCACTTTGCATACTCCAGAAAGGATCGTGAGCAACTTAGGCAGCTGCAGATTCAAAATAGCCTCCCTCAGCTCTGCCTCAAGCTTGAAGTTGTCATGCACTGCAACTCTACACTTTGCATGGCAGAGCAGTTGTAGGAACAGTACAAAGCCATCTCTGAATATCTGGTAATGCACATTAGCTGTAACAGTTCAGGGGCCTCAGTGTATATGACAACTGAACAGTGATGCCTCATTGACTCAGTGATATCAGTTTTGAGACATTTGAACATGCCACACAGGCATGAGTGGTGATACTGCATCCATTAGTCAAGCCACTTCACTGCTGTGGGTGCTGATACAGACTTTGCTGAATCTGCAACCTAGCCTTGATGTGTCCGGAGATAGGTCAAGCAGTGCATTACTGAAATGCATGCTTACAATATTCAACCAGAAACGTCACATTGCCACTATTCAACAAAGTACAGAATTTGGAATAGCAACAAAGCTGGACCCATGATACAAATGTGACATTGCATCCTTACTGGAGGGAGGGCCTGATCAGGTTAAAAATCCGAATGGACAGCTGATCTGATTGTTTCATGGGGCACAGAAGTCTTGTGCAAAGTTCTGCAGACCACAGCATAACAAGGCTGAAGGTCACTGTGGAGTAAGCACATCCAGTAAGGTGGCTAGGGAGCAAGGGGGGTGTCAGAAAACCAGATTGCCATTAACCCACTTTGGGGTGCCTTGTCTCAAGTAGGAATCTGTGACTTCAATGAACCCTGTGAACAGGTGGATGACTCATCAGAACTTCATGCAGCACTGAGCATGGTTGACATCTCTTTGGCAGAAAACAGGCATTTGTCAGAGTGTGATGATCCTCTGGTGTACTGGAGTGGCAAGGTGAAGGAATGAATGGCCAGAGCTGACATCAGTAGCACTGAAGTACCTAACCAGCCCACCTTCCAGTGTAAGTGTGGAGAGAGTAATTAGTTCTGTGGGGGCAATATTTCATTACCATTGTACTAACCTCTCACCTACAAATGTCAGCATGCTGACATTTATAACAAGCATTTGTCAATGCCGAATGTTGATTGCATTTTTTTTTTTTTATCTTAGGAATATCGCCAGGATTAAGCCGCTTGTTCCGGCTCTGGACCTCCCTACTTTGGTACATGCCTTGGTCACTTCGAGACTTGACTACTGTAATGCGCTCTATCTCGGGTCTCTGGAACTTCTCTTCGCAGACTGCAGCTGGTGCAAAATGCTGCTGCCAGGCTTTGACCCGGACAAAGTAAGTTTTGTCATATAACTCCGGTATTTCTTGATTTGCACTGGCTGCCTGTCAGGTGGAGAGTTTTGTTCAAGGTGGGGTTTCTCACCTATAAGACCCTACATGGACAGGGCCCTGGTTACCTTACTGATCTACTGGTACCGTCCACCTCTGTCTGGGATCTTGGCTCCTCTGGTGGTGGCCTCCTCACAGTTCGAGATCTAGGTTGAAATCAGCAGGGGATCGCTCTTTTGGAGTTGCTGCTCCAGCTCTCTGGAACTCGTTGCCGTTTGAAGTGAGAGAGGCCCCCACTGTAGAGGCTTTTAAGAGTGGTCTAAAGACCTTTTTATTTGTGCAGGCTTTTGGGGTTTAAGTTATATGTTTGGGATTTTATTTGAATGTATACAGTATGATAAACTGTAAAGGTTTTTGTACGGCGCCCAGAGCCTTTGGGATTGGGCGTCTTTTTAAATAAAGTTGACTTTGACTTTGACTTTTGACATTGGTCTACTGAGCTTGCTCAGTGGACCTCTGTCACTGGCTCAGTCTGTTTGTCCCGGTGCTGCAGGCTGCTCTTTTGTACAGGGCTGCTGCTTGCATTGGCACCTTGTTCTGCCGAGGAAGAAATCCGCCGCTCTCCTGACAGTGCTCCATTGAGGTGGCTCACTCCCCTTCTCTCACTCATTCTGTTTCTCCTGATGCTGCAGGCTGCCTTTTTGTAGCGTGCTCCTGCCTGTGTTGGTGGCTTTTTCTGCCCACAAAGAAATCTATAGCCATCCTGACACAGCTCCGTCGAGGTTGCTCACTCCCCCTGTCTCACTCACTCCTTCTGGTTCTCCCAGCGCTGCAGGCTGTCCTTTAGTACTAGGCTGCTGCCTCTGTTGGTGCCTTTTTCTGCCTACAAAGAAATCTGCAGCAGTCCCGACAAAGCTCCGTTGAGCTCACTCACTCCCCTTCTTTCACTCACTCATTCCGTTTCTGCCAGCGCTGCAGGCTGCCCTTGTCTACTGGGCTCCTGTCTGCATTGCTACCTTCTTATGCCCACAAAGAAACTTGCAGCAGTTACAATACAGCTCCACTGAGCTCACTCACTTGCTCATTCTGGTTTTCCTACCACTGCAGAGTGCCCTTTTGTGCTGTGCCCCTGCATGCATTACTGCCTTTTTCTGCCCACAAACAAATCTGCAACAGTCCCAACAGTGCTCTGCTGAGCTCACTGACTCCCCCCCACCTCGCTCATTCTGTGTCTCCTGGTGCTGCAGGCTGCTCTTTTGTACTGGGCTCCTGCCTGCATTGGTGGCTTTTTCTAGCCAGAAAGAAATCTGAAGGAGTCCTGACACAGCTCCATTGAGCTCGCTCACTCCCCCTCTGTCACTCACGCATTCTGTTTCTGCCAATGCTGCAAGCTGGCCTTTTTTACTGGGCTCCTGCCTGCGTTGCCATATCTTCTTCCCACAAAGAAATCCACAGCAGTCACAACAGAGCTCCGTTGAGCTCGCTTACTACCGATCTGTCACTTTCTCGTTCTGTTTCCCTTGGCGCTGCAGACTGCATTTTTGTATGGGACTCCTAGCAGCGTTGGAAGCTTTGTCTTTCCTGAAAGAAATCCACAGCTGTCCAGACAGAGCTCCATTGAGGTCGCTCAGTCTGTCTCTCTCTCTCTCTCTCTCTCATGCGCTCATATTGTTTGTCCTGGCGCTGCCAGCTGTCCTTTTGTACGGTGCTCCTGCCTGCATTGGCGCCTTTTTCTGCCCACAAAGAAATCTGTAGCAGTCATCATAGAGATCCGTTGAGCTCACTAAGTCCCCCTGTCTCACTCTCTCATACCGTTTCTCCCACTGCTGCAGGCTGGCCTTTTGTACTGGGCCCCTGCCTGCATTGACGCCTTTTTCTGCCACAAAGAAATCCGCAGCAGTCCTGACAGCACTTCGGTGAGTTCACTCACTCCCCCTCCCTCACTCGCTCTCTCTCATTGTGTTTCTCCCAGTTCTGCAGGCTGCCCTTTTATACTGGGCTCTTGTGTTGGGACCTTTGTCTACCCACAAACAAATCCGCAGCATTTCCGACAGAGCTCAGTCACTCGCCCCCTCACTCATCGATCTTAATTTGTCTCAAACACTGATTTCCCAGAGTGACCATGTTATTCAGGAGTGCAAAAACATATTTTAGCCAGGATGTGAAAAATGACAGCTGTACTGCTTATGAGAAGGTGTGAAAAAATGGCACTTTTGAAAATCTGGTGTGACAATATTACAAATCTGCGAAGTTACAGGGGTGTGTGGAAAGTGCGAAACGCACACTTGTAACACTGTCAATTGATGGGCTATCATCACCAAATTTTCAACACAGGCATTTTAGGACCTCTGGTCATGAACAGTATCATTGTCATTTTCTTAATCTGTCCCAAACACTGATTTCCCACAGTGACCACTCTATTCTGCGCCGGAAGTGCAAAAACACATTTCAGCCAGGATGGGAAAAATTACAGCTGTACTGTTCATAAGTAGGTCTTGGAAAATGGAAGTTGAAAATCTGGAGTGAAAATATTACAAATTCTCAAAGTTACTAGCGTGCGTGCCAACTGCACAACGCACACTCATAACACAGTCATTTTATGGAGTATCGTTACCAGATTTTAAACATAGGCATTTTAGGATCTCTGCTCATGAACAGTATCATTGTCATTTTCTTAATCTGTCCCAAACACTGATTTCCCACAGTGACCATGCTATTCTGCTCCGGAAGTGCAAAAACACATTTTGGCCAGGATGTGAACAATGACAGCTGTACAGCTCACAAGGAGGTGTGACAAAATGGCAATGTTGAACATCTGGTGTGAAAATATTGCAAATTGGCGAAGTTATGAGTGTGCTTAGCAACTGCGCAATGCACGCCCGTAAAACAGTAGTTTTTTGGATTTTTCCCAACAAATTTGCAACATAGGCTTTTTGAGAGCCCACCTCATGAACACTGGCACAGTCATTTCATTAATCAGCCCCAAAGGGTGATTCTGCACAGTGACCGCGAAACCACCTTTTGGGCAACTAACGCCATGACAGTTCAAGAATCCATGAGGAGGGATCCCAAAAACCCCATGTTGAAAATTTGGTGAAAAAATTCCCAAAAATGCCCGAGATATGCACTAAAGTTGAAAAGAAAGAATCTCAGATTTAGAAGTGGGTAGCCATCTGGGAACAAGCGACCACCAAACAGTGTGGTTCACGATAAACACAGCCATACAATCAAGCCATACAAAAGCAAGAGTACTGGACTTTAGGAGGGCCAACTTTGGGAAAATGAGAGAGTGCCTCAGAAAAGCACTAGCAAACAGGCAAGAAGGAGGGGTGGAGGAACAATGGGGAGTGATCAAAATAGCCATCACAGAGGCAACAAGCCTTTGTGTAAAGCAAATCAATAAAACACAACGAAGGAAAAACGCTATGGTTCTCAAAAGAGGTGGCAGGGAAGGTTAAGGAGAAAAGGACAGCATTCAGGAAATATAAGGAAACACAGAAGGA
Source organism: Neoceratodus forsteri (assembly GCA_016271365.2). NCBI lineage: Eukaryota > Metazoa > Chordata > Ceratodontiformes > Ceratodontidae > Neoceratodus > Neoceratodus forsteri. The sequence continues at coordinate 1,160,739,812 of CM057458.1, forward strand.
GCAGGACAGAGAACTTTATCAGTTAAAGCAGAAAGAGGCTGGGAAGGCAGTCAGAATAGCAAAGGCCCAAAATGAGGAAATGATAGCCAATTCTGTTAAGAAGGGGGATAAGACCTTTTATAGGTACATTAGGGAGTGAAGAAAGACCAAAGGAGGCATACTGAAGCTTAATAAAGGGGAGGGAATGTGGGTAGAGGGTGACAGTGAAAAAGCAGGGATACTGAACGAATATTTCTGCTCAGTATTCACAAAGGAAGAGGAGGGGGAGTTACCTAAACCAAACAAGAGAAACACTCTGAAGACGGGGGTCGATACCAGTCCATTTACAGAAGAAAGGGTCCTGAAAGAACTAATAAAATTGAAGGTGGACAAAGCAATGGGGCCTGATGGGATTCACCCAAGAATTCTAAAAGAACTAAGGGTAGAACTAGTGACACTGCTGACTACTCTCTTTAACAAATCATGGGAGGATGGGGTGGTACCCGAGGACTGGAAGAGGGCAGATGTGATTCCTCTTCACAAAAGTGGGAGCAGGACAGAGGCAGGAAACTAGAGACCAGTTAGTTTGACCTCAGTGGTAGGGAAAATGATGGAATCACTTCTGAAGGAAAGAATTGTTGAGTACCTAGAGGCCAGTGGGGCACAGGACCCAAGACAGCATGGATTCATGATGGGAAGGTCATGTCAGACGAATCTAATAGATTTCTTTGACTGAGTGACCAAAGTAGTAGACCAGAGAGGGGCTGTGGACAAGGCCTACCTAGATTTTAGCAAGGCATTTGATACAGTCCCACACAAAAGATTAATTCACAAGATAGCCAGCCTTGTAGTGGGTCCCAAGGTGGTAGCCTGGATAAAAAATTGGCTAGACAACAGGACGCAAAGGGTAGTAGTAAATGGAATACACAGTGAAGAAAGGAGGGTTACTAGTGGGGTACCGCAGGGTTCAGTACTGGGACCGGTCCTTTTTAATGTCTTTATAAATGACATTGCAGAGGAACTGGAAGGAAAAGTATGTCTCTTTGCAGATGACACAAATATCTGCAACAGGGTTGGTACACAAGATGGAGTGGAAAGGATGAGAAGGGACTTGGCAAGGTTGGAGGAATGGTCAAATGTATGGCAGCTCAGATTCAATGCAAAGAAGTGCAAGGTAATGCACATGGGAAACAAAAACCCTGGGGAAGTGTACACAATGGGGGTGAGATACTGACAACAGTAAAAATAGAAAGGGACCTGGGGGTGATTATATCAGATGATCTAAAGGTGGGCAAGCAATGTGAGAAGGCAGTAAGGAAGGCTGGGGGGATACTGGGATGCATAGGAAGAGGCATCAATAGTAGAAAACAGGAAGTTGTTATCCCTCTGTACAGACAGTTGGTGAGACCCCATCTGGAGTACTGTGTGCAGTTCTGGAGACCCCATCTCCGCAAAGACAGACTGAGTGGAGCCTGTCCAGAGGAGGGCAACCAAAATGGTGCAGGGTCTGCACCAGAAGACATACGAAGAAAGGCTAAAGGAGCTTAATATGTATACCCTAGAGGAAAGGAGGGAGAGAGGGGACATGATAGAAACTTTTAAGTACCTCAAGGGAATTAACAAAGTCTAAGAGGGTAGCATCTTCCAGAAAAAGAGATGTGCAAGAATAAGGGGGCACAATTTGAAGATAGAGGGGGACGGCTCAGAGGTAATGTGAGGAAGTATTTTTTCACTGAGAGGGTTGTGGATGCATGGAACAGCCTCCCTGAGGAGGTGTGGAGTCAAGAACAGTGGGGGACTTCAAGAATCCATGGGACAGGCATAAGGTGGTCCTAGTGGGGGGTTGGAGGAAGTAAGCTGTTGGTTAACTAGAATCTGCAGCTTATCTGTTAGGTAGGAAAATGGGCAGACTAGGTGGGCCAAGCGGTCCTTATCTGCCATCAAATTCTATGTTTCTATGTTTCTAAACCCTATTCATTACATTATACAGCTTACCGGCATTTCCTCAGTTTGCCGTCGGCTTGGAAGAGTGCAGACGTGTTCCCGCTCCAGCGAAGATCGTCACGCTGAGCTCCGGAGGTAAGTATGGGGTGAGGGGGGTGTGGGGAGGCTAGCTGCACAGTGGGTGGGTGCGGGTTGTGGGAGGCGGAGAGACTATGAGGGACCATTTCCTTTCTTTCAGGTACAACAAAAATCAAGAAAATGTCGGGGGACCACTTTCAACATTACAGGGGCATGTGGCACACAGGGTTGGGCTCCCAGCATGCCACCGGAGTCCGGGCGGACAGCTATAGCTGACAGGGGATTGGGCACCCCCATTGACTAACAACAAAAGGGGGGGGGATTTATTTCTGCTGACAGGGATTGGGCACCCCCATCAGCAAACAACAAAAGGAGGGAAGGAATTCCTTTCTGCCGATGGGGATTGGGCACCCCGTTGGCACACAATTAAACATGGGGGGGGTGTTACATTATGCCGATGGGGAGTGGGCTCCCCCGTAGGCAAATAAACATGGGAGGGTTAGATATTGTTGTGAACATGGTGGCAAGCCACCGCCATGTTCACAAACAATATCAGAGATCCTACATCCCACTCTGCAATGACGTGTCACTCCCTCATTGCAGTGAATGGCTGATGCTGCATTGACGAAGTGGCCCCTGATTGCAGCGGCTGATTTTTTAGAAAGTTGTAGCATGCTGGCTGAACTAGTATCAGCAGCAGCATGGCACAGCATTGGGGGAAGCGGGACAAGCCTTTTCAGCTGTGGGGGCATTGGGTACAACAGTGCCATGCCTCCACACCCTGCTTCTGGAGAAAGCTGATGCAACATGTTTCTTGCGCATGCGCGCAATCAACATAAAAATGAATGATGGTCACATATGAAGTCAAACTTCCACATCTGTGTCTTTACCCACCATGATGATGGTGGTGCTGATGATGTGGGAGAAGCAGACCATCCTGGTGGCAGCATCAAATGGCCTACCATTGAGGATGATGATTCAGGCATGGGAAAAGAATTCTCTAGTGGGCACAATTCTGACCTTGACGACTGTGACAGCAGCTTCCTCTTTGATCTGGAGAAGGAGGAGGATGTTGCTGGTAATGTGTAATGGGTTTAAAGGTTGTTACGTTTCTGTAATGTTAACATTTTGTGTCTTTCATAAAAGAAAAACAGTGTCCTTCATTCTCATTCCATATGAAAGATATGCACAAATAATGACCCATCATTCTATTTTATCTTTTCATTGGTAGATTTTCTGAGTGCACTTAACAGAATGTGTGCTGTCATTAGCAAACACATTTAGCCTCAATAGCACAACTGTCCAGTTGTTGTATCCATTTAAATCCTGCTGATTAAATGACAGATATCCTCCTCCTCACACTGAAAGACTGTAGCACACCATATCCAGTAACCTGTCTTGATGAGAGTGAGAGGCAATGATATTGTGCCCATGCCCAATGAATGAACCCGCAGCCAGCCAAAGCCACCCATCTATGAGAGTGAGACACAGAGAATGTGTCCCTGTGCCCATGCCCAGAAGGAACTCACAGCCACCATGCTTCTTATTATCAGTAGTTTACAGTGAGTATGTACTAATTTGTTATACTATGTTTTTTCTTTGAATTGTTTGAATGCTTTTTTAACCATTTTATTGATGCCTTTGTCACTAAACACCGGCAACGGATTTTAGTTTTCACAGGTTCCAGTTACAAACAGTGTAAAAGGACAGGATGAGTACTGTAGTACTACAGCCACCTAAAGGATATAATTTTCAGGTTAAGTATCAATCTTACTTCATCTGATCTTTTTCATCTTTCATTTCATTTTTTCAAGCTGGTGTAAAGCACACAACAAAGGTGAAATACAGGCCAGATAATATATTTTTCATGCACATCTGTCACTGGCTTACTTCAGCATGCCATGGATGTACTAATTGTTATCCTGGTCATGACAACATGTCATGTAATGTAACTTAAGTTAAGACAGTAGGCCACTGCATGTCACACTCACTAAACTTGTTAGCTGGTATTGTAGCGGCTTTAATAGATTGATATTTTAAGCTGGATATAACAGACAGGAACAGCCACACTTGGAACTGATTGTGTTAGTGCAATGAAGTCCAAATAATTTCTTCTTCATCTGTTTGCAGGTAACATTTAGGTGCTGTGTGCTGCCATCAGTTCTATCTTCAAATCAGAAAATGTGCAACTTCTATGAATCTGGAGGATACAAAGAGAACCTGTAAAGAAGACAAAACCATTATTGAAACTTGTTTTCAAATTATGCCCCCCCACAAATACTTACCTTTTGTGTCTTGACAGTTTTTGTAGAGCCAAAGTCAGCAGCAAGCCAAAATGTGTGAAAAGGAAGTAGGACTCTATGATATGTGAGAAAAAAATGATTTTATATATATATATATATATATATATATATATATACACACATATATTCATGGCAAAAAATCAATTTACTGCATCAGTTAGGGTTGTTCCACAGCGACAAAGTGAAGAAATTTGGTGTTAGGGTTCAAAACCCTAACAGCGCATCCCCACCCCACCCCACCATACACACATATACATGCAAGTACGGGAAGGACCAAGGCAACGCAACCAATCACACAAACAGCAGGAGGTGTATGCCTGAGCTACTGTAGGAAGTGGACAAATCCAACTTCAGATATCATATAGAGGATAATGACTGGGGATCAGGTGATAACCATGCTGTAATCACCTCGAGTGGTTGTTAGGGCAACATGGTAAACCTCAAGAGCACAGCTCGAGAGGCTTACTTTAGCCACAGCAACCACGAGAGGTGATTTCAGTGTGATTGTCACCCAATCCCTAGCCATCATCTTTTATAGTGTATGGTCAAAAAACACTGTTTGCATTCTATGTGTGAGAATTATGGAACTCTGGTGCATTCTTTTTTGTTATGCTGCTGTTTGGAAGTTCTGAAGTGTGGTTAGCAACTTTTCAAATTCTAAACAGTGCATAACAAAGCTGTGTGACTACTGATTATGGTGGTTAATAGGCACTTACCATACATTATACATTATTTACAAAGTTGTTCTATTAGGTTAGTTCACACAAAGGTGAACCAAGCTGGCAGCAGCGAAAACTGTGTACCTCGCTTCGTTTTCAACATATGGGTGGTGAAAGGCATTATGGGCACTGCAATGTTAGTCTATGGCAAATTGCTCAGTTTTGGAACACTGTAACTTTGTCATCCTTAAATATTTTAGCACAAAAGCAGTAAAAGGCACAAATGTGGGACAGGTCTTGCCACCCGGCAAATTTCAGTCCAAAGGACCCAACTGTTTGCTTGCAGGATGATGGCAAAGATGTGCAGTCATTAGGAGCAAACTTTCACAAAATACTTTCTCAAACATGAAAGTGTTGCAAATGGAAGACACGAAAGTGTCGCATTTGTGGAAGCATATAAAGTAGTGTTGCAAAATACTGTCTCAAACATGAAAGTGTTGCATATGGAAAACATGACAATGTCACATTTGCAAAAGCATGTAAAATGGTGTCACAAATTACTGTCACAAACATGAAAGTGTCTCAAATGCACAGTACAACACTGTTGCATATGCAAAAGTGATTTTCAAAAGTATTTCAGGAAATGTGCAAAATCCTTCTTTGGATCTTGTGAACCACAAAATACCATACGTGTACTCTGTGTAATGTGTTGGTGGCAGCATGTGGACCAACATGCCCAGTTGTCTGTTGTGATATGTGTTTTGTGGTGCATGGAATGTCTGGGTTTAGAGTTAGCAATGACGTCCCCATGCCACAGTCCGATGGGAGCATGGGTGTGTGGTTTCATGCTTTAGATAGTTGTATGGTATTCCTGTTACCTGCTGCTGGTTGTGTTGCCTTGGTCCTTCCCCTACTTGCATGTATATATGTGTGTGTGTGTGTGTGTGTGTGTGTGTGTGTGCGTGTGTGGTGGTGGTGGGGGTAGGTGGGTTGCGCAGTTAGGGTTTTCAACCCTAACACTGAATGACCTCACGTTTGTAACTGTGGAACAACCCTAACTGATGCATTAAACAGAGTTTTTTGCCATGAATTCCCCTTCTTTTTGAGATGGTGCACTATAAATAGTGAATGGAATGTGGTGGTGGGACATCTCCCACCATGTGATTTGTTTGTCACTGTGCTGCACAAAAACTGTATGACTGAGTGAAATGAAAATTGGTAAATGAAGGCATGTACCATGGCACACTGTGCGACCAGAATTGTGTGTACATCTATTCAATGGTTGCACAGAGCCATGCGCAAACAATGTAACATACACAATACAGCAACCGTAAGAGCCAGAGACCTGAAAATTGACACACTGAAAGATAAATGATAAATCTTTGTGCTTTCCAAATGCCAGGCAAATCATATACATGGTTTAGAAGTTATTGAAGCATAATGAACCAAATTTTCATTCGTCGGAGTGGCATAATTCCGCACCTGTTAATGTTCAACACATGAAGCCACTGCAAGGCATTTCAAAGCCACTAGGGCTACCTACACTATACATTTAAAGGCAGTAGCCCCATGCAGAATGCTATGTAAAAAATGTTAACTGTGCCACGCAGTAGCTCTGCAGCTAATTAGTTTAAAAAAATAAAAACAGCATAATTCACATCTACATGACATACACTCAACACCCTCCATATTTCATGTGAAAAGACCAAACCATTCTAGAGACATTCAATTTTTATGTTTCTGTACCTTTAAGAAGTCTTCCAACACAAAATGGCAGAAATTGCGACTGAGAATGCACTAAAATGGCAGTCTGCAAAGTGGGGCAACTTCAAATGGCCATAACTCTGGAACGGAACAACATTTTATTACCAAACAACCCTTGTGTGCCAGGTATAGTAACTGTAGACATATTTGTAACTGCAATACAGGTAGGAGCTGTAGTGTTTTTTCCATTTTGTAATTTGTTTATTGCAAGTTGCGTTTCCTATATTTACTTGCAATCTTGCTGTCATTGCCTTTCAACTAGCCTCAAGCGATGCCATTCTAGAACTGAACCTACTTATTTCATTGGTTAGCTCTTCATTCTGAATACACTTGTTGCACTTATAAATATGATTTGGAATGTGTTCATGAGATGACACATTTCACAGGATGCACATTTAATACCCATTTCTCCCTCCAGGGTCATTAATGTATCTACCATGATTATAATTACTTTTCACAACTATGTAATGAGTAAGAAACACACACAGTGAATTCCTGGTGTAAGGTTTATTTTGTCCCTGGATTTAATACCGTATTGCCAGATTTTATAATGGTGGGATGACACCTCAATGTCTACCAGCTAGAAATTGCTATTTAAAGGCGAGTCAATTTTTTATATAGGTAATGATACAAGGCATAGGAATAGTAGGCCTAAGCAGAAGCTTACTTGATAACTGTTGTTTGGGCAGGTTAGACTTTACCCACTAGTACGCTAATAAGCTAAACATGCAAAACATGTACTAGGACGTGTGTGTCTTTGTGCATAACTTTGTGCACATTGTCACACATGGTGCCATGCCCGCACTGCCTGTGCTCACCCTGCTCACAGCAGGGCAGACTGATATAGTGGTGTATGACCAAGCAGTAATTGGGAGACAATGGGCTGCTCCGTGTTTTTTAATATTTAAGAAATGCAGCAAATATGGGCGAGAGCCATTCATGCGTGATTCTGGAACCACAGCAATGTGTTATACTTCCCAAACACTAACATGGATAACATCTACTGATTTGTAGTCCTCTGAGAAGCTAGGAATTACAGTTCACTCTTCCTACTTCCTGCCAAGCAGGGAGTAGGGTTCCAGACAGCAGCATGGCATGTTCTTTGAACAAAGTTCTTTCTGCCTGCCAAGTTTCAGACCAATCAACCACACACTGGCTGTGCTATGTGTCATGGAAGTTAGTGCAGCACACTACGCAAACGCAAAAACACAAACAGTAATGTTAACGCAAACAGTCATGGAAACAGTGAGGTAAAATAAAATAGTAATGCTAACTGTAACACAACGCAAGTGCAAACTGAAATGTACATGGTGACGCAAATGTAAACAATGCGCAAACGGTAAGACAAATGCAAATACAAACATTAATGAAAACAGAAATTGTAATGCAAACGGTAATGCAAATGCTCATGGCAACAGAAACTCAAATGCAAATGGTAAAGAAAATGCAAACAGTAAGAGAAACACAAACAGAAATGCAAACAGTAATGGCAACTGTGACGCAGAAGGAAACAGTAACACAATCGACAATGGAAACACTACCAAAAACACGACCGTTAAGGCCAACAGAAACGCAAATGCAATCAGTGTTGAACATGCAAACAGTAATGGTAACGCAATTGGAAATGCAAATGCCTACAGTAACACCAACGATGATGCCAAAGGGGAACGCTAACACAAATAGAAACGCAAATGCAAGCGTGTACATACACAAATGGTAACATGCATGGTCAAGGTGACAGAATTGGAAATGCAAACACTTATGGTAACATCAACAATGACGCCAAAGGAAATGCAAATTCAAATGGTAATACGCACGGTCATGGTAACGCAATTGGAAATGAAAATGCTTACGGTAACACCAACGATGATGCCAAAGGAAACAAAAATGCAAATGGAAATGCAAACAGAAGCATGTACACAAACACATATTATAATTCACACAGTGACGCAAAAGAAAACGCAAACAAAAACAGTAATGGAAACAGAAATGATAACAGTAATGCAAACGCAAGTGCAAACACAAAGGGTAACGCACACGGTGACATAAACGGAAATGCGTATACAAAAGGTAACGGAAACACAAGTGGAAATGCTGACTGCAACAGTAATGCAAATGCACAAACTTTTTTTCCCAAAAAGGTGCATTCAGAAGCACAGTGAATTCAAAGAATGTATGCATAATAATGGCCCTCGGAGCAGAAAATGAACACTGGGAATACTAAATTGCTTATATCTCAGGAACCGTATGATGTAGAAAAAAATGTTAAATCTCATATTATTTATGACTTTCCTGGCTAGTTTTGCACTTAGCCCTCTAGCAGGGGACTAAGCATTCTTCCGACCAAAAGTCCGTATCTAGAACAGTTTTTGAGATATGGGCCCCGAAAGGCGTAGCGGATGCCGTAATGTTAGCCTATGGAAAAATTTGTCAAATTCGGAGTGCTGTAACTTTTCAACCCTCTAATGTTTTGTCACCAAACCAACAAAAGGCACATCTGTGAGATCTTGGCTGTCTTCACTCCAAATTTCTGCCCTAAAGACCAAACTGTTCTTTGCAGCAGGATGGCAAAGATTCTCTATAGTTTTGGGCATAGTGTTGCCTTTGGCAAATCACGACACTTTCTCAAATGAAATCACGAACATGTTGCATATGCGACACTACTTTTTACTAAAATATAAAAAAACTTATTTCTGGGGTGTTTAACCCCCCAAAAAGACATGGCTAGCATCCTCAGGGCTTGACTAGGTGAACACAACAATAAATGTGTCCCTAGTGGGTCCCAAATTTAAATGCCAAGCATTTTTGTGACCACCAACTGAAAACAAGATGGCTGATTTGCAACACTGCAAGAGTCATTTGCGAAAGTAAAAAGTGCATTTCTGACACTTTCACATAGTTTAACTTTTCCCATTGACTATAATGGGAAACTTGTTTTTTCAATAATTTTTGAACCGTTTAATATTGTTTCACAAAATCTTCGAAAGGCACATCGGGGACCCCAGCTGCATGATCCCTGAAAGTTTTGGACTGGTCAAGCAAACCATGCATGCTGTAGGTGCAAGAAAAGAATTCACAAAAATGCATAATTTGTGCATTTCTTGGCACTCTGTAGCTCCATAACTGCACATTCGATCATAACAAAACTTGGCAGGTCCAGAGATCTATGGTACCAGACCATGCATTCCAAATTTCTGGCACATCTGTCATAAGGTGGCAAAGTTATTAAGCTGCCAAATTTCAGATTTAACCTTAAATGGGGAATCAACCTTAATTATAGTGGCACTACCATGCCACTATAATATATATATATATATATATATATATATAGAGAGAGAGAGAGAGAGAGAGAGAGAGAGAGAGAGGAAAAGAAATTAAATGTTTGGGTCGCTGCAAAAAACCTGAGTGTGAAACGTACATTAACTTACCAATGGTGGTATGAATACACACACATAGGCCAACATGTTTCAGTCAGCGCATTTGATTAATGAACCTCTAGAACATCACATTATGGTTCACCCAATGGTCATCTGTAGCTATCATCATTTGGCAACACACTGTCATGCTCAGTCAGCAGCTCAGTCAGCAGCAGCAGAAGAAAACAGAAGGACAACAGCAGCAGCAGCAGCAGGTGCCAGAGTTGTGACTGCTGGTACATGCTTTAATCAGCGTATCCTGAAATAATTGTGACTTTTCAGCACATTTTTTCTTGTGATTCTTCTTCATCAGGAGTCAGGACACTAAAACTGCATACTGAATGATGTGGCATGATAGCAATATAAGCATGCTACATTCACATATCATAGTAATTTTTTTTTCTGTGAGGGTTGTACAGTAATTGTGTTGGGTGATGGTAGGGTATTTTGATTGTGCTTGTTGCGGGTATGCTAAGAAAACAGAACACAGTCAACAGTACCCAGAAACTTATATTACATGACAACTACTAGAGCAATGCCATAATCTGTTGACAATTTTTACCTGTACTTTTCTATGAAATTTTCAATTGATAGTAGTTTTCTACTGACTTGAATATATGATACCCTTATTTCCACAATTTACAACTGCTGGACTATGTTTTTTTACATATGGCATAATAAACAGCGCTCCTTTTAATCTTGCTTGCAGCAGGTTTTCATCAGTATTCCCTCCAGTTTGTGTACATCTATCATTTCAAATACTTTCTGTTGGGACTCAAATGAAGGACCATGCAATCCAGCAGAACATGGTACACCACAATTACATTACAGAGCAGTAGATGTTCAAAAACAGCTGAGTATACTGATTAAAACAATGATTCATAACAATATTAAAAGGAGAAATACTGTTATTTCATATCATAAAAAAGGGAGTACGCACACTACAATGAACCCATGACAGAATATGGGTGTGCCGGGGCATTAATACATGTCCTGGGTGTGATGCAAGGCACAAAGGATTGCCAGAGTGACTTACACCAGCTTGGAAGTGCATTAATGCCCTGATAAACCCATGGGCTGGAGTGGGTTATATTGCACTTATAAAATGATCAGGCTAATTGTGAAAAGCTAAAAATGAAATTCTTTTTACATAAGCATGCCAACCATTGGTCGAGCAGTGCATTAATGAATGATCAGGTGACACTTCTTGCCAAATGACAAGTCATCACATTTGAACTTTCATTAATTACCGTTTTATAATGCTGAAGAACATTAATTGTGGAAGGAATGGTATCATAAAAACAAGTCAGTAAATAAGGGACAAATGAAAATAGAATAAAACTGTGTAGGTCAAAATTATTCAATAGCAGGTGTGCATTGTCAGGTGGTTATTATTACCCAGCACTCCTCAAACATACATGATAGCTGATGTGCTCCAGTGTTGGTGGGTATTAATGCTGCCATGTGTTCTGGTCCAGTAACAAACTTAAAGTACCTTGAAAATGTACCCACAGTAAAACACAGCAGTGTCCGAAACCAGCTGACACAATACCCGGACAGGCACCCCCATGTTAATTTGGGGACATCAGTAAATAGATTGAGAGTATGCACTCCACTGACATGTATGAGCAAGATTTTTCTAGAGTGTGTCATAATACTTAGTGTTGCAAATTACAGAAATCAAAGTGACCGTAGGGGTTGAGTAACAACCACTCTTACTACAACAGTTGCTTTTAGTTTTTTAAAATGCAGCTATAAATAGCACAAACAGCTAAAGAAAAATTGCGCCCATACAGGTCAATAGAGTGCACACTCACCATTCATTTTCTAACATCACAAAACTAACTTGGGGGTGTCTGCCTGCCTCGTGGCATGTCTGCAGGTTCAGGAAATGCCTCTGTTTTTCTGTGGGTACACATTAGGGGTGCTATAACTGTTGAGGGGAAGAGGAAGACCTGTCAGTATGGCTCTCAGTCACTGTCTACAGCTCAATGATCCATATTCATTGCAGTAGGATAAATTCCACATAACATTATTTACCACCTCAGCCTTGACACAGCGTGGGTACTGAGCAACCACATATTCAGATTGCTATGTAGGGAGGGGCACCTCTATCTGTGTGCTGGTAAAATACACTTTTGGGAAATTTATTCTACTGCAATTGCTTTGGATTATTAAGCTGTGGATAGGGGACTGAAACCCGAGCTGACTGTTCCTACTTCAATAGACGGGACTGCATGGTATGTTAGTAATACCATCAACACTGGTCAAAATCATCTATCATATATGTTTGCAGGGTGATGGGTACCTGACAGTGTGCACCTGCTCTTTAACAGATTATTGCACTGCTGCTTTAAACAAGCAACAGGACAGGAAGAAAATATTACTGCAAAGAAAAAGTCCTTTTTGTAAACAGAGATTATTAACTAGGAATATATGGAAGGGAAGGCCAGCATATTTTAGGTTATTTTCTTTAAACTGTTTGAGGAGGTGGTTTTAAAATTTTGGTGGGGGAAACAAGGTTATGACTGAGAAAGAAAGACAGAATGCAAAATGAAAATTATATACCAAACAAAAACTCTAATGTTCCAAGTCATGATAAGACAGTAGCAGTTAGAATTTGGACATCATTTGCAGTTTGTGACCCTCCATATGCCCTAACCACTGCTCAGGATTCTCCACTATATTGTTAATGTGGTCTACCTCACTCCATATAACACCAAAATCAGCCTCTGTGGCAGGCATTGTTGCAGGGTTTCCAGAGTCATGTGCAGGTTCTGAAGCAGTCACTTGCTCCCTGGCCCTTCGACACTTCACAATCTCTGCAGGAGGAGGCTGTGCTGCCACCTGTAGCCCAGCAGGTGCAGTCCTTGCACATTCTGCAGCCTTGGCCTCCCACTCAACATGGTGGTGGTTTACAAGATGTGTGCACTGCCCACCTGTCCCCAGATGAGTACCCCTGGGCCCACAATGCACAAGCACAATGCAGATCGTGCACTTTACAACATTGGGGTCAATGGGTAGTGAAGTAAAAAATTCCCACACAACAGAGCTGTGGGGCAGACCAGGCACAGCTGGGGAGGATCCCAGATGTTATTGTTATGGGCTACTGGTGCACAGCTGGGGGGACAACCTGCTGCTGTTGCTGCTGCTGAGACTGCTGCAGCAGCTCCTGGATGACTGTTGGGGCCATGACAAGTGGTGGGGGGCACTGGTAGGTGCCACCAGCGTGGGTGCTTGCATGGCACCAGTGCCTCCTCTTTCAGGGAGGGGAGCACTAGCACTAAACACCATGCTGCAATTTATATGTGTGATGCCACCATGCATATGTGGCCCAAAATGCTGCCCTCTACATTCCCAAGAAGAAAAAAAACACATCTCTCCATTTTACACAAAAAAAAACTATTAACAGCAACTACTGAAACAAAAATAAACAAGCATTTGTCAATGCCGAATGTTGTCTTGCTGACATTGGCATTGGTAGTAAATGAGTTAGAGAGATGCATAATAGGAATGTCAGTGAAGTGTGGAACTGACACCAACCCCATCCCATTGTGCAGAGATTGACAGGCATTGAGGTGTGCCTTTGGATCATCGCCATAGCACTCATTCCATTTCACCTCACCCTACCCTGCAGAGTCTGACAAGTGTTGTGTTGTGCCTTGGGGTCATTGGGCCTTACGGTCACCCCATTCCATAAGGACATATGTTGAGATTGGTGCAGTATAGGAGAATGGGGTGAACTTTTGGGCTGAAGAGTCCAAGGCACTCCTTGATGCCTGTCACTAGCTGCAGGGTGGGTTGGGGTGGAATGGCATGATCATTACAGCTGACAATCAAAAGTCACACCCCTGACATCTGGTAGTCTCTACAGGGTGGAACGTTATGGTTAGAAACACTAATGACCCGGGTATTTGTTGGTATTTGCACTCCAAATTTTCAACATGGGATTTTTGTACCCTCACCTCATGAAAGCATTTGGGACCTCCACTCATGAACAGTGGCACTGGGTTTTTCTCAGTCTGTCCCGAACGTTGATTTCCCACAGCGACTACACCATTCTGTGCCAGATATGTGAAAACACATTTTGGGTAGGATGTGAAAAATGACAGCTGCACCATTCATAAGGAGGTGTGAAGAAATGGCAATGTTGAAAATCTGGAGTGAAAATATAATAAATTCTCGAAGTTATGAGTGAGCGTGGAAACTGCACAATGCATACTCATAACACAGTAGTTTTTTTGAATTTTTTCACCAGATTTGCAATATAGACATTTTGGGAGCCCACCTCATGAACAGTGGCACAGTCATTTTGTTAATTGGTCCTGAAAGGTGATTCCACACAGTGACTTCAAAATCACCTTTCTAGAGAGAATAATCAAATGACTGTGTCTGATTTCATGAGGTGGGGTCCCAGGAACCCCATGTTGAAAATTTGGAGCCAAAAGTCAATAAAATGGCCGAGATATCCACCTAAGTTGAAACCCCCCCATTTATGCCATTATACAGCTTACCGGCATTTCTTCAGTTCGCAGTTGGCTTTGAAAAAGAGCAGATGTGTCCCTGCTCCATCAAAGATTGCCGCACCAACCTCCAGAGATAAGTATGGGGTTGGGGTGGGTAGGTGTGGTGCGCAGAGGATGGGTGTGGGTTGGGGAAGGGGGTACCACAGACAGAGAGAGACTGTTTTTTTGTTTACAGGTCAAAATAAAAAAAAAACACTTAGTGGGAAGGTTTTCTTTTTTTTCAGGTAGTACATTGTGCATGCTGGGGTGGGCTCCCAGTGTGCCACCTGAGTTTTTTTTGGGGGGGCTGGAGCTGACAGGTATTGAGCACCCCATTGGCAAAGAAAGTGTGTCTGTGGGGGGCATGATGTTGAGGGGGACTGGGAACCCCCCTCAGCAGACAAATTAAACTAAGGGACATTATTCTGATGAGGATTGGGCACCCCGTCAGCATACAAATTGAACTGGGTGGGGGCATGCCACCCCTGAAGTTGGCTTCCTAGGGATTGTGAGAGGTGGATGGCGAGAGCCGCTGCTAAGTTTATTGAAATGTTTCAGCAAGCAAGGCATGCCTGCAATGACGGGGTGCTCCCTCATTGTGGCGGCAAATTTCTTTCAAGATGGTGGCATGCTTCTAAACTGCTGTCATAGACAGCATGCTCATTCATTGGTGCCACAACACAGCTGCACCTCCACAACCTGCTACTCCAGCAAGCTGCCACAAAATGTTGCTTGCACCATGCATGAAAGACAACATAAAAAGGGTAAACTAAGGAATCAGCAGTGGAGTATGAACTCAAAATCAAAAGGGAAACATCTCCAAACAAGGAATAAGCAACTAAACTTCAAAAAATTCTGCAAATGTGATTGCAATTCAAAATATAACTCTCTTGAGACTGTCCCCTCTCTCTGTATTTGTTTAATTTGTATATTGAACCCCTAGTGAGGATGCTCAATTTGGAACAAGGGATAAGAGGTATTCAGGTAGGTAGGTTAACATTTAACTGCCCTTTTTCGCAGATGATCTACTTTTGCAATTTTCACACACCAGGTCCTCTCTCCCCCTTGCCTTCCAAGTGATAGCCCAGTTTAGTAAGTTTTCCAGATATAAGCTCAACCAGAATAAAACTACGGTATATCCCCTCTTCCCTCTAATGATGAAAGAGCAAATTGATAGCCTAGGTCTCAAATGGGGAAGCCAGACATTTTCTTACCTAGGTATTAAAATAACTAGGGAGTTGGGAAAACTTAAGGAACTCACTCTTGATCCCCTGATAAAGTCCATAAGAGAAGATTTGGCCATATGGAAACAACTCCCACTATCCTTTTGGGGTATGAAGAATGTTATCAAAATGGTTATTTTGGCCAGACTTTTTTACCCCCTAAACAACCTTAACATGTATCTTCCCAAATCTTTTTTTCATCTCTCCAGAGAGTTTGTTCAGATTTTCTATGGAATGGGAAACCCCATGTAGGGCATATGGCAAGCTCACTCACCCAAGGATCTTTGGCGGCTTACAACTACCTGACTTTTATATCTACTATTTGGCTATTCATGCTAGCAGGTTCCTGCATTGGATAAATCCCCAGGCAGATTTTATGAGTAACCTTGCTTGGCTGCAGCTAGACCTCAGCCAAGTGCATCAGTTTCAATCTTAACTGACAATAATGCTATATTGTCCCTGGTCCGCACTCCCAACTGAGCTGCGTGATTCCCCAATCAAATGGGATGTGAAAGCATTCTGACAGTTTTGTGATTTACCCACCTTCAAGTCAAGAAAGACATGACTTAGCCTTTGTTTAATAACCCAAACTTAAAAATAGCGAATAAATCTATCAGACCCCCGCACTGGTGGTCCTCTCCGGAACCGTGTCTCAAGGATTTAGTCCTGGGAAATTCACTTCTAGAGGCTTCTGCCCTACACAAAAAATTCAGTATCCCACACAAACATGCCTTGCAGCTTTCTCAAATATTTCACTGTGTAAAAGACTTTCTTGGCAAACCTCCATGGTCGGATGCAGCAGGTACCTTCTTAGCTACCTTACTTGACCCCCTCAAGGAGGAAAAAAATGATTTCCAGATTATACCATACACTTAATAGTTGTCCCTGGGTTAACATGTCTCCTGTTCCCTATTACTGGAAACATACTCTCTCTAAACAACTGTTAAATGAGGACTGGAAGACAATTTGGTCGAACAATTTCACTTTACTCAAACAGGATCGCTTAAGGAGTATTCAGTTCAACATACTTCATAACATTTATTATACACCTAGCAGGTTGTATAGAATGGGCAAGGTATCCTCTCCTATCTGTAATGACTGTAGTGTTGACCACGCTACCTTATACCATAAACTTTGGTCATGCCCCAAGATTTCTAAATTGTGGGGGATGGTTAAAGACTATATTACACCATTCCTAAGTATATCTTCTTTCTTTGAGGAGGATACATGCCTCTTAGGATTATATTCTTCAATACCTATCTACCCCCCAAAAAGTACAATTCGCCACAGTTTCCTTAGTTACAAAACTGTTAATCCTAAGGCATTGGACTGGAGAGTGGGAACTATCCTTAGGGGTGGACAGAATTTCTCACTGCCTTGAATGTGGAACGATGTGTGGCAAGAGCCTTTCATTCCTGGAAAAGGTTCCAGAACTGTTGGGGTTCCTTTTTATCTATTCTCAAAGACAAATTTGGCTATTAGATTAGTTTCCAAGTTTTCCCTACATTACTCATTTTAGGTCTCCCCCATCTTATCCTCACCCTCCATCTCCATTCTCTCCACTTTCTCCACCTTATTTGCTTTCCCCCTTTTTTTCCCTCCATCTTGAGTCATCCAGAGGTAATTAAGAAGGGCTGTAGAATGATCCCGGAGTAACTTGCTTTTAGAAGTGGCTCCATTAAGCTGTGGCTGTCATAGTTAGTGGGACAGGGAAGGGGAAGGATGTTGTTATTATCACTTCGGAGGGGTTGATCTTACTTATGCTTTTTCTTTTGGGGTACATTGTAGACAATGCATGTTAGGCAACCATTTTTGATGTCTGCTCATGTGTTTTTTGTTTTGTTTTGTTTTTTCTTTGTGTAACGAAACTTATTTTAAAATAAACTTAATTGCAAAAAAATATATACCTCTCTTTCTCTCTCCCACAAACAGATCCTTCACCAAGACTAGGAAAGGGGAAAGTGAAACTACTTCACTGTCTTGCCTGATTAACTGCCTGCCAGCAGCATGTGACCTGCAGACTGTGAGTTGGTGAGTCATGTGATCTGTGGGCTGTTTCAATTCTCATGTTCTTCACCTGTCTGAAAATAAGGCAAAGTGAACATGAAGTCAGCAGCGTGAAGTAGCCAGTTTCAATGGAGACTTTGTGTAGCGCCAAATGGATGCAAAGTGGACTACTTCGCTAAGGTAGTAAAACTTTGCTGCATCTCTAGTCATGATTAAGGCAAAGCCCATGTCCTTAGTTCATTACCTGCCTACATACAGTAGTCAAAGTACGAAAAGACAACTAACACTTCCTTATAGTGGTGTCCCTTTAAAATCTACTTACAGTTTATTCCATAAGAAAAAACTCACTTGTTATCAATTTAACCAGATTGACTGCTAAATAATGTATCCAAATTAAACATACACAGTATTGATGCCTTTTCTAATGGAAAGTTATGCATTTCAGAAAGCCATAAACTTCATGGACTCAATTTTCAAAGGAGCAGGACTGACACAAGATGATTGCATCAAAAAGAAATTATGCAAAGGGGAAATTGTTCTATACCTGGCATCAGTTCTAGTTTTGAAACCAAGATTGCACCAGATGTGGAACTGCCTGCACCAGTCGGGCTTGTGCTGGGCTTCCACTGATACTCTGGGTGTGCCATGGTAGAGGGAGCCATGTACCAGTACTGGGCTACAGCATCTCCTTTGTGGGTTTTGGTACAGAAAGTGGGACATCCATGCTTAGACCAGGCAGAGATTGTCTAGTGGACATGTGCTGTCACTGGTCATGGCTGCTGGTTGAAGACATCTGCCATCCATGGGAAGCCTGTTCATCAGAGACCTGCAAGAGAAAGCCATAAGCAAGTGCTGGCACACCTTTCCAGAGCTGTGCCAGGTTTGGCAGTGCTACCAGAGATGAGGAAACTCAAGGATGACACCCAGCAGCTGGAGCCAAGCCAGACACATGCCACAAACAAGAAGGCTGAGCAGGACTCACACAGTCCAGTGAGATAACACCTGGTAGTGCTCCACACATGATGATGACAGAACCTGTCACTTTGATAAGGAGTCCCAGGAGGGTTGCTCAGGACCACAAAACTGTTGGGCTATAGACTGCTCATGTGCACCAGGGATCCCAGCACCAAAGATAACATGCTTCAAAAGAATACACAACAATGTCCCTGGAGTGGTGGCATACACAGTACCAGAGCTATCACAAACAGATGAGACACTAGCCAACAGGTAGAGGTGGCAGATATGTGGCACAGTGAAGGGCTGATCACTGTGTGTTGCCCAATTGGGGAAGGAGGGCCAGGGCCATGTCAGTGCTGTCATCAGGGTTTGAGGTATGACCTGAGATGTGGCACAGCTGGCATCACCAATATGTGCAATGGACATTAGATGGGGGGCACGGGCTGGGTAGGATGGGTTGGGTGGGGTGGTGGGTCAGGGAAATATGAGCCAGTGACATGGAGGGTGAAGGTGAGTGGAAGGACCTGGCCAGTAGGATGTCTGCAATGGTGGTTGTGCTGCTAGTACTAGGGGTGACCCACTACCACGTTGTGTAGCTCTACCATGACACTCCCCCTGGGTTACATGACCTGGACCTGTGGCAGACATCCCCATCCTCACCCCTGACACTGTATGGCACTGCTGCAGGTGTGAGGCCATCCAATCAGCTGACACTCAACTGTGAAATACTGCCAGCTGATGCAACCACACACTGCAGGTCCATGAATTGGGGTCTACTGTCCAACACACAGCTGCAATCATCTATTGATGTTGCTTGTTATGGTATCTGAATGCCCAGATCACCTGTGCCTAGGATGCAGAAAGCACAGTGGGACCACATGCTTATGCTGTGGGCACAGGACCCTGTGTCTCTATGGAGCTGTAGGCAGTGATCTCTGTACTCTATGATTATTAAAGGGACACATTCATGTACGGTAGGAGACATAATTTGAAAGACCATGAAAAGTAACTTCAATTGAGGTATTGGGCATACCTGTAGCTGGAAGCAGTCCAGAGATACAGATGGCTGAGTCTGTGCAATAGAAATACTATATTAAAGCCATTCTTAGAACCTTGTGATGTCAGTGATGATCACGTAGTGCTTAACTCAATGCAGTTAGGCACTGCTTGATCGTCACTGACATCATAATGTTCGAAGAATAGCTGTAATGTAGTATTTATATTGCACAGACTCAGACATCTATATTTCTGGACTGCTTCCAGCTACAGGTATGCACAATACCACAACTGAAAGAACTTTTAATGGGCTTTCAACTGTGCCTGCCACTGTACATGAATGTGTCCCTTTAACATGGCTGTCTAGCTTTACCATCCATTGTGTGCATTGGAGCTGCAAGAGATGGTCACGGGTGGGAGTACAGCATCTGCTGCTGCCCATGGCATGTGCAGTACATGGGAGCGATTGGTTGGGTTGTATGAGGTACAACTCTGGCATGTGCTCTGGAGGAGATGACCTGCTGGGACTGCATTCTGGTGACTCTTGGTCCCTCCCATGGCTCATGATGACAGCGGGTGCCCTGTGGTAGCTTGCACCTCTGCTTCCATCCATCCAACTCCCACATAACATGTATTGGATGCAGTGGACCACTTGCAGCAGCCATGGGGACTTTGGCACCAGAACCAGTATTTTTAGAAAATCTGGTGCAATGTCCCTGGTGTACCGCACATTGCAGCAAGTAGTCCATGGCTGCAACTTGTGTCACTGTAATGGGCTTTTTTTGAAAATCAAGCTCCATGTCTTCATTTAACAATGCTAGAGTACCCATCAAAGTAAAAGATTTCTGAAACACTTAGTTTGATATGCACTGCACTTTAAATGCACAAACCCATGTGTTTCAACTGTTGCTACACCAATCTCCATAACTGCCCATAGTGTTTATTTAATCTAGCATCCATTAGAATGTAAGAGTGAGGTTTCATTCTTTTCAATTTATTATAAAATGTTATAATTTAAATCCTAGTGTCAACAAGCAGTACCGTGCTAGATATAATTCTTTTATAAACTCAACCAAGCCTGTTAAAATACAATTAGACAGTGTTCACGATCTTGTTTTCTCTTACATATCTCAGTCATGATTTCAAAACATACCTGGGGGCACATACTTGAATCATCACTGTCTATTTTTTGGACAGGGGAGCTTGCAGCCTCCAGTTCAAGCAACATGCATTCTGCAGCTTAGACAGGAACCTTGGTAGACCAGTTGACACTATCAGCAATGACTTCATATAACATTCCAAAGGTCCTTTTTACAGATTTTGACTTCTGAATCAATTGCAGAAGCAACATGACAGGAGGAAAAAAAAATCAGTTGTGCAGGTGAACAGTGGCAATATGAAATGTGAAGCATAGAAATGCAAAAGGTACTGAAATCCCCTAATGACCTCACTAGAGTATAAGGTCATGGGAAAAAGTTGCACATGAATGTTAAGGTCAATTAGCACTAAGCAAAGCAATGACATTTATAGTTTTTTTTAACTAACTTTATTAGTTATACATAGAGGTGGGCAAAGTCTATAAACTTTGCTATGCATAGTAATTTGCAAATAACCTGAATTTCTTGACATACTCTACAGAGCTAACTGAATAACTTCACATCTCAAGGTAATGCAAAGTTCCATGTTCACTGTGGACTTTGCTTTACTTCATCTTTTGTGGTGTCTTTAAGGTGCATTTTGCTGTGATTCATGGGATGCAAGGTCATATGGGCTCTATATTGTCTTGCACAGCCTCAGTTCAGCATAATGTGTTTAGTGGAAAGCTGGAGACAGTTTGCTGTCAGAGCTCTGAGAATCAAACCATCTTAAAACCTTTAAAAAAGCATTTTTGCAACAATATTTTGTTTTAAAATTTAGTACATCGAGTGTAGTAAACCCTTGTGTGTTTATATCATCAAGCATTTATTGATTTTGTGTGAATTTTGAATGTTAATTTAGTACATTCAGTCTCTGTACTGACAGACATTGTAGAAGTATGCTTCAGGGAGGAGCGGATCTGTGGTATAGAAGGGAGATTCAAAGACCACAGTGACAACTGTTGTTGGCTAGTGTTTTAGTATTTGTGTGTTCACGTATACACAGTACAACTTCAATTAATTTTTTATAAGATTTTTTTGTGTTTGCTGGGCATTCTTCAGTCAGTTTAAGACTGTCTGTGTTGTAATTTACTGAACAGTTAAAGTTTCTGTGCCTGACCTTTAATCTGTGTGCATGCTGTCAATTGATATGCATTTTATTGTGACACCACAATAGCAGTACTCAGAATTTCTCAGCCTGTCTGCAATATTTTTAGCTACTGTTGTACCCCCCTTCCACCATAACACAGCCAGGTCAGCCTGTGTGGCAGGCATTTAGGATGTGTGGCACTCGCGGACAGCTGCGGGAGCCACCACTGTGTCTGTTGCCCTGTCCATTCATCATCAACACCACGCAGGATGATGCACTCTGTCTTTAACATGTTCCACTCAAAGAGTAGCTGATACCTCCTGCAGCTTCGCATCCCACTCAGCATGGTGGTGCAGTAAAAGGTGAATTCTCTGTCCACCTGTGCCCAAGTTGTAGTCTTTGTCACCATGATGTACATGCACATCAGATAGCTTGTATTTAAGCACTGTCAGGTCACAAGGTAGGGAGAGGAAAAATTCCCAAACAGAGGAGCTGCGAGGAGGACCAGGCAGAGACAGTGGGAGCACCAGATACTTTTGCCTGCTGTTCTGCACTTGGTGGAGGAGCAACAAGCTGCTGTTGTTCCTGCTGCTGGTGCATAGGGTCCTCATCCCTGGTAACCACCAGTGCTGCAGGGCTGGCAGTGGCTGCAACACTCATCACCAAAGAAGCAGCAGCTGCTCCTGCTTCGGGCACCACATGGCCACTAGCAACATTGGGCTGTGACTGTGATGGAGTACTTGAGGTAGAAACAGTACCACAGTTGAGGTGAAATGATTGCTCCAGACCACCATGCATTCGGGGCCCCCGTTGCCCACCACTTTTGCCACCGCTCTCCATATTAACAAAAATTAAATGTCAATCAAAACTGAAACAAAAACTATTAGTAAAAGTACTAGTACTCAATCTACAGTAACTAAAACTATGTAAATAAAAAACTACTTGTTTAAACTAAAGTAAGGTTTCAAATTAACTCAAAGTGGCTGCAAAACTTCAACCAAAGAATTCAAAATCTTTAAAGCACAAAAATCACTAAATACAGTAGATCGAGTTAGTTAGCTACTTGAGCAAAAAAAATCACACAGTAAACACACACACTGACTATCCAGCTCCTTCTCCAAGAGAAAGTGAAACTAGTTCACTGACTTCCTGCCTAACTAACTGCCTGCATCATGTGACCTGCAGACAGTCCAACATGTGATCTGTGGGCTGTTTTGAGAAATTTGCATAGTGCTACACAAATTCAAAGTTGGGCACTATGAGTTAACGTTGCAGGTGTTGTAAAAGTTTGCTGCATCTCTCGTTATGCAATACTGTAACAAAGCTGTGAACAAGAAAGCAAATGCAACATGGGACACAGAATAAGGAATAGTGACAAGGGACTTAGTTAGCCTTATCAAGTAAAATGTACAACACACAGATATTGTTAATAGAGATAATATGATGCTAAAAACCTGAAACTGTACACTGATTCAATATGGCTGAAATCTAAACATGAGTACTCTAGGATGGCTACTGTATATCGATATTTATTTATTTATTATTTATTAAATTTTGGTGACCGGGTAGGCCCACTGAGCCCTGTGGGTCCATTTTTCAGGTGTGACCCAGGATGACAATACATATTTTGATAGAGAGAGAGAGAGAGAGAGAGAGAGAGAATTGGCTTACGGAAAGCAATTTATAAGGTTGGCATGCAGGTAACAGTCCTGGTTATCAACAAGCTACTGTTTGCACTAGTTGGAAAGGATACAATCATGACTGACAAAAAGGTGTTTTCAGGTGGAGGGCTTTCTAAAGGACGGTGACAAGGCCGAAAGATCAGGGATCCTGATGAGGTACCTGGGTAAGAAAAAAAGGGGGGGATCTTATGAGCCATGACAATGGCAAGTGCTGGTGTCAGTCATGTGGGACTTTAGTCTGGTGCAGAAGTTCATGAGTGAGGAGGCTTCCTGCATAGGAGAAGGAAGTTGGTTCCACAGGTAGGAGGCTAGGTAGGAGAAAGACCAGCCACCAGCATTAGTCCTGATTCTGGGAACTTCCAGCAGTGTTCGCCCTGACGTCCATATTCTCTGGGGGGTTTGTTTAATGGCTGTGGATCCTACTATGCTGGGTGGAGCAGACAGACTGAGTAGCTTGAATGCCAGGCAGAGCAGGGGGTAATGTAGGCATATGGTCAGTGAGGGCCACTGTAGCTGGACCAGCGTATCCCAGTGGTGACTTCACGACTGGTCCTGGATAGCAAACCGGGCAACATTGTTGTACAATATTTGCATCCTACAGACCTCTTGCTTAGCTATGCCTTTTATAATCAGAGCAGCATAGGTCAGGGTGGGGAGCAGGACACTAGTGCCAATTGAGAGCCTGGCCTCAGGGATGAGCTGATCCATGAGATGGTACATGATACCAAGTTTACGGTGTAAGGTCTTGGTAACCTGGTCCATGTGATTCTTGAAGGTGAGACATTGATCACGTATTAGATCTAGTTATTTTAAGGAGTGCACTACCTCAATGCCGCTACCAGAGTGAAGTGAGTTGTAGGGAGGAGGTCTTGTCATGACCCAGGGATCTGTAGCTATTTTTAACTAAATGTAATGCATTAACAGCATCCCTTAATTGGAACATCCCTATGTCTTGCATACTCCAAAGTAAAATCTTACTGGCTAGAACAACTATATAATACCAGCAAAAGTTCAGAAGTCGGAGGCCACCATGATGTTCTGCAAAAGTTAACTTGGAGTATCAGATACAAAGTTTTTGGCCCTTCCACAAAAGCTCAATTAACTGTAGAAAATTTAACTGTAGATCTGAAAAACAGCAAACACTGTTGTACAGATTTACAAAAGCTGGATTTGTTATAAACAGCCTATAAAGAATAAGATAAATCAAGAAATTAGCAGGGTGTGTAACTTCTCCCGTCTCTTTTGGTAATGTTTTAAGGAATGTCTAAGGCTGGCCATAGATTTCTCCATGCCTGGAATTGAAAGGATATCTTTATGTCATTCCCTGTATGAGGGTTAATTAAGATTTGTCCAATGGTGTTAAATGATTAACTTAGCTACAGCCATGATGAGGTCCATATGGTGCCATTGAGGGCCTATAAAGGTGTCTATTCCTTCACCCAGCAGACAGTCTTCAGATGTAAAATCATTCACCAGTCCCAGTAAGGTGTCCAGCTATGCTTTAATCTGTTGCTATAATGACTGTGACACAGGACAGTCCCATAGAATTTCTCTTAGCAATCCCACTTGGGCCTTACATTTCATCCATGTAGGGCAGAAAAAAGGTGTAAGTTATGCAGTTTTTGTGGAGAGAAGTATAAGTTATTAACTATTTTATACTGCATAAAGTGCAACTTATATAATTTAATATATTGGTAATCCTAGTGCTAAGGAAATAAAATAAAATAAAATGCAATAAAATAAACAGTTGATTGGGGAACTCTGTCTCACTGTAAAAGCATTTAATTTTGAACTTATCACCAAGAAGGTCCCGCTGAGGTTTAAAAAGTGCTGAGATAGCATGTCCTCCAGTTGCAAGGCCAGCCAATTATGGTAAACAGTTACATCAGCAAATTGACAGGAGAGGGGGCCTTAAGCAGTTTGCAACATGTGGATAAGCTGCAAGAAAGAGAAACTACTGGTCAGAGCAAGGTTGTCATCCAACTGAAATGTGGCAAATGTTATAAATTGATCATTCTGGAGCAGATTAGACAGTTGATGTAAATTGGGTTGGGGTAAAAAGGATATAGGAATTGCTGAGTCTGAAATTAGGGTTGAGTCAAAGCAGTTGGTAAAGATCTTTCTGAGACACATAACCTGATACGGAAAGCTATAAATTAATTTGGACTGACCAGCTGATAGGAGTGTTTCCAATTTAAGGAAGAAGTTTAGACCAAGATAAATAAGGCAGAGCTCCATAACTAATGATGTTAGCTTTACAAGATGCAATTCAATGTCTTTCTAATGTGGATAATACAAATTAGGAGAGATCCCATGTCTTGCATACTCTGAACTAAAATTTTACTAGCTTGGACAACTGTATAATACCAGCAAAAGTTCAGAAGTTGGAGGCCACTATGATGTTCTGCCAAAGTTAACTTGGAGTATGAGATACAAAGTTTTTGGCCCTTCCACAAAAGCTCAGAGAGAATCTTCTGAAGTTTAATGAGCCTTGTATGTGGAAGAGGGACACCTGTCATACTAATTGGATATAAAACCCTTGCAAGAATATTCATTCATATAACTGAAAGTCTACTCCAAAGCAAGGTTGCTACAATTAAGACATGCTGTTAATGCATTAAATTTAGTTAATTTTGCATCATGATCAATTAAATTATATTAATAATGAATCATTATTATCACATTATTTAAATTAAATTAATTGCACCACAATTAATGATGAAAGTAATAACTAATCCTTTTCTTTTTAAATATTTTAATATATTTCCTAATATATATGTATTTTTTAAATTACAAATAAAGAGATTTTAAAGAAAACACACCAAAGTCTTTGAATAGCTGCAGTTAGCAATTTTATTGTGCAATTGTTACACACTCATTTTTATTAACTTTTTTAATAAAACAGAAAAGTGAAGCACATAACTGTGCTGTGATGATGTCGTTTTTGTTAGCAATGGCCTCAGTAACAGTAGACTTTGTTGCATTTCGCAAATACGAAGCACTCAAATGTCTCATCCAGCATGCGGTTCCATTCAGGTGACAAAATGTTGCCTCCAGCACAAAAACCCCACTCTACAGGAGCTGAAAAAGCCATTAGGCAAAGGGCATTCATTGCTACATGGGCCAGCAATGAAAAGGTGTTAGTTTGCTTCTTTCAGAATGTTAATGGGGCAGAGTTTTCAGGAGCAAGATCCTCACCCAAGTATCGATCAAGCTCCATTCAGAGGTTAGCAAAATTATCCAGTGGCGGCTTTCATTCTTTATTTGATGAACTGCCACTTCTCATGAAAGAAAGCAGTTTTGATTTCTTTGTTGGAGGCTCTTCATGCTCAGTGAATGTAGCATCCTGAGACATCACAGTTTCCCAGGCAAATTGCCGGATAAACAATTGCAGTACTGATGAATGAATGTAACAAGAGCAGTTTTATTTTTAGCTGCTTCCATGTCATCGCAGACCTAGTTCAACTTAAACCATGGGTATAGAACAGGCCAAAAAGATCTCACTTCTCTCATACCGAATTAAACACTTTTCAAGTGACAGTTTAAGAATGTTTAGCAATGGAGAACAGTATCAAGCAGTATAATACTGAAAATGGTGCCTCAAGCCAGGTAGCTTTTGGTATTATATTGTATTTAGTGAGGTATTTTCATTCCACCATTGTACTCTATCTCTGAAAGCTAACACATTTGAATCAGCTGTGTCACTATGCAGACTGCCTTCAGGACTCAGATAGTTTCAGGTAGATCGTGGTATTAAATTCAGAGAGTATTTTCAATAAAAATGTTGCTTGTGTGTTGAGGCTCGCGCATGACAGTCAGCGGTGTACAGAAAGAGTGGAGACAGCTGGCAGTGATATAAGTATTCAATTGTATTTTATTCACATTCAAAATATTATATAATTTAATGTAGTGCATAGTATTATTTAAACAAACACATTTTGATGAATATAACAGATTGTATTCATGCATTGTTAATGCATTAAAATTAATGCAATAAATCATAAGAAAGTCAATTAACAGGGTTGCAATTAATACTTAATTCACAGTTAACAGGGTATACTAATTAGTTAAATTAACATTAACAGAAAAGTATCTCAATTTAATTAAGCATTAAATCAACAATTAACCAACCATGCCTCAAAGTGACACTGGTAACACCTGCCAACATTGTAAATCAGCTTGTAAGGTTTGAAACAAAAGAGTGAAATTCTGAATTATTAAGTATGGGACAATAGTGGCAAGCTGAATGCCCAAGTAAGTAATGCAGTTAGGGGACAGCGCCCTACCCCCACAGGAAGAAAGTTATGTTTAAGAGTTTTATGGTTAAGGGTCATAATCAGAGTCTTGTGTCAGTTTAACTTACAGCCCGAAAGAGACCCAAACTCAATCAGCACCTGAAGTGCATCTGAAAAGAATTGGGCAGCATGAGCCAAGTGGAGCAGAATGTCATCTGCATATATGGAAATTTTGATGGAAAGGGATCCAACAGAAATTCCACTAATCTGTGGGTTCTGCAAAATATGTTTGTTGAGGGGCTCAAGATGCAAACAAGCATTTGTCAATTCTGAATGTTTTATGCATTGGAAGATGTGCACTCCTGCACTTTGTTTATGCCCTTGAGGTACTTGAACATGTCTGTCATGTTCTCCCACTCCCTCCTTTCTTCCAGTGAGTACATATTGAGGTCCTTTAATCTCTTCTGATATTTTCTGTGTTGCAAGCCATGTAGCATCTTGGCTGGCTTTCTGTGGACTGCCTCCACCCTGTCAATGTCCTTGAACAGTTGTGACCTCCAGAATTGCACACAGTACTACAGGTGAGGCCTTACAAGTGGATTATACAATGACATCACCACCTCATACCTTCTGCTAGTGATACCTTTGCCTATGCACCGCAGCATGCATCTAGCCCTCCTTGCAACATTTGTTCTCTGTTTTGACACCTTTAGGTCATCAGAACTGATAACTCCTATGTCCCTTTCTTCCTTGGTGATCATCTGCACCTCCCCCATCCTGTACCTCTCCCCAGGTGCTCCTCTTCCCATGTGCATTATTTGTGCTTCTTTGCATTGAACCTCAGTTGCCACTCCTCAGACCATTTTTCAAGCCTCAACATGTCCCTGCTTATTTTCTCCACCCCTTCTGGAGTATTCACTGTGTTACAGATGTTGGCATCATTTACAAACAGGTAGACAGACCTTTCCTTCTAGCTCTTCCACAATGTCTGCAATGAAGACATTGAGCAGGACTGGTCCCAAGTCTGATCCCTGAGATACCCACTGGTTACCACTCTCTCCTTGGATTAGATCCCATCATCACCACTGTATGCCTCCTGTCCGCCAGCCAGTTTCTAACACAGTTTATCAGCTTGTACCCTGTTGCCAGACAACCCATCTTGTTAATCAGCCTGCTATAGTGGTTATTGTCAAAGGTTTCCCTGAAATCAAGGTAGGTAATGTGCATGGCCCCTCCTTGATTTACTATTTTACAGGGGCATTAGGGTTTCCAAACCTTATGCCAACCCCCAACCTGCAGAAACTGACAATTGTTGGAGGTGTGCCTTTGGGTCATCGGCCATAATGTTCACACCATTCCACCTAACCCCACCCTGCAGATACTGACAGACATTGCAGTGTACTGTGGGGTCTTTGGCCCTTACACTCACCCCATTCCATAAGGAAATAAGCTGAGATGGGTGCTGTATATAAGAATGGGGTGAACGTTAGGGTCGAAGACCCCGAGGCACACCTCGATGCCTGTCACTGACTACAGGGTGGGGATGGGGGAGGAATGGCACGATCATTATGATTGATGACCCCAAGTCATACTCTCAAAACTTGTCAGTCTCTGCAGGGTAGGTGGGGTTACATTTGGGAAACCCTAATGCCTGGGAGTTTGTTGGTATTTTCACTCCAAATGTTCAACATAGGCCTTTTGGAACCATACCTCATGAACAGTGGCACTATCATTGTGTTACTCAATCCTGAAAGGTGATTTTATGCTGCAACTGCACCATTCAGTGCTACAGGTGTGAAAACACATTTTGGGCAATATGGACAAAATGACAGTTGTACTGTTCATAAGGAGATGTGAAAAAATTGCAATGTTGAAAATATGGAGTGAAAATATTAAAATTTGGCAAATTTGCCATTGTGTGTAGAAACTGTGCAACGCACGCTCATAATGCAGACTTTTTTTTTCACCAAATTTGCAACATGGGCTTTTGGGACCCCACCTCATGAACAGTGGCACTGGCATTTCATTAATCGGTCCCAAAAGGTGAATCCAAGCAGCAACCGTGAAATCACCTTTTGGGACCAAGTAACGAAATGACAGTGACAGTGCTCATGAGATGGGGGTCCCAGGAAACTCATGTTGAAAATTTTGGGCAAAAATTCCTTACAAATGGCTGAGATATAAACATAAGTTGAAAACCTCACTGACTGCCATTATTCAACACTTACCTTTGATTCTTCAGCTTGTCGGTCAACTTTCAAGAGTGTAGATGTGTCCCAGTCAGAAGATGATAACAGCGCCAACCTCCAGAGGTAAGTAGGGAGTAAGGGGTGCAGAGAGGTTGGTGCTCAGTGGGAGGGTGGGGATGGGGGAGAGGGGACTGGAAAGACGATGAGAGACAGTTTTCTTTTTAAAGGTAAAAATATGCTGGGGACAGTTTTCTTTATTTTACAAGTAAAAAAAAATACATTTAGGCTCACTGGGGTGGGATCCCAGTGTGCTAAGATAGTGGGGGGGGGCATGCCAACATGGGGATTGGGCATCACAATGTCAGAAAAAGATAAAGACAGGTTGAGGGGGGTGCCTCCAACACTGTGAGTGGGCATCCCGGTGTCAGAAACATAAAAAAAAAACACAAATGAAAATAATTATTTTGGCACACTGGGATGGGCTCCCAGTATGCCTCATTAATGGGGTGGGGATACATGCTGACACAGGGACTTGGCACCCCGATGTCAGCCTTAACAGAAAGCTGCACCATGGCTAATGTTGGAGGGGTGGAAAGAAGGTGAGCACCGGGAGGAGAGGGAAGAGAAAGCTGCACTGTGGCTACTGTTGAGGTGGGGGAGCTGAGAAGTGAGCACTGGTACAGAAAGTGCACAGCGGCTAACGTTTCAGCTTTTGGGGTGGGATCAGAGGAGCTAAGATGGGTCTTAACTGTGGCCATGTGCATTAGTTTGCACTCTAATGCACATGGCCAGAGACCGGGCTACAGAAAAAAATGAAGCACTCCTATTGGAGAGTTTCATTTCTTGGAAGTCCAGCCACACCGTGTTAGCAAAGCTGAACTGCAGTAGTGTTGTGTGAAATTGAAATATTTCACCTGGCGAAAATTGTTGTGTAATTCTGCAATTACACAAAATGTTTCACCTATGCAAAACGAAATGTCAACTGTTTTCTAGATTTTGCATAATGGCAAAATTTCACTTAACATGAGAATTTTAGCCATTGTTGATCCAAATGTCACCTTGTGGTAGAATTTTGTCAGCGAATTTTGGTACAAAGGTGACATTTGTAATGCATTGTGGGTAAATTGGTCAAAAGTCATGTGTAGCCTGTTTCCAGCTCATTCTGCTTCATGTTGAGTAAGAGAGCACTGTGTTGTGGTGCATCAGAGCCAATAAAGCCTTTGAAAACATAGCTAAAACTTGTTTTTGAGAGCTAATTGCTGCAAAATATAAAGGGCAAGATTTTCAAAGCTTTCAGAAGGTGCAAAACCTTCCCTAAGTCCCCAAAACTTCCTCAGCTACAGAAAAAAAATGGGAGTTTGCTCCAAGTGCTATTCATAAAACCCTGTGCAGCTGTGGGAAAAACCACTATGGACTGTGGAAAAAAGTGCAGCTGTGGAAGTCCCTGAGGACAAAAAGGTGTGAGGTAAGTAAGGCACAGTCCCTGAAAGGCTATTCCCAGCCAGTTTTTTTCCACAGCTGAGGAAAGAATGTTACACACAGTGGAATGAGGTGTAACTCTCCCTCAGCACACTGCAGTAGTGCCCCAGCAATTGGAATCAATTAAGGTGGAGGTGTACCACAGGTAACAGCATCTCAGACAGTATAGCAGTGGCTGACGTTACAGCACTGAAAGCACACATTGCCATGATAGGGCAACAGGCAACAACCACTAGACCCAGTGCAGCTCATGACAGAGCCCCACAAGCAGTAGAGCCTGACCAGCCAGCAGTGAGTGCTACCCATGCAGGCCACAGGAACACCCCAGGGAGGGATGACCAGCAGGGACAGTCAGCCACTGTGGTGCCATGGTATCGCTGGTACCTGTGGTGTTGCTGTGGTCCCAGTTGGGGAATGGTTGCTGGTCTCAGTGTGTGCTGTCAGCTTCATATTATAGCAGCACTGTTACAGTCTGCTGCTTCAGCTACTGTGGTTCCCTATTGCTGTGCCTTCACAGCCTCTGAAGCTGTGGATTCGCAGCACTTGCACAAGTTCTGCAGCAGCTAAATTGCCGCACCTGCGGCAATTTTTATGGAAAACCGCAGCTGCACTGGTTTTCATTGAGAATACAGTGCAACTGCGTTTCAGCACTGCAGCAAGCCTTTTTCCCACAGCTGTGGGAATTTCGGCTTTCTTTGTGAATCCTGCCCCAAAATTTTTTTTAGTGCTACTGTGCTGGTTGTGGCTGGTACTAGGGAACATTTTCACATTTTGTGAATTTTTGTATAATACATAGTTTGAATTAGGTTTACTTTTCTCAGCTGTCTTACAAAGAGTTGTGTGGGGGTAGGGTAGGAGTGTAAATCAGTGCAGGCTATTTCTAGCCAAGCAGATTGGTATATTTACTCACAATTGTGAGTTATCTATGTACTGTTATTTCTTATTAATTTTGTTATATCTTGTAATTTATTTTCTCTGAAAAGTTTCTCTGTCCTGTTTGAAAAAGTTCCTGCCGCTGCTAGCTGTGTTATATATACACCATTCTTCCACTTTTAGTTGTGAATTGATTTTGAATTCTAAAGTTTTAAACACACAGAGCTGATCCTTTCTTTTATTTTTTCTATGGTTAGTTCTGTTAGCTCGAGTGTTAACTTGTGTGTTACTAAAATTATGAAAATCAACAATTGTAAAGTACTTCTACTCGATCACTTGAACTTGTCTATTACAGTTGCATTGCATTGTTGAATTGATCCCCTGTATGTTATTGCTGGAGCTTGAATCTGCATACTACACGGTGTTCCGGTTTTAGTTAACTTGCATACATTACCCTTTCTCTGTTATAGCATTGTTTGTGTCTCACTGGACACACGCATTATAAAACAGTACATATTAAAATAGTCATTTTCAAGATATTTCTTGTTGATCCCTCCCATACAGACTACTAACATATTGTGTGGTACTAATTTCCTTTGTTTATGTTTTATGGTTGTCTCTGGATGCATATAAAAAACTAATTGTGGTGCTGAGTAACATAGCACATTACAGTACTTTATTTGTCCAGAGACAGAGTGACACAGGTGATCTATATATAAAGTGTGCCACTTGTGCCCTTTTTCCCTGTGTTTCTTTAAGTCCTTCCTGTTTGGGGAAAAAAGTTACCTTTTTGTGTTTTACTACACTAGGCTGCCTACCATTAATGGTATTAGTTCTACTGTAAGTGCTGGTACCTGTTCTGATTGTTTTTGGACTTTTACAGAATCCAATACTGTAGGTATGTGACAGTGTGATGTCATCAATCATGTGTGAGGTATTATTCACACATTCAGTAGTATTAATACATCCTTTCTTCAAATATTCCCAGAGAAATGCAAAGCTTTGAAGCAGCAGCAGTCAGCAAAAATGCCTGGTAAGAAGCAGCCAAGTACAGGAGTGAAACGTGGCAGGGCAGATGAGGGAACTAAAGTCTGCTGAAAAAAAAGTGCAATTTCAGTTTCAGTTCCCCATAGCAGTGAAAACACATGTATGTCTGCATCACTGTCTTCAAGTTCTGATGTGGGCTGTAGTGGTGTGGTAGGAACCAGCAAAGGAGCTGGTGGCTGAACTGAGTCAGGCATACATGTGTCTTACTTTTTTAATGCTCAGACCCTTGCAGCCATGCTAGTGGGGGATGCTGACAGTGAGAAAAAGGGAGGCACTGACACCAGCACAGGAACAGTGGCTCAGGACTGGAGGAGGGTGATAATAAGTTTGTCAGTGTGACTGTCCATGCTCCTGCAAAAGTTGGTGATGATAGTGTTCAACAAGAGTCTGATAGTCCTGGAGATAAGGATAGTCAGCCCACTGAGATAGTTGTAGAGAAAGAAAAAGGTGCCGTCCTCCAAGAAGACAGTGATGGGGGGGGGGGGGAGGAGAAGGAGGAAGACAAGAACATCATTTTTTATTTTTTTTTTATTTTAGTCTTTGGTAACTGGGAAAGGCCCACTAGGCACAAATTCCTGTTTTCAGGTGTGACCTGGGAGCACTGGGCGGTTAAGTGACTTGCTCAGAGTCACACAGTATGCAAGTGGAGGTTGCGAGAATCAAACTCAGGTCTGGTCTGCTGGATGTATCAACTCATTCACAACTCATTCCTCTAACCTCTAGGCTATACTATCATTGTTATTGGTGGTGACAATGATGATGACTGGGATGATTTCACATGGGAATCTGAGTTGAAAAAGGTCAAGGGTGATATAGGCCATTTACATGTACAGCCTGTGGTGGCTCAGTCTGTCACTGAGCCTATAAACACAACTCCAAGCAGTCAAGTATCCACCCCTCCCAAAAGTAGTGTTATGTAAGTCATGCTAGCAACTCAAAAAATGCACACTTCCACACCTGTTTCTGAATCATCCCAGTCCTAGAAGCATCTGAAGTCCAGAGGTCAAAAGTCCCTGGTTTGGGACTTTTATGTGCTAGATCCTGCTGATGTGATCACAGCAATATGCCAACTTTGTCAAGCCTGTGTTAGTCGGGGGAAAAACGGAAGCCACATAGGCACTGGTGGCCAACATGCCCACCTGAAAAACAAGCACTCACTGAGATGGCAGCAACACCAGAAGGATGCCAGAGCTGTTGGTAACAAGGCACATGTAGTAGAGCAAGAACATGAGGAGGGAGGGCAGAGTGGGTCAGTGGTGGAGGAGGAGAATGAGCAATCCTTTGCTCTCTCTAATAGTGGGCATAGTAGTGGTGGTGTGAATCCCAGTCCCAAGAGTCTTAAAAGTACACCACCCCCACACCCACAAGCAACCAAAATAATGGGATTCATGCAGTCTCCACTGCCTGGCCAAGAGTCAGTTGTTACTCCCAAAAGAAAACCATTGCTGACACAAGTACAGCATTCTGGCTGGACAGTCCCAAAGATGCAGCCCACTCTGAAGACCATCCTTGATGGTCAGACAAAGTACCCACCCAATCATGCTGCTGCACGAGAGTTAAATGCTGCCACTGATGAAATGCTGCCCATTGATCTGTTGCCATTCTCATTGGTAGAGAATACTGTTTTACACAGGTTGATGGCCCGTGCCCATTCCAAATAGCAAGTTCCATCATGAGCCTATTTTAGTAAACATGCCATGCCAGAGCTGAACAGTAGAGTTGCTGATTACATTAGACATGCATTGAAGCATAGTGCATCACACTGTATCAATCTTAGCATGGATATATGGACCAGTGAACAAACAGCAGCAAGCTCGTATATCTGCATAACAGCACACTGGGCACAGTTGCCTGGTGCGGTACTTAATTTTGGGCCTGGCAAAACATACGTGAAGCAAAATTGTGGTGGTAGCAACACAACTGGTATTCGGCAGCATGCAACCCTGACTATGACAAGTGTCACAGGATCACACATGGCTGCCAAAATGCTTAATGTTCTGCTGGATGAGATTGATGGGTGGCTACACACACAGTTACTCATAGCAGGATACATCGCAAGTGATAATGTCTACAATGTAGTGAAGTGCATTAGTGATGGTGTTTTTTTTTCAAAATGCCCTGCCTGGCACACTGCCTTAATCTTGTTGTTCAGCAGTTTCTCAACCATGCGGACATTAAGGAAATGGTTACTGTTGCCCGTCGCAACTGAGTCCACTTTGCCCATTCTGCAAAGGCCTGTGCCATCTACGTAAGCTACAGTGCAATAACAATCTGCCTCAGCACCTGATGAAACTTGATGTTGTCACCTGGTGTAACTCCACACTGTACATGCTTCACTGGCTGTATGAACAGTATAAGGCTGTGTCAGAATACCTGCTGCTGCACACCAACTGTGACAGTGCTGGAGTGTCCATCGTGCTAACAACAGAGCAGTGGTGCCAAATTGATGGGCTAATATGCATTCTCCATCCATTTGAGCATGCTACACAGGCAGTAAGTGGGGACACTGCTTGCATAGGTCAGTCCATGTGTCACACATGTGCTAAGGCCAACACTAGTGAATGTGCAACACCAGACAGAGGGAAGTGGGGATCATAGCACTTGTGATCTAATGGATCACATGCTCCATGTGCTGAACACAAATACCCATGTATCTGGCATTTTACAGTCAGCTGAGTTTGCAATCACCACCATGCTGGATCCATTGTACAAACATGGCCTGCCCTCTGTAATTGAAGGAGCTCATCAGCGAGTAAAGCAGTTGACAGAGTACCTCATTAGATTGGTACATGCTGCACAAATTAAAAATGCATGCACTGCTTCAAAAACGGGTGTCGCTACCACCACCAGCAGCTCACATGGAACACAATCAGAGAATATGGGCAAGGCAGAGCAGAAAACAGCAAGTAATCCCATTTGGGATGTTCTCTTTCAGGTGGAAGTGGAAGATATGGAGGAAAAGGAGGAGGAGACAGATGAGGCAGCTGGACTCCGGGCAGCAGAACGAATGGTGGAGGCCTACATGGGGGACCCAAAGCACCTTGCCATTAATGACAAGCCACTGCTGTACTGGAGCAGTAAAATGACTGAATGGCCAGCACTATCATTGGTTGCTGTAAAATACCTGAGCTGCCCACCATCCAGTGTCACTGTAGAATGAGTGTTTATTGTAGCTGGGGAAATTGTGAGTGACCGTAGGACCAATTTGTCACCCAAGAATGAGTTCATGCTAACATTCATCAAAATGAATGAAAGGCACATTCTACACAACACAGTGATGTCAGTGGTGTTGCCACAGGAACTGTGTGTCGATGATGAGGATGATGAGAATCCCTTGAGTAAGGCAGCCACCTGCAGCAAGGTGGATGAGGCAGCAATGTTGAGAGAATTCCCACCTGATGTGAACTCCAGTCTTGAAAACTGTGAGGGGTGCTTCTTGGACGATGTGAAATTGGAAGTTGAAAAAGGCTGAGTTTACTCCAAGGGCCCCCCCCCAACAACAACATTCAACTCAGGATGGTTGCTGGAGTGTGTATGTTACACTTTATTTCTAGTTATGTACCACTGGATTGGTTATGGAAATATGTTGTTATGTGCTGCAGCCTGCAGTATGTATAAGTTTCATGTCATCACTCTTTGCCATAACCCATTGATTGGTCACCCCACCACCTCCACCAGTCCCCCAAGAGAAGCCTATATAAAGCATCAGCAATATAATTACCATGACCATAAATATTTTTCAATTGCATGATTAATGTTTTTCTTAAAAAAATATATTGCTTTTCAAGTTGACTACATCAACACATCATCATCTTACAGCAAGATATGTTGCCTTGATGTCATTAAAAGTGCCCAGGATGGCAAATTCCACACTGCCCCATCACCCCCTCTCATCACCTTATTTGACCTGACACTTCCATGCACGCCACGTGACTGAAAAATATTTTTCTGCCAGTTAGTATTGGTGACATGTACAAGAACCCTGGCTCCTAGACAAGTGTACAAGTAGCATATGAATGTAACATGCTGATTCAACAATTAAAGCCAAGTTGAACGCATTTTGAAAAATGGTGAATGATTGCCATCTTTAAGATGCGAGTCATTAATTACAAAAGTAATCATGAAGAGACTTAACAACATACAACATCATATCCCTACAAAAAGGTTACTTCTACAGTACCAGGTTAAGGTACACCAAAATTGGAATGGTTCCTGGGGGGGGGGGATCAACTCAGGGCAGGGTGAGTGTCCTGCAGTCCTCACTTCTGAATGGATTCAAAATGTTCATGATTACTGCAGCTATGCAATCCCCATTGAGTAGACAAGGCATTAACCCCCTCCACCTAATTATTTACTATACACCATATTAACCATCTGTGTTCTCATATAGTTCCTCCCTGTGAGTGTGAGTGGCAGTGGTGATTACTCATTAATGGTAATGGCATGGACACCAGTCCAGTGGCCAGCATCACAGTTCAAGCAACACCCCTGTCTTCCAACAACACAACACAGCCCCTGCTCCTGCATGGTCTGGATTGATCATGTGTCATCAAGATACGACATACTGAAACTTCAACAGAGGAAAATGACCTAAGCAAGAGCAAAGATAAGAAAAAATGTTGGATACCAATCGATCTGCATTACATGCTTTTACCTAACAAGTTAGATAGATAGATAGATAGATAGATAGATAGATAGATAGATAGATAGATAGACAGATAAAAAAATTATTTTTATACAGGAGATACTTATCATTAGGATTATACAATCCTGTTCTCAAGATAGTCCTGTCTATGACTCGTTAAGTTACATCTAAACATATAACATTTAATATTACTCAAATAAATACAAAATGCATACAATACAGAATAAACAATGTCCAAAAAGCACATTAAGACATAAATACAAAGGAGAAAAATATAGAATTACACAATGAAACACCCCATCCAAACAATCATATACAATTACACTCTGTTTTACAAAGTTTCAGAATTTCATTTTTAAAAATCGTGTGGTCTTCTAAAGATCTTATTGGAGGAGGTAAAATATTCCATACTTTAGCTGCCTGACTTTGAATGGAACTATTACTGTGTTTATTATAAATTTTTATAGAACAGACTCTATGTCTATGCACAGATCTTACTAACTTATACCTTCCTTTACTAACTTTGGGAAAAAGTATTTGTGTAATATAATGTTCAGGGTAAAATGTCTTATATCTATGTATCAATTTTAGTCAATTTTTTTGAGAAATCATTTCTAAAGGCTGCCAATTCAATCTTTTGAACATATCACAATGATGGGTTTGCTATGAACACTGCAGAACATATCTAGCTATTCTGTGTTGCACCTTATCCAATCTACTCAACTAATATTTACTTGCTGTTCTATAAATAAAATCCCCATACATCAGGGTTGGCACAATCAACTGTTCGGCCACTTTTTTCCTATCCTTAAGTTGTAAGCATTTAGTGGTTCATCTTATAGCTCCTAATTTCTTGGTCACACTTTTTATATTGTTATTTATGTGGGTGTCAATGGTCATCAAAGAATCAAAAGTCACCTCCAAATAACAATAACTATCCACCTGTGCTATATCTTTATTTGTGTGTGTAACAATATGAATCTGTGATTTTAATTTCTTATTTGAAAAATACACCAATTTTGTTCATCAAAAGCCTTGACCTGGTGAGCCACTCCCCTACCCTGGCAAAATCTGTTTGAAGTTTCTGTTGAAGTTCCAAAACAGAACTTCCAGAGGTGACAATCGCAATATCATCTGCATACAGTCTTATGGCTGTATGGTTGGAAGGAGAAGCAGAGAAAAAAATGTATACTTACCATACCCGTGATGTGATGTGATGTCATTCAACTGAGGACATTCCCCACAGGAACATGCTGTGTGGGGCACATGATTCCAATCCAGACACGGTCCGACGAACCACAGTAGCACTAGCAGGTATTCCCCTTCCCCTATCAGCACTGCGTACCTTGACATATGAAAAAAATTAAGAACAAATTTTGGTGATTGTTGAAAATCCCCCCCATCACCATCTGTGAGTCTGACCATCCACCCCCTTCCCTGCCCCAGAGAGCCATAAAAAATGAAGACATTATTACCTGAAGGACTGTGAAAGTTGAACCATCTCGCAAGGGCTCAATTAAATAAATCCCACAGACCTGGTTCAGCAGCCAATAGTAGCAGCAGCAGGATGGAAAAATACTTAACGTCACCTGAATTCCTGATCTTGAAAAAAGCAAACAATAACACAATTACTATGAAGCCCAGACAAGCATATGGCAGTAACAGACATGCCACGCTTGTATGGAAATTCCAGTACTTACTGTCTGCATTGGGAAATTGGAAAGAATCCATACTCTGACATCTCCCTCCTTCACTGCCCAACATGATGATGTCATCCACAGCACACTGAAAAATAATATAAGAGCAGTACAAGCACATTAGAACTCAAGATGCCATAATACCAGCCCACTAACACCCTTACCTTGCTCAGGAAAAACAATAAAGACAAATACTTACATGTTCATCGGCAACAGTATGGACTGTGTGAGGATAATCCACCAGGCATCAACCATCCAGAAGAGCAGTTCTTGCGGCACTTAGGAAAGTAGTAGTCATAGACAGTAGCAGGCAGCAAGCTACAGTGCCCAAAAATGTCATTCACTACCCCACCACCAGGCAAGGTATTACCACAGAGACAGTCAGTCAACACAATCAGTACAGCAGCACAGGGATAAGGAAAGTATACTTTTGCATTTCTATGTCAATCAATTGAAACACAGCAGCAGCAGCAGGAAAGAACTGAAAGTAGCAGCAGCATTTTGCAGGAGGAATTCATTTTCTCTGCATGTTGGTACCCTTTTTCAGGTCCCTGAGGTGGTGGGGCACCATAAAACATCGGGACTGACGGCACATTTCAGTCTCAGTTTGATGTCACATTTTTGGGAAAACATTTCAGGACTTGTAGGCCCTGTTTGACACCAGCAGCAGTGAGTTTCAGGAAGAAATATTGTGCAAATAGGCCCTAAAACAGCTAATTAATGTCTGGGTGGTGGTGAGGGGGACACTCTAAAACATAAAGGCTGAGACCAGATTCCACTTCCAATTTAATGTATCATTTTTTTCTGCAATATTTCTGGACATTTACTGCCTGTACTGCAGAGGCAGAACAAGATAGGGCCTAAAGACAATTGTAAAAGTGGACCAAAGTCCATCGTGTGGTCCAGGTGATGGTGGGGCACCATAAAACATCAAGACTGAAATCTAATTTCACTCTCAATGTACTGTACAATTTTTTTGGAAACATTTCTGGACATGTGGGACATGATTTGAATGTTCAGCCACATGCTTAGGCCCAAAAAGCATTTAAAACGTGCAGAAAACAGCACATTTGGGTCAGCAGGGTGCACGTGAGCATGTAACTGCATGTCTCAGACCTGATTTCACTCTCAATGTACTGTACAATTGTTTTGGCAAAATTTCTGGACATGTGGAGCATGATTTGAACATGCAGCCACACACGTAGGCCCAAAAAGCATTTAAAATGTGCAGAGAACAGCACATTTGGGTCAACAGGGTGGTTGTGAGCCTGTAACTGCATGTCTCAGACCTGATTTCACTCTCAATGTACTGTGCAATTTTTTTGGCAGCATTTCTGGACATGTTTTGAGCTAGCAGCAGTGAGTTTCAGGCAGAAATGTTGTGTAAACAGACCCTAAAACAGCTTCTTAATGTCTAGGTGGTGGGGGGCACCCTAAAACATATTGGCTGAGACCAGATTCCACTTCCAATTTAAAGTACCATTTTTTCTGCAACATTTCTGGACGTTTACTGCCTTTGCTGCAGTGGCAGAAACAAGATTGGGCCTAAAGACAATTGTAAACTGAGGCCAAAACAGCATTTTAATGTCTGATTGCTGGTGGAGCACCATAAAACATCAGGACTGACACCACATTTGATTCTCAATTTGATGTCACATTTTTTGGGAAGCATTTCATTACCTGAGGGCCGTGTTTTACATGAGCAGAGCCAAGATTCACTCTCACATAGCTTTAGAAAATATGTTTGTTCATAGGAAAGTGCTTACACTTGACATTTGTGGATAGGATAGAAGGAGCAAGAAGAAAACATATAAAGGAACATGGAGTAAGGTAAAAGTAGGAAGGTACACAATTTATGGGCATGGTACTACAAATACAACAGGGGGACGGGGAGGCAGGAACCAGGGAGTGAAGACCTGCATGGTCAGGAGGAGAACAAACTTACATATATTCATATATGAAAGTGGATGAGAAATGGAGGGAGCATAAACCAGCTGGAAAAGATAAAATAAACAAGAGGATATAGATCAGAAGATGAAGAGGACAGAAACAAATGAAAGGATATAGAAGAAGAGGACAGAAATAAAATATACATTTTTTTTGTTGTTATTTTTAGAGGGTGCAGATGCAAGAAGACTGACAGTAACAAAGCAAGGACAAGAGGAAAAAAAAGAAAAAAAAAGTCATTGCCAGTGCTGCGCTGACTGGTCTGGAGGCTGACCATTACACTGCACCGGCGCCAGGTACACTTTTTGACATGCCACCACCACGCAGCTCCTTCAGAAGCTCAAACATTTTGTCTTGCTCCTGAAGGAGTTTCCTGAGGTCCCCCTGACCTCCTGTCAGAAATCATTGAACTCACTGTGCAGAGTTCTCACCTCTCTGTGCAGTGCTCTCAGGTCATCACTCACTGCTGCTGACGTTAGGACGGCTGCAGGCTGTGCTCGGTCCCCACCATGAACCCCACAATGCCTCTGTCTCTGGGGTGAGGGTGATGTGGGCTCTTCACCTGCTTCCTGCTGCTGCTGTTGCCTTCTGCTGCTGCTCCTATGCCACCACTGGCCCCTGCCTCCTGCTGGACCCCTTCACCTTCTACTACCAGCTCAGCAGCACCCCGGACCCCTCTACCTGCTGCAGCCTCTTTTTGGTTTTCAAGCCAATCTGCAGCGTGGTGGTGCTGCAGATGGCTTCTTTGCCCACCAGTCCTAAAATGACCCCCAGTCTTGCCCCTACTCACTGATCTGCCACACAACGTCCAGATCATGATGGAGCTGTCATTTTGGTTTTTTCCTAAACAAAATACACACAGCAGATGACCCTGTCTGCGGGGGGGGGTGGAGGGACA
Source organism: Neoceratodus forsteri (assembly GCA_016271365.2). Lineage (NCBI taxonomy): Eukaryota > Metazoa > Chordata > Ceratodontiformes > Ceratodontidae > Neoceratodus > Neoceratodus forsteri. The sequence goes on from CM057458.1 coordinate 1,160,782,561, forward strand.
ACAGCTTATACCCTGGGGCTGGTGGGCACATCATGCTCCTGCTCAGAGGAAGCGGGGGGTGCAAGCTCCAGCTGGGGGTGGCATCTGGAGGTGCCTGCTCCTGCTGCTGCCTGGGGGTGGGAGCCACAGGAGGATCCTGCTGCTGCTGGGATGGGGCAAGGGGCTGATGCTGCTCCTGGGAAGTAGGGGCTACATTCTCCTGCCGGGGGGTAGGGGGAAAATGCTCCTCCTGCTGTTCGGGGGGGGCACAGACATACAGGCCCACCTATTACTATGGATACTGGGTCAGGGTTGTCCAGCTGCCTTCTTCCCATTCCCACTAATCTCCATAATTTTTAACTCCATCTCCTTCCCCCCAAAAACAAAAGAAAGAAAGGGGAGTTTTACACACACACCCACACACACACACACACGACGATAGATAACTATAAAAATGAAGAAAAACCATTAACTGAAAATATTAACTTTTTAAACTAATGGGGAACAGAGATCAGAAATCAAATAAGCTGCAAATGCAAACACACAAGCACACACACACACACACACACAAAATCCACTAATTTTTTACTGAAGTTAGCTCTCCTAGTCTCTCTCCTCTCCTACTTCCTAGCTGAAACAGCTCTAAAGGAAATAAATTTAGTCTGGCTTCCTGCCTAAGTGCAGTCACCCATGTAACCAGCAGTCTGGTAGAGAGAAAGTCACTTGATAAGCATTTTTTCCCCCAATTTTGTCTGACACTTGCCTGTGGTGAAATGTGCAGTCGAAAGGTGAACTTGACAGTGAAATTTCGCTGAAATTTACAGGCAAAATTTCTCCATAAGGGCACAGTTACGAGAATTGCTTCACACAGCAAAATTTCCAATTTTGCCAGAATTTTGCTGGCGAAATTCAGTTTCGCTGCATCTCTAAACTGCAGTCATGACCAGAGTGCTTGGTCATTGATGTGCACTGCCAAACCCATTGCAATTTCAGCCATAACTGGCTTGGTAGTGACACCTCTCATTTCCCACTATTGTCTGAAGATGTTTGGTGCACAATTGCATCAAATATAATTAAAATGATAAGGAGACAGAGGGCAAGCTTGGTGCATACTGTTTTGTAAGGGAAAGGGTTCTTACAATATACCATTACAGACAATTTTGGAATATGGGCAGAGGGTTGTAGTATAATGAGTGGATCCATTAAAGAAAAGGCCAAGTGACTCTGTTGAATGCTTTCTCAGCATCAAGGGATACCAACGCTGTGGCTACATTTGAATCCCTGGACGCAGCGATCAAATGCAACATTTTTTGCATATGATCTGAGGCAAGCCAGCCTTCCATAAAGCCTTCCTGTTCATGAACTATTAGGGAATGCCACATGTTTCTAATTCTATGAGCTAATATTTTCACCAAGATTTTTATATAAACATTTAAGAGTGAAATAGGTCTATACTTACCTTTGTCAGAATGATCCTTCCCAGGTTTGGGGATGAGAGTAATAAAAGCCTCACGTAGTGAGGGGGTGAGACAGTTCAAGTGGTAGCATTGATTGTATAAGTCAATGAGGTGGAAAGCCAGTTTGAGCTTAAGTGAAATATAGAAATTAGTTGAGAAGTCGTCCAGTCGCAAAGCTTTGTCAGGGGTAAGGGACAGATGGCATGCTCTGATTCAGCTGTAGAGATGGTAGCTTTGAGAAACTCCAAAAGTTGATGGTATAACTGGGAAAACTGGACCTGGAAAATGTAGTCCTTTATTAATGAATGAATGAATATTTGGAAACAAGAGTTGGGATGCCTCTTCTCAATTTTCTTCCCCTTCATTAGTGTCCATCTATTCGTTATACCTATTTGTGCTGGGTTTTTCATGTTTCCTCCAGTGACTGGTTTACTGTTTTCATCTAGGTGCTAGTAAGTCAGTTGCTGTATTAGTTGTTTTTTTTCCATCACTTTTTTTGCCTTTGATATTTTATGTTTGCTAACATGACATGGAACTGAGTTCAGAATATTTGGCCCTTTCTTGATTAAGCCTAACCCAGTCATGTTTAGAAGAGGAGGTGTAATACTCTTTTCAAGGATCTGGATGGAAGCTAGAAGGCCCTGTAGTTGCCTATCCCTTCATTTCTTTTGAGATGTAGCTAGCTGCATAAACGGCCCATGAGTGGTGCATTTGTATGCATTCCACAATGTCTCTGCTGACATGGTGACAGGTTTAATAATACTAAATAATTCAATTGTCTGCTAAAGGACATTTACATAGATAAACACATGGACAATGATAACATAGAAAGGACTGTCAGCCAATCCAAGCTGCAATCCCTAACTATTCTGCACTAGCCCTTGTGCTCATCTTTCCCCTTTGTTTCTATCTCCCCCTTTTCTAATTAACACCATATGCCTGCCCTATCCCTACTTGAAGCTGGTCACTGATTTGGCCTGTACCATTACTTCCTGAAGTTAGTTTCACTTGTCCACCACTCTTTCTGTGATGCAGTCTCTCCTCAGGTGTGAACTCCAGTACCCTGCAAAGTATTCCAAGTGTAGTTTCACCAGCCAGAACAATGGGAGTCACCTCCCTATGCAACCAACATCCTGTTTGCCTTTCCCACACCTCTGTTACAATGTGTTGTTGTTTATAGGCTCTCCTTTATCATGATCCATTGGTCCATTTCTCTGTGGTGCTTTTCAGCACCACTACACCATTTCAAATAACATTTTTGGATTTCTCTTCCCAATGTGCATCAGTTTACATTTTTTGGCATTTGAAGCCCAGCAGCCAGATCTGTGTCCAGCTCTCAAACCTGCCCAGATCCTCCCTGAGTTCTCTTATCACTTTAGCCATGTCCTCCCTTATGAAGATCTTTGTGTCATCTATAAAGAGGCAGACCTTACCCTTGTTGCCTTCCCCTGTGTCGCAAATGAGTACATTGAAAAGGACCAGGACCAGCACTGGCCGCTGAAGTACTCCACTTGTTAATTCCCTTACCCTGAAAATTCCTCATTATCTACTAGCCTTTGTGTTCTTCCTCTTAGTCAATCAACCAGTCAAGTTTCCAGTTCCCCCCTCCACAAGCCCTTATCTTCTAGACCAGTTTCCTGAGGGGCACTGAGTTAAAGACCTTGCTGAAAACCAAATTCTGCTTAAGTTTATTAAGGTGCATTTTCCAGTTTAAGGTTTGATTAAGAGTCACACTTAAGTAATGTATGTAAAAACCTGGGAGAGTCACGTGATGGTCTGCCTTGGCTGACATACTTTCAATCCTCTTCCAAACCCTTGCTTATAAAAATTTATTTTATTTCTACACTATTATACTTTTTGGTCACAGTTCAGTAGTTCCTGACTTAGTGTACTGCCTGTTGCTGCTTCATAATGGTTTTCTGCTAAAATAATGGAATCTGAAATGAAAATACTTGCTCCCTTGCCATACTCCTCCAGCCACTCCAGAATGTGAGAAGGCCTCTAAGTGCTGCAAGCAACAATCGGTGGCCACTCCTCACACTACAACCCCCCTGAATGTCATCACTGAAGACTAGTTTCTGCAAGAGTTTGGTTCTCTACAAAATACTTTGCAAACACTTACAGATGAGGTTAAAGATATCCACTCTTCACTTGATACCTTGTCTCAGAGGGTCACAGATAATGAGGCCCTTACCAGTTCACTACAAGGATTGGAGGTTTTGAATGGAGCCCGAGTTAGCTTCTCTTCACCAGAAATTGAATTAAATAGAACTGCACCTGGAAGATTTGGAAGGGTGCAGTCGCAGAAATAATATAGTAATCATTGGTCTTCGGGAGCAGGCGGAAGGTCCAAATTCTATTGTGTTCACCGAGAAACTGTGCAAAAAGCTAGCCAGACCTTCCTCCAATGGCCCAGCTTACATAGTAGAAAAGACACATCACTCACTACACCCCATGCTATTGGACAGTTCTCCTCCAAGACCATTCTTCTTCAAGTTTCTAAATTACTTGGACCATCAGCATTTATTGTCCTGAGTGAGAGACCTTCAAGAAGTGACAAGGGAAGGCTCCAGTCTGAGAGTATCTCAGGATCTCCCAGCTTTAGTAAGACAAAAACGAGGTTCTTTTCATCCAACAGTCACCAAGCTGATTGTGGTATCAGATTCAGGGTTCGGTACCCTCCTACTCTTTAAGTTTTTCTGGAGATAATTAGCATCATTTTTATATGGTTAATCAAGCCAATGAAGACCTGAAAAAGCTGTTTCACAATCTACTTAAGCATACCTGAATTTTGCTGCTGTATCTTCCAAGGTAAGATCACCCTCACCTATTGAGAGTGTCAGCTTTCCTAGTTACTAGTATCCTAACCCAAACTGATTTACCGCCTGTGAAATTTTAATTGACTTCTGCACCTTATTACCAATGAATCCCATTTGATGGAGCTACAATGGTTGAACCAGACTATTTCCAACTCTCATGAGTTTGAATTTTTCTCTCCTTGTTTTGCTGATTCTGGTGGTGTGGTGCTCGGAGTTTATGTTTCTTCTATATCCTCTCTACCACCATGCCTGATATCTCCATTGATTTATTCAATCCCACAATGTGCCTGGATTTGGACTAATGTATTACTGCCTCCTATGGACCAGTCCAGTCTTAATCTCCACTTTAGCTCCCAAGTTACTTTTCTGTTGTGCAGAGTGGGGGCTACAAATAAATAATCCTGCTGTTGTTGCTGCTGGTTTTTATTTTTAAGGTAAGAGCCCCATTTATTCTTCAAAAGCTCTAGTGCATGTAGAAGCCTTTGGCTAGATCTTCACCTTGTTTACTGATGCTCCCAGTCTTGTTTGTTGTTTTGTGGCCACTTTGCCCTGGAGTCTGGAGCCTCAACAGTGGATTGGCTCTTTCCTAGTGGTGCAGCATCTTGATCTTCATGCTTGTTCTCCTGGACTTGAACTGTGCTGCTACCTGTGGTAGATGCTACCCATGGACTCCTTTGGTTATTTGCTAACCAGGTTAGTCTGCTTAACAATTCTTTTCAGGGGCCTTTTGATGGTGTGGCACTTGAAATATATATTACACTGAAAAACCTCTGAGTGCCTTCTGTAATCATTTCCAGTATGAGCACCCTGATTATCTGTTCACTCTCTGATGAAAGAGCTGATGCCAATGTTATTTTGCTCAGCAGTTGTGAACTAAACTTGCTACAAACTTATTCCTGATTTGAGCTGCAGTTTGTTCACTAGGACTTGGATGTCAATAATAAGCAGCTACAGTGGCACAGATGTTAATTTTCTTCTGGCTCTCCATTCCATAAGCACTTCCTTTGTTACCAGCAGATTGCTATTTGTTGGGACTATTGATTTCAGTTGCTTGAACTTTTTAATTGCCTTTAGCCTGTTGACTATATGACTGTGTTCATTATGATTTACATTTTGTTACTTACCAGATGTTTGAACTATATAAATGTTTTTTCTCATTTGCTTAGACTACTTGGTTTTAGGTTTAGTAGATACTATTCATTGAGAACCCTCAGTAACTAGTCTTTTAAGAACAAATCTTGATAAGTAGTTATACATAGTTGCTTCCAATGTGTTTTTTTAACCTGCTCAGAATACTGACAGGGATACTGTTTTATAGTTTTATTAAAAAAAAAAAACATTTAGGATGATATCTTACTTGATTTGTATGATTACAGTGGAACTGTAACTTTTCCCTTTTTTTTAAGTGCCCGAACCCCCAATCATCCCAATGGAGGTTGGCCTGTACCCATCCACACCCCCATGCCCAGACTTTACCCCTGGGTGAGAGCTACAGGGGTCCCCCCAAAAGTCAACGTAGGCTAGCCCCATCTTGCCCCCACAGGAGAGAGAGAGACCCTTTCAGCAGACATCTAAGACAGTGAGGATGGCAGTAGAGCAGGGGTGTCATGCCAGGGGCCGGCAGTTTTTGCATATGTGCTGATGTCCTGGGGTGGGGATGTGCAATGATGACCAGCATCTGCCCCACCCCCTATGCTCTGGCGCTGGCTGAGTAGCATCCCCAGCCTCCATGAAGGGTCAGCAAAGCACCGGATGCACTTCCCTTCCCTTCCCCCTGGAGAAGTAGAGCAGTCTGGAGGATGCTCAGTCCTTCTCACCCCGCCTGGCTTTCTGACTCCGATGTCCATTCCCTAACTTGGGTCATCGGCCTTGCAAGCAGATTTCCAACTACCGTGCCAGCGGGCCAGTAAGTGAATTTTCTTCTTAATTACTAAGGGTTTCTTCTTTAGACAATTTCAACCTGCTGATTGTTGCATCAGATTTGCCCCAGACCATCCATATTTTATTAGGTTGAATACCTGCCCCCCACTTTTTTTGGATCTCATCAGACTGTAATATTCTCTTTTTTTCATGTATGGCTTCTTTGATATATGGACAAAGTTGAGAGATATTACTTGTTGCTCCCCACAGTAATGGGAATGTTTAATTTAGTGTAATGTGGATCTGCCTGATGAAGAAATCAATACAGTGTTAAATTATATACAGTATATTGGTGGGACAAGTTTCAGTGCCACAGTTATTTTTATCTATATTTCTGTTTCTTAGGCTGGAATAATTAGTATCTGTTATAGGTATATCTGAATGGTGTGCCTTTAGTGTCAGTTACTTACTGTTACCTTTTAGGGGGAGGGGGAGAGTGAGCTGTCTTCTAGACAGAGATGGATTAACATCATGGACCAGGATTTAGTAGTAGACTGGTCATTAGGACTGAGGTAGTCATTTTTTCTTGTGGTAATTTTCTTATGGATTCTTTTTCTGTATTTTGGGATGTTGGATATGGCGAGTTGGGGGGTTTGCCCATTTAGTTACCCAGCTTACTAAACTATATGATACCATAAATTTGGTTACTCAACATGGGGTTAGGTGGGTGGGATTTGGGCACACTAAGTTTATGGTGCATATTTACAAACTGTCTATATTTAGTGGTAGGTAGATAGGAGTAGTGTATGCCTCTTTGCAATGTGGAACATCAAAGGTTCTCAGGATAGCCGGAAGTGGTATATGGTTCTTACACATCTCAAAAAGCTTAGGTTACATGTTGCCTTTTCGAAAGAAACACATTTGCCTAAGGTAGATTCCTACGGGTTTAGAATATTATGGGTGGGACAAGCTTAGAGTGTAGGCAATAGGACAAATCAAGGAGGAGTGGTAATCCAAATTGCTCATTGACTGTCATTTCATCTGCATCAATAAATATAGGACCCTTAGGATTAGTTTATCACTCTGCACAGAAGATTGGGCTTAACCGAGGTTGTGCTGGGGTCCATGTATGTTCCAAATGCCAATTCCCCTTCCTTCTTTGTTGAACTTTTGGCCCTCCTAGAGTGGAAACTGGTATGTCACATGGATATGGACTGTTCTGGGTCTGTCTAGAAAGGGTTATCCCCAGGACAGTGCTGGCTAAGAGATTTGATAGATTCCCTTTGGCTGATTGCCTTGTGGCATATCCTGCATCCCACAGATCATCAATACACTTTCTGCTCATCATCAGACAAATCCTCTTTTGTATAGATTACTTTTTAATTAGTAATGAATCTTTACAGGTTCTCTCCTACTGTGACATTTAACTGATGGTAATTTCAGATAATAATCTTGTCATGATGATTCATTCACTGTTTGGGATTGAGAAACGCAACACAACCTGGCACCTCAATTTGTAGTTACTTCAAGATCCCTCATCCCCACTCAGTATTAAAGGAATACATTCATTCCTTTTTTATCACTAATGATGATTCAGTTCCTCAGCTGGATGTCCTATGAGGTGCAGCCAAATGTTCCTTTAGAGGTGAATGTATTCGTCTGTCCTCTAAATGTAATAACATTTGTAATGCACAACTCACTCAGTTGTTACAACAAATTAGGCTCTTATAGTTCTGTTCAACTCCCTCCATGACCGATTCAGACTGGCAGCAATTACAGCCTTTGCAGTCACAATATGCTGGTATGTTGGCTGAAAAAGCCGAGCTACCATTGCTTCATACTAAAGTGAGGTATCTAGGTAGTGGGGAGAGGAATGGTAAACTACTTTCACTCTGGTTGAGGCAGCTAGAATCAGTAAAGACTATCTCTAGCATTTGTCCCAATCCAGATGATGCCACGGTTACACTTCCCCATAACATAGGTGAGGTCTTTCTCCTTTTTTATAGTTTGCTATATAAAGCTGACCCTCTTCCCAAACATTTTGACAGACTGTTACATGAATAGCTTGCTGACCTTCTCCTTCTGTAATTGTTCCCTCAACAGCAGGAGATTCTAAAGGGGACTATTTTGTTGTCAGAGCTTACCTGAGCCATACACCAACTTCCTCCTGAAGAAGGGCTTAGTCCAGATCGCGTCACAAACAACTTTTACAAAACATATTCCATTGGTCTTGTTCCCTTTTTAGTTTGTCTTTTGAATTATTTGTTTTCATCTGGCATTACCAATACAGCCCTAATACAAGCTTGGATGACGTTAATTATAAAGCCCAGTAAGAATGAACAACTCCAAAGTAGCTACAGACTGATCTCCCTTCTCAACTCTGATCTCAAAATCTTAGCTAAAGTTTTGGCTAATAGACTTAAGTCAGTCTGGGATGATCTGATTAGCCTGGCACAAGTGGGGTTTATGGTGGGCAGATTATCTTGTGATCAGGTGCATTAAAAACGCTATGTAATGTTTGCATCCATGGAAAGCGTGACTCCATCTATCCTGGTCTCCCTGGATACAGAAAAGGCCTTTAACCAGGTTTCCTGGTCTTTTCTGTTTAAGGTTCTGGACTGGTTTGGTTTCCCACAAGAATTCCAAAAATGGGTACAAATATTGTACAGTGACCCTTCTGTCCACATTTTTTGCAATGGTATGCTTTGTTCTCCCTTGCAGCTCCAATGGGGAATTAGGCAGGACTGTCCCCTTTCCCCTTTTTGGTTTAATTTATACTTGTACCCCCTTATCCAACATATTCTGCTTAATTAACTAGTGCATGGGATACTTGCAGCTAAGACCCACTACAAATTCTTGGCTTATGCTGATGATTTACTTTTACATCTTGAGGATCCCTTCACTTAAATTCCAGCTGCCCTAGATGAGATAAACCACTTTGCCTTTCTTTCGGGATATAAATTAAATCTTCAAAAAACTAAGGTGCTCCCACATAATAGTTATGTCAATAAACAGGAAGTTTTGGACTTTGGATTCGCCTGAGAATTCCAAAATCTATTGTATCTAGGTATTCATCTGACACATAATCCCTCCTCTTTATTTAAAGTTAACGTCTCTCCTCTTTTACAAGATATTAAATTGGACTTACAACATTGGATGGCCCTCCCTCTTTCCCTTTGGGGTAGAATTATCACGATTAAGATGAATATTTTGCCCCATTTTTTATGCCCGCTGTGAATGCTTTGCTTATGTCTTCCCAAGGTCTGGTTTTCCAAATTACAGCACCTTCTGGATGCTTTCCTATGGAAGGGAGGAGCAGTGCAAAGGGCATATTTTAAACTAACACTTACAAAGGATCGGGGGTCTATCATCTCTACAACTTTTTCTCTATTGTTGTGCTTTACATGCCAGTAATTTTTTTTCTCTGTGGTCACCCTGAACTCTGAAGAGAAGAAAATAGATACCCCCCCGAGGTTAGTTATTGTGTAGGAGCTGTGTCAGAGAGCAGGCATAGGTCTACATAGTCTATTATATATAAAACCATTCCTTCTGCCCTCTGTCCTCAAGGCCACACCCATAATCTGGTCATTGAAAGCACTCAAACAGAGGTATAGCTATTGCAATATGGAATGGTCTAAGTTACTTAGTCAACCCATATTGACGAATCCAAATATCAAGATTGTGTATGGCCCTATTCCTCTGAAATTGTGTCCCCAAATTAGAGATATTACTTGTGAATCCTTATTATTGGATGGTAGTTATCTCCCTTTCCTTGTTATTAAAAACTGTTTCTTGTTTCTTTCCTCGTTTGAGTTTAAATTCCTTCAGATAAAGCAAGTTCTTATGTTCCACTTTGCTAGGTGTTCATACAAGCCCCCCAAAATTCAGAACTCCAGAACTGTCTTAGTAGTGCTTTGCATCCCCACTCGATGTCCAAATTTTATAAATTCTTTCAGGAGGTAGATCCAATGCAGCTTTCTGGAATTTGTTACTACTGGAGACAGCCTTTATCTATGTCATATGATCCTAAGTTTTGGAAACACATTTTACACTCCTTAAGTAAATATATTAGACAAGACCATTGCCATTTCCTTTAATTTAAAGTATTGCATAATTTGTATTACATGCCTTTGTGACTATAGCGAATGGGCAAACTCTTGCCTCCCCTATGCAGTAGATGTAGTAAAACTGATGGTCACCTCAAACACGTTTTCTGGTATTGTGATAAAATCTCTCCCTTCTGGGGAGTCTATTAAAATGTCATTAGATCCCTACCTGAGTTAGAGACCTATTTCAATCTGGAGGCGTACCTTGTGGGTTTATTCCTGACAGAATTAATTGGGTGGTGAAGAACCCACATGGCCTTGATTTCCTTCACTTCTAAATTAATTATTATTCGACATTGGATGGATGATGCTACTTCTACATATGGTGAATTGTCTCAAGAAATTCCTTAAACCTTAGTAATAGAAAAACATATGGCCTCTTTTTCTCATCATTTGGATTCATTTGGAAAGAGAGAGATGCAAAACTCTGTATATCTTATTGTCTCTTCAGGGTAGTTGTAGTGGACTGTGTTGGTGTAACTCTAGGCTGTCTTCTGAGCACCTTTTATTGTGTTTTATATAGCTTTTTGTTAAACTTCTTACTTGTGGGTTAGTGTGCTGCAAGGGGTAGAGGTTGGGACTTTGTATGGATAGGAGGGTGAGGGAAGGGGTTATTTGTTACTTCTTTATATAAATTGTTCACTGAATTTTCCTATATCAAATTCTAAATGTTAAAAATGTTGTTTACTTGTTTCAAGCATGTTTGTTGATATTCATTTAAGTGTATTTAATTACAAAAAAGAGTACTGTACAGTATGTAAAAACATGTACTTTGTCAATACGGTAGTTATCTTTTTTTATGGATGGGGCATGTGCTCCCATATGCTATATCTTGTTCTTTTCTTTAGTTAAGGAAAGAGTCAACCTTATCTAGCAGACTAGCAATGCCAATATTGCACATTTTAACCCAGTATGGGTTCTGGACAGAAGTGCAGCATTGTCTGCCTATATGATATGATAAACTGAACAAGTAAATTGGAGAAAAAATATTTATTCAGTATCTCTGCTTTCCCTTGTCACTCTCCTCCCATCCTTCCTTACTTTTCAGACTTACAAACTCCTTTTGACCTTACACTTCTCCCAGTTATATCCGAAGAATGCCTTTTCCTCTTGCTTCACTCCCTTTACCAGACTGTGTTCTGTCTCCATCTTGGACACCCCTGCCTTTCTGCTTGCTACTTTTTTTTACATCCAAGTACTTCTCCCTATATCCTTCCATTTGGCTTCCACTATACTTTAAGACTGTCCTCCTTTTAGCTCTTACTACAATCTTTACCTCACTCATGAAACAAATTGGAACCCTTGCCCTTTTTGTGTTTGCTGCCCTTGCACACCAAACGTCTTGGGACGAGTACTATGGGTCTTGGGAGTTGAGCTACTACAGAGCCCATTGCAGATGCAACTGCAAGGGGCTCGACAGTCTGCACCAATAACCACACACAGTGGTCCTGACATCACTCAGACTGCAACATCTTTTATTTTATAGGACCGAAAGTGCTCCAATCAAAGAGGGCTTTGGTCCATTGATGTGCATGAAGCTGCCTCAGCAAACAGCTGATCCAAGTTTAACTAGAGGAGCTTAGCTCTCTCTCCCCTTCCCCTTACCACAAATTGTTTTACTGAGGCATGAAGCTGCATCAGCAAACAGCTGATTGATCAGCTTTCAAAAAAATTACTGCTGCACACCAGAAGTTTGCTATGTACTTTATTTATTTATTTAAAGGTTTTACCAAAAAGGCATGGAAAGCAGAGTACTGCTCAATTCCAGATGTGCCCTTGGGGTAGGGTGATAGGGATAACAGGCACCAATTCTGTGTTCAGACATGTTACAATATAAACATACAAAGTAAACATACAACAGTAAGGTGCATTTCTACAGGCAGCTGTACAATGCATATGACAGGAGGATATAGCTACACGTTACATTACAGTGGCAAGGCATATGACAGGACAAAATAAAGGAACAGTACATAGCATGGGTTCAACACTATTTCAGGTGGATCTGGTTGCCTAGTCAGGAGCTTGCATGGGTGCATGTGCAGACTGGGGAGAAGTTTTTTGAAAAGGGAATTAAGGCGGTGACGAGGGAGGCATTCTGGATAACCAAGGGGAGCAAGTTCCAGAGTTTAGGCATGCAATACGTGAATGCTGACCTGCTGAGGTCAACATGAGTGGGATGGACAGTAGACATGAGTCGTTTCTCCTCAGTGCATAGCTCTGGAAGATAAGGGCTGAGAAGATAGGAATGAGATAAGGAGGGAGGGACTTCATCCAGTATTTGGCTGTGAGACTGGCACTGTGGGAGTGATGCCAGTCCTACAATAAGGGGAGGTCAAGGTTGTGGTATAGGACACAGTGATGAGTATTTGGAGGACAGTCAAGGGCAAAGTGACAAAAGGCGTGGAAGAGGGGGTCCAGTCTGACTAGGGTGGACTTAGGGGTGGCATTGTAGACTATGTCCCTGTAGTCAAAGATGTGTAGAATCATCTTATGCACAATTGCATGGTGAGCCGGCAGTAGGATACATTCACAATTACAGTACAATGTACCAAGCGTGGGATGAAGCTTTTTGTGGATGTCATCAATATGTGTGGAGAAGTCAAGTTGCTAGTCAAGACAGACCACAAGATATCTGCATGAGGTGCATGACTCCAGAGTAGTCCTGTCCAGGGTGTGGAAGGAAGGGATGAAGGGTAGCCTTGAAAGTCTCTTTCTTGTGCCAAAGGTCATAGAGATGGTATTCATCGCATTTAGAAAGCTGATTTGATTGAAAGCAGCGCTGAACTGCATTGAAGTCCTGCTGGAGTCTGGTCACTAAATCAGAGGACAAGGGGCCAGATGTGTACAGTACTGTATTGTCTGCACACATGTGAATGGATGTGTTGGGGCAGGCAGAGGGCAGGTCATTGAGGAAGATGGAGAACCGAAGCAGGCCAAGGACTGGTCCTTGCAGAACACCAGAGATAACAAGGAGGGATGCAGGGATAGTGTTGCCAATTCTGATGGATTGGGATCTGCCTATCAGGTAGGAATGAAACCAGCTGGTGGCCATGCTTGAGAGCCCTGTGAGAGTGACAGCTTAGATAGAAAAAGGGGAGTGGAAGACAGTGTCAAAGGCTTTAGCCAGGTTGACAAAAATGGCTGAGTTAATATTGCCTTTATCCATGCTAGTGAGGATAGAATCAGTGAATCTTAGGAGAGAGGTGGTGTTGGAATGGGACTTCCTATAGCCAGACTGGTAATTTGTGAAAAAAGAAGAGGAATCTAGATAAGATGAGAGTGGTGAGAGGACTAGGTGTTTCTGGATTTTAGCTAAGATACATTAGGTAGTAGGAAAATTGGGTGTTAATGATCAGGGGCAGAGGGATCTCCACCTTAAGGAGGTGGGATGATAGTGCCATGCTTCCACTCATTTGGGATGGTGGCTGGAGAGCGTGAGAGGTTATAAAGTAATGCCAAGGGGGATGGCGATGGCTGGGGCCAACAACTATTAAAACTTGGAGTCCAGGCCGGTAGGGCATTTGCCCTTGTCGGGGTTAAGGGCAAGTAGGGCTTTGTAGACCACAGCAGGAGTAGTCAGATGGAAGGTGAAAGGGATGCCAGCTGTGGAAACTTTGTGGGGTGGAGGGGAGGAGAGAGGGCTTGGGGGTCCTGATTGAGGCAGGCAAAGAAGTAATGAGATGCATTCAGTAAAGAAAAAATTAAAATGAGAGGCCACTTCAAGGGTTCTCTAATTGTGGAGCCAACTATGTTTAAGGCCAGGGTGGGGGGCTGAGACAGAGAGGGGCGAAGACAGATTTAACCACCTTCCAAAATTTAGATGGCTGGAGAGCATGAGAGGTTATAGAGTAATGCCAAGGGGATGGCGATGGCCGGGGCCAACAACTATTAAAACTTGGAGTCCAGGCCGGTAGGGCATTTGCCCTTGTCGGGGTTAAGGGCAAGTAGGGCTTTGTAGACCACAGCAGGAGTAGTCAGATGGAAGGTGAAAGGGATACCAGCTGTGGAAACTTTGTGGGGTGGAGGGGAGGAGAGAGGGCTTGGGGGTCCTGATTGAGGCAGGCAAGAAGTAATGAGATGCATTCAGTAAAGAAGAAATTAAAATGAGAGGCCACTTCAAGGGTTCTCTAATTGTGAAGCCAACTACATTTAGGGCTGGCGTGGGGGGCTGAGACAGAGAGGGGCGAAGAGAGATTTAACCACCTTCCAAAATTTAGATGGCTGGCTTAAGCTTGTGTAGAAGGTGTCACTGATGAATTTTGCCTTTGCCCTATGTATCTGTCTAGTGCAGGCATTTCATAGTGCATGATATTTTTGCTGGTGCACCTGAGAGCTGTAGACCTCGAACACCTTTCAGGCCACATCCCTGTCACTGAGGAGGGTCATGATGTCCATGGAAATCCATGGCAGTTGGGCACCCCTCACCCGGGCATGTTTGAGAGGAGCACGTGAGTTCCAGACAGTGGTGAACCTGGCCTTGAAAAACTCCCAGGCAGAGTCAACAGAAATGGCCCTGAGGACGTTAGACCAATCTGTGTCAAACATGTTATATAGGAGAGATGCAAGGTTCAAGGATTTGAAAGATCTAGTAAGTATGGTTCTGAAAGGGGTGATTTAGGATGATGGATTATCCTGAGTAGATCATGTGTTGGTCGTTTAAGGTGCCAGTAACAGTCGTGAGGTGAATGTACAATGTGGATGCAAGGAAAGGGACCAGTCCAAAAGAGAGTGGTTCAGTGAGTTGTGGTTGAGGCGTGTGGGCTCAGTAATTAGTTGAGATAATTTAAATCTGCCACCTGGTTCCACAGCTTGTGACTACTTTTTGAGAGCCAGTTTTGGTTCAAGTCACCAAAGATATGTAACTCGCCCCCAGATGCCAGTGTTGTTGGGGTATTCAGGTGTTCAGAGATGGCGGGCATAGTTGCATCAGGAGAACAGTAGGATCCTGTGATAAATATGGGGCAGGTGTGGGCGAGGGAGAGTTTAATTAATAAAACATCGATGGTGTGCATGGGTCTGGGCACCGGGACTGGTGTGAACTGAAGCCAGCAGTTGATATACATGGCAACTACACCACCTCTTTTGGTGCCTGAGCAATCTTGGCAAATTATTGAGTAGCCAGGAATTGTGAAATCTGCATCTTGATTGTGAGGTTTCAGCCATGTTATAGTGATTGTCAATATGTCTGGTCTTAGGGATAGAACAATTGGTTGCAGCAGGCTAAGTTTCTTTATGATGCTGCAGATATTTAGGTGCATGACTTTAAGACCACAGCACAGTAGAAGAGAGGGGCAAGTTTTGGGCAAGGAGGGGTTGGTCCGGGGTTGCATTCGATGTCCCTGGAAAACAGGATTAGCAAGGTTATCAGGATTTTGCTTTTATGCAAGGCACATAGGAACATGTGATAAGAATATGGTGACTGTTCAGGGGCAACTGAGGAGGCTTGGGCATGGAATTTCTGGGTGGCTTAACCAGTGTGGAAGGAGAGCAGGAGGACAGATGAACCAGCAAGCACTTTTGGATGTAAAGTATCCAGAAATGACTTGAAAGTTGAAGTTGGAGAGGGTGGAGATGAGGATGCTAGGGTTTGTGATCCTGGCTGGCAAGGCTACACCTTCAAGAAGGAGGAAGGAGGTAACGATGCTAGTAGAGTGAGGAACAGAATTGCTGCTAGGCCTGCAAACCACGTTGTAGACCACTAACTAGTAAGATAGTGATTAATATGGCATCTAGTGGTGGCTGCTAATAACTAGCAAATGGAAAAGTGGACTGATAGGCAGTCGGCTGAATGTGGCCACCCCTATAAAGTAAACAGATGACCAAGGGTGGTAGTGTTGGGGTGGTGGGGAGCTGACATGAAGCGTTGGTGGTGATAGGCTGTCGGCGAAATGTGACCACCCCTATAAATTAAACAGATGACCAAGGGTGGTGGTGGTGGGGTGGTGGGAAGCTGACATGAAGCTCTGGCAGGGATAAAACACATGATTTGAACTTTGTGGCCATTTTGCACCTCACAGCATGCCACATACTTGCTCCTAGTAGCATGCTTTGATTTGGCCTGCATCTTGGGGAGAGGGCATGACTGGCCCTCATGCTCAAACGATGCAGATGTGGAGAAGCAGGAAAAAAAATGAGGATTAATTGTAGGTACAAGGGAGGGAGGTGATGGAACAGAGGAAGGGCTGGTAGAATTAAGATAGAGGGGTCAGTGAATGTTGTTAAAATGCTGGCTAGGGGACTCAGTTCCCTCTGAACAAGTTTAGGGATAAAGTAAAACCAGAGAAACCCTGCTAACTGGATAAATGCTGGATAAGGAACTCAGCTCTCTGTGCAATCGTACAATTTTTAAGCTGCTGATCACAGCTTAAGTTGAAACAACAGCCTTGGGCTTGGGAGAAATCAGTGGTGAATTAAAACAAACACAGCAGGAAGTTTACAAGTTCCTTTCAGCTATTGAAAAAAAAAACTAAATAACTGCAATCACAGACAATTACTTATTTTGTGATTGAAGTAAAGAGGAGAATTCATCAGCAGTAAATTCAACAGCAGTCCAAATGAATTGTAACATAACAGAAGGTAGGATTAAACAGAAACAATATCTGCTTGTAGCTTAAGAGAAATACATGGGCTGTTGTTCACAGTACCAGGAAGCCTCTCTGAACTAGAAATGCATTAGGCTTAGCTCCACTGCATTACATCTCTATAAATGCTTAAGGCAACTGAATGAGGAGCCCCATATGCATGTGTAAAAATAATTAAAATACACAACACAGGGTAACAAATCAGCCTCTGGGAGCTAGTATTGCTTTGAGAAAAAAACATATCTCTAATGCTCTGACAACTAAAATTAGAGACTTAAGCAAGAATACATAGTGCATTTTCTTAGTCCATTTACTTGGTCTGTGTTAAGTAAGATAGAGATAGAAAGGTACCCTTATGGATTCCAAAAGATGACTGTCTCAACAGTGACCTGCTTGGGCACTATTGCCCGACAGTTTCAGTAGTCAGAGAGTGTGCAGCCCGACAGTGCAGAAATCTGACAGACGTTAGAGGGATAAGGCAGCAGATGCAGTGCCTTGCTGCTTTACCCCTGAACATGCACTTTAAATAGTGCAGGAATCATAAGGCTGGCTGAGCTGCCCCGGTGGTGTTGAGGGGTAAGGCACTGGCAGCTCAGCCAGCATGCTCTGGGAGCTGTGGGTTCTATCCAGCCTTGTGCCATTCAACTTTTTGCACTGTTACACCCCGTAACTGATTGTTTTCTAACTCAAGGTCTGCTCCCCTTGGAGTTAGATATTTCAGATTACAGGGGCGGGGGCTTCATAAATATTACAATCAGATGTCCAAAATAGTATTTTCGGGCATCTGATTGTTCAGCACAATGACTTTTGAACCACTTGGGTTGGTATCCCGAGACTCAGGAAACTGAGTTTTGGGATATCATAGTACATCCAACAGAAATAATCAAGTTTGAACTTGATGCCAAAATACAGGATTTTAACTTCTTGGCCATTTTGCACCTCACAGCACAACGCATACCTGCTCCTAGTAGCTTGCTCTGGGTCAGCTTGCAGATTGGGGGAAGGGCCAAGTTCCACCTGATCCTGATGACAGCATGATGGAGCTGCTTCTATCAACTTGCTTCAGGTCAGCTTGCAGTTTGGAGGGAAGGTGGAGTTCCACATGGCCCTCATGATTGCATGATGGAGCTGCTCCTAGTAGCTTGCTTCTGGTTGGCTTGCAGCTTGATGGGAGGGTGGAGTCCCAGCTGGCCCTCACAACTGCACAACAGAGCTGCTCCTAATGGTTTGCTTCGGGTTGGCTTACAGCTCGGGGGGGGAGGGCGAAGTCCCACTTGGCCCTCATGACTGCATAATGGAGCTACTCCTAGTAGCTTGCTTCTGGTCAGCTTACAGCTTGGGGAAAGAGTTGAGTTCCACCTGGCCCTCGTGACCACATAACGGAGTTACTCTGAGTAGCTTGCAACTTCGGGTTCAGGGCGAGTCCCTCCTGACCCTCATGACTGCATGGCAGAGCTGCTCCTAGTAGCTTGCTTCAGGCCGGCTTGCAGCTTGGTTACTGGTGTGCAGCTTCTATAGCAACTAGTGTTGCGTGCAATTGGAAATTTCACCTAGTGAAATATTTTGCGTAATTACTGCATTACGCAAAATGTTTCGCCTAGGCGAAATGTAATTTTGCATCAGATTGCGATTTTGTGTAAAGGCGAAATGTCACCAAATTTCACCAATTTCACTGATGTTTTTTCAATTTCACCTCTAAATTTGCAGTGCATTGTTGGTAAATAGCTAAAATGTCATGTGCAGGCAGTTTTCTGCACAGTATAACGTAAAAAACAGAGCCGCTACTCAATATGTGGTGCACAGAGTACTAGTTCAATGCAGAAAAACATAAACTCTGGCATACACTCACATCAAGACAGACGCATTTACTAAAAAGCAGATTATTTTTATTTTAAATCCAGCATACCCTCACTGCAAAACCTGAGTAAAAAAAACAGTGTTTCATGCAGCCACGCCTGCGCTTTTTGCGTGTTTATGTTTTTCTGCATCTTCCTGCACAGTATATTGTCTGTTGCTTCAGAGAGCAGTTCAGTGTTGTGCATCACAGCCAATAAACCCTTCAAAAACCTCATTATTTGTTATTTTTGAGAGCTAATTACTCCCAGAATCTGAATTTTGTTCCTAGTGTGGCTAGTGACATTTTTTTTTTCTTTTGGTATCTTTGGATAATACTTAGCTAAACTAGGGTAGTGTTTTCAGTTTTCTCTGTGTCTCTGAGGGAGTTGTGGGAGGGAGGGTCGACCCAGTGTGTGTGTGTGTGTGTGTGTGTGTGTATGTGTTTGTGCGAATGTGAAAGCAGAGCAGGCTAGTTCCTAATATTTGGAAGATTTCTCACAAATTGTGAGTGACTTTCTTTTATTTCTTTTAAGTCTTAATATTTTTGTTGGTGTGCTACTTATTTGTAATATTTATTTTTACATATTGACCCTTTTTTTGGGTAACTTTATCTAAAGAGTTACTCATTCTGAGTTGTTCTGTTCCTGTTTCCGTTTGTTTAACCACTTTTCTGCTTTATTTTTGTATTGGAAGTTTTCATGGACATTGGCCACTTCTCCATATCCAGGTACACCATATTGTTGAATTGCTCACAGAAATTAATACTGTGATCTAGCTTCTGCATTGCAGCATTCCTGTTTTTCTGTTGAATTTGCTTACCATATTAACTCTTTCTTCCTTGTTACACCACTGGCATTTACTACATGACCGGTACTACAGTATATAAAAACGACATAGTTTTCGAGAGAGTGGTGGTTTCTGCAAGATTGTTTGAGGTGACTTTGTTTGCTTGTTCATTTGAAATCTTGTTGTCCCTTCCATCTGATATATTTATAAGCCAAAATTGTATTTAGTAAGTACTAACACGTTGCAGCACTTGCCTTATCCAGACACCACTTATCCGGACCATAGATCGTATTGTGACTGTGAGGTGTTCTGTGTAGTTGGTTTTCAATTTAATTTGCATAAACCTACCTGCACCTACCCAGTTATTAACAAGCTGAGTAATACCCATTACATTTAAAAACTGACATTTTAAGAACTACCTAAGTATTTTTTCAGAGTTACTGCACATCCTTGTGGTGGTGTTCTCTGTCAAGTTTTGTATTTAAAGTCTCTTACTTCTGTCCTCCGGTTCCCCCGTGTTACTTAATTTATGTTTTTGCAATGGAAAACATAAAACAGTGTGTTAACACTTGGAAAGGCAACAGTAGCAGTTGTAGGTAGTTGTATAGACTACAGTGCTGCTACCTGTTTTGATTTCTGTTTGCCCTTTGCAGACAGTACTGCAGGTGTTAAATCATACTTATTCAATAGAAATACATTATCACATACTTCTGGAGGAAGACATATGGAATAAGCATATAAATATGCCTACTAAGAGACATTCCAGTTCAGGGAAAGGTGACTGGGTGGGAGGTGGCTCAAAGAAATCTGTTGGGAAAAAGTAGAAATACAGTTCCACTTCCAGTAAGCAAACATATTTCTGAATCAATGCCTTCTGTGGGTTCCAGTGCTGCCGTGGCAGCCAGTGCCAGAAAAATCGAAGTTAGAAGTGACTTCAAGTCTTTGAATCAGTTTTTTTACTGCCCAATCTGTAGCTACCATGCTTGTTGGGGATGATACTGGGAATAAGGGAGACAAGCACACCATTGGAGGCACAGAGGTCCAGGAGGAGGAGGAGGTGGAAAAAGTTGTCGGTGTGACTGTTGTTCCTGCTCAAGGTGGAGCTGATGGTAGCGAGCGTGATACTGTCCAGCTAAAGTCTGTTTCTCCTGGAGAAGAAGATAGGGAAAATCAGCCCTTCCTTCTGACTCTGAGGAGATGCTAGAGAAGGGAAAGTTTTCTCTGGAAGTATACAGTGATAGGGAGGAGATATAATATGTTTTGGTACAGATGATGACATGGTGTTGGATCCGCCATGCGAGCCAGAAGGAAAAAAGTAGAAGCATGATGATGTAGCCCATTTAGATGCCAAGCCTGTGGGTGAGGCAATCAGCAATCCTACAACAAGCAGTCCTGTAATTCCCCCCCCCCTAAATCTAGCATGGTTGAAGTCATACAAGCAGCCCAAAAAGCAGAAATTTCCACACCTTTGGCTCTGCTGTCCAAGTCCCAGTACTATGTCAAATCTAGAGGTACAAAATCCCTAGTTTGGGATATTTTTGTGCTTGATGCAGCTGATGAGACCATAGCAATATGGCAGCTGTGTTAAACACATGTCAGTCATGGAAAAAAGAGCAGCCACATAGGCAGCATAGGCCAGCATGCCCACTTGAAAAACAAGCACCCATTGCACTGACACCGACACCAGAAAGATATCAAAGTTGTTTGTGGGACTTCCCTTTTCAATCTTAATGTTAGTAACAGCAGTGCAATAGAGCAAGAGGAGGGAGGGCTGAGTGGGTCAGTGGAGGAGGAGTCTGAGCAATCCATTTCTCTCTTGAGCAGTGGGCATAGTAGCAGTGGAGCTGCCACTCCCTTGAGTTGAGGTCCATGAAGTGGAGGGACACCATATAACAGCAGGACTGACACCAGATTTCTTTCTCAATTTACTTGAACATTTTTTGGGAAACATTTCTGGACCTCTAGGACATGATCAGCAGTGACAGCACCAAGATTAGGCTTGAAAACCATTGTAAACATGCAGAAAAAAGCAGATTTGTGTCCTGGTGGTGGATGTGAACCATATAACAGCATGACTGACACCAGATTTCTTTCTCAATTTACTTGAACATTTTTTGGGAAACATTTCTGGACTTCTAGGACATGATCAGCAGTGACAGCACCAAGATTAGGCTTGAAAACCATTGTAAACATGCAGAAAAAAGCAGATTTGTGTCCTGGTGGTGGATGTGAACCATATAACAGCATGACTGACAGCAGATTATGGTCTCAATTTACTTGAACATTTTTGAGAAACATTTCTGGACTTCTGGGGCATGTTCGGTAGTAGCTGCACCAAGATTAGGCCTGTATTCCTTGTTAAACAGTGTCAGAAGATTCATTTTTGAGGTTCGTGAGGTGGGGGATCACCATATAACAGCATGACTGACACCAGCTTTCTGTCTAACTTGACTTGAACATTTTTTGGGAAACATTTCTGGACTTCTGGGACATGTTCGGCAGTGGCAGCACCAGGATTAAGCCTGAAAACTGTTGTAAACGGTGCAGAAAACAACAGTTTTCAGTCCTGTTGGTGGATGTGAACCACATAACAGAATGATTGACACTAGATTTCAGTCTCAGTCTTCTCGATCACTTTTTTGGGAAACATTTCTGGATTTCTGGGGAATGTTCGGCAGTGGCAGCACCAAGATTAGGCCTGTAATCCTTAATAAATGGTGGCAGAACAATGCAAATGTTGTTTGGTAAATGTGTCCTGGAAGGTGATTTCACAATCACTGCAGGAAATCACCTTTTGGGCAGGAGTTGAAAATTATATCTGCCCTTGTTGATAAGTGGGCTCATCAGAAGTCTATGATGAAAATGTGGTGTAAAAACATTAAAAAACAAAGTTATAATAATAATAATAATTTTATTTATATAGCGCCTTTCACTATATCAAGGCGCTGAACAGATCAATAAAAACATCAACACACAATACAAACCACAAACCATAAAAATTATAAAATATGTTCTAAAAGCATAATAAATTACAATAAAATATCACACACTAAACAGTGCATTTAACTTTCAGAGAAGGCCATTCTCCAGAGATAGGTTTTCAATTCCTTCTTAAAAATCTCCACCGAGGAGCATTCCTGTAACCGGCAAGGTAGAGAATTCCAAAGAGTGGGTGTGGCATAAGAAAATGCTCTACTGCCGGAGGATTTCAAACTCACTCTGAATCTCTAACAACCCCATGTCAGCCGAGCGGAGTGATCGGCTAGGGCAGTAAGGCACCAGAAGGTCTTTCAGATAGGATGGACCATGATCGTGAAGGGCTTTGAAAGTCAATAAAATGACTTTAAAGGTGATCCGCCACCGTATTGGGAGCCAGTGCAGCTCGCGCAGCACCGGGGTAATGTGACAGGACCTACTTGTCCCAGTCAAAACCCGGGCTGCCGCGTTCTGCACAAGCTGTAGGCAGCAGATTTCAACCCCAGAAAGCCCAAAGTAGAGGACGTTGCAGTAGTCGAGGCGCAAGGACACAAAAGCGTGGACCAAGGTTGGCAGAGAGTCAGATGGAACAAGGTGCTTAACCCGGGCAATATTCCTAAGATGGTAAAAGGAAGTCTTGACCATGGTTGACACCTGAGATTGAAAAGTCAGCCTATCGTCAAGAATCACCCCAAGGTTGCGCACCCATTCAGAGGCCGGAAGCGACACACCGCTGAGAAAAATTCCAGATGGCGCGCCAGCACACGACCTCTCAATCTGACCACCCGGGTCCACGATCAAAACCTCAGTTTTCTCTGAGTTCAACTTTAGCCAACTAGAATCCATCCAGTCTTGGATCTCCCCCAGACAGTTATTAAATACCGAGAGAGCTCCATCCTGGTCGGGTGCAAAAGACAGGTATAGCTGAGTATCATCTGCATAGCAGTGAAACCTCTATGAACCTATGTTGAAATTTACAAATGCAGGTTCCTACCTTTGGCAATTTTTAATATTTTGACCACAAATTTTCAACATAGCCATTTCTTTATAGTACCTCAGCTGTCATTTTTCAAATCCTGGCTAAAATGTGTTTTAGTATCCTGAAAGATGATTTTGCAGTCGTTGCATGAAATCACCTTTTGTGCAGGAGATGAATATTTTCTCTGCACTTGTTTATGAGGTGGGATCATAAGAAGGCATATTGAAAATCTGGGGCAAAAATATTAAAAAGCAACAAAGTAATGAACCCACTTTGAACTTTGCAAATGCAGGCTTGTAATTTTGGTGATTTCCAATATTTTGATTCCAAATTTTAAATACAGCCATGTCTTCACAGCACCTCATGAATGTGGCAGCTGTAATTTAAATATCAAGGGACAAAATATGTTTTCATACCTGTGAAGTGGAATGATGTTTCAGTGGTGTGGAATTATGTTTTGGTAAGGATTTGAAAATCTTCACCTACCAGGTCCATTAGGTAGGGTAATAAAAAGGCTATGCTGAAAATTTGGTGAACAAATACAGTAAAATGTCTATGTTATGACTGAACGTTACACTATTTCAGCCTTTACTCATAACTTTGCTGATTTTGAATGTTTTGGCTCCAACTTATAACATAGCCATTTTTCTACAAAACCTCATAAATGTGACGAGTAATTTTTTTAAAATTTTAGGCAAGATATGATTTTACACCTCTGGTGCAAAATTACATTTAGGTCAATATAGCATGAGTGGTACACGTATTGTCTGTAAGAGGAATCCCCCCCCCCCCAAAAAAAAAGTTGAGGTCAGAATTAGAAAAAAATAGGTGCAAGTGTTCAGCATTCACAAATGCTTGTAATTGCTTGCAAGTGGCTGAAATTGATACATTTGGTAGTTTTTTTCCCACACTGCTAAGGTGCCCAGATAATCCCAAACTACCTCAAGAGTGGCTCATGATGTAAAATGTGTCAAGTGTTGTTTTACTACATTTGTGTTTCACTGTATGTTCTAGCCTAGTGGTTCTCAAGTTCCATATTCTGGTGGCCTGAAAATGCTGAAAAATACAGTCACCAGAACATACTGGTGGCCTTGCTCCCTATTATTGTTTTACCCCAGACCCCATGATACATACCAAAGTTCCTATAACATATGTCTTTTCACATAGCATACTTGATATCAAGTCCTTGGTGTATTTTTCCTTGAAGTGCGTTACCCATGTTTATGTAAAGATAAGAACGTTTGCATTCCATTTCATTACCTTAGTGACTGGGCTCTAATGAGCACTGTGGCAGTACAAAATTATATTGGTGGCTACATGCAGCCATGGTGGCCTCATTTGAAAAACTCTGCGCCTGATTTTCAAAAGGTTGGGATTGGAACTTGGGGCTTGCAACAAGGAGAAATGGCACAAAGGGCTCCTTCTGCCTGTCTCAGTTTTGTAAGGGACTATCTGCCATGGGGGGGGGCTGCCTGCATCACCTAGGCTTGCATCATCCTTGGGACAGATGTACTGGTGTGTCATGGCAGAGCAGGGCTACAATATCCATTGCATTATAATTTTGCAAGCCCCCCAAGGTGCAGAAATACCCTGAAGTTATACCAACCCCAGAATTGGTCTAAGCTGCCATGCACCACTGCTGCAGTCATCACTGGTGGGGGGGTGACCCTGTTCCCCCATGAGCAAGGTGCCCAGATAATCCCTGACACCTGCCAGCTCACCACTGGAGTGGACGGTAATTTGTGGCACATGAGAGCCTGCAAGCCCCACCCCCTGTGGTGGTGCTAGTGCATCCAATCCCATCCATGGACTTGCACTATCCCTCCCATCACCCCAACTGGACCCCCAACCCCCCCACAAGCCAGGGAATCCTCCAGATGGCCCGCCTGCCTCCAGGGTGACCATCTGGTGGGTTGCCAATGCTGACCACTGATGCTGCAAGCCTGTGCAGCAGCCTGAAACACTCCCATTCTGCGTGATATTTGGATTATGCACAGGTTGACTTACTGCAGATTTGGGGACTCTGGTGCTGGGACCCTGTTCTTGTAAAATCTGGTAGTGGGACCTCAGCACACCTGAGTTTGCCACAGGTGATTCTTAACTGCACAATGTGTTGATCTAAACTGACTTTTAAAATCAGGCCTACTGCTTTAGAATCAGGCCTCTGAAAATATGTTGTAATTCTAAATACTAGCTTGAGTGGCAGTGCTGAGAATCAAACCTACATATAATAGTATCAAAAGCATTAGGGCTTGTTATGTTAAGTACTTACTGTGACAAAAATTAAAATGCTGGGTCTGATTTTCAAACACAAAAATTTGTGCAAGATGTCTGCACCAAAAGGGTTTGATGCAACTGGCACCTTTTGGCAAATGTTGCAGCAATCTTGATTTTTGAAAACAGGCTGCTTCAACATTGGGATGCCATGTGCCAAAACCACCCGATAACACCCTTGTGCCTGAACAGATGGTGCACCAGGACATAACAGGGCTTGCACCAAGGGAGAGAGGAGTGCAGCGTATACTGCAATAACAAAGATCCTACTTGATCTTTGGCTTTTACCCCCTCTTTCCTACTGCTGTGGTTCTCTTGTGCCTATCCTATGCATTCTTGATTTCCCTACCATTTTTGCCCAGATCCAAGACTGGTCGTTGAAAAAAATGTTGTCGAACGACCAGACAGCAAAACCGGCAGGTCAACCGCATTTTACAGTCAACTGATGGTTTTGAATGAAACTCAGTGTTTTCTAAGGGTGGGCTTCACCTCCCTGAACCCCCCACATGGGGGGGGCTATACCTCCTGCAACCACCACTTAGGATTCTCAACTGAGTCGGAGATGATTTGGGGGGTGCAGGACCCATGACAGACAGTAGCGGATTCCAGTGCAGTCTCTACAGTGATATGGTGCTGTAGTCACTGTAGGGGACCGCACTGTCAAAATGTCACAGTCGGTGCTGTATACCTTTTTGCCTCACCACTTCTGCTGTAAATCTGGTCCATGTATCCACCAACCATTCCAGGAAAAAAAAAAAACTCCTCACATTACCCTTGAGTTTCACCCCCCCAGCCTTATATCATGACCCCTTGTTCTTGAACTCCTTTTTTTATGTTGATTGCGCACATGCGCAAGAAACATATTGTGACAGGTTTCTCCAGAAGCAGGTTGTGGAGGCACGGCACTGTTGTGGCCAATGTCCCCACAGCCTGCAAAGGCTTGCCCCACTTCCTCCAATGCCGTGGCACACTGCCGCTGACACTAGTTCTGCCAGTGTGCTACAGCTTTCTAAAAAATCAGCCGCTACAATCAGGGGCTGCATCCTTATTGCAGCGTCAGCCATCTGCTGCAATGAGGGAGCGACCCGTCATTGCAGGGTGGGTTGTAAAACCCCTGAGATTGTTTGTGAACATGGTGGTGGCTTGCCGCCATGTTCATAAACAATATAACCCCCCCCACCATGTGTAGTTGCCGACGAGGGCCCCAATCCCCATTGGCTTTGGTGCTCTTTTTTTTGCCTCCCCCCCTGCTTTTGTTCCTGCTGACGGGGTGCCCAATCCCCATTGGCTGTAGTGATCCCCTGTATGTTTTGTTGCCTATGGGGGAGCCCACTCCCTGTCGGCATTCTGCGACCCTCCTTTTGTTTCTGCCAACGGGGTGCCCAGTCCCCCTTGACTGTAGTGCCCCCCCTGTTTGTGTTGTGTCCAACGGGGGAGCCCACTCCCTGTCAGCATCCTATGACCCCCCCATTTGTTCCTGCCGACGGGGTGCCCAGTCCCTATCGGCATAATGATACCCCCTGCCCGTTTGCTGACGGGGGTGCCCAATCCCCCATTGGCTACTGCTGGCCCCGGAGAAGAAAGCCTCTGCTGGCACACTGGGAGTCCACCCCAGTGTGCCAGATGCCCCTGCAAATTAAAAAATGGTCCGCGACATCTGTTTTTTTTTACCCTGGGAAAAGGAAACTGTCCCTTAGCACTTGCCTTGCCTCCCACCGCAACCTTCACCCACCCACTGCATCCTGCCTCCCCACACCCCCCTCACTCCATACTTACCTTAGGAGCTTGGTGCGATGATCTTCGGTGGACCGGGAACATGTCTGCACTCTTCAAAGCCGACCGCGAACTGAGGAAATGCTGGTAAGCTTTATAATGTAATACATAGGGTTTTTTCAACTTTACTGCATATCTTGGGCATTTTTGGGAATTTTTTCACCAAATTTTCAATGTGGAGTTTTTGGGACCCTCCTCATGACTTCTTGAACTGTCATGGTGTTAATCTGCCCAGAAAGGTGATTTTGCGGTCACTGCGAGGAATCACCTTTTGGGGCCGATTAACGAAACAACAATGCCAGTGTTCAAGAGGTGAGCTCTCAAAAAGCCTATGTTGCAAATTTGGTGGAAAAAATTAAAAAATGACTGTTTTATAAGCGTGCACTGCGCAGTTGCTACGCACACTCGTTACTTCGTGAATTTGCAATATTTTCACGCCAGATTTTCAACCTTGGCATTTTGTTGCACCTCCTTGTGAACAGTACAGCTGTCATTGTTCACATCCTGGTGGAAATGTGTTTTCACACTTCCGGCGCAGAATAGCGCGGTCGCTGTGGGAAATCAGTGTTAGGGACAGATTACAAAAATGACAGTGACACTGTTCATGAGTAGAGACCCTGAATGGCTATGTTGAAAATTTGATAACGATACTCCATAAAATGACTGTGTTACGAGCGTGCATTGTGCAGTTTGCACACATGCTCGTAACTTCTTGAATTTATAATATTTTCATTCCAGATTTCCAACATTGCCGTTTTCCCACACCTACTTATGAACACTAAAGCTGTCTTTTCCCATTCTGGCTGAAATGTGTTTTCACACTTCCGGCACAGAATAGAGCGGTTGCTGTGGGAAATCACTGTCTGGGACAGATTAAGAAAATGAGAGTGATACTGTCCATGAGCAGAGGTCCTAAAGTGCCTATGTTAAAAATCTGGTAATAATGGGCCATTGAATGACTGTGTTACAAGTGTACATTGCACACTTTCCAAGCACCCTTGTAATTTTGCAGATTTGTAATATTGTCACGCCACATTCTCACCAGTGGAATTTTTCCACACCTCCCTATGAGCAGTACAGCTGTCATTTTTCACATCCTGACTGAAATGTGTTTTCACATTTCTGGTGCAGAAAATTGCGGTCGCTGTGGGAAATCACTGTTCTGGACAGATTAAGAAACAGACAGTGGCACTGTTCATGAGCAGAGGTCCTAAAATACCTATGTTGCAAATCAGGTGACGAAACTCCATAACATGACTGTGTTACAAGCATGCGTTGAACTGTTTCCACGCACCCTTGTAACTTCGCAATTTTGTAATATTTTCATGCCACATTTTCAGCCGTGGCATTTTTCTACACCTCCCTTATGAACAGTACAGCTGCCATTTTTCACGTTGTGGCTAAAATGTGCTTTTGCACTCCTGCCACAGAATAACACGGTCACTGTGGGAAATCACTGTTTGGAACACATTAAGATCAAATGAGTGAGAGGGGGGAGTGACCGCGCTCAACTGAGCTCTGTCGGGACTGCTGCTGATTTGTTTGTGGGTAGAGAAAGGGCCCAACGCAAGAGCCCAGTACAAAAGGGCAGCCTGCAGCCCTGGGAGAAACAGAACTAGAGAGCGAGTGAGGGAGGGGGAGTGAGTGAACTCACCGGAGCTCTTTCAGGACTGGTGAGGATACCTTTGTGGGCAGAAAAAGGCATCAATGCAGGCAGGGGTTCCAGTACAAAAGGCCAGCCTGCAGCGGTGGGAGAAACAGTATGAGCGAGTGAGATGGGGGACTAAGTGAGCTCAATGGAGCTCTGTCAGGATTGCTGCAGATTTCTTTGTGTGCAGAAAAAGGCGCCAATGCAGGCAGGAGTCCCATACAAAAGGGCGCCTGCAGTGCCAGGACAAACAGAATGAGCATGTGAGAGAGGGAGACTAAGCAATCTCAGCAGAGCTCTGTCAGAACAGCTGTGGATTTGTTTGTGGGTAGAGAAAGGGTGCAACATAAGAGCCCAGTACAAAAGGGCAGCCTGCAGCACTGGGAGAAACAGAACGAGAGTGCGAGTGAAGGAGGGGGAGTGAGTGAATTCACCGGAGCTCTTTCAGGACTGGTGCGGATATCTTTGTGGGCAGAAAAAGGCATCAATGCAGGCAGGGGCCCAGTACAAAAGGCCAGCCTGCAGTGGTGGGAGAAACAGTACGAGTGAGTGAGACAGGGGGACTGAGTGAGCTCAATGGAGCTCTGTCAGGACTGCTGTGGATTTCTTTGTGGGCAGAAAAAGGCACCAATGCAGGCAGGAGTCCCATGCAAAAGGACCGCTTGCAGCGCCAGGACAAACAGTATGAGCGTGTGAGACAGGGAGACTAAGCGACCTCAACTGAGCTCTGTCGGGAGAGCTGCGGATTTGTTTGTGTTCAGACAAAGGTGCCAGTGCATGCAGGGGTCCAGTACAAATGGGCAGCCTGCACTGGCAGGGAAACCAGAATGAGCGAGTGAGAGAGGGGGCAGTGAGCGAGCTCAAAAGAGCACTATTGTAACTGCTGCAAATTTGTTTGTGGGCAGAAGAATGTGGCAATGCAGGCAGAAGTCCAATAAAAAAGGGCAGCCTGCAGTACTGGCAGAAACGGAAAGCGTGAGTGAGAGAAGGGGAGTGAGCAAGCTACACGAAGCTTTGTCGGGACTGCTGCAGATTTCTTTGTGGGCAGACAAAGGCGCCAACAGAGGCAGGAGCCCAGTACAAAAGGGCAGCCTGCAGCGCCAGGACAGACAGAATGAGTGAGTGAGTGACACATGAGGAGTGAGCGACCTCAATGGAGCTCTGTTGTGACTGCTGCGGATTTCTTTGTTGGCAGAAAAAGGTGCCAATGCAGGCAGGAGCCCAGTACAAAAGGCCACCCTGCAGCGCCGGCAGAAATGGAATGAGTGAGTGAGAGAGGGGGAGTCAGCAGGCTCACCAGACCTGTGTCAGGACTGCTGCAGATTTCTTTGTGGGCAGAAAAAGCCACCAACAGAGGCAGGAGCCCAGTACAAAAGGGCAGCCTGCAGCACCAGGAGAAACAGAATGAATGAGTGAGAGAAGGTGAATGAGCGACCTCAACGGAGTTCTGTCGGGACAGCTGCAGAATTCTTAGTGGCCAGAACAAGGTGCCAATGCAGGCAGGAGCCCCAGTACAAAACAGCAGCCTGCAGCCCCAGATGAAACAGACTGAGTGACTGACAGAAGGCCAGTGAGTGTGCTCAACAGATCAACGCAATCGACATTCGGCATTGACAAATGCTTGTTCTGAAAGGTGCTACCCTCTTGTACCTTATTTATGCCCTTGAGGTATTTAGAAGTTCCTATCACATCCTCCCTTTCTCTCCTTTCTTCCAGAGTTTACATATTGAGGTCTTCTAGTCTCTTCTTATGTGAAAAACAAAACAAGCATCTTCAAAACTTAATGTGAAGAGCCACCTGTTAGTGCAGAGGGCTGAGCTGCTGGACACCTTACCTCACGCTATGCTGGTGACCTTGGTTCTGGAATGACTTTGGGTCATCAGGGAGCCAGCACAGAGGAGGGAGGAGCTGGATTGATCAGTGTCATGGCAGCACTCCACTGCTGGGGGAGGTGGTCACCCCTCATGGTCCCGCTGTCACCAGGAAGAGGTCCAGTGTCAGAGCAGGCTGAAAGGACAGCACAAAGGGTAGGAATCTTGACGCAAGGCATGTGCATGTCTCCAAATGACTGCATATGTGAGAGATGGGGTGGGAGTAAAATAGGGTAAAAAGCCTATAAATATATACTGTATAGGAAAACAATTAACATCAAAATAAAATTAAATAAAAATAAAAACAACAGGTGCATGCCAGCAGCATACGTTTGGCATTGACAAATGCATATTTTTCTTTGATACCTTCAAAACTGAGCTCTCTGCACCTTCTATCATTGCTTTAAATTCTTCCCATTTTTTTCTCTACAATTCCACCTGCTCAATACTCCCTGTGCTTTTTTCAAACTCTTCCCTCATCCTCGCAAAATCCAAACCCCTACTGTAGTTCCCAGTTGGTGGTTCCTATCTGAACCTCGAGCGCCACTATTTTGTGGTCACTGATTAAGTGGACTGTGCAAATACATGCAGGGACTTAATGAGGAAGAGTATGAATTTTAATTTACATGAGGCAGAACAGGATGACATGACAAAATATTTTACTTTACATGTCAAAGGAATTAAAAAGCACAGCATCCTAATTGCCTGAGAACTGCTTCATAGTGTTCAGTGTTTTTCAGGGTATCTAGACAGCTCTGCTTTTATAACTGATTATTATTTTAGACTTTTAGGACTATTTTATAAGTGCAATTCCATCAATTAAGGTGCCTGGTCCTGCAGAAATAAATAGACTTTTAGGTAGCTGAAGGCACTATTCTTCACTTTGTGCATCACATAACACAAGCATCCATGTCTTTTAGCCTGACCAGACACTTTGTTGAGTGTTGTTGCTTATAGATATATCAAATGCATTTGAAGGAAATTATATTTTGATTCTGCATTGCAGTAGCTGAGGTAAACTTTGGTAACTCTATAGAAATAAAAAGTTTGATATATGATCAGGAGTGTATGGGAAATTGAAACATAATTAAAGCTAAAGGTGACATTCACCACACTATGGCTTTTAGTATTAATAATAGTAACAGTAGTTTATTTTTTATAGCACAATTCCTAGGCTCAGAGCACTTTACAGAATATACTATGCACAATACAAAGTAGGAAAAACATAACAGAATAATTAAATTGTACATAAATTAACAAACATGGAAAACAATCTGCTCTCTTGGGGGTGGGGTAAACACATACACATTGAACAAGAAAGCCTTGGGTAGGATTCACAAAAAAGGTCAACAATTCCCGCAGCTGTGGGAAAAAAGCCTGCAGCACAGCAGAAACACAGTTGCATGATATTCTGAAAGAAAATTTGCACAGGTGTGGAATTGAGCAAAAATCCCAGCAAATGCAGAAGTTCAGGGGCTTTGAAAATTGAGCAAGTGCTGAAAATCTGCATCTGCAGATCCGCAGCTGTGGAAATGGCTTAGGAGGCACAGCAACAGTGAACCTAATTAGCTGGGGCAGCAGACTTTTAACATTTCAGCCATAGCATGAAGCTGAAAGCACCCACAGATAGACCAACAATCAGTCCCTCAACTGGGACCACTGCAGCACCACAGGTACCAGCAATACACAGTGACTCTGTCACTGCTGGTTGTCTCTCCCTGGAGTGTTCCTGTTGCCTGCAGAAGTGACACTCACGGCAGGCTGTTTAGGCTCTACTGCCTGTGGGGCTCCTTCATGGGCTGCACTGGGTCTGATTGTTGTTTGTTACCATTCAATGGCAATGTGTGCTAATGTTGCTGTAACTTCAGCCACTGATACACCCACTGGGGTGCTATGATCTGTGCCTGACTTCCACTGTAATTATATTTCAATTGTTGGGGCACTACTGCAGTTTGCTGAGTGAGTATTATGCCTCATTCCAATGTGTGTAAAATTGTTTCCGCAACTGCGTAAAACAACAGGCTGAGTATAGCCTTTGAGGGGCTCTTCCATACTTATCAATTACCTTTTTTCCTCAGGAACTTCCACAGCTGCACTTTTTTCCACAGCCCATAGTGTATTTTTTCTGCAGCTGCAGAGGTTTTTGTGAATAGCACTCAGAGCAATGTCCCCTTTTTTTCCTTAGTTATGGAACTTTTGGGGACTTAGGGAAGGTTTTGCACCTTCAGAAAGCTTTGTGAATCTTGCCCATATCTTTACTGGTAAAATACTCCTACGGACAAGGGACACTACTGCTAAAGCTCTATCTAATATAATAACAGTATTCGAGAGTTAGGTAATAATTAACACATTTCTGTTTTAAACCATCAGGTGACATCAATGAAATATGACAAACTATGGAAAATAATTCTACCATCACTACAATCAGACTGAGATTTGGAGATCTGAAAAATATGACACTCCTGTACTCTCTTTGTTCAATAGTATTGTATATTGTTATAGTGTTTATAAATGCTTTACTTATTATAGTTATTGTGTTAAAGAAAGAACTCCAGGAACCAATGTATATCTTTTTCAGTAACATATTGTTTAATGGAATGCTTATCAGCACATTATTCTTACCAAAATTAGCAACTGATATTTTATCAGAAACAAAAACTATTGCTCTATCCAGTTGCTATGGTCAAGTGTTAAGTATTTATTTTTTTGTTCTCAATGAAATAGTGCTTTTAACAGTCATGGCATATGACCGCTATGTGGCAATTTGCAACCCTCTAAGATATTCTGGCATTATGACCAATGCAAACGTATGCAGATTTCTAGTAATTGCATGGCTGTATTCTATTGTGTTGTCTGTCATAGGAATTATTTTATGTATAAAACTTCCCTTGTGTGGCTTTGTCATAGAAAAACCTTACTGTGATACCATGGGTGTTTTAAAATTGTCATGCATTGATTATTCTGATAATAATGTTTATGCAATAGTTTTAACTGTAGTTAATACAGTAGTTCCTCTGATAATCATTACATATTCCTATGCACAGATAATCTCAATCTATTTGCAAAACTCTAAAGAATCTCGCTGGAAATCCCTTCAGACATGTTTTACACACTTATTGGTCTTGTTGTCTTATTTGATTGGTATCCTCTTTGTGATAATCCAAAATCGTTTAC
Organism: Neoceratodus forsteri; assembly: GCA_016271365.2. NCBI lineage: Eukaryota > Metazoa > Chordata > Ceratodontiformes > Ceratodontidae > Neoceratodus > Neoceratodus forsteri. The sequence goes on from CM057458.1 coordinate 1,160,816,680, forward strand.
CCACAAACAATGTTCCACAAAGTGTGCACATGTTCTTGTCATTAGAATTCCTTATAGTACCACCCCTTTTTAATCCAATAATTTATGGACTGCGAACTAAAAGAATTAGAATGGCAATAATACAGTTAACTACACAGTTAAAAGACAAGCTACAATGCACATAGGAAAGGCACCTAGTAATGTAGTGAAGCCATTCATTATCATTAAAAAATGCCTAAATAAAAATAAATAAATAAATGATACCCTGTTGCAGTGGAGAATGTAAACAATACATTAGGTTGGACAAAGCAGAGGCTGAAAATATTAAAATGAGAAGTAACATTTTCCACATTGTATGAATGAGTCTCTGCATAGGAGAAAAATGATGCTTACCTTCAGAGGTGAAGTCATGTATTAATCTTGTGGAAAATTAGTGTGTAGTAACAACAAAAGCCAGCTTACTTCAAATTTCAGTAATTCCTAATTACATTAAGTAATGCAAATATACATTTATGAACAAGGTTTTAAGAGTTCCCTGCACCAGTGTAGCAGAGTAGGGTGACAGTGAATGCACTCTGTGAACAACTATATTTTATTTATTTATTTATTTATTGTAGAGATCAGTTTTACAAACTTTGAGTCAAAGACTCGTTTACAAAGGTACCTAGTCAAAAGGGGAGACAACAATAGTGCGAGGTTAGGACATGGGTGGCGAACAGGTTAGATACATAAAAATATACACTTAGAGAGAGCAGGCAGCGAGCTGCGCTGGATTAAAGCTTGCGTAAGGTACTACATTGGTGGAACAACAGGAGATGCATATTCAATTTGACAGCAAGTCACAAGCTAATAGGTACTAACATTGGTAAAATAATAAGAGATACATTATTCAAATTGAACATGTCACAAGCTGATATGTAGAGTTATAAGTCCGGTAGGCGAGGGGCTTGAGAAGGTTAGTAGGGACCGGCATAGGGCAGTAGGAACCGGCATAGGGTAGCTACAGGCAACTATATATGCATGGCAACTGCTGAGATTTTGACATGATCTCTGGCCTGACAGCTTTTGCCCCGCACTACAACATTACCTCAGTTTAGGGAACTCTATAAAGGTTGTTTATAAATCAAGCTCAGTTGTACCTTCTTCATTTCACTATCTTGCATAATTTGTACTGCTCTCCTATGCATCTTTGCAGAATGGGAATAATTTAATCGGCTGCTTGTCTTAGGTGTAATTGTCCAGAGGTCACCCTATTTCATCTTTTTTCACAATGTGCGAGGATATGTTCTGTTAGGGATTCTATCTGGAACAGTTTGAACCCTATTTTAGGCTTGTTTGAGTTTATTATAGCATAAATTTGTATATTAGGGGACTACAGGAGTCAATATAGTGCAGTGGTTTAAGGCTCTGAGCTGCAAATCTGGTGACATCCAGCAGACCAGATCTGGGTTTGAATCCCACAGCTTCCATTTGCATACTGTGTGATTCTGAACAAGTCACTTAACTTCCCTGTGCTCCCAGGTCACTCCTGTAAAAAAGCTTTCGGCTTAGTGTGCTACTCCTGGTTAAACAACTTAAAAAAAAAATGGACCACTATAATGGGATCAAGGCATGTACACATGGCTTTGATCTCAACAGTGGCTAAATTGTTAATTCTCTGACACTGGAAAATGAGTCTCCTCCCTCAAGGCTGGAATGGGTCCATGAAGTGCTACAAGCTTTGAATGCTGAAACGATCCATTGCATATTTATTCCACACTTTACCAACATTTAAGTCTCACTGGGAGAGTTGTCATGCCTTGTTTCTCATGATTCAGTAATGTTAAGGGCTTGTAGCCATTTTACCATATTTATCAGGTGGTACACTGGATATGTCCTCACCTTACAAGCAAAGGGTCACAGGTTTAATTCCCAGGGAAGACATATGTCTGCCATCTCATTTAGATGTTTAGTGTGCTTCTTCATTTAGTTTGGGTAGAACTGAAGGATCCTAGCTGGTAAGTTTGTGACCAGAGGAGGGTGAACTAACAAAAATTTGCTCCGTGAAGCAATTCACTAAGTAATGTGGAATCTGTGAAGTAATCTACAATGCTAAGCGGAGTACTTTGCATCATAATGAGGAGCGTGAAGTCCATTGATAACAATAACTTTCCATTACTCTACCTTCTCCCAACCACTTCTGCATCAATTTTAATACAAAATACATAGAAATCAATGTACTTTGCATCTCTTTACCTTGTTATTGAGCTACAAGGTCAATTTTGCAGTGATTCATGGGATTGCAGGTCACACAGGCTCTAGATTATTCTGCACAGCATCAGTTCTGTGTAGTGTGTGTGTAGTGGTAGATGGAGATAGTTTCCTCTCAAGGGTCTGTGATTAAAATCCTTTAAAAGCTGTTAAAAAAGCCTTTTTGGGGCACTTTTTTTTTGGCTCAAAATTTAGTACATCAATTGTAGGAAACCCTCCTGGCTCATATCATTGAGTGTTTATTGTTTGTGGATTTTGAATCTTAATTTAGAACATTCCGTCTGTGTACTGACAGACACTTGAAGTGTGCTTTGGGGGAGGGCATATCTGTGGTGGAGGTAGGTTAAAACTGGGAGAAAAAGGCAGTCTTTCTGTTTTGGTTATATTTTTCTTGTATAACTGTGCTAATGTACAATCAGTAATTCTTGACATTTTGTTCTGATTGCTGTGGTGCAGTAGTGCATAATTTCAGTTTGTTTAAAAGATTTGGTTATATTACTGAAGTTTTCAATTTGCTACGCATAACTTGTAGTGTGTGTGTGATGCGTGCCATCAAATCAGACACATTTTATTGTGCCACAGAATAATTGCAGCAGTGTGAACCTACTATCCACTGCATCTGTGTGATTTTGTACTGCTTTATGGTATCTTGGTTTTGTACTGTTACTGCAGTGCACTGCACTCCCCCCCCAACAAGTAAAGGGTATTCTTTTCCAGATTATATTGTGACTTGTGAGCACTGGTTAAGGTGATGTTGTGACTTTGCGTTTGCATCTCTTCTTGATTGTGCAGTGCAATCTTAATCTGTCTGTACTTTTGCATCTGTTTAGTGCCCAATCTCCATCTGCAAGCCCCAGTTGTTGTCTTTTTTGGCTTCACATCCACCAGCCCAGACTGAAAGTTCAGAAATCTAAATTTGTTTAGAATTTTCTTGGTGAGTCCCCAAATGCCTGCAAAGAGACATGCAAATAAAGCTGTTTCTGGCCATGGCACTGCTGCCAGTGGCAAGATTGTCAGTGGGCATGGTAATATGCCAAAGTGCATAGCTGATGTCAGTAAATGGATTTCTCCATCAATGTTTTTTGCAGCACAATGGAGTTTGCCCTTTAAGGGGCAGACCATGTTGTCCAGGTGCACCCCTTCCCTCCTGATTGGGATAGTTGTGCTCAGAAGGGGAGGGGATAGGGAAGGGGAAGGGAGAGGCTCGGAGCCAGAACAATGGCCAGGTAACAGGAAGGGAGGGAGAAAGGGGTACATAAAGGACAGCACAAGGGCCTCAGCCACATTTGCTGGGTTTTGATTTCCAAAACTGCAGCACTTCAGATTGGCATATTGGTGGGGAAGGTTTGTTCAGGACAGGCCGGAGGTAAGAAGCCAAGCTACAATGTGTAAGGTTACAAGTTTTTTCACAAAAAAAAAAAAGAGGAGTATGTAGTAATAGAGACTGATCAAGAACAACAGCGTTTGTTTTTGTGCTGGAAGAGTAGGGAAGTGTTTTACTGGTAGCAGCGTGTGGTTTAGTTGCAGAAAATTGCTTGTTGAGAACGGGTTGTAGGACAGGGAAGCATGACTGGCTGGGAAAACTTTAAAGTGATTGTCGGTGCAAGTTTGTGGTGGAGAGCAGTGGTGTGCAGCTTTTTGGTGGTTTGGTAATAGAGACTGATCAAGAGTAACGGCATTTGCTTTGTGTTGAAAGAGTAGGGAAGTGTTTTACTGGTAGCAGCATGTGGTTTGGTCGCAGGAAATTGCTTGTTGAGAACGGGTGTTAGGACAGGGAAGCATGACTGGCTGGAAAAACTTTAAAGTGATTGTTGGTGCAAGTTCATGGTGGAGAGCAGTGGTGTGCAGCTTTTTGGTGGTTTAAGTTGGTTGGAGCAAGGAACGGAAGTGGGTCACAGGACCACGTGGTGTCACACGCTGCGGGGGAGATGGGGGACAAGCTGTGAGGTTTTTGGTGGATTAAGCTTACAGGGGCTGCTAGCAGTGCAGGAGTTTTTGTCAGAAGAGAGGCGGGGGAGCAAGATCCGACCAAGTGGGATGGGCGCGGGAGGCGGGAGCCACATCGGGCGTGAGGTACAAGAGTTTTTTAGTCCCTCTTAAAGGCCTGCATTGTGTTTTTGAGGAGGCAGGGAGAGATGAGGAGGCACAAGACGTGGGTAGGCCTAGAAGAAGGCCGGTCAGAGTAAGGAACGGAAGCGGATCACGGGACCACGTGACGTGACATCACACACTGCGTGGGAGATGGGGATGATCCTGGTGGTGGTGAGGGACTGGCTGTTAGTGTGGAACAGGGATGAAACAGCTATGTGACCGCCGGGATCATGGAAGGGTTACGTTTGTGGACTCCAAAGGGGGGCATAGCAAAATAGAGTGCCTAATAATAAAAAAAAAAAAAGAAATTTTAATAGGACACTGGAGGACATGGTGGGCAGGCAGGCCCTGAAAAAGAGCTGGGGAGCAGCTAGGTAGAGAGGCAGGAGGGTGCCTCAGGACCACTCGGTGACATCGCACACCGCGTGGGAGATGAGAGTAACGTCGATGGCCTGGTAGGAGGTGGTAGGTTCCTGGGGGTTGGGAGCAGACAAAGCAGGGTGCTGGGTATTAAAGTCTGTGGGGCCAGACCAATTTTCAGCCCAGCGCGCGGCGATGTTGGCGGGTGGACAGGGCCACGGCCCTAAAAGAGGAGATTCGGGGGGGTATGACTTGTGAAACATGTATATACAATGTAGTTCAATAAGGGACAAAGCACTTTTCGTGTCTGATGTGGGAGGTGTGGGGCGTGTAGCCCGGAAATGAAAAGGCCCAGGAGAATGGAGCCTCGGTAGCAGGAAGGGGGTTTTGATTATGGCCACATGGGCAGGGGGATGGGAAGCTAGCCATAGGTGTTTTTCTGGGTGCTTTCCATTATGGGCCATGGGCCTCAAAGGATAAGGGATCTGAAGGCAGAGAGCAGAGGTGGAGGCCCAAGTGCGGCCGGGCAGTATAGTGGGCCGGAGAAATGGCTGGGGAAAACAATACACATATGTAATGGTTACAGTAGAGGATAAGTTGGGAACATTATTACTGCCCTACGGGGGGGGCCATCTTGGGGCCCAAAGGTACAGCTGTTGGCAGGGGGAGAAGGCCTGTGGGCACTCGACCCAGTGGAAACATCGCTCGGTGAATAATCCAGGAGTGCAAGGGCCTAGGGCGCGGACCCCACGGCAGTGAAAGGTGATGGGGGGGCACACACACACACACCAAAAAAATATACATATATATTATATATATATATAAAAACTAAAACAGGGTGGTGCAGCGGGTGGACACACTGCATGTAAGGAGGGTGAATCTAAGGAGTTTTTTGCCTGAGGAGTGGCATGGGGAGAGCGAACCCAAAGGAAGGCTTTCGGCCTATAAAAAAAAAAAAATAATAATAATAATAATTTTTGGCAACTGGTTTTGATTAAGATGGTAACCGGTTTTCGTATTCTGTAGTTGTCTTCACAGGGCATCAGCGAGGTACCAACATGGCACCCCGGAAGAGCAAGCCATCGAAGGAAGAGGCTTACAAGGTGATAATCGAGCTTGCGAAAAAGGCAAACAAAATATGGGAGCTGGTGGAAGGAGAGGACCCAAGGAAGCCCGGGGAGAAGAGAAAAGCGGATGGGGAAAAAGGTGGCAAAGGAAAGAGGGCACCTGGGGGAGGAGGCAGCCTTTCTGGGGTAGCGCCAAGGGCAGCAGTGACTGCTGGAGGCTACCAGCTCGCTCCTATGCAGCCAGGTGACGCAATGGCACCCAACCCTGAGCAAAGCGAACCCCCCCACAAGAACTGAGTTCGGAGTCTTGGAGCAGTGGGTCCGACCTACATCTCCCGGTAGACCATCTCCCACTTCCACCTCACCCACAGGACAAAGCAAGGGAACCCGGGGAAGCTGGCAGACACCTCGGACAAGAAAAGGGCACAGGTTACGCACCCAATATGGTTGGGGATAGCATAAAGGAATATATAGGGCAAATAATGGCGGCACTAGGAACGAATGGGGTGGGACAGATGGAGTTGGCCCAGGTGGAACTGAAGGCAAGTAAAGGGGTGTTAAGAGACACAGAACAAGGAGAAGCAAGAGAAGGTCTGGGGACAAGGGAGGTGGGTGCACCGGGGATGAGGATTGGGGAGCATGTGCCCGCTGCCACAAAAGAAAAAATATGGAGAGGGGAATATGTGGACATATTTGCCCTGGTGAGCTGGGAGGTGGTGGCAAAATATGAAGAGGCGGAGAGTATAGGGAAAAGCGAAATGGCAGCAGCCATAGTGTTGCTCGGTAAAAAAGAAGAAGACAAATTCACAAAAGGAAAGACTTGGGATAGGTGGTTCCTAGGTTTTGCAATCTTTTCAGCCATAACGTTGGAAAGAAGACCAGAATTAAGTATCCCGCTCATCACTTATTCATTGATAATACGGAGAGCGAAGGCAAAAGGCGGACTGGGGTGGTTGTATTACGATGAATATTTTCGGCAGCGCATGGCAACGTTTGGGGATGTAAGGTGGGACACTAAGCAAATAGATTTATGGCTGGATTATGTAATGGATCAGTTCACACCCGATGGAGGGTGGAGTAAGAGAGGGGCCATACCTACGAGATGCTGTTGGGCATATAATAGGGCATTCTGCTCATGGCCCCAGTGTCGTTTTTGTCATGCCTGCTCAAAATGTGGGGGTGGGCACTCGGCCATCAAATGCAGGATTACAGTCGTACAAGGTACCTAAGGGTGCGGGGGACAAGGGTCGAGCCAGCATTTCTTTCGGGATAACCAGGTTTTCAGAGGGCAGTCATGGAGCAATGGAGGGAGGGGCAGAGGTAACGGGGTAGAGGAAGGCAAAAGCACTGAGGCAATGGAAAGGGGGCGGGCAGGATGGGGGGGTACAGGGGGGGTGACAGGGCTTGATTTGAGATGGCCAGAACACCTGTGAACATAGCGGCCTTGACGTCGCACCTGGCGAGATACCCAGATACAAGGACCCGGGATATGATTTTGCGGGGGTTTGTCACAGGTTTTTCATTACAGTCTACAGGTCCCAGACAGGCAAGAGAGGCGAGGAATTTAGGGTCGGTAAAAGGAAAGGAGGACATGTTAAGGAATAACATTGAGAAGAAGAGGGCAGCTGGTAGGATAGAAGGTCTGTTTGCCGACCCCCCATTAGAGAACATGCAGATATCACCGTTGGGTTTGGTTCCTAAAAAACAAGAAGGGGAATATCGGGTAATACACCATTTGTCTTACTCGGTGAATGACTATATTAGGGAGGATCATAGCAGGGTGACCTATGCAACGCTCGTGGATGCAATCCAGATAATCCAGGCCACAGAGAATGCATGGATGGCAAAAACAGACATAGAGTCGGCTTTCAGGCTGCTTCCAGTAAGGAGAGAAGACTGGGACCTTTTGGGTTTTAAAAATGAAGGGAGATATTACTTTGATAAGGCTATGACTATGGGGTGCGCCACAGCATGTGCAACATTTGAAGCTTTCAGCACATGCCTACAGTGGATATTCCAAGAGGAAATGGGGTACAAGTTCGTTATCCACTACCTGGATGATTTTCTCCTCATAGGTAAGGGTGAGGAGGAGACATGGAGCATGTTGATTAGGTTTCAGCAAATGTGCCAGGGATTGGGGGTCCCACTGGCACAGAGTAAGACAGAAGGGCCCAGCAGGGCGATAGAATTCCTAGTGACAGAGATTGATGCGGTGAACGAGGATTTTAGGTTGCCGGAGAAGAAGGTAAGGAGATTGAAGGAGCTAATTAGTATACATGCCAGCAAAAAGAGGGTCCAGTTGAAAATAGTTCAACAAGTGTTGGGGCATCTGAATTTTGCATACAGGGCAGTGGGACCGGGGAGGGCGTTTACAAGAAGATTGGCCAGGGCGACAGCCGGGGTCACGAAACCACACCACTGGATTAACTTGACGTGCAGTATCATGGAAGATTTTAGCTTATGGGAAGAATTTTTGAAGGGCTATAATGGGACTTCATTCTGGCAGGAGGAGTGGTTGTATAACACAGACTTGGAGTTATACACAGACGCAGCAGGAGGTGTGGGCATGGGAGGTTATCTGAGGGGCAAGTGGTTCGCGGAACCATGGCCTGCAGACTGGGTGAGAGAGGGAAAAGTGAAGGACATAACACTCCTGGAGAACATGCCCATATGGGCATGTACTTTGGTTTGGGGGGAGGAATTACAAGATCAGAAGGTAACATTTTGGTGTGACAACAGAGCGGTGGTGGATGTACTTAACCACAGAGGGGCCAGATCCGACGCAGTCATGCAGGTGGTACGACGGCTGGTTCTAAGGGCTCTGCAGCTGAACATGTCTTTTAGAGCAAAACATATCAAAGGGGTACACAATACCCTGGCTGACAGCCTTTCCCGTCTGCAGCTGGACCATTTCTGGAAGCTGGCGCCAGCAGCGGAGGAACAAAAAACGCCCATACCAGCAGACATCTGGGACGTTGACAGGATGGAGCGGAGTTGTAGTTTCATAGCTCATGGGCACCCCGGACTCTGAGGGCATACAATGGGGCCTGGAGTGTTTTTCAAGCATTCAGGGCAGAGCACCAGATGGAGGTAAGTGGGCCATTATCGGAGGAACAGGTGGGAATGTTCCTAGTGGATCAATGGCAAAAAGGAATGGCTCACACCACGATGGGGGTTTATCTGGCAGGGATCAGTGTGATCTGCAGCCTGAAGGGATGGCGGGACCCGACAAGGATGATGTTCATTAGGAGGATGATGCAGGGATGGGGTAGGTTAAGAGGGGGGGCCAAGGACATCCGGAGGCCAATAGGGGAGCAATGGTTAATGAAGTTAGGGGAGGCACTCTCGGCTATATGTATTTCAAAAGGTGAGGCCCAGCTATTTCATGAAATTTATGTGACAATGTTTGCAGGGGCTCTGAGGGTGAGCGAGATAGTAGGCAATGGGGAAAATGACATGGAAGGTGGTATGGAGTGGGAGGATGTGAGTTGGGGGACAAAGGAAATAAGGATCAGATTAAGACGATCCAAGACTGACCAAAAGGGGCAAGGTTCCATAATAACCCTAAGGGGATGAACAGAGGTTGCAATATGCCCAGTACAAGCCCTGTGGGTTTTCACCGCAGGGCAGGTAATCAGGACTGGGAAAATTTTTTGCACGTGGGGATGAAAGAAGGGTCACTAGTTACCAGGTCAGGGCAGTGTTAAAAAAGGCAATGGCATTTCTGGGGGAGAACCCAGCTAATTACTCATCCCATTCCATGCGGATCGGGGCTGCTTCACAGTGGGCGGCGAAAGGGGAGTCTGTGGAAGACATTTTGGTGAAAGATCGCTGGCGGTCGGCCAGCTACAAAAGATACATCAGAACTCTGACATAAGAAAAAAAAGGTGGGGGAAGGGAGGTAATATTGTACTGAGGTTACGAGCATTGGAAGTGAAGACAGAAAGGTCATGGGAGAATGCAGGTTATTTAAATAACTTTGTGTTGTTACATCCCATAGGTAGAGGGAGGAGCACAGAAGTCTGGATTTGTGGTCACTCCTATATTTACTGGGCTAGTAAGAGAGCAGAAATGAAAGCTGGGGGAAAACAGCTATATCAAAATGCCAGGCAGTGTAGGCTGGTATGGCATGGTGTGTGGGGAATGAGATGGGCACAGCTGCTCCCTGCTTTGGAAGAGCTCAAGAGACATTGGCCCAGTCCAGACCTAATCATTATACACTTGGGGGGCAATGATCTGGCAAGCAGACCATGGGCACACACATACTGGCAGATCAAGAGGGACTTAGAGATGTTGAGGCACTGGTGGCCGCAGATGTCCCTTGCATGGTCAGACATAATACCCCGGAGGGTGTGGAGACAAGAACACAGCCACAGGGAGGTGGAGAGAGCCAGGAGGAAGATGAATAGGAGAGTGGGAACACTGATAAGGTGGATGGGAGGACAGGTGATACTGTGAGGGGTCGAAGAATGGGTGGACGAATTTTACAGACCAGATGGAGTACACCTGTCAGACATAGCGGTAGATATGTTTAATGCAGAAATTATGGAGTTTATAGAAGAATGGAGGAGACAGGAAAAAAAATATATATATAGATAGAAATATAGAAAGGGGGGAGCGGGAGGGAGGTAGCAAGAGGCAAGGAAGGGAGAGGGGGAAGCCAGGTTTGGGGGGAAGCCAGTCATCCAACACAAATTGGAGACTGGCTAGTGGGGAAAAGGGGGGGAGGATGGAAAGGGGGGAAGATAAAAGGAATAACACGAGAGGAAGAAGAAGATGAAGGAGAAAACGGTCTCGGTTCTCACCGTTACCTAGCAAGAAAAGGAGAAGAAGAAGGCACCCAGGTTTTCACCTGGAGGGATGGAGAATCAGAAAGTGATATATGTATGGAATAATGGAAATTATTGGATATATGAAAATAAGAGATGGAAAATAATTATTATGGATGGATTTTAATAAATTAATTGCCAATCTGAGCACAACAACAAGTAATGGCTTCATGTTTTTTGTAAGAGATGAGAGATCAGGACAATGGAGTTTGCCCTTTAAAGGCGAACCATGTTGTCAGGTGCACCTTCCTCCTGATTAGGATAGTTGTGCTCAGAAGGGAGGGATAGGGAAGGGGAGGAGCTTGGAGCCAGAACAATGGTCAGGTAACAGGAAGGGAGGGAGAAAGGGGTACATAAAGGACAGCACAAGGGCCTCAGCCACTTTTGCTGGGTTTTGATCCTCCCAACCACCCTAGAGGAATAGGAAGGCAGGGGTATAGCTGATGGGGGCAGTAGGAAGGTCTGTCATGGTGGAGACAGGCATGCCTGAAACGATGGACTGCCAATGGTGAATGGCAGGTAAGATGATATGGTATGGACTGACAAGGTGGATGGCAGGAAAAAAGGGGTCATGGACTGCCAAAGGTGGATGGCAGAGGGTAAGAAGATGATGGACTGCCAAGGTGGATGGCAGGTGAAAAATGGTTATGGACTGCCAAAGGTGGATGGCAGGTGGAAAATAGGTAAGGGCTGCCAAAGGGGAAGGGCAGGTGAAAAAATGGGGGCAGATTAGAAAAGGGAGGAAGGGGGGGAGGACGAAAAGGGGGTAAGATAAAAGGAGTAACACGAGAGGAAGAAGAAGATGAAGGAGAAAACGGTCTCAGTTCTCACCATTACCTAGCCAGAAAAGGAGAAGAGGAAGGCACCCAGGTTTTCTCCTGGGGGGATGGAGAATCAGAAAGTGATATATGTATGGAATAATGGAAATTATTGGAAATATGAAAATAAGAGATGGAAAAGAATTATGATTGATGGATTTTAATAAATTAATGGCCAATCTGAGCACAACAACAAGTAATGGCTCCGTGTTTTTGTGAGGGATGAGGGGGGAATACGGGACAATCTGTAGCTTCTCTCATAGTTGGAGGAGATGATGTTGTCCCAGCTGGTGGTGTTAGTGCAGTTTCTGTTGACATGAGTATTGCTGCCTCAAGTTCCACTTCTGACCAGTTAACCATTTCAAAAAATATAGTTGTGTCTAAAGCTTTGACTGACAGTGCAGATGATGTCATACTTCCCATTAACATCCCCATGGTAGTTGAACATGATTGTGATCCTGGCAATGAAGTAACCCACAATGTCACATTTCTTCCAGTACTGTTGAGATCATGCCTTTGCCACCCAATGATTCAAAGTGTGACGCAAAAATATCAGGTGATGATGATGATGATGATGATGATGCTGTGGTTGGAACATGTTCTCCACATGACAGCACCCAAGCTGAAAATGTGGATGTGGATGATGTTGATGAATATGATAATGATGTCAATGACCCCTGTTGGGAACTGGAGAAAAAGAAAGCCAAGGTGGCTGCGTCTAGGTCTATAGGAGTTAAATCCCCCCTCCTCAAAAAAGTTGTGATTTAGCAGTTCCTGTTAATGATAATGATGATGACCCAGTAATAATCATTGGTAGTCGTGGTGTTCAGTTTGAGTCCAAGTGCGTCCAGCCTGAAAAATCATGTAGCATCCCCCCCCCCATTTCAGAGGTTAAAAAATCAGAGTCAAAAAGCAGCATCAGGACATGTTAAAAGTAAGGGATCACAATCCCTTGTTTGGGATTTTTTTGTCCAAGATACAAATGATGAGTCAGTTGCAATCTGCCAGCTTTGCCATGCGTGTGTGAGTCGAGGTAAAAAGGAAGTCATCTGGGCATGGGGGGCCAGCATACACATCTTGAGAACAAGCAGATGACACTGTGGACCCAGCACCAGATGGCAGCTAGTGGCATAGTGGGTCATTCATCCCCATAATCAACCTTACTGATCATGTTATCCCCTTCCATGAGTGTAAGACCAAGTAGGAATGTCTGCAGTATCGATGAAATAACACTGGAGGATTACTACAGGCATGATGAGGGGGAGGATTATGATTTAGAAATCTTGTCAAGTGGTGGTCAGTGTAGCAGCGGTGGTGGTGGTGGTGGTCAGTGCAGTATGTCTAGTGCAAGTGGTATATCAACCCCTGTATGTAAAATGGGGAAAATAACTTAATTTGTGGACTTCTCACCTGTACACCCCCTTCATCACATGTCCACACCCCACCCACATCCATTTGCAGAGCTGAGCCATTTGTCACACCCCATGCAAAACGTGTAAGTCAGCCCACGTTGGAGACTGTTTTTTCCAGTAATCTCCTGCCTGCCTGAAGCATGTGACTTACAGTGTGTAAGCCATGTGATCTGTGTGGGCTGCCTGTGAATTCTCACTCTGCCTTAAAGCAGAATAGGGCTGAGTGCACAATGCAAAGTCATAATTACAACACGAAGTGGCAAAGTGAGGTTTTAAAATGTGCACTTCACGTAGCAGAATACTAATGCGAAGTGGCCACTTCATGACCACTTCATGGGCAGAATTTTACTCCCTGCATCTCTATTTGTGACTGTGTGTTTGTAATTGAATTTGAAGTATTTCCTTAACTGCCATTTCAGTGTGCTTCTCCATTTAGTTTGGGCAGGACTGAAGGATTTTAGTGGATAAGTTTGTGACTGTGTGTTTGTAATTGGCTATGTCTGAACCTTAAGTGCAGGCATCATATTACAGGGGTTAGTGTAGTCAGAATGTGAGGTATTTTCTTACCAGACATTTCAGTGTGCTTCTCCATTTAGTTTAGGCAGGGTTGAGGTAGGCTAACTGGTAAATTTGTGACTGTGTGTTTGTATTTGAATTTGAGGTATTTTTTTAACTGCCATTTCAGTGCGTTTCTCCATTTAGTTTGGGCAGGATTGAGGGATTCTATCTGATAAGTTTGTGACTGTGTGTTTGTAGTTGGCTGCATCTTAACCCTAAGTGCAGGCATCATAGTACAGGGATTATTGTAGTTTAAATGAGAGGTCTTTTCTTAACTGCCATTTCAGTGTGCTTCTTTGTTTAGTTTGTGCAGGATTGAAGGATTCTTGCTGGTTAGTTTGTGACTGTGTGCTTGTAACTGAATTTGAGGTATTTTCTTAATTGCAATTTCAGTGTGCTTCTCCATTTATTTGGGCAGGATAAAGATAGTCTAGTTGATAAGTTTGCAAATGTGTGTTTACAATTGGTTGTGGATGAACCTTAAGTGCAGGCATCCTATTACAGGGATTAGTGTCATTTGAATGTGAGGTATTTTCTTAACTGCCATTTCAGTGTGCTTCTTCATTTAGTTTGGGCAGGACTGAAGGATTTTAACTGCTAAGTTTGTGACTGTTTGTAATTAAATGTGTGGTCTTTTCTTAACTGTCATTTCAGTGTGCTTCCCCATTTAGTTTGGGCAAGATTGAGGGATTCTAGCGGGTAAGTTTGTGACTGTTTGTTTTTAATTGAATTTAAGATCTTTTCTTCACTGCTATTTCAGTGTTCTTCCCCATTTAGTTTGTGTAGGACTGAGGGATTCTAGTTGATAAGTTTATGACTGTGTGCTTGCAATTGGGTGTGTCTGAACCATAAGTACAGGCATTATATTACAGAGATTAGAGTAGGTTGAATGTGAGGTATTTTCTTAACTGCCATTTCAGTGTGCTTCTCCATTTAGTTTGGGCAGAATTGAGGGATTGTAGCTGGTAATTTTGTGACTGTGTGTTTGTAATTGAATTTGAGGTATTTTCTTGACTGCCATTTCAGTGTGCTTCTTCATTTAGTTTGGGCATGATTATGAGAGTCTAGCTAATACATTTGTAACTATGTGTTTGTAATTGGCTATGTCTGAACCTTTAGTGCAGGTATGATATTACATGGATTAGTGTAGTTTGAATGTGAGGTCTTTTCATAAGTGCCATTTCAGTGGGCTTCTCCATGTCATTTGGGCAGGATTGATGGATTCTAACTGATAATTTTGCGTCTGTGTGTTTCTAATTGAATTTGAGGTCTTTTCTTAACTGCCATTTCAATGTGCTTCTCCATTTACTTTGGCAGGATGGGAGGACTCTAGCTGATAAGTTTGTGACTGTGTGTTTGTAATTTGCTATGTCTGAACCATAAGTGCAGGCATGATATTACAGGGATTAGTGTAGGTTGAATGTGAGGTCTTTTCTTAACTATCATTTCAGTGTGTTTCTCCATTTAGTTTGGGCAGGATTGATAGATTCTAGCTGGTAAATTTGTGACTGGGTGGTTGTAATTGGCTGTGTCTGGACAATGGTGACTGAAGTGAGGAGTCACTTCCAGAGGACTCTTTGGCTGATTGTTCATGTACACAGCCTGTGGTTTAGTCCCACCCTCCCACTCAGCAAACCCACCTACCCCAAGGTTCAGCCTACATTTATAGGGTGGGTCCCATATGGCCTCTGGGCTGTGGAAAGACATTGCCTGTCTCCAAGCAGAGTTGGCAAAGCTGAAGGCAGCATACACCCCCACCCAGAGACCACCAGGGCCACATCCTGTACCTCAAAGGATGCCTGAGAAGAGGAGTGATTGGAGTACAATGGGCTCAGGAAGGATAAGAGAAGGGGGTCAAAAGCACATCCCTCAATGAGTCCCACTTAGTAATGCCTACACTGTTTTGATGGAATGGAAAAGCCCCACTCAGGAACCCAAGGCTGGGACCAGGGTGGATGGGAGGGTCCTTGAGGATAGTGCCCAGGGAAAGAAGGCTGGGGACCCTGAAGGGGGGAAGATTCTCCTAGAGAGGGACTCTTTTGTCTGGGGAGTGGAGTTAGAAACACCTAGCGGGGGGAGAGAGGAAGGTCAAGTGCTTCCCAGGAAGCGCTGCATGGAGGGATGGGAAGCAGATCTATAGTATTGCTAGGGCAATAGCTTGGAGGAAGCAGCTAGATATAATTGTGCACCTGGGGGACAAATGACCTGACCAGAAGAAGGGTGGAGTTAGCCAGAGTCCAGGAGGATTTCAGGAAGCTGGGTGGAAAACTGAAACAGATAGCACAATCCATCTCTTTCTTGAAGGAGCTACCTGTTCAAGGTACAGGTGAAGCTAGGGCACTCCTCATCCATACCTTCAACTCATGGTTGAAGGACTGGTGTGGAAAGAAAGGTTTTGGCTTAATAAGGGACTGGGCCTGACCTGGGCAGATGCGAGCCTATATAAGAAGGATGGCCTGCATCTTTCCAAGAAGGGGACCTTGGTCTTTAGTGAGAAGTTTAAATGCTTCAGCTGTAAGCATTTAAACTGGCCAAGGGGGGAGAGGCAAGGGATTCAGGAGACTTAGGATCCCCCATGGGAACATGCAGAAACATAAGTTGACTATAGGAATAGCTAAAGCAGGCGAGCAGGGAGGGGTAGGCAGGTGAAGAATGTGTGACAAGTGATACAGGGGATGAGAGCACATAGGAAAGGAAAACAGGTTGGGGGAAGATGCTGAAGATGGAGAACAAGAGCAGAGGGAGGGCAGACTGTAAAACATGACCGGTCATGCTATCAAATGCTCGTAGCCTGGGCAATAAGATTCCAGACCTGGAGGCTTTGTTGACAGATGCAGACCATGACACTGCAGCAGTAGCAGAGATGTGGTACTCTGATAATCGTGGCTCAGAAGTCAGTGTACCAGGCTATACACTGTTCAGGAGGGACAGGGAGAGTAAAAAGGGTGGGGGAGTGGTCTGTACATCAGAAATGGTTTAAAAGCTACAGATGTTCAGGGAAGACAAGGGAAAACTGAGGTAACGTGTGGAACCCTGGAGCCAGAGAATGGAACTGCAATACTCACATGGGTGATCTACAGACCTCTGACACAGAGGGAGGAAGTAGACAGTGAACTAGTGGAGAACATGCATGACATGGCAGCTAAAGGCAAAATCCTGCTACTTGGGGATTTCAATATGCCGGACATGGATTAGGCCTCCCAGGTGGCTGCTTCAGCCAGAAGCAGAGCCATCCTAGAATCCCTGCAGGGGGTTGGACTCAGGCAGCTGATGCATGAGCCAACCAGGGACATGGGTAGCTTCGATGTGCGTGGAAAAGTCTAGGTGTTGGTCCAGCTCTCCCACCTCCCCGCTTTCCCCACTCTCAAAACACTTGATGGGACCCCTCTAAAAGTCTGCACCTCTTTCAGATACCCAGGGGTCTGGCTGGAAAATGTATACATGCAGTCCTGGAGAAGAGAGGGGGTAATAGAGGGGGAGGAGGAGGAGGAACAATGGGAGAAACTGAAAGGAGCCATAGTGGTGACATGTACACAGACAATACAGTCTTGTACACCTCTGGTCACTCCCCGCTGGAAGTTGCATCCAAGATCCAGCAAGACTTCAGTGAAGTCCAGCACTGGTTTTGTAGAAATCAACTTATTCTAAATGCCAAAAAAATGATCTCCGTGACTTTTGGCACAAGACAAAGACTCTCCCGCCTCCCCGCTTTCTCCATTCTCAAAACAATTGATGGGACCCCTCTAGAGGTCTGCACCTCTTTCAGATACCTAGGGGTCTGGCTGGACCAACATCTAGACTTTTCCATGCACATCGAAGCTACCCACAAAAAACTACATCCTAGACTTGGAGCACTATAGCGGAACCACAGCTGCACCCCTCTGCCTGCCCACAAAGAGATCCTACAGAAAATGACCCTCCCCATTTTTGACTACGGGGACGTAGTTTATAGTTCTG
This sequence comes from Neoceratodus forsteri, assembly GCA_016271365.2. Classification (NCBI taxonomy): domain Eukaryota; kingdom Metazoa; phylum Chordata; order Ceratodontiformes; family Ceratodontidae; genus Neoceratodus; species Neoceratodus forsteri. Next base: position 1,160,834,001 of record CM057458.1, read on the forward strand.
CCCCTAAATCCAACCTGGCTAGACTGGATTCTCTTTTTAACTCCTTCTGCCACTTCACACTAGATTGTCCTCCCTCCACTCACCACTGTGACCTCTACAGTCACCTTATCCTACCCTCCCTCACCAATAGGCGCCAATACCACTGCAACAGACTCACAGCCAAATTCTGGACCCAGTTACTGACCTCCTACCTAGCCTCTACCCTAACAGCCCAAAAACCATCAGCATACTCATGCAGAAATTTTGACTCCCATTTACTACATGTCCCACACATGACTACCTCTGCTGGACAGTTGGCTTTTAGAGTCCGTCTGCCAAAACTATGGAACTCTCTGCCAGCTGACATCTGGCTCTCCCCCTCCTCTCTGCAACAAATTTCCCTTCTAAAAGGGTAAGTCCCCATAAGCTGCTCATGTCAACTTGACGTGCACTAGCATGGCCCATGTCTTAACTGGTGTGCACAATGTTATGGTCAACCACCCAATGTGATCTACGTTGTCCACCCAAATGCTTTAACTATCACATTTTTGATTGCCACTACCTTTTCTACTTATTCTGCCTACTATTATGTGGTTCTCTCTCTCTGTGTGTCTTGTCTCTTGTACATACTACTTCGAGATCATTTATCGCTGAAATTATTAAACCTTGTACATAATGCACGTAACCTATGTAAATTTTGCTGTTCTAAAACTTCTGTATGTTTACTTGCATGTACTATCCCATTCCCTCTACCCCCAGGACGCATCTGGAATCGAGCCATAGTCTGCTCAGTATGTCTTTCCTGGTAAAACTTTTAAATAAATAAATAAATAAAAATAAATAAAGTCAATTCGGGGCCTGGTATGGACTAATGGGAACAGAATCAAAGAAGTACAGGTGGAAGGGTAGCTGGGGTCCAATGACCACCAAATGGTGTGGTTCAGCATGGAGACATGGAATCAATTAAGCCACACAAGGGCAAGAGTATTAGATTTCAGGAGTGCGGATTTCACTGAAATGGGTAAATGTATTCAAGCAGTCCTGGGGAAGGGAGGGGTAATAGAGGGGGAAGAGGAACAATGGGAGAAACTGAAAGGAGCCATAGTGGTGATAACAAACCAATGCGTTTGGATAGTGGCCAAAGGGAAAGGAAGAAGGAAACCACTATGGTTCTTTAAAGAGGTGGGGGACAAAGTCAGGGCTAAAAGCCAGAGTTTCTGGAAATATAAGGGGAGCCAAAGGGAGGAGGACAAGGAGATGTACCTTGAATGTCTAAGGGAAGCAGGGATGGCTGCTAGGAGGGCAAATGAGTAGACAGAAAAGGGTTTAGTATGGTCTGTAAACAAAGGAGATAAGGCATTTTATAGGTACATCAGTGAAAGAAGAAAAAACAGGGGGATTGTGAGGCTCAAAGGGGAGAAGGCAGAGTGTAAGGAGGGGGAGCTGGACAAGGCAGGAATACTGAACAAATACTTCTGCAAAGTATTCACTAAGACCGGTGAGGGTCAAAGACCACAGTCGGGTTGCAGAGGCAATGGGGGGGAAGGAGAGGGGACACCAGTCCTTTCACAGTGCAGACAGTTCTGGAAGAACTCACAAAGCTGAAGATGGATAAGGCCATGGGGCCAGACAGCATTCACCAGAGAATATTAAGGGAGCTGTGAAGGGAACTAGCAGTGGCGGCCAAGTTCACAGAGTCACTCAACACAGGTGTGGTTACAGAGGACTGGAGGAGGGCACAAGTATTCCCACTGCACAAAATCAGCAGTAGGGAGGAGGCAGGGATCTATAGAACAGTCAGTCTCACCTCGGTGGTGGGAAATATCATGGAGAAAATGCTGAAAGAAAGGACAGTGGCACATCTGGAATCCAGCAGTGCTCAGGATCTGAGGCAACATGGATTCACAGCATGAAGCTCATGTGAAATGAATCTAATAGATATTTTTGATTGGGTTATTATGGAAGTAAATTGAAGAGGGGTGGTAGATGTCACCTACCTAGATTTCAGCAAAGCCTCCAACACCATCCCACAGATAAGGCTGATTAACAAGATGGAAAGTCTGGTTATGGGAAACAAGGTGGTGAACTAGGTTAGGAACTGGTTAACAGAAAGGAGATGGAGGGTGGTGCTAAATGGGGTACAATCTGGAGACAAGGGCATGACCAGCAGTGTACAACAGGGATCAGTACTAGGACTAGTCTTGTTCAATGACTTCATTAGTGACATTGCAGAGGGGCTTGAAGGAAAGGTCTGCCAGTTCACGGATGACACCAAGATCTGCAACGAGATGGATACTCCAGAAAGGATGCAAAAAATGAAGAGGGACCTGGAGAAACTTGAAAGATGGTCGGAGATGTAGCAACTGATGTTCAATGCACAGAAGTGCAAAATAATGCACCTGGTAGAGGGAACTCTGGGGAGAGCTACAGGTTGGGTTGGGGAGGAGCTGATGGTAACCAAAGAGGTAAACTGTACTGCCTAGAGAGTTAATAATGTAAGCATTGGCCGGCATGTTCCATTCTCTGCTTCTACTGACATATGTAACAGTCTGTAAGATCTTTGCAATGTATCTGACTGTTTTAATGTTTGTATCATCTTAACAAGTCAAATCAATAAAACTTATTAACCACAATAATGTAAGCATACACAAATATGATGCTAAATTTCATTTGATAGAGCTTCAAATGCTCAAATTCTGGATGAATACACAGGCAAAAACTACCCCAGTGCTTCACCTTCTCAATAAGGCTTCATGAGGGGGCCTCAGGGATTGGCATCTCAAAACTGCACCCACCTAACAACTGGCGTATGAGCTTACTTGGAAACTCTGAATGTCACCAAAGAGGAAAGGGACCTAGGGGTTATCATCTCTGATGACTTTATGGTATCAAAGCAGTGCACAAAGATGGCAGGCAGTGCCAGTGACATGCTGGAGTGCAAAGACAGGGGTATCATTAGTGGGAGGCAGGCTGTGGTGCTGCCATTGTATAAAACATTGGTAAGGCCTCAAATGGAGCACTGTTTGCATTTCAGGAGGCCACACTTGTGCAAGGACATAGAAAAGGTGGAGACTATCCAGAGAAGGGCAACAAAGATGGTGAAGGGAATGCACCTCAAAACTTATGAGGAGAAACTAAGTGACCTCAATATGTACTCACTGGAAGAGAGGAGAGAGTGGGGGGGGGCATGACTGAAATTTTTTTTTTTTTATACTTTCTCTTTATGACCCCTTCTCGCTGTACTAGATTCTTTTTTCTTCGGGGATCCCTAGGCTATGTTTTCCCATAGTCCCACCCCAGGTACCTCCCTCCGGGTACTGGTTAGCCTTTCCCCATCCTGCCTCGGTTTACCCCCCGGGCGGGGAGGAGAGGGACCCCCCCTTTAGTCCCCCTCTCACACCTCAAGTAAGTGTCGGAAGGCATCACCAGTCCCATCTATGGAGCCTGGTTAAGGGTTATCTCGGGACAGCCAGGTCCTATCTACAGGAGTCCAGCACAAGTTTTTCTGCTTTCCTGCTCCCAGCCCACAAGACGTCTGCACGCAACGGGGGCCATGGAGCGATGCACGTCGTGACGTGCTAACACTCTGGCTCCCGGTAGACGTCCTCCCTCCCTTATATGCTGTCTCAGTGCACCTCCACCCATGGTCACCCAGGTGGTGGTATCGCAGCGGGACCCACATCCCACCCCACCTGAAGGAGGAGAGCAGCCCCTGGGCACTCAATCCTCCTCCCCCCAGACAGCCCTCCAGCTGCCCGAGTGCATTCCCGAACCCGGGTCGCTAGTGCCACAAGCGGTAGCCCTACCACTGTGCCGGCTGGCTGGCATATGATTGAAATTTTCAAGTGTCTCAAGTGCATAAACAAGGTGCAGGTGGAGGACCTTTTCCAATGTAGACATAGTACTAGAACAAGGGGACACAATATGAAATTGGAAGGTGGTAAGATTTCTACACAGAAAGGGTAGGCGATGCTTGGAATAGTCTGCCACAGGAGGTAGTGGGGGAAAGCATAGTGGAGGGGTATAAGAATGCATGAGACAGGCACAATGGAAGCTTGAGAGGGGAGGGAGTGGTGAAAAGCCATTGATCACATAGGGTCAGTGGCCACATACAATGTATAGGGCCTGCAGGCAGACTGGATGGGCCTAGCAGTACTTATCTGCCGACAGTTTCTATTGTTTCTATGTTTCTGTTTCTACTGTATGTTTCTATTATCTCCTGTTGTTTTTTTTTCTTCTGCTGCCGTGCTGTTTTCACTCTTGTTAATATTTCTATTTCTGTACTTTTTCTTTTTCGTATTTTGCAGTGATGGTGTGTTTTTTTTCTGTGTTTATTAGTCACATATGTTACTAATTTGCATATCCACTTCGGGGGAGTTGGAGGAGAGGTTAGGGGATAGTTCTTTTTTCCTTGACTTTTTATTCTAAGTGAGTTTCCTTTTTGTTATTAATGATGATTGTTGTTATCGTATTGTATTTTTATTTGTATTATATGTTGTATGTTATGCATTGTTATTGTATTGTTTTTGTATTATGCAAACTTTAATAAAGTTTATTAAACTGCAAAAAATATTGTTTAACATTATTTAATTTAAAAAAAAAGATTTCCTGGAATCTTTAATAAACCTGATTTTATTACCACAATACTGAAGCTGTAAATAAGACAGGCATGGGTTGTTCTGTAATATTTCTATATGGGCTGTTTGGAGGCTACAACATCCCATACAGGGCAGGATATTCATAGATTTCATCTCAGCTCCACTGTCTGACCTCCTTACCCATTCCTTCACAACTGCGACTATCCCTTCTGTTTTGAAGCATGCCACTGTCCTGGCCCTACCTAAAGGTGTTCACTCTTCCTCTTCTGCCAACTGTCACCCTATATCCCTACTCATACCCTTGCTAAACTTCAAGAACATTTGGTTCTCTCTCAATTTTTATTATTTATTAAATTTTGGTGACTGGGTAGGCCCACTGAGCCCTGAAGGTCCCTTTTTCAGGGGCAACCTGGTTTTCAGGGGCCTGCCTGACTCTAACTTCTTCACCCCATTCCAGTCTGTCTTTAGGAAGAATCACTCCACCATCACCTCCCTGATTAGGCTCACTGACTCCACCCTCTCCGGGATGGACTGTGGCCATATCACTTCCACTATCTTTGTCAACCTAGCAAAGGCCTTCAACACAGTCTCCCATACCCTTCTTGTAATTGCCCTCTCCTCGGCAGGCCCATCTGAATCTGCCACAAATTGGTTCTGCACCTACTTTGTAGGAAGTACACAGTCAGTCAGTCAGAATAGCTGACTCAACTCCCACCCCATCAACACTGGCATCCTACAGGGTTCTGTCTTGGGCCCCGTTTTGTTCTCTAAATTCCTAAATGACCTCCCCTCCATCTGCTCTTCCACTTCTATCCATTTGTATGCTGATGTCACTGTCATATTCACATCTGGTCACTCCCCAGTTGATGTAGCTACCAGACTTCAGTTTGACTTCAGTAAGGTTCAGCACTAGTTTAGCTCCCATCATCTCTCCCTTATTGCCAAGAAGACAGTCTCAATGGCCTTTGGCACTAGGCAAAGACTCTCAATGCTCCCCTCCCTGCCACCTTCCAAACCCTTGAATGGATAGTCCTTGAGGACACTACTTCCATTAGGTACCTAGGGGTGTGGCTGGACCAACACCTCACATTCTCTGGACATGTAGACACCATCCTGAAAAAAACTGTGGCCCAAACTTGGCACCCTATACAGGAACTGTAGCTGCCTCTCACTACTGGTTAGGCATTAACTTGTCCAGAGGAAGATCCTGTCTTTGACTACTGCGATGTAGTCTACAATGCTGCTCCAAAGTCTTGCCTAAACAGATTGCACAAACTTCTTAACTCCTTCTGTCACTTTGCCTCTGACTCCCCAACCCCCACCCATCACTGTGATCTCTAAAGTTCTCTGGCTTTCACCTCACTTGAAAATCAACATCACCTCTAACATGCTAAAATTGTATCCACATTTTAGTTTAGTATGCTCCCTCCTATCTTAACACCCTACTAGTCACTCTCCCACCTCCTGCCCACTAACTCAGATCCTACAACTCACGCTTACTGGTTGTACCCATCGATCCACTGCTGTTGGTCAGGTGGCCTTCTCTTACCACTTCACTAATCTGTGGAATGCGTGCCATCCTCTAATCCATCTCTCATCCTCACCAGTCTCCATTTCTCTGCCCTACTTAATTTCCTTTCAGTGAACTGTACCTATACTAACAAGTAATTCAGCTTCTCTTATCCCTCATCTTTTAATTTATTTACTTGTACTAGGAAAACACCTTTAAGCAAAAAGTTAATTTACAAAGGTTCTGCGTCATAACAAGGAACAACAACAAAAATATACAAAGTTACATAGACAGAGATTGAGCAATTAGTATGGCTAGGCAAAATACACTACCTAACATAGTCAGTAAACATATCAATAATAAACATTTCCAACAATTAAGGCACCAGGGGAGAGTAGAGGAAAGAGAGGAATAAGCAGGGGGGGCGAGAGGGGGAACCAGCCAGTTAGGCCTTGTCAAGGAGGAAGGGTCAGGGTGAGGAAGTGGGGGTACTTCTGATGAAGGGGGGGGATTCCTAACTAATCCCACAGTCACACTTATAGTTGCTAGATGCCAGGTGGGCCTTCAGCAAAGATTTGAAGTGACCGATATTTGGACAAGACAGCGGGTCACTGCTGCGGGAGTTAAGCCAGGTAGGAGCACTTTAAGCAAAAGAATGCTAACCCTCTCACCCTATTACCAAATAAATTGCCCACCTTGCTTTTAACTCTTCTTCCTTTCTCATCTTCCCCTCACCTCTCGCCCCCTACTACCCCACTTGTGCTCCATCCCTCATGTTACTATTTACCTCCTAGTCCCCATTTCTGCTTTTTTAACCTGCTTAGTATGCATTCCCCCCTCAGAACAATAAAATGTTAATTAGGTTTCTTCTATCTTACTCTAATATAATCATTTTGCTGTTCTTGACGGACTTATTATGTTCACAATGTCTGTAACACTCAGTGTTGGGTAAGTTACTTTTTCTATTACTTTCTATTACGTTTGGAAACTTGTTCCAGGAAGCTCTGTGCACTCACTAGCAAGGATGGATAAGTACTAGAAAAAGTAATACACCTTACAATTATAGTTACTTATTTCTTTTTATACAAAAACATTACAAAAATAATAAATGACTATAAAAGATTACATATTTTGAAAGTAACAGGTTAGTTACTAGTTACTTTCAGATAAATGTAATCAGTTACAGTTACGTATTTATTTTGTATAAAAAGACATAAGTAATTGTAACTGTAAGGTGTATTACATTTTCCAGTACTTCTCCATCCTTGCTAGTGACTGCGCAGAGCTTTCTGGAACACGTTTCCAAAAGTAGTAGAATGTAATAGAAAAAGCAACTTACCCAACACTGGTAACACTGCACTTCGGAACTGTTGTTCAATTTGTTACCTGTTTGATGTATATATGTGTATTATACTACCATTTACTCTGTTTGAGATGGTTATCTGTATATCTGTTTATGTTTATGTTATACCTTGCTACCCTCTCCCCCAGGACACACCGGGAGACAAGCAACTTGTTGTTCAGTTTGCCCTTCCTGGTGAAACATTTCAATAAATAAATAGATGAATAAATAAATAAAATAGATTTTGGCTAGTGCCTGCAAAATGTTTGCTCCTGGAGGAAATACAGTCAGTGACTGTAATAAACTACAGGTAAATTGTAACATAGCTGACAAGCATAGCGAGCACTAATGGTATTTATTTATTTCGAAATGAGGGCTATTTTCAGCCATGCCCTGTGAGGGGTGTAGGGGAGGAGGGAGGTAGATACAGGTGCAAACTGACATATTGAAACAGGTTAAGGTGTTGTTCCAGCATCAGCAGTATGTTCCAATATACCTGCTGAATGAGGCAGGCACTAACTCATTTTGGACACCACAGCCCCTACTGGCCATACTGGGTACATAGCCAATCAGGAGCTAAGAAGGGTTGCCTGGTTAAGAGGCTGACCTCTTTCTCTTGGGCCACTGATCAATGGGAAGGCAGATCAGTCAGGCATGATAAAGGGGAAGGAAACTGGGGAGTTGGCAGGGCTAGTAGAGATGACACAGTACAGGCTGAGGAGTCAAAAGAGAAAATCATTTTAGGGGATTGGCTAAGGAGAGAGGGGGGGAAAAAGAGAGAGAGAGGTGGGAGAGAGAGAGAGAGAGAGAGAGAGGAAGGAGAGAGAGAGAGAGAGAGGGAGAGAGAGAGAGAGAGAAGGAGGTAAAGGGGGTTGAAAGGAACTGCACAAGAGCAGACAGCCCTTCTTTAACATTTTGTTAACCAGCAAATTTTGATTGCTAGGATCATTTTGTTGCAATTTTGAGTAGAGCTGAGTAGCACTCCTAGGGAGATTTTGTGTTAGGAGAACTGAGGAGGTAACAGTCACCAAGACAGGGAGAGTTTTTTGTTGTTGAGTGTGGAATGCCTTTAAAGTGAAAAAATAAGGAAGAGGCTCTCTCTGCTGGCAGGTGTCCAACACGAGCAGAGAAGATTTACGAGCCAGGCAGTGGGTGCAAGCCGTGGGCCACGATGGTGTGGGTACAACACAGTATAGCTCCTTTTTTGTGTTTCTTGGGGGTTTTCTTGGAGAAAACACACCACAGGACATGGCAGCAGTTTGTAAAGAAAAGGGTGAGGTGCAAGAGTGAGCTGGAGGGGAATGGCATCAGCAGCTCATCTGGGATTGGGGAAAGGCCCGATGGGTCATGTGGCATGCTGCTGGTACCTTAAAAGCATGTAGTGTAGACATAGCCAGGCAGGGGATGTGGTAAAGCTCAAGCTAGCATTAGCAGAAGAGGATAAGGATATTTAAAAGGAAAAAGACATCCAGTGCAGAGATCACAGTGGCTGAAGGGTTCCAGTGAGTCCAAATGGGGGACTTTTGTTTCAAAACAGTCTACGAATGGACAAAACTGTTTGGCATGTAAAAAAAAGTTTGTGATGCAGCAGCCAGTGGTTCTCTGAATGGGTTATGCAGGGGCTTTAGGGACATGAGAGGAGTGGGGAGAGCAGCGAGAGCAACAGCAGGCCGAAATTGGACTGCATGCTGGCTGCCATTTTGCTACAAAGGACCCTAGACAGTTGCTATTTTAACTGTAACATGCCACGTGGTTGGCCATGATTTTAGGGGAATGGAGAGTGTGAAAGGCCTCCATGCGGGTGGTCACCAGGGAGCCAGACACCAAGGGAATTAATTGGAGGACAAAAATGATTTTTTCATTACAGGCAGTGCACTTTAATGATGGTTTTAAAAAATATATATATGTGTGTATATATATAAATATATATATATACAGTAAACATTTTGAATGCCAATAAACATGCTAATGTGAAGGGCCTTTTGGAGGGGACTCCCAGTAAGCTCAGTCCACTTTATGTTCAAAAGAGATAGGGCATTTTGGTTTAATGTTTTTACATTATCTTGCATGTTTTGACAACAATAAGAGAATGGCACCCAGAGGATGCAAAACTTCTAAGGAGGAAGCAATGAGAATGGTAATACAGCTAACAAGGTGCTGGATGCCATGGAGGATGACCCAGCTGAACTAGAACCGAGAGTCCGAAGAAGAAGAGGAGGATGGTAGAAACAGGGATAAAGGGCAAAAAGCAACCAAGAGGAGTGGCACCATAGGTGCTCCTGCCTAAGGGACAAAGAGTTTAACAGGAAAAACAAGGGATGCGTGGTCATTGGATTTTATCTACTACAGTGATATACAAGAGAAAAGAATAGTTAGCAACTCTTTTGTTAGCATATTTGCTCATAATGCTAAGTGCATGCAAGATGGGGGGGAAGCAGTAGCTGGATATAGAATGATGAGCTGTTCCAGTTGAGGAAGGCTTCACATGGAGATGTTAGGTAGGATGCAAGGCATTCGAAGGTTTGAAACCATGATGGTGCCAAGGGGCATACAGGGAATCTGGGCAAAGGCCACAAGGGGATTTCAAAAATGTTGTTGGGGTTATAACAGGGTGCATTGCTTATGGCCTAACTGCTGATTTAAGCATGCCTGCTCCAGGTGAGGGTTTCGCATCCAGCATCAAAATGTAGGAGATACAGTGAAAGTACGGGATAAGTAGTTTTTGGGAGCAGAACTTTCGGGTTGGCCACACCAGTTGTCAGGGAACCAGCTGGGAGAATGGAGGAAGAGGAAGGAGTTTTACCAGGGAAAGGGCTACAGGCAGGGAGGGTGATAGGGAATTGTGGGAAGGGGACAAGACAGGGACATCTAAATTGGCTCAGACGCCGATCAGGGTGACAGTGTTAAAGGATCGGGTGAGGGACTACATGGATTGGAAGGTGGCAGGGATTTTGCAATGGGGTATCACAAAGGGATTTAGTTTGCATTTTCAAGGCAATAGAGTGAGGACAAAAGCTAATAACCTGAGATCTGTTAAGGAAAAGGAGGGGATACTGTTTAAAACATAGAGGATGAAAGAGCAACAGGTCAAGTGGAAGGGCCTTTTCAAGTGCCCCCTTTCGACAGCCTCAGGATATCCCAATTAGGCTGAGTCCCCAAAGAGCAGCCAGGGGAATATTGGTTATTCATCACCTATCCTACCTTAAGGGTAAGTCGTTGAATGATCACATTAGTGAGGAGAACAGTAGTGTGACCTATTCAACCTTAGAAGAGGCAGTAAAGAAGATCAGGGAAGTAAGAGGGGCATGGTTAGCAAACACAGACACTGAAGCTGTTTTCAGGCTGCTACCATATACCTGGAGGATTTGAGTTTGCTAGATTTTGGCATAAATGGTTTATTTTATTTTGACAAAGCCATGCCAATGGGATGTTTGGTGGCATGCACCACTGTTAAGACATTCAGCACCTAGCAATAATGGGTTTTTAGGTTTCAGTATGGACATGTGGGAGTCATATGTAACCCCTTTGTTTCCAGGAGTTACTAGAATTCTGGTTAGAATCAGTGGAAGGCAGGGAAGGCAGCTAGTGAAATGCCAGTTAAGTGGGTTTCACTCTGTCTCACTCTGTTCTCACTCTCTTAAAAGGGTTTCACTCTGTCTCACTCTGTTCTCAGTCTCTGCAGGGATCTGGAGTGATGATGTAATCATAGAACTGTCGCAGCAGCATAAAATACATTTGCTAGCAGCTTCTAGAGCTAATTTTAGAATGGCCATGGGAGAGTGATCTGGAGTCAAGTCAAGTCATGTTTATTTATAAAGCGCCTTTCGAAATCAAGGCGCTGTACAAAAATAAATAGAACAGCAAAATCCAAGCATTAAACAACCATAACTATAAAGAATAAGCCAGGGTAAAAAGATGTGTCTTTAAAGCAATTTTAAAACTGTCAACGGTCGGGCATTCTCTTAACCAGCGAGGTAGAGAATTCCACAGGGTTGGAGCCGAAAAGGGAAAGGCACGAGATCCATAACTTCAAATGAACCCTGGGAATCTCTAGCAATCCCTCACTGGCGGAGTGGAGAGGACGGAGGGGGCAATAGAGAACAAGAAGATTTTTCAGATAACCGGGTCCCTGGTCGTGTAGGGCTTTAAAGGTTAGTAAACCAACCTTAAAGGTGATCTGCCACCAAACAGGCAGCCAGTGCAGTTCGCAAAGCACAGACGTAATGTGACTGGTTCTAAGAGTCCCAGTCAAAAGCCTGGCTGCAGCATTCTGCACCAGCTGAAGGTGGCGGATATCGACCCCTGGTAGCCCTAGGTAGAGGGAATTGCAGTAGTCCAGACGGGTAGTAACAAAGGCATGGACCAAAGTTGGAAGGTCCTCCCGGGGAATCAGATGTTTCACCCGGGCGATATTCCTCAGATGGTAAAAAGAGGATTTGACAACAGCTGACACCTGAGATTTCAGGGTCAGACCATCATCAAAAATAACGCCCAGATTTTGCACCTATCGAGAGGTAGAGAGCGGTATGCCACCAAGTAATAAACCCGATGGCTGTTCAACACCCAAACCCCCCCCCCAGTACGACCTGGATCCACAACCAATACCTCAGTCTTATCCGGATTAAGTCTCAACCAGCTCGAACTCATCCAAATTCTGATCTCATCCAGGCAGTTATTAAGTACAGAGAGTGCATCACTCTGATCGGGAGAAAAGGACGGGTACAGCTGAGTATCATCTGCATAGCAGTGAAAACTCAAACTGTATCTCCTGATGATTTCTCCCAATGGCATATACACTGCAAACAACATGGGAGCTAAAATGGAGCTATGGTACCCACCACGGCAGGAAGCGTCAGGGAAAATTCGGTGACAACTCTCTGAGACCTGCCAGTGAGGTAAGAACAAAACCACTTGTGGACTGTACCAGACAGCCCACAAAAACCGCAGCCGCCCAGTAGCACCCCATGGTCTACAGCGCCAAATGCAGCAGAAAGATCAAGAAGGACCAGAATGGTACAAGCCTTTCGATCTCTGGCCATTAGGAGGTCACTCAATACCCGAACAAGGGCAGTCTCAGTACTATGCCTTTTCCTGAAGCCAGACTGGAGAGTATCACAGACATTATGAGAAGTAAGATGATCATCCAATTGCAATGCAACTGCTTTTCAATAACCTTACCAACAAATGGCAGGTTAGAGATAGGCGGTAGTTAGCTAGACAGTCTGGGTCCAAGGAGGATTTGTTTAGGAGTGGTGAACTACTGCCTCTTTAAGGGGGTCAGGAAAAACCCCCCTCTCCAAGGATTTCCAGATAATGTCAGCAAGGATTTGGTAGATAACTTCTACACAACCTACTAACAGCGGTGTAGGACCCGGATCCAAACTACAACTAGTTGGTCGCATTGTTTGGATGATCTTCACAATGTCCACGAATTCCGGGCGGTGAAAATCTAACCAGACAGGCTGAGGATAAGATACCACCAGTCGTCCACCACAATCCCCCGTCTAGTCTAGTGTAGTGTAGTCTAGTGGAGGAGGCTGCAAAGTCAGTGCAGCTCCTCAGTCAGAGAGCTACCTCTTTCCTTTTTAAAGTTTGAGTTCTCACCCTAGTGGATGACAACTGTTCCAACTTTTCAGAAGTGGTGGACACCTGTGCCAGAGGGTTTCCCTGTGCCCCCCCCAGGAGGGATGGGATGAACTCCAGAATGCAGAGGAAATCCCCTGGTCCATCTGGACTTTTGAAGCTGCCTTGGTACAAATGTTTTGTGAGTATGTTGTTATGTTCTGTATAAAACCCAGTAGTACCTGCATTCCTGTTAATGGTGGATTCTCTGACAAAGGGACCCGTCACCTGAGAATTTCTGTTAAAAGTTATCTGCCTACATTTGGAGTCCAGTATGTGATCGTCCATGTACAGAACTTTTAATTTCTGACACTCCTGAAGTGTGTGTAGTATACTAAGTGTGAGATACATTTAAGACAACATCTACAGTTTCTGCAGTAGTGTGGTGTTATTAACCAGATGAATAGCCAAGTATAAGCTTGAAAGTGGGAGACCCCCCCATCTGGATTAACCAGTTTATCTCTACAGGTTCTGAAGGGCACCTATTTCTTTTCATTCAGTGCATGTGGTCAATGCCTGCAGAAAGTGTTTACCCCTCTATGTGGGCTGTTTTCTTCCAGTTTACCCCTGTATAATGGGTTCTGAAAGTTCTGAGCCTGTATGTGCTCTGTTGTGGCCATGTGTACCACCTTCATTCCTGTGTAAAATGGGAAATGTACCAGTACCTGGTCAGATGTACCAATTTCCAGTAGGAACCAATGTCTTCACCAGTGTGTGTTTTCTTCATCCTAAACTAAATGGGAATTCAGAAATTTTTGTACCTCAGTAATCTGCATTACAAGTGTGTGTAGCCCTATGGGGGTTCATCTTCACTTTGTGTTTATTGCTACTCTGTTACATGAATAAAAGCCACACTCTAGACTCCCAACCTGGTTTGGACAGTAATGTTATTGCTTCCTTGTGTCTGGAGTTTCTTGGGTGCCCCTGACCAGAATTGCAAACCTAGCATAGCCCTGAGCAAACATTTTCTCCCAGGAACCCAGGTTGTTGGCCATGGTAAGTGGTTCCTGTCACAAATGCACTCAGCAGGTCAGGCCCTCTGTTCCCACAGTGCCAACCTCCGAGCACAGTATTGTGAACAGGTAATAGAACAGGGTAATCTTCCTGTCTTCTTGTGGGTACGAATCACCTTTAGTCTCAAGTTCTGGAAGATTCAAACTGTGAACCTTATGCTAGCGTACCCAAATGTACAGGCTCAGATAATCTGCTCTTCAGGGGGATGCCAGATAGCTTTCGCCTAAGGGCATCTAACCAGGTATCCAAAATGAACCCTTAAAACTCTATAAAAGACCTTAGGTATATTATTACCTTTTCTCAGTTTAGTACGCCATCATGCTTTGAACAGTTTTTGTCAGTCTTAACCGTTCTATACGTCACATGCAAAAAGAACTTTGAAGACACACCCAGGCAGTCTTTTCAAATGAAAGTTTACTTAAAAATGGATAAAAATATGTAAAATGTAAATACAGGACACTATATCACAAAGCATACAATCACTTAAAAGAAAACAAGGAAAAGAACAAACAAAAACTCCTACCGCAATGCAATTATGCTTTATGCTTATGTGCCTTAGTTAGGGCTTGTTCTTGAAAGTCCAGAAAGAAATGTCACTAAGTTCAGGCACAAGTCCTAGGTTAAACTCTCTCTCCCTCTCACACACACACCCCTTTCGATGAGTCATCTAGCTCCTCCTTTTAAAATAGAAATAATATACAAATCAGGAGGTGTATTAAATACTGTGACTTCAGCCAAACTAATTTCCCAAATTATGACAGTCTTTAATTCAAGCCTTTCCTTTGATCTTGTGTTGTTTCCTGCTCCCAAGACACCAAAGGTTTTTTATAACTTTAGCACCATGGTGGGAAAATGTTTTTCCTCCAAGACGGGATAAAAGTTTACGAGCCCTATATCTTTGGTAGCTGGGTCAGTTCTAATTAAGTCAGAAACAGGAGACCCTTAATTAAGTCTCTCTAGTCTTTTAATTACCTCCTGGTTTCACGTTACTATATCCTGTTATTTCCACTAAAACCTGGGGGGGGGGGGTTGTCACTCATGGAAGCACTGACAATCACACACTATATTTTTATATTACAAATTTCATAGAATAATCATAACCAGCTGGCCAAGTGTCACAGTCCTTACCAGGTGTGTGCCAGACACTTACAACACTTGCTTGTCTGTTTTGTATAACAGTCTATTCCATCTGGCATATCCCACCTTGTATATGGTGGCTGTGATTGTCTTTCTTTCCTTTCCTTTTTTTAATAATGTAAACACCCACCCCTCTCTTTACCCCTAGATGTTTGGTGAGAGGTGTGCCTTCTAGCTAAATAAGGGGGCACATACATTATTTAGATGATTTCCTTCTGGTGGTGGAGGGAGAAGAAGAGTGAGTGAGACGATGCCTGAGGATTTTAGGGGGATGTGCAAAGAGCTAGGGGTACCATTAGCAGCTGAAAACAGTAGAAGGGCCAAGTCAGTGCATACAATTCCTAGGAACTGAGATAAATGCCAGAACAGGTGTGTTTAAGTTACCAATGCAAAAGGTGTAGAAGTGCATTTGTGACAGGAACCACTTACCATTGCAGTGTGAAGGGCAGGAGAAGGGTACCATTACAGGTGGTGCAGCAGCTGCTGGGACATTTGACATTTGCATATCAGGTGATTACCACAGGGTGAGTGTTTACATGTCACCTGGTTATGGCAACAAGGGGGACTACTAAGCTCCACCACTGGGTTGACATTACAGAAGTGGTGAGGGAAGATTTGGAGGTATGGGAGGACTTCTTGCAAAGAGTAATGGTGTTATCTTTTGGCAGGAGGACTGGGTATTTAATTCTGATTTGGAGCGTTATATGGATGCGGTGTGGCAGAGTGACCACTGCCAGGAGAAGGTGCCCAGTGATAGGAAAGGTGGCCCTCTGTTCCCCTGTTCACCTTTTCACAGAAATATAAAATAATGTGTCAGTGGTCATATAGTCCAAGACTATATGCCTAAGGGAAGAGAACAACAAGACTACAGTAAAATAAAGTCTGATAAAGTACATTCGAGCTATGATATGGTAAATATGACTGGAGCAGTAATCCTTTCTTTATTTCTGTCCCTTTTCCCCTACTGCCCAATATCAGTAAGCAAAAGTGCTTAAGTGAGGAAAGCACAGAGATGGCTAACTTGCCAGTCTTATTTGCTGGCTGATTAAATAAAGTACTGTAGAGCATTTTGAAAGTGCTAGTAAATAAAATGCTTATGTTCAGCAATAAAGTGTCAGGTGTTAATGTGCAAATGTAAAATACATATAAAGGTTATGCATAACAAACTTGATTAATGGGTATTGTCATAATTAATTAGTAATAGGCCAAATTGAAATATAACCCAACAGCTACAATTTTAGCTGGAAGCTGCTTAGCAGTTAGCTGAGATTGGCAGGGACTCAAATAAATACTGTAGGAGCCCCTGTACATAAACAAAGTGTACAGTAAAGGAGGGCTAAAGATTTAAAAGCTCTTTTGGTTGTTTCTTGAAAGCAATTTAAGAAAATACAAGCCATTAACAAAGTAATGGGATTCAAGTCTCATGAACTGGCAGGAGAAGGGAGATAAGGAGTGCACCCTTAATCTACTCTTCCCCTTGTCAACTCAGAGATGCTTGAGGAACAAAGTTATGCAGAATAAAAATTGTTGTACCTGTTACTGTGGAGTTGCATCAGAGAGACTAATATAGGGATGGCAGCCCACAATCAGAATGTTTTAATATAAAATGGTGGCTGATGAGGTCAGTAAAGTAGGAGAGGCCTCACCCTTTAATGAGCTCTCCCATGATAAAAAGGTGTTTAAGGGTGCTTAGCAAATTATCGTGTATAATGTGATATGTTGAATACAAAGGTCAGTCATTCTTGCTGTACTATAAATGCTATCTGATATCAAGGATGTCTAGTGAAGGTGATTATCAGGGATAAAGATTTAATTGTCCAGTCACATGACATCTGAGGTCACTGGAAGAGGGTATATAAACCAAGCATCAGGATTCAGAGGTTAGATAGGGAGTCATTCTTGAACTGACAGAGAAAGGAGAAAGACCTCAAAGTGGTGAGAGCTCAAACTAAAGATTATTGGCTATGCTATGAAAGAAAAGCCATGCAACCCTGCTGAGACAAAGCAGTGGATTTCTCTATGTTTATTTATTCGCTTTTTCATTTGAATTTATTAGCTTTGTTTATTTTCTTGATTTTTGTACATATTTCCTTCCTTATTTCTGATGAGGAAATAAAATGATAAATGCCTCTGGGTATTTTTTATGCACTATATCCTGACTCTGCCTTGTTGTGTTACCCTGTAATCACAAACCCGCTACATGCAGCCTGGGGACTAGGGATGGGGGCCTATCTTAGAGACAGTGGGTCTGAGAACCATGGCCAGAAGTATGGGTACAGAAGGGATTGATATTGGATATCAGGTTCCCAGAAAGTTTTCCCTTATGGGTAGCAACAGTGGTATGGGGAGAAAGGTTGAGTAATAAGTAGGTCACCTTTTGATGTGGCAATAGGGCACTACTGGACATTTTGAACAAGTGGGGTACTAAGTTGGAGACAGTCATGTAGTTCTTGACACAACTGGTGCTGCAGGGTTTGAGGTTAAATATGTCCTTTACAGCTAGGCACATAGAAGGGGTGCTGAAAATGGTGGCTGACAGCCTTTCCTACCTACAGTTGAACAGGTGTTATGCCATGCAAGAGACACTTTTCTCAAACAAATATTGCCTCTGAGGCAGCGCTGCATTGGAGGCAGGTGACTTAATCCTACCCTCTGCTGTGTCTCATTGGTTAATAGTACTTTCTGAAGGACAGTAACTGAGGTTGCCCATCTCTTGCTGCTGATTGGTTACACATGCTGCTGCCTCAGAGGTAGACTACTTAATCCTGCCCTCCACTGTGTCTCATTGGTTAATACCTTCTGAAGGTAGGAACTGAAGTTGATGGGTGTTGCTGCTGACTGGTTATTCATCTAGCCTCTAAATAGAGCTCCCAAATGTTTTTTTTTTGCTCTGGCTGTTTCTAGCTTGTCCCTGATTGATTTTGTAACCCTCTTGTTACCCGGGGTTACTAGAATTCCAGTAAGACCTAGTGGTAGGCAGGGAAGGCATCTTGTGAAACTCCAGTTAAATGGGTTTCACACTGTCTCACTCTGTTCTCAGTCTCAGCTGAGACTGAGGGATGACATCACCAATAGAACTATCGCAGCTACATGAGCCATATTGGAATCTGCAGCAAGGGAGTTGGTATAGAACGTTGGGAGGTTTGAAGAGATTCAGTCAGTTCAGTGTGGAGTTGATGTTGGGAGCTTGATGAGAAAGCAGCTCAGCAGCTCAGTTAGGCTGTAGGAGCCTCAGCCCTGACAGAGGGCTACTTTTAGTTTAAAAGGTTGTGTGTCTCCACCAAAAGAGAGACACAGAAGATAATTGAAGTGGTGGAGACGACTGTTTTCGGGTCTCAGTGCCCCCTCCCTTTGGGAATGGGTGGAAGGAAAGGGTCCCCTGCAGATTCCTGGGGCAACCCCCTAGTTCTGCTTGTAAAGGAAAAGCTGCCTATGTGTTCCAGAGTTTATTTGGGAGAACAAGAAGATTTGTGAGTCACTGTGGGGCACCTGCAACGTGAGGGTGAGTGTCTGCTCTTGCTAAAAGGGCCTATGTTTTTCACCCTAGGACTTGTGTGACAATGTGGGTATTGAACTATTAAAATATTGGGAAGCCTAGAGTAATGGGCTAAGCAAATTTAAAGTAGGTTCTAGTCCAGAGTTTGTTGGAATGCAAATGATATGTTGAGGAGATATGACAGACGTCTACCCAGAATCTACATTTGAAAGTTTTCAGTAAAGGAATTGTTCAGTTTCCAGAGAAATGGCTGGGTATGGGCTGTGGGAGCTGGAGGTGGGTAGCCCCCAATCTTTAGTGACCAGGTCCACCTCTACGGATTTCTTCTGTGGATTTCTACTTTACCTCAGGCACCTGGCCAGTGATGAGGGAAGTACCCAGACATGGGATTGTAAGGAAAATTCTCTATAGGAGTCAAAGGCTCTAGTGTGGTTTGGAGAGCCACAACAGGATAATTGGTTCATTCCTCAAATGGACCGTGGATCAAGTGGCCGGTGGGGGAGCCGGGCCAGTGGGGAAAACCCAAGTAGTGTACAAGTCGCGCTGAGTACCCAAAGCTGCATGCAAGTCTGGGCTGTGTGCCTGGTGGATTTAGAGCCTGAGGGCTGGAAATAGTGATAAAGTGTTCTGTAGTCTCTAATCTGCATTACCAGGAATGTATCCCCATGGGGGTCCATCTATGCTTTGTTTGTTCAGCTTGGATGTAAATAAAAGCCACACTGCAGAGTCCCATTCCTGGTTCTGGACATTACAGTTATTGCTTCCTGTGTTTGGATTTATTTGAGTGCCCCTGTGCAGAGTAGACAAACCTAGGTCCACTGTGCCGAGTAACCTCATCCTTCCCGGACCCAGTCCCCACCAGGTACTGCTGTCAGCTTCAACAGCATGCCACCTGTCATTTTGCTAGAAAGGCAGGGGTGAGGGGTTACAGTTTACATACTTTTTTAAAGACAGTTTTTTTTAAATGAAAGTTGTCTCCATGGCAGATCTGCCTGCAAGGCAGGAATGTATAGGGCAGGGCTTTAACCTCTACAGCTAAAGACCTGAGTTTCATTATTCTAACACCACGCAGCCATGGATCACCACTCAAGTAAAATTCTGTCAAAAGAAAACTGAGGGGACCCTGTGTAGATTCAAACTCTCAACCTATCATTTATCAGACTGTACATCATTTCACTACAGCACCAAGATGGCATAGCAGTAAAACTCAGGTCTTCAGCTAAAGAGAGTAAAGCCCTGCTTGGGAGGCAGACCTATCCATTCCTGCCTCAGAGGTAGGGCTGTCTCGGAGGTAGATCTGTCTCAGTGGCAACTTTCATTTAAAAAAAGGTGTTTTCTGTATGTCAACTAATTAGGGGCAGGCTAGAACCACCCAATCAGAGCAAGAAAACATGTGGGAAGGCCATTGAGAGACACATGAATAACCAATCAGCAGCAATAGGCATCAACCTCAGTAACTGCCTTTAGATGGTATTAACCAATGAGACACAGTGGAGGGTGGGATTAAGTGGTCTGCCTCTGAGGCAGCAGCATGTATAACCAATCAGTAGCAACAGGTGGCAGCCTGAGTTACTTTCCTTCATAAGGTACTATATTAACCAATGAGACACAGCAGAGAGTGGAATTAAGTAATCTTCCTCCAAAGCAGTGGCATGTGTAACCAATCAGCAGCAAGAGATGGGCAATCTCAGTTACTGTCCTTCAGAAGGTATTAACCAGTGAGACACAGCAAAGGGTGGGATTAAGTCATCTGCCTCTGAAGCAGCACTGCCTCAGAAGCAATATTCATTTAAGAAAAATGTCTCTTGCATCGGGCCATCGCACCAGTGGCAGACACCAACAGGGTGATGATTCCGAAACACATGTGGGAAACTGGTTGGAAGGAGCTGAGTTTTTGTTTCACAACTCTTGTTCTGCAAGGACCCTAAGGGTGCATGAGGGGTCTTGGAGAGTTTTCCAGGCCTTTCGCACAAGTCAAGACATGGAGGTAAGTGGGAGTGTCACAGAAGAGCAGGTAGCAAAATTCATAGTGAATGGTTGGAAACTGAGGTAGCACATTAAACGATGAGGGTACACCTGGCAGCCATAGGATGGGTCAGCAAACTGCATTGGTGGGGGTACCCAGTCAAGGCGCAGTTGGTAAGATGAATGATACAAGGTTACCAGAGCACAAGACGGAAGGAGTCAGATAAGAGGCGGCCAATTTTGGAAGCACAACTGGAAAGACTTATAGGGGTACTACTTAGGGTGTGCTATACTGGGGCTGCATAGACTTTATTTGGGGGAAATTTTCACAGTAATGTCCCATGGGGCATTCTGAGTCAGTGAGGCACTGGGGCAGGGGAAAGGGGAAGAAAATGAGGGCCTACATTGTGAAAAGTCACACTGGCAGGGCAACAGAGTAGACCTGCTACTGCAGAGGTCACAAACAGATCAAGTGTGGCAAAGGGTGATATTATGCTTCAGTGACACCCAAGATTGGTGATTTACCTGGTCCAGGCCCTGTTTTCTTACTCAGCAGTTAGTCTTATCAGTATGGGACCACTGTTTAAACATGGGGATAGTTTCTGGATATGGGGGGCTGCTGGAGGCGGTGTTGAAAAAAGGAATGCAGTTTCTGGGGAAAGACAAGGGTGGCTATTCCACACTCTCCTTTAGGATAGGCACAGTATTGGAGTTGGCAGCTAGAGGGGGGCCCTCAGAGGAAGTGAAGAGGGTAGGTAGATAGACATCAGACAGTTACAGGACATACAGTATATAAGAAAAATTGAATGATTGACCATCTTTTTACTTTGTTTTGCAGGGCAAGACAAACGACTAAAAAAAAGGATGGAAGAGGATGGAGGAAAGTGGAATAATGTGTTGAGACACTGTCAATCACCATATTTATCTTTACTTGGTCACAGATCTCGGGGGATGACTACAGGTCTGGATCTGTGGCCATTATTTTATTTACTGGGCCAAACACAGAGCAGCATTGTAAGCAGGCAGAAGGCAAATGTACCAGGAGTGGAACAGCCTCTGAATATAGTGGAAGGGACAGCTGGAGATGCAATAGGTGCAGTTATTTCCATTAGTAGAAGACATGGGGACAATGAGACCAGAGTCACATCTACTAGTAATACATCTTGGGGGCAACAGTTTAGGAACCAGACACTAGCTGGATATTTTCTTTCAAATAAAAAAGGACATTAAGACAATAAAAGAATGGTTGCCTATTGTAAAGTTGATATGGTCAGAAATGTTCCCATGCAGGGTATGGCATTATGCTAGAAATTAGAAGGCCATAGAGGAGCTCCGCAGAAGGATGAATGTGAGAGTAGGACATTTGTTTAGGACAATGGGAGTGCAGAGCATACTACACTGGGGGCTAGATGAGGAGAGTTCATATTTATTCAGGTCAGGAGGTGTACACTTGTTGGGATTGGGCATTGACCTACTCAATGCAGAGTTGTGGACAGTGGTAGAAAAATGGAGACAGATTTTTTAGAAAAGGGGGATGAGAGGAGAAGCAGAAGGAAGCCCACCATCCTTCACAAGCTGGAGGTGGTCTGGTAGAAGAGGGAAAGAGGGAGGGGGGAAATAGTGGTGGGGAGGAAGAACCTGGTCTGGGTGTACACCAAGGCTAGGGAGGAGAGGCTACTCTGGGTGTACGCCCAGGGGAGCTACGGAGGAGGGATACGGATATAGAAAATAAACAATGAAGACAAGGATAGCAGATGTACATCTTGGGAAGAAGATGAACAATATAATGTTGATGTAATATTTGAAGGGTGAAAATGAATATGATTATGGTGGTTTATGGAAATTAAGGAACATTAGTCTGTAAAAACAGAGAAGATTTAATAAATTTATTGATGAATGAGCAACCAGCAAAACAATGTGTGGTAAATTTACTGGGACGAGGATCCGGGGACAAGAAGGGATGCCTGATTAAGAGGCAGACTCCTTTGTTGTAGACCCCTGACCAATGGGAAGGTGTATCAGTGAGGCATGAATAAGGGAGAGGGGAGGAAAGGGTGGGGAGGACCAAGAAGGGATGACATAGTAGGGGCAAGGAGTCAGAAGTGAAAATCCTCATAGGGGATTGGCTAAGGGGAGAGAGATAGATAGAGAGAGAGAGAGAGAGAGAGTGGTGAGTGGGGGAGAGGGTTAAAAGGGACTGCACAAGAGCAGGCAGACTTTTTTAACATTTTGCTAACTAGAAAACTTTCCCACCCACCAAAGTAAACAATGGAATGGAGGAATGGGAAACAAGGAAGAATAATGAAGAGGGTAAGGGGTACAAATTAAAGGTGGATGGCAGTATCAAAGAGTTGAACTGCTGATGGTGGATGGCAGAGAGGCAGAGGGAAAAGTTTGGGGGGGATCTGACTTGGGTGCGCCCCAAGGCTGGAGTGGAGAGACTACTCTGGGTGTATTCCCAGGGGAGCTACGAAGGAGGGGTATGAATGTACATCTGAACCCAGCAAGTAAAATAAAAAATGAAGACAAGGACCTCATGTGTACTGTACATCTGGGGCAGAAGACGAACAATAATGTTGATATAGAAATGTAACATTTGAAGAGAGGAGATGAATATGATAATGGTTTCTGAAAATTAAGGAACATTGTTCTGTTAATACAGGGAAGATTTAATAAATTTATTGCTGACTAATCAACCAGCAAAACAATGTTTGGTGAATTTATTGGGAAGAGTATCCAGGGACAAAGGGCTGACAGGAGCAAATGGACTTATTATGACCCTCAAATGCTGATCGCTCCTGTGGAACAATTTGCTATATTCGAAGTTGCTATACAAATGACCCCATAGAACCAAGAAGGCATAATGGGGTCATTTTCATCTCATTATAGCCTCATTACAGGGCAGAAGAAATGGGGATTACACCCCCGCCGATTTTCTGCCAGATTAACAATAATAATTTATAGCTTTTTTGTGACTCCCAATTGCACATACAGTGAAGAATAAATATACCTGGCAGTCTAGTAGTCAGCATCTTCCCAGTGCTTGTTTAGTGTAGAATAAATAAACCCTGCAGTCAAGTGAACTACACATCTCCAATTGCCAATATCTTGCATGATTTCAGAGCCCCCTGCTCAATGATGATGTTACAAAGGTAGCCCATCCCTTGTCTTCCACTTCTACCTAGGGGTCCTGGAGTTATAGCAAGGTTGGGTTGGGGGGGCACAGACCTGAAATCTTCCTGGTAATTTTGACTTATTCAAGGTAATGAGATGGCCTTACCTGGCAGATGTCTTCACACAAAGGCCTTCCCTTACACTTAAGGCAGTTCTCAAAGCAAACAGTATCCTACTGATTCCAAACCTGGGAGGAGGGCTGGTGCTTTACTGAAAAGCAAAAATAAAATGTGTAGATAGATTAATTAATTGCACTGATCACACAACACAGGCAAAATCACAGGCACCATGAATCTCTTTATTTTGAACAGGAAATAATTGCGTCCAAAAAGTAAATTAAAAGAAGCAGCTTCTTGGGGCTGAGAGATTGGGCAAATGAGCACAAACATCATTCAGAGAGCATGATAAAAAGGCTACAGCAACCAAAGATATTATTTAAGGCCTAAAACATAGAGCTTTTTGGTTCCACACTGGATTTTACCTTTGGCAAAGATTTTATCTACCTTTTTGGACTCGCTTTTCTTTCCACTGTACCTTTTTTCTTCCTAATGGGGGAGTACCTCCCTGCCAGCTGAACCATAAAATGGAACCCGGGGCTGATTGCAGCCTATAGCCTCCTCAGGTGCTCCCAAACCAGTACCCACTCATTCACTGAGCCAGACAGCATTAAAATTCCTCTTTTCCTCCAAAGCTTCCGAGAACTAAACCAGAGTCTGCAGAGACAGCTCCCTCCTTACTCAAATTCTGTTTCCCAGATCCACGTTCTGTAATGTGACTGATGGGCCTGCCCTTGACATGGACATGGGCATGGCAGGCCCCAAAGTAAATACCAGGATGCGGCTCCCCTTCCTGGCCTTACTTTCCTGGCAGTGTGCCACCATTGCTGGGCCCTGCTGCAGTCCTGCCACCACTGCAACAGCCCCAATGCCAGGATGCCTCAAACCTGATTTGGTTACCGGGACCAGTGCACCAAGAAGGGATTCCAAGCCTTTCTCCTCTGTCCTTCCTCTGACCTCATCTTCCAGCCTTCCTCTTCTTCCAGCAGCTAATGAAAATTACACCTAGGACTTCTCTCGGAGCCCTCCCCAGATCACACCAACACTGCCAGATGACTTCATGGGCTGGAGGGGGGTACCCCGCAGGCCAAGTTGCCCTCCTCAGTACTGCTGTCTCCCCATCTCTTTCCCACCATGGGGTATATGAGGGCTTAAATAGAGGCAAAACACTG
Source organism: Neoceratodus forsteri (assembly GCA_016271365.2). NCBI lineage: Eukaryota > Metazoa > Chordata > Ceratodontiformes > Ceratodontidae > Neoceratodus > Neoceratodus forsteri. The sequence continues at coordinate 1,160,859,066 of CM057458.1, forward strand.
CCCCCTGGTGACAGTATGCTGTAATCGCTGAATAGCTAACCAAAACAAGGGTCCCTACCAAAGCGGGAAGGACCCAACCTAAGCCAGGATAGTAAGCCCACCCTGTGAGGGGGGGCTTACACTTTCCCCTGCCTAAAAGAAAATTTCCTCCTGGAAATGGGGCAGAAAACCACCTCCAAGAGGCCTTCACAGGCAAGGTGATAGGCACACTCCCCACCCAGCCTAACGTTCTCTCTGGCATGCTGAACACTGACACTCCTAACTCTTGGTCTACTGCCCAGTGAAGCAAGTTTTTTCAAAACACTCTGATCATTGTAAAAGTCTCATTCTTTCATTTAATATAAAATGTTGTAAACTTTTAAAAATGTGGCTGATTCTTATTCTAACCAGGCTGTCTCTATATCTTATTAATCAAGCAATAGGAAATTATTTATCATGCAGATTAAATCTGTTAGTTTTAGCTTTTAATGCTTACCACTCACACACACATACCCACATGCTAGTCTCACTCCCATTCACTCACCACTCATACATAGGTAGTGCTTGTATAAGTTGCAAGGATTTTCTTAGTTACTCCAAATAGGAGCAACATTTATGATGAATTAAAAAAGCCACATATAAATGTCCTTTTTTTTGTCTTTTAAAACAGGAAAACTTTAGCGTCTCGGAACCACAGTCCTAGATCTTCAAGGCAGTGCCTGTTCCTCCCCTGGGCACAATACTTTTAAGTCTAAAACAATGTATTTTTTAACTGTCCTTTAAACTTCCTAACAAACTGGACAGTCATGGCAATCACTGGAGAAGCACACAGCCATCCTTCCCTTCAAATAGCAGGCCCACCGTCGCTAAGAAAGTAATGATCAGGATTAGGCTTTGTTATTTCATCCCTGAAAGAATCCTTGGAGCTTATATAATATTTCATGCCACAGCCTGCCAAATCCTGCATCAGGGCAAAGTATTTAAAGTTGGTCAATTCAGCTCAGAGAGTGGAGAAGCACAGAGAATGGGCCTCCTGAATAAGCACCTGACCAGCTTTTCCTGGAGCTCCTGGTCACTGCTGTACCTTTTGGAGCACAGTCCTAAGAAAACAGTCTGCTCTCTTCTATTGCATCCCAGAGTCTTTCTGGTATGTAGGGATACTCCATGGTGGAGTACTCCATATGGATGCACCTCCTCATCCACCACTCAGTCTTTGACCACTCTAGCAGTTCTCTCACACTAGTATGCCAAGCAACCACCTGCTCCAGCCACACCTTTGTCCTGTATACAATATTTGCAAGGTCACTCTTCAGTAGGTCATCCAGCCTTTCCTGTATATATATATATTTATATATATATATATATATATATATATATATATATATATATATAAATATATATATATATGGGATCCCATTCACATATTTGGAATATGTAGTACGGTATGGGCTGCATGCCCATTGGCTCACGCTGTGGACCAATGGGTGTACAGCCCTGCCGACAGTGTCAGTCAGTGGGAGGTGGGGTGGCAGGCGGGTGGGGAGCTGCCGCCCACCACTGACCGGGGGAGCAGGGTGGTGGGATTCAGTGGGCAGATGGGGGTCCACTGGACCACCAGGGATATTGTGGAAATACATTTTTTTACTTAGCCCATGATCAGGCTGGCAGGTACACTGGACTACCAGGGATATTGGACAAATTACTTTATTTTATTCTACAAATGCCCACGATTGGGTGGGCAGGTACACTGGACCACCAGGGATATTGGACGAATTACTTTATTTTATTCTACAAATACCTATGATCGGGCAGACAGTGGTCCACTGGACCACCAGGGATGATAGGGGTTCTTTTATTTTATGAATGCCCGCGATCGGGCATGGGGGTGCCACCAGGTGCAGCCGGAGCTCGGGTGGCCGCCCACAGGTGGCAGCTGCCGTGTTGTGCCCTGCAATATGGCAGCTTACCTGTGGGTGGCCATCAGTTGTTCCTTTTTTTTGGATCAACTTTGTGCTGGCACAGGTAGGGGTTGCACATGCATGGCTCTGCACTTTAAGGCTGAATATCGGGCTGTGCAGGGTATGCATGGGAATGCCCCCCCCTCACCTGCACCTGCATACATTACTGATGTGCTCCGGCGCATCAGGATTTGTGCTGCGCACTTTTCCCTTTTGAATATCGTGCCAGGGCACAACCCTTTTGAATATCTGGGCCACAATGTGTAATGCAATGAACCATTATAAAATGGAATCAAATGTGTAGCTAAAATAGTCACTGTCATCCTGTTGTTTTCATGCTATACCACCCGGAGGAGAAAAAATGACTTTAAAGTATTTTGCAGTTTCTAGACTGCAGCTTGATGCCATACACTTCATTTGTAAAAAAAAAATGAAAATCATGTTACAGAGCAAAATCAGCACAAAATGCTAGTTCTGCCTAATAGAATGCGGGTACCTACATTTATAGTTTAGCAAACACTTGAAATCTAACTGAGTGGGTTTCTGTAAGAAAACAGCTAGAGTCTTAACGAATTATAGCACTAATGAGCTGGGCAGTTTCTGTGCTTTTATGGTTGTGTATAGTTTGATGAAACTAAAAGTTTGAAAATTAAAACACTCCTGCAAGATAAACCTGACACACATAGAAAACAACAATAGTGAACTAGAGCTTAATTTAGTAGTGGTTTTCTTACAGAAACCCCAGTTAACTAGCTCTCAAGTATCTGCTAATAGGCTAATTTAGGAAAAACTCCTAATAGCAGACAGAGGGAAGGACACACTAGGACTTAACATACAAATCAAAACACTCTGCATAACACGTTTTTACAAATTCCGAATGGACTACTCATTTAAAACTGCAAGCCCAGTAAAAGTATACACTGCAGCCTCTTGTTGTACTATGTTTCAGATGATGCAAAATACAGAGTAAGGTGGTGGGGGTAGGGTTGAAGACAGGTCTAAATAACACCATATACCCACCAGGAGGGATGTTCCATCTCTTGGAATGTATTTGTGAAAATGTGTGACCAGGAGAGGAATGTCAGCTGAGCCAAGGCTGTTTAAAGAAGTGCTGTATAAGGATGCAATTTCAGGCTTTTTCTTTCCTTCTGAAGCTTAAGCTTTGATGCCCCAGGCAGCTGTGATAGTCAATTGTCCCAGCATCATAGATCCACCTCACGCCTCTCCCACATGAACCAAAAAAAGGTGGGGTGGATCTTTAGGAGCTTCTTGGGTGGAGGTGGGGGTGGCTCTTACTCCCTCCAAAACACTAATGCTGCCTCCCACTACTCAGGTTTCAGTTCTTGTACCTCCCATTTAAGAAAGAAAATAATGCACTGCAGCCATTGACTAACATGAAAGCATACTTATTTGAGGGTGGAAAACATTTCTTGGAGGAGGGTAAGGTGGAGGAGACTACACCTTCAGTCAGTTCCAATGACAGAAAAAATGACATCACTCCTTTTGTACATGCAAAATGTCTGCAGGCTCCATCTACTGCAGCCATAAAAATCACCCCTCACGAAGCATGTTCAAAGCTGCCCGCATCTTTGACCCCAAGTAGCTGCTAACACTGGAAAAAGACAAATCAGAATACACCCAGGAGCTCCCTACTCTTACCATTGTGTCAGACTTTGAATGGTATGGCTACAAAACTCTGGCCCAATCAATACCAGATGATTTTAATATTGTTCAGTGGTGGGAAGCACAGGCTGATGCACTGCCAAATCTTTCTGCTGTGGCAAAAATATATATCTGGCTCCTTGTGAGTACAGCAGATGTTGAGCAGACTTTTTCAGTTTATTCTGATCAATTAAAAGACACTCATCAAAGTCTGACAGAAGACAATGTGAGGTTACTTCTCATGTTGAAATATAATAAAAAATTAATTGGCTGTTGAAGACGGTGGTTGCCAGTTGCTCCTCCATTTGTGTTTAAAATAAAATATTTCTCTTATGTGGTGGTGGTTCATGGGGGATTGTGATAGATGGTAATTTTTATACTGTACAATAATGATCATTGTATGACTGATTTATTAATGTTCATTTTATGACTGACTTATTATTAGACTGTTTTAATTACATTTCTAATTTACATACTGAATCTATTAATGCAGATTTTCACTTGGCCCTTGTGTTTGTGTTTTTGGTTTTAGGTTCTGCTATTATACTGCTTTTATACCATTTATTTTTATCCTTACTTGTGTTATTTGCTTGCTTTGTTTTTGCTTTTTTTAATGATGCTGCTATTCTACTGTACACTATTATACTGTTGACATTTTGGTCTAGCCTTGTGGTTGTGGTTATTTAAAAAAAAATTATTATGATACCTTTGCTTCATGTCTTTAATATGCAATATTCTCGAGACTTCCACAAAGTAACTGAAACCCCATGTTTTTGACCTATATAGAGGAAAAATGTGCACCAAACAGTCCACAAAATCCTCACAAAAAATGGAAAATCCTCCAAAATTTGTCAAAACATTCAGCAATTTTCCAGTGGCCCTGAGTGACAGTGATGTAGCTGAGCTCATAGATTTAACATTCATACTCCTTTAAAATCAGTTCACAACAGCAGAGCTGTGCAACTTTTCTTATCCAGTGAGTCCAAATGGCAAGTTACAGTTTAGCAGATATCTGAGAGCTAGCTGAGTTGGGGTTCTGTAAGAAAACAGCTACTAAATAGCTCTAATTCACTATTTGTGGTTTGTGTGTGTATAAATATATATATATATATATATGTGTGTGTATGTGAGTGTAGGTGTGTGTGTATATATGTTTCAGTGTGTATATGTGTGTGCATATGTGTGTATATATATATATATATGTATGTGTGTGTATATGTGTAGTGTATATATGTGTGTGTATATATGTGTGTGTGTATGTGTATATGTGTGTGTATATGGTGTATGTGTGTATATATATGCAAGTGTGTATATGTGTGATGTGTATGTGTGTACATGTGTATATGTGTGTATATGTGTAGATGTCTATGTGTGTATGTGTGTATATATGTGTATGTGTATGTGGATATGTGTTTATGTGTGTGTGTATATGTATAGTGTGGGATATGTGTGTATATGTGTCTATGTGTATGTGTGTTGTATGTGCATGTGTATGTATGTGCATATGTGTGTCCATGTGTGTATATATATATATATATATATGTTTGTTTCTATATGTGTGTGTCTGTGTGTGTATATATGGTGTGTATATGTGTGTGTTTATATGTGTGTATATATGTATAGTGTGTATGTGTGTATATATGTGTGTGATGTGTGTGTGTATATGTGTCTGTATATATGTATAATTATATATATATATATATATTAATTTGTATGTGTTCATATATATAGTGTGTGTGTGTGTGTTATGTGTGCGCATATATGTGTGTGTATGTGTGTATGTATATGTGTGTGGTGTATGTTTGTGTGCAGATGTGTGCATATGTGTCTGTCTGTGTGTGTCTGTGTATGTGTATGTATATATGAATATGTGTGTGTGGGTATGTGAGTGTATATGTGTGTATGTGTGCCTGTATGTGTGTTGTGTATGTGTGCATGTGTGTGTCTGTATATGAATGTGTGTGTATAGTGAGAGTGTATATGTGTATGTGTGTATGTGTATTTGTATATATGTAGTGTGTGTATATTGTATGTGTGTGTGTATGTGTGTGCATATGTGTGTGTGATTTATATGTGTATGTGCTGTCTGTATGTGTGTGTATGTGTGTGTATATGTGTGTGTGCGATGCATGTGTATGTCTGCATATTGTTGTGTAGTGTATATATGTGTATGTGTGTGTCTATATATGTTTGTGTGGGTGTGTATATGTGTGTGTGGCTGTATATGTGTGTATGTGTGTATGTGTGTGAGTGTGTGTGTGTGTATATATGTGTGTGAATATGTGTGTTTGTATATGTGCTTATATGTGTGGGTGTATATGTGTGTGCATATGTGTGTCCATGTGTATATATTTCTGTATGTGTGTGTGGGTGTATGTGTGTGTGTGTGTGTGTGTGTGTGTGTGTGTGTATGTGTGTATATGTGAATGTGTGTATATGTGCATGTGTGTGTTTGTGTGTGTATATATGTGCGTGAGTGTGTGTATATATGTGCATTTGTGTATGTGTCTGTATATATACTTGTGTGTGTACATATGTGTGTGTGTTTGTATATATATGTATGTGTGTGTATATATGTTTGTGTTTATATATATGTATGACATATATGTGTGTATGTATACGTGATCTATGGTTGTGGTGTGTGTATACAATAGCAGGTGAAAAGATTGCCCCTTCCTGATTTTCTATTATTGCATATTTGTCACACTGGATGTTTTCAGGTCTTTAGACAAAATGTAATATTAGATAAAGGGAACCTGAGGAACAAATAACAATTTGTTTTTTTTTTTTTATTTCACTTATTTAATGAAAAAAAGTTAACCAACACCAACTGGCACTGTGTGAAAAAGTAATTGCCCCTTACCTTTAATAACTGGTTACGCCACATTTAGCTGCAATGACTGCAACCAAACACTTCCTATAATTCAATATCAGTCTTTCACATCGCTGTGGAGGAATTTAACCCACTCTTCCTCGCAGAACTGCTTTAATTCAGTAACATTTGGTAGGTTTTGAGCATGAACTGCTCGTTTCAGGTCCTGCCACAGCATCTCTATTGGGTTTAAGTCTGGACTTTGACTAGGCCACTCCAAAACTTTTAATTTTACTTTTTTCGCCATTCTGATGTGGACTTGCTTTTGTGTTTTGGATCATTGTCTTGCTGCATGACCCAACTATGCTTCAGCTTCAGCTGATGGAAGGATGACTGGACATTCTCCTTAAGAATTTTCTGGTACAGAGCAGAATTCATGGTTCCTTAATTATGGCAAGTCATCCAGGTCCTTAGGCAGCAAGCATCCCCACACCATCACACTACCACCACCATGTTTGACTGTTGGTATGGTGTTCTTACTGTGGAATGCTGTGTTTGCTTTACACGAGACATTATGGGATCCATGTTGTCCAAAAGTTCCACTTTGGACTCATTTGTCCATAGAACATTTTCCCAAAAGGCTTGTGGATCATCCAGGTGCTTCTAGCAAATGAGAGACGAGCATTTATGTTCTTCTTGGTTAGCAGTGGTTTCTCGCCTTGCTACTCTCACATGAAGCCATTTTTTGCCCAGTCTCTTTCTGATTGTGGAGTCATGAACACTGATATAGCTGAAGCAAGAGAAGCCTGCAGTTCTTGGATGTTGTTTTAGGATCCTTTGAGACTTCTTGGATGATTTTACACTGTGCCCTTGGAGTAATTTTGGCAGGCAGCCCCACTCCTGGGAAGGTTCTACTGTTCAAGTGTTCTCCATTTGGAGATTGTGGCTCTCACTGTGGTTCGATGGAGTCCCAGAGCCTTAGAAATAGCTTTGTAACCCTTTCCAGACTGATAGAGGGCAACAAAATGTTTTCTGATCTTTCAGGAACTTCCTTTGATCATGGCATAATGTGCTTGTTGAATCTTTGTGCTGGCAATGTGACTCTGATGGTAAGGGCCAAAATAAGTGAGGTTTATATTGAGCAGGGCTGGCTGTAATCAAGCCTGGCTGTGTTCAATCAGCTGACTCTAATTATCCCTTTAATTGGGTTGATTTAACTAGGGGCAATTACTTTTCACACAGTGCCAGTTGGTGTTGGTTAACTTTTTCATTAAATAAATGAAATAAGTAAAAAAAAAAAGTGTTATTTGTCCACTCAGGTTCCCTTTATCTAATATTATATTTTGTCTAAAGACCTGAAAACATCCAGTGTGACAAATATGCAATCATAGAGAAAATCAGGAAGGGGGCAAATACTTTTTCACGCCACTGTATGTGTGTGTTTATATGTGTGTGTGTGTGTGTGTGTGTGTGTGTCAGGTCTAGCTAGCAGTAGTAAGTGTTTTCATTTTAAAATTGTATTTCATCAAACTACACCCAGTAATAAAAAGCACATCAAATGCCCCAGATCATCAATGCTATAATTAGTAAAGACTTTGTCAGTTTTTTTTACAGATTCCCACTCAGTTAGCTCTCAAGTATTTGCTAAACTCTAAATATAGGTACCAGCATGCTATTAGGTAGAGCTGGCAATTAGTGCTGATTTTGCTCTGTGACATGATTTTCAATTTTTTGGGGGGTTACAAATGTTAAGTATATTTTTAATAAAGTATAAAAATATGTATGTGTGAGATATTTAATTAGTTTGGCGAATATTGATTTATTATGTGAAAAAGTATGATACACTAAATGTGTAGTGCAGTGAACCATTGTAAAATGGAATCAGATGTGTAGCTGAAATAGTCACTGTCATCCTACTGCTTTCATGCCATACCACACACAGGAGTGAAACTGATTTCAAAGTATATTGCATTTTCTAGGCAGCAGATTCATACCATACACTTCACATACGTGTTCAGTAAAATAAATGGTATAGTCTAGCCCTGTGGCACTGAGGGTTGAGGCACTGGATGCCACACCTTGCACTGGACAGGAGACCCTGATTCAGGAATGAACCTAGGGATGTCAAGGGTCAGGGGGAGGGGCCTGATTGAGCTGTCATCCAGCAGCTGTCTTCTCTTCTCACCATTCAGGTGTAGAGTTTCTCACTGCCCTTTCAAGCTGCAGCTTTCTGTTTCTCTCAGTAGAACTGCAATACCAGACTCCTGGAACCTTCCAGGACAACTTCCCACAAATGAAGTGTAGACTCTCACTGCCCCTTCACATATTTGCAGCCAGGAATGTAGCCAGAAATGTTAAACTTGTACTCAGAACAGGTGTACTGTTGCCACTCCCCCATTATGTAAACATAAACCAAACTATATGCTACCACACCACACCAACAATAGCTCCCCCCAACCCCCATTTGGCATGTCTGACTTCAAGTATTCCGTTTCTCCCAGCAGATGTTCTTATTTGTGGCACTGTCCAGTAAAGGTTTGCAGGGCTAGTTAAAGGGAAATGTTACTAGCCTAACACAGTATCTACCAGAATTTGGATAGAAGGCCAATGGCAGTTTTGACCCCAGCACTCTCTGCAATGGTTTGCCAGTACTTAAACAATGTTTCAAAAGATTTTATGACTGAGGTGTGGTCAGTGCTGGGACTGCCAGTAGTTGGTGGTCAGTGCTGTGACTACCAGGTGCATTGCTGTAAGGGAGAAGGTAAGTCTTATGACTATTGAGGGAGGTTCAGAGGCAGTGCTATGTTAATGGTGGGGGTCAGTACTGTGATTTTTGTGGTTGGGTGTCTCTGTGTTGTAATGGTCAAGCATGGGGAGCCAGTGCAGTTATTGTCAGGGGGTGGATGACCAGTGCCATGACTGCCAGGTAGGGGGCAGGGCTGTTACCTTTGGGAGTGGGGGGACAGTGTGGTGACTGTTGGTATTGTGGGTCACTGCTGTGACTGTCTGTGCAAGGTATCAGCCTTGTGACTGTTTGCAGATGTACGGGGACAGTGCTTTGACAGTGGTGATGGGTAGTGCTGTGACGGTTGTGGGTCGAGATCAGTGCTGTCACTTTTGGAGGATGAGGATCAGCACTGTGACTGTTGGACAGGTAAGTAAGCAAGTAAGTAAAAATGTATTTATTTCAAGAGCCCTTCCCAAGCTCAGGGAGCTTTTATAAAAATTCAAACCACTTTAAAACACGCTACATGAACAATAAATACAGCAATCATAAATAACTCCCACTTATTACATCCCAGCAAATGCTTGGGTAAAAAGGAAAGTCTTTAGCTGTTTTTAAAACTTTCCATGGTCAGGCAATCTCATATCTGATGAGGTAGAGAATTCCACAGGGTCGGTGCCTTAAAGGCAAATGATCTACCTCCACATATCTTTAAACGTACCCTGGGTATCTCTAGCAATCCCTCATCAGAGGAGCAAAGAGAGTGGGTAGGACAGTAAGGTACCAAGAGCTCTTTCAGGTAGTGGGGTCCCAAATCATATAGGGCCTTAAAGGTCAGCAATGCGACCTTGAAGGTGATCCGACACTGAATTGGCAGCCAGTGCAGATCACGCAGCACAGGTGTCATGTGGCCGGATCTTGAAACTCCCATCAACAACCTGGCTGTCACATTCTGCACAAGCTGCAAGCAGCAGATATCCATCCCCAGCAGCCCTAGATAGAGATCATTGCAGTAATCAAAACGGCGGGTGACAAAGGCATGGACCTGGGTGGGAAGATCTTCAGGTGGAACCAAGTGTTTCACCAGGGCAAAGTCTCTCAGATGGAAAAAGGCAGATTTGACTATGGCTGACACCTGCGCCTTCATAGTCAGACCTTCATCACATATCACACCTAGGTTACGCACTTGGCCAGAGGCCAGAAGCGGGGCTCCCCCAAGATATAAACCTGAGTGTTTCCCAGTCCAAGCCCCCATTGTCCTCCCTCCAGGGTCCACAACCAATACCTCAGCTTTCTCTGAGTTCAACCTAAGCCAATTCGCACTCATCCAATCCTGAATCTCCAGGAGACAATTATTAAACACTGTGATGCAATCAGACTCCCGTTCAGGAACAAAAGACAGGTAGAGCAGAGAATCATCAGCATAACAAAGAAAACTCAGTCCATACTGCATTATAATGTCCCCCAATGGAAGCATATACACTGTGAATAACAGGGGACAGCACAGACCCCTGCGGTTCCCCACAGGGCAGCCAATGAGGGTCCAAGGTGTAAATTCCAGACACCACTCTCTGTGATCTGCCCTCCAGAAAAGATTGAAACCAACTGTGGACTGCTCCCCTCAGACCATAGAAAAACTGCAGGCAGTCGAGCAGCACCCCATGATCCACTGTGTCAAATGCTGCTGAAAGATCCAGGAGAACCAAGATGGAATGGGTCCTCTGATCTCTTGTCATCAGGAGATCATTCAATACCTCAACCAAAGCCATCTCTGTACTACGCCTTTTCCTGAAGCTGGATTGGAGAGGGTTATAGATATTGTGGCTGGACAAATGATCCTCCAGTTGCAGAGTGACCACCTTCTCAATAACCTTCCCAAGAGAGGGGATGTTAGAGACCGATCTGCAATTTGCTGGGCAGTCGGGGTTAAGAGAGGGTTTTTTCAAAAGGGGGCGTACTACTGCCTCCTTTAAGGGATCCAGAAAGATCCTTCTCTCTCTAATGATACCACCACTATCCCAGCCAGGACTGGGCCAATAACATCTACACACACCACCACCACCAGGTGAGTAGGGCCTGGATCCAACTTACAGTAGGTAGGTTGCAGAGTCTGGATGATCCTCACTATATCTATTACTGTCGGTAGGCTAAAGGTGGACCAAGACAATTGGGCATTAGTACCACCTGATTGACCAGTGCAAGGTCCAATGGAAGGGCACTGGCAGATCTCATCCCTGATGGTGGATACCTTGCCAGCAAAGAATTTCACAAACTCCTTACACTGTACCTGTGATAACGCTCTGCCAGTCTGAAGACAGACTGGATTGCACAGTCTGTACACAGTCTGGAAGAGCTAGGATGGTCTGTTCTTTGCTACAGCAATTACCCTGGACAGGAACTCTGCTTTCTTACGGGAAATTGCTGATTGTTAGAGCTTATAATGTTCTAACAAGTCAAGTCTATCCACCTCCAGTTGGGATTTCTACCAGTGTCTTTCCAATCTTTGTCCCTTCCTCTTCAACTCACGGACCTTCCCATCAAACCAGAGAGCCCCCAAGTGAAGAGTACAGGGATGAACATGAATTGAAGCAATGACATCCAGGACCTCAACAACAGCCCTGTTATAAGCTAGGACCAAAGGCCATGGATCCGTGCTATCCCCTGGAAAACCCAAGAAGTCCAGCTCCATCATTAGGCATTCTGAGGTAACCCCTCTTAAAGGACAGAACTGTACTAACTCCCTAGGGGCAGGCCTATTTTGGGGGGCTGCAAATCTAAACCTCAGGGCGTGATGATCAGACCATCCGACTGGCTCAACCTCCACATCGGATATCTCCATCCCAAGATGGAACACCAAGTCCAATGTGTGCCCCCTCATGAGTTGCAGAGGTAATAACCCATGACAGGCCCAATGAGTCCATGAATTGGAGGAGGTTTTGACCAAATGGCAAGAGTTCATCGTTGACCCAAGCATTGAAATCTCCCAGAATTAACATCTGGGAGACTCCAATATCATATCGGCGATGAAGTCCACAACCTCCTTCAGGAACTCCCTCCCATCCCCTGGTGGATGGTAGATGAAAGGGTCCTGTAGCCTGTACGTGCACCCACTATGTACTCAAAGGAGTTGGTATCACCAACTGGCACCTCCCTGAGATCCAGATCATGTCTAAAACAGACTGCCACCCCCCGCCCCTCTAGTCTACTCTCTGGTGATGAATCACTGAGAACCCAGCCGGGACAGCAGAGTCCAAAACAGGACCAGCATTTCCATCTAGCCAGGTCTCAGTGATGCAAGCCAAGTTGACAGAGGAAACAAGATCCGCAATCACTGTAGTCTTGTTCCTAATCGACCTGGCATTGCTTATCACCACCTGAAAGGGACGGGAATCCAAGGGTGATCCCACTTCCTGCTTGACACACTCCAAGTCAGTGCCCTTGGGTATGAGAACTAGGCAAGGAGGACCTCGCTCCAGTACCCATTTCACCCCAGGGCATCTTCTGGCCCTCACTGCTCATATCCATCCACTTCTCTCCCATCCCCCCAAGAGTTCCAGGATCCCCGTCTCTTACTGCACTTTGATCTCATAATGCTGAGATTTTGACATCTAGCACAAACCTCCCCCATAAGTGGGGGTAGTTCAAAGGGATGGAGATCCCTCAGTCTTGAGGGGGAGTACTGCGTGACTGTCTCACTTATAAACAACACATATTTTCAACCCTTTAATAATTCAAAACCAATCTCCCCCATACAAACAACTCCCTTCCCTAACTTAAACCAACCTTAAAAAAGAAAAAAAAAAGAAAAGAAAATACCCCCTTAAAATAATACTAAAACACAATGCAGAAATAATCAATCAACAAAAAGAAAACTCATTCACAAAGCTCAGATTTGCAGTCCAAATTTGCAGTCCAATCAATTATTCCAACCATATGGAAGTCCTCTAATGAAAACCAGTTAAATAAATTATTTTAGACTGAATCATACCAAATTTATAAGTAGATTCCTTGGAGCTCTCACCTCCAATGGAAAATTAAGCCAGATAATACATTTTTTAGCTGAGCCAGTCTCTCACATTGGATACAGATACATTTTTTAGCTGAGCCAATCTCTCACATTGGCTACATCAATAAACAGCAAAAAAGAAACAAACAATAAGTATTCTTACTGCCCAGCAAAAGTACTTCAAATTGGAAAGTTCTCACCAATAATTTGGCCAGTTTTAGATCTTTTCCTCCCAATAATCTTGACCTGGTCCACAGAGTAATTCCAGATATTAAGTTCTTTCAAAGTCCAGGCACATCAATGGGTAGGGCTCAATAGGGATCATAAAGGGGATCGCCAATACACAAGTAGGAGATGACCTTCACCCACCGAGCCCTCAGTTTTGGCTCCCGGCCTAGGATCAACTCTCCAGAAGACCCCCAGGAATACCTAGACATACCAAGCAAGCACCATCTGCCCTCCAACAGATCGAGCCCTAGCGTCTCCTACCTGGACCCAGCAGTATCGGCCAACTCCCCCCACAGTACCGGCAAGTTCACGTCACCCATATCCACTCACCACCTTCATAAGTCACAAAAAAGAAGGGAAGCAGATGAAACTGTGACTGACAGTGGTAGATGTTAGTTCTGTGACTATTGAAGGGGTGGTTTAGGTCTCTGACTGTTGGGGTGGGGCTCAGCCCTGTGTCTTTTTTGGGTGAGGGGGAAGTGCTCTAACTGTTGTGGATGAGCAGTCAGTATGTTGACCATTAGGAGTTGAGGCTCAGTGATGTTATTGTCAGGTAATGGGAATTACTGCTGTGACTGATGGTAGATGGTGTTAGTCCTGTGACTTTTGGGGATGAGATGGCTGTGCTGTGACTGTTAAGGATGGATAATCAGTGCTTTAAGATAGGGGTGGGGTGTAGTGCTTTGACCAGAGTTGTGACTCTCAGGGGTGAGGAACAGTGCTGCGACTGCCAGAGGTGGGTGATCTGTGTCATGACTGTTGGTGGAGGGTGTCAGTCCTGTGACTGTCAGTGGGTTGGTAAAGTCCTGTCAGTATGGGGGGACTGGTACAGCCCTGTGACTGTGGGGGGGTACAATCCCATGACTGTGAAGGAGAGGGTGTTACAGTCTTGTGAATGTGTGTGGGGTGTTGGTACAGTCCTGTGACTGTGGAGGTGGGTGGTGGGGTGGTGGAACAGTCCTGTGACCTGGACTCACTGTTGCAGTCCTATGACTGTTGAGGGGTGGTCATTTCTGTGATTGATGGTGGAGGGTGTCAGCACTGTGACTGTCAAAGCAGTGGTACAGTCTTGTGATTATCGGGAAGAGGGTCAGATATGTAACCGTCAGGGATAGAGTGTCACTTATGTGACTGTCAGAGTGAGGGGTCATTCCTGTGACTTTTGGGAGGTCTGCTTCTACACAGCTCTACAGCTTTGAGGAACTGAAGTATTTGCATGAAGTTGTACATACAGCAGGAAGGCTGTATAAGATGCCAAACTATGTGACTGTTCAGGGTGGGGGGAGTCAGTCCCTACTGTGTGGGGTGGTCTTTAGTGCTGTGACTGACGAACAATGTTGTGACTGCTAGGGATGGGGATTACTGCTGTAACTGCCTATGGAGAGTGTCATCCATGTCTCTTTAGGGGGTATGGGGGCAGTGCTGTCCTGGTGGTGGGGAGTAGCATTGTGACCATTGGGAATAGGTATTGTGTTTCAGTCATGTGACTCTCAGGGGGTACAGTCATGTAACTGTAGGGGTGGAAGGGTGAATCCTGTGATGGTCAGGGGTCACTGCTGTGGCTATAGTTTAAGCAGTGTAGAGTGGTGAGCACTGAAAAAGGTAGTGCATGAGCAAAGTAACCAGCTTGTAATAAGAAAAGAAAGCTCATCACTCATAGTGTAGATTCAGTGCAAGATTTATTTTCTGGCAATATGATGGTGTGCACCCATTAGCCCCAGCACTTCAACCCTTTGATGGGCCTTCATCAGGGTGTGGGTCTGAGGAATACAAATGTGCATCTCATTTATACAGATCTCTTAAAGTGATATACACCACACACTAAAAACAATGTGCAAGTCAAGCTGAAAACAGTTGAGTAACTTGGTTACGAACATTTCATTATTCTGTTCTTTGTGTTTTGTTTTTGATGATTGATGGTAAACAGTCAATGATATTAGTATGCTACTTAAATTAAAGGTTGTATGTGATAATAGAGAGTGCAAAATGGTGACTTGCATTATCACGACGTCAGAGAGGTGAAAACAAATTTGCCACCCTGACATCCTCAGCACTCGGAAGAACAGCATCGGGGATTTCTATACTTTGCTTTCTGTGGGAGGCTGCACACCCCCCACACCTCCCTACTTCAGGATTCTCAACTCCGGATGGGGTGCATGTCGGAGAGGGTGAAAAAGCAAAATATAAATAACATGTTGGCTGGGCGCAAAAAAAAGGTAGTAGTGCTTGGACCTAGACCTGAACCCAGAACACCAGCACCGCAAGCAGAGGTCAACCCCTGATGCCACGGCGCAGCTCAGCAGCCCACCACAGTGCCATCCCCTACATCCCCTCCACCCCCTCCCAGGTCACGCTTGCTGTGCTTGCTTCCCCCTCATGCACGTGAACATATAGTAACATCCTGTTGCTAGGGTCGCCCATAACCCCACATCCAGTTGTCCTCCCTGCCCCCTCGCCTTTTGTAATTTTGCCGACATCGTGTTGCTGTTTCGGATGGTGCCGTCTTTTGGGCGCAAACCACACATGCTACCAAATTAAACATGTCTCTATATCTGTTAATTCATTTAATTCTGTAACTTTCTATCTAAAGCAATATTTTTTTTACCTTTTATACTATACTATACCCTTTTTGTATCTCTATCCTCTCCATTGTTCCCACTACTGTATTTACTCCATATTAACCTTTTTCTCTTTGCTATTACAGTGTCACAGGATGTGAACTCCTTCCTCATCAGACAGGTATAACAATATGTCTAACCTTTCTTATCCTTCCTAGTAACTAACTAAGAACTGTGGATCCTTATTCTACAGGTCTAAGAAATCATCCCTTTAAGACTCCTCCCTCTGGCTCCATAGTACCCTGGTAGGAAATTCTGTACATATTACCTATACTTGGTGCATTTACTGTGACCCCCATTATGGGAGTATTGTGTATATGTGTCAAGATCATACATAGTACAGCATTTCTTTCCCTCCATAAACATTTTTGCCTTGCTAGTTGACTCAGGCAGGCTCTCAGCCTGTCCCCACATCCCCTGTCTGCCACTTCCCTGTCCCAGACCATTAATTCTAAAGTTCCCCATGGATTGCCCTCCCCCATGATAGGGCCAGGAAGGGGAGAGCCATCCTTCCCCAAACAGTCACTCATATCTAGAACTAAGCCAATCATCCAGGTAGTAGTGTGTGACTGCGATAGGTGGGTAGATTGTGCTAGCCATTTCTCCATTCCTCCTCCCCTTGGATTACTGCCTTCACCTGGGGGAAGCAAAGGTCGAGTCACCATGCCTTCCCACCCTGGTACTAGACAGCTATCTGATGAATGCTCCGTCTTCTGTCCAACCCTCGGCAACCTGAGCATTATTCTGAGCTTGGGTCACTGATGTAGTGAGAGTCAAGGAACATAGTACCTCATTCCTCCATACCACTGGACCACAGTGACCTTATACTGCAGCAAGGGAATTATTTATTAACACAGCAGGTGATCAGACAACAATGGATCCTCTGCACACCAGGAGATCATTTTTATTAATGGGCTGGCAGTCAGAGTGTGGGATGTACCTGTGGACATCAGAGAATGTGTTAACTTTAACAGGGCCAGCAATCACAGGGGAATATTGTTATTGGCTTGCAGTTCGAAAGAAATATTGAGCTGCTTGAGGTTTCATATAAAAGCAATTTCCCAGTAGATGGATCCTAATCCCCATAAAATAGCATTATGCAGCCTTGTGGCTCTAACCAGAGTTTGTTTCAGATATGGGGACAAAGTTAGTGACCCATAATCAAGGATGTGCCTAACATTGCTCTTATACAAGGGGATGAGTCATTGTTCATTTTTACATACAAAGCTTCTTTTGATCCTATTTGTCATTCGCCTTGCTTTTCTGGTGACTGCCTTACAGTGATCCATGGCTCTTAATTTGATGTCAGTAAGACTCCCGGCCTTTCCCATTCTGGGGCCCTGTGTGAAACCCCTCACAGGGGTCCCTCTCCATCTATCCTTTGTGTCTTCTCTGACAAAAACTTTGCTCTATGTCATTGTAAGATGGATCTTTAAATGCTGAGGGGTGTAAGGAGTAGCAGGAGATCAGCTAGGGTCTCCTGTGACAGTACAGGCAGGAACAAACTGGGCAGAGAAGGGGGCATATGATCCTTATCTGCTGTCAAATTCTATACTTCTAGATTTCTATGTTACTAAGGCAATACTGTGATGTGCATTTGGGGAGGCACATGACTGTATGGGCCTGCATATGAATTACGTGTGCAATTAAATGTTTTTTTCCCCTTGTTCAACATGGTTAGACTAAAATGTCTGCAAAATTGTATTTATTTATTTAGTCTTTGACAATGAGGTAAGGCTCACTGGGCACAAGTGCCTGTTTTCAGGAGCAACCCTGGAGCTCTGGGATGGCAAAGTGATTTGCTTAGAGTCATACAGTGTACAACTAGAGGGCATGGGAAACAAACCCAGGTCTGCTGGATGTATCAACTCACTCACAGCCCATTAACTTTAACATCTAGGCTATACTGCCAGACCAAAAAGGGGTGGAGGGTTAATGCAAAACTTTACATTACTATACAACAGTACTATATCTTGTTACAGCAACCTTTTAAAGTATCAACATAAATGAATACACACACATACTATATACGCACACACACACACACAGTCACACATATCCTTTCATTGCCATTTATAAATAAATAGCAGAAATACAGTAGAGACCAGAAAAGTTCACTCCAGGAGGTTGAACTCAGGAAGCTTGTGCTTGATCCCACCACAGACAGGGCAATTCTAGATCAAGTAATGACAAATGGGGATCAAATCATAGATGTCCAGGTTGAAGGGCAACTGGGATCTGGCGATCACAACTTTGTATGGTTCCGCATAGGGACGAAGAATCATTGAAGTCATACTAGGACAAAGGATTGTATTTCAAAAATGCTGACTTTGCTGAAATGGAGAGGGGTATCAAAAGAGCCCTGGAGAGAACGGAGGCAGGAAGGGGAGTGATAAAACACTGGAAGCATCTTAAGAAAGCCAATGCATCAGATTGGTATCCAAATGCAAGAGAAGGAGAAAGCCACTATGGTTCTTGAGAGAGGTGATCGTAAACGTCAGTGTAAAAAGGAAAGGGTTCAAGAAATATAAGGAGATCCAAAGGTAGAAGGACAGGGAGGAGTACCTACAGTGTCTAAAGGAAGCAGGAAAGACAGTAAAGAGAGCAAAGGCATGGACTGAGGAAGGTTTTGCACATTCAGTTCAGAAAGGAAACAAGACATTCTTCAGGTACATCAGTGAAAGGAGGAAAAACAAGGTAGGGATTGCCAGGCTCAAGGGAGAGGGAAGGGAATGCAAGGAGGGTGACATAGAAAAGGCAGAAATACTGAATAAATATTACTGTTCAGTATTCCCAGAAAAGTGGGAGGGGCAGGGGCCACAGCAGTACAGCAGTTGCCAAGGGGGTGAAGAGGTGGACTTAGTCCATTCACAGGGGAAAGAGTTCTGCAGGAGCTCACTAAACTGAAGGTGGACAAAGCGATGGGACAAGATATCATATACTGAAGAATATTAAGAGAACTTAGAAGGTAGATAGCAGAACCCTTGGCGGCCATGTTCACAAAGTCATTCCACAAAGGGGTGGTATCAGAGGATTGGAGGAGGGAACATGTGGTCCCTCTACACAAATCTGGCAGCAGGGAGAAGGCTGGGAACTATAGGCCAGTTTCCCTCACATCGGTAGTGGGGAAGATCATGGAGACATTGCTTTAAGAAAGGTTAGTGAGGCATCTAGATGCCATCGAAGCCCAGGTCCATAGGCAACATGAATTCACAGTGGTGAGGTCATATCAAACAAATCTGGTTGATTTTATTGACTGGGTGACAAAGGAAGTAAATCATAGTGGGGCAGTGGACATCGTGTACCTTGATATCAGCAAAGCATTTTACAGCATCCCACATATTGTAAGAGGCTGATAAACAAGCTGGGTAGGATGGGCAAGGTGACAGGGTGGTAAACTGGGTTAGTAACTAGCTAACAGACAGGAGGGAGCAGGTGGTGATAAATGGGCTGCGTTCTGGGGGGGGGGGTGACCAGCGGGGTGCCTCAGTGATCATTCCTGGGGTCAGTCCTGTTCAATGTCTTGATTAGTGATATTACAGAAGGGCCACAGGGAAAGATCTGCCTGTCTGCAGATGACACCAGGATCTGTAACACAGAGGCCACCCCAGAGATGGTGGAGAAAATGAGAAGGGATCTGGGGAAGCTTGAAAAATGGACTCAAGACTGTCAACTGAAGTATATTTAGTGCAAAATTATGCACCTGGGACACAGAAACTCTGGGGAGAGCTACAGGATGGGGGGAGAGGGTTGCTGACAGTCACAAAAGAGGAAAGGGACCTGGAGGTTATTGTTTCAGATGACCTGAAAATGTCAAAGCAGATAAAGGAGAGTGCTAAGGCAGCTGGGAGGGCCAGTGGCATGCTGGGATGCATAGGCAGGGGTATCACCAGCAGAAGGAAGGTGGTACTGATCCCATTATATAAAACCATGGTCACGCCTCACATGGAGTACTGTGTGCAGTTCTGGAGGCCATACCTTCATCAGGATATTAACAGACTGGAGACAGTCCAGAGAAGGGTGACAAAGATGGTACAGAGCTTGCAATACAAGACTTAAGAGGAAAGGTTAAGGAACCTCAATATGCACTCGCTGGAAGAGAGGAGAGAAAGAGGGGACATGATAGAAACATTCAAGTACCTCAAGGATATAAACAAGGTGTAGGCAGGAGACATTTTCCAATACAGAAGGAGCACAAGAATGAGGGGGCATGACATGAAATTGGAAGGTGGGAGGTTAAGGGGGAATGTGAGGAAGTTCTTCACAGAGAGAGTGGTGGATGCATGGAATGGCCTACCTCAGAAGGAGGTTGAATTCAAGCATGCTTGGGACAGGCATAGGGGAACCATGGAGGTACAACAACGGGTGGGTCGGAAGCAGTAATCCACTACAAGGACTTGTGGGCAGACTAGATGGGACAGGCAATCCTTATCTGCTGACAATTTCTGTTTCTATGTAACCCTGCACCACTAATGACATGGGGGAAATCACATTTCTGCCAGCATCATTGTGTGTGAACTGGTGTATACAGCAACAGCTCAGTCAGTTCAGCTGAGATAGTGTTGGAGAGGGAGAAATCACATTTCTGGCAGCATCATGGGGCTCAGTCTGTCAGACCTCAGCACAGACAGCTGGTGGGAGAGGTGAGTGGATCAGGTTTTTCCTGTAGTATCATTCCAATCAACTTAGCTGACAGAGATGGTGGGGGAGACAGAGATCTTATGCAGGGACCCCTTACTCAGTATTGATTCATTTATTTTTGGCCTGTTCACTGGCCTCTATGTAAGCTTGTAACCTCTTTCATGGCCCTACCAAGTTTACTAACAAGTCATTTATTACAAGCTACCCTATCTCTTATTTACTTTCACAGAGTCTTGACCTGAACACATCTTGTCTTTGTTAGCTTTCGATGGCCAGAATAAAAAAAACAACAACACTCCCAACGCAGTCTGGCTCAGCCATCCTGCTGTCTGTAGCATCTGATGCTGGATCCCTCCTTCCCTCCCTACTTTGTGTTTGCTCAAAATAAGTAACAGCTGAAATACAGAGAAGACTGAGATTTGAGACTACATACCTGCTGCTGTCCCTCCAAAGCATGCTTCTGTCTGCTGACTGAAGAGGTTCCTTCCACGTTATCCATCAAGTTTCATCTTTCAGATTGCAGGCTAAGTGAGTGGGAGAGGGGGTTCTGAGATAAATGACACAGCTTTTGGGCTAATGATGATGGCATTAAAAAAAACAAAACGTGTTATATGTCATAGAAAATAACCTGAAATACTAGTTTATTTTTGGAATTAAATGGATTTGGTTTTTCATTAACATCTTTTATCTGTCGCCTATTTTGACTGAGTACATCTTGACTGACTAGTGTGTATTTTTACTTCTGTCACAACTTAGAGGTGCTTGTTATGTGTTGTTGACTGCCTAGTAGTGTGTATCAGTTTATGGCAGTGTTCAGCAGCAAGAGATAATCACAGGCATGACAGTTATTTACGGTGACAGTGTTTCATTCATAATTATTTAGGCTTTCCATCATCAGTGATATTTTTCTGACTGAAAACTCTAGTTTTCCATGCCTTTCACTGCTTCCTTGTGCTTCAGTGTTATGTGTGTATAGCATGTCCCTGTACTGGTGGAACTGTAGTTCCACTCTGAAAAGGCCCATTTTCATTAAGTGACTTATTGTTGCAGGATCAAGCTGGCATGGAGTTCTGTAATACTGCAAGCTACAATTCCAGCATCACAGAGACATGCAGTATACACATAAGATGGAAGCACAGAGAGGCAATGAAAGGCATGGAAATCTATAGTTTTCAGTCAGGAAACAAATCACTGACTATGGAAAGCCTAAATAATTATGTATGAAACACTGTCACTTTAAATAACTGTCATACTTTTGATAATCTCTAGCTGCTGAATTCTGCCATAAACTGATACACACTGTCAACCAAGAAAGCCCCACTAAGGCTGTGGCATAAATGAAAATACACACTAGTCAGTCAAGATGTATTTTGTCAAGATAGGTGACAGATAAAAGATGTTAATGAAAAAATAAAATAAGAAATAAAGTTAGCAATCTCAAAAGACCACACCTTGAAGCACCAGTCATGGACTGTGAAAGCTGTCACACCACACATGTGGCAAAACAAGGTCCGCGGCTACACCCCCTTTTGAGTCACTGCCACAGTCATGCCCGCAGCTGCCACCAAAGAAGATCACAACCACACTGACTATGGAGCTATGCTGCAACTGTATGAAAGAAACAGGAACTGTGCAAGTATTTACAAAACAAACTGCATGCAGATTATCTATAGGGACAGCTCTATCAACCATTTCAGGCACAGTCAAAGAAATGGACTTTGCACATGATCTTTAAGAGGATGCACTTGACAAAGCGGCACAAAATAAGGTATTTTGTTTCTTAAAGTGGAGACTGCAATATAAATTAACAGGCTGAAGTTAGAGCACTATGTTGAGAGGGGGCTGGGAGATGAAAACAAAGAGGTGGCAACGAGGAGGTGAACAAAGAAGATAATGGGGGCTATGCTATGCTACATGGTCTGGTCCAAGGGAGCAAAGTCAGGAGACTAGGATGGCTTTTAGCCAGCTAGCTTATGAAAATAAAAGGAATGAAGAGCTCTCATTGGAGTGCTTCATTTCTTTCAACTAGAGAACAGCTTATATCTGTGAATCTCTGACTAGTGTCACAGCCTGGTTGTGTTGTCATTGGTCTGTCAGGGTTAGCCCACTGCAGAGTGTTCTGCTTTGGACTCCTCCCTGATGTACCTTTGAAATGTTATTGTACTGCAAGATGTTTCTTGCGTGGGTGCAAGGAAACATAAAAGGTGCATATCTTGGATCACAAAAGAACTGCTCGACTTTTTTTTTTGTGGTCACAGTGAGGATTTTATGTAGTGCTGCATAGATATACACTTTTTTTAATAATGTTGCAAATAAACTTTGACTTTTTATCTCTATAAGTGGAGCAAAGTGAATTCTTTGGTGATGAGAGCAGATGGGATCTGTTTCTTTGCGTGATCTGATTTGATATTTTGACTCAAATGCATTGCTTATTTTGGAGTGACATATTTTTGTAAAATTAAAAAAGCCCTTTTGGGCAGAGCTCTGCTATAAGTGGGATTTTAAACAAGCAAACAAAAAAGCCCATTCTTTTTTGGGTGTACTGCTACAAGCAGGAACTTATATTTGCTGCTAAACCAGTTTGGGCAGGGGCATATTAAATAAAAAATCATGTCCTGTGCTTACCTTGACCCACTCCAATTGGAAATTTAAAAATAAAAAGCACTTTCCTTGCCCCATACCCCCCCGCAGCACTGATTCCAACTTCGGGCTATGCCCTACGGCTCAGAGATCGGGCATAACAAATAATTAAAGACGTAAATCCTGGGCTGACATTGATCTGCTCCAAGCCAGTATGAAAGAAAACAAAAACAAGCCCCTTCTGGGCTTAATGTCCTGCTGTGAGTGAGCAGGTATAGTAGCAAAACCCTTTTTTGAGATGAGTCCCACTAAAAGCAGGATTTAAAATAAAAGTTCACTCTTGGCTCAGTGTTCCACTGCAAGTGAGAATGTACATCTTAGATAAGCAAGTATGGCAGGGACATATTATATAATTAAAGAAGCCCACCCAGGGCTGTATGGACTCACTCCAAGCAAGTTTTTAAAAAAGGCCTTTCTTTCCCCTGCATCCCCCCAGCACTAAACCCCACTCCGAGCAAAACCCCTCCAGTCAGGAAGCGTGCATATTAAGTCATTAAAGAAGCTGGTCATGGGCTTGCGTTGACCCATTCCAAATGGGTGTGTTAGAAAAAATTAAAGCCCCTTCTGGGCTTGGTGTCCCACAGAACCCCTCCTGACTGTTTGTCTGGCTGCCAGAACATAGGTAAGACAAAGAAAGCCCCCCCTAGCTGAACTCTGGTACTATATACATGAGATTAGTAAAAAAAAAGTAGTGGCATATTAAATAGAATTAAGTCACTGTTGTGCATAACATCACTGTGAGCATCAGATTATTAAAATATAGTTGCCCTTTTTGGGTGCGAACCTAGGACATGCTGGGAGCAGGCATTTAAAAGTACAGATAAGAAGTGAGATAATCAGAAGGATTACAAAAACTCTGGGCTTGGTGTCCAGCTGTGAGCAGGCAGGTATAACAGTGACAGCCCTCCTATACTGGGTAATGTGCTGCGAGCGGGCAGTTAAAATTGAGAAAGCTCTCAAAACTGAACTCTGCTATGAGCGGGATTGTTAGCATAGCCCGTTATTGACTGGGGGTCCCATTGCAAATAGTGCTAAGCCATTCTGGGTTTGGGCATATCAAGTTTCAGGTTTATTGATTCAGAAGCAACCTTTGATCTGGAAGCTCATTTACAAAGGTTCTATATCTAAACAGGACATACATTACAGAAAAATAGCAATGTAAAAAGAACCAACTACAAGGTCATGTGACAAGGTTCTAAACAACAATGTCACTCAGTTACAGACTTTAGAGTTGTTTATAAAATGGGTCAACAAATGCTCTAAACTGATTGGCTAAAAGGACCTATGGGCCGTGTCCCTATCAGCTGATATGTATGCCAACCAGCAGTATTCTTACCTGGGCGACCAAATAACAATGGTAAATCAATCACCTAACCATGCTTCAAGCAGTTTTGCCGGGGTTTTTACAAGTGGGCACACAACCAGCAGTAACAGCAGCATGAAACGCCACACCCCTGTACCACGTGGATCAGTGAGCACATAGCCTGTTTCTCTCACAGAAAGTAGAAGGTATATTGAAAATTAAATAAATTCATTCAGAGTGTACTTTTTAAAAACTAAGTACCTTACCAGACTAACACCGCAAGTGCTGAAACGAGGAACCACTCGCTGCACAGACAGATGGCTTTCTGATGCATAACATGCTGCTTCCTTTTTTATTCTTATTTTCAACAACTCATGGGCTCTGTACCATGGGACACACTTAATCCTTTTCAAGTTCTGTGCTCAAGCATTCAAGTAGGAAGGCACCACACAATAACCAAAATGCATATTTAAAAACAAAAACATGAACCAGGAAATGACTCTGTATAGCGGCCACGATACGACACACTCATTACCATTCACTCAATCCACTGGCAGCAGTAATATATAAACAAAGCCTAAATAAATATATGAGCAAAATAAAAACAGTGTTTCTAACACTATACACAGGACAACCTGACCAGTGGGGGTGGGGGGGAGCATAATGCAGTGGACATCACAGCACAGAAAGTACCTAAACAGAGGGACTATTTTACTACTTGAGACATTAAAACCTCAAACTCTTAAAATGTTTTGCCCTGTTTTGTAATCTTTTTTTTTCTTAAATAGTTACTTAGGAGTCCCAGTTTATAAGTGCAATAACACACTCCAAAGTGTGGGTTATTGCCTGATAAGAGCATGCCCTGATGCATAAGGCACTCAGCACAAGCGCCTTGTGCCTTAGAACACACCTGGGCATGCTCTTATGAAGCAATAACCCAGAGCTCATCATGTTTTATTGCTTGCTTATGCATTGCAGTGTAAAGAGTGAAGACATAATATGTAGAGTTTAGACTACTACTGTATATGATCCTAATTAAAGGAGAATGGAAAAGAATAGAAAGTATTATAGAAATAGAAAGAGCAACCCTGTGCCACCAGAGGAAGGCTCTGACAGAGCTTAGTTAGTAATATAGCTAAGAGGGATGGGGAAAGTGGAGTCAGTAGTATGATGGGAGGGGAAGTGTCCAGGGAAAAGTTGGTGTGAATTGGAGGGACAGGGTAGTAGGAGGAGCAGCCTCACAGGCATAAATGGTGACTGCAGGGGTCCTCGGATACATAAAGGAATGGGGTGGAGGGATTAGAGACTCTCAAGGTAAGTGCTATGATTAAGAGTTGTTACTATAAGTAGGGGTGGCCATGGTGAGAAGCTAAGTGCTGCTACTAAGTGATGGGATGGATCTCCCATTGGTAAGTAGGTATTACTTGAAGCAGTTACAAGTGAATAAGCTGGTGAGGTGCTGTTTAGAGACGTAGTGAATTTACTTTTCCACTGGCAAAGTGCCAGTGAAGTGGCTGAATTTGCCACATGGAGTAATCTGCAAAATGTCCTTGTATTAGGCTGAATTTCGTCAAGGCCAAATTTTGCATCCCATAGGTGACATTTCACCTTCCGTGGCAAAATTTCACCTTCTGCGGGTGAAATTTTGCTGTGGAAGGTAGAAATTCACAGCAGAAGGCAAAATTTCACCATTTTGCAAGTGAAATTTTGTCATTCTGCAGCTGAAATTTTGCCATTCCACCGGATGAAATTTTGCATTTCACTCCACGAAATGGGCAAAATTCACTGATTACTCCAAGTAGCAACATTTTTTCACTTCACCCACCACTAGTGCTGTTTAAGTTGGACTTTAAAGATCCTCTGGCTCTGAAGCCAGTTGTGTTGACTGGGAGATCATTCAAGCATTCTGGAGCCTTGTAGGAGAAGAAACGTTGCCCCAGCGATGTTCTTCTGAAAGGTACTGTGAAAGCACAGCATGAAATCCCATGGGAATTGTCCTGGGACCTCATTGTCTGTAGCATTTGTTGGATGCAAGGTGGTACATGAGCTAGCAGTTTTTGGCTAGGATGCATGTCTGGAATTCTATCCTGTCTCTAAGATTGAGCCAGTTTGTGTGATTTTATATCAGGCATGTGTGCAGTTGGTTGTCATCCCATAGTACAAGCCTGTAGGCCTTATTTACTGAAGTAGAGATCCTTTTTAAGGTAGTGTCAGAGGCTGCGATGTATACCACTAGGCCATAATCAACCACTGACAGTACAGAACTCGTGACTGATAGTCACAGGACATTAGGCAAGAGCTATTTCCTTTGTCTATACATGATTCCAAACTTAGCTTGATGCTTTTTACTATGTGATAAATGTGACAGGAGGAGGTGAAGAATTAATCGATGTGAATACCTAGGTATTTGAATACCTGTACCTGCTCAAGTGGGTAGTTCTTATTGTTGGTGATGAAATAAAGAAACCCCTGCTGGGCTCCAGGTGCATATGATTTAAAAAACAAGCAAACAATCAAAAGCCCATTGTGTCACCCTGCACTCCCTCTGCCCCAGCACCGAAACCTGCTCTGACAC
The DNA here is from genome assembly GCA_016271365.2 of Neoceratodus forsteri. Taxonomy (NCBI): domain Eukaryota; kingdom Metazoa; phylum Chordata; order Ceratodontiformes; family Ceratodontidae; genus Neoceratodus; species Neoceratodus forsteri. The sequence goes on from CM057458.1 coordinate 1,160,886,213, forward strand.
AGCCTCTCCAGTCAGGGAGTGAACATATTAATTTAAGAAACCTGTTCTGGACTTACATTGATCTGCTCCAGGCAGATATGTTAAAAAAACAAGCCCCTTCTGGGCTTGGTGTCCTGCTGCCAGTATGCAGGTACAACACAATAGTGAAAGCCTTCCTGGGCTGGGTGTCCTGTGATGAGCAAGCAGGTAAAATTGAAAAAAACAAAGAAAAAGGCAGACACTTGCTCTCACCACCAAAGAATTCACTTCACTCCACTTATAGGGATAAAAACTCAAAAGTTTATTTATAACATTTTTTAAAAAGTGCATATCTATGCAGCATTACATACAATCCCTTCTTGGAACACAAAAGATCTCCCAAACTATTTTGCACCCCTGCAGTTGCAGTATCAACTCTTTTAATAAAGTACCTGCAGGGGTGAGACATGGCATTGGGGAGTTCTTTTGTGGTCCCAGTGGGGATTTTATGTAGTGCTGCATAGATATGCACTTTTTAAATAATGTTACAAATAAACTTTGACTTTTTATTTCCATTAGTGGAGTGAAGCAAATTATTTGATGGTGAGAGCGGGTGGTGGTCTGTTTCTTTGCTTGATCTGAATTGATATTTCAACCCAAATGCATTGCGTATTTCAGAGTGACACATTTTTGTAAAATTGTAAAAGCACTCCTTGGCAGAGCTCTGCTATAAGTGGAATTTTAGACAAACAATAAAAAAAAGTCCATTCTTGGATGGGTGTATTGCTGTAAGTGAAAATTAATATGTGTTCCTAAATCAGTCTGGCAGGGTCATATTAAATAAAGAAGCCTGTCCTGTGCTCACATTGATCCACTCCAAGTGGACATTTAAAATAAAATAAAGAAAAAAAAAATACCAACCCCTTTTTGGCTGTCTCTCTTGCTGCAAAAAAGTCCGTCCTGGGCTTTCATTCACCTGCTCCACATCGAAATTTAAAAATAATCTTTCTTTGCCCCTCAGCCACCCCCCACCCAAACTGAAACCTGTTCTGAGCAAAGCCTCTCCAGTCAGGGAGCATGCATATTACATTTAATAAGCCCATCCTGGGCTTGTATTGACCTGCTCCAAACAGGTATGTTAGAAAAACAAACAAACAAAAAAAAAACAAGTGTCTTATCTGGGTTTGGTGTTCAACTGTGAACAGACAGGTATAGTAGTGACAGTCCTCCTGGGCTGGGTGGCATGCTGCAAGCAGGCAGATAAAAATGAGAACGCCCTCCTGGACTGAATCCTGCTATGAGCGGAATTGTTAGCAAAGTCTGTTATTGGCTTGGTGTCCCACTACAAGCAGCGCTAAGCCATTCTGGGTGGGGACATATGAAATAAAGAAACCCCTCTTGGGCTCCAGATGCATATGATTTAAAAAACAAACAAAAAAGCCCTTTCTGCGGCCCTGCACCCTCCTTCCCCCCAGCACAGAAACCTGCTCCAAGCAAAGTCCCTCCAGTTAGGAAGTGAGTATATTAATTAAAGAAGCATGTCCTGCGATTACATTGACCTACTCCAGGCAGGTATGTTTAAATAACAAGCCCCTTCTGGGCTTGGTGTCCCACTGTCAGCCTGCAGGTACAGTATGTAACCGGCCACTTCCTGTGGTTACTAGGATCCCATCAGTTTTAGATCAGGCAGATAGTCTGGGCAGTTCCAGAGGGTTTCGATCTCTCAGTAAAATATTACATCACCACCTGCTTAGCTCTGCTGAGGTAGGGGATGACATCATGGAATTTAGAACACTCACAGCAGCATAAGCCACAGTACTCTGCTGCTGCTTGTCTTCTGTAAGCCAGTCTGTAGTGGGAGCCTGGAGAGTGAATTTAAGAGTTCTACAGGCAAGTGATGCTCTGTCAGAGGCCACTTGTCACAGGGTGAGACCATCAGTTTGTTTTTTTCTGCCCTAGTACAGTATCCTGTGACCAGTTTTGTTTGACATGGTGGCTACCAGACTATGTGAAGCCCCGAGGAGGTGAATATTTTTCACAGAAGGAGGAATAGGACTGAAGTTTTAGTGAGCAGTTTTGGGCAACCCCCAAAAGACTGTGAGAAGCAACAGAGCTACCCAGAATGTGGACTGTTTTATTTTCAAACCAAAAGCTATGTATTTTGTATGAGAACTGTGAATTTCAGGGGGGTTGCACATCATGCTGTAAATACAAGGTTCATTTGTGTTTGACTCGGGGTTGGCTGGTGCCTTGCTAGGAACCCATCAAGTTTAGGAAGCAGGTGCTCAGGACCCTTGCACAAAGAATGTGCTGTATGGATGTCTCTTGCAGCACCTGTGTGGCTAGAGAATCCTGACTTTTCCTAAAGGCAATGGCAGAGAGAGTCAAGCATTGACTGGAGTGAACTGACCACTTAATCCAGGTTTCAAGGGGCCTAACTGGTTACAAGGAATGGTCTAAGGTGTTAACTTAGTTCACCTAGTAGTGTTGCTCAAATGTAGTGCTGCGGAAATCATCCACTAAAGTGCACTGATAAGTCAAAGATCCCTAATCAAAGGGATGGACGTCCATGGAAAGTGTTCTTGTAAGAAGTCTCAGTGCTGCCGGAAACAGTTGTGAAATGCTTTTGCCTGCTTAATGTATGTATGTCTGTGTCTGTACAGATACAAGCCCTGGGGCACCACCATATTTTATGTTACACTCTGTCAGGAATAATGCCATACAATAAAATCCCAATTTCTGTTTGTGGACATTTCATCAGTGAGTACCTGTGTGAGTTTGTAGGGCCACCACAGATAGGAGACACACCATAGCCTGGCAACTCTCCCTGGACTCGGGTATAAATAGAAATGTTGTTTTGTAGCTCTTCCCCCTGACCTCTGAGATATCCAAGCCAGATGTTGCCCTAATGCCATGGATGATACCTTTTTTATCAACTGCGGTTGCTGCCTTGTCTGAGTAACAAAAAAGGGGGGTCCAGGTCTTACAAGTACAATAGTGAAAACCTTCTTGGGCTGGGTATCCCATGATCAGTGGGCATTTAAAATTGAAAAAGCAAAGAAAAAGACCCCACACCTACTCTCACCACTAAATAATTAGCTGGAGTCATATTTTTCTGAAGTTGATTACTCCACTGTAACTGGATTGCCTGATACTCAGTCCCACCCTCCACATCTCCAAGATCCAATGGCACTTAAAAGTTAGGTGCATGAAATTTTAATTTTTAAAGTCCCTCATTTTGTGCAAAATCTGGCCCCACAAACTCAGAGCTCTGAGGGGAGCTCCATGGGCAGTCTAGCATTTGGCTGAGATCTCCAGTACCAATGGTGCTCCTGATGGAATGATCAGTGTGGAGGAGGACTGGAGAATGGTCAGCAGTGAGCCCTCATGATTCCTGAGGCTGTGGCAGTGGTCCAATGGCACTTAGAAATCATATGCAGCAGATTGAATTTTTAAAGTCCCTGGTTTTGCACCACACTTGCCCCCAGGTATGAGTTCAGAGCTCTAATTGGCTGGGGAGCTCTGTGGGCTGTCCAGCATTTCGCTAGGGTCTTCAGTGCTGGTACTGCTTCCAATGGAGCAATTGGTTTGGGGAGGGCTGAACAACATTCAGCAGTGAGCCCATCACTTGCTTGCATATACATCCTTCAGCTGGAAAAAAGTATTGGCACTGTAAAGATTGTTGTATCATAAAAAAAAACTCTCACACATTTTTATAGTTTAAACTGTGAGAAACTGGACTGCAACATATAACAAACAGTTTAAAAGTTGTTTTGTAATGATGGTACTCTCATTATAATTGGTGGTAGAGATAGCACATGATAGCCCCATGTTTTGAAATTGTAGTAGTGTCTGTGCAGCCCACAATGGTGGGGAGTAGCAAAGTTGGAGGCAGTCATGACAGACTGTGCATCCAGTACATGTTGTGCACTTAGACATGGAAGAATATGGGTCCTGAAGGGAAATACAACTAAATAACTGCACTCTGCTCCTCAATCCATCTGATCAAGCATTACTAAAATGGGAGCAGGGAGAGCTGCTGGAAGAGGATAAGAATTATGAAGTTTACAAATTATTTTGCTGTTGGGAGAGACTGATAGATAAGTAAGTGACTCTATTGTCACCTGTCCCCTTTACATGAGGGGAAGCGACTGATGCTGTCAAAGTCCTCCCTGTCAGTGCCCCCCCCCAATCAGGTGTTTAAATTCTGAGTTGCGAATAAAAGTAGTTCCTTCTTATACTGTTGAAGGAAGCTGTGCCACCAGAAATTCCCCTTTCACTCAACTGGCAGTTCCAGTTTACCCATAAAGTACTGTTAGTTTATATAGCAGACTTCTTTTTTACAGCAGGCATGCTGGAAATGGGTGATGCTGCTAGGCATAGTTGCCTGTCTGTCATTCCAGGGGGGCTTCTTCATGTCATGCAGGAATGGGAAGGTCAGGGTGGTGCTTACAGTATGCATGCATGGCAGGGCTGTGGTAAGTCAGTTCAGTAACGCTGTATGCAATGTGTGATCTTTCCACGTTTAACATCTCAGCCGCCAGCCCTGCCTGACTGAATTCATTTTTCACAGGCCTGTAGGTTCTATCACTTATAAAAGGTTAAACAGTATTCTTCAGTTTAAGTTTGTTTTATTTTTGTGATAGTCTCCCATTTTCTCTTGACTTATTATACACTGCAGGCTATTTTAATTGTTTAAGCTGTTTCATTATGCAACCCAAAGTTGTGGGTTGGATTTCCCATCAGAAGATTGAATCTGAATATACTATATAGTGTAGCTGGTGACATAAACCAGTGGTTTGAAACATAGGGACACTGAGACAAAGCATATTAGTGTAAGTAGATTACCCAACTAGAAAGCAATGGATTTACAATGCCAGTTCAACAAGAAACATGTTGACAGGCATCACAGCGCCAGGCTCCATGTCAACCATGAGTTGCAGTCGGCATGGAGCTGCACACATCAGTGTGTGTGTTTTCGTCGAGGGGCTATGCTCCACCAACTCTCCATGAGGGGTATGAAGCCCCCCCCTTGTACTAATAGATTCTAACTCCAGGTTGGAGTTAGGTCTGTGAGGGGGTGCAGGTCGGGAGAGGGGTTGTCCAGTCCCAGCATCACTTCTATGATGGCATGGAACTGTTGTTGATATCAATGCACATTGCCATAGAAATGTCACTGTTCGGGAGACATACCGACTGCAATAATTAGAATCCAGTCTGAAAATTTCCAAAGTGTTTTGTTTAATATGGAACACACCGTAGAACTAACAATTCAATGTTCTGAAAGTATGCTACTTAGCGCTGCTGTACCCTCTCACTATAGCAACAATCATATCTAATAATTTCTCTCATACAATATAAACTGTGGTGAGAAAGAAAAAAAGTCAACTACAGGGGATCAAACTCAAGCTTGTGTAGGTCTGAAACACTTCACCATAACACAATATCCCTGTCATGGACAGCATCAGTGACATCATGCAGCCAAATTACTCGTATTGAATATAACTATAACATGACTAAGTGCAGAAAACAACACACATGACTAGAAGAGGTGTTTCTAAGCTTAAGCCTGCTTGCACCTAAAAACCATGCATGGAGTAACATGCTTTGTCTTCATAATGAAGACATGGATTTAAAAACAGCTAAACATATTTATATAGCAGTACCAAATACATTATTCCTAAATGTATGCTGCTGTTGGAATAAGCAATTATTCAGCATAAACCTACAATTTTTTTAAGTAAAGACTAGAAGAGAATAACAGATAATGTGTAAATATTTGCTTGATATTGCCACCTCCATACTGATGATATATGAAAGCTCTTTACAGACCAATGGAAAAACTTAGATTCTGGTGTTGCTGAGGAAGTATTGATGAAATTTGAAAAATGGTAATTAAAGAGGTACACTTAGATCACTGGAATCAATTCTAAACCAGTGTTCAGTCAATACTAATTGCATTGACAAAGATTACTAACCAGTCTTGTACCACTAGCTACACCAGTAGTGACAAATCATTGTTTCAAGATTATATTGGCATGATAGCATCACTATAGCTAAGGGTGGCTGGTGAGTTCTATGTTAAACTTAGTTTTTTATTTGCTTCTTGTACAAAGACGGTTTTACAGATTTACATGACATGTTCAGGATGTGTTGTACATAACAGAATCCACAATCCTTGAAAGTCTCATGTAACTCTGTTTAGTATTTTTAGAGATATGGAAGTGAGAAAAAGTTGTGTTGTTTCCCATTGACTTCAGTTGTTTTTCTTTCTGAATTGTTGCATTCATCTAGGCAAACAAGTATACATCTGTATAGTTGTGTAGGCTGATGGGGAAGGATAAATGTTTTGATTTGATGTGTGGAAGTTTTCGTAGCTTTTAAGCTATTTACATTTGAAAATTGTGTTTTTACTGTTTCTCCGTATCCTCTATAATCAGGATCTGAGATAATATACCACATGAGCAGAACAGTTTCAATGCTGTTTGAACAGAGATCTGAAATGGAGAGGAGACAGCTCAAGCACAGCCTGTGAAAAAGATTGAATGGGGATAAAGAAAGTGAAAGTCACAATCAGAATTTCAAAATCAGTGGCAAACACCATTCTGGAAAAAAATTGCAGTTCTTTTTGTCATTTTTAATGTTTATGAAGTTGGAAATTGTTTTTGTTTTATCAGAAATGTGACTGATTTTTTGACTCCTGTACCTTGCTAACTGGGTACTCTTTCCAGAATCTCTGTTAACTTCAGGTTATCCCATTTCAAGATAGTATGACAACACTGCTGCTTTGCTAGTCTCAGAGTTTCTAATGTGATCACATTAAAAGCTGTGATGTGAGAGACCAAGTGTCAGCATTAGGACTGTATAAAAACTACTCCAATAGACCATGTGGGTCTCCCAATCACCTGATTACAGATCCAACCCAAACACCCCATGGCATATTTACTATGATACCCAAAAATACAAAACAATACAATACGAGACATAGCCAGTGCAGTCTGTGATCACCCTCTGGCAGATCCAGATTACAGTATGTTCAGCTTACAATGCACACAAATGTGGATGCTATTCTTGTCCATTATATGGGATGTCCTGTTTATAATGTTCATTGGACTTGGGAACTAGAAGGCAATTTTATAATTTAATTTTTTGCTTCCTGTATGCATTACTTTATTGTTACTAAAGAATCAAATGCAGGAGTTGACATTATCAGATCCAAATAAATAATTTAATAAAATTGCTAAAAACTGCTTTGCAAAGATCTCTTTGTTAGTTTCAATATTTACTGAGTCTGAGCCCATTTTCATTTTTTTCAGATATGCCGTTATTTTTTATTCCAGTACTTTGCTCACTGTATAAACTCTCCAGAGTCTCGCAGCAACATTTAAAATGATGCCTACGTGTCTGCATTAGGTTCTCCCTGCTTCAGCTCCTTGTGAGTTGTAAGTGTAAGAAATAGAGTTGTCACCCACTAGTGTTCAGATATGCATAACCCTAGCCTTGTGCCCTAGATTGCATAGAACTTAGATTTACAGGTGATCATTCCCTGTGAGAGTGCAACTTGTATTTTTTTTTCTTTCATAACTGGACAATGCCCCCTAAGCACAATGCTTGTTAACAATAGTACCCTCCAACCAACACTGCTTGACTGGTGCTCCACCAGTGTGCCCACAAATGCAAAACAATTTATAGAGGAATCTAGTGGTAGGTGGGCCTACACAACTAAACAAAATGATGAACATGAGATGAGACAAAAGATTGATACACAAGTTAACCAGCCTTGGAGTGGGTCCCAAGGTGGTAGCCTGGATAAAAAATTGGCTAGACAACAGGATGCAAAGGGTAGTAGTAAACAGAGTCCACAGTGAAGAAAGGAGGGTTACTAGAGGGGTACCACAGGGTTCAGTACTGGGAACAGTCCTTTTTAATGTCTTTATAAGTGACATTGCAGAGGAACTGGAAGGAAAAGTATGTCTCTTTGCAGACGACACAAAGATTTGCAACAGGGTTGATACACAAGATGGAGTGGAAAGGATGAGAAGGGACTTCGGTTGGAGGAATGGTCAAATGTATGATAGCTCAGATTCTATGCAAAGAAGTGCAAGGTAATGCACCTGGGAAGCAAAAACCCAGGGGAAGAGTACACAATAGGGGGTGAGATAATGACAACACTAAAAATGGAAAGGGACCTTGGGGTAATTATATCAGATGACCTAAATGTGGGCAAGCAAAGTGAGATAACAGTAAGGAAGGCTAGGGGGATACGGGGATGCATAGGGAAGGGCATCAATAGTAGAAAGCAGGAAGTTGTATCCCTCTGTACAGACAGTTGGTGAGACCCCATCTGGAATACAGTGTGCAGTTCTGGAGACTCCATCTCCGCAAAGACATAGACAGAGTGGAGGCTGTCCAGAGGAGGGCAACCAAAATGGTGCAGGGTCTGCACCAGAAGACATATGAAGAATGACTAAAGGAGCTTAATATGTATACCCCTGAGGAAAGAAGGAGAGGGGAAATGATAGAAACTTCAAGTACCTCAAGGGAATCAACAAAGTCCAAGAGGGTAGTATCTTTCAGAAAAAGAGATGTGCAAGAACAAGGGGGCACAATTTGAAGATAGAGGGGGGACGGCTCAGAGGTAATGTGAAGAAGTATTTTTTCACGGAGAAGGTTGTGGATGCATGGAACAGCCTACCTGAGGAGGTCGTGGAGTCAAGAACAGTGGGGGAATTCAAGAATGCATGGGACAGACATAAGGCTGTCCTAGCGAGGGGTAGGAGGAAGTAAGCTGTTGGTTAACTAGTATGACCTCCCTTTCACTTTTAATGAGGCTTCTCGGCATACTATACTTTACAATATTGTGTGATATTTTATGATATTGTACAGTCCTTTACAATTGCACATGATGTATTACTATTTATAACAGCAATCATGGAAACCTTGTAGGGAATAGAAAACTGCTAAACCAGTGTAGACATTTATTGGCATGAATCGTTCCACTAGTATAGCTGCTTTCCAGTTCCACAAAGGGCTTCCATCATTGCTGTTACAAACAGTAATAAATTGTATGCAGCGGTTAAGGACTGTAAAATAATAACATCATCATGGTGACCAAGAGACATGTTAAAGTCTCACAACAGACACATACACTCTTTAAATTTTCATTAATTAACTTTAACTTGTCAGTGAGGCAGATTCATATCCCACTACAGTCACATTCTCTTTCATCAGGTTTCTTTGGCTTTGAAGTCAGGGATAAAAGAGCTAGTGTAATGAGTTTGGCTGTGTGAGTTTGTCTGGAGTGATGAGTTGGTGTGTATTAAACCATATGCACACATTTTTCTCCCCCCAATTGATGTTTTACAAATTATTCAAAATACCAGCCTCATACAGTTCTCAACTGAAACTGTCTTGAACTGGTCACCACACAGACAGCTGCTGAGAAAGAGAATGGGTGAAGAAAGCTGGAGAGTGTGATGTCTGTGCACAAACAGGATCACAGACTGCTATTTCCAGGTATTCTTTATGCCCTACTGCAATTGCCTTCTCTGATTACATTTATAAGCATGGACTCACAATCTTTTTTTTTCTCCATGTGCTTAAACTAATGCTTATTCTTTTTGTTTCTTTCAGAGAGGCCAGCACGCTATAAAGAGACTAGGGACAGGCAAAATTTGTGAATTCTGCCTTTGTGGCACTTTTGCAGTATTTCTGAAATTTTGCAAAGTTTTCACACTTTCACCTATGGAGAGATCAGAATCCTCTGACCATGTTCTGTGGATTTTCACTCTTTTCTGTTGAATTTTTGGGCTGAAATATGGAATAATACATTAAACTGCAGAATTTATTCCATCCACAGTTTAATGTATTATTTAGTGATTCGGACCCCACCCCCCACCATCACTGATTGCTGGCCCCTGATTTCTAGTGCCTCTTCCTGCCAATTGCATGCCCCATATAAAATCTCATCCCTGGTGTCTAGTGGTCCCACCACCCACTGATTACTGGCCACAAAGAAAAATAAATACCTGGTGTCTAGTGGCCCACCCCCACCCGACAATCTCCAGCTCCACATAAAAAAAATAGTTGGCGTCCGGTTTCCCTCCCCACCCACTGATCCCTGCTCCAAATTAAAATAAAATCCCTGGTGTCATCTAGTGGTCCCCCCAATCCGCCAATTATTGGATCAATGTAGAAAAAAATTAAACTCATTTTCCCTCTGTGGTGTTTAGTGGATCCCCCTCCCTATCCCTGATCCCCTTTTAATACATTTTCTCCTCATTCCCTGGTGTGTAGTGGACCCCCCCCACAATCAGGCAGGTAGTCGACCACCACCACACTTTCCTCCCATCCCAACCCCAAGCAAGCAACTAACACAGTCCTCCTCTCTCCTCCACAGCTGGCTGCCCTCTGACCTGAATGAATGAGTGTGTGCTTGTACAAGCATGCGTTCATTCACAGATTACAACTCCCACTCACTGGTAGCATTCAAACTCTCAGTGGTGGCAGATAAGAGCAGAGGGCTATTCCGGTGGCTGGTGGGGGGTCAGGATGGGGGTGGCAGGAATGGTGTGGCGCCCCACACAGTGTGTAAATGCTACCAGAGTGTATGTGCAGTCAATGAATGAGCGTGTGCTAGAGGGATATTGGGATGTTTATTTATTTGGAGGATTCGGAATGTACCTTTGCATCAGGGACTCATTTACAAAGGCTCCACGTCATGAAATTACAACTACAAGAAAATACAATGCAGAAAATAGATAAAAATGAATACAGAGACAATTCATTAAAGGCTAATGGAAATTTCCTAGCATACATAGCACAGACTACATTAGCATAAAACCCCTAAGAATAAGCATAAACAAGCATACACATAGGGGGCTGGGGGGAAGGGTAAGTAGGCCAGAGGCCATTGTTATGGGAGGGGCGAGAATGAAAGGCTTTAACAGCAGTAACAGATGTTGTATGTATCAGTAGGGCCACTGCAGATCATAAGAGGGAGGTGATAATCCATCTTTACAAGACACTGGATAGGCCACATTGGGAGTATTGCATGCAGTACTGGAGGCCGCACCTGCATAAGAACATTAACAAAATGGAGGCAGTCCAGAGAAGGCAACCAAAATGGTGCAGGGACTGCATCAGAAAACATGAGGACAGATTAATGGAGCTCAATATGTATACCATAGAGCAAAGGAGGGACAGAGATGATATGATCGAAACATTCAAACATCTTAAGGGCATTAACAAGGTGAACAAGTCTAACATGTTTCAATACAAGAAAAACGGCAGGATGATAGGACAAGACACAGCATGAGATTAGAGGGAGGCCAATTAATGGGGTAATGTGAGGAAGTTCTTTTTCACATAAAGGGTGGTGGAAGCATACAACAGCCTATCTCAGAAGGTGGTGGATATGAATACAGTGCAGGGCTTCAAACAGGCATGGGATACACATAAGGGAGCAATACCAATGAGTATGAATAGATAGGCCATTGACAGAGTACAGGCCTATGGCACATTCATAAGGTAGAACAAATGGGCAGACTGAATGGGCCTTGTGGTACTTATCTGCTGTTAGCTTCTATGTTCTATGTTTCTTGTAAAAGCACCTGCTCATTCATGGACAGCTCAGTAGGCAGCCAGCAGTGAAAGAGAGGTGAGAGCTGTGCTGGTTGCCTACTTGGGGTTGGGATGGGTGGAACACGGTGGTGGTGGACTATCTACCAGCGTGGGGGGTCCACTAGACATCAGGTAATGAGGAGAAAATGTATTAAAAGGGGGTCAGGGATAGGGAGGGGGATCCACTGGACACCAGGGATGGAAAATTATTTAATTTTTTTTCTACATTGGTCCAACAATTAGCAAGTGGGTGGAACCACTATATAACACTTGATCGGTGGGTGGGGAGGGAAACTGGACACCTACTATTTTTTTATATGGGGCAGGTGATTGAAAATGGAGGGGCCACTGGACACCAGGTATTTCTTTCTATAGGGCTAGCGATTGGCCAGTGGGGAGGGATTTTTTATATGGCCCTGGTGATCGTTGGGTGGGGGAAACCACATTTTTTACCTGGAGCTTGCAATCAGTTGGGGAAGGTGCAGTGGGGTCGATCAGCGGGGGGAGGGTTAATATATTAATGAATTAAACTGCAGGGGAAAAAGCCACAGGGCTGAATACCGATAGTTATCAGATCTGGGGACATTTTTTCCTGCAGTTTAATACATTAACCAGCTGTTCATACATTTATTCCCCTGTTTTAAGGCAGAATTTCCATGAAAGTTGGTGAAATGACTTCTGAACTTTCACAGAAGCAAAGGTGTGACTTTCATGGAAATTCCTTACACGGAATTTTTTTTTCACATACCTGTAGAACAGTTGTATTACAGACAGCTTTCACATTGCCAGCAATCAGCTGTGTCACAGATATACAGTATTATGGTTCATTACATGTATTGTTAGTGCTTCTTCATTTTGAATTGCTTGCTGTCTGAACTGTATTTAAAGATCAATGACATTCTCTTTTTTTCTGACATGTCTTCAGTCCGTTGCACAGGATGAATATATGTTATCACTTGTGATTAATTTATTGTGTCTTTTTAACAAGTACATGGATCAGAATTATTATTCATGGTTTAAATATTATGTTATTTGATATGAACTAACCTGTAATGTGCTTCATGTTGTCTATAGTTTTACAATTCATTGGTTTGTGGAGCTTTGGAGAATGTCATTAGATGCTGACAAAACCAGAACTGACATCCTGGGGGGATGGGGGATCCTGAGTCTGTGTGTCTCCGTGATCTCTTTTGTGAAGCCACTCCAACTATTGCAGTCAGGGCTTGTTACATATATGTAGTGATATTAATTCAGTGTGATTTACTTGTCAGTTTGAGATTCATCCTTATTTTCTAGATTTGATTTGGGCACAGCTTGCTTGGTGAGAGAGGCTGGTCATTAAGATTTGAGCATGCTATGTGGTCCTTTGGAAGACTTGATTGGGGTATGGGTGTAAGTGAGTATTTGAAATTCAATTTGTTTTTCTGGAAACAGTTGCAGTCCCCCCCCCCCCAACACACATACAGACATAGACCCGCTTTTGCACACCCCTCTCTTCTGTTGTTTGTTTTGATGGTGGGAGACTGTGAAAGCAGTACAAGCATAGGCATCATGGATTTTAATTTTTCCTATTTGTTAGCTGACCAGACTGTATTCAGAAACTGTGGAGTTTGCTGGCTGCATGTAGCTTCACTGGAATGGTGGACTGAGTAAACTGGTATACAGTGTATGATGGAACGTTGTTATTAATGAAAATCCATCACTTTCTAAATGTTGTTATGCTGCAGTAGGTATGTCACTGAGCTGTTACACTGCACTAGCTATGTAGCTACTGCACCGTAACAACATGGAACATGTTCCCTCTCGTGCTTTACAGTTTAAAAAGAAAAAAAAAAAACTTTACCTAAATGAATCTTTCAGCAGGTTCCGCGGTGTGGCAGCGGTCAGGGAAACAGCAGTCCCCAGTGTAGACAGTTGTTAGGAGGGATCCTGCAGATGCTCTGAAGGCTCTTTCTGTTTAGCCCCATTTTATTTAAGTATAATGTTTCCATAATTAAAAAAAAAAAAACTAGTGGCAGCACTGCCGGCAAGCAGGACTGTGGCAGTGACTAGCATCAAAGCGTTGGGGGAGGAGCAGGAAGAACCCCAACTGGCATCCACTCCTGTTCTGCTGACATTCCCTTAAAAAAACAACAGAAAAGGCCACACACTATAAAAAACAATCACTAGTCACCTTTCGGTAACAAGCTCAGTTAGTGCATCTTGAGGTTGCCATTGGCGACCAAACCTCTCAAGCTTTGCTCTCGAGGTTACTGTGGTCGCCAAGGCAACCTCTCGATGCACTAACCAGCTTGTTACCGATAGGTGACTAGCAATTATTCTCTATGTTATTGTGCAGTAATCAGCTATTTACACACACAAAGGAAATGTGATTTAGTCTTCAGAGGTGTGTAGGCTCTGTGTGCTATTGGCTTGTAATAACAAGGATGTGCTGAAAGGTTGGTGCCAATGTGGACCTGTCTCCTTTCACATGGTCAATCCACTTTTTTGTGTTTTCTTGATGAGGTTGTGTGGAAACACCCAGTTGGCTGAACTCTTGCTCAGTGACAGTCTACATTTCTTTGCTTTAGATGCGAATATAGAATTGTTGACTTTGTTAGGGGAAACACAGTTTACTGAGTGAGCACTGCTGTGGCTGGGATGCAGTATGTACAGTCAATTGTTTCTTGGTGTAAGTACATGACATGTCTTTTTGGTTTGTTGTTTGTCTGCATGGGGTCCTGCAGAAAAGTTTCTATATACAGTATATTCTCAGCTAAAAGCATACTGGTGTTAATTAGCTTCTCAGACGTAATCTTCTGTTATGTATTGAATAAGTATGTTAAACCACTGAGAATTATGTCTGTTTTTATGCACTATCTGGGTGTTAATAGTATGGGATTTTCTAAATAATTGTCATAAAGCTTCTGAAGAAGGCTATGGTTGGTCCGAAAGCTAGAGCACTTTGTTCTTTTCTTGTAATATCTATGTTGGTTCAATAAAAGGTATCAAACCAGTTGTTTCCAGATCTATATGCAGTTCTGTATTTGGTGTTTTGGAGGAATTGCTCAGCATGGCAGGTCTATGTGTACAAGTGTGTGTGTTTGTGTGTGTGTGTGTGTGTGTGTGTGCAGCATCCCTACTGTTGGGAGAAGAATTACACAGGCATTCACAAGTAATCAGTGTGGTTGGAGGACCAAAGACTCAGTGTTTAAGTTGGATTTAAAATTGTTATTATTCTCTCAGTTTGCATTGTGCCTGTTTCTTTCTGAATGACAGCCTTCTCAGTCAGTTCAGTGTGCTTACATCAAATCTATAAAATAATACATAAGATGGGAAAAAAGAAAGAGTTCAGACAACAAATCATTATGATGAATTTTCAGCTTGAGAAGTTGTTTGCAAATTCCATTTCAGTGTGTGAAGGCATTCAATAGCAGGCAACTTCCCCCCCCCACCATAATGTCACTTCCTTATGAGTTGTCTGGTGCTTGAGAAGAACACTCCGTGCAAAAGCAATGTTAGAAATACCTGAAAAATCAGGGTTTGACTCATGTTAAAACTATGAGATCAACAAATAAAAAATTTAATAACACTGAAAACTGATGTAATTAAGTACTCCAGTAAGAATAAAGTAGTTAAAAAGGTTTGATACACTAGCTCTTTAATTTTTGTCCAGTTAACATTTACACTCCAAGTGCAGTGATGCTCTGTCTCTTCATGGACTACACTTGCCATCAGAATACATGGTGACATGCCGGCCTGGTGGCGCTGAGGGTTGAGGCACTGGACACCACACCTCATGCTATGCCGGCGACCGGGTTCAAGCGGACCGAATTACTTGTCAGCTGGGAGAGGGAGGATGGAGCATCCCAATGGATGCTCTTCTCCCTCGGGGTGGGATGCCAGGGGTGCGTTGGAGCGCCTGACGTCCTGAGAGGGTTGGTGGATGCACCGACTCTTGAAGGGCATGGCGGCTTCGTCTACCGGAGCCGGGGAGGGGGGGACGTCTTTAGGCGCTTGAGGGGAGCGTGCATCAGCATGCAGACTCTCTGCACTGGCATCTCAGAGGGCAGGGTTAAGGGGAGGAAGCTACTCGGAGGAAAAATGCCCTCCCAGTCACCTAGATGAAGTCCTCCGGAGTCAGCCTTACCACCCTCTGACCAGGGGCAGACCCCAATGTGCAGCTGCCACAGGGGAAGGGGGAAGGGAGATCCTCTCCTCGCCCTGCCTGCGGGGTAATCTGGGCCATCAAAGGGTCTCCAATGGCAGTGAGGCACTCTAGGGCAGACCAAGCTAGTTGGCAGAGGTTGGGGGAGTCATCACTCCTTGCAGGACGGAAGGAGTGGTGATTGGAAGGGACAGCGGAAGTGGATAAAAAATAAGTAGAAAAAAAAAAGAAGAATACATGGTGACATAAATTTGGAGCCGTGGGAAACATAAATAGTGGCACTGAATGGTGCACAGTGGTACAGTGTGCTGAGCTGACTAGTCTTTTGTGAACTTATTTAAATATCCTGACTAATTCGAACACTACTATATTTTGTTTGCAAATCCAATTTAAAAAGTTTTCATCTGATGATTTTGAGGAGACTAGTAGTTTTGTTCTTGGGACAGCTATTGAGTCCTATTCATTTCAGCCTGTGGTTTCAAGGAGTGCTGCAAGCTCTGAGGTAGTACAACACCAGCAGCCGGATTTTCAAAGGGCCCTTAGATCAGTGTAGGTGCATCAAACAATCTCCTTGCATCAGATCTAGGTGCGCTGAATACAGTGTGCCATATTTTGCAAGAAAAGCGTTCTCTGTGGCAAAGTGCCCCACACTGATGTAAGAGGTCCACTGCATCACAAACAATGCAATGGATGAGAATAATGCAAGCTGTGTCAAAAAAGGTGTTGCATCAAAAGTTGTATCAAAAAAATGACTCAAGGAACAAAAATGAGACAGGTTCAGTCAAAAAATGGTGCAGGTTGAAACAAAAAATTAGACTCAAGGAATGAGAATGATACCGATTGAGTCAAAAAATTGTGCACGTTGAGTCAAAGAAAGGGCCCGGTTTTACAAGGTGGATACAAAGCTTGCTGCAAGCCCTGAAACCACTGCAAAGTGGGTCACAGATACAACAAAGCCCTTTGGATTCAGAGCTGTCCAATTTTCAAAGGGTAGCGCATTTGTGACATTTGGCCCACTTTATGGCTGCTTGCGCCAAAGGGTTGGTGCAAGTGCTGCAATCCAGGATGCAAAGTTAGACCAAGCGGAAGGTGGCCTAACTCTCTGTGTCCCATGTTTTGGACTTGCAGCAGGCATTTGCGGCTCACAACTTTGAAAATTGCACTTGTTGCAAGCTGTGACACAAGTCGCAACTTGTGACACATAACCTGCCACAAGTCCACTGAGGCACTGCAGAATTTTCTAAAATCAGGCACAATGACTCAAGGAACAAGAATGAGACAGGTTGCATCAAACTAATGGTGCAAGTTGATTAGACAAAAATGACTCAAGGAACAAGAGTGACACAAGTTGAGTTAAAAAAATGGTGCAAATTGTGTTAAAATAATGCAAAGGATGAGAATGATGCAAGCTGAGTCAAAAAATACAGCAAATGAAATGGCCAACACTAAACCCTGAAAATGTTCTAGACTAGTCCTGCAGGGGAATATTGGCCCTTAGTAGTACTATAGTCAGGTCTGCCCCCCTCCCTCCTTTTATAGGCCTCTTTATATGCTCTAGGGTACACTAGACCAGATCTGGCTGGTATCAGGTACCATATAATGAAGACAGTTGTTCCATTGGCATAGGGCCATGTACCTCTGCACCAATGGGTGGCAGAGGGCCTGTACATTGACTGTCAGATGGATTGTTTGCCCTGTGTGTTTGTATCTATGACCATGTATAAGTGCAGGGACAAGAAGGCCCTGTGCTTCTGCAGTAGAGATGTGTGACATTGGAAAATTTCACCTAGCAAAATATTTTGTGTAATGTCTGCATTACGTGACATTTTTCACCTACACAAATCGTAATATCGACTCTTATTTCACTATTGTGTAATGCAAAATTTCCCAATTTCACTTTTGCGTAAGGCAAAATTCCGCCATTACCCTGAATTTTGCCAATGTTTTTCAATTTCATCAGTGAAATTGCAATGCATTGTGGGTAAATAGCTGAAATATCATGTGCAGGCTGTTTCCTGCACAGTATATTGTCTGTTGAGCTGGACAGCAGTTCAGTGTGGTGCATCACAGTCAATAAACCCTTCAAAAACCTCTTTATTTGTGATTTTTGAGAACTAATTGCTCCCAAAATCTCAATTTAATTCCTAGTACTTCTAGTGACCCTTTTTTGTTTCTGTATCTTTAGATAATACTTAGTTAAACTTTGGTAGTGTTTTCAATTTTCTCTGTCTGTGTCTCTGAGGGAGTTGGTTGGGGACGGTCAACTGTGAGTGGTGTGTGTGTGTGTGTGTATGTGAAAGTAGAGCAGGCTATTTCATAATATTTGACATATTTCTCACAAGTTGCGAGTGAGTTTCTGTAATTTCTTTTAAGCCATAATAATTTTCTTGGTGTGCTACTTATTTCTTATATTTTTCTTACATATTGACCATTTCTTGGGTAACTTTATCTGAATAGTTTCTCATTCTGAGTAGTTCTGTTCCTGTTTCCCTTTGCTTAATGACTTTTGTGATTTATTTTTTTATTGGAAGTATTCGTGTACATTGACTACTTGACTTGTCCTTATCCAGGTATACTGCATTGTTAAATTGCTCACAGAAATTAAAATTGTGATCTAGCCTCTGTGTTGCAGCTTTCCTGCTTTTCTATTTAATTTGCTTACCATATTAACTCTTCCTCCCTGTTGCACCACTGGTGTTTACTACCTGACCCTACTATATAAAAAAACAACATAGTTTTCAAGAGAGTGGTGGCCCCCGCATGATTTTTGGAGGTGACTTTGTTTGTTCATTTCAAATCTTGTTGTTCCTTCTGTATGATATATCTATAAGCCTAAACTGTATTTAGTAAGTACTAACATTGCAGTACTCTCCTTAACCTGTGATTGTGTTTGCAACTATGGACAACAGCTTATTCTTCCTCCAACCTTATTCTAATGCTTCTCCTACTCCCACCACAATTCTGTCCTGTCACAGGGTATTGTAACCACATCCTAAGGTTATACCTGTTAGTGGATACAGACCCCCTCAAGCTCTCATTTTTGGCTCCTGTATTCTGTTATCTCAGTATTGCTGGTCAACAGTTCCAATGGTTCTCAAGGCTTCCTTCCTTCCTTCCCCTCCCTTCATCCCTCTTACTTCTATAACTATCCACCTCCCCCCCACTCATTTTAATCCTTTTTACTCTTCTCTGGATCTCTATTTCTCTTCCTTCCCCTGGTACTCTTCAGGCAATTGTGTTGGGTTATACTTTTATTCATCAATCAATGAAAGTCATATATTCTGTAGACATTTTCTGTTTAGGCCCTGCTGTTGTTATCATTTTTCTCATTGTAACTGCTATGGTTCTAAACTTTTTTCATATATATATATATATATATATATATATATATATATATATATATTTTATATTATAGTGATGCAATCGTGCCACTATAGTTAGGGTTCAGTGGTCGTTACATACTAAAGTCAAAAGTTTGGGTGTTAATAACTTTGGACCCGTTCAATAGATTTGCTAGAAATTTGGTATGCACTTTGGGGCATGGTAGGTCTCTTGATTTGCCAAATTGTGTTTTGGTCAGAGTGCCGGTCTTTATGTACGAAAGCACTGAAAAATGCTAAATTATCCATTTTTGGAGGCACCTTTTGGCATTCTGAGTGTGGTCCTGCACTGCCGTTGTAGTGTGTGCCACTCTGTGAGATGGCTCATTTGAAAGAGTGTTGGTCACTGAATATGCCACTTTTTGTTTGGTGAAAAAATATTAAGACATTCAAAAGTTATGGCACTTGTAAGTTCCCATTATAAGTCAATGGGAAAATGTATATGTATATTTTGAGATCAAAGAATGGGATTCTGGCCATCTCGTACCACCTGGCGATCAAAGAATTTGCAGTGTTTTGGTTCAAGAATCTTTGTCTCTGAGGCATTTCAAAAATTCTTTGATCATTTTGTTTTTTTGTTTATGATCAGAAAAACACAAACATCTTGGCTCAGGGGTCACTTCTGAAGTAAAACTTCAATGGGTTTTACTCGGGGGGGCTCTGATCTATTGAGCCATGTCTTTTTTTCCATCCAATTCAGTGAAAAAATAGAGTTATAAGCTTTTAAAATCTTAATTCGTGGCTCGCTAACAATCTTTGATCGTGAGTCTGCAAATTCTTTGATCGTGAGATTCTTTGATCGCAATTGTGCATTGCGACCTAAAAACACAAAGATCTCAGCTCAGGGGTGGGCTAGGGACACAAATGAGGGTGGGTTTTTGCTCAGGAGGGTCCATTCCATCGAACCATGGTATTGGTTCACTTCAAATCAGTGAAAATTTTGTGTTTCACCATTTTTTATTCTTTGATCATGAGTGTGCAATTTCTTTGATAGCAAGCCTTCAAATTCTTTGGTCGTGAGATTCTTTGATAGCGATCGTGCATTAGGGGGCCAGAAAAAAGACATGATGGGAGTGGTGCAGTGCAGTGGCTGTGGAGCAGCAGTCTTCTGGGAGAGGTTCTGGAGGATGTAATGTTGTCCCATCTGCAAGCTCCTCTCTGGGCTGAGGGAGGAGGTTGCTCATCTCCAGGCTGAGTTGGCTAGGATCTGTGGGACCTCCTCTCCCACACAGGGACCACCAGGTCCACTGCCATTGCCTCAGAGGTTGCCAAGAAAGAGGAGTGGTTGGACCACAGTGGGCTCAGGGAGGGTGAGGGTGGTGGAACAGAGGTGCATCACTCCAGTTGTACCTCTCCACAATTTCTATACCATTCTGGAAAAGCGTGGTTTCTCTATGGAGGCACCCACAGTGGAGACCAAAGAGGATGCTGGGAACCTCCATAAGGAAGACCCACAGGAGGGTGGCATGGGACCCCACATTGGAAGGAAACAACTCCTGGTGGGGGACTCCATTGTTAGGAAGGTAGAACTGGGGGAGGAAGGGGAGAGGGAGTTAACTTGCCTGCCTGGTGCCATGGCTTGGAGGGACAGGGAGTGAATCCTCAGGATCGCAGGACCAGCTGCATGGGGGGAGATGGATGTCATTGTCCACCTAGGGACAAATGACCTGGCTAAGAAAGGGATCAGAGCAGTGCAAGAAGAATTTGTGGAGATGGGGAGGGGCCTTAGACAAATAGCACACATGGTAACCTTCTTGGAGGTGCTGCCCGTCTATGGCACGGGTGAGGCTAGGGTGCTCCACATCATGGGATTCAATCAGTGGTTGAAAAACTGGTGCAGAGCTCAGGGATTTGGCTTCATTGGGGACTGGGGGTCCACCTGGATGGATGCAGGCCTATACTGGCATGATGGTCTGCATCTGTCCAGGAGGGGAACCAGGATCCTGGGTGATAGGTTTAAATACTTCATTGACAAGCATTTAAATTAGCCAAGGGGGGAGGAACTGGAAAGGAGAAGGTAAATCCTAGCCACCCCCCCAAAATCAGGGTACTAAGTGAGGTAGACACCAACATAGGGATGTCAATAGGGAGAAGAGCAGGGGTAAATGAAGAAAGTGACAAATGCAATAAGGAATGAGATGGGGCAAAAAAGGGTAAGGCCATCAAGAAATGGAGGGTAATGAGTACCAACACCCACAGTCTGGGCAACAAGCTCCCTGAACTGGTGGCCTTGATGGAAGAGGGATGCCTGGATATTGTAGCAGTCACAGAAACGTGGTACACAGAGAACCATGACTGGGATGTTAACATACCAGGGTACACAACCTACAGGAGAGACAGGGAGGGAAGAAAGGGGGGGAGTAGCTCTCTATGTAAGGGAAGGGATAAAAGCAACTGAACAAAAGAGTAAACAGGGAGGAGAGGAGAAACTGTGAGTCACATTAGAGACTGGAAATGGCACCACAATCCACACAGGGGTTGTATACAGACCCTCATGTCAGGGGAAGGGAATGGACAAGAATATTATAGAAGGCATACTTAGGATGGCAGAGAAAGGGGAGATACTGTTGATGGGGGGACCTTAATATGCCAGATGTTAACTGGAGCACCTTTGCTGCAGCCACATCCAAAAGCAGGGCCATTCTTGATGCCCTTCAGGTGGCATGCCTCAAACAGCTAGTTTTGGAACCTACTCATGAGGGAGCAACTTAGACCTTGTACTCTCAAATGGGGACAGTGAGAGGATCTCAGATCTAGAAGTGGGTAGCCATTTGGGAACAAGTGACCACCAAACAGTGTGATTCATGATAAACTCAGCTACAGAGCCAAGCCATACAAAAGTGAGGGTTCTGGACTTCAGGAGGGCTGATTTTGGCAAGATGGGAGAGTGCCTTAGAAAAGCACTAGCAAATAGGCTAGAAGGAGGCGTGGAGCAACAATGGGGAAATATCAAAACTGCCATCACAGAGGTAACAAGCCTTTGTGTGAAGCAAATAAACAAATCAAAATGAAAGAAAAAGCCACTATGGTTCTAAAAAGAAGTGGCGGTGAAGGATAGGGAGAAAAATATAGCATTTAGGAAGTATAAGGAAACACAGAAGGAGCAGGACAGAGAACTGTACCAGTTAAGGCAGAAGGAAGCAGGGAGGGTAGTCAGAATAGCAAAGGCCCAAATTGAGGAAAAGATAGCCAACTTGGTTAAGAAGGGGGAATAAAAACATTTATAGGTATATCAGAGAGCGTAGAAAGACAAAGGGAGGGATAGTGAGGCTGAATAGAATGGTCGGTGGGTGGGCAGAGAGTGACAGTGAAAAAGCAGGGATACTGAATGAATACTTCTGTTTAGTATTCACAAAAGAGGAAGTGGTGGAGTTGCCTAATCCAATTGACAGAAGCACTCTGGAGAGGGGGTCAATCCCAGTCCTTTCACAGAAGAACGTGTTCTGAAAGAATTCCTAAAACTGAAGGTGGACAAAGCAATGGGGCCAGATGGAATTCATCCCAGAATTCTAAAAGAATTAAGCAGAGAACTAGTGACACCACTGACTACCCTTTTTAACAAATCATGAGAGTATGGTGTGGTACCTGAGCACTGGAAGAAGGTTGATGTGATTCCCCTTCACAAAAGTGGGACCAAGACAGAGGCAGGAAACTACAGACCTGTCAGGTTGACCTCTGTGGTAGGGAAAGTGATGGAATCACTTCTGAAGGAGAAAATTGTTGAGTACCTAGAAGCCAGTGGGGCACAGGACCCAAGGCAGCATGAGTTCACAGTGGGAAGGTCATGTCAGATGGATCTAATTGATTTCTTTGACTGGGGGACCAAAGTAGTAGACCAGGGAGGGGTTGTGGACATGGCCTACCTAGACTTTAGCAAGGCATTTGACACAGTCCCACACAAAAGAATAATAGTCAAATTAACCAGCCTGGGAGTGGGTCCCAGGGTGGTAGCCTGGGTAAAACATTGGCTGGACAACAGGACACAGAAGGTAGTTATAAATGGAGTCTGCTCTGAAGAAAGAGGGGTTACTATTGGGGTACGGCATGGTTCAGTACTGGATCCAGTCCTTTTTAATGTCTTTATAAGTGACATTGCAGAGGGACTGGAAGGAAAAGTATGCCTCTTTGCAGATGACACAAAGATCTGCAACAGGGTTGATACACAAGGAGGCGTGGAAAAGATGAGGGACTTGGCAAGGTTGTAGGAATGGTCAGAAGTATGGCAGCTTGGATTCAATGCAAAGAAGTGCAAAATAATACTCTGGGAAACAAAAACCCAGGGGAAGATTACACAATGGGGGGCGGTATTAACAACAACAAAAATGGAAAGGGACCTGGGGGTAATCATATCAGATGACCTTAAGGTTGGCAAGCAATGTGAGAAGGCGGTAGGGAGGGCTGTTGGGGGATACTGGGATGTATAGGGAGAGGCATCACCAGCAGAAGACAGGAAGTTGTTATCCCCCTGTACAGACAGTTGGTGAGACCACATCTGGAGTACTGCGTCCAGTTCTGGAGACCCCATCTCTGCAAGGAAATAAACAGGATGAAGGCAGTTCAGAGGAGGGCAACTAAAATGGTGCAGGGTCTGCAAGAGAAGCCATACGAGAAGAGACTAAAGGAGCTTAATATGTATACCCTTGAGGAAATGAGGGCTAGGGGGGACATGATAGAAACATTTAAGTACCTCAGTGGAACCAACAAAGTCCAAGAGGGTAGCATCTTTCAGAAAAAGAGATGTGCAAGAACAAGGAGACACAATTTGAAGATAGACGGGGGATGACTCAGGGGCAATGTGAGGAAGTATTTTTTCACTGAGAGGGTGGTGGACGCTTGGAATAGCCTTTCTAAGGAGGTTGTGGGGTCTAAAACTGTCGGAGAATTCAACAATGCATGGGACAGACATAAAGCAATTTTTGTGGGGAGTAGGAAGAAATAGGCTGTTGGTTAACTAGCATCTGCAGCTTATCCTCTAAGTAGGGAAATGGGCAGACTAGGTGGGCCAAGTGGTCCTTATGTGCCATTCAAGTCTATGTTTCTATGTGAGTGAGGGACAAGATGGCCAGATTAAAAAATCTATTTTCTCAGTCCAGGAGTGTCCTAGGAAGTCAAATGAGGGTGGGTTTTACTCAGGGGGCATCGTTCTATCAAACCATGGCGGTGGTTTACCACAATTCCTTCAATGTTTTGATTTATAAGGTTTTTAATTCTTTGTTCATGAGCCTGCAAATTCTTTGATCGTGAGAGTCTTTGTTCACCATCTTTGATTGCGAGGGAGGGACAAGATGGCCAAATTTTTTTATAATGGAATAGATAGGGAAATTTTAGTAATCTTTGATATTGAATATCTTGCAAACGGTTTGGTCTTTCTACTTGACATTTGGAAGAAAGAAAGGCAACATCCCACAGATGTGCCTTTTGGTAGTTTGGTCAAAAAATATTACAGGGCGGCAAAGTTATGGCACTACGAAGTTGACACTTTTCCCCATAGGATAACATTACGGCGTCTGCCACGTTACAGGAATTCTTTGCCGCCCTGCTGCAAAATAACGGTTTGGCTTTGGGGCTGAAATTTGCAGGGAAGAAAGCCAACATCCACGATGTGGCTTTTGTGGGTTCGTGAGAAAATATTACAGGTCGGCAAAGGTAATGCACCGGGTTGACGCTTTTTGCTTGCATTTCCATGACCGTTTGTGTCAGTGTCTCAGTTTACGTTGCCATGTGCATTACCCTTTGCATTTGCATATGCGCTTGCATTTGTGTTACTGTTTCCTTTGGCATCATTGTTGTTGTTACCGTAAGCATTTGCATTGGGCTGGCAGTATAGCCTAGAGGTTAGAGGAATGAGGTGTGAATGTGCTTGATACATCCAGCAGTCCAGACCTGAGTTTGATTCTCACAACCTCCACTTGCATACAGTGTGACTCTAAGCAAGTCACTTAACCGCCCAGTGCTCCCAGGTAACTCCTGAAACAGGAACTTGTGCCTAGAGGGCCTTACCTGGTTACCAAAGATTAAAATAATAAAAAAAAATTTTCCAAATGTGTTATCATGACCGTGCGCATAATGATTTGCGTTTGCTTTTGTGCTTGCATTTTTGCTTCCATTTCTGTTACTGCTCCCTTTGGCATCCTCCTTGCTGTTACAGTAACTGTTTCTGTTTACAATTGCCTTACTGATACTGAAAGGCCCCGTGCTCGCACCACCACATTCCATTCACTATTTATATTGCACATACTCAAAAACAAGGGAAATTCATGGCAAAAAAACTCCATTTAATGCATCAGTTAGGGTTGTTCCACAGCGACAAAAGGGAGGAAATTCGGTGTTAGGGTTGAAAGACCCCCTTGGACCCCCCAGCCCAACCCCTCAACTGGCATCGGGGTGCTTGTTGGGGTCCTCACCCCATTCTCCTATACCTCAGCTTCTTTGCACATGTGATGGGGTGAGAGTTAGGGACAATGACCCCAATGCATACCCTGATGCTGGTTGGGGGATGGGCTGGGGAGTCCAAGGGGTCTTTCAACCCTAACACCGAATTTCCTCACTTTTGTCACTGTGGAATAACCAGATGTATTAAATGGATTTTTTTTGCCTCTAATATATATAGTGGTGCAGTTGTGTCACTAAAGTTAGGGTTCAGTTGTCACTTCTATGTTAAACTCAAACTTTTGCACATTAATAATTTTGGACACATTCAATAGATTTGCCTGAAATTTGGTATGTGGGGTGGGGCATGGTAGATCTCTTGATTTGCCAAATTGCATTTCGGTCAGACTTATGGTCTTTGCATATGAAAATGCTGAAAAATGAAAATTATTTGTTTCTGGAGGCAGCTTTTGGGATTTTGGACGTGGCTCTGCACGCCCGTTGTGTGGCATGCTACTCTGCAAGATGGCTCCTTTGAAAGAGCTTTGGTGGCCGAACATGCCGTTTTTTCTTTGGTGACAAAATATTATGGCATTCAAAAGTTATGCCACTTTTAAGTTCCAATTATATGTCAATTGGAAAATTTATATGTATGTTTTGAGAAGAAAGAATGGGGTTCTGGCCATCTCATCCAGCCTAGCGATCAAAGAATTTGCAGCCTTGCGGTTCAAGAATCTTTGTCCCTGTGGTCTGCCATCTTGTTTTTAAATTTTCAATCAGAAAAACACAAATATCTTGGCTCAGGGGTCACTTCTGAAGTAAAACTTGGATGGGTTTTACTCAGGGGACTCCGATCTATTGAGCCAAGCCTGTGGTGTCATCCAAATTTGTCAAAAATTAGAGTTATGAGCTTTTAAAATCTTAATTCTTGGCTCGCTAATGATCTTTGATTGTGAGCATGTAAATTCTTTGATCGCGAGATTCTTTGATCATGATTGTGCATCGCAAGTGAGGGATGAGATGGCCAGATTTTAAAATCTATTTTCTCAGCCCAGGGGTGTCCTAGGAAGACAAATGAGGGTGGGTTTTACTCAAGGGGCTTCGTTCTGATGAACCATGGTGGTGGTGTACCGCAATTACTTAAATGTTTTGATTTATAGCATTTTTTATTCTTTGTATATAAGACTGCAAATTATTTGATCATAAGCCTGCAAATTCTTTGATCATGAGATTCTTTGATCGCCATCTTTGATAGCAAGGGGGGACAAGATGGCCCGATTTTTTAAAAGGTAATAGGGAAATTTTACCAATCTTTAACACTAAATATCTCGGAAACAGTTTGGTCTTTTTACACGTTAATAACTTTGGAACCTTTGTAAAAGAGCCCTGGCTCAGAGGTATTTGTAATCCTAGACTTGATAAATAAATAAATAAATAAATTTACTTGAAATTTGGAGGGTGTTTATGGCATGTCCTGTAGATGTGAATTATGGTGTTTACGTGTCAGAGAAAATTTCTTTTGCAGAGATATTGCATGATGCACTTTACATGTTGTGGACAGTGTTTTGGATTGTGCTGGTGGCTTGAAATTTATAGGGTGGCTAGCCTTAGTGTCATGGATGTAGTTTTCAGTCATTGTGGGTGCTAAATGTCAACAGGTGCAGAACTGTGCCACTCTGACGAATGAAAATTTCAAATTTTGACATGTTATATCTCGGACACGGTTTGGTCTTTCTACTTGAAATTTAGAGGGTGTTGACGGCATGCCCTGTAGATGTTAATAGCAGTGTCAATGTGCTTTTTAGGCATTGGATGTGTAATGTGGCCCAACACTTACAAGTTCCGGGCCCCGCGCTCCCACCAACTTGCACAACTTTCTATTTTTCTATTCTTTCTTAAAAAGTAATGAAATTCTATGCAAAAAAATTCATTAATGCATCAGTTAGGACTCTTCTACAGTGACAAAAGTGAGGAAATTACCATTAAGGTTCCCACCCGTTGAACCCTACCCCACCCGCCCCACCAACAGGCATCGGGGTGTGCATTGGAGTCATCGGCCCTCTCACCCATTCTTCTGCACTGAACCAGCTCAGCTTGTTTACACATGGGATGGGGTAAGAGTTAGAGCCAATGACCCCACCACACCCCAATGCCTGTTAGTGGGAGGCGGTGGGTGGGTTTCAATGGGTGGAAAACCTTGTTGCTGTAAAAGAACCCTAACTGATGCATTAATGAAGTTTTTGCATAGAAGATATATACATATATATATATATATATATATATATATATATATATATATATATATATATCCTTTTCTCTTACTGTTGTAAACATTGTGTTAAATTATGACTATATATACTCTCCAGATCCATCTTGAAAATGAGCATTGCTCAACGGTGTTCACCTGGTGAATTAAAGATTTTGATTGATTGATTGATCCAGACACCACTTATCTGGACCGTAGTTTGTATTTTGACTGTGAGGTGTTCTGTGCAGTTGGTTTACAGTTTAGTTTGCATGAACCTACCAGTACCTACACAGTTATTATCAAGTTGTGTAATGATCATTCCATTTAAAAACTGACACTTGATTAAGAGCTACTTAAGTATTTTTTGAGAGTTACTGCACATCCTTGTTGTGGTGGTGTTCTCTGTCAGTTTTGTATTGAAAGTCTCTTACTTCTGTCCTCCTGTTACCCCATGTTACTTAACTCGTGATTTTGTAATTGAAAAAATAAAACAGCGTTTTCATACTAGAATAGGCTACAGTAGTTGTAGTTAGTTATATACACTACAGTGCAGCTACCTGTTCTGATTTCTATTTGCCCTTTATAGATAGCACTGCAGGTGAATATACTTCTGGAGGGAGCCAAATGGAACAAGCATATAAATATGCCTGCCAAGAGATGTTCAACATCTGATAAAGGTGCCAGGATGGGAGGTGGCTCAAAGAAGTCTGTTGGAATAAGTAAACCTATTTCTGAATTAGTGCCCTCTGTGCCCCCCCCCCCAGTGAGGAGATGCCATAGAAGGGAAGAATTTCTCTGGAAGTAGACAGTGATAGGGAGGAGGAGAAGGAGGATATAATAAGTTTAGGTACAGATGATGACGAGGTGTTGGATCACCTGTGGGATCCAGAAGTGAAAAAGCTGAAGGGTGATGATGTAGCCCATTTAGATGACAAGCCTGAGGGTAAGGATATCAGCAAGCCTACAACAAGCAATCCAGTCACCCCACCTCCCAAACGTAGCATGATGTTAATCATGTAAGTGGTCAAAAAACCAAAACTTCCACACCTTTGGCTCCGCTGTCCAAGTTACAGTACCATGTCAAATCTAGAGGTGCAAAGTCCCTAGTTTGGGAGTTTCTCATGCTTGATGCAGCTGATGACACAATGGTGATATATCAGCTGTGTCAAGCAAGTGTTAGTCATGGAAAAAAGGGCAGCCACCTAGGCACTGGTGGCCAGCATGCCAACTTGAAAAACAAGCATACATTGTGCTGGTACCAACACCAGAAAGATACCAGAGCTGTTGGTGGGACTTTCTTTGTCAAGCTTAAAGGAGAAGACTCCTGTATATTTCTGATTTGGATATGTCTGATGTATTTATTATACATTACATCAATTACTGTACATATATCAATAAAATATTAATTATTTCTTCTGTTGCAACACATATCTAGAGTCTGAGGCTCTGACACAAAGTAGTAAAGTGTTAAGCAATCCATCATTTACATGCAAATAAGTCACTTGAAATACGGCCCTTCCCATTCCTTGAAGTCACTACAGCAACAGTGCAGAAGAAAACATAAGGGTATCAATGCTGTCTATTCTGATTTTAGTTTAAGTTTGTAATGGCCAAGACAGTTCTTTCATGCAACTCATACAGGGAGTAGTACTTGTAGCCTTAATACTGTATGTGTAGAGCAAATAGTACATGTAAAAGTATTCCATTCACAGGAAACAAAATATGTTTCTACTGCTCATTTCTGTCTGTGAGACAGTT
Organism: Neoceratodus forsteri; assembly: GCA_016271365.2. Taxonomy (NCBI): domain Eukaryota; kingdom Metazoa; phylum Chordata; order Ceratodontiformes; family Ceratodontidae; genus Neoceratodus; species Neoceratodus forsteri. The sequence continues at coordinate 1,160,915,695 of CM057458.1, forward strand.
GTAACATGTTGTGGAGAGCAGTAGACTGAATCCGTCAATCAATCAGACAATCAAGCAGTCAATCAGTCAATCTGTATTGAACCAGGTGAACACCCTTGAGAAGATTCATTTACAAGGTGAGCATGGGCAGTTTCCCAAAGGATCACACAAAACTGAATTTCCCCTTTGCACAAATGATACATACACACCCTCTTTCAGTAGCCTAAAAGTGGAGCACTAGATCACTTACTTTATAAAGTGTATTGTTTTACATTTCAGATGCTCCTTAAATCTGAGTTTCTGACTGGAAATACTAAGACACAGAATGCATGTGACATGGGAGGAATGAGCTAAGCAAATACAGAGCACTACAAACACTGAGACTGATTAGTTTCATTACCTACAACAGCTGAAGTGTACCATCTGATTTGTGAGGGACATCCTACTTCAAATGCTGGCATTACAAAGCGGGGGGGGGTTGCCACAGCTTGTCCTCAGTACCTTGAAACTGAAGTGCTGTAGCTCTCACATCACTGCTAATGATTTATAATGGGAATGTGGGCACTTTTAAAGTCATGGACCTGAGGGGCCATCACAGTTCCCAAGGAGGTTATGGGAACTTGTTAAGGGTCAGAGAGTAAGGGACTCTAGTAGGATCTGAACCAGAGTCTCCCAGTTCTTGTGCCTATGCTTTAACCACTAGATTACCCTTCCTCCATATGCTGCAGCTGATGCTTTCCTGGTAACCTATTCCTTGTTATAGCTGAACTCTTTATTGCCTTACAGCAGCCATCCAATCACTGACAGCCTATTTACAAAGGGAAAGGGGCATATTTGCAAGATTGTTTCTCACCACTGGTGTCAATCAAAACAGAGAATGCTAACACACACAGAACATATTACAACAGCTGTATAATAACACTTAAAACTCTTGTTGTACCCAGCATTGTTTATTGGGTAAACTGTTTTTGCTAACAGAAACAGTAACACAACACACACAGGCACTTCCTTATATGAATACTGTATATACCTCAAATCAGTGCTGTATCACACTCACATGGTTCTAGTCCCTATTAATTCTGCACTTCAGGATGTGCACAACACTTCAAGGGTTCCTCCATTACTCAAATGGGGAACCAATCATTGTGGGTTTAGTTTACTGGTGGAACTGCATTTAGTGCAGCGTCATTATCTGTTGCTCTGAAGACATCATCCTCCAGCAACAGTGATGGTAAAATGGAGGGCAAACACATTGATAACTTCGGGGATCTGTATATTTTCACTTATAATTTAGATTTGGACAGCAATAGGACTGCTGGCAACTGGAGGAGGCACACAACAGTTACACATAAGGAGTTGGGAAAACATTGGTGTGAAACTATGGGAGACTTCCTCTTTAATATTAGTGACAGCAGTGCAATAGAGCAGGAGGAGGGAGGGCTGAGTGGGTCTGTGGAGGAGGAGTGTGAGGAATCATTTTCTCTCTTGAGCAGTGGGCATAGTAGCATTGGAGCTGCCACTCCCTCAAGTTATAAAAGTACACCACCAGGCACCAAATCCACCAAAATAACCAGTTTCATACATGCTGTGCATCCCAGCTCCAAGAATCACCCGGTACCCCAGCAAGAACAACACTGGTGGCAAAAGTAAAATGTTTTTGTTGACCTGCTCCCAAGATGCAGTCCACATTGAAGAGTGTGTTTGAATGACACTCAGAGTACCTCCCCAATCATTCTGCTGCTCGTGAGCTGAATTTAGCCATTGCTGAAATGCCGTGCCTGTCCCAAATGGAAGGTGCCATCATGAATGTGTTTCTCAAAACATGCCATGCCCAAACTGTACAACAGTTTGTACAGTTTACAGTCCTTCCTACATGCCATGAAGCATTCTGCCTACAAATATATCCACCTTAGCATGGACATGTGGACAAGTGGGCAAACAGTGGGCAGCTTATATCTGTGCATCATAGCACACTGGACACAGGTACCCGGGGTGGTTGTTGATTTGGGGCCTGGCAAAAGCTGCATAAAGCAAAATTCTGGTGGTAGCAACACACCTGGTATTCGTCAGAATACCACCATAACTATGCAAAGTGTTATGGGGTCTCACACTGGTGAGAAAATACTGAATGTGCTGCTAAATCAGATTGATTAGTGGCTAAATGCACATTTACTCATAGCGGGGTTTATTGCCAGTGACAATGGCTGCAATGTGATTAAGTGCATTACTGATGGTGTTTTTTCCAGAGTGCCCTGCGTGGCACACTGCCTTAATCTAGTTGTACAGCAATTTCTGAACCATGATGAAATAAAGGAAACTGTGTGTGTCACCAGAGGCATCTTTGTACACTTTGCCCATTCTGTAAAGGCCCGTGACCATCTGCATGAGCTGCAGCGCACTAACCATCTGCCTCAGTACTGTATGAAGCTCGATGTTGTTACCAGGTGGAACTCCCCACTGTACATGCTGGACCATATGTATGAGCAGTATAAGGCAGTTTCAGATTACCTACTGCTGCACATCACCAGGGACAGTGCTGGAGTGTTCATCGCACTAACAATGGAGCAGTGGTGACAAATGGATGGCATAATACGCATTCTGCATCCATTTGAGCATGCAACACAGGCTGTGAGTGGGGATACTGCCTGTATAAGTCAGTCAATACCCCTTATACAAGTACTGAGGCAGACACTGGTGAATGTCTGTCACCAGATGGAGGCAAGTGATGATCACAGTTCTGTTCATGTAATGGGTTACATGCTCCGCATACTAGAGAGCAATACACATATTTCTGGCATTATGCAGTCTAATGAGTTTGCTATTGCTACCATGCTGAATCCATTGTACAAATGTGACTTGCCTTCAATGACTGAAGGGGGTCATGTGTGAGTGGACACATTGACCAATTACCTTGTCAGATGGATACATTGTACACATATGAAAAATGCAGAGACACAAGGGGCACATGTACCAGGTGTTGCTACCACCAACAACAGCAGCTCATCACAGGTCAACAGATCTGAGAAAATGTCAAAGTCGCAGTGCAACATGGTAGGTAATCCCATTTGGGATGTTATGTACCAAGTGGGCTTGGAAGAAATTGAAAATGAGGAGGAGCCTGATGAGGCAGCAGGACTCAGGGCAGCACAACATAGAATTTTACATAGAAACATAGAATTTGATGGCCCACCTAGACTGCCCATTTCCCTACCTAATGGATAAACTGCAGATCCAAGTTAACCAACAGCCTACTTCCGCCTACTCCCCACTAGAATTGCCTTATGTCTGCCCCATGCATTCTTGAATTCCCCCCCACTGTTTTTGACTCCACAACCTCCTCAAGAAGGCTGTTCCATGCATCCACAACCCCCTCCATGAAAAATTCTTCCTCACACTACCTCTGAGCCATCCCCCCATTTTCAAATCATGCCCCCTTGTTCTTGCACATCTCTTTTTCTGAAAGATGCAACCCTCTTGGACTTTGTTGATTGCCTTGAGGTACTTGAAAGTTTCTATCATGTCCCCCCTCCCTTCTGGGTATGGTGGATGCCTACATGGGAGACAACAAGCATCTTGGCATCAGTAATGAGCCACTGGTGTACTGGAGCAGCAAAGTGAGTGACTGGCCTGCACTGCACTGTCATCTGTTGCTTTTAAACACCTTAGCTGTCCACCATCCAATGTCAGTGTGGAAAAGGTGCTCTGTTCTGCTGGGGCCATTGAGCGTGACAGTAGGACAAATCTATCACCAAAAAATTTTTCCATCATAGTATTTACAAAAAATGAATGAGGCTCACATTCCACATAACACAGTTATTTCAATGGTGTTGTCTGAAGAACTGTGTCTCAGACGTCCACACAGGTAAGTCTTCTACTACAAGGGAGGTAGATGAAGCAGCAATGATGACCCAATTTCCACCTGGTGATGACTCCAGTTCTGAAGACTGTAAGGGCTGCTTCATGGATGACATGTCACTGGAAGAAGGTTAAAAGTGTTCTGCCCACCCCAGCCACCACCAGCATCCCCCTATTTCCACTGAATATGCTCTTTTATGTTATTGTTATACATTTTAAATGCTATTTTGCTGGTTGTTCTGTGTCATACATCCTGTTAAACTGCTTAATTACCCAAACTAGTAACAATGTTTACTTCATTTCATTTTTGAAAAATTAATTGCCCCTGCTATGCTAACTGGAATGCATATGTCAGCAATACACAATGGCCACATTGAGCAACAAATACTGAACAACATCTTCCCTATTTCCACATATACCTCCTCCATGAGACCATGAATGAGAGTTCAGTGAGTGTGCCACCACTGTATATTCGATGTAACAACTTAATCATACAGTGCACAGCCAGTACTATGTTAATCAGAAATGCATGTATACTTCGTCCCCATGTATACAATTAACCGTCATGTAATCAGCCTCCTTGACATCTATCCTAATGTCTATGACACAGACTTCGACAGTGTGGGCCATAACTCATACTGCCAAGAAATACAGCTAAAAATCTATGAAGCTGACAGATGCATGCTCCAGCATATACAGCAGTCACAGAACAGTACAACAATGCTACCTCTGAGTCCAGCTAAATTACTCCTCCTCCTCCTTCAGCAGTCTTCCACCAAGAAGAACCTCAGCATTGCCAGCACATTTGGGGCAAGTACATCAACCCACAGGATGCAGCACTTTTGTCCCAGCAAGCACACTTGATGTTGTTATCCTCCTCCCAACCACACATGATGACAGCATTGCCAGCATATTTTGGGCCAGCACATCAACCAGCACAATGCAGCACTTACATCCTAACAAGCACAATAGATGTTGTTTTACCTCCAGTCAAAGAAACAGCAACTCAGATAGTAACACATATCATCATCAAGCAAGAAATATATATATTCCTCTTCCATGGCCTGTCTTCTGGTCACCTGATTCATGATAATAAGATTTCATTTCTTGTCATGTTATTACTTATACGTCCATTGTGCTGGTCTGCATGCCTTTGTTGTGATAGAATGTCAAGTATGCATGCAAGGCAGCACACCTTAATGTATAAGTTATCTTATGTATTTCCATTTTAATCTATGCAAGGTTTGCCATGCTCATGCCATGTAGGCCAGGACCTCTGATAGTCAATCCACATTGCAAGCATCATTATGCACAGGTCAGTATTGTAATTGTAACATTTTTCATTTGTTAGATGTTGTGTATGCCATTCCAGGCACTGTACGTCCTAGTATGTTTCACCATAGGCTCATAATTGAAATCATTTAAGGGGTGGGAATTTTTTTGAGACATTGCCAACATCGATGGTTAGTATCACCACAGGTAAGTATAAATGATATTTTGTTTTCTTTTCATATTTTTCTCCAGCTTTTTACAGATGACATTGGTTCAAACAACATCTGCCTTGAATTGTGACTGGCAAATTAAATTTTCTGTTCAAAAGGAATGTGTTCTTTAATATTGGTAACCGTGTTTGTTCAGATAGCATAATAGTACAGGTGATGAATGTTTATGCTGCCATTTAAAGTGCCAGTTGCACATTCATGGATAAAAGTAATATTTCCTTCATCATCTTACAGTGGTTCAATCAAGGGACTTCGTTAAGCACCGTTTGGGTGATTCCACATTGGCAATGGCAAAACATATGTGGATACAATCCATGGTCACAATTTTGAAGTTAGCACAGCAGTATTTATAATATTTTTGTTTTCCTTCATAGGTGTCTGTTGATGATGATGAGGACTTATGTTTTTAGTTGACTGCAGTGGCCCACACCTCACAGGTTCAGCACCTCAATCCAATACCCACACACCAGAGTGGAAGATTTGTATTTAGTCACTAGTGATGTACAGAGATGAGATGCATCAGCAAATGTCCACCAGAAAACTAAACAACCATTCCAATTGAACTACTTTGTACCTGGCAATAAGAAACAAAGAAGAAGACGTTTTGAGCATTGTTACAACCAGGTGACCCCCCCCCATCATTACATGAAGCAATACTTACATCAGGGAATGGCTGTTAAACTGGAACCCCTTACATGAACAGGCTATGCCTGATAAGCACAGCCAGCAGCCAGATTGGGAGGTAACAGATGTACCCCTGCAGTGGAATTCCTGATTATTGACAGACCCATATAGAACATAGTTACTGTCAAAGTCTGACTTCTCGGTACTGCAGTAACTACACACAAAAAAGCAAAGAAAGATCTAATAGTTCACTATATCCACTAACCACACACCACCCCTCAACCACCACCTCCACCACCTACCACTGAAGACCATCACAAATTAAGCAACACTTACCACAAGTTAATGAATTGCAAACACATGTTGAGCAGCAGCAGCAGTGCACATGGAGTTAACATCACCTGAATCCCTGCATGTTGACAAAAGCAAAAAGAATACAATTATAATTCGACTCGGTTATCCGAACTGCAGTCACCTATCCCAGTAATGAAAAATTCAATACTTACCTTGTACAATGTGAAATGTGGTGCATTCCAACTTTCCATATACAAATCTTGGCATGCATATCATGATAATGTAATCCTCAACACACTGCCAGATAATACAAAATCAGTTCAAAGATACTAGAACTCAAGACATCACAACAGCAACACACCATCCCCCTTCTCTTGCACTAGAAAAAATAAATACAGACAGATAGTTACGTGTGGAGCAGCAGCAGCAGCAGTATCGATCAACTATGTGAAGAAAATCCTCATGAACCAGACAAAGAATTACTTTTCATGGCAACTAGTCAGAGCAGCAGGCAGCAGCTACAGGCAACAGCAACAGCACATGAAATGTCATTCAATCCACACTGACTTAAAACCACAGAGCCAACAGAGCAAACCAGGGCAGCAGTATTGTGAAATGATGATTCCACAGTTGTCAATAAATTGAGAAATCAGCAACAGGAGGAAGCAAGTGCAATTTTAAGTAGCAGAACCATTTCACAGGAGGATTTATTTTTATCAGCAAGGCAAACTGGCTTGTGTTGCATGTTACACAGTGGCACCACCAAGGTTAGGCTTGAAAACCATTTTAAATGGTGCATGCAGAAAACAGCAGATTTGAGTCCTCATTGTGGATGTGAACCATGTAACTGCCTGTCTGACACCTGATTTCTGTCTGAATGTACAATACAATTTTTTGGAAAACATTTCTGGACTTCTGAGCCATGTTAGGCAGTGTCAGTACCATGATTAGGCCTTAAACCATTGGTAAACAGTGGGAAACACAACATGTTTTGGTCCAAGTGGGAGGCGTGCAACATATAACAGCATGTCAGACACCTGATTTAGGTTTGAATGTACTGTAACATTTTTGGGAAGCATTTCTGGACATGCACTGCCTGTGCTGCATGCTCAGAAACAAGATGTGGCCTAAAACCAGTTTTAAACAGTGGCCAAAACAGCTTTTTAATGTCTGAGTGGTGGGAGGGGCACAATAAAACATTAGGACTTACACCACATTTCAGTCTCAATTTGATGTAAAATTTTTTGGGAAACATTTCTGGACCTGTGCTGCTTGTTCTGCACTTGCAGAAACAAGATGTGGCCTAAAATATGTTGTAAACAGTGTCCAAAGCAGCATTTTAATGTCTGAGTGCTGGGGTGGGGGGGTAGGAGCACCATAAAACACCGTTGTCCACCGTAATTGTAATCTTATGAAGTGTACTGTATTGTATTAATGCCCAGGACCACCTTGAAAATTAGCTTGCTCAATGGTGTTTATGCCTGGTTAAATAAAGTGATTGATTGATTGATTGATTGATGCAGTCAACCCATGTGACCTGCAGAGAGTAAGTCATGTGGAAAGCCCAGTGTTGCCTGATTTCACCTGATTTCACCAAATAGTAATGCAAGTTGAAATTTACCAGTGAAATAATTGCTCAGCCCTAACTCTCACCCCATCACGTGTGTAAACAAGCTGAGGTATAGGAAAATGGGGTGAGAATTAGGACCGACAACCCCAACGCACACCCTGATGCCAGTTGGGGGGGCAGGCTGAGGGGTGCAAGGGGAGCTTTCAACCCTAACACCGAATTTCCTCACTTTTGTCACTGTGTAACAACCCTAACTGATGCATTAAATGGAGTTTTTTGCCATGAATTTCCTTTCTTTTTGAGAATGAGGACTATAAGTAATGAATAGAATGTGGAGTTGGGAGCGTGGGCCCTTCGGGCCCCACGCTCCCACCATGTGATGTGTAGTGACATAGTAACGGTAACTGCAATGCAAACACAAGTACTAACGGTTACGCACATGGTGACGCAAACGTAAAAGGTAATGCAAACGTTAATAGAAACACAAGTGCAAAGTGATGGCAAAGCGAACAGTTACACAAACGGAGATGCAAGCACGTACATAAACACAACTGGTAACACGCATGGTCACAGTATTGCTATTGTAAATGCAAATGTTAAGTATTACAGCAACAATAACACCAAAGGGAACAGAAACGGAAAGGCAAACAGAAGTGCATATGGAAACGCAAAGTGCAACATGCACGGTCACGGTACCACAATTGCAAACACAAATGGTAATGGTAACAGCAAAAATAATGCCAAAGGAAACAGAAAGGGAAAGGCAAATGCAAGCACATATGGAAACACAAACTGTTACGTGCACAGTCTCGGTACTGCAATTGTAAAGGCGAATGGTAACAGTAACAGCAACAATAATGCCAAAGGAAACAGGAACAGAAATGCAAGTGCAAGCACGTATGGAAACACTAACCATAATGTGCATGGTGATGGTACCGCAATTGTAAACGCTAATGGTAATGGTAACAGTAACAATAACTCCAAAGACAACAGAAACACAAATGCAAACACAAGCGCATAAGGAAATGCAAACTGTGATGAGCACAGTCATGGTACGGCAATTAGAAGTGCAAATGATAATGTTAACAGCAGAACTAACAGCAAAGTAAAGAAAAATGGAAATGCAAATGCAAGTGCATACAGAAACAAGAACGCAAATGGTAATGCACACGGTGGTGTACACAGGAAAGGTAATGCAAACGGATACAGAAACACAAGAGGGAATGGTAACTGTAACAGTAATGAAAGCACACACCCTGTATTTGCCCAACAGCTGCATAGAGAAACACAGTGTGTAGAAAGAATGTATGCATAATAATGGGTTTCAGAGCAGAAAATGAGCTGTTGGAATACTAAATTGCTGACATCTCAGGAACAGTACGACGTAGGAAAAAATGTAAATTTCACATGATTCATGAGTTTCTGGGCTAGGTTTCTGCTGAATTCTCGAAAATTCCATATCTCTCACTGTTTTCGAGATATGAGCCGTGAAAGGAGCAGCGGACACCACCATGTTAGTCTATGGAAAAAATGTCAACTTTGGAGTACTGTAACTTGGCATCTGTGCAATATTTTGTCACCAAACCATGAAAAGGCACATCTGTGAGATGTTGGTTGCCTTCCCTTCAAATTTGAGCCCAAAAGACCAAACCATTCTTTAGTAGCAGGGTGGCAAAGAAGTCCTGTCATTTTGGCCATAGTCTGGAAAAGTAGTGTCGTAATTTGCAAACGTTTTCACAAAAATTTGTGAAAGTGTCACAGCTGCAACACTACTTTGTGACACTACTTTTTCCAGAAATTTGAAAAACATATTTCTGTGGTGTTTAACCCCAAAATAAAGACATGCCTAGCATCCTCAGGGCTTGACTGGGTAAACACAAAAAGAATTGTGGCCCTAGATGGTCCCAATTTTAAATGGCAAGCATTTTTCTGATCACCAACTGAAAACAAAATGGTGGATTTGCAACACTACTAGGGCCATTTGCGACACTACAAAGTGCATTTGCAACACTTTCAAACTTTTTGTTAACTTTTCCCATTGACTTATAATGGGAACTTGTTTTTTGAATAACTTTTGAACTGTTTAATATTTTTTCACAAAATCTTCAAAAGACACATCGGGGACCCCAGCTGCACGTTCTCTGAAGTTTTTGGGCTGGTCACACAAAACTGTCCGACCTGTAGGAGTGAGCAAAGAATTTGCAAAAAAACATAATTGTGCACATGAATGTTGCTTAATAACTCCACAGCCGTATATCTGACCAGTACAAAAGGTGGCATATCCCAAGATCTATGGTGCCAGTCTGTGCTGCCAAATTACAGGCAAATCCATTAAATAGTGGCAAAGTTAAGGTGCAAAGTTTCACCCTTTAAGCTTAAAAGGGCTACTCAACCCTAACTATGGTAGCACTATCATGCTACCATAATATATATATATGTGTGTGTGTGTATATATATATATATATATATATATTCATGGCAAAAAAACTCCATTTAATGCATCAGTTAGGGTTGTTCCTCAGCGACAAAAGCGAGGAAATTTGATGCCCAACTGGCATCGTGGTGTGTGTTGGGGTCATCGGCTCTAACTCTTACCCCATTCCATGTGTAAACAAGCTGAGGTGGTGAAGTATAGGAGAATGGGGTGAAAGTTAGGACCGATGACCCCAATGCACACCCCAATGCCGGTTGGGGGGCGGAGTGCCGGAGTGCAATGGTGAGCTTTCAACCCTAACATCACATTTCCTCACTTTTGTCACTGTGGAACAACCCTAACTGATGCATTAAATGGATTTCTTTGCCACAAATTTCCCTTCTTTTTGAGAATGAGGACCATAAATAGTGAATGTAATGTGGTGGTGGGAGCGCGGGACCTGCGGGCCCCTCACTCCAACCACATGATATTTTGTGACATAGTAATGGTAAGTGCAATGCAAATGCAAGCGCAAAGGGTTACGCACATGGTGATGCAAACATAAATGGTAACACAAATGGTAATAGAAATGCAAGTGCAAAGTGACACCAAAGCGAACAGTGATGGAAACAGAGACGCAAACGCAAGCACGTACGGAACGCAACTGGTAACGCACACACAGTCATGGTACCACAATTGGAAATGCAAATGGTAATGGTAACAGCAACAATAACACCAAAGAAAACAGAAACGACACCAAAACGCAGGTGCGTACAGAAACACAAACCGTGACATGCATGGTCATGGAACTGCTCTTGTAAATGCAAATGGTAATGGTAACAGCAACAATAACACCAAAGGAAACAGAAACGGAAACACAAACGGAAGCGAGTACAGACACGCAAACCGTAATGCGCACGGGCATGGTACCACAATTGTAAATGCAAATGAGAACGGTAACAGCAACAATAACACCAAAGGAAACAGAAATGCAAACGCAAGTGTGTATGGAAATGCAAACCATTATTCGCACAGCCACGGTACCGCAATTGGAAATGTAAAAGGTAACAGTAACAGCAACAGTAATGCCAAAGGAAACAGAAACGGAAATGCAAATGCAAGCGCTTACGGAAACGCAAACCATAATGCGCACAGTCATGGTAACGCGATTGGAAATGCCAATGGTAATGGTAACAGCAACTATGATGCAAAACGAATGACACACTCAAACGGAAGGTCGACTGCAAATGCTAATGGCAATGCACAGGCTGATACAAAAAAAACTGAAAACATAAACAGTAATGGAAATGCAGATGGTAACAGTAACGCAAACAGAAGTGCAAACAAAAAATGCAAACCATAACACACATGGTAGCGTACATGGAAACGGTGAAGCAAATGGTAATGGAAAAGCAACTGGAAATGTTAACTGGCACAGTAACAAAAGGGCACACCCTTCTTTTCCTCAAAAACTGCATTGAAAAAGACAGTGAATACAAAGAATGTATGCATAATAATAGGCATTGTAGCAGGAAAGGAGGACTTGGAATACTAAATTGCTTATATCTCAGGAACCATACGATGTAGAAAAAAAAATGAAAATTTCATATGAATTATGACATTACAGGCTAGTTTTGTACTTAGCCCCCTGTGAGGGTTTAAGCATTTTTCTGACGAAAAGTCCATATCTCGCACCGTTTCTGAGATACAGGCCTCGAAAGGCGCAACGGACACCATAATGTTAGCCTGGGGGGGAAGCATCATCTTCAGAGTGCCATAACTTTACAGCCCTCCAATATTTTTTCACCAAACCACCAAATAGCACATCTGTGGCATGTTGGCTGTTTTCCCTCTAAATGTCAGCCCAATAGACCAAACCATTCTTTTGCATCAGGGTGGCAAAGAATTCCTGTTATTTTGGGCATAGCATCGCAAAATAGTGTCACAAATCATGACACTATCGCAAATGAAATCACGAAAGTGTCGTGAGTGTGACACTACTTTGCAACACTGTTTTTTCCAGAAATTCGGAAAACATATTTCTGGGGTGTTTAATCCCAAAATAAAGATATGGCTAGCATCCTGAGGGTCTGACTAGGTGAACACAAAAATAACTGTTTCATAGAGGGTCCCAATTTTAAATGCCAAGTATTTTTCTGATCAGTAACTGAAAAAAATGGCGGATTTGCGACACTACTAGGGTCATTTGCAACACTAAAAAGTGCTTTTGCAAAAGTGTTGAACTTTTTGTTAACTTTCCCAATTGACTTATAATGGGAAATTATTTTTTGAATAACTTTTGAACCGTTCAACATTTTTTCATGAAATCTTCAAAACGCACATTGGGGACCCCGACCGAATGTTCCCTGAAGTTTTTGGACTGGTGGCGCAAACCGTGCAACCTGTAGGCGTGAGCAAAGAATGCGCACAAAAACGTAATTGTGCATTTGGTTGTCACTTAATAACTCCGCAGCCATATATCTGACTGGTATGAAAAGATCTACCATGCCCAATCGTGCATACTAAATTTCAGGCAAATCTGTTGAACAGTGGCAAAGTTATTAAGGTGCAAAGTTTCACCTTTTAACCATAAAAGTGCTACTCAACCCTAACCATGGTAGCACTACCATGCTACCATAATATATATATATATATATAGATACAAGATACATAGATACATAGACAGTGTCAGCAGATAAGGGCCTATGGCCCACCCAGTCTGCCCATTTGAGCTTGTAAGTTCAGTTTGTTTTCCTAGAAGTCTGTTTCCCTTACCCTGACCTCTAGAATTCCTTTATGTCTATCCCATGCATTCTTAAATCCGTGATTGTTTCAGCCCCACCACTTCCTCTGGCAGGGTGTTCCACTTGTCCACCACCCGTTCTGTGAAGAAATTCTTTCTCATGTTTCCTCTGAATCGTCCTCCCTCCAACTTCATCCCATGCCATCTAGTCCTGGAACATCTTTTTCGCTTAAAATAGTGTTTTCCTGCACCCTGTTTCTCCCTGTAAGATACTTGTATGTCTCTATCATATCCCCTCTCCCTCCTCTCTCAGGAGTCCAAGTTCAGTTCCTTCAACCTGTCTTCATAGGACTTGTGATGCAATCCATGCACCATCTTTGTTGCCCTCCTCTGAACCTTCTCTACCCTGTCTATGTCCTTATGTAGGTATGGTCTCCAGAACTGTACACTGTACTCCAGGAGGGCCTCACTAATGTCTTGTATAGCGGAATTATGACCTCCCTTTTCCTGCTGGTGACGCCCTGCCTATACATCCCAGCATCCTATTTGCTTTACCTGATGCCTTGTCACACTGTTTCCCTACCTTGAGGTCATCAGAGATGATAACCCCAAGATCCCTTTCCTGCTTGGTGCATGCTATATCCTCACCCCCAACTGATATATTGTGCCAGGGTTTTTGTGCCCCATATGCATTATCTTGCACTTCTTTGCATTGAATTTCAACTGCCAAACCCTTGACCGTTCTTCAAGTTTCTGCAGGTCCCGTCTCATTCTGTCTACACCCTCTGGTGTGTCTACTCTGTTACAGAGCTTTGTGTCATCAGCGAACAGTGAAATTCTGCCTTCTAGATCCTGTGCAATGTCACTGATGAAGATGTTGAATAGGACCGGTCCCAGCACTGATCCCTGTGGTACCCCACTGGTCACTCTTCCCTCTGTGGAGTGACAGCCATTTACCACCACCCTTTGTGTCCTGCCACCCAGCCAGTTACCTACCCACCACACTACTGTCCTGCCCACACCCATATTCCCATTCCATATACACACACACACACATATATATATATATATATATATATATTAGAGGCAAAAAACTGTTTAATGCATCAGTTAGGGTTGTTCGACAGCAACAAAAGCAAGGAAATTCAGTGTTAGGTTTGAAAACCCTAACTCCACATTCACCCCCCCAGCATGAGACACACACAGTCACATACACACACATGCAAGTAGGGAGGAGGACCAAGGCAACATGACCAATCACAGACAACCAGCAGCAGGTGTGCAATTGTGCTCTGATATACGCACGGTCATCTGGGGCTCTCCACTCAGGATGCAGTACCTGGTTGGGGGGCATTGCCTGTCTGAGGCCATGTAAATCCTAACTGTGCTAACTTGAGTGTCCTTGCAATCAGTGAGGTGTACCATTGATGTCCACACCCTCAGTTTTGCTGTGGGTCTCCACTCAGGATGCAGTACCTGGTCTCGGGGTTTGAGGGGGAATTGCCTGGCTGAGGCCATGCAACTCATAACTGTGCTAACTGGAGTGTACCTGTAATCAGGGAGGTGTACCATTGATGTGAATGGCCTTTGTTTTCCTGTAGCTGCCCACTCAGGATGCAGTAACTGCTCTGCAGGGTGCATTGCCTGCCTGAGACTGTGCAACTCCTAAGTGTGCTAACTTCTGTACAGTTGCAATCAGGGAGTTGCACTGTTGATGTCCATGGGCCTATTTTTGCTGTGGCTCTCCAGTAAGTATGCAGTACCTGGTCTTGGGGGTGGGGCATTGCCTGGAGGAGGTCCTCCAATTCCTAAGTGTGTTAACTTGTGTATACCTGCAATCAGGGAGATATACCATAGATGTCCATGGGCTTAGTGTTGCTGTGGCTCTCCACTCAGTATGCAGTACCTGGTCTGAGAGCTGGGGTATTGCCTGGAAGAGGTCCTCCAATTCCTAACTGTGTTAACTTGTGTGTACCTGCAGTCAGAAAGATATACCATAGATGTCCATGGCCTTAGTTTTGCTGTGGCTCTCCACTCAGGGTGCACTACGTAGTATGCCAAGGCATGGGCATTGCTAGCTAAGGCCATGCAACTCCTAAGTGTGGTAACTTGTGTGCACCTGCAATCAGGGATATCTACCGTTGGTGTACATGGCCCCAGTTTTGTTGTGGATCTCCAGTGAGGATGCAGTACCTGGTCTGGGGTGGTGGGGATGTCTTGTAGTATATTTAGACAGTTGTATTTTATTTCTGTCACCTGCTGCTGGTTGTCTGAGGGTCCCAAATTTAAATGCCAAGCATTTTTCTGATCACCAACTGAAAACAAAATGGCGGAATTGCGACACTAAAAAGTGCATTTGCAAAAGTGTCAAACTTTTTGTTAACTTTTCCCATTGACTTATAATGGGAACTTGTTTTTTGAATAACTTTTGAACCGTTCAATATTTTTTCACGAAATCTTCAAAAGGCACATCAGGGACCCCGGCCACATACTCTCTGATGTTTTTGGACTGGTCGCACAAACCATGCAACCTGTAGGCAAGAGCAAAATAATCACAAAAAATTTAATTGTGCAATTGGTACTTGCTTAATAACTCCACAGCTGTACATCCAACAGGTACGAAACTTGGCAGATCCTAGATCTGTAATGCATAATCATGCATACCAATTTTCAGGCAACTCTGTTGAACAGTGGCAAAGTTATTAAGGTACAAAATTTGACCCTTTATCCTTAAAAGTGCTACTCTACCATAATATATATATATATATATATATATATACATATACATACATACACATACTAGATTAAATATATTATGCCAATACAAATAATTTTTGAAATAAGACATTTTAAAATACCAATGAAATTAGGATCTAAACCAAAAAGAAGAGGCTAGAAATATAGAGAGATTGGGGGGGGGGATAGAAAAAGAAAATGAAAGATGGTACAGGAGATATAATAGAAAAAAAGGGGATACAATCTAAAATGAGATGTATCAGATTCAACATGTCTCTCATTTATTTCTGAACACCAAGGATTAAATTCTAAATCACAGCACAGTACAAGTCATATTAAACTGTTCCACCAATGAGTTGGTTTAGCATTGTTTTTTTACAGTTGATAATGCACTGGCAACTCATATTGCATTCTTTTTCAGTGCTTAACCAGCTCAAAAGCAATGTTTGTAAAATGTCTTTGCAACTCAATTAGAATGCATCTGCAATCTGGTCACAATGCAATATAAAGCTGTATTTTAACTCATAAGAAACAGTTTGTGCAGGGATTTGTATTGGATCCAGCAACTGTTATGCAACTCAGTCAGAAATGTTAAAACAACTCATTGTAGAAACAGTTTAATGTGACTTGTACTGTATGTTACCACTTGTTTGAAATAAAGGTCAGAGGGTAGTGCAGGAAGGAGCTCAAAATCTGGGCCTACACCACATTACTTCACCCATGGTCATCAAGACAGAAGTAAGGGGAGGGGGGGGCATTGGATAGAAAACAATATATATGGTTTATATTAATTATATATTTCTTATATTTTTCTTTTAGAACCAAGGTCAACAGGGGATTAGTAGGAGAGAAGTGGAAGGGAGCAATCAAGAAGCAGGTAAAAAAACAAAAAACCTCTAAACACTATTGTCATAAAATGAAGCAGGTCATCAAGTGAGACTAACAAAGCAGAAAGGATGTAAAACAAGGAAGCATATAAAACTGACTGTTATAGACCATATTGATGTTTGTGACTATATCATGGTATGTGATTTGTTAACATTTAATTGTGTATATTACAAGGGCTAATCTACAAAGAATCATAACATGGAATGTGAAAGGAATGAGAAATAGAGTGAAATGGAAGAAAAGTTTTAATTATATAGACAGACATACAGCTAATGTTATATTTTTACAAGACAGCCACATATTACAACACAAATTTATGTTTTATTCAAAAAAATGGGGGCAAGTGGTAAATGCATCATATAGATCAAATGCTAGAGGGGTGGCCATATTTAAAAAAAAAACATCAGGCACAATAATAAAGAGACAAATTGTAGATAAGAATGGATGCTATATTTTCTGTGAAATTATGGTAAATAGAACATTAATCACTTTGGTTAATGTATAGGGTCCTAATGAAAATTTTCCCAATTTTTTTTCAGAACCTTTCTTCATATCTGAATCATTTAAATCCCTTTTAATTTTTGCTGAAGATTTTAATTTGATTTTAGATCTCAAACTAAACAAATCTAATAATCTAAACTTAAGAATTAAATCAGAAGCTATTAAAATAAAATTATTCATGATGGATTATAATTTAATTGATCCATGGCAATATGTCCACCCCTCTGACATCTTGTACTCATACTTCTCTGCTGTTCATCAAACTCATTAAAGAAAATATTTTTTCTTAATTCCTGAAACATCATTATATAATTTGGTGGTAATAATAATAATACTTTATTTATATTGCGCCTTTCTAAAACCAAGGCACATTAACAGTATACTTCTTAAAACAATAAATAAAACACAAATACATGATACTAATACATAAAATATATTAAAACATCATCATTAAAAAAAAATCAATAAGAAAACGCTGCTAACCACAAATGGGATTTTAAGGCATGCTTAAATTTCTCCACAGATGTGCACTCCCAAAGTGGACAGGGTAGAGAATTCCAGAAGGTTGGAGTCACATACATAAAAGCATGGACCTCCGAAGATTTTAAAGAAACCCTCAGAACCTCTAGCAACCCCATATCCACCGAGTGGAGTGATCGCTTTGGGCAGTAGGGCACCAGAAGCTCTTTCAAGTAGACTGGGCCCAGTCTGTGGAGGGCTTTATAAGTCAGAAAACCAACTTTAAAGGTGATCCACCACTGTATTGGCAGCCAGTGCAGTTCATGCAGCACTGGAGAAATAGCCAGGCTACAGCATTCTGCACTAGCTGAAAGTGGCAGATATTAACCCCTGGTAGCCCTAGATAAAGGGAGTTGCAATAGTCGAGGCATGAGGTCACAAAGGCATGGACCAATGTAGGCAAGTCACTGGATGGAACTAGGTGCTTAATCCTAGAGATGTTCCTCAGATGGTAAAAAGGCTGATTTGATGACTGCTGACACCTGTGATCTGAACGTCAGCCTATCATCAAAAATCACTTCCTGGTTCAGCACCTGTTCAGAGGTTAGGAGCTGGGAGCCACCCAGAAATAATCCTGAGGGCAAACCAGCTCCAAACCTCTCTATCCCACTGCCTCCACAACTATTACCTCCATCTTCTTCAAGTTCAACCTCAGCCAGCTCGAATTCATCCAGTCTTGGATTTCAGTGAGGCAGTTGTTAAATACCGAGAGAACTCTATCCTGGTTGGGTGCAAAAGATAGGTAGAGCTGGGTATCATCAGCATAGCAGTGAAACCTCAGCCCATGCCTTCTTACAATGTCTCTGAGGGGCAGCATGTACACTGAGAACAACATGGGAGACAACATCAACCCCTGAGGCACCCCCACATGACAGCGAGACTGGGCCAGAGGAATTTATCCCTGACACCGCCCTCTGAGTTCTGCCAGTGAGGAATGATTTAAACCACCCAAGGACTGTACTAGATAGTCCACAGATAAACCTCAGGTGTTCGAGAAGTATCCCATGGTCCACAGTGTCAAACACTGAAGAGAGATCGAGAAGAACCAAGATAGAATGGCTCTTTCAATCTCTTGCCATCAGGAGATCATTGAGCACCCAAACCAGTGCAGTCTCGGTACTATGCCACTTGCGAAAACCAGACTGGAGTGATTCATAGATGTCATAGATAGTCAATTGGTTCTCCAGTTGTATGGCCACTGCTTGCTCGATCAACTTCACCACAAAGGGAAGACTAGAGATTGGTCTGTAGTTAGCATGGCAGTCTGGGTCCAAAGAAGCTTTCTTCAGGAGGCGTGTTACCACCGCCTCCGTCAGGGAGCTAGGAAACTCAACTGTCTCCAAGGAGCACCAGACTATCTGTGCTAGGACTGGGCTGATAACATCACAACAACCCTTTACCAGGGAAGTTGGGCTCAGATCCAAACTACAGCATGTAGGGTGCATACCCTGGACAATCTGCATGACATCAATGAGCTCCGGCTGGTCAAAGGAACACCAGGAGGGACCAGAGGCAGTGACCTGGTGCCAATCCATTGCATCTCCAATAGAAGATGTGGGTTGGAATGACGCCCTGATGTCACCCACCTTAGCCACAAAGAAGTGAGCAAGTTCTTTGCACTCCATTTATGAAAATGGTCTTCACACCTACAGGCAGGCTGTTTTTCACAGCCTGTCTACAGTTTGAAAGAGCTGAGCCAGTCGGTTCTGATCAGCCGCAATCTCCCTGGACAGGAACTTTGCCTTCTTACAGGAGATTGCAGAATGATAGGACTGGTAATGTTCCATCAATCTAAGATGGTCAGCATCGAGGGCGGATTTCCACCAGCAACATTCTAATCTTCGTCATTGTTGTCACATCTCCCTCAAGGTCCCATCAAACCATGAGGACCGAGGGTGAAGGGGGAGAGACCGAACACGGACTGGGGCAATGATATTCAGAGCTGAGGAAATGGCCTTATTATAGGCCAGAACCAAGGCATCGGTATCATTGCTCAAACCCTGAAGCTCTGATAGGTCAAGCTCTGCTGCCAGGCCCTCAGAACTTATATCTTGCAAAGGGCGGTACTTGATCATCTCCACAGGTGTAGGCCTACAAAATGGGGTGCAAAAACTGAGACTCACGCTGTAATGATTGTACCAACTGACAGGTTCCACCCCCAAATCAGAGGCTTTGATCCCCAGGAGAAAGACCAAGTAAAGGGAGTGACCACCTTTATGAGTGGCAGAAGTAACAACTTGTGTAATGCCCAATGACATCATCAATTGGAGGAAGTGTTGCCCAAATTGTGGGAGTTCTTCATTGATCCAGGCATTAAAGTCACCCAGGATCAACAGCCTGGATGACTCAAATGACATGTCGATGACGAAGTCCACTACTTCCTATAAGAACCGCTTCTCATCACCTGGTGGACGGTAGATAAGAGCGATCCTACCTGCCACAACAGTACACTCAAATGACTTAGCCTCCTCAACTGGTACACACGTGAGGCCTAGTTTGGTCTTAAAGCAGACTGCAACCCCCCCCACGGTCCAACCTTGGGCAGTGTAACACTGAGTACCTCACTAGAATAGTGGCCTCTAATACAGGGCCAGCATTCTCATCCAGCCAGGTCTCAGTTATGCACACCAGATCCACCGACCCAACAAGATCTGCAATAACTGCAGTCTTATTTTTGATGGATCTGGCATTACACAACACTGTCCGGGTAGGACAGGCCTCTAGAGCTGCTCGAGCTACTTGTCCCCCAATATTGGAGGTGCCCTTGGGTATGGAGACCAGACATGAAGGACCATGTTCCAGACTCCATTTCGCCCCAGGGCATCTTCCAGATCCCACTATCCCAATATGATGGTCCTGCACTACTGACATCCACTGCTTGCACCCCCAACTCTCTTCCTCCCCTACAAACAATACCCAGCACTCCACAGCACTGGTAGATCAACAACTAGAATGGAGGGGGGGAAGGGTGGAGGGCGAGAAGGGCAGAGGGTGACTAGCACATGACTGTGGAAACGGGTCTCCTACATATCCCAAAACCTTTAATAACAATACAATACCCCCACTGGAGTCCTAGATTAATTAACTTATAATAGTCCAAATCCAGATAGAATTCCAACCATAAACCCAATGTGGTATCTTCAAAAATCCACTGCATGCTGCAAGCAACAATAGCTCCCGGAACAATAAATCTGAGTCAAAAAAGAACCCAAATATCCAAATATCGCTCATGTTGCACACAAGTCCTTCCCAGGTCCTTGGGCACACAACTTCAGATATCAAACACTCACTTTGATACTGCGAGAAACAACATAGACAGAAAAACGAAGAAAAAGTAAAGCTAGATGCAATTCTTCAAAAAAAGCAAATGTCCTTGCATTTGTAAACAGGTTAACATAACTCCAGACACCAGATGGCAAACACTCATTCTTAGACCAGTACAACAAAATGGCACAACGAGACAAAATGGAGAGGCAGCAGAGTGAGAGGTGGCAAACAAAACTGGAAAAAACAAAACTAAAATAAGTAAAAATAGTAAGACCTATCAAACAAAATAGCAAACAAAACATTTACAAATGAGAGACTCCTGACAGCAGGCTCACCATAGCTGCCATCTTGAATACCAATAGTTTATATATATATATATATGGAACTAGGAGGCCTTTCCTTACCTAGTTTACTCTGGTACTACTAAGCAGCTAATTTATCTATCATTTATGAATGGTTCCATCAGGAAAAATATAAAGCAGCATGTCAGATTGAAGCAAGTTTTTTACCTTATGAAAACATCAAACACATTTTATACTCTGGCCCTTATTGAATTAAAATAGATTAAATTTGTACGTCAACAATAATCACTTGTAAAATCTGAAATAATATAATAGATCTAACATAAACCCAAAGGGTTGTATCCCCTTTCTCTCCCATGTATCTTACTGGCCACTTCATCCCATCCACTATAGACCCAGGATTTAAAATGTGGCAATCAATTAGTCTAAAAGAAATAAACCAATTACTTAATAATGCAGGAATGTTGGACTTTGAATCAATTAAATGAAGATATAATCTACCAAATACACATTTCTTTAGATTTTTAAATAACAATTCAAAATATGTATCAAAATTCTATGCAATTCTGCAATCAACACAGGGACAGATGCTGCACACATTAAAACAGAAATGAAAGGGAAAACAGAATACAGTACTCAGATTCCTGAGGCAAAATGGGCCTAGATTGTGAATATGAAAAACATAGGTACAGTACAAGTCACATTAAACTGTCTTACCAAAGAGTTGGTTTAGCATTGTTCTACACAGTTGGCAGTGCATTGACAACTCATATTGCATTGTTTTTTAATGTTCAGGGTTTTAAATAATTGATTAGCATTTTTTTTTCTTGGGATGATACTAAGTGTACAGAATGTATTTATATAGATTTTCTAGAAGTGGTGTGATTTTGTTAAACACAGTGAGGAAAGAGTTATGCAATTTCACAAAGGTTTAGCACTTTTATGATAAAAACGCTAATCAATTTTTAGAGTTAAATAAAAGCTTGATGTTTAACTCAAGAGAAATGTTTTTAAAATATTTTTGCCACCCAATTTGAATGCATCTGCTTCCATTCACAATGCAATGCAAAACTGAGTTTTAACTCTTAAGAAACAGTTTGTACAGGGTGTTTCTGCTGGATATAGAAACAATTGTGCAACTCAGTCAGAAATGTGAAAACAACTCATTGGAGAAACACTTTAATGTGACTTGTACTGTATATTATCAACTAAATTAACACAAAAATACTGTAACTAATATACTTTAACATAGTAAGCCCATCACACAGCCCCCTGCTGCCAAATGAAATGTGAAATTAAACTTTGAAGTCAGGAAAACCAAACCCTGGGTAGGTAGAGACCAAGCAGGCACAAAGGGTAGGGGACTCTGGGCAGAATATTAATCTTAACAGTGTTGACTTGGCCCCACAGCAAGATGGGTAAACCAACTCACCTCACCTCACCAGATCTTCATTACTTTGGGAAGGAAAATGGATAGCGTTCAATTTAGTTAGGTCAGAAAGAATGGGGGAGATATGAATTTCAAGGTAAGTTTATTTTCCCCAATTGTTTAACCAGGAGTGGCACACTAAGCTGAAAGCTTGTTTACAGGTGTGACCTGGGAGCACTGGGAAGTTAAGTGACTTGCTCAGGGTCTTATAGTATGCAAGTGGGGGCTGTAGGATTCAAACCCAGGTCTCCGGATTTGCAGCTCAGAGCCTTAAACCACTGCATTATGCTGCCTCCCTAAGTAATAGCCGGGGGTGCCCAACCTAAATTCATTTCTAGGATTACATTTTTGAAGACCAAGACATTCAGGGGCAACACCTGGGATTTATCCCAGTTATGCTGATAGCCTGAAGCCTCAGAATACACCTGAATTTCTTTTAATATTGAAGGGAAGGATGAGTCAGGATGCTCAAGATACAAGAGGATGTCATCAACATAGGCTAATAGTTTGTATATGGAACTCCCAACCCTAATTCCCCAAACCTATAAATTCAATTGTACTGTATCTTCCAGAGGAGAGGGTCAAGATACAAATTAAAGTGAAAAAGGGAGAGGGGACAGTCCTGCTTAGTACCCCACTGAGGCCTTACTGCTTACTACTCCAACAAGCCCCCTTTACACTGGATCCCTGGGACTGGAATACAGAATCCTAACCCAGGAACAGAAATTATTCAGAAAGCCAGACCTTTTCAACACCTGAAACAGGAAGGGCCAAGAGATGCTGTCACAGGACTTCTCTGCTTCCAAGGAGACACGGAATGGGGGGACCCTCCCCAGACACAGAGACCAGGTGCAAAGGTTTATGAACATGATCACTAGAGTGGCGCCTGGCCAAAAATTCCACCTGCACCAGTGAGATCAATCCTGTCCAGACCTGTAAGAGCCAATTTGACAACAATTTCAACAGAATTTAAAAATCAGTTTTTAGAAGGGAAAATGGATGGTAACTGCTTGTAGACAAAGGATCTTTGCCCGGCTTTAGCATCAGGGAAATCCAGGTCTAGGTAAAGGAAGTATCGGATAGACTGGAAGAAAGGAAATAGTTAAAAAGACAGGTAAGAAAGGGGCCTAAAATATCGATATAGATAGAGTAAAAGATACTGAGCAAACCATTGGGACAGGGGGCTTTGCCCTTCAGAAGATTCCTAATAACCTGTCTTACCTCTCCTTCCAGGATTGGAGTTTGTAAGAGATCCTGCTGAGGTGGGGAGAGAGAGGTAGAAGCAGGGAGATTAAATAAGTGTCCATGGACTGCGTAAAGGTTGGTGAGATGGCCTTCTGCATATGAAGAGAGCTGTAGTACTGAAAAAGACATGCGCTATGTCCCGGTGCTGTGCCAAGATAGGATCCAGAGTAGAATTGTGTGAAATTTCATTACAGAAAACATTTTGTGAAATTCTGCCACTCCACAAAATATTTCACAGATTCAAAATATGAAATTTTGCCCATGTAACACAAACTTTTGCCTGCGGAACAGCGAAATTTGAACAAAATGTTGCCATTTTGGGTGAAATTGTGCATTTTGCAGTGAGATTCAACGCTCCTCAGGTGAAATTTCTTAATTTTGCACCCAGCAAATAATTTCATGAAACAGTGGAATATTGTGAAATGTTTCACATGGTGAAATTGCCAATTTTGCTGCAATTTTGCAGAGTGAAATTTCATTTTGAGGCATCTCTAATTCTGATCTGTGTGTCAAAGGCCAGGAATGACCTCCACTGAATCCATCTGTTTTAGCCGAAGGGCCAACAAACTCCCGGGGCACTCACCTGCTTCAAGATAACCCATCTTAATACACTGTAAGGCATAATCCACCTTATGAACAAGGTGTTCATAACAAAGTTTCCATAAATTTGTTTGCTGAGACCAAGAGGCTGAGTCATCATTGGGGGATAGGAAACATTCTAACACCTCAATCTGGGTGAGGAGCTCCTCTGCCTGCTGGTTATGATGCTGTTTTTGCTATCATATTTAATCTAATGCACTCCCCATGTACATAACACTTAAGAGCAGCCAAGAGAACATCCAGTGCTGATACTGTGCCCTCATTAGTTTTGAGAAAATTCTCTATATAATGCTTAATGGCCTCTCTAGAGACTGAGTCCAGAAGAAGAGAAGTGTGCAATCTCAAACCCTATCAGAGTCCCCCAGACATGACAGGGAGAGGTCTAAGAGGACCAGAGCATGATTGGAGATGATCATAGGTAAGATGGAGGTATGCACAACGTCAGAGAGGGTATCTTTACTCATTAAGAAATAATCAATATGGGACTGTGAAAGGTGAGATAGACAAAATGTGTATTTTATGTATCCATGCTCTGATCTCTTTAATAAAGGAGAAGTCATACATTGCCATTATTGCTGGGGTGACTAAACTATTACTAATGAGACATTGGAAAGATTTTCAATTGCCCTCAAAAGTAGCATAAGTTCAGAAAGCTCCCTTTATGTTAAATGCAGAAAAGGCCATCGCACTTGCCAATCATGCCCTACAGAAATTTCAGATCTGCTGCTGACCTTTCATTTCTTTGATGTCTGGAAGCTGAAGACCATTTATTACTCCTCCCCCTCCCCATATGAAAGAGGTTTGTATTAGGATATGGCTCCTTTAAGTTTTAACTTAGGTTTGAATAGTGCCCTAATAACTTGCTACTTCAGGGATGGTCCTGTTTTAGCAAGGTACATACCTGCATGGGTGGGAAGTCTGAATGGGATCAGGAGTGATATCGGGGTGATTGTATTGCAGCTTGTGTTTTTGTATTATGGTCTTGTTTAATTTGGTGGGCTTGTTTTATTTAGTATTCCCTTTACAATCCCTGTGTTATGTATTTGTGATTTTATGCTACTATTATTACACATTGTTGTGTTATACCACTTGATTGTACTGGATTTTTAATGTTGTAAAATGTCATTACTTCTAATAAAGTATATTAAGTTGCAAAAAAAAAGTACTATCTCCTCAATGTTTTCATTAGAAAGGGAAATCAGACAAGGGTTCCTCCCCCCTTCTGTTTGCAATCGTTATTGAACCACTGGCTAACACAATCAGAGAAGAGAAGAATACCGATGCATTCTGATTCAGTGATAAAGGAAAACTAAAACGATTGCTTTTTTTGCAGACACTATTATAGTTTATTTAAAAAACTCAGAAACAGAAATTAAAAGAAACCTACAAATAATTCAAGAATATGGATCACAATCAGGTTATAGTGTAAGCTGGAAAAAAAAAATCAGATGCCTTGTTGATAAATTCTTTAAACTTCAAAATAAACTGAGATAATTTTCCAGTTTAAATTCAGACACAAAGTATCCAATAATTTCGAATTAAATTAACAAATGATATTAATTAATTAAACAGAATTTGCACACATTAATAAACAAAGCAGAAAATGTTTTGTAAAAATGGAAAGGATTGCTGATTTCACTGTTGGGATGAATTCAAGTAATTAAAATGGATGTATTGCCACGTTTTTTTTTCTATTTATTCCAGGCATTACCTATTAGTATGCAAGAGGATATTTGGAACAAAATAAATAAAGTAATAAACAAATTTATGGGGAGAAATCAAAGTCCTAGATTTTAAAAAAATGCAGTTACGATATGATCATCTGGGTTTGAAACATCCAAATTTAAAATACTAGTATTGGGGGCTGTCTTGGAACCTCTTAAAGAATCCTTTAGCATAAATCCCCCACCCTGGACATATCCCGAATCAGGTAACAATTCCCCATTTAAGACACAACATAACTTTTTCTGGAATTTAAATAATGAGATATTGAGAAACATAGATAACATATTCTTAAGCAATACCTTTAAAAACTAGAATATGATTTTGCAACATATGTATCCTGTCACCACTGATTAAAAATAATTTTCATTCTTTGTTCAATTCAGCATACATAAATAGAGGGTCCCAGTTTGGGATATACATCGCAGATGAATTTTGAAAATCAAATTATGAAATCATTTCAGTAATTACAGATACAGTATGGAGTGCCCAAAAAATGTATTTTTCAGTTACTTACAAATGTATACAGTAACTAGAAACCTAATAGACAAAAGTAAGTTCTGTTTTGAACCTAATTTGTTGTTTGATGCAACTGCAAAAAATAGGGGGAGAACTAAATTAAAGTCTAATATATATAAAGTAATTAAGGATTCTATGGAAAAAGATATTACAAGATCTTAGAAAGAAATAGAAAGATTGACAAATAGCCATTTCTGAACGTAAATGGGAATTTATTTGTAAAACATGGAAAAGTGCTATTAATAATCGTGTGAATCCGATTAAATTTGACATACTTCATAGAATCTGTTATTCACCGTACTTACTTGAACAAATTTATCAACCTAATATCTCCTTATTGTAATAGGTGATATGGTGAAGTTGCTAACTGTTTACATGTGTGTTACAGTATGTCCTACAGTAATATTAGAACATTCTGGACTCAAGTATTGGCAACTATTAGTATTATTATTGGAACCAAATTGATATTTGAACCACAACGTTATATGTTAACTGTTCTGGTGAGACACAGCAGGGTCATCAGAGCAGTAGGAGCTGTCTTTTTATCATTTAAACTGCAGCAGCATGCAAGAGAGAACAGTGGGTGCATGTTCCATGAGTGGGGATACTGGGTTCTTGATAGTTGCTAAGCAACCATACTCCATATCCCATGTCCTTCAAGCCAAGTGTCTGTGGTTGTAAGATGTCTTATATAAGGCTAGGCACAGGCTCTGTCTCCTAGATGAAACATTTTAAACACATGTTTAAGTGTTTTTATTGACTGAATTGCTGTTTGCACAAGAGCCAAAACAAGCAGTGGTGAGGGACCATCTTCCGACGAGGAGACACATAAGCAGGCTTACTCATGAGGAGAACTTGGATTTGCTGTTCTGGTGGGATACAGCAGGGTCACTGGAGCAGTATAAGTCATCTTTTTATTTTCAGAACCACAGAAGCATGCAAAGGAGAACAGTGGGTGCCTGTTCATTGAGCGGGGATACTGGGTTGATGATGGTTGCAAGGCAACCGTTCACCATATCACATTTCCTTCAAGCCAAGTGTGTAACTGATAGGGGTTGTGAGTGGCCTTAGATACAGCCAGCCATGGGATCTGTCTCCTAGGTGAGACATTTTAAACACTTTTTTAAGTGTTTTTACTAACTGAATTGCTGTTTGCACAGGAGCCGAAACAGGAAGTGACATGAGACCAGCTTCTGTTCATAGGACACATAAGCAGGCTCACACACAAGTGTTGGTGTGCACACATTGGAGGCAATGTGAGGCAAAGGCAGGCTGCATCAGCCTTCATCCACTGAGGAAGGAAAGGGAGGTAGCCCAACTTCGTTAAGGATTAAAGAGGTACTATTATATTTGTTTTGCTTTCAAATAAAGTAGTTCGCTCTAAATATGTGCTACCCACTGCACTTTTTGGGACTCATAATTCAGAGGTTTGTCAACTTACTTGAGTATCAGCTGAAATCACTTTGACAATATTATACCTGCCAAACTCTGTACAACACCTATTGTTTAGTTTACTTTACTGTTTGGCAATTAAGCCATTGCAAAATACAAAGTGCCAATAGCAGATACATTCTATACGTATCACATTTTAAAATGTGGTTGCACAGGTTTTAATTTAAATATTTCTAAGTTTTTAAAACTTCAGCATTCAGAGTCAAATAACATTAATGTATTACATAGAATACTTATCTTATATATATTTAATATGTGATAATAGCTACTTTATTAATTCCTAGGTTGTGATAGGGAGGTTACATTCTATCAACATATGAACATCTTAAGTCATTCACTGTTACAGTCTTTGTAGAACATGAATGACTGACCCACATTGTTTTAAAGTATATACAAAGTAAATTAAATCCAATACTGAAATCCAAATCCATCATGGTCAGAAAGAAGACCTTGTTAGTGGCATGTATGCCTTCATGGTTATTTGTTTGATTTATATTTCTGTATGTGTTGTTTCCTTAGTCTATTAATTTCTAATAAGTGTAATGCCATTTGTTGTATCTCTTCATTTTCAGAGTTAAATAATAAATCTAACATATATCTTGAAGGTATACTGTGTAAAGGGAACCAATAAATTTACCTAAGCATTTCTCCTTATAGAGTTTATACCAAGGACATCTTAGACCAACATGAGTAAGGTCATCTTCCTCTTGTAATGAACAGTAACAAACTATTGCACTGTTTTCATTTTTGTTATACCTTACTTTTAATATATTGCTGCAAAACATTTCAAATCTATATTGAGTTAGTATATTCCTATGTTTTGGTATTCTTACAGTATTCAAGTAATGTTTTAATGAGTGCTCCTTTGTATTTAGGACCAACCATCTTGAGACTTTTAGTTTTTTAATATTATTCATGTCTTTTTCCTTTAATTATTTTATTTCTTTGTTATTGTTCTTGTATATGCTAAGTGTAAGCAAATACTCTGATTAACCCAGTTATTCAAATAATTTAGACAAACAAAGAAAGCATGGCACTCAGGCAAAAAAATAAGTAAGCAAGTGCTTTTAATGTTGATGGGGAGCCTGTATAAGAACCTGTAGCCACTCAAATAAGTGAATCCATTTTTCTCAAGGAGGTTCCTGACTGAAGTTAGTCAACTCTCCTTTATAGGAAATGAATCTTGCTTTTTCTTGTAGACTTTTAACATTGATAGAATCCCTTTTTCCTGATGTCCTTGTAATCCAGTAATTTATCAGCATGTCATCTACCAGATCTTTAAAACTAGATTGATCTAACTGTGTTCTGATTAAAGTGCTTGGTGTACAATAAGGGATTCGCAAGACTTGTTTGTATGTTTTGTTTAAAATAGTTTCTATTTTTGAGGAATTATCAGTTCTCCAAACCTCTGATGCATAGAAAGCCTGATTTATTACTTTGGCATTTATTGCTTTTATCATTTGTGCCACAGTGATACCCCCTAAAATTAAATTAAATCTTTTAGGTGCCTTTACTGTGTTCTGTAGCTTTTTTCCACACCAGATGATATTTTTATTCCAATTAAGATTGCCTGAGAACAGTAACCCCAAATAGGGGAATTCTTTTATGAATTCCAGTTTGTAAGCTTCTAATAAAAGTTTCCTATATTGTTACTTACAAATACCATATTTTTAGTTTTTTTCTTATTTAATTTCAGATTATGTTTTACAAAAAGAGAATCACATTTTTCTAAAGTTCTTAGCAAACCAAGGGCCAACTATTCAAAACTTTGCACTTGGTGCAAACCATTTGTGGAGGGTTAGTGCCGGGTTAGTGCAGGTCCGCTATATTCAAAAGGTCAAACAGTGCATGCAAACTGCATTAGCTCTGGGCAAAATTATAATGTATGCAAAGGGCAAACTGAGGGGGCATGTACATGAATACAGGTGCAATGCTATATTCCATGCATAGCACCACGCAAAGTGTTTATGAGTGACTTAGCACAACACTTTGCATTGTGCGAATTGCCACCCAGTTATTGAAGCATAATGAACCAAATTTTCATTCGTCAGAGTGGCATAATTCCACAGATGTTAATGTTTTACACACAAAACAACTGTAATGCACCTCCGTGCCACTAGGGCTACCTACGCTATAAATTTAAAGGCAGTAGCACCATGCAGCATGCTATGCACTAAATGTTAAATGTGTCATGCAGTATCTGCCCAGTGAATTATTTTTCAAACATGTAAATAGTATAATTCACATCTCCAGGACATCCACTCAACACCCTCCAAATTTCATGTGAAAAGAACAAACCGTTCCAGAGATATTCAATTTTTATGTTTCTGTACTTTTAAGAAGTCTTCCACCACAAAATGATGGAAATCGTGGCTGAAAATGGACTAAAATAGCGGACCTGGTGGCCAAAAAATCAGTAAGTGTGAAGTGGGCCAACTTCAAATGGCCATAACTCTGGAATGGAACAACATTATTTCACCAAACAAAAACCGGTTTGTTCCTTGAATAAAGATCTTTCTGCTTGCCAAGTTTCAGACCAATCAAACACACACTGGCTGTGCTATGTGTCATGGAAGACAGTGCAGAAAAATAGCAAAAACAATGTTTTGCACTGCACCATGCAAACAAAAAAATACAAATGGTAATGTTAATGCAAATGGAGATGGAAATAGTGAGGCAAAAGAAAATAGTAATGCTAATGATAAAGCAAATGCAAATGGTTACTCACATGGTGATGCAAATGTAAATGATAACGCAAATGGTAAAAGAAACACAAGTGCAAATGTTAATGAAAACAGAAAAGGTAATGCAAACAATAACGCAAACTCTGATTGCAACAGAATTGCAAACGTTAATGAAAACAGTAATGGAAATGCTAACACAAATGAAAACGCAAACACAAACGGTAATGAAAATGCAAACGGTAACACAAATACAAACGGAAATGCAAACAGTAACGGCAATGGTGACGCAGAAGGAAACAGTAATGCAATCGACAATGGAAACTCTACCAAAAATGCAAACGCTGAGGCCAATATAAATGTAAATGGTGACGAACATGTAAACAGTAATGATAATGCAATTGGAAATGCAAACGGTTATAGTAACACCAACGATGACACCAAAGGGAACATTAACACAAACAGAAATGCAAATGCAAGCTCGTATGCAAATGCAAATGGTAATGCGCACAGTCATGGTAATGTACAGGGTGGCACAAAAGGAAATGCAAACAAAAACAGTAATGGAAATGCAAATGGTAACAGTAACGCAAACGCAAGCACAAACGCAAATGCAAAGGGTAATGCACGGTGACATTAACGGAAACACTAATGCAAATGGTTACTGAAATGCAAGCTGAAATGCTAACTGTAACAGTAATGCAAATGCACACACTTTGTTTCCCAAAAAGGTGCATTCAGAAGCACGTAAATACAAAGAATGTATGCATAATAAGGGCCCTTGGAGCAGAAAATGAACACTTGGAATACTAAATTGCTTATATCTCAGGAACCGTAAGACGCAGAAAACAATTTAACATCTCATATTATTTATGACTTTCCTGGCTAGTTTTTTACTTAATCCCCTAGTGGGGGGCTAAGACTTCTGACAAAAATTCCATATCTCAAAGCGTTTTCAGGATACGAACCCCGGAAGGTGCGGCAGATGCTGTAATGTTACCCAAGGGGAAAAATCATCAACTTCAGAGTGCCATAACTTTGCAGTCCTCTAATGTTTTGTCACCAAACCACCAAAAGGCACATCTGTGGGATCGTGGCTTTCTTCCCTCCAAATTTCAGTCCAAAAGACCAAATCATTCTTTTGCAGCAGTGTGGCAAAGATTTCCTATTGTTTTGTGCTTATTGTCGCAAAGTAGTGTCATGATTTGCAACACTTTCACAAAAAAAAAATCATGAAAGTGTCAAATGTGTGACACTACTGTTAAAAATAAAAAAAAAATATTCCTGGGGTGTTTAACCCCCCCAAAAAAAAGACATGGCTAGCATCCTGAGGACTTGACTAGGTGAAGATAAAAAGAATTGTGTCCCTAGAGGGTGCCAAATTTAAATGCCAAGCATTTCTATGACCACCTAATGAAAACAAGATGGTGGATTTGTGGCACTACAGGGGTAATTTGTGACACTAAAAACTGCATTTGTGACTCTTTTGAACTTTTTGTTACCTTTTCCCATTGACTATAATGGGAAACTTGTTTTTTGAATAACTTTTGAAACGTTTAATATTTTTTCATGAAATCTTCGAAAGGCACATCGGGGACCCTGGCTGCATGTTCTCTGAAGGTTTCAGACTGGTCAAGCAAACCATGCGACCGGTAGGCATGAGCAGAGAATGCGCAAAAATGCATAATTTGTTCGTTTTTCAGCATGTTGTAGCTCCGCAACCGTATCTTCAACCATTATGAAACTTGGCAGATCCTGAGATCTATGGTACCAGACCATGCATTCCAAATTTCTAGCAAATCCATCATATGGTGGCAAAGTTATTAAGCTGTCAAATTTCAGAATTAATCTTAAATGGGGTACTCAACCCGAACTATAGCGGCACTACCGTGTCACTATAATATACAGCTATATCTATATACATATATATATATATATATATATATATATATATATAGAGGCAAAAAACACTGTTTAATGCATCAGTTAGGGTTGTTCCACAGCGACAAAAGTGAGGAAATTAGGTGTTAGGGTTGAAAACCCTAACTCCGCATTCACCCCCCCACACAACACCAGCACCACACACACACACACACACACATGCAAGTCGGGGAAGGACTAAGACAACACAACCAATCACAGACAACCAGAAGCAGGTGTGCAGTCATGCTCTGATATATGCACGGTCATCTGTGGCTCTCCACTCAGTATCCAGTACCTGGTCGAGGGGGCATTGGCTGTCTGACACCATGCAAATCCTAACTGTGCTAACTTGAGTGTCCTTGCAATCAGTGAGTTGTGCCATTGATGTCCATACCCTCAGTTTTGCTGTGTGTCTCCACTCAGGATGCAGTACATGGTCTTGGGGGTTTGGGGGGGCATTGCCTGGTTGAGGCCATACAAATCATAACTGTGCTTACTGGAGTGTACCTGTAATCAGGGAGGTGTACCACTGATGAGAATGGCCTTTGTTTTCCTGTGGCTGTCCACTCAGGATGCAGTAACTGCTCTGGGGGTGGGCCTTGCCTGCCTGAGACTGTGCAACTCCTAAGTGTGCTAACTTCTGTATAGCTGCAATCAGGGAGTTGCACTGTTGATGTCCATGGGCTTATTTGTGCTGTGGCTCTCCACTCAGTATGCAGTACCTGGTCTGGGGATGGGGCATTGCCTAGCAGAGGTCCTCCAATTCCTAACTGTGTTAACTTGTGTGTACTGCAGTCAGGAAGATATACCATAGATGTCCATGGCCTTAGTGTTGCTGTGGCTCTCCACTCAGGATGCAGTACCTGGTGTGCAAGGGCATGGGGCATTGCTAGCTAAGGCCATGCAACTCCTAAGTGTGGTAACTTGTGTGCACCTACAATCAGGGATGTCTACCATTGGTGTACATGGCCTCAGTTTTTCTGTGGATCTCCAGTGAGCATGCTGCTGCTGGTTGTTTGTGATTGGTCATTTTGCCTTGGTCTTCCCCCCTACTTGCGTGTGTGTGTGTCTGTGTGTGTCTGTGTGTGTGTGGTGCTGGGGGGTGGGGGGTGAATGCGGAGTTAGGATTTTCAACCCTAACACCGAATTTCCTCACTTTTGTCGCTATGAAACAACCCTAACTGATGCATTAAATGGAGTTTTTTGCCTCTAATATATATGTATGTTTTATGGTGCTACCATTGTTAGGGTTGAGTAGCACTTTTAAGGTTAAAGGGTGAAACTTAGTACCTTAATAACTTTGCCACTGTTCAACGGATTTGCCTGAAATTTGACAGCCATGGGGGGGGGGCACCATAGATCTTGGGATCTGCCAACGTTCGTACTAGTCAGATATATGGCTGCGGAGTTAAGTGACGTGTGTGAGTAATTATGCTTTTTTGTGACTTCTTTGCTCGCACCTACAGATCGCATGGTTTACATGACCGGTCCAAAAACTTCAGGGAACGTGTGACCGGGGGTTCCAATGTGCCTTTTGAAGATTTTGTGAAAAAATACTGAACGGTTCAAAAGTTATTCAAAAAACAAGTTCCCATTATAAGTCAATTGGACAAGTTAACAAAAAGTTTGAAAGTGTCGCAAATGCACTTTTTAGTGTCGCAAATGACCATAGTAGTGTCACAAATCTGCCATTTTGTTTTCAGTTGTTGATCAGAAAAATGCTTGGCATTTAAAATTAGGACCATCTAGGGACAAAATTCTTTTTGTGTTTACCTAGTCGAGCCCTGAGGATGCTAGGCATGTCTTTATTTTGGGGTTAAACACCCCAGAAATATGTTTTCCAAATTTATTGAAAAGTAGTGTCGCGCAGCAGTGTTGTAATCATGGTTATCGTTTGCAAATTCTTGCTAAAGCTTTCGCAAATTGCGACACTACTTTTCCAGACTATGGCCAAAACGACAGCAGTTCTTTGCCACCCTGCTGCAAAAGAACGATTTGGTCTTTTCAGCTCAAATTAGGAGGGAAGGCAGCCAACATCTCACAGATGTGCCTTTTCGTGGTTTGGTGACAAAATATTGCATGGATGCCAAGTTACTGTACTGTGAAGTTGACATTGTTTCCCATAGACTAACATGGTGGCGTCTGCCACACCTTTTGGGTGCTCGTATCACAGAAATTGTGCAAGATACATAATTTTTGTCACTACAATGCATAATCCTGTTCAGTATAACCTAGCCCAGAAAATCATGAATCATGTGAATTAAAAAAATTTTTCTACGTCATACGGTTCCTGAGATATAAGCAATTTAGTATTCCAACAGCTCATTTTCTGCTCTGAGGCCCATTATTATGCATACATTCTTTGTACACACTGTGTTTCTCTATGCAGCTGTTGGGCAAAAACAAGGTGTGCTCTTCCGTTACTGTTACAATTAGTGTTCTCATTTCCGTTTCCGTACCCGTTTGCATTACCGTTCCCGTGTACACCACCGTGTGCATTACCCTTTGTGTTCACATTTCCGTACGTGCTTGTGTTCACGTTTCTGTTTCCTTTGGTGTTATTTCTGCTGTTAACTTTCCCATTTGCATTTCCAATTAACGTACCCTCACTGTGCGCGTTATGGTTTGCATTTCCATAAGTGCTTGCATTTGCATTTGCCTTTCCGTTTCTGTTCCATTCCACCACCTCATTCCATTCACTATTTCTACTGCACATTCTCAAAAAGAAGGGAAATTAGAGGGTTGTTCCACAGTGACAAAAGCAGGGAAGTTCAGTGTTAGGGTTGAAAGCTACTTGCACCCTCCCAGTCTGCAACCCCAACCACCAATGTGGTGTGCATTGGGGTCGTCGGTCCTAACTCTCACCCCATTCTCCTATACCTCAGCTTGTTTACACATGTGATGGGGTGAGAGTTAAGGCCAATGCCCCAATGCACACCACATTGGCGGTTGGGGTTCTGGGCTTGGGGGTGCAAGGGGGGGCTTTCAACGCTAACACCAAATTTCCTCGCTTTTGTCGCTGTGGAACAATGCTAACTGATGCATTAAATGGAGATTTTTGCCTCTACTATATTTTATATATATATATATGTATATATATATATATTATGGTAGCACGGTAGTGCTACCATAGTTAGGGTTGAGGAGCCATTTCCATGTTAAACCCAAAATTTTGCACCTTAATAACTTTGCAACAGTTTGATGGATTTGCTTGAAATGTGGAAAGTGTGATCAAGACCCATAGGCCTTGGGATCTGTCAAGTTTCGTACTGATCGGATATACGGCTGTGGAGTTATTAAGTGTGATCTGTGCGCGTTTACGCTTTTCTGGAATTCTGTAGTCGCGCCTACAGGTCGTACGGTTTGCATGACCGGCCTGAAATCTTTAGGGAACGTGCAGCCAGGGTCCCTGATGTGTCTTTCAAAGATTTCGTGAAAAAATATTAAACGGTTCAAAAGTTATTCAAAAAACAGTTTCCCATTATAAGTCAATGGGAAAAGTTAACAAAAGTTCAACACTTCTAAATGCATTTTACTTTGCAGATGGGCCTGTTACTTTCGTAAATCGGCCATTTGTTTTCAGTTGGTGATCAGAAAATGGTTGGCATTTAAATTTGGGACCCTCTAGCAACCTAATTTTTTTTGTATTCACCTAGTCGGGCCCTGAGGATGCTTGCCATGTCTTTATTTTGTGGTAAAACACCCCAGAAATATGTTTTTCAAATTTCTGGAAAAAGTACTTTCGCAAATTACTTTCGTGCTCACGAAAGTGTCGCAAATTTTTGCGAAAGCTTTCGCAAATTGCGACAGTAATTTTCTAGTCTGTGGGAAAATGACAGCAATTCTTTGGCACTGCACTGCAAAATAACCGTTAGGAGTTTTGGGCTGAAATTTGGAGGGAACGCAGCCAACATCTCACAGATGTGCCTTTCAGTGTTGTATTGAAAAAATATTACACGGCGGCAAAGTTATGGCACTCCAAAGTTGACAGGTTTTCCCATAGGATAACATTACGGCGCCCGAAGCATTACAGGAATCCTTTGGCACCCTGCTGCAAAATTACGGTTTGGTCTTTTTTCCTGAAATTTGGAGGGAAGACAGCCAACAGTACACAGATGTGCCTTTCAGTAGCTTGGTGAAAAAATATCACATGGCGGCAAAGTTACGGCACTCCAAAATTGACGTTTTTTCCCATAGGATAACATTACGGCCTTCGCCGTGCCTTTCAGGGCCCGTATCTTGGAAACGGTGCGAGATACGGACTTTTTGTCGGAAAATTTCTTAGCCCCTGAAGGGGCTAAGTTTCAAATTAGCCAGGATAGTTGTAAATAATATGATTTTACATTTTTTTCACGTAGTCGGTTCCTGAGATATAATGTATTTAGTATTCCAAGATCTCATTTTCTGCGCCCGATACTCATTATTTTGCATACATTATTTGTACTCACTGTCTTTCTCAATGCAGGTTTTGGGAAAACCAGCCTGTCGCGCTTACATTACTGTTACTGCTGCCCTTTCCGCTATGGAATCCGCATCCGCTTCACTTACCATTGACGCCTGCGCCACCATGTGCATATCCTTTATGCTTTCATTTGCGCCATGCTTCTGTTATTTTTGCCATTTCTGTCTACAGTACTGTTTATCTTACTGTTTCACTTTACATCACCATGCCCATTGACATTTCTGTTTGCAGGCACCATGTTACTATGTGACAACACATCACGTGGCAGACCATTCCCGTCTACGCCACCATGTGCGTTACCCTTTCTGTTCTCATTCGTGCTTGTGTTACCATGTGCGCACTGTTAGCATTTCTGTTTGCGTTGCTGTCCCTGTTAGTATGCCACAACACATCATGTGGCTGGAGCGCATTATGCAGCGGGAGCGCAGGGCCCCTGCCGCTGCATTACATTCACTATTTCTCATTATCATTCTCAAAAAGAAGGGAAATTAGAGGCAAAAAACTCCGTTTAATGCATTAGTTAGGGTTGTTCCACAGCGACAAAAGTGAGGAAATTCGCTGTTAGGGTTGAAAACCCCCCTTGGACCCCCCACCCCCCCCAACCGGCATTGGGGTGCGCATTGGGATCGTGGGTCCTAACTCTCACCCATTCTCCTATACTTCTGCTGCTTTACATGTCATGGGAGGGTGAGAGTTGGGCTGGCTTGATCATAATCACCTAATACCGATGAAAGTGAAGATTCAACAGCAAATCTAAACATCACCGCTGATAAATCTCTTAACAACGCATTAAACAATTCTATATCTATATATACTGTGTATATCTATATATATATATATATATATATAGATAGATATAGATATACACACACACACATATATATATATATATATATATCCATTGCAAAACTCCATTTAATGCATCAGTTAGGGTTGTTCACAGTGACAAAGTGAGGAGATTTGGTGTTGGGTTGAAAATCCTAACTGCATCACCCACCCCCACCCTCACCACACACACATACATGCAAGTAGGGGAGGGACCAAGGCAACACAACTAATCACAATGAACACTTGGAATACTAAATTGCTTACGTCTCAGGAACCATACGACATAGGAAAAAAATGTAAATCTCATATTATTTATGACTTTAATGGCTAGTTTTGTACTTAGCCCCCTAGGAGGAAGCCAAGAATTCTTCAGACAAAAAGTCCACGTCTCAAAGTGTTTTCGAGATACTATCCCCGCAAGGCACGGTGGACGCTGTAATGTTAGCCTATGGGAAACATCATCACCTTCCGAGTGCCATTACTTTACAGCCCTGTAATATGTTGTTACCTAACTACCAAACGGCACATCTGTGGTATCTTGGCTTTCTTCCCTTCAAACTGCAGCCCAAAAGACCAAATTGTTCTTTTGCAGCAGGGTGCCAAAGATTTCCTAATCTCTTGGGCATAGTGTCGCAAAGTAGTGTCGTAATTTGTGACACTTTCGCAAAATAAAACACGAAAGTGTTGAATATGCGACACTACTGTTTGGAAAAATTTGAAAAACATGTTTCTGGGGTGTTTAACCCCTGAAAAAAGACATGGCTAACATCTTCAGGGCTCGACTAGGTGAACACAGCAAGAAATGTGTCCCTAGAGGCTCCCAAATTTAAAAGCCAAGCATTTCTGTGACCACCAGCTGAAAACAAGATGGTGGATTTGTGACACTGCAGGGGTCATTTGTGACACTAAAAACTGCATTTGCAACACTGTCAAACTTTTTGTTAACTTTTTCCCTTTGACTATAATGGGAAACATATTTTTTGAATAACTTTTGAACTGTTTAATATTTTTTCATGAAATCTTCGAAAGACACACTGGGGACCCCGGCCACATGTTCCCTGAAGGTTTCAGATCAGTCATGCAGACCATGCGACCTGTAGGTGTGAGCAAAGAATGTACAAAAAAGCATAAATATGACTTTTTAACGGCGCTATGTAGCTCTGCAACCATATTTTTGACCATTACAAAACTTGGCAGATACAGAGATCTATGGTACTGCTCCATGCATACCAAACTTAAGACAAATCTGCCTTATGGTTGCAAAGTTATTAAGGTGCCAGATTTCACACTTTAACCTTAAATGGATACTCAACCCTAATTATAGTGGCACTACCATGCCACTATAATATATTCATGGCAAAAAAACTCTGTTTAATGCATCAGTTAGGGTTTTTCCACAGTGAGAAATGTGAGGAAATTTGGTGTTTAGGGTTGCCACCCCTTGCACCCCACGCCCACCCCGTTCCCACCAACAGGCATCAGGGTGTGCATTGGGGTCCTCAGCCCTAACTCTCACCCCATCCCATGTGTAAACAAGCTGAGGTGATGCAGTGTAAGAAAATGGGGTGAGAGATAGGACCGACAACCCTAACACACACCCTGATGCTTGTTGGTGAGGTGGGGGTGTGGAACAAGGGGGTGGGAACCCTAACATTGAATATCCTCACTTTTGCCACTGTGCAATAACCCTAACTGATGCATTAAATGGAGTTTTTTGCCATGAATTTCCCATCTTTTTTGAGAATGTGCAGTATAAATGATTCTTCTTGCGAAGACCTGAAGACCCTGTGTATGCAAGACTGTGCAACACTTGGACAATGATAAAAGATGACGAGAGTCCCACCCAGCTACTCTCACAGCTCACCCTCTCCCTGTACCTCACCACATTCCCACAAGCTGAAGAGCTCAATAATATATAATAGAGTCATGTGTGAAAGTGCTGTCAAAAAATAATGTATGCTACAGTTCTGTGATAATAAAAGTTATTTGTACAGTTCTCTGTGATCTCTTTGCTACTCATGAAGTTTCTCAAGGTGAGAGGCTACTGTTCAAATAAGTTTATTCTCACACAAGTGCAGCACACATATTCCTGATATATATATGCACAAAGACTGCTTCAACAGTGAATTTGATATTGAACAACATCAACAGTAGTATTATAGAATGCTGTTAACTGTAGAATTACTATCTGGCATATCTGTGAACAAAACTACAGCAAAATAAAACAAATAAAGTAGCTGTCGTTAGATTTGTTTCATACAATACCACATGGAAATATTGTTGACTCATTGGTAAAAACACATGACAGGACCTTGATTAATGCTGCGGTATATCCAAAGTAAAAGGTAAATATGACTATTTAAACAAAGAAAACACTTGACAATTGTACAACACCAAGATGTGCATATACCCGCCTTCCAACCAGATACCAAGATACTATGAACAAAACTGGGTCTATGCTTTGATTCACCACTTCTGGTGTGGTTAAGACACTCCAATGTAACTTGCGTACAAAACACACCAAGCGTAGTAAATCCATCAATATACATTCACTCTATCATAGTGTGTTGCTTAAACAAATCACACTCAGGCACTACTTGTTGCTAAGAAATCTATCATGATATATAAAGATTAGCAATATACCTCAGTATGTTCAATTTAATCAGATATGCTGTGATTCACCCGTGCCCCCAAAGTTTTTATACACAGTACAGCTCAGTGCGTAAATCTTTGGGAGCCATAGTAATCTTTCTGAGAACTAATATTTAGCACGGAATATGTGTTGGATAGGATGGAGCAACCCTGCATGTCTCTGAATATGAGGACTCAAAACTCAGTCCTTGCAGAGCAGCATCAACACCTGACCACCGAAAGGTAGGCTGTAGTATTGCAGGACGTAACACAGCAGTCCAGATGTGAGTGGCCACCTGCCCACTGTGAACATCACCCACAACCACACAGTGAACCTGGATCCCCACCCACCGGTAGTCAAGATTATACAGCATATGTTGTTGCAAGGATCAAAAAGGAACAGAAATAACATTAAACTTCAACTTTTTTTCACAGACGTATGCACAAAACATAAAGAATGAACAGCAAATGTTCCAGCACTCCCAGAAAGCAACCCTGTTGCATAAACCAGATATATAATCGTGATGTGTGAGATAAATAATTTATCTACTCTTGTCCTGATTAACCTCAGATATCTCATTTGTGTCTTGCACCACTTGTCCAGCTATGCGAAGTCAAACAGCACTTGTGTAGGCAAATCATATCTGTGACACGTGACCATTGTATATACGTTATTTATTGCATTACTTTCTGTTCTGCACATGCAATAGATTCCATTGTCATAGATAGTGATTGGTTATCAGAGGATCTTGAATAGTGGTAAACCAGTATTTTAATTTGTTTTTATTGACTAATCAACTATATCTGTGTTATGATAGAAGTTACTTACATTCCTCAACTGGAGGCCTAGGCAGACCTGCAGCACATAGTGGATGACCCGCTGCTGGAGAGCCTATTGTTGCCTCCACAGAGGGGTCAATTTCCACAATGTTGACCTCCTCTGTGGGTTCTGCTCCTCCAGCAACACTCTCCATAGATCGTTCATCATCTATAAAAAAACAGTAAAAGAGAAAACATTACTTGTCTGTGGATGTTAGTATGTGTATGTATACCTCTGTACTACCAGTTGTACTTAATTGTTAATTCTGAGGAATTCAATAGCATCTACTGGAAATTCCCAACCCACCCTACCCCCCACCGAATCAAAAGAGTTACCAGATCCTGAATCGACATCCACAGCTTAACTAAATATATGGACATCAATATTTCTGCCCTGATAGTAGCTTTATACAAGGAAAGATGATGATGAATTTGAAGGCCTCTTGCAGACAATGTCTAGCCTATTTTCCCCATTGGTTCAAGCAGTTTTAAAGGGTCAACTACAGAATACTCCCCATTAAACCCCCCCACAAGCTCCTCAGATAAAATATTGTATCCCCAGTGCAGAGGTACAGGAAAACTAAGACTGTGGACATCAGCGACATCCTTTCCTCATTGCATGTACACTGAAATCATGACTCTGAGGGGTTGCATGTAGACACACAGTCAATACTCCCAGTTATGGACACCAGTTAGTGCATGTTGAGTGCAGAGACACACAGAAAATACAGGTGTGAATACAGGATGTAAAACCTTGCTGATACAGGTTGCACATATACTAGTAGAGTGACAAGTTGCACTGTGTCAGCCATCAGCTACTAAATACACCCACAGGTCTGAGTAGTTTAAAAGGCTTACTGACACAATGGCTCCCCTGCCCCCCATTCGGATAAGATAGTGTTTCTTTAGTGCAGAGGTACAGTCAACTGAAGACATAAACAGTAATGACATAGCTTCCTGATATGAACTTCACACAAGCTAGGTAATTGAGAACTTACATGTGTCATACCAGATAATGATTCAACCTCTGCACACCAGGTACTGGATGGTCACCACAGAGTCATACAGTAAGTAGAGCTGCATATATTAATGGTATAGCCACCATAATATGAACTGTGCACATGTGAGAACAGTGAGAAGTTGCACTGCTTCAAGGAGGCAATGCCCCTCCCAATCCCAAAACAAGTATTATATCCTGAGTGCAGAGCTGTAGGCTGACTAAAGATTTGTAGACCAATGCTATGTGTCTCTGATACCAGGTGTGCACAAGCTGAGACACTAATTAGTTTGTACCAGCCAACAATACAATGCCCCCCCACCATTGCATCACATACTTTATGCTCAATCCAGCATTAGAGTCCACCGAAAGGCGTGCATATGAATGGTGCACCTTCCTTATAGCAATTCCACACAAGTAACTACACTGAGGCCTTGCATGCCATCACCTGCAATGGTGTCAAGTCCCTAGAACAGCTACTAGATCCTGAATGCACAGCCAGAGACTAAGTAAAACTGTGCATATTGATGGCATACCTCTGTGGCATCAGCTGTAGACATATTAGGTAACTGAGAAGTTGTACTATCACAGTCAGGCAATGTGCCCCCTCCCACACCCTTCTCACACCAGTTCATTGATGTGGAATATAGTGAAAACTTGCATAGTGTGAGCCGGGGAATACACCCCTGTCTGACCAAAAATTCACTGTAGCATTACTGCATAGCTACAGCTCACATTAAACTGTGGATCGGTTCAGCTGACAGTGGCTCCTAGACCGTCAAGTTTGGGCATAACATCCACAGTACATACCCACATAAAAAAAACCTCTTAAGATGAACATAGTATTTGTGTGATATGAGGTGCAACAACTTAGAAGACTGACTAGCTGTACACTCTGAGCCATGCAATAATTATAGCATGGAACAGTACATACTGGAGGTTCACTTAAAAGAGAGTTGTCGGTATATCATTTAACGCACCAGCAGAGTCGAGTGCAAGAAGTTGCTCAACCGGAGCCCCTCGGTCCGCACCTTCTGGGAGTGGCACCAGCTGTACTCGATGGGAGGAAGCTGGGGCAGTTGATGTACTGGCTGAGTGAGGGAAAAAGAAACACTCAATGTTGTACTTATGTTTGTATTGTATACAATATCATCTTAGTACTACTTGAAGCTGTGATGGACTATATTACCATCTGTGACATATCAATGTCACACTTGTACTACAAAGACACAGGTTTACAAATGTAACTAATAATACCTGACAGAGTTGATGGCATTGGGTTATACGGATACCGCAGAGGCCCGACTTGTAATAAGGCCTTACAA
Organism: Neoceratodus forsteri; assembly: GCA_016271365.2. Lineage (NCBI taxonomy): Eukaryota > Metazoa > Chordata > Ceratodontiformes > Ceratodontidae > Neoceratodus > Neoceratodus forsteri. The sequence goes on from CM057458.1 coordinate 1,160,959,521, forward strand.
CACAGATAGAGGACCTCATAGCCATTGTAATGAACGACATAGCCCAATACCACCCACCCTGCAGGATACCATCTCACTTAAAACAAGCATTTGTCAATGCCGAATGTTGGCTTGCTGGCATTGGCATTGGTAGTGCAGGAGTTAGAGAGATGCATAATAGGAATGGCAATGAAGTTTTGAAGTAATGCCAACCCCCCTCCCCTACCCTGCAGAGACTGACAGGCGTTGGGGTGTCCCTTTGGGTGTTGGCCATAGTGCACATGCCATTTCACCTCTCCTTATCCTGCAGACACCGACAAGTGTCGACGTATGCATTGGGGTCTTCCGACGTTACAAGGGTGCGTGGGAAATATGCAACGCACGCTTGGAACACTGCCATTTTATGGGCGTTCAGCACCAAATTTTCAACATAGGCATTTTAGCACCTCTGCTCATATACAGTGTCACTGTTATTTCCTCAAAGTGTCCCAAGAAGTGATTTCACACAGCAACCATGCTATTCTGCGCCGGAAGTGCGAAAACACATTTTGGGCAGGATATGTGAAATGATGGCTGTACTGTTCATCAAGAGGTGTGGAAAAATGGCAATGGTGAAAATCCAGAGTGAAAATATCACAAATGCACAACGGTATGAGCATGATTGCAATCTGCCAACGCACTCTCGTAACACAGTCATTTTATGGAGTATCATCACCAAATATTCAACATAGGCATTTAAGGACCTCTGCTCATGAACTGTGTCAGTGTCATTTTCATCATCTGGCCCAAACACTGATTTCCCACAGCGATTGTGCTATTGTGTGCCGGAAGTGCAGAAACACATTTTAGGCAGGATGTGGAAAATGACAACTGTACTGTTCACAAGGAGGGATGCGAAAATGGCAATGCTGAAAATCTGGCATTAAAATATTGCGAATGCGCGAAGTTACGAGCCTGCGTAGCAACTGCACAATGCACACTCGTAAAACAGGCATTTGTTGGATTTTTTTCACCACATTTGGAACATTGGCTTTTTGAGAGGCCACCTCATGAACACTGGCGCTGTCATTTCATTAATGGTTCCCAAAAGGTGATTTTGTACAGTGATTGTGAAATCACCTTTCGAGGCTGATTAATGCCATGACAGTGATAGAATTCATGAGGAGGGGCCTCAAAAACCCCATGCTGAAAATTCGGTACCAAAATTCCAACAAATGCCTGAGATATGCAGCAAAGTTGAAAAAAACCCTATTCATTCCATTATACAGCTTACTGGCATTTCCGCAGTTCGCAGTCAGCTTTGAAGAGTGCAGACATGTTCCCGGTCCAACGAAGATCATCGTGCTGGACTCCGGAGGTAAGTATGGGGTAAGGGAGGGTGAGGGGGGGTGTGAGGAGGCAGGGTGAGCAGTGGGTGGGTGCGAGTGGGGGGCAGGAGACTATGAGGGACTGTTTTTTGTTTTTTTACAGGGTAATAAAAAAACTAACATCGCGGGACAGTTTTTCCTTTTCAGGTAACTTGGCATGCTGGGGTGGTCTCCCAGCGTGCCACCTAACTGTTTTGGGGAGGTTGCTGCAGCCGATGGTGGATTGGGCACCCTCATCGACAGACAATGGGTTACTGCAGCCGACGGGATTGGGCACCCTGCGTCGGTAGACAATGGGGGAAACTTATGCTGATGGGGATTGGGCACCCCATTGGCACACAATGACAGCGGGGAGGCGAGAGTCGAGGGGATTGGGCACCTCCTCGGCATATAAGAAATGCGGGGGGTGTGGATTTATGCCAGTGGGGAGTGGGATCCCCCATCGGCACATAATGAAAGTGGGGGAAGGCAGGAACCGAGGGGGGATTGGGCAGCCCCCTCGGCATATTAGAAATGTGGGGGGCTGCTGTATGCCGACGGGGAGTGGGCTCCGCCGTTGGCAAATTTCAGCGGCCACAGAAAGCCGGCTGAGGGATTCGGCACCCCTGAAGTCGGCCATTGGGTGGCCGCCCGCCATGCTGCTAATGTGGCAGCACGCAGGAAGGGTCCATTGCATCTGACGAGCTTTGCTCGGATTGCAGTGGACCTTTCCTTAGATGTGCTCACCACATTAGCATGCATGGTGTGATGCCAGCATGCAGGCTGATTGGGGAATGAGGGATGCACCTACTGATGCATGCCCTGCATTCGCCCAACAGCGGCTGCGCCTCCAATTCTGCACTCTCCCAAGATGTTGACTTGCTCACAAGCGCAGCAAGCCAAGATAAAAAGGGCAGTGTGACAAAAAAAAATTAAAAAATTGTTAGGGAAAATTTTGCTTAACATCAGTTTTCTAATAAAATAGTTCCTCCATCTGCATGGGCTATTCAGTTCATTAGTACTAGCGACTGCCTACCCTAAACTGTTTCTTTTTTTAAACAGATCAAATGCAGTAACATGACTCAATGGGACACTATTTTGTTTTTTTCTTGCCAACAGCAATAAATCAGTATATCAACCACTTTCTGCTAACAATGAATACAGCGTGTAACAAAGCACTTAATGGTGTGGATGACGTCAGGATGTAGGCATACTTGCTGTGTTCATGGAACCTCGGGTGTATGCTGGTGCCAAAGAACACATCAGGCATGGCTAAATCTTGAGATCAGACAGACCCTTTTTGAGGCATACTTGCTGTTTCTATGTTCTGGCAATCAATTTAATAGAGCCAAAAATCACCATTAACAAATTGTTTGACAATGTTTCAAAATGTGTGAGTAAAACATGGCTCAATATATCATATTTAGAGATTCCTAGAGTCAATAATAGTACCATTATGTTTAAATGACATAACATCATTATCTTGTCAGGCAATAATCTCTGTTCTTTCTGCTCATAGGATACTGAATTGCATATTAATAACAGTGTACAAATCTTGCAGTGTGTGAAATATAAAATCACCAAATAAGATTGTGACAAAAACTTACCAACATACTAAGATTGTTAGTGGATTTCTTCAACTGCTATAACGGATTTGTTGTACAAGCACCTGTGTGAGAGGTAGTGTCTTCAACATGCCAGGAGTGCACTAGAGCACCCCAACAATCAACAATAGAAGGAAGCAGGTACTGCTGGATGCCTTCCAGGACAGCTTCCTGATGCAAATGGTCAATGAACCAGCTAGGTTAGGGAATACCATTGACCTTGTGCTAGCAAATGGGGAGTTTGTGAGGGAACTTAGGGTGGAAGAGCCAGTATCAGGGAGTGACCATCACTCAGTATGGCTCACATTGGATATGGGCAAGGAAGGAGTGGAATGTGGACAAGGGTCCTAGACTTCAGAAGGGGCGAGTTTGGGAAAATGTGGAAAGTGGTAAAAGGGTACCTGGACCATATCTGAACAGGGACATTAAGTTACTGGAGGAGGTGCAGCACAGGGCAACAATGATGATCAAGATGCTGGGTGATTTGGCATACAAGAGGAGGCTCAGGGAGCTGAACATGTACTCACCAGAGGAGAGGAGGGACAGGGGGGACATTATTGAAACCTTTAAGTATATGAAAGTAATAAACAAGACAGGTACAGAGAGGCTGTTCAAAGTAATGGTGGGGATGGACACCCAGGGCCATGATATGAAACTGGAGGCAGTAAGGTTTAGGAGAGAGATGAGGAGGCACTTTTTTACAGAGACGGTGGTAGCTGGGTGGAATTAGTTACTGGCAGAAGTGGTATCCAGTAGAACAGTGGACTGCTTCAAAAGGGGCAGGGACAGGGCAAGGAAGAGGTTCAAGGGAGGAGAAGGATGGGAGGGAGGAACAGCTGCAAAATAAGGGCTGCTAGCTGCACACTCGAGCAGACTTGATAGACCTCTAAGCCTTTATCTGCTGGCAAACTGAATATGTTCATATGTTTGTACATATTACATTTGAAAAATTATAAGCAAAACTTCACCCTCATGTCTTCTAAATGTTGTTTCCATAGCAGTACACAACTGTTTTCATGCAGCTTTCAGGGAAGTATGCAAATCTTTAAGTCTGTTTTTCAGTTCATACTAAGTCCTGTGACTGCCCTGGCAGTCTGAATTTAATGGCTGTTGAAATTTTATTGGCCCTGAGAGCTGCATTAGCATATGAGAACTCCTAGAGCAATCAGAGGGCCTAGCATGAAGTGCAAAATCAGACTAAAACATTTGCATACATCATTAACGCTACATGAAAAGAGTTGTCTATTGACATGGGAACAAATAACATTTAGAAGATATGAGGGTGGAGTTTCCCTTTAAGACCATTAATAAGATATTCTTACCACCATGATGGCAGTCACCAAAGTCAAGCTTCCCTGCCTCCTCCCACATAGCATAAGCTATGTTGTACCACTCCTGGACACTCCTGCGCATATCACCCGCCATGGCGTTTGCCTTGAAAAATGTCTGGTGGGTGATTTTTCACTTCCTCTGACACTCATCAGGAGATCGAGTGATGTCGTCTTTCCCCAAGGCATGGCTAACCTGTATAAAACAAGGAAAAGAAAGTACAGTGAATAATTTTGTAATAGTTAAATATGTAGATTCAGTAATATACTACAACACCACTTAATAAGACAGTATCATGGTATGTCTTTGATATGTGCACATCTGAAAATATGTACACACAAGGTTTGTCAGCAGGTCAGTATTTTGACGTCTATTAACTCTGCTCGTACCTGCACCTAGAAGGAGTTTTTTGCAGCAACATGTCACCTAAATTCTTCAATTCCGTTGACCCTGCCTGTTGCTCTGTGCAATCCCGTTTTGGAGCCAATTTAACGTGCTAGTGGATACCACTTCTGCAGTTAATGCATAACACTGACCTAGTATCAAGTTTCATACATTTAATTTTCCTTCTGTATATGCTGAATCTTACTATAGTGAGTGTCACTCCATAGAACATAGTATCCCTTCACCTCACAATTTCAAACAGCACATCTGTAGCTGTGTTGTTAGATGCCTTGTAGAGAGAAACTGCCACACAATCACGCTTGTAAAAATAAAGTTTGCAGTGAACACCAGTGGTCAGAATTGTCATGCACAATACCCACTAAGTAACAGCAAATCTGTGCCATTGTAACTGCATACTTGTTGCACTTCTTGCACTCTTACTAGTAGCAGCCTCCACTTGTCAATGTGAAACGTGGTTGTGCCTTCTCATGAGTCTTAAAAACAGGTATTTCTTTTTATGTTATACATTAATAAAACATTTAACTGCTGTACAACTTTTTCTCTTTGCACGTCTTAACATTATGAGATCTACTACCAGTGTTCTATATCTTAGTAAACTGTACTACTGTACCATAGTTCCACAGATATCATCATTGTACCATGCTTAATACTTGAAAAAAATAGTATTCTGTTAATTTAATTCATGACCTACCTTACCCCAGATGTGTATGAGGCTCAGGTTAGTTGCTGTCATGACAAACCCGGGGTTTGCATGATCCTTCACAGCCTGAACTAGGGCCAGCACCTCCCGATCACTCCAGGACTTAGGCATTTCACAGCTGTGAGAAAAAAAGGAATTTTTTGTTTAGAAACATTTAATATAAGATTTATTGTGGTTTGAGTATCTATGTACAACTCATTAACGATATGTATGTAGTGCAAGTGACATGCACTGACACATTTGTGAAATGTGTGTGCAGCAGTATAGGTCAGTCTCTCATGTGGCACTGCCAAGTTAATATGCCACTGTATTTTGTAAGCAAAAGGACATTGCTGGGTGTAGATAGTACTGCAATACATAGGTGTAGGTGTGCACCGGACTACAGATAGGGTGCCTTTAGCATTTGGGTTACAGGGACTCTCTGTACTAGCAACACCCACTCATGTTATTGTTTATATTAAATTTGTCTATTCTCAACCTCAAAAAAAAAAAAAAACATTTTAAAAGTTTTCAGAGTCACAAAAATAAAAGTTAAATGTTGCTAGATAAGGTCAAATACTCCCTTGACAGATATTTTGTATCTGGCATCTGTTTGTCTTTCTTTACACTCAATACACTATGTAATTGGCAACCATATAATCGATGAATTCAAACCTCTGTATTATTCAACCAGTAGAATGCCCCCACCACCACCTGAGTGGCAGACACAGAATAGTAACATGGAAGACACAAACTATATATATATATAAAGGCTATAACTATGTTTGTGACACATTAGGAAATCAATGGTTAGGTATTCAGTCAGTTGCCCTGGCTGACAAGGACTTGTTTCAGGTAGTTGTGGCACTCTCTAAATGCAATATGTTCAACCATGTCTCATCCTATCAGGGCACAGGGATTTATTTGTCCACCTTACAAAGATGTACCAGACAATGCCACAAGTGGTGTGCGATTCATCTATAGTGGTAGTGAATAGCACGTTATATTGATGCCTGGTGCAGTGTCATTGTAAAAGCAATTAAAAGGTCTATTACTAATGTAGAGGGTATGTGCTTCCAAAAAATAAGTGCAGGGCCTCTAGAGTTATTTAGGTGCTGTGCCTCAAGCATGCAACCCCAGTGTACACAGCAGCATGACCGCTTGCATTGTCTTCAAGTCCATGAACCATCACCAGACAGGCAACTCTACTATACTGGCTGCCACTCACTGTGGCGCCATATGATTATGTGCTTTTGCTTTCTTCATGTATCTGCCTTGACCGCAAGACACAGTTGAACAAACTTGTGTTGTGTTACTACTGTCTATGTTGCCTGTTGTACACACAACCACTACAATATTTCAAACACTTGTGTTTTAATAAATTGCATCACCCTTCCCCTCACACTCTTGTCTCTATCTGAGACAGCACTACCTGGAAAAAACAGATTGACAAATACACAATTGTAGTAGTACTTAAATCATCATTCAATGTAGCATCATTGTGTACTGAGGTTTTGACTATTTAAAGAACAATAAAAACATGATTACTTACTTTTGAGTTGTTTGAAGAAGAGTGAAACAAAAGCTTGTTGTAATATTTGCAATCTGTTGAAACAAATAAAGATTAACTGTTAGAAAACCGTCAAGAGCCAAATAAAGCCATCAATATCTATGCCACACCTCACTGATATAAACTGCACATATGTTAATACACTCATTAGTCCCACAGCATCAGCCAGGCAATTTCTCCGCCCCCCCAATAGAAGAGTTACTGGATTTTGAATTCAAACCCACAGCCTGACTAAAGCCTTGTACATCACCAGTATACCTCCATGATAGCAACATTAAATGGAGAGCAATGAGTACCAATGCCCGTAGTCTGGGAAACAAGCTTCCAGAGCTAGTAGCCCTGATGGAAGAGGAACACTTGGATATTGTGGTAGTCACATAAACATGGTACACTGAGAACCATGAGTGGGATGTCAACCTACCAGGGTACACAATCTACAGAAGGGACAGGGAGGGTAAAAGAGGAGGTGGAGTAGCTCTCTACAAAAGGGAAGGGATCAAAGCTACAGAACTAAAAAGTAAAGGGGGAGGACAAGAGGCACTCTTGGTCACCTTGGAGACAGGGAATGGCATCACAATCCGCACAGGGGTTGTATACAGACCCCCATTTCAAGGGGAGGAAATGGACAAGAAAATGATAGAGGGCATTCTCAAAATGGCTAAAAAAGGGGAGATACTGTTGATGGGGGACCTGAATATGCCAGATGTTAACTGGACGACTGCAGCCACATCCAAGAGCAGCGTCATTCTCGATGTCCTACAGGGGGCATGCCTTAGACAGCTAGTGGTGGAATCCACTCGGGAAGGAGCAATATTAGACCTGGTACTCTCAAATGGAGAGAGAATCACAAATTTAGAAGTCAGTAGACATCTGGGAACCATCAACCACTGCACAGTGTGCTTCACAACAAACACAACCATGGAAACAAGCCATACAAAGACAAGGATACTGGACTTTAGAAGGGCTGACTTTGGCATAATGGGTGAATACCTGAGGAATGCATTAGCAAATGGCCAGAAAGGAGGGGTGGAAGAACAATGGAGAAAAATCAAAACTGCCATCATGGAGGCAACAAGCCTTTGTGTGAAACAAATAAAGAAAAAAAAGCGGAATAAAAAAACATTATGGTTCTCAAAAGAGGTGTCAGGGAAGGTTAAGAAGAAAAAGGCTGCATTTAAAAAGTATAAGGAGTCACAGAAGGAGCACGACAGGGAACTGTATCAATTAAAGCAGAAAGAAGTGGGGAAGGCAGTCAGAAAAGCAAAGGCCCAAACCGAGGAAAAGATAGCCAACTCAGTTAAGAAGGGAGATAGAACCTTTTATAGGTACATTAGAGAGCATTGAAAGGTTAAGGGAGGGATAGTGAAGATTAATAAAGGAGAGGGGAGGTGGGCAGAGGGAGACAGTGAAAAGGCAGAGATTCTGAATGAATACTTTTGCTCAGTATTCACAAAAGAAGAAGAGGAGGAGTTATCTAAACCAAACAATAGAAGCACTCTGGGTAGTGGGGTTGATGCCAGTCCATTTACAGAAGAAAGAGTTCTGAAAGAACTCCTAAAACGCAAGGTAGACAAAGCAATGTGGCCTGACGGGATTCACCCTAGAATCCTAAAAGAGCTAAGGGAGGACCTAGTGACACCACTAACCACACTTTTTAACAAATCATGGAAAGATGGGGTGGTACCTGAGGACTGGAAGAGGGCATATGTGATTCCCCTTCACAAAAGTGGGAGCAAGGCAGAAGCAGGAAACTACAGACCTGTTAGTTTGACCTCAGTGGTGGGGAAAATGATGGAATCACTTCTGAAAGAAAGAATTGTTCAGTACCTAGAGGCCAGCAAGGCACAGGACCCAAAGCAGCATGGATTCACAGCAGGAAGGTCATGTCAGACAAATCTAATTGATTTCTTTGACTGGATGACCAAAGTAATAGACCAGGAAGGGGCTGTGGATATGGCCTACCTAGACTTTAGCAAGGCATTTGACACAGTCCCACACAAAAGATTAATAATCAAGTTAGCCAGCCTGGGAGTGGGTCCCAGGGTGGTAGCCTGGGTAGAAAACTGGCTGCACAACAGTACACAGAAGGTAATAGTGAATGGAACACATTCTGAAGAAAGGGGGTTACTAGTGAAGTGCCTCAGGGCTCAGTAATGGGTCCAGTCCTCTTTAACGTCTTTATAGGTGACATTGCAGAGGGTCTAGAAGGAAAGGTATGCCTCTTTGCAGATGACACAAAGATCTGTAACAGAGTTAATACACAAGGGGGGGGTAGAAAGGATGAGAAGGGACTTGGCAAGGTTGGAGGAATGGTCAGACATATGGCAACTTAGATTCAATGCAAAGAAGTGCAAAGTAATGCACCTGGGAAATAATCCAGGAGAAGAGTACACAATAGCAGGGGAGGTACTAACAACAACAATAATGGAAAGGGATCTGGGTGTAGTCATATCAGATGACCTAAAGGTGGGTAAGCAATGTGAGAAGTCAGTAAGGAGAGACAGGAAGACTGGGATGCATAGGGAGGGGCATCACAAGTAGAAAAAGGGAAGTGGTTATCCCTCTGTACAGACAGTTGGTGAGACCCCATCTGGAGTACTGCGTGCAGTTTTGGAGACCTCATCTATGCAAGGACATAGACAGGATGGAAGCAGTCCAGAGGAGGTCAACTAAAATGGTGCAGGGTCTACATCAGAAACCATATGAAGAGAGACTGAGAGGCTTAATATGTATACCCTTGATGAAAGGAGGGACAGGGGGACATGATAGAAACTTTTAAGTACCTCAAGGAATCAACAAAGTCCAGGAGGGTAGCATCTTTCAGAAAGAGATGTGTAAGAACAAGGGGCACAATTTAAAGTTAGGGGGACGACTCAGGGGTAATGTGAGGAAATTCTTTTTCACGGAGAGTGGTGGGCCATGTAACCGCCTTCCTGGAGGTTGTGGGGTCTAAAACAGTGGGGAATTCAAACATGCATAGGACAGACATAAGGCAATTATAGTGGGGGGTTGCAGGAAGTAGGCTGTTGGTTAACTAAAATCTGCAGCTTATCGAATAGGTAGGGAAATGGGCAGACCGGGTGGGCCAAGTGGTCCTTATCTGCCGTCAAAGTCTATGTTTCTATGTTACACACATCTTAGAACACTGAGTACTTCCATAACATCAGCCACGCTATAGCTCCCTCCCATAGAACAGGTATACCTCCCTGAAAGCAGTTGCCCACATACTACAACTGTAAGGACTTGCACGGTAGCATCCAGGCAATACCCCTCCAAACATGTACTACATCCTGAGTGCAGACCAGAGGCTAACTAAAGCAATGTACATTAATTCTATAATTACATCATACCAGCTGCACAACAGTTACAACACTCAGGAGTTGCACGGCCTCAGCCAATGAATGGCACCCCCAACCCCAAAAATCAACACGTACTAGATCCTGAGTAGAGAGTCACAGCCCAACTAAAGCCATGAACATTACCGGGTATACCTGTCTAAAACTAGCTGAACACATGTTAGAAAACTGAGCTGTTGCACAGCATCAGCCAACCAATGCCTCCCCTCCCAAACAGGTACTAGATCCTGAGAGCAGACCCACACCCCAAGCAACCCATTAACATCAATGTCACACCTCTGTGATACCAGCTGGAGACATGTTAGAACACTGATGAGTTGCATAAACTCACAGAGGCAATGCCACCCCCCAAACAGGTACTGGATCCGAAGTGCACAGCCACAACTCAACTAAAGCCATGACATCAACGGTATACCTCTCACATAGCAAATACAGACTAGTAATGACATTCATGAGCTGCATAGTGTCAGCCAGGCAATGCCCCTCACCATCTCTGAACAGCTACTGGAGCATGAATGCAGAGCCACAGACTAGCTAAAGATATGAACATCAATGGTATAGCTCTGCCATGGCAGCTGCACACCTATTAGGACATTGAGGAGTTAGATGTCATGACCCAGCCAATGCCACCTCCCCAAACCAGGTTCTGAATCTTGAGTGCAGAGCCACAATTGAGCTAAACACACAGACATTAATAGTATACCTCCCTTATACTAGCTATATACAAATTAGAACACTAAGGACTTGCACGGCTTCAAGCAGGTAATACCTCCACCCCCCAAGACCAGGCACTAGATGCTGAGTGCAGATCCACACCCCAAACAGAGCCATAGACATCAATGGTATATGTCCCTCAAAGTGGCTGAACACATACAACAACACTGAGGAGTTGCATGGTACCATCCGGGCAATGCCACCCCCCCAAAAAAAACATGTACTACATCCTTCATGCAAAGTCAGATGCCAACTAAATCTATAGACATCAATGATATACCTCTCTGATATGAGTTGCACACAAGTTACAAAACTAAAGGGTCATGGAGCCTCATCCAGGTAATGATCCCACCCCCTGAGAGCAGGTACTGGATGCTGAGTTCACACCTACAGCTTGACTAAACCCATGGACATCAACAGTATACTTTGCTCATAACAGCTGTAAACATCTTAGAACACTGAGGAGTTGCAAAACATGAGCCATACAATACCAACCCACTCCTCAAAAAAGAACAGGTACTATATCCAGAGTGCAGAGCCACAGCCAAAGAAAAGCCATGAAGATAAATGGTATACATCTGTCATACCAGCTGCACACAATTTACAACAGTGAGTAGTTGCACAGCCTCAGCCAGAGAATACCTCCCTCCCTCCCTCAGATCAGGTACTAGATCCTCACTATAGAGCTACAGCTCAGCTAAACTCATGGGCATCAGTAGTATTCCTCCCTCATACCACCTGCATACAAGTTAGAACACTGAGGAGCTGCACAGATTCAGCAGCCAATAGCCCCACCCCCAACCCCCTCCAGACCAGGCACTGGATGCTGAGTGCAATGCCACAGCACAACTAAAGCCATGCACACAAATAGTATACCTCCCTGAAAGCAGATGCACACATACTACAACACTGAGGAGTTGCACGGTAGCATCCAGGCAATGCCCCCCTCCCCAAAAAAAATGTACTAGATTCTGAGTGCAGACAGTAGGCTAACCAAAGCCATGGACATTTAAATTAATCTAGTGGAACAATGGCTGGCAGACAGATTATGCATAAGATCTGCTTTTTCTGCAAGAAGGCTTAAAACTTATCATATGTCTTATTTAGATGTAAAACTGTTGCTAACAATATTTAATTTGGTGTAGTATGCTCTTGGTGAGATGATCATTTGTATTGGAACACTGTGCATATAATTAGCAGAAACAGCCACACAGAATAACTATAACAAGTAAAAAACAACTTCTTTTAGGAACAGATAGCCAGATATTGCTAAAGCACTGCACTAATCATGGCAGAGTGCATAATATCCAATCTTATAGGCATAGTAATTGTATTCTGCTAGCTAATTAGTTAATTATCATGTTTCCAGGAAATATATTGTCCTGTACTTACAGTTATGTCCTGGAGCAATAGCACTGTCTCTCAGAGTCATAAAATAGCTGCTGAAGTGTTATTATTTGATTCTATTGGTTCACAGAGGTCACATGGTGAAGTTAGCTGTTTCTTTGTTCACAAGACTGCAGAATCTTTGATCGTGAGGATCAACCATGAGTGTGCAAATTCTTGGATTGCAAGAATAATGCGAGACTTTGATAGTGGATGCTGTGCAATTTAAAAAATAACATTATTCTCATGGTTTTTAACACAGTGAGCAGCCATGTGTCTTTCTATTGCTTATCAGACATGAATATTACAAAAATAATCATTATTAAACAGTTTTGTTACATTTAACAATATTTTAGTGATCTTTGATCGCAAGCATGCAAATTCTTTAATTGTGGCTCAGTTTGACCGTGAGGATCGTTCGCAAGCTTGCAAATTTTTTGATTGTGAGAATAATGCGAGATTTGAATTGTGGAAGATAAGTAGTTTAAAATAGACATAGTTTTTTACTAGTTTTTAATACACTATCTAGCCATATGTGTTTTTATTACTTAGAACACGTGGATGTCACAGTTATAATAATTTTTGAACGTTTTTAAAAATGTAATTGTAGTTTTTATTCTTTGATCGTGCGCAAGCAAATTATTTGATCATGACTCAGTTTGATCGCAAGGATCGTTCGTGAGCTTGCAAATTCTTTGATCGCATGAATAACGTGAGATTTGAAGTGTCTAAGATGAGTACTTTAAAATATACATGTTTTTTTACAAGTTTTTAATGCATTATGTAGCCATTTGTGTTTTTATTACTTAGAACACGTGGATGTTACAGTTATAATTATTTTTGAATGTTTTTTTTAAATTTAATTGTAGTTTTTAGATCTTTGATCTCGATCTGGTTTGATCGCGAGGATCATTCGCGAGCCAGCAAATTCTTTGATCATGAGAAAAATGTGAGATTTGGAATATAGAAGTCATATAGCTTTGGGAAAGTTGAGTTTTTTACTCAGCTCAATATGTCCTTTATGCTCATATGTAGTTAAATAGCGTATGAGATCTCTATTGAACAAAAATATTAGTCCTTAGAAAATGAGCTTGCATCAGCTGGCCTGTCAGCGCAGTGGTTAGATTTCCAGTTGCGATGGCAACGACCCAGGTTCGGGAACTGATCCAGATTGTCAGAGGGTCGGCTGTGGGGGAGAAGGCTCAAGCATCCCCAGGACTGCTATCCTTCTCCAGGGGGGAGGGTGGCCTTGCGATCGGTGCAGGAACAGCACCTCTCGGAAGCCAGGTTTGATGCCATACACAGATGCAAAAACTACTTCTGAGGCAGGACAGATGTTAAGACATCATTGCATGTCTCTGCCCCAGCTCAAAAGGGGACAAAAACACTGTGCCAGACATCCCCATAACACACAGCTCCAGACCTCAATTAGCCACTCAGCTGGCTCTCCCTACCAGATACTAGGAGCACAGTTGGTCGAGCTGGTGGCACAGGCATTGCCTGCCTCAGGCTGTGCAACTCTTCAGTTTCATAACTAGTGTGTAGTTGGTATATAGATGTATACCATTGAAGATCATGCCCTCACTTGGGCTGTGCTCAGCACTCAGGATCCACTGCCTTGTCCGGAGGAGTGGGGGGAAATTGGTTGGCTGAGGCTGTGCAACTCCTCAGTGTTCTAACCTGTGTGCAGCTGCTATGAAGTAGGTGTACCTTTCATGTCCATGCCTTTAGTTTGGCTGTGCGACTGCACTCAGGACTAGTACCTCATCTGGAGGAGTGTGGGTATTACCTGGCTGGCACCATGCAAATCCTCACTGTTCTAACTTATGTGCGGCTGGTATGAAGTAGGTGTACTGTTCATGTCCATGCCTTTACTTGGGCTGTGCGTTTGTACTCAGAATCCAATTCCTAATCTGGGGGGGTGGGGCCATTGCCTGGCTGAGGCCATTCAACTCATGAGTATAGTAACTAGTCTGCACTTGGTATCACAGAGGTATACCATTGATGTTAATGACCCTAATTGTGCTGTGGCTCTGCACTCTGCATTCCAGTACCTCTTCAAGGGGGAAGGGATGATTGCCAGACTGAGACCATGCAACTGCTCACTGTTCTAACTTGTGTGCAGCTGGTATGAGGGAGGTATAGCATTTATGTCCATGTCTTTATTTGGGCTGTGGCTCTGCACTCAGCATCCAATTCCTGGGCTAGGGGCTGGGGGCATTGCCTGGCTGACGCTGTGCAACTGCTCACTGTTGTAACTTCTGTGCAGCTGGAACGAGGGAGGTATACCGTTTATGTCTATGTCTTAATTTGGGCTGTGAGCCTGCACTGAGCATCAAATTCCTGGTCTGGGGGGGTAGGGGCATTGCCTGGCTGAGTCCGTGAAAGTCATGGGTGTAGTAACTAGTCTCCAGATGGTATCACACAGGTATACCATTGATGTTCATACACTTAGTTGAGCTGTGGCTCTACACTCAGCATCCAGTATCTCTTCGGGGCAGGGGGGATGGAGGCATTGCCTGGCTGAGCCCGTGCAACTCCTCACTGTTCTATCTTGCATACAGCTCATAAGAGGGAGGTATACTGTTCATGCCCATGGCTTTATTTGAGCTGTGGCTCTGCACTCAGCATCCATTTCCGTGTGGGGGTCCGGCATTCCAAACAGTTTTCTTTCAACTGCTCTCAGTAAAAAAAAAATGAACCAATTTTCTAATTCTTGTACATTTTATTGATTTAATAGTTCCCCAAATGTTTTGCCAGATAATGACGTCTTCTGGGGGACTGTAAAAAATGTATAATAAATTCATATCAGATTTATTGTTCAAACAATCTTTTTTGGTTTTTATATACATATCATACATATTTATACCACCTTATCAACAAATCAAACCATGAAATTTTCTATCACTGTTGTAACTATAGTAAATAATATTCTAACCATACATTAGTATCAATCTAAGAGTATAATAAGCCACAAAATGTAGAAGTAACTGTCCTTTAATTTGTTATTCTTGAATGTGAATAATTTTTACCAGTTTATCATTAAAATGTTTCACTTTTTTAAGAAGTTATATAGGGTCTGTTGTTAAAGACTCCCATCGTTTGAGGGTCATTTTGCTAAATGTTCCAGAATAGTAGGTAGCTATTTAGCACAAAGCACATTTTGTGGCTAATTGTACTCTTAGATTGATACTTATTATGTGTGGTTAGAATATTATTTACTATAGTTACAACAGTGATAGAAAATGTCATGGTTTAATTTGTTGATAAGGCGGTATAAATATGTATGCTACGTATATAAAAAATAGAAAAGACTGTTTGAACAATAACTCTAATATGAATTTATTATACATTTTTTACAGTCTCCCAGAAGAAGTCATTATCTGGCAAAATTTTGGGGCAACTATTAAATTAATAAAATATACAAGAATTTGAAAATTGGTTCATGTTTGTTTTTTTAACTGAGAGCGGGTGAACAAAAACTGTTTGGGTTTCAAGGAATCATACCAAGCAGCCAGCTCCACTTTAAAGAATTCTACATATAAAAAAGAATTTCCCTTGGGACTTTGGACTTTGGGGTGGAGGCATTGCCTGGCTGATGCCTTGCAACTCATGAGTGTAGTGACTAGTATGCAGCTGGTACCACAGAGGTATACCATTGATGTTCATAGGCTTAGTTATGCTGTGGCTCTGCACTCAGCACCCAGTACTTCCAGGGCAGGGGGGACAGGGGGCATTGTCTGCCTGACCCCATACAACTCCTCAGTATTCTAACTTGTGTGTACCTGGTATAAGGAAGGTATACCATATATGCCCACGTCTTTATTTGGGCTGCAGCTCTCCAGTCAGCATCTAATTCCTGGTCTGTGGAGGAGTATGTACATTGCCTGGCTGAGTTCATGCAAGTCATGAGTGTTGTAACTAGTCTCCAGATAGTATCACACAGGAATACTGTTGATGTTCATAAGCTTAGTTGGGCTGTGTCTCTGCAGGGCAGGGGGTCATAACCTAGCTGAGGCCATGCAATTCCTCACTATTCTAACTTCTGTGCAGCTCGTAAGAGGGAGTTATGCAGTTTATGACCATGGCTTTATTCTGGCTGTGGCTCTTCAGTCAGCATCCAATTCCTGATCTGGGGGAGTGGGAGCATTGCCTGGCTGAGGCTGTGCAATTGCTCACTGTTTTTAACATCCGTGCAGCTGGTATGAGGGAGGTATACCATTTATGTCCATCTCTTTATTTGGGCTGTGGGTCTACACTCAGCATCCAATTCCTGGTCTGGGGATGTGGGTGCATTGCCAGCCTGACCCCATGGAACTCATGAATATCATAACTAGTATGCAGTTGGTATCACAGAGGTATACTGTTCCATGTGTAATCATATTGACAATTGACAGCAAAAATGAATGGGCTGACATTTAGGCATCACAACCCCAATGACACACCCCATCATCTGTCAATCTTGGGATGATTTTCAGGTCCACAAAGGGGGGAGGGACAAGCCTAAAGATGTTTCATTTCCTGACTTTTTGTGTTTTAACCCTAAATAATGCATTAACACGTTGTTTGCATAGAATTTCCTTACATTTTGAGAAAGAATAGAAAAGTTGAAAGTTGTGCAGGTTGATGGGAGCATGGGGCCCTTTCAGCCCTGAGCTCCCACCAACTTGCAAGTTTCTGGATACCATAACAGTGCAAGTACTGAATATAATATGTATTGGCAGTAGCACATATGCGTAGGAGCATGGGGCCCTTTGGACCCCACAATCCCACCACTTTGAAACAAAACAAAGTTTCATTCATCAGAGTGGCATAATTCCACACCTGTTTACATGTCAGATACCTAAGCAGTGAAAATCACCTCCATAGCAGTAACACTAGGTACCCTATAAATGTGAAGCCACTACCACAATGGAGAATGCCATACAGAACACAGAAAGTGCATCAAGCAATATCTGTGCCACAAT
The DNA here is from genome assembly GCA_016271365.2 of Neoceratodus forsteri. Taxonomy (NCBI): domain Eukaryota; kingdom Metazoa; phylum Chordata; order Ceratodontiformes; family Ceratodontidae; genus Neoceratodus; species Neoceratodus forsteri. Next base: position 1,160,976,856 of record CM057458.1, read on the forward strand.
ATAATCTTGCATCAGCTAACCACCATAATTCAGATGCACAGGACATCCCCTGAAAACCCTTAAAATTTCAATGTAAAAGAGCAAACCATCTGCAAGATATAAGTTTGAAGGTTTGAGATTTTCATTTGTTGGAGTGGCAGAATTCTGCACCTGTTGGCATGTTACACACATAACAACTAAAAAGTACATTGACAGCAGCAAGGCCAGCTACCATTCAAATGTCAAGCCACTACCACAATGGAAAACACTGTCTGCAAAATGTGAACTGCACCATGCAATATCTATGAAAAAAAATTGTATCTGATACATGAACAGCATAATTCACATCTACAGGACATGGCTGCAACACCCTCCAAATTTAAAGTAAAAAGACCAAACCGTTTCCAAGATATTTAAACTAAAAGATTGTGAAAACTGGCCTATGTATTCCATTATAAAATCTGGCCATCTTGTCCCTCCCTCGTGATCAAACATGTCGATCAAAGAATCTTGTGACCAAAGAATTTGCAGGCTCATGATCAAAGAATTTGCAGGCTCATGATCAAAGAATAAAAAATTGTGAAACTTGAGTTTTAGGCAGAAGTACATGAAACCACCACCAGGCCTCATTAGAACGAAGCCCCCTGAGCAAAAACCACTCTAATTTATGTTCCTAGCCCAGCCCTGGGCTGAGAAATTTGAATTATTCAAAGGGCCGTCTAGTTGCACCTTCACGATCAAACATCACTATCAAAGAATCCCGCGATCAAAGAATTTGCAGGTTGGCAATCAAAGAAATTTCAGGCTCGCAGTCAAAGAATAAAAAATGGTGAAATTCATATTTTAGCCATAAATAAATGAATCCACTGCCATGCCTCGATAAAACGAAGCCCCCTGAGCAAAATACACCCTCATTTGTGTTGATAGCCCACCCCTGAACTGAGAAAAATGTATTTTTACATTAGGCCATCTAGTCGCGCCCTCGCAATCAAAGATCGTGGTCAAAGAATCTCACGGTGAAAGAATTTTCAGGCTCGCGATCGAAGAGTGTTAGCAAGCAGTGGTCAAAGAATTTAAAATGTTGTAACTCTATGTTTTGACCAGTGTAGAAGAAACCACAGCCATGGGTTGATAGAAAAGAAGCTCCCTGAGTAAAACCAATCCAAGTTTTACTTCAGGAGTGACCCATGAGCCGAGATATTTAATTTTTTTCGATCACATTTTAAAAACAAGATGGCGGCAGTCAAGATCAAAAAATTTTCGGGGTCAAAGATTCCTTGATAGCAATGCTGAAAATTCTTTGATCACTAGGTGGGACGAGATGGCCCAAACCCCATTCTCTGTTCGCAAAACAACTATATAAATATTCCCATTGACTTATAATGGGAGATTAAAACTGCAATAACTTTTGAATGCCTTAATATTTTTTCACCAAACAAAAAGTGTCATGTTCAGCCAATGAAGCTCTTTCAGATGAGCATCTCATAGAGTTTCACACCACATGACGGCTGTGCAGCACCACAGGAAAAATCCCCAAAACTGCCCACATAACTGGAGAAAAGTGCATTTTTTAGTGTTTTGGTGCGCAAGGACAGTAAGTCCAACCAAAATACAATTTGGCAACTCAAGATATCTAACTTGCCCCACTGTGCATACTAAATTTGATACAAATCCATTGAATGGGTCCAAAGTTATTAACACACAAAATTTTGAGTTTAACATAGAAGTGGCTTCATAACCCTAACTATAGGGGTGCAATCGCGCCCCTATAATAAAAACATTGGGGCAAGGACACAGCCCTGTTGGACTCCCATGTTGGTATCAATTTTATTTTGTAAGGTCCCCTGTGTTAGTGTATTTTATTTATGTCCATGTATTAGAGTGCAATCTTTATATAAGCAGTAAGAGGTTCTTATCTATTGCTAATTGGTCCATTTTCTCAAATAGATATGGTCAAAGGATAGGATCAAAGGCTGATGTAACATCAACAAAAGCAACAAACAGTGATTGATTTTTGATTTTACAACATTTTTCAGTCAAATGATTTAACAGAAAAAATTTAGTTATAGTACCTGTATTCTTTTTAAAATCTGCTTGTAAATCAGAAATGATTTTACATTGATCAAGCCATATTAATAAATGATTAAGTAGAACTTTAACATAGACTTTAGATGTACTATCCAATAAAACAGGCTAAAAGACCTATAGCTGGTAGGATCTGTATGACAGCCTCTTTTATGAATTGGTATACTGTGGCTACCTTGCCATGAGAGTGGAACAGTATATATGCATGCATTACTCATTTATTAAAAAAGTTTGTTAGAACTATAGCCCAACATTCTGAATTTAATAGGAATAAGTCTGCAGAAATATTATCAGGACCTGGTGATTTATTTTTAAAACTTTCAATTGATGTTTTGACTTCATTTACTGTAAACCACTTAACGTTTTTGTTTCTTTCTGTAGTTTCTATGGTTTCAGAGATTTCGTCACTATAAAATAATAACGTAAAATATTCTACCCGTATGTTAGGATTTATATAGGAGTCATAATGACCTATATTTGTATTTGTACCCATTGCTACTAAAGTCCCAATTTTATTTTATCATTCTTTTTTTCATTGCTATTAACATAGTCTCCAAGAGTTCTTTTTGATGTTCAGCCATTGTATATTGACAAAATCTCAGTATTGTGTTCTATGTTTATTTAAAGTTGTCAGACTTACTTTGGTAGGATTATTTGACTTTCCTTAAATATTTAATCATTTATTTTACTTTCTACCATTCTTATGAAACCAGTTATCATATTTGTATTTTATACCAGATTTTTTCTTATTAAAATATGCACACATAGCTGAAAACTTGGTGATTAATTTGCTATTTATAATTTCTGGGTCTATCTCAATTTCTGTTTTGGGTGTTATTTCTTTAATGAATTTATCACTCATTTTTATTGTGTCATCATGTGGTACTTTATCCCATTTAATTTTATTGTTTCCTACACTATACCTACACATTCTTCTTTCAGCACTGAAATTAAATGTTTTGCTTTCCTACATAACAAGATAGGATAGTGATCACTTTCTGTTCTGTGTAAAATTTTAAGGTCAATATATTTATAAAAATTATAAAATGATGCTAAGAAATAGTCAATGGTATTGGTAGTTTAACCTCTCAAGTTAACGCATGTGGTTTTCCCTCACTGTTTGATGGAAATCTGCCATTTTGAATTATAAGTGGTTAAGAGTCTAACATAGTTTCCACCGGTTTATGTTTATCAGTCCTTTTTGTCCTGACAAATCCTAAATGGTATATTTAAGTCCTCCAGTATTGATTTATTACTATTTAATATTGATCCTGTACCATATCTAAATATTGAAATCATCCATTATTAGTAGATCACTATATGTATTTCCTATTGCTATTATTTTTATGTCCTCCACAATGTTTTCAGTAAATTTTTTTATCATAGAATGCTGACTTGTGGGGTGGACTATAAACATTTCAAAGTATAATTAAATCATCCCTGACTTTCTGCAAGCTAAGAATATAATTCTGCTTAATTATTGTTTTAATCACCTTTAAATAATCTGTTACCTTAATGTATAGGGCTAGCCTTCCCATACACTTACCCATTTTATTTATTTTGTGAGCTGTTGAATGCACTAAAGAATACCCATTAATTGTATGTTATCCACTTGATCCATTCCATGCCAAGTCTCCTGGAATGAGAAGATTTCTATTTTATTAAAAGAAGTGAGAATTTCCAAATCCACAAATTGTGTGGTGAGATTGTCTATGTTCCAGGTGCATATTCCTAGATTTACAGAGTTATTACTCAAAAAGTGAACAGTAGTATCATTCAGTAGCTTGCTGCTTTGGGATTCAGAAGTTACAGATTGGCTGTACAATTCATCTTTCAGTAATTCAGCAATTTATAGTCAATCATTTTGCTCTGTCAATGGTTCTAACATGGAAGCTGGGAACCAAAGCAGATGTAACCAAAAGCAAGGACTGTTTCTTTTGTTTAGTGGGAAGTATACTATACGAAAATACAAACATATGCTCATACTGCAGGATCCACAGCTTGAGCTAATGTCCTTGCCCTCCCTTCCCACTCCTCCAATCCTCCCTACCCATGATTCTTATCTTCCCTCTTTGCCTATCCCAGCCTCTCTTAAAACTGCCCACTGTCTACTATGGGCATTTTTGTTTATGCTGGGCTAAAGGGGAGACATACAACCACCAGTGAGAGATAAAGCAGCCTTTAAGAAACTGCATTGTTATATTGACTTGGAAATTCACTTTAGACACTATTATACCAGCTGATCCCACAGCTGAGGTCACTGTACCAAAAACCATAACTGCTGCAATCTAAACAGTGCATTAAGAAGCATAATAACTACACAATGATAACACATAATACTTAGCTTGGTGATTGCAATGGACAAACCATGAAGCCACATGCCTGGCTGGCAGCCTACATTAGGACAGTAAGAGCAGCAGCAGCATCCAGAAAGCCTTACACAGGCAGACCACACCAAGAGTTGCACAAACACAGGAGAAGCAGGGATTGGCACTGCTTGGCCAAGGCATAGCTGCTGTTAGGCAGGAAGATAATCAACTCAGAACATGCAGCCACTTTACCTAATCTACCTGCAGCACAACTGGTCTGCGCCTACAGCAGCTATTCCACCATTACCACTACCACTGTCCACTCCCCCCATAGGTCCCACAACTGCCTGCCTTGAAGTCTGTCCAAATCTACACTAAAGAGAAACTAAAAAATAAATTGCAAGCTTTGACTGCAAAAACAAAAAAAATATTAAGTACTAAACTGGGCATTTGGGATGGACACATCATGAAGCCACAGGGCTGGTGAACTAAGGGAGGATCCCCACAGGAGCAGGAGCAGAAGCAGCTTTCATAAAGCCTTACACAGGCAGACCTCAAAGGGAAGCACACTGAGAGTTGCACGTACACAGGAGAAGCAGGGATTGGCATTATTTAGCTGAGGCACAGCACCTGTTAGGCCACAAAAACAACTGAGAACATACTTTCACTTTTCCTGATCTACCTACAGCACAAATGGTCTGAGCCCATAGCAACTACTCCGCCACTACCACTATCACTGTCCACCACTCAATGGCTCACCCCCCAACTGCCTGCCTCAAAGTCTGTCCAAATCTAAACTAAAGTGATATTAAGAAACAAATTGCAAGCTTTGGCTGCAAAAAGAAAATATTAAGTACTTACCTGGGCAGTTGTAATGGACACTCCATGAAGCCACTAAGGGCTGGCAGACTAAGGGAGGAACCCCGCACCTGCAGGAGCAGGAGCAACAGCAGCATTTGCAAAGCCTTACACGGGCATACCTGAAAGGGAAGCACACTGAGAGTTGCACATACACAAGAGAAACATGGACTGGCATTGCTTACAGTGCCTGCTACAGAAATGTTGTCCAGTACCCCAATATGATGTTTGTTATTTAGGTGGTACCGGGGTATGATGGTCGGCACTGTTGCTGTACTGAGTTGTGGAGCGGTAATTCAGTATGGGATGCGGCACTGCTGAAGTTGCTTAATGCACTTCCTATTGTCATCACAAGGTGACAGTCACTAGTCATTCCAAAATTATTGCTGTCCTTTAGTGAGATTTAACTTTTTTTTTAACTTTATGTAGTTAATTACTGGCAGATGGCGCTGTCCTGTTCACCCATTCCCTCACAGAAGTGAAAGCCAAAGTAGCTACATAGACTGCAGTTTACTGTATGCTCTAGTAAACTTTAATTTCACCCTCCATCTAAGCAGGATGATTTGGAAAAAAATAATATAAGAAACAAAGTATATAATTTATGCTATGTAAGGATTGCTGCCAACTCATTCAAATCAATACACTTTTAGCAGCAGCTGAAATTAGAGCAAGTCAGGTATCAGTTGATGAATTCCAATTCTGTGATCTAAGTGGAACAGGCTGATCTAGAAAAAGGAGTTGATCTAACCCAACTAAAACCATTCCTTCCCCCTTCCTAACTGCTTTACCTTATCCAGAGTAGCCAGCTGAAGTCACTACTGCAAGCTCCCAGTTTCTCTGCCTTCTACACAAACCAGAAAAATTGCCATCCCTGAACAAATACAAAGAAGAGTGCAAAATAAAAATCATTGCACCTCAGTACCATGAAAAAAAAAACATCTTACACAGTACACACATATTTTGACATTGTCCAGTACTCGCACCCTTTGCTGCTAACAGATCACTCATAACTTGGCAGTGATTACATTTAAACATGGAGCAGGAATTTGTATTTAAAAAAGGCATGAAAACATTGCTTTACAAGAAACATGCTGGACCTGGCAAAAAACAGAAAACATTTCAGTAAAGTTACAGTATTACAAACTAAGGTTTGAATGTGTTAAGGGGATGCTGTGCTTACATACAGCATGGCAAACCACTGCACACTGACACACTCATCAATCTTCAGGTAATTTGAATAAAAAATGTAATTTTATTTTACAGCCTGAAGATGACTCCATTCACATATTTGGGACTGTCTAGTACAGTATGCCCTGCAAGCCCTTTGGTCCACATTGGGGACCAATGGGCTTACAACCCATACTGTACCTGTCATTCGGTGGGTGGCCAGGCAGTGTGTGGGTGGGATGCAGCCACCTGCCGATGATGGGGAGGAGCTGGGTGTGCAAGGGGTTCTGTGTGGGTGGGTGGGGTGGGGGTGCCACTGGATCACCAGGGCATTTCAATACAGGCTTTACCATGATCATGGCAACAGGCAGGGGAGTTTCCACTAGACCACCAGGGACATCATATTGTCATGTATCAAGGACTCGGGTTGGATGGGGGACCACTGGACCACCTGGGTTGGACATGTTTCATGCACATCAGGGAATCAGGGACTGGGGGGCCACTAGACTACAAGGGATCTCATTATAAACATATACCGTGCAATCTCAGCTACGGGTGGGAGGTTCCACTAGACCACCAGGGGTGTATGTGCTTGCAGATGGTGTTCTGCCTGAGTAGATGGCCACTCATGGCTGGGCTGATGTGTTGTGCTCTGCAATACAACCACCAACCATCCAACCCATTTCTAACATATGCAGATCAGCTCCTGATTGATCGTGCCTTTGTGCTGTTCCAATCTTGCTTACAATGTGCTCTCCAGAGCAAAATACCTGGTTTGAGATTAAATAATAATTTGTTTGTCTATGGAGACATAATAGCCCTAAACCCATTCCAGACCCGGGTCGCTCCACATCTACCACCAGGCTATCATGAATCCATCCAAAACTGGTGGAACAGGAAGGGACCCCCCCTGGAATCAAGAGTTCCCCAGCTGAATTGGCATTGGCAGCTGATGTTAACTCATTCTCTTTTTCCCAATTCCTAGCACACTCCAGTCACAGGGGCTGCCTCTGCCTGCCATAAAATCAGAGAGTAGAGCAAGAGCAAAAGAAAAAGAAAAAATGAAAATCCAAGGTCCCCGAAAATATATACTGTATTAAAAAAAAATTCAGGCAGAAAAAAGTAAATATTCTATTAGACTTCATTAGCATGAAATCACTGTGTATCAAAGTAACTAGTCCGCATCAGTGCAACTGGAGAAACCCAATACTTAAAATAAGAATCTAACACTGATCAGCTATTAATGAAAACATCTGCTCTATGAGCTTCTCAACATTTGAGTGTCTAACAAGTAAAACAGTATACACTACAGAGTGGGTGATTATGGACATGTGTCAGAAAAGTAGAAACCAACAAATAAAAAAAAATGATTTTTAGATAACCACAAACAATGCTTAAAATGAAATGTGTGATCATGGCATGTGCAGTAAATGACAAGCATACAAAGTCCAGTTTAACCAAATACAGCATTTACATTTCAGCTCTGCTCTTGCAATCTAAAGGACTCAGCCAGAGATTGATTTGAACCAGTTCATGTGTAAACTGCTGCACATTATGGACTGCCAGACTGTTTTGATTTTCATTTAGAAACAACTTCATAATTGTATATGATATTTGCATTGGGCTCTGCTGAGATATTGCATTCTCCACTACAACAGTGCATCTTATTCTGCATGTTAGGATAGGAGCTTTAAACATACTCATCAAGTGCTACAGGAATGGCAAGGTCAAAACTGTTATTGAAAATTGCCACCATTTTTTATTTCACTTCTCATCTTTTAGTGCAGATAGTTGTGAATGCTAAAAACAGGACATATAGATTGTCTTGTTTTTACTAATCACTGTAATTATATGAATCTGTCCTATCCAGGACCTCCTTGTGAATGAGCTTGCTCAATGGAGCTCTTTTCCTGTTGAAATAAATTGAATTGAATTCATTGTGGGAGAAATGCACTACATGCAAGTCCAGAAATCTCTAAAACACTACCTCCTGCTCCGGGGATCAGAATATATTTCACTCTATCTCTTGCAGAGAGACTGATAACAGGCAGCTGCATGTGAAAAGCTTGGCTTAAATTGTTAACAGGTATACTTGATAAAAATGTAATAAAGGTTGATTTATAGGAGATAGCATGCCTACTGGCCTGTCACAGCAACACTAATGCAGGCTGTTCTTTTTATGCAGGAAAGTTATTTGCAAAAAAAAACACCTTTTGTCCACGCTCATACCTTTTTGTGAATCCTAGTGTCAAGGTGTTGTTTTATTGTAATCTTGATCCTGCAGTGGGCGTGGCTGGTTGCTAAGCAGATGTAAAAAGAGGCTTCAAATTGCTAAAGAACCAGTTAACCACTGAATGGCCACTTGATTCCTTTATTGCTTCTGCCCCTGCAGAGCTGTATACTGTCATAGTTTGGGGAGAGGCAGGACACCAACGAATTGTAACTTTATCAGCTTTAAATAAATGACAAAGTCTGAAGAACTGAGCAGTTGTTACAGTCCAGCAGCTAAACACTGTATAAATCAGAGTATAATATATCACAAACCCCATAGTATCAGATTTACTCTATGGGGACACCTAGTCAGAGTAATTACAGGATGTTTTTAACTGTTTTTAACAGTTTCCCATACTCTTTAGCCTTCAATTGTTATTTTTTTAATGAAAAAAGGACCAAAATCAGGGACATGTTTTCAAAACTGGTAAAATACTGTACATTCAGGAAGCTGTTAGAATGAGCCATGAGTGTACAATACATTTTTAACGATGACCAAGTTTGCAACTTTAATGTAAATCTGGGATGTCAGAGAGTTATGCTGAGCTATTAATTGTCAGGCTTGCTGCAATAAACCAAGGCTGATTTTTTAACAGAATAAAAAAAATCAAAAACAAACCCTGAAGCCAAACTATTTATGGTTTTGTGATACATTGCAATCAAGTTTATATTTAGCTGCTCGACTGTAAGGACTGTATGTGTTCAGATCTTCAGACTTTGAAGTTCTTCACACTGGCACAGAGACAGTTGTATTCCTAACAGTTTAGGAAGGGATCAGAGATGAAAAAGAAACACACCCATCCACCAACTAAACAAGTGCCTTCAGTTGGACAGCCCATCTAAGCCCTTCAAAATGGAAACACTGGTTCTCAGTGGGGGAAGGATCCAAGGAATGTAATTCAAACACTGAATCTTTTACACATCCACCTGAGCGGTGATGGGGAAGGACAGATTTCTAGAGTTTATAATATCTAGAGTTTGTAATGACTCCTCAGCTCCTCAGGTCTTGGCAAAGACAAAGTCAAGACAAGCATTTGTCAATTCAAAATATTTGATGCTTGTTATTTTTTTTTCTTTCTTTATGTTGACCCAACTTTTGAAGATAGTTTTTTTTTTCGGATTCGCCTGATACAAAAGACATGGCTAAAGACACTATAAACTTGTAGAAGCAGGATCCTATTGAAAATGAGATATTGCTTCTCATCTACTCTGTCCATGGTAAATATATTGTACAGTAAACATGTGTAAAGAAAGAACACGGTACAACAGATCCCATTGAAAGAGTACATCTATGCTGCTCTGTCCTGGAAAAATGCACTGTAAAACACGGACCCCAAGGAAATTCAAAAAGTACCTCTTACATGGGCTATCCAGGGTAAATATATTATAAAAATGGGTAAACTCAGGACCCATTTGAAAACAATACCTCTACCTCTGCTTTGCTATCTTGGGTAAATACAGTGTAAAATGGGTCCAAGCAGTATCCCACTGAAAATGAGATACTGAATCTCAACTACTGTAGGTTGTCCTGGGTAAATAGATTGTAAAACTGTGTAAAACCAGGACTGCACAGCAAACCCCACTGAAAAGGAGATGTTGCATCTAAGCTGATCTGACCTGGAAAATATATTGCAAAAGCAGGACCCCACTAAACATGAGATATTGCATCTCACCTCCTCCACTATCCTATGTAAACACACTGTAAAAGGTGTCTAAGCTGGGCCCCCCACTGAAAATGAAATACTCTATCTCCATTGTTCTATGATAGGTGAATGCTGTGTAAAAATATGTACATGTAGAACCACAGCTCATCTGAATTGTATTGTCCTTGGTAATTTACAGTATGAAAAATGTGTGAAGCAGCTTGTTTTAATATGGTCTAAATTCCATGTCTCCTTTGATGACCGAAGGTTAAGGCATTTCATAGTTCTATAGTATATGGAGAAATGTAGCAGTGGTGTTGAAACTGTCACACCATTACTTACAGAGTTGGGGGTACCTGTACTTACTGTAGATCCTTTTAGTTCATGCCCCGATTAACACCTACATCTGGGCCAGCCACCCAACATATTAGAGGCCAGTACATGAGGACTGTTGTGAGTTGTATGAGAATTATTAAACCAGTTGACACACCAAGTGGAAGCTTGTTTTAAGGTGTGAAACAAGAGCAATAGGAAGTTAAGTGACTTACTTGGCATCACACTGTTCACAAGAAGGAGTAACAAGGGATTTAAACCAAAGTTTCTGTGTTTGCAGTTTGGTACTTAATCCACAGTGCAATAATGCCTAGTTATTAGGCATGATTTTTAAGGGTGACATCTAATTGTTGATTAAAATATTTTGCATGTCTTGAGTCTCAATCAATGTGACTTATTTTCTCAATACAGTACTGCAATCAGACTAAAATAACCCCCTTCTCCCAGCTCTGGCTGACCACCATCTCTCAGATCCACCCATTTTTTTTTTTCTATATTTTTGTATATTAAAGGGGACAGGAAACAAAGTTGATGTCCTCACATAATTAAATACCATCTGATTTCTATTAAAATAATTTCTCTACAAATCAGTGCAGATTTTGTCATTTCTTTTTGTGTTATTTTCCTGTAATTTATTGATTATGTTGTTAAGATTATGCTGATACTCTGAGAATTAGAATTCTTTTAAGACAGGAGATTGGTTTGAGAGGACATGCATTCTAAATGACATTTTGCTTGAGCTGGTGGACAGTGTTGGTGCATGTAAAAGTGGGCAGCAAGGTATTCTAGACAAACATGTACACTGTACAGTATCTGTTACCACTGCTTTTTTTTTCCACCATTGATGTAATGGTGCATCTGCTACTCACATTTAGACACTGTCAGAAGGTTTATTTAAAATTTCAAGCAGTTTGGTGTCTGCTTCTTTAGTGGCTTAGAATTTATCTTTTAAAGGAGTTTGAATATGTTACTTTGCGAGACTTCATTATTAGCTCCCGTTATTAACAACTGCTGTACATGATTTACAACATAATGTCATGCAGCATATTGCAGTTTTTAATTTTTGTCTGTTCATTTGTTCACCTCATAACTGTTGGGCATTTATTACTACTTACTGTTGATGTTCTTTTTTCCCCTGGTATCAGGAGGTCTGCTCATTCAAAGGCAATGATTTGCCTATGTGTTGGGAAAGTCATATGGCTGCTCAAAATTATCTGTTAATGTAAAATTTATTCTGAAAAAAACTCTCCAATGTACATAACATGCACCATTTTAAACTGCTTATGTTTGTACCTTTACTCATTGCTGTCAAATCAAATGTACAGTATGTCAATATTGTTGCTTCCTGTGTACGCCTCCCCCCCCAGGTCACAGCCGAAGACAAGCAACTTGTTGTTTGATGTGCCTTCCTGGTGAAACATTTCAATAAATAAATTAAATAAATAAATAGAATGAAACATGCCAAGCTAGTGTTTAAAATATGATTTTAACACTACCTCCCATGTATGAACCTGTCACCTACAGTAACTGCCACGGGCTATGACCTACAATAAATGCTGAAAAAGCCATTGTGTTGTTGGCACATCAGGTGTTTGATTTACATTTACAGCATGTCCTATTTTGATCTAATTAGTCCCATACTGGTGCACATTTTGCTATAGCCCCATAACACTGTACAGTATATGCTCATTGTAGGTTTTATCCCTCTTTCCACAAATGACATACAGTAAGATGGAGTTAATTAGATCATGCACGGCACGCACAGGCAGCATAGGCTGTTTCATTCATGCTATTGTGTGTGTGTGTATATGTGTGTGTGTGTGTGTGTGTGTGTGTGCATAGTTGGGGGGGTATTGGAGGCTGGCCTAGATACACAGAAGTACTGTAGTTGTCTATAGTCACGAAAGGTCCACAGACAAAGGAAAATTAGTCATTTTTTCTATGGTAGCTAATTTTAAAAAGGTTCCTACAGTATGTATGTATTGTTTGATAAGGAGGTGGACTGGCTCATATGACCCATTTTCAGCCATTTCACTATGTCTAAGTATTATTTCTTTAGTGGGATATAATTAGATCAGTGTACTGTATGTTATCTCAAGGTTATAGAAAACACACAGGCAGCATTAAGTGGATATTGGTGTCTTTTGTATTCAAATATAACAACTGGAATATAATTTAACTTATCTAGAATCTTCTTTATTTATAATAATGCACACTTTAACCTCTGAGTTAATTGAAAATTCCAGCTATAAAATACAAAAAAAATACCGTCTTAACAAAATCTTGACACCAGCATGCATGTGATTGTAACAAGTCATCCAGTTGTGTGGCTGATTCTGAGCTCTTCTCCCAAGAACTAGAATATATATTTCAAGAGTTTGGAAACATAGTTGTATCATTGCTTTTAATAATGGAACAAGTAAAGTTTAACATTGTGGGACTAATGCATGGTATACAATTTCAGAAAGGGATAAGACCAGTAATTCCCAACTAGTGCTATGAGGGGGTTACTGTTGAAGGTGTTGTGCTAAAGAAAACTTTATTTCAGGGGTGGGATATTCAGAACTGCACCAGGCAGGGGTGCAAGCTGGGTGCAGTGCAACTGGGATGTGCCAGGCATGGTCTGGGCGATATTCAACTGTGCTGTGCCATGGCTCTGCACCATTGAATATAGCACTGTAGCCACCCACACTGCACATGGCGCAGTGGCACTGCACCAGCGCAAGTGGCCAGAGAGTAGAAGGGGGATGTGCTAGCGCAAGTGCCATTGTGCTAGGTGCAGCAACCGCAATATTCAGCGGTGGACATGCAAATGGGGCCATAATGTATGCAAGACACAAATGGGGCCATTGGCATGTCATTATAGCCCCAATTGCATGCTGGTGCATCAATTCCCTGCGACTTGCACCTGGCGCCCTGCCAGGCTACAGCCATTGGGGATCGACGCCCCCTGCCCCCATTGGCAATGTGCCCCAGTGCCCAATCGCACACTGTATTATTGATTTAACTCCCTGGTGGTCCAGTGGACTGACCTCTTTGCCCGATCACGGGCTATGATAATCTTTTAACTCCCTGGTGGTCCAGTGGACTGAACTCCTTGCCCGATTGTGGGCTGTGATAATCTTTAAACTCCCTAGTGGTCCAGTGAAACAAACTCCTTGCCTGATCATGGGCTGTGATAATTTTTTAACTCCTTGGTGGTCCAGTGGTACCCGTACCCCCTCCCAATCCACCCCCTCATACCTACCACCCCACTCCCCCACCAGTCAGTGGCGGGAAGCAGCATTCCACACACCAGCCACCCAGGCAACCGCTAACTGACACCGTACTGTACTACACAGTCCCGATATGTGAATGGATCCATTCACATATTGGGACTATGTATATATATACATGCTGATGGCCCATGCTGTGGACCAATAGGCATACAGCCGTACTGTACATTGTCAGTTGGTGGGCGGCTGGGCAGCTTGTGGGTGAGTGCTTCCACCCGCCGCTGACAGGGGATCGGGGGTGGTGGGTATGAGTAAGGCAGAGACAGGAGGGAATGCAGTACCACTAGTTCTAAAGAAATTAAAAAGATATCCAGCCATGTCGAGCAAATGTTAATCCACTGGACCACAGGAAGTAAAAGATTATTACAGCCCATGATCAAACAGGTGTTGAGTCCACTGGACCACCAGGGAGTTAAAAGATTATAAAATATAAAAAAATAAATAAAAAAAAGAAAGATTATTACAGCCCGCGATCGGGCAAGGGGTTAGGTCCACTGGACCACCAAGGATGCTATTATGTGATACAGCCCATGATCGGGCATTGGGGGGCTGCTACGCCACCAGACTGTGCCACCAGGGCTTGGGTGGCCACCCATAGCTGGCTGCTGCTGTGTTGCACCCAGCAATATGGCAGTCAGCCTGTGGGTGGCCAGTCCTTGCCCCTGTTTTTTTGAGCACATTTTTGCACCCCCCCCCCCGTGTGGCACAAGGTGGGTGTGTGCCTGCATATCTGCCATACATCCCGGGCTGAATATCAGGATGTGCTGCATATGCATGGGCATGCCCTCCACACTTGCGTCGCATACATTACAGGTGTGCCCCAGCACATCAGGATTTGCATGGAGCAAATTCCCCTTTTGAATTTCGGGCCAGGGTACATAAGTGGGTTGTGCATGGCACAACACTGTTGCGATATGCACATTCCCTTTGAATATCCCACCCCAAATGTTGCATGTGTTTTGATGATGCTGGATAGGTAGACAGAGAGATAGACAGATTGCCTGTGTAGGGCTATGGATTTTTCAGTTATCAAGTTGAAAATGGTATAGTATCACATCTGCTAAACTTAGAGCCGTGTTTAGTACTGTGTGCGTGTGTGTGTGTGTGTGTGTGTGTCCATTTAAATGCATTTTATGTCAGGTTCTAGAATTGCAGGCATGTATATATAAGCACGATACTTTCCAATAACTTCAACTATCTGTGCCAAATAATTGAATAAAGTGGTTAGTAATCCTGAATAAATGTTGTAAGTCATGTTCTGGAATGAATAGGTGAATAACTGTCTACATCAACTTCCTTTATAACTAACTGTTTCCCATATGTACTGTATGTCCTGAATTATTCACCTCAAAGAGAATGGACTGTTATTTGCCAAATGCATTTAAAAATTTTTAAATAGTAAAACTTTATTGAAATTTTCCACTATTCTACAAAACTACAATAGACATTTTTACAGTTTCAGTTAGAAGTTCTCACATCTCAGCAAGAGGTCAAGCATTACATCCCATCAACATTCAGGGATGAGTTGGTTTGAACATAAAGAAATACATTCATTGAACAGGATTATAGTAAGTACAAACATTTTGAGGGAAGGTGCATGCATAATAAGCACACAGTAATCTAAATATATCCCGATGTACAGTTGCAGCAATACTGTACAAAATATTGCCACTTTAATCTTATCAATGGATTACCAAAATCTTAATACAGGAGAATAGTGACTTTTGTAATCAGTTGGTAGGATTAGAGTGATACGATTTTTACAGTATTGCTACAACTGTGCATTAGGGTCTAATTAGATTATTGTTTGTTACGCATGCACCTTCCCTCAAAATGTTTGTATTTGATATATATGTATCCAATGCAGAAAAGTTCAATAAAAAACTAGATGTTTATTAGGATTTGCATATGACAATGAAATCAAATTGTATAAGGCCGAAGCCTAGGATAATAAAAGGTCATTGCAGACAAGGTATTCCAACTAATGACTTACTCATGAAAATATAAAATATATATGAAGCTTCATTGCAATTACAAGGGCAGGCTATTTAACACAATCTTCAAAAATCTCATCTGCTAGTAGTATTCCAGGAAAGGACAAGAGTATTTCAAGTATAACAGTGGGAGACAAATATTAAACAAAGTAACCGAAAACAGATATCTAACAATTAAGCCGTGGAAAAAAAACATATTTCTGAACAAACCTAAAGTTTAGTGATTGCAGATTAGAGATTATCCCTTGGGATGCATGTGCCACTCCCCCCCCCCCAAAATAAAAGGAGGAGAGGCATGAAATGGGGCTTTTTCTATAAAAATTAAAAGTAAAATTAACACCAGTGCAAACTGCTGCAGATAATAAATTCCAATGTACACAAACTGATATATCAAATCGATTGGTATTGTTCTACCATGAAAATATGTAATTCTCTGTTTACAGTTTTCAAGTGACAGGAATACAGTGAGTTTATGTGGTCTGCAGATTTGGAACACAATATGTTAATTTATGCTCTCCACTTTATGCCACGCGATCCTATAGTATCAGGATGTAATTTAATTTTTTTTAGATTTCCCTTTTAAACCCCAAACATTGTGTTTAAAATTTAAGAAATAGAAAATAAATTTTTGTTAGCTACATTACTTCAAATCTGAAAATAGCAGTTATCATTGAAAGAGTGATGTGTTCTTTTGTAACACATGTGCACATCCAAATGAGGAAAGATATATTTACCTAGTTTGATGCAGTGGTTCTAGTTCAAGTTCAGCCCATTTACTGTTTAAAAACTTCTCTAGCACTCAACATTACTTTTTTTTCTTACAAAACTATGGCAATGTCTTAATTTTGCAGGTCATGCTTTGTAACTGAAATTCATTTGAAGTTGTTGCTTTGTTGACATCTTAGAACAAAATGACCCCATTCATGTTATGGCCCTGGCGAGTGGGGGTGGGGTTGCCTTTTTTAACTTAAACTTGGATTTCTGAACTGGTCCCAAAGTAAAGGAATGAGACAGTTTATGTGCCTGTCTTCCAGATGTTGCTAAATAATACCTGCTCATTATACTAACAAATACTCAGACAAGCAGACAGTTGGATGGACACCTCTGCTTCTGAGACTGAAGGCATTCTTTCATTAGAACTATATAACAATATGAATAATAAAAATGAGCTGATGGGTTTTCACCTGATTAAGCTACTTTCTCTGGCTTAAATGCAGATGCAGTTAACTGTCCAGTTTATTAACCATGCTATGAATACCTCCATGCAGCTGAAGCCAAGAATTGCAAACCTAAATCAGAGGGGCACTGCCATCTTTTTTATGTGGCAAACCTGCATTTAAGGCAGTGTCTGTGTTTTGCAGTGTGTACCAGGACATTTATATTACCCTTTGTCTGATTTGTTCTAATCTTTCAACTGGGTTAAGTCAAGAAAGGTGGAAAGCAGAAATTATCCTTTAGCACACAGTATTTTTGCCATTGCAATCCTTTGTATTCATGACAGACTCCTGCGGATTCCGAAGTTTGAGCAGATCAATATCCTTCTAAACGTGGAAAGATGGCGATGTGCAAAATTAGAATTTGGCGCACCCCAGGATAAAATAAGTGCAATGGAAAGTAATGGCCCACATTGTAAAGTATGTTGACCTAAACTACTCTGCCCCATCTTGCTGTTTGGTCTCTCCTTAAAGTTTGCATGTCATAGGGCCAGCTATTACTGGACTGGCTTTTAAACACAATTCAGAAGAAAATGTGGAAAGCAAGAAAGTAAAACAGCAAATGTTGGCTAGATGGTGGATCCATTTATTCACATTATCAGTGTGTTATTTAAAACAATTTCTCTAAATTACTGATTTGGCACATCCTGGTGCAGGTCCATATAAGTGGCAGTTGTGTTTTTTCATCCTGTTGCTCAGATAACCATTTTATCTTGCACTGTTTTATTCACTCCTTCTGTGTATGGTTTTTTTTTCTGTAAAGTTTATATTTTTATACTTACTTTTTATTTTGCTCCTACTGTTTGTGTGTTGTACTACCTTGGGTCCTCCTTGAAAATGAGCATTTGATGCTCTTAGGGCTTACCCGACAAACATATAAAAAAAACTTACTATGACCATTTGTAAGCATTGTACTTCAGAGTCATTCACAAAACCACTAAAAGCAGCCATGTACTCCTTTAGTTCATTTGTGGCCAAAACTACGCATTTGCATGGCCAACACCTGATTTCCTTACACTCACAATTGGAAAATTGTTCCAGCTTGGATAAAACTTGTTTAAAATGCTAATTCACATCCCCGGCAAAAAATCATATGAGGAAGGAGAGTAACTGGATAGGCCTTCCACATTTTTGTTGTTGTTGTTGTTTTTTGCCTCAGAGACTATTTGGACCCCAATACTCAAATTCTGTAAATGCCCGAAGATCTTTCTAACATTTATTCACTGTTCTGCCAATGTCCCAAATTACCCTAGAGAAAGTGTGTGTGTGTGTTGGGGGGTAACTGTTTTCTTCTGGCTTTATGACATTCTGCAGAAGAGCAAAGTGCACACAACACAGGGATGTAGGCAGACCTACTCATGACTAGTTGTACATTTGTCAGGGTAGTTCTGGAATCATAAATACTATCATTGTCCTAATTGTTATAAGAACAGAGCGATATTTTGGCATTTCCAGAACAACATGGTTTCTGTCATGTTCCATGAAAACATCACATTTTTTGGCATTTGCATTGACAAGGCTATGACTTTATGAGGTAACTCTGAGACAATCTTGGCTCCCAGCTAGCCCTAGTGGGGGACTAATGGGCATATGAACCTGTCTTCCAAGGGGGCAACTCTGTGCTCTGTTATCCAAACTGTGCCTGTCCCCAAAATAAAAAAAACATATATATATTTGCTGATATGTTTGTGTAAAACAATATGGCAAACAAGTGGTCATTTTTGTAACTCACAGTGGATCCATGACTTTTCCTGACTTTTCCTATCATTTCTATTTCTGTCATTTTGATGACAGCAATACCCAGATTTTCTCAGAAATACAGAATGGCAAATGCACAGTTCTAATCCATAGCATATTTGGGCACAGTATTTTTAAACACTCTTCTTAAGCCATGCACCGTTTTATTCAACATTTTCTTTATTTAATTATACTGTAGTTCTTTAGGAAAGTAAATGTCACCACTGTAGATGACTGCTGGTTAGTGGCTATATTCAGACGGCTGGCTTGCTTCAGGAGAGAATAAAAGTTGACTGCATGCATAGACTATGGACTGTGGGGACACCTGGTGGAACATTACAACTGAGTCGGATAAATTTAATCACGGTCAGTGCCACCTGGTGCATTTAAGCTGCTTATGATGAGAATTAAGTTAAATAAGCACATTCCACAGTACTGCAGTGCTCCAGTAGTGCGCTGCCGCATTACAAAGTGGCAAAGAGGCATTCCACAGTACTGGTTGGTGTACCATGGCTACCGTGGTATAATGAGTTACCGAGAAACTTCTCTCAACAACCATCAGACTGAGGCACAACTCCTGTTATGCCAGAAAACAACTCATAACGTAATTTCACTTTTCCCTGCTCCCCCCAAAGAAATAATCTCACATGACCACTGTTTGGAATTTTGGATGCTTGCTGGCAAAATTTATTTATTTTGGCACATAGATAATTTTACATCCCATATGTCATAAGTTAATCATAACAACACAAGTTATGTCACATCTTTTTTCTTTATTCCAGGCTCTTCCTCCTTCTGGTTGCTTCTCCTTTTCGTGCTTCAGAGTACAGACACTCTGAATCCAGCCTTCTCCTCTATCACCAGAACCAGGCAGGTTCCCCACTTACCGGGGCATTCCCATCCAGGCCCAGACACTATTAATCCGGCACCTAGACCTATCCCCCCTCCACACCTTAATACCACACCTGGGTACCTTGACCCCAGCCCATACATCCTACCATCCTACTCCTTCTCTGCCACCCTCTCCCCCAGATCCCCCTTCCTTCTTCCATGTTCCCCTTATCCATTCCCTACCGGGCACTGATGCCACCCTGCTGGGGCTCCGACCTGCCCCTGGGACCAACCACTGCTGACCTGCAGCACCATCTTAATTGGCACATGCCCAGGGACCACTGGGCACTACTCCTTGCCCTGCCCTATTAGCTTTGTGCCAACCCTGTTGCCCCCAGAGCCTTCCTTGCAAGGGTGGGTGGTGGGTGAGGATTTCCCACAAAAGAGGGCTAGCCCAAGGTGGGATGCCCTGATATACACCCTAAGGACCCCAAATCAGAGCCCCTGCTGGCTCTGCCCCTGACCAATCCCCTGAGCCCTGGACCCCTCCTTGTTATATGACACTGCCTACCTCATGGATGAAGTCACTAGCCCTCCCTCCTTCCTTTCCCCTTCCCCTCCCCTGCCCTATGTATTTTCTTGTGGGGGCCATGAGACAATCTGGCCTGCCTTTTAATGGAAAGCATAATTGTCCCCTGAACCCCCCCCACCGCCGAAATAATCTCACACAGCCACTTTTTGGAATTTTGGATGCTCACTGGCAAAACGTATTTATTTTGGTCAAAGATAATTTTACATCCCATATATCATAAGTTAATCATAACAACACAAGTTATGTCACATCCTTTTTCTTTATTCCAGCCTCTTCCTCCTTCTGGTTGCTTCTCCTTTTCGTGCTTCAGGATCCTGACACTCTGAATCCAGCCCCCACCTCCATCACCAGAATCAGGCCAGTTTCCCACTTACTGGGCCCTCCTCATCCAGGCCTGGACACTGCCCCCAGCCAGTGCATCCTACCCCTTCCCTCTCCCCCCCTCTTCCCCCTGCTCCTCCCTTCCTTCTTCCTCTGCCCCACCTCCAGCTTATGATGGATATTGGGGCTCCACCTCTTGCGGGTTAGAACCTGAAACCCTTCTTAGCTATTTTTCCCACTAGTTCCCCTATGAGCCTTAGGAACAGGCACATCCTGAACTCCGACAGATGCACTCCATCCGACCTGTACTCTGCTGCCTGGTCAAAGGAGATATCCTTGTGCTGGATGTGCACCCCCCCATCTCAATTACTGTCCTCGCCATCCTCCTCTTCAGGTACTTTCTCACCTTTTCAATCAACCTACCATCCTTTGCTCCCCTCCATACTCTCTGCGATGTGATCTCAGACCAGCCTATGGTCATGCCTGGCCACCACTCCTTTACTTTCACTAATCCTGCCACTATTTTCTGCCCCCAGACCCCCCATGTTAAATCCCTCAAGTCATGGCCCCCTAGGCAGATGATGATGCAGTCTGGCCTGCCCCATTGCACCCTCAACTCTTCCAGAAGGGGCAGTAGCTGGTCCCATCTCATGCCCCTGATGCCCTTCCATTGGACCCTTGTGTATTCCATGATAGAGCGTAGCTGTGTCCCTCTGTCAGTGGTGGCCACAAACCTTTCCACCCAGTAGATGAAGGAGTCCCCCACTATCCATACCTTCCACTTGGAACTTGCCACGGAAAAAAAAGGAAACAGAGTGAGTTGCTAGCATCAACACCTGACATATCTTTCATAACAACTGGACCTCAAGCAAACTACCCTTTTCAGCTCTTCCACTGAAGCCCCTTTTTCAGTTGCCTTTGAGGCTACCCATGACTGGAAGGAATAAGCTGCAAGACTCATAACCCACAAATGCCAGTGCCTACTTAAGCACTGCCCCTACCTGTAAACCAGTGATCGGTGAGCCATCCACATGCCAGAACAGCACCCCCCCGGCCACCCTCCTAGTCCTCTTGTACTCTTACATGGCAGCCACTGTGCAGCTTGGTGATCTTGGTCACCGAAGTAGAGTCCCCTTGGTCCCCTTTCCCCTTGGTCTGTTTTGGATCTGGCCAATCTAATGATCACCTTGTACCCTCCCCGCATCACAGTCTTGTGCTGCATTGCCAGGTCGGGTGACCCTTGCATGGGGCCACCACTTCCCCATGCAGAAAGCACCCACCGCCATGTCTGCGAACACTGATTGGAACAGACAGACCTCCTGCGCTGAGGTGCATACCTGCCGTGTCACCCCCAGCATGCTGCCAGTAGCTGTCCATTTCTGGGGTGCCTCCCATCCATTCTTCCACCTTGGCCCCTTCACCAACCTGTAATCATCCTCTTGATTGTCCTAACTGCCGTGGCATCCACCCAGCCCCTGTCCTGGCATACCCACCTAATGACTATGAGCTACACCACCACCATTGTGGCATGTGCCATCCCTTCTTCCCACTTCTCTACAATGAACCTTCTGACCTGCTCATCCAGAACTGGCTCTTCCCTGTCTCGTCCTTGTCTTACCCTGAACTCCTGGAACTTGCCCACCCACTTTCATATGCCCTCAGGGTGCTGGCTGACCAGGATCCCTGTACAGTGCCCCGGTGGTGGCCCTCCAATCTCCCACAGCCAGTCCAAGACACTGGTCGTGTGTGTTGCCACATGAGGTGCCAGCTTCTGAAACCTTTCATGCTGTAAACGGGAAAGACTGTTAGCCAAGTCATTCTTGATCCCTCTATATGCTGCGCTTTGAAAGATAGGTTCAGCAGCAGCCCTAGTAACAGCAAATGCTGCAGAATACTGACCACACTTCCCATACTCCTGCCCTGCCTGTTAATTACCTCTATTACCTACCCCTTTATTATTGCACCAGAAGAGGATGCATTTTCACTTCATCCTGTCACCCCATACTCCCAAGGCCACCCAGACTGGAAATATTTTAAAGAAGGTGATATCCTTCAATAGCCCCTTATCCACCCACTGTACTGGCCATGCCTTTGACATCCACTGACCCTTAAAATATTACCCCATTTTGAGCACACCTGAGGTGTCGATGTAAAGTTCCAGATCAGTGTTGTGCTCCCATTCGTCTTGCCAAAATGTTACCCCATTGTAAT
Source organism: Neoceratodus forsteri (assembly GCA_016271365.2). Classification (NCBI taxonomy): domain Eukaryota; kingdom Metazoa; phylum Chordata; order Ceratodontiformes; family Ceratodontidae; genus Neoceratodus; species Neoceratodus forsteri. The sequence goes on from CM057458.1 coordinate 1,160,999,676, forward strand.
GCTCCAAAAACTCCTCCCAGACCCCTTTTGTAATATTCACCCAGTGAGGTGGCTGTTTTGCCTTACCTATAGCCCTTCCCAGCCTCTTAGTAAATGCCCTCCTAGGACTAATGGCTTTGCAGGCAAAATTAAGGTGCCTGCAGTTGCTGTACTTATACCAGTGGCACCTTCCTCCTCCCCCCCCATTATCTGTGCCAGTAGTTCCCGTACCCTAGACACTTTGCCCCCAGCCAATTGGAAACACCCCTCTTCTGTGTCCACCTCTATTCCCGGGAATTCCAGTCTGTGCGCCGGGCCCTCCTTTTTCCCCTGTACCAAATGAATTCCTATCATTCACTAAAAATACCACTAACAGCTTAATCTGGTTCAAGGTCAGTTGTCATTCATCTGTATCCCCCTCCCCCAGGCCGTGCCTGAAAATAGGCAGGATTTGTCTGGTGCACTTACCCAGCCAACAAAAACTAAATAAATAAAAATCTGTCCGGACATTCCTTTGAAGTCTTCCAACATCCCCAGCATTTCCGCTTGACTCTTCCCAATGAGGAGGAAATCTTCCAGGCAATGTACTACCCTCTTGTGGCCATAACTATCCCCAAATACCCACTGCACCCATGAGCTGAACACCTCAAAGGTCGAACAATCCACAGAGCAACCCATTGTCATGGCTTTATCAAACTAAAGACTGCCCTCAAACTGGACCCAGCAGGACCCAATAGGCTGGGTTTACTGGCAACAGCCGGAATGCTGACTTGATGTCTGTCTTCACCAGCCAGGCCCCCCCACTGACCTAATCAGTCCTATCGCCTACTCTAATGAGGCATAGGAAATCATTCAGAGATGGTTGGGTGTCCCCTCATTCACTGATCTCCCCTCCAGGTAAGATAGGTGGTGTATCAGCCGAAACTCACCTTTTTGCTTCTTGGGCACCCCCCCAAAGGGGATATACAGAAGTTGAGGCAATGAGGGGTCTCCAGTGCACCCTCTACACACCCAGCCTTAACCTACTTCTGTATCTTCTCCCGGACCACCTCCTCCTTCCCCTTGACTGACCCAAGCTTCTTGGCCCTCATCCCGACCCATCCCCCTGAAAACCCAGTGGAAACCCCTTTTGGAAATCTTCCCATAGGGGCTCTGCCCCTTAGCATTTGGGTAATCCCTAGTCCACACCTCCACCACTTCCAGGACAATGAGTGTGCATGCCAGTGCATACCCCCATTGCCCCTCCCCTCTATCCTGCCTAATTCCATCCATAAGTGGAATTATAACCTCCCCTGTTGTGTCCCCCTCTTCTCCTGCCAGGGTCCCAACCCTGGTTCTCTCTAAAGGGCTGGTCCTGATACTGCCCATTTCCTTGCCTTCCCTTATCCCCTCCCTGCCTGCAGCTAGATGCTGGCTGTGTGCCCCCATATCTTGAACAGTTGTGCTTAAATTTGCAATTTGACCACGTGCAGGACACCTTGTTAAAACACCAGTAGGTCTTGGTTCCTGAAGCCACAGGGCTTTTCTTACCCCGATCCACCCTGTCACAGTTGTCTGCAGAGACAGAGTGTTGTCCCACCTTTAGTCTCCCTTTGCTGCCATCCGCCTCAGGAAAGCTTCATCATATCTGTATCTTCTCCCGGACCACCTCCTCCTTCCCCTTGACTGACCCAAGCTTCTTGGTGCTCATCCCGACCCGTCCCCCTGAAAACCCAGTGGAAACCCCTTTTGGAAACCTTCCCAGATATCCGTCTTTCAGATAAGACATTAAACCAAGGTCCCATCTGCCTGGATTGGTGGTAGTTCAGGTGGATGTTAAAGATCCCATGGCACTTGTCGAAAAGAGTAGGGGAAGTTTTATTGAACAAAAAAACACAACATCACATAAAGATCATTCCATCATCATAACAATTGAAACAAACAAGGGAAAACAAATTGAAACAAAACTAGAAACATATAGCAAAAAAAAAACAATAGTTCTTTAGGATTATAAACCTGGAAAAGACTTCCATAAAGTAGAAACTTTGGTGCTTAAAAATTTTTCACTCTCTTATTTTAGGGCATTTAACTCAGATTCAACATAAGAAACAATTACTGAATAAGCTGTATGATGTTGTTGTAAAACAAAATGACAACGTGCTTGCCAAAAAAAGTATTGTAGAAGGGCAAAAAAAAACATTTAAAGTACTCCTATGATATTTGCCCCATATCCCTGAATAATCACCTAACACAAGAGTACCATAGGTTAGAGATCTTAAATGAGGCATACACCAATGTAAGGCTGCAAATTCCCAAAAAGCTTTACTATCAGTACAATCTATAAAAAATGATTTTGACTTTCTTCCATGTTAATACATCCAGGTCTCAGACAATACCTATCACTCACAGGTTTATATTTCAAATTTCCTCTAACCCCCAACCTCCCATGTGCTGAAAGCCAAACAACATCCCAAATCTTAGCCGGAATTCTAAAATCTGTCAGTTTGTAAAGAGCATATTTCATATTTAGTGGGGTACATGCAGGAAATATAAGAATAACTTTCTGCAGATCATATACAATGAAATCATAAAAGGATTTTCTATTTAAGGAGCTTAATTTTTGTAAGGGAATTTTCCATTGAAACAATTTTTTAAAAGTGGAAAGACCGTATTTTGGAAGGTCATCTGAAACTAAAATTTTAGGAGGGAATAATGACCATTTAAAAAAATACTTATGCCATATTGATTGTACCCAAAATTGCTCATGAAACAAGCTTCATGCCAAATAAAGGGAAGGAGGAAACAAAAAGATGGAATGTAAAAAATAACCAGATTAATCATCTGTAGTCCGCCATTTCTTTCTTTAAGATAGGTGAAATCCCTTTTACTGGATTAAGTCTATTTCCCAGAGCATCTGAAAAAGATACTATACAGTCTAGTTTCAGAGACTATCGGTGGAGGAAAAAGATGACTAATATAAATAAAAACTGGTAGTAGAAATTTTTTTTATAATCAGAACCCTTTTTTGTTTTCCAAACTTCCAACTTTTCCATTGATTTACTTTCATTTCCCCAATTGATAGCTGCTTTTCCCAATTATAAAGCGCCATATCTTCTGACCCAAACCAGATTCCTAATATTTTCTGAGGCGAATGTGATAAAGAAATATTAAAACAATTAGATAAATCAGGAAAGATCTGACCTAACTGTAATACAAAACTCTTATGTATATTGAGAGAGGCTCTTGAAAACTGACCAAAAAAAGTAAAAATCTCTAGGGCTTTTTGTAATGAAACTGTATCTGCTAATAAAAGTGTCACATCATCTGCAAAGGTTGTAACCTTAATTTTATCTAAATGAGGATAGGGGGATATGCCAATTATTGTGTCATCCAAAATGATGTGTCTAATAACAGGATCTAAAACAAAAGTGTATAAGAGGGGACTTAGAGGACAACCTTGTCTGACACCCCTACTAATTTTAACTTCCGTGCCCATACAGCCATTCACAAGAGGAATAGTAACTGCCTGGCTATACAATTTGGATATCCATTGCACAAAAATGCAAGGAATCCCATAATGTAATAGAATAAAATAAAGGTAAGAGTGACTCACTGCATCAAAGGCCTTGGTTTGATCTAATGCTGCCACTAATTCAGATGTCTGAAACCGCACCCTATGAGCAAAAAGCTCTCTGATTAAGAAAAGATTGTGTTGAATTTTTCTTTTTAAAATGGCACATGTCTGTGTAGGATGTATCAGGATCTCAGCAACTGTCCCCAAACGAATATTTAAGATTTTAGATAATATCTTGTAATCACTATTCAAAAGACAGATTGGTCGCCAATTAGATAAGAGAGTTTTATCACCTTTCTTGTAAATAAATTTCATTAGTGAAATAGAAAAATCTTTACAAGGTTTATCTGAGAACAAAATGGAATTGAATACCAAGGGCAAAAAGAATCCCATATATTGTATACAAGTTTTATAAAATTCATTTGGTATACCATCTATCCCTGGAGAAGACCCATTTTTCAGTTGTTTAATTACATCAATCACTTCCTGAGAAGAAATAGGAGTTGTTAAAAGCTGTAACAAACTTTCTGGAACCCTGGGTAATGTATCAAATCCTGTTTTGGAAAGGTATCCGTAGATAATGTTACCGGACATGAAAAATAGTCTTGAATATAATGCTGTACAAAATCTAACATATCTAGATCCTTCGAGATCACCTCATTATTTGAATTAAGCAAACCCGACATTAAAGTATCAGCTAGACGGGTTTTACAGGCCTGATAAGGATCAGACATGGGGCAGTTTTTTGTGCCAAATCTAAATTCAAGATCTAACGATTTAGCCCTATCATACTGAAATAGCCTCATCTGATTTTTTATTTCTTTAATTTGGGCAGCATATAGAAAACGGTCTTTAGGAGGAAAAGATATCAATTTATACAATTGATTTCTGTGAAGTAAATATTGCCTATAATCAGTATTAGCTTTATTTGTACCCCAATCTTGAAATAGTTTTTTAATTTCATGCTTGGTCTGTAACCACCACTCATAAGGAGATGGAAATAGGTCAAGAGTAGAACATTTTGCTGCAAAAAACAATTCTAATTTAGAAAAATAAACTAAATTGGTTAAAAAGGAGGTATTCAACCTCCACCTTTGTATTACTGAATATAATTTTGGTGGCAAATTCTTCAAAGAAAGAGTGCAAATCAAAATAAGGTGGTCTGAAAATTCTGTAGGTGTAACCGAACAAGACATAGAATGTAAATAATGCGAAATAAAAAACATATCAATGTGAGTAGCATAAGTATGTCGATGGTAAGTTTCACCAGCATTTGGATACATACTTCTATACACATCTTGAAGGCCTGTATCTTTAATAATATTATAAAGGGCATTAGTGTCATAATATATCTTTTTACCAGAGATGTTGAGAAATTTCATATCCAGGGAACAATTAAAATTCCCTCCCCAAACTATGTGCCGTCTGGTAAATAGAAAAGGTTTAATGTCTTCAAATGATTCAATACGACCAGTTTTAGTCTGAGGGCCATAAATATTAACGAAACGAAAAAAATAATCACCCAGAGAACAATCTAAAATTAAAATCCTACCTGGTTTTAAATCAATGACTTTGGAAATTTTAAAAGGCGAATTTCCAAATAGTATGCCAAGACCATCTGCCGCTTCTGATCCAAAGGTCCAAAAGGATGGCCCCCCAAATCCATTTTTTCTTTAGTTGATTAATCTCATAAAGTGAAGAAAGTCTAGTTTCTTGTAAAAAAAGTATGTCTAATTTCAAAGAACCCAAATACAGAAAAATAGACAACTGTCTTTGAAAAGTTTTTAAGCTACATACATTGTAGGAAGCTAACCTTATAGAAGTCATGGGTCATTCAAATGCTATTTTTTTGGCTCACTTTTCTTTTCTTTCCTTTTTTTCCTTTCTTATCTTTTGCTAACTCAGTGGACTTACTATCTTCATCCTCTGTTACTATTTCTGAGATGTGGGATGTTTCAGATTCCAGATCTGAATCCCTTATCTCTTCCTGTAAGGGGAGAAAAAAATTCTCCGTGGGAAGCGGGTTAACCGGGATTTGTTTTAGTGAAGCTCTGGTAAAATGTCTATTTTTCACTGTCTCAAAAGGGGGTGGCATTGTTAAACCAGAATTTTGTTTACTAACCACTAAAGGCTGAGAAGTAGACTTCTCTACTGGGGCCTGGTGTTCTTCAGAGGCAGCCAAAGCAGCTGTAGTTCTACTCGAGTCCAAAGATTTATGTAAAGTTGGAGGAGCAGAAATAATGGGGGAATTTGAAGAAAGAGGCTCACCCGAGCTCTTATTTTTTGATTGGGCTTTACGCAACAGCCCATCATGGTCTAAACCTTCTGAACAATTGCGTCTAGCCCAAGGGCATTGATGAAACACATGCCCTTTTTCATCACATAAATTGCATTGGAAAATATTTGTGCACATGTCAATCGAATGGCCAAACCCACCACATAAAGGGCATTTCAAAACGTCACATACACTGCTAATATGCGTTTGGTCCCCACATTTGTAGCAAGCCCTCGGCTGTCCCCCATAAAAACAAACTCCCCTATCTTTACCTAGAAAAAAACTATTTGGCAAGTGCACAATCTCTGAGTTAACTTGCAAAAGTTTAACTTTAAATTTCCAACCACCTGTCCAAATTCCCTCTATATCAAGTAGAGCTTCAGGAGGGCCCAAAATCTCACATTTCGATTGAAGCCAGTGATAAATGTCATTAACATGAACTCCTTCATTCCAAAACATTATCATAACAAATTGAACCAGAGGCCTAGTAAGCGGTATGGCAAAAAAAGGTGACCATAGGGACGTATTTTTTTGTAAAGAATATTTCTCCCAAAATCTTTCCATATGAGCATTCATTTGAAAACTAATATCAAAGGAGTCTTCTCCGGAAATATGAATTAATGCATAAATATCTTTAGCACAAAACCCATAGATGTTTTCAACAATTGTTTAAAAACATAACATCTATCAGGATGGTCTTGGAGGCCACCTTTATATCTTAACCTCACTGCATTACGATGTGGTGCTTGCTCCAATTTGTTTTTAAACAGGTCAGACATCATAGGTTTTTTACCTTGCCCCTGAAAATCAGTATCAGAATCAGAATGAAAATGCAAACTAGCAGTAGTCGTCTTATCATTAGAACAAGCTGCTGCGGAGGTACTTGGTTTATCAAAAGCCAAAATACTCTCCCCACCCTCCCCTTTGTTGCCTGTAAATAAGGATTTATTGTGCACAGATTCAGTACCTGAGCTCAGTAACTGTTTATCGGTGGCATGCATAGTTGAAGACGGTGAAGCGGTCCATGATAAATCCGGTATCCATTTTCCTGATTTGGATTGCTTCCATCCTGCTTCCGACAAGGCCACATCTTCAGACCAGTCCTGGATACAGTCGGTGTGGCCTTCACCTGGTAAACCGAACTGCCGTCACATCACTTGTGACGTGTGAAGTCCGTCACTGAACTCAGTCCTCCCGGAAGCAGATTCCTGAAAACCTAGTTCCTTTAGCTGGTCTAAGTTCGTGTTGCACTCCGGAAGAACGCTATCCAATGGCGTCGAAAGAGGCTCAGATTTAGAAGGTGACTCAATACTTTGAACTGTTACTGTAGGAAACGCTGAAATATTACCAGCCGAAACTAGAATGTTAACTGTAGCCTCCGGTGCTGTTTCCAGCTTGAAACCGCCATTCTGCCCATTGCAATCACCTTCCGAATTACCAAAATGCATGTTATCAGGTATCGTGCTATCTCCAACCTCCATCTCTTCTCGATGTTCAGAGTCGTCTGCCATACTGCTGCGTGACGTCAGAAAGAACCCCACCAGCCACTAACCAGCAGCCAGTAGGGGAATTTCCCTGGTGTCCTGGCCAAATTTCCCTCATTCACTAAAAAAATACCACCAACAGCTTAATCTGGTTCAAGGTCAGTTGGCATTCATCTGTATCCCCTTCCCCCGGGTCGTGCCTGAAAATAGGCAGGATTTGTCTAGTGCACTTACCTGGTCAACAAAAGCTAAATAAATAAATATTTGAGCCAACAGTATCCATACTTGGCTTTGTATGCATCCCTGATGGTTGTCATATATGTCAGCAGTGGAATGGCCAGCTCTGTCCACTTCTCCAGTACCAGTGTATTGCAGATTATAAAGCCCACTTGCCAATTATCATAGAAACATAGAAGTTGACAGCAGATAAGGATCGCAAGGCCCATTCAGTCTACCCATTTCTTTTTCTACCTTATAAATGTGCCATCGTACTTTGCTGTCAGTTGCTTATCTATTCATACTCATCTGTATTGCTCCCTTATGCCTATCCCATTCCTGTTTGAAGCCCTGCACTGTATTCATAGCCACCACTTCCTGAGGTAGGCCGTTCCATCCATCCACCACCCTTTCTGTGAAAAAGAACTTCATCACATTACCCTTTAATCAGCCTCCTCTAATCTCATGCTGTGTCCTCTTGTCCTGCTATTTTTCTTATGTTGAAACATGTTAGACTCTTTCACCTTGTTAATGCCCTTAAGGTGTTTGAATGTTTCGATCACATCACCTCTATCCCTCCTTTGCTCTAGGGTATACATATTGAGCTCCGTTAGTCTGTTCTCATATGTCTTCTGATGCAGTCCCTGCACCATTTTGGTTGCCCTTCTCTGGACTGCCTCAATTTGGTTAATGTCCTTGTAAAGGTGTGGCCTCCAGTACTGCATGCAGTACTCCAGATGGGGCCTAACCAGTGTCTTGTAAAGAGAGATTGTTATCTCCCTCTTACAACTTGTGATACCCCTACTAATACACCCTAACATCCCCCTGGCTTACCTACTGCTTTAGAGGTCTGCTTGGATGATTTCAGGTCATCAGTGATGATGATGCCCAAGTCTCTTTCTTCCTTTGTGACTGCCAGCAACTCCCCTCCCAGTCTATAGGCGGCTTCAGGGTTTCTCTTCCCTATGTGCATGATCTGGCACTTCTTTGCATTAAATGCCAGTTGCCATTCTTATGACCATTTTGCTAGTTTATCCAGAGCTCTTCTCATTCCGCCCACCCCATCTGGATCATCTACTCTTTTGCAGATCTTGGTGTCATCTGCAAACAGACAAGCCTTACCCTCTAGTCCATCTGCAATGTCACTGATGAAGATATTGAAGAGGACTGGCCCCAGGACTGATCCCTGAGGTACTCCACTTGTGACTTGCATCTCTTCTGACTGCATACCATTTACCAGCACTTTCTGTTTTCTGCCTGTCAACTAGTTTGCCACCCAGTTTACCAACTTCTGACCCACCCCAAGCCTACCCAGCTTGTTTATCAATCTTCTATGTGGAACAGTGTCGAAAGCTCTGCTGAAGTCAAGGTAGGCGACATCAACTGCTCCCCCTTGGTCCACCACTCTGGTTACCCAGTCAATGAAATCTATGAGATTAGTTTGACAGGACCTACCTTTTGTAAACCCATGCTATCTTGGATCCTGTGCTCCTATGGATTCCAGGTGTTGCACTATCCTTTCCTTAAGGAGTGCGTTCATAATCTTGCCCACTACTGAGGTAAGACTGACTGGTCTGTAGTTCCCTGCCTCCTTCCTGCTACCACTATTGTGGAGCGGGACCACATGAGCCCTTCTCCAGTCTTCTGGGATCTCTCCTGTGCTCAAAGACTCACTAAACAGTTCTGCTAATGGCTCTGCTAGTTCCACCCTTAGCTCCTTTAGAACCCTGGGATGTATGCCATCAGGTCCCATTGCCTTGTCCACCCTGAGCTTAGCGAGCTCTTGTAGGACTCTTTCTTTTGTGAAGGGAGTAGTATTCACCTCCCTCTTCCCTGTGTCTATGGTGCTGAGCTGTGGGCCCTGCCCTACCTTCTCTTCAGTAAATACTGAGCAAAAGTATCTATTTAGGATAGATACTTTTACAGGGTCCTCCTCCTCACATGCCCCCTTTTTTCTTTGGAGCTTAGCAACACCTCTGGACCCTCTCCTTTCACTAATGTATCTATAGAAAGTCTTGTCACCTTCTTTTACTGTTTGTGCTAGTGTTTCCTCAGTTTGGGACTTTTCCTGCCTTACTGCCTTCCATGTTTCCCTTAGGGCAGTTTGGTACGCCTCCCTATCTTCATCCTGCTGTGTTCCTTTATGTTTCCTGAAGGCCAGCCTTTTGGCTCTGACCTATTCTGCTACTGTATTTGAGAACCAAAGTGGTTTCCTTCTTCTTTTGCACTTCCTTTCTGTCTAACACAATGGGATGTTGCTTCAAGTATTGTATCCTTAATGCTTGCCCACTTTGCCTGTACTCCTCACCTGTGTTTCTTTTTGCCAGGGCTAGCTTAACTCTGTTGGCCATCTTATCAAAGTCAGCTCTTCTGAAGTCCCATATTTTTGCCTTGGAATGGGATGATTTAGTTGTAGTGGCCAAATTGAACCATACCATGTGATGTCACTGGCCCCCAGGTGACCTTCTACCTGGAGGTCTGTGATCCCTTCCCTGTTAGTCAGTACTAGATCAAGGACAGCCCTGTCTCTTGACGGTTGTTGTACCAGTTGTTTGAGGCCCTCCACCTGCAGGGATTCCACCATGTGTCTAGTTCTGATAGATGTTCCTGCTGGTATTGACCAATCTGTATCCAGCATGTTGAAGTCTCCCATTATCAGAACCTCCCCTTTAGCTGTCATGTTTTGTACATCTTCTAACAGTAATGTGTCTATGTCCTCCCCCAGGTCTGGGGGCCTGTAGACAATCCCAGTTGTTATGGCTGTCCCCTTTCCTCTTTTTAGGGTGACCCACAGTTCTTCTGGCTCCTTATGTGTTTTCTGAATTTCTGTAGCTTTGATATTTTTGTTGACATACAGAGCCACTCCACCCTACTTTTTGCACCTTGGTCTCTTCTGAACAGTACATAGCCAGGTACTGAAGTCTCCCACGTGTGGTTACTGGTAAACCATGTCTCACTAATTGCTACTATGTCCAGTTTAGCCTCTGACATAATTGCCTGTAGATCTGGATCTTATTTCCCAGGCTGTGAGCATTTGTGTACATGATTTTCCATTGGCCAGATTTCGGTGTGTTAGTTGTTGGGTGAGGTCTGGCATTTCCCCTGTGTGTCGTGTAGGAAGACAGACTTTTTTTCATACCTGGTGATGCAAATGAACTGCAAACATGCTGAAACCCTGTTTGACCACTAGCTACGGGGGGAAGGGTGTTCTTCCCATTTGACGTATGCTGTGCTGCATCCCTCTCCCCATCTGCTAGTATAAATATTCTGCAAAGATGTCAAACTTCTGCCCCAATGCACTGACTCCCTCCTTAGTCAGATGCAGTCCATCAAATTTAAAGAACTTTCACTCTCAACACTGTTGCCAGTTCCCTACAAATCTGTGTCCTTTTTCCTGGCACCAGCCTTTGAGCCACATGTTTAGCTCCCCTATCTCCCCTTCTCTGACCTTCCGTCCATCTGCCCCCCTCTCCCAGACTGGCAGGATCTCAGAGAAGCAGACGCCAGACAAAATGGATGATAGTTTGTCACCCAGCCTGGTCAGGTGTTCCTTGGTCTCCACAACTGACTGGCTAGTGAGATCATTAGTCCCTGTGTACCAGGACGTCAATGTTTTCTCCTGCTTCCTGAACAATTTTAGCAATGCTGTTCAGTGTCTCTCCATGCTGATGTACCTGGGAGACATCTGACCATTACCCTTGGCTGGAGATAGGTATCAACTCCCTGAATCATGGAGTCTCCTATGATCAGAAGATTTTTGGATTTCCTTTTTGCTTTTTTTTGTTTTGGTTCCTGATTTGGGCAAGTTTTATTGTGCTAGTGCCTGTGCTGCAGTGTCCTGCTCTGCAGTGTCCTCTTCCCCTTTGTTTGATTTTGGAGATACAGGCAGATACCTGTTTGTAGTGTTTATATGTTTTTTGGAGGTTATATGCTGGAGAGCACCAAGTGATGGGGCACCCAATTTGCCTCTCCTAACCACCTGCCAACCTCCCAAACCAACTACCCTCTGCGGTCAAGGTTCTTCTGTTGGATGTTGGGGAAATGGCGGGTGGTTCTTATAATGTATTTCCTCTTGAATATGAAATTTGAGGCACTCAATCTCTGCCCATGCTGCCCTGATCTGAGTCCTAAAATCTCTAATGGCCTCAATGGTTTTGCTCTTTAGCTTTGCCTCCTCTGCCTTGTAACCCACCATGGCCAGAGCTACCGCCATCTCGGATTTCACTTCTGACTCTTTCTGCTAATATTTCATAGTGGTGTCCTCATCCACCAGGCTGAAGATGTCCACATACTCCCCTTTCCAAATCCTCTCCTTAAGTGAGGTTGGGACGTGGTCCTCCCAGAGTGAAACTTGGGGGCCTCTTGTACCACTTCTGGCCCCCAGGTTTTCTCCCTCCCCTTCAGCCCCCCCATCCCATTTTCTTTTAATGGCCTTCAAATCCTGCTCCATCTTTTCAATCACTGCATCCCCCATATCCCCCAGCAACCCATCTAAATGTTCTCTGAGGTTGCCCACATTGGAGATATCTACTCCATCCTTACCCCTGTCCAGGCTTTCCTTCTCTGGCTCTGGCTCAGACACTGTAGCTGGGGAGGGTGCTGGGCCAGGTCTGACCCATCTGGGTCTCTTCCCAGTCTTCCCCCTTTCCGGGAGTTCATCCCGCTCCTTCCACTTCTTCAGCATCTCTTCCTTTGCCTCTCTCCACTTGGCCACTGCCACCAATTTGGTCATCTGGCCCATCAATTTTGTTGCCTCCTCCATCATCTTCTCGCTAGAAATCAGGGCCCTCCTGGGTGCCATTGTTGTGCACTGTGATACTAAGCAGAAGAAAGCAAACACCATGAGTGCCCAATGCCTACCTTAGTAGGCCTCTGCTGCCCCGGCCGTCTGGCAGGTTCCACTGCCCATGCCACAAGCCAGGATGGTTGGTTCCAGCCACCTGCCCCCGCTCCCTGCATGCCCACCCAGGATGCTTATATACCCTGCTCGAGCCACCTACTCCAGGTCGATCTTGCAGGTCAGGCAGCCTTCCGGGCTGCCTCATTCCTTGCTCTGACTTCGCTGCCCCCAATATGTTGTAGCCCCCTACCCACCTCAGCAGAGCTGCCAGCCCTGTTTCTGCCATCCAGGGGCCCTCCACCCCCCCTTTGCCCATTGCCACATCATGTGCACCCTTGCCCTGAGAGGCCCCCCCTGCACATCTCCCTCTCGCCCCTCCCCCGGGCTCACCAGCAAGGGAAAGCCCCAGTACCTGCACCCCCAGAAATAGGCCCTGTGTGCCCATAAGTACACCAAACCCACTCATCCACATGTTCCTTAACACCCCCTCCCTCAGCCAGGGCCTGCTGCTTGTAGACCCGTAGATTCTGTCAAAAAATGATGGCTCCACCACTATCCCCTGGCTACACTGTCTGTCCTTGCTTTCCAGTGCCACAGCTTTGTACTTGCTGATACCCCTTGAGGGGTAACACCACGAGTCCCTTTTGCCACACAACATAGCCCCCCAATACAAGCTCCCCCTGGGGTCCTCCGACGCAGCCCCAATCTTAAGTCTACTTTACCAAGTTCCCTATTTATACATGTCCATCCATAATATAGGCCGTCAAGTTTAACTAAGGTCACTGCTGTAACAGGCTGACATGAGCACTTACATGAAGAAGGCTGTACCACATTATCTCTCTTTTATTGTTTTGTTATAAAGCATTAGATTTTCAGGGACTTATCACTGTGTTGCATCATTTACAGGATTCGTGCACCTCGCACTGCTACCTTCAGCATTCATTCTAATTTCCCAGTTGCACTGTGCCATTGCTCCTGCCCCCACTGGTGCTTTGCTCTTTATCCCCTCCTCCATGTGGTGGCCCGCATCCTCTTAGGTCTCCTGGCCCTGTGCCTGCCTTTTTTTGGAAATGCCATTGCCCTTGAAACAGCTCCTTGGCATCCTCGGCCTGCACCGGGACACCACCCACTACCAACTTCTCCCCTCAGGGCACTACTTGGCAGTGTCAGCTACCTGCAGGCCCTCCCATGTGGCAGTGCCATCTTCCAAACATGAATATGTGAATGTTTCTGCATCATGTTCCAGCCAGGCCTCTTGCCTCCTGTTCACCTGCCGGTGACCCCCGACTCGCTCCAGCCACGAAACTGCTATACATTACTAGGCAAGGGTTCTGCCATTCAGACCATATCCTCTAAAACAGGATGAAAACTGCAGTGGCCTGCTGTCTCATCCCTCCTGCTCCTTCAACCATGCAGCGAGTGGCCACCTGCCTCTGCCTCCCACATATTCACCGAAAATGCAATTGCAGCCACATCAGCAACCTAAGAACCACCAGGCCTGCCCACTCTCCCTCCTTCTCATTTCTCGTTCTTTTTTTCTTTCTTTTTTTTTTAAAAAAACAAATGTTAGGGGTTAGGCCCAGCAATCTCCCATGGCAGAAAAAAAAAAAAAACACAATTTTTACAAAACACTTAGACAGCAAAAATGCTTCCTTAAACAAATGGCCTGTGCCCTGCTCCCAGCGCTTACTCATCTGATCCTCTGGAGTCTGCTTAGACCAGATACAACTTACAATCGGCTCCCTACCATCCAACCAACACATGCAAACATTATTTTATTTCTTTTTTTTTTAACAAACACAGCACAGGCTTCTTGTTTTTCCCATGTTAAACTCCTGCTTCCACCTACGCTATCAATTCCACCTAACAAGCTGACAGAAACCCATGGGTCACATGGCCAGAAAGGCATAGCAGCATCATGTTGTGCCTTACCTTAAATTGCCAAGCGATATGATGAGCTCCCAATCACAAGAATTTCCCAGCAAAAAGAGGACTAGCCCAATTTGGGATGCCCTGATATACCCCATAAGGACCCAAAATCAGAACCCCTGCTGGCTCCGCCCAACAGCAAATCCCCTGAGCCCTGGACCCCCCTTGTCATATGATGCTGCCTACCTCATGGATGAGGCCACTAGCCCCCTCCCCTTTCCCCTCCCCCACCCTCTGTATTTTCTGGTGGTGACCATGAGACAGCCTGGCCTGGCCTGCCTTTTAGGTGCAAGCCTAATTTTCCTGCTCTACCTGCAGCACAAGTGGTCCGCGCCTACGGAAGTTGCTTCACCACTACCACTGTCCACCTCCCACCTGTTCCCCAACTGCCTGCCTCAAAGTCTGTCCAAATTTACACTAAAGAGAAACTAAAAAACAAATTGCAAACTTTTTTTTTACTTCCACCTGCTCTCTTCCCAGAGAAATTATTTCCTCTGTTTTTTTCAGCCAGACCACTTCGACGTAGTGTGGACAAAGTGTCATTCTGCTCAAGACAGGGACATTTTTTGCCCTTTTTTGGTTTTTTCCTGGTCCCTACCCCTGAGGGAGCTGATTCAGAGGACTTAGAACAGCATGTTTAGGCATGCCACCATCAAACATCCACAGTGCCCTCCCCACCCCATAAGGAGCCATCTGTGTCTTACTGCCCATGCTTCCATAGGCAGTAACACTTGTGGGCGTCACTGCCCTTGTAACTCCCCCCCTGGAGAAAGACAGCATCCATTGGGACACTCAATCCTACCTCCCTTGGCTGAACCCCCGGTGACCCGGGCCTGTTCCTGAACCTGGGTCGCCGGCGTACAGTGAGGTGTGACATCCAGTGTCTCAACCCTCAGCACCACCGGGCCGGCACAAATTGAAGCTTTGACTGCAAAAAAAAAAAATTTATTAAGTACTTACCTTGGCAGTTGTGATGGACATGTCATGAAGCCACAGGGCTGGCAGACTAAGGAAGGATCCCCACAGCAACAGCAGCAGCATTCACAAAATCTTACAAAGGCAGACCTGAAAGAGAAGCACACCAAGAGTTGCACCAGCACAAGAGAAGCAGGGACTGGCATTGCTTAGCTGAAGCACAACACCTGTTAGACTGGAAAAACAACTCAGAACATACTCTCAAGTTTCCTGATCTACATGCAGCACAACTGGTCTGAGCCCAAAGCAGCTACTCCACTGCTACCACTACTACTGTCCACCCTCACTGCCCCCCCAAACCACCTGTCTCAAAGACCATCTGCATCTACATCTATTCACTTACAACAGAATGGAAAGAGAAACTAAAAACAAATTACAAGCTAAGTACTTACCCGGGCAGTTGGGCTGAACACACCATGAAGCCACAGGGCTGGTGGACTAGGGGAGAATCACAGCAGCAGCAGGATCAAGAGCAGCAGCAGCATTTACAAAGCCTGAAAAAAGGAGCATAAGAAAAGCAATTACTTTCAGAAACAGTGTACGAGTCATCATCATTCAGTCAGTGCACAGAAATTATTTCTACTCATCTGTGTGGCAGTGGAAGGAGATGTGACTTGTCAGAGTGGATAGCATGACAGTCAGAATACTGGATCTGTAGCAGTAACTACTCTCCTGTTATGATGCTACACTTCAAGTAAACAAATCGGCAACAGCAGATCAGTATGATTGTCGTGTCTTCTCTTCCATTTGTGTAGAAGAAATATGTAACAAACTCAACATCACAGTACTTGGGTCATGACATGCAGTCATGCAGTGTCCTGATATGCCCACGTCACCTTGTGATGTCACACTGTCAAACTTTTTTGTGTCATGGTGAAGCTCCTGTTGTTGCTCTTCCACAGAACTTGGATTTACTTTTCATATGATTTTGCAATCCAAAAATCAACTATTGTTAGCAGTTCTACATGTAAATGTCACTGTTAACAACACTGTGCATAGCAGCAAACATAAATGTTTTGGTGAGGTTGTTTCACTGAGAGGCACACCAACAATTGTGTACCTCAACACACATTGCCCCCTGTGGCAGTGACACTGTTATTCTATCTTTTGGGCAGGTAAAGTGATCTTGACAGAGTCAGCTTGTTCATGGCTTTGCAGTTGTTGCTTGAATGAGGGTACATTTGTCACTCCAGGTGATGTGACATAATATCAGTATATTTTTTATGCAGACAGTGCAAGATGCAGTACATGTTCTCATCTCAATGCTGAGACATGTTGGTATGAAATGTTGAAAGGCAGGTGGAGGTGATACTGACAGATGTGACGGGTGACTGTGAGTATTGTTTAACATGGTGGTGGCTTGGTCATCATTCTTGTAAAAGGTTATAATCATGTAAGTCAGCACTTTTACTCCCAACAGAAGCCATTTTATGGTCATCGTCAGTGCTATTATGTGGTACGACAGTTTTCTTTTGGGGAGGGGGGCCTGAACAGCAGCCAACTGGGACACTTAACATGGTTAACATTACAGAACAAGAACAATATCTGCAGCAACTGTTTTGGTTTTTTACACTTTTATTAGTGGGGCTGAACAGAGGCCAAGTGGAACACTTAACAGGGTTAACATTACAGGCCAGAACAATGTTTGCAGCAATTTTGTTTGTTTATTACACTTTTCTGCAGGGGCCTGAACAAACAGTGACAAACTGGGCACTTAGGGTTGACATTACATGCCAAGAACAATGTCCACAGCTATTTTTTTTAGTTTTTTACACTTTTCTGGTGGGGGGAGGGCTGAACAGTGGCCAACTGGGACTCTTAACAGGGTAAAAAGTACAGGACAAGCACAATAGCTGCAGCAATTGTTTTGTTTTTTTTACACTTTTCTGGGGGGGCGGGGCCTGAACAGTGACCGAAAGGGACACTTAACAGGGTTAACATTACAGGAGAAGAACAATGTTCACAGGAATTGTTTTGGATTTTTACACTTTTCTGGGGGCCTGAACAGAGGCCATCTGTGACACTAAACAGGGTTAACATTACAGGACGAGAACAATGTCTGCAGGAATATTTTGTTTTCATACACTTTTTTTTTTGGGGGGGGGGGTGAACAGCAGCCAACTAGGGCATTTCTAAATACTGCAGTGTTATAACTACCGAAATACTGGTAATGTCAGTGTGAATTTTCAGCATTAGTGAAGATGTAGTAAGCGTTTGCTTGTCATCACCAACCTCTTTTTCTAATACAGCAGTTGAAGACTTATGCATTGCACACATTGACTCCTGGTACCTTGCTTCTTTGTTCTGCTAATGTAACAGCTTATACAAACAGGTATCAGGGCACCTCACAGAAATATTTCTGTGCACACAAAATAACAATGACAGGAGTGCAACACATGTTTTGTATCCTACTCAGGAGAACTCAAATCTATTAGCTGTGTCTTCATCATCAGATGGCACTGTCATACTCTCCTCATCCTCTGATGAGTCATACTGTTCACCGCCTTCTTCAGCAAGATCATGGTACCTTGCACTTGATGACACAATGTACAGCCAGGGGAGGAAATATGAGTTCATTTTTACAAAATGTAGGTACTCAATATTTCTATCAGACAGACGGCTTCGATGGTCAGTCACAATGGCACCTACAGCACTGAGTACCGTTTCTGAGGTTACACTGGCACAGGGGCAGGTAAGGTACTCAATGGTGATAGCTGAAAGCACAGGCCAGATTTCAAGGTTATTTTTCCAATACTCCACTGGATCATTATCTATGCTCAGCTGCTGTGGGTCATCCAAATAAGATTGCACCATATGGCATGCAGACAGATCCACTTGTGTGTTGCCCTCAGGTTGCTGGTGCATAGAAACACCAGTCTCCTTCAGCATAGCTCAGTGAGGGTTTGTGCCACTACTGGTACATGAGGACGAGGGTGCTGGTACAGATACCATACTGGTGAAGGGGAAGGTTATTGTCTGGGGGGGCTGTTGCTGTTGCTCCTTCTGGTTTATCTACAGCTGCTGATTTTGTGACCCTTTGCTCTGAGTGAATCATTCAGTTTTCTATCTGGCCATACAGGATCACAACATAGTGATCCAGATCAGCCTTCCCACCTGGAAGAAGTGACGTCATGCCATGCTTGTACCTTGCATCAAGCAGGGTTGCCAGGATGCCTCAGAGATGTTAATGTGAATCAGCCTGGGATCATCATCACACAGCTGCATGATGTGGTTAGCCTGCTCTACTCCAACAGAGTCTGCTACCACTTCATATTGCCCCTTTGCATTGACCAGTGCCTGACAAAGCATATAGAGCAATGGAATCACCTGGTTCAAGCATGCATTTTCTATGCTCACAACCTGTGCTGGCTGTTCAAGTGGATGGAGGACTTGGATTACACTATCACTCAACATTTGTTGGGATGGACTCAGCAACATGGCTGACTGTGCTTCCCAATCATGCATCTCCATTACATACTTGTTGATTGGCTTGTACTGCTCAAACAGCCTCTCAAGCATATACAGTGTGGAATTCCAGTGTGTCATCACATCAAGCTTCAGGCTGTGTTGTGGCACCTTATTGGCCTTCTGTAGGATCCAGAGCTCTGATCTAGCCAGTGCAGAGCAACTGAAATGGCTGCAGATTTTGTGGCTGACAGCCAACATGCTACTCACTGCTTTGTGTTCCAGAAAGGGCCTCACAATGAGGTTCAGGACATGTGCAAAGCAGGGGACATGATAAACACCGCCATCAGTTGTTGCTTTAATGGCATTCTGTGCATTATCACTATCAATATATCGAACCTGGAATCCATGTGGCATTAGCCAGTGTGTAATGGCATAATTGATTCAGGTGAGAATTCTCTCAGATGTATGTGACCCATACATACTCTGCATACTCAATGTGGCATGCTGTCGAGGACCACCACTAGTACTGCGGCCACTAGTCAGGGAGCAAGCAGATGAGAGTCGGGGTGCAAAGTATATACCCTAGGGTAATAGGCCCAGTGTGCAGCAATGTACATATAACTAATTTCTGAGGATTTGCCACTAGTCCTGATATGTGTAGTGAGGTGGATGCTGACTACTGCGGAGTGGGACACAACATGTGACACAGTGTATGCAAGGTCATTATAAATTGTTGGAACAGCCTTAGTGGTGAAGTAAGTGCAACTGGGCACTTTCTAATTAGACACAGCCTTTTCCATTAGTTCTCTAAACCCCAGATTCTCAACAAATGTGAAAGGCATAAGGTCTGTTGCCAGCATCATTGCAACAGCCATGATCAGCTCTCTCATCACTGGGTGTTTACAATGATATTTTGTGTGTTTTAAGGCTGATTTGATATCTAGTTGTTTAAGTCTTAGAGTGTGCTGCACTATGGAGGATGTTGTGGCTTTGCCAGGTATGCTCTTGCTGCTTTGGCTGCCTTGTCTGCCAGCAGGAACATGAAGGAAAATGCCCTCTCTCCATGCAGTGGACAGGTCAGCTTGACTACCTCCAAGTGTATCTACATGTCTATGTGTGGAACACAATAAAGTGTCAGCAATTATCACATAATCACCAGAATGTGACCCTCTCTTTCAGAGTGTGCTGAACTGTCAGACCTGGGCATGGATGACAATCGCTTATGCTGTATCCAGCAAATGGGATGCTCACTTTGCATATGGCAATGCATATCAGTCATCCCATAGTGTGTACCTAGCTTACCCCAGCTAACTTTGGACCTGCAGATGTTGCACAAAGCCACACTGCCATCAGACTCGTTAATTAGAAAGAAATCCCACACAAGTGAGTGTCCACCAACATGCTAGATTTTCCTGGACAGGGCAGATGGGAAAAGGAACGCAGGGGTGGGCAAATTGATTTTGTTATTTTTTTTGCTGCTTCTCCTGCTGCTGCTTATCCCCATATCCCATTGTTTCCACTTGCTGTTCCTTTACCCTGGCATGTTCCTGCTTGGGGAGTGGTGGAAAATGGATTGCTTGCTCTTTACCCATGACAGTTGTGGGTGCTGCTTGTGGAAATGGTGGCTGCCAATTAAAGTCTAGTACTGGATCATCCTTGACCTCTCCCCCTTCATCACTAGTACCCACACTGTTTTGTAACATTTCCAGTGGTGACAGTAAGGGCTGACTGTCCCTCACCTCCTCTTCCTCAGTAACCTTCTCTGCCACATAAACAGTGGCAGTACCAGGTAGTTCAGACTTAGGATGTTCTTCCTCCTCAGTCTGTATCTGAAACACTCTATGCTCACACTCCTTCTCTACTCCCTAGACAGTAAATAATCCTGCAACCCCTTAATCTCACTGTCATACTGCGTGCCACTGGACCCAAACCCTCATCGTTCCTAGTCTCTTGCAATGCCTGATTCAACTCCTAGGTGTCCTGTTACTCTGACTGTTCAGTCTGTTCCTCCTCCAAAGACACACTGGAATCGCACAGTAGTGCAGAGACATCCATGGCAGTCTTTTTAGACTTTTTTGAAAGCTAAGCAACAGCTGATCTGGAAGTGGCAGCACTGCACTGCAGCCCAAAGAAACTGAAAGCTTTCATTCCCACTGAAGCTGACACTGGCACAGCATGTGGCATGGCTGACACTACACTGCCACTGGAAGTTGCTGTGCCAGTAACAGTGCTGCTTCTACTAGCAACTTCCCCAGCAACCTCTCCACCTCCTCATGACACCCTTCTGACAGATCCACTACCAACAGCACTTTTTCCTTGCCTGACATGGTGTACTGTCTGTGCTTTACTCAGTCCTTAAATACCAACACATATTCAGAAACAATGCAGCACTAATGCAGAACAGAGAACAAGACAATGTATGATGTAATCAAAACATCAACCAAGCTGCTGCAATCTATTTATACCAGAACACCAACTAGAGATATTAGCACTTTATTTCTTCTATTGAGCAAGAAAATGACACATTTTCACTCAGACTGTTCTGTGGAGCAGAACAAACTGTGCTCTTCCTTCTTCAGAATTTATTTCAGAAATGAGTAGCTATGCATGAAGAAATGTGAGCTGTCAGCTGATAACTCCCTTTGCACTCCATGTGACTGCAGAGCTGCAAAGTATGCGATTAAAGCTAACTGTGGTGTAATTTGACCTTTTCAAGGAATTACTGTACTAAACCGTGGAATTTAGTGTATACAGCAGAAAAAAACAATGACGCTATCCCTGGGTTCTATGGAATTCGAAAGAAAGAAGCTTGAAATTAATCCAGGAAAGGAGGAAAAAACTAAACAATTAAAAAACAAAGAAAAGGTTCATTGCTGACAATAGAGCTCAGGTACTCTACAGGCTGGGTGGTTAGATGCAGTGTATGAGCTTAAAATTTACAATACCACCTCTAGAAAATCAAATATGGCCATACATTGCTGGCAGAAAAAAAAATCAGCAGAATTACTTTGAAAACCATGGAAAATTACATGCTATGGTGAAATAAGTGACAAGACAGTTTATTCTTGCATTTCATGATTAACATTCCACAGTCCATTTGGACAAGCCTAGAAATAAAAGTGGAGTGTGGGTATAAAATAGCCATCCAGAACGGAACTGATGGACTGAAAACTGCTCTGATAAATGGAATTTAATGTGATAGGTTATTTGTAAAAGTTAACTTACAAATTGCATTCCTAATGTCATTACCTGTCATGCTTCTATGAAAATTTTCTGCAAATTTCACCAAGTAGAAATTTGTTAAATTTCCACTGGACAGTACAGTTCTCATTAAACATACTGTGCATTGTTTTTGCAAGATGAAACCGTTTATTTTTGTGTGACTTCAATGAGTTGCCAACTAGCAGGTTTATTTTTACCTTCAGATGCAGAATATGCCCTAAGGCTGAAAGTATATTTAAACAGCTAATTCCAGGCTCAGCAGAAATCAGCTAACAAGCATCTATTAGTGATGAAGAGATTTCCTAGGCAGCCCAACAGCTCAAATGCTAACTGGCTGTTAAATACATAGATACATAGATAAATAGTTGCACGATAAGTTTATTGTGAGCTATACTGTAAATTTTAAACTACTAAATGAAATTAGGTTACAGAGTTCACCAATTGCAATTGTCTTATTGCCTATGTAAGCTGGAAAGCTTAGGGTCTAGGACAGAAAATAACTAGGTGGGGGGAAAACTAGCTGAAGGACAGAAGCAAGAGGGTGGTGGTAAATGGGGTTAATTTCAAGGAGATGAAGGTGATAAGTGGGGTGTCCCAGAGGTCGATGCTGGAATCTCTCCTTTTTATGTTTGCTTGTGTGTACAGCACACAGGAAACATTTTGAGGAGAGTAGAGGATTGCAGATATGTGGCAGTGTTTGGCCAATCCAGCCAATGCATTCAGGGGCTCGTTCCTCGGCCACCAATCAATAAGGAAGTTGATGATGATGGCAGTTTCAGAGCGAGTGCCAGAGCTGAAAGAAATCTGCCGCTCCAATCACAGACAGTTTCATCAATGCAGTGGCAGATCTCTTCTCCACCCCCTCCTGGCAACCAGGCAAATTCCAGCCATGTGCATTACAGTGCACAGTAATGCGCATGGCTAGATTTTCGAACAACTTGTTTGCCCATTGTGCTTTTCCTGGTGAAATCATTAAATGAACCCCACTGCACATAATTGGCAGCTCCTGCCACCGACCACACACTCCCCCCAAAGCCGACATCGGGTACCCAATCCCCATGTCAGCATGCCCCCCCTCCCAACTGTAAACATATATTTTGCTGACAATCGGGTGCACAGTCCCAGTGTCAGCATTCCCCTCCACACTATTTTGACCCACAGGATCCCACCCCAGTGTGTTAAAGTACTTCTAATGTTTTTCTGACACCAGGGTGCCCACTCCGGGTGTTGGATGCACCCCCCATGCCTCTTTTTTGTCAGCAGATGTCTAGGTGCCCAATCACTGGGTCAGCATTGACCCCCCTCCATTAGTCTGGCACACTAGGATCACACTCCAGTGTGCTGAAATCAGTTTTGTTTTCACATGTAAAAAAGAAAACAGTTCCACAACATATTTTTTTTTAAATCTGAAATAAAAGAAAACAGTCCCTTGTCATTCCCACCAGCCCCTCTCCCCCAAACCACGCCCTCCCTCTGAACACCACACCAAACCTCCCCACATACCCCCTTCACCCATACTTACTTCTGGAGGTCTGGCACTGCAATCTTCTGTGGGCCAGAAACACATCTGCACTCTTCAAAATCTGACCACAAACTGAAGAAAATCATGGTAATCCCTATAATGGCAATCAATGGGGGGTTTCAACTTAAGTTGATATCTTAGCATTTTTGGGAGTTTTGACCCCAAATTTTCAACATGGGGTTCTTGGGATGCCACCTTGTGGCCACTGACACTGTCATTTCATTTCTGAGTCCCAAAGGTGATTTTGTGGTCATTGTGCGGAATCACCTTTCGAGACCCATTAACGAAATGACAGTACCACTGTTCATGAGGTGGGGTCCCAAAAAGCTATTGTTGCAAGTTTTAAACATAAACCCTAAAAAATGACTGTGGTACAAGCGTGCATTGCACAGTTTGTACACACGCTCATAACTTCGCCAATTTTTAATATTTTCACTACAAATTTCCAACATTGCCATTTTTTCATACCTCCTTATGAACAGTACAGATGTCATTTTTTGCATCCTGCCTGAAAGATGTTTTCATACCTGTGGCACAGAATGGCATAGCCACTGTTCAAGAGGGGAGGTCCCAAAAAGGCCATGTTGAAAATTTGGTGAACAAATTCCAAAAAAATACTGCGTTATAAAAGTGCGTTACCCAGTTTCTATGCGTGCTCGTAACTTCACCACTTTTTCATATTTTCAGTCCAAATTTTTGACATTGCCGTTTTTTCACACTTCGTCATGCACAGTACAGATGCCATTTTTCACATCCTGCCCAAAATGTCTTTTTGCAGCTGTTGTGCTGAATGGTGCATACGCTGTGAGAAATCACCTGTTCATGAGGTGGGGTCTCAAAAAGCCCATGTTGAAAATTTGGAGTGAAAATACCAACAAATGCCAACAAATGCCCGGGTCATTAGGGTTTCCATCCATAATGCCCAACCCTGTACAGACTGACAGGCATTAGGGGAGTGGCTTGGGGTCATCACCCATAATGCTCATGCCATTCCACTCCCCACCCTGCAGCCACTGACAGGCATCGAGTTGTGCCTTGGGGTCTTCGGCCCTAACGTTCACCCCATTCTCCTATACTGCACCCATCTCAGCTTATTTCCTTATGGAATGGGGTGAGCATAAGGGCCGAAGACCCCAAGACACACTGTGACACCTGTCAGTATCTGCAGAGTGGGGTGAGGTGGAGTAGCATGAGCGTTATGGCTGATGACCCAAAGGCATACCCCAATGCTTGTCAGTCTCTGCAAGGTGTGGGTGGTGGCTGGCGTTAGTTCAATACTTTACTGCCATTCCTATTATGCATCTCTTAACTCATGCAGTACTATTGCCAATACCAGCAAGCAAACAATCGGCATTGATAAATGCTTGTTAATATCTATATCAGTGATATAGAGGATGGGCTAAAGGGGAAGGTGTGCCTATTTGCAAATTATACAAATATCTGCATTAGGATGGACAAACACCGGGAGGGGTTGAGGACATGAGAGAGGACCTGAAGCTTCTGGAAGGGTAGTCAGAAACTTGGCAGCTGAAATTCATTGCCAAAATGTGTGCAGTGATACACAAAGGGCGTAAAAACCCACAAGCAACCTATTTTCTACATGGAGGGGGTGAGTTAATCAAGCCAACTGAGCTGGAGTGGGATATGGGGATTATAATATCCAGCAACCTTAATATAGGTAACCAATGCCTCAAAGCGGTGGTAAAGCCAAATAGAACGTTGGCTTACATAGGGAGGAGCATAACTAGCAGATGGAGGGAGGTACTGATGATTCTATATAAAACTATGGTGAGGCCTTATCTGGAGTAAGGAGTCCATTTCTGGAGGCCACACCTATGCAAGGACATAGATGGGATGGAGAGGGTTCAGAGACATGCAACCAAGATGGTGCATGGTATGCAGGGAAAGTAATATGAGGAGAGGTGGGAGGGAATTGGATCTCTGCCCATTGGAGACTAGGAGGAAGAGGGGGGGCATGGTAGAAACATTTAAGCATGTGAATGGGATTAATAAGATTAGGGAGGGCAGCTTATTTACAAGCAAAATGGGGGCTTAAACTGGAGGCATAGTCTAAGATTAGATGGAGGAAGATTTAGAAGCAATATGAAGGGGTGTTACTTCACACAGAGGGTGCTGGAGGCCTAGAATAAACTGCCATAGGAAGTGGTGGGGGATACAGTGGTAGAGGGTTTCAAGAGGGTTTGGGACAGACATAAGGGGTTGGCAAGTGGGGGCTACGGAGTGTCCCTCGACATGGGAGGCAAGTAAGGGGGGAGGAGCAGATTAGATGTGCCTAAGCGCTCCTTTTCTGCTGTCAGATTTCTATGATTCTATGATGTATTTATTTAATGTTATGGTTATTTGTTTGTGGATTTGTTTATTGTTTGTTTTGATTCAAAATGTACCCGATTTTGTAAGGTGCCCAGACCATGTGGGAACAGGCACTGTATAAATAAAATTACTCATACTACTAAACATTCCAAATCCCAAAATGCTAATACAGACCCAGGAAAGGGGCATCTTGCAAGAAAGGAGAAAAGGAGCAATCTAAAGTTATATAAACAGGTATCAGTAGACATTTTCAGTGCAACATCCACTGCTGCTTTCAATTCATAAGGGGGATGATCTTTTAACAATGTGTTTGGGGAACCATGTGTATCAGTTATTCAGAGTAATAAGAGCTTTCCTCCAGGGTGCTCATGCTAATCTTTTACATTAGAGTCACCTTCATAGGAAGAAAAAAACAAGCAGAGTGACATTTAAAAGGAACACACACAGTTACTGCAAAAGCAATGATCCTTGGACTGTGTGACGGATTTTGAACAGCAGGCTTTTGAAATTGGAAAAAAAGCACTGTGCTGGCATTAAATATTAGGGCATGCAACAGCATTGTGCTACGTTGTGCTTTTTTCCCCAACAAAATAGCACTCAGTAAAGTTCAACTGCACTTTTTATAAACATTTATATGTTGTATAGCACTTCCCTTATTCAGAAGTGAGATGCCTAACTGCCTTGTTTTTCTTACAGAGGTTCTTGACATTCTTCCTGAAATGTGGTAAGTTATAGATACTCTATCCTTTATGTGTTAGAAATGCAAGTATAGTAGAGAAGATCAGGCCATGGTACTGTAAATAAGTCTTGTTATTAAGAATACTGACACTTTCTTGTTCTTGCCCTCTGAATGTACTATTGTAAATGCCTTCTCAGTAGAGGGGGATGTACTATTTTACAAGATGATTTTCCATTAGCTAGGCCCTCACTCTTTGAAATATGAATTCTAAAATAATGAAAACAAATTGGCACCAAACACTTTATGAAAAATAATCTGAAAAAGTAAAAATTCAAAACATTAAAGAACAATCAACAGTCTAATTGGACAGCTTGCTGATTTCTTTTTTTTTTTTTGAATGAAAGGGGACAGGGAGTTTTTACTTACTAAATGGTTGGTCATCCAAAAGAATACACATGTGTACATTATTCATATTCACAAGGCAACATAATTTGGTAAGATCAGGGCAAGATCTAATTTTAAGTTAACTTTTCCTTAAAGAAAATCAGACTAGATGTTACTAGTTTCTCGAAGATAAGTTAGTCAACATGTAAGGGCAAGTCTACTGTACGTGGTTTGTTTAAATGTTATTACCAAAAATATATTCTTTCAGAAATCAATATTAGCAAATTTACTGTTTATATAAATATGTGAATGCTATTGATATGCATGATGTACTGCACATATGTTCTTTTTAAGGTATGTTAGCTGTTATAGAACATTTACTTTTATATAGATCTAAAAATGAAGGGCAGTGGAGAAAAACAGCCACGACAATCCAGATTGTTTTGAAGGGAGCATTGTTGACAACTCAGTACGGATGCTGGAATCAGTGTCATACCCTTTTTTAAATAATATTAAACTAATCACAAATCTTTCAAAATAATGGACTACATGTTAATTTCTTGGGGCCCGATTTTCAAAAGGTGGATTGGAACAGCGCAAGCTATGGCAAACAGCAGTCTGTGCCGATGCCCCTGTACCACGGACCCTGAGCCCAATTCTCTATTGTGCAGGGTCCTAGCGGTTAAGTCCCATGGTGTGTGGCAACCAGGGCCATGTGGCAAACAGATGGTGCACTGGCAGTCCTGGTCGCAAGCCTCACTTGCTCTAGTCCCAGCTTGGCTAACAACCCCCCCCCCATCTCTGCTGCCATCCCAATGTAGACATAGTAAACCCAAGTCCTCCGCCCTGTTCCTCGATGTTCACATTAATAAGTATAGGTTGTACCCATGCCCCACAACCTGATCCTCAATGTTGCCACCAGGTAATATGTTAACTCCCAGGTCCCCTACCCTGATCCTTGATGTTCACATTAATAAGTATAGGTTGTACCCATGCCCACCCACCCCAATCTCTGATGTTGCCACTATTTAATATGTTAACTCTTAACCCCCAACCCTGATCCCTAATGCTGACATCACTGCAAATACATACAGCCCATGGCCCCCACCCTCCACCCATATGGTACCGGTAGTACCTTGAAATACCTTTCATGTCCTTTCACACCTAAGGTGCCAGCACTAGTAGTAATAGAACTGGCTAGTGACCAACACTACCCACCACACACCTCTGTGGCTGGCCACCAACTGAGCAGTTAATGAGCCTACTGTAATGCGTACACAGTACAGTATGCTCACTGACTGTTCAGTCAGCGGCCAGCCCTGGAGGTGTGAGGTGGGTTGTGCTGGTCACTGGCCCCTTTTATTACTAATATTGCTGGCATCTTAGGGTGGGGTTGTGGGGCATGGAAGGTATTCTGAAGTACTACCATTGCAATTGGTGTGTGGGGTGTTAGCCATGGGCTGTATCTATTTGCAGTGATGTCAGCATTGGGGATTGGGGTGGAGGGCTTGAGAGTTAACATTATAAATGGTGGCAACATCAGGGATCAGGGTGGGGAACATGGGTATAATCTTTACTTATTAATGTGGACATCAGGGTTTAGGGTGGGGGACTTGGGAGTTAACATATTAACTGGTGGCATCATTGGGAATTGAGGTGGAGGGCATGGATACGACCTATACTTATTAATGTGAACATCGAGGATTAAGGTGGGGGACTTGGGAGTTATAACTGATGGTAACATCTGATATTGGGGTGGGGGCATGGGTACAACCTATACATATCAATGTGCACATCGAGGATCAGGGAAGGGGGATGAAAGTAAGTGCATTAATGTCACAATCAAGGTTTAGGGAGCAGAGCATGACAGCAAGTACATTAATGGCACAATTGGGGATGGGGGCTGTGATACCATTATTCAGTACTGAGCATGGCACAATTGGTGCTTGAGAGGAGGTTGGTTCTCCTAAAGGGAGATAGCATAAGTACCCTTAGACCAGCCATAGCTGGTCTAAGGGTACTTTGAAATTCTCCATCAGGGACAGTTCTGTGAATACCGATTTATGGAATGTGGCAGCTTGCATCAGTCACATCCTCCCTTGTGCCATGTTGCAGCCCAGTTGTGGGTGCACGAGCAGTACAAGCCTTGTTTGGGGTAGACAGCCTGCAGTTGATGCAGACTACCTTTGAGAATTGCTATGGTGGCATTCTGAGATGCAAGGTGCCATGTGCACCATATCTGTTTGATACAGTCACCTTGTATCAAAGTAGGGGCTTTGAGAATAGAGCCCTTAATCTTTATCATCCGAGTATATATTAAAGTGTTGTAGTAGTGCCAATGTAGTTAGGACTGGGTAGGCACTTTAGTGCAGCTTGTGTCATTCTCGTCCCTTGCATTATTTTGTTGATGCATTGGACTGCTTGCATCAGACTAGAGGACTTTGCCTCAGAGAATGCTTTTCTTGCAAAATTTGAGTCACAGTATTTGGTGCACCTAGATCTGATGCAAGCTGGTTGCTTGATGTAGCCTGCATGGATCCAAGGGCCCTTTGAAAATTCAGCCCCTTGTGTTTAAGAGAATCTCCATTTCTGCAAGGTTATGCTGCTGGTCAGCATACCTCTCAACCGTACCACATTACGAGGAACGTTCCTCATTTTACCTCACAAAAGCTCCCTGTTCCACATTGTGAGGGCTTGTCCCATATTCAGTATTAACATTTTAAAGCAAAAATCTATAGTAAATGATGCAAAAAATATATTATTCAATTAATAACAGACTTTCTGAACATAAATGCAAACATGTTAACAGTGTTCTGAGCTTTCTAGGTAAAGATTTGATTAAGTGTTCCACATTTTGTCCATTTGTTCCACATTTTGAGAGGCAATGTTCCACATCTGGGGGACAAAAGGTTGAGAGGTATGCTGGTCAGTGAAAGCACCTCACTACCGTCACTGACATTCCCAAGTTGAAAAAATGGACACAAAGCAGAACGAAATCAAAGACCTGATAAAACAATTAGTTCAGTGAGATTCTTTTCAATTAAATTACTTTTCATTGTGATGTGAAGCTCAATAGTTTCTTGTGTGAATGGTCACTTCCTGTTCCTGCAGTGGGTGGTTATGGGTGATCCCTTTGTATAAAAAGAGTGGAGAGAGAGAGAGAGAGAGAGAGACAATGGGGGACCAGCATTTTGTAGTTGATAATGTTAACCATTGTTAACCTAACAAATCAGAGCACATGCAGTTCCAAGTGATTTCCCAAAATGAATACAGTGGTAAAAAAACATAAGCAAGGTCACAGATTATAAAGAGCATCCTTGGCTGTGTCATTAGTAATTAGACAATGTATGGATTATTAAAAAATTAAAAAATAAATAAAATCCAATAATGTAGATAACATTGGTATAAAACTGCATACCATCATAATGCAGTAACTTCATAAAACATGCGCCTGTCATAGATGTTTGCTTACACAAGCTTTGGAGAGCTTTACATATTACTGATAGGAACAAAATGGTATTTATTCAGAGGAAGGCAACAAGAAAGGGCTTGGAACATTAAGGCGTACGAGGAACATTTGAAACTCCTCGGACTAAATTATTTATTTATTTATTTTGAAAAGTTTCACCTGGAAAGGCATACTGAGCTACAGTACCTCATTTCCAGATGCATCCTCGGGGAAAGCAGAAAAGAGAATACAATTCTGAATATGAGATCCAAAAAATATATACATAGAGCTAAGTCTGGACATGCTGCAGAATAAATTTAAAGCTATAACAAACATTTTTATGGGATAGATAGGCAACACTTGCCATCCAGAATATTATCTATATACATGTACATTATACATATACACACAAATGTATTTTTAAGCATATACACACAAGCACTTATTTTTATACTCATGTACTCTACATATCATATACAAAGGCACAAAGCATTTGAACACAGATATATGCTTTTTAACACTTGGGGTAGTAGTGGAGAAACCTTGTCAGTATAGTGGGATGGGGGAGTGGGAGATGGTTAGAGATTAGGTGAACCTTCACCCCTCTGAAATGCATACCCTGCAATGGGATTGACAAGGGATGGGGGGGGGGAGCATTGAGAGATTAACTGGGGAACATAATACTTGCACAGAAGAGGTGCATGTGGTCAACTTGAGGAAAGGGTGGGGAGGATTGGGAACAAAAGGGAGATGGGAGGAGGTGGTAAGAAATTGTGAAAGGGAAGAATTAAAGGGGAGTAAAGAGGAAGGGGGAAAGGCAAGCCTTAAACACAGGAGTGGAACCCCAAGGGTATAAACACTAATCAGTGTAAACTCAGCTAGTGCTATAGGCTATCGGCATGCCTAGGAAGAGTAGAAGGGGGGTAAAGTAGTGGAAATAGAAGAGAAGAGAGGTCAGGGAGGGGTAATGAAGGAGAGGTGGGTCAGGTGCAGTTGCAGGATGGGTACAATATAGTGTTGAAGAAGATAGGACAACAAATGAGTAGACTGTGCAGAATAGATATCTAAAGGAAAGGAGTTCCAAATGTTTAGAAAGTCATAAGTAAAGGCAGCTCTCCCTGAAGTGGAAGTATGAGCAGTAAGGGTGAGGGTGAGGGTGAGGGTCCTATAGGGGGAGTTGCAGAGGGAGTAGGTGGGGGTAAATACTCTGCACAACAGGTGTATTGGGGGAATGTGTTGATGATGTACAAAATCCTTAACAAGGAGGATCTAATGAGAGGATTGCATTTAAATTTTAAAATGGAACAAAAAGCTGGCCCGCCGACGCAGTGGTTGATTTCTGCTTATGCGCTTGGGAGCTGAGTTGCAACAGACTCGTCATCGGAGGGCCGGCTGAAGGAGATGGATTGAGCCCCCCACGGTTGCTCACCTTCTACAGAGGGGAGTTTGGTGGAGTGATCGGAGCTGTGGCAACACCCAGTGGAGGCTGGCTTGCACCACAAGCCCGACACCGAAGTAAGCTCGGGCGGTGATGGACACAGGTCATCATTGCACGCCTCACCCGCCAGGGGAAAACTAGCTTGACTGCCAGGATGATGCTCTGCTCTCTGCTCTAATGAGCCTCAGGCTGGCTCCTGGACCCTATCCCATTGTCTGCGGCACTTGGGCTGGTGCCGCTGCCCCACCCTGGGGGGTAATCCAGGGGGTATCCAGGATTAAGGGCTAAAATATGGGAGTGGGAGCAGAGGGTGCCGTGACCTGGATGGATGGCTCGGTGGCAAAGCAGCAGATAAATAGAGAATTAAAAAAAAATGGAACAAAAAGTAAGGGGACATGAACAACAAATTAGGCCAACCAATTCTAAAACAAGTAAGCATACGATTTATTTCACACAAAGGACAGTAGACATTTGTAATAATCTCCCTTCTGAAGTGGTAAATAGCAGGAATTTCTCTCAGCATAAGAATAGATTGGACACATTTCTTGGCAGAGACGGGTTTAGAGGATTATCATAACTAAACAAGGGACAGCTCATATAGGTGTCATGCCTTCTGCTGTCACTAAAATTCAAAGTGAATCAAAGTGAATCATGGTGTCACTACTCTAGGAATAGTATATTGCTTCAAATGTGTTCCCCTTGATTTTTTTATCCATTGCTTAATGCATATATTATTGTCCATATGATTATCATGTATGAGTAGCATTATACAGCATGAATTATGTGTACCACACTGTGTACAGTGCGGACATTGCATATATTAATAATTTTACATTGCATCCATTTGAGTCACATATCCTGTCATATATACAAAAATAGAAACTGATGGCAGATAATGACCACTGGACCCAACTGCTCTACCCATTTTTAATTATGATCACATTTGTTGCAGATGCTACTAGATCTACAGCACTGTCTCTTCCACCACCTCCCTTACTCTTAGGCTCCCCTGTGTCTCTTGCAGGTTTTCTGTAAATCTACCACAGCTTTTGCTCCCACTGGCTCTGATGGAAGGCTGTTCCAGGAATCCACCAGCCTTTCTGTGAAGAAGTTCTGCCTCAAATCTCTCCTGAATCTACCTCCTTCCAACTTCATATCATGACTCCTTGTTCCAAAGCACCTTTTTTCTGAAATGTATCTCCCCTCCTGTACCTTATTAACCTCTGTGAGGTATTTAAAGGTCTTTACCATATCACCACTCTCCCTACTTTCCTTCAGGGTGCACATATTGAACTCTTGATATAAAGTACATACAGTGAAGCTTGCCAAGATGAAGCCCAACTCTACAGTAGAGTTACTGCAGGAAACAATGCATTTTCAATGGGAGTTAATCAAGTTTGTCATGTAGGAAAACTGTGACACTGAATTACATCCCAGCTGGCTTCACTGTAGAGCCACTCTCAGAAAATGGGCTGTTTTTCGGGATAGCATTATGTATTTTTTATCACCTATTATTTATGAGTGTGCCTAAATAGGTATGTTAATAAACTACATTGGGCTTTACACTGTAGTATTTTGAATCTCCTTATCTGATGACTTGGGGGAGGGCTGTGAGGTATTTTTCTTTTTTACGTTCGCTTGCGTGCATGCATAAGGAACATTTTGGGAGAGTAGCACACTTTGGAGGTGTGCCTCTCCCTTGCAATCCACTGCTCAGTTGAGCAGGTGTGGCGGTCCTGCACCAATGGGTGTGGGAGCTGTGTATGACAGTGGTGGTCTTCCCTTAAAAGAAAACCACTGCTGTCATACAGAGCACCGCATCACACCGCCCCCCTGCGTCACGCCACCCCCCCGCATCACGCCGCCCCCCCAAAGCTTTGGTGCCATGCTGGGAGCCACCCCAGTGTGGCAAACATCCTGCGCGAGCCATGGCCAGGTGCCCAATCCCCCATCGGCTCCTCGGCCCACCCAGCCATCTTCTGCCACACTGGGAGCCCACCCCAGCATGGCAAATGTCCCGCATTGTCAGCCGACAGGGGTGTCCAATCCCCCGTTGGCTCCACAGCCCCCCCAGCCATCTTCTGCCATGCTGGGAGCCCACCCCAGCGTGGTAAACGTCCCGCTTCATCAATTGTAAAAAAAGAAACCTGTAAATTAAAAACCGTCCCACACAGTCTCCTGGCCCCCTCCCACAATCCGCACCCACCAACTGCGCACCCTGCCTCCCCACACCCCCCTCCACCCATACTTACCTCCGGAGCTCGGCACGATGATCTTCAGTGGACCGGGAACACGTCTGCACTCTTCAAAGCCGACCGCGAATTGAGGAAATGCTGGTAAGCTGTATAATGGGCTAGATGGGGGGTTTTCAACTTTACTGCATATCTCAGGCAATTTTTGGAATTTTTGCACCAAATTTTAGAGATGGAGTTTTTGGGACCCCTTCTCATGAATGATGTCACTGTCATGGCGTTATTTGGGCCTGAAGGGTGATTTCGCAGTCAGTGCACTGTCACTGTGTGAAATCACCCTTTGAGCCTGAATAATGCCATGACAATGAAATCATTCATGAGAAGGGGTCCCAAAAAAACCCAAGTTGAAAATTTGGTGCCAAAATTCCAAAAAATGACTGTTTTATGAGTGTGCGTTGTGCAGTTCCTTTGCAGGCTCGTAAGTTCATGAATTATCAATATTTTCACTCCAGATTTTCAACTTTGCCATTTTACCACACCTCCTTATGAGCAGTATAGCTGTCATTTTTCACATCCTGCCAAAACGTGTTTCCGCCCATGTAGCGCACAATGGCGCAGTCGGTGTGCGATATCAATGTATGGGACACCTTAAGAAAATCACAGTGACACTGTTCATGAGCAGAGGTCTTAAAATGGCTGTGTTGAAAATTTGGTGAATAAATTCCTAAAAATGACTGTTTTACTAGTCTGCGTTGCACAGTTCCTACACACGCTCATATGTTTGCGAATTTTCAATATTTTCACTCCAGATTTTCAACATTGCCATTTTACCACACCTCCTCATAGCAGTACAGGTGTCATTTTTCACATCCTGCCCAAAATATGTTTCCGCCCATGTAGCGCACAATGGCACAGTCGGTGTGTGAACTCAATGTATGGGACACATTAAGAAAATCACAGTGACACTGTTCATGAGCAGAGGTCTTAAAATGGCTGTGTTGAAAAATTTGGTGAAAATATTCCTAAAATGACGTGTTTTACGAGTGTTCATTGCGCAGCTCCTATGCTCGCCTAATAAGTTTTAGATTTTCAATATTTTTCACTCCACATTTTCAACATTGCCATTTTACCACACCTCCTTATGAGCAGTGCAGCTGTCATTTTTCACATCTTGCCCAAAACGTGCTTCCGCCCATGTAGTGCACAGTGGCACAGTCGGTGTGCGAAATCAATGTATGGGACACAGTAAGAAAATCACAGTGACACTGTTCATTAGCAGAGGTATTAAAATGGCAATGTTGAAAATTTGGTGAAAAAATTCCTAAAAATGACTGTTTTATGAGTGTGTGTTGCACAGTTCCCACGCATGCTTGTAGGTTTGCAAATTTTCAATATTTCCACTCCAGATTTTCAACATTGGCATTTTACCACACCTCCTCATGAGCAGTACAGCTGTCATTTTTCCCATCCTGCCCAAAACGTGTTTCTGCCCATGTAGCGCACAATGGCGCAGTCGGTGTGCGAACTCAATGTATGGGACACATTAAGAAAATCACAGTGACACTGTTCATGAGCAGAGGTCTTAAATGGCTGTGTTGAAAATTTGGTGAAAAATTCCTAAAATGACTGTTTCACAGTGTTCATTGTGCAGTCTCCCTGCAGCTAGTAAGTTTTGAATTTTTCAATATTTTTCACTCCAGATTTTCAACATTGCCATTTTACTCACACCTCCATGAGCAGTGCAGCTGTCATTTTTCACATCTTGCCCAAAATGTGTTTCTACCCATGTAGCGCATAATGGCACAGTAGCTGTGCGAACTCAGTGTATGGGACACATTAAGAAAATCACAGCGTCACTGTTCATGAGCAGAGATCTTAAAATTGCTATGTTGAAAATTTGGTGAATAAATTGCTAAAAATAACTGCTTTATGAGCATGCATTGTGCTGTTCCTACGCACGCTCGTAAGTTTGAGAATTTTCAATATTTTCACTCCAGATTTTCAACATTGCCATTTTACCACACCTCCTTATAAGCAGTACAGCTGTCATTTTTCACATCCTGCCCAAAACGTGTTTCCGCCCATGTAGTGCACAATGGCGCAGTCGGTGTGCATAATCAATGTATGGGACACAGTAACACAATCACAGTGACAGTGTTCATTAGCAGAGGTTTTAAAATGCCAATGTTGAAAATTGGTGAAAAAATTCCTAACAATGACTGTTTTACGAGCATGCATTGCACAGTTCCCATGCACGCTCGTAGGTTTGCGAATTTTCAATATTTTCGCTACAGATTTTCAACATTGCCATTTTATCACACTTCCTTATGAGCAGTACAGCTGTCATTTTTCACATCCTGCCCAAAATGTGTTTCCACCTATGTAGCGCACAATGGGGGTAACAAAAAGGTCATGCTGAAAATTTATTGTGCAAATACCAGCAATCGCACAGGGCATTAGGGTAAAGCACCATACGTGCCAAACACCACTGCACATACCTGCAAGCAAACGTTCTGCATTGACAAATGCTTGTCTTTTACTAGTCTGACCTAACACAACTGCAGCAGGAGGGTGGCCTCTGTGTGGTTTGAGCACGTTCTGTCTCCCCTTCTTCTTCTGTCATTCCCTAGACTGCTTTAAATGTCCGACGAACTAACATTTAAACCATCCACTGAAGACTATAGTTCACTCCTGGATGGAATCACCCCATCACCTTGTTGTAAGTTCTTATCCTTCCAGGTTGTTCCACAGTCCCCAGTGTAGCTATACCTCTCCTCTCTGCACCATTTATTCTACCATTACTTGAAAGCCTTGGTGCAGAGCTGCCTCTCTTTCCCAATATAGTACAAGATGCACTTGCTGTTCACATTTTAAACGCATGAGAACACAGGATCAACCCCATAAATGATCTAAATCTACCACAAAATGACATTTACACATGGACATGACTGTGGCACCTCAATTTTTATGTTTAAGCCCATGAAATGCACCTATCAAGTCAATGCATTAGCAGCCCTAGTGGCTCTGACCAGAGTTTGTCTAGTATAGATACTGATTTCAAACTAGTCACATTAATATTTATTTAAAACATGTATTTGAAAGAATACGTTTATATTAGATATTTATTAACTATATGCACAGCATACTGTTGGCAATAAATATAAACAATGTTTTAACATAGTTTTAAATTCAAACCTTCTGATTGACTTGACAAGATGCTTATGTTATGGTGCAGACTTTAAACTCATGAGATTCTGTGCTCTGCATATGTTATAATTTCCATGAAACAATTGCATTGTTTAAACCAATATTAACTCTAGGCTTTCCTGTGGTCTAACAAAAAATATCTTAAAATGTAATTAGGTACATTGCCCTGGGATAAAAGAACAGGGGTCTGATATTCAGAAATGTGCAAAGCCAAGCAGAAAATGTGTGCTCTGCCTTGTAGTTACCCCGGTGTCCAAAAATGCTATAATCAGTGGAATAAGACACTGGCACTTTTTGACTGGATATAGGGGCCATGTCAGCCTAGCGGTAAGCCTGTTGGCACTGGGCAGAGAGGGTACCTGAAATAAGATGTCACAATGGCTTTTGCCCAGGCAGCGTACCCTACATTCAAAGGGACTCATGCAAATAAGCTCATTGGGAATGCAAGATGCTAAAGGTCCATTTCCATGACCATTATTGGCTAATTTGCTGGAATTGCCTGTGAAATTAGTGTGGCAATGTCCCCATTTGCCCAGCCCCAGAATGCTGTCCTTGGTGCTTGTGCTCTTCCCCCTCCACCACTGATGGCTGTCCCAATGATATATAGTAAAGATTCCCTGGTGCTAGTGCCCCCCCCCCCACAATGACTGCCATCCTAAAGTTATATAGTAAATATTCCCTTGGCTAGTGGTCTTGCCAGTCGATCACTGTCCCAATGATGTATAATAAATATTCCCTGATGCTAGTGATCCCCTCCACTGATCTCCATCCAGAATTTATATAGTAAAGATTCTCTGGTGCTATTGCCCCCAACCCTCACCCCCACTGATCACTGTCCCAAAGTTCTAATATAAAGGTTCTCCTGTGCTTGTAGTCCTCCCCCCCACCAATCACTGTCCTGATGATATACCTTACAGATTCCCTATTACTAGTTGTCACTCCCTGCTGATCGCCGTCCAGAAGTTCAAATGTAAAAACTCCCTGGTGGTAGTGTTCCCCCCTCCACCGATCACTGTACTGAAGTTCTAATGTAAAGATTTCCTGATGGTAGTGGTCCACCCCTTCCCCCACCAATCACAATTGCAAAGTTCTAAAGTAAAGAGTCCCTGGTGGTAGTGGTCCCCACCTGCTGATCACTGACTCGATGTAGAAAATAAAGCTTTCCTTGGTGGCTAGTGGTCCCTCCCCCCATCTGCACCAATGCTCGATTGTACTCATCTATTCCCTGGAGGCTAGTGGTCTTTCTCCCCACTCACACCCATATAAAACATGTACTCATGTATCCCCTGGTGGCTAACAGGCCCCCCACCCTGACACTGTTTGTACTGACCTACTTGATGAAGCTGCAGGACTGGGAACTCTGCTATAGCATTACATGAATCTGTCATTTACACCTGGCCACTTTTCTGACAGGACTCAGATAACTACACAGCTGGCAGGAATGCTGCAAAAGATCACACCCTCCCAGATAGTCAGTGTTAAGCAGGGTTCTACATGTTAATAGTGAAGACTAAATAGTGAGTCACATATTGGTGAGTGCTAACTGCCAAAAACAAAACAAGGGATCAGCACTATGGCAAGTACAAAGTTGGCGAACATTGACATAACAACAGGATGTACATTTTCTGTTGGGGGTCTACCCCTCACACCCCATGTTGTGGGGAGCAATCCTCCCGCACCTCCCCAAAATATATACTCTCAACTCCAGGGTGGGCAGACACTGGGGGAAGAAGGCAAATACAGCAGGGGTCACCTGTTGCAGGGGTGAAACTCACGGGTGAAGAAAGAACATGGGGAATAGGAGGACTGACCCCATAAACACAAGCAAACATGGGGAATGGGAGGTAGGAAAACTAAAAACCAAGAAAAGCAACCCAGAGCTAAAAATGTATAATCCCTTGCTCAGTCCTGACCCCAGGTCCTTGTATACCACAGGCAGTGACCTTAACTGCCATGTCATGCAGCCAGATCAGCAACAATCCACTCACCCTACCTATCTAACTTGCCACAGCTACACACTCTAACCCCCTCATCCTCACTATCCTGTCTTCCATACCTCGCTATTGCTATCCTTCACTATTCTTCCTCAGTCGTTGTACTTGGGGGTGTGCAAATTAAGTCACTCATTTTAAGTCACTCAAATTGCATCGCCCATATCACTGGATACTGTTCAGCAGGAGGCTGTTGGTGTTTCTAAGTCACAAATGCAGGACCACCCTGATGGAGTACAGTGAGTGGTGACACCTGTGGGACCACATAAACAGTCAGTAACCAACCCATTGGATTACAGAAAAATAAGCAGCTGGTGTCAGTTCTGAGTCTTGACCCCAGAGACTTCATCCTGGCACTTCAAGCAGTTCCCCTTAGGTTTGGTCGGTGGGCCAAAGTCTCCTAGCAGCTAGTTGGGAGAAATCTGGTTTGAATGGGGCATGAGACTTTGACTCCTCACCAGTTTATATCCAAAGAGATGGAGAGCCACCTGTTAAAATGCCAGAACAGGCACATGCTGATCTCTTTTCTAACCCTGTCATGAACGATTCTAATGGTGAGAACCTTCTACCATCACTACAGATTTAGAATTGCCTCTTGAATTTGCTCTCACTCAAAATCCAGTCCTTCAAGCTCTGAACTCCGTACCCCAATATAATTCCTTAAAGCATACCCCACAGTGGTCCCCCATCTTGGCCATACCCTTACAAAACCAGCTGATAAGACTGTTATAATTTTATTTAGCAAGGAACAGGTTTCGGTGATAGATGTTGTATTTTGGCTAAACCAGAAGTAGATTGTTTGGGGAACCCTGAGGCTATAATTGATTTAGAGGGAATCTGGACTGAAGAATGGAAGTTCTGGGTACTTTTGAAACAGTTGGCTTCTGGGTTACTGCAGTTGCCCAATAATCCTTTTTAGGTTGTGATTGGAGGATCCTGTTCTATGCAGGACAACCCCAAGGCATGTTATAGAAATGATTCCCGAGATCACTGGAGTGGAGTCTGCAATCAACTCAAGTGCAGCCTGTGTGATGAAGTGGGTCACACCATTCTGAACTGCATGAATGAGATGAGATGTACCTCTTTGAGGAGCTGGGGCACTCCTACTGTTGTTTTCCTTTGCAGCTCATAATCAGCCTGGTCAGGAAGACCAGTTGAAAAGAATGGTTATATGTATATGGCTCAAAAGTACTACAATACCCATTTAAGGGAACCACCTTCTACAAATGCTTGATCTGGGGCCAAAAATCTGCAGAGTTCCCACCCACAGGATCCACTCTTTGCATCACTAGCCCCTGTTTCTGTACCTGAGACCTTGACCCCACAACTGAGGGTACTGTTCTCCAGCATTGCATTTCAGCTGTTCCACATCAGCATGAGTCACCAGGAGATACTCCTGCACCAACAGAGGCCAAGACCGCTCTTGCAGATGACCAGGTGGACATAGTGTCCTCACCCTTTATTTCTGACACAAACAGATGCAGATGGTCATAAGATGTCAGATGGCTTGGAATCATCCCAAGACCAAGATCCTGAAAACAGACTTAATTTCCATTTCTAATCATTACAAGGTGCTGCAGTTCCAGATGAGGTAGGAGGACCTGGAGGAGGACTTTGATGCCTGCTCCTTACCTTTGTTTTTTTGTTGTTTGTTGTTTATTATAGGTTAATCCATAAAGCAAGCATATTAACAATGGTGACCTTTAAACAAATCATAAAATATAAACATGAGATACATATACATATAAATAATACAAAACATACATACATTGTGCATTGAGGTGCTTTGTCTTTTATACATGCATAAAACATTTAGTAATTATAATCACTTATTTACAACATACACAAGGTCTCAACAAAGAATATAAGTACCCTTTTTTAAGCTTGTACTGAACGTGCCTTAATATTTTTATATCTAAATTTACTTGTAAGGACATTCCAACTTTTTGGAATCTTTTTAATAAAAAATTTGTCAGCAGATTTTGTCATCGTAAATGGGGCTACCATTTCCATACATATACTCCCTCTGAAGCCCTTCCTAAGGGGAAAGTCACAGTCCCTAAAAAGAAGTTTGTTCCTCAAATATGTCAGGACCATTCCCAATCCACACTTATATGAGAAGATTGAAGTGTGTATTTCCCTTCTGGCTGTTAGCGAAAACCAATCTAGCCTCTGGTAAAGTTCACAGTGATGAATATATTTAGATTTGTTTAGTATAAGCATTGCTAAACAATTATAAATAGTATCTAGGCTTTGCAACCTGTCACTTGTGACGTTCACATACAAAACATCACCATGGACAATTAATGGAAATAATTATGTGTGAGCTATTAATTTTAATGTTTCTGTATCCATATTATTTTTATTCTGAAAGAGAAAGCCCACCCTTTTGTTCACTTGGGTTATCAGGTAATCAACATGTTTGTTTCCTGTTGTGAGTTGATCCAACCAAAAACCCAAGTATTTGTATGAATCAACATTCTCCAGAATAACCCCCTGTCCATCTACAATATTTAAGCATTTACCTGCCTCATCAAAAGAGGTGGACAAAAAAAGCATGCACTTAGTCTTATTGGTATTTAATTTTAGTTTTATTTTAGCAAAATAGTCTGTAAGACTGCTAAAACTATGCTGAAGACTTGTTGGACCTCCTCTAAGATCTTTAGTATATATATTAAGAAGAGTAAGGGCCCAAGGACAGAGCCCTGGGGAACTCCATGCTCAACCAATAATGGGGAAGACAATAATCCATTTGTTGTTGTCATCTGATAATGATCAGATGAGTATGGTCTAAACCAGTCAAATACAAAACCGTGTACACCTACCTCATAAAGCTGATGTAGCAAAATTTTATGGTCCACTGTGTTGAAGGCCTGGAAGAGATCGACCAGCACAGAGCCAGTATACATTTTGGACTCCATTGCTGATCTGATGTCATCCAAGACCCTCCACACAGCTGATATCATTCCTTGACATTTTCTAAATCCAGATTGGTACTGATCCAGCAAGTCACCACCCTCCAAATAGGCCATGAGTTGCTGGGCCAATCATTTTTCAAATATTTTGTTTACCAAAGGAAACAGAGAAATGGGGTGATAGTTATTCAAAAAACACAAGTCACCACCTTTAAAGATTGGGACCACCCTGCCTTGTTTCCAGCCCCTTGGACAGTATTGCTGAAAGATAGACTGATTAAATAAATATGTCAAAGTGCCCGCTATTTTAAGGGCAGAGTATTTTAATATTATTTTAGTAAGCCCATCAGGGCCACTACTACCACCAACCCTTAAGTCCACAAGTAACTCAAGAACTTGAAACTGTTCCATTGCCTTAAAATGAAACTGGCCTAAGTGAGTTCCCTCACTGGACAGACCTAAATTGAACAGATCTGAGGTGGAGTCAAAGAAATTTCCAGAATCAACAAAGTATCTATTGAGTCTATCAGGTAAGGGGAGGTCTTCTAAGAAAGTCTCCTGACTGGACAACTGAATATTAGATCTTGTATTAGATTTCTCCATAAAATGGTTAACTACTCCCCCAAAATTTCTTGGGCTTTCCCTTATAGTCTGAAAACTGCTTTTTAGAAAATGTATTTTTTGCTGCCCGGGTACTTTTTACATAGCTGTTCCTCAGATTCCTGTAATTGTCCCAGTCTTCCAATTTACCTGATTTCCTTGCCTTTTCCCAAGGCTCATCCTTATACTGTTTCTGTTTCCAAAGTTGTGAGTTAAACCGTGGAACTGAATTAAATTTATTCCTCCTTGACTTCAGAGGCATATGCTTATTACAAACCTGTTTTAGTTCATCCAAAAAGAACCCCCAAGCAAGGTCTAGATCTGGTATAAGGTACAGACGGTCCCAACTAAGTCCTTCCAGATCAGCTACAAAGTCCAGGTAATTAAAATGTTTAAAGGACCTGAACTTAATTGTCTTCACTAGTCCTGCAGTTCTAAATGTGCCTTTTATTCAATAGATCACACTATGATCACTAAATAAATCTGCCTGAACTCCTGCTGAGGAACACTGGTAGGACAATTAGTAAAAATCAAGTCAATTAAAGTCAACTCTGCTGTTTTTCTTAATATTGATTTGTGAGGGTTCACACAATAACTGGTCAAGCCTCAGCCTAATGTGAATGTTTGTAGCTTTGTTACTTTTACAGGGTTAAACTAATTCACATTTATATCACCACATATTAGAAGTTCATGCATGTGAAAAAGGGGTAACAAAACATTACAGAGGGAGTCAAAAATGCTTAACGAAGCATCAGGGTGCCTATATAATCCAATCAATAGCAGTGGTTTACCCATATGAAATTTAAATACCAAAGCTAGATATTCACAAAGAGAAGTATCTATGTCCAAACTTATATTTGAAGGGCAAAAGTTTTCTGA
This sequence comes from Neoceratodus forsteri, assembly GCA_016271365.2. Taxonomy (NCBI): domain Eukaryota; kingdom Metazoa; phylum Chordata; order Ceratodontiformes; family Ceratodontidae; genus Neoceratodus; species Neoceratodus forsteri. The sequence continues at coordinate 1,161,043,143 of CM057458.1, forward strand.
ATAATAAATCATAATCCCACCCCCTTTTCTGTTTCTATCTCCCCGCTTAAAATTATAACAGGGGATTGTTACCATGCTGTTCTCACATCTCTTACTTAACCAGGTTTCAGATAGTACCATGAAATTTGGCCTATTGTCCACCATGAACTCTTGGAGCAAATCCGTTTTTGGAATAAGGCTTCTACATTAGGATGGTAGAACAAGAGGCCCTTCTGATACTCTGAGTCTAAGGGCAGGGGCCCCAGATTTGGACAAATATCTTCACTCTGTAATAATAGTGGGAAGACACGTATGCACATCAACAAACCTTGAAACAAGGATTTGTTGTTAACCCTATCAAAATACTTTTTCCCCCTATCACCCAACAATTCCCCTGCCCCTACCCCTACTAAACAGTTCCTTGTACAAATTGTAATATAACAATAATGCAGACTTTTTAAGCTGAACTGAGTATCTGATTGTCTAATGTCATCATCCACTGAATTTGTCAATCACAATATCCTCAAGGTTAAATGGGTTAAATTTAAACCATTTAAATCTATTTCTCAATGGGAACGAGTTCCAGAAACTTCCCATTGAAGGCATCCTCTTATTTAAAAAGGCACCAGTACTAATAATAATACACCCATTGTGAATTTAAAATTGAAAACAAATGCTCATGCTACCTGCTTAAACCTAAATGTTTCTCTACCAAGTGGCATATGCCACTCAAGCACATGGCATGGTGGATGCGCCTATAGCAGCACAATTGTTTTAAAGTACAGTGGCGTGTCCCGCCACCACAAACTGGTCCTGTGGCTGCTCCACCTCGGAGCTCTCTCCAGTTGCCTCTGAACCGATAGCACCGTGCAAATGTAGCAAAGTGAAGCTAAGTCCTGAAACACAGTTTATTGTAATTGCACAAAAGTCCAAGTCCCCCTTTCAGCAGTTAAATGAAATAAAGCAAGATCCTCAGCTCTCATCTGGGGAAACTTGCTAACCACTGTTCCTGAAGTTTGTGAGTGGCAAAATCTATTTAATAATACACAGTTTAATTGTAATTACACAAAGTTCAAGTACCTTTTCAGCAGCTGGATAAAATAAAGCAGGATCCTCTGCTCTCACCTGGGGAAACTTGCTGACTGCTGTTACAAGAGCCTGTGAGTGGCATGATTATTTTAAAATACTGAGGCGTGTCCTGCCCCCACAATCCGGTTCCATGACTGATCCACCTCAGAGCTCTCTCAGTCGCCCCTGCATCAATAGCACAATGCGAATGTAGCAAAGTCAAGCAAAGTCCTGAAACACAGTTTGTTGTAATTGCAGAAAAGTCCAAGTCCCCTTTCTGCAGTTACATGAAATAAAACAGGATCCCTTTGTAACCTTCCCCTTCCACAGAGGATCCCACTACAGATGAAGCCAGCAGAAAAAAGAGGAAACACAGGTCTAAGAGAGGAGGTACTGGAATTACTAGTTTGGGGAAGAGTTCCATTTTTACAAGACACCAGGTTGCACTCTCTTTAGCTTACTATCCCTAGGTAAAAAGGCCTAGTATAAAGGGTCTTTGTTTTGGTTCTTGAACTCTGAACCTAGTACAGGTGTAGGTTTTCTGCTTCATACTACTGAGACTGAGCTAGGAAAGCTCCTAGGCCTTTGTCCTGGTAGGGTATTATTATTAGATCTAAAGATACATGGCCAGCTTTTTTTGATTAAGTAATTATTATGGACCACAATCCAGGACAGGCAGTATAAAGCTTTTGAATGTCATTCAACCTTATTTTGCACTGCTATACCTGTGATTTTTGGAGGTGATTTTAATAGTGGTCTCTCTCTCACATGGACCATGGTGTGGGTGTAAGAGAGGAGGTATTGGAAAGAAAATCAATTATTAGTTGAGGGGGAGTTCTTTACCATCGTACTTTGAAATCGTATGTCCTCACCTAACAATATGTTTTCCTCACCTAGCCTTAATAGCATCAAAAATTATAATCGCAGGTGCACAGCCTTTTGGTATTTTTATCTGTTAGATGATGAGGTTGCATTTTTATCGGACATCCATTTGCACTCTTTAGCTGACTATCCCTATGTAAAAAGGTCTGGCAGTGGGATGAAGATAGGGATGCATACTAAACTTCCCTACTAGAAGCAGGGAAGGCAGTAAGGCAGGCAAAGGCCCAACCCTAGGAAACATTAGCATGATCAGTAAAAGAAGGTGACAAGACTTTCTATAGATACATTAGTGAAAGGAGAAAGTCCAGAGGGGATATTGTTAAGATTAAAGGGGATAAGAGGGCGTGTGAGGAGAAGAACCATGTAAAAGCATCTATCCTAAATAGATACTTCTGATCAGTATTTACTGAGGAGAAGGTAGGGCAGGGCCCACAGCTCAGCACCATGGACACAGGGGGGTGGGAGGTGTGCACTAGTCCCTTCACAAAAGAAAGGGTCCTACAAGAGCTCAAAAAGCTCAGGATGGACAAGGCAAGGGAACCTGAAGGCATACTTCTGAGAGTATTAAAGGAGCTAAGCATGGCACTAGCAGAGCCATTATCAGAACTCTTTAGTGAGTCTCTGAGCACAGCAGAGGTCCCAGAAGACTGGAGAAGGGTTCATGTGATCCCGCTCCACAAGAGTGGTAGCAGAGAGGAGGCAGGGAACTACAGACCAGTCAGTCTCACTTCAGTAGTGGGCAAGATTATGGAGGCACTCCTTAAGGAAAGGATAGTGCAACAGCTGGAATCCATAGGAGCACAGGATCCAAGACAGCATGGGTTTACAACAGGAAGGTCCTGTCAGACTAATCTCATAGATTTCTTTGACTGGGTAACCAGAGTGGTGGACCAAGGGGGAGCAGTTGATGTTGCCTACCTTGACTTCAGCAAAGCTTTCGTTACTGTTCCACATAGAAGATTGATTAATAAGCTGGGTAGGCTTGGGGTGGGTCAGAAGTTGGTCAGTTGGGTGGCAAACTAGTTAACGGGCAGAAAACAGAGAGTGGTGATAAATGGCATACAGCCAGAAGAGATGCAAGTCACAAGTGGGGTACCTCAGGGATCAGTTCTGGGGCCAGTCCTCTTCAATATCTTCATCAGTGACATTGCAGATGGACTGGAGGGCAGGTTTGTCTGTTTGCAGATGACACCAAGATCTGCAAAAGAGTAGATGATCCAGATGGGGTGGGCAGAATGAGAAGAGATCTGGATAAACTGGCAAAATGGTCGGAAGAGTGGAAACTGGGTTTTAATGCAAAGAAGTGTAAGATCATGCACATAGGGAAGAGAAACCCTGAAGCCACCTATAGGTTGGGAAGGGAGTTGCTGGCAGTCACAAGGGAAGAAAGAGACTTGGGCATCATCATCACAGATAACCTGAAATCATCCAAGCAGACCACTAAAGCAGTAAGTAAGGCTAGGGGGATGTTGGGGTTTATTAGTAGGGGTATCACAAGTCGTAAGAGGGAGCTAAAATCCTCTTACAAGACACTGGTTAGGGCCCATCTGGAGTACTGCATACAGTACTGGAGGCCACACTTCACAAGAACATTAACCAAATTGAGGCAGTCCAGAGAAGGGCAACCAAAATGGTGCATGGACTGCATCAGAAAACGTATGAGGACAGATTAATGGAGCTCAATATGTATATCCTAGAGCAAAGGAGGGGGAAAGAGGTGATATGATTGAAACATTCAAACACCTAAAGGGAATTAACAAGGTAAAAGAGTTTAACATGTTTCAATATAAGAAAAATAGCAGGACAAGAGGACACAGCATGAGATTAGAGGGAGGCTGATTAAGGGGTAATGTGAGCAGGTTCTTTTTCACAGAAAGGGTGGTGGATGCATGGAATGGCCTACCTGAGAAAGTGGTGGATATGAATACAGTGCAGGGCTTCAAACAAGTATGGGATAGGCATAAGAGAGCAATACAGATAAGTATGAATAGATATGCCATTAACAGAGCAAAAGCCGATGGTACATTCATAAGGAAGAAAAAGAAATGGGCAGACTGGATGGGCCTTGCAGTCCTTATCTGCCATCAACTTCTACGTTTCTTTGTTTCTATGTTAAAGGGCCTTCTTTTTGGTCCATGGGCTCCAAATCTTGTATAGCTGTAGGATGTCTGCTTCATACTGCTGAAACTGAGCTGGTATAGCTCCTAGACCTGTGTCCCAGTAAAGAGTTATTATTAGATCTAAAGATACTTTACCAAGTTTTTGACTAATTAATTATTATGCATCATAATCCAGGATAGGTAGAATAGAACATTTGAAGGCCATTTAGTCTTATCTTTTCACTGCTATACAGTACCTGTGATTTTTGGAGGTGCTTTTAATAGTGGTCTCTGTCACTTGGACAGGGCCTGTATAGAGTCATCTTAGATGAAAGTTTATTGCCAATCAGTACCCTCAATCACTCTGTTTTCTTGGCATAGTTGATGTTGAACAATTAATGCTGACAGACTGTGCATACCTCTGACTGTGATGAGGATTTCTGGTGTTGGAGTGAAATCAAGGTGGCACTGTTCAGGCCTATTTGAGCAACCAATCATTTTCTGCACCTGTAGAACCTATTAAAAAATAAATCATGGATAACAGCATTGATTGTTTCACACTCAGCTCAGGCAAAATAGTCAAGTTCAAGGTCAAGTTTATTATTACAGGAATTACTCCATTGAGCAAGCTCATTCACAAGGAGGTCCTGGATATTTCAAACAATACAATGACAAACATGATCTTATATAAAACAGATTTGGATAGCATGAGTAAAACAGCAATGGCAATTATAAGGTACAGCTTGGATTGTTGCAAATAACTGATACATTTCATACAAAAAACTAACTGCACTAATGTGCATGTAGATGATACACATATAGTGAGACCAGTCTTCACTGGGGCAGAAGGAAAATGAAAAAAAGGAAAAAGGGAAAACATGGGTCTGTAGATGACATTGCAGAGGAGGGTGGTATGTTCAGAGGGATAGGAATATTGTGCACTGAGATGGGGTACAGGGAGGGGGTCTAGGGGAGGGTGGTGACTGGGGTAGGGGTATGAGGGGGTAGGGAGACAAGGACAGTGTTGGGTAAGTTACTTTTTCTATTACTTTCTATTATGTTTGGCTACTTGTTCCAAGAAGCTCTGTGCAGTCACTTGAAAGGATGGAGAAGTAGTAGACAAAGTAATACACCTAACAATTATAGTTATTTATATCTTTTAATACAAAAAACAATACAAAAATAATAAATAACTATAAAAGATTAAATTTCTTGAAAGTAATAGGTTAGTCACTAGTTACTGTCAAATAAATGTAAACAGTAACAGTTATGTATTTCTTTTGTATAAAAGACATAAGTAAATGTATCTGTAAGGTGTTTTACATCTTCTAGTATGTCTCTGTCCTTGCTAGTGACTGCACAGAGCTTTCTGGAACAAGTTTTTAAAAGTAATGCAAAGTAATAGAAAAAGTAACGTACCCAACACTGGACAGGGAGGTGGGGGAAGGGAGGGTGGTAGGTTCAGCAGGACAGGAATATTGTACATAGAGATGGGGGGTACAGGCAGGGTGTCTAGGGGACAGAATTGACTGGGATAGGGGAGGAGGGGGTAGGGAGACAGTGAGGTGGAGGAAGGAAACAAATGCTAGGAAGCAGAATGGGTAAAGGGGGTTGGGGTAGGAATATATAGGTAGGAGAGGAGGGAGTTGGGAGACAGGGAGGTGGAGGAAGTGAAGAAGTGCTAAGAGGTAGAATGGGTAAGGGGGGTTGGGGTAGGAATAAAGGGGTGGGTGTGGCAGATGGGTAAGAGGATAGGCTGGGTGGTTGGTGGGGAGTCATAGACTGTGTCATCTATAATAAATTTCACCAAGAATCTGATGCATGCTTTAAAGCTTTTAAATGTCCTCAATGCACAGAAATACAACAATTAAAGGTTAAAATCCTGGAATTGGAGGTGGGAATTGGTAGACTTTCTAGTAACTCAGTTCTAGGCATACTTTGCAATAACCTCCTTGAACCCAGCCAGATGTTTACTGCTGAGGCTGCAAATATGCTGAATGAATCTAATGGTAAAAGATTTAGGGATGAGAACAGTGAGGAGGAGGAGGAGGAGGAGGAGATAGAATGGACTACTATCCAGGTCAGAAGCTAACTAAAAAAAATATGCAGCACAAGGAAGTTTGCCCCAGCACTGCAGAATTCCTTTGAACCACTTTTAGCACTGGGGAGGAAGAGTTCATAGACACTGCCAATAAACCTAATAGCACCCAGCATCATACATCGAAGGGTAACACTGATTGTCATGTCACAGGTATTAATCATAATAATACAGTAGCCCTACCCCATGAACAGATGCTAGCAATTGTTTCATATTGTCTGATATTATTGATTGCCCTACTATGAGTGTAAATCTCAACAGCAATATTACCTCTGGTGCAAATACAAACTCGATTTCCTTAATGGCTGATATCCCTGAAGGCAAAAGCACTGTCAGGCAAACAGTAGTTTTGTGAGATTCCATACTAAAATTTATAGATGGTTACATAGGCCACCCAGGCAAGTACAAAACCCTTGGAACTGTCTCCCTAAAGACATCAGTAGTACTAACAAGAAACTCTTTAAAAAAATGTAGACACATATTTATTAGAAGGCAACTTACTTTCTTATTACCGATAAAAGAATGGAGCTCATATGGGCAAAATGCCTTACTAAACTCCATACACCTTTAGTAAGAATCTTTAGTAAGTACAACCACACTTGTTGCAGTTTTAGCGGGGCAAGAATTAAGGATATTGAACAGATGTCACACAATATTTAAAAGAATTCAGGTGAAAGACAATTGATCATTATCCATGTGGGTACCAATGATGTAAGCAGCTCAACACTGAAAGACATGAAGAATAACTTTATCTCTTGGTTGATAAACTTGTGAATAAGGGCTATGAGATTTTCATATCAGAAATACTACCAGTCATGAGGGCCAGCCAGGCAAAACAGACAAAATTTAAATCGCTTAACGAAAGGATAAGAAAAAATATCTCACTAATTTGAAAAAAATTTCAAACAAACACAAGTCTCTTAAATAAGGGAGCTCTCTTCTAAGTAAAAGCATTGTGATGTGTATTGCTGATCATTTCAAGCAGCTAGGTTGGGGGGGGTCAGATCATTCTAAAAAAACACCACAATAACAAGAAAATAAAAAATAAATATAGATTTTTAGTCTCCAGTGCTAGAAGTTTAAATCTCATGAAAATCAATGAGCCAGAATCTATCTTATAACAGCAGAAAATTGACATGGCAGCGATCACTGAGACTTGGTGGGATGCTGCTTCTGACTGGTTCAGGGAAAGTTATAAGTTATACTATAAAATAGAACTAATAAAAGAGGTGGTGGTGTATGTATATATGTCAATAAAAATATTGATACATCTGAATACACGCCTTACTGTAATGAAGAATCACAACTTGAAAGAATCTGGGTTTAAATTCAACAAAAAATAGTAAAAAGCTATTAATTGAGAACTTTTACAGAACACCCTTTTCTACTCAAGAATACAATGCATGGTGGTTCAATGAACTTACCCAGGTTTCTAATCCTCAGATGTTGTTGTAGTAGGGGATTTCAATATGTAAGGGATACAACGGGACCATTTGACTGGTAGCACTCAAACTGAAACAGCATTTATTGATACAGTGCTTATGATGGGGCTTGATCAAATGGTCCTAATAGCCACTAGGGGCAGCAGTACCTTCAACCTTGTAATTACCAACTTAGCACCTGATATTGCTGACCTAACAATCAAGGCGCCTATAGTGGTCACAACACAGTAACATTCAGTCTGGTTATACCTAAGGCACAGTTATGTCAAACCTGTTTACAAAATAATTACTCTGGGGTAACTATACCCAAATTAGTCACAAATTAACCTCATATGTATGGCACATGTTAATGTCAGATTTAGACATTAACAACTGTTAGAAGTTATTAAAATGTGTTATCAAGGATCTTGAAAACAGATTCATATCATTGAAACAGGTGCACAACTGCAAAGATAAAGTACCACCATGACTAATGCCAAAAATAAGACGTCAGATAACAAAAAGGGAAAAAGTCTTTAGAAAGCTAAAAAATAAACCACCACAAGGCAAAATTAATATACAAGGCAGAATTAAAAAAAAAAAAAACTAAAACACACATTACAAATGAAAGGAAAACACTGGAATCCAAACTTGCTAATACAACAGATGACCAAAAATGTTATTTTTTTCCTATATTAATAGCAATAAATCCAGGGATTATACTATGGGACCCCTTATTGAGAATAGGGAGGAACTCAGAGAACCAAAAGACATCACAGATGCTTTTAATAAACATTTCTGTTCTGTATTAAGCTCAAAGGAATATAAAAATGTAGGAAATGCTCAACCATCATCAGAATGCAAGCCTTTTTGCCCAGATGAGGTCAATCATGCAACTAAAATCTATTAAATCACATTTTGGACATCATTGACACTGATTCACTATCCACCTAGGGACAAATGACCTGGATGGGAATGGGATCACAGCAGTGCAGGAGGAGTTTGTAGAGTTGGGAAGGGGCCTTAGACAAGTAGCATGCATGGTACCCTACTTGGAGGTGCTGCATGTCAATGGCATGGATGAGGCTAGGGTACTCCGCACCATGGGATTCAATGAATGGTTGAAAAACTGGTGCAGAGCTCAGGGATTTGGCTTCATTGGGGACTGGGGGTCCACCTGGAGGGATACAGGCCTATATAGGCATGATGGTCTGCATTTGTCCAGTAGGGGAACCAGGATCCTAGGTGATAGGTTGAAATACTTCATTGCAATCATTTAAAGTAGCCAAGGGGGAAGCACTGAAAAGGAGCAGGGAAATCCCAGGCCCCTCCCCACACAAAACAGGGTAGATAGTGAGGTAAACAACAAGGTAGAGAAGCCGATAGTGAGCAGGACAGGGGTAAATGGAGAAAAAAGCAAAGGCGGTAAATACAGGGATGGGGCTAAAAGGGGTAAGGCTATCAACAAATGGAGGGTGATGAGCACCAATGCCCATAGTCTGGGTAACAAGCTCCCTAAAATAGTGGCCTTGATGGAAAAGGGATGCCGGTATATCATGACAGTCACAGAAACATGGTACACAGAGAACCATGACTGGGATGTCAACATTTCAGGGTACACAATCTGCAGAAGGGACATGGAGGGTAAAAGAGGTGGAGGAGTAGCTCTCTACATCAGGGAAGGGATCAAAGCAATGGAAGTAAAGGGTAAACAGGGAGAAGAGACAATGTAGGTCATTCTGGAGACAGGAAATGGCACCAGAATCCGCACAAGGGTTGTATACAGACCCCTGACTCGGGGGGGGGGGAATGTACAAGGAAATGATAGACGGCATCCTTTGAATGGCAGAAAAAGGGGAGATATTGTTCATGGGGGACCTTAGTATGCCAGATGTTAACTGGAACTCCTTTGCTGCAGCCACATCCTAGAGCAGGGAAATTCTCAATGCCCAACAGGGGGCGTGCTACTGGCAGCTAGTGCTGTAACCCACTCAGGACAGAGCAATCGTAGACCTGGTACTCTAAAATGGTGATAGAGAGAGGATTTCAGATGTAACAGTGGCTAGGCATCTGGGAACAAGCAACCACCAAACAGTGTGATTCACGATAAACACAGCCATAGAGCCAAGCCATACAAAAGCAAGGGTACTGGACTTTAGGAGGGCTGACTTTGGCAACATGGGAGAGTGCCTCAGAAAATAACTAGCAAATGGGCAAGAAGGAGGAGGAGGAGTGGAGTAACAAAGGGGAAAAATCAAAACTGCCATCACAGAGGCAACAGACCTTTGTGTGAAGCAAATAAACAAAACAAAACAAAGGAAAAAAATACTATGGTTCTCAAAAGAGGTGGTGAGGAAAGTTAGGGTGAAAAAGATAGCATTCAGGAAGTATAAGGAAACACAGAAGGAAGAGGACAGAGATCTGTACCAGTTAAAACAGAAGGAAGCAGGGAAGGTAGTCAGAATAGCAAAGGCCCAAACTGAGGAAAAGATAGCCAACTAAGTTAAGAAGGGGGATAAAAGCTTTTATAGGTACATTAGGGAGCAAGGAGAGACCAAGGGAGGGATAGTGAGGTTAATAAAGGGGAAGGGGTGGACAGAGGGTAACAGTGAAAAAGCAGGGATACCAAATGAAAGTTTCTGCTCAGTATTCATAAATGAAGAGGGGGATGTACCTAAACCAAACAATAGAAGCACTCTGGATAGAGGGGTCGATACCAGGCCATTCACAGAAGAAAGGGTCCTCAAAAAACCTCCAAATACTCAAGGTGGACAAAGCAATGGGGCCTGACGAGATTCAACCCAGAATTCTAAAAGAACTAAGGGGAGAACTAGTGACACTACTGACTATCCTTTTAAAAAAATCATAGGAGGATGATGTGGTACCTGAGGACTGGAAGAGGGCAGATGTGATTCCGATTCACAAATGTGGGGATTAAGGCAGAGGCAGGAAACTACAGACCTATTAGTTTGACGTCAGTGGTATGGAAAATGATGGAATCACTTCTGAAAGAAAGAATTGTTGCATACCTAGAGGCCAGCAGGGCACAGAATCCAAGGTAGCATGGATTCACAGTGGGAAGGTAATGTCAGATGAATCTATTAGATTTCTTTGACTGGGTGACCAAAGTAGTAGACTAGGGAGGGGTTGTGGACATGACCTACCTAGACTTCAGCAAAGCATTTGACACAGTCCCAAACAAAAGATTAATAGACACATTAGCTAGCCTGGGAGTGGGTCCCAGGGTGGTTGCCTGGGTAAACAATAGGCTGGAAAACAGGACACAGAGGGTAATAGCAAATGGAGTCCAGTCCAAAGAAAGGGGGGTTACTAGCGGGGTATCACAGGGTTCAGCACTAGGGCTGGTCCTCTTTAATGTCTTTATAAGTGACATTGCAGAGGGTCTGGAAGGAAAAGTATGCCTTTTTGCAGACGACCCAAAGATCTGCAACAGAGTTGATACATGGGGGGGGGGGTGGAAAGGATTAGAAGGAACATGGCAAGGTTGGAAGAATGGTCAAAAGTATGGCAGCTTAGATTCAATGCAAAGAAGTGCAAAGTAATGCACCTGGGAAACAAAAACCTGGGGGAAGTATACACAATGTGGGGGGATGCTGTACTAGCAACAATAAAAATGGAACGGGACCTGGGGGTACTGTAGTCATATCAGATTACCTAAAGTTAGGCAAGCAATGTGAGAAGGCAGTAAGGAAGGCTGGGGAATACTGGGATGCATATAGAGAGGTATCACCAGTAGAAACAGGAAGTTGTCATCCCTCAGTACAGACAGTTGGTGAGACCCCATCTAGAGTTCTGCGTGCAGTTCTTGAGACCTCTTCTTTGCAAAGACACAGACAGGATGGAGGCTGTCCAGTGGAGAGCAACTAAAATGGTGCATTATCTGCACCAGAAACCATCCAAAAAGAGATTAAAGGAGCTTAATATGTACACCCTCGAGGAAAGGATGGAGAGGGGGATATGATTGAAACTTTCAAGTACCTCAAGGGAATTAATGAAGTCCAAGATGGTAGCATATTTTAGAAAAAGAGATGCACAAGAATAAGGGGTCACAATTTGAAGATAGAGGGGGATGGCTCAGGGTCAACAGGAGGAAGTAATTTTTCATGGTGAAGGTGGTGAATGCATACAATGGCCTTCCTGAGGAGGTTGTGGGGTCAAAAACAGTGGTGGAATTCAAGAATGCATGGGACAGACATAAGGCAATTCTGGTGTGGGGTAGGAGGAAGTAGGCTGTTGGTTAGCTAGGATCTGCAGCTTATCCAATAGGTAGGGAAATGGGCAGACTGGGTGGGCCAAGCAGTCCTTATCTGCCATCATAGTCTATGTTTCTATGTTTCATCCATAAGGTCAGATAGTATTAGTTCAAAACTTCTTAAAGAACTAGCTGCTGGCTCCATGGTGCTGGTGATGGGAGATCATCTGGCATGCTGGTGATCTGGGTTCATGCTTGAGCCTGGAACAACAGGAGCAGAGTCCTGCAAAGAGGGCTCAGGGCATCCAGCAGGATGCTGTCCCACTGCAGGGAGCAAGACCACACCTCTCTTGAGCAGCTCCTGGAGGCCTGATGGGGCAACACACATTGCGGTGTAGGTGACAATGAGCTGCTGTGTGTCCTGCCAAGGACACCGCAGGCATGTGGCTGCACTGTTGGTGGAGGATGGGATGGCAGAAAAAACTCAGAAAATGGGCCACCTGGCCTGCCGAATGATAGCTGCTGGTCCCTGTGCCTCACAAACCCAAAGGTGTCTGCACTGTTCCCCCACCAAGGCTGGCATAGATGGAAATGCCCACTAGGCCAGTCTCCTCTCACGGTGGCATCGCAGGAGTGGTGCCCCCCCAATGCCCCCAATGAAGGGATACATTTGGTCAACTGGGCTGTGGCAGCAGATGGGGATCAAGATGGTGATGGGGGGTTGGTGGTGAGTGCCCTTAGCAGTCCAAAGGAGTGGCTGGACAGGAGGGCTGGGGGCCAAAAAGAAACTAGCTGACCCACTGACTGTACCATTTACAGTCTTATTCAACAAATCGTACAGGCTGGAAATTGTGCTGATGGACTGGAAGAATGCCACAGTCATTCTTATAAACAAAAAGGGTAGCAGAGATATAGCTGGCAGTTATAGTTATATCGGCCTGACATCTGTTGTATGTAAGATAATGGAGATGCTGCTAAATAGATTAGATAGTGAAGCCAGAGTGTTAGGACTTTTGAACACTACTCAGCATGGATTCACTGCAGGTAGATCCTGTACAACTAATCTTATATCATTCTGTGACACAGTCAGTTTAAATCTTGACAAAGGGATACTGGTCAACATTATCTATCTTGATTTAAAAAAAAAGGATTTGACACCATCCCCCACTATGAATTGATAAAAAAAAATTGAAAAATTCAGGTTTAACATATATCTTATTAACTGGACTGAGGAATGGCTGACAGATAGGACTCAACAAGTCAGAGTTTTCAATATATTTTCTGGGGAGTTCGGCGTTACTAGTGAGGTCCCAGGGCTCGGTTCTGGGACCAGTCCTGTTTGGAATCTCCTTATAAGTGATTTACACCATAATGTCCAAGATAAATATTGTAATTCATTGGTAACACTAAAATAAGTTCAGAGGTGGACAATGAGGTTTAATATCAAACCTTGGTCAAAGATTTACAGAACATCGAGACCTAGGCAAAGTTAAATAAAATTATATCTAACATTGATAAATGCACCATCCTCCATCTGGGTAAAAAAACAAACAAATAAACAAACAGACAAACAAAAAAAGTAGAAGTTATAGCCTAACTGGAATAGCAATTAAACCTGTCAACAGTGAAACTGAGCTCGGAGTAAACATCAATAATGATTTTTTATCCAGAGACCACTGTAGGAAGAGCACATTGATCACAAATTGACTGACCAGGTCTATCCTATGCCTTTATATCTAGGAATGAAATATGTATCATAGTAGAAAACATATATAAGGCCACCTCTTGATTATGCAGCATCATTCTGGTCCCTCTACTTAATTTAATACAATAAATTACTAAACAGCATAGGGGGATGGGTCACACGCCTAGTACCTAGACTTAGAGGAATGCTCTATGCTGACTGGTTTTCTGAATTTAAATTATATGATCATTAGATGAGAAGAAAAAATTGGGGAAATCCTGATGTTGTTTAACATCTAGAAAATGAGGAATTGGTCCAACACTGTAACATCATCTGTGTATCTAGGCCAACGTGCTTAAGATCCCAGTACAAATAACTACGCATTCAGTGTGCGTCAACTAATAAAAAGAGACAATTATTTTTTTACCACAAGATCTTCCAAGCTATGTAAAAGTCTCCCCAAGCACTTGATCAATATGGTTCCATCAAGTCACTTCAACAACTTTGCTGTCAAAATCCCCTACTGCAATGGGCAAACCTTCGACTGTCAAAGTTTCACCCGTCGAAAAATTACTGTTTTTTTTTGCAGGGTGCTACATCCTGCCCTGCACCCACCGATTTTTTAATAACCAACTCTGAGGTGGAGTTTATTTGAAAGTAGGGCAAAACACTGGCGAAACCAGCACCGGTGTACAGTGCGGCTATTACAACAACCTTGAATTTGTCGCTGTAATGGTCTTCACTGTAATTTGTTTGATGTTTCACCGGTACACGGATCAATATCACTGATTTCGACAAATTCAGGACAGAATTATTGCAAATAAATTTATTTTATTATGTGACTTAAACACTGCATCAACATACACATCTGATAAAATAAACCATAACACAAATAGATAAATAAAACAGCAGTGGTCCCTAAACCATATCACATAATATAAAATATTTAATATATAACCTGTTTAAGGAAGGGTCCCACTGCCCCTAGTCCCCTACCCTCCCCCTCCCCCCTTCCCTAGGCAGCAACTTGTTGATAAAAAAACCTTAAGGCTTACAAATCTAGGGCTAACTTACCTCGGTTATAAACCTGCATCTTTAAGTACGCTCAACCACCCAGGTTAGCCATTCCTTAACCTTCTGCTCTCTAGTTAGTCTAGTACCAAGTACTTAACTGTTGAGGTAAACTAATGATGGTTGGAACTAATAATAATGAAAACTAATTAGAATCAAGGAGCTCCAGACAATTTTACGATATAGCCTGGGCAATATGCTACTTCTATAAAACGGTTACTAAAGATTATAGGGAGGGATCTCAGCTTCTCAATAGCCGTATCTACCTTTCAGAAGGTTTAAAAAGCTGTCCCAGACATGGTTAAAATTCTCTACCATTCCATAAAAAGTTGCAGCAAACCTTTCTGCATTTAAGGCACTAAGGAATTCATTCCACCATTCCTTATAGGTTGGGAGTTGATCGCTGTTCCAGTACCAAAGCAACAGCAGCTTCGTCACTTGTGCAACTAATGCTAGTTGATATCTAAAATGTTTCCTTAAGTTTTGTCAGAACAAACCCAAAAAACAGGTTTTGACATTAAAATGTACACCCAGCTTAATAAATGGGGTCAACCATTTTGCTACTAAATCCCAACATTTCACTGCTTTGGGACATTCCCAAAGTATATGGTATGTTGTAGCGACAGTGCAACAGCATGATTTACATCTCAGTGAATTAGATTTGTGTAACCTTGCTAGCTTTGCTGGGGATAGGTAGAGATTGTGGAGGAGAAAAAATTGCAAACTTCTTAATCTGTCTTGTTTGACGTATGAATAAATATTAGACCATATCTCACCCCATGTCTCTTCAGACCATCCAAGGGACAAACTAGTCTCCCAGTAAAATGAAACAGCAGAAATATTTGATTCCCTTTTTAGCTCGAATTAATTTGTATAATTTTGAGATTGGCTTCCTTGAGAGAGGGAGATCACTCATCTCTTTCAAAAAGTAACCTTCTTCTACTGTCCCCTTGTCATCTTTAAGGAAGGAACTTATACATCCCTGGATCTGGTACAGGGTAAGTCTATCCTTAGATTGAATTTTAAATTTCTCTGCAAGTGCAGCAGATGACTGCAATGAACCCTGGAGAAGAAAGTCTGTAAGTCTATATTTATTGGGGTCGTTCCCTATGTTCTTTTTTAGCGTTTGCTTTTCCTACCATCAAATTAGGGTTCCTTAAGAGGGGTTGCACTACATCTTCAATGTATGGGATTTTCAGCAATGCATATAATTGATGTAGGGCCTTTATGCTCCAGCCCATAGGGGTGTCCCTCAGCTTACCAGGGATTCTTGCCCAAGGGATAAACAAACAAGATTCCACATCTATCCCTGCCAACTTCGCCATTGCTGAATTGAGAGTCTGGCTAGAAAGCACCTTATTTGCATCTAACATCCATGGAGTCACTTTAACCGCATGGCAAGCTAAATAATATATATAAAAGTCTGGAAGTTGGAGGCCTCCTACCTTCCCGGAGTAGGTCAGCTTTTGATAAGCCCTACGAGGGGGTTTCCCCAACCATAAAAAATCAGAACAATATTTAGTAATCGTTTTGAAAAAGGGTCTAAGGAGGTATACATTGAGATTACTAAGGAGATAAAAGATTTTAGGGAGGATCATCATTTTAATTGTATTGACTCTTCCATAAAAGGAAAGCGAAAGCTTCGACCAGTTCACTAAATTTTCTTTAATTGATTTTAACAAGGGTTTGAAATTTAGGTCAACCAGTTCCCCCAAATTCTTGGAAACCCAAATACCTAAATAAAACAGAGCTTCGGATTGCCATTCTAAATCCAAAGAGGTGCACCAACTATGTTGCAAAAGGGGGGATAACGGAAGAACCTTAGTTTTCCCTTTATTAAAATAATATCCTGAAAATTGGCTAAACTCGGAAATAATTTGAAATACCCGGGGGAGAGAGTCCCGACTATGCCAAACGTGCAATAAAAGGTCATCCGCAAAAGCTGATATCTTATATTCGGAGTCCCCAATACAAATCCCGTATACGCAATTATCGGTATTAATAGCTTTAATTAGTGGTTCGAGATATAAATTAAAAAGATACGGGGAAAGGGGACAACCTTGACGAGTACCACGAGTTAGGGGAAAGGCCGCTGAGATCAAATTATTACATTGAATTTTTGCAGATGTACAAGTATACAGAACTTTAACAGATCTTATAAACTCAGTGGGAAAACCAAATTTGGTTAGGGTTTGAAATAAAAATTCCCATTCCACCCTATCGAAAGCTTTCTCTGCATCTAGAGAGATCAGAGATGCTTCCAACTCTGGACGCTCCAACGCAGAGATTAAATAAAATATTTTCCTGAAATGGTCTCCTGATGAGCGGCCGGCTACAAAGCCCGCCTGCTCCGGACTCACCAATTCCAACCATGTATTTTTTAATCGAGTGGCTAGTATCTTAGCATAGATTTTACTATCTATGTTAAGTAATGAGATCGGTCTATAGTTACCAACAATGTCAGTCGGCCTATCAGGCTTGGGCAAAAGTATGATTCTGGCTTCAAAGAGGGAAGGGTCCTGAATTCCGTACTCTTGCCAAAAGGTATATAATTGGTGTAACAATGGTACTAAAAGGTCTTTAAATGTTTTAAAGAACTTGGCAGTAAATCCGTCAGGACCCGGAGCTTTACCGAGCTTGAGGTCATCAATGGCCTCACTAATCTCCTTCTGAGTAAAGGGGGCTTGTAGTACCTGGCAACTATTTTCTGAGAGTATGGGAAGAGGGAGATTCGACAAAAACTTCTCCATATTGTCATCTTTTTCAACTGGTAACAATGTACTGGAATATAAGTTTTTATAAAAATCCAAGAATATATTCAAAATCCCTTCCGGATCCACTACTAAATTATTAGTACGCGGGTGCTTCAGTCCAGTCACATTTTTAGTTGCCGATCTCTGTTTTAGCTGCCAGGCCAGAATCCTCCCGGCTTTGTTACCATACCCTAAATGGGTGGCTTTCAGTCTAGATGCCCGCTTCTCTACCCCTTCCCTAATTGTCCTCAAATACCAGGCCCTTAATGCACCAATTCATGTTCATACGAAGATGGTCTCGAATCATCACTCATAGCCTCTAGGACTTTAATTATCTGTAAACAGTTAGATACAAGTTTTCCAACTTTCCTCTTATGGGTTGCAGCATGCCTTATCAACTCGCCTCTCCATGTAGCCTTTAGAGCTGACCATACCGTATCTACTGCACGTACCGAGCCCCAATTAGATTCAATTGTGTAAACCATAAAGGAGCGGAGACGCTGCAATAATTGGGGGTCCCTCAACAAGTCATTATTAAGTGACCAAGAGGAGGCTCTAGGTAGTGCTGACATAGGCCGGCAGCACAAAAAAAATGGGAGAATGGTCTGAGATCACTCTACTCATAGTAGTGGCGTCGCTAACAAAGGGGAAGGCTTGATGGTTGACCAAAAAATAATCTATACGGGAATAACTTCTGTGTGTACAAGAGAAAAACGTATATTCCTTGGACGTAGGGTTGAACATTCTCCAAGGATCTATCAAACTCAGGGAAGATGAAAATTCCAGCAAAGCCCTTTGCGCCGGTGACCTGCGATCCCCTTTGGACCAAGACCTATCCCAGTGGTTTGACTGCACAAGATTCCGGTCCCCCCCTAGGATAACTGGTCTATTTGCTAAGGGACTTATAAGTGTAGCCAACTCTGTGAAAAAGGAGGGTGATTCTTGGTTTGGCCCGTAGATGGATCCCAGTACCACTTCTATTCCTCCTAGCCTGCCCAGGACTATTACGTACCTACCGTTAGGGTCAGCCAACGTTTGAATACAAAAAAAAGGGTGCCTTTAGCTATTAAAATGGCCACACCTCTTTTGTTCGAGGAGGACCCTGCACCATAAACTTGTTCGACCCACTTTTTCTTAAAGTGATGCAATTGACTACTGGGGACATGGGTTTCTTGCAGAAAAACTATTGATGGGTTATAGTGAGCTAAATGGTTTAGTACTACGTATTTTTTTGTATTGTTCTTGCCTCCCTTTATGTTCCAGGAAATAAATTTAAAATTACTGACCATTAAGGAACAGAAGACGAGCCCGTATTTGTATAAGTTGCTGCCTAATCCTCCCCCCCAAAACCCCAAAAATCCCAAACAAATGAACTACTTCTAAGACTACTATCAAATCGTACCTAAGAACCATCACCCTGGCCCGAAGCCAACTCCAAAATATTAGGTCCATATATGCTCTGAGAACAGTCCCCCCCGCTAACAGGTAATTTGCCCCTTATGTTAATATTCCTAATTATGTGCCTAAATATATAATGCCAAGTCCAAACCCAAATCATAGTAATTGTATAAACCCATTACTCAATTAACAACAACATCTTAAGATATTCCAGAATTTAACCTTAGATATGAGCTAACATACATTCCTGTTACCCTGGTATATGTCTCTTAAACTATGACACGTTGTATATAGGATGCTAGGAGTTATCAGTCAACCCAATATACAAATAGGTAGCTGTGTTAAGGCCGCCTTTGACAACAACCAGAGTTTCCCCCTAAAGGGGAATGCATCGCTTATTCAGTCACCGCTGCATCCTATAAAAAAAACCAAAAAAACTAAATCCGCTTGCATCTGTTTTTATATAGGACTTGGCTATCCCCTGATTACACGCTAGGCAGATAGAGGTTATCTAAAAGAATGTTCCAACTCTGAGGCTCGGTACCCAGTCGACTACTATAAGCCAGAAAAAAAAAGGGATGTACCAGCCTCTCCTAAGCTTTAATGCAAATAAATAAAAAAAAAAAAAAACAGTCCTTGGACTGACCTCCTCCAAAGAGGCTAAAATAATGAATCGGGTCCTATCAGACCTGAATCTGTAGTAGCGTAAAGATTCCTATCATTAACTGGCCAATAATGCTTTTAACCCAAATAACAGTAAGTTCCCAAAAAGAAACCGAATTTAAAATACTGTAGTTATCTCTAAAATAACTTCAGAGCATTAGCAAATGTAAGTCATAAGTAAACTGATATTAAGGCTATTAATGAACAATAAACCGGGGCTAGCCCCTTTCAATGTCTCTCACAGTCCTTGTTAATAGGTCGGCCGACATATTCTCAGAGATTCTTGCATTTAGCAATAAACAGTCAGCTTTTGGGAAATAGATCTGGGTAAACAACTTTGAGCAACTTCATAGCCTCTTCTGGTGATTCCAAACATTTAGTCCCATCTTTTAAAACAATCTCCAGTTTTGCAGGGTATAGAAGGCGATGTTTAACTATTGCTGCCCATAATTTAGATGTTATAGGACGAAAGCTGGCCCTGATCTGGCTCAAAGTTAAATCAGGTACAATACAAGCTTTTTCCTTCCCATAAGATAGCTGTTAGTTTTTAGCTTCCTTTAAAATAAACTCCGTCGAGATAGTTTAGCAGTTTGAATATAATTGGTCTAGGAGGTTCTGAGGCTGCGGCCTTGCTCTGAGGGCTTGGTGAGCTCTTTTCGATAATAAATTCAGGGCCATTGGGGGAGTGCCCGACTGCCGATTTCAAGAACTTCTGCAGAAATAAAATAATGTTAGAGCCTTCTTCCCTTCTGAAGGCCCAGCAGAACCAAGTTGTTCCATCTGCTTCTGCCTTCCAGGTCGTCGAGTCTATCCTCCAGCATCGCAATCGACTTCCTTGCCTCGACAGCCCTAGGCCGCCTTCTTCTCCATGCTCCTTTCGACCGACGAAATTCTTGCCTTGGTGTCGGTTACATGACGTGCCAGCTGAGTTAAGGCAGGCTTGAAATTGGCTACCTCCTCTATTAATTTGAAAAGTGCTTCTTTGATTGTAGTCAGGTCGCTCTGGATTTGTTGTGGTGAGATTTCGTCTTGCTGGGGTGATGGTGATGAACTTCTCCATGGTCTTTTCGCCTCCAGCTCCTTTTCAGTGTTCTCCATCGTGCCACCATTGGAATTGCGATATTTTGCACCCAAAGGGGCTATATTGCACCCCGAAATAAATCCAGCCAAAATAGAGCCAAAAGATGTTTAAAATTAGCGTATTTTTTATAGCGGGGAGGAGAGGATCGCAGTTCAGCTGCTACGTCCTCAGATGCATCACGTGACTCCAATTCAGGACAGAATTAAATAAATTCCTATTGAACAACAGGGTTAATACCCTCACATGGAGTGGGGAGGCAGTTAGAATGGGCTTAGTGCCTTCTTCTGCTTTCAGTTACCAAGTAATACCGAGTAATGGTAATCCCATTCTTTGGTGGGAGGGTATCAAAGGACACTTGAAGATTTTGTTGTGAGTGAGGAAAGCAACATGACAAATCTGGGGCTAGATTCATAAACAATCATGCCCGTGCAAAGACTGTGTGGTATCCTGTGATCTAGGCAGGTTGTAAGTGGGTGCCAACTGAAATAGAAACCCACTTGCGGCATATACCCAGACGGCGAGGGTGTAGGGAGGGTGACCGGATGGGGAGAGTTCATGAATGGTGACAGGATGTTGCTATACATACATGCGTGGGGGGGGAGCGAGCATGCTGAGTGAGGGGCAGGAAGGTTTGTGAGGGGTGGTGCCATGAACAGTCGCCGAGCTGACTCCATGACATGGTGGGTGGGTGCTGGCCTGGGGTGGTTCGGATGCAGGGTTCAGGTCCGGGTGCAAGTATATTCTGTCATGCCCGGCCTGAGTAAGAACAATTTTTTTACACTGTTGCATCCCCCTGACATGCACCCCCTTGAGTTGAAGCCCCCTTGGCGGGGTGTGGGGGGCACAGCCCCCTCCTAAAAGTAGATACCAATGTTCCTTGTGCTGTTTTCTCTCTTGCGGGGGAGGGGGGTGTACATTGCTGAAATTGAATTTTGGTGATGTGCACTCACCATAATGATGATCGCATTTCAGTGATCACCCTTATGATATAGAGCCAGATTGCACTGTGCAATATAACGCGGTTGTGTCATAGCATGGCAGCCCTATTTGCAAAGGTGTAGCACTGGTGCTAAACACATTGGGAATAGAGTGCAAAGCAATGTGTGCAATGAGAGCAGTATTGCACACTGGAAACAGTCAAGCAGGGCTGAGAATAGCACT
Organism: Neoceratodus forsteri; assembly: GCA_016271365.2. NCBI lineage: Eukaryota > Metazoa > Chordata > Ceratodontiformes > Ceratodontidae > Neoceratodus > Neoceratodus forsteri. Next base: position 1,161,064,714 of record CM057458.1, read on the forward strand.
GCACAGTGCAATCATGCAAAGCACAATGCTGTAGGACAGAGGATCACAACAGTGGGTATCATAAATGGTGCCCTGCATAAGGCTGGGCGTGTGACATGCCAGAACATATCAGATTATATAGGGCATGGCTGGCAGGGCCATCAGCAGACAAGTACCTGAAAAGACAGCACGCAGGACATCAGTGTTGTGGCACAGCTGGTGACAGTCCCAAACCTGCTGACAAGGGGAAGGGCAGAGCAGCCTCCATATTCTGCAGTGCAGAGACTGTGAGGAAGAGGCCTCTGTCACCCAAGGGAACAGCCAGAATGTCAGTCCCATGGACACATAGGACAACCTGTGCAGATAGATGCATGACACATAGGTGTCCATCCAATAGGGATACATGGGGCATGGGGAGATGCACTGGTTCCACCACCATCTACTGGTATGTGTACTGGCAGAGGGGGAAACAATTATACCAACCAGGGCAGCACAGCAAGAGGAAATAACACACACACAGCACACTTGATGAGGTAAATATATCAGAAACTTTACTAATAAAATGTAACATAAAATGGAGATGAGGTAACAACAATATGTATACAATAGGAAACTATATACAAAAGGGAATGGCTTGGGAAAACAAGGGGACTCATCAATTTACAGATGGTGGAAGGTGTAAACTATGTACAAAAGTGGGTAAAGGCAAGGGAGAGTTTAAAAGGTGGGAGGACTCAGGGACAGGGAATACAGGGGATTGCTGGGTGGTGGATATGGTTTGGTTTTGGAGGAGGTGGAGGAAGCCGCTCCAAAATGATCCTTAGTGTCCCAGCCATGGTGTCCAGGGTGGCTGCCACAGGGTCCAGGGTAGTTGCCATTCTTCTCTGGATGGTCAGGATCTCCGGCACACTTTCTGTCAGTAGACAGAGTTGCCTCACTTGCCGCTTAATGAGCTCATCTCTCCCCTCCTGCTGTTCTGGGTATCATGCCAATGCCAGGCTGTGAGCAGGTCCCATGGGATAAAATGATTGAATTCAGTACTGTAGCATTGACTATATGGAGATATGTCTGAAAATGAAGCCCCCCCAACAAGACATGTGGGATGTGTGGCTGGGATTCTGTGGGTGTACTGGCCATAGACAGTGACACAGTGCCCCATAACGCAGAAGTCCCATGCGTATGGAAGACATACATGCCAAGAAGCACAGAAAAACATCTCCAGTGTGATGGCAAGGGTGGTAACTGGAGGCAAGGTAGTGCACCCCGCATCCAAGCAATGTGATGTAGAGGTGCATGGGTGGGTGGCCTGTGTGCCACAGCACCAGCAAGAGTACACCACTGTACTGGCAGACATAGGTACAGGACAGCTGTGGTACACCTATTGATGGCATAAGGGGGTCACATTGTTGGGGAATGATGGGCACAGCTCTCACAGGCCACAGCACCCTTCACATTTGTGGGGCACTGGGCATGGCTCCCCACCAATCAGTGCTCTGTGGGGGCTGATGGAAAGTACTGGGCACAGTAGCTGCATCAGGTTGCAGGGACAGGTCCTATATACAGAGTAACTGCAGAGTGCCCCACGCACAGTAGATATTGTGGGTGCACCTACAGAGTACAAAGCTTTGCTCCACTATTGCTAATCCACAACTCAAAGGGGTGCACTTCTATTCCAGACACTTCAAAGTAAAAAATCAGATTTTCACAGAAAAATCCAACGTTTAAAATTTATTGAGCCATTATGCGGTCAGAAAACAGCCAAAGCAAAGCCCTAGCACTTCAGTCCATTGAACTTCTTCATGGGTTCGTGTTAGGTAATGATGGACATTAATACAAACATATTTGTGACATCATCATTATGTCATGTGTACTTCACATTTAATTAAACATTAAATAAACACGTCTGATATGTGTAAATTAAAATTATAGATAAATTTCATCTTAATGTGAGACATTTATATATGACTATATTTGTAAACATAAATTATTTTTTAATAGTTTGGGGAGGGCTTGGCCCTAGGTTCGATGTGGGTAATAGCTCCTCCCATAACCTCTATTTAAGCCCTCCACTAACGCACCTCCATTGCTTAGAGAGTGTTTTTTGTTCCCTGGGCTCCCTGTGTGGCTCATGTGGCTTTGCTTCTCCTGTGCTTGCTGCGGCTTTCTTTCATTTGCTTACCTTCCCTCATGCATCTCCCCTTCCCTCCCGTGGTTTGCTTTGTCCCTTTTTCTTTGTCTTTCTGTTCCATTGTCCTGTGTCCGACTTCTCCCTCCTCCCCTTCCCGTGGCTTGTTCCACCTCCCCGCTCCCCGCCTCCTTTCATTTCCATCCCTGTGCTCTGGTTTCCTTGCCTTCATGTGTATTTTGGGGCTTTCTACTTGCATCTATTCCCCTCGCCAGCCTATGCTTCCGAGCATCCCTGGCTCCCTCCCTATTGCTCAAGGCTTCCTCCTTCCCTCTCCCAATGCACACTCACTTCCCATCCACATCCTTGATTAGTCCTGCCCTGCTACAGGCCGTCTCCCCTCGGCTCTCGATCTGGAGTTCTTTCACCTCCTTTTCCCTTGACCGGCCAAAAATATTTCAAGTCGCACATTCGGCCCTGCTCACTGTAAGTTCCTGTTACCAGTGTTACTTGCTTGCTCTGCCTAACAACTTACAATTTATCCATGCAATCAATGTACTGTGTGTTCCACCAAATCACTGTAGCTCTCTGGTATGTAGGAGAATTTCTTCCCCATATACATTACACCTTCTGGTTCACTGTCTGGTCAGCAATGTATACCCTCCTCAAGTTGTTGTCAGGCGGATAACTTTGATGAAATAATACTCGCATACAGAGCACCTCATGGAGTAAACTTCAGTTAAATGACTTACGGCTCATGCTTCAATTACTTAATGCTGCAAGTTATTCACTGTGTAAGTTACAGCTGTGTTGCTTTTTCCCGAATTACATTCAGCCCAGTTGAATCTTGCACTGTACTTGCCTCCTCAGTACAACTGCAAGCATGTCCTGCAGTCATTCCCCAACCATTGACCTACCTATGGACTGAGCAATGTATCCCTGGAATACTCCACTTACTGCCAGTGGTTTGTAATACCTATTTAATCCTGAGATCCCTACCTGTCCATTTTTGTGGCACAGACTTTGTCAGCAGCGGCGTTAGTGCTGTAGTCCTACAATTAATGTTTGTAAAGTTGTTCTTATCACAGCTCCCATCATTACCATTCTGTGTCTTTCCATGGTCCCACAATTGCAGCAGATGTTGAGCAGTCTCTGCTTCTCCTGCTCCGATTACCCACGGTACTGGAGGGGCGTTAGTACATTGAGATGCCCAGGAACAACTGGGACTGCAATCCGAGATGCATTCCTTTGGGGAGCCATATTTTCTCCCGACTCCTCTCTCATCCTATTCCTGACTTCCCTTCTCTCCTGGCCTGGTGTTCTGGTAACCATCCCCATCCCGGAACATTGCGTCTCTTGCCTTAGGACATCAGGGGCTGTGGGAGGCTGCTCCCATTCCTCCGTATTTAGCTGCCCTGGCCTACCCACTTTTGCTGCCTATGTCCTCAGTCTCCTGCACCCCATACTACTCTCCCCTGGTTCGTGCTTCAGTTTACAGTAAGGCCTTCCTTCCCATGTATTGTAGCTCTGTCTAAAACTGGACCTTCTCTATTGCTCTTCCTGTTTCAATGCATACCATTCCTTTCCTTCTAAGTTTGTCTTACCATGCCCATGTATTATTCATCATACCTGTCTCGTTACAGTTCCCTATTCTACTCTCTTTCTACAGCAGCATTTTGTGTTTCACCCACCCCATACCAGCAGTACTCCAGTCTCCATCCCTAACTCATGCCTTCTGATGTGTTGCATGAAGGTAGGCTTCCCTGTCTACCAGAGATGGGATTCCATTACATTAAGCACCTAGTACTACTTACCAACTTGACATCCTCCATCCCTAACTCTGCTGGACAGCATCGAGTAAAGGCTAGCTCACCTCAACTACCAGGGATAGAAGCCTTGTCTACAATCTACTGAGTTACACCATATCTTCTCTACCTCATGCCAGTTGCCGCTTCCCTTCAAGAATGGAACTTGCTCGCCCTGTGTGCCTCATAATTCTACCTTTTCCATGCTGCCTTACCACACCATCATCCCGCCTCAGCTGTCTCCAACAACTGTCTGAGTCTACATTCTCCTGCTGCACTTACGCATTCTAGCCTGATACCCAGATGCTGCTTCTGTTTAGGACCTTGACTTTGCTTGTCTTGCTTTCTCCATCATACCTAGTCTGCAGCCTCAATTCACAGTCCTATCCCGCTAACTTCCATGACTGGGAGTCTGACTCGGTATTCGACCATTTCCACCATCTCTGTCTTCTTCCTCATTCAAGTTGCTGCCTCCCTTTGGGATTGGAGCTTCTTTAAATATGTACTCTCATTGTCCTAGCTCCCTTAACTGTATCCAGTCATGATCATCGTGCCTTGATCGTCACAGATGGATGCCTGAGTTTCCATGCCACTGCTTCATATGCATCCAGTCTCAACCTGCTTTTGGATGCCGCAACCCTTCTGGACCTGGACCTCCTCCTGCTTGTAGTCTTCTTTATTCCTTGCCTTCAGCCTCCCCTCCAGTGTTATCGCATGAACCTACCTGGTAGAAAGCCTGAGCTTGCATCACTATTTCTACTTTCTGCATCCTCTACTTATATGGGTCACTGCTTCACTTATGGAACGGGACCATCACAATCCAGTTGCCTTCCACCCTCGACTCTGCCATTGACATTGACTGCATGGCATCCCATCGACCTCAGGAAGTGATTGCCCATCACTGGATCCACTGGGTTATTTTTTCCTCTGTCTCTTGCTCGGTTGCCGCTCCCATCTGAAATGAAACTCCATTACTTGTTTGACTCCATCCGCCTACCTCTGCAGAGTGATATTGAAGCCTGGTTCTCTCTCCTCATTTACCAAGCCTGGAAGCCTGTTTCTATAATCATCTGATTTGAAATTGCCTGCTCCCTACTGGACTGTTGCTTGTTGCTGCCTTGAGCATGTCCCAATGGAGCCTTCACCCTCAACCATCATCAGGAATATGCCAGTCATCTCACCTCACCTACTCCGGTTGGGACCCTCCGTCTGCTCCTGCTGGTCCCTCCTTATGCAATTTCCATATCTTACCTAATTACCACTTCCCTCCAGACCAGGTACCCCTTTCCTTACTACCTTTCATCTTTCCTTACCACTCGCCATCCCGCACCTCTATGGACCTCCATACTTGACCCCTTGGCCTACTTTCCCTCCTGATTTGGGTCTTGCAAGCTGGTCTGGTTTCTGTCTCAATCCTGTTTGACTGCCTCTGGGACTTTCTTGCTGCAGATCACTCCTTCCAATTGCTGTATGAGTTCAATTTTCTTCCAGATGTGGACACTCCATCCCTTGGTCCCGCACCTTCCATGCTTTCTATTTGTCACATGCAGCCTTAGCTGGATGTCAGACTAATGTACCTCAACCTGCTTGCTCTTGGTGCATATCTTTGCCCATTGGCCTTCAATGGATCTTCTTCTAGTGACTTGCTACAGCCGTCCAAATTCCGTTGCAGTTTGCTGTGAAGCTGACCCAGTCCTGCTCCTTCCCACACTGTACATCCCCTATCTTCATCTGGCCCAGCTCCTTCCTGGATCAGTCCTTGAGGACATCTGATTCCATTCTAGACCTTCCATTTACTTTTAGAAAGCTGCTTTTCATCTCCACCTTGCTGGCTCAGGGCTTTGTCCTGTTTGCTGTGGCTCTTTTGGGCCTCATACCCTATCTCCATCCAGTATTCCTACCCGGTCATCTGCTCTCCATATGATCCATCTCATACTCCTGCTCTGGCCATTCTAACAGTACCCTTCCACTACTCATCGGATCACTCATTCATTACTCTGGAAAAATACTACTGCCAGCAAACATCCTTTGGCTATCGTGCCTCATAGACTCTTACGTCATAATAGAGTTTTTATGCTGCCCAATCAGCTCCTTATGATCATTCATAGAATCCCATTCACCTGGACAATAAAAAGATCTTCTCCATCTCTATTGGATTTATTCTCAGATTCTTATCCATTCAATCACAGTGACTTTCTGCCTCTTCTCACTGGCTATCCTCATACATGGAAAGGACTTAAATTCTTCTGTTATGCTCTGATTTTGTAATCAGCATCGCTTCTATGGATACCAGGAATCACAGGATAACCCATTCAACTATGGACACCATCCATTTTACCTTATGCAGCCTCTCCTACCAACACCGTCTCTGTTCACCATGTTACTCGACTCCTGCTCCTCACCAGTCATTGCTTGTTTTAGCAATTTCAAAGATGTCTTCCAGAATATTCATTGTGAGATCTCTACCACCTAGCTAATTACCAACTCCACACAATCCAAACCATTACTTCCGCTCCTGGACATTGCCATTCCTTATCTCTACAGTAAAGACCATCACCGAGAAGTGGCTGTCCTGAATTCTAACCGGCAATCCATAAAAGTCAAGACAAATTCACCAGTTCAGTCTTGCCTCCCAATTGGTATTAATCAGCCATAGCACTAAGATCCTATGGAATCCTGCACCAATCAATCTCACTACCAATCCAGCCAACAGACTCCTCCTTACATCTGCCCCCAAGCTTCTCTCAAATACTTCAGCAACAGCATTACCTGTAAACGTAACCAACCTATGCCACCATAGTGCATTTCCTAGATGATCACACCACAGAAATACCTGCATTTACTTCAGGCAGCATACCAGCAGAGTATTTACATAAGAGTCATGAACATTATGACCAAAAAAGCCATCCAACCCTTATACCAAATTTCCAATCATCCCTCACATACATTAGGCTACCATCTGGACCACTCCACAAATCTTCTTCTATTTGTTTACTAATCACCAATGTCATCACTCTCAACAGTCACTCAAACTGAAAAAGGGACCTCCGGGGCCCAGTGGGCTTACTCGGTCACCAAAATTTAATAAATAAATAAATACAACTCTCCTTTACCAAGATTACTCTGGGATGCTTACTTAGCGATTCATCACTTTCTAATTGATCCTTTACCTCCAGACTACCTTGAACATCAAACCTTACACAAATTGGATCAGTCACCCATAACTTTACAAATCATCATAAATCCCACAGTGTACTGTCCAGTTTTATATCGATCAAGTTATGCTTTCCTGACTCATTAGGCCCCTACAATCCTTTTGGACTTGCATCTTTTGTCACCTTGGAAATATGGACTACATTACCACTTTTTCAACTGGATCTGCTCCATACATAGGATTCTACCATCCCTATGGAAAATAAGAACCCTTTATCCTCAGGATCATCATTCAGTCTGCATCATCCTAGGATTGAGAATGAACCATCAACTCCAGGGCACTCAAAGACTCTCTTCTACTCATTTCTTCTTCATAAATGCTTCCTAAGCAACTTCTTATTCCTTACTGAAGTTCTTGCCTCCAGACCATACCTTGACATTCAAACCTGTCACAAGTTGGATCATTCACCAATGACTTCTTGTACCATAACATTTCCACCATTCCCCATCTAGTGACTTATCGACCAAGTCATGCTCCCTCTGCTCATTACACCCTTGCAATTCCATCATTCATCATTTGGACAGTTAGACTTCTTTTGCCCTCCTTCACCTAGATTTACTTCACACTTCAGATTCTATTGCTCATTCGGAAAAGATCTACTCTTCAACCTCAGGATCATCATCCAATTTGCATCATCCAGGGATCAAGGATGGATCATTGTCTCTCCAAGCAGCTCACCAACCTTGAATTAGTAATGGTTACTAGAAATTAGGTCCTTCTCCATTTAGTATGCCCAGATGATGGGCAGACCTCTGGCCATGGTCAAGGCCACTGATTTACGGTGAATAAAACAATGAAATTCCATTTTCAAGACTTCAGATTCTGGAATTGCACCGGTGATTGTTACTCTAATTTCCGGATTTTACCGGGATTCTGCTATCATTCTTTTAGCATGTGCATAAAGAATCAGAATTAAAGAAAGCTTAACATACAGAGCCTTAAATAAAGCAAACTGAAGCTAGCACAGGAAAGAATTATAAGAAAAATACAAGTTTTGTAGATTTACTGATCTGATATAAAATGCCTGATTCCATGAAATCTTTGTTTTTACCGGTTTTTAGACAGTCCTAATTCCGGAATTTTACCAGGTTTTCCGGTTAAAACCGAAAAACAGTGGCCTTGGCCATGGTTCCTCAGAGGTTTCCTCCACCTGTGGGGAGAGGGGGGTTCCTCTCCTGAGTTCCAGGGGGTCATACTCTCCATGAGTCAGAGGAGGTATCTTTTTGGGTCTTCTATTCCCTACAAATTACTACCTACATACCTACTACTCAAGGGTGGGAGTAGAGTAGAGTAAAGCCACAAAAAGTACTACAAGTTACACAAGCACCATATAACCCATCTCTCCCCATTGCTATTCCACAAATATTGAATGGGAGGGCTTGGCCTGAGGTCCAATGTGAGGAACAGCACCTCCCACAACCTCTATTTAAGCCCTCCACTAAGGCACCTCCCTTGCTTAGGCAGTGTTTTTTGTCCACCACCATCATCCCCTCCTCCTCATTCTCCAGTGCTCTTTTCACCCTTGTTCCTGGGCCTTCTGTTCCCTACAAATTACTACCTACATACCTACTACTCAAAGGTAGGAATAGAGTAAAGATACAAAAAGTACTACAAGTTTCACAAGCACTATATACCCCATCTCTCCCCATTGCTATTTCACAAACATTTAACATATTATTTTTCATTATTCAAACCCCCATTGTTCAAGAAGAAAAGATAAATAAAAAAAATAACATTTATGGGAGTTAGTCATATTTTTTAATCTTATTCCCTAACTCCATTTCTAACTTTCTTCAGTGGATAATTCCAATAACAATCCTCTGACGCATTTATGGCTGTGGCTAATGATCTGCCAGCAGGATATACAGCATGTCAGGAGATGTAGCACCCAAGTCTGGGGATGAACATCATGCTCTACTGCAGGTCCATAAGGTCCTGTGCAAAGTGGGGGTCAGTATACAGTGGCATTTGTGTAGTAGCATGTACCTGATGAACAGACGTGATGACACTGTTGATGCTGCATGTGACCCACAGCCTGTAATATTTATTTATTTATTTATTTATTTATTTATTTATTTATGTATGTATGTATTTATTTATTTAATTCATTTTCGGAATTACAACCTTTGAGCCAGTTGGCTCTTTTACAAAGGTTCCATGTCATGGACAACACAGCTGTACTTAACCAAAAAGACAAGCAGTGGCATTTAAACAACAGTATAAACAAAAGACATTGCAGTGGTAATATCAATGAGGGTAGTAAGCTCAGTACACAGTAGGGGGATAAAATGTAGCGCAAACAACATATACAGGCATGTACACCTACTCAATAAAATAAGAAAGAGAAAGCATAAGCCATGTTACTAAGTGCTAAGAAGGAGGTTGCTAAGTGCTGAGCGAAGAAGAATGGTAGAGGGAAAGAGGAGAGAAAAGACAATAGCAGCCAGAAGTGGCTTTGTCTTGCTGAAAGGCCAGGCGGTGATCCCTAAGCAGAACAGTCACAGTTGGGGGAGTCGGCCAAGTGGAGATGGAGAGCTTTCTTGAACAGGCCAATATTTTCTTGCTGCTGGATGGTGGGGGGTAGGTCATTAAACCATAGTGGACCATGGTAGAAAGGGAGCATTGTGCAATGGTGGTTCTTTTAAATGGTACTTTAGGTGGCCCTTGACTGAGCTCCTCATATTTTTTGGGAAGGGTTGTCCTGGAAGAGTGTAGACAAGGATTCTGGTGTATGTCCTAGTAGCGCTTTTTTCCTCCCCAAGTAGACAGGATTGCTATTTGGTCCTTTGGGAGAGGGGGAGCCATCTAGTCGAGGAATACAGGCTGCAGGTGTAAGTGTAATTATCAGCTCCCAAAACAAGTCAGCAGGCTTTATTAAGGAGAAGCTTTACTCCCTTAAGTGAGGTCTCAGAGGCCCTGCTGTATATGACTAGGCCGTAGTCAATAGTTGACAATACAGAGTTCTGTGTGACAAGATTGAGGTCCTCCGGGGTCATAGCTTTTCTGTGTCAGTATAGGATCCCAAGTTTGACATTTGTAGATTTTATGATGTGGTCTATGTGGGTAACAAAGGAGAGGGAGTCATCAATATAGATACCCAAGTATTTGAAAGTGGAGACTTGCTCTAATATGTCACTTTTGTGACTACGGATAATAAGGGGGTGGACATTCTTCTTAGACCGCTGATGTGAGAAATGCAGGGACTTGTTTTTTTTGCAATTTAATAGGACCTTGCTGTGTGAAAACCATGACTCGAGTTTTGAAAAGCTGTCTTGAAAGGCAGCATTTATGTCCAGCAAGCAACATCCAGGGACTGAGATCACCGCATCATCTGCACAAAGCAACATTTTGGCAGGGCAGGCACTGGAAAGTGAGTTGATAAACACTCTGAATAGTAATGGTCCAAAGATAGACCCTTGTGAAACCCCCTAGTTTTGTGCTTTGGGGGTTCAGAAGTGACTCCATTTATCCTAATGCATTGGTTCCTAAGGGACAGGTAGCTCAAGAACCATAAGACTGTGTCAGAAGATAGGCCAAGGGATGTTAGGTTGGCGAGCAGGATCTGGTGATTGATGTTATCAAAGACTTTGGTCAGGTCTATAAATATAGACCCCACCATCATACCAGAGTCTAGGGAGTCATATAGATGTGTAGTGAAGTCTGTGAGTGCCATGATGGTACTATGGTCTTTACGGAACCCATGCTGCTGGGGGCAGAGCAGATTATATTTGGACAGATGTTTGGTGAGCTGGTCAAACACCAGTCTCTCAAGGGCCTTGGATAGGGGTGGTAGGATGGAGATTGGGTGATAGTTACCCAAGGAAGTTCTGTCCCCATTTTTGAAGACCGATGTATCTAGGGCAGTCTTCCATGAGTCGGGGAATATGCCTGACCTTAGGGAGATGTTGAAGATATTAATAAGAGGATAGGCTAGTTCTTCCAGTGCAAGAGCAAGCAGCATCATGTCAATGGAGTCACTGCCCATTCTAGTTTTACCTAAGACCCTTCTAACATATTTGATGGTTGCAGACCTTGACACCTCCTTGAAGTAAAAAATGGGTTGGGAGAGGTTTGCATTTGGAGGATTTTGGGAACTAGGATGAGTCCTGTTGGGAACATGGTCTAGGGAGTCTGGGGGTACACTGAACTTAGGTCAGTGAAAGCTAAATTAAATATATTAGCAAGGTCTTTTGGATGTTGAATAGGGCCTGAAGGAGTAACTATGAGGTCAGGTGGTGCTCTCGACTCCCTCCCTGTGAGTGTTTTTGTGTTCTCCCAAAAATCCTTTCCCTTTTCCCCAGCACTGTCATGGCATGGTTGTATCTGTCACCCCACAGAGACATGAGCAACAGAGCAGAGAGAACACATGGTGTAATAGAAAGGCCTGGGCATGCCAGGCACACCATGGGGTTCCTATCAGTCCTGCAGGTGCAGCAACTGTACACACTTCAGCCACAGTTATGTCGAGAACATGCCAGGTCACCCATGACATGGTAGGGGCAGATGTCACACAGGGGATGGCCAACCAGAGTGGCAAACACAGACACCCACCCATTGGATCCAAGCTTCTAGGAACATCAGTATCAGCTACACCACAGCATGGAGACCATCACAGCACAACCTACCATACAGATAGATAGAGTAGCAGGGCATGGCTGCAACACAGGGAGGACCACAGCAGTAAAGGTGGGGAAGTCAAGGGAAGTATGTGGCCACCACCCAGGTCTCAACAGCAGCAGAAGATATCCACTAGGAGATTGTGAAGAGAGCATGAGTAGGGGTGCTGTGCCACACACATGGGTTGGAAGCCACCACAAGGGGACATGTGTAGTGTGTGGAAAGAGGCCCATGAGCATGTGGTAACACCACAAAGGCACCAGCTGGACACAATGCACCCCATGGTCTGGATGTCTGGTGAGACACATGTGACAGTGCAGTGTCCGGAGAATCCTGACTGCGATGCAGACTCTGGGCCACTGCACAGTAGTAGCACCCCAATGGCTAACACAGAGGGACATGTCCTTGTTGCCAGGCAGTAGTCTCCCTGCAGCATGAGGGAGAAACATAATGTCCTGTTGAGCATACCCAAGGACAGCTGAGAGGATGACCCTCACTGCTGACTACATGTAGTGTGCAGACAACACACACTGAACAGCAAAACCTGCTTGAGGAGTCAGAACTTTCCATGTGCAGATGTGGCTGGCAGGGGGTGTGTGTGCCCCACAAGGTCTTGTACACCACAGGTGCAGTGTGCATGCACAGGTGCCAGATGATAGGACAGTGACATGCGCAGTTATCCTTGGGCAGGATGTCTGCCACATGTGTCTGTCATGATAACCTCTGCAGCGGTGATGGCCAGCCATGCCAGGGGCCATGTCCAACATGTGTGTCTGTATTCTGCCAACCCACAAGTGTGTTAGTTCGTTTGAGGTTAGCCACCTCTAGATGAAGCATCACCTCATAGTGTTTGCACTGTTTTGCTTTGTTTTGCTACATTGAACTGTTGCTCCGAGATTCAGCAGCACACAGGAGGCCAAGATTTTGCATGTAGTTTGCATCAGTGTGATATCCCAGAGGTTTGCCACCATTTTTGAATTTATATTCAGTGACTTCTCTTCTGACTTGACCAGGAACTTTTTGTTGAATTCCACAGTCTTTTGTGTGTTTGGATTTCCCGCTAAGTCCGCCGCAAGAAGAAACATGCAAGCAGGAGACGCAGGGGGAGAACACCAGAACAAAATTTGACTGGGAACAAATGGAGACTTGGGCATCCAGGAGAAACAAGGCATTTCAGAGACTGAGAGTAAATGATGAGACAGGCTCCATGCCAGGTGATGTTAAAAATGCCTTTGTCAAATAAGAAAAACTATTGAAGAAAGAGCTGGACATTACTTATAATATCATTACCTTAGAGCAATATTTAAACAAGGTGCAAGCACCTCATTGTCTCAGAACAGGCATTGTACCTTCATCTGGTCGTGACACTTTTAATCTTTAAAGATGAATGGATAGCAGCTACTCTGTTGTGCTCTAAAACATTTCTAGATCTACTGATTAAGCTGACATTAAAAAACATCAGGAGCTGAGTATTGAGACTGAACTAGCCAAAACGGGAAGCATTGGGATTTAAAGACACAGCAGCATTTAAAGAACTTGATAGCTCTATAAAAGAAAGATTGACTAAATATGAAAATGAATTAGTGGCTAAAAAAACAGGAAAAACTATTAAGGGATCACGAAGATTTTGAGAATGAAATAATATTAGTGTGGAAAAGAAGAGCTAATAATAGGAACAGAAGCAGAAGCAGATCCAGAGTAAGATTTGAAGACAGCAGAGGTGATAACAGTGGTAAAAGAGACAAAAGCCCTTTTTTAGACAAGAACAAAACAACAGAAGGAGACACAGGAAAACCAGGAGAGGGTCAAGAGGAAAAAGATGTCACATAAAACAAGTGCAAGACCAGAGGACGAGGGTGGGGCAGGGGCAAGAGTTACAAGTAATAAATATATCTAAGAAAGAACTTACAGAGGTACAGATTAAAGTACTGCAGTATGGACTGTCGTTTGTCCCGATGCCTATTTTGAACCCTTTTCAAGTACAGATGGATTTGTACAAACTATTTCGTAAAATAAAATTGAAGGCCTTCTTTCTGAAGAAAACGGAAACAAGTAACATGGGTATCACAGAGATTAGCAGTACACAGGAGATTTTGGAATTTCTCACTGACTCTCAAAACCCTAATGTTGAATCAGTTGAACTGAATGAGGACATTGACTTCATTATTAATGAAATAGAAAGAGATCATTCAGGATCCATGGGTTCTACTCTCACCAATATAAATATTCCCCGGGACATTAAACATGAGAGATTATCACTTTTCTCCCCACCATCTGAGTTTGTACCAAATGTCTTTAATCCTGCTACTGTGACATTTGAAAATGTTGTCTTAAAGGAGGTAGATAAGTTGATACAGAAAGCTGGATAACCGAGAAATAGAAATCCGACAATTAATGAAATGAAAGCACTGCAGAAATTAGCGGAATCAAGGGAGATAGTGATAAAACCATCTGACAAAGGTGGGAATGTGGTTGTGTTGGACAGGGAACATTATGTACAGACTGTAAAAGGGAATGTTGGCTGACACTAATAATTATGAGAAACAGCAACAGAACCCTATGGCCAAATTTAGAATTGAACTTACTCAACTGCTACAGCAAGCAGCTTATGAGGGTGATATTAGTGAGAAGGAACTAAAATATATGTGGAGTGAAAATCCCATGGTCCCTTGCTACTATAGATTGCCTAAGATACATAAAAATATAAACTAGCCCCCAGGGAGACCTATAATTTCTTCTATTGGATCTGTTACAGAAAAGTTAGGTTGTTTTGTAGACTTTTTTCTGCAAAAAGATGTAGTCAAATTGCACTCATACAATAAGGATACCACGCATCTGCTAACTAAACTAGAAACACTTGAATGGAAGGAGAAAATGTTGTGGATGACAACTGATGCCGAGTCACTGTATACCCGCATTAAGCAGGAACAAGGGATCAGTGCTTGTAGATTTTATTTAGAAAAAGAATTAACTACTGAAGCCACTCCTGTGGATTTTCTACTTTCGGCAATACAATTTATTCCCACACACAACCATTTCGAATTTCAGGCAGAACATTATGTACAAACATGTGGCACCACTATGGGAGCCTCCATGGCACCCTCCTACGCCAATTTTTTCCTAGGAAAATGGGAGGAAGTGACGGTGTTCCAGGACTCAAACCCATTTTGGGGTAAAATTAAGTTCTAGACACATTTTATTGATGATATTTTGTGTATCTGGGATGGGGACATTAAGGAGGCAGAACAGTTTGTCAAATGACTGAATGAAAATGAAATCAACATGACTTTTACATATAAAGCAGATCCAGTAAGCATTGAGTTTTTAGATCACTAGGTTCAGAAACCCCCAGAGCTGAGTGGCAGTGTGGTCACCAAATGTAATAGGAAACCCACTGCCACCAAAAGTTTGTTGAGGGCAGACAGTGTCCATCCCAAAAGTCTGAAGGAATCTGTTCTGTATGCCATGATGAGGAACATAGACAAAGGTTCATCACCAGAGGGTATAGGGAGGATCTATTAACCAAGGCCGTGACTAAGACCTACTCTAAATCAAGAGAAGAGACCCTCAGAAAAGTAGTATACCCCTTCCCTGATTGTTATCCTGTAATATTTGTCACAGAATTTAACAATTGATCAGGGCAGATTGGTAATACTGTATATAGGAACTGGCATTTGTTGCATTCAGACACCAATTTGGGTAGAGTGGTAGGGACTAAACCCCGCATTACCTTTTCTAGAAGACACAGTCTAAAAGCCAAGTAGGTACACAGTAGATTGCCACAACCAGAGAAGAGTATGTGGCTAGGGAATAAGCCCAAAGGAAACTGCAAGTGCCAAAGATGCAATATTTGCAGCTATTATCATGTCGGTTCTGAGTTTGTACATCCAACTACAGGTCAGAAGTATGATATAAGGGATTTTTTCAACCGTGATACTTCTTTTGTCATTTATGTGTTGTGGTGCGAATGCAATCTTGCTTATATAGGGCGTACAAAAGGGGCCCTGAAGTTAAGAATACAAGAACATGTCAAGAATATTGTCAATGTTAAGACGGATACACCAGTGGGTCTACACTTTGCTCAGAGACATAATTCAGATCCCAAGAGTCTGAAGTTTATGGGGCTTGATTGGCAGGCCCCACTGAAGTATGGAGGGACAGAGTAAATGAGTTATTGAAACAAGAAAGTAGATGGATCTACAAACTTAGAACAGCGAAACCTGATGGTCTCAATGATCAATGGCAACTAAAACATCTTTTGAAGGATAAAAGAAAATGAATTTTACTTGTTTTGGTATTGTTTAACTAAAATATATTTTTCTCTTTTTTTTCTGTGTTTCAGGATACCAGCAGATGATGCTCTTGTAGATCCCCACCTGTAAGGAAGTTTTATTCTCCCCTTAATTGATGGAAGTATGAATAGGGTGATCACATTCCAAGTGTCTCTACTTTCCTATAAAATGTCCCTTCTCTTCCTTTCCTCCCTCCCCATGTCCCCTTCCCTCCCTCCTGCCCCCTTCCTTCCACCATTCCCCCTTTTTCCTCTCTTCTCTGTCCCAGTCTTCCCCACACTTTGGGTCTTCTATCTTACCACATTTCTTTCTTTGGATTTGACAAATAACAGGTGCCTCTCAGTCTGTCAATAAGAAGTCTTGTTTTCCTTATATGCAAAAGTGTACTACAGTTTAGGTATTGGTGCACCTAGTTAACAGATATTTTTAAAGCACCATAAATAGGATTTTTCTGGAGTTACCAGCATGCATCTTTGTAACCTTACTGATAAATGAAAGTAGCTGTTGTTTTATAAGACTACTGTGTATAAAGTACCCTTTTTGTATTACTCCTTTTTTGTATTGAAATTTGAACAGGTATTAACATCACTGTATTAATTCTATTATTGTGTGGACTGGAAACACTTGTGTGTCGCTGCTTTATGAGGTCATTACTTTGTATAAATTCTGACCTGTTTGTCCAGTGTGCTATACCCCTCTTTAGAAGCCAGGAGTGCCGAAGCACAGGGGTCTGGTCTTGTTGGAATAAATTTATTTGCATTTGAAGCTATTCCCAGTGTTAAGAATGCTCCTTCAGCTTAATTTATGTTTGTCACAAGTGGAGAATCCTGGGACATTTCAGGTGCAGCATGGTGCAAGGCTGCCATGGGTAAAGACAAGCAAGGTGTATGTCCAAGGCATGC
This sequence comes from Neoceratodus forsteri, assembly GCA_016271365.2. Lineage (NCBI taxonomy): Eukaryota > Metazoa > Chordata > Ceratodontiformes > Ceratodontidae > Neoceratodus > Neoceratodus forsteri. Next base: position 1,161,081,648 of record CM057458.1, read on the forward strand.
TCACGTGGCAGGCTGCACTCCTCCCTGTGGCCCATTTTGCCATCCCTCCTACCATCTTATCTCCCTGCATCTTCCCCCACCTAGACCTCCTGGTGGACTGTCCTCTTGCTCCTTATTCTACAATGTGAACATAAAATATATTGTCAGTGTCATGCAGCCTCGTACGTGCCCCCCCAAACCCACCCCAGAACATGGCAACCAAGGCGATGGTAGACAGGTCCCCATGAGGTTATCCACTCATCACAGGGAAGACATTGTTGCACAAGTGCTCAGACATTGTACAGGTATGGGCATGTGTCCCCCTCCTCCCGCCAACTCCAAACTGGTCCAAGGGCATGTATACAAGACTAGTGAGTATGCCAGTAAGATGCAGTGGCACTCTCCTGCAGGCCATGACCTATGTTGCCTGCCAACATATCCCAATGCTGCACAGGTGATGCTCCGGTGTCCTACAACACAGATGTCCAGTGCACAGGGTATCCAAAAATCTGTGTGGCAACATGCAGGTGACATTCAATGGACACCCTGGGTAGCAGATGGACATCCCCCAGCCCAGTGCACGCATGATACCATGTGTTAATTCAGTTGTGGGTGGCTGGATGCAACATGTGTGCAGCTACTGTCTGGACCCTCCCTTGGATGGCTGTCATCATTCTGGCTTTATGCATAGCTAGGAGGAGGATAGAGCAACCGACAGTGTGACATGGGCAGATCTATGGCTGCACATGCGAAGTAGGAGGTGGGTCTACATATGTGGACACACATCATGGGCACCATGGTAGTGACATGTGCACACAGGAGTGCAGATATACAGGACCACCAGTACACCTCACAGTGGAATGCACATGACTAAGTATGAGGCTTTCAGTGCTGCATCCACTAACTTTCCTGTGACCATCCCAGTGGGAACACATTGTCATTGTTAACACTGCAAGCAAGGTGATGATAGCAACAACACCTACTCTAGTTTACACATCTATATGTCAGGGATGTTCACACAATGTCTGTATACACCATCACAGTTACCTGGCACATGCAGGCCATGTCACTGATTGACTGAGTGGGTACATTTCACCCTACACTGGCTGCACTGGAGTGATTGCTGACTAACCCATCCTGGCATGCCAGGACATGGTTGAGGTGTGCCATGTACAGGACCTGTGGGGACTTTTGCAGGGGGACATGGGGTACAGTGGCCTATACTATGACAGGACTGGCAAATGAACTTGATCCAAGACTGTGGCATGGGGCATTTGGGGGTCATCATGGTGCAAACACATGAAAATGGGATCGTGGTAAGCCATCTTGGCACACAGTTCCCATACAGTACAGCAGTGGGTAGTCTGTGACAATGGCAACCACCATTGGGAGTTTTCAAAAAGGGTGACTCAATCGTGGTGCCTGTCAACAGGGCTATCAAGCAGGGAGGGTGACCGGATGGGGGGGTCTGCAAATATAGCAACAGGATGTCACTATATGTACATGTGCAGGGGGGGAGTGAGCACAGCAAGCGATGGGTGGAAGGGGAGGGAGGGTTTGTGAGATGTGGTGCAGCGGTGGAGGGCAGGCTAGGGTTCCGAGGGTGCTGGGTTCAGGTCCGGGCATGCATACATTTTGTTGCACTCAGCCCCCAATTTTTTTTCTAGGTTTTGCACCCCCCCAACATGCACCCCCCTGAAGTTGAGAATCCTTTAGTAGGGTGGTGCAGGGGGCACAGTCTCCTGCATATACACAAAAAACCTAAGTCCTGGCACCCTTTTGTTGTGCACCGGGAGTGTACATGATTGAAACTGATTTTCAGCGATGTATGCTCACCCTAACGGCGATCGCCTTACCACAATCACCATTATTACATGGAACCCAGCAGTGTGAGCACAAATTGTGGCACACAACTCCAAGCTAATTGGATTGTTCTGAGAAGGAAGCAACATGTGCCATATGTGTGTTCTGTCCAAGGGGATGGTGCCATAACACGTTACCTTGTCAGTGTCCCACAGTACATGCCATTATCTAGCGTACTCCATCAGGAAGGCATTAGTACATGCATTGCCAGCATTGCAGGACATGTGTTAGTAAGCGTTGTGTCAGTAAACAAATTCCTCTCCACCTCCAACTCCCTGCTCAGGCTGACTGATTCCATTCTATCCAGCATGGATCAGGGCTTGATCAGCTCTGTAATTTTTGTTGACCTGGCCAAAGCTTTCAACACCATAGCTCACCCACGCCTTCTTGCAAAGTTCTCTGCTGCAGGACTTTTCCCCAAGCAACAGATTGGTTCCATTCATACCTTCTGGGCAGAACTCAATCAGTTAAAATTGTCAACTCCCTGTTCCTCCCTTTCCCTATCAGCACTGGCATCCCCCAAGGATAGGTGCTAAGTCCCATTCTCTTCTCCATTTTTCTAGATAGCCTCCTCTCTGCCTGTACATCTGCATCCATACATATGTATGCAGATGATACTGTCATATTTACCACTGATCTGATGACCAGCCTACAGCTGGATTTCGACAACATCCAGCTCTTGTTCTGCTCTAATCAGCTGTCCCTTAAAGAGGGAGTCTGGCCAAAATTTCTAGCATCAGTAAATTCAGAATTTGGATCAGCATATTCCCAGTCAGCTTCATACCAAAACTGAGATCTTTAAGTTACTTTGTTTAAAAGTCATTTTGTAACACTAAATTTACTGCCTGTTCATAAAAGCCAGTTTCAGTAAAGAGCTACTGATGATGTCACAACCAGAACTCACAGCCTAGTCCTTCTTACAAACTGCCTTACAAGACTTATTTCTCCCATGTTACTTAAAACTGCAGTTGTATGAAACATCTGGAAAAGGAAAGCTGACAATGGGTGAGTCCATCTCTGTAATGTGCAGATGTAAGGCAAACATGGCTTTAGAATGACAAAAGTATGTGCAATGTTTATAATAATGCAGGGATGAGATTTTGAAATATCACCAGACTGCAACAGTGGAATGCAGCAATGACAGAATCTCAGAAAGTAGGTGTGACACACAATTTTGGAAAGTGGCAGGGATGCTAAAATTCTTAACGTGGCAGTGTCATATAATTTTAGAATGTGGCAGAGATACACCATTTTGAAATGCAGGAGACATATAGTTGTGGAAGGTGGTAGGGATACGTTATTTCGTAATGTGTCTTGGATGGCTTAATTTGGCATGTGGTGTAGTGATGCAAAATTTCAAAACGTGATTGGTATACTTGATTTTAGATTGTGGTGGGAACATTCAATTTCAGGATGCAGCATGGACATGAAATCTCAGAAATTGGCAGTGACACAGTTTCAGAATCTGGTAGCCACATGGAATTTCAGAATGAGGCAGGGATGTATAATTTTAGAATGTAACTTGAGTATGCAATTTTTGAATGTGGCAGTGACACTCATCTTCAGAATGTGGGGCAGGAGTGCAGTTTTGGAATATGGCGGGAATGCGCATTTTCAGAATGTGACAATGACAGGCAATACTGGAGCATGGAAATTTATACACAATTGCAGAATATGGCAGGCAGATACAATTTTAGAATGTAGAAGTGACACACAGTTTTGGAATGTGGCAGTGATGCTCAATTTTGGAATGTGGCACTGACACACAGTTTTTGAATGTGACATTGATGCACAGTTTTGGAATATGGCATTTCTTGCACAGTTTTGGAATGTGGTGGTGGCACAAATTGTGGAATGTGTCAATGATGCACAAATTCCGGAATGTGGTGATGACACACAAATTAAGACTGGTGGTGATGCACAAATTCAGAATGTGGTGATGATGTGCAAATTCTGAATGTTGCGATGATGCACAATTTCAGAATGTGGCAGTGATGTGCAATTTCATAACGTGGCAGTGACACACAAGTTCAAAATGAGGCAGTGACACACAATTTCAGAATGTGGCAGTGACATGCAATTTCAGAATGTGGCTGTGACACTCAATTTCAAAATGTGTCTGACTTACAGTTTCGGAACGAAGTGGCAACGAAGCCATGCAGTTTCGAATGTGGTGGTGATGCACGACTTCAGAATGTGTCAGTGACACACAACTTTGGAATGTGGCAGTGATGCATGACTTCAGAATGTGACGGTGATGCATGACTTTGGAATGTGGCAGTGACGCATGACTTCAAAATGTGGCAGTAATGCACGACTTCAAAATGTGGCAGTGATGCACAACTTTAGAATGTAGTGGTGACGCACAACTTCGGAATGTGGCAGTGACACATGACTTTGAATTGTGGTCGTGATGCACAACTTCGAAATGTGGTGGTGATGCATGACTTTGGAATGTGGCAGTGCCACATGAATTTAAAATGTGTCAGTCACTCATGACTTCAGAATGTGGTGGTAATGCATAACTTCAGAATGTGGTGGTGACACATGAGTTTGGAATGTGGTGGTGACACATAACTTCAGAATGTGGCAGTGACGCATGACTTTGGAATGTGGTGTTGATGCACGACTTTGGAATGTGGAGGTGATGCATGACTTCAGACTGTGGTGGTGACACATGACTTCGGAATCTGGTGGTGATGCATGAATTTGGAATGTGGTGGTGCCGCATAACTTTGGAATATGGCAGTGCCGCACAACTTCCGAATGTGGCAGTGATGCATGACTTCAAAATGTGGTGGTGATGATGCATGATTTCGGAATGTGGTGGTGATGCATGACTTTGGAATGTGGATGTGCCACACGAATTTAGAATGTGTCAGTGACTCACGACTTCAGAATGTGGCAGTGACACACGACTTCAGACTGCAGCGGTGATGCATGACTTTGGAATGTGGTGGTGACGCATGACTTTGGAATGTGGCAGTGATTCATGACTTTGGAATGTGGCGGTGATGCACGACTTCAGACTGCAGTGGTGACGCATGACTTTGGAATGTGGCGATGATTCATGACTTCAGAATGTGGCGGTGACGCACGACTTCGGAATGTGGCAGTGACACATGACTTTGGAATGTAGCAGTGGCACATGAATTTGGAATGTGGCAGTGATGCACGACTTCAGAATGTGGCAGTGACACATGATTTTGGAATGTGGTAGTGACACATGACTTGAATGTGGCAGTACCGCATGACATTGTAATGTGGCAATGCCGCACAACTTTGGAATGTGGTGGTGCCTCATGAGTTTGGAATCTGGCAGTGCTGCACGACTTCAAAATGTGGCAGTGCTGCATGACTTTGGAATGTTTTGGTGACACAAAGTTTTGGAATGCAGCGGTGATACTCAGTTTCAGAATTTGGTGGTGAAACTCAGTTTCAGAATGTGGCTGTGACACTCAGCTTCAGAATGTGGTGGTGATGCACAGTTTTGGAATGTGGTGGTGATACGTGGTTTCAGAATGTGGCAAATGATACAGTTTTGGAATATGATATGACAGTTTCAGAATGGCATTGAAACTCGACTTTGGAACATGATGTGGATGTACAATTTTGGAATGTGGCATGGATGTGCTATTTTGGAATATGGCCGGGACACACAAGGTTGGATTGTTGTGGGGATGTGATACACAATTTTAAAATGTGATGGAAGCATACAATTCTGGAATATGGCATGGACAAGTGGTTACAAAATAAAATGGTGTGTCCTGCCATATTCTGACAGTGTACTGTACATCCTTACTTAATTATGTTCCAGGATTTCCAGTCCCCACTAAATTCTTTGATGTGCTTCACTGTCACATTCTGAGATTGAGAGCCCCACCACACTGTGAGATAGCATATTCCTGCCACTTGTAGAGATTACATGTTCTGCCCCCCAACATTCTAAAATCGTGCACCACTTTGACAATCTACACCTTGGTTCAGCGTTGCATTCCAAAACCACCTCCTGATGTGTTCTAAAGTACAGTATCGTACATCTAAACATTCTAGAAATGCAAGCACTACATGCAATACTGTGTCAGTTTTTGATTTTTAAATAAATGCTACAGCTACAGTTTCAATACCTTTGAAGAAATAGGTACTATAAGGTTGCTGATAGGGAGTACTAGTCTGTGAGTTCTGGTTGTGACATCGTCAATGGCTTTCCACTAAAACTGGCTTTTTTGAATAAGGACTGAAATCAGTGTTACAAAATAGCTCATAACTTTAAAATGAAGTAATGCAGAAACCTAATTTTTGGTATGAGATTTATTTGTGGTAGGCTGATTCTAATTCTTCAATGTAGTACTTTTGACCGGACTCCCTCTTTAATGAAAAAAAATGGTCTCTGTGACCTTTGTAATCGGCAAAAGCTCTCTAGACTTCCAGCCATCTCTTCATTCCACACCCTAGATGGGTCCATCCTTGAAGATGTCCCTTCCTTCAAGTACCTTGGGCTGTGGCTTGACCAGAACCTAGATTTCTCTGTTCACATGGACTTTACCCACAAAACTAGAGGGTGTATCCCCCTGCCAGTGTGCAGAGCCATTTTACACAGAATGATTTTTCCCATATTTGACTATGGAAACAACATGTATGGCAGTGCCTCAAAGTCCACCCTAGTCATACTCGACCCCTTCTAGCTGTCCTTCTGCTGGTTTGCTCTTGACTGCCCTCCTCTGACTCACCACTGCTCCCTCTACACCTCATTCAGTCTTCCCTGTCTTGAAGTCAGGTGACTTCACATGCCTCTACCCTTATCGCCAAGTACTGGCTGAGCTCACGTCCCTCCTTCCTCACATCTCTACTCTCTGCTCCCACTCACTTCTCCTATTCCCTTTGTAGCACTGGGTGCCAGACCCTAGCACTCCCATCTAGGTCATCCTCTTTCGGCCAAGCTGCTTTCTTCTTCTGCCTCACTAAACTCTGGAATGCCCTCCCCCTTCCCATCCATACTGCCACATCCTTGCGCTCCCTCTTTAATCTTCTCCAAGACTTCACCACTCCTTCCTACAATTGCCCTTGAGCTCTCCACCCCTTCTCCACAACTCTGTCTACTTCTCTCCTTCTCCCTCTCCATCATTTTCTTCCATTACCTCTACCGTTACCGCCAGGTCTCCTACTGTAAGCTCCACCTCAATTCCTACCTACTATATTCCTCTCCCTTTTCACTGCGTGTCTTCACGTTGTCTTCACCTTTTGGCTGGCCCTATAGAGTGTTGTATATGCTAAACCTAGGTATGCATACTATAATATTGCTGCTGTTTAGCTCTGCCTACTGCACACAGTAAATGCTCTATGTCAGTTCATTGCACAATCTGTCAGAATATGTACTGTAAATACTATGTCTATTTCATTGTACAGCTTACCCTATTACATCCTGTAAATACTATGTAGATGTAAAAACTATGTATATGTATATTTCTCCTATGACCCCTCCCGCCAGGACGCATCTAGAAATGAGCTGTTACTCAGCCCAGTACGTCTTTTCTGGTGAAACTTTTGAAATAAATAAATATAAATATAAATAAATGCACAGTTGAAGCAGGTAGTGTGGGTGTTCACTCTCACCCCAAGGTCATGTTCCCAAATTAGGTTGTGTGGTGTGCACCACATGCCACAGGTGATGTGCAGTCTCAGTGTTCGGACAGGGTGGACGGTCAGTACATGAGTGACTAATGATGTAACCATAGCAATGCTAGAGGTACATGTACCTCTGGAACCCCCTCCCTGGAAGAGGGCATGGATCTGTGCACCGCCCTTGCTGCATGCTGACTGGGTGTGGCAGTGTGTCGCACAAGTCTAAGAGCCCTGCAGCACCCATGATGACAGTGTGCGGCATGTGCTGTGCATGTATATGAGCTACAGTGCGATTGATATGGTAAGAAAGAACATTGTTAAATATAGAAACATAGAATTTGAGGTCAGATAAGGACTGCGCTACCCACCCAGTCTGCCCATTTACCCTACATACAGTGCTGTAATACCATAGATCCTACTTGATCTCCAGCTTAGCCCTCCCTTCTCTAATGTCTAAGTGTCCTTTGTGCCTATCCCATGCATTCCTGAAACCTGCCATAGCTTTCGCTCCCACTGCCTCTGCTGTAAGGTTGTCCCAGGCATCCATTACTCTCTCTCTGTGAAGAAGCACTACTTGTTACTCGTAACCCGGAAATATAGTAGCTAAGGGGTAAAAAGATTGAGCTGTGCCTCATATGTTAGGGGTCCAACCACAGTCACTTACCAAACGTATGAGAAATATGGATACACTATATGAATGCATAGACACATACCTAAACATGCATGTAGTGAACTGATAATAAGCATTAACATCAACCTGACACATTTTAATATGATACGAATGTAGTATAAACAGGATGGGATGCCACAGTAATACTCCCAACACCCAAACACGTGTTCCTTGGAGTTGTCCTGCAGACATCATGCTGCATACACCAATAATTCCCACCAGTGACTGGGCCCACAGTGTGAGACATGGCTGTCCAGTCTACTGATGGAAGGTATGCAGTGGGGTGTGATACGACTGCAGATCAGGGAATGCAAGGCCATCAACCCCATGTGCCAGGTGGCACACAGGGCACAGTGCCACACAGAATTACCACCCATATACAGGCCACCTATATGCAACACACAGCAATTAGTGCACGTACCTGGGCACGGCACAGTGCCACCCCACACCATGTTGTAGAACCGCTGTAGCTGGTCCCTGTCCCACCTGACCAGGTTGCCATAATGATGACAACACTGCTCCCTGGTCCTGTACACTCCTCTTTTGCCTGAGAGGTGTCTCCCCACCGAGGCCCAAACCTCTCCCTTGATCAAGGTCCTCATCACTAAATAGTTGGCTGTCCTTGGTGACCATAAGGTCCACCAGGTTGGCTAACTCTACATCTGATCAACACTGGTCATGCTGCATGGGTGCTCTTATCCTCCTGGACCTGGTTGTGTGATTTAGCAATACTGGTTTGATCAGTACTATGGAGCATTGTGCTGTGCAGTATGTGTGATAGACTAGGCTTGCGCGGATGTCATGCATGCACATTGCCGTTGTACTGTGCAATAACATACAACATCATTGTTCAGTATTGTATCACACATGCATGGCACAAATTACTGTATGTACCATCTTGGGAAGGTTCTGGAAAGGCCACAAAGTGTGTCAAACATTCTGCACAATTCACTAACATACTGGTCAATTCACTATTATGTTGTGCAGCGCACTACCATTGCGCAGGAGCAAAATGTGTTAGCCTGATGCTAAAAATTGCTATTCACAAAGGAAGCATGTAAATGAGCTTCTTCGGCAGTCGGGTCAAAGCTGTCAATCTGCATCTCATTCCTGATACTTCTGCATGCATTTGCATACAACTTTGCTTCAGCACGATTTAAAGGGACAAGTGCACAACCTTCCGATACATGAGAAATTGCAAGCCATGGAGACAGTGGGTACTGCAGCTGGAGTCAGCCAAGCAGAACATTTTTCTTTGGGGGGGGTGCAGCCAGGTATGTACAGTACAGATTTATGGACTTTATTGGCTTCATGCTAAGCAAAACATTTTGAAGGGCAACTCAGAATGTATAGTACAGATTTGTTAGTATTAAGCCATGAGAAAGGAGGCATTTACAAGGAATTAATGCATGGTGGAAGGGGGGGACTTGGGTGCACAAGGCTGCGGCTTCATGCCAGCACTTTCCAACTTAGGGACTGTGCAGCTTACCTTGCCACATAACAGTCATCATCACTTCTGTGTGCCACTACTTTGCAGGCTATGTCATGCTATGCCTCTGCCAATGTCTACAGCTGCAGACCTACACAGCAGCACAACCTACGGTGGGAAGACACATGCAGGACCCCCATCACTACAGGTACAGTAGTTCTGAATTGTACAGAGGGTTATAACCATCAAAAGGGAACATATGTCCATACACTTGCATAACATATGTGGGGCAGCAGACCAATCTATCTGCCCTGGCATGTACTGTTCTATACAGAGATACTCTGGACAACTGCGGTGCACTGACAGGCACAATGGCACCCACTGTGGGAGTCCTGCACATGTGTTGGGTACAAGAGGAACAGGGCCCAAAGGTGTGAGGCACACAAGGTGTTGTACAGTACTCCCGCCTGCCATCATGGTGTCTCATGTCTGTAGGGGTATGCATGCCTGTCATGTGGACACATGTTGTGCAACACTGCTTGCATCAGACATTCTGGCCCCAGTACTGGTTGGCAACCAACACATCCCTGTCCACAGTGTGACATGGCTGCCTAGCATAAGCCAGTGACAGAAGCATGGCACTGTGTTCTCATTGCTCCCTGACAATGCACACCATGCTGTTCGCACACCATGGCACAGATATCTGTCACCATGCCACTGGGCTCTGTGCATCATAGATGTGTGTACCCCAGCTAGGGTAGGTCCATTTCACGACTCATTTACAGGGTCCCGCATATGAAACTTTTGTCATGCTGGCCCCCAACAGTCCATGAATAGTGCATGGTGTGCCTCACCCCAGCAGTTTGGGTGGTTGTTCATGCCATGGGTGTGCTTCCCTTGCACCATGACTGCTGTCATTAACTGTGATGTACAGAGTGCAGTGACACAACACTAGGGTGGAGAATGGGAAATAATGTGGTAGCTGCTGTGCACACCTCTCTGATGGATGTGCATCCATTACAAGTGCTGCATGTTGTCATTCAGTATCTTCACCATGTAGTGGCACAGTTGGTCCTGAACAGGGCCCGGGACATGCTGCTGCATGTCATTCTCCAATGCAGTGTCAACATTGGCCCTATGGGGGTGGTTGGGGGTCTCCAATCATTCCGCTGTACCTCACCTTTGCCATGTGTACACTGTGTCTATGGTCCCATGACATTCAGTGGCACAGGATCACCCACACTCTGTGCACGTGTGGAGCCATTGACTTGTCTCTCCTGGTAAAACAAAGTTAAAAAAAAAAAAACCTTTCATCTCTCCCCAGCAGGTGCTGTACCCCAAGAGAGAGAGAGAGACTTAGAGATATTTGGATCAGTAGTGATTAGCTTAATGCCCTTGCTCAGGCATGCAAGACCTGGAAGTCAACTCTCACATGGTACTGTAGCACCAACACCGCTGTCTGGCAGTCCTAGACCAAAATAATGGAGGAGGCCAATGCAATGGGTGATCAGGGCATGGTGGTCGATGCTGTGCAGAAATGCTTCAGCAACCTCCATTTTCAGGACAATGAATCAGTGGTTGTGCAATGGAGGGAACTGAGTGCAACTGAGGGTGAATGCCCTGTACCCACAATGGCACAACGCCTGGACCAAGCAGATGAAACAGTGGCATTGGTTCTGCATGCTGTGGAGGTGTCCGAGGTGCCTGGCAGGAGCTACGAGTCCCAGGTACCACCAACAGTCCCAAGTAAGTACTATGCTGATGCCACTGTTGTGCTAGCATGTGACACACCTCTGAGTGCACATAAGAAGGTACCACAGGCATGGATGTAGGCCACAGATAGTACCGATCCAACCCTACAAAGCAGCTCCCTTTAGCGGGCATAAGTACTGCCACTTGCATGTTTCCCACAGGTGGCCCTGGGTTCCAATGCCCATGGGTTATAGGGACTTTCTATGCAATGTATAGCTGTGCTAAAATGTTGTGTCCTCCATCATTGTAAGCCATTACTGTACTTGCTTTGCTACACACTGTGCATTGGCCTTGGTTGTTGCACCTCTGTTGCACCCTCTGGGTGTGGTTGGTTTGGTTGTGCATGTCTGGGTGTGCACATATCATGATCTGTGTGACACAGTGGAGGTTTAGTCTTTCACCTATACCAATAATATGCTCACACTGTGCACCTGTACACCTCACTGTCAGTCTCATGGTACACTGCCATCCTGTCACCGGTCCCTGCCATGTATCCCTCACCTACATATTTCTGTCCCTGCAGCTCAGGTTCCAGTCTGCCTGACAACAGTGGCTTTTTTACTAGGGCTGTCTAGCATCATCAAAGATACCCCATTGCCCATCCTGACCTGCTAGAGGACAGCAGTGGGGAGTCCATTGGTGAAGTTAAATGGAGACCTCTGTGGCTGGCCAGGAGCTGTTGAGCTAGGTGTCCCAGTTGGAACAGGTCATTTTGTCAATCACCACCCCAGGTGATGTGACACAGCCTGGAATAGTGGCCACCACTACCACCTCCTCATGGGCCCTTGCACAGGACCCGACCTTGGTATCCCACACCTCCATGCCCATCACCTCCTCCTCTGCCACACAGCCCTCCCTATACACAGTTCTCTCCAGTAGTGGTCCCCCACACCAGACAGAGGCCGGATGTCTGCCCTGCCTGAGAACTACATACAGTAGTCCAGGGTGAGGAGGGTGGCACACATCCACCACCTCCCCTGAGATTGCCACTGGCTGTTGTCAGTTTCCAGGACACCCATGGGGTTATCTGGCCCATGAAACCCCTATGTGCTGCAGCGGGCTAAGCCGGCTGCCCAGCAGAAGATGCACACTGCTGTGGATAACCAAGCCCCATTCCTTAGGGTCCTCTAACAGATTAGGGACCTGCTGCAACAGAACCTCACCCTCTACCAGCAACAAAATTACCAGGATATGATACATGCCCAGGAGTATGAGGAATGCCTCATGGATGCCTTTTGGTGGATGCTTGGGGATCCTAAAAGGGCAGTGGAGAGACTGAGCTGTGTGCTGTTGAGCACATGGTGCTATGGTTGCAGCCCATCTGAACAGAGTACACACAGTTCTATGTCCCAAAGGGGGTGGTGGCACATGTCCACAGTGTGGCTGGCAACTTCAGACAATGGCAGCACATAAGTGATGCCCATGCACCCTGGCAGACTGCACACCCCTACCTGAGGTGTGTCTGTGCAGGTGTCCAGTACTCTGCATGGCTGTGCAAGATCCCAACTGACACCCCAGGCTGGTGTGTCATCATGCTTAATGACATCCTCCTTTGGGGCCACTAGACCCTCTCCCTGTGGCTTACTTCACCCACTATCAAAACCCATGGTAGCTGAAAGTCTAGACTATCTTCCACCACGATAGAACCAGACAGAAACAAGGGGGTGGCATAGCCATGTATGTTGCATCTTCATTTCAATTAACCCAAGTCTAAGTACCTGCGCTCTCACAGTCCATTGACACCTTATTGCTGAAGCTATCCTTCCTCCACACTATACCTATATTCATAGCTGGTTCCTACTGCTCAACAGACACCACCTTGCCCAAGATCCTGGAATACCTTGGCAATCTAAGTTCACTGGCAGCGGAGGATGAGCTTTATATCCTTGGGGACTTCAGCTGGAACTGGCTCTCCAGTACTAGCACCAAGCTGCGCAGCCAGGTGTCCACTGTCAATCTGTAACAAATGATCACCAAGCCAACATGCCTGAACCTCAAATCCCTAAACTACTCTCTCCTTGACTGGTCCCTCACCTCCCACCCCCACCAGCTTTGGGCATTTTACATGACTCACTAAGTGATCATCATATGATCTACTCAGTAAGAAAAATATTCAGGCCAAAGGCATCTCTCCCCCAAAACCCTTCTGACCAGGTCCTTTAAATCATTAGACCTCATCTCACTTCTAAATGACCTGACCAACACATACTGGACAGGCATCACATGAGCTTCCTCCATCAACTCGGCCCTGGAATATTTCAAGTCTAGGTTCATGGCTGTCTGGACTATTATGCCCCTCTCAGGTGATCTCGGGTGAGGGGCTACCACCTGTCTTGGATCACAGCTGACATCATGACCCACCTCAGAGGCAGAGATATGGCATGGAAGACCTATAAGGCATCTGGCCTACCCATGGATCACCTCCGGTATCACACCCTACGCAACACCTGCATGTGATTAATCAGGCAGTCAAAAGCAACTTATTTCAAGAACGCCTTCCTCACTAACATAAACCATCCAGGTAAATTTTGGAAGGTGGTCAAATCACTTTTCTCTCCCCCATCCCAGCCACAATCCCATGCTTTAAACATAAGTGTCTCAACTGTAACTGACTCTATTGCTGTGGCATCCGAATTCAACTCCTTCTTCATAAGCTGTACATCATCACTGCTGTCCTCCCTCCCAACTCCCCCAAACTCTCCACCACCCCCTCCCACCTGATGCAAAGATAACCCCCATTACTTCCACTTCACCTTCCACCAGGTTACCCCACAGGAAGTACTAAACGAGCTGCTCACCCTCAATCTGACCAAAGGCAAATGGACATCTGGCCTGGACTCACAAATGCTCTACCTGTCAGCTCCTGCCCTCGCTTGTCCGCTAGCATCACTATTCAACCGCTTCTTCTCTCAGGCTTCTGTCCCATCTGAGTGGAAGCATGTCATGGTCATCCCACTCCCAAAAGGCAATGAACCGCCTATACCTTGTAAGTACCGCCCAATCTCCCTCCTCCCCATACTGGCTAAGCTTCAGGAATGCCTGGTCCTGGCTCAACTCTCCTACTTCCTCGACTCCTCAGCTTTTTTCACTCCTTCTGGTCTGGCTTCAGGAAGATGCACTCCACTGCCACCTCCCTCATAAGGCTTACTGATTCGATCCATATTGGTAAGGGCCTAGACCGCATCACCTCACCTATTTTTGTCGACCTGGCAAAGGCATTCGACACTGTCTCCCACTCACTCCTCCAGTCCAAGCTCTCTCTTGGTGGACTATCAAGTGTGGCTACAAACTGGTTCCACTCCTACCTGGTCAGTAGAACCCAGTTGGTCCGAATTGGAAACACCACCTCTGCTCCCTTCCTTGTCACCACTGGGGTGCCACAGGGCTCCGTACTCGGACCGGTCCTGTTTTCTATATTCCTACATGATCTGCCCTCTGCTTGACCTCACACTTCCATCCATATTTATGCAGACAACACTGTGCTGTATACCTCCGGCCCAACGGCCACTGATATGGCACCAGACTCCAGCTGGACTTCAATAATGTTCAACTATGGTTTCCCGCAAAACAGCTTTCACTCAATGCCAAGAAAACAGTCTCCATGACCTTTGGTACCAGGCAGAGATTCTCCAGCTCCTCTACACCCCAAGTTTCCACACCCTGGATGGGACTTCCCTGGTGGCCTGTACCTCCTTTAGATATCTTGGGGTCTGCCTCGACTAGCACCTTGACTTTTCTGTGCATATCGATGCCCTCCACAAGAAGCTGCACTCCAGGCTGGGTGCTTTATACCATAACCGTGGTTGCATCTCACTGCCAGCTCGCCATGCTATTGTGCAGAAAATGATCCCCCCCATCTTTGACTGCAGGGATGTAGTCTACAGTGCCACTCCCAAGTCCACTCTAGCCAGACAGGACCCACTCTTTCACTCCTTCTGTCATTTTAATCTTGACTGTCGTCCTCCCACCCACCACTGCATCCTTTAGTCACTGGGACTCCCCTCCATACATGACTGAAGACTATCCCACTGCACACAGTTCACAGCCAAATTCTGGACCCAGTCTCTACCCACTTATCTCACACCTAAATTAACTACTCCTACCCTTTCTGCATAAGTGCTAAGGAACAACAATATGCCTCTCAGTCGACAGCTCCATCATATCTACTATTGACTATGGACTAGTGGTTTGTGGGGTGACAATAGATACAGCGCTCAAGAGGGTTCAGTCTGTGCTCAACAAAGCCTGCAGACTTACCTTGGATGCTGAGTGTGGCACGCACACCTGTACTCTGTACAAACGTGCAAATTGGTTGTCACTAAGAAACAGGTTCAAATTCCAGATTTGCATCCTAGTGTAGAAGGCTCTTTTGAGTAACACACCGCCTTGTGTAGGCAATTTGATCAAGGCAGCCAACTCATTACAGGTCACCGGGGGTGGGGGACTAGAGGGGCTTTGGCTATCCCCTTCCATCGCATCTTGCTTGAGTAATGTGCATTTGACTTCTAGGC
Source organism: Neoceratodus forsteri (assembly GCA_016271365.2). NCBI lineage: Eukaryota > Metazoa > Chordata > Ceratodontiformes > Ceratodontidae > Neoceratodus > Neoceratodus forsteri. Next base: position 1,161,097,474 of record CM057458.1, read on the forward strand.
CCCCCTGTGGATGAATGAATTCTCCGGGCACCTCTTGGCCACCAATTGTTTGGCCTAATTCATAACTGACCTCAAACAGCACCTAATAACACTCTCTGAGTGCACCTGCCCCTAAGTCCAGTCACACCCACTCTTTCTGGCCCCCAGAAAGCACTAGGCAGGCCTCAGGTATCCCCTCCTTCTGTCCCTTCCCATGACTTGACTCAGTAATCAGTTAGCGTCATGCTCCTTTGACATCTGCCACCCCACCTTCCCCCCTCCCACAACTCCCAGTCCCATGAGTTTTGCTAACAGTCACTACTAATGCAAGCTGCCTGAAAATGCCTCCTCGCACCCCAGCATTTACTCTAGCATGTCTTCACCACTCAGCCTCCCCTCACCCCCTCATTTCTCACTATACCTTATTGCCCTTCTTCCCAACCCTTCACCTCCACTGCAGTACTTACCTCTCTCTTGTACCTCCTTTCTTCACCCCACTGCCAAGTATCCCCATCCCTCTGAACTACTGACAATCTTAACTTGTACCTATGTTTTGAGTTATTCTGTAAGTTCTGAATCCAAGCTGGGTCATTTATTGTGATGTACCTTTGCTTTTTCCTATTGTGCTTTGTTTTGCAATCTATGACATGGAACCTTTGTAAAAGAGCTTGTGCTCAAAGGTCTTTTCCGAAATCACTAAATAAATAAAAACGAATTAAAAAAATACCAGGCTCCTATCTGTACCACACATGTCAACAGCTGCAGGTCAGGCAGCTTTCAGGCATCGCAGACCTAAACTTTGGAACTCCTTACCAATGGTCATTCTGCATGCATCCACCAACCAGCATCGTAACTCCCTCTTCAAATTACATTGCTCCTCCAACCGCACATGTAACTAAAAAAAAAAAAATCCTGCACACCTCTGGGCCAGCATCCTCCTATTACTATGATAGGTTAGTCCCAAAGGGTTCTGAAATACTTGTAATCATAGTTTCTGTCTGTTTACATGCCTTGCACTGCAAATTGCTGTTTGCACTGTATTTAAATATTGTTCTGTACTTTGTGCCTTGTATTTTTGTATCATGTTATGTTTACTGTATTCCCTACCTCCAGGACTCATCTGGAATCGAGCAGTAGCCCGCTCAGTATGCCTTACTGGTAAAACTTTTAAATAAATAAATAAGTGGACATAAGTGGGTCTTCCCCCAGTCTGGGTCCTTTGTGTGGGTGCCTCCATACTTAGTTGTCTGTGTGCTGTACATGCCCTTCCTGCAAGGGTTTAAGTGGACTTGGTCAATGTACATATTATGGATTATGCATTTTCTTACTCTGTCCTCTGCTATATGTTGTTTGTTGCTGTTTTAAGTTCTGTCAGGGATATGTTTGTTGTCGTATTTCACTGGTTATACTTTAGTTCAGTTTACCTGTATATTGATTTTGTATTTGTTAGATATGAAACCTAGGTTGGATGTAACAGTCTGTACATTCCTCTTGGACTGGCAGCCCTATTGCATGGGAGTGTGCCATGTTGCTTAGGATACAACAGGCAAGGAATATGCCACAGGTCTTCAGAGGTGTGTACTGTAGGAAACCACAAGAGTGGTCCAGGCAATGGAACTGCATTTTGAACATGCCAAACACCCGCTTAATGAGGTTACATCTAGCAGTGTATGCCACACTGTATCTCTCCTCCAACTCGAATTTGAGATGGAGGAGAGGGGGTGAGGAGCCATGGGTTCAGGGGATGTGCACTGCCACCTGTAATACACACATACATATGTGAGCCTTGTCATGTTCTGGTAGTGACTTTCAGCACACATTCCTGTAACTGTCTTGGGTTTCCCACCTCCTGCCTATGCTGGAATGCATACCTGTGAACCCCTCAGGGGACTGCTGTACTGTCTTGCAGAGTGTGCTGAACCACACACTGTCACCTGTACCAGACACCTTCATATGTAGGCCTTGCCATGATCATGGTGGTTAACATCTGCCCACAATCTGAGATTTTCTTCACGTTTCCATCCCTCCTTCCACCTTGAATGGCCCTGGACACAGAGAAGACATTTGACTCTGTAGAATGGCCCCATTTAATAGCTGTATTGCAGAGATTTGTTTTTGGTCCTCATTTTATGATCTGGATTCAGGTTCTTTACTCGACCCCAAAGGTGTCTGTCCTGACAAATGGAAAATTGTCTCCCTCATTCTAGTTACACTGAGGTACTCAGTAGGGTTGCCCACTTTCCCTTGCACTGATTTTGCTGGCAATAGAACCTTTAGCCCAGAGAATTAGGGAGTCTCTGGATATAGTGGGTGTACTGGTAGGCTCAAATACTTATGAGGCAATGCTGTTTGCTGATGAAATCCTTCTGATGCTGTGACACCTGGAAACATCATTACATAGCCTGATCCAATTGCTGGATACTCTTGCCTCATTATCTGGGTTGCACAACAATTTGGAAAAACAGAGCTCCTCCTCATAAACCCGAGCAGCTGGAGAGTTTATCTGTATATACCTGGCATTCAATGGTCTTCTGGCACTATTAAGTATTTAGGGATTCACATTTCGTCTTCCCTCACTGAATGGCCTTCTTTGAATTTTCACCCCCTCTTGGCGAAACTAAAGGAGGATATCTCCAGATGGAAGCGTCTTCACTTGTCACTATAGGGAAATGTGCAGGCAATCCACATGATGTTCTTACCTCACATTTTATGTTATTTGTTGCCACTCTGTGCATTTCAGATGACTGGTGGTGACAACTTCAGGCTATCTTGTCCTCCTTTTATTGGGAAGGGGCAAAGCCTTATAATTCTATGGCAAGACTAATGGTGCCATATGAAAAGGGTGGTCTGGCTTCCCCTTGGATCTTGTGCTGTGATATAGGAGTGGGACTCCACCAGATCTGGCTGTGGCTTCATGTTGAAAAGTGGAAACCCACAATCCAGTGACTGGAGCTGGAGACTGACTGGAACCTCAACTGGGCCCCTGAACACTGATATTCCCATCAGGACCCAGGGTCATCTTAGTCTTCATCCTGTGCATGACCTTTCCATCTCAGATAACTAGGTCAGCACCGTGAGCTTCTGTACTGAAGCAGGTGACAACTGAGGAAGGGATAAAGGTGTAAAAAAGGCATCTGTAGGCTATGGGTTGTGGGGACACTCTGGAGTATAGAAGGTCAATTGAAAAATGTGGAAGGCATCAGCAATCTGTTTTGTCTTTTTAAGACTGTGGCTAGTCTTTGGATGCCACATGCTGATAACCAGAGACCTTGCCTTCTGCCTTCAAACTTAATGAGCTAATAGCCTAGTGGCTTGGGTTCCCACCTGGCAGTATTTGTGTCTTAGGTAAGCCAGGGCCACTTTGGATTTGTGTAAGAACATATTATCTATTTCCTAACATACCTTTTCCATTTGTCCCTTCACTGAGGTGTTGCAATACTCGTGAGCCTCTTGAGGAAAAGTAAAGGTTTCTTGCAGGTCCTTTAGATGCTAATGCTTCCCCCTACTTGTGAGAGGTGTATTCAATAATATGTCTCCAGATCACCATCTTAAGGGTGTCCCAAAGTGGTCCCCTCCTTGACTGAAGTTTCTGGTTTCAAAATGTTGTCAGTCCTGTATTTCTGAAATTCCTCTGACCAGAGGTAGAAAGTATTTGGGCACCACTGCATCTTAGGTCTGCCTTGTACCAGATGCAGGTGTGTCCACACTGGATTATGGTCACATATTTAAATGTCACCCACCTTGCAGGCCATTATATAATGTAAGTCCTCCCTCTAGGTATAACTATAATGAATCTGGGTGTACACAACATGTACTGACAAATAAAAAGTATAGCTCTTGGTCCTCAAGTGTAACTTCCACCAGATGTCTGACCACTTAACTTCTTTCATGAAAGAAACACAGTGTTTATGAGCAATGGGTTGGTGGAGTGGGGGTGGGGGGCAAGTGTTGGAGGTGTCCCAGATAGTAGAGATCAGCTTGTTAAAGTTACCCACTAAAAGCAGGACTCCTGTGGTATTGGTAAGTGAGAAGTCCAGAAGTTGCCTCACCTCTGGCATTTTTGTACCAAGAGGTATGTAAATAGAGGCCAAGTAACTTTGGTTTGGTATAGGGTACCATGTACTGGAATAAGTCTCCTCTCCACATCCCTGATGACCTTACTCTTCTGAAAAGGGGGTGCTATGAGGAATCAGGACTGCTACTCCTCTATATCGACTGCTAGGAAGTCCTGAGCTATACACCTTGCTGAAACCAAACTTCTGTAACTTCTCATGTTCTGTGGCATCTAAGCACATCTCTTGCAAACACGTCAAATCAGAATGCTCCTTTCTTATACTGGATAGTACCTTTGCTCTCTTAATAAGGTTGTTTAACATGCTGACATTCAGTGAGTACCTGTACCAAACTATATGAGTTTCATTTTACAATTCAATCAAGTAACACTATCCCCACTGGTCCTCCTCCACCCCCTAACAAGATAGATAAGAATCTTCTGTGACCCATGTCTATACACCTCTCTTCATAATCAGATAAAGGAATCCACCCTCTTGACCTTAACTCAGTGGAATAAGGAGTTGCAGACAGCTAGTGATGCCCTCTTTTGGGAGAAATACTCTCTCTCAACTTATAAAATCTCAATGGTGGCTTACGTGAAATAATTTGCTTGGAAGTGCCATATGTTTATTTTTAAGACACCAGCAGCTATGATTACATATTTAGGGGAACAGGCAGGGGTTTGCTGGTTAGCCTGTGGAGAACAAAGAGCAGACCATGTCCATATTTGTTGGTAATGTCCACTTACCTACCAATATTGGATGGCTATTTCCAATTACTTAGAACCAAGACTTGATCTTCCTCAATTGCCTTCTCCAACCTTGGTCCTTTTACATATCCCACCTGAACCCTTTTTAATTTGAGGCCAGTAATTTAAACTTTTACTGACTCTACTTGTGTGCAACAAAAAATTGATAACCAAATTATAGCTACAGCCTCAGCTTCCTACACTGCCTTATTAGATTGCTTTAGTAGATGCTATATATAAATTGGAAAAACAAACTTACTTTCTGCTAAATGCAATACCAGCAATGGAGATGCAAGGTGCTTTATACATTTCAAACTGACTCTTTATTTTTTCCATAAATTACCCCTTACTTTGGGTGTCAGTGCCAGAGTCGACATCGATACTAAACAAGGGGCTCTCAGCCAACATATGAGAATCTGCCTTGTTCCCTCATGTCCTGCTTACAAAGCTTTATCTCCCTATTTCAACACTCCATTAGTACTCCTGTTTTTTTTATTCCCTTTACCTCAGTTCCTTCTGTATATGCTATAAATGTAAATGCTTAAACAATGTACTTAGTTATGTTATTGGAGTAGAGTTGACCATGTTTTCTTGTGTACATAGAAACATAGGAACATAGAATTTGATGGCAGATAAGGATTGCTTGGCCCAACTAGTATGCTCGTTTCCCTACCTAATGGATAAGCTGCAAATCTTAGTTAACAAACAGCCTATTTCTTACTACCCCCACTAGAATTGCCTTATGTCTGTCCCATGCATTTTTGAATTTCCCCACTGTTTTTGACTCTACTTCCAGCTCAGGAAGGCTGTTCCATGTATCCACAATCCTCTCCATGAAAATATACTTCCTCACATTACCTCTGAGCTGTCCTCCCTCTATCTTCAAATTGTGACCCTCCGTTCTTGCACATCTCGTTTTCTGAAAGGTGCTACCTTCTTGGACTTTGTTGATCCCCTTTAGGTACCTGAAAGTTTCTATCATGTCCCCCCTCTCCCTCCTCTCCTCAAGGTTATACATATCAAGCTCCTTTAATCTCTCTTCATATGTCTTCTGGTGTAGACCCTGCACCATTTTAGTTGCCCTCCTCTGGACAGCATCCATCCTGTCTATGTCCTTGCAGAGATGGAGTCTCCAAAACTGCACACACTACTCCAGATGTGGTCTCACCAACTGTCTGTACAGAGGGATAACAACTTCCTGTTTTCTGCTGGTGATGCCTCTCCCTATGCATCCCAGCATCCTGCCATAATTTTTTACATTGTCTGTATGTAGTTAAAATCTTTCAATCAAGATGCTATTATAAAAAAGGAGCCATCTATGACCCACACAAACATGATTTTTTGCGCATTAAACAAACATACAAGAACATTGATTGTGACAATTTTATGAACCATAAACAAGTAGGAAAAGGAGGTGCCAGGTGGATGCCCTCAGAATATAATGTGGCAGCTATCGGCCATGGCCTCCAAGGTAGGAGCCCTCTAAGAGGGTGCTGTGCACACAGGGAATGTCAGTGGCTGGTGTAGTTTCTCCCACTAGAGGAGAGGCACCTATAGTGTAACCACCATACAGAATGGTGTTTTGCAGGTATGGATGTCAAAATTTCAGGGAGCGCTAGACTCCCACATATTACCTTGCCCCAAAGTGAAATATTGCCAGTTGGGCCCCATGTAGAGATGGGCAAAGTTGGAAAACTTTGCTTAGTGAATTAATCTGTTACTGAAGGCAATAGAGCAGCAGGAATAATGCAGTGGTTCTATGGTCAAAAAACACACTGCAGAAGAAAGGAACAGCACTCGCTGCCCCAAACAAAAATGCAAGGACAACTGAAAATGTTTAAGTCCTTTATATAAAAATAGGCATGAGCATAGCAAGCGGTGGCTCAGAAAAACTCACCAATATTTCACTTAGACAAACTGCTAAACTTCTTCAGAGTGGGATTCATGCTTTTCTGCCCTCTTTTCCAGCTTGGTGATGTCCATTCATAGGCCAGTGGTTGTATAGTGGGCCCTAGAGTCAGAGTCAGAGGAACAACTTTCAACTCTATGACATCCCAGAAGGGGAAGGAGGCACCACAATGATCTCTTTCCTGCAGCAGTTTCTCAAAATGGCTATCAGTCCCTTAATTCCAAAATCAAGAGACAATGCTTTTTGTTGACCTGTTTGGTCAGTGATCTGCTTTTTTGTTTATTGGTGCCCCATGACATCCGGATCTGGATGAGGTGATCAAGGCCTGGAAATATTCATTCTTAGAAACCCCTCACCTTCAATCTCCTGGCATCCAATTCTTCTGACCCGGAATGGTCCAGTCCTACTTTGTCCTTGTTGGGAAGTGAGTACCCCATTTTGGATTATGGTGTTTTGGAGGCCTCATAAAGGTTAAATGGAGGGTTTAAACAGGAATGGGAACCCTGTTGTTATGCTCAGGCTGCCATCCCAAGGGTGATGTCAATGGAAGTCTATATTTCACTTTGTACTGATTTCATTATGCTTCTTTTTTTTTTCCTTTTCTAGGATTTGGTCTGTTGGTTGTATGTATTTTGTTATTTTTATTTCATAATAAAAATTGCTCTACTCTTTTTGAGCAGTATCATGGGATCTTAAACATCAACCAGAAAAGGCAAACAGAACCTTTGTTTAATGTATCCCACAATGGATGGTGTACCCTGACAGTTCAGCATCCTCTTAGTACTTATCTTGGGTGTTAGTGTTTATGGGATGAGGTCAATCCAGGTGTAGTACTGGAACCCATAACATTCTGGCTCAAAGGCAGATGTACTGCCAACTAAACCTCACTGACACACAAAGTTATATGTGGTCCACTGCTTTACATTATGAAACTTATGTCAGATCTCTTGCCCCATGCAAAGACATTTAGGAATCATCATGTGCTGCATGGGCTCTAAAAAAGAAAAAGATCTAGGGAACTCATGGGCAGACTACTAGATGGACCATTGGTCTCCTGCTGCTGTCACTTTCTGTGTTTCTATGTTTATGCAGGAACCTGCATGAAGAAAGTTATGACTGAATTTATTCTTTGGGCAACAAAAAATTACATGAATTTTCTTTAGAACTGATCATAAGGGCCCTACCTGGAGCTACAAAATTTGGGGAGGGGAGCAGACGCATACCTGTAGCTTAAAGAACATTAAAAAAACAAACATCTTCACCCCATTGTGTCGGGATGGTGCTACTCCATGGTTTGCTAAACCCACAACTGCTGTCAGAAAAATTGCAAAAAATATGGAGTACACACTGGGTAAGTTTTCATATACAGCAGATAAATATAATTGGTTCATTTAGTCACAGATTTTATTCAGCTGAAGAAAAATCAGCAAGATGCCTTGACAGTGTTTTATTAATTCAGTTCATATAGTGACTGCAAAAATCATTTCTCTTAATATTTAATATTTCAGTGTTGTCTGCAAGTGAAAACTAAGTGAAGTATGCTGCTGCAGTGAGACACAAGAAGCCCAATTTTCAAAGAGTGATGTGTCAAGCCCTGCATTAAATCCTTTCCTTAGGGCAGCTGTGCCAATCACCTTTGCTGTATCTGCACCCAGTCTTGGTAGGTCTGGTGCTGTTATGACCTTTTACTTAAAAATAATTGGCACAAGCGCCATAAAAAAAGGTAGCTGGGATTGCAACAAGCTAGACCAGACCAAGCTGGTCTAACTTGTGGCAACTGGTGCACAAGAACAAAAATAGAAATCACCGGACAGATGATTGCCACAAGCCCTGTGCACCATATCTACAATACACCTGGGACTCAGAGCAGTCTAAGCCATTTGGAATTCTGACCCAATGCCTTTAAGTGAGGGTGAGGAGGAAGGTGTGTCAGTGCACGTTTGACATGATGGGCACGTTTGTGGGGTGTCTGCTGGTGTGCCATGTAGAAACCTTGAAGAAATTAATTATAGGAGAAACGGATGCAGAGATGAGGACAGAAGCAAGAACATTTCACCATGCCAGTTCCACCAAGTATCAATTCTTAAAGTGATGGAGGAGAATGAGTTGGAGCAAGGGCTGGGTGTCATAGTGGGTGGGAAGGGGCTATGCTTGAGAGAAGGACTATAGCTGGGCACATAACGGTATGATAAAATAAACCATTATCATGTATTACCCAGAAGTACACTGCACTGAGTCCACTCCCACTGCAAGCAGCCTTCCAGGAGAGTTGTCCAATGCAATTGGTGATAAACCACCCTGAGCAATCCAAAAGTATAACAATCTCACCCTTTTCCTCCCTCAGGTGGCTCCAGTTTAAAAGACATGTATAGTACTCGCTGGCCTCTGTGTTCACTTCATGCAAAATGAGTTGAGAAAAGCAAAGACAAAACCAGTCATGTTTTCTCAAATCACATTTCCTCAACTTTTTTACAAATCATATTTTCTAGAAGTACATTTTCTTTAATCACATTATCCGGAATCTAATATAAACACTTTGTGTAAAAGTGGTGAGAAAGGCAATGTAAAGACCAGCTACATCATGTTAAATGAGATAAGAATGGTAGTCAAGACTGATCATGTCACGTAGAATTAGATAAGAAAGACATGGTCAAGGCTGGTCACATTGTCTAGCATCATGTTTTGTTAAGTCCAGTGTAGCTACATCATGTAAAATGTGGTGAGAAAGGCCAAATCAACACCAGCCACATCATGTAAAATGAGGTGAGAAAGGAAAAGCCCAAATCAGTCATATTTTATTGAATCACATTTTCTCAGGTTGTGTTTTCTGGTAATATTCTTCCCACTATGTATGAAGCAGTATGCACTCAGATTGTGCCATGTCTGAAGATAGTGTCTGGGCTGGTGCTGATTTGAATGCTTACTCTGCAACCCATAGCATGGCTGTTTCCATTGTGAATCTGCTTGAATGCCACACATGCTGTTATTTGCATTCTTCTATGGCAGTCCAACAAAGCAAAGCTGGTGGTGGTTGTAGCTGAGATGGCAACCCTTGTAAAAATAATGATATAAAATGTTTTCATGCTGCACACATAAAGCTACTCATGTGATATGCATGCTACAAGCATGATTTAGACATTATATTAGAACTGAATGCATGCATATGGCATGCGAAAAGCAAGTGGTCACTGATAAGTGCATGCATTAAAGTTAAGTGACTTGCTCAGGATCACACCATATACTGTAAAAGTGGGGGTTGATAAGATTCAAACACAGGTCTTCAAGTCTGGAGTTCAGTGCCTTTAACCACTAAGCTATACTGTCTTCACACATATGACTCGCTTGTACTTCAATACAAATCTGCATACTGTACATCTGCACACATGCAGCATGCTTGTAGCCACTGTTATACTTTTCAGTTTTCTTGTCTAACCTCAGTTGCACAACTGAACTGTAGCATACATACCAATGGAAACATATGTGGTTCTTCTCACCCCCAATACACACACATACCCACAAAACTACTTAATTACTTCTCTCTGGCCTGTACTCCTACTATTGTCTCTCCATAGTTTTTAATGCTTCCATGCAAACAGATTTTAAGTTGCAAACACAAAAGTAGCAATAACTCAACACCCACCAACATGGCCAGTCCCCCCCCATGCACACACACTGCAACAGGTGTGGCCATGTTACTACTTACAACCTACCAAGTATAGATATAAGCTGAGAGTCTCTTATCTGAGTACTAGGGAGCCAGAGGCAGGAGTCTTTAGGAGATGATGTCCATGGGTCAGAGTGCAGAGGCGTAGTCATACCTCCTTAAAATTAATTGAGTTATTTTTATTACTATTTTATACATTGTGGTGATGAGTTGGAGAATAATGAAGGCTACTGTTCTACTAACAAGGCTCTTGTTAGATGAGCAGTGGCCTTCATTAATCTCCAGTTCTCCATCAATAATATATAAAACAGTAATAACAAAATACCCCATTCATTTTCATGGTGCACACCCCTGTAGTCTCCCTTGCCCTATGTCATATTGTACCTCAGTGTGGTGACATGGAAGTCAGCTTCACTGGGGGGGCATAGGTTTGACCATCATGGGGCTCCAATTGTCTGTGCATAAAATACTGCTCAACTGTCCCTTAAATGCAAGGACAGCCCTCATTTGATCCCTGAAAACTGCTCTGCTCCTCATCCATCACTCATGGGAAACATGCTGCTCACACAGAGGATGTCCTGTAAAGTTAGACTTTATGGCATAGGCACCATTTCAGATTTTAGCATGTGAGAGCCAACAACCAGTGGAGACCAGGTGCTAGCTAGCCCCTAGGTGGCAAGCTCTAGAATGCCTGGAATGTCTCTAAAAGGTAAAACTCATTTACTGAAAACTGATATGTAAATCAGAAAAAATTCAAATGTGCAAGATTCATCTGTCTATACCCCAGAGCACTGCATCAGATTTGGGCTTAAATCCACCATGTTATTAACCCATTTTTTTTTTTCTGGCTGATGTTCTGACACCTCAACCCAAAAAAAAACAACAACTTTGTCCTAGTTTCTCTCCCTAACTACATTTCAATTCAGTACCCATCTCATACGGGTCATGAGGCTGCCCAAATGTGCAGAAAAGTGAAAAACACATCAATATTTTAGTCCTTCCTCCTTTCCCAGTCCCCCTTTAAAAAATGATTTACTTTTACTTACCTGGCCATCTGGCCAGAACCTGCAGCCTGGCCCAGCATGCCACCAACCCAGTTTTTAATATGGTCCTCCTCCATCCTTCTGCCAGAAGCTGGATACTAGAACTGATGATCCCAGGATCCCAACATGGTCCACGACCAAATCACCTTACTAACCAAACACACCCAACCTGCATTGCTTGCTTCTTGCTTGGCTGCTGCCATGGCTGCTGCTACACTGCACTGATCAAGGCCTATGAAGGCCACCCACACCACTGTCACCACTGTTGCTAGGCCTAGCTTGTTGCCAAGGGGGCCTGTGCTGTTTTATTTTATTGCGAGGTAAGCCTAATAGAGTAAGTAGGTAGCCTAGTCTTGAGTTAGCTTCCAGCTCACCCCCTGTCTCCTCAGCCACCAGGTGAGATGGAGACTCACTAACAGTAGACCAACAAAAATATGCTGCAACAACACTGTTATTGAGAGTTCAGTGCTCATCAACTCGTCCAAGCTGTAGTGTGCAGCCTGTCTACTCTGTGGCTGGAAAGACAGTATTGCACTTGTGTGACTCATGTGATCTTGCTTGGCTGGAGCTCCTCCATTTCATGTGTGATGATGCCACTGCTAACAGGTGGAGAGAGTGGGCAACACAATACAGGTATAGTCAAGTCATCAGTGCACCTGCAGCATGAGTGCACACAGGCCAGGGGGCACTTATTGTGCAAAAGGTGAAATCCAAATTTAATGCTGTTATTGCCACACCATAAGAACAACCTCGGCACAAATGTGTGGGGGGAAGGGTACTGCCCCTTCCCTTCTTAAATGGCATCCCTGCTTTATGGTAGAAATTCAATCTTAGGTATCGGTACAAGTAAATACAACAGTTTCCACTGTGTTTTGAGGTACTGTATCTCCATGTTTCAGGATGTGTCCTGATCATCGTGAGGGTTAGTGCCCCTCATTGTACCTCATTCTGAGTGTCCATGTCCCTCATTTCATTGACAAAATGTGAGGTATGGTACATGCTTCCAAAACCCTACTCAGCACAAAGAGTGCTTAGCATGGCCATAGTGTATATACCCCATACAGAATGACAATGGGAAATTAAGTAAGCAGAATCGGTCATGGAGAAACACATTTGTAGCACTAAATATGCATAAGGGGATTTGAATGGCCCCCCAAAAAGGTCACACTTCACAACACAGAGGCCCCTCTTTGCATATCTGGAATGGGCGATGTTGACTGACTATATCATAGGCACTTACAACATTAAGCAAACAATACTTTACACTTACTTTGCTTTCTGCCTAGGCTTGAGGCTTTGTTTCACCTCTCCCTCCTCTTCTCTCCTCTCCTCCCTTGCTACCCTCCCTATTTCTCTCTACCCCTCCATCCCCTGCTACTCCCCGTCTCTCTCCCACTCCCCACCTACCATTCTACCCCCTCTCATCTCCCACCTACCATTCCAACCCCTCTCCCACTCCTCTCCTCCTGTCTCCCCCTCCCTATCACCCTATCTCTTGTTGCTCCACCCCAGACTACCTAGCACTTATCTTTCTTTTTTATCATAGAATACTTTCTCCTTAATGGGCCGGGCCCCAAGACCTCCAGCCACTGACACCTGCACCCCCGGACCTGGTCTGGTGCACTATATGCTCCATCGCACAGGGTTGGCCACTTCCCGATGAAGGCGCCTCTCGGATCCGGGGGCGCAGGGCATGACCATCAGTCACAGAGTTCGCCCTGCCATTTTCTGCTTTTTTGGTCCCAGGGAGTCAGACATGCAATGCAATCTAAGCATGTCCATGCTAATGCCTGCCACACTCCCTTTCCTTCTAGGCACGCCACTGTAGTGTGGCTGGCCTTTGCCAGTTGCTGCTGCAGCACGATGCACCATTCCCACCTGCCCCGGAGGAAAGAGAGCAGTCATGGGATGCTCAATCCTTCCTCCCTCCTGCCAGCCCCTGGCAGCCCGAGTCCATTCCCGAACCTGGGTCATCAGTGTGGCGCGAGGTGTGGTGTCCAGTGCCTCAACACTGAGCACTACCGGGCCGGCTAAGCACTTATCTTTCTGTTCTTGCACTTATGACAATGTCAAATCCTTGACTGCCTACCTCCCTTTTCCCCACCCACCCCCTCTTAACCCCCATCCCTTGCTCCACTTCTGTCGCCTCTAGAATGGTTTTCATTTGTATCTGTGTCTTGCTATAAATACACCCGTATTGTTAATTGTGCATTGCTATTTGCCACTGACTGTTTGCTACTGTGCTAGTCTATACACATGTACTGTCTTTTGTTACTAAGTTAACCTCCTGACCTGTATTGTATCTTACCTCTGCTTACTTCTATGTTAACCTCCTGTCCTTGTATTGTATCTTGCCACTGTTTTACTTGCACCCATTGCTGATGTGGAACATTTGTAAAAGAACCCTTGGTTCAAAGGTATTTGTAATCCTAGTAATAAATAAATAAATTAAAAAAAATGATGGAAATTCAAAGACAAAATTCAAAACCCATTAAACAACTTGCAAAAGGATCAGACTTAATGGGTTTACCTAATTGTAATGGGAACTCAATGAAAAATGTATTTTAATGGCTCTACCTGCTAGCAGCAGCATGAGAAATAGAAACTGATGTGCTTTTTAGATGAGATTTGCACCAGCTTAGTTGCTGCACACATGGCAAGCATGCAGCATGTGAACCTAATGTGATTTTAAAATGACGTTCACACCAGTTTAACTGCTGCACTCATGTCAAGCTTGCAACACATGAACCTGATGTGATTTTTAGAAGATGAGATTACCTGCAGCACACATGTCAAGCTTGCAGCATGCAAACCTGATTTGCTTTTTAGATCTGGTTCGCTTAGGTTCACTTTGTGTATCCGAACCGCATGCAAACATTGCATAATTAAGCATGTGGCATGCATTCTGCATGTACACAGCACACACATATTTCTGTAAGGGAATGGTGGTTGGGGCAAAAATTACAGTGATGATGATGGTGGTGGTAGAGGAACAGGTGGTGACACAACCATTACTTAGAAAAACATAAATTGAAAAAAAAGAAAAACATATCCATGAGTGAACAACATTGTGAAGGGTAACATCATGCCCTACCTTTAATGTCATTTAATTTTTTGTATTTCTTTTTTGTTGTGATGTGAACTTGTTTACTTTGGGGAAAAGTAATGGAGTTATTACTATATATTTGGAAAATCAGTGGAGCCAGTAGTAATATACTAATAATTGGCATGGAGGTAGAACAGGGACTAAGACAGGTACTATTTCAATTCAATTCATGTTTATTTATAAAGTGCCTTTCAAAATCAAGGCACTGTACATGACAATAAAATCAAGATCAACAATAAACAAATAAACTATAAAGAGAAAGCCAAGTTAAAAAGATAAGTTTTTAAAGCAGTTTTAAAACTATCGACGGTCGGGCATTCTCTCAACCAATGAGGTAGAGAATTCTACAGGGTAGGAGCTGAGTAAGCAAAAGCACGAGATCCTGATAACTTCAAACGAACCCTGGGAATCTCTAGCAATCCCTCATTGGCGGAGTGGAGGGGGTGGAGGGGGCGATAGGGAGTCAGAAGATCTTTCAGGTAACCGGGTCCCTGATCGTGTAGGGCTTTAAAGGTTAGTAAACCAACCTTAAAGATGATATGCCACCGCACAGGCAGCCAATGCAGTTCATGAAGCACAGGCGTAATATGACTGGTTCTCAAGGTCCCAGTCAAAAGCCTGGCTGCAGCGTTCTGCACTAGCTGCAGGCGGCAGATATCAATCCCTGGAAGCCCTAGGTATAGGGAATTACAGTAGTCCAAACGGGTTGTAACAAAGGCGTGAACCAAAGTCGGAAGATCCTCCTGGGGAATCAGGTGTTTCACCCGGGCGATATTCCTCAGATGATAAAGAGGTTTTGACGACAGCTGAGACCTGAGATTTCAGGTCAAACCGTCGTCAAAAATAACGCCCAGATTTCGACCTGTCGAGAGCTAGAGAGGGCACCCACCAAGTGATAAGCCTGGTGGATGCCGCACCCAAGCCCCTCCCAGGATGATCTGGGCCCACAACCAATACCTCTGTCTTATCCAGATTAAGCTTCAACCAGCTCGAACTCATCCAAATTCTGATTTCATCCAGACAGTTGTTAAGTACAGAGAGTGCATCACTCTGATCGGGGAGAAAGGATAAATACAGCTGAGTATCATCCGCATAACAGTGAAAACTCAAGCTGTATCTCCTGATGATTTCTCCTAATGGCAGCATATATACTGCAAACAACATGGGAGCTAAAATGGAACCCTGCGGTACCCCACATGGTAGGGGGAAGGTGTCAGAGGAATAAATTCCAGTGACAACTCTCTGAGACCTACCAGTGAGGTAAGAACGGACCATTCGTGGACTGTACCAGACAGTCCACAAAACCCGCGAGTCAGCCCATAATAGCACCTCATGGTCTACAGTGTTCGAATGCAGCAGAAAGATCAAGAGGGACCAGAATGGTATAAGCCTTTCGATCTCTGGCCATTAGGAGGTCACTCAAGACCCGAACAAGGGCAGTCTCAGTACTATGCCTTTTTCTGAAGCCAGATTGGAGAGTATCATAGACATTATGAGAGGTGAGATATTCATCCAATTGCAGTGCAACTGCCTTTTCAATAACCTTACCAACGAATGGCAGGTTAGAGATACGCCGGTAGTTAGCTAGACAGTCTGGATCCAAGGAGGATTTTTTAGGGAGTGGATGAACAACTGCCTCCTTAAGGGGATTAGGAAAAACCCCCCTCTCCAAGGACTTCCAGACAATGTCAGCGAGGATTGGGTAGATGACTTCAACACATCCTACTAACAGAGGTGTAGGACCCGGATCCAAACTACAACTAGTTGGATGCATTGATTGGATGATCTTCACAATGTCTGCGAATTCCGGGTGGTGAAACTCCAACCAGGCAGGCCGGGGATTAAGTACAACCGGTTGCCCACCGTGACCCCCCAAAGGAGAGGTCGGACCGATGCCGGACCTGATGTCGGCAACCTTATCTGCAAAGAAGCGAGCGAACTCCTCACATCTAAGTTGAGAAAAAGCTTCTCTAGGCTGAAGACAGACTGGATTGCACAGTCTGTCCACAGTCCGGAAAAGCTGAGCCAGTCAGTTCTTTGCAGCAGAAATCTCTCTGGACAGGAATTCTGCCTTCTTACGAGTGATTTCTGATTGGTAGCCATCATAATGGGCTAGCAATCTAAACCCTGTCGACATCAAGGCCCGATTTCCATGAGCTCTCTCTCAGCCTTGACCTACTAGCCTTAATTCCTTCAAGGAGCCATCAAACCATGGACTCCTTGGGCCGGATAGTGAGGCCGAACCAAGGCTAAGGAGCAATTTTGTCCAAGCGCTCTCCCACAGCCTTATTATAGGCAAGTACAAGATCCTCTGGACTCATGCATTCACCCGACAAACTCGATAGGTCAATACGCGTAAGGTCACTGGGGCTAACACCCTCAAAGGGCGGTATTGGACCATCTCCAGAGGGGCAGACCTATTAGAGGGGGCCCTGAAACTGAACCTTAGTAATGGTCCGACCAACTGACTGGTTCCACCCCCAAATCACTGATCTCCATACCCAAGAGAAAGACCAGATCTAGTGAATGGCCTCCAATATGGGTAGAGGAGGTAACAACCTGTGTCAGGCCCAGTGTACTCATCAACTGGAGGAGACTTTGACCAAAATGAGAGAGTTCATCATCGACCCAAGCGTTAAAGTCGCCCAGAAGAATTAATCTGGGAAACCTCAACACAAGGTCGACAATGAAGTCTGCAATCTCCTGTAGGAATTGCCACCGCCACCTGGTGGACGGTAGACCGAGAGAATCCCACAACCTGCACGCTCACCCAGGATATATTCAAAGATCTGGTGTTCCCAATGGAACATCCACAAGGCCCAGTTCAGATTTAAACATAATGGCCACACCGCCTCTCGAACCTGCCTTGGACGGTGTATTACCGAGAACCCGCTGGAGTTGCTAAGGCCAATATGGGGTTAAGATTCATCCAGCCAAGTCTCGTAATGCAAGTCAGATCAGCTGACCCAACAAGATCAGCTACAATAGCTGTCTTGTTTTTAATAGATCTGGCATTGCATAACACCGCCAAGGCAGGATGAGATGTCGGGAAGACCTCGGTACCTGTCCGATATTTTCAGACTCTTGGTATGGGACAAGATAGGAACAACCTCTATCTTGACCCCATTTCATTATAGGACGTCTTCTGGACCCTAAGACCCAATCCCTCTGCCCCCACAAGGCCCAGCTTTCCACCTTCGTCCCTCACCTCCTTAGAATGTTTAATGCCCGACACCTAAAATAGGTGTCGGATGATAACGTGGGCACTCAAAAGGCGCTGAGTTCCCTGAGCCTGGTGGGGGAATAATGCCCAACCGTCATTATTAACAAATCAGAAAAATAAGACTAACAATAAACCTAAAATATCACAATTATAAACGCATTCTCCCCTCCTCTCTCACAGAGGAAGGAGGGCAAGCCAAATAATCAAACATAAACCAAAAACAACGCAAAAATAACAAACAACAAAATAAAATAAAATACAGTAAATTTAAAACATAATAAAATAACCTATTAAATATTAAACAAATTTGAATTTAAACAATTCTATATCTTAAAATAATGCAGCACCTCTCACATGCAGCAAATATAAAAAATATAAAATAAACTCCCAGCACCACCTCTCACATGGCATGGAGTTAAATTCAAATTTGTAATAATAAATAACAATCGCTCTTACTACCTACAGTCCAAAGACTAAACCACTCACTCAGTGTTCTTTCAATAACATCCAACAAATAAAAGATAGTCTTTACGAAAAAGTTCGGAAAGTCAAATAATAAAAATCCTGAGATCTTCCAATGACTGCTCCTCAGATGCCAGTAATTAATTATAAAACCAATAAAATACAGTCAGGAGATATGTTTCTGCAGGGAGCATTGCCCCCACTCGGATGGCAGCCAGCAACTAAAGTTACCTCATAGGTCAGCACTACAGCTGACCCCAAGGCAACCTAGAAGAGGCCCCGGTCTCCCCAGCTCCCTGGGAGGCACCGAGGGCTGCTCCTGCCTGGCTGGAGACCACCAGGCAGGCAGCACTCCCTACAAATTAGAAACCAACTCCCGAGATAGCAGAGAAACCCTATACCACCATATATTAGAGAAAAATTGCAGGGTCCTTAAAAGCTTAATCCTCAGAGATATAACAAATCTCCAAACACGGTTGATAACCCAGGGTTAAATTAGTTCTAAGCCGTGATTCTAAGTGGCAAAGATCATCCAAATGAAGTAAGGGCTTCACAGTTTATCTCAACGCCGACATAGAGTATAAAAAGTCACCAGGCTCATTAGGTGGGGGTAAAAACAACAAACCCCACAATCCACAAATAGTGGAAACACCACAGCCTCACCAGGTGAGCCCAAATTCTAATATCCAGCATCCAGGTCTCAGCAAGTCTCAATAGGTGGGGGGGGGGGGTTACGAAGGCAACAAACCCCACAGTCCACAAATAAAAGAAACAATACAGCCTCACCAGGTTAACCCCAAGTCAAATATCCAGCGTCCAGGTCTCCACAAGTCAGGCAGCAGATAAAGAGACGCAAAGAACAGCGCGAACACCCGACGCAACAAAACAGAACAGTGCACAATCGAAATACCGGCAGTCCTCCGGGAGAAGCCACATCCAGTTCCAATCTGCGATTAGTGCCAGCAATCCAAAAATACCGGCAGTCCTCCAGGAGAAGCCACATCCAGTGCCAGCCCTCAATTAGTGCAGCAATCCAAACATGGTCTGAGTCCATCCAAATCCCAGCCCAGACGACCGGCAGAAACTCGTCCAGAGACTCAGTCTAAGGATCAGTCGAAAGTCCACAGCCGCGTCAGTTAAGCAAGTCAGTGAGACGCGGCACCCTTTAAATTAAACTTAGAGCACAAAAACAAAACAAATTAGACAGCAAGGGTAGTAGAGGCACCTAAAAAATAAAACAAAAAAACACAGATAATACGAGCAGCAAGCGGCTAGCCCAGCGTGGCCGCCATCTTGAAACTATCTCTATACTACTATATATGTATTGAGGTCAGCAATCAGTAGTAACTGTTACATGGGGACCTGGCTGTTTTATTGGGTTTGGTAGACTGTGTCACAACACAACAAACAGTAACCCTCAGCAGAGGCATGCCAACAGCACCTGCCACAGGCAAGCTACAGTAATTCATATTTCTTTGTGACCGCAAGGCTTTCTCACCTCAAAGCTTTTTGCCCCCTTATTTGTATTCTGCTTTAACACATGCCACTCTGTACATTGGGAAGCAAAGTGGCTCAGGTAAACTACTGTAGCCAAATTAAAGTTTCAGACCCTGACTGAAAGCAGAATAGAAGCTGACTGTAGCCCATGTCTCTCGCCCCTAATCATTTCATTTCATTTTATTAGGGTTGAACCATTGAGCAAGCTCATTTAAAATGGTTACCCCGTGGTAAACAAATTACATAGATACAATAACACTTATTACAACACATAATACAGTACACAGTAAGGTACAACAGATATTAACAGTTAAGCCATTCAACAGACAGTCATAAAAATAACCACAACTTAGCTTGGAAAGTGTTATTATGTAAGAACCATTGTTTTACAATATTTGTTGAAAGGGGATTAGTGTTAAACAAATGAAACTTGTGTGGCAATTAATTCCAATATAAGAGCACCATTTGACTAAAGAAATACATTGACTTTTGTGTTTTAATTAAAGGTACTGTCAGTTCAGGATAAGCAGAATTTCTTAGAGAAGAGTTTAGTACTGCATCATCATGTCTGTACTGTACCAACTGTGTCACTATGAGTGAGGATCCAGTCAGGTGAGCAATAATATGCAGGATGGCAATTTCACATTTGCCCCTAGTAAATGACTTTTTTGGGGTCGGTGGCAGATCAAGAGTGAGTGTACAGCCCATGAGTAGGAAGGCATAGCACTTGTCACTAATGCTGTGGTTTCTGCATGCAATATGCATCAGGAATGGCTCACTGCAAGCACTGTCCCAACTGTACCCTTGTCTCATCGGTATTTATAACATCCTCCCTGGGGTTAGTTCTTGTTAAATTGCACTGCTGATCCAATACAAGAAAGGAACTGTTAGGGACTCAATGTCAGGAGAATCATTTTCTCCTGGCCTTTGTGCCCTCTGTTTTTGAGAAAGCCATTCTGTTCAAGAATGACCCAGCCTACTGATTATTAAAGCAGAACTGTCACTAAATTCTAGAAGGAGTTGCTGATCATAGTACTGTTATTGCTGTGACACTTGAGAGCATAAAGTGTGCTTAACCTCTGCTCCTACACAACACAAGCTATTAATAATGGGCTGGATTTTCAGCCTGTCATGGACTAAGTCGCAATCTGCAGCCACCGCTGAGGGACAAAATCTCCAGACTTGTGGAGATTCGTATTTTTAACCAGTGCAGCTGTGGGGAATGTAAGACCCATTTGCAACAGTTTTTACCGTGCAGCTGCTGGAGTTACTAGGGTTCTGAACATCTGGTCCAATGTTTTAAGCTCTCCTTAAACTTCAGCAATTAACAGAGGGGATGACACCTGGGTTTGGTATGTAATTTATGATGCAGTAGTGCTCAGAATATGGCAATCTTTAGTTGCTGGGTGTAATCAGATTTGCATTTTTGTACTGTGTTCTCATTGTTTTGGGGGCCATAGTTTGTTCAAGAAACAAAATAGATCTGGTTGCACTACTGTTTCAAAAAAGCTCAGCCAGAGTTACTTCTGTGATTATTTCTTCCTTCATTAAATGACAAAAAGCCTCAACATTTCATCAGACTAATGGCTGCTTTACAGGAGTATCTCAGAAATGATATATTTGTGAAAATAAATGTTAGATTTATGTCAGTGCAGTGCATAAATCTTATATGTATTAAATGTACTGTCAGGGGTGTAGCCAGGAATTTTAAACTTGTACTCAAAACTGATGCACTGTTGCCCCTGCCACCCCATTATGTAAACATAAACCAAAATATGTGCTGCTATGCCACACCATTGTCCCCTCCCCCTCTCCCTCTGTTTGCCATGTCTGGGTTCAAGTACAGTGATCAGTTTCCTCCTGTAGTCCCCCTTCCTTTGTTTTTTCTGCCTGCCTGGTAAGTTGTTCTTGTTTGTGTGTATCGGGCTGGTGGCATCAGTGCTCCATAGCAAACAACAACAAAGGCAAAAGATATCAGTGAGACACAGACACAATGTTACTCACAATGTCCTTGTTTTCCTCTTTTTGTTGCCCCTGCTTGATTTGCTGCCCTTGCCAGATTGTTTTTACTGTACTGTGCTGCGTACAGTGCGTATGCCTGCCGACACCCCTGTGTACTGTACAACATGTGACAAAATATATCACACAGTACTGGCATACTTTCATATTACTACATATTCTTTTTATGTACAGCCCTTTATCTAACGTCAGGAATGAGGCAAAGCTCATGTCCTTATTTCACTACCTGCCTGCCTACCTAGTCAAAGTACAATGAGATAACTAACATTTACTTATTGTGGTGTCCTTTTAAAATCTACATTCAGTTTAATCCATTAGAAAAACCTCACTTATCAAATTAAACAGATAGACTCCTAACATGATGTATCCAAATCAAAGATCCACAGACTTGATGCCCATTGTAATGAAAAGTTATGCATTTCAGACAGACATAATCTTCATGGGCTTAATTTTCAAAGGTGTGGGACTGACACAAGGTGCTTGCATCGAAAATAAATGATGTAAGGGGAAAGTGTACCATACTTAGAGTCAGTCCTGATTTTCAAACTAACCCTGCTCCAGAAGGGAGACCACTTGCTCCAGCTGGGACTGTGCTGGGCTTGTAGTGATGCTCTGAGTATGCCATCATGGAGGGAACCATGTGCCACTACTGACCTGCAGCATCCCCTTTTGTGGGATTTTGCTACGGAACAGGGGACACCCATGCTTAGACCAGGCAGAGGTGGTATAGTGGCCATATTCTAACACTGCCCATGGTTATGGCTGATGGCTGCAGACATCTACCATCTGTTCCTCAGGGACTAGCAGAGGAAGCCATCAGCAAGTTGTGGTTCACCTTTCCAGAGCTGTGACAGGTATGGAAGTGCTACACAGCAAGCAGAGAGGAAAGAGGGCTACTCTTCCAGGGCATAAAGAAATTTCTCTTTGTTTGAACATGATATTTAGAAAAGTAAAACTTTAATACAAACTTCTCCACACATAGGTACACAGCAAACTGTGAAATAAAAAAGCAGCACCCCCCCCCAACATTTCACAACTCACTCATCGCTTTGTCAAGATGCAGTATACCTACGTGTGGAGAAGTTTGTATTAAAGTTTTACTTTTCTAAATATCGTGTTCAAACAAAGTGAACTTTCTTCATGCCCCGGAAGAGTAGCCCTCTTTCCTCCCTGCTTGCTGTGTTTTTCGCTTGATGGCTCCTTCCTATATGCTCTGAAGCAGCGAGCTTGTATTATGTGTCTACAGTATGGAAGTGCTACCACAGATGGGGAAAACTAAGGATAGCACCCATCAGCTGGACCCAAGCCAGACATATGGTACAAACAAGGAGGTTGAGAAAGACTCACACAGTCCAGTGAGACAACACCTGGTAGAACTCCTCATATGATGATGACAGCACTTGTCACTATGATGAAGAGTCCCAGGAGGGGTGCTCAGGACCGCAAAGCTGTAGGGCTGCAGACTGGTCATGTGCAGCAGGGTCCCTGCACTGAAGTGGACATGCTGCAAAACAATACACAGCAATGCTCCTGGAATGGTGGCATACACAGAACCACAGCTATCAAAAACAGATGGGACACTAGCCATCAGGTAGAGGTGGCAGGTATGTGGCATAGTGAAGGACTAAGTGTACTGTGTGATGTTCTATTGGGGGAAGGAGGGCCAGTGCCGTGTCTGCACTGTCAATGGCAGTTGAGGTTTGGGATGTGGTACAGCTGGTGTTGCCAATATGTGCAATGACCCTTAGATGGGGGGCACAGGCTGGGTAGGATGAGCTGGGTGTGGCAGTGGGTCAGTGAAATATGAGCCAGTGACACAGAAGGTAAAGGTGAGTTGAGGGACCTTGTCAGTAGGATGTCTGCAATGGTGGTTGTGCTGCTGGGCTAGAGGTGACAAACTGCCATGTCGTGCAGCTGTACCATGACTCGCCCCCCAGTGTTACAGGACCTGGACCTCTGGCAGACATCCACATCCTGACCCCTGGAAATGTACAGCACTGTTGCAAGTGTGAGGCCATCCAAGCAGCTGACACTCAACAGTGACATACTATCAGCCGATGCAACTACACACTGCAAGCCCCTGAATTGGGGTCTGTTTCCACCACACAGCTGCAGTCATGTGTTGACTTGCTAAGGTACCTGGATCATCTGTGCTGAGGATGTAGAGGGCTCTGGGGGACCGCATGTCTGACGCTGAGGGCACAGGTCCCTGTGACTCTATAGAGTGGTAGCCAGTGCTCTCTGTACTCTCTGACTATTAATGTGGCTGATTAGCTGTACCATCCATTGTGTGCATTGGAGCTGCAACAGATGGTCAGTGGGGGGGGGCATAGCATTCATGCAGTACATGAGAGAGATTGGTGGGGTTCTATAGCGTACAACTCTGAGACATGTGCTGTGATGGGGATGACCTGCAGGGATTGCATTCTGGTGACTCCTGGTCCCCTCCCATGACTCAAGGTGACAGTGGGTGCCCTGTGATAGCTTGCACTTCTGCTACTGTCCAACCACTCCAACATAACGTGTTGGATGCAGTGGACCACTTGCTGCTGCCAAGGAAACTTTGGTACTGGTGCCAGTATTTTTATAAAATCTGGTGCAGGGTCCCTGGTACACCATACCTTGCAGGAAGCAACCCAAGGCCACATGTTGCATCAATCTAATGTGCTTATTTTGAAAATCAAGCTCGTTGTCTTCATTTAAAGAGTAGCTTCCTAGTAACCACTCCCCCAAACATGTATCATAACTGACATGGACAGGAGTTGCTGGATAGAAATCTTCCTGTAAACTTCTTCCATTTTAAAAAGTTATTTCACTCTGAATTTTATTCCCAGATCATGCTGATAAAAATGGATCCGCTTCCCTATACTGGAGCCACACCTCCATGCCAGCACATGCATCTCTGTTTTGTGATGTCAGCAAATGATGGCTGCATGTGCATGATCCACTTATTTGACTAGTGGTTATTATCTTATACATATTATTACTATTTAGCATTGGGATTTTAATTAATCAAAGTGACCACTCGACTAACAGTGTACCCATTAAAGTAAAATATTTCTGAAATGCTTGTTTGATATGAACTACATTTTAAATGCACAAACTTATGTATTTCAACCATTGCAGCACCAGTGTCCATAACTGCCCATAGTGTTTATTTAATCTAGTATACATTAAAATATCAGTGTGAGGTTTCATTCTTTTCAATTTATTCCAGAATGTTCTAATTTAAAAACTAGTGTCATCAAGCAGTACCATACCATATCTAATGGTTTTATAAACTCAAACAAGCCTGTTAAAATACAATTAGACAGTGTTCATGATACTTTTCTCTCTTACATATCTCAATCATGATTTCAAATCATACCATGGGGGGGAAGGTGACACATACTCGAATCATCAC
Organism: Neoceratodus forsteri; assembly: GCA_016271365.2. Taxonomy (NCBI): domain Eukaryota; kingdom Metazoa; phylum Chordata; order Ceratodontiformes; family Ceratodontidae; genus Neoceratodus; species Neoceratodus forsteri. The sequence goes on from CM057458.1 coordinate 1,161,122,580, forward strand.
TGTCTATTTTGGGGGGAGGGAGCTTTCAGCCTCCAGTTCAAGCAGCATACTGTACATTCTGCAGCTTAGGCAGGCGTCTTGGGTGATCAGTTGAGACTATCAGCACTGACCTCATATAACATCCCATTTTGCAGGTTTTAACTTCTGAATCAAATGCAGTACAACATGACAGGAGGGAAAAATCAATTGTTCAGTTGAACTGTGGCAGGGTGAGATGTGAAGCATAGAAATGTAGACGGTACTGGAATCCCTGATGACATAAATAGAGTGTAAGGTCATGGAGAAATGTCACACATGAATGTTAAAGTCAATTAGCACTAAGCAAAGCCATGACATTTATTGAAATGTATACATAGTTATAGTCCATTTATTCATTTTTTTAACTAACTTTATTAGTTATGCAGTATAGGAGACAGTATAGTGCAGTGGTTTAAGGCTCTGAGCTGCAAACCTAGAGACCTGGGTTTGAATCCTACAGACCCAACTTGCATACTGTGTTACCCTGAGCAAGTCACTTAACTTCCTTGTGCTCCCTGGTTGCACCTGCAAACAAGCTTCAGCTTAGTGTGCCTATCCTGGTAAAAAAAATGCCCAATTATAATAAAGCAGTGAACAACAAACAAAAAGCAACATGGGATATAAAATGAGGAATAGTGACATGGGACATAGTCAGCCTTATCGAGAAAAAGTACAGTCCACAGAGATACTAGATAAAGGTAATATTATGCTAAAATGATGAACTTGTACACTGCTTCATTATGGCTAAAATCAAAATATGAGCACTCTAGGACAGTTATGTCAATATTTAACTATAGATCTGAAAAATAACTAACACTGTCAAGCAGATCTACAAAAGCTAGATTTGTTGCATATGGCCTATACAGAATAAGATGAATCAGGAAAGTAAAAGAAGGGTGTGTAACTTCTTCCATCTCTTTTAGTAATGTTTTAAATAATGTCTTAGGCTAGCCATGTATTTTTCCACGCATAGAACTGAAAGGATTTCTTCATGCCATTCTCTGTAAGACTAATAATTTAGATCTGTCCAACTGCGTAAAATGATCAACTTAGCTACAGCCATGATAAGGTCCATATGGTGTCATTGAGGGCTTAAAAAGGTGTCTATTCCTTCACCCATCAGACAGAGTTCAGATGTAAAATCATTCTCCAGTCCCAGTAAGAGGTCCAGCTGTGCTTTGATCTGTTGCCATAATGACGGGGACACAGGACACTCCGATTGAATGTGTCTTAGCAATCCCTCTTGGGCCTTACATTTCATCCATGTAAGGCAGGTAAGCAGGTGCAACTTACTCAATTTTTTGTGGAGAGAAGTACAAGTTATTAACTATTTTATACTGCAATAGGTACAACTTATCTAGTTTAATATATCGATAAGCATAGAGCTAAGGGGAGGAAAAAAAGGTAATTGGGGAACTCAGCCTCACAGTAAGAGCATTTAATTTTGAGCTTATCACCAAGAAGGTCCCTCAGAGCTTTGAAAAGTGCTGAGACAGCATGTCTTCTAGTTACAAGACCAGTCAATTATGGTAATCAGTGACATCAGCAAATTGCCAGCAGTGGGGGCCTAAAGTAATTTACAACATGTGAGTAAGCTGCAAGAAAAAGAAAATACTGATCAGAGCAAGGTCCTTATGCCACTGAAAGGTAACAAAGGGTATAAAATGATCATTCTGGAGCATACTAGACAGTTGGTCTAAACTGTGTTGTGGTAAAAAGGATGTAGGAATTGTTTTGTGGCTGAGTTTGGAGTTAAGGTTAGTCGAAGTGGTTGGGAAAGATCTTTCTGAGACAAATAACCTAAGATTGGGCAAAATTATAAATGAATTTGGATTGGCCAGCTGATAGGAGTGTTTCAAAATTTAGGAGAAAGTTTAGACCAATATAAATAAGGCAGAGCTTCATAACTAACGCTGTTAACTTTATAAAGATGCAATTTCATGTCTTTCTAACATGGGTAATACAAGTTAGGAGAGATTCCCATGTCTTTCACACTCCAAGCTAAAATCTTACTGACTTGGATTACTAAATATCACCAGCAAAAGTTCAGAACTTGGAGGCCACCATGATCTTTTGCCAAAGTTTGCTTGGAGTATGAGATACAAGGTGCTTTGCCCGTCCACAAAAACTCAGAGAGAATCTTCTGAAGTTTAATGAACCATGTATGTGGTAGAAGGAAGACTGTCATACTAATCAGTTATAAAACCCTCGCACGAATGCTTATTCATATAACTGAAAGTCTACACCAAAGTGAGATCGGTCACACCTGCCAACCTTATAAACCAGCTTGTAAGGTTTGAAACAAAGGAGAAAAATTTTGAATTATTAAGTAAGGGACATTATTGGCAAGTTGAATGCCCAAGTAAGTAAGGCACTTAGGGGACCAGCGTCCTACCCCCACAGGAAGAAAAGTTCTGTTTGAGTTTTATGTTTAAGGGGCATAATCAGGGTAAGTTTAACTTACTGTATGAAAGAGACCCAAACTCAGCCAGCACCTGAAGTGCAGCTGGCAAGAATTGGGCAGGATGGGTCAAATTCAGCAGAATGCCATCTGCATACGTGAACATTTTGAAGGAAATGTATCCAACAGAACTTCCACTAATCCATGGGTTTTGCAAAATATGTTTCCTAAGGGGCTCAAGATACAAATTAAAAAGATAGGGAGATGGAGTGCTAGCTTGGCACTTGCCATTTTGCAAGGGAAAGGGTTCTGACAATATGCCATTACAGACAATACGGGCAGAGGGGCTGGAGTATAATAAGTGGGTCCATTTAATAAATTCATTAGGAAACCCAGAGGCAGAGAAGGTATAAAAAAGAAAAGGACAAGAGACTCTACTGAATGCTTTCTTGGCATCTAGGAATACCAACGCTGTGGCCACGTTTGAATCCCCGGATACGAAGATGTAATGTAAAATTTTTGCATATGATCTGAGGCAAGCTAGCCTTGCATAAAGCCTGCCTGTTCATGGCCTATTTGGGACTGCCAAATACTGCTAATTCGATAAGCTAAGATTTTGGACAAGATTTTTGTATCAACACTCAAGCGTGAAATAGGTCTATAATTGCCTTTGTCAGAATGATCCTTCCCAAGTTTGGGGTTGAGAGTTAAAAAAACCCTTGCATACTGAAGAGGAGAGACAGTCCGAGTGGTAGCATTGATCGTATAAGTCAATGAGGTGGAATGCCTGTTGCGGCTTAAGTGAAATATAGAAATTAGGTGAGAAGCCACCGGGTCCCAGAGCTTTGTCAGGAGTAAGGGAGGAGATGGCATGCTCTACTTCAGCTGTAGAGATGGGAGCTTTGAGAAACTCCACCAGCTGAGGGTATAACTGGGAAAACTGGGCCTTGGAAATGTAGTCCTTTATTAATGAATGAATATTTGGAGGGGTTCATCTGCTGCAAAAAGACTTTCATAGAAAGCCTTAAATTCTTCAGCAATGTCTCAATGGGAAGTTAAAAGGGTACGGTATACTGAAGATCAAATCATTTTATTCAGGCATGCAGTTTCATGCTGTTTAATATGCATGGCAGGAAGCCTGCACACTTTTTTGTCATACATTTCGTACGTAAGCTTAGCTTTGAAAAGGGTATGTTCTGCTTGCTGTCTTTTGAGTTCAGAGGTATTCCATGATTTGGGTGCGTGATTTTAGATGAATGAAAATTAGTGAATGAAAAAGTGATGGGAATATTGGCGACTGTGTATTCACGGTGCCAGTGTAATTTCAGCAAAAAGGGTAATTTTGCAGATTTGCCAATGGGAGGCAGTAGTATTGGTCTGTGTGATCCTGAGCTGTGCTGGCAGCATAGTGTAGAGATTTTGGTCATTGTCGGCATGCGCTGCTTGTATGTCCAACAGACATGTGTTCAATTCCTACAGTAACTGTTTTTGGACACCGTGGCAGCCATCTTCACTCCACCCAAAACTGTCATATTATAAATGCACCCCTCCCAGATTTGCACACTCATCCCTCAAGTGGGAATAATTTATATGCCTCCATAGAAATATAGAAACATAGAACTTGTCAGCAGATAAGAACCACTAGGCCCATCCAGTCTGCCTGTAGGCCCTACACATTGTATGTGTCCACTGATCCTATGTGATCAATGGCTTTTTATCACTTCCTCCCCTCTCAGGCTTCCCTTGTGCCTGTCCCAAGTATGCTTAAACCCCTCCTCTGTGCTTGCTTCCACCACTACCTCCTGTGGCAGACTATTCCAAATGTCGGCTTCCCTTTCTGTGTAGAAAAATGTACTCACATTACCTCTTAATCTACCCCCGTTGAATTTCATATCATGCTCCCTTGTTCTAGTATTTTTTCTACATTGGAAAAGGTCCCCCGCCTGCACCTTGTTTATGCCCTTAAGGTACTTGAAAGTTTCAATCATGTTCCCCGCTGTTTCCTCTCCTCCAGTGAGTACATATTGAGGTCCCTTAGTCTCTCTTCATATGTTTTGTGGTGTAAGCCCTGTACCATCTTTGTTGCCCTTCTCTAGATAGTCTCCATCTTATCTATGTCCTTGTGCCAGTGTGGTCTCCAGAACTGCACACAATACTCCAGGTGAGGCCTTACCAATGTATTATACAATGGCATCACCGCCTCCCACCTCCTACTAGCGATACCCTTGCCTATGCACCCCAGCATGCTACTGGCCTTCCCTGCTGCCTTTGTACACTTCTTTGATACCTTAAGGTCATCAGAGATGATAACCCCTAGGTCCCTTTCCTTTTTGGTGACAGTCAGCTACTCCCCCCCAACCTGTAGCTCTCCCCAGGGTTCCCTCTACCCAGGTGCATTATTTTGTACTTCTTTGCATTGAACCTCAGCTGCCACATCTCCAGCCATCTTTCAAGCTTCTCCATGTCCCTTTTCATTTTCTGCATCCCTTCTGGAGTATCCACCCTGTTGCAGATCTTGGTGTCATCTGCAAACAGGCAGCCCTTTTCTTCCAGCCCCTCTGCAATATCACTAATGAAGACATTGAACAGGACTGGTCCTAGTACTGATCCCTGTGGTACCCCACTGGTCACCCCCTCTCCCCAGCTTGTACCCCATTTACCACCACCATCTGTCTCCTGTCTGTTAACCAGTTCCTAACCAAGCTCACCACCTTTTTTCCCATTCCCAGACTACCCATCTTGTTAATCAGCCTTCTATGTGTGACGGTGTCGGAGGCTTTGCTGAATCTAGGTAGACGACATCTACCGCCCCTTCCTGAATTAAGTTCCCTAGTCTCCCAATCAAACAAAAAATTAGATTTGCTTGACATGACCTTCCTGCTGTGAATCCTTATTGCCCCAGATCCTGAGCACCACTGGATTCCATATGTGTCACTATCCTTTCTTTCAGTAGTGTCTCCATGATCTTTCCCACCACTGAGGTGAGGCTGACTGGCCTGTAGTTTCCCACCTCCTCCCTACTGCCACATTTGTGCAGTGGGACTACATGTGCCCTCCTCCAGTCCTCTAGAACAACACCTGTGTTGAGTGACTCTGTGAACAGGGCTGCGAGAGGACCTGCTAGTTCCCTTCACAGCTCCTTTAATATCCTCAGGTTGATGTCATCTAACCCCATGCCTTATCCACTTTCAGCTTTGTGAGTTCCTTCAAAACTCTCTCCACTGTGAATCGACTGGCGCTCACCTCTTCCTTGCCCCCCATTGCCTCTGTAACCCAAATGTGGTCCTTGACCCTCCCCCTCCTTAGTGAATACTTAGCAGAAGCATTGGGTCAGTATTTCTGCCTCGTCCAGATCCCCCTCCTTACACTCTCCCTTCTCTCTTTGAGCCTCACAATCCCTTCCCCAGTTTTTCTTCTTTCACTGATGTACCTATAAAATGCCTTACCCCTTTGTTTACAGGCTGTGTTAAGCCCCCTTATGTCAGCACCTTCGCCCTCTTACCAGCCTTCCCTGCTTTCCTTAGACATTCAAGGCACACCTCTCTGTTCTTCTCCCTTTTGGTTCCCCTTATGTTTCATGAAACTCAGCCTTTTAGCCCTGACTTTTTTCCTTATCTCTTTGGAGAACCCTAATGGATTCCTTCTGCTTTTCCCCTTGGCCACTATCCTAATGCATTGGTTTGTTATATCCACTATGGCTCCTTCCAGTTTCTCCCATTGTTCTTCCACCCACTCTACTACCTCTCCCTTCCCCAGGACTGCTTGTATACATCTACCCATTTCAATGAAATCCGCCCTCCTGAAATCTAATACTCGTGCCCTTGTGTGGCTTAATTGAGTCCATATCTTCATGCTGAACCACTCCATGTAGTGGTCACTGGACCCCAGCTGCTCTGCCACCTGCATTTCTTCGACTCTGTTCGCATTAGTCCATACCTGGTCCAGAATTGACTTGTCCCTGGTTGGCTCATGCACCAGCTGCCTGAGTCCAACCCCCTGCATGGATTCAAGAATGGCTGTGCTTCTGGCTGAAACAGCCATCTGCGTGGCCCAATCCACATTCAGCATATTGAAATCCCCCAGTAGTAGGATTTCGCCTTTAGCTGGCATGTCGTGTACATTCTCCATGAGTTCCCTGTCTACTTCCTGCCTCAGTGCCGGAGGTCTGTAAAGCACCACTGTGCATATTGCTGTTCCATTAACTGGCTCCAGGGTGACCCACATTACCTCAGCCTCCCCCTGTCTTCCCTGAACTTCTGTAGCCTTTATACCACCTCTAATGTACAGGGCCACTCCCCACTCTTTTTACCCTTCTTGTCCCTCCTGAACAATGTATAGCCTGGTACACTGACTTCCCAGCCATGATTAGCAGAGTATCATGTCTCTGTTATTGCTGCTGTGTCAAAGTCTGCACCTGCAACAAGGCCTCCAGGACTGGAACCTGATTTCCTAGGCTACAGGCATTTGTTAGCATGACTGTCTATGTTTTACAGTCTGCCCTCCCTCTGCTCTTGTTCTCCCTCTCCACATTTCCCCCCACCCCGGTTTTCTTTCCTATGTGCTCTTGCCTTCCTGTATCTCTCATTATACATTCTTCACCTCCTTACCCCTCCCTGTCTGATTTAGCTGTTCCTGTAGTCAACTTGTGTTCCTGCATGTTCCCATCCCAAGTTTCTCCCTGTTCCCAATTTCTTGACTCCCCAGTGATGATTATAAATTTTTACGGGGGTGGGATGTGAGGGACAGAGTCCCCCACAAAGGGGGATGCGGGGCAAAGCCGCCCATAGACTATCATAGCAGAAACAAGAGTTTTGATCCCCTTCATTAGTGTCATCCCTACATTATACCTATTTGTGCTGGGATTTTCATGTTTTCTTTGGCGCCTGGTTCACTCTTTTCATCTAGGTGCTATTAAGTAAGTTGCTGTTTTCATCATTGTTTTTTCATCACTTTTTTGCCTTTGCTATTTTATTTTTGCTGACATGACATGGAACTGAGTTTGTAATAGTTGACCCTTCCTTGATTAAGCCTAACCCAGTCATGTTCAGAAGAAGACGCGTCAATATTGTTTTCAAGGATCTGGATGGAACTAGAAGTTCCTGTATTTGTCTCTCCCTCCATTTCTTTTTGGTTGTAGCCATCCAAATAAGCTCCCCATGAATGGTGCACTTGTATGCATTCCACAAGGTATTTTCCGACATGGTAGCAGGCTTATTAATACTAAAGAATTCAGTTGTCAGCTACAGTATAATTACATACATAAATAGATAGACAATAATGACGTAGAAAGGACTGTCATTCAATCTAGGCCACCCTCCCCAACTAATCTGAACTGGCCATAGTGACCATCACTCTCCTTTGTTTCTAGTCCCCCTTTTCTAACTAACACCATATGCTCACCCTATACCTGCTTCTCTGATTTGGCCCGTACCACCTCCTACGACAGTTTGTTTCACTTGTCCACTGCTCTCTCTGTGATGCAGTTTCTCCACAGATATGGGCCCCAGTACCTTGCAAAATATTCCAAGTGAAGTCTCACCAGCAGGGCCCCTACTTTTCTGTGGCACAGTGGGACCAGGTTCTGTGGCAAGACTACCATTTGCCACAGAACTTCTGCGGCAGTGGTTTAAAATTTCATGAAGTTCTGCGTGCACTAACAAACAAACACATCACAGAAGTCAGCTTGTCATCCTGACTTACTTTCATGACAGTGGTTATAGCAATCAGGATGGTGAAAGCACAGTAACACTAGTTCAAAATAACAGACTTATAAACATAATTGTATGCCTAAAAAGCAAAACAAATATCTCTCCCTTAAGGTCCTAGCCTGTTGCATAAATGAGATATGCAGAGTGGATCTTATGTGATAAATAATGTATTTCTATATGCATGCTATCTATCCCACTAATGAGGTTTCCACTGTCTATCACTTATATATTTGCATGTGCTGTCTACACCACTCATGAGGTTCCCACTGTGTCACTTATATATTTATATGCAATCTGTAACATACATACAAGTGTGTGTGTGGTATGGAGACACAGGTACTGTATGTGTGTATATGTGTATATTATATATATATATATATATATATATATATATATATATATAGCAAAAACTATGTTTAATGCATCAGTTAGGTTGTTCCACACGACAAAAGTGGGAAATTTGCTGTTAGGGTTGAAACCCTAACTCAATTCACCCCCAGCACCACACACACAGACACACACACACACACATTTCAGTATGGAGGACCAAGTCAACACAACCAATAACAGACATCCAGCAGCAGGTGACAGAAATAACAAACAATTGTCTAAATGTACTACGAGACATCCCCACCCACCCTGACCAGGTACTGCATGCTCAGTAGAGATCAACAGCAAAACTGAGGCCATGTACAAATCTACACATCCCTGATTGCAGCTGCACACAACGTACCACAATTTTAGTAGTTGCATGGCCTTTACCTACGATGCCCTACACCACACCACAACTAGTACTGTGCCGTTATTCAATATAAATGCTGAAGGTGCATGATGACAGTTGTAGAAAGGTTTTAACACTAGTGAGTATACATTAATTAAGAGAACCACATAAATTAACTACAAGACACTAGCATGCTCAAGATAAAAGTAGTGATACATTTAGTAGGTGATTTACATAGTAGTACATTTACTGCAATGGTTTACTCACATACAGAGCCTGATGTAAACGCATGAAAAAGCATTGCCTGTTCAACGCCGAAATTCAGATGCCAGTATCACATGCATTCTTACTGATGAAGGTGTACTGCTGATGTACATACATAGACCTTCAGTGTGTTTCAATACTAAAGATGCAGTAAGTATTCTTTGTAAGAAACATTGTAATTGCATTGATCAGGCCAAGCAACTTCTAAATATCATAGCACTACTGAGCCAACAATGATGTACCTGTATCGGAGACGTATATAGGATATATTTTCCTGTAGGGACTTTCTGAGTATGCTGTACCTGATTAAGACAATCTCATTGCATCTGTGATGACTAACTTATTCAAATAGTAATACATTTACTATTGTTGCAATTAGTGATCTATGCCACTTATGGACACAGTGTAATTTTTTTTAACAGTTGTTTCATACTCAGGCTGTATGACTACTGTTTGGGTTTGCACACTTCTGTCACTGATGCTATCAAAGTGATAACTATGTTAATTGTGGTACAACAGGAATCAAGTAGGTATGTGTAGATATAAACAGAATGTCTATTAGTATTGATTTCACTCACAATGGGGTAAGTGTAGTAGGACAGCAGGGTTATCCTTTATCACTGACTCTGTCAGTTATAAGCACACTAGGGTTTCGATGACTGTTATGATCAAGTTACACTGTTCATCTTCATGAGTTCATGTTCACAGCCATTCTCAGTAACTAGACGGTGTATGGTGTAACTGGGTGGGACACTGTGTTGCTACAGTGCCTAGCACAGGGAGAGTATCTACTATAAAGACAACTAAGCAATAAGGCATGACCAACAGTTATGTTAAATGGTCTGTTAATCACCCTGTAGTGGTTTAATGTTGAATGAGGCATAGCCGAGTGCACATGTCGCTAGACGGTGATAAACTGACCATTAACATAATACCTGGGAGTGGCTTATTGTATCATAATAAAACTGTTTTTTAAACAACATTAAACCATGTTCATCATATGGTTAGGCTCTATATGTATGTTAATAAAAAGTAAACATAAGGCTGTTACAATGTTTACAGTCAATTAGAAAGCTGCATTTCTCAAACCCTTGTTATAATCAGAGATACTAGTGAGGCCGCACCTGGAGTACACTGTGCAGTTCTGGAGACCTTACCTACGTAAGGACATAGACAGGGTAGACAAGGTTCAGAGGAGGGCAACAAAGATGGTGCATGGATTGCATCACAAGTCCTATGAGGACAGGTTGAAGGCACTGAACATGTACTCCCTGGAGGAGAGGAGGGAGAGAGGGGATATGATAGAGACATACAAGTATCTTACAGGGAGGAACAGGGTGCAGGAATGCACTATTTTTAAGCGAAAAAGATGTTCCAGGACTAGAGGGCATGGGATGAAGTTGGAGGGAGGACGATTCAGAGGAAACGTGAGAAAGAATTTCTTCACAGAACGGGTGGTGGACAAGTGGAACACCCTGCCAGAGGAAGTGGTGGGGGCTGAAACAATCACGGGATTTAAGAATGCATGGGATAGACATAAAGGAATTCTGGAGGTCAGGGGTAAGGGGCAACAGACTTCCTGGAAAACATAAACTGAACTTACAAACTTAAATGAGCAGACTGGGTGGGCCATAGGCCCTTATCTGCCGACACTGTCTATGTATCTATGTATTATTCCTGTACAACTCCTTGGTTTTGCTGAACTCTGTTGCTCAGGTGGCCCACCACATGTGGTGTGGTCTGGTGTGGGGCATCGGTAGGTAAGGCCATGCAACTACTAAGTGTGGTACATTGTGTGCAGCTGCAATCAGGGATGTGTACATTTGGTGTACATGGCCTCAGTTTTGCTGTTGATCTCCACTGAGCATGCAGTACCTGGTCAGGTGGTGGGGATGTCTCGAGTACATTTAGACAATTGTTTGTTATTTCTGTCACCTGCTGCTGGATGTCTGTCATTGGTTGTGTTGACCTGGTCCTCCCCATACTTGAATGTGTGTGTGTGTCTGTGTGTGTGTGTGGTGCTGGGGTTGAATTGAGTTAGGGTTTTCAACCCCAACAGCGAATTTCCTCACTTTTGTCACTGTGGAACAACCCTAACTGATGCATTAAACGTAGTTTTTTGCTATGAATTTCCCTTCTTTTTGAGAATGAGAAGTCAAACTACTAAATAGAAACTAATCACTACAACCGTGCAATCCTATCACATCATTTACTGTATCAATACAATGGTGGTACTACTCACCCTTTGCCTCCCATGATCTCATCATGTAATTTGGTGCATGTATACTATGCTGGCAGTATATGTACATCAGTCCATACAGTACCATCATGTAATTTGTGATATAGATGTAGTGCTGCGAGGCACAGGATCTTCAAGATCTACACTATCAACAGATCATTACCTGCATGGATGCACTGCTACTACTGCATACCCTTCTGGCCTTCCACTTACATCACATCATTAGGTGTATCATTGCACTGTTCACAGAGCACATACTGTACGCACCACACCAGCAGAAATTTATTACCATTATGTGTACAGTAGTGGTACTGCACAGGCTTGCCATGCTGTCAATACACCATTTGATTTCATGTATAACACATCAATGGTAAGTCTTACAAAAAAAAAAACAGAACTCACATTTACACCCACAGTAATGAAATGTAACACAAATCAATACTGTGATTGTCAAATGACCACATAATATTTTTTGTGTTGGGTATCTATCTACTTATGTGTTACTATTACTGCTTGTGATTACATGTGTTTAGGGTTGCAATGACATGAAAAACTATGTTTGCCTCCTCTTCACATTCTGCCATTTAGCAGTAACTACTACTGTAATACACATAGAATCTGTTGCCATGTTTTCTGATGCACAGTTCAAGATCTCCATATTTTTCATCTTGAACTTCACTTGCTTAAGTTTTAAGATACTGCTCAAACAACTATCTACATGTCACGAAACCTTTCTGAAAACAAGTGATAATAAATAGTCTATATTTCGCAATAAAGACTTGTTCAACTCTGATGTGTGCCTCAGCTTGCACTGCACAAGAAATGTAACTATTTTTAAATGTGACAATGATTGGTCAACAATTTGTTGACACTGACATTATGGCCTTCTAGCATTCTATTATGCCACAATGTTTGCCCAAGTGTTAATCTACTTACGTGCTACTAATTCACCATTAACATAATGTGTCGTGGTCATGTGTTTTATAATAATCTTAACATGTTTAAAAACATGATAAATATTGACTAACATATTGCTTAATTGTACAGCTATGTGAACTTAAAGATTGGTATAAAGCTTTAAGTAAGTTTTCACTGAACTATACAATCTGAGCTTCAACACCTTTCTTTTAACATCTCTTAAAACAATAGTTTGTCATACCTGTTCCATAGATACTACCCATAAAGCAAAAATGAAACTGAGGCAATTTTTTTGTTAAGAAAATATTGTATTTTTTCAAATTAAACAAATGATGTCAAATATTAAACATTTGTAAAAAAACATAAATCTGTCTTTCATAGAAAAATAAATAGTTGTACCAGAAAAATAAAAATACAAAAAATGTCGGAGTCTTCAAAGTGTTGTAACAACAAACGAAAAAAAAAATATTCATTATTCTGAATAAATGAAATAAAACTTAATAATTATTTACATGCTGTAAAACTATTTACAAAACATAGTGTCCAATCTGGAGAGAGGTGTAGTGCTGCTTCGAGGCAGTCCAGGTGAAATTGGTGGACAGTATGTGGAGGCGCAACGAAGTGGGAAGCTGTTGCGGCATCAGCGAGGGGAGATACCTCTGAAGCTGTGGAGGCTATCACCTGTCTCAGTAACAGTTGGTGTGGTGGTGCAGGTGAAGGTGTGGTAGTTGTTACACTGCTACCTGCAGCTGTGTCCACAGGCTCCAACAGTAACTTATTCGTTGTTGTTGCGCTGCGATGAGGGGACAACAATTTTCTTGTCCCTCCCGCAGCGCAGCAGTTTCTGCTTTGATGGTGTCTATTTTGTTTTCAAGCCTGCGGACACAGCAGCAGTGCACAGTGCATGTATCTTGATGCTCTTGTTCTGTAAAGACACAACAGAAAATCCATTAATATGCAGTTGAAAATATTTAGCTTTCTCTCTAGAGTTTCATGTAATAATGATATGTTCTTTGCCTGCATATTTTTTAAGTAGACATACTGGGCTGAATATTCAAACTGCGCCATTCAAAGGCGCAACTCCTTGCGCTGTGCAAAATAGATGTGCAGGGGTGTGTCCTGTGCAATATTCAAAGGAATTGCGGTATTGAGCAACTCCTTTGAATATCACTCCCCAGCCATAGCCACTGTTCATGGCGCAGTGGAACTTGCGCAAGCGCAAGGTGACAGAGTGGAGCAGTCAGCTTGCGGTGGCACAAGTACCATTGTGCCATGCGCAAATTCACGATATTCAAAAGCTGGCATGCAAATGAGGCCATAATACATGCATGACACAGGGGGGCCATTTGCATGTCATTATAGCCTGATTTGCATGCTATTACCATGTAGGTGCGCCAATCCCTGAGGACTTGTGCCTGGCCCTGCCAGGCAGCAGCCCAGGGGACCCGCGCCCTGCAACCCGATCGAGGGCATAGTGTCCCCGCGTGCCCAATCGCGGACATAGTGTCCCCGCAGCCCCGATCGTGGGCATGAGTGTGTCCCCAATCCCATGCCCGATCGTGGCAGTAAGTATCCCCCATCCCAGGATTGAGTTGACCACCCACAGGTGGCACTCTGCTGTGTTGCGCCCCTGCAATACAGCAGCTCACCTGTGGGTGGCCCTCTACTAAGGCAATTTTTTTGGCTCAAAGTTGTAGGTGCAGGTTGGGGTTGCGCCTGCACAACTCTGGCGCAGTTCGGCTGAATATTGTGCCGCGCAGAGTTTATGCATGGTTCCTCCCCTCCAGTTGCGGATGCATTCATTTGCATTGTGCTGTTGCTCAGCCAGTTTTCTGTGACACTAACCGCCTCCTGCTGAATATCAGGAGAATGGCTAGTATGGACTTCTGCCTGACAAACGCGTGTTGCGCATGGCACAACCCTTTTGAATGACTGGCCCACTGTTTATAACACACAGGTTCTTAATATTAAATGTGTGTTGTATACACTGCCACTGTAATGTCAGTCAGCACCTATTAGTAAATGTTCTGTACAATAATTTCTGTCACATAGCAACAAGTTACAATAACTTTCGTGCTGTATCTATCTACAACAAACATAAAAAAACTGTCTTCTACTGATCATAAACATGATATCTTACAAGTAATGTTTACGATAAAAAAAATCAGATTTATTACTTGTGTCGCCAAGTCTTTCAATAAGACATGATCTGTATACATATTAAGTAACACAATATGCAAACAATCAATACAATTAAACATGTTTGTTTTTCTTCATAAGATTACATATTACAATAAAAAGCAACACTAAATGTTCTAACTACTACTTAGAATTATACACAGAGGCTCAGCTATTGAAAACAGTTGTGTATGGTGCAACAGAGTTGATGCACCGAGCTTCAATATTAAAAATGGGAAACTGCACCTGCACAAATCGAAATGCACTGGGAAGCATCATTAAGTTATGCACCCACACAAGGGGCGTCATGTGTATGCATAAACTGTACAGCCTGACATTCAGCGAAACTGTGCAAAGTAACACACGTGCAACCCCTACCTTTACCTGCAGAAAGTAACACAAAAATAAAGGCACAAGTCAAGGTGACCCACAGGTCAGGCATCACATCTCAAGGTGCAATACAGCAGCTTCCATCTGTGGGTGGTCCTCCACTTGTTCCTGCTACACCTGGTGACACCCCCCATTCCCCAATCGCAGGCTTAAGTGTCCCCTCCAGTACCCAATCGCATACATAATATAAAAGTACCCCCACCCTCCAAATTACCCTATAGTAGTCATAATATTAAGGTGCCCCACCAACCAACCAGCCACTTCCAGGCATATTGCAAACATCCTCCACCTCTCGAGTAGTCCAACTGTGGGCAGCATGCTCCCCCCCATGTGCACAATACCTGGTCACATAATGGGCTACCACCCTTACCACCCATGCAGCACCATCACCTTGCCCCCACCCCATCAGACACCAGGCAGCAGGACCACACCCACCTGCTGCTATGCCACTCAGTGACTGAAACCTCAGTAGGGCTTCATGTCCATTCATTCACAGCATGAGCCCATGGGCATGGAGTCCATACTGTACAATGCAGTACAGATATGTGAATAAATATATAAATTCATTCATTCACATATCTGCATTACCTTATACAGTATGAGCTGCATGCCCATTAGCTGAGGGTCTGAACCAATGGTCATGCTGCCCTACTGAGCTCTCAGTCAGTGGGCAGCAGGGTGCCTCACATGTGCTGCTGCCATACACCAGCTAATGGAGGGGAGCGCGGTTGTACAGTTCCATAGCCAACAGTGGTGGGGGGGCACTAGATCAACAGGATTTCTGGAGATAGGTGAGGGGAGGATGGCGCCCACAATCACACTACTTGGGGGGCTGGCAGAACGTTTATATTATACCCATGATTGGACTACTTTTGTGGGGAGACCTTTACAATATGCCCTCGATCGGACGACTCGAGTGGTGGGGGTACCTTTACATTCTGGCCATGATCATCCTACTGGTGAGGGCGGCTGACGGTAACTTTTACATTATGTCCAGAATTGGTCTGCTGGGTGGGGGCAAAATACTGTGCTGGCCACGATCAGGCTCCGGGAGGGATAATACTATAATGGGCACAATCAGTCTGCAGGGCAGATCGGTGTCCAATGCCTGCTGCCTTGCATGGCACCACATGCAAGCTGTCAGTAATCAGCACAGCTCCATGCTTATCGCATCCATATGACACCGTAATTAGATGCAGATAGCCCCCATGTACATTGCATTAATTATGTCCTCATATGCCTGTCAACCTTTCAATATTGTAGGTGTTTCACATGGCAGAATGGAAGTTGCAGCACCACATCTCAATTCTCCAGTCTGAACACTTACACTGGTGCAGTTACACTGCACCATGCACTGTGGGTGTGACTAGGGTTCGATTTTGAAAGAAGCTGTGAAATACCGTAACTCTGTTTAATATTGCCCTGGCAACACCCCTGCACAACTATTCTGGGGGACACAGTGGCTTCTGCAAGAGAATACCATAGTTTGAATATGTGGGCCATAGGCTATCTCTCTAAAAATCTTACCTTTGTTTTACTATAACAAATCAATCAGTCACTATCAAACAGTGCAAATGTAAATATGTATTTACCACTTTGTGGTATTCATCATAGACTGCATACTGATCTCTAACCCTGACATAATACTAATCATAAAGAACATAGTGAAACTTATAATCATTCTTCATTCACTTACTGTATACTCACACCATATACCATGAAAGGGTATTGCTGATGCCAACATTTACCCACATACTCAGATGTTCTTTGCCCATGAGGCAGAGGTCAATATACTAAATACACCAGATGTAGCTGAATGCTGTCGTCAGCAACATGCTGAAGTGACATATAGCAATTCTACAATGACCTCTTTTTTGCACACATGCTAAGTAATAAACAACACATTTCTTACACTCTTTTATTAAATATTAGTGTGGTTACTGTTCCACTGGAATAAAATACTCCCCAAATTAATAGACCACCCTGCTACCGAGGATCACTATTCTAACTTCATTATTGTCAATGACAGTGCATTTTTGCATTCCTGGTTGTGAGTGAACAGCCACTTCACATGCCGAAAGGTGATAAGAGCACATTCCAACCATAATTGTGTTCTGTTGTGCTGCATTTGTTCGAGTGTGCTCTTGTAATGTTTTTTTATCTGTCAATGCAAATGTGTTATTCATTTTTTTTTGTTTACACTAATATAATAAATTTTGTAATGCGGGTGTATATGCAACTAACAAACATATAAAGACATATTGACTAAGATGGGTTTGATAGTGATTTACAGAAATTGCTAGCTCAAAACGCTGTCTGGCAGCTTACTTTGTGAAGTGTTAAGACTTTGTAACTGAAGTTTGTTTCTATTTTGTATTTAACTGCACTACACAGCACCTTAGCAGGGTTCAATATGTAATTGACATTTTGCAAGTCAGTGCACGGATAAATTTAACACAAACAGCTGTCTGTTTCTGCTTCCTATGCTGTGATTCAGCTTTAGAGTGGGACAGGTGTACCACGAGCAAATGAGATTACAGTATTTATACTACAGTTCTATTCCCATTCTACATTAGAATTAACTTGTTCTAAAAATATACTTATCATAACATTGTGACTGTCTACTAGTGATGTAATACTTACGTTCTTCACCACCAGTCTCCTCCTGCTTCACCTGCACCACTGGTCTGCTTACAACTGCTGTAGTCACTAGAAAAAATATCACAACCTTATTTAGATATCATAAGTAAAATATTTCAATATCTAACACAATTTTTATTGTATTACATACAAGTCATATTCAGTTATACTAACATCCAACTATATGTAACAATTAAACAGTAATGACTCACAGGGTGTGTGTCATACTGGAATAACGTGACGCCTCAGGTGGTTGGGTACGCCACAGGCCGACTGTGTCCAACAACTGACTGGTGATGTTATGCAAAATGACACACACCCTGAAGGGCATTATTGCTATCATACAATGGCTCGTTGTTATATATAAAGTTAAAAAATAATTGCAAAGAATATATTTATTACTGGGGAAAAATGTTCTGGTTTCTTAATAGGACATGCAAAAAAAATGCTCATCTCCCATATAGTCATCAAGGTCATCATCCAAAAGCTCATCTGCAGCTTAACAGATGTTGTGTACTGCATAGTACCTTTTTGAATATCACACTGCAATGCATCAGTGTGTTACACATGTTGCACAGAAAAGTTGCACATGTATATGTCACTGTGACCATACCATTACACAGCTACACCAGATGTCTGACACAAAACAACATTACAGAGGTCTGCACTGTCGTTGAAGAGCTGCATAACTAAGTTTGCACTGTGTTTTCTACTGTCATTACAAGTCTCCTACTGACCATACTCACTGCTGTTCTAACACAGCACTACTACGCTGCACTCTACTGCCTGTTCTGTTGTGTACCATACACAACAGTACAACAGTAGCACTTTCTCAGATCAACAGTGGTCATTATAGACCAAGAGAAAACTGTTCACTCTCTGTTTCCCATAGTTAAAAGAGTTTTACTAATATCATACACAACAAATACTCATATGAAGTATTGAACATTTTCAATACAAGTGTCTTCTTACCGTCTGACTCCACAAAGATAACACTGTCTGAGTCAGAGTCCACAGCCTCCACAGCTTCTGTCTGTGCTGGGACTACCTCGGCAACTACTGGGGGGCATCTCTGATGACCTGTGTAATTAACATAAAAAGGAGAATTTGTTATTCTGTCATTCAAATAATCAGTTGTTTAATCAAGTTTTTTATTAATTATTTAAGCAATAAGCCACGAGGGGGTGTGGGTTATGGGGGGATTTACCTCGGCTGGTGTGGTTTGTCCACGAGGCGTAGCCGAGTGGGCAAATCCTCGCCAGCCGTGGTAATCCCGATAACCCACACCCAGAGTGGCTTTCTGCATTATACCACACATTTTGTCATGGATGAAAGTTTAAATTGTTTAATTTCTTTTTCCTGTGGAAACAAATGATTGTAGTAAGAGATATCCTTCCATGAAAAAAAATAGTCCATGTTTATCGAGTCATCAATACACAGCAGACTGGACCTTCGTTGTAATCTTATGATCACGCAGTTGCTCGCCATCCTTTCGCTATCAGACCGAATTGAGTTTCAACACGCAAATCGTGCCATTTTCCTTCCGCGTCAACACCGACACGCTTGCATAGTAACAGGTCAGGTGATGCCAATTATCGACCAAATTGAACTGATGAAAGTTTTCAAATCGAAGAGTTCTTCCTGAAGTAAATGTACCCCAGCCAAACACAGTAGTACGGTTCAGCCCGGCCCCACAGTCGGAAACCACGAGTCTCCAGTCACCTCTGCAGCTGGCTACATCACCTCGAGTGTCTGTGGACTGGAGACTTGTGATTTCCGACTGTGGGGCCGGAGCGCTGTACGGTACTACTGTGTTTGGCTGAGGTACATTTACTTCAGGAGAATATACGTACTCGTTTTGAAGGCTTTCGAATAGTTTATTGAGTTCAGTTTGGTCGATGAGTTCAAACGAGGCATCCATTTTTTTTTAACTGTTTTACTATGCAAGGTATAGTAGTTACTGTTAGTGAGAGGAAAAATGGCGGTTTTGCGATGTTGGGGGGCTTGGACTGATTCAGTTACAGTAGCGTGAGGATGTGGCAGGCTGGCACCTTTGCCAGTGATTATCATACGATTTACAACAGGGCTGAGGTGCCAGTCTGCTTGTGTGATTGGCTGCTGATTTATGTATGTGGTATAATGACATATATCTGTTACCGAACATGCCCCTTGATCAAGCATTGTGCAGGTACGATACACAGACTAAATGACATAATTCCAAAATAGAACCAGACTAAAAATCTGAATTAGACATGGAGATTGAGAGACTCCAGATCAGTAAAGTAACAGAACTGTAATGTAACATGAACAACAACATAGGTAACAACACTTAAAACTATGAGGACAAGTAATCAATAATACATGACAGGGTGTGTGTTGAACAGATATTACTGCACGCCCGGGCATAGTAAAGTATGACACCCTGCTGAGTGGCTTCATGCCCTGTAAGTGCAGTAATAGCTCTTCAACATAAACACCCTGAGTGTCTCAGTGCACCTATAAAATGGTTCTTTGTTTTGTTTAATATTTGTAACCTTAAAAAATATTAGTGAAGTAAAGAAAAACTAAAATCATTCTGTTCCTTCCACCTACATAGAAACATAGACTTTGACGGCAGATAAGGACCACTAGGCCCATCTAGTCTGCCCATTTCTCCTACCACAGGATAGGCCGTATCCTATTTAACCAACAGCCTATATCTACCTGCCCCTCGACAAGAATTGTCTTATGTCTGTCCCATGCATTCTTGAATTCTCCCACAGTTTTAGACTCCACAACTTCCTCAGTAAGGCTGTTCCATGCATCCACTACCCTCTCTGTGAAATAATACTTCCTCACATTGTCCCTGAAACGCCCTCCTTCTATGTTTAAATTGTGTACCCTTGTTCTTGCAAGTCTCTTTTTCTGAAAGATGTTACCTCTTGGACTTTGTTGATTCCCTTGAGATACTTGAAAGTTTCTATCATGTCCCCCCCCTTCTTTCCTCAAGGGTATACATATTAAGCCTGTTTAGTCTCTCCTCATACAACTCTTGCAGACCTTGCACCATTTTAGTTGCCCTCCTCTGACTGCCTCTATCCTGTCTATGTCCTTGCGCAGATGGGGTCTCCAGAACTGGACACAGTATTCCAGATGGGGTCTCACTCAACTGTCTGTACAGAGGGATAACAACTTCCTGTTTTCTGCTGCTGATGCCTCCCTATACATCCCACTGTACCCTCGGCCCTCCCTACTGCCTTCTCACATTGCTTACAACCTTAAGGTCATCTGATATGATTACCCCAGGTCCCTTTCCTGTTTTGTTGTTGTTACTACCTCCCACGCATTGTGTATTCTTCCTCGGTTCTTCTTTCCCAGCTGCATTATTTTGCACTTTTTGCATTGAATCCTAGCTGCCATATGTCTGACCATTCCTCCAACCTGCCAAGTCCCTTTTCATCCTTTCCACACTCCTTGTGAATCAACCCTGTTGCAGATCTTTGTGTCATTTGCAAAAGGCATACCTTTCCTTCCAGTCCCTCTGCAATGCCACTGATGAAGACATTAAAAAGGACTGGGCCCCATACTGAACCCTGCAGTTCCCACTAGTAACTGCCCTTTCTTTCAGAGTGGGCCTCCATTTTACAATTACCTTCTGTGTCCTGTTGTCCAGCCAATGTTTTACCCAGGCTACCACCCTGGGACCCACTCCCAGGCTGGTTAATTTGACTAATAAGCCACCTGTGGTTGGGAGAAGACGGCTGACCTTGTTACCAGCAATGTACCTAGTATGTGAACAGGAACATAGTCTCCACATTTCTAGCAGGGTGAGAATAGTACAACACCACATATTACTGTCATTACACAACTACTGACAGTTTGAGATAATGCTTGGGGGGATTCCGGATCACCAAAACACCGGGAAAATTACTTAACTATGTGACAATGTTGAAGAAATCTGCCATTCAACAGCAGTGCAGGACACATAAGGTAGTGTTCCATGGCAACATTCTATGTTAGACTGTGCCCAATGTGATGTACAGATGCCTTCATACAAAACAACAGTATACATGAATCTGTACCATGGACACTTTACATACCACCAGCTGCACTTCACCTGCAATTGTCAGAATAAAATTGACATGCTACCATAAATGTATAGGTCATCACCCATTAGTACCATGAATGCATGATGTCTCAATTTGCATGCACAGTACTAAATATCTAAATATTATTGTTATGGAAATATCATCACTTTACTTACGATGGGGAAGATGATCCCCAGCTGCTTTGGCTTTCCGCTGCCTCCCAAAGCTCATAGCCAGGTAGTACCAGCATCGCGTCTTGAGTCGGTATTCCGCTCTGCTTCAGCTGATAAAACCGCTGCCGCAACAGCTTCCACTTTCATTTGCACTGCAGTGCACTCTTATTCCTAACTTTGAGTATGACATATAGATAGGTATGTATGCGCCTCCACATACTGTCCAACTTTCTGTTAGTGCTACGCATTAGTATGCGTGCACTTCCACGCGCCTGAACTGCCTTGAGCAGCGCCACTACCTCTCTCTCAAATTCCACAGTCTCATTTCTCTGCAAAAAAAAATACTAAATTACTGCCATGTTGCATGACATGTTAAACTTTTTCTTCTATTAAATTTCACACGCAAAATACAGAACACTGTATCTTATAAATTTTGCAGTTATAAATATTTACAGGCATACACAAATACACTGTCAGTATATCACATATGCAATCATCAGTAACTCATGCTGTACCACTTTACATTGAATGACATTTTTTTTAAAACAGAGATTATATTTTTTGCATAGTAACACTTCTATGCACACTTTACACATCCTAATATTTATGACATCATACCACAAATATCTACAAACAAAACCCATTATTGCATCACACACTATTGAGGGCCACCCAAAAGAAAAAAAAAAACACAGTGGAGAAGTATTATTATACAGATCAACATGGTACCAACCAAGTGTGGCTCTCCACCAAAAGCACACCAGTACTGTATCTCGTCATCACCCTCTCTCACCAACCATGATTTACCTTTAAAAAAATATAGCCATGGCACACCATGGCACCACAACTGCTTTACATAATTCTAAGTTTGATGTATTAAAAAAGACTTGTGATGTACTTCAACTGTAACCGCAGCCAATCAGGCAACCAAGTATAGTGAGCACACTCACAAGTGATAAATTTTAAAAAGTTAAACCATTATAAAATGAAAGGGAAGACTGCACTGTACTAACAGCAGTATTTTGTTATCTAAAACAGCTAGTTTTAAAATTCATTATCACAAAGATATCTTGTGGGGAGCACTACACAACTGGTGTTCAATCACACAATACAGTGTTACATGTGTCTGACTGATCTATGCAGCAGTTCTATTTTTTGACCAAGATATTTTGGTTCTGAAAAGAACCTTTGATAGCACTTTGATATTTGATTAAAAGTCTGGATATTCTTAGAGGACTTTGAGGATTGCATCTCAAAGGTCTCCAGGAAATGGCAATTGCCAGCATGTGAGAAATGTACACCATCTGGTAGGAATAGCCAATCATTACAGTATTTTATTACGGGGTGACGTATAGTGTGCATTCCATGCATGCGTAGAAAAGCAGTAATCTGTACATTTACTTTTCTGTGGGCTCTGTTAATCAGATACATATGATAGTCTGCTTGCCAGACTCTACGCTCTGTAATATCTGAAAAGATGATAATACAGGCAGGCAACATAGACATAATAGAAGCAAGGTCCAATTTTGCCTCTGTAACTAAATCTACCCAGCGTTTGAGCCCAAATCATTGCCTCCAAGATGTATTAGCAGTATGTCAGGAGGACAGTGAGTTCTCAAAGTTATGTATGGTTGGCATAAGATGTTCTCTATCTCATGCCACCACGGCTAAACCATATTACATAGCAATTCGGGAGCTGCAGGTCCCTCCCAAAATCACTATGAACTGTGAACTCAGCTGCTCGTCTAATGTAACTGCTTCCAACTATCCACAAAATCCTTTTGCTATTTTCTGCCATTCTAAGTTTTTAAACTCAGAACTGTACAGAGAGCTACTAAGAAATGGACTGTTCAGCCTGCAGTGACCAGACAGCACTGAAAATCAAACTGATATTTTACCTCCTTATTTCAAGCTAGCTTCAGTGCATTCAGACAAAACACACAAATAAAAAACATTCCCTCCTGCTCTGGCTACATCAACCAATGTAACTCATGCATTCAGTATTACTAGACTATGTTCCTGCAAAAATCTGAAACCACTGAGAACTGCAAAAAATGCATCCTTTTCATAGGCAGAATTAAACAATTACAACATGAGAAACAAGTCTGATTGGTTCCATTTTGTCATACAACTCCACGTGCACCTTCCTATCTCCTCCATTTGCAGCTGTATCTGTACAAGTTAGTACTAAAATGCTTTCTCACTTTAAACTATTTTCTCTTAAGAATATAGCATGCTACACAATAACAATTAACATTATGAGATTAAACAGAAAAAAACATTTTGATTGATAGTATGTACATGTTCTAATAAGTTTTTTTAATACTAGAAAATATCATGTGAAGATAGACTGTACTTACAGTTTCAAACTGCTTTTTCTCAGCAATATTCAAAATGGATCCTGTTTACTTCTTCTTCAGTGTTGTCCGTCTCTGATTCGTTCTCAGAAGTGGCCTGACAAATCTTAAATTTCATTGGTAGAGCTAGCTGTCACTCAAACAGACTGTTTAATGATTCGATAATGAATGTTTCAGCCACTCCCAAGTGTTACATTAACTTTACTGTCGAATGCACGAAAGTATATTTGCGACACTTTCGATAGCACGAAAGTAAAATTTGTGAAAGTGTCAAGTCTCGACAGTACTTTGACCACAATGTCGAATGCACTAAAGCAATTTTATGACACTTTCGAATGCACGAAAGTATTTTCAAACTTTCGTGCTCAATGAAAGTAATTTTCCAAGACTCGTCTATATATTGACACAATTTCAGATTCTATGGAAAAATAGCTAAATCTTTCAATTTTAAACACATAATCTGCTGCATAGCTGCTTCAAACTCAGTGCAGTGCAGATATTTTAGATGTACAATGTTCCAAGCGTGCATAACAACTGTGCAACGCAGACTTGCAAAACACTAATTTGTTGTAATTTTCACACTCAAATGTCCTCATATATCCATTTTAAGACCTCTGCTCATAACAGTTGCACTCTTATGTTTAAACAATCTACCATATAGTCATTTCTCACATCAACTCATCCAAAACACAGCACATAAGCAAAAGCACACTATTGTTAAGATGTGACAAATGAAATCTGCACTATTCACAACGCTGTGGGTTGAAAGCAAAATAGTAAATTCTCAACTGAAAAGTATGACAAAACACAAACTTACTTAGTGCACATGTGAACTGCACTGCATAGCTTGTAAATCAGAAATATTTCAGAATTCTCACACAAATTTTTCAATATATTCAGTTTAGTTATCTGTTCACAAACACAGCCACAGTAATTTTGTGACTGTGCCCCACATAGTTATTTCTGTCAATGAACTGCATCATTGCACAGTACATGTATAGGAAAACATTTTTCCCATGTTGTGAAAAATTACAGCTCCAATGGCGATACACACGAGTACAAAAAACATAATGTTGGTAAAATGCAGCAACGATATTGAAATTTCGCTAACATACAAGCATACCTACCAACTGTGGTACACACACTCACACAACAGTAATAGTGGCATGTCCTCCCCCTAATTGTAAACATACTAATCATTACAGATTTGGTAATGCACACTATCACTCTCAAGTTTTTGCTCTTCCATATAGTAAATCATCATACTGACTATCCCATGACACACTACATGGTAGAAAACACATGTTCAGTAACAGGTAAAATTCAATGTATAGTAGTATCTGATTTTGCTATCTTGCTCAGGACACGGCTAGTGCGGGTACCAGCACCCTGTACCGCTGCTTCCCAGATCTATTTCAAAAAGGGTCAGGCGGATGCCTAGATGAAAGAGAAGTACGGCACAGGGTGCTGAGTACCGCACTAGCCATGTCCTGAGCAAAGATGGCAAATTCAGATGTAACATACAGTACCTGTTCCATCTGCTCGGGAAAGTGAGCTTAGCATTCTGTTCAGCTGTCTAGAGCACATACCATTCATCTAACAAGTCCACTAGATGGAATTACAGCTGCTCAATTTCTAGAGAAATTAAAGAAAAGATGAAAATGTGCAAGTGAATCTGTCTTCCATACTTTCAAGTCTACGTGGCACCAAAGAATATTGGTATCGTAGACACTGGAAGTGATGACAATGCTACGAGAGTATGGCTGAGCCACATGGTTTGTCACACTTAATTGTGCTGAATATGCCTGGGACAAACTCATTGAACTGTTGAAGTGGGCAAATTCTGATGTTGAAGGCATCTCATCAATGACTGTCGGAGAAATGTGTTCACTTGATCCTGTGTCTGTCACAAGACATTTTCACAAGCTGTTCCATGACATTCTCACTTTCATCTTGTCAAACGACAATCCTCCTCTAGGTATTGTAGAACACTACTTTTGGAGGACAGAATATAAAGCACGAGGTGCCCCTCATATCCATATGTTATTGTGGATCAAGGATGCTCCACGATTGGTGAACATGAAGCAGCAGAAGTGCTATCATTCATCAAAAATATATCACTTGTCACATTCCAGACAAGTATGACAGTCCTACACTATGGAAGTTGGTTCAAAAGTTCCAGCTACATATTTGCACAAAATATTGCCAGCGTAGCAGTAAAGAACAAATCTAATTGGTACACACAATGTCGCTTTGGATTTCCTGATGAGTTTGTCTGAATGGTGCCATGAATGACCTTTTCTCAGCAATGCGACACCACTTGAAGGCAAAATCAACCAAGAGGGTATACTTGAGCTACCCAGACATGAAAAGAGGTGTACATCAATGACTACAACCCAACTGTTCTCCTATGTGGCAAGGCAAACATAGATGTTCAGTTTGTGGCTGACAACTCACTGGCCCTGGTTTGGTACCGTCACTGTACATAACCAAACATGAACAGACTAGCATCTGCAAGATCTTTGGAAGATATTGCCACTCAAGCAAAAGCCTGACATCTCAGCTGTGGTCATTGGGTTTAAGACTCTTTCACACAGAGAGAATGGGAGCTACGTGGCCAGTGACCAAGTTACTGGGTACACATCTGTATCAAGTCTGACGCTGTACGCTTCCTCAGTGTAAACTAACAAAGAGAAAATGGAAGCGTGTACTGATTCCTCATGCCGAAATTGAGGAGCTCGCTGGTCAATACACCTTCTTCAAACATATCTTGAAGAATAACCTGATAGACACATACTACCCACTAGAGACAACGAGATGAATGATATGTGTCTGTTTGAGGGCTAAGGGTATGACTACAAGACAGTTGTAGCACCTGACTCAACACTTACATTATTTATAAGGTCAATGGACTAGATGGCTGTCTTGTGATGAGGAAAAGCTCATGGCTTATAGATCACTGCAAACTGTATCTAGGCACATCAGAGAGCACAGAACATTACTACTTTGCTCTCCTATTCCTATTTAGACCCTGGAGGAGTGGAGTCTGAATTAAGGTGACTTGACATTCGAAGAACAGTTCAATCTCACTCTACGAGAATTTCCAAACTGAGTACTCACAAACATATATACAAAGACTAAAAGCTGAGAAAGAACAGCTCGAGCAGGCAGGGAAGCAACTTCAGGAAGACACTCCAGTTAGTTCACAAGACAACCTTGATCCAGAAGGACAAGGCGTTCTAGGTGACCCTCTGCCCTTAAATGCCCCAGAAGTGTTAATATCAGAAATTGAGACAGCCATGCAACATGGCACACACTCTATGGTCAACCCAGCTGACGTAGAGAAAGACTAAATCAGCTGCAGCATACAGTTCACTCCAAGTGGTTGAAGCTGTACAACATGGTATACTACATGAAACAAAACAATGTGACTGCACTCAGTACAAGCCACTACTAATGTTTGTTAGTGGTTCAGCTGGCACAGGAAAGAGTTTCCTGATTGAAGCCATCACTGCAGAAGTGCAGGGGTGACAGGCTCTTCAATGTCTGTTGCTGTGACTGTTCCCACAGGACTAGCAGCATACAACATTGGTGGGAGTAACATTACACCATCTCTTTATGTTGCCAGTCGAACATGGGAGAACTGTAGAGTATCGTAAACTGTCATTCGAGGTTGCATCTCAGCTCCGTCTCCATGTTCACAAAGATGCAGTTACTCATTGTTGACGAAATCAGCATGGTCTCCATGTCATGTTTGCCTGTATTCATCTCGTCTACAGCAGATTTTAGGTACTGTGCGATGGAGTGCCATTTGGTGGCAAAAGTATACTTGTGTTGGAGACCTTTTACAACTTGCACCAGTCAATGCAGAGCATGTATTCACAACTCTGACTGCCAAGCAAGCTAAGAATATCCTCGGTTGCATTGCAGGCTATAACATATGGGAATTATTTACCTATTGAGTTGTCGAGAACATGCACCAAAGTGGTGATCTAGCTTACAAATCACTTTTAGATGAAGCTACTTTGGGTTCTCTATCACCAGAACATGTCTGTATGTTAAATGATCGAAAATCACAGTACATAGTACATGCATAGAAACAGCATGTAATGTCTTCAGCGATATATACTCTACTGCCAGACACATAGTCGTCTTATGCCACGACTAAAGAAATGCACTGGATTCAACAATCTAATGCTACAAAGAGAGACCAAGAGATTCTAACTCTGCATGCAATTGATACAGTTGATGGCGTTATTCTTAGTCGAAGCTAGTAGCAAAGATGACTGAACGACTAAGTGAACTGAAGTCAGATGTTTCCGAACAGCTGGCCTAGAAGCTGTTCTCACAGTTTGTAAGAATGCACGATCATGCTGCGACATAATCTAGATGTAGAACAAGGTATGGTAAAACGGTGCCATGGGAAACATCACTGATTTTGTCTATAATGTCCAGAAGACATATATTGAGACACTTGTAGTGCAGTTTGACAACATGAAACACTCTGTACACATGGATCGAACCTCGTAAAATTCCAGGTTTTTAAGGATATCTACGAAACAGGAAACAGTTTCCATTATTAGTTGCATATGCTGTCTCCATTCACAAATCTCAGGGATTGAGTTTGGATTCAGCAATGGTAGACATAGGTACAGACATTTTCAAGGATGGCATGAGCTATGTTGCACTTTCACGTGTAAGAAGCCTTTCTGGATTGCACATCATTAGTATAGCACCTCAGAAAATACGAGCTGACAAGCGATGTATTCTTGAGTACAACAGGTTACATACTCTACATCAGCCACAAATGTCTTTAATACCACTGCCTACATATCTGTCTGTCTCACACAACTCAGTCACAGCTAGAGGGAGCAACAAACAGCAGCAAGCTTCCCAAAGTGATTCGACAAAAAGAGTTCAGCAAAGGCCACAACTTCAAGTAAACATTCACAACCAGCAATTCATCAGAAATCAGTTGGTGTAGCTGCTACCACTCTTGACAACAGCAGTAGAGTAAACTGCTATGCTAACTCAGCTATGCAAGTTTTTCTACACATGCCACACTTTGTGCAGGCAATATCTGCTTCACAAGACAATCCCTATCAAATGCTTTGAAGCAGATTATCAACATGACTTCTGACCACTCTAACAATGTACACTCACTAACACCACTACGACAGGTGTTATCTACATATGCTAGATGTAGTACATTTGCTGAAGACATACAGCAAGACACTACTGAGTTTATGATGGCTGTCATAAACAACCTGGATGAAGACAGCACCCCAATGCGGCAGTACTTCACAGTAACATATGTTACAAAATATGTATGTGTTTCATGTGGCAATTCACAGCGTGAAACCACACAAGACATGCTGTGGATAACTCTCTTTGTTCCTGAAGCCAAAAGTGTCAAATTTTGACAGCTATTCACTAATGCTGAATGTAGTCATGCCTGTGGAAGGTGCGGAGGCAGATGCACTCAGTCCATACGTCTAAGGAGTTCATCTCAATATCTGTTGCTTATGTTGCACAGATTTGACCCCAATGGGCTCAGAGTTGATACTCCTATCACAGATTACACAGCTAGTAGAATAGTCTTCAACCAATCAGTGTTTGACACTCACAGTATAATCTATCACCATGGTCAATCCATGCATTCTGGCCATTTCACCTCGTTACTAAGGTGCAGAACTGGATGGTTAGAGTGTGACGATTCAACAATGACTTTTAAACAGAGACTGCCACGGCACTTGAAAAATGCATATCTTCTAATATTGAAGAATTATGACAACCTTCATATTTCAGAAGAATAGGACAAAACATGTTGCATTTTAAAATGACTACTTTGTCCCAAAAATATTCATGCCTCATTACAATGTTGTATAATGTACGACTCTAAATAAACAATACAGTTTCAACAAGATGGTATTCTAATACAGACATTACATACACTGTAACGCGTTAGATCATAGTGGATCAGTGACTACATGAAAATTGTTGTAGTGGCTTCAATCAGCGCCAACAATATTCACAGTCACTAGAGAAACCATGATTACATGTCTATCAAAGATTGTACATCTGAAAACTGAGGACTTACTACTCTCCTCCTCTGTACATCTCTCTTTAAAAATCCATGTATCAACTCATATATAACAACAAATTGATATGACTTATAAGCTCTTACCTTTGCAAACAAAGACAACTTCTCTTATTATCGTAGATAACTGGAACTACCCTTATAACATTCAGCAAACATTCCACTCTGTCACAAGTTGTCTATCAACACTTCAATTTGTCTATTGACTCTTGACATATAGAGAACATCATCCGTCACCATGCAACAGTGTAGAACTATAACGCTTTCATGCGTAATACTAGTATTGTACATATGTAAAATAACTACCTTTATTGATAATGCAAGAAGCTGAATTACACAACTGTAAATAAGAAGCAATTGCAGAATCTATTACTGACTTTTACATGTGTTTGCAATTACTTGTACATAATATAAACATTTCTATTCAAGTGTACATTGTTAATAACTAGTTTGATACCTGTACTAAAAAACTAGTGTAGCACTGAAGTACAAGGAATGTTTTAGATATTATTCAGCACTATAGTAACTACATTTAATTAACCATAAGTTTGTTAAAAAATGCATTCCATGACAGTTTTAGTATTTACAAGTTAAAATTTACATAGAAGCCAATGTAAGAATTGATAATATGTCATTTGTTCATGTAAAAATATTATATTTTTTTTACTTGTCACATAAGTAATTCTACCGTATGTAAAAAATATTGACAATTGTAAATCAGGCACTGTTGCTGATCACAACAAACTGCATACCTGTTCCTGACAATATTTATGATCGCCTCAATTGAGGGGGTCGGGTGGGAATTTTCCATTTGCGCCTAGTCAGTGACATATAATTAAATAATATCAATCAAATGTCACAAAACTTACATTTGTGTAAATTTTACAACTTAGACAATCAGCATATGGTTTTTCGCCCACCCCAGGAACATCCACATTAGCAGTCACACAATTACAACAAAACACTTGTCTATCATGTGTGTAATCACACTTCACAACCTACTACATTGCCTTATTAACATAACACACAAGTACTGCAGTACACATAATTACAACATACAACCATTTTTAAAAAAGTTGCATTTTTTTTACAAAATCCATTCACATTCAATAGTAAATATATAATGAAGTGCCACAGCTTCAGCCTGACTATTAGAATTCCAGGTCGAATGTCAGAAACTACTTCCTCACATAAAGAGTAGTGAGTACTGAAACATAACTAGAAACACACAACACCTGATTAGTTTCCTATTATATCACACACTTACTCCAATCCATATTATACAGTTATTATTCTTACACATTTACATATTTGACAAGCAATGATTGCACACATACAAAGATTGTATTGTGAGACTGCTTCTGTTAACTAAATTTCACTCTTGATTGGACCTTTTCTCCATTTGACAAATTGGCAATAAATTTTTGAAAACCATAACCACCTGTGTCGACTCCTTACTTTAAATACCATAATGACATAAAACTAAGTGTCTATGACTTAAGCATACAAATCAATGGTTACTAATACTGCAACAACTATACCTCCATCAATTTGTTTGGTACCTATGACATACAGTCAGTATCACAGCTTATGCAACGATGTGGGACATTGCATGTCACATTTGACAGAATTCCAACAGTGTAAAAACTCAGCAATGTACTTACTTTTCCTGTGCCTATGCAGTCATTATTACTATACCAAGGTGCCCACATCAGCACCCAACAGGTCACAGCTGTGACTATACATGTACCATTCAGTCACTGCTATCTGTACTTCACAGTTTGACAAAATGACGTTTCTCATTGGCTGCAAACATCTTACAACCTTATGTTAATGTTTTATTACCATACATGAACAGGTTGACGATATGCTGAACAAGATTTAAAACTGTTTAAAACATGTTTCATTATTATAGCAATAAGTCTCCCAAGAATTGTGTTAATGGTCAGTCAGTCACCCTATAGAGACATGTGCCACTCAGCCACACCTCATGCCACAGCACACCTGTGTGTGTCTGTGTGTGTGTGGTGCTGGGAAGGTGAACTCAGATTACGGTTTTCAACCCTAACAGTGAATTTCCTCACTTTTGTCACTGTGGAACAACCCTAACAAATGCATTAAGCGGAGTTTTATGCCTCTAATTTCCTTCTTTTGAGAATGATATTGCTAAATAGTGAATGTAATTCGCTCCCGCCACATCATGTCTTGTGGCATAGTAACAGGAGCAACAACGCAAACAGAAATACTAACAGTGGCACACATGGTAACACAAGCGAATGAGAACAGAAAGGAGTAACGACGCTGTGGCGTGAGCGGGAATGGTCTGCCACATGATTTCTTGTCACATAGTAACATGGTGTCTGTAAATGGAAATGTCAATGGGCATGGTGACACAAAGTGAAACAGAAAGAAAACAGTACAGTACACACAAATGGCAAAAAGTAACAGAAGCATGAGCGAAAATGAAAGCAAACGATGCGCACATGGTGCCATTGGGGTGTGCATTACATGATCAGCCCTAACTCACCCCATGACATGTGTAAAGCAGCAGAAGTATAATACAATGGGGTAAGAGTTAGGACCACGATCCCAACGCACACCCCAATGCCGTTGGGAGGTGGGTGGGGGTGCAAGGGGTTTTCAACCTAACAGCGAATGTCCTCACTTTTGTCGCTGTGGAACTACCCAAACTAATGCATTAAACTGAGTTTTTAGCTCTAATTTCCCTTCTTTTCAGAATGATAACAAGAAATAGTGAATGCGATGCGAGGCGGGAGCGCAGGGCCTTTGTGCCCCAGCTCCTGCCACATGATATCTTTATGGCATACTAACACGGACAGCAACTAAAACAGAAATGTAACAGTAGCGCACATGGTAACACAATCCGCGAATGAGAACAAGAAAGTGCGCACATGGTGGCGTGAAGCACGGAATGGTCTGCCATGTGATGTGTTGTCACATAGTAACATGGTGCCTGCAAACACAAATGTCAATGGGCATGCTGATGTTAAGTGAAACACAAAGATAAACAGTACTGTACGGAAATGGCAAAAAGTAACAGAAGCATAGCGAAATGAAGCAGCTAAGGATGGCGCTGCGTGGTGGCATTGGGTGTGCATTGGGATCATCAGCCTTAACTCTCACCCCATGACATGTGTAAAGAAAGAAGTATAATAGAATGGGGTGAGAGTTAGGACCCACGATCCCAATGCACACCCCAAAGCCGGTTGCGGGGGTGACTGGGGGGTGCAAGGGGGGGGTTTCAACCCTAACAGCAAATTTTCTCACTTTTGTCACTGTGGAACAACACTAACTAATGCATTAAATGGAGTTTTTTGCCTCTAATTTCCCTTATTTTTGAGAATGATAACGAGAAATAGTGAATGTAATGCAGCGGCAGGAGTGCAGGGCCCACGACATAATGCGGTGGCGGGAGCGCGGGGCCCCCCACATGATGTGTTGTGGCATACTAACAGGGACAGCAATGCAAACAGAAATGCTAACAGTGGCGCACATGGTAACACAATCGCGAATGAGAACAGAAAAATGCGCGCACGGTGGTGAAGCCGGGAATGGTCTGACCGTGATGTGTTGTCACATAATAACATGGTGCCTGCAAACAGAAATGTCAATGGCCATGGTGATGCAAACTGAAACAGAAAGACAAACAGTACTGTAGACAGAAATGGCAAAAATAACAGAAGCATAGCGCAAAGAAAACGCAAAGGATAACGCACATGGTGGCGCAGACGTCAACAGTAAGTGAAATGGGTACGGAACCACAAGCGGAAAGGGCAACAGTAACAGTAATGTAAGTGCACAGACTGGTCTTCCCCAAAACCTGCATAGAGAAAGACAGTGAGTACAAATAATGTATGCATAATAATGACTATCGGGCAGAAAATGAGATCTTGGAATACTAAATACATTATATCTCAGGAACCGTATGATGTAGAAAAAAAATTTAAAAGTCATATTATTTATAACTGTCCTGGCTAATTCAGATGGGGGCTAAGAAATTTTCATCGAAAGTCCGTATCTCACACCGTTTTCGAGATACGGGCCCTGAAAGGCGCGGCGAATGCCGTAATGTTATCCTATGGGAAAAAAAAAAAGTTTGGAGCACCATAACTTTGCCTCCCTGTAATGTTTTTTCACCAAACCACTGAAAGGCACATCTGTGGGCTGTTAGCTGTCTTCCTTCAAATTTCAGGAAAAAAGACCAAACCGTTATTTTGCAGCAGGGTGCCAAAGGATTTCTGCAATGCGTTGGGCGCCGTAATGTTATCCTATGGGAAAAACTGTCAACTTTGGAGTGCCGCAACTTTGCCACCATGTAATATTTTTTTCAAAACAACACTGAAAGGCACATCTGTGAGATGTCTTCTGCACTTCCTCCAAATTTCAGCCTAAAACTCCCAACCGTTCTTTTGCAGTGGAGTGCCAAAGAATTACTGTTATTTTGGGCATGGTGTCGCAAAGTAGTGTCGTGATTTGCGAAAGTTTTCGCAAAAAAAATGCGACACTTTCACTGGCTCGACACTACTTTGCGACACTACTTTTCCAGAAATTTGAAAAACATATTTCTGGGGTGTTTTACCCCAAAATAAAGACATGGCTAGCATCCTCAGGGCCCGACTAGGTGAATACAAAAAGAATTAGGTTGCTAGAGGGTTTCAATTTTAAATGCCAACCATTTTTCTGATCACCAACTGAAAACAAGATGGTGGATTTGCGACACTAACAGGGCCATTTGCGACACTAAAAAGTGCATTTGCGACACTGTCGAACTTTTTGTTAACTTTTCCCATTGACTTATAATGGGAAACTGTTTTTTGAATAACTTTTGAACCGTTTAATATTTTTTCATGAAATCTTTGAAAGGCACATCAGGGACCCCAGCTGCATGCTCCCTGAAGATTTTGAACCAGTCGCACAAACCGTACGACCTGTAGAGGCGACCGTAGAATTCCAGAAAACCATAAACGCGTGCACAGATCATGCTTAATAACTCCACAGCCGTATATTTGAGCAGTACAAAACTTGGCAGATCCCAAGGCCTATGGTTCTTGATCATGTATTCCAAATTTCAGGCAAATCCATTAAATGGTTGCAAAGTTATTAAGGTGCAAAATTTTGGTTTAACATGGAAATGGTAGCACTACCGTGCTACCATAATATATACTGTATATATATATATATATATATATATATATATATATAAATATATATATATATATATATATTAATTTCCATGAACTTGCATCCTCATTCATACAGGTCCCATTGTAAATAGAAAGAGGAGTTATTGCAAAACTCATTTTTCATGTCAACCTGCTTTCCCCTGACACACTGAGTAACACCATCAGGCCATGACATGCACATGAATCAATAGTGAGATAGTGCTCTCAGCCCATTACAATGTGTCCACCATGTGACAGAACACTGCACCATACCTTCCCAGGCTACGAACAGTGATGTGTTCTACCAATCCTTGTGGTACCCAGCCAGCTACCAGAGCTAATCTCTGAACCTGAGTTGCCGGCACGGAAACACAGCATGCTACCCTCTGGCCCAACAGCTGTCCCTGCACACAACATTTCTCCATAACTTTCAGGTGATTCTATTAACCAATGACAATATGTAATCAATAACCCTGGCAAAAATGCATACAGTGCAATTATTTATTTAACAGGTCTATTCTTTCAACAGGTCTACAGATTATTATATTCCACTTTTCTGGGCATAACTACTTTATTTTTCTTAAAAATGACAGATAAATTCATTTTACCAGTTATTCATTTCAGATGGCACCTCTATACCTTAAAGGCACAAATAGGTTTGTACAAAGTGAGGCATGCACTTAACAGGTCTATGCTATTGACAAAGGTTTTGTTTAAGTTGGCCCTAGTGCAATAATGAGACTGAAAATTGTATTAGGCTGTAGTGCAGGTTGAGCAACTATCACCATGCATGATGTGCTGTGCCACCATCTCTGGCAGTGGGAGCTGTGGTAGATAAGTGTCCGTTCATTTCTGTTGCAGAATGCAGCCATTTCATTAGCTAATGTATGATGTTATAGCTATGATAACATCACATTCTGAGTATACAGGGGGGGCTTTGGATATAAAAAGAGGGGAAGGGAAACAGATTCTATGGATAAACAGAAATATTAATAAAAACTCACCAAAAAGAGTAGATTCTGCGGCACACATGAAGTTCTATGTAGATTGCGTTCTGTAAAATTTCTGCGCCACAGAATTCTAGGGGCCTTGCTCATCAATGACCTTTACAATGGGAGAATCACTTCCCGGTTCCATGTCATAACAGTGATCTCTAAACAGTGATCGCTGTTACAGCAAGTGTATCATCGAAAATCAAAATGGCGATGTACACTCCCAGCAAACTCGATAACAGTGATGGAAAACAACAATGTATCTTGCCCCTGCACCCCATAAATTAGGATTCTCAACTCTGGGGGGCGCATGTTAGGGAGGGGGAGAAACTCAGACAGAAAAAACAAATTAGGTGCCACACATGTTAAAAAAAATAGAATCCCTACCCAGCCCTGAACCTTGGACATCCCTCACTGCAGCTGGCCACTCTTGCCACCACACCAGAACAGCAGCTCGGCAGCACACCACCAAACTACAGACCACATACCTTCTTCTTCCTGAACCCTCCTCTTCCGTTCCTTCATCCTCATTCTATATTGCTGTTTTTCCAGTAAGTTGGTGCTATAACAGCACCTTGCTATCCTTTCAGGGTAGCTCACATCACAGGCACTGAAACTGAGTTAGTCAAAACTGAGTCGCAGTTTCAGTCACCATTATAACGTGCTACCTCTCCTCCCTATGCAACTCAACATCCTGTTTGCCTTGCCCTCACCTATGTTACAATGTGCTGCTGTTCATAGGCTCTCCTTATTATGATCCCTTGGTCCTTTTCTCTGTGGTGCTGCCCTATTTCATATTGCATTCTTGGGTTTTCTTCCCAGTGTGCATCAATTTACATATCTGTGCATTGTAGCCCAGCAGCCAGATCTGTGATCAGCTCTCAAACCTGCCCATATCATCCCTGAGTTACCTTATCACTTCACCCATGTCCACCCTTACACAGATCTGTGTGTTATCTAAAAAGAGGCAGACCTTACCCTTGATGCTTTCCTCTATGTCACAAATGAATACATTGAAAGGACCAGGATTGGTACCTACCCCTGTGGTACTCCACTTGTTAATTCCCTTACCACTGAAAATTCTCCATTGACTACTAACCTTTGTGTTCTTTCCCCCAGTCAGTTCACGAGTCAAGTTTTCAACTCCACCCCTCTGCAAGCGCTTATCTTCTTTACCAGTCTCCTAATGAGGACTGAGTAAAAGGCCTTGCTGAAAACCGAGTTCTGCTTAATTTTATTAAGGTGCATTTTCCAGTATAAGATTTGATTAAAGAGACTTACCAGTCTCAGCCCATGCACCTGACATATACAGTAGGTACCTTACCTCCACAGCATGCTGGTAGTGTGAAGGTGGCACACAATAATTCATTAGGTAAAAAACTGTTTCACTCATAAAATTAAGTAAACCAGGTCTCAAGGACTTCCTGGTTGTAAGTGCCTCCCATGCTCCGTCCCCATGCTCATTGACATGATGAGATGCTAGGGAGAGTGCAAGGGCCCTTGTTAGTTGACCAGTGCCCATGATTCATAACCAAGTGGTCATTATAATATTAAAAACTGATTGGAAAGCCACAGCCCATTAACTATTATGAAGCACGCCCCCACGCTCTCCCTAGCATCTCACCATCACTTTAATGAACGTGGCGGCAGAACGTGGGCAGTACTTACAACCAGGAAGTCCTTGGGACCTGATTTACTTAATTTTACAAGCAAAACCGTTTTTTACCTAATGAATTATTTCATGCCATCTTCACACTACCAGCATGCTGTGGAGGTAAGGCACCAATATATCAGGTGCAGGGACTGTCAAATTTATCTTGGTGGGTCTCTTTAACAGTCACACTTAAGTACTGTATGTAAAAACCTGTACTTTGTCAATACGGTAGTTGCCTATTTTTTATGTTTGGGGTATGTGCTCCCATGTGCTACATCTTGTTCTTTTGTTCATTTAAGGAAAGATTCAACCTTATCTATCAGTCCATCAATGCCAGTGTTGCATGTTTTAACCCCTAGGTTGCCAACAGAATTAGAACATATAGGAATTTGGGACTGATATATCAGTCTACAGCCCTGCAAGGGTTAACCAAGCATGGGTTCTGGACAGAACTGCAGTATTGTCTGCCTATATGACATGATGAACTGAACTGAACTAGGAAATGGGAGAAAAATATTTGTTCAGTATCTCTGCTCCTGCTGCTGGATGTCTGTCATTGGTTGTGTTGACCTGGTCCTCTCCCCATACTTGAATGTGTGTGTGTGTCTGTGTGTGTGTGGTGCTGGGGGTTGACTCGAGTTAGGGTTTTCAACCCTAACAGCTTATTTTCCCCTCACTTTTGTCACTGTGGAACAACTTAACTGATGCATAAACGTAGTTTTTTTACTGTGAATTTCCCTTCTTTTTGAGAATGAGAAGTCCAAACTACTAAATAGGAAGCTAATCACTACAACGTGCAATCCTATCACATCATTTACTGTATCAATACAATGGTGGTACTACTCTACCCTTGCCTCCCATGATCTCATCATGTAATTTGGTGCATGTATCACTATGCTGGCGGTATATGTACATCAGTCCACTACAGTACCATCATGTAATTTGTGATATAGATGTAGTGCTGCGGGGTACAGGATCTTCAAGATCTACACTATCAACAGATCATTACCTGCATGGATGCATGACTACTACTGCATACCCTTCTGGCCTTCCACTTGCATCACATCATTAGGTGTATCATTGCTTCTGTTCACAGAGCACATACGTATGCGCACCACACCAGCAGAAATTTATTACCATTATGTGTACAGTGGTGGTACTGCACATGCTTGCCATGGCTGTCAATACACCATTTGATTTCATGTATAACACATCAATGGTAAGTCTTACAAAAAACAGAACTCACATTTACACCCATGTTAATGAAATGTAACACAAATCTATGACTGGATTGTCAAATGACCACATAATATTATTTTGTGTTGGGTATCTATCTACTTATGTGTTACTATTACTGCTTTGTGATTACATGTACGTTTAGGGTTGCAATACACATGAAAAACTATGTTTGCCTCCTCTTTCACATTCTCGCCATTTAGCAGTAACTGCTACTACTGTAATAACATAGAATCTGTTGCCATGTTTTCCTGATGCACAGTTCAAGATCTCCATATTTTTTCATCTTGAACTCTGCTTGCTTAAGTTTTGGATACTGCTCAAACAACTATCTGCTATGTCACGAAACCTTTCTGAAAACAAGTGATAATAAATGGTCTATATTTTTCAATAAAGACTTGTTCAACTCTGATGTATTGCCTCAGCTTGCACTGCACAAGAAATGTAACTATTTTTAAATGTGACAATGATTGGTCAACAATTCTGTTGACACTGACATTATGGCCTTCTAGCATTCTATTATGCCACAATGTTTGCCCAAGTGTTAATCTACTACGCATTTTTACTAATTCACCATTAACATAATGTGTCGTTGTGTTTTTATAATAATCTTAACATGTTTAAAAATGATAAATATTTGATCAGCATTAATTGTACAGCTATGTGAACTTAAAGATTGGTATAAAGCTTTAAGTAAGTTTTCACTGAACTATACAATCTGAGCTTCAACACCTTCTTTTAACATCTCTTAAAACATAGTTTGTCATACCTGTTCCATAGATACCACCTATAAAGCAAAATGAAACTTGAGGCAATTTTGTTAAGGTAATATTGTATTTTTCAAATTAAACAAATGATGTCAAATATTAAAATATCGTAAAAAACATAAATCTGTCTTTTCATAGAAAAATAAATAGTTGTACCAGAAAATAAAAATACAAAAAATGTTTGAGTCTTCAAAGTTTGCTGTAACAACAAACGAAAAAAAAATATTCATTATTCTGAATAAATGAAATAAAACTTATTAATTATTTACATGCTGTAAAACTATTTACAAAACATAGTGTCCAATCTGAGAGGTGTAGTGCTGCTCGAGGCAGTCCAGGGTGAAATGTTGGACAGTATGTGGGAGGCGAATCGAAGTGGAAGCTGTTCAGTGTATCAGCGAGGGGAGATGCCTCTGAAGCTGTGGAGGCTATCACTCTGTCTCAGTAACAGTGTGGTGTGGGTGGTGCAGGTGAAGGTGTGGTAGTTGTTACACTGTTGCCTGCAGCTGTCCACAGGTTCCAACAGTAACAATTGTTGTTTGTTGCTGCGGAGAGAGGGACAACAATTTTTTTGTCCCTCGCTTGGCGCAGCAGTTTCTGCTTGATGGTGTCTATTTTGTTTTCAAGCTCATGGACACAGCAGCAGTGCACAGTGGATGTATCTTGATGCTCTTGTTCTGTAAAGACACAACAGAAAATCCATTAATATGCAGTTGAAAATTTTTAGCTTCTCTCTAGGGTTTCATGTAATAATGATATGTTCTTTGCCTGCATATTTTTTAAGTATACATACTGGGCTGAATATTCAAACTGCGCCTATTC
Organism: Neoceratodus forsteri; assembly: GCA_016271365.2. NCBI lineage: Eukaryota > Metazoa > Chordata > Ceratodontiformes > Ceratodontidae > Neoceratodus > Neoceratodus forsteri. Next base: position 1,161,163,408 of record CM057458.1, read on the forward strand.
AAAGGCGGAACTCCTTATGCTGTCAAAATAGATGTGCAGGGTGTGTCCTGTGCAATATTCAGTTGAATTGCAGGTATTGAGTAACTCCCTTTGAATATCACCCCAGCCATAGCCACTGTTCATGCATGGAACTCTCAAGGCGCAGCGCAAGGTGACAGAGTGGAGCAGTCAGCTTGGCGGTGGCACAAGTACCACATTGTGCCATGCGAATTCACGATGATTCAAGCTGGCATGATAAATGAGGCTTATAATACATGCATGACACGGGGGCCATTTGCATGCGTCATTATAGCCTGATCTGCATGTTATTGATGTAGGTGCTGCCTAATCCCTGAGGAGTTCTGTGCCTAGCTGCCCTGCCAGGCAGCAGCCCTTGGGGACCACGCACCCTGCAAACCCGATCGAGGGATGTTTGTAGTGTGTCCCCCCCCCGTCTTAATCGCATGGCATAGTGTCCCTCTCCGCAGCCCCGATCGCGGGGCATAGTGTGTGTCCCCAACTCCCATGCCCGAGTCGTGGCTGTAAGTATGCCCCCATCCCAGGATTGAGTTAGACCACCCACAGGTGGCACCTGCTGTGTTGCGCCCTGCAATACAGCAGCTCACCTGTGGGTGGCCCTCCACTAAGGCAATTTTTTGGCTCAAAGTTGTGCAGGTGCAGGTTGGGGTTGCGCCTGCACAACTCTGGCGCAGTTCGGTTGAATATTGTGCTGCGCAGAGTTTATGCATGGTTCCTCCCCCTCCAGTTGCGGATGCATCTATTTGCATTGTGCTGTTGCTCAGCCAGTTTTCTGTGACACAACCGCCTCCTGCTGAATATCAGCAGAATGGCGCAGTATGGACTTAGCAGTCAAACGTGTTGCATGGCACAACCCTTTTGAATGACTGGGCTCCACCTGTTTATAACACACAGGTTCTTAATATTAAATGTGTGTAGGTGGTTGGCTACACTGTAATGTCAGTCAGCACCCATTAGTAAATGTTCTGTACAATAATTTCTGTCACATAGCAACAAGTTACAATAACTTTCGTGTTGTATCTATCTACAACAAACATAAAAAAACTGTCTTCTACTGATCATAAACATGATATCTTACAAGTAATGTTTACGATAAAAAAAATCAGATTTATTACTTGTGTCGCCAAGTCTTTCAATAAGACATGATCTGTATACATATTAAGTAACACAATATGCAAACAATCAATACAATTAAACATGTTTGTTTTTCTTCATAAGATTACATATTACAATAAAAAGCAACACTAAATGTTCTAACTACTACTTAGAATTATACACAGAGGCTCAGCTATTGAAAACAGTTGTGTATGGCGCAACAGAGTTGATGCACCGAAGCTTCAATATTAAAATGGGAAACTGCACCTGCACAAATCGTAATGCACTGGGAAGCATCATTAAGTTATGCACTCCACACAAGGGGCTGCCATGTGTATGCATAAACTGTACAGCCTGACATTCAGCGAAACTGTGCAAAAGTAACACACGCAATATCTCTACCTTACCTGCAGAAAGTAACACAAAAATAAAGGCTGAAGTCAAGGTGACCCACAGGTCAGGCATCACATCTCAAGGTGCAATACAGCAGCTTCCATCTGTGGGTGGTCCTCCACTTGTTCCTGCCACCTGGTGACACCCCATTCCCCAATCGTGAGGCTTAAGTGTCCCTCCAGTACCCAATCGCATACATAATATAAAAGTACCCCCACCCTCCAAATTACCCTATAGTAGTCATAATATTAAGGTGCCCCACCACCCAATAGCCACTTCCAGGCATATTGCAAACATCCTCCACCTCTCCGAGTAGTCCAACTGTGGGCAGCATGCTCCCCATGTGCACAATACCTGGTCACATAATGGGCTACCACCCTTACCACCCATGCAGCACCATCACCTTGCCCCCCCCCCCATCAGACACCAGGCAGCAGGACCACACCACCTGCTGCTATGCCACTCAGTGACTGAAACCTCAGTAGGGCTTCATGTCCATTCATTCACAGCATGAGCCCATGGGCATGGAGTCCATACTGTACAATGCAGTACAGATATGTGAATAAATATATAAATTCATTCATTCACATATCTGCATTACCTTATACAGTATGAGCTGCATGCCCATTAGCTGAGGGTCTGAACCAATGGGCATGCTGCCCTACTGAGCTCTCAGTCAGTGGGCAGCAGGGTGCCACACATGTGCTGCTGCCATACACCAGCTAATGGAGGGGCGCTGTTGTACAGTTCCATAGCCAACAGTGGTGGGGGGCACTAGATCAACAGTATTTCTGGAGATAGGTGAGGGGAGGATGGCCCCACAATCACACTACTTTGGGGCTGGCAGAACGTTTATATTATACCCATGATTGGACTACTTTTGGGGAGACCTTTACTATACCCTCGATCGGACGACTCGAGTGGTGGGGTACCTTTACATTCTGGCCATGATCATCCTACTGGTGAGGGCGGCTACGGTAACTTTACATTATGTCCAGAATTGGTCTGCTGGGTGGGGGCAAAATACTGTGCTGGCCACGATCAGGCTCCGGGAGGGATAATACTATAATGGGTACAATCAGTCTGCAGGGCAGATCGGTGTCCAATGCCTGCTGCCTTGCATGGTACTACATGCAAGCTGTCAGTAATCAGCACAGCTCCATGCTTATCGCATCCATATGACACCGTAATTAGATGCAGATAGCCCCCATGTACATTGCATTAATTATGTCCTCATATGCCTGTCAACCTTTCAATATTGTAGGTGTTTCACATGGCAGAATGGAAGTTGCAGCACCACATCTCAATTCTCCAGTCTGAACACTTACACTGGTGCAGTTACACTGCACCATGCATATGGGTGTGACTAGGGTTCGATTTTGAAAGAAGCTGTGAAATACCGTGAACTCTGTTTAATATTGCCTGGCAACACCCCCAACTATTCTGGGGGACACAGTGGCTTCTGCAAGAGAATACCATAGTTTGAATATGTGGGCCATAGGCTATCTCTCTAAAAATCTTACCTTTGTTTTACTATAACAAATCAATCAGTCACTATCAAACAGTGCAAATGTAAATATGTATTTACCACTTTGTGGTATTCATCATAGACTGCATACTGATCTCTAACCCTGACATAATACTAATCATAAAGAACATAGTGAAACTTATAATCATTCTTCATTCACTTACTGTATACTCACACCATATACCATGAAAGGGTATTGCTGATGCCAACATTTACCCACATACTCAGATGTTCTTTGCCCATGAGGCAGAGGTCAATATACTAAATACACCAGATGTAGCTGAATGCTGTCGTCAGCAACATGCTGAAGTGACATATAGCAATTCTACAATGACCTCTTTTTTGCACACATGCTAAGTAATAAACAACACATTTCTTACACTTCTTTTATTAAATATTAGTGTGGTTACTGTTCCACTGGAATAAAATACTCCCCAAATTAATAGACCACCCTGCTACCGAGGATCACTATTCTAACTTCATTATTGTCAATGACAGTGCATTTTTTTTTGCATTCCTGGTTGTGAGTGAACAGCCACTTCACATGCCGAAAAGGTGATAAGAGCACATTCCAACCATAATTGTGTTCTGTTGTGCTGCATTTGTTCGAGTGTGCTCTTGTAATGTTTTTTTATCTGTCAATGCAAATGTGTTATTCATTTTTTTTTGTTTACACTAATATAATAAATTTTGTAATGCGGGTGTATATGCAACTAACAAACATATAAAGACATATTGACTAAGATGGGTTTGATAGTGATTTACAGAAATTGCTAGCTCAAAACGCTGTCTGGCAGCTTACTTTGTGAAGTGTTAAGACTTTGTAACTGAAGTTTGTTTCTATTTTGTATTTAACTGCACTACACAGCACCTTAGCAGGGTTCAATATGTAATTGACATTTTGCAAAGTCAGTGCACGGATAAATTTAACACAAACAGCTGTCTGTTTCTGCTTCCTATGCTGTGATTCAGCTTTAGAGTGGGACAGGTGTACCACGTAGCAAATGAGATTACAGTATTTATACTACAGTTCTATTCCCATTCTACATTAGAATTAACTTGTTCTAAAAATATACTTATCATAACATTGTGACTGTCTACTAGTGATGTAATACTTACGTTCTTCACCACCAGTCTCCTCCTGCTTCACCTGCACCACTGGTCTGTTTACAACTGCTGTAGTCACTAGAAAAAATATCACAACCTTATTTAGATATCATAAGTAAAATATTTCGATAACTAACACAATTTTTATTGTATTACATACAAGTCATATTCAGTTATACTAACATCCAACTATATGTAACAATTAAACAGTAATGACTCACAGGGTGTGTGTCATACTGGAATAACGTGACGCCTCAGGTGGTTGGGTACGCCGCCACAGGCCGACTGTGTCCAACAACTGACTGGTGATGTTATGCAAAATGACACACACCCTGAAGGGCATTATTGCTATCATACAATGGCTCGTTGTTATATATAAAGTTAAAAAATAATTGCAAAGAATATATTTATTACTGGGGAAAAATGTTCTGGTTTCTTAATAGGACATGCAAAAAAAATGCTCATCTCCCATATAGTCATCAAGGTCATCATCCAAAAGCTCATCTGCAGCTTAACAGATGTTGTGTACTGCATAGTACCTTTTTGAATATCACACTGCAATGCATCAGTGTGTTACACATGTTGCACAGAAAAGTTGCACATGTATATGTCACTGTGACCATACCATTACACAGCTACACCAGATGTCTGACACAAAACAACATTACAGAGGTCTGCACTGTCGTTGAAGAGCTGCATAACTAAGTTTGCACTGTGTTTTCTACTGTCATTACAAGTCTCCTACTGACCATACTCACTGCTGTTCTAACACAGCACTACTACGCTGCACTCTACTGCCTGTTCTGTTGTGTACCATACACAACAGTACAACAGTAGCACTTTCTCAGATCAACAGTGGTCATTATAGACCAAGAGAAAACTGTTCACTCTCTGTTTCCCATAGTTAAAAGAGTTTTACTAATATCATACACAACAAATACTCATATGAAGTATTGAACATTTTCAATACAAGTGTCTTCTTACCGTCTGACTCCACAAAGATAACACTGTCTGAGTCAGAGTCCACAGCCTCCACAGCTTCTGTCTGTGCTGGGACTACCTCGGCAACTACTGGGGGGCATCTCTGATGACCTGTGTAATTAACATAAAAAGGAGAATTTGTTATTCTCTCATTCAAATAATCAGTTGTTTAATCAAGTTTTTTATTAATTATTTAAGCAATAAGCCACGAGGGGTGTGGGTTATGGGGGGATTCACTCGGCTGGTGTGGTTTGTCCACGGTAGCAGTGGGCAAATCGCTAAATAACCGTGTTTGATCTTCACCCAAATGTATTCATTATACCAACACATTTTGTCATGGATGAAAGTTTAAATTGTTTAATTTTCTTTTTTCCTGTGGAAAACAAATGATTCTAGTAAGAGATATCCTTCCATGAAAAAAAATAGTCCATGTTTTAATGCAATTCACCAATCACACAGCAGACTGGCACCTCAGCCCTGTTGTAAATCTTATGATAATCACTGGCAAGGTGCCAGCCTGCCCATCCCGTTATCGCTGTAACCGAATTGAGTCTTCAACACGCAAATCGTGATTTTCCTTCCGCCATCAATACCATACGCCTGCATAGTAAAACAGGTCAGGTGATGCCTGTTGAATCAGCACAAATTGACTGATAAACTATGAATGCTTCAAAACTATAGTTTCCTGAAGAAATGCCCCAGCCAAACACAGTAGCACGGTTCAGCGCCCGCCCCACAGTCGGAAACCACGAGTCTCCAGTCACCTCTGCAGCTGGCTACATCACCTCGAGTGTCTGTGGACTGAGATCTGTGATTTCGACTGTGGGGCCGGAGCGCTGTACGGTACTACTGTGTTTGGTTGAGGTACATTTACTTCAGGAGAATATATGCCTGCTTTGAAGGCTTTCAATAGTTTATTGAGTTCAGTTTGGTCGATGAGTTCAAACGAGGTATCCATTTTTTTAACTGTTTTACTATGCAAGGTATAGTAGTTACTGTTAGTGAGAGGAAAATGGCGGTTTTGCTACGTTGGGGGCTTGACTGATTCAGTTACAGTAGCGTGAGGATGTGGCAGGCTGGCACCTTTGCCAGTGATTATCATACTGATTTTACAACAGGGCTGAGGTGCCAGTCTGCTTGTGTGATTGGCTGCTGATTTATGTATGTGGTATAATGACATATATCTGTTACCAACATGCCCCTTGATCAAGCATTGTGCAGGTACGATACACAGACTAAAATGACATAATTCCAAAATAGAACCAGACTAAAATCTGAATTAGACATGGAGATTGAGAGACTCCAGATCAGTAAAGTAACAGAACTGTAATGTAACATGAACAACAAATATAGGTAACAAATACTTAAAACTATGAGGACAAGTAATCAATATACATGACAGGTGTGTGTTGAACAGATATTACTGCACGCCTGGCATAGTAAAGTATGACACCCTGCTGAGTGGCTTCATGCCCTGTAAGTGCAGTAATAGTTTTCAACATAAACACCCTGAGTGTCTCAGTGCACCTATAAATGGTTCTTTGTTTTGTTTAATATTTGTAACCTTAAAAATATTAGTGAAGTAAAGAAAACTAAAATCATTCTGTTCCTTCCACCTACATAGAAACATAGACTTTGACGGCAGATAAGGACCACTAGGCCCATCTAGTCTGCCCATTTCCCTACCTACAGGATAGGCCGCAGATCCTATTTAACCAACAGCCTATATCTACCTGCCCCCGACAAGAATTGTCTTATGTCTGTCCCATGCATTCTTGAATTCTCCCACAGTTTTAGACTCCACAACTTCCTCAGTAAGGCTGTTCCATGCATCCACTACCCTCTCTGTGAAATAATACTTCCTCACATTGTCCCTGAAACGCCCTCCTTCTATGTTTAAATTGTGTACCCTTGTTCTTGCAAGTCTCTTTTTCTGAAAGATGTTACCTCTTGGACTTTGTTGATTCCCTTGAGATACTTGAAAGTTTCTATCATGTCCCCTCCCTTCTTTCCTCAAGGGTATACATATTGCTTGCTTAGTCTCTCCTCATACAACTCTCTTGCAGACCCTGCACCATTTTAGTTGCCCTCCTCTGACTGCCTCTATCCTGTCTATGTCCTTGCGCAGATGGGGTCTCCAGAACTGGACACAGTATTCCAGATGGGGTCTCACCAACTGTCTGTACAGAGGGATAACAACTTCCTGTTTTCTGCTGCTGATGCCTCCCTATACATCCCACTGTACCCTCGGCCCTCCCTACTGCCTTCTCACATTGCTTACAACCTTAAGGTCATCTGATATGATTACCCCCAGGTCCCTTTCCTGTTTTGTTGTTGTTACTACCTCCCCACGCATTGTGTATTCTTCCCCTCGGTTCTTCTTTCCCAGCTGCATTATTTTGCACTTTTTTGCATTGAATCCTAGCTGCCATATGTCTGACCATTCCTCCAACCTTGCCAAGTCCCTTTTCATCCTTTCCACACCTCCTTGTGAATCAACCCTGTTGCAGATCTTTGTGTCATTTGCAAAAAGGCATACCTTTCCTTCCAGTCCCTCTGCAATGCCACTGATGAAGACATTAAAAAGGACTGGGCCCCATACTGAACCCTGCAGTACCCCACTAGTAACCGCCCTTTCTTCAGAGTGGGCTCCATTTACAATTACCTTCTGTGTCCTGTTGTCCAGCCAATGTTTTACCCAGGCTACTACTCCTGGGACCCACTCCCAGGCTGGTTAATTTGACTAATAAGCCACCTGTGGTTGGGAGAAGACGGCTGACCTTGTTACCAGCAATGTACCTAGTATGTGAACAGGAACATAGTCTCCACATTTCTAGCAGGGTGAGAATAGTACAACACTACATATTACTGTCATTACACAACTACTGACAGTTTGAGATAATGCTTGGGGGGATTCCGGATCACCAAAACACCGGGAAAATTACTTAACTATGTGACAATGTTGAAGAAATCTGCCATTCAACAGCAGTGCAGGACACATAAGGTAGTGTTCCATGGCAACATTCTATGTTAGACTGTGCCCAATGTGATGTACAGATGCCTTCATACAAAACAACAGTATACATGAATCTGTACCATGGACACTTTACACACCACCAGCTGCACTTCACCTGCAATTGTCAGAACAAAATTGACATGCTACCATAAATGTATAGTCATCACCCATTAGTACCATGAATGCATGATGTCTCAATTTGCATGCACAGTACTAAATATCTAAATATTATTGTTATGGAAATATCATCACTTTACTTACGATGTGGAAGATGATCCCCAGCTGCTTTTGCTCTTCGCTGCCTCCCAAAGCTCATAGCCAGGTAGTACCAGCATGCGTCTTGATCGGTATCTCCGCCTGCTTCAGCTGATAAAACCGCTGCCGCAACAGCTTCCACTTTCATTTGCACTGCAGTGCACTCTTATTCCTAACTTTGAGTATGACATATAGATAGGTATGTATGCGCCCACATACTGTCCAATCTTTCTGTTAGTGCTACGGATTAGTATGCGTGCACTCCACGCCTGAACTGCCTTGAGCAGCGCCACTACCTCTCTCAAATTCCACAGTCTCATTTCTCTGCAAAAAAAAATACTAAATTACTGCCATGTTGCATGACATGTTAAACTTTTTCTTCTATTAAATTTCACACGCAAAATACAGAACACTGTATCTTATAAATTTTGCAGTTATAAATATTTACAGGCATACACAAATACACTGTCAGTATATCACATATGCAATCATCAGTAACTCATGCTGTACTACTTTACATTGAATGACATTTTTTTTAAAACAGAGATTATATTTTTTGCATAGTAACACTTCTATGCACACTTTACACATCCTAATATTTATGACATCATACCACAAATATCTACAAACAAAACCCATTATTGCATCACACACTATTGAGGGCCACCCGCAAAAGAAAGAAAAAACCACAGTGGAGAAGTATTATTATACAGATCAACATGGTACCAACCAAGTGTGGCTCTCCACCAAAAGCACACCAGTACTGTATCTCGTCATCACCCTCTCTCACCAACCATGATTTACCTTTAATAAAATATAGCCATGGCACACCATGGCACCACAACTGCTTTACATAATTCTAAGTTTGATGTATTAAAAAAGACTTGTGATGTACTTCAACTGTAACCGCAGCCAATCAGGCAACCAAGTATAGTGAGCACACTCACAAGTGATAAATTTTAAAAAGTTAAACCATTATAAAATGAAAGGGAAGACTGCACTGTACTAACAGCAGTATTTTGTTATCTAAAACAGCTAGTTTTAAAATTAATTATCACAAAGATATCTTGGGGGGAGCACCACACAACTGGTGTTCAATCACACAATACAGTGTTACATGTGTCTGACTGATCTATGCAGCAGTTCTATTTTTTGACCAAGATATTTTGGTTCTGAAAAGAACCTTGATAGCACTTTGATATTTGATTAAACAGTCTGACATTCTTAGAGGACTTTGAGGATTGCATCTCAAAGGTCTCCCAGGAAATGGCAATTGCCAGCATGTGAGAAATGTACACCATCTGGTAGGAATAGCCAATCATTACAGTATTTTATTACGGGGTGACGTATAGTGTGCATTCCATGCATGCGTAGAAAAGCAGTAATCTGTACATTTACTTTTCTGTGGGCTCTGTTAATCAGATACATATGATAGTCTGCTTGCCAGACTCTACGCTCTGTAATATCTGAAAAGATGATAATACAGGCAGGCAACATAGACATAATAGAAGCAAGGTCCAATTTTGCCTCTGTAACTAAATCTACCCAGCGTTTTGAGCCCAAATCATTGCCTCCAAGATGTATTAGCAGTATGTCAGGAGGACAGTGAGTTCTCAAAAGTCTATGCATGGTTGGCATAAGATGTTCCCATCTCATGCCACCACGGCTAAACCATATTACATAGCAATTCGGAGCTGCAGGTCCCTCCCAAATCACTATGAACTGTGAACTCAGCTGCTCGCCTAATGTAACTGCTTCCAACTATCCACAAAATCCTTTTGCTATTTTCTGCCATTCTAAGTTTTAAACTCAGAACTGTACAGAGAGCTACTAAGAAATGGACTGTTCAGCCTGCAGTGACCAGACAGCACTGAAAATCAAACTGATATTTTACCTCCTTATTTCAAGCTAGCTTCAGTGCATTCAGACAAAACACACAAATAAAAAAAAAACATTCCCTCCTGCTCTGGCTACATCAACCAATGTAACTCATGCATTCAGTATTACTAGACTATGTTCCTGCAAAAATCTGAAACCACTGAGAACTGCAAAAAATGCATCCTTTTCATAGGCAGAATTAAACAATTACAACATGAGAAACAAGTCTGATTGGTTCCATTTTGTCATACAACTCCACGTGCACCTTCCTATCTCCCTCCATTTGCAGCTGTATCTGTACAAGTTAGTACTAAAATGCTTTCTCACTTTAAACTATTTTCTCTTAAGAATATAGCATGCTACACAATAACAATTAACATTATGAGATTAAACAGAAAAAAACATTTTGATTGATAGTATGTACATGTTCTAATAAGTTTTTTTAATACTAGAAAATATCATGTGAAGATAGACTGTACTTACAGTTTCAAACTGCTTTTTCTCAGCAATATTCAAAATGGATCCTGTTTACTTCTTCTTCAGTGTTGTCCGTCTCTGATTCGTTCTCAGAAGTGGCCTGACAAATCTTAAATTTCATTGGTAGAGCTAGCTGTCACTCAAACAGACTGTTTAATGATTCGATAATGAATGTTTCAGCCACTCCCAAGTGTTACATTAACTTTACTGTCGAATGCACGAAAGTACATTTGCGACACTTTCGATAGCACGATAGTAAAATTTGTGAAAGTGTCGAAGTTCGACAGTACTTTTGACCACAATGTCGAATGCACGAAAGCAATTTTATGACATTTCGAATGCACGAAAGATTTTCAAACTTTCGTGCTCACGAAAGTAATTTTCCAAGACTGTCTATATATTGACACAATTTCAGATTCTATGGAAAAATAGCTAAATTTTCAATTTTAAACACATAATCTGCTGCATAGCTGCTTCAAACTCAGTGCAGTGCAGATATTTTAGATGTACAATGTTCCAAGCGTGCATAACAACTGTGCAACGCAGACTTGCAAAACACTAATTTGTTGTAATTTTCACACTCAAATGTCCTCATATATCCATTTTAAGACCTCTGCTCATAACAGTTGCACCTTTATGTTTAAACAATCTACCATATAGTCATTTTCACATCAACTCATCCAAAACACAGCACATAAGCAAAAGCACACTATTGTTAAGATGTGACAAATGAAATCTGCAACTATTCACAACGTTGTAGGTTGAAAGCAAAATAGTAAATTCTCAACTGAAAAGTATGATAAAACACAAACTTACTAGTGCACAGAACTGCACTGCATAGCTTGTAAATCAGAAATATTTCAGAATTCTCACACAAATTTTTCAACATATTCAGTTTAAGTTATCTGTTCACAAACACAGCCACAGTAATTTTGTGACTGTGCCCCACATAGTTATTTCGTCAATGAACTGCATCATTGCACAGTACATGTACAGGAAAACATTTTTTCCCATGTTGTGAAAAATTACAGCTCCAATGGCGATACACACGAGTACAAAAAACATAATGTTGGTAAAATGCAGCAACGATATTGAAATTTCGCTAACATACAAGCATACCTACCAACTGTGGTACACACACTCACACAACAGTAATAGTGGCATGTCCTCCCCCTAATTGTAAACATACTAATCATTACAGATTTGGTAATGCACACTATCACTCTCAAGTTTTTGCTCTTCCATATAGTAAATCATCATACTGACTATCCCATGACACACTACATGGTAGAAAACACATGTTCGTACACAGGTAAAAAATCAAAAATGTATGTTACATCTGAATTTGCCATCTTTGCTCAGGACACGGCTAGTGCGGTACTCAGCACCCTGTACCGCTGCTTCCCAGATCTATTTCCAAAAGGGTCAGGCGGATGCCTAGATGAAAGAGAAGTACGGGTACAGGGTGCTGAGTACCGCACTAGCCATGTCCTGAGCAAAGATGGCAAATTCAGATGTAACATACAGTACCTGTTCCATCTGCTCTGGGAAAGTGAGCTTAGTATTCTGTCTGCGTCTATAGCACATACCATTCATCTAACAAGTCCACTAGATGGAATTACAGCTGCTCAATTTCTAGAGAAATTAAAGCAGAAAGATGAAAATGTGCAAGTGAATCTGTCTTCCATACTTTCAAGTCTACGTGGCACCAAAGAATATTGGTATCGCAGACACTCGGAAGTGATGACAATGCTACGAGAGTATGGCGCAGCCACATGGTTTGTCACACTTAGTTGTGCTGAATATGCCTGGGACGAACTCATTGAACTGTTGAAGTGGGCAAATTCTGATGTTGAAGGCATCTCATCAATGACTGTCGGAGAAATGTGTTCACTTGATCCTGTGTCTGTCACAAGACATTTTCCCAAGCGGTTCCATGACATTCTCACTTTCATCTTGTCAAACGACAATCCTCCTCTAGGTATTGTAGAACACTACTTTTGGAGGACAGAATATAAAGCACGAGGTGCCCCTCATATCCATATGTTATTGTGGATCAAGGATGCTCCACGCATTGGTGAACATGAAGCAGCAGAAGTGCTATCATTCATCAAAAAATATATCACTTGTCACATTCCAGATAAGTATGACAGTCCTACACTATGGAAGTTGGTTCAAAAGTTCCAGCGACATATTTGCACAAAATATTGCCAGCGAGCAGTAAAGAACAAATCTAATTGGTACACACAATGTCGCTTTGGATTTCCTAGATGAGTTTGTCAGAATGGTGCCATGAATGACCTTTTCTCAGCAATGCGACACCACTTGAAGGCAAAATCAACCAAGAGGGTATACGAGTTACCCAGACATGAAAAAGAGGTGTACATCAATGACTACAACCCAACTGTTCTCCTAATGTGGCAAGCAAACATAGATGTTCAGTTTGTGGCTGACAACTCACTGGCCCTGGTTTGGTACGTCACTTCGCATAACCAAACATGAACAGACTAGCGTGCAAGATCTTTGGGAAGATATTGCCACTCAACTAAAAGCCTGACATCTCAGCTGTGGTCATTAGGTTTGAAGACTCTTTCACACAGAGAATGTGGAGCTACGGAGCCAGTGACCGTTAATGGGTACACATCTGTACGGAAGTCTGACTGTACGCTTCCTCAGTGTAAACTACAAAGAGAAATGGAAGCGTGTACTGATTCCTCATGCCGAAATTGAGGAGCTCGCTGTCAATACACCTTCTTCAAAACATATCTTGAAGAATAACCTGATAGACACATACTACCCACGTAGACACAACGAGATGAATGATATGTGTCTGTTTGAGGTGGCTAAGTGGTATGACTACAAGACAGTTGTAGCACCTGACTCAACACGACACATTTACAAGGTCAATGGACTAGATGGCTGTCTTGTGATGAGGAACAAGCCATGGCTTATAGATCACTGCAAACTGCATCTAGGCACATCAGAGAGCACAGAACATTACTACTTTGCTCTCCTATTCCTATTTAGACCCTGGAGGAGTGAGTCTGAATTAAAGGTGACTGACATTCGAAGAACAGTTCAATCTCACTTACGAGAATTTCCAAACTGAGTACTCACAAACATATATACAAAGACTAAAAGCTGAGAAAGAACAGCTCGAGCAGGCAGGGAAGCAACTTCAGGAAGACACTCCAGTTAGTTCACAAGACAACCTTGATCCAGAAGGACAAGGCGTTCTAGGTGACCCTCTGCCCTTAAATGCCCCAGAAGTGTTAATATCAGAAATTGAGACAGCCATGCAACATGGCACACACTCTATGGTCAACCCAGCTGACGTAAGAGAAAGACTAAATCAGCTGCAGCATACAGTTCACTCCAAAGTGGTTGAAGCTGTACAACATGGTATACTACATGAAACAAAACAATGTGACTGCACTCAGTACAAGCCACTACTAATGTTTGTTAGTGGTTCAGCTGGCACAGGAAAGAGTTTCCTGATTGAAGCCATCACTGCAGAAGTACGGAGTGTGACAGGCTCTTCAATGTCTGTTGCTGTGACTGTTCCCACAGGACTAGCAGCATACAACATTGGTGGAGTAACATTACACCATCTCTTTATGTTGCCAGTCGAACATGGGAGAACTGTAGAGTATCGTAAACTGTCATTCGAGGTTGCATCTCAGCTCCGTTCCATGTTCACAAAGATGCAGTTACTCATTGTTGACGAAATCAGCATGGTCTCCAATGTCATGCTTGCCTGTATTCATCTACGTCTACAGCAGATTTTAGGTACTGACGATGGAGTGCCATTTGGTGGCAAAAGTATACTTGTGTTGGGAGACCTTTACAACTTGCACCAGTCAATGCAGAGCATGTATTCACAACTCTGACTGCCAAGCAAGCTAAGAATATCCTCGGTTGCATTGCAGGCTATAAATATAGGGAATTATTTACCTATGTTGAGTTGTCTGAGAACATGCACCAAAGTGGTGATCTAGCTTACAAATCACTTTAGATGAAGCTACTTTGAGGTTCTCTATCACCAGAACATGTCTGTATGTTAAATGATCGAAAATCACAGTACATAGTACATGCATAGAAACAGCATGTAATGTCTTCAGCGATATATACTCTACTGCCAGACACATAGTGCGTCTTATGCCACGACTAAAGAAATGCACTGGATTCAACAATCTAATGCTACAAAGAGAGAACCAAGAGATTCTAACTCTGCATGCAATTGATACAGTTGATGGCGTTATTCTTAGTCGAAAGCTAGTAGCAAAGATGACTGAACGACTAAGTGAACTGAAGTCAGATGTTTCACGAACAGCTGGCCTAGAAGCTGTTCTCACAGTTTGTAAGAATGCACGTATCATGCTGCGACATAATCTAGATGTAGAACAAGGTATGGTAAACGGTGCCATGGGAAACATCACTGATTTTGTCTATAATGTCCAGAAGACATATATTGAGACACTTGTAGTGCAGTTTGACAACATGAAACACTCTGTACACATAGATCGAACCTGCGTAAAATTCCAGGTTTTTAAGGATATCTACGTAAACAGGAAACAGTTTCCATTATGTGTTGCATATGCTGTCTCCATTCACAAATCTCAGGGATTGAGTTTGGATTCAGCAATGGTAGACATAGGTACAGACATTTTCAAGGATGGCATGAGCTATGTTGCACTTTCACGTGTACGAAGCCTTTCTGGATTGCACATCATAGTATAGCACCTCAGAAAATACGAGCTGACAAGCGATGTATTCTTGAGTACAACAGGTTACGTACTCTACATCAGCCACAAATGTCTTTAATACCACTGCCTACATATCTGTCTGTCTCACACAACTCAGTCACAGCTAGAGGGAGCAACAAACAGCAGCAAGCTTCCCAAAGTGATTCGACAAAAAAGAGTTCAGCAAAGGCCACAACTTCAAGTAAACATTCACAACCAGCAATTCATCAGAAATCAGTTGGTGTAGCTGCTGTACCACTCTTTGACAACAGCAGTAGAGTAAACTGCTATGCTAACTCAGCTATGCAAGTTTTTCTACACATGCCACACTTTGTGCAGGCAATATCTGCTTCACAAGACAATCCCCTATCAAATGCTTTGAAGCAGATTATCAACATGACTTCTGACCACTCTAACAATGTACACTCACTAACACCACTACGACAGGTGTTATCTACATATGCTAGATGTAGTACATTTGCTGAAGACATACAGCAAGACACTACTGAGTTTATGATGGCTGTCATAAACAACCTGGATGAAGACAGCACCCCAATGCGGCAGTACTTCACAGTAACATATGTTACAAAAATATGTATGTGTTTCATGTGGCATTCACAGCGTGAAACCACACAAGACATGCTGTGGATAACTCTTTGTTCCTGAAGCCAAAGTGTCAAATTTTGACAGCTATTCACTAATGCTGAATGTAGTCATGCCTGTGGAAGGTGCGGAGGCAGATGCACTCAGTCCATACGTCTAAGGAGTTCATCTCAATATCTGTTGCTTATGTTGCACAGATTTGACCCCAATGGGCTCAGAGTTGATACTCCTATCACAGATTACACAGCTAGTAGAATAGTCTTCAACCAATCAGTGTTTGACACTCACAGTATAATCTATCACCATGGTCAATCCATGCATTCTGGCCATTTCACCTCGTTACTAAGGTGCAGAACTGGATGGTTAGAGTGTGACGATTCAACAATGACTTTTTAAACAGAGACTCGCCAGGCACTTGAAAAATGCATATCTTCTAATATTGAAGAATTATGACAACCTTCATATTTCAGAAGAATAGGACAAAACATGTTGCATTTTAAAATGACTACTTTGTCCCAAAAAATATTCATGCCTCATTACAATGTTGTATAATGTACGACTCTAAATAAACAATACAGTTTCAACAAGATGGTATTCTAATACAGACATTACATACACTGTAACGCGTTAGATCATGTGTGGATCAGTGACTACATGAAAATTGTTGTAGTGGCTTCAATCAGCGCCAACAATATTCACAGTCACTAGAGAAACCATGATTACATGTCTATCAAAGATTGTACATCTGAAAACTGAGGACTTACTACTCTCCTCCTCTGTACATCTCTTTAAAAATCCATGTATCAACTCATATATAACAACAAATTGATATGACTTATAAGCTCTTACTCTTTGCAAACAAAGACAACTTCTCAGTTATTATCGTAGATAACTGAACTACCCTTATAACATTCAGCAAACATTCCACTCTGTCACAAGTTGTCTATCAACACTTCAATTTGTCTATTGACTCTTGACATATAGAGAACATCATCCGGTCACCATGCAACAGTGTAGAACTATAACGCTTTCATGCGTAATACTAGTATTGTACATATGTAAAATAACTACCTTTATTGATAATGCAAGAAGCTGAATTACACAACTGAATAAAGAAGCAATTGCAGAATCTTATTTACTGACTTTTACATGTGTTTGCAATTACTTGTACATAATATAAACATTTCTATTCAAGTGTACATTGTTAATAACTAGTTTGATACCTGTACTAAAAATACTAGTGTAGCACTGAAGTACAAGTGAATGTTTTAGATATTATTCAGCACTATAGTAACTACATTTAATTAACCATAAGTTTGTTAAAAATGCATTCCATGACAGTTTTAGTATTTACAAGTTAAAATTTACATAGAAGCCAATGTAAGAATTGATAATATGTCATTTGTTCATTAAAATATTATATTTTTTTACTTGTCACATAAGTAATTCTACTGTATGTAAAAATATTGACAATTGTAAATCAGGCACTGTTGCTGATCACAACAAACTGCATACCTGTTCCTGACAATATTTATGATCGCCTCAATTGAGGGTCGGGTGGAATTTTCCATTTGCGCCTAGTCAGTGACATATAATTAATTAATATCAATCAAATGTCACAAAACTTACATTTGTGTAAATTTTACAACTTAGACAATCAGCATATGGTTTTTCGCCCACCCCAGGAACATCCACATTAGCAGTCACACAATTACAACAAAACACTTGTCTATCATGTGTGTAATCACACTTCACAACCTACTACATTGCCTTATTAACATAACACACAAGTACTGCAGTACACATAATTACAACATACAACCATTTTTAAAAAAGTTGCATTTTTTTACAAAATCCATTCACATTCAATAGTAAATATATAATGAAGTGCCACAGCTTCAGCCTGACTATTAGAATTCCAGGTCGAATGTCAGAAACTACTTCTCACATAAAGAGTAGTGAGTACTGAAACATAACTAGAAACACACAACACCTGATTAGTTTCCTATTATATCACACACTTACTCCAATCCATATTATACAGTTATTATTCTTACACATTTACATATTTGACAAGCAATGATTGCACACATACAAAGATTGTATTGTGAGACTGCTTCTGTTAACTAAATTTCACTCTTGATTGGACCTTTTCTCCATTTGACAAATTGGCAATAAATTTTTGAAAACCATAACCACCTGTGTCGACTCCTTACTTTAAATACCATAATGACATAAAACTAAGTGTCTATGACTTAAGCATACAAATCAATGGTTACTAATACTGCAACAACTATACCTCCATCAATTTGTTTGGTACCTATGACATACAGTCAGTATCACAGCTTATGCAACGATGTGGGACATTGCATGTCACATTTGACAGAATTCCTAACAGTGTAAAAAACTCAGCAATGTACTTACTTTTCCTGTGCCTATGCAGTCATTATTACTATACCAAGGTGCCACACATCAGCACCCAACAGGTCACAGCTGTGACTATACATGTACCATTCAGTCACTGCTATCTGTACTTCACAGTTTGACAAAATGACGTTTCTCATTGGCTGCAAACATCTTACAACCTTATGTTAATGTTTTATTACCATACATGAACAGGTTGACGATATGCTGAACAAGATTTAAAACTGTTTAAAAACATGTTTCATTATTATAGCAATAAGTCACTCCCAAGAATTGTGTTAATGGTCAGTCAGTCACCCTATAGAGACATGTGCCACTCAGCCACACCTCATGCCACAGCACACCCCTGTGTGTGTCTGTGTGTGTGTGGTGCTGGGGGAGGTGAACTCGGAGTTACGGTTTTCAACCCTAACAGTGAATTTCCTCACTTTTGTCACTGTGGAACAACCCTAACAAATGCATTAAACGGAGTTTTATGCCTCTAATTTCCCTTCTTTTTGAGAATGATATTGCTAAATAGTGAATGTAATTCGCTCCCGCCACATCATGTCTTGTGGCATAGTAACAGGAGCAGCAACGCAAACAGAAATACTAACAGTGGCACACATGGTAACACAAGCGCGAATGAGAACAGAAAGGGTAACGCATACGCGGTGGCGTAGACGGGAATGGTCTGCCACATGATTTCTTGTCACATAGTAACATGGTGTCTGTAAATGGAAATGTCAATGGGCATGGTGACACAAAGTGAAACAGAAAGAGAAACAGTACAGTACACACAAATGGCAAAAAAGTAACAGAACATGACGAAAATGAAGCATAACGATGGCGCACATGGTGCCATTGGGGTGTGCATTACATGATCAGCCCTAACTCACCCCATGACATGTGTAAAGCAGCAGAAGTATAATACAATGGGGTAAGAGTTAGGACCCGATCCCAACGCACACCCCAATGCCGGTTGGGAGGTGGGTGGGGGTGCAAGGGGTTTTCAACCTAACAGCGAATGTCCTCACTTTTGTCGCTGTGGAACTACCCAAACTAATGCATTAAACTGAGTTTTTAGCTCTAATTTCCTTCTTTTCAGAATGATAACAAGAAATAGTGAATGCGATGAGTGGGGGGCGCAGGGCCCTTTTGCCCATTGCCCTGCCACATGATATCTTTAATGGCATACTAACACGGACAGCAACTAAAACAGAAATGTAACAGTAGCGCACATGGTAACACAATTCGCGAATGAGAACAAGAAAGTACGCATATGGTGGCGTGAGACGGAATGGTCTGCCATGTGATGTGTTGTCACATAGTAACATGGTGCCTGCAAACACAAATGTCAATGGGCATGCTGATGTTAAGTGAAACACAAAGATAAACAGTACTGTACGGAAATGGCAAAAAGTAACAGAAGCATAGCGAAATAAAGCAGCTAAGGATGGCGCTGCGTGGTGGCATTGGGTGTGCATTGGGATCATCAGCCTTAACTCTCACCCCATGACATGTGTAAAGAAACAAGTATAATAGAATGGGTGAGAGTTAGGACCCAGATCCCAATGCACACCCCAAAGCCGTTCTGAGGGGTGACTGGGGGTGCAAGGGGGTTTCAACCCTAACAGCAAATTTTCTCACTTTTGTCACTGTGGAACAACACTAACTAATGCATTAAATGGAGTTTTTGCCTCTAATTTCCTTATTTTTGAGAATGATAACGAGAAATAGTAGATGTAATGCAGCGGCAGGAGTGCAGGGCCCCACGATATAAGCGGTGGCGGGGCCGCTGGGGCCCCCACATGATGTGTTGTGGCATACTAACAGGGACAGCAATGCAAACAGAAATGCTAACAGTGGCGCACATGGTAACACAATAGCGAATGGGAACAGAAAAATGCGCGCACGGTGATGAAGCCGGGAATGGTCTGACCGTGATGTGTTGTCACATAATAACATGGTGCCTGCAAACAGAAATGTCAATGGCCATGGTGATGCAAACTGAAACAGAAAGACAAACAGTACTGTAGACAGAAATGGCAAAAAATAACAGAAACGCAAGCGCAAATGAAAACGCAAAGGATAACGCACATGGTGACGCAGACGTCAACAGTAAGTGAAATGGGTACAGAACCACAAGCGGAAAGGGCAACAGTAACAGTAATGTAAGTGCACAGACTGGTCTTCCCCAAAACCTGCATAGAGAAAGACAGTGAGTACAAATAATGTATGCATAATAATGACTATCGGCGCAGAAAATGAGATCTTGGAACACTAAATACATTATATCTCAGGAACCGTATGATGTAGAAAAAAAATTTAAAAGTCATATTATTTATAACTGTCCTGGCTAATTCAGATGGGGGCTAAGAAATTTTCCAACGAAAAGTCCGTATCTCACACCGTTTTCGAGATACGGGCCCTGAAAGGCGCGGCGAATGCCGTAATGTTATCCTATGGGAAAAAAAGAAAAGTTTGGAGCACCATAACTTTGCCTCCCTGTAATGTTTTTTCACCAAACCACTGAAAGGCACATCTGTGGGCTGTTAGCTGTCTTCCCTCCAAATTTCAGGAAAAAAGACCAAACCGTTATTTTGCAGCAGGGTGCCAAAGGATTTCTGCAATGCGTTGGGTGCCGTAATGTTATCCTATGGGAAAAACTGTCAACTTTGGAGTGCTGCAACTTTGCCGCCATGTAATATTTTTTCAAAACAACACTGAAAGGCACATCTGTGAGATGTCTTCTGCACTTCCTCCAAATTTCAGCCTAAACTCCCAACCGTTCTTTTGCAGTGGAGTGCCAAAAGAATTACTGTTATTTTGGGCATGGTGTGCATGAAATGGTCCATAGGTGATTTCGCAGTTTAAGCAAAATTGCGACACTTTCACTGGCTCGACACTACTTTTGCGACACTACTTTTCCAGAAATTTGAAAAACATATTTCTGGGGTGTTTTACCCCAAAATAAAGACATGGCTAGCATCCTCAGGGCCCGACTAGGTGAATACAAAAAGAATTAGGTTGCTAGAGGGTTTCAATTTTAAATGCCAACCATTTTTCTGATCACCAACTGAAAACAAGATGGTGGATTTGCGACACTAACAGGGCCATTTGCGACACTAAAAAGTGCATTTGCGACACTGTCGAACTTTTTGTTAACTTTTCCCATTGACTTATAATGGGAAACTGTTTTTTGAATAACTTTTGAACCGTTTAATATTTTTTCATGAAATCTTTGAAAGGCACATCAGGGACCCCAGCTGCATGCTCCCTGAAGATTTTGGACCAGTCGCTGCAAACATACGACCTGTAAGACGACGATAGAATTCAGAAAACCATAGCAGCGTGCACAGATCATGCTTAATAACTCCACAGCCGTATATTTGAGCAGTACAAAACTTGGCAGATCCTAGGCCTATGGTTCTTGATCATGTATTCCAAATTTCAGGCAAATCCATTAAATGGTTGCAAAGTTATTAGGTGCAAAATTTTGGTTTAAATGGAAATGGTAGCACTACCGTGCTACCATAATATATACTGTGTATATATATATATATATATATATATATATATATATATATATATATATATATATATTAATTTCCATGAACTTGCATCCTCATTCATACAGGTCCCATTGTAAATAGAATAGAGGAGTTATTGCAAAACTCATTTTTCATGTCAACCTGCTTTCCCCTGACACACTGAGTAACACCATCAGGCCATGACATGCACATGAATCAATAGTGAGATAGTGCTCTCCAGCCCATTACAATGTGTCCACCATGTGACAGAACACTGCACCATACCTTCCCAGGCTACGAACAGTGATGTGTTCTACCAATCCTTGTGGTACCCAGCCAGCTACCAGAGCTAATCTCTGAACCTGAGTTGCCGGCACGGAAACACAGCATGCTACCCTCTGGCCCAACAGCTGTCCCTGCACAACATTTCTCCATAACTTTCAGGTGATTCTATTAACCAATGACAATATGTAATCAATAACCCTGGCAAAATGCATACAGTGCAATTATTTATTTAACAGGTCTATTCTTTCAACAGGTCTACAGATTATTATATTCCACTTTTCTGGGCATAACTACTTTATTTTTCTTAAAAATGACAGATAAATTCATTTTACCAGTTATTCATTTCAGATGGCACCTCTATACCTTAAAGGCACAAATAGGTTTGTACAAAGTGAGGCATGCACTTAACAGGTCTATGCTATTGACAAGGTTTTGTTTAAGTTGGCCCTAGTGCAATAATGTAAGACTGAAAATTGTATTAGGCTGTAGTGCAGGTTGAGCAACTATCACCATGCATGATGTGCTGTGCCACCATCTCTGGCAGTGGGAGCTGTGGTAGATAAGTGTCCGTTCATTTCTGTTGCAGAATGCAGCCATTTCATTAGCTAATGTATGATGTTATAGCTATGATAACATCACATTCTGAGTATACAGGGGGGGCTTTGGATATAAAAAGAGGGGAAGGGAAACAGATTCTATGGATAAACAGAAATATTAATAAAAACTCACCAAAAGAGTAGATTCTGCGGCACACATGAAGTTTCTGATAGATTACGTTCATGCAAAATTCTGCGGCCACAGAATTCTAGGGGCCTTGCTCATCAATGACCTTTACAATGGGAGAATCACTTCCCGGTTCCATGTCATAACAGTGATCTCTAAACAGTGATCGCTGTTACAGCAAGTGTATCATCGAAAATCAAAATGGCGATGTACACTCCCCAGCAAACTCGATAACAGTGATGGGAAAACAACAATGTATCTTTGCCCCTGCACCCCCATAAATTAGGATTCTCAACTCTGGGGGGCGCATGTTAGGGAGGGGGAGAAACTCAGACAGAAAAAACAAATTAGGTGCCACACATGTTAAAAAAAATAGAATCCCTACCCAGCCCTGAACCTTGGACATCCCTCACTGCAGCTGGCCACTCTTGCCACCACACCAGAACAGCAGCTCGGCAGCACACCACCAAACTACAGACCACATACCTTCTTCTTCCTGAACCCTCCTCTTCCGTTCCTTCATCCTCATTCTATATTGCTGTTTTTTCCAGTAAGTTGGTGCTATAACAGCACCTTGCTATCCTTTCAGGGTAGCTCACATCACAGGCACTGAAACTGAGTTAGTCAAAACTGAGTCGCAGTTTCAGTCACCATTATAACGTGCTACCTCTCCTCCCTATGCAACTCAACATCCTGTTTGCCTTGCCCTCACCTATGTTACAATGTGCTGCTGTTCATAGGCTCTCCCTTATTATGATCCCTTGGTCCTTTTCTCTGTGGTGCTGCCCTATTTCATATTGCATTCTTGGGTTTCTCTTCCCAGTGTGCATCAATTTACATATCTGTGCATTGTAGCCCAGCAGCCAGATCTGTGATCAGCTCTCAAACCTGCCCATATCATCCCTGAGTTACCTTATCACTTCACCCATGTCCACCCTTACACAGATCTGTGTGTTATCTAAAAAGAGGCAGACCTTACCCTTGATGCTTTCCTCTATGTCACAAATGAATACATTGAAAGGACCAGGATTGGTACCTACCCCTGTGGTACTCCACTTGTTAATTCCTTACCACTGAAAATTCTCCATTGACTACTAACCTTTGTGTTCTTTCCCCAGTCAGTTCACGAGTCAAGTTTTCAACTCCACCCTCTGCAAGCGCTTATCTTCTTTACCAGTCTTCTAATGAGGACTGAGTTAAAGGCCTTGCTGAAAACTGAGTTCTGCTTAATTTTATTAAGGTGCATTTTCCAGTATAAGATTTGATTAAAGAGACTTACCAGTCTCAGCCCATGCACCTGACATATACAGTAGGTACCTTACCTCCACAGCATGCTGGTAGTGTGAAGGTGGCACACAATAATTCATTAGGTAAAAAACTGTTTCACTCATAAAATTAAGTAAACCAGGTCTCAAGGACTTCCTGGTTGTAAGTGCCTCCCATGCTCCGTCCCCATGCTCATTGACATGATGAGATGCTAGGGAGAGTGCAAGGGCCCTTGTTAGTTGACCAGTGCCCATGATTCATAACCAAGTGGTCATTATAATATTAAAAACTGATTGGAAAGCCACAGCCCATTAACTATTATGAAGCACGCCCCACGCTTCTCCTAGCATCTCACCATCACTTTAATGAACGTGGCGGCAGAACGTGGGCAGTACTTACAACCAGGGAAGTCCTTGGGACCTGATTTACTTAATTTTACAAGCAAAACCGTTTTTACCTAATGAATTATTTCATGCCATCTTACACTACCAGCATGCTGTGGAGGTAAGGCACCAATATATCAGGTGCAGGGACTGTCAAATTTATCTTGGTGGGTCTCTTTAACAGTCACACTTAAGTACTGTATGTAAAACCTGTACTTTGTCAATACGGTAGTTGCCTATTTTTATGTTTGGGGTATGTGCTCCCATGTGCTACATCTTGTTCTTTGTTCATTTAAGGAAAGATTCAACCTTATCTATCAGTCCATCAATGCCAGTGTTGCATGTTTTAACCCCTAGGTTGCCAACAGAATTAGAACATATAGGAATTTGGGACTGATATATCAGTCTACAGCCCTGCAAGGGTTAACCAAGCATGGGTTCTGGACAGAACTGCAGTATTGTCTGCCTATATGACATGATGAACTGAACTGAACTAGGAAATGGGAGAAAAATATTTGTTCAGTATCTCTGCTTTCACATTTCACTCTTCTCCTTTCCTTCCTTACTCTTCAGACTTACAGTACTCCTCTTGACCTTACACTTCTTTCTCCCGGATATACCTGATGAATGCCTTTTCCTCTTGCTTCACTCCCTTTACCAGCCTGAGCTATGTCTCCATCTTGGCCACCCTGTCCTTCCTGCTGGCTACTTCTGTTGCCTCCAGGTATTTCTCCCTATCCTCCTCCTTTTGGCTTCCCTTTCACTTTAAGAATGCCCTCCTTTTGGCTTTTACTACAATCCTTATTTCACCCATGAACCACATTGGACCCCTTGCCCTTTTTGTGTTTGCTGAGCATGTGCAACAAATATCTTGGGACAAGTACTATGGGTCTTGAAAGGTGTGTTACTGCTGAGCCCACTGAGGTTGCAACTGCAAGGGCTCAACAGTCTGCACCAATAACCACACACAGTGGTCCTGACATCACTCATGCTGCAACTTCTTGTACTTCAAAGGACTGAAGCTGCTCCAATCAGGAAGGGCTTCAGTCCTTTGATGTGCAAGAAGCCACATTAGAAAACAGCTGATCTGAGACCAACTAGAGGAGCTTAGCTCTCGCTCCCCCTCCCCCCCACAAACTGTTTTACTGAGGCATGAAGCCGCGTCAGCAAACAGCTGATTGATCAGCTTTCAAAACAGTTGCAGATGCATACCAAATGTTTGCTACGTATCTTACCAGTGTGAAGCTGCTATATAAATCCTGTAACAACAAAAAATGTCCATTGATGTCTGTTGCTGAGGATCCTGTAGCTCTCTCCCCCCACCTGACCCTCCCTTTCATGCTGACCACCACCCCACACTCCCACCTAACAAACATAACACTGATACTGGGGGTGCCCAATCCCCCAGTATCAACTGCTGGTGCCCCTGTAACTGTCACCTCCACCTGACCCTCCCACTCAGCACCCACTTCCCCCACACCCAAACATAACACTGACATTGAGGGTGCCCAATCTCTCAGTGTCAAAACCTGAAATAAAGAAAACCTTCCCTCTGCATTGTTTTTAAGCCTGCAACTAAGAAAACTGTCCATTGATGTCTACTGTGCCATTTTAACTGCACTCCCCTGCCATTTATGACACTGAAGCTGGGGTACCCAATCCCCCAGTGTTCACTGTTGATGTCCCTGTAATTGTTACAGACACCCGATCCTCCCACTCAGCACCCACCAGCCCTTCCCCAAACATAATGCTGACACTGGGGCTGCCAAATCCCCCAGTATCCACTGCTGGTGCCCTTGTAACTGTCACCCTCACCCAACCCTCCCACTCAGCACCCACCCTCCCAAAACATAACACTGAAAATGGGGGTGCCTAATCCTCCAAGTGTCAAAACCTGAAATAAAGATAACTTTCCCTCGGGGTTTCTGTTTTCTTTTTTTTTTCATTTTATTTAAGCCTGTGAAAAAGAAAATGAACCATCAATGTCTGTTGTGCCATTAGTTCAACCCCCACCTGACCCTCCTACTCAGCACCCACCCTGCCACCCCCCTAAAGCCCTTACTTACCCTCCGGGGGTCTGATGCTGTAATCTTCTCTGGACTGCAGACACATCTTCACTCTTCAGCACCACATTGTGAACTGAGGTAATCAGATATATTGTATAATGTATATCAATGGGTGTTTGAATGTAGTAGCATAACTTGGCCATTTTTCAATATTTTTGCCCCAAATTTTCAACATACCTTTTCTGGGACACCGCCTCATGAACAATGCAAGTGATGTTAGGTGAATCTGTCCCAGAAGGTGATTTTGTAGTTGCTGCATGAAATCACCTTTTGGGCAGGAGTTGAATATTTTCTCTGCCCTTGTTCATGAGGTGGGCTCATCAGAAGGCAATGATGAAAATTTGGTGAAAAATATTGAAAAACAACAAAGTTGTGAGCCTACATTGAAATTTGCAAATACAGGCTTGT
Organism: Neoceratodus forsteri; assembly: GCA_016271365.2. Lineage (NCBI taxonomy): Eukaryota > Metazoa > Chordata > Ceratodontiformes > Ceratodontidae > Neoceratodus > Neoceratodus forsteri. The sequence goes on from CM057458.1 coordinate 1,161,190,571, forward strand.
AACTTTGGTAATGTTCAATATTTTGACCCCAGATTTTCAACATAGCCATTTCTTTATAGTACCTCATGAATGTGACAGTTGTCATTTTTTTAAATCCTGGTCAAAATGTGTTTTTGCACCCCGAAAGCTGATTTTGCAGTCGTTGCTTGAAATCACCTTTCAGACAGGATTTGAATATTTTCCTTGCACTTGTTTTTTTTTTGTACTTTCTATTTTTCCCTCCTATTGTGTCACTTCCCCCCCATCTCCAACCCTTCGGGGCACCTGAGAGTCATCCCTCTGTCAACCACCCCACTACCGACTGACCTTGCTCCCATGTAGCCGCAGTTTGCCCCCCGGGCAGGGAACGAGGTGGGGCCTGTATACCCCATACTATTTACATGTAGTCTTTGGGCAAGGCAGTCTAGGTGGGTGATGGCATATCAAGGGCACTTTCTTGTTGCCCCGTCTTCCTGGAGATGGAAGGCTTTTTCCTCCAGTTTTTCCTCCCCATGCATGGTGTGCGCCCTGATGTCCAGGTGCTTGTGTGCCAACGTCCACCATGCATCACAGTTGGCTCAGTCCTCTGCATCCAGGGCCTGCTGTATCTTGAGCCTCCACTCGGGGTAAGGCAAGGTGTGAGCCTTCAACCCCCTCCTTCCCCCTGAAGAAGGCAAGTTGTCATGGGATGCTCAAGCCTTTCTTCCCCTGCTGACCCTCCAGTGACCTGAGTCTGTTCCCGAACCCGGTTCGCCGGTGTAGCAAGCGGAAATCCAACCACTGCACCAATGGGCTGGCCCCTGCACTTGTTAATGAGGTGGGATCATAAGAAGGCTAAGGAGCAAAAATATTAAAAAATATTAAACAGCAACATGTTGGGAACAAGTGACCACCAAACAGTGTGGTTCATGATAAACTCAGCTGTAGAGTCTAGCCATACAAAAGTGAAGGTACTGGACTTCAGGAGGGCTGATTTCATCAAAATGGGAAAGTGCCTGAGAAAAGCACTAGCAAACAGGCAAGAAGGAGGGGTGGAGCAACAATGGGGAAACATCAAAACTGCCATCACAGAGGCAACAAGCCTTTGTGTGAAGCCAATAAACAAAAATGAAAGAAAAAAAAAACTATAGTTCTCAAAAGAGGTGTCGGGGAAGGTTAGGGAGAAAAAGATAGCATTCAGGAAGTATAAGGAAACATAGAAAGAGTAGGACAGAGGATTGTACCAGTTAAAGCAGAAGGAAGCAGGGAAGGCAGTCAAAATTGCAAGGGCCCAAACCAAGGAAAAGATAGTCAACTCAGTTAAGAAGAGGGATGAAACCTTTTATAGGTACATTAGGGAGCGAATAAAGATAAAGGGAGGGATACTGAGGCTGAATAAAGAGGAGGGTGGGTGGGCTGAGAGGGACAGTGAGAAAGCAGGTATACTGAATGAATACTTCTGCTCAGTATTCACAAAGGAAGAAGAGGAGGAGGTACCTACTCCAGTCAATGGAAGCACTTTGTTTATGGGGGTCGAGATTAGATTTTTCACAGAAGAAAGGGTTCTGAAAAAACTCCTAAAACTGAAGGTGGACAAAGCAGTGGGGCCTGATGGGATTAACCCCAGAATTCTAAAAGAACTAAGTGGAGAACCAGTAACACCATTGATTACCCTTTTTAACAAATCATGGGAGGATGTTGTGGTACCTGAAGACTGGAGAAGGGCGGATGTGATTCCCATTCACAAAAGTGGGAGCAAGACAGAGGCAGGAAACTATAGACCTGTCAATTTGACCTCAGTGGTAGGGAAAACGATGGAATCACTTCTGAAGGAAAGAATTGTTGAGTACCTAGAGGCCAGTGGGGCACAGGGCCCAAGGCAGCATGGACTCACAGTGGAAAGGTCATGTCAGATGACTCTAATTGAATTATTTAACTGGGTGACCAAAGTAAGTAGGCCAGGGAGGGGCTGTGGACATGGCCTACCTAGATATTAGAAAGGAATTTGACACAGTCCAGCACAAAAGATTAATAAACAAATTAGCCAGCCTGGAAGTGGGTTCCAGGGTGGTAGCCTGGGTAAAACACTGGCTGAACAACAGGACACAGAGGGTAATAGTAAACAGAGTCCACAGTGAAGAAAGAGGGGTTACTAGTGGGATACCGCAGGGTTCAGTTCTGGGTCCAGTCCTTTTTAATGTCTTTATAAGTGACATTGCAGAGGGACTAGAAAGAAAAGTATGTCTCTTTGCGGACAACACAAAGATCTGCAACAGGGTAGATACACAAGGTGGGGTGGAAAGGATCAGAAGGGTCTTGTCAAGGTTGAAGGATTGGTCAAATGTATGGCAGCTCAGATTCTACGCTAAGAACTGCAAAGCAATGTATTTGGGAAACAAAAACCCAGGGGAAGAGTACATAATGGGGGTGAGATACTGACAAAAATGGAAAAGGACCTGGGGGTGGTTATATCAAATGACCTAAAGGTGGGCAAGCAATGTGAGAAGACAGTAAGGAGGGCTTGGGGGATACTGGGATGCCTAGTTAGAGGCATCACCAGTAGAAAACAGGAAGTTGTTATCCCTCTGTACAGACAGTTGGTGAGGCCCCATCTGGTGTACTGTGTGCAGTTCTGGAGACTCCATCTACGCAAAGACATAGACAGGGTGGAGGCTGTCCAGAGGAGAGCAACCAAAATGGTGCAGGGTCTGCACCAGAAGACACACGTAGAGAGACTAAAAGAGCTTAATATGTATACCCTTGAGGAAAGGAGGGAGAGGGGGGATATGATAGAAACTTTCAAGTACCGCAAGAGAATCAACAAAGTCCAAGAGGGTAGCATCTTTCAGAAAAAGAGATATGCAAGAACAAGGGGGCACAATTTGAAGATAGAGGGGAACAGTTCAGAGGTAATGTGAGGAAGTATTTTTTCATGGAGAGGGTTGTGGATGCATGAAACAACCTTTCTGAGGAGGTCATGGAGTCAAAAACAGTGGGGGAATTCAAGAATGCATGGGACAGACATAAGGCAATTTTAGTGTGGAGTAGGAGGAAGTAGGCTGTTGGTTAACTAGAATCTTCAGCTTATCTATTAGGTAGAGAAATGGGCAGACTAAGTGGGCCAAGTGGTCCTTATCTGCCATCAAATTCTATGTTTCTGTGTTTCTGTGTTATGATCTTACATTGAAATTTATGAATGCAGGCTTGTAACTGGTAATTTTCAATATAGTGTATGATAGAAGGTTGTTATTAATGAAAATCCATCACTTTCTAAATGTCATTATGCTGCAGTAGCTATGACATTGTAACTGTTATGCTGCACTAGCTATGTAGCTATTACAGCAAAACAACATGGAATGTGTTCCCTCTTGAACTCTACAGTTTAAAAAGAAAAAAAACTTTACTTAAATGAATCTTTCAGCAGGTTCCGCAGTGTGGCAGCAGTCAGGTAAACAGCAGTCCCAAGTGTAGGCGATTGTTAGGAGGGATCCTGCAGATGCTCTGAGGGCTCTCTCTGTTTAGCCCCATTTTATTTAAGTATAACTTGCCTGTAAGAAAAAAAAACAAACAAATGGCAGCACTGCCGACAAGCGAGACAAGCGAGACATGACTAGCTTCAGAGCATTGGGGGCGGAGGAACAATAGCCCCAACTGGCATCCACTCCTGTTCTGCTGGCATTCCCTTAACAAAAAACAGCAGAAAAGGCCATACACTATAAAAAACAATCACTAGTCACCTTTCGGTAACAAGATCAGTTAATGCGTCTTGAGGTTGCCGTTGGCGACTGAACCTCTCAAGCTTCATTCTCGAGATTACTGCGGTCGCCAAGACAACCTCTCAATGCACTAACCAGCTTGTTACCAATGGGTGACTAGTGATTATTCTCTATATTTTGCCCCCAAATTTTAAACATGGCCATTTTTTCACAACAGCTTATGAATATGGTAGCTCTAATTTTTCAAATTCTAGCCAAAATGTGTTTTCGTACCTGTGGCACAGAGTGATGCTTTGGTGGAACAGAATGATGTTTTGAAGAGGATTTGAAAATGTTCACCTGCTGGGTCCATTAGGTAGGATAATAAGGATGCTATGGTGAAAACTTGGTGTACAAATACAGTAAAATGTCCACGATATGACTGAACATTACATTATTTTAGCATTCACTCATAACTTTGCTGATTTCGAATGTTTTAACCCCAAACTATTAACATGGCCATTTTTCCATTAAACCTCATAAATGTGACGTGTCATTTTTTTAAATCCTAGACGAGATGTGTTTTTGCACCTCTGGTGCAAAATGACATTTCAGCCACTATACCATAAATTGTACATGTCTTGTCTATATGAGGAATCCTAAAAAAAGTACAATATCTTCAAAAGTTGAAAGTCAAAATTGAAAAAGAAATAGGTGCATACCACTAGCAAACATTCAGCATTGATAAATGCTTGTAATAGTTTGCAAGTGGCTGAAATGTATACATTTGGTAGGCTTTTTCCCACACTGCTACTGACACCAAACTGCCACAAGTGTGGCACATGATGTAAAATGTGTCAGTGTTGGGGAGATCACGTGATGCAGCCTTCTGGACAGTAGCTCTTGTGTGAGCTCCCACTCATCTCTCCTTTCTACCAACAAATTTAACAGCTAATCTCCCTCACAGAGTGCAATCTTCAGACGAAATTAGAGAAGCACTTACTGGGAAGCTGCTGTGTGATTTCAGGCACGATCGGCAAAACATGGAACCAGAGATGCGACCTGCACTCCTGTGGCACACAGCACCCAACACACCAGAGAAGGCCCCGAAAAAACTGAAGGAGCAGGTTAGCACCACTGTGAAGATCTCTGCGAATATTCCTGAGCAGACACTGCTCACTGTTGACAAGTTCCTTGAGGAATTTTGTCCCTTCAGGGATGAGATGAGATACCTGAAGGAGAATGTTGAAAGTATATCCTCTGCTTTTGAAGTTCTGACTCAGTGCACTGGTGACTGTGTGGCCTGAATTATATCTGCAGCAAGAAGACTGGACAAGGTAGATCATGTTATGGTAGAGACCAGACAAAAAATGAAAAGGCTAGAGGCAAAAATTGAAGATTTAGAGGGGAGAAGCTGTAAGAACAATGTAGTTGTTATCGGGCTCCCCGGAAAAGAAGAAAGTAATAACCCGGTTCTTTTTGCACAAAGGTTCATAGAGAAGCTGGTGGGGCCCTTGCCTTTCGAAGTGGCATACGTTAGAGGGTGAGCACATCGTGCTTTGAGACCAGTGCCTTTTCCAGGCTCCCAACTCCGAACATTTATATTTAAATTTGCTTCGGCCCATGACCCACCCCAGCTCCCATAGTATGCTGCTTTTCTGCACTGCCTGTCTCTATCTTCTGATCCCTACCTCTTTCAGCCTCCTCTCTCTAGTCCTTTCTGCACTCATGTATGCTTCTGGTGGCTTTCTGTCTTACCTTGCTGGATTTCCAGTGCTGTACCTGACCGGAAAACTACAGTATTTACTATAAAGAGTTCTAGTGCCTTTCTGATGTGATCCTATACTTCAGTTAAATTACTGTATATACATATTCCTTTTCGTATATTTGTACAAAACCATTGCTCTGTATAGCTGTAACTACATATTGTTACCCAGCCTACTTCTCTGTAACCAGTTGTTCCTATGTGTTCACATGTACCTGTATTTACTGCTTGGATATGCACTATGTATTACTACTGTATTATCCATTTCTAGGGACATGGATATGTTGTTCATCCACACTATCTGGCAGGTTCCTTGCCGCTTTAAATCTTGCCGGAAGGTCTTCAAGCTAGCTCCTCCCACCCACCCGGGTGGTAAAACTCTCGGCTCAGCCCCATGACTCCAGATCTTCCTTACCGCTTGGAAGCTCAGGTTCCCTCCTTAACGCTCTGCGATTAAGTTTTGGGCCTAAAATCCTTCAGTTTAAAAAAGAGAAAAAAATTTTTATAACTTTTCTCGGTCTTCTTCCTTCGCGGCTGCGATGGACAAATCGATTCCCGGATTTCGGAGATGTCCCTGTGGGCAGAAGATGTCTCGGACGGACCCGCACTCCACGTGTGTTTATTGCCTTGGTCAGGAGCACGACCCGCAGGCTTGCGACCTGTGTTCCTCCTTCTCGGTCTACGTCCTCGAGGACCGTGCTGCCCGCCTTCATCTGGGGCGTCCCGAAAGAAGATTTTCTCCGGTCAAATCCAAAGAGGCCCGACTGGCGGTTTCTGTGGCTGCGGGATCCGCCGAACAACTAGAGAGGTTGGTCGCCTTCGAAGAGCAGGCGGCTCAGGCCGCGGCTTCCTCTTCTGTGGCCTTTGTCCCTCTATCACTCGGGACCTCATATTCAGCTTCCTTTAAGGAGCTTTGCTTGACCCTCTCAACTAAAGGTGAGGGTCCTACTTCTTCGAGTCCGTTTTATTGGTCGAAGAAGTCTAAGAGTAAGTCTCATCGTCGACACTCTTGGGAGCGGGAAAGATCCCCCTTCCCTCGTCGACAATTGAATTCGGCCGATTTCTCGGCTTCAGCCACCGGCTTCACGGTGCCCCGCCAGGCCAGGTGACTGACTCTCCGCCGACCAGGTTGAGATTTTTCTCGACCCGTTAGACGGGTTGTCGGCTGGAGAAGCCGAGATTCCTCCTCCCCGGTTCCCCGGTGAGGGTCTGAGGATACCGTCGGCCTCCCGCACGGTGAATCCGGAGTCGGTTTGCTGACCGAACCGAGGGATCACCGATCCTCGCCCCGCCTCCACCCGACCTCGGCTCAGCCGAGATTCTCGATCTTGACATCTTTGCGGTCCAGCCGTTCCCCATCGACATAGGCGGTCTCGGTCACCGGCATCACGGCAAGCGGCGTCGCCGCTCTTCCTTCTTCCTCCCCGGCCGAGGAGGGAAGGTCAGCGTGAAGCTACACTAAAACACGAGGGCCTATGTGGCAACAAATTTTTCTGGCCAATAAGCCGCTCAGGCCTCTTCTCCGGCCAATAAGGGTTGCCACCGGACCAAATGGTCGAGGAGCCTGTTTCCAGGCCAGTTGTCCGGACGCATTCGCTGCCACACCAATTGTGGTGGAACCGCTCCACCTCAGCCGACAGCTGGGGCTCCGACGAAAGATTCGCGGTTGGCCCAAGGCCTTCCCGTGAGGCTGTCGGTCACTCTCACACCTGACAAGCCTCGGCAAGTGGAGGGGTGGCTCAGGCTCCAGGCAGCTATTCGACAACCTGTCGGAGTCGGATGACTCCTCCTGTTCTCCAAGCGTTTTGAATTGGAGTCCTCTGGGGCAGTCAGTGGACAATAGCTTCGTCCTTCCTAGGACTTCTTAGGCTCATCTCAGAATCCACTGGGATGAAGCTTGAACCCGTATCCAAACAGGCCAGATATCCCTCACCGAGATTCTGGACCGGGGGATTCTCCGCGAGGAGGCCTTTCAGTGGCGAAGCCATTGTCGAGGCGGCCCTGGAACTTTGGCAGCGTCCGGCTTCCTGTCCTGCGCCGGCCAGGATGGCCAGAAGTATCGTGTCCCTACTGGCTCTCTGTCTGGGTTTTATGAACACCCTGGCTGAAGGGTTGGTCACGGACAGTGTTTTCCGCGTGCCGGTAATGTCAGGATGTGGACAAACCGTCCGACAAAGAGTCCAAGAAATTGACTACTCGGGCGGAAAGTGTATGCTGCCTCTTCTCTCGCCTTCGTCAGGCCAGTTCGCCGTCCCTCATGGCATATCTCATGCCCTGTTGGGTTCCCTGGATGAGGCAGTCCCTCATCTTCCCGCTGACCTGCAGACTACGGTCAAGCAGGTGCGGGATCAGGGCAGGGCAGTAGCCAAACAACAGCTCCAGACTGCTCTGGATATAGGAGACTCATGTGCCCGGTCAGTGGCGGCCGCTGTGGCCATGCGTCGGCGGGCGTGGCTGCGAATATCCACCTTTACCGCGGATACCCAGCACAAGCTTGTGGACGTTCCTTTCCTGGGAACAGACCTGTTCGGCCCTGGAGTGGAAGGCCACCTCCAGAGGATCGAAAAATCCAATGCCACCTTGGATTCGGTCTCGTCCGTGCAGAGGGACAAGGGTCATAAGCCCCAGTCTAAGCCCTTTCATCCCTCTACTCCCGCCGCACGCCCGGCCCAACAACAGCATCAGGGCCAGCAGGCTAGACCTTGGTATTCCAAGCCCAAGCCATCGGCTTCCTCTAATAGGAAGCAAGGAGGAAAAGGCCCTGGTGGTCCCCAGGCCGGTCCTTCCTCCAAGCCTGCTAAGTGATGGGCTGAGGGGTGTCACCCCCATCCCCGTTACCTCGTCCCTGGTTCCCCCCGTTGGGGGACGGCTCCGACACTTCCTTTCCGCCTGGTCCGCTGTTACCATGGACAGGTGGGTTTTGGAGGTGGTGGGAAGAGGCCTACCTCTGGAATTCGAGCAGGCTCCACCCTTCAGAGCCGTCGCCCCGCGGGGGGCTTTGGGGTCCCCAGAATCTCTACAGGCTCATCGAGCGACATCACCCTCCTCCTACAGAAAAGGGTGATAAAAGAGATAGAGGACCCTCCACCAGAACCAGGGTTCGTGTCCAGGTACTTCCTGGTCCCGAAACAGACGGGGGGCTGGCGCCCCATCTTAGACCTACACGACCTGAACAAGTTCCTAAGGTCTCGAACCTTCAGAATGGTCACTCTGGCTAAGATAATACCATCTCTGGAACACGGCGTGTGGTTCTGTTCTCTGGACTTCCAGGACGCGTTCTTTCATGTCCCTATCCGTCCGTCTCATCAGAGATTCCTCCACTTCAGAGCGGAGGGATCCCTCTTCGAGTTCCAGGCCATGCCCTTCGGCCTTTCTTCAGCTCCCAGGGTCTTCACCAAATGCATTGCAGCAGTGACAGCTTTCCTGCAGCGCCGAGGGGTCCGGGTGTACCCTTACCTGGATGATTGGCTGATAGCAGCCCCCTCCAGGTTGGAGGTGGAGCGGTCCAGAAATCTGGCCCTCCGGGTTTGCTCTCAACTGGGCCTCCTGATCAATGAGGCCAAGTCGGAACTCGAGCCGAAGCAGGTGATATCCTTCATCAGGGCAGAGCTCGACTCTCTTCGAGCCAGAGCACGGCTCCCGGCGGACAGGGCCGAGGTTCTTACCTCCTTTGCCCAATCATTTCTGGTTGGGCAATCACGCCCTGCCCGGGACTTCCTGTGACTCCTGGGTCTTATGGCGGCCTGTACCAGCGTAGTCCGTTGGGCACGCTGGCACATGTGCCCCCTCCAGTGGGGTCTGGCCGGCCAGTGGTCACAGCGTTGCGACCCTCTGGACCAGCGCATGTGGACAACCCAGGAGATGTGGAACGCTCTCCAGTGGTGGACCGTTCCATCCCATCTGCAGGAGGGTATCCCGTTTGTCCGCCCCGAGCCGACGGTCTCTCTATCGACCGACGCCTCTTTGATGGGTTGGGGTGCCCATCTGGGGGAACACCGAGCGCACGGCCTCTGGTCCCCGCGGGAGTCCCGATGCCATATCAAACTGCTGGAGCTCCGTGCGGTCCGCCTAGATCTCACCGCCTTTGCTCCGTTTCTCCGGGGTCAAGTGGTCCGAGTCCAGACGGACAATACCACGACCATGTACTATCTAAACCGCCAGGGCGGGACGCGCTCCTTGCCTCTATGCAAGGAAGCTCTTCGCATCTGGTCACTAGTGCGCAGCCTGGAGGTGGATCTCCTGGCCATTCATGTGGCAGGAGCCTCCAACACCCTGGCCGATGCCCTGAGCCGGATAGGGGCTGCATCGCACAAGTGGTCTCTCCTGCCGGAGATAGTACAAGACCTGTTCTCCCACTGGGGCATACCTCTGGTGGATCTGTTTGCCTCCAGGGAGAACGCGAAGCTGAGGCTGTTTCATGCCCGCCCCCCTCAGCAGGGCTCGCTGCAGGGGGATGCCTTTTTGAGGCCGTGGACCCCGGGCCTCTTTTACGCCTTTCCCCCCTTTCCCCTGATTCACAGGGTCCTGCTGAAAGCAAGGAGGGACAAGGCGCAGGTGATTCTGATAGCCCCAGACTGGCCTCGCCAGTTCTGGTACCCAGATCTCCTCAGTCTCAGCTCCAGGACTCCGCGGCAGCTTCCAGCTCGCCCGGACCTGCTCTCAGTCAATCAGGGGAAGGTGTTCCATCTGGACCTTCAATCCCTGCACCTGACGGCCTGGTTCCTGAGCGGCTAGAGTTCCAGGCCTTGGGTCTTTCCGATGAGGTCCTCAACGTCGTTGAGGCGTCCTGTAAGGAGTCGACCAGAAAATGCTATGCCTTCAAATGGAAGAGGTTCTCCATTTGGTGTCTGGAAAAAGGGTTGGACCCTTTCTCGTGTCCTGTGGCGAGCATTTTGGACTATCTATGGTCCCTATCTAGTCAAGGGCTTAGGTCGACGACCTGGCAGCCATTTCTGCTTACCGGGCGTGGGCGGTCAACCGATCAGTAAGCGCAGGAAAAAAGTGGTTAGGCGCTTTTCAAAGGCCTTGATCACATTTCCTCCAGTGCGGGAACCCCACCTCCGTGGGATTTACTGCTGGTATTGGCAAAGCTCATGGGCAAGCTATTCGAACCAATGCACAGGTGTGGTCTCCCCACCTGTCGTGGAAAACCTGCCTTCTTGGTGGCTATCACGTCAGCCAGAAGGATGGGAGAACTCCAGGTACTGAGCATCGAGTCTCCTTACCTGGTCTTCCACAGGGACAAGGTTGTCCTACGCCCCCAACCGAAATTACTTCCGAAGGTGGTGTCGGAGTTTCACTTTAATCAGGTATTGACTCTGCCGGTGTTCTACCCCAATCACACCTCGGAGGTCGAATATAGGCTCCATACTTGACCCTGAAGGCGCTGCTTATTATAAGGAGCGTGACGGGTTGAAATTGGGAGAGGTTCGCCAGCTGTTTGTCACTTACGCTGAAGCTGCACCTGGCAGACCTGCACCCAAGCAGACGATAGGCAGATGGGTCACCTCCTGCATAAATCTGCTATGAGTTAGCGGGCATGGAGCCTCCCAGAGGGATAAGAGCTCATTCTACCCGCCATACTGCTGCATCGGTGGCTGCTTCCAGGGATGTCCCTATCCAGGAGATCTGCAGGGCTGCTACCTGGAAGTCAGCACACACCTTATTTCCCACTACCACATCGACCTTGAGTCACGCCGGGATGCTGGTTTTGGGGCCTCGGTTCTCCAATCTTTGTTCCCCAAGTAAGTATTAGGGGTTGCACTTGCCTCCCTCCTCCCGGAGAACTGCTAGGAGTCTGCCAGATAGTGTGGATGAACAACATATCCATGTCCCTAGAAATACAGGTTACTCACCTGTAACAGGAGTTCTAGGAATGGTATATGTTGTTCATCCTACAATCCCCGACCTCCCGGCTTCGACGGCACAACCTGAGCTTCCAGCGGGCAGATCTGGCATCATGGGGCGGAGCCGAGAGTTTTACCACCCGGGTGGGTGGGAGGAGCTAGCTTGAAGACCTTCCGGCAAGATTTAAAGCGGCAAGGAACCTGCCAGATAGTGTGGATGAACAACATATACCATTCCTAGAACTCCTGTTACAGGTGAGTAACCTGTATTTTTTTGTTGCCTTCCTGTTGGCCCCAGTCATGGCTGAAATCGGTCCATTTGGATCAGTCCACTTACCCAGTTATCAAAGACATAAATAAATAAATAAATACATAAATAAATAAATAAACAAACAAACAAATAAATAAATAAATGAATAGATATATTTCTGAATTTTCAAGAGTGGCAACGCTTTCTGGCAAAGCTGAGAGAAGTGAAAGAGGTTCTGTGGGAGGGGAAAGTGATTCGGGTGACCCAGGATCTCCCTCTTACTGTACACCAGAGACGAGCAGCCTTCCACAAGACGGTTATCAAGCTAATAGCAGCCAAGATTAGTTTCAAGATGATTTATCCAGCAATCTTACAGGTCTCACTGAATGGTAAATGGAGTACTTTTGAGGACGCCAAGGTCACGGAGAACACCTTAAAGAAGGCCCTGCTTGACCTGTTCTGAGCTTCTGTGAGAGGCCTAGCTAATGGAAGTACAAATGTAGAAAGTTAACAGTGATTATGTCCGGGAAAAGAAGACCTAGTCGGAATACCGATATTTATTTAGACTGTGTTAACTGATCCGTGGCTCACGATGAAGCCCACTAAATATGACGGAGCAAAGTCGATTTTGTTTAAAATTTTGTATAAGTGTGGCTTTTAGACTGGTTGGACACACAATTCAATTTCCTGATTGAAGTTTCACCTTGAAGTATGGGAGGCGACTGCATGGTAGTCCCCTCCAGGGAAAGACTTTGCTGAAGAGACATTCTCTCTGGTTATTTTGTTTTTCTTTTTTCTCATTTATTTAATGTCTTTCTTTTCCACAACCTCTAATCTTGATCTGCTTAAAAAGAAAGCCCAGCATGAATGCAGGGGTCATTTTAAATAGTTATATGGTCTGGGGCACCAGGGTCTAATCTGCCATTTGTCAGAGTTGGGTTGCAGCCTAGTGCAAATATACTAATCTGGATCTGGGTGACGAGACCAAATTCAGGGATACCCAGCGGGGCGCTCCAGGTCTACTTCCACCAAGGATCAATGGGTACAATGGACAAATTTCCTAGGGGGGGCCTGATGGAGTGGGGAGCACCCCGGTACCAGGCAGCGGGGGTTCTGGCTGGAATTAAGATTTGTATATTCAGGGGTCTCAAAGGATGCTTTCTGAGGTTACCCTCCATAGCTGGGAGACCTAGTTGGGGGGATCAAGGCTCAGCCTATTTCCAGTAGTTTTCCTGCCCCATGATAGTATGCCTGGTATAAAGAAAGGAGGAGCCCTTGACAAACACCCATTATTTGGGTCGTAGGGGACTTCGTGGGGGATTTGTTACTAAAGGGAGATACTTAGGGGTCGTGGAGAGGGAGGGGGAGCAGGTTTCAAAGCTGTTGCAGTGGATACATAATGTTCATTAAAATGAGTGTGTGGGGGGACACTGTATGGTCTGACACCAATGGTATCGTTAATTGATGGGCACTGCTGTGTTTTGGTGGGTGGAGTGATGGTCTGGGAGGGTTGGAGAGGGGAAGGGAAGAGGGGATGTTGAATTGGGGACCGGGGGTAAGGGGGATGGGGATATGCTGGCTTCACACTGGAGGGGAAAAGTGCCAGTGGATTTCTACAGCGGTGCTAATCTGAAGTTTGGGCATCACAGATATAGAAAGGAGAGGAATGGTGAGTCCTAAAAGGTTTTTCACTTGGAATGTACACGGAGCCAGGAATAAAACTAAACAGGTCCAGATTTTGAAACATTTGCAGTTCCTAAAAAACGATGTCTCTATGCTGCAAGAAACCCACCATTTATAGAAGGAAAGTGTACTATTCCACAAACAACTCATAGGACAGGTTTTCAGTGCAGGGGACAGTATCCAGAGTAGGGGTGTGGCTATTCTATTTGCTAGGAGTACACCATTCACCTGTGCACAGGTGGTAAAGGACCAAAAGGGCATTATATTTTGGTCAAAGGCTGTATAGAGAGAACAATGACAGTTCTGGGAAGTATATATGGTCCGAATGTGGATACCCCTGGATTTTTCATGGAGTTACTGCAGATATCAGCCTCAAATGTGGGCTGTCCTATCATATTTGGTGGGGATCAGAACCTCCGTTTCTCCCCAGATCTGGATAGATTGGGTTCTGGGAGGAAAGGGCTGTCCCCAGCTCAGAGGTCCATCTGGCAGCTGGTAGATCATATGGGAATGTGTGACCCCTGGAGAGTTCTCCATCCCACAGTCAGGGAGTATACGTTTAGGTCAAATGTGCATAAAACCCACCAGAATAGATTACTTTCTGATAAGTCACACCTTGTTGGGAGGGGTGTTGAGGCTAAAATAGAACCAGGTGTAATTTCTGACCATTCAGTTTCCTGGTGTTCTCTACTCCATTCCATGGACATGCCAAAGGAATCAGACTGGAACTGAATAATCAGATGTTCAAGGAAGAAACTGTGATAGACAGGATCACACAAGAGATTGAGGACTATACGAGAATTAATTTACAATCTACTGGAAAACCCGATCTTGAGTGGGGAGCACTGAAATGTGTCCTGAGGGGGGCTTTCATCAAACTTGCCTCATAGAGGAAAAGATGCAGAGAACACAAAGCATTATCTCTGCTATAGGAAATACTGGGTCTGGAAGTCTCACTAACCCCAACTACCCTTGAACTGGAGCATATCTGGTTGCTTACCCTTAGGGATCAGTATTCCGGCCTTCTTAGAGAAAGGGCGGAATACGCTATTTTAAAAACAGGTATGAAATATATAGAACAAGGGGAGAAGGCAGGGTGTCTTCTAACCTTGAGGCTTAAAAAAGTGGAGGCCTCCAAGATAGTGAAAGGGATTAGGGTTCAGTCGGATGGGGTTCTCACCCTTACTCCTAAAGGTATCACTGGGGAATTTGCAAAATATTACAAAGAGCTTTACAGCCCTATGAGGAACCCACCAAGTTTGGAGCGAGTTCAGGAGTACCTAAATTCTATTCCTCTCCCATATCTATTTCCTGAACTACAGGAGAGGCTGATTGCACCTATCACCGTAGAGGGGATTAACATGGCCATATCAATCTTGGCCTTGGACAAAGCCCCTGATCCGGATGGTTTTTCCCCAAACTTTTACAAAAAGTTTAGTACACCACTTTCCCCTTGGCTAAAGAGATTGTTTGACTGGATTCTCAATGCTAACCCCACAGATCACGTCCTCTTTGAGGCATTAGTAATTGAACTCCATAAGCCAGACAAAGACCCAGAGTAGGTCACAAGTTATAGGCCTATATCACTGTTAAATTGCGATATTAAAATATTGTCAAAGGTGTTGGCAGGTAGGCTCAACTTAATGCTACCCCAGATAATCCACCATGACCAGGTGGGTTTTATGTCCAGAAGGAACTCCTCTGACCACCTTAGGAAGCTTGCCCATCTCTTCTCCATGTCCAGGGACTCAGAGGAACCAGCAGGCCTGATGTCACTGGACTCGGAGAAGGCCTTTCACTGAGTGGATTGGCAGTTTCTTTTTAATGCCATGTTGAGATTTAGTTTCCCTTCTAAATTGGGTATCTTTTTTATACCAAAATCCCCAAGCCCACATTTATTGTAATGGGACTTTCTCAGACCGCTTCACCCTCCACTCAGGTACCCATTAGGGGTGCCCCCTTTCCCCGCTTTTATTTAATATATAACTAGAACCTTTACTATCAGCAATCAAGGTAGTGCTTGCATGAGTTCAAACTTTCTGCTTACACAGATGATGTACTTTTACATCCAAAGCATCCCCAACAGTCTTTCCCAGTAGCCCTTTCATAATAGGAAGCTTCAGTGAAGCATCAAACTATAAAATTAGCCAGAGTAAAACCACAGTTTTTCCTTTGAATAGCAGACTCTCGAGGGAGGAAGTGGAACCATTGGGGTTGTAATGGTGCCCCCATAAGATTAAATACCTGGGCCTCTTCCTAGCCAGAGGAGAAGTTCAAACCAGGAATTTAAACCTGGACCCCCTTCTGGTTACAATACAGCAAGATTTAGATAGGTGGCAATCTTTACCTATTTCACTATGGGGGCATATTAACCTGATTAAAATGAACGTTCTTCCTAGATTGTTCTACCCCCTAAATATGCTGAACTCCTGGGCCACCGGCATGATTTAAGAAAGTCCAATCTATAATTTCTGCGTTCATATGGAAGGAGAAAGTACCCCACAAGGCCTATAGTAAAATGGCTGCATCCAAAGGATTTGGGGGTTTGAGACTTCCACACTTCGGGTTTTATTTTTGGGCCAGCCACATGAATAAGTATCTAAGATGGAGTGTGGTGTGCCCAGAGTAAGGGAAGTACTAGATGCATACACACCCTCATGACAGCTATTAGAAAGGGGATTAATCTCCCAGCAAGGGATAGAGCTTGGAGCAATGTTGTACATTTCTCCTAAAGCCCTACCAAAAGATTTGCTTCCATCCCCTATTATCACGTCTGTAAGAATGCATACCCAGTTGTGTTCCTTTTTGTCACTCTGAAGCACAAAGAGCACTCACCAACCACTAGTCGGTAATCCCAATCTAAAAATTGTGGGGGAAATGCATCCCCGGGAACTGGATCCCAAAACTGAATGGAGCAAGGCTAGGTGACTTTCTTAGTGGAGATAAATGTAGAGCCTCAGTAGACATCATGGCCAGGTTTAACTTTGACAGTGGTCAGACCTTTAAGGTGTACTAGTTACGACATTTTGTGCTGCAAGCCTCACAGGGGTTGAAAGAAGCTAGCAGAGATGAAGACTGGGATCTTTCTTTGGGACTGGCCTGGTAAACCTCATGCTGTCTCACTTTTGTATGCAATGTTAGTTTCTAAATCTTTGGATAGCCAATATACAGCTCCCACTCACATCCAGAAGGCAGCTGCCCTACATCTTCCCTTCCCCTGCTTTGGGTTCTGTCTACAGTAGTACACCCGGTCTCCACCGGATGTTGCTAGCTACATGGAACACATCCCCCCTCCCTCCCAGGAGAGGAGAGCAATCCTCCAGATGCTCAATTCTCTCCTTCCCTGCTGACCCCCGGTGACCTGGGCTCATTCCCAAACCCGGGTTGCCAGCATGGTGTGGCGTGAGGTGTGGCGTCGAGTGACTTAGCCCTCAGCACCACCAGGCTGGCACAATGTGTGATCTAAACTGGCTTTTAAAATCAAGCTTACTGTTCTAAAGTAAGGCCTCTGAAAATATGCTGTAGTTCTAAATAGCAGCTTGAATGGCAGTGCTGAGAATCAAACCTATTGATACATATGATAGTATCAAAAACATTAGAGCTGGGTACATTAAGTACTTACTGTGAAAAATTAAAATACTGGGTCTGATTTTTCAAACACCAAAATTTTGTGCAAGGTTCCTGCACCAAAAGTGTTTGACGCAACTGGCACCATACACCAAATGCTGCAGCAATCCTGATTTTTGAATACAGGCTGTGTCGAAATCAGGATGTCATGCACCAAAACCACCCTGCACCACCCTTGTGCCAGAACAGATGGTGCACCAGGACTTAACAGGGCTTGCACCATGTGGAGGGGGCAGCATACAGTGCAGTACCACAGATCCTACTTGATCTCCAGCTTTTACCCTCTCTTTCTTACTGCTAGGGTTCCCTTGTGCCAGTCCCATGCATTCTTGAATTTCCCTACCATTTTTGCCTCCACCATCTCTGCTGAGAGGCTGTTCCATGCATCCACTTCCCTGTATGTGAAAAAACAATATTTCTCATTTTACCCGAGTCTAACCTTGCCAGTCTCATATCATGACCCCTTGTTCTTGAACATCTTTTTTTCTGAAAGGTGCTGCCCTTTTGTACCTTATTATGCCCTTGAGGTATTTAAAGGTCTCTATCATATCACTCTCCCCACTCTTCCTGAAGGACCTTCTTACACCTGGTGTCTTGGTCCACTCCCTCTGCTCCTCCTCTCTGGGCTACCTTGCGATTCCCAGGATGAGGTTAAAAACAGCTGGTGACAGAGCATTTAGTGTCGCCGCCCCCATCCTGTGGAATTTGCTTTCTCCAGCTGTTAGGGAGGTGCCCTCTGTGGAGGTTTTTAAAGCCCGCCTCAAGGTCTTCTTGTATAATCAGGCCTTCCCAGACTGTATATTATAGTCTTGTGTATTTTCAGAATCTTATGTTTGGGTTAGCTTAGACTTTTAAGTAGTAGTTGTTGTTAGGGTATTATTTAAATTCTGTTTTAATTGTTGAAATACTGTATGTTTATGTTTAATTGTATGTTGTTATTTATTTATTATGATGTGTAGTATGCATTTTTAATATGTTCGGGCACCCAGAGCCTCTGGGATGGACGTCTCTTAAATACAATTTGCCTTGCATTGCCATTTGCCTTGCCAGAGTATTCATCTTCAGGTCCTATAGTCTCTCCTTATATGAAAAACAAAACAAGTATCTTCAAAACATAAAGTCAAAATAAAATAAACAAATAACTAACTAAATAAATAAATAAATAAAAACAACAGGTGCATACCAGCAGCAAATATTCAGCATTGGCACATACTTGTTTTTCTTTGATACCTTCATAACTGATCTCTCTGCATCATCTATCATTGCTTCTTTAAATTCTTCCCTTTTTTCTTCTACAGCTCCACCTGTTCTGTACTTGTTTTTTTTCCAAGTGTTCCCTCATCCTGCCAAAATCCATACCCTTACTGTGTTTCCCTGTTGGTGGTTCCTATCTGAACCTCTAGCACCACTATTTTGTGGTCACTGATTAAGTGGAATGTGCAAATACATGCAGGCGCTTAATGAGATAAAGCGTGCATTTTAATTTACATGAGGGACAACAGGATGACGGAACAAAATATTTTATGCTGTACATGTCAAAGGAGATTAGAAAGCACAGTATTCTGATTGCCTGAAAACTGTTTTATAGTGTCCAGTTTTTTTCTTGTATCCAGGCAACTCTGCTTTTGCAACTGATTATTATTTTTGTCATTTAGGACTGTTTTATAAGTACAATACCCTTAACCAAAGTGTCTGGTCCTGGAGAAATTAATAGACTTCTTGACAGTTGAAAGCACTCTCCATCACTTTGTGCCTCACATAACAAAAGCATCCATATATTTCAGCCTGACCGGACACCTTGTTGTGAGTTATTGCTTACAGATATATTAAATGCATTTGAAGGAAATTATTATTTGATTCTGCATTACAGTAGCTGAGATCAGCTTTCGTAACTGTAGCAATAAGAAGTTTGATATATGATCAGGAGAGTATAGGTAACTGGAACATAAGTTAATTAAAGCTAATGGTTGCATTCACCACATTATGGAGTTCACTATTTAGTACTAATAGTAGTACTTTATTTTTCTTAGCACCATTCCTAGGCTCAGAGCACTTTACAGAATATACTATGCACAATATGAAGTAGGAAAAATATTATAGAAATAATTAAATTGTGCATAAAATAACAAACATGGTTAACAATCTGCTTTCTGGGGGGGATACATAAACATTGAACAAGAAAGCCATGTCTTTACTGGTAAAACACTTCTAAGGACAAGGGCCACTACTGCTAAAGTTCAGTCTAATATGATACCAGTATTAGAGAGATAGGTAGTAATTATCTCATTTTTGTCTTAAACCATCAGGTGACATCAACGATATATGATGAACTATGGAAAATAACTCTACCATCACTACAATCAGACTGAGATTTGGAGATCTGAAAAATATGGCACACATTTACTCTATTTGTTCACTAGTATTATATCATTTTTATAGTGTTTATAAATGTTTTAATTATTTCTGTAGTTGTGTTAAAGAAAGAACTCCATGAACCAATGTATATATTTTTCAGTAACTTACTGTTCAATGGAATTGTTATCAGCACAGCATTCTTACCAAAATTAACAGCTGATATTTTATCAGAAACAAAGACTATTGCTCTTTCCGGTTGCTATAGCCAAGTGTTCATTATTTATTTTTTTCTTCTCAGTGAAACAGTACTTTTAACAGTCATGGTATATGACCGCTATGTGGCAATTTGCAACCCTCTGAGATATTCTGCCATTATGACCAATGTAAACGTATGCAGACTTCTAGCAATTGCATGGCTGTATTCTATGTTGTTGTCTGTTATAGGAATTATTTTATGTATGAGACTCCCCTTGTGTGGCTTTGTCGTAGAAAAACCTTACTGTGATAACATGTCTGTTTTAAAATTGTCATGCATTGGTTATTCTGTTAATAACTTTTATATATTAGTAGTTAATTCAGTAGTTCCTCTGACATTTATTACATATTCCTACATACAAATGATCTCAATCTGTCTACAAAAATCTAAAGAATCCTGCTGGAAAACCCTTCAGACATGTTTTACACACTTATTGGTCTTGTTTTATTTCACTAGTGTCCTCTTTGTGATAATCCAAAATCGTTTAACCACAAACAATGTTCCACAAAGTGTGTACATGTTCTTGTCATTAAAATTCCTTATAGTACCACCCCTTGCCAATCCAATAATTTATGGACTGCGAACTAAAGGAATTAGAATGGCAATAATACAGTTAACTACACATTTAACAAACAAGCTACAATGCACATAAGGGAAGGCACATAATAATTTAGTGATTCCATTCATGATAATTAAAAAATGTCTAAATAAAAAATAAATGATACCCTGTTGCAGTGGTCAACATAAACAACAATAAATTAGGTTGGATAAGGCAGAGGCTGAAAATAATAAATGCAAAGTAACACCACATTGCATGAAGGAGTCCCAATGGCTAAGAGAAAAATTATGCTTACCTTCAGAGGTGAAGTCATGTATTAATCTTGTGAAAAATTAGTGTGTAGTAACCACAAAAGTCAGCTTACTTTAAACTGCAATAATTCCTAATTGTGTTAAGTAATGCAAATATACATTTATGAACAAGGTTTTAAGAGTTCCCTGCACCAGTGTAGCAGAGTAGGATGACAGTGCATGCACTCTGTGAACAAATATGTGCACAGCAACTGCTGAGACTTTGGCATGATCTCTGGCCTCACAGCTTTTGCCCTGCTCTGCTACATTATCTTGGTTTAGGGAACTCTATAAAGGTTGTTTATAAAACATGATCAGTTGTACCTTGTTCAGTTTATTATCTTGCATAATTTTTACTGCTCTTATTATAGCAGTTATATGCATCTTTGCAGAATGGGACACATTTCCTTGGCTGTTTGTCCTAGAAGTAATTGCACAGAGGCCACCCTAATTCATCTTTTTTGGCAATACCTGAAGATATATTCTTTTAGGGATTCTATCTGGAACAGTTTGCACCATATTTTAGGCTTGTTTGAGTTTGTTATGCCAGAAATTTGTATATTTTGGGACTATGGGCAACCATTATGGGGACCAAGGCAGATATACATGGCTTTGATCTCAGCAATGGCTAAGTTGTTAATTATCTGGCACTGGAAAGATGAGTCTCTTCCCACAAGACTGGAATGTGTCCAAGAAATGCTACACACTTTGAATGCTGAACAATCCATTGTATTGTTTATTCCACATTTTATCAATATTTAAATCATGCTGGGAAAGTTTTCATACTTTGCTTCTTACAAGTTAATAATTTTGAGGGCTTGTAGTCATTTGATCACATTTCCATTATCTCCTGTTAGTTTTTTGTTCTGCTACCCAGCTGTTTTCGCCCATTAACATTTCATTTCTTTACTTTTTCGTATTTTGCAATGATGGGTGTGTTTTTGTTTTTCTGTGTCTGTTAGTCAAATATGTTACTAATTTGCATGTCTCCGGGGGATGGGAGGCGTTGGGGGATAGTTCTTTTTTTCCTTGACTTGTTATTCTTAGCCGTTTTCTTTTTTTTTGTTTTGCTTATTGTTGGTGATTGTTGTTATTGTATTGTTATTTATAGTATATGTTGTAGTTATGCATTGTTATTGTATTATTGTTTTGTATTATGCAAACTTTAATAAAATGTATTAAATTGCAAAAAATATTGTTTATACAGGTTTTATTTATTTAACAAATCGGAAAGACCTTTGAGCCAAGGGCTCTTTTATAGAGATTCCACATCAAGTCACAAGAATAACAAATTACAATGGTTTCAGTAAGTAGTACAACATGAGGAAAGTAATTACATAAACAAAAGAACAATATGGCAACATAAATATTGTGTCAAGTGCAGCCAGTGGCCTTGTCTGAAGAGGGGTGAAAGGGCTTACATGGAGAGAAAGTACAGGGGTGAATTGGGGGGTGAAAGGAGCAAAAAAAGAGCAAGGAGGGAGATTGCACAATGAAACTTGAGCAGGAAAGACCCACAGGGTAGGGGGTAGAGAGAAAGAACAATGTGAGGAAATAGAGCAGAGAGGGGGGAAGTGGGAGGGGTAAGAAAAGAGGGGGTGAGGCAGGATGAAAAGAGGGCAGGAATGAGAAAGGGATAAGGGAGGAAGTGCTGTGAGTGGAATAGAGCAGCAGCAGCACAGGGCTAAACAGAGGCAAATGGTAAAAGAGGGATGTCCCATTGCATTTACCTGTCAGCAGAGATTAGGTATAGCAGTCACAAGATGCTCTGGAAACTAGGAATTGATGCAGCTTCCGCTTAAATGGTCCCAAGTTTGCAGTTGGTGCAATCTCAGGAGGAAGGGAATTAAATAAATTAGCAGCTCTAATTAGCTGCAATGGATCGCTGTCGGAGAGAGGTTCGACAGCGAGGGACAGTGAAGGTTTAACTCACAGAACTTCGTGTGCTCCGAGTGCCCCGAAAGGGACTGAAAAGCTGAAGGGAACCTGGTGGTAGGAGACCAAGATCTGCCTTCTTAACCAGAAGGCAGGCTTGATATTTAATGCGAGCCTGGAGTTGAAGCCAATTTGCTTGTTCATAAAGGTCACAAGTATGAGTATAGTACACTGCACCAGTTAGTAGATGGCATGCCTTATTGAGAGCTGTGGTGAGCCGACTTAAGGTTGTGTCTGTGGTGGAACCATAAATGACCAAACCATAGTCAATAATAGACACAATTGCACTTTGGATAACCAATCTGCGGGCTTCGGTAGTAAGGCAGTGTTTATGCCTGTGTAGAAGGCCTAGGCAAATGTTAACTACATGGTTGGAGTAGAAGAGCGTACTATCCAGAGCAACTCCTAGGTATTTAAAAGATTGAGTCTAATCAAGGATAACATCCGCACTGTTTTTAATCACCAGTTGTTTGGCTTTGTGCTTGCTGTGGGTACCATGGAAGAGCATGACCTTAGTTGTTTTGCAGTTAAGCACCAACTTATGAGAGATGAAACAGGAGTGAGCTTCAGCAAAACTTTTCTGAAGTTGGGCTTGAAGGAGGGTAGGGTCAGCAGTCTTTGAGAAAATGACTGCATCATCCATGTAGAGGAGTACTGGTTCGGAACAGGATGCCAGAAGATTATTGAGGAAGGTGCTAAATAGAAGGGGTCCCAGTATCTATCCTTGAGGAACCCCAGAGCAGACAAGCAGTTTAGCAGAAAGGGCGGACCCTATTCTCACCTGCTGTGTGCAGTTTGCTAGATAGCTGGTGAACCACATTAGGGCTTCAGAAGGTATACCAAGCCCAGCAAGTTGATGTATCAGCAAATGGTGATTGACCGTGTCAAGTGCTTTAGACAGGTCAATAAAGGTTGCACCAGCAAATTGAAACTGATCAAGAGTATGATAAATGAAACTGGTGAATTCCAGTAGGGCTGTGGATGTGCTGTGCCCTTTCCGAAAACCATGTTGTTAGACACATTGTAGGTTGTATTTTTCCGGAAACTGGTCAGCAACAATCCTTTCAAGTGCTTTGGACAGCGGGGGAAGAATAGATATTGGCCTATAATTCCCAGGTAGTAATCTGTCCCCACTCTTAAAAACTGGTGTAACTAGAGCAGACTTCCAGATCTGGGGGAATTGTGAAAGTATGAGGGAGCGATTGAGAAGCTTGGTGAGGGGGGATAGGACTTCATCTAGAGTTAGGGTAAGAAGTTTTAGGTCGAGGGAATCACTGCTTGTCCTAGTTCCTCCTAGAACTTTATGTAGGTAGGTCTTGGTCTTTCTTTCCGAGATAGCTTTGAAGTAGAAATATGGGTGAGTAGAGGGTTCTTCTGATTTGGTGGACATAGGAGCTGTGCTGGGTGGTTCAAAGAAATTTGGGGGCAGAGTTTGGCTAAGGTCTGTGAAGGATGAATTAAATGTTTTGGCAATTAACACTGGGTCATGGGTGATAGGCCCATCAACATTTAATATAGTTGGAGCCTGTTTGGATGCTTTCCCAGTGATTTCCGGGAGGTTTTCTCCGAACGTTTTCCCCTCAGCCCATGTCTTGGCAAGGATGTCCTTATAGTAACATGCTTTGTGCTCACGGATAGCCTCAGTACATGTGTTTCTGGCCATCTTATAGGTCTGTATGTCAGGTTGACTGCCAGAGGTCCTGACCCTATGCCAGAGGTGGTCACAATCTTTCATTTGAGCCAGAAGGCTAAAAGAGATCCAGGGGTTATCAAGTCCCCTGATCCTATGTGTCCTAAAAGGGGCTTGGATGTCACATTCTTCATTGAAATTTTCAATGAAGTATTATAGAGCAGAGTTAATATCAGGTGTGGTTTCAATATAAGACCAGTCTTGTTGTTGGAGGAGAGACTTTAGCGGCTGTAGGTGGCCATGGAAGAGCACTGTACTTGTGATTGTTCTGGCAGGGGGTTTGATAAATTTGTTAGACCAATAACACTTAGTAGGAGAGAGATCACTGATAATGTCCGGTAATACTTCAGAATGGGAGATATGTGTTGGACGATTCGTTAGGACCCAGTCCAGGAGTGTGCTAGTCCCAGTCTTATAGTTTTTCCTGGTTGGAGTTGTTATTAACTGGGTAAAGTTCAGGCCTGTTAACTCATCCCTATGCCTTCTGGCACCTGACGAGAGCCGGTTGACATTAAAGTCACCTAACAGGATGGTTTCTGTGTCTTGTTTTAGACTCATGGTGTAGTTCATTAGGGGTTTTAAGCCCTGTTCAGCATGGTCTGGGGGAATATAGACTGAGCCAATGTTGAGGACCTTGTTGTGTGCACTGAGCATAACCTTAACAGCAAGGATATGAATATCCATAGCTGGTTCAGGCAGGTGTGTTTCCATTACTTAATGTAAAAAAGTGGTTTCCTGGAATCTATAATAAACCTGAGTTTGCTGCCACTATATTGAAGCTGTACATGGCACAGGCATGGGTTGTTCTGCAATGTCTCTCTTTATGGGCTGTTTGGAGGCTACAACAGCACATACAGAGAAGGATATTTATAGATTTTGGTTAGCGACTGCAAAAAGTTTGCTTCAGCAGAAAATACAGTCAGTGACTGTAACAAACTACAAGTAAATTGTAACATGCCTGAAGAACATAGCAAGCACTAATGGTATTTATTTAATTTGGGGGAGGGCTGTTGACCTAGAAATGAGGGCTATTTTCAGCCTTGTCCCACGGGAGAGGAGATGCAGATGCAAACTGATATATTGAAACAGGTTAAGGTGTTGTTGCAGCATCAGCAGTATGTTCCAGTATACCTTCTGAATGAGGCAGACACTAACTCATTTTGCAAACCACAACCCCTACTGGCCACATTGGGTACATAGCAAATCAGGAGATAGGAAGGGTTGCCTAATTAAGAGGCAGGTACTTTTGTCCTGGGCCACTGACCAATGGGAAGGCAGCTCAGTTAGGCATGAAAAAGGGAGAGGGGGTGGAAAGGTGGAAGGGGAGGGGCCAACAGAGATGACATAGTAGGGGTCTGGGGTTCAAAAGAGAAAATCCTCATAGGGGATTGGCTAAGGCGAGAGAGAGAGAGAGAGAGAGAGGTCTGGGGGGATTAAAAAAGACTGCACTAGAGCAGGCAACCCTTCTTTAACATTTTGCTTACCAGTAAATTTCGATTGCTAGGAACATTCTGTGGCAATTTTAACTGGAGCTGAGTAGCACTCCAAGGGAGTTTTTTGTGTTAGGAGAACCGAGGAGGTGACGGTCACCAAGACAGGGAGAGTTTATTGTTGTTGAGTGTAGAATTCTTTTAAAGTGAAGGAACAGGAAAAAGGCTGTCTCTGTTGGCTGGTGTCCAACATGAGCTGAGAAGATCTGGGAGCCAGGCAGTGGTTGCACGCTGCAGTCCACAACAGCATGGGAACAACACAGTGTGGCTCCATTTTTGTGTGTCTTGAGTTTTTTTTTTGAGAAAACACACCATGGGACGAGCCAGCAGTAGCAAGTGGCCATCATGGAAGAGGAGCAGGAATGTGTAACAGGGTGTTGAATTGAAGGTTTAGCATGGTCAGTTTAAAAAAAAAGAGAATATTAACCTGCAGGATTTATAAGAAAAAGGGCAAGGAACAAGGAAGAGTTGGAGAGGAAAGACTTCAGCAGCTCAGCTAGGAGTGAGAAAAGGCCTGAATGGGCCATGTGGTGTTCTGCCAGTAACTGAAAGGTTTGAGCATGTGACAGAGACCCAGATGGGCAGGGGACATGGTATAGCTTAAGTTAGGATTAGCAGAAGAGGACAAGGATATTTAAAAGAAAAAAGACATCCAGTGTGGGGATTACAGCAGTGGATGGGTGGGTGCCAGCGAGTACAAATGGGGAACTTTTGTTTCAGAACAGGTGACTATTGGACATACTGTTTGGCATGTAAAAAAAAAGGTTTGTGATGCAGCAGGCAGTGGTCCTCTTAAGGGGTTATGCAGGGGATTTAGGGACATGAGAGGGGTTGGGAGAGTGGTGAGAGCAACAGCAGGCCAAAATCAGACCACTTAGCAACTGCCATTTTGTGACAAAGGACCCAAGGCTGCCGCCATTTTGAATGTAATATGTCATGCAGTCAGCCACCATTTTAGGGGTATGGGGGTGAGAAGAGGCCCCATGTGGGTGGCCAGCCAGTGACCAGACACCAAGGGAAGTAACCAGAGGACAAAAAGGAGTTTTGTTTTATTACATGCAGTGTTCTTTAATGATAGTTTAAAAAAAAAAAGAAAACTATATACAGTAAAAGATTTTAATGCTATATCTAAGTTGTCATGGCTTCATATCTGCACATAATGAAACAGTGTTGTATGTCAGTCAGTTATTAAAGCCCACAGGGAGTTTATGTTGAGGGAAATGTAGACTCCAGTAGGGCAACAGGGTAGAGATTGTCCCCCCTCAAAAAAAGATGTCAGTTTTTAACAGGTTTTATGGTGGCCTTAATAAGGGTTATCAGCAGGTCAGCAACATACACAGCACTTAGAGTCCTCCTATGGACTATCAGAAAATTACTATTCCTTGTACTACCGTGCTCTGGTAATATTGAACTAAACCCTGGTCCACCAGCAACTATTTCTTCTCCAGCTGATCTGCCTAGTCTCAAAGGTTTGAGCTTTATGCATGTCAATGCATGCAGCCCATTAAAGAAAATCACCTCCATCCAGGCATGGGTCTGTCATACCACACCTGATATACTGGTGGTCACCGAGTCCTGGCTTAGACCTGGTTTTGGAGACCGTGAAGTGAACATCCCCTCATACTTATTATTTAGGACGGACAGACAGTCCAGAGGTGGTGGAGTAGCCATGTTATGTTAAAGTTAAATACCCTGTTTCTGTTACTGCCTCAACCTCCGTTCAAAATGAATTTGAAAGCCTGTCTGTTAAAGTCAAGATTTTCCTTATGGTCTCGCTCTATGGAGTTAGATGTTACAGACCTCCATCAGCTGATTTACAACTTTTGAAACATCTGGAAAGTACAGTGGGAGCTGTGTCATCTGAGGTCATAATTTTAGGAGACTTCAATTTAGATTGGTTCTCCAGTGCCTCCACACCCCTTAAAGACACCTGTGATGCCCTTGGGCTGACTCAACTAATTAATAAAGCTACTCGCCTTAATAAAAAGAACCCAACCAATAGCTCTCTACTAGATCTTATTGCCGTAAGTAATCCTTACCTATACTCCCATGTTGGTATATTCTTCTCGGATAATAGTGATCACTGTTTTATTGCATGTGTAAGAGCTAACCCTAAATCAACATCCACTTCTAAATTCACCACCAAGAGATGCTGATGCAACTTTGATCCATGTAAGTTTGTCACAGAGATAAACAACTCCTTGCATTGGCAGAACTTCTACCTATTAAAATCAGTAAATATGGCATATCACATCTTCCATGAAATTGTACTAGGGGCCCTGGATAAGCACGCTCCATTGGTCAAAGTCCGCACCAGGATTAAATCATGCTGATGGTTTACAGCTGAGTGAAAGTCTGCACTTCAAATAGGGACATGTTATGGAAACCTGCCCAGCGATCTAAGCTGCCTGCTGATTGGATTATGTTTAGGAGGGCTAGAAACCTTTGCACCGAGTTGTTAAAAGAGACAAAGGCTAATTTTTACCACATGGAGCTTGAATCATCCTCACAGTGTCCCTCCAAATTTTGGAAAACCATAAAAGACATAGAAGGCCATTCCCCTGGTAATTCTCTAACAGCAAAAATTATAGTTGGTGACATCCTGGTCGTAGACAGGTCTGCCAGCCTTGAGCATCTTAACAAGCACTTTGCCACTGCTGGTCTAGTTTTCGATACCTCTCCAGCCAGTAATCTCCGCTCTTAACTTGGCATCCTTGATCAAGGAGTACCTGTTCCTGACTCTACATTCTCCCTGCAGCCTGTATCCCTGAAGGAGGTGGAAGACCTACTTTTACAGCTGGACCCAAGGAAGAGCACAGGAGCGGACTTCCTGGATCCTCTCTACCTAAAAATTGGTTACCAGGCTTGGCTGTGCCACTTACACACCTCTTTAACTTATCTCTCACTCAGGGTGTCCTCCCTCCTTTATGGAAAACCACCCCTGTAATTCTCCTGTTCAAATCTGGAGACCCTACTGACCTTAATAACTATAGGCCAATCTCACTACTACCTATTCTATCCAAACTGTTGGAAAAAGTTGTAAGCAATCAGCTCAGAAACTACCTAGAAGCTGATAACCTGCTTAATCCCCTACAGTCAGGCTTTAGATCTCGACATAGTACCATCTCGGCTCTCGCTAAAGTGGCTAACGACTGGCAGCATGAATTGGATGATAAGAATTTTGTTTGAGCAGTATTTTTAGACCTGAGCAAGGCTTTTGATACTGTTGACCATGATCTGCTTCTTACAGCCCTCCGGAACATTGGTCTAAACTCATCATCTTTGAGATGGTTCTCTAATTATCTTGTGGGTCGGCTCCAGCACGTTAAGGCAGAAGGGGAATATTCATCACTAAAACCCTTAGTGAGACGCGTACTGCAGGGCTCCATTTTAGGACCATTACTCTTCGCAATCTACATTAATAGTATCGATGTTAGTATCGAAGCAGCTAACATTCATCTTTTCACTGATGACATGGTGCTCTATGCCTGCAGACCATCCCTTGAATCTGCATGTAGTGTCCTTCAACATGATTTCAACCAGCTCCAACATCAGCTCCTAAACAAGAAACTATTTTTAAATGCCAAATAAACTAAGGCAATGATATTTTCTCCTCGTGTTCATGTGGTGGATCCCATAATGGCACTTCTACTACTCGGAGAACCCTTGGAATTTGTAGTAAAGTTCAAATATCTGGGGGTCTGAATCGACCATAGACTGTCCTTTATAGACTACATAGATAAGCTGTTAAAAAGGCTTAGGAAGAGACTTGGTCTCTTCTATAGAATCAACCACTTCCTCTCAAGGGAGGCCAAGATAAGGCTGGTCCAAACCACCTTCCTGTCCGTACTAGACTATGCAGACTTTCTCTATAGTCAGGGTCCAGCCACTGCACTTTTGAAGCTGGACACACTCTACCATAGAGCACTAAGGTTTATTACAGGACTCCCCTACTCGATGCATCACTGCTCCTTATACTCAGCAGTGGGATGGTCGTCTCTTATGCAAAGGCATCAGAGAAATGAGGCACTTTGGACAGTTAGAGCCATCACTAAGAAGCTGCCCCAGTATATTTCTGATTCCATGCCACTATGTATGATAGGCAAGTACATGTTGAGAAGTGCTTTCTTTATTACATTGTCTGTACCCAAGGTCAAATCACATATTGGTAGGGCCTCAATAAGTTATAAGCTACCTCTAGTGTGGAATAAGCTGCAAAAAACATTGAAAGTGGTCCTCCCTATTACGTTGGCAGCTTTCAAATCACTGTATGCCCGTTCCTTAATAGAACATTGCAATTGCTTCCCTTAATCCTGGCTTATCTTTTAACAAGGACTCATGCTTGTTCAGGCTGTTTCCTGCCTCTTTCTCCTCATCCTCCCCCAACCCCATTCACTATTCCCTTGTTCCTTTATTTCAAATATCTTGGTTCTTCCTGTGATTGTATTTGCAGCCATGACCAACAGCTTATACTTCCTCCAACCTTATTCTGATACTTCCCCTGCTCCCACCACATTTCTGTCCTGTTACAGGGTATTGTAACCACATCCTACGGTTATAGCTGTTAGTGGATACAGACCCCCCTCCTGCTCTCATTCTGGCTCCTTTATTCTGTTATCTTGGTTTAGCTGGCCAACAGTTCCGGTGGTTCCCTGGGCTTCCTTCCTTCCTTCCTTACACTCCCTTCATCCCTCTTATTTCATTCACTATCTGACTCCCCTCCCCCCCATTTTTAATCCATTTTACTCATCTCTGCATCTCTGTTTCTCTTCCCTTCCCTGGTACTCTTCAGGCAATTGTGTTGGGTTACACTTTTATACATCAATCAATTAAACTTTTATATATTCTATAGACATTTTTTTGTTTAGGCCTCGCTGTTACATAGAAACATAGATTTTGACGGCAGATAAGGACCACTTGGCCCACCCAGTCTGCCCATTTCCCTACCTAATGGATCAGCTGCAGATCCTAGTTAACCAGCAGCCTACTTCTTCCTACCCCCAACCCCTAGAATTGCCTGGTACCAATGCCACTTTGTTGTTATTTTTTTCTCATTGTAACTGCTATGGTTCTAGACTTTTTTTTTCTTACTATTGTAAACATTGTGTTAAATTATGACTATGTATACTGTCCAGGTCCATCTTGAAAATAAGCATTGCTCACTGGTGTTCGCCAGGTGAAATAAAGATTTTGATTGATTGATTGATTGATTGATTGATAAAATATAATTAGTTATGTGGGAATAAAGGTAGGCAATAAACATGCTAATGTGAAGGGCCTTTTTAGGGACACTCATGGTAGGCTCAGGCCAGTTAAGGTTCATAAGGCAAAGGGTGTTTTGGTTTAATGTTTTTACATTATCTTGCAGTTTTTGACAACAACCTGATAAGGGTGCCCACAGGGTGCAAAACTTCTAAGGAGGAAGCAATGAGGATGGCGATGGAGCTAGTCAAGAAGGCTAACAAGATGCTGGATGCCGTGAAGGATGACCCAGCTGGATCAGAGCCCATGGGGTGGGGGAAGAACAGGAAGGATGGTAGAAACACTGGGACAAAGGGTTAAAAGCAGCTCAGGGGAGCTGCGCCATAGGCACCCCAACCTAAGGGGCCTGCTCCAACCTTAACCCCTATGCCCTCCAAACTCAGTCCTGCCTCCTTTCCCTACACCTCTGCCTGTACCGGTGACATAGCTGGTCCTGACTCCACAGCCCCTGCCGGTACCAGTGCCACAGCCAGCCCCAATTCCATAGTCCCTGCTGGTTCCTGAGCCACAGCCAGTCCCTATTCCATAGCCCATACTGGTACCAGTACCTTGGCCACAGCCAGTCCTGGTACCAATGCCACTACTAGGACCACCACCACAGCCACAAGTGATGCCATTACCTCAGCCACAGCCGGCACTAGCACCACATCTTCAGCAATGCCTAGTGCAACAAACCCCACTAGCCCCATAATCGGAGCCAGTACCACAACCCCAGTCGTTGGCACCTCCTCAACCAGGCTCACTCCTGGATGGAGAAGCACCCATGCCAGTACTGATCCTGATGCCAAAGGAACAAGGTACAGTAGAGGTGTCATTGGAAAGTAGTGTTAAGGAATATTTGGAGCAGATATTAAGCTCCATGAAGGGGGGACAGGATCAGGGAGTTCAAGAGGGTGCAGGGTGAGATGAAGGGAAAAACAGAGGCACTACCATCAGCAATAGGCAGTGGGGATAAGATGGGGGGTTGGGGATGGAGGTAGACTCGTCAGAGGTGAGAACTGGGGATTACGTCCCACTAGCAACTAAAGAAAAAATGTGGAAAGAGGATATATTCACCTTGGTAAATAAAGAAATAATAAAGAAAATGAGGACAAGGAAAGTTTTGAGAAAGAGGACATGGCGTCAGCATTGGTGTTGCTAGGCAAAGGGGAGGATACATGCAGCTTAAGGGGGAAAATGTGGGATGCATGAACAGTGGGTTTCATCTGCTACATCACTATCATACTAGAGAGAAAACAGAGTTACCAACTCAGCTGTTAGCATATTCACTCATAATTCAAAGTGCATACAAGATGGGGCAGTAGCTGGATACAGTACAATGAGCTGTTCCAGCAGAGTATGGCTTTACATAGAAATGTGAGGTGGGATACAAGGTATTAGATCTGTGATTTGAAATCATGACAGCACCAGGGGGCGTAGAGGGAATCTGGACAAAGGCCATGAGACTATTTCAAAAATGGCATTGGCATTATAACAGGGTGCATTGCTCTTGGTTAACTGCTGATTTACACATGCCTGCTCCTGGTGCAGGGGATCACATCTGGTATCCAAATGTAGGAGTTACAGTGAAGGTATGGGAGTAAGTAGTTTTTGGGGTCAGTTTTTTCTGGCAGGCCACTCCGGTTATCAGGGAGCCAGCTGGGAGAATGGAGGAAGAGAAAGGGGTTTTACTGGGGGCAGGCACTATGCACAAGGAGGGCAATAGGGAATTGTGGGAGAAGTATAAAATAGGGACATTTAAATTGGCTCAAATGCTGATCAGGATGGCGGTGTTAAGGGAGTGGTTGAAAGACTACCTGGATCAGAAGGTGGCAGAGATTTTGCAAGAGAGTTTCACTAAGGGATTTAGTTTGCACTTTCAAGGTGACAGAGTGAGGACAAAAGCAAAGAATTTGGGATCTGCTAAGGGAAAGTAGGGGATACTGTTTAAGAAAATGGAGAAAGAGAGGGCAGCAAGTTGAGTGGAAGGGACTTTTCAAGTGCCCCCTTTCGACAACCTCAGGATATCCCCATTAATCCTAGTCCCCAAAAAGCAGACTAGCAAATATTGGGTTATTTATCACCTATCCTACCCTGATGGTGAGTCAGTAAATGATCACATTAGTGAGGATAATAGGGTGACCAATGCAACTACAGAAGAGACAGTAAGGATGTTAAGGGCATAAAAGTGGCATGGTTAGCAAAAATAGACATTAAAGCTGCTTTCAGGCTGCTACCAGTGTGCCCTGAGGCCTGGAATTTCTAGGTTTTGGCATGAGTGGTTTATTTTATTTTGACACAGCCATACCAATGGGTTGCTTGGTAGCATGCACCACATTTGAGACATTAAGCACTGGTTTCAGGATGGACATAGGGCAGTCATACATTACTTAGATGATTTCCTTCTGGTGGAAGAGAGAGAACAGGGAGTGAGCCGGATGCTTGAGGATTTTAGGGGGATGTGCAGACAGCTAGGGGTACCATTAGCAGCTAAAAAATGGAAGGGCCAAATAAGTGCATAGAATTTCAGAGAACTGAGATAGATGCCAGAACAGGTGTGTTTAGGTTACCAATGCAAAAGGTGCAGAAATTAAAGGGGCTGTTGGGCAGTGTTAAGGGCTGGAGAAGGGTAACATTACAGGTGATGCAATAGCTGCTGGTACATTTGAATTTTGCATGTTGAGTGGTTACCCCAGGGTGAGCGTTCACATGTCACCTGGCCACGGCAACAAGAGGGGCCACTAAGCCCCACCAAGGGGCAACATTACAAAATGGGTGACGGGAGATTTAAAGGTATGGGAGGAATTCTTGTAAAATTATAATGGTGTATTCTTTTGGCAGGAGGACTGGGTATTTAATACTGATCTGGAGCTTTATACCGACTTGGCAGGGGACTAGCGATGGGAACCTATCTGAGAGGACAGTGGGTCTCAGAGCCACAGCTGGAAGAATGGGTACAGAAGGGATTGACAGGGGATATCACTTTCCCGGAAATTTTTTCCATATGGGTAGCAACAGTGGTATGGGGAGAAAGATTGTATAATCAGAAGCTTACCTTTTAGTGTGACAATAGTGTGGTAGTGGATGTTTTGAACAAGAGGGGGCTATGTTGGAGATAGTCATGTGGGTCTTTAGGCAACTGGTTCTGCAGGGTTTGAGATTAAATATGTGCTTTAGAGCTAGGCATATAGAGGGGTGCCGAACACAGTGGCTGACAGCTTCTCCTATCTACAGTTGGGCAGGTTTTGGGACATCACACCAGGGGCAGACATCAACAGGATGATGATTCCAACACACATGTGGGTAACTTGTTGGAGGGAGCCGAGTTTTTGTTTCACAACTATTGGTCAGCAAGGAACCTGAGGACGTACAAGAGGTCTTAGAAAGTTTTCTAGGCCTTTTGCACAAGTCAAGACATGGAGGTGAATGGGTCACAGAAGAGCAGGTGGCAGAATTCCTAGTCAATGGGTGGAGCACTAGGGTAGCACATTCAATGATGGGGTACACCTGGAAGCCATAGGATGGGTCAGTAATCTGTTCAGGTGGGGGGAACCGGGCAAGAGGCAATTGGTAAAATGAAAGATGCAGGGCTGGCACAGAGTAAGAGGGAAGGAGCCAGATAAGAGGCAGCCAATCTTGGAAGTACTACTGGAAAGACTTATAGGGGTGCTGCCTAGTTTGTGTTTTCTGGAGCAGTAATGTTCCATGGAGCATTCCGAGTCAGTGAGGCACTGGGGCAGAGGGAGGGGGAAGAAAAGGGGGCCTACAGTGGGAAGAGACACATTGGCATGGTGACAGAGTGGACCTGCTACTGCAGAAGTCAAAAAATATCAAGTGGGGCAAGGGGCAATGATTATGCTTCAGAGATACCCAAGATTAATAATTTGCCTGGTCCATGCCCTGTTTGCTTATGCAGCAGTAAGGCCTATTAGTATGGGATGCTGTTTAAACATGGGGAAGGTTCCCACATAACAGGTGGGGCAGCTGGTGGTGGTATCAAAAGAAGAGATTGTCCTGGGTTGCTATTCCTCACACTCCCTTAGGATAGGCATGGCATCAGAGTTGGCAGTAAGAGGGGTGTTCTCAGAGGAAGTGAAGAGGGTAGGCAGATGGACGTCAGACAGTTACAGGATGTATATAATGAAAACTGAATGATTGACCATCTTTTGCTTTGTTTTGAAGGGCGAGACCAATTGGCTACAAAACAAACGGATGGAAGAAGACGGGGGAATGGAAAGGAGGGTGAATAAGGTGTTGCGACACTGTCACTCATCATATTTAGCTTTAGTTGGTCACAAGTCTCGGGGAACAACTAGAGGTCTGTATCTGTGGCCATTCTTTTACTGGGTGCAATGCACAGCAGCATTGAAAGCAAGGGGAAGGCAAATGTACCAAGAGTGGAAGAGCCTCCAAATATAGTGGAAGGGATTACAGGGGATGCGATGGGTGCAGTTACTTCCATTACAAGAAGACATGCAGATAACAAGACCAGAGCAGCAGCTACTTATGGGGGCAAGGATTTAGGAACCAGACACTGGCTGGATATTTCCTTTCAAATAAAAGAGGACATTGACAATAAAAGAATGGTGGCCTAATGTACAGTTGTTATGGTTGGAAAAGTGACCACCAAAGTGTGGCATTATGCTAGATATCACAAGGCCATAGATGGGGCCCACAGAAGGATGAATGCGAGAGTAGAAAATTTATTTAGGACAATGGGAGGGGAGAGCATACAACATGGAGGGATAGATGAGGGTAGTTCATATTTATGCAAGTCAGATGGTGTACACGTGTCAGGTTTGGGCATTGACCTATTGAATGCAGAGTTGGGGACAGTGGTAGAAAAATTAAGAAAGGAGGTTTCATAGAAAAGGGGGAAGAGAGGAGGAGTTGGAGGAAGCCCACCATCCTGCGCAAGCTGGAGGTGGTTTGGTGGAAGAGGGAAAAGTCGAGGGGAGAAATAAGTGGGGTGGGGGAACTTGGTTTGGGTAAACATCAAGGCTGTGAAGGAGATACTACTCTGGGTGTATACCCAGGGGACCTACGGAGAAGGGGCGCTCATGTACATTCATACCCACCAAGAAAAATTAAAAAATGAAGACAAGGACCCCAGATGTACATCTAGGTGAGAAGATGAGTAATAGAATGTTGATGTAAAGGAGACCACGTGATGCAGCTGGCTGGATGGTAGCTTCTTGAGATCGCTCCGGCCACCGGTCCACCTATTACGTTCTAAAACAACTTTTAAAGCCAGAAACGACCCAGAAAACAAGTAGGGTGTCTGCTGAAATCCCAGTCTTACCTGAACACTGAAGGAGAGTCAACGGGAGGTCCTTAGGGATGAAGAAATCGTCTTTAAAGCACACGCCACCATCAACCCCTGAAAAAGGGCTATTGAAATGGCTACCGCTGTAAGCCCTACCCATGGTGATCCTGAAACAGAGCCGCTTACCCTGTCCCGATTCCTAGAGGAATTTAAACCTTTACGATCGGAGCTCCGATCGATATCAGAGGAAATCAAGTCCATGGCACAAGCTCTTGAGGACGTGGCAACCCGTACTTCGGACAATGAAGCCAGACTACTATCAACAGAAAAAAAGCAGCAAAGAATGGAGATGGAGCTTACAGCCACACGGCACAGACTTAAAAGTTTGGAGAACAAAGTAGAAGATTTGGAGGGTAGGAGCAGGCATAACAATGCAGTGGTAATCGGGCTACCTGAAAAGGAAGAGGGTCAAGATGCTGTGGGTTTCGCGCAAAAATTTGTAGAATCGATTGCTGGTCCCCTCACCATTTGGGGACAAATATGTTATTGAGCGTGCCCACAGAGCCCTCCGTCCACCCCCATCGCAGGGGTTCCCTCCTCGCACATTTATCTTCAGATTTTTTTAACTACCAAGAACACCAGCACTTCATTATGAAAGTTAAAGGCTTACAAGAGATTCGGTGGGCTGAAGTGAAAGTTCGAGTAGCCCAGGACTTGCCATTATCAATGAGGCAAAGAAGAGCCTCCTTCCATCAAGTGGTAGTTAAGTTACTCGCTGAGGGCATTAAATTTAGAATGGGGTACCCGGCGAAATTTCAAGTGTTTCTGAATGGCAGTTGGACCACTTTTGAGGATGCGGAGTCGGCGACTACTGAATTGAAGAAGGTGTTACCAGATTTATTTTGTGATCGATGATGTGCACAAAACGGGAAGGGCTTTAAGATGTTCTGTGAAAAATGAATATATCTCTTGAAAATTTAGCGGAATTAGGAGGATGTGCTGATGAAACTGTATCTTTGGGTTTGAACTCACTGTTTGAATAGTGCTTTAAGGTTTTGTGTGTCTCGCAGTGTATATCGAATCTCTGATGTGGGGAGATAGTTCCCCGTAAAGTTACATTGTAGCTCCTATGGCCAACGCCCTTGTCTGGTATGGAACAAAGGAAGAAGTGTGTTATGGAGCTTGTAAAGGGAGAGCCCTAGGCGCGATTTGCATCTCTGTCCACAGGAGGGAGCCAAAGACTGGAACATTAAGACTATTGTAAGTGCTGGAGCTCGCTGTACATAGCTGGCTCCAGAGAACTGTTTTTTACTCATCTCTGATTCTCGGTTCTTTAGGTTTATAGATGGTTCAAATGGCTGTAAGAGGTTTGGCTAAGACTATATAACAGGGCTAATCAAAAGGGGCAAAGGAAGTGAATGTTTGATGTTAGCTATCGCTAAAGCTACATCTCGAATATGTGATGGACGCCCTTAAAATTTCAGTGGGGCTTTACAACAAACAGTTTTGGGTTTTCCTTTTTTTTTTGTTTGTTTGTTAAAGGTGACGGCCAAAATCTGCCTATCAGTTAGCAGTAGAGGTTTAGAAGGACTTCCAGTTTCACATAAGTACCGGAGTTTAAAATGCATGGATAGATGCAGTGACTGGGCAAGCGACCTAGACACATTTTTACTTTTTTGCAAAAAAAAAAAGGTTTGAAAGGCGTAGGATCGTTAGAAATAATAATTAAAAGGGATAAAAGATGGAATTGGAAAGAGTACACGTTTAGTCTAAGCTGAACTCAGGTAGTATTCGTATGAAGCCGTTAAAGTTCTTGTTATGTTATTTTAATCATTGGGACAGAAGTAGGTTTCCTATAGGAATTACGGGTAACCGAGGTTTAGAGGTAGCTGATTTATGCTAATATTTTCTTAATGAGAGGCACTGCGATATCAGGGTAATATTTTCCAAGTCGATATCTGTTTGGCAAGGATTTCTGGGATGTGCTGAAAGTGGTAGTTAAAGACATGGGCAGTAAGTTGGTGGTCGAATTGGGTGGGGCAGAGCGGTTGCTGTTTAGTTAGCTGCTGGCTTAGGCTAGGATAGCAAGGAGGGTTGGGAGGTTCGAGGGGATATGGGTTTTCATTTTTAGTTGTGAGTGGCAGGGATACCTTAGGGGACATGGAAGGAAGGGGGTCGGGAGAAGGGGGGTTCTCAGTAACACAGTTATATCAAGGCAAGGGAGTAGAGTTAGAAAGTGGACCGGAATGTCATTCCCATATGTCATAGATACAACTCCTAAAGTGATAATATGACAAGTTCACTAAGGTTTGCCTCTTGGAATGTGAAAGGACTGAGACACCAGCTAAAGCAATATACGGTCCTGAAGCACTTGGCATTATTATCTACTGAAATTGTGTTTGTTCAGGAATCTCATCTCCTAGATGTCGAAGCACTGCAGATGCGGAGACAACAAATTGGTCATGTTTTCTCTTCAGCAGGTACATCTCAAAGCTGTGGGGTCCTTATTTTGATTTCTAGAAAGATTCCTTTTACACTTTTTCAAGTACTTAATGATTCTCAAGGCAGATATGTATTTGTTCACTGTCGATTATATACCATGGAACGGTTGTTGGGGAGTATATATGGGCCTAATTATAACTCTCCTGAGTTTTTTATGCGACTGGTTAATGTTTTAGCTCCATTCTTATCGGTTCCCATGATTTTGGGAGGAGATATGAACATAGTATTTGATCCGAGGATGGATTGTACATCGGGGCAACATAGAAGGCTTTCATGAGCGCATTGGGCCTTTAGGGAATTGATTGATAGCCTGGGGTTATGTGATATATGGCGAGTACTCCATCCTGGGGACAAGGGCTATACTTTCACCTCTCCGGTACATAAGATCTCGTCACGAATAGATTATATATTTATTTCCAAAACTTTATTAGCCGGGGTGTTTGAAGCATCTATACAACCTGGTCCACCCTCTGATCACTCAATGGTGTGTTGCCAATTATCCATGGTACCCATGCAGGGTAGATCGTTACGGTGGAAACTTAATAACCAGCTTTTGAAGGATAAAGCAATAAATAACACCATTAGTAAACATATTGATCAGTTTATAGAGTTTAACATGGGATCTATATCTAGAGCAGACCTATTATGGTGTACGTTTAAGGTGTATATGAGGGGGGTGCCGATTAGTCTCTCCTCACAAAGGAAAAAACAAAGTGAGCAGGAATCAACCGCTTTGCTTACACAAACAAGAGCTCTGGAGGCCCAGGTGGTAGTTTCCACTACGGAAGAAATAAGGGCTAAATTGTGCAAATTAAATGATAAGTATTTGGAAATTCTAAGGGAAAAGGCAGAATTTGCTATACAGAAGGTGAAGGCTTCTTATACAGACCAAGGGGAAAAGGCAGGCAGACTTTTGGCGTTGCGCCTTAAACAGCAGGAATCGGCCAGGCACATTTCCTCTATCATATCTAGCATTGATGGTACTCTGAAAACCTCACCGGCGGATATAGTCTCAGAATTTAAAACTTATTACTCTAATTTATATAGTTCGATGTTACAGCCCACCGCTATTCAGGAAGTGGATCGCTATTTAGAGGAAGTTAAGTTACCAGGGCTGTCC
The DNA here is from genome assembly GCA_016271365.2 of Neoceratodus forsteri. Taxonomy (NCBI): domain Eukaryota; kingdom Metazoa; phylum Chordata; order Ceratodontiformes; family Ceratodontidae; genus Neoceratodus; species Neoceratodus forsteri. The sequence goes on from CM057458.1 coordinate 1,161,230,099, forward strand.
ACCTCACAACAACAATCATTAATAATGCCCATCTCGACAGAGGAGATACAAAGGACAATTGACAGCTTACCTTCGGATAAATCCCCAGGACCAGACGGGTTTTCCTCTAATTTTTATAAGCAATTCCAAAAACAACTTATTCCCTTGCTACATTTACTCTTTCAACACATTTTACAGGAAAAAGATATAGATTCCACATTATTTGAAGCCCTAATAGTGGTATTGACCAAAGCGGGGCTTATTAAGGAATGAACTTCTAGTTATCGGCCTATCTCACTCTTAAATCAGGACATCAAAATTTTGACCAAATTAATAGCTATCCGTCTCAACGGGGTTCTACCATCCCTCATTGGAATGGAACAAGTTGGGTTCATGAAAGGAAGATCCTCTGTGGATCACCTTAGAACACTAACGCATGTTTTGTCTGTGGCAAGAGATGCCCAGCACCCGGCTGTACTGGTCTCCCTAGATGCCGAGAAAGCCTTCGACTTGGTGAACTGGAATTTCTTATTTGGTACACTGAAGGCTTATAATTTCCCTTCCAAATTTCAACAGTGGATAAGGGCTTTATATCATGGTCCTTCAGCTAAAATCATGGTGAATGGGGAGATGTCAGCTGTTTTCCCATTAGAATCTGGTACCAGGCAAGGGTGCCCACTATCTCCTTTACTTTTCAATCTGTATTTGGAACCTTTAGTTCGTCATTTAATGGGGTGTTCTCAGATTAAGGGCATAAAGGTTCTGGACCATCAAATCAAGGTAGCAGCATATGCAGATGATATACTATTACAATTATCTGATCTGGAGAGTTCGATTCCAGCTATGCTCACGGTTATTAGAGAATATATTCTTTTATCTAATTATAAGTTAAATATTGGCAAGACGGTTATTTTTCCCCTCAATCATAAGGTTCAGCGGAGCTCCATAGAGGCCTTTGGCCTCTTTTAGGCACAGGATACCTTAAAATATCTGGGTATAATTATCTCCAGAAATATTGCCCTTATGCAGAAGCTTAACTTAGATTCACTACTTTGAGTTGTTGAGGCGGACCTTGGAAGATGGTCTAAACTGCCTATGTCTTTGTGAGGGAGGATTAATTTAATTAAAATGAATGTCTTTCCAAGGCTATTCTATCTGATGAATCTGCTTAATATCTGGCTACCTCTAGCATGGTTCCAAAGAGTTCAGGAGATGATCACAAAATTTATATGGGGGAATAAACATCCTAGATTGGCATATTATAAATTAGCAGCCCCTAAATACAGGGGTGGGATGCGTCTTCCTCATTTCTCCTTTTATTACTGGGCTACGCATAGTGCTAAATACCTAAGATGGCTCACACCGAGGGAAGAACTTCTTTCTTCTCCATTCATTCCTCTCTGGCTTAAAATTGAACTTTCTCTTATGGTGGCTAATGGAGTATCCCCGACAGCTCTTTATTATATTAATTATAGCTCTTTACCGGTACAGTTAAAAAGCACACCAATAGCAATCTCAGTCAGAGTGCATTCGCAGTTGTGCAACTTTCTTAAATATAATCATACACGGGACATAGATCAACCAATTGAGGGTAACCCCAACTTAAAGATAAACAATAAAACACTTACCACCAAATGGTTAAGGTTATCAGGGACCTACCCCTGGCTTCACTGATCTCAGAGGACCATAGGTGGCTATCGTCTCCGGAAATATTATCGGTATTGAACTTGCCTGGTACATATATTTTTAAAATTTACCAATTAAGACACCTTATTGTTAAAGTGTTTGATATCTCACCTCCCAATGTAAGTCCAAGAAGTTACAGGACTGAATTGGGAGCCTTGGTCGGAGCTCAAAAAATTGTATCACAAATCTATAAAATACTGTATAAATGGGCCTACCCAAATTATTTCGCACCATCGGATTTTTGGACCTCCTTTTTTCCAACCCAGAAGTTACACTGGGAGTCACTATGGAAGAACTGTCATAAATATGTATCGCAGGATAGATTACGTCTCACCCAATTTCACATTCTGCACAATTTATATTATACTCCACAAAAGTTATTTAAAATGGGACTCCTGTCTACCCCGACTTGTAATAGATGTGATAAAGAAGAAGGATCTATCTTCCATATCTTCTGGTCTTGCTCTAAAGCTACAGCTTTATGGGATAAGATTCAACAGAATACTGATCCTTTGCTAGGTCTGAAAGAGTTATTCACCCCCGAAATTTGTTTAATAGGGGATTATAGCACAATCAATCTCTCTGTTAGGCGCTATCACATGGCTCTTATCTCCATAACTACTAAGAAGATAATCTTGAGGCATTGGAAAGACAATGAAGATATCTCCTATAATGAATGGCTAAGGGAACTACTTGCCAATTTGAGAACAGAGAAAAACTATAGCCAGTCTCAATAACAAACTCAAGAGATACAAAAAGAAATGGGAATCATTGCATACATTGTTCTCTCTTTAAGAAGTCCTATGTACATATCTAGGATTCGGTTGGTTAAACTCTTTTATTTATAGTGTAACAGGTTTTTCATGTTTGTCTTGCTATGCCGTGTTGCAGGGAGAGGGAGGGAGGGAGGAGGGTGTTTAGGTGGGTTTGAGGGAGGAGGGGGGGAGAAAGGGCCCTGTACAGGATTCTCTTACGTATATCTCATGTACAAGGAGCCAATGGACCCTTTCTCATGTGAATGTTTGTCTATTTGTTTTGTTGTTTTTGTTATATTTGGTGAAAAATTAATAAAATTATAAATGGAAAAAAAAAGAATGTTGATGTAAAACTGTTGATGTACTATTTGAAGAGAGGAGATGAATATGATTATGAACGTTTATGGAAATTAAGGAATATTAGTCTGTAAATACAGGGAAGATTTAATACATTTATTGTCGACTGAGCAAACAACAAAACAATGCTGGGAGACTCTTTTGGGAAGGGGATCCAGGGACAAAGGGCTGACGGGATGAAAAGGAGCTTTTATACCCCTCAAATGCTGATTGCTCCAGTAGAATAATCTGCAATATTTGAAGTTGCTATGCAAATGATGCCATAGCACCAAGAAGGGAAGGGAACATTGTTTAACCAGGAGTAGCACACTAAGCCAAAACTTTTTTCCAGATGCAACCTAGGAGCAGAAGGAAGTTAGGTGACTTGCTCAAGATCACACAGTATGCACCTAGGTGGCTGTAGGACTCAAACCCAGGTTTCCAGATCTGCAACTCAGAGCCTTATCCCACTGCGCTGTACTGCCTCCAAGAAGGCACAATGAGGTAATTTTCATCTCAATATTGCCCCAGGGCAGGAGAAAATGGGGACTACATCCCCCTGATTGTCTGCCAAGTTTAACAATAATAATTCCTAGGTTTTTTGTGCCTTCCAATTGCACATGCAGAAAGTGAAACCCAGCAAAGTTAAGTGATACTTAACTATGCTGGCTTTCACTCTCTGCTGGAGGTTGCTTCTTGGTGGGCGCTAGCTCAGCGAGAGGGGTGGTAGTTTGCAAGAATAGCTTAGAGCAGCTCTATGATATTGTTGATCAGCCAGTTGCCCACCCCAGTTGCAGCTGCAGACTTAAAGGCCGACCTTAGTCTGCCACACTTGTCACTCCAGGGGAATAATTATTTTTTACCCTTGACTGAAGGGTAGGAATGTTGTACCAAAAGTGTGTTTAAAACCCCAAAACTCACCACAGAACATCTAATCCCCCAGAGCTTTTACAGGCTTTGCATTCCTCAGATCCCCAGCCTTCATGTGTCTCCCTTCAGCCTCCCAGAAATTTGGTAGCCTTAGTTACACAGGAAAACATGGCAATTTGTCTTCTATAGGAAATAATGTAATCTACAGGAAAACCCAAGAAAACTGCCCTGTGGTTACAGGGAACATGCCAAATCTGTCTGGAAGCACTGCTGCAGCTGACACTACTACAGTTACTGACTGATAACAGTAAGGACCCTTCTGTCAGTATCAGGCAATACGAACCCATTATTCCCAACATAACAGAGAGCAGGCTAGAACTAGTTACCCAGGTACTGAAATACTCATTAGCAATTACTCCTTTTTGAGATGCCTGGGACAGGCCTAAATGCAAAGTGGAAGAGTTACTTTGTCTATAAAGAACAAATACTCTGCCTCAATTAAAGTGGAATCATGACAACATAACACAGAAAAGTCATCTGAGAGTCTGACATTACTTGTAAAATGATCTCTTTATAACAACATGCTACATCTGGGCTACATGTACAAATCACCAAAGTTGCCAAGCACCTCCCCAAACATGATTGCAGATCTTGCCCCTGCCTTTTCATGGAAGACTGAGATCATCACAGCTGTAGACTGTTAACAGTTAGCTCCTCCTGACCTGACCTGCTAGAAGTTTTTAAAGCCAAAGGCTCACCCTTGTTCTTGTTCTTCTTCTTCTTCTTGCATGATCTCCTTCTCCCACTGTCTTTTCTTCATCCCCCCATCAGCTAAGTGCTCAACAAGGGCAGTCGCCGTTGCAGTATGTGCTGCTGCTGCTGCCCCATCCATCCATCTCACATGAGTATCCCATTCCCAGACAGACAAGGCAGACAAAACAGTAAACAGGCTGCAAAATGTAGTTAAAAAAAAAAATAGATGGAGACCGAGCCGTCGAGAGTCTCTCCACCACATGGCAACAGTACGCTCTATTCCAGACGGTGGTTTCCACATCAGATCCCAGGCTAAAGTGCAGCACTAAGCTGCCTCCAATCCGATTGGACCTAGAGCAGCCGAGCATGATCTTTTACCAGGCCCTTGCCTGCCATGAATGGTGGCTGACTTAAAGGGACACAGTGGCATGTAGCATGGCAGGAATGGTCTAATCCTGGATTGTGGCATGCAGCAGCTGCTGGGGAGTGTGTGGCAGGCAGGTCACCTCCTCAAAACTGGGACAAAAATCTAAAACCAGGACAAAATCCCAATTTTCAGAAATGCTTCAGGACACCAGGATAGCCCTTTTGATACCGGGACTGTCCCGGCCAAACTGGGACATTTGGTAGCTTCACCTATAACACTAGCTTGGCTACTGGTGGCCACTTGGCTACTAGTCACCTGTATCACCCTGGGGCACTCTGACTTTATAATCTGGGTCTTACATCCCCTAACTGGCTCCCTGGTGCTTATTTCTGAATAAATAAAAAAAAACCTTTGAGACAGCTAGCCATTATAGGTATTCACTAGCCAAACTGATTAGCTTGGCAATAACTGGGGCTTTACTCTATCTTTGATTGTTCTGGTGTCTGTTTACTGTATAATTCAGTACCTGCCCTGCCCTCTGCTCCACCTCCAATAGCAACTTAATTTAAATGCTGCCCACCCCTGTGCTCTATCTAGGAGCATGAGTTAAATAAATTTAGGTAATTTTGAATAAGGCCACCTTCTCACCCAATGCTCCCTTCCTGGACTAACTTTAAATACATTTGACTAGATCCACCCTTGGCAGTCCCTTGCTATGGTGGCCTTGCCCTGACCACACTAATGTCCACAGCCATTTTTTATTGCACTCTCTGTGTGAAAAAAAAAACACTTTTTTTTTAATTTTTATTAGTTCAGGTGGACAGTGCCTGTTTTATGGTGCTGCCGTCGACTCACCGCCCCAAACTGGGGAGAAGTTGAGGACAGAGTAGGTGGGTTAAGTGTGTGCTAGATGCAAAGCTGACTGCAGGCAGGTAGGAGGTCTTCCCTTTGGGGCCTTGATGGGTAGCTGGCTCTTCCTGATGCTCTTTCACCAAATGATGCATTCCTGCTTGTGAGTGCCACTACAGAGACTGGCATTTACTTTTTCATAAAAAAAAAAAAAAAAAACAGAAAACAACAAATGGGGCTAAATAGAGCCCACACTGTGGCTGCAAACTGCTGATCCTGGGGACCGCCACAACTACTGGACCGTTGACACTGCTGGGACCACTGAGACTGACACCGGGATAAGAGGAGGACCGCAGCTACTACCTTTTGCTCTGAATTTAATTCCCTGCATCCCCTCTCCCTTCTGAAACACTTTTCTTCATGTTTTCTCTCTTTGGGGCACCTGAATGCACTCCCCTGACTGTTGTCTTTTGCAGTCAATTCTAAGTCCCACAACAGCCATTACTGTCCACTCTCAGTCTCCTCCCTGGTATTCGGGATGCTGAACCCCTTACAACCAGCGGTCCAGCATGAGCTGGACATTGGATGTGACACTGGCTCATGCCGCCTTCACTGGGCAGGCTGCAATAAGGAGAAAAGAACATTTTAACTGCAAACAAGCAGTTTATTTTTATGGGGCTCCTGCCACTATGTTCGCACACCTTGCAACCTAAACTATAAGGGGCACCTGGGGTCACCTTACTGGCAGCAACAGAGCTTGCTGGAGACCTCATCTTTGAGGGTATCACACTCCTGCCTTTGTTGGCCACTAAAACATACTCTGGGAAATTAAACCACCACTAAAACTAGAGGCTGTCCCTTCGTTTTGATTACTGCTTCTTCCTCATCTTAGCTCAGAAGTAACACTAACAGTCCTCTTTGTGAGCATCTGACAGGCGATTACATCCCTCACTGATCTCCCTTTCTGTTGGCCGGGTACCTGCTCTGAGTCAGGAACATTTGCCATTGCTATGCAAATATCAAGAAAAAAATACCATTGAAATGAATGGGCCTCTATACATTTCAATGGGACCATTCATTTCAATGGCAATTTTTCTGGTCATTTTGTGCTGGATTAGTGAAAATTCTGTTGGGTTGGTGGATTTTTCTAATCACTAGCCCTGACAGCTAGGGGCTGAAAAAGTTAGCTTCAACACCCTCTGGGAGTCTGAGAAATCTCTAGCACTGCAGTGCAGGGTGGCCAGATGTGGGGAAGGGACTGTCCCATACCTCTCAACTGTCCCTTATGAGTGACTTGTCCCTCATTTTCTCTCTCAGCATTGCTGTGTCCCTCACTGGAAATGGTGATGCCACATAAAGAAGGTGCTGTAGGAAACAGCTAGTCTTCGGCTGGTGGGGTTCAGCTGCAAGGTGGGGGGTCCAACTATAGGGGGGCTATATCTGGTGAAACTGATCCCATACCTCTCAACTGTCCCCCATACCTTTTAACTGTCCTTCATTACAATATAGCTGTTTTTTACTGTTGTACTGTGATTTCCAATGTACTGTAGTACCATTGTGGGTTTTATAAATGGTATCACAGCGGATATGTTCCAATTCCATTGTGATACCATTGTAACCATTGTGATACCATGCAGACAGTGGTAGTTCACTGGTAACACTACCTCTGCTGGTAGCACAGTAGTAACAATGTGCATCATTGTGATAGCACTGTTTGATAGTATCACAGTGGTTTTGCTCCAATTCCATTGTGATTATGTCCACTGTGATACCATTGACACACAGTGATAGCACAGTGGCAAACACTTGTGCAATGGTAACACAATGGCAAATACCAGTGTGATAAAACTGAAATTGGTATCATAATGGATTTGTTTCAATTCCATTGTACTATCTTTGTGACTACTGTGGTACCACGTGTCAGTAGTAGCACAATGGGTACCCTTGCAGTGGTAATACAATGGTCTTATTCAATGCCTTATGCTGGTGGTACAACAATGATCATACAGCATGGTATCACAATGGCCTGTGTGAGTCACTGATATCACACTGACCACACTGTAGGAGAAAAACCTGCTGGTAAAGTAACACAAAAAAAATATTAGGGCACAACCAACAAGATCAGACATCCACACATCTTTAATGTACTGTAGGCACCACCCAACATTAGCTAATCACCAGATGTATATTGGAAATTCTACCAAAGTTATTCATACACCTGTCATACCCCATCTACACTACACAGTCTCCATCTAGCTTCACAACATGGTGCCGTCTTAGTGGGGGAACCCTACTAGTTCACAAAGTAAGCACAGAGTGACCTTATGGAACACCCCTTCTCCATACAAAAATAAAAACAATAAAGTAAATGGCCCCAATTCTACCTGTATATGTAGCAGAATGGGTCTTCTTGGGAGTGCAGACAGTTTCAGTCCATCCTCGCATTACCACCATGGGTTGTTCCAGTGACTTCTCTCTGCAACAGAATTAACACAGCAGCTCAGCTGAGAAGCGACTTTCTTTAGCATGGTAGCCTTTGTTTTGCTGCCTGTGGGAAAAGAATTGTTAAAGATCATGACCCCATGCTCCCCCTCTATCCATCAACCCCATGCAAGTTGTCACACCAATGGACCTTATAACATCATGTATCCTGTCACACCTCACAATCCCATACCCCCATGAATGATGTCCTCCCATACCTCCATGCACGCTGTCACACCTCATGATTCCATACCCTCATGCATGCCGTCACATCCATCTACTGACCATGTGCCCCCATTCACACTGTCAGACCCAATGACCACATACACCATCATACCCATCAACGCCCATACACCCTGTCAAACTCACTGACCTATACCACCATGCACGCTATCACACCTCATGGCCCCATGCTTACCCATGTATGCTGTCAGACCAATAGACCCAGTAACATCATGCCCACTGTCACACCTCATGATTCTATACCCCCATGCATGCTGTCACACCTACCAATCCTATGCATGCTGAAACACCCACTGACCACACGCACATGATCTGCTGTGAGCAGTGAGATCAGTGCATATTTTTTTAAGAGCTATCATTGTAACCTACCCTGCCACATGACAGATGACACAGCACTAGAAAGAAGACTAGAATGGCAACACCCCTCAATGTTTCCAGGTGCGTGTACATTGAGTGTGGTGCCATGTTGTGGATGCCAATATGAACAGGAAGTGCTACTTATCTGAAGCATGATTATTGTGAGCCCTTACATGGACTGGCTGAATCACAACTCCTGCTTTTTTATGTTCTTTCTAGTTGTGTGGTCCTGCAGATGACAAGCTGATGTGGGGATTGTGAATCCTGGATAAAGTCTATGAGACACCTATTTGCTTGTCTCCCCTCCCTCAGGGTCACAGAGTGATATCCCTCTATGAAAAGCACCAGCATGTGCACAGACACCAGGATAATATTAAATTTAATGATTATGCAATTTGTGTGCATTCCTTGCCCAAATGTTATGATAAATCCACTTACATTTCCTGCTATATTTTCTTCACAGCCACAGATACAGCAGCAGCCTATCTCTCACTCACAGTACTTCCGCTCTCTTGCTGCACCTGCCCCTCAGCCACTCCCAATGCACCTGGCATACTTTAGGCTGAGTCTGTTATCCCTGATACTATCTATGAAGTGGTTGAGCAGGGGGAAAGATTGTAGAGGCTGACATTTAAGAGGGGCAGCAGCAGGGCAGATTGGGACAAAAAAAAAGATTCAGTCAGTCACAAATTAAAATTAAGCATCAGGCAGCCGGGCAGGGCAGGCAGCTTTGCCAGTTCAGCTCTTCAGCATCCCTGTTGTGGCAGCTTTAGGGGAGTAGAGACTGTCTTCAGTGCTTTGTGTTGTGTGAGGCTTCACTCCATCCAGGATAAGAGCTGACTAAAATAGGCAGGCACTGGGCAGAGCAAGCACTAAGAGCAGCAGTCACTGAGGCAGCCGTTTGTTTACCTACACAGGCCACACATCATCAGACAGAAGGCTAAAGCCAGGTTAGCAGATACCCTAACCCAAATATTATAATTAGGTGCTGGCTGCTGTGCTGCTTATTAAAAAAAACAAAAAACCAAAAGGAAAATAAAATGTAAAATAAAATTATATTCTAAGAGCAGTCAGAGCTAGTGACTGCTTACAATGTAGCTGTTTTGTTTGCACCACCTCAAGAAACATAAGAGCAAAGGCAGGCAGTCTGCTGCTGATCATAACAAATTTCCATACAGTGTGCATCAAACAGTGCTATAGGACTGAACAGAGAGAGAATCTGAGAGCAGATAAAGGAGAGGAGACTAAGAGGAGGAGCCAGGGGACAGTCAAAGGGACAAGAAAATTCCAGGAGAATATCCCTTTACTGTTAGTTAATAGAAATGCAGAAAACAGTAAACAGAGAGAGAGAGAGAGAGAGAGAGAGAGAGAGAGAGAGAGATCAATGTATATTTGACATACCTCTCTCTACCCTCTCACACTCTGATTTTTTTCCTTTTTCTTTCTCCATGCCTCCTTCCCTCTCTTAGACTCCCCTAACCTCCTCATGGCCTAAACATTACTTCCCCTTCGAGTTTCCCTCCTTTCTTCCTCCCTCACTTTTTCTCTCTCTCTCTCTCCCCCTCTCAAGCACCCTCTCCACCCCCTCTCTCTCCCTCACTCTCCCACTTACTCACACTCTCTCTGTCCCTTCCTTTCCCTTACTCGTACTCTCCTTTCTCTGTCTCCTGCCAACAACACCTTGCACGTCATCTCTCCATATCCCTTCCCCTATCACATACCCCCACTCCCTCCTCCTTGTCACCTGAACTATGTCAGTTTCTCCCCTACAGTGTCCTCACCCTAAACTTCCTCTGTTCCTTCTTCCACTCATTAAAGTATATATTTTCCTTGTAAACCTCTCCAAACTACTTGTTTGCATTTTATGATGCTCAGTCGCTTTCTCTAATGATCTCTCAATGTTTCTAGACAAAGCCTTTGGCTGCTTATGTATTGGTACTGCTTCTGTAAAACATATCTGCTACTTAACCTGAATGTTTTATACTGAAATACTGTAATGTTCTACCTACCATTAATGTTACTTGTATGTTGTCACAATTTGTCCAGTTGTCCACGACATGGAACCTTTGTAAAAGAGCCATATTGGCTCAAAGGTGTAATCTGAAAACATAAATAAATAAATGTAAGGGTAGAAGACAGAGGGAGACTTGGATCCTAAGGACTAGACTGGTACTCTGCTGGTGCATGGAGTGATTAGTAGTATACATTACTTGCAAGTTGCTAACAATACCTAGTACCTGCCTGGAAAGAGAAAAGCATGCTGTTGTTATAAGTCACAATTCACAAATAATACCACACAGTACACATTTGTTGCATGTAAAGGTGTAAATAGAGAGAGAGAGAGAGACCTAATAAAGTGCATTCAGTCCAGGACTAGCATTGTGTAAATGTTGTGTGTTATGGTGGGGAAGGAAATTTGAAAGCACTTGACTTCAACCAGTAGGACTCATAGGGAGTCACATTATGTGGGCTAAGTGCCCAGACCAGCTGAGCTGAGCAAGTGCTGCAATATACAGTAGTGCACTTTGTCAGAGTGAGAAAAGTGCATTATTGGAAGACATCATTTAAAAAATAGTAGTAGTGCATGCACTGCAAGCAAGCGCTTCTGTCTGTGTGGTCAGTGCTGCTGTCTGATTACATTAGTCAGTCAGTGACTATAGTGTGTGCAAATACATATAAAAAAAAACATTTTCTTGAAGTAAATAAAACACAGACAAACACAGTACATTTTTGGAGTGTGTAACAAATTTTATTGAAAATGCAGCCCCGCTTAGGGCCCATCTCTTCTGTATTGTGTTATAGAAAATAAAACACAGACACAGTACATTTTTGGAGTGTGTAACAAATATTATTTAAAACTCAGCTCCACCCAGGGCCCATCTCTTCTGAGTTGTGTTTCAGAAAATAAAACACAGACACACAGTACATTTTTTGGAGCGTGTAACACATTTTATTTAAAAATGTCTGGAATCAAAGGAGGTCATCAAACCACACTGTTTGTTTTTTAAAAGGAATTAATCAGTCTGCACCAAGCACAAGTAGTGCTGATCATGAGCCCCTAGAGGGATTCATCGATATGTCATCGATGAATCAACGTCCAGTATGCTGTTACAGGGTTACCCGTGAAAACGGTGACTACAAATGAGCGACGGCAAATTAACGACTAAATAATCGCTACTGCTCTATCAGCGACCAGCACAATTGAGCGAATATATAATTTGGACGACCACGCATTGCAAGTTATTTGTCATAATAGCGATTACCCAAATTCAGCGACTCTGCTGACAGTTTAAAGTTCGGGAGATCACGGGAGGCATGTCACTGTATTACCAGGATTCAGCGACTATGCTGACAGTTTAAAGTGCGGGAGGCATGTCATAATAGTGACTGACAAATAAACAAAAAACATTTATTCACAAAACAATTAAAAAAGCCAAATAAAGGAAACAAACCAATTAATAAAGCCAAATCAAGGAAACAGACCAATTCAAAAAAGCCAAATCAAGGAAACAAACCAATTAAAAAAGCCAAATCAAGGAAACAAACCGATTCAAAAAGTCAATTAAGCCAATTAATGTGCCAGGTGCTCTTAGGTGCATTCACACCTGAAATTGAAAGTTGTAAGCGAGACCCTGGAGATAATCGTACAAGCTTCTTGTTCCATAAGAAGCCACTATAGCTGCAATGTGAGCATTGCTGTCCTTGTATTTTTTTTCCAGTCGCGGTATATGCCCCAGACACAATTTGTTCTAATCTAATTTCAGTGAGCCTCTGTTCTTCTTTAAGTGATTGAATCAACTTCCAGATGCTGGGATGACAGGCACCTAATCTGGAACTGAATCCCCTGTGCCAGCCCTCTACAGCATTATTTGTTCGTGCAATTCCCAACATTGTAGCACTGTGACAACTCCACTGATGAGGGGGGAATCTAAACAACCTCTTGCATGCTCTCTTACAGTAGCCATGACTTTACGTACACCAACTCCCCCAGCATCCACAACATGAGTATGTTCTCTCAGTTGAGCAATTACCTTGCCTTCTATTGTGTGGATGCGTGCAAGGCAGTTGAAGCGGTGTGCATCCACACATCGCCAATACACCTTTCCTCCTTTTTCTTTGTCACGGCAATAAAGGAAACCAGAAAATAAGGCTAGTGGCTTTCCCTTCTGGCTTACGATAAACTCCACGTCCATGGTAACCTCGATCTCGGTACTGACATGGTATTGGTAGCTTTAAGAGTTAGGCTAATGCATTGTGGGATCCACAAAACAGGAAGTAATACAAATCATAATATATCACAACTATCAGAAGAGCAGCTTACTACACACAGACTCCGTAAATAGTAAGTAAACACCAAGTAAACCATGACTGAATGCAGAGAGCTATTATTACATGGTAGCTGAGATTGTAGGGTGCTGAAATTTGCCAGAGCTATTAATGCAGTCGCTGAGAAGGAGGCGCTCAAATTGTAGTCGCGATTTTATAGTCGCGATTTTCACATGGAACCCTGTTACAGTATGTCAAATTTCAATTCAGGGACGACATAAAGCTTGTGCGGGGCAACCATATTTTGGATCAAGATTTTCTGTGGGCAACTTAGCTTTAAAACAAATTTCCAAACCTGGATGCTACCTGATTTACACAGCATGTATTAATACTTGGGCCTTCAAGGGTGGGTGGGTGAAAACAACTGTTGCCACACATACCACAGCCTCCAGCCCAGGATCAATGAGCATGGGCACAGCAATGGTTAACACTAGGCACAGTTCCAGCAGAGTTGGCAGTGTACTGCAGATGGCACCAAACATTGACAGCAGTGCAAGTGGCTCAGTGTGGAATTGACAGTGCATTTGCCACAGTAAGTGGTGGCATTGTACATAGAACAAATAGCTAGCAGCTGTGCAAGAGGCACCATGAGGTGATGACAGTGCACATGGCAGAACAGAGTTGGCAGAGCATGTGGCACAGCACTGAGTCAGCAGGGCATATAGCACCACACAGAGATGATGGTACACATGGCACAGCACAGTGGTGGCAGTGTGTGTGGAACAGCGAGGTGGTGGTAGTGCATAATGACACTGTGATGAGGGGAGTGCATATGGCACAGCACAGAGCCTTATCAGTTGAGGGCTGCAGAGGGAAAAATATTCACCCTAATGGATGAACTATTGACTGTCAGTTGTTATAACTTTTGGTAGTCAATAGTTCATCCTGAAAAGTCAAGGTTTACCCCTTATATAGAAAACATAGACACACAGAAATTTGCCAGCAGAAAAAGACTACCTAGTCCATCCAGTCTTCCCAAATACACCTTCTTTCTAATTCATCTTATACCCTCCATTCCATGCCCTTTTTGTTTTAATGAGCTCCATGTAGTTGCCTCAAGCCCTCTTGAATTTGCTTACTGAATCCTTAAAAATCCAATCTGTACCCCTACTCCCACTATCTACTACTTGGAGCAGCTTCCTCCCCCCACAGCCAACCACCCTCCTCTCTGCTACATCACCCTTCCAGGCATCAGACCATCCTCCATGTAGCTGGACAACCCTTCTAGCCCCAACCTCTCCCATCATGAGCAACCTCACTGGAGCTAGAACACCACACAGACTCCAGACTAGGCTCTTTCCCAGTCGACCACCCTGCCTGCATCTGGACCAGCCTCCAACCACATGGCAAACATTTTCCATGTAACTTGAGCATCCCCATGCTTCCCCTCCAACAGACCAGTCTCTGCATCTCTTTCCCCAAGGCCCTGGACCAGCACTCCCCCAACCAACCACTCTACATAGAGCTGAACCCACCACAAACCCACTTCCTGCCCCCACAGTTGACCACCAATCCAGGAGTTGGACCTCCGTTCCATCCCTGTACTAGCCCTCCAATACCACACTTCCTGCATCTGGCTCACCTTTTCATGCCCTAGATCAGCCTCCCCCAGAAGACAACCCTCCCTGCAGCTGGACCCCTGGGACCATTGTTCCCACCTATGGAGCAGCCTTTCCCAACTGAGCCCCCTCCTTGGAGCTGGACACTCAGATGACCACCCTTCCCAGGAGCTGGACTCATCCTGCCTCCAGAGCAGAACCTCCCCCAGACCACCCTCCCTTCAACTAGACCCCCCCTCCCCAGATTACCCTTTTGCAACCATGGACCCCATACTTCTCAACATTATGTAAATAAAATGCGAGACACTATACATATAAAACAAACTCCAAAATTCAAACTGAGCCCAGCACTAATAAACAGCTACATGGATTCGAAGAATCGGTTAAAAAAGCATGCTTTTCAGAAACAGGAAAATTACTCAAAAAAAATTATTCCATACAGAAAAGAGATTTTAATAATCATCAGTCTTCAGAAAAACAAAACAAAGCAAACAAAAAAAGTATGTACAGTGATCCCTGCATTACTATGTAATGGATTTATATATGCTAAAGTTTTAATTAAATACAATATCAAATACAAAAAACACAGCTTTCCCACCCCACCTCAAATCAGTTTACAAACAAACAAGATATGCAGCAAATATAAATTCCTCCACAACTATTGTATTTAAGGAGATATAGAGAATTCTGGATGGGCAACTATGCACAACTAGTGTGTTCTGCCACAGAGGGGTTCTGATTCCCTCTGACCTCGAGAGTGAAGCTCGAGAGGACCATGGGAATCAGAACCCTGAGGTGACAGAACACACAGGTTGTGCATAAAGTTGCTCATCCTGTATTTTTTATAGTGTATAGTAGTACTATGTGAAATGTGTGCTTTGTGTTTTTTTCTTTTCATAATGAAACTGACTTGAAAAGTCTCTAGAGGTTCTAGAATATTGTCACCACAGAATTAAATAGAGGAAAGCAACAATGTGCCAGGATTCCAAGTGGTTCTGCGGCAGTAGTGACATCACTACTGCTGCAGAACAACATAATGACATCACTACTGCAGCAGAACAAGCATATTCCAGGGATGGAATTTCATGCATAACAGCATTCCACTATACACTATATGCTGTAGAGAATAAAGTATGGGGTGGTGAGTGTAACGAGATTTTACACACACCCGAGGGGTTGGATGGCATATAAACCCCGAGAGCGAAGCTAGAGGGGTTTAGCCAGGCATCCAACCCCTCGGATGTGTGTAAAATTCGAGTTTCCACACACCACCCCATATTTTATTTTATATAATTGCTGGATTAGGCTTTTTCACCACAGCCAATTATATAAAATAAATGGTCTGGTGTGGCTGCAGTCTGGATGATGTTTAGCTGAGTCCTCGGTTGCTTAGCAGCAGTTTACTTTTTCTTGTTTTGTTGTCCCCTTTACAGTGTGATTTTTGTTAGGAAGTTTTTTTTTTAAATAGTAACTTACTGCCTAGAGATAGTGGCGGTGGTGCGGTTTTGACCGACAAAGAAATCTGGTGGCGAGCGGTGAAAACCCGGAAGAGATGTAGGCTGGGCATGCGCATAGCGAGGGAAACTGTGCACGTGTTTGCCATTATAAACGCTCCTTTATAACAGCAAATTATGCCACGGTTTCTCTATGGGAAAAAGCCTAACCCAGTTATTATATAGAGGATAATACCTAGATTGTGGTTGTAACCACCCTGTAATCACCTCAAGCTGTTGCCAGGACAACCACATAAACCTCGAGGGCACAGCTCAAGAGGTTTATAGTTGGCATGGCAACCGTGAGAAGTGATTACACTCATGGTTAACAACCACAAGCTAGGCATTGTATTTTATAGTGTATGGTAACAGCATAATTTTTTCTGAAGTACTGTATAACAGTACCATTTGGCTACTAAGAGTACCAAGTGACAGTTCCAAGTTTAAAGCAAAATGCACTTACCAAGTAAGGGATGAAACAGGAATGCTTTTTAGAACATTTATTAGCATGACACAGTAGAAGATGTTCTTGTAACTTGGAATGTGTACTTTTGTAAACTTCTGTCAGACACAGTTGATCGACATTCTTTTAAAATAATTACTACAGCTGGTGCCATTCTTCCCTGTAATCACATTGTAATGACACAGGCAAGAAAGGCTTACAACATTCTTATGTCATAACAATGTGTTTATCAGGTTATAAATTTATTGATTTCAGCCAATTAAAGACAGTCTCCATACATTATATTTTCATAAACTACAGTCAGCAGGTTTAGAAACACCAAACAAAAACCAAGCACAAGGGTCCCAGCATTACTATTTAATTTAATGGATTAACACAAGCAAGTGTTTTAATCAAATACAATATCAAATGCAAAAAAATTAAAAAGCACAACCTCCACCTCCTCTACACACATTCAAACACTGAAATATCTACAGTAAATATATCTTTTTTATCAATCTGCAGGTTACTCCTGATTTTCTCAGCTAAAACTGTAAAGTCTTTTCTCTGTAAATGTAGTACTGTACCTGCAAAATGTGTGAATCCAAGCTAATAATCCATGCAGAAAAACTTCCAGCAATGAGCTTTTCAACTGCTAATTCATATATGGAGAAGGTTCAGGAAGTCACATGAGTTATTAAGTCACATGCATCCCTTGATGCCACAAAGAATTTGGGGAGTTGTAATTTTTCTTACTGTATGACTAGATGTTTAAAGAGAAAGAAACATTAAAGGTCTGACATATGACTTGTATAATTATTTGATTCTTCCTGGTAGATAAGAATATATGTAATGCATGTAATGTTTTTTCCACAATAAAAATTAGTATAAAAATGCCAGTTTTACAAGACGTACTAATTATTACAGCTTGAAGTGGGAAAGAAGTAATGGGATTCGAACCCAGGCTTGTGATTTAAAATTGCTTAGCTGTGGCTAATACTGCATTAAGAAAAAAAACATCTGGTTGTCCTAATTATTACAGAAAATTAACTGGGGGGGGGCAAAGGATCAATATAGGAGGGCTGTATTAGGGAACCCACTTTTTAACCATTTATTTACCGAGGATAGGTAGGTAGGTAGAAAGTTTTATTGTTCAACTAAAAAGTGTTCACAATAGTATATAAAAGTTTTAAAAAGTTAACAATTGGTCCACATTTCTATTACACATTATATTGTTTTATCACACAAACTAATACAACATTTTCTAAAACTGTATCTTCATTCAAAAATTCATTACTTCTCTCATTACAAATGAACCATTTTTAGAAAATTGACAAGAGGCATGAGCATATTCCTATTATTCATATTGAACAGAAAAATAACTAATTGTTTTGAGGGGAGACCAAGCTTTGCCAATATTGGGGCCAACCATTTCTTTCTTGGTGCTTCAAATGTTGGACAATGTAAAACTATATGTTTAAGGTCATCCTGAAGACCTAACAAACAGTTGCATTCTGGAGTCAAAATCCCCAACCGTTTTGATCATGAAGGGCCTGATTCTAGAAGGTTGCCGCAGGTTGCAGCCGAACGCAACCTGCACCACCCTCAATTGCGACATTGACCCTGTGCTATATTCTAGAAGGGGCAAGGTATCCAAGCAAAGACCTGTGACTTACGACATGTGGCAAGATGCAGCTGCACAGAATAGTACCTGGCCAGCATGTGCCCAACCCGCTGCAACTAGTGCCAGTGCACCCCCACCTGTGCCTGACCCTGGGTCCCCACCACAAATCGGAGTCAGCCACCCTGGTAGTCAGTGCCCCCAACTGTACAAAAATAAGAAATAAATAAATCCCCATTTCCCTGGTAATCTAGTGCCCCCATGAACTGTACAATAATAAAAATGAAATCCCTTCCTGATTCCCTGGAAGTCTAGTGTCTCCCCCGAACTGTACAATAATAAAAATGAAATCCATCCCCATTCCCTGGTAGTCTAATTATCTGCCCCCGAACTCTACAATAATATAAATAGAAATCCATCCAGATTCCCTGGTAGTCTAGTGGTCCCGCCCCACCCTGCCATGCCAGCCTACCCAGCACCCCTCACCTGTCCCCAGCTGGTGACTGTCACAGCCACCTCTCACCTCCATGGCCAGCCACCGACTGAGAGCAGTATTAGTGCTACTGCTGAGACACACTCAGAAATTAATTTCTGAGCATGTCTGTGCAGTAGCAATGTCTGCACTCAGTCGGTGGCTGCTGTGGTGAGGTGGGCTGTGCCAGCGCCAGCTGAGATGGAGTGAGGGTAGCTGAAAGGCTAGTTTCAACAGAGTGAGAATACTAGACTACCGAGAATATAGGATAGATTTAATTTTATTATTGTACAGTTCAGGAGGACACTAGACTACAAAGGGAATCAGGGATGGATTTCATTTTTATTATTGTACGGTTCGGGGGGGACACTAGACTACCAGGGAATCGGGGATGGATTTCATTTTTATTATTGTACAGTTCGGGGGGGGGGCACTAGACTACCAGGGAATCAGGGATGGATTTCATTTATATTATTGTACAGTTGGAGGGCACTAGACTGCCAGGGCTGTTGTATACTGTATATGCCACAGGCAACTCACAGTTTGGGGCATGGGTGGGGGATGGCAGCACTTCCCTGCAGGGCTTCCTGCCAACTGCTGTTTCAGGGATCTGGGGCTATGGGTAGCCCTGTGGGGCCCCACTGGGGTGTGCTGAGCATGGGGGGTGGAAAACAGTGCAATTTCCACAAGACAGCTGAGGGGTCTACAGGACCCTCGAGGGCATCTGTAAGTTATACCAGCTAAATGCTGGTATAACTTACATTACCGGATCTCCTCCTGGTGTTCTTGTAGAATCCCGATGTGCGCACGTTATGGCTGCCCTTCTGGAATGGGGTGCAACTGCTGCCGTAAACCCCCTAGTGCCATGTCGCAGGGTGTTCATGCAGCATAACTGCTGTTTAGTGCAAGCAGCCTGCGCCATGTCGCAGGTCACTATGTAGAATCACGCATGTCGCAACTGCTGGCGTAAGTTGCTACATGCGCCATTCTACTTGCTGCAACCGCAGTTACGCCAGGCGTATCCCTTCTAGAACTGGGCCCGAAATATATACAGTAATTAGCTGAATATAGCTCAAACCTAAATCTAGTGAGGCGTGTTCTCTCCTGTGGGTCTATAAAAACAGTCAAATAAAATTCAAGTTTGTGAATTGTTTTTATTACTTTAAACCATTGGAAATGTTGTAGTTTATCAATCTTTTCTTGATTTAGTGCTATGAAATGGTCTCTAGTTCTTTATTTAATTTGATCCACTATCTTGGGAAATGGAATGATATAAATTTCATACAACAGATTTCCTAAACCCCATTGTAATATATTCTCTTTTATAGTTTTGATTGTATTAGATGTGAAATTCATACTGTGGTACTTTATTTGTTCTTCCAGGCAGAGTTTAGGAAGTTTATAGTCCTGGAGGATAAATAACTGTAATATAAAAGTAATCCTTTGTTCAACTGCCAACGTCAGTAAAGAAAATTGTCCTAGCTCTTTTCTCAATATTTCAGCTGGAACAGATTGTTGGACTTTTAGTACAAAACAATACATTTTGTTTATCAATACTTCTAATGGTTTTATATCAGCTGAAGTCCATATTTCTATACCATACAAAACACATGTTTTGATTTTAGAGTTAATAACTCTTAATAATCCTTGAATTGAACTTTGTCCTATTTTCCCACTAAATCGTTTAAAAGCTCCAAATGCTGTTTTTAGTTTCTGTGTCATGATATTAATATCTGGATTCCAGTAAAGGTTTGACAAGAACCTTAAACCCAAATAATCATAATATATTTTTAGTTCAACTTTATTTTTCCCTATAAAGAGTGAGGGGACTTGGTTATTAATTTGACAGAATAAGACCATGTTAGTTTTTTGGAGGTTTATAATTAATCCGTCCTTTTTATGTAATTCTGAAAATGTATTTACTTTGCACTGCTGACCTGAAAAAGATGTAGATAACAAAATGATATTGTCTGCATAAGCTAGGAGAAGGATTTTTCCTGCAAAAACATTAGGAGAGTGAACGTCCAAGCTATTTAGATTCAGCAAAATGGAGTTAATATACAAATTAAATAATAGAGGAGCCAACAAACATCCTTAATGTACTACAACATTGGTTTACATTTTGTTTGTAAGATCTCTTTGTTGATTATATCTAATTTTAAGCCAGGTGTTATTATATAATCTTATAAGTAGATCTAAGATGTCTGGGTCTATATTATACTCTTCTAATTTTGACCATAATATTTTCTTACTTATGGAATCAAATGCCATTTTAAGATCAACGAAGCAACTGTACAATTTACCTTTTTTATAGTGACATACTTCGAAATAAGATGCTGTAGCACAAAACAGTGCTGAACTGTTGATCTTTTTGCTCTGAATCCATTTTGTAATTCTGATAGTATATTATTCTTTTCTACCCATTATTGCATTCTGTTCAAGATTATTCTGGAGAATATTTTCTATGATGCATATAACAAACTAATTGGTTGATACATTGTGGGGTTATTAGTTTCCCCTTTTTTGAATTGGGCATATTATACTACCTTTCCACGAGTCTGGATATTGATCCCTTTAAATACAATAGTTAAATAGGGTCTGCAAAACTGGAGTCCACCATTCTTTAAAAGATCAATACAAATCTGTCAATATTTGGTCAGGTCCAGGGACTTTATTTACTGATATTTTATTCTGGGCATCTACAATTTCTTGTGGGGTTATAAATACTGAATTAGGAAAAATTATTTTCTCAGTTTTTTTGCTAAAAATATATCCAGCTTCTACTTGTGAAAAATAAAGGTTTGAATAATACTGCTCCCAAAGTTGAGGGGTAATCCCTGTCTCAATGCAATTAGCATATTTATCATAACCCTTACTGACTAGTGTCCAGAATTGTTTTGTGTCCTTCTTAATGATGGAAATTCTAAATTTTTCCTACATCATCTTCTGATAATTCAATCTTTCTTTGGATAATACTTCCTTAAAATATTTCTTTCTTGAATAATAATAATAATAATTTTTATTTATAAGTCGCCTTTCTAATTTCAAGGCACCGAACAATTTAAAACAGTCAAAACCCACCATAATAAAATTCCGCAATGCTTAATACAGTTAAAATCAAATCAAATAAACAGATCAACTTTCCAAGAAGGTCTTTTGCCAGAGAAACATTTTCAATCCATTCTTAAAATCCACCACAGAAGTGCACTCTCATAACCAATGGGGTAGAGAATTCCAAATTGTGGGAGCAGCATATGAAAAAGCTCTAGCACCAGAAGATTTCAAATTCACCCTTGGAATCTCCAGCAACCCCTCATCGGCCAATCGGAGTGATCACTCAGGGCAGTAAGAAACCAGAAGTTATTTCAGATAGACTGGACCCAGACCATGTAGGGCTTTGAAAGTCAGTAAACCAACTTTAAAGGTGATCAGCCACTGTATTGGCAGCCAGTGCAGTTCGCACAGCACCGGAGTAATATGGCAGGATCTACTTGAGCCCACCAAAAGCCAGGCTACAGCATTCTGCACTAGCTGCAGGTGATGGATTTCAACCCCTGAAAGCCCTAGGTACAGGGAGTTGCAGCAGTCCAGGCGCAAAGACACAAAGGCGTGGACCAAAGTTGGAAGGTCATCGGACAGAACCAGATGACTAATCCTGGCGATGTTCCTAAGATGGTAAAAGGAAGTCTTGATGACAGCAGACACCTGTGACTGCAGTGTCAGTCTATCATCAAGAACCACCCCCAGGTTACGCACCTGATCGGAGGTCGGGAGAGAAACACCGCCAAGAATAATTCCAGAAAGTGCACCAACCCCCGACCCCCCTATCCAATGATCCGGTTCCACAACCAATACCTCTGTCTTTTCTGAGCTCAACTACAACCAGCTAGAGTCCATCCACTCCTGGATTTCATTCAGACAGTTGTTAAAGACTGAGAGAGCTCCATCCTGGTCAGGTACAAAAGAAAGGTATAGCTGGGTATCATCTGCATAACATTGAAACCTCAGCACATACTTTTTACAATGCCTCCGATGGGCAGCATATACAATGTGAATAACATGGGTTATAGAACTGAACCCTGAGGCACTCCACACAACATAGAAGTTGGGTCCAAGGAAAAGACCCCGGACACAACTCTTTGTGATCTCCCCTTGAGGAATGAGGTGAATTGTCTTAAGACAGTTCCCGATATTCCGCATATATGCCTCAGGCACTCTAACAACACCATAAAATCCACGGTGTCAAAAGCTGAAGAGAGATCAAGAAAGACCAAGATGGAATTACTCTTCTGATCTCTCGCCATCAGGAGATTACTGAGCACTCAAACCAGCACTGTCTCAGTACTATGTCTTTTTTGAAAACCAGACTGGAGGGGTTCATAGATGTCATGGATGGTCAAATGGTCCTCCAGTTGAACTGCCACTTCTTTCTCAATCACCTTCCCAACAAAGGAAAGGTTAGAGATAGGTCTGTAGTTTGTGAAACAGTCTGGGTCCAAGGTAACTTTCTTCAAGAGTGGTGTCACCACCTCCTCTTTCAGGGAACAAGGAAAATCACCCAATTCCAAGGAGCACCAGACTATCCACACACAGACCGGACTGATGATATCACTACAACCCAAAATTAGGGAGGTTGATCAAGGGTCCAAACTACAGCACGTAGGGTGCACACTCTGGATAAATCCTCATGACATCCATGAACTCTGGCTGGCTGAAGGAACTCCAGGAAAACTGAGGCACAGTGATCTTGCACCTTTCCACAGCAACCCCCATAGAGTGTGCTGGTTGCAACTCTGCCCTGATGTCAGCCACCTTATTTGTAAAGAATTGAGCAAGCTCAGTGCACTCTTACTGCAAAATAGCTTTTCAAACTTGTAGACAGGCTAGGTTGCACAATCTGTCCACAGTTCGAAATAGCTGAGCTGGTCGATTCCAAGCAATTGCAATCTCCCTGGACAGGAATTCTGCCTTCTTACAGGAGATTTCAGACTGATAGATGAAATAATGGTCCATCTATCCAAGGTGGTCGGCATCAAAAGCAGACTTTCGCCAACAACGCTCTAACCTTCGCCCCTGTCTCTGCATCTCCCTCAATGTCCCATCAAACCAAGGGGACTTGGGGCAAAGGGAGAGGGTGCACACTTGGACTGGTGCAATAGAATCCAGAGCTACCGTAACAGCTATATTATAAGCTGACATGAGAGTCTCTGGATCACTGCTTGCCAACACGGGGGATGATAGGTCAAGAACTGCTGCAAGGCCTTGGGAATTTATATCCCCCTTAATGGGTGGTACCTAACCATCTCCACAGGGCTAAGTCTTCTACAGGGGGTGCAAAAACTAAACCCCATGGTGTATTGATCTGACCATCTGACTGGTTACACCCCCACGTCAGAGGTTTTGATCCCAAGAAGGAAGATTAAGTCCAATGAGTGTCCAAGTTTATGTGTAGCAGTGGAAACAACCTGTGAAAGACCCAAAGATGTCATTAACTGGAGGAAGTGTTGACCAACTTGCAAGAGTTCATCATCGACCCAGACATTGAAATCACCCACAACCATCAATCTGAGCAATTCAAATGCCATGTTGATGATGAAGTCTGCCACTTCCTGAAGGAATCGCTTCCCATCACCTGGTGGATGGTAAATGAGAGCGATTCAAAAGCCTACACCTCTACTACTGTACACTCAAAAGACTCAACCTTCTCAACTACTACCTCAGTGAGGCCTAGTTTGGTCTTCAAACAGACCGCAACCCCACCCCGCGATCCAATCTCGGGCGGTGTATCACCGTGTACCTGGCTGAAGTCATAGTCTCCAAAATGGGGCCAGCGTTGTCATCCAACCAGGTCTCGGTGATGCAAGTCAGGTCCACTGTACCAACAAGAGCAGCAATAATTGCAGTCATTCTTGATGGACCTGACATTGCACAACACTGCTCGAGCTGGACGAACCTCGTGGGCCGTCCTGACCATCTGCCTACAATACTCAGTAGTACCCTTGGTTATGGGAACCAGACATGGCGAACCATGATCTGGATTCTATTTCACCCCAGGGTGCCTTCTAGATCCAACCACCCTGATACAGTGGCCCCCCTCGTCCATCATCTCCTGTTCACAACCCCTCACCCTTCTCCCTCTCCTTCGCACAATATCCAGTGCTCTACAGTGCTGGTAGATCTCAAACTAGAGGGGGGAGAATAAAAAGGGTGAAGGGCACGGAGGAAGAGGATTAATAGCGCACCCCAGTGGGGGTTAAAGACCAACACATGCTGCAGCTATACTCAAATGATAAATGCAATAAAACAAACCCAATATAAAACAGTTTAAAACACCACCCTGAGCCTAATTAACTAGATCAATTTGTACCAAAATCTAAAGACAACTGTACACCCCCCATATACATACATAACATATAAAAAGAATAAAATAAAAATAAAAATGTAGGTTCTTTCACCGCCCAAACAAAGAATAAATAAATAAACAAAACAAATAAACAATAACATTTCCCCTGCCCTAGTCCTCACTCAACCAAGGAAAGAGAATAAAACAAAACATAAAAATTCCTCCCTCCCCTCCAGTCCTCTCAAAACCAGGGAGAGAGGATAGTTTGGTACTTCTCACTACCAACTATAAATTACAACATAAAGACTGTGACATAAACAAATAAATTAAATATATGGATGCAGGGTCCTCTCACCACCCGGTCACCCAAAAAAGAAACAGTTTTAACTCCAAGAAGGGGGAAATCAGGAGTCTTCAGAGAAAAGTACAAGGATCACAGCAGTCAGTAATTCACTGGAGAGTCAAAGTCCATAGAATCCAAAGAATAAAAATAACACAAGGCATGAAGTAGAAATAAAAAGAAAAACCACAGGATAGCTCCACTGGATAAAGACTTCCAGTCCAAAATCCACTGTAGCCAGGTCTTTCTGGGATACTCTACGTAGGACTCTATGGCCCCCTTACTGCCACCCCAATGGAAAGGAGCCCAAGATATGCCTCAATTGCAGCTGTATCTGCTCATCCAAGGGAGCGCAGTACCCCAGCCAACTCCCTGGCTAGTTGAATACTCCCACCCCCCCATGGGGCAGCAAATCTCAGAGGAAAACACCCGCTGATGTCGGGACTCTTGGAATTCCCAGACACCAAGCACAGTTCTCAATCACTTCACTGCCAAAAATTACCAGGGAAAACAAAAATCCTTTACCATCCCTTGAAACCACACATAGTCACGACCGGGCTCAATTCACCAGGGGAGTCCCATCTCTCTTCAGGCTCCACCAACTCCCCACAGTCCCGTTTCTCTTCAGGCTCACCAACTCTCCGTAGCCCATCACCCTCCACATGCCAACCAAGTTCTTCCTGGGCAAGGAGGTGAGAATCAGACAATAACCGCAGCAGGAAGTCCCTGGGCTCTAAAAAGACTTCACAAGAGCCCAACAATGGCAATGGGAGGAGGAACAAACAGCACAGAAATTCCTCCGGCTTCTCACTGCAGCCACCGATTTCCAAACGACAATCCACACCAGAAAACCCGGCAGATAAAAGAAGCATTCAAAAACAAAAACAATTAAAATATTGTTTGTTATTCCTGGGTCCTGTCTTTTAAATTGTCTGACCATTTTATTTAGTTTTTGCTTACCTTTTTTGCATGTTATATATAACCATGTTTTATTTTTCTTTCTTAGGTCAAAGTGATAGAAGAAAGGCCTCAGATAAAATGAAATATTATCCCAAACCACCATAATGTTAATTGTGGGGTCAACTTTTAAAATTTTGTTTCTATGATTTTCCATCGAACCATTATTCAGTATCATGGCAAATTGTATAATACTTGTATTCTGCCATCTTATTCATTTCCTATTTATGACTTACATACAAGCTTGATTTTGCCTATCATTTATCTTACCATCCTCCATTTCTAGCTACCATTTTGTCAAGACTGGTAAATGTGTAGATTCTGGTCTTATAATCACTTCTAGATCTACTATTTTATCAGTTGCTTCGATATTTCCCCAGACCTGATCAATGACGGATGACCAATTTGGGCCTATAAAGGTATATTCTCCTTCCTGATCACTTTTGGTTCTTCCATTGAAAATAATATAATCTCATTGAAAATAATATAATCTAATTCAGACATAACATTGAACAGATGTTTGTTGTTTTTATTATTAGTTCTAGCCCTTGATTTCCATTGACAGGATACATGTATTGTTTATAATATTAACTCCATCTATCAGCTCTGAATTCACTGTCCTACTCTCCTTTGTTCTTGTATTGAAATCCCCTAAAACTATTATAGATCTATGTTCATTCTCCTCTGTTAATTTCTCAAATGTTATTTTGAAATTGTTCTAATATTCTTCTTGGGTTTTACTATTGCTTTGTGAAACATAGACATTGCAAATTAACAAAACAATATTTATGTTTTCCATTTTTAACACTTGGCAGTTTAACAAATCCACCTTTTGGGGTGTTATTTTAAAGTCCAAACTAGTCTTAATATAGCTTGCCATTCCAACATTAGGTATACCATTCTTTTTGGATTTTGTTACTGGGAGAATAAATCCTGAGTAACCAGGTATCAACGGTGGGCTTTCTTCTAACATCCACATCTCTTGGAAGCAGATAATATCCAGGTTACTCAGGAAATTCTGAAAGTTATTATCTACTAGTCTGTTTTGTAGCCCTTCTATGTTCCAAGTAAGGAATTTTAGCTCCTTGGGCTCCATTAAACCATCATTTATATTAAGCTCCCTTAAATCCCTTAAATCTGTTTGTCATATTATATGTATGTCCCTAAGGGGGGAAAGGGGATTTGTTGTTTCTACAGCTGATTGATTTTTACAAATATCTGCCCTCCTATCTTGTCTAGTGTCTCAACATCTATAAATGTAGACCATGGATATCTAGAAGCTTTGAAGCCTGCAACACCAAGGTTGCCAATTTACTAGTGATATCAATTTGAGGCATATTTGAGTCTGAGTCATGAACATGTATAAACTTTATGATATTCCTACTAATGTTCAAACCTAAAGCACAAGACAGAAAGGAACCTATTACTCTTTTTAGTGTTCCTTCAGGGTAGCCTCTAATTACTTCCCATTCAAAAAATGACAGTCTTATTCTCCCATTCAATTTTTTTAGAGGAATTATAAACAAAGATTGCCTTATTAACCTCTATAAGCCAGTGGGAGTCTTCTACAGCTTCCTTCCTTTTTGTTGGTTCTTCACTATAGGGTAGAGGAACAGCTTTTGTGGAAAGTATATAAATACCTCTTTTAGTCAGATCATTTTGAAGTTCCCAAATTTTCTGAGCTGTCTCTTCCTTTGCACAATAAACAAGTACACAATCCTTATAATCTATATTTGGAGGTGTCATAACATAAATCTCTCCTTCATCTGGTGAAATTTGAAGTAATTTTGATACCCAGTCAGTTAATGACTGTATTGTCTCATTTCTTAGTTTATTAACCTCGTACGTCTCTATCAAAAATTCCTCTATTTTAGCTTGGGAGAGATCTTAGGTCCGGTTCCCAATCTGTGTTATTTTGGGTGTCTTAATTTGGGACCCATTATTTGCACCCTTGGTCTCCGCTCCAGAACCACGTATTACCTTAATAGGTAAGGGGTTCAATTCTGAATTGTTTTCCACATTAGTTGGTGTATCTATAGTCAATGCATCTACAGTCAGCGTATCCTCCTTTAACTTCAAGATTTCACCTTTTGTAACATTTGTAATATCTTCACTCTGAGGACTTTGATTATTATGTCCAGGTTTCCCAGTCTAAAGGGGCTTTGAGTACTATTGTATGTTTTGTTTCCCCTTCCTCCTTTCTTTCTCATCCTTCTTATTTATCTCTTATGATCCATGTGTTCCTTATTTGTTTTTTTTTTTCATTTTATAGAGTCTGTTTTTTGGGACTGCACCTGAGTTTCTTCACTTACCAATTCAGGAATGACTTCTCCGCTCTTCTGAAATGAATGGGTTAGTTTACTTGTACTGCTTTGTTGCTCATGACAGCAGAAGCTGCATTATGATGGTCTAGGTTTTCTATTATTGAGTCTATACTATTTTTAACTTTTGGTCCTGATATCATGTCTAGCAAAGCTTTATGATGTGCTATATCACCTTTTAAATTATCAAATTCTTGTTTTAATGACCAAATATTTTCCAGTATTTTTACATTTGTATAATATTTGTTCCTAATCATTTCCCAAAATTTGTGGAGATAAAGGGGGAATGGAAGTAAAGTCTCCTTTTTTTGTAAACAATTCTTTATTATAACCAGTTTCCTCTTTTGATAGTATTCTTTTACTATTTACTTTGTCATCTGAAAGAGAGGATGAGAAACAGGGAGAGAATCTAAGTGAAGGGGAACCTGAACCATGGTCATCTTGGCTGCCGGGTATATTTCTTTTCCTGGCTTGAATCTAACTGCTTAAGTTTATACAAAGTGTGATTTAAATCTTTTAACATTTGAGTGAGTGAAGGATCCTTTGATTCATAAACCTTGGATGCTTTAGTTCTTTCTTTATCTAAATTTAAAAGAGTCTGTTCACCATTCAAAATAGGATCAGTAACTATTGTTGGGGTCAACCGTCCCTGCTTATTTGTCATTACTTCTCTTGGAGTTGAAATGGAACCTTTTTCAGAATTAGCAGCTGGTGAGGTTTCCCTTGATGATATTAGGTTTGAGCCTGAGGCATCTCTTATTTTAATATTCTGGCCTGAAATATTTCCAGGTCGTTCTGACCAGCTGCTAATGCTGTAATTATCTAATGAAATAATTTCCATTTCATTTGGTTCAAAAGGCCCGATCTGTACATCACTAAGGTTATTAATAAAAACGTCATTTTTATAACTTTCTAAAGAACCCCTCTTCCTTAACAAATAGCTAGCATAAGAACCCTCATTATCGGGATTTGGAGTCGAGGTATAATGTTCTTCATTTCTATAGAAAGCAGTTATTTTAGATTGTTTCACATGTTTCCCTCCATCAGTTTTCTTCATTATGTCAGGGTTTTTGGTACTAATGACTATTTTACTTTCATTAAGTTTTCCCTTCCCTTGTCTCTTCTTTAGCTTTCTATTCCTTTGGTCTGATTGTGGGATACCAGACCACTCAAGTTATAGTATTTACCATTCTCTTAGAGTTTTGGGTAAAAAAGAATAATAATTCACACTCTTTATCCTCAATTACTTGCTCATTTACCACTTCAGTAGATCAGTACATCAAATATAGCAAGGTGGAATATAATTAAACACTGGTTACTAAGAATTTTCAACAGCCTACACCCATGTAATTCTTAGAACAACTTTATCTTGCACCAATTGAATATGTAGTCCATTAAAATGTTCATATAAAATGTTCTCCAGAATCCCACATAAGGATAGTGTCTCAGAGTTCTTTTCAAGCCAGGCACTTGTCTTATGAATGTCTTATAAATGTAGTTATTACCATATGTCTCTCAGTAAACAAACTGGCTCTTAATATGTCCCACAGTAGACCAACAGCAGCTTTATCACACACCTCCAAGTGGCTAGATCGAACCTGAGATCTACAGCAATCTAGTCCTATAATCCTTGGGGTCAGGGTAATCAAACTTCAGACTTTCAGGTTGTGATGCCTTAATTATGGGAGCAGTCACCAGCCCCTTAACTTCTCTCGGTCCGTTTAAGAATCCTTTCACTAGGGAAGGATAAGAGAATGTAACATGGTGTGAACAATCATGAATGAAAGTTTAGAGGTAAAAGGAACTCACATTCAGATGATTAAAATACCAAAATATAGAATACAAATGCTGTGCTAAAATACCGTGCTAGAATACTGTGCAAAAAAATACACTCTAAATTATTACACACAAAGATCTTTAAACCTTTTGGACCCCCTTATCCATACATACTATCTTTACTACTATGCTTAAAACTGAAAACTTCTATATATTTTAATTAATTTTTGTAAGAAAGCTTCTGTGAAGCAGCATCAAAATATCACTGGGCAGCAGACGCCAATTTAACAGGCCTCTGCACATAAATGCAGGCCACTACCCTAATTTGTTTTTCAAATGTGCACCAACTTCCCTCTGGCCACAAACTAAAGTGACCCACACACCACTATCGTTACCATAATCATTTCTTCTCAGGTGGTCTACTTTTACTTAAAATTGCAGAAACTCAACAACAACAAAAAAAAACAGCATAGTGGTAAGATAAAGTGCAAGGTGCTAAATGTGAGGTGCAAAAATGCAAAAAATGCAAGCCACAAAATGCTCATAGATCTGAAAATCAGCTACAGAAGTTTTTCAAAACTCAGATAGGGAGCTGTTTCTAGTCTATGCTGGGTCTCATGACTATCTGGCTATAGCAAGACGAGCATGTGCTTTTCAGGCTGAGGTCAGGTATTACAGTTTGCATTTGGTGTAAAAAACAAAAGGGGGAAAAATAATTAAATAATCCCTATTAAAATTTTAATTCTATAAAAAAAACAAAAGCAGTGATATCAAAAGCAAATCTACCATTAAAAACGCTATCATAAAATAACTATATTCCCTCTCAAGTTGCACTGATATAAGGGTAAGTACTACCATGGCAGTCATGGCAGAATCAAAATGTTATATTTTATAACCAGATATTAAGTAATAGATCCCTTCTCTGGGTGGGTGTATTCTCAATTTGTAGTGCTGCAGGTGATTCAGTTGAACAGTTGGGACTGATTCCCTGTAGTCTCAGTCGGGAAACACTACTCTGAAAGGTACACTCTTCTCTCTGCTTGGAAGCTGTTCTGATGGCACCTTTTCCTCCTCACTCACAATCTATCTCCACTTCAGAGGGGAATGCCCCTGAGTCATCGGCGGGCCTTTCTCCTGTAAACAGGAAAAGGAGAAGGAGCAAGAGGTGCATGACAGGGACCAGCAATAAGATGAACTGGTAAAGAGATGTATTTATGTAGGCAAAGGTGGCATACCTTTTTAAAAATATTTTTAGGCAGAGTCTCCCAGCTTCTCTATTCTCCTCCACAGAATAGAGAGCGCATAGTCAGCAGCCATCTCAGTTAGTCTCGTCTCAAGAATCTGTCTCCACCTCAATGCTGAATATGTTATCAATTACCAAGGATAGTCAAACTGAGGCATTTCATTTTCAGCAAGCTCTTACAGGAGCAGTATGGGAAGCCTTTTTCAGTACCTCTTCCTATTTGTCCATGCTTTTGATTGGCTGTGACAGGCTGGCAGTTGTGCATTTTTCTCTGCATAATGCCCACTGAAGAAAAAGTATCTGTGCCAGACTGCCCCATACCATACAAATATCACTATACCAGTTTAGAACATTGGCTTCATATTCAAAAGGTGGCACCAGCACTAACATGGATTGCAGGGTTTGCACTTGTGCATGGGGTGGGCCATAATCAAAGGCCCATATAGGGCCCCCAAGCCCAACTGTGTCCGGGCACTAAAATACCTCCTATGCAAAAGAGAAGGTCCCCTCATGCATATTAAGGCAGTGGCATTTTCTTTTTGATTTTATAACTCATCTTTATTCAGACATAGAGAAGATTAAAAACATTACAGATCTGACAGAATATTCTTACATACATATTTAGATTTATACATAATTTGATAAAATTTACAGTTTGTAAGACCATCAATATTTCTGTCAAGCCCTTAATGATCACCATCGATCATCAAAAACTTACATTACATTTTAAACAGTCTAAGCTAAACAAAACAAGCCTGGAGTTAAATAAAGGGAGAAGTAAAAGGAGTTGATAGTACATTACACTCTGAGTAATACATCTAAATTTCTAAGATAGACCCAGGTTCCAGTTTGCTGCATTGGTAAACAGCCCCCAAAGTGGTGCAATCCATGGCACAAAGCTACAGAGTCTGGCAGGCTGGCTGACAGACAGTCCTATAATGCCACACGCAACAGATGCACTTGAGCCATCCACAAGGCCAAAGCAGACCACTATCAGTCTACTCTCACCACCACAAGGGGGTCTGCATGGACCTTCTGGAGCAATATCAAAGAACTTAATGAGAAATCTCACTCCTCACCCCCCCTCCCAGCTCTCCATAGATGACACCATCTCCGCTGACCCACTTACCATAGCGAACTGCTTAAACACCACCTTCATGGATCTCAGCACTGTTCTCCCCAGCTGCTTCTTTGACCCTGTGCCTGAATCCCAACCCCCAATCCTGTAGCGCCCTTATTTCCTCCTGTGCAAACTATCCATCCAGGAAGCCTGTCCATACCTACAAAAAGCATTAAACAGCAATAACCCTAGCAATGACCCCCTAGACACTAGACTCCTTCAATTAGTCCTCAATGAAGTCCTAGTCCCTCTAACAGACCTACTCAACAAATCCCTCTGCCTGGGGCAGTTCCCCAGTGCCTGGAAGACAGCCTTCATTACCCCCATGTATAAAAATGGTGACAAAGCCACACCCAGTAACTATCAACCCATCGCCATTCTCCCCCCCCCAAAAGCCTTAGAAAAAGTGGTTGCCACTCAGCTCACTGAATACCTAGGCAAGTATGACATACTATGCCCAGAGCAGCATGGCTTTCATTCAGGGCATAGCACTACCACAGCTCTCCTAGAATTCACCAACTTCCTTCACTCCTCACTTGACTCTGGTAACATTGCTGGAGCTGTGTTCATAGACCTTTCCAAGGCCTTCAACACGGTCTGCCATCCTCTCCTTCTTGACTCTCTCTGGCAATTCGGTTTCTCCACAGGCCCCCTGGCATGGTGTGCCAGTTACCTCTCCAACCGGTCCCAATCGGTCAAAATAAACAGGACCCTATCCATCACTCTACCTGTCCACTCTGGGGTACCTCAGGGCTCCATCCTGGGTCCACTTCTCTTCACCCTATACCAACTCCTTACCAAGAGCCTGCTCTGAAAAAATACTACTGTATGCAGATGATGCAGTGCTCTACACCTTGCATCATAAACACATTCCCCTACAGGACTCCCTCCAACTTGCCTTCCCCCAGACTGAAACATGGTTCAAGTACCGTAGACTGGTCATAAACCTGAAAAAGACAAAATCAATGATTTTCTCACACCACCAAAACAAAGCTAAAAGTGCACCTCTCCTCATCCTTCCCGACACCCAGGATCCCCTTGAACAGGTATCCATCTACAAAAATCTTGGACTTACCCTTGACTCTGCCCTTACCTTCCATGACCACATAAACACCCTAGCAACTGCCACTAACATTCAGATTGGACTCCTCTACTGGCACAAGGACTGCCTCCCTCCTGACGCCCTTAGGCTTGCTGTTACCTCCTCAATACTGTCTTGAGTAGATTATGGGCTCCCTGTGTATAGGGCAGCAGATAATTCCACACTCCAGGAAATTCAGGTCTCCCTCAACACGGCGTGCAGGCTCCTAACTGGTGCCCCTAGGCTCACCCACACCTGCTCCCTCTATTCCTCTGCCAGTCTTCTCAACCTCAGTGAAAGGCTCCTCTACCAGACCTGCCTACTGACCAAGAAAATCCTGCTAGGTCTCTCCCCTCCTAGGGTCACCGCCTCTCTCACACTTGCCACCCCCTCTATCTCCACCCACAACTCAGACAAAACTATACTGGCAGTACCCAGGGTAAAGACCGCCCTTGCCCAGAGATCCATCCACTACAGGGCCCCCATTTGGTTTAATGCGCTCCCTGCCACCATCACTTATCCGCCCAAGATTTCCCAGTTCAAAGTCACCCTCCGCAACCACCTCCTCAATATCCACTCCTGTAACTGCAACTAGCCTGTGGTCTCATGCCCATCATGACCCAAACCTCTGACAAAAGTCCTTAATGGACTGCAACCTCTTACAACTATGCTTATGTAAATATCTGTATTCTAACCTGTATATAATATCTGTTAACAATGTCTGTAACCCAGACATGACGGCTATTT
The DNA here is from genome assembly GCA_016271365.2 of Neoceratodus forsteri. Classification (NCBI taxonomy): domain Eukaryota; kingdom Metazoa; phylum Chordata; order Ceratodontiformes; family Ceratodontidae; genus Neoceratodus; species Neoceratodus forsteri. Next base: position 1,161,264,616 of record CM057458.1, read on the forward strand.
CCTCTGTCAATTGTAACCTGTCTGTTTTTATTTCTGTGATGAGGTACCTTTGTAAATGAGCCTTGTGGCTCAAAGGTTGTAAATCCGATATTTCAAAATAAATAAATATTGCCACTGAAAATCAGCTCTAAATGGAGCACTAATGCTGCACCCTCAAAACAAAGGATGAGTGGCTGTACTGCAGCTGCCCACTCCCAGTCATCCATTCCTGTCACTGTTATTGCTCACTTGTGGTCTAGTGTGTCCCCCATGATCACCCATTTCCATCACCCTTAGTGCTCCCAAGTGGTCCACTGTGTCCTCAATCACCTATTCCCATCACCATCAATGCTCCCTGGTGGCTAGTGGTACCCCCATCACACATTCTGACACCTACAAGGTATCAATGGTGGTCCAGTAATCCCCCCCACCCAATCTACCTGCTCACAAATCACTTCCCAGCACCCCCCACCAGGTTGGCCAGAGATCACTGGCTCACGATATGGTGATCAGCACAGCCCTCCATTAACCTCCTCAGCCGGCCACCATATGACCTGTCAGTAAGTGTTATACTGGATAAACACCCACTAACAGTTTATATGGCAGCTGACTGAGAAGGTGAGAGGAGGGCTGGATTCGGGAGAACATTGCATTGATGGTGATGGGAACGGGTATAGCAGGGAGGTACCACTAGTCACCAGGGCTTTCAGAACAGTGCCAATGGCACTAAGGGGCTACTGCAGCCGATGCAGATGAACCCATAATGAGCTTGCAAATGTCTCCATAGCACCTTGCATGCTCAATGGGCTCATTTACATGTTGGGGCTGAATATTGTCTACAGGGGTATTGGCACCATCTGGTTTTGGGCAGCGCTATTCCCAGTGAACTATAGACAGCACAGGTCCATGCTGGTAGCACTACTGCACTTATCACTGAAACAACACGACTTAATCTTCAGTCAGATAGCACCATGCACTATCCAACCGAATATTGCAGCTGCTAGGTTGGGCACAAGTGCAGTGGAAGCATTTGCATGGTGTCTGTGTGTCTATTTGAATATCAGAGCCATTATATTTTAAAGGGACACCTTTTTAAAATAAATTTACCCATCCCCTAAAGCTCCACTGCTCACCTTGTAATCTTCTCTCTTCATGCTTCATTCTGATAGAGATAATTTGGCATCATTTTTCCTTTTTAATTCAGGGATTTGTGGCATATTTTATATTGCACTCCATCTCACCCACCAGTCTGCCACCCATCCAGCAGCTGCACTGAGGTTACTGCTGAAATCATATATACTCACTTCTGGTTTTCAGATCAGGCAGCAAGGACCAAGAAATACTTTTTTTATGGGAAACTCCAATAACCATGGTAATTGTAGCAGCTGCTGCAAAAATGCTCAATTAGGGCTTTTAGCATAAAAGTAAACTTTTTATTTACTTGCTGCCTGGATAGTTTAATTTCAAAAATCCGCTCTGTGCATAATGGCTGCAGAAGCCTGGGCGGACATCTCACACACCTGGGTTGGCGTCCACCATGAAGGTTATGCTAACAAGGGCTACCAAATCTGACATTTGTTGGTAGCTCTCATTAGCATTCCCTTCATGGCAGAAGCATCCCGGGGTGTGCAAGATGTCTGGCCGGGGCTCTGCCGCCATTATGCATGGAGCAGATCTTTGTAATTAAACTTCCCAGGCAGCAGGTAAATAAAAAATTTACTTATATGCAAAAAACCTTAATCGGGCATTTCTGCAGCAGCTGCTGCAATTACCAAGGTTATTGGAATTTCCCTTTAAATCACATAGTCCCTGTGCTCAGTGCAGGCAGCAAAGAGAGGAAAAACTGATGGAGAATGGCTGAGAGTCACAACAAGGGACAAACTCATTAAAGCTAATAATAGAATAAAAGTGTCAAACCATGCATACAGTCACTCCTGGTCTTCTGAGCAGGCAGTGAGGACTAGAAATTGTCAACAGAAAAAAAATCTGAAAGTTGCAATGAGGGGAAAATATGTTTAAAAAAAGGGGTGGGGGGAATAAATAAAACTATACAGACAGTGTGTCAACCCCTTCCAGCCATCAGTGAAGGCAGTGGGGACCAGGTAACAGCAAGACACAAAATCAAAGCTCCCCCTACCGACAGATAGTGCAGGAAATATTTCATTTTGAAAATAAAACCTTTCTGTACTTTTTTTTTATATTTTTTTTATTCTTTTCATTTTTTAAACAAAACAACATATTATCCATGTTATAAGTACAATAAGACACTGCTGGGTGGGCATTATACAGAGACAGACACCCATCTAGAGGCAGTAAGACCATCTATCTGCAGTATTGGGCCTCACTACACCCTGGTAGATGGTTATCTCAGTGTAATGCCCACCCTGTCATGGCTTATTCCTTGCTTATGTTTTCTTAGTGCTCTAATATCCCCACAACTTAGCCCTTTTGGTGGTGGGGCCTTTGTGGTTCCACTCTCCCTGGATAATTCTTTGGTGCAAACCATTGTGGACAGTAGCATGGGGCCTGAGAGTGTCAAGGGCATCATTCTGCTAAATGGCATGTCTTTTTCAGTCTCCCCATAGCACTCTGCTCCTCTCTCCTACCTATCACTCAGTAACACACATGACAAGAATCCACACCCCCACACCAGCTGCATATCAGCTACACACAATTAAAAAATACATAGTAGCCCTCATTGCTGCAACCCACTAAGTAGACCATCTCTACTCACCCATGTAATGGATTTACCATAATGTTTATTGGCACATACTTGTTGTTTAATGGCCAGTAGTGTAATAACCACAAATGTGGCATTTGTTAATGACAATAAATTTTCATTATAATAATTTAATGGGTATAAATTCTGCCATTAAAAATGGCTTTTGATGAGATTTAAAAGAAATAATAAAACAATAACTATTTAATGGGTTCTAGTCATTGTTCATTAATGGGGTCTCTTAGGAATTTAATGCAGTAAGCAAACAATATTTTCAAAACTAACAGCAAAGGAGGGAGAGAGGTGATATGATCGAAACATTCAAACACCTTAAGGGCATTAACAAGGTGAAAGAGTCTAACATGTTTAAATATAAGAAAAATAGCAGGACAAGAGGACACAGCATGAGATTAGAGGGAGGCCAGTTAAGGGGGAATGTGAGGAAATTCTTTTTCACAGCAAGAGTGGTGGATGCATGGAATGGCCTATCTCAGGAAGTGGTGGCTATGAATACAGTGCAGGGTTTCAAACAGGCATGGGATAGGCATAAGGGAGCAATACAGATGAGTATGAATAGATAGGCCACTGACAGAGCAAAGGCCGATGGCACATTTATAAGGTAAAAAAAGAAATGGGAAGACTGGATGGGCCTTGCGGTCCTTATCTGCTGTCAACCTCTATGTTTCTATGTAATTTAATGACAAAAAAACTAAAGCCATTAAAAATTGCAACAAGATGTCATGGTGGGAACTAATGGGTCTGGCTAGATTTAATAGGAAATTAATGGGAACTAATGGCATTTTAATGCATCTTGTGTGTGGTAGTGTTTAGATTCCACACAAAATAATTGTCTAAGTTTCGGTTGTATATAACATAATGGGACTTGAGAAGGGATAATATCCTATTTTGCTTTTCTGTAAATATGTTTTCTGCTGGAAAACAATGGAAATGTTGTACTGCATATTGAAACAGTAATACAAAAGAAAACTTCTGCACAATTCAGGACATACATTTGTTTCAGTTTCTCATAAGGAACACTGGGAGAAACAACTGATTGTAGTCTTCAGGTATGATTCAGTGCGTATTCAAAAGACTGTACTTTTGAAGAGCATTGTAGATATAGTTCTAATCTTCATTTTGTAAGAATTTTCTCTTAAGCAAATACTCAGTTGAATACTTCTTAGAATTTAATATTCTTTGAGGTAGTATTCTTCTGATGATGATTAAAGATGATTAAAAATGACTAAAATTAGTCTTCAAAGACAAATTAATGACTGCATTAATCCTTAGACTGCTGACAGCATTAAAACTTATTGGAGTTCTGGATGGATATATCAGTCTGTGGCCCTGTAAGGGCTAACACTAAATGTAGTTTTCAACTTTGGTGAGGAGTAATTTATCTGAACAATGCACTACAGAAGAGAGTATAATGAGATTAATGCTGAAACCACTGTGCTACAACATGAGTCCAGGGTTGCTGTGAGGTGCCAAATCCTGAAATGTCAAAATAGTGCACTACCATGGTGCTACTACCATTTTGCCAGTGTTTGGGGGAATTGACAAAAATCTCAAAATTACGTGATACCATTGTATTACCAGTGTGTATGTCTGTGATGGAGAAAATGGTAAAAACTGCCATAGGGATACCATTGTGACAGGGCACTACTAGCGCACCAAAGAAAATCTATATGTTGCCTACCACTGTGATACCAGAGTACCACTGGGTAGTACCACTGTGGATTTTTCAGCTTACCACAGTACTGCCATTGTTATACCACTGTAGTGCCATTCTGATGAATTCAGTAAGGGGGGGCTGAGATGCCTGATGCTGGGGATGGGGCTTGAAAGCAAGCTGCCAGTGCTATGAGGGGTGCAAAATGGAGCATGCCACCATAGTGGTCATGTGGTTCACATGCTGGTACTGCTGGTACTTGCAGCGGTGTATACCTGGAGTAGGTTTACCATAATCAAGCTATTTGTAATTTAAGATGACAGTAACATTAACTGTGAGATGGTGAAAAGATAAAGAAATGAACAGAAAATCTATTTAAATAGAAATAGTCTAAAGAAATGTGTAGGGTATTAGCTGTAAAGCTCTGTTAGTGAAACCTGATCATACAATGGTGCGTGAAAATTCTGTAACCTCATTGGTCAAAGCATGTCACATGACCATGGGTAAATTCTGTATAACCCATGGCTGAGGAAAGGCAATTATAAAAAAAACATAATTAAACACATTTTAAATGTATTTTACACATGGGTCCATTGTATAATCACAATAAGGCACTCCAGGGTGTGAGTTATTGGGTGATTTGTTCACTTCTTGTGTGGTTAATTACTCGTCTGCACCTTGTGACACACCCTACAAGGTGTGGGTAAATCTTCAATAACCCACACCCTGTTGTGACTTATTACTTAAATATTTACTGAATTTTGTTGACCAGGTAAATCCACTGGGCCTCAGAGAGTCCCTTTTTCAGCAAAAGCAGTTTGAACATTTACAAGGAGTTTCCATTATATTAGCGATAAATATTAATTATAATATGGGAGCGTAATATGAATTATCTAAAAATGTGCACTTTGTTTTTAGTGCTGTAGTGTACCGTACCTCGCAAAGTCAGTACAGTGGTAAAGAAGGGTAAAAGAAAAAAATTTTAAGTGCGTGCAGTGCTACTACAGTGTGCATCTAAAAGTAACAAAGGCAGTGCAGTGGTAAAGGAGTATGACAGGAAGTCAATGCAATGTATTTACAGTGCAGTTAATAAAAACAGTGATATTTCAGTCTAAACTGTATTAATACTGAAATGGGAATCGTGGTTGCAGTGAACACTCCACTTCTTTCTGGGAGAACAGCAACATCCCAAATCAAGGAAAAGATAGCCAACTCAGTTGAGAAGGTGGATAAAACCTTTTACAGGTACATTAGAGAGTGGAGAAAGACCAAGGACAGATAGTGAGGCTTAATAAAGGGGAAGGGGTGGGCAGGGGATGACAGTGAAAAAGCAGGGATACTGAGTGAATATTTGCTCAGTATTCAAAAAAGAAGAGGAGACTGAGGTACCTAAATCAATCAATTGAAGCACTCTGGATAGGGTGATTGATAATGGTAGTTTACTCACCTGGTTAAGGTGATTGCATGAGCATCACCTTACAGCATCCCCTATCCATTACCATCTGAGTTGACGTCCATCTCATAGGCTAATGATGCACATGTGACCAGATGTAGAAATCCGATCTGCCTAGGTCCTGCTCTGTTCTCCTGCTCTCCAGTTCATGGCTTCCAACGCTGTAAGAATTCTAGGAAAAGAACACTGGGAAAGACTTATATTAAACATGGCCCATAGGCCACATTCTAGATTCTGAAAAAATGCATTCTCTGAGACTGGTTGCATTAGGTGTGTTTAATTCCTATTGTTTACATGCTATAATATACCAGCCCATAGGGCATGCTGGGTCGCCAGCAGATTTTTGCTGTGTTATCTGTGACTGAGGTTGTGCACTAGTTCATGATCCTATCCGGGGTGCCTTACCAGATTACCCGGGTTGGGCAGGGGATGCTGTAAGGTGATGATCATGCAATCACCTTTACCAGGTGAGTAAACTACCATTGCATATTGCATCACCTTACAGCATCTCCCATCCATTACCATCTGGGTGCAAATAAGCAGTGATAGTGAGAAGGAGTAGGGTAGGCAGCCCGGTCAGGAGCTCAAATGCGCTAACAGTACTTTCCTTGCAAAATTTGATCTTTCAATATTTGATATATCTAGTCTGTAATGTCTGGTGAAGGTGTGAACAGAAGACCATGTAGCAGCTCACAAATGTCCTGGAAGGAGGCTCTGTTTCGGTCTGCCCATGAGGTTGATACCACTCGGTTTGAATGGACAGTAAAGTGTGTAGGCTGTTGTTTGTCCTGGAGTCTGTATGCCTCTGTGATGGTCTGTTTAATCCATTGTGCAATTGTGGATTGTGCAGCTGCCTGGCCTTTTCTGTGGCCTGAGGTTACCACCAAGAATGTGTCAGTTGATCTGAAGTCCTTTGTTCTATCCAAGTATATGGAAATGATTCTCTTCATGTCCCACTGTGGGGGTGGGATTGGTCCGATTGTCGATGCCTTGGCCATCCCACGCCAGGAGCTCGATTGTTTGTGCCATGTGGAAAGGGCTTGCTACCTTTGGTACGAAGGATGGGGTCGGTCTCAAGGTGACTCCATCATTGTGGAATATGAGAAAAGGGGGCTTGCAAGATAGGGCCCTGATTTTGCTTAGTCTTCTTGCCGAGCAGACTGCCACCAAGAATGCTGTCTTGAATGATAGCCACTTCAGGTCTGTAGAGTCTAATGACTCTAATGGTCATCACCCCAGTGCGTCCATTATTGTGTTGAGATCCCAAGGAGCTACCAGTTGTTTAAGTATGGGGTGAAGATTGGCGGCGGCCTTCAAGAATCTGAGCATGTCTGGATGTGACCTGGGTGTGAAGTTGTCTATGGGACCCAGTGCCGTGCCAATAGCTGCCGCTTGTACCTGCAGTGAGGATACGGATAGTCCTTTGTCTAGTCTTTGTTGAAGGGATGATAGGATGTGCTGCAAGCATACCGGTTGTCCCGATATGTGGTGGTCTGAGAGCCACCTCTGGAAGATCTCCCATTGGTGAGTGTAGGTATTGGTTGTTGATGCGCATCTGGAATGGAGCATGGTGGTGACTACTTTCTCATCGTAACCTCTACCCAGCAGTCTGTGCCTCTCAGGAGCCAGGCCATGAGGTGCAGGGAGTGTAAGTTCGGGTGCTTGATTGGCCCTTGGGTCAGTAGTTCTGAGTGGAGGGGTAGTGTCCAGGGAGAGTCTATTGCCATGGATATCAAGGTTGCGAACCAGTGTCTCCTTGGCCAGTAAGGTGCTATTAGTACAACTGTGGCTTGGGAGAGGCGGATTTTGTTCAAGGTTTGTTGGAGGAGTGGGATTGACAGGAAGACATATGCTCTTTCAAAGTACCAGACCTGCGAGAGAGCATCTGTCCCCGAGGCCTTGGGTTCATTGAACCTTGAGAAGAAGCTTGGGAACTGAGTGTTTCTTGCTGTTGCCATTAGGTCAGTTTGTAGAGGTCCCCAGAGGTTGTTGAGTTTTTTGAAAGTTTCGGGGTGTATGGACCATTTCCCCGGGGCTATGTGTTGCCTGCTCAGCAAGTCAGCTTGTACATTTAGTTTTCCCGCTATGTGTATGGCGGTGATGGACTGTAGGTTGGTCTGCACCCAGTTTAGGACTTTTCTTGCTTCCTGTAGAAGCTGAATGCTCCTTGTCCCTCCCTGGTTTTTGAAGTACGCTACTGTCGCCCTGTTGTCCAACCGTATGAGTACTCTTCTGCATTGTATTTGTTTCTTGAAGTGATGTAGAGCGTGGAATACTGCTCTCATCTCCAAGACATTTATCGATCTCTTCGATTCCAACCATGACCATGTGCCTTGTGCAGGGGTGTGGTTCATGGTGGCCCCCCATCCCATGAGACTTGCATCTGTATCAATGACAATGTCATGGTCGGTGGATAGCGCTTCCCCTTTGTTGATGTTGTGCCGGTGTGTCCACCAGAGTAGGGATTTCTTGGCTGCTGTTGTTAGTGTGACTGACCCGGATAGATTGTGGTTTAGTCGATGACCCTCCCGAATGGCTAGTATTTGGAGTGTGTGCATGTTCCATAGTGCCCAGGGGACTAGACCGATGCAGGAGTCCATGGAACCAAGGGTCTGGAGGAGGGAGGCCAGCATTGTGCTCTGGTTGAGAGCGAAGGCCTGGGCCTTGGAGATGACCTTGTCTGCTCTCTTGTGGGATGGTTTGGCGATATTGGCTTTGGTGTCTATAATGGCTCCCAGGTGTTCTATTGACTGGTGCGGTGTTAGTGAATTCTTCTCCCAATTGACCACCCAACAGTGGTCTTGTAGGTTAGTCAGCACTAGACGTGTGTGTCGGAGCGCCAGCTTTGACATTCTGGCTCTGATTAGCCAGTCGTCTAAGTGGGGAATTATGTGGATGCCCTTCTGTCTCACTGACGCCACTACTGCTACTGATATCTTGGTGAATACTCTTGGGGCTGATGCCAGGCCGAAGGGGAGAGTCTGGTATTGGTAGCGCTGACCCATTATTTTGAATCGTAGGTACTTGAAGTGAGCCGGTCTGATTGGTATGTGGAGATAGGCATCCCTCATGTCTACTGAGGTCAGATAGTCTCCCTGTCTTATTGAGTGGAGGGTGGACTTTAGGGTCTCCATTTTGAATTTTCTGTATCTTAAAAATTGATTTAGGAACTTGATGTCGAGGACTGGACGCATGTCTCAAGACTTTTTGGGTACCAAAAAGAAGATTGAATAAATACCTTGGTCCCTTTCTCCTTGGGGTACCGGGGATATTGCTCTGTTTGCTAAGAGGCTCTGGAGAGTCGATGTCATGGCTTGTCTCTTTTGTGGTTGCCGAGACACCGGGGATACTACTGTTCTGTTTCGGAGTGGTTTCTGCTCAAATTCTATTGTGTAGCTCTGCGAAACAGCTTCCTTGATCCATCTGTTGGTTGTGGTTGTGCTCCAGATGTGTGCGAACTGGAGGAGCCTGGCTCCGATTGGAGGATGCCTGGATGGGGTTGCTGGGAGGGTGGTTAGGAGTTTGTCTGAGTCAGTTTGAGTGAGACTTGTCTCGGGAGTTGCCAAAGTTGAATCTCCCCCTTTTGTTTCTTCCTCTAGGCCTCCCTCTGTTGGAACTGGTGAAGTAGGAGGGCTTGAAGGAATATGATTTGTTTTGTGAGTATTGGTTTGTCTGGTGCCTGTCTTGTTTTCCCCTGAAAGGTCGAAAGCATCCCCAGAAGGCCGGGAGGTATGTGTCTTTGAAGCTGTTATCCTTGTCCAGCCCTTTTCCATCCCCTTTTTGCTTCATGTATTTCTCCATGCCTTCTCTGAAGACAAGGCCGCCTTTGAACGGTAGTTTGTTTAGCATTGCTTTCGACTCTGTGTCCGTGTTCCAGATCTTCAGACAGACCAGTCTTCTGGCTCTGTTTGATAGTGTCGCCAGTCCAGTGGTCATCTTGAGTGCATCAATTGATGCATCAGCCGCATATCTGTCTGCTTGTACGGCATACTCGATCATGTCAGCTTGTTTGGATGTTGGGTCCAGGATTAGTGCCAGTTCCTCCAACCAGGTCACTAGGGCTCGGGATGTGTAAGTCGCTGCTGTGTTGGCTCAGCTGGTGAGGCCCATCATCTCTAAGCCCTTCTTCATGTATTCCTCTAGTTTCTTATCTGTCAGGTCCCTTAGGGGTGTGCTTGTCTCAGATGGTAGGATCATTTTCCTACAGAGTCCAGTGACTTGATGGTCGACCGTGGGTGGAGTGCACCAAGTCTTGCTGGTGTCCTCCTGTATGGGATAGAACTTGTCGAATGTCTTTCTCTCCGAAATTCTGGAGGGGTCGGGTGACTCCCACTCTTTAGTGATGACCTCCGACAGGGACTTGCAGATTGGGAAGTGTTCATCCCGCTTCCGCTTTCCTCTAATGAGGGGGTTTAGTTTCGACTGTTGTTGCGGTTCCTGTAGGTCGAAGCCTAGGGTCTTTTTTACGGCTCGTAGGAGTTCTGGCAGAGAATCGGTTGCTGTGAGTTGCTTGGTGAGGGTGAGTTCCTCCTCTTCCGTTGTGGTTTCCTCACCCTCTGAGTCGGGAGGGTCCACTCCATCTGGGGTGGTATCGGGCTGGCTTCGGGTGTCATAATCATTGGACGATGGGGCGGACTGCCCTGTTTTGCCCCCATGCTTTGGAGCTGTGTGAGTAGTTGCTGGTGACTTCGAGAGTGCTTCTACTTTCTCCATAATTTTTAGCATAATGGTCTGCTGAGTTTTAAAGAAGTCTTTGGCCATGGAAGGGAGCTCTTCCTGTCCCGAGTCTGTACCCTGCACACCCTGGTATGCCTCTGGATCCTGATCATCTTGAGGTTCTAATCCTTCATGTTGGGTGGATCATGTGGGGCAATGGGGGACTGGCAGGCTGGGGAGGAGGGTCATTTGGCAAGACTTGCACTTCTTAGTCTTGACCATGGTAGCATCTGAAAGGAGAGGGAGACAGAGAGGATGCATAAGGGCTCAGCATGTAATGGTGAACGCTTCTGTATAAAAATACATAATAGAGTGTGTTGGACACAATGAACAGAATCCGATTTGCTGAGCAGAGGATTCCAGCCCCGCTGCCTCCCGAGACTGTGTCTGTCCTAACACACACACTGCCCATGGATACCCAGCCTGGCTAATGTCTTGAGAGGCTTACAGGGCTCAGAGAATAGTTTGCCTGTGTCTGAATGTTGTTTTTGGAAAAAAAATGGCTGAAGTGTTAATGTGGGCTTCATAGGGTTGCACAGTAACAGAGTGTGCCACTGGAGTTCTGCATGCACTTCAGGTCTGTAGTATGTCTTGACTACGTGCCCCTTTAAATGCTGTGCTCTTTTAGTGGCGTTGCCTCTTTAATGCGCTTTGGCCATATAGTGGCGTTGCTGCTTTAAGGCAGTTCAAGCCATTGTAATGGCAGACATCAGACTAGTGCGCATGTGCGTGCTCACCACTATGGCGTCGGTAGAATCCGAGAGGACCGGAGGAGTTTGTTTTGGCGTGTGGGGGTGCTCCAGTTCCTCAACGCAGCTTGAAAGGCCGATCGGAAGGCAGTCACGGCAGAGGAGCGTTGAAAGGAGGGTCATTGAAGATGCTAGTGCCCCAAAGTCTCTGTGTGGTCATCCGATATGATTGGGTGCCAGAAGAATAAAGGCCTGGAGACGTGGAGCCACCTGGGAGTACAGCGTCACCGGCCAGGTACTCTGAGCATTTGGGGCACATTTTATTTTATTGCAAGATTAGTATCTGCTCCTTTCGTGGGGTAGCCCAGCACATCAGTAGGGTCCGCTCACAAGGGGACCATACCCACGTTGGGGAATCCTGGGACTGCTCGCAAGGGGTCCCAAGTTCAGTTTTGGCTTGGGGGGGGAGGGTACAGTTGGCATGCGGCACCATTTTTAAAATTCCGAATGTCCTGCTGCTTTACCAGCGCAGTTAAAGTGAATATTACCTGAGAAAGAACACACTGGCTGTTTGAAATAAAACCAGGAGAGACATCTTGCTGCTTGAAAATAGACAATTTAAAGCTACATAAGCACACTGGCTGTGTAAATGAATGAAACACACTGGTTGTTTGAAATGAACAGTAGAGAAACATAGGCTGCTGTTTGAAATAAACAATTCGGAGCTACATAAGCATACCTGTTCTAATGAACCACTTGTGTGCCAGATAACAATGCTCTAGGCTGTACCAGATAGAACTGAAAGTCTAATTGCTACACTTCCGTAGCTGAAGGTCATGTATATCTGTAAAGGCATATTGCATAGAGGTTTGTAATTGCTAACGTTCAATAGCCTGACTCTAAACAAGTCTGCTGAATACAGAGTTAAAACTATTATTTAAGCTAGAAGGGCAATGTTAGCCACCGTTTCATTCTGAAAACAAGCAATCTCTGTAAGGTAGAAAGCAACTTCTTAGGCTAGCAGATCCAAATGCCTCACTAAGCTACTGTTTTTTATTTTTTTTTTAAACTTGCATCGCAGAGCAGCTACCCCACTGAGCAACTGTCTGCTTAGAGTCGTATGATTGATAATGACAGTAAATTAGGTAGATTGTCTTACCTCTGTTAGTTGTAATGAGGACCTAGGTGATGTGCATGCAGCCTCTGCGATGCACATTAAGGAACTGGAGAGCAGGGGAACACAGCAGGACCTAGGCAGATCGGATTTCTACATCTGGTCACATGTGCATCATTAGCCTATGAGATGGACATCAACCCAGATGGTAATGGATGGGGGATGCTGTAAGGTGATGCAATATGCAATAGTGTATTCACAGAAGAAAGGGTCCTGAAATAACTCCTAAAACTGAAGGTGGACAAAGCAATGGGGCTTGATGGGATTCACCCCAGAAATCTAAAATAACTAAGGGGAGAACTAGTGACACCACTGACTACCCGTTTTAAAAAATCACGGGAGGATGGTGTGGTACCTGAGGACTGGAGGAGGGTGGATGTGATTCCCCTTCACAAAAGTGGGAGCAAGGCAGAAGCAGGAAACTATAGACTTGTTAGTTTGAACTCAGTGGTAGGAGAAATGATGGAATCACTTCTGAAAGAAAGAACTGTTGAGTACCTAGACACCAGCAGGGCACGGGACCCAAGACAGCATGGATTCACAGTGGGAAGGTCATGTCAGATGAATCTAATCAATTTCTTTGACTGATTGACCAAAGTAGTAGACCAGGGAGGGGCTGTGGACATGGCCTACCTAGACTTTAGAAGGCATTTCACAGAGTCCCACATAAAAGATTATTAAACAAGTTAGCCAGCCTGGGAGTGGGTCCCAGGATGGTAACCTGAATAATAAATCGGATGGACAACAGGACACAGAGGGTAATAGTAAACAGAGTCCACTCCAAAGGAAGGGGGGGTACTAGCAGGGTACCGCAGAATTCAGTGCTGGGACTGGTTCTCTAATTGGAAGACTCCGCCTATGGTTAGACGGACAAGCAGCCAGTCATTCCCATGTCCTGAGCTATATAAGCAGTTCCCCTTGACCTCCTTCTGAAACACTTTTTCTTTGGCAGGCAGAGGCTCTGTCCATTTGTCCTCTGCAGCTGGCTGGGGGCTGCCCCTCCCCTTGCTGCTTCTTTCTGCTGGACTTCTGTGTTTTGTTCTTCTGCTCTGCTTGACTTCTGTTTTGTTCTGCTACTTCTGGTTTGTATTTTGCCTCTGGTTGTGTGCTTCCTTTTGTCCCTTCCCTGTTTTTCCTGTGTTTATGTGTCTTAGTTTTGTTTTGTTTTGTTTCGTTTTTGGGGGGGGAGGGAACTTGGTCTCTAAGCTCCTATCATTTTGCTCATTTAAAGCTCAAGCTACTTGCTTTCAGTTATTCACATTGCATTTGCAATCAGTATCTGTGTTCTGCTCAAACTAAAGCTGATCCCCATGCCACACGCCTAATTGTTTTCACCTGATTCAGGCTCCCTCTGAACCCTTACTATGCAGATCAATCATGCTTTCCAAGCTTAATCTACCTCCTACATGGTCATAGCCACTTTCAGACGATAGAGCTTCCCTCCATTCCATGCTTATAGAATACTACCACTCATGGTTGATGCTATTCCCTGTTTGTACGCTGCTGTTATATTCATGAGGTCAGCTAAGCTACTGCTGATGCTGTAAAGTAGCTTTAATATCTGCATGTGGTTCTCGACCCCTTCCATCACTTTCTTGTTTTTCCTACTGTTGGGACTTGGAAGTGTTTGGGGAGTCATGGCCCCATGTGGCAAATTAGTGATGTTCTAAATCCTCCCTCCGCCACCTAAAATCCTCAGAGTATTTGTCACTTTCATTGGCTTTTTTGAATGCCTGGCTGGCTTGCCCCACTATCATAGTGCTGCCTCTCCCACTTACGTACATGTCCCACCATTGCTATTATGTTTTGCAGACTCTACGTGCAGGTCTGACTATTTCTACTGCTTACTGACCTACGTGCAGGTCCAACTATTGTTACCCTGCCCTATTGAACTAGCCTGCCTTACTGAACTATGGCCAGATCCACTCCCGCTAACATCATCATTGCTTGATGCTCCCTGCCATCTGCCCTCTGCAAGGTCTCAACACTCAACTCTCATTCAGCTCCTCATCAGTCCCAGGGGCATATCAGCCATACCATTCTGGCACAGGGTTCAACTGCAGCAGATGATCTCGCTGTGCACCTAGAATCCACAGCTTGAGCCTGCGAAGCTTGGGGCGGGTCCTTCTCACCTGGCCCATAGCTGGGAATGCCCTCACTCTGGGTGGACTTTCAGTCATCAACCATACCGATGGCACCACAAGTTGTAAAATTTATGACTAAGCTGTGAAGGTAGGTTACAGTGATTTTCTTTAGCTGTAGTGGTTTCCGCTATAATGGTTGTCCATAGGCTTTAGTGGTTCCCCAGCAAGGCACCTTCACCACATTCTCACTACGGCCACCTCCAATTCACCTAGGTTTTTTTTGTTTTGTTTATTTGTTTTTTTAGATCGGTAGGCTGAGTGAGTGCCTTGGTGGTCATTACTCTCCTCCTCCTGCCTTGGAGTGGCGGATGCACAGCTACCATCTCACAACCCTCCATGGTGTTCCTGTTAGAGGGATAGAGTGAGAGCTTCCCTCCAAATTGAAATATTTTCTACCTCTCTTTAATTGGGTTTCCAAATCACAGCAGCATAGTGTCACTAAATAGCAACAGAGATTGCAAACAGCCAAAAACCTAAGCTATAGCAACTGCACAACCCTGCCACCCAACCTCCTCCTGGTCAATGGCCCACAATTGTACTCAGGCACATTGGCAAAGTCTCCCTACAGACTGCTCTAAAACTTTGCACTACCCACCTTCCTTTTCTGCTGTAACCTTGACAAAGTCTCCATACAGATTGCTCTATAAAAAACTTGCAGTATCTGACTTCCTTTACTGCTGGAATGTGATATCCTGGCATGGTACCCTGTGCATTACTGTAACACTGTGTTACCTATTATGAACTGTGAATATGCAATATTGATCCACTGTGTTACTTATGTCTGTATTATGAACTGTGAACTGCACCCTATGTATCTTTGATCTACTCTGTTGTGTATATACTGTATGTATTGTGAATTTGATGTGAAGCCTTTGGAAATGAGTCTCTGACTCAAAGGTTGTAATTCCAAGATTTTCAAATAAATAAATAAATATAATAAGATATTCCAAGCTTGGAGGGAAGGTGACTTAGGCCTTGGATCCCCAAAGATTTCCTCCTCAAAGGTTTTTTTTCTCTCCTCCGTGTCTCAGGTCATAACTGTTAGTTAGCGTAGTGTTCCTTAGTTCTGTAGGCATGTTCCACTGTTGGATGGAGGGGGGCATGGTGTCCCTATTGCCGTTCCCTCTCTCCTTAGGAGGTCCCCTTATTCTTTCTTTCAACCTATCAAACCCATGCCATTGCTGACCTGCGCATCCCATTATGCTGTCAAGCTGCCTGATGCTTTATCTAGTACTATGTCTCACAACTGCATAGAAACATAGAAACATAGAAGTTGACGGCAGATAAGGACCGCAAGGCCCATCCAGTCTGCCCATTTCTTTTTCTACCTTATAAATGTGCCATTGGCCTTTGTTCTGTCAGTGACCTATCTATTCATAGTCATTTTTATTGCTCCCTTATGCTTATCCCATGCCTGTTTGAAGCCCTGCACTGTATTCATAGCCACCATTTCTTGTGGTAGCCATTCCATGCATCTACCACCCTTTCTGTGAAAAGAATTTCCTCACATTCCCCTTAATCGGCCTCCCTCTAATCTCATGCTGTGTCCTCTTGTCCTGCTATTTTTCTTATATTTAAACATGTTAGACTCTTTCACCTTGTTTATGCCCTTAAGGTGTTTGAATGCCTCGATCATATCACCTCTCTCCCTCCTTTGCTCAAGGGTATACATATTGAGCTCCGTTAATCTGTCCTCTATGTCTTCTGATGCAGTCCCTGCACCATTTTAGTTGCCCTTCTCTGGACTGCCTCAATTTTATTGAATGTCCTTGTGAAGGTGTGGCCTCCAATACTGCCGCAGTACTCCAGATGGGGCCTAACCAATGTCTTGTACAGAGGATTATTACCTCCCTCTTAGAACTTGTGATACCCTACTAATACACCCTAACACCCCCTAGCCTTACCTACTGCTTTGAGGTCTGCTTGGATGATTTTAGGTCATCAGTGATGATGATGCCCAAGTCTCTTTCTTCCTTTGTGACTGCTAGCAACTCCTCCCAGCCTATAAGTGGCTTCGGGTTTCTCTTCCCTATGTGCATGATTTTGCACTTCTTTGCATTAAATCCCAGTTGCCACTCTTCTGACCATTCTGCTAGTTTATCCAGATCTCTTCTCATTCTGCCCACCCCATCTGGATCATCTACTCTGTTGCAGATCTTGGTGTCATCTGCAAACAGACAAGCCTTACCCTCTAGTCCATCTCGGAGGTCACTAATGAAGATGTTGAATAGGACTGGCCCCAGGACTGATCCCTGAGGTACCCACTTGTGACTTGCATCTCTTCTGACTGTATACCATTTACCACCACTCTCTGTTTTCTGCCAGTCAACCAGTTTGCTACCCAGTTGACCAACTTCTGACCCACCCAGGCCTACCTAGCTTATTTATCAATCTTCTATGCGGAACAGTGTCAAAAGCTTTGCTGAAGTCAAGGTAAGCGACATCAACTGCTCCCCTTGGTCCACCACTCTGGTTACCCAGTCAAAGAAATCTATGAGATTAGTTTGACAGGACCTTCCTTTGTAAACCCATGCTGTCTTGGATCCTGTGCCCCTATGGTTCCAGGTGTTGCACTATCCTTTCCTTAAGGAGTGCCTCCATAATCTTGCCCACTACTGAGGTAAGACTGACCGGTCTGTAGTCTCGCCTCCTCCCTGCTACCACTCTTGTGGAGCGGGATCACATGAGCCCTTCTCCAGTCTTCTGGGACTTCTCCTGTGCTCAGACTCACTAAACAATTCTGCTAATGGCTCTGCTAGTTCCTCCTTTAGCTCCTTAAGTACCCTGGGATGTATGCCATCAGGTCCCATTGCCTTATCCACCCTGACGTTAGCAAGCTGTTGTAGGACCCTTTCTTTTGTGAAGGGAGTAGTGCTCACCTCCCTCCCCCCTGTGTCCATGATGCTGAGCTGTGGGGCCTGCCCTACCTTCTCTTCAGTAAATACTGAGCAAAAGTATCTATTTAGGATAGATGCCTTTACAGGTCCTCCTTCTCACATGCTCCCTTTTCTCCATTAAGCTTGCAATACCCCTCTGGACTTTCTCCGTTCACTAATGTATCTATAGAAAGTCTTGTCACCTTCTTTTACTGTTCGTGCTAGTGTTTCTTCAGTTTGGGACTTTGCCTGCCTTACTGCCTTACCTGCTTCCCTTAGGGCAGTTTGGTATGCCTCCCTATCTTCATCCCGCTGTGTTCCCTTATATTTCCTGAAGGCCAGCCTTTTGGCTCTGACCTTTTCTGCTACTGTATTTGAGAACCAAAGTGGCTTCCTTCTTCTCTTGCACTTCCTTTTCTGTCTAACACAATGGGATGTTGCTTCAAGTATTGCATCCTTAATGCTTGCCCACTTTGCCTGTACCCCCTCACCTGTGTTTCTTTTTGCCAGGGCTAGCTTAACTCTGTTGGCCATCTTATCAAAGTCAGCTCCTCTGAAGTCCCATATTTTTGCCTTGGAATGGGATGATTTAGATGTAGTAGCAAATTGAACCATATCATGTGATGGTCACTGGCCCCAGGTGACCTTCTACCTGGAGATCTGTGATCCCTTCTTTGTTAGTCAGTACTAGATCTAGGATAGCCCTGTCTCTTGTGGTTTGCTGTACCAGTTGTTTGAGGCCCTCCCCTGCAGGAATCCACTATGAGTCTAGTTCTGGCAGATGTTCCTGCTGGTATTGACCAATCTGTATCTGGCATGTTGAAGTCTCCCATTATCAGAACCTCCCCTTTAGCTGTCATGTTTTGTATATCTTCTAACAGTAGTGTATCTATGTCCTCCCCTGGTCTGGGGCCTGTAGACAACCCAGTTCTTATGACTGTCCCATTTCCTGTTTCCAGGGTGACCCACAGTTCTTCTGGCTCCTTATGTGTATTCTGAATTTCTGTAGCTTTGATATTTCCATTAACATACAGGGCCACTCTCCCCTTTTTGCACCTCGGTCTCTTCTGAACAATACATAGCCAGGTACTGAAGTCTCCCAAGTGTGGTTACTGGTAAACCACGTCTCACTAATTGCTACTATGTCCAGTTTAGCCTCTGACATTATGCCTGCAGGTCTGGGATCTTATTTCCCAGGCTGTGAGCATTGTGTACATGATTTTCCATTGGCCAGATTTTGGTGTGTTAGTTGTTGGGTGAAGTTTGGCATTACCCTGTGCATCGTATGGGGAGACAAACCTTTTTCTTACCTGGTGATGCAAATGAGCGGCAAACACGCTGAATTCCTGTTTGACCACTAGCTGAGGGGGAGGGTGTTCTTCCCATTCGACGTATGGGGTGCTGCACCCCTCTCCCCATTTGCTAGTTTAAATATTCTGCAAAGACGTCAAACTTCTGCCCCAATGCACTGACTCCCTCTTTAGTCAGATGCAGTCCATCAAATTTAAAGAACTTTCGCTCCCAGAACTGTTGCCAGTTCCCTACAAATCTGTGTCCTTTTTCTTGGCACCAGTCCTTGAGCCACGTGTTTAGCTCCCTTATCTCCCCTTCTCTGACCTTCCATCCGTCTGCTCCCTTCTCCCAGACTGGCAGGATCTCAGAGAAGGAGATGCCGGACGAAATAGATGATAGTTTGTCACCCAGCCTAGTCAGGTGTTCCTTGGTCTCACAACTGACCGGCTGGCGAGATCATTAGTCCCTATGTGTACTAGGACATCAATGTTTTCTCCTGCATTGTGAACAATTTTAGTAATGCGGCCAGTGTCTCTCCATGCTGATGTACCTGGAGACATCTGACCATCACCCTGGCTGGAGATGGGTATCAACTCCCGAATCATGGAGTCTCCTATGATCAGAAGTTTTTGGATTTCCTTTGTGCTTGTTTAGTTTTGGTTCCTGATTTGGGTGAGTATTGTTGTGCTAGCTCCTGTGCCGTGCAGTGTCCTGTTCCAGTGTCTTCTGCCTCTTTATTTGATTTCAGAGATAGAGGCAGATACCTATTTGTAGTGTTTATATGGTTTTTGGAGGTAATGTGTTGGAGAGCAGAGAGTGATGGGGCACCTGATTTGCTCCTCCTAACCACCTGCCAACCTCCTGGACCAACTACCCTCTGCGGTCGAGGTTTTTCTGTTGGATGCTGGGGAAAGGACGGGTGGTTCTTATAATGTATTTCCTCTTCAATATGAAATTTGAGGTGTGCAATCTCTGCCCATGCTGCCCGGAGCTGAGACCTAAGATCTCCAAAGGCCCAGCATGTAGGACAGTGTCCTAAATCCTGTAAGACTGTCCTTCTGAAAATTGTTCCACAGTACCTGCAGTTAATGAAATCCATTCCAAATAAGTTGCTGGGTTTGTAACCTAGTCAGAGTAATTTGAAGGAAAAAAAAAAGGATTGCTTATATGCTTCATTCTACTACTTTCTTTTTAAGGATCCTTCCTGAGGTACCTTTAACCAAGGGAATCGTCCTGTGGCACCTCTAGCAAGGTTCCTTGCCTTTGGTACCCCTACAGGGTGGTAATTCCTCTGGAATAGAGAGTGCGAACGGCCAAAAACCTAAGTAACACAGTTGTACAAGCATAACACTATACTGGCTGCACAGGCCATTGAATTGGAAGGCTCTGCCTATGGCAGGGGTCGATCTTAACATTGTTTTACTAGCCCAAACACTAGTGAAAATTGACCAGGGCTAGTGCAGCTAACTCTCTACTAGCCCGCCTTGACTAGTGCAGATTTTCATGGCTGTTAGTGAAGTTGAAAACGTCTCTACTTTAGGATTCTGTAGTCTTCATGCTAATCTCTCTCAGTGTTCCAGATGGCCAGGTGTGATTAACAGCTCATTAAGAGCTGCAATTATCTGGCAGTTCAAGAGAGGGGTCCCACAAAAGACTCAATGTGAGTCACTATCACTCCATTGTTAAGACTTTCAGCTAGTGTTCAGAGTGTGATCAAGGGTAGAGTGCTGTTAAGTCACTAGGTTCCAGTTTTCTGAATGTGTCTATGTCTACCAATTTGTCCAATATTATTAAGACCAGTGCCCCTCATTTCTCTACATTTTGAGTGTTTGCATCCAACATTTCAGTGACAAAATGTAAAGAGGTATACAGGATCGGCCCTGCAGGTGGTGGGTTTTATCCCAGCCTCACCATAACTTCCCTCTCCCCTCCAAATCTCTTAACTCTGTTCTTTCCCTAGACACCACTGCAGACCAGACTCTGAAGTGACCATCCATAGCTGCCATTACTGGCAAGTGTAGGGGGTCAATAGCTCTTCTAAATGGACCATGCCAGCCATCACCATTCATACAGTTTCACCCTTATCCCACTCAGCATGTCCTTTCAGCATAAAAACAAAGCTTTGGATCATGTATGGTACAAAAATAAACCTTGATAAAACACATAATTTGAAACCTTGGAATAGGCATTCCAGGGGTGTATAAATCATCCTATACAGATATAGAAATAGTATAGTGTTATGCCTGTGTACTGTTTCCCCTGGGCTGATGAAAGGACAATGTTTAAGAAAAATCTCTTATTGTTGGAGTGGAGTATATTAAAATCAATGATTTTACAAATAAAAATCTCATAGTTTTCTTTTTCCCAAGCCCCTTAGGTTTATCTAGCCCCCAACCCCAAAGAAATCTTATATGTGCTCCTAGCTCACTTGAGACTGTACAAAAACTTTCAAAAGTGCAGGTCTCCAGCTGACTATAGGGTGGGGACCAAGAGTGTCTTTCTCTGTCTGACTCTGTTTATCGCCCTGTGGGTGGTGGTGACAGTGTGGTGAGGTGCATGATGGTGTCAGCTATTGTGTGCACAGAGCTAGGACTGCTTGATTGAACATTTGCTCTTGTGATATCCTCTCTCTGTTTGGTGTGGGGGGGAGAAAGAGGAAGAGAGGAGGCTGTGGTACAAAACAATGGGGGGGGCTCATCGTGATGGCACTGCTTTCCTGTTTTTCTGCTGGGGAGCTGGAAGCAATGAGGGAACAGGATAAATGTGTAATAATCAGAGTATTTCTTGGCTTTGCTTGTATTGTTTCCTGCATAAGTGATCAAAATTTACCACAATAATTAAGGGCTAGTGTAATCATCTGCAGGCTACTGCAATTTTGAATCAACTTGCTCTGCTGGCTAATGCAAAAAGAAGTTAAGGTTGACCCCTGGCCTATGGGTTGATGGACAAGCAGCCAGCCACTCCCACTTCCTGAGCTATATAAGCAGTTCCCCTCAGCCTCCTTCTGAAGCACTTTTTCTTTGCCCCGCCATCCTCCCCCCTCCTCCAGCGGCAGTGCCTCTCTGTTTGGAATCCTTCCTAAGGTACCTTTAGCCAAGGGAATCATCCCACGGCACCTCTAGGAGTTTGTTTGTTTGTTTGTTGAATTTTTGTTGACCCGGTAAGCCCACTGGGCCTAGAAGTCCCATTTTCAGGGGCGACTGGAGGGGTGATACAGATGGTAAGCAACCGTAATTGAACCAGATTAAGCTGTTGGTGGTATTTTTAGTGAATGAGGGAAATTTGGCCAGGACACCGGGGAAATTCCCCTACTCTTTCAGTAGGGGAACCTCTGTCATCTTGGTTTCTGACCAAGATGGCGTCCACGGGGGTGCTGGATGAAAGTATGGATGCTACTGAAGCAGAAGCCCAGGTCTCTTCTCCTGTTTCTCACTGCTCTGAGACCGTGCTACCTACGGATATTTCTGCTGCATTATTATCAGACTCTCCTGCAGTCTCTGGCTTTCCTACGATGGATTTTATACCTGCCTCCTCTAAAGATCAGCCAGCATTGGTGGGTGGATCATCTGCTACTACTGCTCGTTGTACTCACCATCCTGACATTCACGATCTAGAACAATTGCGAGCTGAAACTGAACGCTATACACAGCGCCGTCAAGAATTACAAACTGCTTTATCTGCTGCACATTTTCTAGCTACTGCTTCCCTGTCTGCTAACCTTAACCTGCCTGCTGTATCGCCTCCTGTGATAGTCGAGAAATCTCCTAGAACACTGCCTTGTTCTAAGTCCTCTGCTGTATTTGCCTCACCTGAGCTTGTTGTGAGCGCTCCTGCTTCCTCTGAGGTGTTTGCGGGTGGTGCACCAGGAATGGCATTGTTTGATAGTTTGTCTAGCCTAAGATGCTCCCCCAATGGAACTTCCTCTCTTGCAATACTCCTCGCATTTCTGCAACTCTTCTCGATGCTGGCTGGATTCTAACAAAGACTGGGCAATGGGTGTCCGGTCCGACTTCGATTGTAACTTCTGCGGTACCTCTGAAAGCTACAGAGCTTTCCCCTATGGACTGCTCTGCTTCCTCCTCCTCAGCCATGCCGCACCCTCAGGGCATTCCTAACGTGTCTTCTCCTTTGCCCATACCTTCAGGATTGCACTTGACTGACAACCCGGTTCTCGCTATGCATACTCAGGATCTTCAAAATGTAGTACCCATCTCTGGGAACCAGGTTGCTGATCCGGTTGCCATTCTACCTGTGTCAGACTCTATTCCTACCTCTTCTACAACAGCTGCATTGGTGGGGCCCCCAGAAGCACCTCTGAACATTCTACCTTAACCTGCAATGAAACCATATGCATCCCTCTTTCATCAGCCTATCTATCCGGCCAAACGTCATAATGCAGTTCATCTCCTGTATAAAGGAGGTGTGACTGATTTTCCCAAATCGGACTTTTGTTGCCAAGACTTTATTAAAGGGGTCAATGAAATTTTTTGCTAACAAGATTTATGCCCTCATCCATGTTTCGGGTGAGACAACGTTTGATGTTAGTTTTAAATTAAATATGGGTTTGCAAAGATTTTGGGCACAGTTTAACATCCAAAAACACACCCCCTTATGGACTCCCTTTGAAGCTATCCCTTTAACTAGACCAGCTTATAAAATCATGACGGTTTTGTTTAGGAATGAAGGGGTCAGAGTTACTGATCTACAATATTGGTTAAAACAGCACTGTTCAGTCTTAGGGACTCCTGAAGCAGTTTTTGATGATGAACATAAATGAACGGGGGGGGGAGGGGTGGAAGGTAAAGGTTATGCTCCATACTACTGATACAGGTCTCAGTCACCTACCTAATTGTTTTTTTTTGGGTTGGGATAGGGGGTGTCTTATTTTATGCTGGACAACCAAAAGCCTGTTATAAATGTGATTCTTGTACTCATTTGAGTAGCCTTTGAGATCAGGTGAAGTGTACTCTTTGTCAATCTTTGGGTCACACTAGCTGGAATTGTTTGAATGAGCCACGTTGTAACCTCTGTGACTCTTTGGGCCATACCTATCAGAGCTGTAAGTGGGCAGCCCATAATCAATCTGACTCTTCAGATGCTGTTGAACAGAGACTTTTAATTGCTGTTGCCCAGCGTGACTCTTTTCCTCACCCACCAAGACAACCTGCCCCTCCTGACTTGCCCCCTCCACTAGCTCCTCCAGGGTCCACACCCCCACAACAGGCTACGGAATCCCTGCCTCCTCAGACTTCAATTGCCAGTGCTAGTGCTTCCCCTGTGGTGGAGATGGTTTCAATTAAATCTTTGTCTTCTAACATGCCCCTCCTCCGGTCAGTAAGAGATCTCCAAATGATCTCAAGCAGCTGAACAGCCTGCCCCGAAAGTTTCTTAAACATCAGACTTGCCTTTAAGCAATTGTTACGAGGTCTTTCAATCCTCAGAACTATCTGATGTGGATTCAGAGGGTTCTTCCTTGTGGTCCTCTCAGGTCGATCTTCCCTCTGAGCCTGATGTTCAACCCCAAGGACCAACAGCGTAGGTCTCGCCGGACGAGGAAAAAGCCTTCCTGATGAATTTTTTTTCTAGCTTTGCTTTTTACCTCTCCATGTGGCCATTATCCCTTGGCTCTTTAAATGTAAATAGTATGAAAAGTCTTAAGAAAAGATGGGTAACACTGTCTTATTTCTTATCCAGCCCCTTGCAAATAATTTTTTGCAAGATACCAGGCTGCACACTGTCTCTGAACTGAGTATTGTTACCAAACTTTGGCATGATGGTCCCTCATACTGGTCCTTGGGTCCTGAAACTTGTTCTGGGGTGGGAATTTTGTTCCGTTCTGACCTGCATGTTTCTTTAATTAAGTTGATTGATTTGATTCCTGGACGGGTATTGATATTGGATACAAAAATTGACAACTTTTATTTTCATTTTGTCAATGTCTATGGACCACAATCTAAAGCGGACAGGATTCCTTTGTTTAAAACCATTCAACTCTTTTTAATTTCCTCCCAGGCAGTGATTCTTGGTGGTGATTTTAATTGCGGCCTTGATAAGCATGATGGGGTTCTAAGGCTTCTACCACCAAAGTGTTTTGTGACTTGTCCACATTATAAACAGTGATTTCCACCTCTCATTTAAAGGATGCCTATATGTCTGTACATAAAGGTGTACACCCCACCTTTCAGAAGGGTCAGTTAGCCACTGGAATTGATTGTTTTTTCATCTCTGATAACACTTTCCATTTCCTCCTGTCAGGTTTTAGAAATTGAGTTTTCTGACCATAAATTGCTTTGTTACATTTAGGTTCTGATGTACACTTCCCACAAGGTCCAGGTTATTGGAAATACAATTATTCTCTCCTTTCCCAGGCATTTTTTTTACAAAATCTCCTGTATTTGTGGCCCATAAATGCTCAATTTTTGATATGTTTGACAATACTGTCCTCAGGTGGGCAAGTGTTAAATTGGATTTGAGGAGGCTATTACAGTCAGAAAGTAGGAAAATTCATTTTAATACTTATTTCCAATACCTACAACAGCATAAACATTTACAAAAACTCCAGTCCTTGGCAAGGACTACGTCCCATGATTTCAAGTCACAAATTACTCTGCTACAGCAAGATATGTAATCTTTTCATTTACGCCAAGCAGCCAATTTACAGAACCAACAAGTTTTTGGTACTCATGGTAAGGCAGAAGTCATCTGCCCCTATATTCATTGCCACAATAGTGTTGATCATAAACAGATGGACAGTCTTTTAGATCTAGATTGCCATCTATATACTTATAAGGAGAATATTTTTTGAATTGTTACACAGCATACTGCTTCTCTGTTTTCAAATCCATCCTCTTTATTTGACTCAGTTTCTGCATTTCTATACGCCACCCCCATTCCTGCCTGTCCTCCATATCTGTTGCCCTAACTCACTATGGATATCTCTGTTCCAGAGGTTGAACAGGCTATAAAATCATTACAAAATACTAAAGTCCCGGGCTTAGATGGGCTTACTCCGGAATTGTATAAGGTACTTGGACCCTTAATTTGTAAAGAATTGGTGTCGGTTTTTACCTTTCTTTTGAAGTCTGCTTCTATCCCTTTAGATATGGCACGAGACCTATTGGTTTTCTTTTATAAGAAGGGAGATAAGACTAATCTTTCTAATTAGAGACCGATTAGCTTACTGAATACCGATTTTAAAATCCTTGCTAAAATATTACACACCAGATTATTGCAGGTATCTATTCATCTCATTTCCCCTACTCAAACCTGCTCTATCCCAGGCAGACAAATGAGTGACCATCTCATTCTTTTATGGGAATTGATTGAAAGGGACAGTAGGGAAGGTTTATCTGGATTTCTTTTGTCTCTAGATCAAAAGCAAGCTATTGATACTGTAGAACATAGCTATCTTTGGGACACACTTACTCAGTATGGAATTCCCACCCCCCTTATTCAGTGGTTGCAAGCACTGTATAAGTCAGCTACTGTATCTCCCCTTATTAAAAGTTGGTTAGGACCTATGATTCCGATTAAAACAGGTGTTAGGCAAGGTTGACCTCTAAGTTCACTTTTATACGTCTTCTGTAGTGACCCACTTTTGCGAGTTCTGAATTCTACACCACTACTAAAACATATATCTGTCGACACTTATGAGATTCCCCATGTGGCTTTAGTTTATGCAGATTATCTTACCATCTTGGTCGGTGACTCGACCTCTGCAACACAGGTAATGACTATTTATCAATCTTTTAGTTCCTTGTCAGGCACCTCTCTCAACATGTCGAAATGTATAGGACGACAATTTGGAAGGCCATCATCCCTCCTAGATACTATTGCAGGAATGCAACTAACCAGAGACCCGATTACTATTTTAGGGATATGCTTTGGCTTCCAAGATTTAGACATTTTAAACTAGAGTCCGAAACTTTCTCAGGCCCAGCAGGTGGTGACAGCCTGGAATTCCTGGCATATGGGGAAATTAAAAAGGGTTAATTTAATAAAAACATTTCTTTTACCTATCTTTATACATGTTAGTTGGTTGTTTCCCCGCCTTGAACTTTAGAAACTTCCTTGTACAGTATTTTTTTTTAGGCAGTCTGGGCAGCCGACTGAATCCTATAAAGCGGAATGTTTTGTACCTTCTAAAAACCCAGGGGGGCCTAGGAATGGTAAATCTAGTGGTCTGGTTTACGGTTCTGTATCTTGTTATTAATTTTAGACCTATGTTAACTCAAGTTCGAAGGCCTTGGATTCCCTTATTTACCCTTTCATGTAGTCCTTGGTTTGCACAATGGGAGGCTGCCTCTCTCAGAATACCATGTGTTTCACATATCAGTCCTCCTTATGTGAGAGACGTGTTTCTAAAACTTTAATGTTGGCAAATGTCTACCACTATGGTTAGTGGACAACATAGAAAACTTTTGTATAAACAGATAATTATCACCAAATTCCATGAATTAAATTCCTTCCCACATTGTCCGAATACTCACATTCAGATTCTGCTTTACTTTCTTAACAATCTCAGGATCCTGGAGAAAATGTGAGATTTCCATTGGTAATACTGCCACAGTCGGTTGAACGTTAAAGAACACCAGAAACACAAACAGCTCTCTGAAAGGTTTTGTTCTCGGCCTACCTGTACTCAGCAACTTGAAACAACATTTCATTTATTTTTTTCATGCTCATATATTTCGCCCTTTTGGGCTATTTTAGCTGATTCCTAGGGTATGTCTCCTTTTGCACTATTTCTTTAGAGGTTTTGTTATATGTGTTTTTTTACTCTTCTTGGAGTGAATGGGATACTTCTACACTACAGGTTATTATTACTGAGGTGAAATGGTATATCTGGAACTCCAGATGTTGATTCACATTACAACAAAGGTCTGTACCTCTATCCGAGCTGCTGAAGAAAATTGCTTGGGAACTCAGACAGCTGTACAGACTAGAATTTAAAACTAGACTAGCTTCCTAGGTTTTTCAGTCCTGGAAGAATCTTCCTTGGGTCACTGACTTGGATGTTCCCATTACTTGAGTTTTATAACCAACCTTTTCATTTTTGTTAAACAAATGTTACTTTTTGTGTGTTTTACTTTCAGGTTTACAGGAATATTTGAATATCAGTTTCCTTTATACTTCTGCCTATTTCTGTATTAAGGGGAGGGGTCTGTTGGGTGAAGATATTTTCTGCTGTGCTTTTGACACTTTTGTATGCTGCTATTTTTTTTTCTGTTCTTATGCTTTATCTGCAGTATTACCTTTTTGTATATTTGTTTTTGATGATAATTGAATAGAATTTGTACTATTGGGTTTTCTTTTTTTTCACATTTACTGTGTCTTGAACAGTTTTTGTTTTTGTGTTTATTTTTACTTCTGTAGATTGCAATGCTTCTCTATACTTTTGTTTGATACTGGATTGAAGAATTCCCCTACTCTTTTTGTAGGGGGAAGGGGTTTGTGGGATGATGATTTATTTTTGTTTTCCTTTGACACACTTGTATTTTTTTTTTGTTTTTCCTTTTCATTATGATTTTGTATGCTGTAATACTTTTCTGTATTTTTGTTTGAAAATCTTGAATAAAAAATTCCCCTACTCGTCGTTAGGGGGAACTGTTGTGTGGTTTGCAGTATGGCAGATGGTGGCCAGATGATGGAGGAGATGGATGTTGCTGCCGTGAAGCAGGCTGAGGAACTTTTGTGAAGTGCTACATGCCCCGTGATGGCAGGAATTCGACCCAAGTCCCAAAGTGATTTGCATGATGTGTCTCATGCAACGGGAGCTGTGGGTGAGACTGTTTCTGTTGTATTTTCTCCCAGTTCTGATACGTGTCCTGTGCCACAGTCAGTGGTATTGCCTTTGGACCTACATCGGAGGAAAAGAATGAACAACAAATGGATTTACAAAAGTCAGAAATAAATGGAAAACAAAAGGATGTTCAAACAGAGCAAACCCTGGAACAACTTTTACTTACTGAAGAAACAGAGTATTTGTGGAGGAAAAAAAATTACTGGGCCATTTTAAATCAAGCAAACTGAAGATTGAGGAGAGGCCTGATAATGATGCTGATCCAAAAGATCTCATGGTTACCATGGGAACAGTTTGAACAGAGGCAAAGAACAAGCCACCCATAGTTTACTATGCACCTGGAGAAGATCAAGATGCCACTATGATATTTTCATTTTCTGCTAATGTAGAGAAGCAGCATTAGGCCCAAACAGTTAAGAAAGGAATCCCTAGTAAATTGAACTGGGCAGACACACCAATGCCGGTGGCTGGACCGTGGACAATAGAAAAAATTCCTGAAGACAGCAGGATGGGTGCGGTCCCCAGAAATGCAACAGTGGATCTCGGGCTTTGAGCCCATCAAAATACCAAAGGTATCTATGACACCAGCTACTTCTAAACTCACAGTGAGTAACGTAAATAGCTTACGAGCTGTGGGGATAGTTACAGGTGAAAATTTGCAACACAATGTTTCATCTGTTAGTAATCCTAATTGTGATGGTGGGGAAACACACTCCCCTTTAGAGTTACCCCATGAACTTGAGCTCACACAACATCCAGTACTGGCAACTATAATTAATGAAGGGACAAATGCATTGGATCAAGACAATCAAGAGGAAGGCATGAGTGACTTTTCGGATGTGTCAGACATCACAAAGAATATTCTTGCTGAAATTAGGAACAGGCATGTTGCAGTAGATGATGATTCAGCACAACCTGCTGCTGCACAGAATCAGAGGTCTTACGCATCTTTTTTTCACAAACTACATACCCTGCTAAGCGGCATAATGCCGTTAGACTTATTTACAAAGCGGGGCTAGATACCTTCCCTGATAGAGTTTACATAGGGAAAAAGTTGCTAAAAGAATGTATGCAATTTAATGTCTCTGAACTGTACTCATTGATTCATGTCTGAAGAGAAAATGTTTTTGATGTGAGTTTTAAGTTGGGGAGTGGCCTGGATAAATTCTGTGCACGTTATCATCAGTTTAAAAAATCACCTGTATGGGCTCCTTTTGATGTGATTCCCCTGACCAGACCAGCACACAAAACTGTAACAGTTCTGTTTAGGAATGAGGGAGTAAGTGTTACTGATCTTCTTTTCTGGTTAAAACAAAGGTGCAGTGTTACAGGTCACCCAGAAGCCAGTTTTGATTCAGAAGGGATTTGGACAGGAGAGTGGAGAATTACAATAATTCTAAGGTCTGAAGATGATGATTTTCAGTATCTACCCAACTGTTTTTTTTAGGAAGGGACAGAGGTGTCCTTTTCTACCCAGGGCAGCCTAAAACATGATACAGGTGTGGGCAAGTGGGGCACATTAGTAGTATGTGTGATCAGCTAAAATGTAACCTATGTCAGAGGTCAGGACACACTAGTTCCCAGTGTAAAGTACTGTGAGGTGTAATTTATGTGGAGAAGAAGGTCATATTTACATTGCTTGTCCAGCAGCAGCTCATAAGAAACAATCTTCTGCAGACATTGAGGAGCAACAACTTTTAGTCTCTACAGCCCAGAGGGACTATAATAAAAAGAAAGTTACAGAGAAGCCATCTGAGGTCCCCACTTCATGAGCGCATGACATAGAGGGTGGTATTGGGCCTACCATATTAGATGGTAAGGACCTGGAAGTAAGTAGGAGTAAAGAAGGAAGTATCTTCACATTCAAGGTAGGAAGTTCAGACAACGGGCCCACCATAGTGGAGAACTTGGTTTCAACAGAACAGAAAGGTAGTTTAATCAGTTCTATGCCCCCCCCCCCCGAGCAGAAGAGATAGTGGAAAGATGTATGACCACATGCAGGAGACAGACTTGGTCTCTGCCACTGCCTAAAGTCCCTAAAACCTCACCGCTTACTATTTCCAATAAATATCAGGTACTTTTTAATACTGAGACCTCGGATAACAAATCTGTAACCTCTTCTGCTGACTCAAACCCACAAGAGTCGCTGGTTGAAGCAAAACAACCTGATGCACAAGAATCAAACCAAAAAAGTAAGCATAGGAAGGGGAAAATCAAAAAAAAAAGAATTGTAGTTAGCCTCTGTGACAAAGCAGAATCTCTTTGTCATCCCCTCTTTTATTTCTATCGTCAAATGTAAATAGTATAAAGAATGAAAAGAAAAGGGGAGCAGTCTTTCATTCCTTTCAATCTCAACCCCCTGGAGTCCTTTTTATCCAGGAGACTAAGATACACACTATTTAGGAAATCACAAAGACTACAAGAGGATGGCCCTCTGGTGTATCATATTGGTCCTTAGGTATGGAGTGTTGTTCAGGGGTGGGGATACTTTTTCATAAAATACAACCAATTATAGTAAAGATCCTTGACTTAAAACCAGGTATTGCACTTTTGCTCGACTTCAGACTGAATAATATTCCTTTTCGAGTAATCAATATTTATGCCCCACAAACCAAAGCAGACTGCACAGCCCTATTTCATCAAATAAGTCCATATTTATATACTGCTCAAAATGTAGTTTGGGCCAGGGATTTTAATCGTGGGCTTAGTAAATTGGATAGAGGGACATTTGCAACAACAGAGAAGATATTTGGGGATATGGCAGCTCTTAACACTGTCATATGCACAGCCAATTTAAAAGATGCAGTGCTGGAACATTCAGGTAAAAGGGATAAAACATTTTTTAAGGGGACTGCCTCCATCAGGATTGACTTTATATTTACTTCTAAGACATTGAGTATTCAAAACACATCAGTAAGGCCTGTTGAATATTCAGACCATGCTTCCTTAAACATCATGTTAGGCAACCTTGTAGCACCCACTGGTCCAGGATATTGGGAACTTAACTCGGGTCTGCTAGAACAGGGTTTCCTTTTGCAGCAGATTACATATGTTCTGATTTGTAGGAAATCCTTATTTGACCTTTATGATGTCCCGGCCAGCTGGTGGATAGAGACCAAGGCCAAGCTTCAGAGTCTACTCATCATGTCTAGTAAGCAGACTAGAAGAGATGATTACCTATCCTACCTGAATGATAGGAAACAATTACAACATTTGTTAACCCTTTCCCAAACTACTAAGTATGACTTTTCAGACCAAATATTGCACATAAAGGGTAAAATGCTGCAATATCATGTAAAACAGAATGAAAGTCTCCAGTTGCAGCAGCGGTACTGTATGCAGGGCCCCTTTGACAGCACTTGCCCTTGCTTAAAAATCAAGAGCACCCTAAGAAAAAGGTAATAACTGCACTTTACAACACACAGGGGAGAGTACAATCCTCCAAACAACAGATTCTCAACATTGTATCTGAATATGCAGCCTCCTTGTTTAATAAACTAGATACAAATGTGCGTGATTTTGCACCCGTGTCCCAAAGATTTCCAATACCATCAGCTCCTCAGGAACTTACTGATGAACTAACCAGCCCTTTTACAACACTAGAAGTTGCAGAAGCTATTAAATCCCTCACTAAGGGTAAAGCACCTGGGCTGGATGGTTTAAATTTTGAGTTATATACCATCTTGGGACATGAAATCATAGAAGAACTCATGAAGGTATATAATTTTATTATGCAGAATTACAATGTCCCATTAGATATGGCTACAGGAGTACTCATATTTTTATTTAAGAAAGGGGAGAAATTGGATCTGTCAGACTGGAGGCCTATAAGTCTTTTAAATACTGATTTTAAAATATTGTCCAAAGTATTAAATAAAAGGTTGTGAACAGTAGCTAAATATCTTATTACCCCAGTCCAATCCTGTACAATCCATGGAACTGCTATTACAGATCAACTACTCATGTTGAGGGAAGTGTTTGAAAGGAACAATATAACACCTTTGGAAGGGTTTATAATTTCTCTAGATCAAAAACAGGCGTTTGATAATGTTAACCATGAATTCTTGTGGCAGACCCTGATACATTATGGCATACCTACCATCTTTGTCAAATGGCTAAAAGCATTATATCGCACAGCTACAGTTAAGCCCAGTGTTAATGGGTATTTTGGCCCTTACATACAGATACAAAAGGGAGTTAGACAGGGGTGCCGATTAGCCCCTTTATATGTTTTTAGTATAGACCCACTTTTATGGCTTTTGAACACTACAAGAGACTTAAAACATACACAGCTACCTAAACAAGTGGTACTCTACATAGCTCTGGCCTGTGCAAATGATGTAGCCATATTAGTAGGGGATGTGAGTTCAGTGGAAAGAGCTATAGAAATATACCATGAATATGGAGCCTACTTTAGTACAAAACTGACTACTTTAAAAAGTAAAGGAAAACCTTTAGGGAACCAGGAGGTTTCTCAAAATAGTGTAGCAGGGATCCCAGTTATGACAGGGGATTTGAAACTCTTAGGGATATTATTTGGAGCAGACCAATTGGATATAGTAAACTGGGACCTTTAAATACTGATTGGGTTGCAGCTGGTTCAGAATTGGAACAAACAAAAAATGAGTTATCAAAAAAATATATATATTTAATAAACACTTACCTATCCCAGTGTTCTTATTTGTCAGTGCAGTATTCCCAGTACCCAAATTAAGGGAAGCCAAATTGTTCAAACTTTTTTTCAATCTTTCTGGGGGAGTAGATTGAACCCAATCAAATGGAATATTCTTTATTCACCCATAAATATGGGGAGGCAAAACATGGTAAATCCGGTTCTTTTTTCTTTTGTCAATTTGTACATGCAAATTTGAAACCCCTGTTAGCATATACGGGCAACTATTGGTGTGATTTTCTTAATCAGACTGTATCACTATGGTTTACAGATTGGGAAAAGGGTCAGTTATGACAAATTAAGCACTAAGCTTTAACTCCACCCTATCCCAGAGAGGTTTTTATCAAACTCAGACTGTGGAGTCTTTTGAGTACTATGGTACTCACAAAGACTAAGAAACAAATATATAATTATATTATTGAGATGCACTTTAGGGAAGTAGACCCATTTCCCAAATGCCCACGTGAAAATCAAGAGGCTTTAAAACACTTTATAATATAAAGGAGAATTCCTAATAAAATCAAAGATATACACTGGCTAAATTGCCATGAAAGATTAAATATTAAAGCTAACCAGAAACATAAGAAAGTAGAGGAAATAATTTCTTCTAAGCCCTTATGTATAAATCAACAAGAGACTATTGAGCATCTTTATTTTTCTTGTTCTTATATACTTGACTTTTGAGATTTTTTATACCAGGAAACTAAAGTTTCTCTTTTCCAACAAGTTTCTTATCCAGTGTTAATGTACGGAGAGTATGGAAGCTCAAGAACCAAATGGGAGAAGAGCACTTTGCCTGTTATTTTAGTGTTGATTAAATGGTATATCTGGAATTCAAGGTGTTTATTTACATTACAGCAAAACGATATTTCATATGTAGAGCTCTATGGTAAAACTTTTAAAGTATTGCAAGAGATTTATGTTCAGGAAACAAAACATATGGCTAGGAGGAAGTTACAGCAGTTGTGGAGAAAATTACCCTGGGTTACAGATAGTGATGTTCCTGTAACATGGATCTGTAAATAATATGTACAGTAGTTATTTTTTTCCTTTTCTTCTCTCTTTCCTTATTTTTCTACTTTAAGTATGGAATTGTATAGAATATTGAAAGAAATCAAATTGAGAATGACTTATAATTCCTGTATATAATGTTTATTTTCTTTTGTCTGGTTTGTATGATTTCATAAATAAAAATTACCCTACTCTTTTCTATAAGTGCCATGGGATCTTTAACATCCACCTGAACTACCATCAATCCAGGCAGATGGGACCTTGGTTTAATGTCTCATCCGAAAGACAGCACCTCAGAAGTGCAGCACCCCCTCATTCTGCACTACAGTGTCAGTACTGGGATATTACCCCAAGTGCCAGATGTGGGAACTGAACCCATAGCCCTCTGATCTACCCGGCCTCAGAGGGTGGGTGTGCTACCTACTGAGCCACTGGCCAAGGCAAGGAACCCTCTAGAGGGTTCCTTGCCTTTGGTACCCCTATAGGGTGGTAATTACTCTAGAATAGAGAGTGCCAACAGCCAAAAACCTAAGTAACACAGTTGCACAAGCATAACACTATACTGGCTATGTAGGCCATTGAATATCTTTATAGGTGACATTGTGGAGGAACTGGAAGGAAAAGTATTTCTCTTTGCAGATGACTAAAAGATCTGCAACAGGGTTGATATATGTGATGGTTGCTATGCCCCCCCCTTCTTTCTTCCTCCTATCGCTGCTTTGATAAACAGCTGGAAAGCACACATTTGTTATGTTCATCGTTGTGTACATATAATATGTTAATATGTTGTTTGTTGGACTGGCCACCCACCTTGTTTTGTTCCTTCGTTGTCTGTCTCCGTCATATGTCTCTCCCCCCTTTTTTCTTGTTGTGCACTCCAGTTCCCCAAAGCAGGGTGTATTTTTCGTAAAAATAGGCATAATCCCCCCCTGAGTACAAAAGGAAGCCCCCCCCTTTTGGGACCTGAAAATAAGTGACTGCTGTATTTGTGGTCTAGCATTGAGGCTTATGAACAAGTTTCACCACGCTATGGTGTATTTTAGTAAGAGTCAATGTATATGCACATTAATGTCATGAAAAACATCCTTTTTGGATGTAATAAATGTTAAAAGTAACGGACTTGCTTTCGGTCAGAAGCTGCAAATAAATCAAGTAGCGAGTGAGTTCCAGATAGCGATAGTGCGGAGCCATGGTTCTGTTTACCTCACGAATGCTCGCACTATTGTGAAGACCTTTTAGGTGTTTGCAACTCTTGTAATGCCCTTTTGTTTGTTGTAACACTCCCTTGGAAACTAAAGCTTACCGAATTGTGTTGTGGGCTGAATCGTTTCCTGAATGGAGGTATTTGCTAGCTAGAAGATTCTTGTTTCATAGCAGGGCTGCCTAGTTCTAAGGCTCCCTTCCCTTACAGCAGCTGGGTTTATCTAAAGGCCGGCCGGCCAAATCTCCCTTCCTTTTATGCTGCAGTTTGGGGGGCGGTCCTCCAGAGCACTTCCCTGAACAAACTAATGTACTTCTCTGTTTTATTTTATGTTAAAAATATGCTTATGTGGTGGATTATCAAAATGACATAAACTTAGGACTACAACAGGAGATAATATATCCTATATCTTAGTTTTGTTTGGAATTTAAAATAATTAAGGCGGAGTTTTCTTATCACATGATTTCTCATTGCTATAAAAGAAGTCTCCTTATGGAGGTCAGGCAGAGTATAGGGGATCTGTGTAGCTGGTGACACCCCGTCAGAGTTAGTTGCATTCTAATGCTGTAAAGAAGTTAATTTTACTTTGTTTTTTTGTTTTATCACCTTCCAGTCCGCTGTATTCAAAATAAATGCTTATTTTTGTATGCCTATATTGTCTGATGCCTCATTCTATCCCACACCAGCTCACATTTGGTGTCAGAGTGGGATATTGGTGGAGAGGCTTTCTGCTGGATCTGTGCCCAGATCCTACTCGTATGCATCCTGACAAGGCAGGAGAGCGGACTTTCTTGGCCACAAGGTCTGTAGTTCAGAAGTTGGGCCTGCCATTATTAGTTGGTCTGGAGCCAGTGGTGCGAAGGAAGGTGGCTAAGGCTGAAGTTGAAGGTGATACTGGCTCGATGGAGGATATTAAGCCTATTGAAAAGGGTGCCCAGGCAGCAGGATTTGAGATGGAGGACCCTCCAGAAAACCCCCATGAGCTACTGCGCTGGCTGTGTTTGCAACAAGTAGAATTGGAGAGAGAGAGAGAGCAGGCTGAGAATGCTGCTCGTTGGACTGACACGCTTCGAGCTATCCAGGCTCTAGGCACGACAAGACCACCAATAGCATCTGTGGTAGGCCAAAAAGATATTAAATTGGTTAAGATGGCAGAATCTGATGATATTGAAGCATATCTACTAACTTTTGAAAGGGTGGCTACTACATGTGTGTGGCCTAGAGACCAGTGGGTTGTCAGTTTGGCTCCCTATTTGACTGGGAAAGCCCAATTAGCTTATAGCCATACAGAAATTGCTCATATTAATGATTATGATCATATCAAACAAGCCATCCTTAAAAGATATGATATATGTACTGAAACTTATCGACAACGATTCAGAGCAGATAAGTACCAAACCACTGACACCCCTCAAGATGTATATATTCAATTAAAAGACTTATGCCATAATGGCTACAGCCTAATACCAGGACAGTGGTCCAGATTATGGAAAGCATTATTTTGGAACAGTTTGTTCGGGTACTTCCACAAGATGTACAGCTCTGGGTAAAAGAACACCACCCCGAAACCTCTGAGGCAGCTATACGGCTGGCTGAGGATTATATAACTGCTAGGCCCCCAACAACCTAGGACATTCATAAATCCTAGGAGTCCCTCAGCCATAGCAAAGGTTCCTTCTACTAGTGTAATACCTGCAAGTCAGTCCAGTGGACCTCCTGGGGGCAAGGAACACAGTAAGATAACTAAGGGGTACAGCCATGATACTATCTGTCATGAATGCAAAGCAAAGGGACATATTGCCAAGTTCTGCCCAAAGAAAAAGGTAGACTCAATTCACTTAGTACTTGCCAACTGGGGTCATTATGTAACAACTGTACAAATAGGGGGTTCGGTGGTATCCGGACTGGTTGACTCTGGCAGTAAACAGACCCTGGTTCATGCCTCTCTAGTGGAAAAAGCTAACCAGGGAGAACCAACTACAAAGGGGAATTGTTTCATACTCGTAGTAGTAGATTATGCTACGAAATATCCTGAGGCCATTCCCCTTCGTACGATCACTGCTACCAGAATAGCAGAAGAGTTAATAAAGATATTCAGCCGTATGGGTATCCCTAGAACTATTCTAACAGAGGTACTAATTTTTGTTAAAAATTACTACAGCACCTGTATCAGGCCCTTGGTATTCAAGCTATTTTCACTACACCCTATCACCCACAGACTGATGGATTAGTCGAACGGTTTAATCAAACTCTAAAAAAATGTTACGTAAGTTTGTGTCGGAGGAAGGTAACAAATGGGATATATACCTCCCCTATCTCATGTTTGCCTTTAGAGAGGTTCCACAATCCTCTACAGGGTTTTCCCCGTTTGAATTGTTATATGGACATAATCCAAGGGGTCCTTTGGACATTATAAAAGAGTGGGAGAACAGTACTGACCAACAAATGGTAGAACCATTGGAGTATTGGCAAAAATTACGCAAAAATTAATAACGTATATCAAAAAAGCCCACCAGACTAACCTTTACCAACAAGGGAAACGAAAAGAGCAGTATGATAAAGGGACAAAACATAAAGAGTTTATGGTAGGGGATAAGGTATTACTTTTGTTACCCTCCTCTGAAAATAAGTTGCTTATGAAATGGCAAGGTCCCTATAAGATTGTAAAACGTATGGGTCCATTAACCTATTCAGTTGAACTCCCAGAAAAGAAACTAAAACGGCGGGTATATCATGTAAATTTGTTAAAACAATGGATTGACAGGAACCTCCCTGTCTGTAGTTATATTCACCCAGAAACCTCGGAGCCCAAGTTAGATATAGCATATCAGAGGTTAGAAAATACAGGGGATCTATCAGAAATACATATTAACCCAGATTTAACAACAAAACAAAGTACCACCCTACAGATCTTATTACAGCCCATTAAGACCTTATTTACTGGAACACCCGGGAGGGTTAAAGATGCTGTCCATCATATTGTGGTCCCAGATGCCCTGCCTATACGTCAGAAAACATATAGGATTCCTGAAAGAATACGGAATGATTTTATACTAGAGATTAAAAAGATGCATGAGTTGGGAATAATTGAACCCTCACGCAGTGAGTGGAACTTCCCCATAGTCATAGTGAATGAAAAGGAAGGAGGGATTAGAATATGCCTTGACTTTAGACGTTTGAATGCAGTGTCCAAGTTTGATTGTTATCCAATGCCATGGAAAGATGATATTATAGACCAGTTAGGCAAAGCTCAATACATCAGCACCTTAGATTTAACTAAGGGCTATTAGCAAATCGCCCTAGATACAACAGATAAGGAGAAAACTGCATTCAGTACACCCATAGGTTTATACCATTTCACCGTGATGCCTTTTGGACTTCATGGTGCCCCTGCTACCTTTCAGCGTGTCATGGATAACATACTACAACCTCATGTAGCGTTTAGCGCGGCATACCTGGATGATGTGGTGATATTTAGTCACTCCTGGGAGGAACATGTACAACATCTAAAGACAATATTGTCAACTTTATCAAAGGCTGGGGTAACTGTAAATCCCTCTAAATGTTCCCTGGCTATGCAGGAAACGAAATATCTAGGGTTCCAAATTGGAAATGGGCTAGTACAACCAGAAGTCTCTAAAGTTGAGGCAGTAGCCAATAGTCCCCGTCCTATAACAAAGAAGGGTGTCAGGTCATTTCTAAGACTCATCGGGTATTACAGATGATTTATACCTAATTGCTCTACCATAGCTGGGCCTTTAACTGACCTAACAAAAAAATCTAAACCAGATAAAGTAACTTGGACTCCCGACTGTGAAGAGGCCTTCCACTATTTAAAAGCCAAAATTAGTTCCTCACCCATTTTACATATGCCTGATTTTACTCTACCCTTTATATTACAAACAGACGCCTCTAACTATGGTATTGGAGCCGTCCTTACACAGATAGTCAATGACGAGGAACATCCTATCATGTATATAAGCAGAAAATTACATGAGAGAGAAAGGCACTACTCTGTTATTGAGAAGAAGTGTTTAGCCATTAAGTGGGCAATAGAAGCCTTACGTTTCTGTCTTTGGGATAGAGAATTCAAGCTGTGGATTGATCATAATCCCCTTTGCTGGCTTCATGTAATGAAGGAAAAAAACCCTCGTATAATGTGATGGTATCTCGCAATGCAACCACATAGATTTACTATAAAATACAGAAAAGGTACAGCACATAGTAATGCTGATTTTTTATCAAGATATGGCATGGGAAATACACTGAATTGATAACAGACCTCGGGGTAAAGAAAGAAAGATAAAATACCATGTGAACATTCCCTATTTAATGAGTATATTTTGTTTTATATGGGACCCTGAGCTGGAGCCCTGGAGAGGGTGGGCTATGGCACCATCCTTTCTTTTCTAGGATCTGTTAGCAGTTAGTGTGATTTCCCTATGAATCCCAAAACCAAACAAGAGAGGTTTGGTCTTGAAGGGAGAGGAATGTGATGGTTGCTATGCCCCCCCCCTTCTTTCTTCCTCCTATCGCTGCTTTGATAAACAGCTGGAAAGCACACGTTTGTTATGTTCATCATTGTGTACATGTAATATGTTAATATGTTATTTGTTGGGCTGGCTACCCACCTTGTTTTGTTCCTTCATTGTCTGTCTTCATCTTATTCACCCCCTCCTCTTTTTTCCTTGTTGTGCACTCAGTTCCCCAAAGCAGGGTGTATTTTTCGTAAAAATAGGCATAATCCCCCTATTACAAAAAGCCCCCTTTTCTGGACCTGAAAATAAGTGACCGCTGTATTTGTGGTCTAGCATTGAGGCTTATAAACAAGTTTCACCACGCTATGGTGTATTTTAGTAAGAGTCAATGTATACGCACATTAATGTCATGAAAAACAACCTTTTTGGATGTAATAAATGTTAAAAGTAACGGACTTGCTTTCGGTCAGAAGCTGCAAATAAATCAGGTAGCGAGTGAGTTCCAGATAGCGATAGTGTGGAGCCGCGGTTCTGTTTACCTCATGAATGCTCGCACTATCGAGAAGACCTTTTAGGCATTTGCAACTCTTGTAATGCCCTTTTGTTTGTTGTAACACTCCCTTGGAAACTAAAGCTTACCGAATTGTGTTGTGGGCTGAATCGTTTCCTGAATGGAGGTAGTTGCTAGCGAGAAGATTCTTGCTTCATTGCAGGGCTGCCTAGTTCTAAGGCTCCCTTCCCTTACAGCAGCTGGGTTTATCTAAAGGCCGGCCGGCCGAATCTCTCTTCCTTTTATGCTACAGTTTGGGGGGCAGTCCTCCAGAGCGCTTCCCTGAACAAACTAATGTACTTCTCTGTTTTATTTTATGTTAAAAATATGCTTATGTGGTGGATTATCAAAATGACATAAACTTAGGACTACAACAGGAGATAATATATCCTATATCTTAGTTTTGTTTGGAATTTAAAATAATTAAGGCAGAGTTTTCTTATCACATGATTTCTCATTGCTATAGAAGAAGTCTTCTTATAGAGGTCAGGCAGAGTATGGGGGTCTGTGTAGCTGGTGACACCCCGTCAGAGTTAGCTGCATTCTAACGCTGTAAAGAAGTTAATTTTACTTTGTTTCTTGTTTTATCGCCTTCCAGTCCGCTGTATTCGAAATAAATGCTTATTTTTGTATGCCTATATTGTCTGATGCCTCATTCTATCCCATGCCAGCTCACACTACACAAGGTGGGGAGGATAAGAAAGGACTTGGCAAGGTTGGAGAAATGTTCCAAAAGTATGGCAGCTTAGATTCAATGAAAAGATGTTTAAAATGATGTACCTGGGAAACAAAAACCCATGGGAAAAGTACACGATGGGGGGGGGGGTATTAACAACAACAAAAATGGAAAGGGACATGGTGGTAGTCATATCAGATGATGTAAACTTAAGCAAGCGATGTGAGAAGGCAATAAGGAGGGCTGGGGGATTCTAGAATGCATATGGAGAGGCATCACCAGTAGAAAACAAAAAAGTTGGTATCCCTCTGTACAGACAGTTGGTGAGACCCCATCTGGAATACTGCATGCAGTTCTGGAGACCCCATCTCCACGAGGACATAGACAGGATAGAGGCAGTTCAGAGGAGGACAACTAAAATGGTGCAGGATCTGCAGCAGAAGCCATATGAAGAGAGACTAAAGGAGCTTAATATGTATACACTCAAGGAAAGGAGAGAGAGAGGGGACATGATAGACACTTTCAAGTACCTCAAGGGAATCAACAAAGTCCAAGAGGGTAGCAGCTTCAGAAAAAGATATGTGCAAGAACAAGGGGGCACAATTTGAAGATAGAGGGGAATGGCTTTGGGGCATTGTGACAAAGTATTTTTTCATGGCGAGGGTGATGGACACATGAAACTGCCTTCCTGAGGAGATCATGGGGTCAAAAACAGTGGGGAAATGTAAGAATCCATGGGACAGACATAAGGCAATTCTATTGGGGGGAGGAGGAAGTAGGCTGTTGGTTAACTAGGATCTGCAGCCTTTCCAATAGATATGGAAATGGGCAGACTGGGTGGGCCAAGTGGTCCTTATCTGACATCAAAGTCTATGTTTCTTTGTTACAGGACACCTTCACTCAATATGAAGTTATCCAGTCTATGTTTAAATTCATCTGTTGATTTTACTAGCTATTTATATCTAACAATAATGGATTCCAATGTTTAATAATTCACTGAGTAAGAAAGTATTTCCTCTTTGTGGATTTGAAAGGCTTGCCCTTCAGTAGTAGTGTTTGTCCTCTGTTATTTTTGGATATTTGTTTACAATTAAAATGTCATTCCATTAGAAGATATGGGTTCTGCATGATATGGTGCATAGTGAGCAAATCTCCTCTAGGAGAGCATTTTTTTAATGTCATTAGGTTTAAGTGCTTTAGTTGTGATTCATATGGCAAATTTGTAATGTAGTAGATGCTTTTGGTAGCTTTCTGCTGGACTCTTTCAATCTGGTCTATGTCCCTACGCTTAAAAGGACACAAAACCAGTGAAGCACATTCAAGAAATGGACGCACATATGCCCTATAAAGAGGGAAGATTACAGCTTGGTTCCTACATTTTATATGCCTCTTGGTTGCCCATAGTAGTATGTTGGCATAAGTGATTGCAAATGATGACTGGGAATTTAGACTGAATTTATCATCAATAACAATATCTAAATCATTTTCAGTAATTGTCTGTGTCAGGTTTTTACTACGCAGTGTACAGCAGTAATGGCAATTTTACCTTCCTAAGAGCACTGCTTCCTATTTGCCTATATTGACTCTCATTTCCCATTTGGTTACCCCTGCTGTCAGTTTAGGGTAGTATTCTGAAGGTACTGTATAAGGACATGGAGAGGGGGGAGGATAGTGAGGTGTATTAGGGAAAACAGAGACAAGGTTCTATGAGATAACGGTGATGACATGAAGCTCTGTAACAGAGTGGACATGCCAGAGGGTGTAGCAGACTGAGAGGGACCTGCAGAAGCTTGAAGAATGGTCAAGGGTTTGGCAGTTGAAATTCAGTGCAAAGAGGTGCAAGATAATGCATATGATGCACAAAAACCCTGAAACAATATCAGTTGGGGGATGAGAATATAGCTTGCACCAAGCAGGAAAGAGACCTTGGGGTTATCATCTCTGATGACCTCAAGGTAGGGAAACAGCGCGACAAGGCAGCAGGTAAAGTAAATAGGATGCTGGGATGCATAGGCAGGGACATCACCAGCAGGAAAAGGGAGATAACAATTCCACTATACAAGACACTAGTGAGGTCCCACCTGGAGTACAGTGTACAGTTCTGGAGACCTTACCTACGTAAGGACATAGACATGTTAGAGAAGGTTCAGTGGAGGGCAACAAAGATGAAACAGGGATTGCATCACAAGTCCTATGAGGACAGATTGAAGGACTTGAATATATACTCCCTGGTGGATAGAAGGGAGAGAGGGGATATGATAGAGACATATAAGTACTTTACATGGAGGAACAGGGTGCAGAAATACACTATTTTCCAATGAAAAAGATGTTCCAGGACTAGAGGGCATGGGATGAAGTTGGAGGGAAGGCGATTCAGAGGAAACGTGAGGAAGAATATCTTCACAGAAAGGGTGGTAGACAAGTGGAACACCCTGCCAAAGGAAGTGGTGGGGACTGAAACAATCATGGGATTTAAGAAAGCATGGAGGAGACTTAAGAGAATTCCAGAGGTCAGGGGTAAGAGGCAACAAACTTCTAGAAAAATATAAAGTGGACATACAAGCTCAAATGGACCAACTGGGTGGGCCACAGGCCCTTATCTGCTCACAGTGTCTCTATATCTATGTATCTATGTAACGGTGATTGCCAAAGGGCAATTGTCATTACAACGGATATACATCACCAAAAATAATAACAGCAATGTACATTGGCAGCAAGAAAACTACCCTCAGCTGTTTATATGGGGGGCTTCGCAACCCACACCCACCTTGAGGGGGGCTTTCCCCCACTCCCCCATTACTAAAACAACAAATTCCAGGGGAGGTACATGTCGGGGAGGGACAAGAACCAGGAAGAAAAAAAAACACACCAGCACAAAAAAGCACAAAATATTTTGCTCCTCCCCAGCCCAGACCCTGCACCCTCCCCACCAAAGCCAGTCTCACTAACAGCTGCAACACTAAGCCAGCTTGATGGCTTCCCCCTTGCCATCCCTCACATACCTTCCAGATACCTTCTGCTATCCTGTCGCTCTTCCATTCGCTCTACACTTCCCAGTCACTACCCTTTCAGGATCACTCTCTTTACAGTTGCTGAGATAGAGTTGCTCAAATCTCAGTCATTCAATCTCACTCGCCCTTATAACAGTATACCCAGAGGGAAGCACCAAAAG
This sequence comes from Neoceratodus forsteri, assembly GCA_016271365.2. Lineage (NCBI taxonomy): Eukaryota > Metazoa > Chordata > Ceratodontiformes > Ceratodontidae > Neoceratodus > Neoceratodus forsteri. Next base: position 1,161,308,893 of record CM057458.1, read on the forward strand.
TAGTAAGGAGCACAAAAGTGCAAACTGAAGATAGAATAGCCTAGGGGTAAGGAAAGGGGACAAGACATTTTTTAGATACGTAACTGAAAAAAGGAAGACCAGGGGTGGGATTGTAAGATTAAAAAGTGATTGAACTGTTTAGTGACTCGTGTATGGTTAGTTTGGAGCTATTTCTGAGCCTAGCATAGCACTGAGAGCCTACGTTCTACAGCAGGATTGTTCTCAGAGGTCTCCTTCATGGTGTGGCATTCTGGCGTTCTTCTCCATGGCTCCACTGTTCACTCTCAGGCTCGACTCCATCTCCCAGTTTGCGCATGTGCACTGGGTAGCTATACTCTGGACCCTATTTCCCGCTGCATACTAATGACAGTCCTTTATCTCCTCTCCTACATAGGCCATGGGAACCCCCCCATCCCCCATACACTACAGACCTCCAGCAAATGCAGCACACACAGCAGAGGGGACTGAGTGGACAGTGGAGCCCATAAGGTAAACAGCAGCCTCCCCCCTCCAGCTACCACTCTCGTGTGGGGTGTTAGCCCGTTGACACTTTGCGTTGATGGCCCCATCTGCCCCAGCCACCCTCCCACCCAGGGGTGTCCCTTAATTTAAGGACCACCCCTTGTCAGGTGACCCACTTACCTAATTTTTCTAAGTGCCCATTTCTCCCTTTGCAGGTTATGTAGAGCCGCCATCAGATGGTAGTACAGGGAACTCCCTCTACCTCTCACTGTTTTGCCGGCTGCCTCTCCTCACTACCTTTCTACTCTGCTACTACCCCTATCCTGCCCACTATCCTTACACCCAGTGGCCACTAGGAGTTGCTATCATACACCCTTTCTCACACCCATTTCCACCCCTTATCTAGGGCTTCTTCCCACCTTACACTCCTCTTTTCATTTGTCCTTTCCCACCTTGCACCCCTGAGAATCAAACCTTGCACCACTGGCACTGCAGTCCACAACCTTGCCCCTGCAACATTTGGGCTACCTAACAAATGGAAGCCTATTCATCCTCCCTATAGCTCCCCCCACCCCTATGCTTCCAGCCAGGTATACCTGTATCCCCTCCTACATCACTGCAGTCATGGTACCGCTGTTGCTAATCTTTCTAACTCTATGTGCCCCCACTGACACTACTGGTACTGCACCCCAGTCACCATCTCCTATCATGTACCTCCACTCCTGCCCCTTCATGTACTACCACTGCACCCCCACTGTTGCCACATCCTTGCCCCTACACACCCCGGTACACCCACACCCGTTATTACCCTTCCCAGACTCTTCCTGTCCTCACCCTCTTTCTAGCCATTCTCACGCTTCCTACCCTTCCCATCCCTGTCTCCCCACCAGCTCAGACGTATGTGCCTAGCTCACTCCCCTCCCACCAGAGGCAACATCAAGCACTACTCAGAGTGATAACTCTTCTCCTTCTATTATCAGGCAATATCCACTCCAATCCAGGTCCCCCCTTGCCCAGCCTTGCCCCACCTACAACTGGGCTACGCGTTGCCAGCATGAACATATGCAGCCTCTTAAGGAAATTTTCTGACCTCCAGTTCTGGCTTCTCCAGCACCAACCAGATATCCTAACCATCATTGAAATGTGGCTCTCTCAATCCAACCCTGACTCCTTCCTTGCCCTACCAGAGTACATCCTATTCAGGGAGGACAGAATTGGAAAACATGGGGGTGGCTGTGCCATATATTTACATGACACACTGCAAGGGCACACCCTCCCTTTCCCCCTACTGGGTCATGATGCTCAAGCCCTCTCCCTTAAAGTCACATATGGCACATCCCGGGCCCCGATTATTGTCATGCTGCCTATATCCCCCTCACCACCAGAACCTTGCCCTCCAATCTTTACTGGAGCACCTTTCCCAACTATCCCCCAAAGCCAAGCAAATTACGTTGGGTGATCTCGACATCAACTGTCTCTCTAGTTCCACTCCCAGGCCAAAGATGACATGGCTGCCCTCGACCTTACCCAGCTAGTCATCCAGCCCACCTGGACTAACCCAAATAAAGGCACCTCCACCCGTCTGGATATTGTCATAGCCAACAGGCCCAAAAAATCACTGGTACCATTGTTCTACCCAAACTCTCTAAGTGACCACTTCCCTATTATTTTCACATGGTCCTGCAAGACGCAAAAACCAGTACCCAAATATGTCCTCTGGCGATGACTTAAACTCAGCAAGCTGGCCCAAATACAAGAGCACCTTGTTCACTGGGACTGGTCACCTATTACCCTTGCTCCCAATATAGACACTGCCTTCTATTATTTTGTCCGCTCTTTCAACTGTGCCTGTGACACTTTCATGCCCCTCTCCAAACTCATTATTAAGGACCACGAAACCCCCACGGTCACCCAATCCCTAATCAGCCAATTGCAACATAGGGACAACCTCTGGCATAAAGCCATTGATTCGGGCAAGCCCTCAGATAGGCAGGCCTACTGGGCCACCAGAAACAAATGCACGTGGGCTACCTGCAAAGTCAAAGTGGATTTCCATGGGACAACCCTTGCCTCCTCCTGGGGCTCAGCCTGGAAATTCTGCTACAATTTAAAGGAACTCAACGGGAAACCCATACCCCCCCAACTCAACAAAAACAGCTCCATCACCACCGACCTGCAGTGCATTGCCAACAACCTAAACTCTGCCTTCTTGGACCTCAGTATGGTCCTCCCCTGTAATTTCTTTGACCCTGTCCACACCTACACTCTCCCAACATCCCTTACCCCCTGTCTATTTTCATGCCCTCTCCCCTCATGAAGCCAGACCCTACCTTCTCAGAGCCCTGAATGGTGCCAGCCACTGTAATGATTCACTGGACCGCAAGCTACTCCGACTGGTCTTGGATGAAGTACTCTCCCCTCTTACAATGTTTCTCAATTGCTCCCTTTGCCTCAGCCAGTTCCTCCACACCTGGTAAACAGCAGTAATTACCCCCATTCATAAAAGTGGTAAACACACCTCACCCGGAAATTACAGGCCGATATTCATCTTCCCACCCCCTCTCCAAGGCCCTAGAAAAAATAGTAGCTGATCATCTCTCAGACTACCTCATGTCACACAATCTCCTCTGCATGGAGCAGCATGGCTCCCGCCGAGGACATAGCACCACCACCACCATCCTTGAATTCACCAACTATCTCCATACTGCTCTTGACAAGGGCCAGCTAGCTATTCATTGACCTATCAAAAGCCTTTGATATCATCAGCCATCCCCTCCTCCTATCCACCCTCATGCAAATAGACTTCTCACAGGATACACATTACTGGTTTGCTAGCTATCTTTCATCTCGTGTGCAGTGTGTTAAAGTAAATGGTACACTCTCCAGAAGCCATCCAGTCCATTCTGGTGTTCCTCAGGGGTTTATATAGGGGCCACTGCTCTTTAGTCTTTATCAAAATGCCCTTCTGAATAGCTGCTTGGAAAAAGTACTTTTTTACACAAATGATGAAGTCCTGTATTCCACCTGCCAGGACCCCACCCCTCTACAAACTGCCCTCCAAAGTACATTTAGCCAAACTGAAAAATGTTTATTGAACACAGGCTCGTACTGAATATCAAAAAACTGAAGGCCATGCTATTTTCCCACAAACAAAGTAGACACAAAGACTCCCCCCCTACTAGTCCAGTCCAATGATCACATCCCCCTTGAACAAGTAACCAGCTTTAAATACCTTGGCGTTACTTTTGATTCTGCTCTCTCCTTCCACATCCACATTTATACCCTCTGTTCCTCAGTCAGCACATGAATCGGGCTGCTATATTGCCACAGGAACTGTCTCCCCTCAGATGCCCTGAGGTTGGCCATAATCTCGTCTGTCCTATCCCTTGTCGATTATGGCCTCCTGATCTACAGGGCTGCAGACAGCTCTGCCCCCAACAAAATCAAGTTGTCCCTTAACAAGGCCTGCTGACTGCTTATAGGCTTCAACAGGCTCACCCACACCTGTACCCTTTATACATTGGCAAACTTGCTTAATTTTGATGAAACGCAGCTCTACCAGTCATGCCTGCTCACAAGAAAATTGTAACGGGACTAGCTCCTCCTGGAATATCCACAATCATCTGTCCTGCTCCCCCCACCTTCACCACCCATAGTTCTTCCAAGCCCTCCCTTCACATTCACAGAGTCAGGACCGCCCAGGCCCAGAGGTCCTTTCACTACAGAGACCCAACCTGATTTAACTCCCTCCCTGCTGTGGCCACCTCTGAACAAAGGATTGGCCCATTTAAAACCTCCCTTCATCACCGTCTTCTCACATCCCACAGCTGTGACTGCCCATAGCACCCCTTCCCACCTGTCTGCCAGCTTGGCAGCCAATGCTTCTCCCCAACCAGGCAAAAAGAACTGTCCTGGCTCCCGAAGGAGTCCCACCTTCATTCAATTAGTGTTATTACTTTGCTAGTTATATCTGAGAATACTGCTAAGACAATCTTAGTTATTACCATGTATAGGACTTCTCTACAATCGCCTACCAAACTTGAGTAACTGTATTAATAACCTTAGCTACTGCTTTGTATAGGAATTCTTCTGCACCACTACTGTATCTTGTTATTACTGTATCCTTGTTATATGTTTGTCTGCACTGTCCAATGTTATTTGACATGGAGCCTTTGTAAATGAGTCTCTGACTCAAAGGTTTGCAATTCTGATACCTTAAATAAATAAATAAAATAAATAAAAAGGAAGGGTACAGCTGTGCAGAAGGGGCCAAGAAAAGGAAGACGTCCTGAACAAATACTTTTGTTCATAGTTCACAGAAAAAGGAGAAGGGGATGGCACCACAAAAAAGTACCAGAAGCTTTGGAGAGAGGGAGGTGGACACTAGTCCATTTTCATAGCAGACAGTCCTCAAGGGATTCACTAAACTGAAGGTCTACAAAGCAATGGGACCAGATGGGTGCATCCAAAGGTATTGAGGGAGCTCATTGAATTACTGGCTACACCTCTGATAGTCCCATTTAACAGGACGCTGAAAACAGGAGTGGTTCTGGAGGACTGGAGGAAGGCAGATGTAGTCTAACTACAGATAAGAGGTAGCAGAGTAGAGGCTGGCAATTGTAGGCCAGTCAGCCTGACATCAGTAGTGGGGGAAGCTTTTTTTTCTACCACTCTCCTGGTGTGCCCTCTTCAACCCTTGTGCCTTCCCCAAACCCATCACCCACAATTCCTAGCACTTACCTGGGGGCAGTGCAATGTGTGCTTCACAGAGTTCCCCCTTTGGAGGGGCCATCAGGGTTCCCACAACCCCCCTTCTGGTGCTGCACTTAGATCAGTGGTCCATGTGCCCAGTAGGTGGGTGTAAGGTCTGAAAGACTCCACAAGGTACCATCCTGCCACCAGCAGTGATATTACATTGTTCTACAACCCCTGACCCTCAGTCACTCTGAAGAAGTGATGGCTGGACATGTGCACATCAGAGGATGTGCTTCCATATTCCATCAGGGAGCATCCTCCACCTGGAACTGCCTCTGTTGTCTGCATCACCGCTCATGGTCACCTAAGTGGCAAGGTTTTGGCAGAGCAGTCTGCCCTACTTCCCTAGTGGAAGAGAGCATCCACTGTGATGCTCAATCCTCCTCCCCTTGGCTGACCCCTGAGTGGCCCAGGGTTATTCCCAATCCTGGGTAGCCGATGTGACAACAGGTGAGGCATGAGTGCCTCTTCCCTCCATGCTACCATGCTGGCACAATGGTAGGAAAGTTAATGGAATCACTCTTGAAGTAAATCATTGTGGATAGATAGTGTGGGTTACAAGACACAAGGCAGCATGGGTTCACTGGGGACTCATGTCAAATGAATCTGATAGATTTATTTGACTGTGTGATAAAGGAATTAGATCAGGGTGGATCGATGGACATGGCCTACCTAGATTTCAGTGAGGCATTCAATAGCTAGGAGACTAGTAAGCAAGCTGGGTAGCAAAGGAGTGAGTCCAAGAGTAGTAAACTGGATAAGAAATTGGTTAGGTGATAGATGACAGAGAGTGGTGGCAAACAAAGTTCACTCTGAGGAAGGGAGGGTGACCAGCAAGATGCCTCTGGGATCAGTGTTGGTACTGGTGCTCTTTAAAGTCTTTATAAGTGATGCTGTAGATGAGTTGTATGGGAAGGACTGACTCTTTGCAGATGACACCAAAATCTACAGTACAGTGCTTACTCCAGGGGAGGGGTGTGGAAAGGATAAGCAGAGACTGGACAAAACAAGAAGAGTGGTAAAGGGTATGGCAGCTGGGCTTCAATACAAAAAAGTGCAAAATAATGCACTTAGGGCACAGAAACCTCAGGGGCAGAGTACAATATTGGTGGAGTGGTATTGACAACTACCAAGCTGGAAAGAGATGTGGGGAAATCATAGCTGATGACCTAATGGTGGCCATGCAGTGTGATAGTGCAGTTGGGAGGGCTAGTGTGATGCTGGGGTACATAAGGAAGGGTATCACAAACAGAAAGAGGAAGTTGGTGTTGCCTTTGTATAGACTGCTGGTAAGACTCCATCTCAAGAATTGTGTCCAGTTCTGGACACCATGATTTTCAAAGGTTAACACAGGGCTTGTGGCAAGCCATGCATTAACCCTGCTGTTTGATGCCACTGTGCCAAACATATTGCTGCAACGTGTGCCCAGTTTTAATATGTTTGTCACAGTTGTGACATTTTCCATGATTTACAGTAGCTTGCACCAAATGTTTGATACAAGCCCCGTAAAAAGGATCCCTAAGTGGAGCAAAGGTAGACCAGAGGGATCTGGTCTAACTTGTAGCATTTGCCACACCTGACAGAAAATGGTGAGCTGCATCAAAGGAATGCCACAAGCCCCCCACACCGTGCCATATGTTAAATGCACCAGGGACTTGTGGCAACCGAAAGTGCTTTTAAAATCTGGCCTCACATGTCTGGAAAAAGTTAAAGAGGAGAAGGTCCATAGGGAGCAGTCAAATAGTACAGGGTCTACATCAAAACACTATGAGGAGAAACTAAAGGCCCTTAACATGTACACCTTGTAACAGAGGAGGGAGGGAGGGGATATGATAGAGAATTTGAATACTTCAGTGGGGTAAATAAGGTACAGGAGAAAATTATTTTTTCAGAAATAAAGGTTCTTTAGAACAAGGGGACATGCTGCAATATGAAGCTGGGGGGTAGATTTAGGAGAGATGTGAGGAAGTACTTATTCACAGACAGAGTGGTGGATTCCAGGAACAGCCTTCCAGCAGAGATTGTGGGTGAAAGAACAGTGGTGGGGTTCAAGAATTAATGGGACAGGCAGAAGGGAATCTTTGTCAAATGGATGGGGGGAGGTAGAAATAGCTATTGATTAAGTATTTTATCATCACATCACCTGACCACTACCCATCCAACAATAAGTTATAATTAGAGGACATGAGCACCGGCATTTACTGTACACGTGCCAAGGGTCCCCTGATGAAGAGGGATTGTGCCCTCAAAGCACCAGGGATAGTTTAGCATGGCCTGTAATAAAGTATTTAAACTTTATTTCTGACTCCAGCCTGAGTGTATCACTGTTAAGTTTCTTTTTGTATAAGTTATAGTTAACCTAGGCAATTTGAGCCCGGTTTGATAATATTTACCTGCAAAATGGAATCCATGAGTTAGCAAAAAATGCTTTAGTTCAGTACATATTCTACAGGTAAACAAAAAGCAAAACTAAGGTTTTTTTGGGGGCAGTTGTGCTATGGCATGCTGCCAATCCCTGCTGACAATGGCCCAATCAGGAGCACATCCTTCCCTTCCTGATACAAATAATAGGCCTTAGTCTCAGAAGCCTGTTGCAGAAATAGACTGTGCGCAGTCCTTGCTGACAATAACAAACAGCATATTTTAGGTGCAAAGAAGCACAGCTTGTAGCACTCCTACAGTAGTTGTCATGTGAACTCTTTTTCAGTACTAACTGCAGATACATTCACTCTGAGTCATTTCATTTTGCCAATGTCTGAGTTAGGATTGGTGTAGGATTACATATGGCCACTTCAAACTAATTCTGGCTAAGGCTTGTGTAGCTTGACGCCAGACTATGTAGAAAGCACTCAGACTGCAGACTTCCTGATTACTGATCATTTAACCATCTGTGTAAGTATACTAATTGAGCAAAAAGACATAACATGGGGTACATTGTGGTAGGATAATGGACTGCATTGGGTTGAAGTACAATGCAAAGCCAAGTGCTTCCACCACCCAAGAAGGACCATTATCTCACCACAACACACCACCATAGTGCCTAATAGCACTTATGAAATGTGTACAGCAGTACTGATAAATGAAACATTTAATAAGTATGTATATTGTAAATGATTACAAAAGTTAAAGAAAATTACAGTTGAATTGAAAATAAAAAGAAAACCGTAGTGCCCTTTGTCTTGTGTGATGTCTGGTGGTGTTACAAGTTTGCCAGAACATGGCACCTGTACTACTGTACACATGGGCCGCAAGTATGGGCAGCAGTTTGGAGATGGAAGGTCAGTGGCAGCTTCACAGTAGTTCCCTGACAGCAGTCTATAGTTTTTAAAAATATTGTAATACGTTGAGCAATTCAGCATTTGTTGTCAGCCCCACTGGGCCTTTTAATAGACGCCACAATCTGTGAGAAGTTTGGGGGCAAAAATGCTGCATGAAATTTGGAGCAAAGAGACAAAACAAGTAGCCAGAATGTGGGAGTTGTATGGTTTAGCAGTTTTTGTCACCAGTTTGTGAAGGTGGGAGCCGAGTGAGAGCAGGACCTGTTACTTTAATCCATGTATAGCAGCTAAAGTAATTAAATGTTGTCATTTAAAAAAAAAAAATAAGAGGTGTCATCTTTGTGGATTGGAGGCCATCCCTGCTACTGCTTCACGATTTGGAACCTGCAAGTGATGAGCACCAGGTCTGCCATGTTTGTTGTGGAAATATTGTTCTGAACAAGAGGTACCGGTAGATTAGTAATATAAGATTGGTGCATCCTCTTTGTGTGGGGCTACTTCCAGCTGTGTTGTTAAATTGAGATGATAGCCCAATTGAAAATACCCCTTATCCAGTCATTATTCTGCATTCCTCTTACCTATTCCAAAATCAGGTATTATAATAGCAAGAGTGTTGAAGGAATCCACAATGAGCAGATATACAAAGCTTGGGATCCAAAATAACAGTGTGAGGCTGAAAACAATGACACAACATCCACCTGCTCTTGAACAGGCTCTCAAAACAAACAGTTAAGCAAAACAAGTACAAAAACAAGGTGCTTCATCATCATGTGGTCTGAAAGCAAAACAAAAATGGTTATATTAAATGCACGCTGGAAATAGAATATAGAGATAAAAATCAAGAGGTGAAAAACAAGTGATGTGCAAGAACACTGTAGTCACAATCTAGGAAGAAGCAACCAACCTGGAAACAGATGGTGAACAAAAGCCTTGGCAGGCAAGGATAGATGCAAGTATAAGACATCTTTATTTTTTTTTCCATTAAATGTCTTTACTTTTCCAAAGTTTAAGAGTTCAGTAGTTTAACGATGTAAAAACTACTAAAACAGCAGAAACTACTTTGACAAGTGGATACACTCAGTCCATTTTATGAAATTTTGGCAGTTAAAATGTTTGTCTTTATTCTTTATTTTATCGATATATTTCAATTTTATAAGTGCAATAAGCCCACATTGGGGCAAGGTGTATTCAGAATTAATGCACACTCATACCTTGCTATGCTATCAAGGTGCACATTAATTCAGCATGCACCTATGCCCTCTTATTTACAACATAAAGCATTTTGTACCCCCTCCTGCACTGATCTCCATTGAGAAAATAAATTACCCTGATAGTCCAGTGGTAACCCCCTCTTACCCGATCCTCATTGTGAAACAAAACCACTCTTGATGTTAATTGAAACCCTCCTCCTGTTAGATTCACATTAGGAAGCAAAATTACTGTGTTAGTCCAGTGGTATCCCCCCCCAACTTCCCCGATCATAGAAAAGTACCTTGTCAGTCCAATGGGAGTCCCTCTCCCACTCCAATCCCCAATGTAAAACATTGATCCCACTACCCAACCCACCCACTCAGCACACACCACACTCCATCCCATCTCAAACCGTGCCTTGATTGCCTCTATTTTCACTTGGTTAGGATGGAGCTGCCCCTGGCCTACAACATGCCCAAGGTATGCCACTTCAGCAATGGCCACCTGGCACTTCTCAGCTTTGATATTGAGCCTTGCCCTCTGTATCCTGCTCAGCACTTCCCTAAGGTGGGACAGGTGTTCCTCTGAGCTGGCAATAAAGATGGCAATCTCATCCAGGTATGCCACGGTGCACTCCTCAGCGCCATTTAACACCTGGTTTACCAACCTTTGGAAAGTGGCCAGGGCGTTTTTCATTCTGAAAGGCATTACTTTAAATGAAAATAACCCTATTGGAGTGATGAAGGCAGACCTCTCCCTAGCTCTGTCAGTTAACTCTACCTGCCAATATTCCTTTGTCAGGCCAATTGTCGTAAGGTAGGTCGCCCCTCACAATTTTTCCAGGAGTTCGTCCATCCGGGGCATCGGGTGGGCATCTGACTTTGTGACTGCATTCAGTCCACGATAGTCCACACTTGGGAGCAAGGACTATGGATGAGGCATAGGGGCTGTGGGATTTCTGGATTACCCCTTAATCCAACATTTCCTCCACCTCCCTCCTAATGTCCTTTTGGACAGCCTCTGACACCCGATATGCTGTCCATCGTATGGGCATCTGTGTCCCTGTTTCTACATCATGCATCACTAAGGGGTTTAGTCCAGCCTTGGCACTAAACAATTTGGCAAAGTCTGCTAAAACCTCCCTTACTTCCTGGATCTTGTCCAGGGACAGCTGGGGTGACAATTTAACTGCCTCCACAGAAGAATCCCACTTGCTTTCTTCCAGCAAGTCCAGAAGGGGGTCTCCTTCGTCCATCTCCTCCCCAAGACTACACACTGCAAACACCATGTCAGCCCTATTAGCATATGGCTTCATCATGTTGACATGGTACATTCTTTCTGAATGTTTTCTGTCAGGTAACTCTATGATATAGTTCATGTCATTTACCTTTCTAACTACTTTGTATGATCCTACCCACTCAGCCTGCAGCTTGTCCTTCTGGACCAGGATGAAGACCATGAGTTCCCGACCCACCATGTGCAGGTGAGCTATGGCTCTGTGGTTGTACCACACTTTTTGTTTTTGTTAGGCAGCAGCCAGGTTGCTCTGGGCTGTCCCCATAAGCCCCTTCAGCCTTTCCCTAAACCTAAGGACATAATCCACAATGGGAGTTCCCTGGGTGGCGTGCTTGCCTTCCCAGTCCTCCCAGATCAAGTCTAAGGGCCCACGTCCCCAGCGTCCATATAAGAGCCTGAAGGGGCAGAACCCTGCTGACTTTTGGGGCACCTCCCTGTATGCGAACAACAGGTGGGTAAGGTATTTCTCCCAGTGCCTCCCATGCTGTTCAGCAAATGCTTGGTCCAGGAACTACAATTTTCCCTTCCCGCTTGGCTACAGGTAACTGCACACAGCATCCCCTGTGTGAGATTGTTGCCAAGGATAACATCAACTGCTAAAGTTTCTGCTACAGCTACCTGTTGCATAGTTCCTCCTGTCTCACCCCAGTCCAGAAGAACACTAGTGAGTGGCAATGTTTTCTCCTCACCAGTAAACCTTTGTACAGTTACAAATGTATTGGGTGTAAGCTAACCAGGCTCTACCAGATCCCATTTTACCAACGTCAGGGATGCCCCTGTGTCTCTTAACCCTTGTGTCTGTACACCATTCACAGTGACTGGGTGCATGTGTTCCCTTATGTTTACTGGCATGCTTTCAGGGACACACAAACAACCCACTTCTTTCCTAGCACCACTTTGCATATGTCTCGTCCTTTTGGGACACTGTCTGGCAATATGCCCAGTTTCTTTACAAGCCCTACATTCATTTCTTTTCTCAAAAAAATTATTTTCTTTGAAACCTGGGGCTAACTGGTTTTGATGGAGGCAATGAGGGTTTTAGCTGCCCTGAAGGTGTGCTTTTCCTTTTCTGTGCTGCCACCCCTGCCCATTTACTCTCAGAGCAGGTCTGCTCTTGGCATAGCGGTCCGAGAGTTCAGCAGCCTCTTGCACTGTTTTGGGATCTCAGTCCTCCAGCCAGGTTTTCAGCTCTGCTGGGCATGCCTCAAAAAACTGCTCTAACAATATAGCATTTTCAATGTCATCTACTTAGTTTGCTTCAATTCCTTCCCACCAACGTTTTAAAAACTGACATTGTTTCTTGGCTAGCTCCTCATAGCTCATGTCAGAGCTTCTCCTGAGCTAACAGAATTTAGCTCTATATGCTTCTGCATTTAAATCAAACTTTTTTTAAAGTGCAGCTTTAAGTTTGCTGTAATCATTACTGTCCTCATTGTCCATTTGACCCAATGCATCCTGAGCTTTCCCTAAAAGCCAGAAGCTTCAGGACTCTCTAGGAGTAGTTGCCTAAATACAAACTTTTTCAAAGGAATTTAAAAAGGCATCCATATCCTCCCCCTATTTGAATTCAGCTATCAATTTGGAATTTAATTTGTAACCCAGTCCTGTAATTCCAGATAAACCCAAGCCACTTACCTGCTCTGGTGCTGGTGGTTGGAGTCATAGCTTCTCCAGTTCATGTTGCCTCTGGTGCTCATGCTCTTCACAGTCAGCCTCTCAATGTTCTCGCTCCCTCTTCTCCTCTGCGGCTCACTGTTCTCACTCCCTCTTCTCTGCAGCTCACTATTCTTACTTCTCTTCTCTCTGGAACTCCAGCTCCATTCTGCACAACTCACTCTACAGCTTGATTACTTCTAGCTCCAGAATACGGGTGACCTTCCCCTGCTGCTGTGACCCTTGGCTTCCTCTGGCCCTGCTGTCCTCCTCACTGGATCAGGACACTGCAATGGACACTGGCCCCTCCATGCCCAAGGTTTGGTCCTTTACAGTCACAGACTGACTCGATGCTCTGGGCATCTGCTGCCATCAGGGCATCGATGATGTTCTGCTTGTTGGCTTTCCCCTCATACTGGACTCCTCTCTCCTGGCACAACTGTCTCATGTAGTCTATAGTGTACCTGCTGTAGTTGGAAGCCATCTTCTTCCCTAACTACTGCTACTCTAACTTGCACTTTAGAAAAAAAATAAACCAGGTAGGAACTTTGACTGTGAGCAGAATGATATAGTTCTGTTTACTTTTGAAAAATATATCACTGCCTTATTTTGCAGGTGAGCTGTACAGTATTAAGCTGACACACTGAACTGTTAAAGCTTGAGTTACCAATTACTTTTTATTGCACTGCTGCCAACCATATCTGTTACAAATGCACTCCACAGGTCAAGCCCTCTGCTCCCACAGTGCCAACCTCAGAGTGCAATAGTGTGAACAGGTAACAGACAGGGTAACCCTCCTGTCTGTTTTGGGTCCGAATCACCTGTTAGCCTCAAGTTCTGGGGAGGATTCAAACTGTGAACCTTATGCTAGCATACCCAATTACAGGTTCAGATATGTACCCTCTTCGAGACTGCAGTACAATCTTTCACCAGAGGCACCAAGCCAGGTCTCCAAAATGAACCCTTGAAACTCTACAAAAGACCTTAGGTATATTCTTACCTTCTTTGCCAAGCTCAGTAACACCATCAAGCTGTTGAACAGTTGTCAGACTTAACTGCCTATATATCACATGCAAAAAGAACTGACAGACACCCAGGCAGTCTTTCAAAGAAAATGTTCTTTACTAAAAATTGTAAAACAAGTAAGATAAAATACACAACAAATATCAAAGAGCATACAGTCATTTAAAATAAACATGAAGTTACAGACAAAACACTCCTACCACAAAAGGCTTAAATTTCTTTGTAAGTATTACCTTTATAAGTGCATTTTATAGTTAGAGATAAGTTGCCCTCTTCTTTCAGAGCCAATGAGATATTCACCCATTTCAGACACACTGATACATTTTCAACTCTACTCCCCACCCCCTTTTGGATGAGGTCAGCAAGATCCTCCCTTTTTGTTAATTCACATAATTTCTATGAGGAGGTATTTTAATAAATGTGAACATCAGCAGAAAAAAAACAACATTTCCTAAATATGACATCCTTTCCTTAAACATTTCTCTTTCATCTTATTGTGGTTCTTGTTCCCAAGGCAAATCAAAGGATTTATGACCTTTAACACAATGTTGCTACCAGATATGTCTTCCTACAGGAATCATAACATTTTACAAGCCCTATATCCTGGCAAAATGGCTTGAAGGTTCTAATTAAGACAAAAACAGGAAACCTTTAATCAGGTCTCTCTGGTCTTTTTAATTACCTCCTGGTTTCAGGCTGACATTTTGATTGTTAGACCAATTTCCTCCCACACTGAAATGGTCATACACAAACCATGTATTTATAATACAGATATCATACAATAATAATATGAGAGGCTTTTTCCTGTGACAGTATTTACTTCTCTGTTTCATGAATGTGTGAGCAGCAGGTAGAAAAATGTTCAATCTTGTGGCGGCTACTGTGCACAGAAATCTCATTTTTAGGGCTTGTTCACATATGTAACCCAGTTATATCCAAAAGCAAAGAATTGTGACTTGTCTTTCTGTAGCTTTAAGCAAATAAAAGTGCTTGTTGATCATGCTGCTGCCTATCCATTGGTATGACAGACTGTTGAACATTGTCACTGAAACCCAATAGAAAAATTGGATAAACCTCAACTGTCATAGTGTGCTGGAATCATTGTGTGCTGTTAGGGTCATCCCACTTAAGGCACCATAGCAGTCGTAATGTCACTACTAGTGGTGGGTGAAGTGGGCTCAATCTGCTCTGCAGTGATTACGTGGAGCAAAGGCAGATTCACAGAGTGCTCGCATGATCTTAAGCAGAGTACTGCGATTATAATGAGGAACGCAAAGTCCATTAGAAACAATGACTTTGCGTTACTCCACCTCCCCAGGCCACTACTCTGCCAATTTTAAGGCAAAGTGTATTGCTGGCAGTGCACTTTGCCTCACTTCACTTTTGGTTTTGAGCTCCAAAGGTGAATTTTGCAGTAATTCATGGGATTTCAGGTCACATGGGCTCTATATTGATCTGCACAGCCTCAGTTTGGGGTAGTATGAGTAGGAAGGAGTAGGAGACAATGTGTTCTGAAAGCTGTCTGTGATAGGAATCTTGTAAAAGCTGTTCAAAAAGCATTTTTGCTTTTTTGGAGGGATCCATCTTTAGTTCATCGATTGTAGGAAGCCCTCCTGTGCTCATATCATCGAGCATTTTTGTTTGTGTGTGGATTTTGAATGTTAATTTACAACATTGAGTGTGTGTGGTGTAAGACAGTGAAAGTGTGCTTTGGGGAGGGGCGTATCTGTGGTGTAGGTAGATTTAAGTTGGAGAAATAGTGATTTCTTTGATTTTTGGTTATATTTTTGTTATATAACTGACTGTGTTAATGTACACATAGTAATATTGTCAGTAATAGTAGAAATTTTCTTGCTGTTTGTTGTGTGGATGTGGTGCAGCAGTTCATAAGGTCAGGTTGTTTAAATTACAAATTTACAATACGTAACGTGGCATAGTACTGAACTTTTGCATTTGCGTCACATTCTTTGTTCAGCATTGTACACAAACTGTTCTGTGTTGTGTGTGAGTGTGTGTGCAGTGTTGCATACATTAAATAATACACCTTTAATTGTGACACAAACTAGTGTAATTGCAACTAAGTGCAGCAGTGTGAACCTGCTATCCACTGCAGCTGCCTGATTTTGTACTGCGATCGTGGTATCTGTTCTTAGTTTTGCTGCTTGTAGTGCCGTAAAAATCAGCACTGTCTCTATTCAGTGTCTCCCCCCCCAACCCCACATTCAAAAGGTATTTTTTACCAGACTGGATTGTTTTTGTGACCTCATCTGCACCACTGGTTACTGAAGTTGTTTTAATTCCATGACAGTTTCAGAGTAGTCTCTTATCTGTTGCTGAAGCCACAGTTGTTTATTTGGCTTCACATCCAGCCAGCGTCCCTCCAATCAGAAAGTTAACATATTAAAATCTGAATTTGGTAATAATATTTGTGGTTTATCCCCCAAAATGCCTGCAAAGAGATGTGCAAGCAAAGCTGTTTCTTGCCATGGCAATGTTGGCAGTAAGATGGTCTGTGGGCGTGGTAGTAGTATGCAGACGCAGAAGTGCATTGCTGATGTGAGGAAAGGAATTTCTCCTGCAATGTTTTTTACAGCCCAATCAGTAGCTTCACACATACTTGGAGAAGATGATGTTTTCCCAGCCAGTGGTGTTAGTGTTACTTGTGTTAGTGGTGGTGGAAGTAGTATTAGTATTGTTGTGTCAAGTTCTAATTCTGACCAGTGAACCGTTTCCAAAACTATTGAGTGTGAAGCAGTGCAAGTGAGTGGCAGCGTAGATGATGTCATACTTCCCAGTAACATCCCAGTAACTGAACCTGAGGATTCTGATGATCATGTCAATGATAGCATACAACGTGATATTCCATCCACTGTGTCATGTAATGTCATGCATTTTCCATGCAGTGATTCAAAGTGTGGTGAACAAATATCAGTTGATGGTGGTGGAGATGCTGATGATGAATGTGATGATGATGATGATGATGATGATGTTGCTGTTGTTGCAACATGCAGTCCACATGCTAGCATCCAAGCAGAAAATGTGGATGTGTGTGATGTTGATGAATATGATGATGATGTAATTGACCCCAGTTGGGAACTGGAGAAAAAGAAATTAAAAGAGTCTGTGTCTGAGTCTGTTTGCAGGAATCCCCCCCCCCCGTAAAAACTTGTGATCTACCACTTTTAGTTGATGATGATGACCCAGTAATCAATATGATAGGTAGTCATGGTGGTCAGTTGCAGTCCAGGTGTGCAGTGCCAGAAATATTGCATGCCCCCCCCCACTTCAGTGCTTAAAATAACAGACTTAAATAAGCCACATTATCATGGACATGCTAAAAGCAGAGCATCACACTCCCTTGTTTGGGATTATTTTGTTCAAGATGCAAATGATGATTCAGTTGCAATCTGCCAGGTGTGCCATGTACGTGTAAGTCGAGGTAAAAAGGGGAGCCATCTGGGGACAGGAGGACAGCATACGCCATCTTAAGAAAAGGCACTTGGCTCTGTGGACCCAGCACAAGCTGGCAGCTAATATCACAGTGGGGCATTCACCCGTGTCACTGGCAACCATAGCCAGCATGTTATCCCCTTCCATGACTGTTAAGCCCAGTAGGAAATTAAACGTTTGCAGTAGTGTGCTAATAAGAGCAGAGGATTACTACAGGCATGATGAGGTGGAGGACCATAATGACTTTCAAATGTTGTCCAGTGCTAGTGAGAGTAGTAGTTTATGGGGTGGTGGTGGTGGTGTTGAATGCAGTATGTCTAGTGCAAGTGGTACATCAACCCCAGTTGGCAAATCTGGCAAAATAACATCATTTCTGGGTTTGTCATCATCACCTGTACAACCGTCTTCATCAAATGTCCACACTCCATGCCCTGCCAATGCCATTCATCACAGAGCACAGCCATTTGTGATCAACAACACACCACGTGTAAAACGTTTAAGTCAGCCCACGTTACAGAGTGTTCTTGCGCATAAGCTGAAGTACTCACCAAATCATACAGTGTCACGTGAACTCAATGCTGCTGTAGCCCAAATGCTGGCAATTGATCTTTTGCCCTTCTCCTTTGTGGAGAATTCTGGGTTCCGGCAGTTTGCAGCACATGCCTGTCCAAAATGGAAAGTCCCATCCAGGACATACTTTTCTACCCGTGCTGTCCCCGACTTGTTCCGCACTGTGTCCGACTCAGTAAGACATGCCCTTCAACATTCTTCCTCTCCATTCATCCACTTAAGTATGGATATGTGGACAAGTGGCATAACAGTGGGGAGTTTATATCTGTGTATAACTGCACACTGGGCGCAGGTGCCGGGGGTTGTTTGTGATGTTGGTAGCGTGAATAATCAGTGCAGTAAGGTGGATTGTCACAGTAGCAATCTTCCTGGAATTCAACAACATGCAACGATTGCTATGCACAGTGTGACCTGTTCACACACTGGTGAGAGCATGTTGGACATGGTACTGACTGAAATTGACAGATGGATAAACCTTCTGTCCCATTATCAGTGTGTTATTTAAAACAATTTCTCTGAATTACTGATTTGGCACACCCTGGTGCAGGTCCACATAAGCGGCAGTTGTGTTTTTTCATCCTGTTGCTCAGCTAACCATTTTATCTTGCACTGTTTCATTAACTCCTTCTGTGTATGGATTTTTTTCTGTAAAGTTTATATTTTTATACTTATTTTTTATTTTGCTCCTGCTGTTTGTGTGTTGTACTATCTCGGGTACTCCTTGAAAATGAGTATTTGATGCTCTTACAGCTTACCTGACAAACATAAAAAAAACTTACCATGACCATTTGTAGGCATTGTACTCCAGAGTCATTCACAAAACCACTGAAAGCAGCCATGTACACCTTTAGTGCATTTGTGGCCAAAACTACACATTTGCATGGTCAACACGTGATTTTCTTACACTCACAACTGGAAAATTGTTCCAGCTTGGATAAAACTTGTTTAAAATGCTAATTCACACCGCTGCCAAAAATTCATATGAGGAAGGAGAGTAACTAGATAGGCCTTCCACGTTTTTTGTTGTTGTTGTTGTTGTTTTTTGCCTCAGAGACTATCAGGACACCAATACTCAAATTCTGTAATTGCCCAAAGAACTTTCTAACATTTATTCACAGTTCTGCCTATGTCCCAAATTGCCCTAGAGAAAGTGTGTGTGTGTGTGTGTGTGTGTGTGTGTGTGTGTGTGTGTGTGTGTGTGTGTGTGTGTGTGTGTGTGTGTGTGTGTGTGTGTGTGTGTGTGTCAGGGGTAACTGTTTTCTTCTGGCTTTATGACATTCTGCACAAGAGCAAGGTGCATACAACTCAGGGATGTAGGCAGACCTACTCATGGCTAGTTGTACATTTGTCAGGGTAGTTCTGGAATCATAAATACTACCATTTTCCTAATTGTTATAAGAACAGCATGATATTTTGGCATTTCCAGAACAACAACATGGTTTCTGTCATGTTCCATGAAACATCACATTTTGTGGCATTTGCATTGACAAGGCTATGACTTTATGCAACAGCTCCAAGACAATCTTGGCTCCCAGCTAGCCCTAGTGAGGGACTAATGGGCATGTGAACCCTTTCTCCCACAGGGCAACTCTGTGCTCTGTTATCCAAACTGTGCCTGTCCCCGAAATAAAAAAAAAAAAATATTTGCTGATATTTTTCTGTAAAACAATATGGCAAACAATTGGTCATTTTTGTAACTCACAGTGGATCCATGACTTTTCCTGACTTTTCCTATCATTTCCATTTCTGTCATTTTGATGACAGCAATACCCAGATTTTTTCAGAAATACACAATGACAAATGCATAGTTCTAACCCATAGCACATTTTGGCACAGTATTTTTAAACACTCTTCTTAAGCCATGCATCGTTTTATTCAACATTTTCTTTATTTAATTATACTTCTTTAGGAAGGTAAATATCACCACTGTAGATGACTGCTTGTTAGTGGCTATATTCAGACAGCTGGCTTGCTTCAGGAGAGAATAAAAGTTGACTGCATGCATGGACTATGGACTGTGGGGACACCTGGTGGAACATTACAACTGAGTGGGATAAATTTAATCACGGTCAGTGCCACCTGGTGCATTTAAGCTGCTTATGATGAGAATTAAGTTAATTAAGCACATTCCACAGCAGTGGTACTGCAGTGCCCCAGTAGTGCATTGCCGCATTACAGAGCGGCAAAGAGGTATTCCTCAGTACCAGTTGATGTACCATGGCTACCGCGGTATAATGAGTTACCGAGAAACTTCTCTGTAACAACCACTGTAGATGAGGCACAACTCCTGTTATGCCAGAAAAACAACTCATAACATAATCTCACTTTTTACCCGATCCCCAAAGAAATAATCTCACAAGACTACTGTTTGGAATTTTGGATGCTTGCTGGCAAAACATATTTATTTTGGCACATAGATAATTTTACATCCCATATATCATAAGTTAATCATAACAACACAAGTTATGTCACATCCTTTTTCTTTATTCCAGGCTCTTCCTCCTTCCGGTTGCTTCTCCTTTTTGTGCTTCAGGGTCCAGACACTCTGAATCCAGCCTCCTCCTCTATCATCAGAATCAGGCAGGTTCCCCCACTAACTGGGGCATCCCCATCAGGCCAGACACTGAATCTGACTAGGCCATCCCCTCCACCACTAATAACCACCTGGGTTCCTTGCCCCAGCCCATGCATCCCTACCCTCCTACTCCTTCTCTGCCACCCTCTCCCCCAGCTCCCCCTTCCTTCTTCCATGCTCCCCATATCCATTCCCTATCGGGCACCGATGCCAACCTGCTGGGGCTTTGACTAGCTCCTGGGACCAACCGCTGCTGACGTGCAGCACCATCTTAATTGCCACATGCCCTGGGACCACTGGGCACCACTCCTTGCCTCGCCCTATCAGATTTGTGCCAACCTGTTGCCCCTCAGAGACTTCCTTACAAGGGTGGGTGAGTAGAGGATTTCCCACAAAAAGAGGGCTAGCCCAAGAGGGGATGCCCTGATATACACCCTAAGGACCCCAAATCAGGGCCTCTTCTGGCTCTGCCCCTGACCAATCCCCTGAGCCTTGGACCCCTCCTTGTCATATGACACTGCCTACCTCATGGATGAAGTCACTAGACCTCCCTCCTCCCTTTCCCTGCCCCCTCCCCTGCCCTCTGTATTTTCTTGTGGGGGCCATGAGACAATCTGGCCTGCCTTTTAGTGGAAAGCCTAATTGCCCCCTGACCACCCCCCCCAAAATAATCTCGCTCAGCCACTTTTTGGAATTTTGGATGCTCACTGTCAAAATATATTTATTTTGGTCAAAGATAATTTTACATCCCATATATCATAAGTTAATCATAACAACACAAGTTATGTCACATCCTTTTTCTTTATTCCAGCCTCTTCTTCCTTCTGGTTGCTTCTCCTTTTCATGCTTCAGGGTCTGGAAACTGAATCCAGCCCCCGCCTCCATCACCAAAATCAGGCCAGTTTCCCACTTACTGGGACCTCCTCATCTAGGCCTGGACACTGCCCCCAACCTGTGCATCCTACCCCCTTCCCCTTCTCTTCCCCCCTCTTCCCCCTGCTCCTCCCCCCTTCCTTCTTCCTCTACCCCACCTCCAGCTTGTGATGGATATTGGGGCTCCACCTCTAGCAGGTTAGAACCAGAGACCCTTCTTAGCTATTTTTCCCACTAGTTCCCCTATGAGCCTTAGGAACAGGCACATCCTGAACTCCGACAGATGCACTCCATCCGACCTGTACACTGCTGCCTGGTCAAAGAAGATGTACTTGTGCTGGATGTGCACCCCCCTCATCTCAATTACTGTCCTCGCCATCCTCCTCTTCAGGCATTTTCTCACCTTTTCAATCAACCTACCATCTTTTGCTCCCCTCCATACTCTCTGCGACGTGATCTCAGACCAACCGATGGTCATGCCTGGCCACCACCCCTTTACTTTCATTAATTCTTCCATTATTGGCTGCCCCAAGACCCCCCATGGTAAACCCTTCAAGTCATGGCCCCCTAGGCAGATGATGATGCAGTCTGGCCTGCCCCACTGCACCCTCAACTCTTCCAGAAGAGGCAGTAGCTGGGCCCATCTCATGCCCCTGATGGCCTTCTACTGGACCCTTGTGTGTTCCATGATAGAGCGTAGCTGTGTCCCTCTGTCAGTGGTGGCCACAAACCTTTCCACCCAGTAGATGAAGGAGTGCCCCACTATCCATACCTTCCACTTGGAACCTGCCACAGAAAAAAAAGGAAACAGAGTGAGTTGCTAGCATCAACACCTGACATATCTTTCATAACAACTGGACCTCAAGCAAACTACCCTTTTCAGCTCTTCCACTGAAGCCCCTTTTTCAGTTGCCTTTGAGGCTACCCATGACTGGAAGGAATAAGCTGCCAGACTCATAACCCACAAATGCCAGGGCCTCCTTAAGCTCTGCCCCTACCTGTAAACCAGTGACTGTTGAGCCATCCACATGCCAGAACAGCACCCCCCCAGCCATACTTCTAGTCCTCTTGTACTCTTACATGGCAGCCACTGTGCAGCTTAGTGATCTTGATCACCGAAGTAGAGTCCCCATGGTCCCCTTCCCCCTTGGTCTGTTTTGGACCTGGCCAATCTAATGATCACCTTGTGCCCTCCCCGCATCACAGTCTTGTGCTGCATTGCCAGGTTAGGTGACCCTTGCATGGGGCCACCACTCCCCCATGCAGAAAGCACCCACCGCCATGACTGCTAACACTGATTGGAACAGACAGACCTCCTGCGCTGAGGTGCACACCTGCCATGTCACCCCCAGCATGCTGTGCAGCAGCTGTCCATTTATGGGGTGCCTCCCATCCATTCTTCCACCTTGGCCCCTTCACCAACCTGTAATCATCCTGTTGATTGTCCTAACTGCCATGGCATCCAGCCAGCCCCTGTCCTGGCATACCCACCTAATGACTATGAGCTACACCACCACCATTGTGGCATGTGCCATCCCTTCTTCCCACTTCTCTACAATGAACCTTCTGACCTGCTCATCCAGAACAGGCTCTTCCCTGTCTCTTCTTTATCTTACCCTGAACTCCTGGAAACTTGCCCACCCACTTTCATATGCCCTCAGGGTGCTGGCTGACCAGGATCCCTGTACAGTGCCCTGGTGGTGGCCCTCCAATCTCCCACAGCCAGTCCAAGACACTGGTCCTGTGTGTTGCCACATGAGGTGCCAGCTTCTGAAACCTTTCATGCTGTAAACTGGAAAGACTGTTAGCCAAGTCATTCTTGATCCCTTCTATATGCTGCGCTTTGAAAGATAGGTTCAGCAGCAGCCCTAGTAACAGCAAATGCTGCAGAATACTGCCCACACTTCCCATACTCCTGCCCTGCCTGTTAATTACCTCTATTACCTACCCCTTTATTATTGCACCAGAAGAGGATGCATTTTCACTTCATCCTGTCACCCCATACTTCCAAGGCCACCCAGACTGGAAATATTTTAAAGAAGGTGATATCCTTCAATAGCCCCTTATCCACCCACTGTCCTGGCCATGCCTCTGTCATCCACTGACCCTAAAAATATTACCCCGTTTTGAGCACACCTGAGGTGTCGATGTAAAGTTCCAGATCAGTGTTGTGTTTCCACTTGTCTCGCCAAAATGTTACCCCATTGTAATGCTCAAAAACTCCTCCCAGACCCTTTTGTAATATTCACCCCAGTGATGACTGTTTCACCTTATCTATAGCCCTTCCCAGCCTCTTAGTAAATGCCCTCCTAGGACTAATGACTTTGCAGGCAAAATTAAGGTGCCCGCAGTTGCTGTACTTGTACCACTGGCACCCTCCACCCCGTTATCTGTGCCAGTAGATCCCTTACCCTAGACACTTTGTCCCCAGTCAACCAGAAACATCCCTCTTCTTTGTCCACCTCTATTCCCAGGAATTCCAGTCTGTGCGCCGGGCTCTCTATTTTCCCCTGTACCAAATGAAATCCTATCATTCACCTAAAATACCACCAACAGCTTAATCCGGTTCAGGGTCAGTTGTCTTTCATCTGTATCCCCCTCCCCCAAGTCATGCCTGAAAATAGGCAGGATTTGTCTGGTGCACTTACCCGGTCAACAAAAACTAAATAAATAAAAATCTGTCCGGACATTCCTTTGAAGTCCTCCAACATCCCCAGCATTTCCACTTGACTCTTCCCAATGAGGAGGACATCTTCCAGGCAATGTACTACCCTCTTGTGGTTGTATCTATCCCCAAATACCCACTGCACCTAGGAACTGAACATCTCAAAGGTCGAACAAGCCACAGAGCAACCCATTGTCATGGCTTTATCGAAGTAAAGACTGCCCTCAAACTGGACCCAGCAGGACCCAATAGGCTGGGTTTACTGGCAACAGACAGAATGCTGACTTGATGTCCATCTTCACCAGCCAGGCCCCCCCACTGACCTAATCAGTCCTACTGCCTGCTCTAATGAGGCGTAGGAAATCACCCTGAGATGGTCGGGTATCCCCTCATTCACTGATCTCCTCTTCAGGTAAGATAGGTGGTGTATCAGCCAAAACTCACCTTTTTGCTTCTTGGGCACCACCCCCAAAAGGGATATCCAGAGGTTGAGGCAATGAGGGGCCTCCAATGCACCCTCTACCCACCCAGCCTTAACCTACTTCTATATCTTCTCCCGGACCACCTCCTCCTTCCCTTTGACTGACCCGAGCTTCTTGGCCTTCATCCTGACCCGTCCCCCCCCTGAAAACCCAGTGGAAACCCCATTTTGGAAACCTTCCAACCGGAGCTCCACCCCCTTAGCATTTGGGTAATCCCTAGTCCACACCTCCACCACTTCCAGGATGATGAGTGTGCATGCCAGTGCATACCCCCATTGCCCCTCCCCTCTATCCTGCCTAATTCCATCCATAAGTGGAATTATAACCTCACCTGTTGTGTCCTCCTCTTCCCCTGCCAGGGTCCCAACCCAGGTTCTCTGTAAAGGGCTGGTCCTGATACTGTTCACTTCCTTGCCTTCCCTTATCCCCTCCCTGCCTGCAGCTAGATGCCGGGTGTGTGCCCCCGTATCTTGAACAGATGTGCTTAAATTTGCAATTCAACCATGTGCAGGACACCTTGTTGAAACACAGCAGGTCTTGGTGCCTGAAGCCACAGGGTTTTCTTAACCTGATCCACCCTGCCACACTCATTTGCTGAGACAGGATCCTCACCCACAGCTCAGAATGGGTGTTGTCCCACCTTAAGTCTCCCTTTGTTGCCATCCGCCTCAGGAAAGCTTCATCATATTTGAGCCAACCGTATCCTAACTTGGCTTTGTATGCATCCCTGATGGTTGCCATATATGTCAGCAGTGGAATGGCCAGCTCTGTCCACTTCTCCAGTACCAGCGTATTGTAGATTATAAAGCCCAACTGCCAATTATCATAGAAACATAGAAACATAGAAGTTGATGGCAGATAAGGACCGCAAGGCCTATCCAGTCTGCCCATTTCTTTTTCTACCTTGTAAATGTGCCATTGCACTTTGCTGTCAGTTGCCTATCTATTCATACTCATCTGTATTGCTCCCTTATGCCTATCCCATGCCTGTTTGATGCCCTGCACTGTATTCATAGCCACCACTTCCTGATGTAGGCCGTTCCATGCATCCATCACCCTTTCTGTGAAAAAGAACTTCTTCACATTACCCCTTAATTGGCCTCCCTCTAATCTCATGCTGTGTCCTCTTGTTCTGCTATTTTTCTTATATTGAAACATGTTAGACTCTTTCACCTTGTTAATGCCCTTAAGGAGTTTGAATGTTTCATTCATATGACCTCCCTCCCTCCTTTGGTCTAGGGTATACATACTGAGCTCCGTTAATCTGTTGTCATTTGTCTTCTGATGCAGTCCCTGCACCATTTTGGTTGCCCTTCTCTGGACTGCCTCAATTTGGTTAATGTCCTTGTGAAAGTGTGGCCTCCAGTACTGCATACAGTACTCCAGATGGGTCCTAACCAGTGTCTTGTAAAGAGGGACTATTACCTCCCTCTTACGACTTGTGATACCCCTACTAATATACCCTAACATCCCCCTAGTCTTACCTACAGCTTTAGAGGTCTGCTTGGATGATTTCAGGTCATCGGTGATGATGATGCCCAAGTCTCTTTCTTCCTTTGTGACTGCCAGCAACTCCCTTCACAGCCAATTGGTGGCTTCAGGGTTTCTCTTCCCTATGTGCATGATCTTGCACTTCTTTGCATTAAATCCCAGTTGCCACTCTTCTGACCATTTTACTAGTTTATCCAGATCTCTTCTCATTCTGCCCACCCCATCTGGATCATCTACTCTGTTGCCGATCTTGGTGTCAGCTGCAAACAGACAAGCCTTACCTTCTAGTCCAGCTGCAATATCACTAATGAAGATATTGAAGAGGACTGGTCCCAGTACTGATCCCTGAGGTACTCCATATGTGACTTGCGTCTCTTCTGACTGCATACCATTTACCACCACTCTCTGTTTTCTGCCTGTCAACCAGTTTGCCACCCAGTTTACCAACTACTGACCCACCCTGAGCCTACCCAGCTTGTTTATCAATCTTCTATGTGGAACAGTGTCGAAAGCTTTGCTGAAGTCAAGGTAGGTGACATCAACTGCTCCCCCTTGGTCCACCAATCTGGTTACCCAGCCAAAGAAATCTATGAGATTAGTTTGACAGGACTTACCTTTTGTAAACCCATGCTGTCTTGGATCCTGTGCTTCTATGGATTCCAGGTGTTGCACTATCCTTTCCTTAATGAGTGCCTCCATAATCTTGCCGACTACTGAGGTAAGACTGACTAGTCTGTAGTTCCCTGCCTCCTCCCTGCTACCACTCTTGTGGAGCAGGATCACATGAGCCCTTCTCCAGTCTTCTGGGACCTCTTCTGTGCTGTAGACTCATTAAACAGTTCTGATAATGGCTCTGCTAGTTCCACCCTTAGCTCCTATAGTGCCCTGAGATGTATGCCATCAGGTCCTATTGCCTTGTCCACCCTGAGCTTAGCGATCTCTTGTAGGACCCTTTCTTTTGTGAAAGGAGTAGTGTTCACCTCCCTCCCCCCTGTATCCATGGTGCTGAGCTGTAGGCCCTGACCTACCTTCTCTTCAGTAATTGCTTAGCAAAAGTATCTATTTAGGATAGATGCTTTTACATGGTCCTCCTCCTCACATGCCCCCTTTTCTCCTTTGAGCTTAGCAATACCCACTCTGGACTTTCTCCTTTCACTAATGTATCTAGAGAAAGTCTTGTCACCTTCTTTTACTGTTTGTGCTAGTGTTTCCTCAGTTTGGGACTTTGCCTGCCTTACTGCCTTCCCTGCTTCCCTTAGGGCAGTTTGGTATGCCTCCTTATCGTCATCCCACTGTGTTCCCTTATATTTCCCGAAGGCCAGCCTTTTGACTCTGACCTTTTCTGCTACTGTATTTGAGAACCAAAGTGGTTTCCTTCTTCTTTTGCACTTCCTTTTCTGTCTAACACAATGGGATGTTGCTTCAAGTATTGCATACTTAATGCTTACCCATCTTGCCTGTACCCCCTCACCTGTGTTTCTTTTTGCCAGGGCTAGCTTAACTCTGTTGGCCATCTTATCAAAGTCAGCTCCTCTGAAGTCCCATATTTTTTCATTGGAATGGGATGATTTAGATATAGTGGCCAAATTGAACCATACCATGTGATGGTCACTGGCCCCCAGGTGACCTTCTACCTGGAGATCTGTGATCCCTTCCCTGTTAGTCAGTATTAGATCTAGGATAGCCCTGTCTCTTGTGGGTTGCTGTACCAGTTGTTTGAGGCCCTCCACCTGCAGGGAATCTACCTTGTGTCTAGTTCTGGCAGATGTTCCTGCTGGTATTGATCAATCTGTATCCGGCATGTTGAAGTCTCCCATTATCAGAACCTCCCCTTTAGCTGTGATGTTTTGTATATCTTCTAACAGTAATGTGTCTATGTCCTCCCCCTGGTCTGGGGGCCTGTAGACAACCCCAATTCTTACTGCTGTCCTATTTCCTGTTTCCAGGGTGACCCACAGTTTTTCTGGCTTCTTATGTGTATTCTGAATTTCTGTAGCTTTGATATTTTTGTTGACATACAGAGCCACTCCACCCTACTTTTTGCACCTTGATCTCTTCTGAACAGTACATAGCCAGGTACTGAAGTCTTCCAAGTGTGGTTAGTGGTAAACCATGTCTCACTAATTGCTACTATGTCCAGTTTAGCCTCTGACTTTATTGTCTGTAGGTCTGGGATCTTATTTCCCGGCCTGTGAGCATTTGTGTACATGATTTTCCATTGGCCAGATTTTGGTGTGTTGGTTGTTGGGTGAGGTCTGGCATTTCCCCTGTGTGTTGTATGGGGAGATGGACCTTATTTCTTCCCTGGTGATGCAAATGAACTACAAACATGCTGAAACCCTGTTTAACCACTAGCTAAGGCGGGAGGGTGTTCTTCCATTTGATGATGTGTGCTGCATCCCTCTCCCATCTGCTAGTATTAAATATTCTGCAAAGATGTCAAACTTCTACCCCAAATGCACTGACTCCCTCCTTAGTCAGATGCAGTCCATCAAATTTAAAGAGCATTCGCTTCCAAAACTGTTGCCAGTTCTCTACAAATCTGTGTCCTTTTTCCTGGCACCAGCTCCTGAGCCACATGTTTAGCTCCCCTATCTCCCTTTCTCTGACCTTCCGTCCATCTGCCACCCTCTCCCAGACTGGCAGGATCTCAGAGAAGGTGATGCCGGATGAAATGGATGATAGTTTGCCACCCAACCTGGCAGGTGTTCCTTGGTCTCCACAACTGACTGGCTAGTGAGATCATTAGTCCCTATGTGTACCAGGATGTCAATGTTTTCTCCTGCTTCCTGAACAGTTTTAGCAATGTGCTCAGTGTCTCTCCATGCTGATATACCTGGGAGACATCTGACCATTACCCCTGGCTGGAGATAGGTATCAACTCCCTGAATCATGGAGTCTCCTATGATCAGAAGTTTTTTGGATTTTCTTTTTGCTTTTTTTTTGTTTTGGTTCCTGATTTGGGCAAGTTTTGTTGTGCTAGTGCCTGTGCTGCAGTGTCCTGCTCTGCAGTGTCCTCTACCCATTTGTTTGATTTTGGAGATACAGGCAGATACCTCATTGTAGTGTTTATATGTTTTTTGCAGGTTATATGTTGGAGAGCACCAAGTGATGGGGCACCTGATTTGCCCCTCCTAACCACCTGCCAACCTCCCAGACCAACTACCCTCTGCAGTCGAGGTTCTTCTGTTGGATGTTGGGGAAATGGCGGGAGGTTCATATAATGTATTTCCTCTTGAATATGAAATTTGAGGCACACAATTTCTGCTCATGCTGCCCTGAGCTGAACCCTAAGATCTCCTATGGCCTCAATGGTTTTGCCCTTTAGCTTTGCTTCCTCTGCCTTGTGACCCACCCTGGCCAGAGCTATCACTATCTCGGATTTCCCTACTGACTCTTTCTGCTAATGTTTCATAGTGGTGTCCTCATCCACCAGGTTGAAGATGTCCACATACTCCCCTTTACAAATCCTCCTTATGAGGTTGGGACGGGGTCCCAGAGTGAAACTTGGGGCCTCTTGTACCACCTCTGGCCCCCAGGTTTTCTCCCTCCCCTTCAGCCCCCCATCCCCTTTTCTTTTAATGACCTTCAAAGCCTGCTCCATCTTTTCAATCCCTGCATCCCCCATATCCTCCAGCAACCCCTCTAAATATTCTCTGAGGTTGTTCACATTGGAGATATCTACTCTATCCTTACCCCTGTTTTGACTTTCCTTCTCTTGCTCCAGCTCAGACATTGTAACTGGGGAGGGTGCTGGGCTGAGTCTGACTCATCTGGGTCTCTTCCCAGTCTTTCTCCTTCCCGGGAGTTCATCCCGTTCCTTCCACTTCTTCAGCACCTCTTCCTCTACTTCTCTCCACTTGGCCACTGCCACCAATTTGGTCATCTGACCCATCAGTTTTATTGCCTCCTCCATCATCTTCTCGCTAGAAATCGGGGTCCTCCTGGGTGCCATTGTTGTGCACTGTGATACTAGGCAGAAGAAAGCAAACACCATGAGTGCCTAATGCCTACCTCAGTAGGCCTCTGCTGCCCCAGCTGTCTGGCAGGTTCCACCGCCCATGCCACAAGGCCAGATGATTGGTTCCAGCCACCTGCCCCTGCTCCCTGCATGCCCCCACAGGATGCTTATATACCCTGCTTGAGCCACCTACCCCAGCTCAATCTTGCAGGCCAGGTGGCCTTCCTTGCTGCCTCATTCCTTGCTCTGACTTCGCTGCCCCCGCTATGTTGTAGCCCCCTACCCACCTCAGCCGGGCTGCCAGCCCTGTTTCTGCCATCAAGGGGCCCTCCACCCCTCCTTTGCCAGTTGCCACATCATGTGCACCCTTGTTCTGATAGTCCCCCTTTCACATCTCCCTTGCGCCCCTTCCCCTGGCTCGCCAGCAAAGGAAAGCCCCAGTACCCTCACCCCCAGACATAGGCCCTGTGTGCTCATGAGTACACCAAACCCACTCATCCACGTGTCCCTTAACACCCCCTCCCTCAGCCAGGGCCTGCTACTTGTAGGTCTGTAGATTCTGTCAAAAAAATGATGGCTCCACCACTATCCCCTGGCTACGCGGTCTGTCCTTGCTTTCCAGTGCCACAGCTTTGCACTTGCTGATACCCCTTGAGGGGTAACACCACGAGTCCCCTTGCCACACACAACACAGACCCCCAATACAAGCTCCCTCCCGGGGTCCTCCGACGCTGCCCTAATCTTAAGTTTTCTTTACCAAGTTCCCTATTTATGCATGTCCATCCATAATATAGGCTGTCAAGTTTAACTAATCCTCCTTAGGTCAGTGCTGTAACAGGATGACTTGAGCACTTAGATGAAGAAGGCTGTACCACATTATCTCTCTTTTAATTTTTTGTTATAAAGCATTAGATTTTCAGGGACTTATCACTGTGTTGACAGGATTTGTGCACCTCTCACTGCTACCTTCAACATTCATTCTAATTTCCCAGTTGAACTGTGCCATTGCTCCTGCCCCCACTGGTGCTTTGTTCTTTATCCCCTCCTCCATGTGGTGGCCTGCATCCTCTTAGGTCTACTGGCCCTGTACCTACCTTTTTTTGGAAATGCCATTGCCCTTGAAACAGCTCCCTGGCATCCCCAGCCTGCACTGGGACACAACCCACTACCAACTTCTCCCCTCAGGGCACTACTTGGAAGTGTCAGCTACCTGCAAGTCCTCCCATGTAGCAGTGCCATCTTCCAAACATGAATATGTGAATGTTTCTGCACCATCTTCCAGCCAGGCCCCTTGCCTCCTGTTCACCTGCCAGTGACCCCTGACTCACTCCAGCCACAAAACTGCTATACATTACTAGACAAGGGTTCTGCCATTCAGACCACATCCTCTAAAACAGGAAGAAAACTGCAGCGGCCTGCTGTCTCATCCCTCCTCCGCCTCCAAGCATGCAGTGAGTGATCTCCTGCCTCTGCCTTCCACATATTCACCCAAAATGCAATTGCAGCCACATCAGCAACCTAAGAACCACCAGGCCTGCCCACTCTCCTTCCTTCTCATTTCTCGTTCATTCTTTCTTTCTTTTTTTTTCAGAAAAAAACAAACATTAGGGGATAGGCCCAGCAATCTCCCATGGCAGAAAAAAAAACAAACACTTACAGTTTTTACAAAACACTTAGACTGCATAAATGCTTCCTTAAACAAATGGCCTGTGCCCTGCTCCCAGCGCTTACTCATCTGATCCTCTGGACTCTGCTTAAACCAGATACAACTTACAATCGGCTCCCTACCATCCAACCAACACATGCAAACATTATTTTTTTTTTTTTTTTTTTTTTTTTTAAGAAACACAGCACAGGCTTCTTGTTTTGCCCATGTTAAACTCCTGCTTCCACCTACGCTATCAATTCCACCTAATAAGCTGACAGAAACCCATGGGTCACATGGCCAGAAAGGCCTAGCAGCATCATGTTGTGCCTTACCTTAAATTGCCAAGCAATATGATGAGCTCCCAATTACAAAAATTTCCCAGCAAAAAGAGGACTAGCCCAAGGTGGGATGCCCTGATATACCCCATAAGGACCCCAAATCAGGACCCCTGCTGGCTCCGCCCAACAGCAAATCCCCTGAGCCCTGGATCCCCCTTGTCATATGATGCTGCCTACCTCGTGGATGAGGCCACTAGCCCCCTGCCCTTTCCCCTCCCCCGCCCTCTGTATTTTCTGGTGGTGACCATGAGACAGCCTGGCCTAGCTTTTAGTTGCACGCCTAATTTTCCTGCTCCACCTGCAGCACAAGTGGTCCGTGCCTACAGAAGTTGCTTCACCGCTACCACCCTCCACCTGTCCCCCAACTGCCTGCCTCAAAGTCTGTCCAAATTTACACTAAAGAGAAACTAAAAAACAAATTGCAAACTTTTTTTTTACTTCCT
Organism: Neoceratodus forsteri; assembly: GCA_016271365.2. Classification (NCBI taxonomy): domain Eukaryota; kingdom Metazoa; phylum Chordata; order Ceratodontiformes; family Ceratodontidae; genus Neoceratodus; species Neoceratodus forsteri. The sequence continues at coordinate 1,161,341,047 of CM057458.1, forward strand.
CCTGCTGTCTTCCCAGAGGAATTCTTTCCTCTGTTTTTTTCAGCCAGACCACTTCGACGTAGCGTGGACAAAGTGTCATTCTGCTCAAGACAAGGAGATTTGTTGCCTTTTTTTGTTTTTCTCCTGGTCCCTACCCCTGAGGTAGCTGATGCAGAGGACTTAGAAAAGCACGTTTAGGCATGCCACCATCAAACATCCACAGTGCCCTCCCCACCACATAAGGAGCCATCTGTGCCTTACTGCCCATGCTTCCACAGGCAGTAACACTTGTGGGCATCACTGCCCTGTAACTCCCCCCCGGAGGAAGAAAGCATTCATTGGGACACTCAATCCTACCTCCCTTGGCTGAACCCCAGGTGACCCGGCCTGTTCCTCGAATTCCTGGGGTCGCCGGGCGACAGTGAGGTGTGACATCCAGTGTCTCAACCCTCAGCACCACTGGCCGGCACAAATTGCAAGCTTTGACTGCAAAAAAAACAATTATTAAGTACTTACCTTGGCAGTTGCGATGGACACGTCATGAAGCCACAGGGCTGGCAGACTAAGGAAGGATCCCCACAGCAGCAGGAGCAGCATTCACAAAATCTTACAAAGGCAGACCTGAAAGAGAAGCAAACCAAGAGTTGCACCAGCACAAGAGAAGCAGGGACTGGCATTGCTTAGCTGAAGCACAACACCTGTTAGGATGGAAAAACAACTCAGAACATACTCTCATGTTTTGTGATCTACATGAAGCACAACTGGTCTGAGCCCAAAGCAGCTACTCCACTGCTACCACTACTACTGTCCACCCTCACTGCCCCCCCAAACCACCTGTCTCAAAGACCATCTGCATCTACATCTATTCACTTACAACAGAATGGAAAGAGAAACTAAAAACAAATTACAAGCTAAGTACTTACCCGGGCAGTTGGGCTGAACACACCATGAAGACACAGGGCTGGTGGACTAGGGGAGGATCACAGTAGCAGCAGGATCAAGAGCAGCAGCATTCACAAAGCCTGAAAAAAGGAGCAGAAGAAAAACAATTACTTTCAGAAACAGTACACACAAGTCATCATCACTCAGTCAGTGCACGAAAATTATTTCTACTCACCTGTGAGGCAGTGGAAGGAGATGTGACTTGTCAGAGTGGATAGCATGATAGTCAGAAATACTGGATCTGTAGCAGTAACTACTCTCCTGTTATGGTGCTACACTTCAAGTAAACAAATCGGCAACGGCAGATCAGTATGACTGGCATGTCTTCTCTTCCATCAGTGTAGAAGAAATATGTAACAAACTCAACATCACAGTACTCGGGTTATGACATGCAGTCATGCAGTGTCCTGATATGCTCACATCATCTTGTGATGTCACACTGTCAAACCTTTTTGTGTCATGGTGACGCTCCTGTTGTTACTCTTCCACAGAACTTGGATTTATATTCCGTATGATTTTGCAATCCAAAAATCAACTATTGTTAGCAGTTCTACATGTAAATATCACTGTTAACAACACTGTGCGTAGCAGCATACGTAAATGTTTTGGTGAGGTTGTTGTTTTACTGAGATGCACACCAACAGTTGTGTACCTCAACACAGTCCCCTGTGGCAGTGACACTGTAATTCTGTCTTTCGGGCAGGTCAAGTGATCTTAACAGAGTCAGCTTGTTCATGGCTTTGCAGTTGTTGCTTGAATGAGGGTACATTTGTCACTCCAGGTGACGTGACATAATTTCAGTATATTATTTATGCAGACAGTGCAAGATGCAGTACATGTTCTCATCTCAATGCTGAGACATGCTGGTATGAAATGTTGAAAGGCAGGTGGAGGTGATACTGACAGATGTGACGGGTGACTGTGAGTATTGTTTAACATGATGGTGGCTTGGTCATCATTCTTGTAAAAGGTTATAATCATGTAAGTCAGTGCTTTTACTCCCAACAGAAGCCATTTTGTGGTCATCGCCAGTGCTATTATGTGGTATGACAGTTTTCTTTTGGGGAGGGGGGGCCTGAACAGCAGCCAACTAGGACACTTAACATGGTTAACATTACAGAACAAGAACAATATCTGCAGCAACTGTTTTGGTTTTTTTACACTTTTATTTGGGGGGCTGAACAGAGGCCAAGTGGAACACTTAACAGGGTTAACATTACAGGGCAAGAACAATGTTTGCAGCAACTTTGTTTGTTTATTACACTTTTCTGAGGGGGCCTGAACAGTGACAAACTGGGCACTTAGGGTTGACATTACAGGACAAGCACAATATCTGCAGCAACTGTTTTATTTTTTTACACTTTTCTGGTGGGGAGGGGCCTGAACAATGAACAAATAGGACACTTAACAGGGTTGACATTACAGGACAAGAACAATGTTCACAGCAATTGTTTTGGATTTTTACACTTTTCTGGGGGGGGTGCCTGAACAGAGGCCAGCTAGGACACTAAACAGGGTTAACATTACAGGACGAGAACAATGTCTGCAGGAATATTTTGTTTTTATACACTTTTTTTGGGGGGGCTGAACAGCAGCCAACTAGGGCATTTCTAAATACTGCAGTGTTATAACTACAGAAATGCTGGTAATGTCGGTGTAAATTTTCAGCATTAGTGAAGATGTAGTAAGCGTGTGCTTGTCATCACCAACCTCTTTTTCTAATACAGCAGTTGATGACTTATGCATTGCACACACTGACTCCTGGTGCCTAGTTTCTTTGTTCTGCTCATGTAACAGCAGATACAAACAGGTATCAGGGCACCTCACAGAAATATTTCTGTGCACACAAAAAAACAATGACAGGAGTGCAACACATGTTTTGTATCCTACTCAGGAGAACTCAAATCCCTTAGCTGTGTCTTCATCATCAGATGGCACTGTCACACTCTCCTCATCCTCTGATGAGTCGTGCTGTTCACCATCTTCTTCAGCAAGATCATGGTACCTTGCACTTGATGACACAATGTACAGCCAGGGGAGGAAATGTGAGTTCATTTTTACAAAATGTAGGTACTCAATATTCCTATCAGACAGACAGCTTCGATGGTCAGTCACAATGGCACCTGCAGCACCGAGTACCGTTTCTGAGCTTACACTGGCACAGCGGCAGGTAAGGTACCCAATGGTGATAGCTGCAAGCACAGGCCAGATTTCAAGGTTACTTTTCCAATACTCCACTGGATCATTCTCTATGCTCAGCTGCTGTGGGTCATCCAAATAAGACTGCACCATATATCGTGCAGACAGATCCACTTGTGTGTTGCCCTCAGGTTACTGGTGCATAGAAACACCAGTATCCTTCAGCATAGCTCAGTGAGGGTTTGTGCCACCACTGGTACATGATGATGAGGGTGCTGGTGCAGACACCATACTGGAGGAGGGGAAGGTTACCGTCTGGGGGATTGTTGTTGCTCCTTCAGGTTTGTTTACAGCTGCTGATTTTGTGACCCTTTGCTCTGAGTGAATCATTCAGTTTTCTATCTTGCCACATACAGGATCACAACATAGTGATCCAGATCAGCCTTTCCACCTGGAAGAAGTGACGTCATGTCATGCTTGTACCTTGCATCAAGCAGTGCTGCCAGGATACCTCGGAGGTGTTAATGTGAATCACCCTGGGATCATCATCACACTGCTGCATGATGTGGTTAGCCTCCTCTACTTCAACAGAGTCTGCTGCCACTTCATATTGCTCCTTTACATTGACCAGTGCCTGACAAAGCATATACAGCAATGGAATCACCTGGCTCAAGCATGCATTTTCTATGCTCACAACCTGTGCTGGCTGTTCAAGTGGATAGAGGAATCGGATTACACTATCACTCAACATTTGCTGGGATGGACTCAGCAACATGGCTGACTGTGTGTCCTGATCACGATCTCCATTACATACTTGTTGATTGGCTTGTACTGCTCAAACAGCCTCTCAAGCATATACAGTGTAGAATTCCAGTGTGTCAGCACATCAAGCTTCAGGCTGTGACATTTGCTGTAGTACTTTATTGGCCTTCTGTAGGATCCGGAGCTCTGATCTAGCCAGTGCAGAGCAACTGAAATGGCTGCAGATTTTATGACTGACAGTCAACATGCTACTCATTGCTGTGTGCTCCAGAAAGGGCCTCACAATGAGGTTCAGGACATGTACAAAGCAGGGGACATGATAAACACAGCCATTAGTTGTTGCTTTAATGGCATTCTGTGCATTGTCACTATCAATATATCGAACCTGGAATCCATGTGGCTTTAGCCAGTGTGTAATGGCATAATTGATTCAGGTGAGAATTCTCTCAGATGTATGTGACCCATACATACTCTGCATACTCAATGTGGCATGCTGTTGAGGACCACCACTAGTATTGCTGCCACTAGTCAGGGAGCAAGCAGATGAGAGTCTGGGTGCAAAGCATATACCCTAGGGTAATAGGCCCAGTCTGCAGCAATGCGCATATAACTGCGTTAACATGAAATGTATGTTTGTCCTAGCCCTCTTACTGTATAAATCTGCATAATGTATAATATGTATCATGTGAACAGGAATGCATGTATCTCATCCTATATGTCCCTCCACCCTGTTTCCCCTAGGCCTCATCTGGAAACGAGTGGTTCTCCACTCAGTATGCCTGCCTGGTTAAACTCTTACATAAATAAATACATATCTGCGGATTTGCCACTAGTCCTGATGTCTATAGTGAGGTGGATGCTAACTACTGCGGAGTGGGACACAACATGTGACACAGTGTATGCAAGGTCATTATAAATTGTTGGAACAGCCTTAGTGCTGAAGTAAGTGCTACTGGGCACTTTCTAATTAGACACAGCCTTTTCCATTAGTTCTCTAAACCCCAGATTCTCAACAAATGTGAAAGGCATAAGGTCTGTTGCCAGCATCACTGCAACAGCCATGTTCAGTTCTCTCGTCACTGGGTGTTTACAATGATATTTTGTGTGTTTTAAGGCTGTTTTGATATCCAGTTGCTTAAGTCTTAGAGTGTGCTGCACTATGGAGGGTGTTGTGGCTTTGCCAGGTATGCTCTTGCTGCTTTGGCTGCCTTGTCTGCCAGCAGGAACATGAGGGAAAATGCTCTCTTTCCATGCAGTGGACAGGTCAGCTTGACTACCTCCACTTGTATCTGCATGTCTATGGGTGGAACACAATAACGTGTCAGCTATTATCACATCATCACCAGAATGGGACCATCTCTTTCAGAGTGTGCTGAACTGTCAGACCTGGGCATGGATGACAATCGCTTATGCTGTGCCCAGCGAATGGGATGCTTACTTTGCATATGGCTATGCATATCAGTCATCCCATAGTGTGTACCTAGCTTACCCCAGCTAACTTTGGACCTGCAGATGTTGCACAAAGCCACACTGCCATCACACTCATTAATCATAAAGGAATCCGACACAAGTGAGCGTCCACCAAGATGCTAGATTTTCCTGGACAGGGTAGATGGGAAAAGGAACGTAGGGGTTGGCGAATTGTTTTTGTTATTTTTTTTGCTGCTTCTCCTGCGGCTGCTTATCCCAATATCCCACTGTTTCCATTTGCTGTTCCTTTACTCTGGCATGTTCCTGCTTGGGGAGTGGTGGAAAATGGATTTCTTGCCCTTTGCCCATGACAGTTGTGGGTGCTGCTTGTGGAAATGGTGGCTGCCAATTAGAGTCTAGTACTGGATCATCCTTGACCTCTCCCTCCCTCATCACTAGTACCCTCACTGTTTTGTAACATTTCCAGTGGTGACAGTAAGGGCTGACTGTCCCTCACCTCCTCTTCCTCAGTAACCTTCTCTGCCACATGAACAGTGGCAGTACCAGGCTGTTCAGACTTAGGATATTCTTCCTTCTCAGACTCTATCTGAAGCACTCTATGCTCACACTCCTTCTGTACTCCCTAGACAGTAAATAATCCTGCAACCCCTTAATGTCACTGTCATGCTGCGTGCCACTGGACCCAAACCCTCATCATTCCTAGTCTCTTGCAATGCCTGACTCAACTCCTAGGTGCCCTGTGACTCTAACTGTTCAGTCTGTTCCTCGTCCAAAGACACATTGGAGTCACACAGTAGTGCAGAGATATCCATGCCAGTCTCTTTATACTCTTTTGAATACTGAGCAACAGCTGATCTGGAAGTGGCAGTACTGCACTGCAGCCCAAAGAAACTGAAAGCTTTCATTCCCACTGAAGCTGGCACTGGCACAGCATGTGGCAGGACTGGCACTGCACTGCCACTGGAAGTTGCTGTGCCAGTAATAGTGCTGCTCATACTAGCACCTTTCCCAACACCCTTTCCACCTCCTCGTGACACCCTTCTGACAGATCCACTACCAACATCATTTTTTTCACATCCTCCATGCTTTCCCTTTCCTGACATGGTGCACTGTCTGTGCTTTACTCAGTCCTTAAATACCAACACATATTCAGAAACAATGCAGCACTACTGCAGAACAAAGACCAAGACAATGTATGATGTAATCAAAACATCAACCAAGCTGCTGCAATCTCTTTATACCAGCACACCAACTAGAGATACTAGCACTTTATTTCTTCTATTGAGCAAGAAAATGGCAGATTTTCACTCTCAGAAAGACTGTTCTGTGGAGCAGAACAAACTGTGCTCTTCCATCTTCAGAATTCACTTCAGAAATGAGTAGCTACACATGAAGAAATGTGCACTGTCAGCTGATAACTCCCTCTGCACTCCATGTGACTGCAGAGCTGCAAATATGTGATTAAAGCTAACTGTGGTGTAACTTGACCTTTTCAAGGAATTACTGTACTAAACCGTGGAATTTAGTGTATACAGCAAAACAAACCAATAACGCTATCCCTAGGTTCTGTGGAATTCGAAAGAAAGAAGCTTGAAATTAATCCAGGAAAGGAGGAAAAAAACAAAACAATTAAAAAAAACAAAGAAAAGGTTCATTGCTGACACTAGAGCTCAGGTACTCTACAGGCTGTGTGGTTAGATGCAGTGTGTGAGCTTAAAATTTACAATATCACCTCTAGAAAATCAAATATGATCATACATTGCTGGTGGAAAAAAGAATCTGCAGAATTACTTTGAAAATCATGGATAATTACAAGCTATGGTGAAATAAGTGACAAGACAGTTTATTCGTGCATTTCATGATTAACATTCCACAGTCCATTTGGACAAACCTAGAAATAAAAGTGGGGTGTGGGTATAAAATAGCCATCCAGAATGGAACTGATGGACTGAAAACTGCTCTGATAAATGGATTTCAATGTGATAGGTTATTTTTAAAAGTTAAATTCCAAATTGTATTCCTGATGTCATTACCTGTCATGCTTCTATGAGATTTTCTATAAATTTTACCAAGTAGAAATTTGCTAAAATTCCACTGGACAGTACAGTTCTCGTTAAACATACTGTGCATTGTTTTTGCAAGATGAAACAGTTTCTTTTTGTGTGACTTCAATGAGTTGCCAACTAGCTGGTTTATTTTTACATTCAGATGCAGAATATGCCTTAAGGCTGAAAGTATATTTAAACAGCTAATTCCAGGCTCAGCAGAAATCAGCTAACAAACAGCTATTAGTGATGAAGAGATTTCCTAGGCAGCCCAATAACAGCTCAAATGCTAACTGGCTGTTAAATAGTTGCATGATAAGTTTATTGTGAGCTATACTGTAAATTTTAAACTACTAAATGAAATTAGGTTACATAGTTCACCAATTGCAATTGGCTTATTGCCTATATAAGCTGGAAAGCTTAGGGGTAGGACAGAAAATAACTAGGTGGGGGGAAAACTGGCTGAAGGGCAGAAGCAAGAGGGTGGTGGTAAATGGGGTTAATTTCAAGGAGATGAAGGTGATAAGCGGGATGTCCCAGAGGTCGGTACTGGGATCTCTCATTTTTATGTTTGCTTGCATGTGCAGCACACAGGAAACATTCTGAGGAGAGTAGAGGATTGCAGAGGTGTGGCAGTGTTTGGCCAATCCAGCCAATGCATTCAGGGGCTCGTCCCTCGGCCACCAATCAATAAGGAAGTTGCTGATGATGGCAGTTTCAGAGCGAGTGCCAGAGTTGAAAGAAATCTGCTGCTCCAATCACAGACAGTTTCATCAATGCAGTGGCAGATCTCTTCTCCACTCCCTCCCTGTAACCAGGCAAATTCCAGCCATGTGCATTACAGTGCACAGTAATGCGCATGGCTAGATTTTCGAACAACTTGTTTGCCCATTGTGCTTTTCCTGGTGAAATCATTAAATGAACCCCACTGCACATAATTGGCAGCTCCTGCCACCGACCACACACTTCAAAGCCGACATCGGTACCTATCCCCATGTCAGCATGCCCCCCCTCCCAACTGTAAACATATATTTTGCTAACAATCGGGTGCACAATCCCTGTGTCAGTATTCCCCCCTCCACACTATTTTGACCAATGGGGAATCCCACCCCAGTGTACTAAAGTACTTCTAAATGTTTTTCTGACACCGGGATGCCCACTCCTGGTGTTGGATGCACCCCATGCCTCTTTTTTGTCAGCAGATCTCTGGGTGCCCAATCCCTGGGTCAGCATTGACCCCCCTCCACTAGTCTGGCACACTAGAATCACACCGCAGTGTGCCAAAATCTGTTTTGTTTTCATCTGTAAGAAAGAAAACAGTTCCACAACATATTTTTTTTAAATCTGAAATAAAAGAAAACAGTCCCTTGTCATTCCCACCAGTCCCTCTCCCCCAACCCATGCCCTGCCTCTGAACACCACACCAAACTGCCCCACACACCCCCTTCACCCATATTTACCTCCGGAGGTCTGGCACTGCGATCTTCTGTGGACCAGGAACACATCTGCACTCTTCAAAATCTGACCACAAACTGAAGAAAATCATGGTAATCCCTATAATGGCAATCAATGGGGGGTTTCAACTTAGGTTGATATCTTAGCATTTTTGAGAGTTTTTACCCCTACATTTTCAACATGGGGTTCTTGGGATGCCACCTTTGTGACCACTGACACTGTCATTTCATTTCTGAGTCCCAAAAGGTGATTTTGAGGTCATTGTGTGGAATCACCTTTTGGGACCCATTAATGAAATGACAGTGCCACTGTTCATGAGGTGGGGTCCCAAAAAGCAATTGTTCCAAGTTTTAAACATAAACCCTAAAAAATGACTGTGGTGCCAGCATGCTTTGCACAGTTTGTACACACGCTCATAACTTCACCAATTTTTAATATTTTCACTACAAATTTCCAACATTGCCATTTTTTCACACCTCCTTATGAACAGTACAGTTGTCAATTTTTGCATCCTGCCTGAAATATGTTTTCATACCTGTGGTACAGAATGGCATAGTCACTGTGCAAAATCAACTTTTGGGACAGATTATTGAAATCACAGTGCCAGTGTTCAAGAGGGGAGGTCCTAAGAAGGCCATGTTGAAAATTTGGTGAACAAATGAAAAAAAAAACTGCGTTATGAAAGTGCGTTACCCAGTTTCTATGAATGCTTGTAACTTCACCACTTTTTCATATTTTCAGTCCAAATTTTCGACATTGCCATTTTTTCACACTTCGTCATGCACAGTACAGATATCATTTTTCACATCCTGCCCAAAATGTCTTTTTGCAGCTGTTGTGTTTAATGGTGCATATGCTGTGCAAAATCACTTTTTCATGAGGTGGGGTCCCAAAAAGCCCATGTTGAAAATTTGGAGTGAAAATACCAAACAAATGCCAACAAATGCCCAGGGCATTAGGGTTTCCATCCATAATGCCCTACCCTGTACAGACTGACAGGCATCAGGGGAGTGGCCTGGGGTCATCACCCATAATGTTCATGCCATTCCACCCCCACACCACCCTGCAGCCACTGACAGGCATCAAGTTGTGCCTTGGGGTCTTTGGCCCTAAAGTTCACCCCATTCTCCTATACTGCACCCATCCCAGCTTATTTCCTTATGGAATGGGGTGAGCGTAAGGGCCAAAGACCCCAAGACACACCGTGACACCTGTCAGTATCTGTAGGGTGGGGTGAGGTGGAGTAGCATCAGCATTATAGCTGACGACCCAAAGGCATACCCCAATGCCTCTCAGTCTCTGCAAGGTGGGGGTGGTGGTTGGCGTTAAGTCAATATTTTACTGCCATTCCTATTATACATCTCTCTAACTCATGCAGTACCATTGCCAATACCAGCAAGCAAACAATCGGCATTGATGAATGCTTGTTAATATCTATATCAGTGATATAGAGGATGGGCTAAAGGGGAGGGTGTGCCTATTTGCAAATGATACAAACACCTGCATTAGGATGGACAAACACCGAGAGGGGTTGAGGACATGAGGGAGGACCTGAAGCTTCTGGAAGGGTAGGCGGAAACTTGGCAGCTGAAATTTATTGCCAAAATGTGTGCAGTGATACATAAAGGGGGTTAAAACCCACAAGCAACCTATACTCTACGTGGAGGGGGTGAGTTAATCAAGCCAACTGAGCTGGAGAGGGATATGGGGATTATAATATTCTGCAACCTTAAGATAGGTAACCAATGCCGCAAAGCGGTGGTAAAGCCAAATAGAATGTTTGCTTAGATAGGGAGGAGCATAACTAGCAGATGGAGGGAGGTATTGATGGTTCTATATAAAATTATGGTGAGGCCTTATCTGGAGTAAGGGGTCCATTTCTGGAGGCCACACCTATGCAAGTACATAGATGGGATTGAGAGGGTTCAGAGACATGCAACAAAGATGGCGCATGGTATGCAGGGAAAGTAATATGAGGAGAGGTAGGGGGAATTGGATCTCTGACCATTGGAGACTAGGAGGGAGAGAGGTGACATGGTAGAAACATTTAAGCATGTGAATGGGATTAATAAGATTAGGGAGGACAGTTTATTTACAAGCAAACTGGGGGCTTAAACTGGAGGCATAGTCTAAGATTAGATGGAGGAAGATTTAGAAACAATGTGAAGGGGTGTTACTTCACACAGAGGGGGGTGGAGGCCTAGAATAAACTGCCATAGGAAGTGGTGGGGAATACAGTGGTGGAGGGTTTCAAGAGGGTTTGGGACTGACATAAGGGGTTGACAAGTGGGGGCTATGGAGTGTCCCTCGACATGGGAGACAAGTAAGGGGGGAGGGGCAGTTTAGATGTGCCTAAGCACTCCTTTTCTGCTATCAGATTTCTATGATTCTATAATGTATTTATTTAATGTTATGGTTATTTGTTTGTGGATTTGTTTATTGTTTGTTTTGATTCAAAATGTACCCGATTTTGTAAGGTGCCCAGACCATGTGGGAACAGGCACTGTATAAATAAATTTACTCATACTACTAAACATTCCAAATCCCAAAATGCTAATACAGACCCAGGAAAGGGGCATCTTGCAAGAAAGGAGAAAAGGAGCAATCTAAAGTTATATAAACAGGTATCAGTAGACATTTTCAGTGCAACATCCACTGCTGCTTTCAATTCATAAGGGGGATGATCTTTTAATAATGTGTTCCGGGAACCAAGTGTATCAGTTATTCAGAGTAATAAGAGCTTTCCTCCAGGGTGCTTATGCTAATCTTTTACATTAGAGTCACCGTCTTGGGAAAAAAAACAAGCAGAGTGACATTTAAAAGGAACACGCACAGTTACCGCAAAAGCAATTATCCTTGGACTGTGTGACAGATTTTGAAACAGCAGGTTTTTGAAATTGGAAAAAACACTGTGCTGGCATGAAATATTAGGGCATGCAACAGCATTGTGCTACTTTGTGCTTTTTTCCCAACAAAACAGCACTCAGTAAAGTGCAACTTCACTTTTTTAAAAACATTTATATGTCTTACAGTGCTTTCCTTACTCAGGAGTGTGATACCTGACTGCTTTGTTTTTGTTACAGAGGTTTTTGACATTCTTTCTGGAATGCGGTAAGTTATAGATACTCTATCCTTTATGTGTTAGAAATGCAAGTATAGTAGAGTAGAGGAGTTCAGGCCATGATAAATAAGTCATGTAATTAAGAATACTGACACTTTCTTGTTCTTGTCCTCTGAACGTACTATTGTAAATGCCTCTCAGTAGAGGGGATGTACTATTTTACAAGATGATTTTTCATTAGCTAGGCTCTCACTGTTTGAAATATGAATTCTAAAATAATGAAAACAAATTGGCACCAAACACTTTATGAAAAATAATCTGAAAAGGTAAAAGTCTAAAACATTAAAGAACAATCAACAGTCTAATTTGACAGCTTGCTGATTTCTTTTTTTTCTTTTTTTTTTTAATGAAAGGGGACAGGGAGTTTTTACTTACTGAGTGCCTACATTTTAGAATGAATAATGTCTACTTACTAAATTGTTGGTCATCCAAAAGATGTCTGATATTTTTTAATTGCTCATGCAAAATTGACATACACATGTGTACATTATTCATATTCACAAGGCAACATACTTTGGTAAGATCAGGGAAAGATCTAATTTTAAGTTAATTTTTTTCTTAAAGAAAATCAGACTAGATGTTACCAGTTTCCCAAAGATAAGTTAGTCAACATGTAAGGGCAAGTCTACAGTACGTGGTTTGTTTAAATGTTATTACCAAAAATATATTCTTTTAGAAATCAATATTAGCAAATTTACTGTTTATATAAATATGTGAATGCTATTGATATGCATCACGGCATGATGTACAGCACATATGTTATTTTTAAGGTAGGTAAGCTGTTAGAGAATATTTACTTTTTTATAGATCTAAAAATGAAGGGCAGTGGAGAAAAACAGCCATGACAATCCAGATTGTTTTGAAGGGAACATTGTTGACAGCTCAGTACGGATGTTGGAATCAGTGTCATACCCTTTTTAAATAACATTAAACTAATCATAAATCTTTCAAAATAATGGACTACATGTTAATTTCTTGGGGCCCAATTTTCAGAAGGTGGTTTCAAACAGTGCAAGCTGTGGCAAACAGTGGTCTGTGCCAATGCCCCTGTATCAGGGACCCTGAGGTCAGTTCTCTATTGAGCAGGGTCCCAGCGGTTAAGTCCCATGGTGTATGGCAACCAGGGCCATGCAGCAAACAGATAGTGCACTGGCAGTCCTAGTCCCAGCTTGGCTAGCAATCCCCCCATCTCTGCTACTGTCACAATGTAGAAATAGTAAACCCAAGTCCTCCGCCCTTTTCCTTGATGTTCACATTAATAAATATAGGTTGTACCCATGTCCACCAACCTGATCCCCAATGTTGCCACCAGGTAATATGTTAACTCCCAGGTCCCCTACCCTGATCCTCGATGTTCACATTAATAAGTATGGTTGTACCCATGCCCCCCCATTCTCTGATGTAGGCACTATTTAATATGTTAAATCTTAATCCTCCCTGATCTTAATACTGACATCACTGCAATACATACAGTTTATGGCCCCACTCTGCACCCATATGGTACCGGTAGTACTTTGGAATACCTCCCTGTCCTTTTACACTTAGAAAGTTAGCACTATTAGTAATAAACAGTTAGACCAACACAACCCACCACACACCTCTGAGGCTGGCCACCAACTGAACAGTTAATGAGCCTACTGTAATGTGTACACAGTACAGTATGCTCACTGACTGTTCAGTCGGCGGCTAGCCCTGGAGGTGTGAGATGAGTTGTGCTGGTCACCGGCCCCTTTTATTACTAACAGTGCTGGCATCTTAGGGTGGGGTTGTGGGGAATGGAAGGTATTTTGAAGTACTACCAGTGCAACTGGGGTGTAGGGTTGGGGCCAAGGACTGTACCTATTTGCAGTGATGTCAGCATTGGGATTGGGGGTGGAGGGCTTGAGAGTTAACATTATAAATGGTGGCAACATCAGGGATCAGGGTGGGGGACATGGGTATAACCTATACTTATTAATGTGAACATCGGGGATTAGGGTGGGGGACTTGGGAGTTAACATATTAACTGGTGGCATCATTGGGAATTGAGGTGGAGGGCATGGATACGACCTATACTTATTAATGTGAACATCGGGGATTAAGGCGGGGGACTTGGGAGTTATAACTGATGGTAACATCTGATATTGGGGTGGGGGCATAGGTACAACCTATACATATCAATGTACACATCGAAGATCAGGGAGTGGGGATGATAGCAAGTACATTAATGTCACAATCAAGGATTAGGGAGTGGAGCATGACAGCAAGTATATTAATGGCACAATTGGGGATGGGGGCTGTGATACCATTATTCAGTACTGAGCATGGCACAATTGGTGCTTGAGAGGAGACTGGTTCTCCCAGAGGGAGATTGCATAAGTACCCTTAGACCAGCCATAGCTGGTCAAGGGTACTTTGAAATTCTCCATCAGGGACAGTTCTGTGAATATCGATTTATGGAATGTGGCAGCTTGCATCAGTCACATCCCACCTTGTGCCATGTTGCAGTCCAGTTGTGGGCGCACGAGCAGTACAAGCCTTGTTTGGGGTAGGCAGCCTGCAGTTGATGCAGACTACCTTTGAGAATTGCTATGGTGGCATTTTGAGATGCAAGGTGCCATGTGCACCATATCTGTTTGGTGCAGTCACCTTGTGTCAAAGTAGGGGCTTTGAGAATAGAGCCCTTAATCTTTATTATACAATGGCAATAAAAAATCCTGTTCTCTGATTGGTCAGTGTGTGCCTCAGACAGTGATGATATTAAGCTATAACATCACTGTATTAAGTCCAGGCACACACATATGACCCTATAACAGGAATCATGCTACCACTCCTAAAGTTACCGGTGCTCTGAATGCTCAGTAAAGCCATGACAGCTTCAGCCCCCCCCGCAAAAAATTTATTTTCTGTGTCTGACACTCACACCAAGTACCACAGTTCAGCCCCAGAGTTCAGTCCATAAAAGAAATAGATTGTTTGGCAGCATTTTGTTCCCGAACCGAGTGGCTTGAGTGAACCACGCTAAGCACAACGCATGACGCCGTGTCACTGAAGCCGCCATTTTCGCACAAAATGCTGGCAAAAGTAACTGTTCCTTGCGTTGTTAACCAGTGAAGCCGTCACAGCTTCACACATTCCCGCGCTGCCCTTTGCTCTTCATCGCGACCGCGAAAATAACGGAAAGTGATTAACACACCGCTGACTGACTTTCCATACCGTGCTGCACTTGCAGACGACAGTTTCCTTCTCTCCACACACAGCGACCACGTTCACAACATCCCCAATATTTGCAGACGACAGTTTCCTTCTCTCCACAGAAAAAAATGTAACCAAAAAAAAGCCATAAAGCCAATCCCTCAAGAACACCTCAGTGAGAAGCTCTACATCACTGGCAAAGCAGCATCACCCAAGCAGCAGTGCCACCTAGTGTTGCAAAAAAATAGGGATTTTTTTTTTTGAAATGTATACCTACCCACATAAAAATCAAATAAAAATAAATAAAAATGACACTTTTTTCCTTTCTTCTTTTTTTGTTATCACACAAGCCATTGTATAATAGCAATAAGGCACTCCAGGGATGTGTGTTATGTAATAACGTCACTTGGTGGAGGAAGCACTGCTTCGCCTCATGCTTCGACCCACCCCAGGAGTGACGTTATTACACAATAACACACACCCTGTTGTGCCTTATTGCTTAATCATCTGAGTATATATTAAAGTGTTGTAGTAGTGCCAATGTAGTTAGGACTGGGTAGGCACTTTAGTGGCAAGTTACAGTTTTCAGCTGCTTGTACAGTATTTTGAACATTTCTTGGCAAATGTCTCTGAAACTTCAAAAGCAAGATCTGCAGCTCTGAATGTCCTTATATGACAAGTTTGTTGAAATTTGCTTCGGTGTAGTTTGGTCTAGAGATGAATGAAAAATATGAAAAAATATTGGTCAGTTCAGATGCCACTGTCTCTGACACATGCAGAGCAGTACAATGCCTGTGAGTCTGGCTTCTGGATTAAGCCCTAAAGCTACTCTTACCAAAAAACTAATCAGTCACTGGGAGATCCACCTCAGCATAGCAGAACAGAACCACCTGCCCACACTGCAACATCTTTTGCTGGGTCACTTCTGAAAATAAACATTCTTAGTCTAGCGTGCTTACCCAGTAAACAAAAGCTAAATAAAGAAATACCCAGTGTCATACACTAATGTTTATAAAAACAAATGAAGCCCAGTCATCAGTAGTTGAAGCCCAGTGCCACCAACCTCCCCTTCCCCATTTGGACACTAGATGCCCAACCCTGGAGTCACTGAACACTGCCCTCCCCCTTCTGACACCAATTGCCCAAACCCAATATTGGACTTATATGATTACCTTCTCTTCCCCCAGCAGTCAGTCTGATTCATCAGAATGATCCTGATTCCTTCTGAGATTGTAGAAAATATAGGCAGGGGAGGTGATGTCCCAAATGACCAAGTCCAAAAGCATAAGAAATGGATACAACTCAATCTCTGTAACAATCTAGATAGTCTTTCTTTTAATAAACTGGTGACAGTGGCCTCATCATTTCACAAATACTACTGATTCATGAATGCTGGTCCTAATGATAAATACTGTAACTAATGAATTCATAAATTAATTAATGCCTTTTTAAACTAATTAAAATCTTAGTGCATGGCAAGGTAAATCATATTGTAAAAGTAAATATATGCTACTCAATATATAAAATATGAATGTCCATTAGTTTACCTGGTTTTAAAGTTTTCTTATCAATTTCCTCTGAATATTTTTTAAAAGGTGTAAAATGCTATGTGTAAATGGAATAATTAATATGCATTCCATGTAGGTAAATGCCATCTGTGCAAATCAATGAATTTTAGAATTGTAGGTGTTAAGATACAAAATAAACTGCATTCATAGTTATTTTTATGACTGCATGGTGATGTCACCATGCTGTCCTATTGCTATCAGTAGGAGAGAGAGAGAAGAGATCAGAAATGATGAGGGTGTCCATCCACTGAGTGCTTCAGCTGGACCTGAATAACAGATGTCTGCCTCACTTTCGCAGTGCTGTTCCTTGCTGTTCCACTGTCTCCTCCTCCACCATCCCTGCAGTAGCCGCATGCTCTATTGTATTGCTGCTGACTTGAACTCCCCTACAAATGGTTACTGTCTGGGTTTTAACATGTGTGATTGTGTGTGTGTGTGTGTGTGTGTGTGCACGTGTGTGTTTGTGTTTGTGTGACCGTGTGTGTGTGTGTGTGTGTACTTTACCTGTCTGCTGATATTTTGCATGCTTTAGTTTTCTATTTTGCTCGTGTGTGTGTGTGTGTGTGTGTGTGTGTGTGTGTGTGTGAGTCTGCAAGTCCTGGCTGCATTAAGTTAACCCTTTCAGGACTGATGTAATAGTGGCATTCTATTCAGTTTTATTTCATGCAAAGGTAGCTGCTAAGTAAGCCATTGTGACATAGGCTGCATGCATTGAATCCGGCTCCTTGTACATATCTGATTATATGGGATTTTGGTTGATTTATACCTCCTTTATATTTAGATAATCCCTTCACAGCTTTTCTAGGCTGAGGACCTGGGGCTGGATTTCCAAAGGCCAGAGAATGATGCAGGGTGCTTGTGTCAAAAACAACTGCTGCAAGGAGCAGGATGCATCAAACCTTGCATCATTTCTGATTTTCAAAAGGTGCTTGCACCAAAAACAGGTTTGTGTTGCCAGACTGGCTTGCACCATAAAAATGGTTGTGCCATGTTGGAAGGGATGCCTGCATCACAGAAATGATGCACCATCCCTTTATTTGGGATTTTCAAGGAATGCAAGTCCCGTGCTTGTGCTTAAGATGCATGTTGCTGTTAGGCCACCCAGAGCTGCTCTAAGGGACCCTAAAACATGTAAAGAGGCAAACAGCAGGTGGTCAGACCTGACCATACTACTTGTAAGGGCCAATATTACCCTGTAGGACTAGTTTAGAACATATTGGGGCTTAGTCTTGGCAATTTCATGTGCTGGATTTTTTTTACTTAGCTTGCATCATTCTCATCCTTCGTGTCATTTTTGACTCACCTTGCACCATTTTTTTCACTCAGCATGCACCATTTGTTTGACTTAGCGTGTGTCATTTTCATTCCTGAAGTCATTTCTTTGCTGCAACCTGCACCATTTATGACTCAACTTGCACAATTTATTTTAATGCAGCTTGTATCATTCTCGTCCCTTGCATTATTTTGTTGATGCATTGGACTGCTTGCATCAGACTGGAGGACTTGTCTCAGAGAATATTTTTCTTGCAAAATTTGGGGCACAGTATTTGGCACACCTAGATCTGATGCAAGCTGATTGCTTGATGTAGCCTGTGTGGATCCAAGGGCCCTTTGAAAATTCAGCCCCCTTGTGTTTAAGAGAATCTCCATTTCTGCAAGGTTATGCTGCTGGTCAGTGAAATCACCTCACTGTCATCACTGACATTCCCAAGTTGAAAAAACGGACACTAAGCAGAAGGAAATCAAAGACCTGATAAAACATTTAGTTCAGTGAGATTCTTTTCAATTAAATAACTTTTCATTGTGATGTGAAGCTCAATAGTTTCTTGTGTGAATGGTCACTTGCTGTTCCTGGAGTGGGTGGTTAAGGGGTGATCTCTTTCTTATAAAAGAGTGGAGATAGAGAGAGAGAGAATGGGGGGAGGGGGGGACCAGCATTTTGTAGTTAATAATGTTAACCATTTTTAACCTAACAAATCAGAGCACATGTCAGGTTCCAAGTGATTTCCCAAAAATGAATACAGTGGTAAAAAAAAATAATCAAGGTCACAGATTGTAAGGAGCATCCTTTGCTGTGTCATTAGTGATTAGACAATGTATGGATTATTAATAAATAAATGCAATAATATAGATAACACTGGTATAAAGCTGCATACCATCATAATGCAGTAACTTTATAAAATATGTACCTATCATAGATTTCTGCTCACAGTTTTGGAGAATTTTACATATTACTGATAGGAATAAAATTGTATTTATTCAGAGGAAGGCAACAAGAAAGGGTTTGGAACATTAAGACATATGAGGAACATTTGAAACTCCTCAAACTAAATTATTTATTTATTTATTTTGAAAAGTTTCACCCGAAAAGGCTTACTGAGCTACAGTACCTCATTTCCAGATGCATCCTGGGGGAAAGCAGAAAAGGGAATATCATTCTGAATATGAGCTCCCAAAAAAATATATACATAGAGCTAAGTCTGGACATGCTACAGAATAAATTTAAAGCTATGCCAAACATTTTTATGTGATAGGCAGGCAGCACTTGCCATCCAGAATATCATCTATATACATATGCATTATACATATACACACATATGTGTTTTTAAGCATACACACACACACACACACACACACACTTATTTTTATTCTCATATACTGTACATATAATATACAAAAGCACAAAGCACTTGAACACAGATATATGCTTTTCTAACACTTTGGGTAGTAGGTGAGAAACCTTATCAGCAGAGTGTGATGGGGGAGTGGGAGATGGTTGGAGATTAGGTGAACCTTCACCCCTCTGAAATGTACACCCTGCAATGGGATTGACAAGGGATAAGGGGACAGCATTGAGAGATAAACTGGGGAACATAATATTTTCACAGAAGAGGTGGATGTGATCAACTTGAGAAACAGGTGGGGAGGATTGGGAACAAAAGGGGGATGGGAGGAGGTGGTAAGAAATTGTGAAAGGGAAGAATTAAAAGGGAGTAAAGAGGAAGGGGGAGAGGCAAGCCTTAAACACAGGAGTGGAACCCCAAGGGTATAAACACTAATCAGTGTAAACCCAGCTAGTGTTATAGGCTATTGGCATGCCTAGGGAAAGTAGAAGGGGGTAAAGTAGTGGAAATAGAAGAGAAGAGAGGACAGGGAGGGGTAATGAAGGAGAGGTGGGTCAGGTGCAATTGCAGAATGGGTACAATATAGTGTTGAAGAAGATAGGACAACAAATGAGTAGACTGTGCAGAACAGATATCTAAGGGAAAGGAGTTCCAAATGTTTAGAAAGTGATAAGTAAAGATAGCTCTCCCTGAAGTGGAAGTATGGGCAGTGAAGGTAAGGATCCTATAGGGGAGTTGCAGAGGGAGTAGGTGGGGGTAAATACTCTGCACAACAGGTATATTGGGGGAATGTGTTGATGATGTACAAAATCCTTAACAAGGAGGATCTAATGAAAGGATTGTATTTAAATTTTAAAATGGAACAAAAAGCCAGCCAGCCGGTGCAGTGGTTGGATTTCTGCTTGCGACGCCCGGGACCCGGGTTCAGGAATGGACTCGGGTAATCGCAGGGTCGGCCAGGACGAGATGGATTGAGCATCCCACGGCTGCTCTCCTTCTCCAGAGGGCTGGATGATGGAGTGATCGGAGCTGTAGTGACACCCAGTGGAGGCTGGATTGCACTACAAGCTCCGACACCAAAGTAAGCTCGGGGGCGGATGGACACAGGTCATCATTGCACGCCTCACCCTCGCCTAAGGGGGAAAAACTATGCTGCTTGCTGCCAGGATGATGCCTGCCTCTCTGCTCTAATGAGCTCTCAGGCTGGCTCCTGGACCTATCCCATTGTCTGCGGCACTTGGGCTGGTGCCGCAGCCCCACCCTGGGGGGTAATCCAGGGGGTATCCAGGATTAAGGGCTAAAATATGGGAGAGGGAGCGGAGAGGGCCGTGACCTGGGTGGATGGCTTGGTGGCAAAGC
Source organism: Neoceratodus forsteri (assembly GCA_016271365.2). NCBI lineage: Eukaryota > Metazoa > Chordata > Ceratodontiformes > Ceratodontidae > Neoceratodus > Neoceratodus forsteri. The sequence continues at coordinate 1,161,361,646 of CM057458.1, forward strand.
AGAAGATAAAGAAAGAATTAAAAAAAAAAATGGAACAAAAAGTAAGGGGACATGAACGACAAATTAGGCCAACCAATTCTAAAACAAATAAGCTTAAGATTATTACACACAAAGGACAGTAGACATTTGGAACAATCAGCCTTCTGAAGTGGTAAATAGCAGGAATTTCTCTGAGCATAAGAACAGATTGGACAAATGTCTTGGCAGAGAAGGGTTTAGAGAATTATCATAACTAAACAAGGGACAGCACATATGGGTGTCATGCCTTCTGCTGTCATCAAAGTGAATCATTGTGTCACTACTCTAAGAGTGGTATATTGCTTCACACATGTTCCCCTTGATTTTTTTTCTCCGTTGCTTAACGAATATATTATTGTCCATATGATTATCATGTATGAGTAGCATTGTAGAGCATGAATTATGTGTACCACACTGTGTACAGTATGGACATTGCATATATTAATAATTTTACATTGCATCCATTTGAGTCACATATCCTGTCATATATACAAAAATAAAAACTGATTGCAGATAATGACCACTGGACCCAACTGCTCTACCCATTTTTAATTATGATCACATTTGTTGCAGATGCTACTAGAGCTACAGCACTGTCCCTTCCACCACCTTCCTTACTTTTAGGCTCCCCTGTGTCTATTGCAGGCTTTTTGTAAACCTACTACTGCGTTTGCTCCCACTGGCTCTGATGGAAGGCTGTTCCAGGAATCCACCAGCCTTTCTCTGAAGAAGTTCTGCATCAAATCTCTCCTGAATCTACCTCCTTCCAACTTCATATCATGACTCCTTGTTCCAAAGCACCTTTTTTCTGAAATGTATCTCCCCTCCTGTGCCTTATTAATCTCTCTGTGGTATTTAAAGGTCTATACCATATCGCCACTCTCCCTACTTTCCTTCAGGGTGCACATATTGAAATCTTGATATAAAGTACATACAATGAAGCTTGTCAGGATGAAGCACAACTCTGTCGTAGAGTTACTGCAGGAAACAATGCACTTTCAATGGGAGTTAATTTTGTCATGTAGGAAAACTGTGACACTGTGTTACATCCCAGCTGGCTTCACTGTAGAGCCACCCTCAGAAAATGGGCTGTTTTTCAGGGGTAGCACTATGTATTTCTTATCACCTACTATTTATGAGCGTGCCTAAATAGATGTGTTAATAAAATACATTGGGCTTTACGTGCTAGTATTTTTAATCTCCTTATCTGATGACTTGGGGGAGGGCTGCAAAGTATTTTTCTTCTTCTTTTACTAGTCTGACCTAACACACCTGCACAAGAGGGTGGCCTCTGTGTGTTTTGGGCACTTTCTGTCTCCTATTTTTCTTCTGTCATTCCCTCGACTGCTTTAAATGTCCATTGAACTTACATTTAAACCATCCACTGAGGACTATAGTTCACTCTTAGATGGAATCAGGCCAACACCTTGGTATAAGTTCTTATTCTTTCAGGTTCTTCCACAGTCCCCAGTGTAGCTATACTTCTCCTCTCTGCACCATTTATTCTACCATTACTTGAAAGCCTTGGTGCAGAGCTGCCTCCCTTTCCCAATATAGTACAAGATGCACTTGCTGTTCACATTTTAAACACATGGGAACACAGGATCAACCCCATAAATTATCCAAATCTACCACAAAATGACATTTACACATGGACAAGACTGTGGCACTTCAATTTTTATGTTTAAGCCCATGAAATGCACCTATCAAGTCAATGCATTAGGAGCCCTAGTGGCTCTGACCAGAGTTTGTCTAGTATAGATACTGATTTCAAACTATGTCACATTAATACTTTTTTAAAACAAGTATTTGAAAGAATAAGTTTATATTAGATATTTATTAACTCTATGCACAGCATACTGTTGGCAATAAATATAAACAATGTTTTAACATAGTTTTAAATTCAAACCTTCTGATTGGCTTGACAAGATGCTTATGTTATGGTGCAGACTTTACACTTGTGAGATTCTCTGATGTGCATATGTTATAATTTCCATGAAACAATTGCATTGTTTAAACCAATATTAACTCAAGTCTTTCCTGTGGTCTAACAAAAAATACCTTAAAATGTAATTAGGTACATTGCCCTGGGATAAAAGAACAGGAGTCTGATATTCAGAAATGTGCAAAGCCAAGCAGAAAAATGTGTGCTCTACCTTGGGCTACCCCAGTGTCCAAAAATGCTATATTCAGTGGAATAAGACACTGGCACTTTTTGACTGAATATAGGGGCCATGTCAGCCCAGCAGTAAGCCTGCTGGCACTGGGCAGACAGGGCACCTGAAATAAGATGTTACAATGGCTCGTGCCCAGGCAACGTACCCTATATTCAAAGGGACTCATGCAAATGAGCTCATTGGGCATGCAAGATGCTAAGGGTCCATTTCCATAACCATTATGGGCTAATTTGCAGGGTTGCCTGTGAAATTAGTGTGGCGATGTGCCCATTTACCCAGCCCCAGAGTGCTGTCCTTGGTGCTTGTGCTTTCCCCCCTCCACCACTGATTGCTGTCCCAATGATATATAGTAAAGATTCCCTGGTGCCCCCCACCACAATGATTGCCATCCTAAAGTTATGTAGTAAATATTCCCTGGGCTAGTGGTCTTGCCAATCGATCACTGTCCCAATGATGTATAGTAAATATTTCCTGATGCTAGTGATCCCCTCCACTGATCTCCATCCTGAAGTTATACAGTAAAGATTATCTGGTACTATTGGCCCCCCCCCAACCCCACTGATCACTGTCACAAAGTTCTAATATAAAGGTTCCCTGGTGCTTGTAGTCCTTCCTCCCTGCCAATCACTGTCCTAATGATATACCTTACAGATTCCCTGTTACTAGTTGTCACTCCCTGCTGATCTCCGTCCAAAGGTTCAAATGTAAAAACTCCCTGGTGGTAGTGTTCCCCCCTCCACCGATCGCTGTCCTGAAGTTCTAATGTAAAGAGTCCCTGGTGGTAGTGGTCCCCACCTGCTGATCACCGACTCAATGTAGAAAATAAAGCTTTCCTTGGTGGCTAGTGGTCCCTCCCCCCATCTGCAGCAATGCTCAGTTGTACTCATCTATTCCCTGGAGGCTAGTGGTCTTTCTCCCCACCTGCACCAATATCAAATGCGTACTCATGTATCCCCTGGTGGCTAGCAGGCCCCCCACCCTGACACTGTTTGTACTGACTTACTTGATGAAGCTGCAGGACTGTGAACTCTGCTATAGCATTATTTGAACCTGTCATCTACAACTGGCCACTTTCCTGGCAGGACTCAGATAACTACACAGCTGGCAGAAATGCTGCAAAAGATCGCACCCTCCCAGACTGTAAGTGTTAAGCAGGGTTCTACATGTTAATAGTGAAGACTAAATAGTGAGTCACGTATCGGTCAGTGCTAACTGCCAAAAATAAAACAAGGGATCAGCACTATGGCAAGTACAAAGTTGGCGAACATTGACATAACAACAGGATGTACTTTTTCTGCTGGGGTTCCACCCCTCACACTCCATGTTGTGGGGGCAATCCTCCCACACCTCCCCAAAATATATATTCTCAACTCCAGGGTGGGCAGACACTGGTGGAAGGGGGCAAATACAGCACAGGTCACCTGTTGCAGGGGTGAAACTCATAGGTGAAGGAAGAACATGAGGAATGGGAGGATTGACCCCAAAAACACAAGCAAACATGGGGAATGGGAGGTAGGAAAAATAAAAACCAAGCAAAGCAACCCAGAGCTAAAAATGTATATTCCCTTGCTCAGTCCTGATCCAAGGTCCTTGTATACCACAGGCAGTGACCTTAACTGCCAAGTCGTGTAGCCAACTCAGCAGCAATCCACTTACCCAACCTAACTAACCTGCCACAGCTACACACTCTAACCCCCTCATCCTCACTATCCTGTCTTCCATACCTCGCTATTGCTATCCTTTGCTATTCTTCTTCAGTCATTGTACTTGCTTGTGTGCAAATTAAGTCACTCATTTTGAGTCGCTCAAATCGCATCGCCCATATCACTGGATAATGTTCAGCAGGAGGCTGTTGGTGTTTCTAAGTCACAAATGCAGGACCACTCTGATAGAGTACAGTGAGTGGTAACACCTGTGGGACCACATAAACAGTCAGTAACTAACCCATGAGATTACAGAAAAACAGCAGCTGGTGTCAGTTCCGAGTCTTGACCACAGAGACTTCATCCTGGCACTTCAAGCAGTTCCCCTTGGGTTTGGTCAGTGGGCCAAGGTCTCCTAGCAGCTGGTTGGGAGAAATTTGGTTTGAATGGGGCATGAGACTTTGGCTCCTCACCAGTTTTTATCCAAGGAGCTGGAGAGCCACCTGTTAAAATGCAAGAACAGGCACATGCTGATCTCTTTTCTAACCCTGTCATGAATGATTCTAATGGTGAGAATCTTCTACCATCACTACAGATTTAGAATTGCCTCTTGAATTTGTCCTCACTCAAAATCCAGTCCTTCAATCTCTGAACTCCATACCCCAGTATAATTCCTTAAAGCATGACCCACAGTGGTCCCCCATCTTGGCCATACTCTTACAAAACCAGCTAATAAGACTGTTATAATTTTATTTAGTAAAGAACAGGTTTTGGTGATAGATGTGACATTTTGGCTAAATCAGAAGTAGATTGTTTGGGGAACCCTGAGGCTATAATTGATTTAGAGGGAATCTGGACTGAAGAATGGAAGTTCTGGGTACTTTTGAAACAGTTGGCTTCTGGGTTACTGCAGTTGCCCAATAATCCTTTTTAGGTTGTGATTGGAGGATCCTGTTCTATGCAGGACAACCCCAAGGCATGTTATAGAAATGATTCCCGAGATCACTGGAGTGGAGTCTGCAATCAACTCAAGTGCAGCCTGTGTGATGAAGTGGGTCACACCATTCTGAACTGCATGAATGAGATGAGATGTACCTCTTTGAGGAGCTGGGGCACTCCTACTGTTGTTTTCCTTTGCAGCTCATAATCAGCCTGGTCAGGAAGACCAGTTGAAAAGAATGGTTATATGTATATGGCTCAAAAGTACTACAATACCCATTTAAGGGAACCACCTTCTACAAATGCTTGATCTGGGGCCAAAAATCTGCAGAGTTCCCACCCACAGGATCCACTCTTTGCATCACTAGCCCCTGTTTCTGTACCTGAGACCTTGACCCCACAACTGAGGGTACTGTTCTCCAGCATTGCATTTCAGCTGTTCCACATCAGCATGAGTCACCAGGAGATACTCCTGCACCAACAGAGGCCAAGACCCTTTTGCAGATGACCAGGTGGACATAGTGTCCTCACCTTTATTTCTGACACAAACAGATGCAGATGGTCATAAGATGTCAGATGGCTTGGAATCATCCCAAGACCAAGATCCTGAAAACAGACTTAATTTCCATTTCTAATCATTACAAGGTGCTGCAGTTCTAGATGAGGTAGGAGGACCTGGAGGAGGACTTTGATGCCTGCTCCTTACCTTTGTTTTTTTGTTGTTTGTTGTTTATTATAGGTTAATCCATAAAGCAAGCATATTAACAATGGTGACCTTTAAACAAATCATAAAATATAAACATGAGATACATATACATATAAATAATACAAAACATACATACATTGTGCATTGAGGTGCTTTGTCTTTTATACATGCATAAAACATTTAGTAATTATAATCACTTATTTACAACATACACAAGGTCTCAACAAAGTATATAAGTACCCTTTTTAAGCTTGTATTAAACATGCCTTAATATTTTTATATCTAAATTTACTTGGAAGGACATTCCAACTTTTTGGAATCTTTTTAATAAAAAATTTGTCAGCTCATTTTGTCGTCGTAAATGGGGCTACCATTTCCATTCATATACTCCCTCTGAGGCCCTCCCTAAGGGGAAAATTACAGTCCCTAAAAAGAAGTTTGTTCCTCAAATATGTCAGGACCATTCCCAATCCACACTTATATGAGAAGATTGAAGTGTATATTTCCCTTCTGGCTGTTAGTGAAAATCAATCTAGCCTCTGGTAAAGTTCACAGTGATGAATATATTTTGATTCATTTAGTATAATCCTTGCTAAACAATTATAAATAGTATCTAGGCTTTGCAACCTCTGACTTGTGGCGTTCACATACAAAACATTACCATGGTCAATTAATGGAAAAAATTGTGTGTGAGCTATTAATTTTAATGTTTCTGTATCCATATTATTTTTATTCCGAAAGAGAAAGCCCACCCTTTTGTTCACTTGAGTTATCAGGTAATCAACACATTTGTGTCCTGTTATGAGTTGATCCAACCAAAAACCCAAGTATTTGTATGAGTCAACATTCTCCAGAAAAAAAAAACCCTGTCCATCTACAATATTTAAGCATTTACCTGCTGCATCAAAAGGGGTGGCCACAAAAAGCATGCACTTAGCCTTATAGGTATTTAATTTTAGTTTTAGTTTAGCAAAATCGTCTGTAAGACTGCTAAAATTATACTGAAGACTTGTTGGACCCCCTCTAAGATCTTTAGTATATATTAAGAAGAGTAAGGGCCCCAGGACAGAGCCCTGGGGAACTCCATGCTCAACCAATAATAGGGAAGACAATAATCCATTTGTTGTTGTCATCTGATAATGGTCAGATGAGTATGGTCTAAACCAGTCAAATACAAAACCATGTACACCTATCTCATAAAGCTGATGTAACAAAATCTTATGGTCCACTGTGTTGAAGGCCTTGGAGAGATTGACCAGCACAGAGCCAGTATACATTTTGGACCTCATTACTGATCTGATGTCATCCAAGACCCTCCACACAGCTGATACCATTCCTTGACATTTTCCAAATCCGGATTGGTACTGATCCAGCAAGTCACCACCCTCCAAATGGGCCATGAGTTGCTGGGCCAGTCATTTTTCAAATATTTTGTTTAACAAAGGAAACAGAGAAATGGGGCGATAGTTATTCAACAAACATGAGTCACCACCTTTAAAGATTGGGACCACCCTGCCTTGTTTCCAGCCCCTTGAACAGTATCCCTGAAATATAGACTGATTAAATATATATGTCAAATGGCCTGCTATTTTAAGGACAGAGCATTTTAATATTGTTTTAGTAAGCCCATCTGGGCCACTACTACCACCAACCCTTAAGTCCACAAGTAACTCAAGAACTTGAAACTGTTCCATTGCCTTAAAATGAAATCGGCCTAAGTGAGTGTCCTCGCTGGACTGACCTAAATTGAACAGATCTGAGGTGGAGTCAAAGACATTTCCAGAATCAACAATCTATTGAGTCTATCAGGTAAGGGGAGGTCTTCTAAGAAAGTCTCCTGACTGGACAACTGAATATTAAATCTTGTATTAGATTTCTCCATTAAATGGTTAACTACTCCCCCAACATTTCTTGGGCTTTCTCTTATAGTCTGAAAACCACTCTTTAGAAATGTATTTTTTGCTGCCTGGGTACTTTTTATACAGCTGTTCCTCAGATTCCTGTAGTTCTCCCAGTCTCCCAATTTACCTGATTTCCTTGCATTTTCCCAAGGCTCATCCTTATCCTGTTTCTGTTTCCAAAGTTGTGAGTTAAACCATGGAACTGAATTAAATTTAATCATCCTTGACTTCGGAGGCATATGCTTATTACAAACCTGTTTTAATTCATCCAAAAAGAACCCCCAAGCAAGGTCTAGATCTCATATAAGGTACAGACCGTCCCAACTAAGTTCTTCCAGGTTAGCTACAAAGTCCAGGTAATTGAAATGTTTAAAGGACCTGAACTTAATTGTCTTCACCGGTCCTGCAAGTTCTCAATATGCCTTTTATTCAATAGATCACACTATGATCACTAAATAAATCTGCCTGAACTCCTGCTTAGGAACACTGCTTGGACAATTAGTAAAAATCAAATCAATTAAAGTCAACTCTGCTGTTTCTTTTAATATTGATTTGTGAGGGTTCACACAATAACTGGTCAAGCCTCAACCTAATGTGAATGTTTGTAGCTTTGTTACTTTTACAGAATTAAACCAATTCACATTTATATCACCACAAAGTAGAAGTTCATGCATCTGAAAAAAGGTGACAAAACATTATAGAGTCAAAAATGCTTAACGAAGCTTCGGGGGCCTATATAATCCAATCAGTAGCAGTGGTTTACCCATATGAAATTTAAATTCCAAAGCTAGATATTCACAAAGAGAAGTATCTATGTCCAAACTTATATTTGAAGGGCAAAAGTTTTCTAAATAATAAATCATAACCCCATCTCCTTTTCTGCTTCGATCTCCCCGCATAAAATAATAACAAGGGATTTTTACCCTGCTGTTCTCACATCTCTTACTTAACCAGGTTTCAGATAGTACCTGAAATCTGGCCTATTGTCCACCATGAACTCTTGGAACAAATCCATTTTTGGAATAAGGCTCCTTACATTAGGATGGCAGAACAAGAGGCCCTTCTGATACTCTGAGTCTAAAGGCAGGTGCCCCAGATTTGGACAAATATCTCCACTGTGTAATAATAGTGGGAAGATACATAGGCACATCAACAAACCCTGAAACAAGGATTTGTTGCTAACCCTATCAAAATGCTTTTTCCCCATATCGCCCAACAATTCCCCTGCCCCAACCCCTACTAAACAGTTCCTTCTACAAATTGTAATATAACAGTAATGCAGACTTTTTAAACTGAACTGAGTATCTGACTGTCTAATGTCATCAACCACTGAATTTGTCAAGCACAATATCCCCAAGGTAAAATGGGTTAAATTTAAACCATTTAAATTTATATCCCAATGGGAACGAGTTCCAGAAACTTCCCATTGAAGGCATCCTCTTATTTAAAAAGGCACCAGTACTAATAATAATGCACCCATTGTGAATTTAAAATTGAAAATAAATGCTCACTCTACCTGCTTAAACCTAAATGTTTCACTACCAAGTGGCATACGCCACTCACACACGTGGCACGGTGAACACGCCTGTAGTGGCACAATTGTTTTAAAATACAGAGGTAGGTCCCGCCCCCACAAGCTGGTCCTGTGGCTGCTCCACCTCGGAGCTCTCTCCAGTCACCTCTGAACTGATAGCACCATGCAGATGTAGCAAAGTGAAGCAAAGTCCTGAAACACAGTTTATTGTAATTGCTCAAAAGTCCAAGTCCCCTTTCAGCAGTTAAGTGAAATAAAGCAGAATCCTCAGCTGTCATCTGGGGAAACTTGCTGACCACTGTTCCTGGAGTTTGTGCACTGCACAATCTATTTAATAATACACTGTTTAATTGTAATTACACAAAGTCCAGGTCTCCTTTCAGCAGTTAAATGAAATAAAGCAGGATCCTCAGCTGTCATCTGGGGAAACTTGCTAACCACTGTTCCTGGAGTTTGTGAGTGGCACCATCTATTTAATAATACACATTTTAATTGTAATTAAACAAAGTCCAAGTACCTTTTCAGCAACTGGATAAAATAAAGCAGGATCCTCAGCTCTCACCTGGGGAAACTTGCTGGCTGCTGTTCCTGGAGTCTGTGAGTGGCATGGTTGTTTTAAAATACAGAGGCGTGTCCTGCCCCCACAATCTGGTTCCAGGACTGATCCACCTCTGAGCTCTCTCCAGTCACTTCTGAATTGATAGCACAATGCAAATGTACCAAAGTCAAGCAAAGTCCTGAAACACAGTTTGTTGTAATTGCACAAAAGTCCAAGTCCCCTTTCAGCAGTTACATGAAATAAAGCAGGATCCCTCCTTGCAACCTACCCCTTCCACAGAGATTGAGGATCCCACTACAGATGAAGCCAGCAGAAAAAAGAAGAAACACAGGTCTAAGAGAGGAGGAACTAGAATTATTAGTTTGGGGAGAGTTCCATTTTTACAAGACACCAGGTTGCACTCTTTAGCTTACTATCCCTAGGTAAAAAGGCCTAGTATAAAGGGTCTTTGTTTTTGGTTTTGAACTCTGAACCTAGTACAGGTGTAGGTTTTTTGCTTCATACTACTGAGACTGAGCTAGGAAAGCTCCTAGGCCTTTGTCCTGGTAGGCTATTATTTTTAGATCTAAAGATACATGGCCAGCTTTTTTTTTGATTAAGTAATTATTATGGACCACAATCCAGGACAGGCAGTATAAAGCTTTTGAATGCCATTCAACCTTATTTTTCACTGCTATACCTGTGATTTTTGGAGGTGATTTTAATAGTGGTCTCTCTCTCACTTGGACCATGGTGCAATTGTAAGAGAGGAGCTATTGGAAAGAAAATCAATTATTAGTTGGGGGGGGGGGTTCTTTACCATCCTACTTTGAAATCTTATGTCCTCACCTAACCATACATTTTCCTCACCTAGCCTTAATAGCATCAAAAATTATAACCCCAGGTGCACAGCCTTTTGGTAGTTTTAGCTGTTAGTGGATGAGGTTTCATTTCTATCAGACATCCATTTGCACTCTTTATCTGTCTATCTCAATGTAAAAAGGTCTGGCAGTGGGATGAAGATAGGAATGCATACTAAACTTCCCTAAGGGAAGCAAGGAAGGCAGTAAGGCAGGCAAAGGCCCAACCCTAGGAAGCATTAGCATGATCAGTAAAAGAAGGTGACAAGACTTTCTATAGATACATTAGTGAAAGGATAAAGTCCAGAATGGGTATTGGTAAGATTAAGGGGGATAAGGGGACGTGCGAGGAGAAGAACCATTTAAAAACATCTATTCTAAATAGATACTTCTGCTCAGTATTTACTGAGGAGAAGGTAGGGCAGGACCCACAGTTCAGCACCATAGACACAGGGGGGAGGGAGGTGTGCACTAGTCCCTTCACAAAAGAAAGAGTCCTACAAGAGCTCAATAAGCTCAGGATGGGCAAGGCAAGGGGACCTGATGGCATACATCTGATTGTACTAAAGGAGCTAAGGAAGGAAATAGCAGAGCCATTATCAGAACTGTTTAGTGAGTCTCTGAGCACAGAAGAGGTCCCAGAAGACTGGAGAAGAGTCCATGTGATCCCACTCCACAAGAGTGGTAGCAGGGAGGAGGCAGGGAACTACAGACTAGTCAGTCTTACCTCAGTAGTGGGCAAGATCATGGAGGCACTCGTTAAGGAAAGGATAGTGCAACACCTGAAATCCATAGAAGCACAAGATCCAAGACAGCATGGGCTTACAACAGGAAGGTCTTGTCAGACTAATCTCATAGATTTCTTTGACTGGGTAACCAGAGTGGTGGATCAAGGGGGAGCAGTTGATGTTGCCTACCTTGACTTCATCAAAGCTTTCTTTACTGTTCCATATAGAAGATTGATTAATAAGCTGGGTAGGCTTGGGGTGGGTCAGAAGTTGGTCAGTTGGGTGGCAAACTAGTTAACGGGCAGAAAACAGAGAGGGTGATAAATGGCATACAGCCAGAAGAGAGATGCAAGTCGCCAAGGGGTACCTCAGGGATCAGTTCTGGGGCCAGTCCTCTTCAATATCTTCATCAGTGACATTGCAGGTGGACTGGAGGGTAAGGTTTGTCTGTTTGCAGATGACACCAAGATCTGCAACAGAGTAGATGATCCAGATGGGGTGGGCAGAATGAGAAGATATCTGGATAAACTGGCAAAATGGTCAGAAGAGTGGAAACTGGGATTTAATGCAAAGAAGTGTAAGATCATGCACATCGGGAAAAGAAACCCTGAAACCACCTATAGGTTGGGAGGGGAGTTGTTGGCAGTCACAAGGGAAGAAAGAGACTTGGGCATCATCATGACAGATAACCTGAAATCATCCAAGCAGACCACTAAAACAGTAAATAAGGCTAGGGGGATGTTGAGGTTTATTAGTAGGGGTATCACAAGTCATATGAAGGAGCCAAAAATCCCTCCTTACAAGACACTGGTTAGGGTCCATCTGGAGTACTGCATACAGTACTGCAGGCCACACATTCACAAGGACATTAACCAAACTGAGGCAGTCCAGAGAAGGGCAATCAAAATGGTGCATGGACTGCATCAGAAAACATATGAGGACAGATTAATGGAGCTCAATATGTATATCCTAGAGCAAAGGAGGGAGAGAGGTGTTATAATTGAAATATTCAAACACCTAAAGAGCATTAACAAAGTAAAAGAGTTTAACATGTTTCAATATAAGAAAAATAGCAGGACAAGAGGACACAGCATGAGATTAGAGGGAGGCCAATTAAGGGGTAATGTGAGGAGGTTCTTTTTCACAGAAAGGGTGACGGATGCATGGAACGGCCTACCTCAGGAAGTGGTGGAAATGAATACAGTGCAGGCTTCAAGCAGGTATGGGATAGGCATAAGAGAGCAATACAGATAAGTATGAATAGATATGCCATTGACAGAGCAAAAGCTGATGGTACATTCATAAGGAAGAAAAAGAAATGGGCAGACTGGATGGGCCTTGTTGTCCTTATCTGCCATCAACTTCTAATTTTCTTTGTTTCTATGTTAAAGGGCCTTCTTTTTGGTCCATGGGCTCCAAATCTTATACAGGTGTAAGCTGTCTGCTTCATACTGCTGAAACTGAGCTGGTTTAGCTCCTAGACCTGTGTCCCAGTAAAGTGTTATTATTAGATCTAAAGGTACTTGGCCAATTTTTTGACTAATTATTATGCATCATAATCCAGGACTGGTAGAATAGAACTTTTGAAAGTCATTCAGCCTTATCTTTTCACTGCTATACAGTACCTGTGATTGTTGGAGGTGCTTTTAGTAGTGGTCTCTGTCACTTGGACAGGGCCTGTATAGAGTCATCTTAGATGAAAGTTCACTACCAATCAGTACCCTCGGTCACTGTGTTTTCTTGGCATAGTTGATGCTGAACAATTAATGCTGACAGACTGTGCATACCTCTGACTCTGATGAGGATTTCTGGTGTTGGAGTGAAGGCAAGTTGGCACTGTTCAGGCCTATTTGAGCAACCAATCATTTTCTGTACCTGTAGAACCTATTAAAAAAATAAATCATGAATAACAGCACTAGTTGTTTCACAGTTGGCTCAGGCAAAATAGTCAGGTTCAAGTTTATTATTACAGGAATTACTTCATTGAGCAAGCTCATTCACAAGGAGGTCCTGGAGATTTCAAACAATACAATGAAATACATGAGCTTATACAAAACAGATTTGGGTAGTATGAGTAAACAGCAATGGCAGTGATTAGGTACAACTTGGATTGTTGCAAATAACTGATACATTACATACAAAAAAAGAACTGCCCTAATGTGCATGTAGATGATACACATAGAGTGAGGCAAGTCTTCACTGGGGGCAGAAAGAAAAGGAAACAAGTGAAAACATGGGGCTGTAGATGACATCACAGAGGAGGGTGGTAAGTTCAGAGGGACAGGAATATTGTGCACTGAGATGGGGGTACACGGAGGGGGTCTGGGGAGGGTGGTGGACTGGGGTAGGGGTAGAGGGTAGGGAGACAGGAGGTGGGGAAGGGAGGGTGGTAGGTTCAGCAGGACAGTTATATTGTGCACAGAGATGGGGTACAGGGAGGTTTCTAGGGAGCGAGGTGACTGGGGTAGGGGAGGAGAGGGTAGGGAGACAGGGAGGTGGAGAAAGGGAACAAGTGCTAGAAGGAAGAATGGGTAAAGGGGGTTGGGGTAGGAAAAAAGGGGTGGGTGGGGCAGATGGGTGAGGGGATAGGCTGAGTGGTTGGTGGGAGTCATAGACTGTGTCATCTGCAATAAATTTCACCAAGAATCTGATGCTTGTTTTAAAGCTTTTAAATGCCCTCGGTGGAAAGAAATACAACAATTAAAGGTTAAAATCCTTGAATTGGAGATGGGAATAGGTAGACTTTCTAGTAACTCAGTTCTCGGCATACTTACCAATAACCCCCCTGAACCCAGCCAGATGTTTACTGCTGAGGGTGCAAATATGGTGAATGAATCTAACGGTAAAATACTTAGGAATGAGAACAGTGAGGAGGAGGAGATAGAATGGACTACTGTCCAGGTCAGAAGCAAACTAAAAAAGAAAAAAGGTACAGCGCAATGAAGTTTGTCCCAGCACTGCAGAATTCCTTTGTACCATTTTTAGCACTGGGAGGAAGAGTTCATAGACACTGCCAGTATTCCTAATAGCACCCAGCATTATACATCAAAGGGTAACACTGATTGTCATGTTACAGGTATTAATCATAAAAATACAGTAACCCTACTCCATCAACAGATGCTAGCAATTGTTTCATATTATCTGATAATATTGACTGCCCTACTATGAGTGTAAACCTCTACAGCAATATTACCTCCTGTGCAAACACAAACTCTGTTCCCTTAATGGCTGATATCCCTGAAGGCAAGAGCACTGTCAGGCAAACAGTAGTTTTGGGAGACTCCATACTAAAATGTACAGATGGTTACATAGGCTACCCGGGCAAGTACAAAACCCTTGGAACTGTCTCCCTAAAGACATCAGTAGTACTAGCAACAAACTCTTTAAAAAAATGTAGACACATACATATTAGAAGGCAACTTACTTTCTTATTACCGATAAAAGAATGGAGCTCATATGGGCTAAATGCCTTACTAAGCTCCATACACCATTAGTATGAACCTTTAGTAAGTACAACCACACTTGTTGCAGTTTTTGCAGGGCAAGAATTAAGGATATTGAGCAGATGTCACACAATATTTAAAAGAATTCAGGTGAAAAACAATTGGTCATTATCCATGTGGGTACCAATGATGTAAGCAGCTCAACACTGAAAGATATGAAGAACGACTTCATCTCTTGGTCGATACACTTGCGAATAGGGGCTATGAGATTTGCATATTAGAAATACTACCAGTCCTGAGGGCCAGCCTAGCAAAACAGACAAAATTTAAGTTGCTTGATGAAAGGATAAGAAAATGGACATTGAATAAAAGCATCAAATATCTAACTAATTAGGAAAATGTTCAAACTAACACAAGTCTCTTAAATAAGGGAGCTCTCTTCTAGGTAAAAGCATTGTGATGTGTATTACTGATCATTTCAGCTAGCTAGGTTGGGGGGTCAAGTCATTCCAACAAAACACCACAATAACAAGAAAATAGAAAATAAATATAGATTTTTGGTCTCCAAAGCTTGAAGTTTAAATCTCATGACAATCAATGAGTTGGAATCTATCTTAAAACAGCAGAAAATTGATATGGCAGTGATCACTGAGACTTGGTGGGATACTGCTTCTGATTGGTTCAGGGAAAATTATATAGTTCTACTATAAAAATAGAACTAATAAAAGAGGTGGTGGTGTATGTATATATGCCAATAAAAATATTGAACATCTGAATACACACCTTACTATAATGAAGAATCACAACTTGAAAGAATCTGGGTTTGGATGCAACAAAAAATAATAAAAAACTATTATTTGGGAACTTTTACATGTCACCCCTTTCTGCTCAAGAACACAACATATGGTGGTTCAATGAACTTACCCAGGTATCTAGATCCTCAGATGTTGCTATAGTAGGGGATTTCAATATGCAAGGGATACAATGGGACCATTTGACTGGTAGCACTCAAACTGAATCAACATTTACTGACACGGTGCTTATGGTGAGCCTTGATCAAATGGTCTTAGTAGCCACTAGGGGCAGCAGCAGTACCTTCAACTTTGTAATTACCAATTTAGTACCTGATATTGCTGACCTAACAATCAAGGCACCTATAGGACGTAGTGGTCGCGACACAGTAACATTCAGTCTGATTATACCTAAGGCACAGTCATGTCAAACCTGTTTTCAAAATAATTACTCTGGGGTAACTATACCCAAATTAATCACAAATTAACCTCATATGAATGGCACATGTTAATGTCAGATTTAGACATTAACAACTGTTAGAAGTTATTAAAATGCACTATCAAGGATCTTGAAAACAGATGCATATCATTGAAACAGGTACACAACTGCAAAGAATAAAGTACCACCATGGCTAATGCCAAAAATAAGATGGTAGGTAAAATAGGAAAAAGTCTTTAGAAAGCTAAAAAAAAAAACAAGGCAATATTAATATATAAGGCAGAATTAAAAAAAAACAAACTAAAAACACATTACAAATGAAAGGAAAAAAACTGGAATCCAAACTTGCTAATACAAAAGAGAACCACAAATGTTATTTTTTTCTTATATTAATAACAATAAACCCAGGGATCATACTATAGGACCACTTATCGAGAATAAGGAGGAACTCAGATAACCGAAAGACATCACAGATACTTTTAATAAACATTTCTGTTCTGTATTAAGCTCCAAGGAATGCTCAACCACCATCAGAATGCAAGCCTCTTTGCCCAGATGAGGTCAATCATGTGACTAAATATATTAAAGAAAATACAAAATCACACATGCCTACACAATGCAAAGCATCATGGGCTGCATATGTAAATCACCACAGAATATTATGCTGGTTCAACTTTAAGCAGAATTGCATGGTGCCGAAAGGCCTCTCACACAATTTGCAAAGGGTGCTAACAGATGACATAGACACGTGTTTCGTCCTACCAGGACTCATCAGTATGCCTCGTCTGTTTGACACTCCAGTGGAATGAACCAGCTACCCTAAGACGGTCTGTTTGGGTTATATTGTGGTGAACCCATTAAAATAAAAAAAATATTTAAAAGACAAAGAACCTCTGTATTAAATCACACTTTGGACATCATTGACATTGATTCACTATCCACCTAGGGACAAATGACCTGGCTGGGAATGGGATCACAGCAATGTAGGAGGAGTTTGTGGCATTGGGGAGGAGCCTTTGATAAGTAGCATGCATGGTACCCTATTCAGAGGTGATGCCTGTCTATGGCATGGGTGAGGCTAGGGTACTCCGCACTATGGGTTTCAATGGATGGTTGAAAAACTGGCCCAGAGCTCAGGGTTTTGGCTTCTTTGGGAAATGGGGGGGGCCACCTAGAGGGATACAGGCCTATATTAGTATGATGGTCTGCATCTCTCCAGTAGGGGAACCAGGATCTTAGGTGATAGGTTTAAATACTTCATTGCAAACATTTAAATTAGCCAAGGGGGGAGGCACTGAAAAGGAGAAGGGGAATCCCAGGCCCCCCCACACAAAACAGGGTAGTTAGTAAGGTAAACAAAAAGGTAGAGAAGTCGATAGGGAGTAGGACAGGGGTAAATGGAGAAAAAGGCAAAGGCAGTAAAGACAGGGAAGGGGCTAAAAGGGGTAAGACCATCATCAAATGGAGGGTGATGAGTACCAATGCCCATAGTCTGGGTAACCAGCTCCCTGAAATAGTGGCCTTGATGGAAGAGGGATGCCGGGATAGCATGACAGTCAAAGAAACATGGTACACAGAGAACCATGACTGGGATGTCAACATTTCAGGGTTCACAATCTACAGCAGGGACAGGGAGGGTAAAAGAGGTGGAGTAGCAGCTCGCTACATAAGGGAAGGGATCAAAGCAATGGAAGTAAAGGGTAAACAGGGAGAAGATGAAATGTGGGTCATCCTGGAGACAGGAAATGGCACCAGAATCCTCACGGGGTTGTATACAGACCCGCATCTCAGGGGGAGGAAATGGACAAGGAAATGATAGACAGCATCCTTTGAATGGCAGAAAAAGGGGAGATATTGTTGATGTGGGACCTTACATAGAAACATAGAATTTGATGGCAGATAAGGACCACTTGGCCCACCTAATCTGCCCATTTCCCTACCTAATGGATAAGCTGCAGATCCAAGTTAACCAACAGCCTACTTCCTCCTACTCCCCACTAGAATTGCCTTACTGTATGTCTGTCCCATACATTCTTGAATTCCTCCACTTTTTTGACTCTACTACCTCCTCAGGAAGGCTGTTCCATGTATCCACAACCCTCTCTGTGAAGAAATACTTCCTCACATTACCTCTGAGTCATTCCCCCTCTATCTTCAAATTGTTTCCCCTTGTTTTTGCACATCTCTTTTTCTGAAAGATGCTGCCCTCTTGGACTTTGTTGATTCCCTTGAGGTATTTGAAAGTTTCTATCATGTCCCCCCATCCCTCTTTTCCTCAAGACTATACATCTTTAGTTCCTTTAGTCTTTCTTCATATGTCTTCCGATGCAGACTCTGCATCTTTTTGGTTGCCCTCCTCTGGACAGCCTCCACCCTGTCTATGTCTTTGCAGAGATGGGGTCTGCAGAACTGTACACAGTACCCCAGGTGTGATCTTACCAACTGTCTGTATAGAGGGTCAACAATTTCCTGTTTTCTACTGGTGATGCCTCTCCCTATGCATCCCAGTATCCTCCCAGCCCTCCTTATTGCTTTCTCATATTACTGGCCCACCTTTAGGTCATCTAATATGACTACCCCCAGGTCCCTTTCCATTTTTGTTGTCAGTATCTCACCCCCTATTGTGTACTCTTCCCCTGGGTTTTTGATTCCCAGGTGCATTACTTTGCACTTCTTTGCATTGAATCTAAGCTGCCATTCATTTGACCATTCCTCCAACCTTGCCAAGTCCCTTTTCATCCTTTCCACCCCACCTTGTGTATCAACCCTGTTGTAGGTCTTTGTGTCATCTGCAAAGAGACATACTTTCCCTTCCAGTCACTTTGCAATGTCACTTATAAAGACATTAAAAAGGACTGGCCCCAGTACTGAACCATGCGGTACCCCACTAGTAACCCTCCTTTCTTCACTGTGGACTCCATTTACTATGACCCACTGTGTCCTGTTGTCCAACCAGTGTTTTACCCAGGCTACCACCCTGGGACCCACTCCCAGGCAGGCTAATTTGTTTATTAATCTTTTGTGTGGGACTGTGTCAAATGCCTTGCTAAAGTCTAGGTAGGCCATGTCCACAGTCCCTCCGTGGTCTACTGCTTTGGTCACCCAGTCAAAGAAATAAATTAGGTTTGTCCAACATGACTGTCCCACTGTGAATCCATGCTGCCTGGGGTCCTCTGCCCCACTGGCCTCTAGATACTCAACAGTTCTTTCCTTCAGAAGTGATTCCAGCATTTTCCCTACCACTGAGGTCAAATTGACAGGTCTGTAGTTTCCTGCCTCTGTCTTGCTCCCACTTTTATGAAGAGGAATCACATCACCCTCCATCAGTCCTCAGGTACCACACCATCCTCCCATGATTTATTAAAAAGGGTAGTCAGTGGTGTTACTAGTTCTTCCCTTAGTTATTTTAGAATTCTGCGGTGAATCCCCTCAGGCCCCATTGCTTTATCCACCTTCAGTTTTAACAGTTTTTTCAGAACTCTTTCTTCTGTGAAAGGACTAATATCAACCCCACTATCCAGAGTGCTTCTTTTGACCAGATTTGGTATCTCCCCCTGCTTTTCCATTGTGAATACTGAGCAGAAGTATTCATTCAGTATCCCTGCTTTTTCACTGTCGCTCTCTGCCCAACCACCTTCCTCTTTGTTCAGCCTCAGTATCCCTGCCTTAGCCTTTCTTTGCTCCCTAATGTACCTATAAAAGATTTTATCCCCATTCTTAACCAAGTTGGCTATCTTTTCCTCAGTTTGGGCTTTTGCTATTCTAACTGCCTTACCTGCTTTCTTCTGCTTTAACTGGTACAGTTCTCTGTCCTTCTCCTTCTGTGTTTCCTTATACTTCATGAATGCTGTCTTTTTCTTCCTTACCTTCCCCGCCACTTCTTTTGAGAACCATAGTGTTTTTTCTTTCATTTTGATTTGTTTATTTGCTTCACACAAAGGCTTGTTGCCTCTGTGATGGCGGTTTTGATGTTTCCCCACTGTTGCTCCACCCCACCTTCTTGCCTGTTTGCTAGAGCTTTTTTGAGGCACTGTCCCATTTTGACAAAATCAGCCCTCCTGAAGTCCAGTACCTTCACTTTTGTGTGCCTTGACTCTACAGCTAAGTTTACCATGAACCACACTGTTTGGTAGTCGCCTGTTCTCAGATGGCTACCCACTTCAAGATTAGAGATCCTCTCTCCATCCCCATTTGAGAGTACCAGGTCTAAGACTGCTCTCTCCTGAGTAGGTTCCAAAACTAGCTGTCTGAGGCATGCCCCCTGTAAGGCATCAAGAATGGCCCTGCTCTTGGATGTGGCTGCAGCAAAGGTGCTCCAGTCAACATCTGGCATATTCAGGTCCCCCATCAGCAATATCTCCCCTTTCTCTGCCATCCAAAGGATGCCTTCTGTCATTTCCTTGTCCATTTCCTCCCCCTGAGACAGGATCTGTATACAATCCCTGTGCGGATTGTGGAGCCATTTCCTGTCTCTAGGGTGAACCACAGTGCCTCCTCTCCTCCCTGTTTACCCTTTTGTTCTGTTGATATGCCAGATGTTAACTGGAACACCCTTGCTGCAGCCACATCCAAGAGCAGGGAAATTATTGATGCCCTACAGGGGCCATGCCCCAGACAGCTAGTGCTGGAATCCACTCTGGATAGAGCAATCTTAGACCTCGTACTCTCAAACAGTGATGGAGAGAGGATTTCAGATGTAGAAGTGGGTAGCCATCTGGGAACAAGTGACCACCAAACAGTGTGGTTCACGATAAACACAGCTATAGAGTCAAGCCATACAACAGCAAGGGTACTGGACTTTCCGAGGGCTGACCTTGGCAAAATGGAAGAGTGCCTCAGAAAAGCACTAGCAAATGGGCAAGAAGGAGGAGGAGTGGAGTAACAATGGGGAAAATCAAAACTATATTTAAATTTATTAGGACTCCTCTACCTCTTCTACTGAAAGACTTTGTATAGAAGAAATCAGTAGACTTGTTTTCAGAAACTGAAAACAAGTCTACTGGTTTCTTCTATACAAAGTCTTTCTGTAAAAGCGGTAGCGGTGTCCTAATAAATATAAATATGGTTTTGATGTTCTGGAAATTTTAGGACTCTCCCACATAAAGTAAATTTGTACTTTGAATATTAAAGGAACACCACGAGGACACCAAATATCACAGTAGATTGACTTAGAAAAATCAAAACTGCCATTACAGAGGCAACAGGCCTTTGTGTGAAGCAAATAAACAAATCAAAACAAAGGAAAAAAAAACACTATGGTTCTCAAAAAAGGTGGTGGGGAAAGTTAGGGAGTAAAAGATAGTATTCAGAAAGTATAAGGAAACACAGAAAAAGCAGGACAGAGATCTGTACCAGTTAAAACAGAAAGAAGACAACAAGCAAAAAAGGGAAACCACGAATCAGCCTGGCAACTGGTGCACTCAAACAAGCAGCCAGCTTGAAAAGTTAATAAAAGTCTAAAGAAAAGGAGCGCACTCTGCACCAAAGGAAGCTCAGAGGCCCTGAGGAAGACTCGCCATGAGTTGAAGTGCTGGGTGGTAGCAGGCATAAGCTGTGTTTAATATGAGCTCATGAGCTGAATAAATTTCCTATTTTGGATTAATACCTTGAAACTCTCAGCTTCGTTTGGTGCGGAGTGCACTCCTTTTCTTTTAAAACAGAAGGAAGTAGGGAAGGCAGCCAGAATAGCAAAGGCCCAAATCGAGGAAAAGATAGCCAACTCAGTTACGTAGGGGATAAAATATTTTATAGGTACATTAGGAAGTGAAGAGAGACCAAGAGAGGGATAGTGAGGCTTAATAAAGGGGAGGGGGGTGGCCAGAGGGTAACAGTAAAAAAGCAGGGGTGCCAAAAGAATGTTTCTGCTCAGTATTCACAAAAGAAGAGGAGGGAGACATACCTAAACCAAACAATGGAAGCACTCTGGATAGAGGGGGTTGATACCAGGCAATTCACAGAAGAAAGGGTCCTGAAAAAACTCCTAAAACTCAAGGTGGACAAAGCAATGAGGCCTGACAAGATTCAACCCAGAATTCTAAAAGAACTAAGGGGAGAACTAGTGACACCACTGACTAACTTTTTAAAAAGTTATGGGAGGAGGATGATGTGGTACCTGAGGACTGGAGGAGGGCAGATGTGATTCCCCTTCACAAATGTGGGATTAATTCAGAGGCAGAAAACTACAGACCTGTTTGTTTGATCTCAGTGGTATGGAAAATGATGGAATCACTTCTGAAAGAAAGAATTGTTGAGTACCTAGAGGCCAGCGGGGCACAGTATCCAAGGTAGCATGGATTCGCAGTGGGAAGGTGATGTCAGATGAATCTAACAGATTTCTTTGGCTGGGTGACCAAAGTAATAGACCAGGGAGGGGCTATGGACATGGCCTACCTAGACTTCAGCAAGGCATTTAACACAGTCCCACACAAAAGATTAATAGACAGGTTGGCCAGCCTGGGAGTGGGACCCAGGGTGGTTGCCTGGGTAAACAATAGGCTGGACAACAGGATGCAGAGGGTAATAGTAAATGGAATCCACTCCAAAGAAAGGGGAGTTACTAGCAGGGTATCACAGGGTTCAGCACCGAGACTGGTCCTCTTTAACGTCTTTATAAGTGACATTGCAGAGGAACTGGAAGGAAAAGCATGCCTCTTTACAGATGACCCAAAGATCTGCAACACGGTTGATACATGGGGAGGGGGGGTGAAAAGGATTAGAAGGGACTTAGCAAGGTTGATAGTCAAAAGTATGGCAGCTTAGATTCAATGCAAAGAAGTGCAAAGTAATGCACCTGGGAAACAAAAACCTGGAGGAAGTGTACACAATGGGGGAGGGATGCTGTACTAGCAACAACAAAATGGAACGGGACCTGGGGTACTGTAGTCATATCAGCTTACTTAATGTTAGGCAAGCAATGTGAGGAGGCAGTAAGGAGGCCTGGGGGAATACTAGGATGCATAGAGAGAGGTATCTCCAGTAGAAAACAGGAAGTTGTTATCCCTCAGTATAGACAGTTGGTGAGACCCCATCTAGAGTTCTGCATGAAGTTCTAGCGACCCCATCTCCACAAGGACATAGACAGGATGGAGGCAGTCCAGTGGAGAGCAACTAAAATGGTGCAGGGTCTGCACCAGAAACAATACAAAGAGAGATTAAAGGAGCTTAATATGTACACCCTCAAGGAAAGGAGGGAGAGGGGGACATGATTAAACTTTCAAGTACCTCAAGGGAATTAACAAAGTCCAAGAGGGTAGCATCTTTTAGAAAAAGAGATGTGCAAGAAACAAGGGGGCACAATTTGAAGATAGAGGGGGACAGCTCAGGGGCAACATGAGGAAGCAACTTTTCATGGTGAGGGTGGTGGATGCATGGAACGGCCTTCCTGAGGAAGTTGTGGGGTCAAAAACAGTGGTGGAATTCAAGAATGCTTGGGACAGACATAAGGCAATTCTGGTGTGGAGTAGGAGGAAATAGGCTTTTGGTTAACTAGGATCTGCATCTTATCCAATAGGTAGGGAAACTGGCAGACTGGGTGGGCCAAGCAGTCCTTGTCCGCCATCAAAATCTATGTTTCTTCCATAAGGCCAGATGGTATTAGTCCAAAACTTCTTAAAGAACTAGCTACTGGTTCCATGGTGCTGGTGATAGGAGATCACCTGGCATGCTGGTGACCTGGGTTCATGCCTTAGCCTGGAACGACAGGAGCAGAGGCCTGCAGTGATGGCTTAGGACATCCAGCAGGATGCTGTCCCCCTGGTGGGAGTAAGACCACACCTCTCTTCAGCAGCTCCTGGAGGCCTGATGGGGCAACACACATTGTGGTGTGGGTGACCATGAGCTGCTGTGTGTCCTGCTAAGGACACCACAGGCATGTGGCTGCACTGTTGGTGAAGGGTGGGATAGCAGAAAAAAAATCAGAAACTGGGCCACCGGGCCTGCCAAATGATGGGTGCTGGTCTCTGTGCTTCACAAGCCCAGAGGTGTCTGCACTGTTCCCCCACCAAGGCTGGCATAGATGGAAATGCCCACTAGGCCAGTCTCCTCTTTCAGTGGCACTGCAGGAGTGCCCCCACCTCAATGAAGTGACACGTTTGGTCAACTGTGCTGTGGCAGCATATGGGGTGTCAAGATGGCGATGGGGGGTTGGTGGTGGGGCCCCTTGGCAGTCCAAAGGAGTGGCTGGTCAGGAGGGCTGGGGCAAAAAAAAAAAAAACTAGGTGATCCACTGACTGTACCATTTACAGCCTTGTTCAACAAATCATACAGGCAGGAAATTATGCTGCCAGACTGGAAGAATGCAACAGTCATTCTTATAAACAAAAAGGGTAGCAGAGATATAGCTGGCAGTCATAGTCCTATCGGCCTCACATATGTTGTAAGTAAGATAATGGAGATGCTACTAAATAGATTAGATAGCGAAGCCAGAGTGGTAGGACTAGTGAACACTACGCAGCATGGATTCCCTGAAGGTAGATCCTGTACAACTAATCTTATATCATTCTGTGAAACAGTCAGTTTAAATCTTGACAAAGGGATACTGGTAAATATTATATATCTTGATTTAAAAAAAATGATTTGACACCATCCCCCACTATGAATTGATAAAAAAATTGAACAATTTAGCTTTCACATATATCTTATTAAATGGACTGAGGAATGGCTGACAGACAGGACTCAACAAGTCAGAGTTTCCAATATATTTTCTGGGGATGTCGGTGTTACTAATGGGGTTCCCCAGGGCTCAGTTCTGGGACCAAACCTGTTTAGAATCTTCATAAGTGATTTACACCATAATGTCCAAAATAAATATTGTAAAATTCACTGGTGACACTAAAATAAGTTCAGAGGTGGACAATGAGGTTTAATATCAAACCTTGGTCAAAGATTTACAGAACATCGAGACCTAGGCAAAGTTAAATAAAATGATATCTAACACTGATAAATGCACCATCCTCCATCTAGGTAAAAAAAAAAAAACAAATAAAAACTAAGTAGAAGCTATAGCCTAACTGCAATAGCAATTAAACGTGTCAATAGTGAAACTGACCTAGGAGTAAACATCAGTAATGATTTTTTTATCCAGAGACCACTGTAGCAAGAGCACAGTGACCACAAATTGACAGACCAGGTCTATTCATGAGACCTTTATATCTAGGGATGAAATGTGTATCATAGTAGAAAACAGATAGAAGGCCACCTCTTGATTATGCAGCATCATTCTGGTCCCTCTACTTAATTTAATACAATAAATTACTAGACTTAGAGGAATGTGCTATGCTGACCAACTTTCTGAACTTAAATTATATGATCTTCAAATGAGATGAGAAGAAAGACTGGGGAAATCCTGATGTTGTTTAACATCTAGAAAATGAGGAATTGGTCCAACAGTGTAACATCATCTGTGTATCTAGGCCAACCTGCTTAAAATCCCTGTATAGATAACTACGCATTCAGTGTGTATCACCTGATAAAAGACATTTTTTTACCACAAAAGCTTGCAAGCTATGGAAAAGTCTCCCCCGACACTTGATCAATATGGTTCCATCAAGTCGCTTCAACAATTTTGTTATTGAAATCTCCTACAGTGACGGGCGAACCTTCCACTGTTGAGGTTTCACCTGTCGGAAAATCACTGTATTTTTTTTTGCAGGGTGCACTGCCCCTTGCACCCACCGATTTTTTAATAACCAACTCTAAGGTGGAGTTTATTTGAAAGGGGGCAAAACACTGAAGAAACCAGCATCGGTGTACAGTGGGGCTATTACAGTGACAACCTTGAGTTTGTTGCTGTAATGGTCTTTGCTGTAATTTTTTTGATGTTTCGCCAGTACACAGTCCATATCACTGATTTCGACAAATTCAGGACACAATTAGATAAATTTCTATTCAAACAACAGGGTTAGTACCCTCACATGGAGGAGGGAGGCAGTCACAATGGGCTTAATGCTTTCTTCTGCCTTCAATTACCAAGTAATACTGAATAATGATAACCTGCTCCTTTGGTGGGAGGGTAACGACACTTTAAGATCTTGTTTTGAGTGAGGAAAGCAACATAACAAATCTGGGGCTAGTTTCACAAACAATTGTGCCCGTGCAAAGACTGTGCAGTATCCTGTGATCTGAGCATGTCGCAAGTGGGTACCTACCAAAACAGAAACCCACTTGTAGGGCATACCCAGACAGCGAGGGAGTAGGGAAGGCGACAGGATGGGGAGGGTTTGCAAATGGTGACGGGATGTCGCTATACGTACATGCGTGGGGGGAGCAAGCATGCTGAGTGAGGGGTGGGAGGGTTTATGAGGGGTGGTGCCGCGGACAGCTGTCGAGCTGGCTAAATGGCATGATGGGTGGGTGCTGGCCTGTGGTGGCTGGGATGCAGGGTTTGGGTCCGGGTGCAAGTATATTTTGTCGCATCAGGCCCGATTAAGAACATTTTTTTACACTGTTGCACCCCCCCCACCATGCCCCCCAGGAGCTGAGAATCTAATAGAAGGGGGGTGCAGGGGGTGAAGCACACCTTGGGGGGGGGTGTAGGGGGCACAGCCCATGCATAAAAGTAAATACTAATGTTCCTTGTGCCATTTTCTCTCTTACCGGGCGTGTACATCGCCGAAATTGAATTTTGCAATGTACACTCACCATAATAATGATCCGATTTCAGCTATCACCCTTATGACATAGAACCGATTGCACTGTGCAATATACGTGTTGTGTCACAGCATGGCATCCCTATTCACAAAGGTGTAGCCTTGGTGCTAAACACATTGTGAATAGGGCGCTAAGCAATGTGCGCAATGAGAGCGGTATCACTCACTGGAAACAGTCAAGCAGGGCTGAGAATAGCACTGCACAGTGCAATCATGCAAAGCACAATGCTGCGGGACAGAGCATCACAACAGTGGGTATTATCAATGGTGCCCTGCATAAGGCTGGGCATGTGACATGCCACAGCAAGTCAGCTTATATAGGGCATGGCTGGCAGGGCCACCAAGAGACAAGTACCTGAAAAGACAGCACATTGGACATCAGTGTTGCGGCAAGCTGGTAACAGTCCCGAACCTGCTGACAAGTTAAAGGGCAGAGCACCCTCCATATGCTGCAGTGCACAGACTGCAAGGAAGAAGCCTCTGTCACCCAAGGGAACAGCCAGGATGTCAGTCCCATGGACACATATGACAACCTGTGCAGATAGATGCACGACACATAGGTATCCATCCACATAGGATACATGGGGCACTGGTGAGATGCACTGGTTCCACCACCATCTACTGGTCTGTGTACTGACAGAGGGGGGAACAATTATACTAACCAGGGAAGCACAGCAAGAGGAAATAACACACACAGCACACATGATGAGGTAAATGTATCAGAAACTTTACTAATAAAATGTAACATAAAATGGAGAAGAGGTAACAACAATATGTATACAATCGGAAACTATATACGAAAGGGAATGGTCTGGGGAAACAAAGGGACTCAATAATTTACAGATGGTGGAAGGTGTAAACTATGTACAAAAGTGGGTAAAGACAAGGAAGGGTTTAAAAGGTGGGAGGACTGAGGGACAGGGAATACAGGGGATTGCTGGGTAATGGATATGGTTTGGTTTTGGAGGATGTGGGGGAAGTCTCTCCAAAATGATCCTTAGTGTCCCAGCAATGGTGTCCAGGGTGATTGCCACAGGGTCCAGGGTAGTTGCCATCCTTCTGTAGATGGTCAGGATCTCCGGCACACTTTCTGTCAGTAGACAGAGTAGCCTCACTTGCCACTTGATGAGCTCATCTCTCCCCTCCTGCTGTTCTAGGAATCATGCCAATGCCAGGCTGTGAGCAGGATCTAGGGGGATAAAATTATTGAATTCAGTGTTGTAGCATTGACTATGAGGAGATATATCAGAAAACGAAGCCCCCCCCCCTCAACAAGACATGTGGGATGTGTCGCTGGGATTTTGTGGGTGTGCTGGACATAGACAGTGACACAGTACCCCATACTGCAGAAGTCCCATGTGTATGGAAGCCATACATGCCAAGAAGCACAGGAAAAACATCTCCAGTGTGATGGCAAGGGTGGTACCTGGAGGCAGGGCAGTGCAATCTTCCCCAAGCAATGTGATGCAGAGGTGCATGGGTAGGTGTCCTGTGTGCCACAGCACCAGCAAAAGTACACCTCTGTATTGGCAGACATAGGTACAGGACAGATGAGGTATACCTATTGATGGCAGAAGGGGGTCACATTGTTGGGAAATGATGGGCACAGCCCTCACAGGTCACAGCACCTTTCACATTTGTGGGGCACTGGGCATGGATCCCCACCAATCGTGGCCCTGTGGGGGTTAATGGAAAGCACTGGGCACAGTAGCTGCATCAGGTTGCAGGGACAGGTCCTATATATAGAGCAACTGCAGAGTGCCCCGCGCACAGTGGATATTGTGGGTGCACCTAAGGAGTACAAAGCCTTACTCCACTATTGCTAATCCACAACTCAAAGGGGTGCACTCCTATTCCAGACACTTCAAAGTAAAAATCAGATGTTCACAGGAAAATCCAATGTTTAGAATTTATTGAGCCAATATGTGGTCATAAAACAGCCAAACAAAGCCCCAGTACTTCAGTCCATTGAACTTCTTCAGGGGGTGGTGTTAAGTAATGATGGACATTTATACAAACACATTTGTGACATCATCATTATGTCATGCGTATTTCACATTTAATTAAACATTAAATAAACACGTCTTATATGTGTAACTTAAAATTGTAGGTAAATGTAATCTTAATGTGAGACCTTTATATTTGACTATATTTGCAAACATAAATTATTTTTTAATAGTTTTGGGAGGGCTTGGCCCAAGGTTCGATGTGGGGAATAGCTCCTCCCACAGCCTCTATTAAAGCCCTCCACTAATGCACCTCCCTTGCTTAGGTGTATTTTATTCCTGAGCTCCCTGTGTGGCTCGTGTGGCTGTGCTTCTCCTGTACTTGCTGCTGCTCTCTTTCATTTGCTTACCTTCTCTCATGCGTCTACCCTTCCCTCCTGTAGTTTGCTTCCCCCTTTTTGTTTGTCTTTCTGCTCCATTGTCCTGTATCCAGCTGCTCCTTCCACCCCCCCAACGGCTTGTTCCACCTCCCCACTCTTTGCATCCTTTCATTTCCATCCTTGTGCACTGGTTTCCTTGCCTTCATATGTATTTTGGGGCTTTCTACTCATGTCTATCCCCCTCATCTGCCTACGCTTCCAAGCATCCCTGGCTCCTTCCCTATTGCTCAAGGTTTCCTCCTTCCCTCTCCTGATGCACACTCGCTTCCCGTCCACATCCTTGATTAGTCCTGCCCTACTTCAGGCCTTCTCCCCTCAGATCTCGATCTGGAGTTCTTTTACCTCCTTTTCCCTTGACCGGCAACAAGTAATTCAAGTTGCACATGTGGCCCTGCTTACCGAAGTTCCTGTTACCAGTGTTACTTGCCTGCTCTGCCTAGCAACTTACAATTTATCCATGCTATCAATGTACTGTGTGTTCCATCACATCACTGTAGCTCTCTGGGATGTAGGAGAATTTCTTCTCCATATATATTACACATTCTGGGTCACTGTCTGGTCAGCCATGTATACCTTCCTCAAGTTGTTGCCAGGGGAATAACTTGGATGAAATAATACTTGTGTACAGAGCCCCTCATTAAGTAAACTTCAGTTAAATGACTTACTGCTCATGCTTCAATTACTTAGTGCTGCAAGTTATTCACTATGTAAGTTACAACTGTATTGCTTTTTCCCCGAATTACATTCAGCCCAGTCTAATCTTGAACTGTACTTATTTTATTTTTTATTTATTTTATTTTCAAAGTCGGATTTACAAGCTTTGAGTCAGGGACTCATTTAGAAAGGCACCTCATCGCAGGGAGGGTAGACATGGTTGCAGTGTGAGATACAACAGTGGTAACATACAGGTGCAATACAGATAACAAAAGAACACAACATAACAGTGGTTTACAGAACAAAGTTACATGCAGTAAATAGCAATCATGTAAAGTATATCAATAGTAGAAGTCACAACCCTGGTCATACCAGAGAAATACCTATGTGGAAGGGTGGGGGATGGAAACAGGGGCAAGGAAAAGAAAAAAAAGGGGGGGGCAGTCTAACAGACATTGTCAAGGCTATGGGCCAGAAATGGGATGGACCCCAACATTAGGTTGATTAACGGCAACTACAACTTCAAGTGCCAAAGAGGTGGTTACAGAGAGTGACTTTAAAGGGACCAATTTTGGTAGACTTAGTAACAGAGGGCAGGAGGGAGTTGAATCATGTGGGGGCGCTGTAGTAGAAGGACCTTTGGGCTAGGGAGGTCTTGGTATGGGGCACCAGAAAGGTGGCCTTAACTGAGCTACGGGTGGCAACAGATGGGGATGCAAGCTGCAGGAACACGGTGACCCCTGGGGTGGAGACTACTAGCAGGGATTTTTCTGGCAAGTAAGCAGGTTTGGTAGTGCAGGTGATCTTCCAATTTTGACGATGTCTTATGTATTTGGGAGGGACCGACTGATGCCATTTCTGAATTCATAGGATGGCTTAATAACAACATATATCATTTAAAATTTACAAATGTGACTGATCCATGGAGTATTTCTTTTTTAGATCTTTGCTTTTATGTCAATAAGAATAAGACAGAGACCAGGTGCTTCAGAAAAAGTACTGCTACAAATTCATTACTATTGGCTAGTAGTGCCCATTCCCGCAGCCTAAAAAATTCCATCCCTTTTGGACAAATATTGAGATTGAGGAGAAATTGTAGCTCAGATAATGAATTTATCATACAAACTGATGAACTCCTGAAAAGATTTGAAGTCAGGGGATATGACAAAAAGGTTTTAGAACAAACAACAGAAAGAGTACAAAGAATGAGCAGAGATGATCTTCTCAAAGAAACAAACAGAACAAATATAACACAAACAGAAAAAATACCATGTACATTTGTCACAGACTTTAACCACGTGGCAGGTCAGATAGGTAATGTTATACATAACAAATTGGCCTATCTTACTGGGTTATTGTTTCCTCTGTCTCTTGCTCGGTTGCCGCTCCCGTCTGAAATGAACCTCCGTTACTTGTTTGACTCTATCCGCCTACCTCTGCAGAGTGATATTGAAGCCTAGTTCTTTCTCCACATTTACCAAGCCTAGAAGCCTGTTTCTACAATTAACTGATTTGAAATCACTTGCTCTTCACTGGACTGTCGCTTGCTGCTCCATTCTGGACTTGAGCATGTTCCAGTGGAGCCTTCATCCTCAACCATTGTCAACAACGTCATGCCAGTCATCTCACCTCATTTACTTTGGTTGGGACCCTTCGTCTGCTCCTGCTGGTCCCTCCTTATGCAGTTTCCATATCCTACCTAATTACTACTTCCCTTCAGACTCAGTACCCCTTTACTTACTACCTTTCATCCTTCCTCACCACTCGCCATCCCGCTCCTCTATGGACCTCCATACTTGACCCCTTAGGCTACTTTTCCTCCTGATTTGGATCTTCCCAGCAGGTCTAGTTTCTGTCTCAATCCTGTTTGACTGCCTCTGGGACTTCCTTGCTGCAGGTCACTCCTTCCAGTTGCTGTATGAGTTAAATTTTCTACCAGATGTGGACACTCCATCCCTCGGTCCAGCATCTTGCATCCTTTCCATTCGTCACATGCAGCCTTAGTGGATGTCGGACTAATGTACCTCAACCCACTTGCTCTTGATAAATATCTTTGCCCATCGGCCTTCTATGGATCTACTTCTAGTTACTTGCTACAGCTGTCCAAATTCCATTGCAGTTTGCTGTGAAGCTGACCTGGTCCTGTTCCTTCCCACACTGTACATCTACCATCTTTGTCTGCCCAGCTCCTTCTCGGATCAGTCCTTCAGTACATCTGATTTCATTCTGGACTTTCCTTCCACCTTCAGAAAGCAGCTTTACATCTCCACCTTGCTGGCTCAGGGCTTCCTCCTGTTTGCTGTGGCTCTTTTGTGCCTTGTACCCTATCTACATCGAGTATTCCGACCTTGTCATCTGCTCTCCATATGATCCGTCTCATACTCCTACTCTGGCCATTCTAACAGTACCCTTCCACTATTCATTGAATCACTCATTCATTACTCTGGAAAAATACTACTGGCAGCAAACATCCTTTGGCTGTCATGCCTCATAGACTCTTAACGTCATAATAGAGTTTTTATGCTGCCCAATCAGCTCCTCATGATCATTCAGAGAATCCCATTTGTCTGGACAATAGGAAGATCTTCTCCATCTCTCTATTGGATATACCCTCTGATTCCTGTCTATTCAATCACAGTGACTTCCTGGTCCACCTCTTCTCACTGGATATTTTCATACATGGAAAGGACTTAAATCCTTCTGCTAT
The DNA here is from genome assembly GCA_016271365.2 of Neoceratodus forsteri. Taxonomy (NCBI): domain Eukaryota; kingdom Metazoa; phylum Chordata; order Ceratodontiformes; family Ceratodontidae; genus Neoceratodus; species Neoceratodus forsteri. Next base: position 1,161,393,756 of record CM057458.1, read on the forward strand.
GCTCCGACTTCATAATCAACATTGCTGCTATGGATACTGGGAATCGCAGTATAACCCATTCAACTATGGACACCATCCATTTTACCTTATGCAGCCTCTCCTACCAACACGGTCTCTGTTCGTCATGTTACTTGACTCCTACTCCTCACCAGTCATTGCTTGTTTTAGTAATTTCATGGATGTCTTCTAGAATATTAATTGTGAGATCTCTACCACCTAGCTGATTACCAGCTCCACGGCATCCAAACCATCTCTTCCGCTCCTGGACATCGCCATTCCTTATAAAATCATCTGCACCTTTTCACCTAGTACCTAGAACCAGGTTAACTGCTGTTCCAGCTGACCCTTCAGCCTCTTTTTCTCGACTTACCTTCACTAATCTCTACAGTAAAGAACATCACTGAGAAGTGGCTCTCCTCACTTCTAACCGGCAATCCATAGCAGTCAAGACAAATTCACCAACTCAGTTTTGCCTCCCAATCGGTATTAATCAGCTGAGCACTAAGATCCTGTGGCATCCTGCACCAATCAATCTCACTACCAATCCAGCCTACAGACTCTTCCTTACATCTGCCCCCAAGCTTCTCTCAAGTACTTCAGCATCAGCATTACTTGTAAACTTAACCAACCTATGCCACCACAGTGCATCTCCTAGATGATCACACCGAAGAAATACCTGCATTTACTTCAGGCAAACTACCAGCAGAGTATTTACATAAGAAGTCATGAACATCATGATCAAAGAAGCCATCCAACCCTAATACCAAATTTCCAATCATCTCCCATATACATTAGGCTACTATCTGGACCACTCCACAAATCTTCTATTTGTTTACTAATCGCTTATAGCATCACTCTCATCAGTTGCTCAAGTTCTCCTCTACCCATTTTACTCTGAGATGCTTACTTGGTGATTCATCGATCTCTAATTGATTCTTTGCCTCCAGGCTACCTTGAATATCAAACCTTACACGAATTGGATCAGTCACCCATAACTTTACAAATCATCACAAATCCCACAGTGTACTATCCAGTTTTATATCAATCAAATTATGCACTCCCGACTCATTAGGCCCCTACAATCCTTTTGGACTTGCATCATTTGTTACCTTGGAAATATGGACTACATTAGCCCTTCTTGAACTGGATCTGCTCCATACATAGGATTCTACCATCCCTATGGAAAATAAGAACCCGTTATCCTCAGGATCATCATTCAGTCTGCATCATCCTAGGATTGAGAATGAACCATCAACTCCAGGGCACTCAAAGACGCTCTTCTACTCATTTCTTCTTCATAAATGCTTCCTAAGCTAATCCTCATTCCTTACTGAAGTTCTTGCCTCCAGACCATTCCTTGACATTCAAACCTGTCACAAGTTGGATCATTCACCAATGACTTCTTGTACCATAGCATTTCCACCATTCCCCATCTAGTGACTTATCGACCAAGTCATGCTCCCTCTGCTCATTACACCCTTGCAATTCCATCATTCATCATTTGGACAGTTAGACTTCCTTTGCCCTTCTTCACCTGGATTTACTTCACTCTTCAGATTCTATCACTCATTTAGAAAAGATCTGCTTTTCAACCTTAGAATCATCATCCAATCTGCATCATCCAGGGATCGAGGATGGATCATTGTCTCTCCAACCTCAAATTAACTATAGTTAATAGAACCTAGGTTCTTCTCCTTTCAGTATGCCCAGATGATGAGCAGACCTCTGGCCATGGTCCTCAGAGGATTCCTCCACCTTTGGGGGGGTTCCTCTCCTGACAGCCAGGTAGTCATACTCTCCATCAGTTGGAGGAGGTATCTTTTTGGGTTTTCTATTCCCTACAAATTACTGCCTACCTACCATTACTCAAGGGTGGGAGTAGAGTAGAGTACAGCCACAAAAAGTACTACAAATTACGCAAGCACTATATACCCCATCTCTCCCCATTACTATTCCACAAACATTGAATAGGAGGGCTTGGCCTGAGGTCCAATGTGAGGAATAACACTTCCCACAACCTCTCTTTAAGCCCTCCACTAATGCATCTCCCTTGCTTAAGGAGTGTTTTTTGCCCACCACCATTCCCTCCTCCTCCTTCTCCAGTGCTCTTTTCACCCTTGTTCCTGGGCCTTCTATTCCCTACAGATTACTACCTACATATCTACTACTCAAAGGTAGGAATAGAGTAAAGCCACAAAAAGTACTACACGTTACGCAAGCACTATATACCGCATCTCTCCCATTGCTATTCCACAAACATTGAAAGTATTATTTCTCATTATTCAAACCCCCATTGTTCAAGAATAAAAGAAAAATCAAAATAGAATAACATTTATGAGAGCTAGTCATGTTTTTTAAACTTATTCCCTAACTCCATTTCTAACTTTATTCAGTGGATAATTCCAATAACAATCCTCTGACACATTTATGGCTGTGACTAATGATCTGCCAGCATGATACACAACATGTCAGAAGATGTAGCACCCAACTCTAGGGATGAACATCATCCTCTACTGCAGGTCCATAAGGTCCTGTGCAAAGTGGGGGTCAGTATACAGTGGCATTTGTGTAGCAGCAGGTACCTGATGAACAGATGTGATGACACTGTTGATGCTGCATGTGACCCACAGCCTGAAAAATGTCAAGGTTTCATCTGTCACCTCACAGAGACATGCGCAACAAGGTAGAGAGAACACACGGTATAACAGAAAGGCCTGGGAATGCTAGGCACACCAAGGAGTTCCTATCAGTCCTGCAGGTGCAACAACTGTACACACTTCAGCTGCAGCTATGTCGAGAACATGCTGGGTCACCCATGACATGTTAGGGGCAGATGTCACACAGGGAATGGCCAACCAGTGCGGCAAATACAGACACCCACCCATTGGATCTCAGCATCTAGGAACATCAGTATCGGCTACACCACAGTATAGAGACCATCATAAAACAATCAACCATAGAGATAGACAGAGCAGCAGGGTATGGCTGCAACACAGGGAGGACCACAGCAGTAAAGGTGGGGAAGTCCGGGGAAGTATCGGCCACCACCCAGGTCTCAACAGCAGCAGAAGATCTCCACTAGGAGATTGCGAAGGCAACATGAGTAGGGGTGCTGTGCCACATACATGGGTTGGAAGCCACCACAAGGGGACATATGTAGTGTGTGGAAAGAGGCCCATGAGCATGTGGTAACACCACAAAGGCAACAGATGGACACAATGCACTCCATTTCTGGATAGCTGGTGAGACACATGTGACACTGCAGGGTAGTAGCACCCCAAGGGCTAGCACAGAGGAACATGTCCTTGCTGCCAGGCCATAGTCCCCCTGCAGCATGAGGGAGAAACATAATGTCTTGTTGAGCACACCAAGGACAGCTGAGAGGATGGCCCTCACTGCTGATTACATGTAGTGTGCAGACAACACATACTGAATGTCAAAACCTGCTTGGGGAGTCAGAATTTGCCATGTGCAGAGGTGGCTGGATGGGGGTGGGTGTGCCCCACAAGGTCCTGTACACCACAGGTGCAGTGCGCATGCACAGGTGCCAGAAGATAGGACAGTGACTTGAGCAGTAATCCTTGGGCAGGATGTCTGCCACACATGTCTGTCATGATAACCACTGCAGTGGTGATGGTCAGCTGTGCCAGGGGCCATGTTCAACATGTATTGTAGTCTGCCAACCCACAAGTAGAGAACCCCAGGACATATTGGGTGCAGCATGGTGCAAGGCTGCCACAGGTAAAGACAAGCAAGGTGTATGTCCAAGGCATACTCACATAGCAGGCTGCACTCCTCCCTGTGGCCCACGTTGCCATCCCTCCTGCCATCTTATTTCCCTGCATCTTCCCCCACCTAGACCTCCTGATAGACTGTCCTTTGGCCCCTTACTCTACAATGTGAACATAAAATATACTGTCAGTGTCATGCATCCCAGTACATGCCCCTCAAACCCACCCCAGAACAGAGCTACCAGGGCGATGGCAGACAGGCCCCCATGAGGTTACCCACTCATCACAGGGAAGACATTGTCGCACAAGTGCTCAGACATTGTATAGATATGGACACGTGTCCCCCCAGCCAACCCCAAACTGATCCAAAGGCATAGAAACAAGACTAGTGGGTATGCCAGTAGAATGCAGTTGCACTGTCCTGCAGGCCATGACCTATGCTGCCTGCCAACATATCCCAATGCTGGACAGGTGATGCACACAACAAAGATGTCCAATGCACAGGGCATCCAAAAATCTGTGTGGCAACATGCAGGTGACATTCAGTGGACACACTGGGTAGCAGATGGACATCCCTCAGCCCAGTGCACACATGAGACGATGTGTGAACAATTCAGTTGTGAGTGGCCAGATGCAACATGTGTGTAGCTACTGCCAGGGCCCTCCCTTGGATGGCTATTATTCTGGCTGTGTGCGTAGCTAGGCAGAGGATAGAGCAACCAACAGTGCATCATGGGCAGATCTATGACTGCACATGCAAAGTAGGAGGTGGGTCTACATGCGCAGACACACATCATGGAGACCATGGTAGTGACATGTGCACACAGCAGTGTAGGTATACAGGTCCATCTGTACACCTCGCAGTGGACTATACAAGACTAAGTATGAGGCTTTCAGTGCTGCATCCACTGACTTTCCTGTGAAAGTCCCAGTGGGAACACATGTTGTCATTGTCAACAGTGCAAGCAAGGTGATGAGAGGAACAACTACTCTAGTTTATGCATTTATGTCAAGGATCTTCACACAATGTCTGTATACACCATCACAGTGACCTGACACATGTAGGCCATGTCACTGATTGACTGAGCGGGTACATTTCACCCTGAACTGGCTGCGCTGGAGTGATTATTGACTAACCCATCCTGGCATGCCAGGACATGTTTGAGGTGTGCCATGTACAGGACCTGTGAGGACTTTTGCAGGGGGACATGGGGTACAGTGGCCCATAGTATGACAGGGCTGGCAAATGAGCTTGATCCAAGACTGTGGCATGGGGCACCTGAGGGCCACCATGTAAAGGTATGGTGCAAACACATTAAAAAGAGATTATAGAACGCTATATTGGCAGACAATTCCCATACAATACAGCAGTGTGTAGTCTGTGACAATGGTGACTGCAATTGGGAGCTTTCAAAAAGGGCGACTCAATCGTGGTGCCTGTCAACAGGGCTGCCGATCAGGGAGGGAGATTGGATTGTGGGGGGTTGGCAAATATAGCAACAGGCTATCACTATATGTACATGTGAGGGGGGAGCGAGCATGCCAAGCGATGGGCAGAAGGGGAGGGAGGGTTTGTGAGGTGTGGTGCAGTGGTGGGTGGTGGGCCAGGGTTCCGAGGGTGTTGGGTTCAGGTCTGAGCACATGTACATTTTGTTGCATTCAGCCCCCAATTTTTTTTTCTAGGTTTTGCACCTCCCGACATGCAGCCTCCTGGAGTTGAGAATCCTTTAGTAAGGTGGGGCATACATAAAAGAATTAAGTCCTTGCATCCTTTTGTTGTGCGCTGGGAGTGTACATCACTGGAATTGATTTTCAGCAATGTACTCACCCTAACAGCGATCGCCTTTCTGCAATCACCATTATCACATGGAACCCAGCAGTGTGAGCACAAATTGTGGCACACAACTCCAACCTGATTAAATTGTTTTGAGAACAAGGCAACCAATGCCATCTGTGTCTCATGCCCAAAGGGAGGGTGCCATAACATATTACCTTGTCAGTGTCCCACAGTACATGCCAGTGTCCATCATACTCCATCAGAAAGGCATTAGTACATGCATTGCCAGCATTGTAGGACATGTGTCAGTAAATTTCATGTTTCGGTAAACAAATTCCACTCCACCTCCAACTCCCTGCTCAGGCTGACTGATTCTAATCAATCCAGCATGGATCAGGGCTGGATCACCTCTGTAATTTTTGTTGACCTGGCCAAAGCTTTAAACACCATTGCTCACCCATTCCTCCTTGCAAAGTTCTCTGCTGCAAGACTTTCCACCAAGCTACAGATTGGTTCTGTTCATACCTTCTGGGCAGAACTCAATCAGTTAAAATTGGCAACTCCCTGTTCCTCCTTCTCCCTATCAGCACTGGCATCCCCCAAGGAGAGGTGCTAACTCCCATTCTCTTCTCCATTTTTCTAGATACCTCCTCTCTGCCTGTACATCTGCATCCATACATATGGATGCAGATGATACTGTCATATTTACCACTGATTTGATGACCAGCCTACAGCTGGATTTCGACAACATCCAGCTCTTGTTCTGCTCTAATCAGCTGTCCCTTAAAGAGGGAGTCTGGCCAAAATGTCTAGCATCAGTAAATTCAGAATTTGGATCATATCCCCAGTCAGCCTCATACCAAAAATGAAAGTTACTTTGTTTAAAAGTTGCAAGTCATTTTGTAACACTAAATTTACTGCCTGTTCATAAAAGCCAGTTTCAGTAAAGAGCTACTGATGATATCACAACCAGAACTCACAGCATAGTCCTTCTTGCAAACTACTTTACAAGACCTATTTCTCCCATATTACATAAAACTGCAATCGTATTAAACATCTGCAGAAGGAAAGCTGACAATGGGTGAGTCAGGGCATGCATTTCTGTAATGTGCAGATGTAAGGTACGGTACTTAAGAATGTGGCTGGGGGGAATACAGTGGCAAACATGGCTTTAGAATGACAAAAATAAGTGTAATATTTATAATAGTGCAGGGATGAGATTTTAAAATGTCACCAAACTGCAACAGTGGAATGCAGCAATGACAGAATCTCAGAAAGTAGGTGTGATATACAATTTTGGAAAGTGACAGGGATGCTAAAATTCTTAATGTGGCAGTGTCATAATTTTAGAATATGGCAGAGATATACAATTTTGAAATGCAAGAAACACATAGTTTGTTCTGCCCCCCAACATTCTAAAATTGTGCACTACTTTGACAATCTATACCTTGGTTCAGCCTTGCATTCCAAAACCACCTCCTCATGCGTTCTAAAGTACAGTATCATTCATCTGAACCTTCTGGAAATGCAAGCACTACAGGCAATAAAGTGTCAGTTTTTGTTTTGTAAATAAATACTACAGCTAAAGTTTCGATAACTTTGAAGGAATAGGTTCTATAAGGTTGCTGATAAGGAGGAGTAGTCTGTGAGTTCTGCTTGTGACGTCATCAGTGGCTTTTCACTGAAACTGGCTTTTTTCGAATAAGGTGTGAAATCAATGTTACAAAATAGCTAATAAATTTAAAATGTAGTAACTTAGAAACCTAATTTTTGGCATGAGATTTATTTGTGGTAGGCTGATTCTAGTTCTTCAGGGCCACATTCTGAAGTTGTGCATCACCACCACATTTCGAAGTCATGCGTCACCGCCACATTCCAAAGTTGTGCATCATGCCACATTCCAAAGTCATGCATCACTGTCACATTCCAAAGTTGTGTGCCACTGACACATTCCAAAGTTGTGCATCACCGCCACATTCTGAAACTGCATGGCTGCATCACCAGTGTAGTACTTTTGACCGGACTCCCTCTTTAATGAAAAAAAAATGGTCTCTATGACAATTGGAATCGGGCAAAAGTTCTCTAGACTTCCAGTCCTCTCTTCATTCCACATCCTAGACGGGCCCATCCTTGAAGATGTCCCTTCCTTCAAGTACCTTGGGGTATGGCTTGACCATAACCTAGGTTTCTCTGTTCACATGGACTTTATCCACAAAACTAGTGGGTATAGCCCCCTGCCGGCATCCAGAGCCATTTTACACAGAATGATTTTTCCCATATTTGACTATGGCGACAACATGTATGGCAGTGCCCCAAAGTCCACTCTAGCCAGACTCAACTTCTCTAGCTGTCCTTCAGCTGGTTTACTCTTGACTGCCCTCCTCTGACTCACCACTGCTCCCTCTACACCTCATTCAGTCTTCCCTCTATTGAAGTCAGATGACTTCACATGCCTCTACCATTATTGCCAAGCACTGTGTGAGCTCACTTCCCTCCTTCCTCACATCTCTACTCTCTGCTCCCACTAACTTCTCCTATTCCCTTTGTAGCACTGGGTGCTGGACCCTAGCACTCCCATATAGGTCATCCTCTTTTGGACAAGCTGCATTCTCCTTCCACCTCCCTAAACTCTGGAATGCCCTCCCCCTCCCCATCTGTACTGCCACATCCTTCCGCTCCCTCTTTTATCTTCTCCAAGACATCACCACTCCTTCCTACAACTGCCCTTGAGCTCTCCACCCCTTCTCCACTACTCCATCTACTTCTCTCCTTCTCTCTCTCAATCATTTTCTTCCATTACCTCTACCGATACCTCCAAGTCTCCTCCTGTAAGCCCCACCTCAATCCCTACCTACTACATTCCGCTCCGTTTTCACTGCATGTCTTTACGTTGTCTTCACCTTTTAGCTGGACCTTTTGAGAGCTGTATATGCTAAACCTAGGTATGCATACTATAATATTGCTGCTGCTTAGCTCTGCCTACTGCTCACAGTAAATGCTCTATGTCAGTTTCTTGTACAATCTGTCAGAGTATGTACTGTAAATACTATGTTTATTTCACTGTACAGCTTACCCTATTACATCCTGTAAATACTATGTAGATGTAAAAACTATGTATATGTATATTTCTCCCATGACCCCTCCCCCCAGGATGCATCTGTAAATGAGCTGCTACTCAGCCCAGTATGTCTTTTCTGGTGAAACTTCTGAAATAAATAAATATAAATAAATGCACAGTTGAGACAGGTACTGTGGTTGTACACTCTCACCCCAAGGTCATGTTCCCAGATTAGGTTGTGTGGTGTGTGCCACATGCCACAGTTGATGTGCTGTCTCAGTGTTCGGGCAGGGTGGACGGTCAGTACATGAGTGACAAATGACGTAACCATAGCACTGTGCAATAGCAATGCCAGAGGTGCATGTACCTCTGTAACCCCATCCCTGGAAGAGGGCATGGATCTGTGTACCACCCCTGCTGCATGCTGACTGGGTGTGGCAGTGTATTGCACAAGTCTAAGAGCCCTGCAGCACCCATGATGACAGTGTGTGGCATGTGCTGCGCATGTTTATGGGCTACAATGCACTTGATAGGGTACAAAAGAACATTGTTAAACATAGAAACATAGAATCTGAGGTCAGATAAGGACTGCTTTACCCACCCAGTCTGCCCATTTACCCTACATACAGTACTGTAATACCACAGATTCTACTTGATCTCCAGCTAAGCCCTCTCTTCCCTAATGACTAAGTTTCCCTTATGCCTATCCCATGCATTCTTGAATCCTGCCAAAGCTTTCACCCCCACTATCTCTGCTGTAAGATTGTGCCAGGCATCCATTACTTTCTCTGGGAAGAAGCACTATTTGTTACTCATAACCCAGCAATATAGTAGCTAAGGGTTAAAAGACTGAGCTGTGCCTCATGTGCTAGGGGTCCAACCACAGTCAGTTACCAAACGTATGAGAAATATAATGGATACACTATATGACTGCATAGACACATACCTAAATGAATATAGTATAAACAGGCTGCGGTGCCACAGTAATACTCCCAACACCCAAACACGTGTTCCTTGGAGTTGTCCTGAAGACACCATGCTGCATACACCAATAATTCCCACCAGTGACTGGTGCCACAGTGTGAGACATGGCTGTCCAAGTCTACTGATGGAAGATATGCAGTGAGGTGTGACACGACTGCAGATCGGGGAATGAAGGCCATCAACCCCATGTGCCAGGTGGCACACAGGGCACAGTGCCACACAGAATTACCCAGCCACATACAGGAAGGCCACCTACATGCAACACACAGCAATTAGTGCATGTACCTGGACATGGCACAGTGCCACCACGCACCATGTTGTAGAACCGCTGTAGCTGGTCCCTGTACCACCTGACCAGGTTGCCATAATGATGATGACACTGCTCCCCGGTCCTGTCCACTCCTCTTCTGCCTGAGCGGTGTCTCTCCACTGAGGCCTAAACCTCTCCCATGATCAAGGTCCTCATCACTAAACAGTTAGCTGTCCCTGGTGACCATAAGTTCCACCAGGTTGGCTAGCTCCATCTCTGATCAACACTGGTCATGCTGCATGGGTGCCCTTATCTTCTTGGACCTGTTTGTGTGATTGACCAATACTGGTTTGATCAGTGCTATGGAGCATTGCACTGTACAGTATGTGTCATAGACTAGTGTTAGGCGGACGTCATGTGTGCGCATTACTGTTGTACTGTGCAGTAACATACAACATCATTGTGCAGTGTTGTATCACACATACATGGCACAAATTACTGTATGCACCATCTTGGGAAGGTTCTGGAAAGGCCACAAAGTGTGTCAAACATTCTGCGCAATACACTAACATACTGCTTAATTCACTATTATGTTGTGCAGTACACTGCCGTTGTGCAGGAGCAAATTGTGTTAGGCTGATGCTAAAAACTGCTATTCATGAAGGAAGCATGTAAATGAGCTTCCTCGGCAGTCGGGGCAAGGCTGTCAATTTGCATCTCATTCCTGAGCCTTCTGCATGCATTTGCATACAACTTTGCTTGAGCACGATTTAAAGGGACATGTGCACAACCTTCCGATAGATGAGAAATTGCAAGCCATGGAGACAGTGGGTACTGCATCTGAAGTCAGCCAAGCAGAACATTTAGGGGGCAGCCAGGTATGTACAGTACAGATTTATGGACTTTCTTGGCTTTATGCCAAGCAGAACATTTTGAAGGGCAGCTTAGAATGTATTGCACAGATTTGTAAACATTAAGCCATGAGAAAGGAGGCATTTACAAGGAATTAATGCATGGTTGAGGGGAGGTTGGTGCACAAGGCTGCGGCTTCATGCCAGCACTTTGCAACTTTGGGACTGTGCAGCTTATTTTGCCACATAACAGTCATCATCACTTCTGTGTGCCACTACTTTGCAGACTATATCATGCTATGCCTCTGCCAATGTCTATAGCTGCAGACATATACAGTAGCACAACCTACAGTGGTAAGACACGTGCAGGGCCTCCATCACTACAGGAACAGTAGTTTTGAATTGTATAGAGGGTTATAACCATCAAGAGGGAACATATGTCCATACATTTGCATAACATATGTGGGGCAGCAGACCAATCTATCTGCCATGGCATGTACTGTTCTATACAGAGATACTCCGGACAACTGCGGTGCACTGACAGGCTCAATGGCACCAACTGTAGGAGTCCTGCACGTGTGTTGGGTACACGAGGAACAGTGCCCAAAGGTGTGAGGCACACAAGGTGTTGTACAGTACTCCCATCTGCCATCATGGTGTCTCATGTCTGTAGGGGTATGCATGCCTGTCATGTGGACATATGTCGTGCACAAGCACTGCCACTTGCACGTTTCCCATGGGTAGCCCTGGGTTCCAATGCCCATGGGGTGGAGGGACTTACTATGAACATGCGTGTGTCCTGCTACAGCAGCTTGCCACATACAAGCACATCACTGTGTAGCTGTGCTAAAATGCTGTGTCCTCCATCATTGTCAGCCATTACTGTACTTGCTTTGTTACACGCTGTGCATTGGCTTTGGTTGTTGCACCTCTGTTGTGCCCTCTGGGTGTGGTTGATTTGGTTGTGCATGTCTGGGTGTGCACATATCATGATCTGTGTGACACAGTGGGGGTTTAGACTTTCACCTGTACCAATAGCATGCTCATACTGTGCACTTGTACACCTCACTGTCAGTCTCATAGTCCACCACCATCCTGTCACCAGTCCCTGCCATGTATCCCTCGCCTACATATTTCTGTCCCTGCAGCTCAGCTTACAGACTGCCTGACAACAGTGGCTTTTTTACCAGGGCTGTCTAGTGTCATCAAGGATACCCCTATTGCCCATCCAGACCTGCTGGAGGACAGCAGTGGGGAGTCCACTGGTGAAGTTAAATGGAGACCTTTGTGGCTGGCCATGAGCTGTTCAGCTATGTGTCCCAGTTGGAGCAGACCATTTTGTCAATCACCATCCTAGCCTGGAATAGTGACCACCACTACCACCTCTTCATGGGCCCTTGCACAAGGCCCGACCTTGGCATCCCACACCTCCATGCCTATCACCTCCTCCTCTGCCACACAGACCTTCCTATCCACAGTCCTCCCCAGTAGTGGTCCTCCACACTAGACAGAGGCCGGGTGTCTGCTCTGACTGAGAACTACATGGTCCAGCATGTGGACGGTGGCACACATCCACCACCTCCCCGAGATGCCACTGACTGTTGTCAGTTTCCAGGACACCCATGGGGTTATCTGGCCAATGAAACCTGTGCCAAATGTGCTGCAGCGGGCTGAGCCGGCTACCCAGCAGAAGATGCGCACTGCTGTGGACAATCAGGCCCTATTCCTCAGGATCCTCAAACAGATTAGGGACCTGCCACAACAGGACCTCACCCTCCACTGGCAACAAAATTACCAGGATATGATACCTGCCCAGGAATATGAGGAATGCCTCCTGGATGCCTTTTGGTGGATGCTTGAGGATCTTAAAAGGGCAGTGAAGAGACTGAGCTGTGCGCTGTTGAGCACATATTGCCTTGGTTGCAGCCCCTCTGCATAGAGTGGGCACAGTTCTATGTCCCAGAGGGGGTGGTGGCATATGTCCACAGTGTGGCAGGCAACATTGGACTAAGGCAACACACAGCTGATGCCCATGCACCTTGACAGACTGCACACCCCTACCCGAGATGAGTCTGTGCAGGTGTCCAGTACTCTGTATGGCTGTGCAATATCCTGACTGAGACCCCAGGCCTGTGTGTCCTCATGCTTGATGACATCCTCCTTTGGATCCACTAGACCCTTTCTCTGTGGTTTACTTCACGCACTGTCAAAACCCATGGTAGCTGCAAGTCTACACTATCTTCCGCCATGGTAGACCAGGATGGAAACAAGGGGATGGCGTAGCCATGTATGTTGCATCCTCATTTCAATTAACCCAAGTCTCAGTACCCACGCACTCACAGTCCATCGACACCTTATTGCTGAAGCTATCCCTCCCCCACACTATACCTATATTCATAACTGGTTCCTACTGCTCACCAGAAGCCACCTTGCCCGAGATCCTGGAACAACTTGGCAATCTAAACTCACTGGCAGTGGGGGGAGGTGAGCTTTATATCCTTGGGGACTTCAATTGGAACTGGCTGTCCAGTACTAGCACCATGCTGTACAGCAAGGTGTCCACTCCCAATCTGTCACAAATGATCACCAAGCCAAAATGCCTGAACCACAAATTCCTAAACCACTTTCTCCTTGATTGGTCCCTCACTTCCCACCCCCACCACGTAATAGCTGCAGGCATTTTACAGGACTCACTAAGTGATCATCATATGATCTACTCAGTAAGAAAAATATTCAGGCCAAAGTCACCTCCCCCAAAACCCTTCTGACCAGATCCTTTAAATCCTTAGACCTCGTCTCACTTCTAAATGACCTGACCAAGACAGACTGGACAGGCATCACATGAGCTTCCTCCATCAACTTGGCCCTGGACTATTTCAAGTCTAGGTTCATGGCTGTCTGGGACTATTATGCCCCTCTCAGGTGATCTCGGGTGAGGGGTGACCACCTGTCTTGGATCACAGCTGACATCATGACCCACCTTAGAGGCAGAGATATGGCATGGAAGACCTATAAGGCATCTGGCCTACCCACAGATCTCCTCCGGTATCGCACCCTATGCAACACCTGCATGAGATTAATCAGGCAGGCAAAAGCAGCTTCTTTCAAGACCGCCTTCCTCACTAACATAAACCATCCAGGTAAATTTTGGGAAGTGGTCAAATTGCTTCTCTCCCCATCCCAGCCACAATCCCCTGCTTTAAACATAGGTGGCTCCACTGTAACTGACCCTGCTGTTGTGGCTTCCAAATTCAACTCCTTCTTCATTAGCTGTACATCGTCATTGCTGTCTTCCTCCCACCTCCCCCAACTCTCCACCACCCTCCCACCCGAACCAAAGATAACCCCCACAACCCCAGTTCATCTTCCACCAGGTTACACCACAAGAAGTGCTACATGAGCTGCTCACCCTAAATCTGACCAAATGCAAATGCCCCTCTGGTCTGAATTTGCAAATGCTCTACCTATCGGCTCCTGCCATCGCATGTCAGCTAGCATCACTTTTCAACCGCTTCTTCTCTCAAGCTTCTGTCGCATCTGAATGGAAGCATGCCATGGTCATCTCACTCCCACAAGGCAGTAAACCATCTGTACCTGGTAATTACCACCCAATCTCCCTCCTCCCCCTACTGGCTAAGCTTCAGGAATGCCTAGCCCTCACTCAACTCTCCTACTTCCTCGATTCCTCAGCTTTTTTCACTCCTTACCAGTCTGGCTTCAGGAAGAGCCACTCCACTGCCTCCTCCCTCATAAGGCTCACTGATTCCATCCATACTGGTATGGACCTAGGCCATATCACCTCAGCTATTTTTGTTGACCTGGCAAAGGCATTTGACACTGTCTCCCACTTACTCCTCCTGTCCAAGCCCTCTCTTGCTGGACTCTCAAGTGTGGCTACAAACTGGTTCCACTCCTACCTGTTCAGTAGAACCCAGTTGGTCTTAATTGGAAACACCACATCTGCCCCTCTCCTTGTCACCACTGGGGAACCATAGGGCCCCGTACTCGGACCGCTCCTGTTGTCAATATTCCTTAACGATCTGTCCTCTGCTTGCCCTCACACTTCCATCCATATGTACGCTGACGACACTGTGCTGTATACTTCCGGCCCAACAGCCACTGATATGGCAACCAGACTTCAGCTGGACTTCAATAATATTCAGCTATGGTTTCACAAAAATCATCTTTCACTCAGTGCCAAGAAAACAGTCTCCTTGACCTTCGGTACCAGGCAGAGATTCTCGCGGCTCCCCTACACCCCAAGTTTCCACACCCTGGACAGGACTTCCCCAGAGGCCTGTACCTTCTTTAGATATCTTGGAGTCTGCCTCGACCAGCACCTCAACTTTCTGTGCATATCGATGCCGTCTATAAGAAGCTCCTCTCCAGGTTGGGTGCTTTATACCATAACCGTGGTTGCATCCCACTGCCGGCTCACCGTGCTATTGTACAGAAAATGATCCCGCCAATATTTGACTACGGGGATGTACTTTACAGTGCCATTCCCAAGTCCACTCTCACCAGACAGTACCCACTCTTTCACTCCTTCTGTCATTTTACTCTTGACTGTCCTCCTCCCACCCACCAGTGCATTCTCTATCAGTCACTGGGACTCCCCTCCCTACATGACTGAAAACTATCCCACTGCGCACTCTTCACGGCCAAGTTCTGGACACAGTCTCTACCCACTTATCTCACACCTAAATTAACTATTCCTACCCTTCCTGCATATGCACTAAGGAACAACGATATGCTTCTCAGTCCACAGCTCCATCATATCTACTATTGATTATGGACTAGTGATCTACGGGGCAGCAACAGATACAGCATTCAAGAGGGTTTAGACTGCGCTCAACAAAACCTGCAGACTCACCTTGGATGCTGACCATGGCACACACACCTGTACGCTGCATGAACACACAAATTGGCTGTCATTAAGAAACAGGTTCAAATTCCAGACTTACATCCCAGGGTAGAAGGCTCTATTGGGTAACACACCACCTTGTGTAGGTAATTTGATCAAGGCAGCCAACTCATTACAGGTCACCGTGGGGTAGACTAGAGGGGCTTGGGCTATCCCCTTCCATCGCATCTCACCTGAGCAACATGCATTTGACTACCAGGCCCCTCTGTGGAGACATGAACTCCCTTGGCACCTCTTGGCCACCAATTGTCTGGCCCAATTCAAAACTGAAATCAAACAGCACCTAATTACACTCTCTGTGTGCACCTGCCCCTAAGTCCAGCCACACCCACTCTTTCTGCCCCCCAGCAAGCACTAGGCAGGCCTCAGGTATCCCCTCCCTCTGTCCCTTCTCATTACTTGCCTCAGCAATCAGTTAGCGTCATGATCCTTTGGCATCTGCACCTCACCTTCCCCCCCTCCCACAACTCCCTGTCCCATGAGTTTCGCTAACAGTCACTACTAATGCAAGCTGCCTAACCAGGCCTCCTCGCACCCCACCATTTACTCCAGCATGTCTTCACCACTTAACTTCCTCTCACCCCCCCATTTGCTCCCTATACCTTATCGCCCTTCTTCCCCCAACCTTCACCTCTGCTCCACCGCAGTACCTACCTCTCTCTCATTCCTCCTTTCTTCACCCCACTGCCAGCTATCCCTGTCCCTCTGAACAACTGACAAGGCACTTTGTGGCTGCTTATCCCCCCCATAAAATGTTTTTCTTGTTATTTTAACTTGTACTTATGTTTTGAGTTATTCTGAAAGTTCTGAATCCAAGCTGTATCATTCATTGTGATGTACCTTTGATTTCTCCATTTGTACTTTGTTTTGCAATCTATGACGTGGAATCTTTGTAAAAGAGCTTGCACTCAAAGGTCTTTTCCAAATCACTAAATAAATAAAAATAAATGAAATAAATACCAGGCTCCTATCTGTACCACACATGTCAACAGCTGCAGGTCAGGCAGCTTTCAGGCATTGCATGCCTAAACTCTAGAACTCCCTACCAATAGCCATTCGACATGCATCCATCACCCAGCACCGTAACTCCCTCCTCAAATTACATTAGTCCTCCAACTGCACATGTAACTAAAAAAAAACCTCTTGCACACCCCTGGGCCAGTATCCTCCTATTTTTATGATAGGTTAGTCCCGAAGGGTTCTGAAATATGTGTAATCGTAGTTTCTGTCTGTTTACATGCCTTGCACTACAAATTGTTGTTTGCACTATATTTAAATACTGCCTTGTACTTTTGTATCATGTTATGTTTACTGTATTCCCTACCTCCAGGACACATCAGGAATCGAGCAGTAGCCTGCTCAGTATGTCTTACTGGTAAAAATTTTAAATAATAAATAAGCGGACATAGGTTGGTCATACCCCAGTCTGGGTCCTTTGTGTGGATGCCTCCATACTTAGTTGTCTGTGTGCTGTACATGCCCCTCCTGCAAGGGTTTAAGTGGACTTGGTCAATGTACATATTATGGATTATGTATTTTTTTCCCTCTGTCCTCTGCTATTTGTTGTTTGTTGCTGTCAGGGATATTTTGTTGTTGTATTTCACTGGTTATACTGTCGTTCAGTTTACCTGTATATTGATTTTGTATTTGTTATGTATGAAATCTAGGTTGGATGTAACAGTTTGTACATTCCACTTGGACTGGCAGCCCTATTGCATGGGAGTGTGCCATATTGTTTAGGATACAGTAGGCAAGGAATATGCCACAGATCTTCTGAGGTGTGTACTGTAGTAAACCACAAGAGTGGTCCAGGCAATGGAACTGCATTTTGAACATGCCAAAGACCCACTTAATGAAGTTACGTGTAGCGGTGTATGCCACACTGTATCTCTCCTCCACCTTGAATTTGAGATGGAGGAGAGGGATGAGGAGCCATGGGTGCAAGGGATATGCACTGCCAGCTGTAATACACACATAGAAAGGTGAGCCTTGTCATGTTCTTGATAGTGACTTTCAGCCCACGTTCCTGTAACTGTCTTGGGTTTCCCACCTCTTCCCCATGCTCTGGAATGCATACCTGTGTACCCCTCAGGGGACGGCTGTACTGTCTTGCAGAGCGTGCTGAACCACACACTGTCACCTGTACCAGACACCTTCATATGTTGTCCTTGACATGATCATGGTAGTTGACATCTGCCCACGATCTGAGATTTCTTGGCTTTCCCACTCCTCCTCCCACCTTGAGTGGCCCTGGACACAGAGAAGATACTTGACGCTGTAGAATGGCCCCATTTAATGGCTGTATTGCAGAGGTTTGGATTTGGTCCCCATTTCATGCACTGGATTCAGGTTCTTTACTCGACCCCAAAGGTGTCTGTCCTGACAAATGGAAAATTGTCTCCTTCATTCCAGTTATACTGAGGTACTCAGTAGGGTTGCCCACTTTCCCTTGCCCTGATTTTGCTTGCGATAGAACCATTAGCCAAGAGAATTAGGGAGTTTCTGGATACAGTGGGTGTACAGGTACGCTCAAATACTTACAAGACAATGCTGTTTGCTGATGAAGTCCTTCTGATGCTGCGACAACTGGAAATATCATTACACAGCCTGATCCAATTGTTGGATACTTTTGCCTCATTATCTGGTTGCGCAACAATTTGGAAAAAACAGAGCTCCTCCTCCTCCTCATAAACCCTAGCAGGTGGAGACATTATCTGTCTATACTTGGCATTCAATGGTCTTCTGGCCTATTAAGTATTAGGGATTCACATTTATTCTTCCCTCACTGAATGGCCTTCTTGGAATTTTCACCCCGTCTTGGCGAAACTAAAGGAGGATACCTCCAGATGGAAGTGTCTTCTTCTGTCGCTATGGGGGAATGTGCAGGCAATCCATATGATGTTCTTACCTCACATTTTATGCTATTTATTATCTCTCTGCACATTTCGGATTACTGGTGGTGGCAAATCCAGGCTATCTTGCCCTCCTTTTATTGGGAAGGGGCAAAGCCTTGGATTACTATGGCAAGACTAATGGTGCCGTATAAAAAAGGTGGGCTAGCTTCCCCTTGGATCTTGGGCTGTTATATAGGAATGGGACTCCACCAGATCTGGCTATGGCTTCACGTTGAAAAGTGGAAACCCACAATTCAGTGACTGGAGCTGGAGACTGACTGGAACCCCAACTGGGCCCCTGAACTCTGATATTCCCATCAAGACCCAGGATCATCTCAGTCTTCATCCTGTGCATGATTCTTCCATCTCAGATAACTAGATCAGCACCATGAGCTTCTGTGATGAAACAGGTGACAACTGTGAAAGGGATAAAGGTGTCAAAAAGGCATCTGTAGGCTCTGGGTTGTGGGGACACTCTGGAGTATAGAAGGTCAATTGAAAAATGTGGAAGACATCAGCAATCTCTTTTGTCTTTTTAAGAATGTGGCTAGTCGTTGGATGCCACACTCGCCAGAGACCTTGCCTTCTGCCTTAGAACTTAATGAGCTAAGAGCCTAGTGGCTTGGGGTCCCACCTGGCAGTATTTGTGTCTTAGGTAAGCCAGGGCCACTTTGGATTTGTATAAGCACATATTATCTATTTCCTAACATACCTTGTCCATTTGTCCCTTCACTGAGGTGTTGAAATATTTGTGAGCCTCTTGAGGAAAAGTAAAGGTTTCTTACAGGTTCTTTAGATGTTGATGCTTTCTCCCTGATTGTGAGAGGTGTATTCAATAATATGTCTCCAGATCACCATCTTAAGGGTGTCCCAAAGTGGTCCCCTCCTTGACTGAAGTTTCTGGTTTCAAAATGTTGTCAGTCCTGTATTTCTGAAATTCCTCTGACCAGAGGTAGAAAGTATTTAGGCACCATTGCATCTTAGGTCTACCTTGTACCAGATGCAGGTGTGTCCACTCCGGATTATGGTCACACATTTAAATGTCGCCACCTTGCAGGCCATTATATAATGTAAGTCCTCCCTCTGGGTATAACTATAATGAATCTGGGTGTACACAACATGTACTGACAAATAATAAGTATAGTTCTTGGTCCTCAAGTGTAACTCCCACCAGATGTCTGACCACTTAACTTCTTTCATGAAAGAAACACAGTGTTTATGAACAATGGGTTGGCGGGGGGGGGGAGTGTTGGAGGTATCCCAAGTAGTAGATCTCAGCATGTTAAAGTTACCCACTAAAAGCAGGACTCCTGTGGTATTGGTAAGTAGGAAGTCAAGAAGTTGCCTCACCTCTCGCATTTTTGTACCAAGAGGTATGCAAATAAAGGCCAAGTAATTTTGGTTTGGTAGAGGGTACCATGTACTGTAATAAGTCTCCCCTGCTTATCCCTGATGACCTTACTATCCTGAAAGGGGTGCTATGAGGAATCAGGACTGCTACTCCTCTACATCGACTCCTAGAAAGTCCTGAGCTATACACCTTGCTGAAACCAAACTTCTGTAACTTCCCATGTTCTGTGGCATCTAAGCGCGTCTCTTGAAAATATATCAAATCAGAATGCTCCTTTCTGATACTGGATAGTACCTTTTCTCTCTTAATAAGGTTGTTTAACATGCTAACATTCAGAGAGTATTGTACCAAACTATATCAGTTTCATTTTACAATCCTATCAAGTAATGCTATCCCCACTGGTCCTCCTTCATCCCCTAACAAGACCAATAAGAATCTTCAGTTACCCATGTCTATACATTTCTCTTGATAACCAGACAAAGGAATCCACCCTCTTGACCTTAACTCAGTGGAATAAGGAGATGCAGACAGCTAGTGATGCCTCTTTTGGGAGAAATACTTCTCTCAACTTATAAAATCTCAGTGAAGGCTTACCTGAAAAAAATTTGCTTGGAAGTGCCATATGTGTATTTTTAAGACACCAGCAGCTACGATTACATATTTAGGGGAGCAGGCAGGGGTTTGCTGGTTAGCCTGTGGAAAACAAAGAGCAGACCATGACCATATTTGTTGGTAATGTCCACCTACCCACCAATATTGGATGGTTATTTCCAATTACTTAGAACCAAGATTTGATCTTCCTCATTTGTCTTCTCCAACCTTGGTCATTTTACATATCCCGCCTGACCCATTTACAGTTTGAGGCTAGTAATTTAAACTTTTACTGACTCTACTTGAGTGTGCCAAAAAATTGATAACCAAATTATAGCTACAGCTTCAGCTTCCTACACTGCCTTATTAGATTGCGTTAGTAGATGCTATTTATCAGTTGGAAAAACAAGCTTACTGTTTGCTAAATGCAATACCAGCAATGGAGATGCAATGTGCTTTATAAATTTCAAACTGACTCTTCATTTGTTCCATAAATTACCACTTACTTTGGGTGTCAATGCCAGAGTCAACATCAATACTAATCAAGAGGCTCTCAGACAACATATGTGAATCTGCTTTGTTCCCTCATGCCCTGCTTACAAAACGTTATCTCCCTATTTCAATACTCTATTAGTATTCCTTTTTTTCCTTTTTAATTTTCTTTACCTCTGTTCCTTCTGTATGTGCTATAAATGTAGATGCTGAAACAATGTACTCAGTTATGTTATTGGAGTAGAGTTGACCATGTTTTCTTGTGTACCTAGAAACATAGGAACATAGAATTTGATGGCAGGTAAGGACTGCTTGGCCCACCTAGTATGCCCATTCCCCTACCTAATGGGTAAGCTGCAGATCTTAGTTAACAAACAGCCTATTTCTTACTACTCCCCACTAGAATTGCTTTATGTCTGCCCCATGCATTTTTGAATTTCCCAACTGTTTTTGACTCCACTATATCCTCAGGAAGGCTGTTCCATGTATCCACAACCCGCTCCATGAAAAAATACTTCCTCACATTACCTCTGAGCAGCCCCTCCTCTTCAAATTGTGTCCCCTTGCACATCTCTTTTTCTGAAAGGTGCTACCCTCTTGGACTTTGTTGATTCCCTTGAGGTACTTGAAAGTTTCTAACATGCCCCCCCTCTCCCTCCTCTCCTCAAGGGTATACATATCAAGCACCTTTGATCTCCCTTCATATGTCTTCTGGTGTACAACCTGCACCATTTTAGTTGCCCTCCTCTGGACAGCCTCCACCCTGTCTATGTCTTTGTGGAGATGGTGTCTCCAGAACTGTACACAGTACTCCAGATGGGGTCTCACCAACTAT
Organism: Neoceratodus forsteri; assembly: GCA_016271365.2. Lineage (NCBI taxonomy): Eukaryota > Metazoa > Chordata > Ceratodontiformes > Ceratodontidae > Neoceratodus > Neoceratodus forsteri. Next base: position 1,161,415,494 of record CM057458.1, read on the forward strand.
CTGTACAGAGATATAAAAACGTCTTGTTTTTCCACTTTTGATGCCTCTCCCTATGCATCCCACTATCCTGCCGTACTTTTTTGCATTGTCTGTATGTAGTTGAAAATCTTTCAATAAAAATGCTATTATAAAAAAGGAGCCATCTGTGACCCACATAAACATGATTTTTTGTGCATTAAACAAACATGCAAGAACATTGATTGTGACTACTTTATGAACCATAAACAAGTAGGAAGAGTTGGTGCCAAGTGGATGCCCTCAAAATATAACGTGGCAGTTATGGGCCATGGCCTCCAAGATGAGAGGGTGCTGTGCACACAGGGAATGTCTGTGGCTGGTGTAGTTTCTCCCATGAGAGGAGAGGCACCAATAGTGTAACCACTGTATAGAATGGGGTTTTGCAGGTATGGATGTCAAAATTGCAAGGCGCGCTAGATCCCCGACTCTTATCTTGCCCCAAAGTGAAATATTGCCAGTTGGGCCCTAGGTAGAGATGGGCAAAGTTGGAAAACTTTGCTTAGTGAATAAATCTGTTACTGAAGGCAATAGAGCACCAGGAATAATGCAGCAGTGCTATGGTCAAAAAACACACTGCAAAAGAAAGCAACAGCACCCACTGCCCCAAACAAAAACACAAGGACAACTGGAAGTGTTTAAGTCCTTTATATAAAAATAAGCATGAGCATAGCAAGCGGCAGCTCAGAAAAACACACTAAAGTTTCACTTAGACAAACTGCTAAGCTTTCTCAGAGTGGGATTCATGCTTTCTGCCCTCTTTTCCAGCTTTCTGATGTCCATTCATAGGGCAGTAGTTGTATAGTGGGCCCTAAAGTCAGAGTCAGAGGAACAACTTTCCACTCTATGACATCCCAGAAGGGAAAGGAGGCACCAGAATGATCCCTTTCCTGCAGCAATTTCTCAAATGGCTATCAGTCACTTAATTCCAAAATCAGATCAAGCTTTTTGTTGACCTGTTTGGTCAGCTATCTGCTTTTTTTTTTATTGGATCTGGATGAGGCAATCAAGGCCTGGAAGTATTCATTCTTAGAAACCCCTCGCCTTGTATATCTTGGCAGCCATGTTAGGAGGTGAGTACCCTCTTTTGGATTATGTGTGTTTTGGCTGTCTCATAAAGGTTAAATAGAGGGTTTAAACAGAAATGGGAGCCCTGTTGTCATGCTCAGGCTACCATCCAAGTGTGACATCAACGGAAGTCTACAAATCACTTTGTACTGATTTCATTGTGCTTCTTTTTTTTTTCTAGGCTTTAGTCTGTTGGTTGTATGTAGCTCCTTTTCTAGGATTTAGTCTGTTGGTTGTATGTATTGTGTTATTTTTATTTCATAATAAAAATTGCACTACTCTTTTTGAGAAGTATCATAAGATCTTAAACATCAACCAGAAAAGGCCAACAGAACCTTTGTTTAATGTCGCCACAAAGGATGGTGTACCCTGACAGTTCAATATCCTCTTAGTACTTCTCTTGGGTGCTAGTATTTATGAGATGAGCCCAATCCAGGTGTAGGACTGAAATCCATGACCTTCTGGCTCAAAGGCAGATGTGCTACCAACTAAACCACACTGACACACAAAGTTATAAGTGCTCCTCTGCTTTACATTATGAAACTTATGTCAGATCTCCTGCCTCATGCAAAGACATTCAGGAATCATGAAGTGCTGCATGGGGTCTAAAAAAGAAAAAGATCTAGGGAACTCATGGGCAGACTACTAGATGGACCCTTGGTCTCATTCTGTTGTCACTTTCTACGTTTCTATGTTTATGCAGGAACCTGCATGAAGAAAGTTATGACTGAATTTATTCTTCTTGCAACAAAAAATTACAAGAATTTTCTTAGAACTGATCCCAAGGGTCCCTACCTGGAGCTACAGAATTTAGGGAGGGGAGCAGACACAGACCTGTAGCTTAAAGAGCAAAAACAAAAAAACAGACATCTTCACCTCACCATGCTGGGATGGTGCTACTCCATGGTTTGCTAAACCCACAACTGCTATCAGAAAAATTGCAAAAAAATATGTAGTACACACTGGGTAAGTTTTCTTACACAGCAGATAAATATAATTGGTTCATTTAGTCACAGCATTTATTCAGCTGAAGAAAAATCAGCTGGATGCCTTGACAGTGTTTTATTTCTTCAGTTCATACAGTGACTGCAAAATCATTTCTCTCAATATTTAATATTTATTATTTTAGTGTTGCCTGCAAGTGAAAACTGAATGAACTAGGCTGCTGCAGAACAGCAATTTTCAGAGAGTGATGTGTCAAGCCCTGCATCAAACCCTTTCCTTGGGGCAGCTGTGCCAATCATCTTTGCCATATCTGCTCCCAGTCTTTGTAGGTCTGGTGCTGTTATGACCTTTTACTTAAAAGTGTTTGGCACAAGCTCCATAAAAAGGTACCTGGGATTGCAGCAAGCTAGACCAGACCAAACTGGGGTAACTTGTGGCAACTGGTGCATGGGAATGAAAATACAAATTACCAGAAGGGTGATTGCCACAAGCCCTGTGCACCATATCTACAATGCACCTGGGACTCAGAGCAGTTTAAGTCATTTGGAATTCTGATCCAATGCCTCTAAGTAAGGGTAAAGAGGAAGCTGCGGCAGTGCATGTTTGACATAATGGCACGTGTGTGGGGTGTCTGTTGGTGTGTCATGTAGAAACGTTGAAGAAATTAATTACAGGAGAAATGGATGCAGTGATGATGACAGGAGTAAGAAAAAGTTGACCGTGCCAGTTCCACCAAGTATCAATTCTTAAACTGGTGATGGGGAATGAGTTAGAGTAGGGGCTGAGTGTCATAGTGGTGGGGAAGGGGCTATGCTTGCGAGAAGGACTATAGCTGGGAACATAATGGTATGATAAAATAAACCATTATTTTGTATTCCCCAGAAGTACACTGCACTGAGTCCATTCCCACTGCAAGCAGCCTTCCAGGCCAGTTGTCCAGTGCAATTGGTGATAAACCACCCTGAGCAATACAAAAATACACCAGTCTCACCCTTTTCCTCCCTCAAGTGGCTCCAGTTTAAGAGACATATATAGTACTCACTGACCTCTTTGTTCATTTCATGTAAAATGAGTCGAGAAAGGCAAAGACAAAACCAGTCATATTTTCTCAAATCACATTTTCTTGACATTTTTACAAATCATATTTTCTAGAAGTACATTTTCTTTAATCGCATTATCCTGAATCTAATATAAACACTTTGTGTAAAAGTGGTGAGAAAGGCAATGTAAAGGCCATCTACATCTTGTTAAATGAGATAAGAATGGTAGTCAAGACTGATCATGTCATGTAGAATTAGATAAGAAAGACATAGTCAAGGCTGGTCACATTGTCTAGTATCATGTTTTGTTAAATCCAGTGTAGCTACTTCATGTAAAATGTGGTGAAAAAGGCCAAATCAACACCAGTCACATCAGGTAAAATGAGGTGAGAAAGGAAAAACCAAAACCAGTCATATTTTATTGAATTACATTTTCTCAAATTGTATTTTCTAGTAATTTTCTTCCCACTATGTACGAAGCAGTATGCACACAGATGATGCCATGTCTGAAGACAGTGTCTCGGCTGGTGCTGATTTTAATGCTAACTCTGCAACCCTTAGCATGGCTATTTCCATTGTGAATCTACTTGAATGCCACGCATGCTGTTATTTGCAGTCTTCTATGGCAGCCCAACAAAGCAAAGCTTGTGGTGGTTGTAGCTGAGATGGCAACCCTTACAGAAATAATGATATAGAATGTTTTCATGCTGCACACATAAAACTACTCATGTGATATGCATGCTGCAAGCTTGAGTTAGATGTTAAACTGGCACTGAATGCATGCATGTGGCATGCGAAAATCAAGTGGTCACTGATAAGTGCACACATGAAAGTTAAGCAACTTGCTCAGGATCACACCATATACTGTAAAAGTGGGGGTTGATAAGATTCAAACCCAGGTCTTCAGGTCTCCAAGTCTGCAGTTCAGTGCCTTTAACCACTAAGCCATACTGTCTTCACACATATGGCTCACTTGTACTTCAATACAAATCTGCATACTGTACATCTGCATGCATGCAACATGCTTGTAGCCACTGTTATATTTTCAGTTTTCTTGCCTTACCCCAGTTGCATGACTGAACTGTAGCATACATACCAATGGAAACACATGTGGTTCTTTTCACCCCCAATACACACACATACCCACAAAACTACTTAATTACTTCTGTCTGGCCTGTACTCCTACTACTGTCTCTCCATAGTTTTTAATGCTTCCACACAAACAGACTTTAAGTTACAAACACAAAAGTAGCAATAACTCAACACCAGCCCACATGGCTAGTCTCCCCCATGTGCGCATACTGCAACAGGTGTGGTCATGCTACTACAGACAACCTACCAAGTGTGTATATATATATATATATATATATATATATATATATATATATATATATGCTGAGAGTCTCTTTTCTGAGTACTAGGGAGTAGAGGCAGGATTCTTTAAGAGATGATGTCCATGGGTCAGTGTGCAGGGGCATAGTCATACCTCCTTAAAATGAATTGAGTTATTTTTATTACTATTTTATACATTGTGGTGATGAGTTGGAGAAAATGAAGGCTACTGTTGTACTAAAAAGGCCCTGTTAGTCGAGCAGTGGCCTTCATTAATCTCAGACTCTCCATCAATAATACATAAAATTGTAATAAAAAAATACCCCATTCATTTCCATGGTGTACACCCCTGCAGTTCCCCTTGTCCTTTGTCATAATGTGCCTCAGTGTGGTGACATGGAAGTCAGCTTCACTGGGGGGGTGTATAGGCTTGACCATCGTGGGGCTCCAATAGTCGGTACATACCATACTGCTCAACTGTCCCTTAAATGCAAGGGACAGCCCTCATTTGTTATCCCAGAAAACTGCTCTGCTCCTCATCCATCACTCATGGGAAACATGCTGCTCACACAGAGGATGTCCTGTAAATTTAGACTTTATGGCATGGGCACCATTTCAGATTTCAGCAGGTGAGAGCCAACAACCAGTGGAGACCAAATGCTAGTTAGCCCCTAGGTGGCAAGCTCTAGAATGCCTGGAACGTCTCTAAAAGGTGAAACTCATTTGTTGTTATTGAAAACTGATATGTAAACAGAAAAAATTCTAATGTGTAAGATTCATCAGTCTATACCCCAGAGCAGTGCATCAGATTTGGGCTTAAATCCACCAAGTTATAAACCAATTCTTTTTTCAGGCTGATGTTCTGCCCCCCCCCAAAAAAAAAACAACGTTGTCCTGTTTTCTCTCCCTGACTACATTCTAATTCAATACCCATCTTATACGGGTCATGAAGTCACCTAAAGGTCCAGAAAAGTGAAAAACACATCAATATTTTAGACCTTCCTCCTTCCCCAGTTCCCCTTTAAAAAAATTATTTACTTTTACTTACTTAGCCATCTGGCCAAAACCTGCAGCCTGGCCCAGCATGCCACCAACCCAGTTTTTAATATGCTCCTCCTCCATCCTTCTGCCAGATGCTGGATACTAGAACTGATGATCCCAGGTTCCCAACATGGTCCACTATCAAGTCACCTCACTAACCAAACACACCCAATCTGCACTGCTTGTTTCTGGCTTGGCTGCTGCAGAGGCTGCTGCTGCACTGCGCTGATCAAGGCCTATGAAGGCCACCCACACCACTGTCACCACTGTTGCTAGGCCTAGCTTGCTGCCGAGGGGGCCTGTGCTGTTTTTTTGTTTTTTTTTTGCGAGGTGAGCCTAATAGAGTAAGTAGGTGGCCTAGTCTCGAGTTAGCTTATCACTCATTCCCTTTTCCCTCAGCCACCAGGTGAGATGGAGACTCACTAAGAGTAGACCAACAAGAATATGCTGCAACAACACTGCTATTGAGAATTTAGTGCTCATCGACTCCTCCAAGCTGTAGTGTGCAGCCTGTCTACTCTGTGGCTGGAAAGACAGTTTTGCACTTGTGTGACTCATGTGATCTTGCTTGGCTGGAGCTCCTCCATGTCATGTGTGATGATGCCACTGCTAACAGGTGGAGAGAGTGGGCAACACAATACAGGCATAGTCAAGTCAGGAGTGCACCTGCAGCATGAGTGCACAAAGTCCAGGGGGGCACTTGTGCAAAAGATTAAATCCAAATTTAATGCCATTATTGCCATACCATAAGAACAACCTAGGCACAAATGTTGGGGGGAGGTGCACTGCCCCGCCCTTCTTAATTGGCATACCTGCTTTATCATAGAAATTTATTCTTAGGTATCGGTACAAGTAAATACAACAGTTTCCATTGTGTTCCAAGGTACTGTATCTCCATGTTTCAGGATGTGTCCTGATCATCGTGAGGGTTAGTGCCCCTCATTGTACCTCATTCTGAGTGTCCATGTCCCTCATTTCATTGACAAAATGTGAGGTATGGTGCATGCTTCCAAAATCCTACTCAGCACAAAGAGTGCTTAGCATGGCCATGGTGTATATACTCCATACAGAATGACAATGGGAAAGTAAGTGAGAAGAATCAGTCATGGAAAAACACATTTGTAGCACTAAATATGCATAAGGGGATTTGCATGGCCCCCTCCCAAAAAAGGTCAGGCTTCACAACACAGAGGCCCCTCTTCGCACATCTGGAATGGGCAATGTTGACTGACTATATCATAGGCATTTAAAGCATTAAGCAAACAATACTGTACAAAGTAATGGAAATTCAATGACAAAAATCAAAACCCATTAAACAACTTGCAAAAGGATCAGAGTTAATGAGTTTACATAATTGTAATGGGAAATCAATGACAAATGTATTTTAATGGCTCTACTTGCTAGCTGCAGCACGAGAAACATAAACTGATGTGTTTCTTTAGATGAGATTTGTACCAGCTTAGTTTCTGCTACATGGCAAGCGTGCAGCATGTGAACCTAATGTGATTTTAAAATGATGCTCACACCAGTTTAACTGCTGCACTCATGTCAAGCATGCAACAAGTGAACCTGATGTAATTTTTAGAAGATGAGATTACCTGCTGCACACATGTCAAGCTTGCAGCATGCAAACCTGATTTGCTTTTCAGATCTGGTTTGTTTAGGTTCACTTTGTGTATGTGAACCACATGCAAACATTGCATAATTAAGCACGTGGCATGCATTCTGCATGTACACAGCACACACATATTTCTGTAAGAGAATGGCAGATGGAGAAAAAAATACAGTGGTGATCGTGGTGGTGGTAGAGGAACAGGTGGTAACACAACCATTACTTGAAAAACATAAATAAAAAAAAAAAGGAAAACATATCCATGAGTGAACAACATTGTGAAGGGTAATGTCATGCCCTACCTTTAATGTTATTTCATTTTTTTATTTCTTTTTTATGTGATGAGAACTTGTTTTCTTTGGGGAAAGGTAATGGAGATATTATTATACAACTATAAAATCAGTGGAGCCAGAGGTAATATACTAATAATTGTCATGGAGGTAGAGCAGAGACGAAGACAGGTACTATATACGCATTGAAGTCAGCAATCAGTAGGAAGTGTTACATGGGGAGCTGGCTATTTTATTGGGTTTGGTAGACTGTGTCACAGCACAACAAACAGTAACCCACAGCAGAGGTATGCCAACAGTGCCTGCCACAATCAAGCTACAGTAATATTTATTTGTAGCCTCAAGACTTTCTCACCTCAAGGCTTTTTGCCCCCTTATTTGTAGTCTGCTTTAACACATGCCACTCAGTACATTCAGAAACAAAGTGGCTCAGGTGAATTGGTGTAGCTGAATTGAGGTTTCAGACCCTGACTGAATGTAGAATTGAAGCTGACTCTGGCCCATGTCCTCACTCCAAATCATTTCATTTAATTTTATTAGTGTTGAACCATTGAGCAAGTTCATTTTAAATAGTGACCCATGGTAAACAAATTACATAGATACAAGAACACTTATTACAACACATATTACAGTACACAGTAAGGCACAACAGATATTAACAGTTAAGCCATTCAACAGTCAGTCATAAAATTAACCACAACTTAGATTGGAAAGTGTTCTTATGTAAGAACCATTGTTTTACAATATTTGTTGAAAGGGGATTAGTGTTAAACAAATTAAACTTGTGTGGCAATTCATTCTAATATAAGGGTACCATTTGACTAAAGAAATACTTTGACTTTTGTGTTTTAATTATAGGTACTGTCAGTTCACGATAAGCAGAATTTCTTGGAGTAGAACAGTGAAACAGTCTAGGGAGGTCAAATCATGGAAAGCCATGTGTGCAAATGCCAGGAGCCTTAGCAACAAGATGGAAGATCTGGAGGCTGTCATGGTACAGTCAGACCTGGACATTGTGGCCATCACTGAAACCTGGTGTAATGATAACCACACTGGGAGATGACCATACCTGGCTACAACATATTCAGAAGAGACAGACAGGCAGAAGGAGGAGGAGTGGCACTGTATGTGAAAAATGACATAGGGCCACAGAGATCCAGGAGGAACAAAATGGGGAGAGATACTGTGGGTTAAGCTGAAAGGAAAATGGGGACAGCCATCCACACAGGTGTAGTCTATAGACCACCAGCCCAGGAGGAAGAAACAGATAGGAGTTGATGCTAGCCATCCAAAGGATGGCAGACAAGGGTGAGGTAGTACTGGTTGGAGACTCAATATTCCAGACGTGGACTGGAGCATCCCAGCAGCAGCATCAACTAGGAGAAGATTTATCCTGACTCCTTCAGGGTGCCTTCCTCAAGCAACTGGTCATGGAACCAACTCGGCAGAAGGCAATACTGGACCTTGTGCTCACAAACAGGGACAGTGTGATGGGGGTAACAGTGGGGAGCACCTGGGAAACAGTGACCACCAGTCATTGTGGTTTGAAATCACAGAAAGAGCAGAACCAAACCACACAAACACTTATCCTGGATTTTAGGGGGCAGACTTTGGGAAAATGGGAGATACTTGAAAGAGGCATTAAGGGAATGGGACAGGAATCAGGGGTTGAGGAACAGTGGGCAGTATTTAAAATGGGGATTACAAGAACAACAGAATTATGCATTAAGCAGGTTAGCAAGAGAAAAGGAAGAGGAGACCATTATGGTTTTCCAAAGAGGTAGCAAAGAAAGTGAAAGCCAAAAGATTGCATTCAGGCAATACAAAAAAGACACAGGCAGAAGGGGATAGGGAGAAGTACCAGGAGAAGCAAAGGGAGGCAGGAGGTCAGTAAGGAAGCCAAAGCTCAGACAGAAGAACACATTGCAAAATCAGTGGGTAGAGGGACAAACCTTTACAGGTACATAAGTGAAAAAGAAAGACAAATGGAGGGATTGTGAGACTGAAGGGGGAGGATGGGGGCAGCGTGAGGATGACAACAGTAAAGCTGACATTTTGAACAAGTATTTCTGCTCAGTCTTTACTGAGGAAGAGGGAGGGTAATGGGTCTGAAGGAGTACAAGGGGTGAGAATGGTGCAGAAATGGACACAAGTCCCTTTACGAGAAAGGGTCCTGAAGGAACTGGAAGTAATAAGAGTTGATAAAGCAATGGGGCCAGATGGGGTGCACCCCAGAGTCCTTAAAGAACTAAGAGAGGTGGTGGCTGAACCTCTGGCTATCCTATTTAGCCGATCACTGGAAACAGGGGAGGTACCCAAAGACTGGAGGACAGCAGATGTAGTCCCCTTATACAAAAGTGGGAACAAAGAGGAAGCAGGAACTACAGACCAGTCAGCCTCACCTCGGTAGTGGGAAGATCATGGAAGCACTACTGAAGGAGAGATTGGTGGAACATCTGGTTGTCAATGGACTACAGGACCCAGGGCAGCATGGTTTCACCAGGGGGAGGTCATGTCAGACCAACCTGGTTGAATTTTTTGACTGGGTGACTAGGGAAGTGGATCAGGGGAGGGCAGTGGACATGGCCTATCTGGACTTCAGCAAGGCCTTTGACACTGTGCCACATAGAAGACTATTACACAAACTGAGGAATATGGGTGTGGGCAGGACAGTAGTGTGGTGGGTAGGTAACTGGCTGGGTGGCAGGACACAGAGGGTGGTGGTAAATGGCTGTCACTCTACAGAGCGAAGAGTGACCAGTGGGGTACCACAGGGATCAGTGCTGGGACCGGTCCTATTCAACATCTTCATCAGTGACATTGCGCAGGACCTAGAAGGCAGAATTTCACTGTTCGCTGATGACACAAAGCTCTGTAACAGAGTAGACACACCAGAGGGTGTAGACAGAATGAGAAGGACCTGCAGAAACTTGAAGAATGGTCAGGGGTTTGGCAGTTGAAATTCAATGCAAAGAAGTGCAAGATAATGCATGGGGCACAAAACCCTGGACAATATATCAGTTGGGGGTGAGGATATAGCATGGACCAAGCAGGAAAGGGATCTTGGGGTTGTCATCTCTGATGACCTCAAGGTGGGAAACAGTGTGACAAGGCAGCAGGTAAAGCAAATAGGATGCTGGGATGTAGGCAGGGCATCACCAGCAGGAAAGGGAGGTCATAATTCCGCTATACAAGACACTATGAGGCCCCACCTGGAGTACAGTGGTCAGTTCTGGAGACCATACCCACGTAAGGACATAGACAGGGTAGAGAAGGTTCAGAGGAGGGCAACAAAGATGGTGCATGGATTGCATCACAAGTCCTATGAAGACAGGTTGAAGGAACTGAACATGTACTCCTGGAGGAGAGGAGGGAGAGGGATATGATAGAGACATACAGTAATCTTACAGGAGGAACAGTGCAGGAAAACACTATTTTAAGTGAAAAGATGTTCCAGGACTAGAGGGCATGGGATGAAGTTGGAGGGAGGGACGATTCAGAGGAAAGCGTGAGAAGAATTTCTTCACAAGAACGGGTGGTGGACAAGTGGAACACCCTGCCAGAGGAAGTGGTGGGGGCTGAAACAATCACAGGATTTAAGAATGCATGGGATAGACATAAAGGAATTCTGGAGGTCAGGGGTAAGGGGCAACAGACTTTTAGGAAAACAAACTGAACTTACAAGCTCAAATGGGCAGACTGGGTGGGCCATAGGCCCTTATCTGCCGACACTGTCTATGTATCTATGTATCTATGAGAAGAGTTTAGTACTGCATCATCATGTCTGTACTGTACCAATTGTGTCACTATGAGTGATGATCCAGTCAGGTGAGCAATAATATGCAGGATGGCAATTTCACATTTGCCCCTAGTAAACGACTTTTTTGGGGTTGGTGGCAGATCAGCAGTGAGTGTACAGCCCATGAGCAGGAAGACATAACACTTGTCACTATTGCTGTGGTTTCTGTATGCAATATGCATCAGGAATGGCTCACTGCAAGCACTGTCCCAACTGTACCCTTGTCTCATTGGTATTTATAACATCCTCCCTGGGGTTAGTTCATGTTAAATTGCACTGCTGATCCAATACAAGAAGGGAACTGTTAGGGACTCAATGTCAGGAGAAGCTTTTTCTCCTGGCCTTTGTGCCCTCTGTTTTTGAGAAAGCCATTCTGTTCAAGAATGACCCAGCCTACTGATTATTAAAGTATAACTGTCACTAAATTCTAGAAGGAGTTGCTGATCATAGTACTGTTATTGCTGTGACATTTGCGAGCATAAAGTGTGCTTAACCTCTGCTCCTACACAACACAAGCTATTGATAATGGTCTGGATTTTCAGCCTGTCATGGACTAAGTCACAATCTGCAGCCACCGCTGTGGGACAAAATCTCTGCACTTGTGGAGATTCGTATTTTCAACCAGTGCAGCTGTGGGGAATGTAAGACCCACTTGCAACAGTTTTTACTGTGCAGCTGCTGGAGTTTCTAGGGTTATGAACATCTGGCCCAGTGTTTTAAGCTCTCCTTAAACTTCGGCAATTAACAGAGGGGATGACACCTGGGTTTGGTGTGTAATATAGGATGTAGTAGTGCTCAGAATATGGCAATCTTTAGTTTCTGGGTGTAATCAGATTTGCATTTTTGTACTGTGTTCTCATTGTTTTGGGGGCTATAGTTTGTTCAAGAAACAACATAGATCTGGTTGCACTACTTTTTCACAAAAAGCTCAGTCAGAGTTACTTCTGTGATTATTTCTTCCTTTATTAAATGACAAAAGGCCTCAGCACTTCATCATATTAATGGCTGCTTCACAGGAGTATCTCAGAAATGATATATTTGTGAAAATAAATGTTAGATTTATGTCAGTGCAGTGCATACATTTTATAATATGTATTATATGTACTGCACAACATGTGACAAAATATATCACACAGTACTGGCATACTTTCACATTACTACATAGTCATTTTATATAGAGCCCTTTATCTAAAGTCATGAATGAGGCAAAGTTCATGTACTTAGTTCATTACCTGCCTACCTAGTCAAAGTACAAAAAGATGACTAACACTCCCCTATTGTGGTGTCCTTTTAAAATCTACATTCAATTTAATCCATGAGAAAAATCTCACTTATTATCAAATTAACAAGACAGACTCTTAACATGATGTATCCAAATCAAAGATCCACAGACTTGATGCCTTTTGTAATGAAAAGTTATGCATTTCAGTCTGCCATAAACTTAATGGGCTTAAGGTGTGGGACTGACACAAGGTGCTTGCATCAAAAATAAATGATGCAAGGGGAAAGTGCACCGTACTTAAAGTCAGTCCTGATTTTCAAACCAACCCTGCTCCAGAAGGGAGACCACTTGCTCCAGCTGGAATTGTGCTGGGCTTGTAGTGATGCTCTGAGTATGCCATCACAGAGGAAGCGATGTGCCACTATTGGTCTGCAGTATCCCCTTTTGTGGGATTTTGCTACAGAACATGGGACACCCATGCTTAGACCAGGCAGAGCTCGTATAGTGGCCATATTCTGATGGCTGCAGACAACGAGCAGAGGAAGCAATCAGCAAGTGCTGTTTCACCTTTCCAGAGATGTGACAGGTATGGAAATGCTACCACAGATGGGGAAAACTAAGGATGGCACCCACCAGCTGGACCCAAGCCAAACACATGGTACAAATAAGGAGGCTGAGCAGGACTCACACAGTCCAGCGAGACAACACCTGGTAGAACTCCACACAAGATCGTAGCAACACCTGTCACTATGATGAAGAGTCCCAGGAGGGGGTGCTCAGGACCACAAAGCTGTAGGGTTGCAGACTGGTCATGTGCAACAGGGTCCCCTGCACTGGAGTGGACATGCTACAAAACAACACACAGAAATGCTCCTGGAGTGGTGGCATACACTGAACCACAGCTATCAAAACAGATGGAACACTAGCCATCAGGTAGAGGTGGCAGGTATGTGGCATAGTAAAGGATTGATTGTGCTTTGTGATGTCCCATTGGGGAAGGAGGGCCAGGGCCATGTCTGCGCTGTCAATGGTGGTTGAGGTATGACCCGGGATGTGGCACAGCTGGTGTTGCCAATATGTGCAATGGCCCTTAGAAGGGGGGCTCAGGCTGGGTAGGATGAGCTGAGTGTGGTGGTGGGTCAGTGAAATATGAACCAGTGACACGGAAGGTAAAGGTGAGTGGAGGGACCTTGTCAGTAGGATGTCTACATTGGTGGCTGTGCTGCTGGGCTAGGGGTGACCCACTGCCATGTCATGCCACTGTGCCATGACACTCCCCTCAGTGTTACAGGACCTGGACTTCTGGCAGTCATCCACATCCTGACCCCTGAAATGTACGGCACTGTTGCAGATGTGAGGCCATCCAAGTAGCTGACACTCAACAGTGACATACTATCAACTGATGCAACTATACACTGCAAGCCCCTGAATTGGGGTCTGCTTTCCACCACACAGCTGCAGTCATCTGTTGATGGTGCTTGCTAAGGTACCTGGATTCCTGGATCACGTGTGCTGAGGATGTAGAGGGCTCTGAGGGACCGCATGTCTGACACTGTGGGCACAGGTCCCTGTGACTCTATAGAGTGAGATCCAGTGCTCTCTCTACTCTCTGACTATTAATGTGGCTGATCAGCTGTACCATCCATTGTGTGCATTGGAGCTGCAACAGATGGTCAGTGGGGGGCATATCATTCATGCAGTACATGGGAAAGATTGGTGGGGTTGTACAGGATACAACTCTGAGGCATGTGATGTAATGCAGATGACCTGCAGGGATTGCATTCTGGTGACTCCTGGTCCCTCCCATGACTCAAGGTGACAGCAGGTGCCATGTGGAAGCTTGCACTTCTGCTACTGTCCAACTAATCCAACATAACGTGTTAGATGCAGTGGACCACTTGCTGCAGCAAAGGGGACTTTGACACTGGTGCCAGTAGGTGCACCACACCTTGTAGCAGGCAACCCAAGGCCACAAGTTGCATTGATCTAATGTGCTTATTTTGAAAATTAAGCTCAATGTCTTCATTTATAGAGTAGCTTCCTAGTAGCCACTCCCCAACCATGTATCATAACTGACATGGACAGGAGTTGCTGGATAGAAATCTTCCTGTAAACTTCTTCCATTTTAAAAAAGTTATTTCACTCTGAATTTTATTCCTAGATCATGCTGATAAAAACGGACCCGCTTCCCTATACTGGAGCCACACCCCCATGCCAGCAGACACATCCCTGTTTTGTGATGTCAGCAAATGAAGGCTGCATGTGCATGATCCACTTATTTGAATAGTGGTCATTATCTTATACATATTATGAAGCATAGAAATATAGAAAGTGCTGTAATCCCCTAATGGCCTAAATAGAGTGTAAGGTCATGGAGAAATGTCACACATGAATGTTAAAGTCAATTAGCACTAAGCAAAGCCGTGACATTTATTGAAATGTATACATAGTTAGTCCATTTATTAGTTTTTTTAACTAACTTTAGTGGTTATGCAGTATAGGAGGCAGTATAGTATAGTGGTTTAAGGTTCTGAGCTGCAAACCTAGAGACCTGGGTTTGAATCCCACAGACCCCACTTGCATACTGTGTGACCCTGAGCAAGTCACTTAACTTCCTTGTGTTCCCAGGTCTCACCTGCATACAAGCTTCAGCTTAGTGTGCCTCTCCTGGTTAAAAAAAAAAATGACCCAATTATAAAGCAGTGAACAACAAAGAAAAAGCAACATGGGATATAAAATAAGGAATAGTGACATGGGACACAGTCAGCCTTATCGAGTAAAAAGTACAGTCCACAGAGCTACTAGATACAGGTAATATTATGCTAAAATGATGAACTTGTACACTGCTTCATTATGGCTAAAATCAAAATATGAGCACTCTAGGATGGCTATATCAATATTTAACTATAGCTCTGAAAAATAACTAACACAGTAGAGCAGATCTACAAAAGCTGGATTTATTACAAATGGTCTATAAAGAATAAGATAAATCAGGAAAGTAAAAGAAGGGTGTGTAACTTCTCCCATCTCTTTTGGTAATGTTTCAAGGAATTTCTTAGGCTAGCCATGTATTTTTCCAAGCATAGAACTGAAAGGATTTCTTCACGCCATTCTCTGTAAGATGAATAATTTAGATGAGTCCCATTGCGTAAAATGATCAACTTAGCTACAGCCATGATGAGGTCCATATTGTGGCACTGAGGGCCAAAAAAGGTGTCTATTTCTCACCCAGCAGACAGAGTTCAGATGTAAAATCATTCCCCAGTCCCAGTAAGGGGTCCAGCTGTGCTTTGATCTGCTGCCATAATGACCGGGACACAGGACACTCCCATTGAATGTGTCTTAGCAATCCCTCTTGGGCCTTACATTTCACCTGTGTAGGGCAAGTAAGCAGGTGCAACTTATGCAATTTTTTGGGAAGAGAAATATAAGTTACTAACTATTTTATACTGCAATAGGTACAACTTATCTAATTTAATATATTGATAAACATAGCATTAAGGGGAGGAAAAAAAAGGTAATTGAGGAACTCTGCCTCACAGTAAGAGCATTTAATTTTGAGCTTATCACCAAGAAGGTCCTTCAGAGCTTTGAAAAGTGCCAAGACAGCATGTCTTCAGTTACAAGACCAGTCAATTATGGTAATCAGTGACATCATCAAATTGCAGGGGCGGGGATCTAAAGTAATTTACAACATTTGAGTAAGTTGCAAGAAAAATAAATACTGATCAGAGCAAGGTTGTTATCCCATGAAAATGCAGCAAAGGGTATAAAATGATCATTCTGGAGCATACTAGACAGTTGGTTCAAAGTGTGTTGTGGTAAAAGGATGTAGGAATTGTTTTGTGGCTGAGTTTGAAGTTAGGGTTAAGTTGAAGTGGTTGGGAAAGATCTTTCTGAGACAAATAACCTAAGAGTGGGCAAAGTTATAAATGAGTTTAGATTGACCAGCTGATTGGAGTGTTTCAAAATTTAGGAGGAAGTTTAGACCAATATAAATAGGGCAGAGCTCCATAACTAACACTGTTAGTTTTATAAAGATGCAATTTAATGTCTTTCTAATGTGGGTAATACAAATTAGGAGAGATCCCCATGTCTTATACACTCCAAGCTAAAATCCTACTGACTTGGCTAACTAAATAATACCAGCAAAAGTTCATAACTTGGAGTCCACCACAATCTTTTGCCAACGTTTGCTTGGAGTATGAGAAATAAGGTTTATTGCGCTTCCACAAAAACTGAGAGTCTTCTGAAGTTTAATGAACCATGTATGTGGTAGAAGGAAGCCGGTCATACTAATCAGATACAAAACCCTCGCAAGAATGCCCATTTGTATAACTGAAAGTCTACCCCAAAGTGAGATAGGTAACACCTGCCAACCTTGTAAACTAGCTTGTAAGGTTTGAAACAAAGGAGAGAAATTCTGAATTATTAAGTAATGGACATTATTGGCAAGTTGAATGCCCAAGTAAGTAAGGCAGCTGGGGGCCAGCATCCTACCCCCAGAGGAAAAAAATTCTGTTTGAGGTTTATGGTTAAGGGGCATAATCAGAGTCTTGGGTAAATTTAACTTACAGCCTGAAAGAGACCCAAACTCAACCAGAGCCTGAAGTGCAACTGGCAAGAAATGGGCAGGATGGGTCAAATTCAGCAGAATGTCATCTGCATACTTGAACATTTTGAAGTAAATGGATCAGACAGAACTTCCACTAATCCATGGGTTATACAAAATATAAACAAGTCCAAAATAGCATGCTCAAAGCTTTTAAATTGCTTCACGCACTAGAATTCAGATTTTTCTCTACTGGTGCTACTGGGTTGTGGCATACAACAGACAATCCAAAAATACCAGTGCAACCCCCCCCCCCCACACACACACACAACATAGAATATTTAAACTTTCCACTGCCAAAATGGCTATATTTACTTTGAGCTCCCTGTGAGGAGTGGATCCTCTGAGTTTCAGACTGGAATTCAAGTGTGAGTAAGCTAAATCACCAACGTCAAGGTGGGAGCCTTAATTCAGCCCCTAACTTTCCAATGCCTCAATGGCTAATGTAACTAACTGTTCCTTTTATACACTGTGCTCTCCTCAGGGATTTTACACAGGTGTTTCAAAGGGAGCATACCAAGAAGGAGCACCACAAACTCCTAAAATTCAAACAAGTCCAAAATAGCATGCTCAAACCTTTTAAATTGCTTCACAGACTAGAATTCACATTTTTTTCTCTAAGGGGTGCTACTGGGTTGTGGTATACAACAGACAGTCCAAAAATACCAGTGCACACCCCCCCCCCAAACACACACACACAACATAGCATATTTAAACTTTCCACTGCCAAAATGGCCATATTTACTTTGAGCTCCATGTGAGGAGTGGCTCCTCTTGGTTTCAGACTGGAATTCCAATGTGAGTAAGCTAAATCATCAACATCAAGGTGGGACCCTTGATTTGGTCCCTAACTTTCCAATGCCTCAATGGCTAAAAAAACACCTGTGTAAAATCCCTGAGGGGAGCACAGTGTATAAAAGGAGCCAGTTAGTTACATTAGCCATTGAGGTATTGGAAAGTTAGGGACTAAATCAAGGGTCCCACCTTGACATTGGTGATTTAGCTTACTCACATTGGAATTCCAGTCTGAAACCAAGAGGATCCACTCCTCACGTGGAGCTCAAAGTAAATAAAGCCTTTTTGGCAGTAGAAAGTTTAAATATGCTATGTTGTGTGTGTGTGTGGGGGGGGTGCACTGGTATTTTTGGATTGTTTTGCAAAATATGTTTGCTAAGGGACTCAAGATACAAATTAAAAAGAAAGGGAGATGGAGTGCTAGCTTGGCATTTGCCGTTTTATAAGGGAAAGGGTTATGATAATATGCCATTACAGACAATATGGCCGAAGGGCTGGAGTATAATAAGTGGATCCATTTAATAAATTTGTTAGGAAACCCAGAGGCAGAGAAGGTATGAAAAAGAAAAGGACAAGAGACCCAATTGAATGCTTTCTTGGCATCTGGGGATACCAATGCTGTGGCCATGTTTGAATCCCTGGATGCCAAGATAGAATGTAACATTTTTGCATATGATCAGAGGCAAGCTAGTCTTACATGAAGCCTGCCTGTTCATGGCTTAGTAGGGGTTGCCAAATATTGCTAATTCAATAAGCTAAGATTTTGGCCAAGATTTTTGTATCAACACTCAAGAATGAAATAGATCCATAATTGCCTTTGTCAGAATGATCCTTCCCAGGTTTGGAGCTGAGAGTTCAAAAAGCCTTGCGTACAGAAGAGGAGAGACAGTCCGAGTGGTAGTACTGATTGTATAAGTCAATGAGGTGGAATGCCAGTTCCGGCTTAAGTGAAATATAGAAATTAGGTGAGAAGTCATCCGGTCCCAGAGCTTTGTCGGGGGTAAGGGAAGAAATGGCATGTTCTACTTCAGCTGTAGAGATGGGAGCTTTGAGAAACTCCACCAGCTGAGGGTATAACTGGGAAAACTGGGCCTTGGAAATGTAGTCCTTTATTAATGAATGAATATTTGGGGGGGGGGGGGTGTCATCTGCTGGATAAAGACTTTCATAGAAAGCCTTAAATTCTACAGCAATGTCTCTATGGGAAGTTAAAAGGGTACGGTATTTTGAAGATCAAATAATTTTATTCAGGCATGCAGTTTCATGCTGTTTAATATGCATAGCAGGAAGCCTGCACACTTTTTTGTCATACATTTCATACATAAGTTTAGCTTTGAAAACTGTATGTTCTGCTTCCTGTCTATCGAGTTCAGAGGTATCCCATGATTTGAGCGAGTGATTTTGGGTGAATGAAAATTAGTGAATGAAAAAGTGATGGGAATATTGACATCAATGTGTTTTTTTAACTGCGCCAGTGTAATTTTAGTGAAAAGGGTAATTTCGCAGAGTTGTCAGTGGCAGGCAATAGTGTTGATCCGTGTGATCCTGAGCTGTGTTGGCAGCGTAGTGTAGAGATTTTGGTCACTGCCTGCATGTGCTGCTTGTATATCCAGCAGGCATGGTTCAATTCCTGCAGTAACTGCTTTTGGACACCATGGCAGCCACCTTCACTCCACTTCAACTTGTTATATTTTAAGTACACCCCTAACAGATTTGCACCCCCACCCCTCAAATGGGAATAATTTATATGCTTCCATAGAAACATAGACATTCTCAGCATATAAAGCCCACTAGGCCCATCCAGTCTGCCCGTAGGCCCTATACATTGTATGTGGCCACTGACACTATGTGATCAATGGCTTTTTTATCACTCCCTCCCCTCTCAGGCTTCCCTTGTGCCTGTCTCAAACATGCTTAAACCCCTCCGCTGTGCTTGCCCCCACTACCTTCATTGGCAGACTATTCCAAGTGTTGATTTCCCTTTCTATGTAGAAAAACATACTCACATTACCTCTTAATCTACCCCCTTCCAATTTCATATCATGACCCCTTGTTCTAGTACTTTTTTTACATTGGAAAAGGTACCCTGCCTGCACCTTGTTTATGCCCTTAAGGTACTTGAATGTTTCAATCATGGTCCTCCACTGTCTCCTCTCCTCCAGTGAGTACATATTGAGGTCCCTTAGTCTCTCCTAATATGTTTTGTATTGTAAGCCCTGTACCATCTTTGTTGCCCTTCTCTGAATAGTCTCCACCTTATCTATGTCCTTGTGCAGGTGTGATCTTCAGAACTGCATGCAGTACTCCAGGTGAGACCTTACCAATGTTTTATACAATGGCATGACCACCTCCCACCGCCTGCTAGTGATACCCCTGCCTATGCACTCCAGAATGCCACTGGCCCTCCCTGATGCCTTTGTACACTGCTTTGATACCTTAACGTCATCAGAGATGATAACCCCTAGGTCCCGTTCCTCTTTGGTGACAGTCAGCTCCTCCCACCCAACCTGTAGCTCTCCCCAGGGTTCCCTCTACCCAGGTGCATTATTTTGCACTTCTTTGCATTGAACCTCAGCTGCCACATCTCCAACCATCTTTCAAGCTTCTCCAGGCCCTCTTCATTTTCTGCACCCCTTCTGGAATTTCCACCCTGTTGCAGATCTTGCTGTCATCTGCAAACAGGCAGACCTTTTCTTCCAGCCCTTCTGCAATGTCACTAATGAAGACATTGAACAGGACTGGTCCTAGTACTGATCCCTTTGGTACCCCACTGGTCACCACCTCTCCCCAGCTTGTACACCATTTACCACCACCATCTGTCTCCTGTCTGTTAACCAGTTCCTAGCCCAGTTCATCACCTTGTTTCCCATTCCAAGACTACCTATCTTGTTAATCAGACTTCTATGTGGGACGGTGTCGAAGGCTTTGCTGAAATCTAGGTAGGCAACATCTACTGCCCCTCCCTGAATTAAGTTCCCTAGTCTCCCAATCAAAAAAAAAATTAAATTTGTTTGACATGACCTTCATGCTGTGAATCCTTATTGTCCCAGATCCTGATCACCACTAGATTCCATATGTGCCACTATCCTTTCTTTCAGCAGTGTCTCCATGATCTTTCCCACCACTGAGGTGAGGCTGACTGGCCTGTAGTTCCCCACTTCCTCCCTACTGCTACTTTTGTGCAGTGGGACTACATGTGCCCTCCTCCAGTTCTCTGGAATGACACCTGTGTTGAGTGACTCTGTGAACAGGGCCACCAGAGGCCCTGCTAGTTCCATTCACAGCTCCTTTAAAATCCTCAGGTGGATGCCATCTGGCCCCATGGCCTTATACACCTTCAGCTTTGTGAGTT
The DNA here is from genome assembly GCA_016271365.2 of Neoceratodus forsteri. Taxonomy (NCBI): domain Eukaryota; kingdom Metazoa; phylum Chordata; order Ceratodontiformes; family Ceratodontidae; genus Neoceratodus; species Neoceratodus forsteri. The sequence continues at coordinate 1,161,436,617 of CM057458.1, forward strand.
CTTCCAGAACTCTCTCCACTGTGAATGGACTGGTGTTCACATCCCCCCCATTGCCTCTGCAACCCAACTGTGGTCCTTGACCCTCCCCCTCCTTAGTGAATACTTAGCAGAAGTATTTGTTCAGTATTTCTGCCTTATCCAGATCCCCTCCTTACACTCTCCCGTCTCCCCTATGAGACTCACAATCTTCCCCCCTATTTTCTTTCACTGATGTACTTATAAATTGCCTTATCCCCTTTGTTTATAGACTGTGCTAAGTCCTCTTATGTCTGTACCTTCGCCCTCCTACCAGCCTTCCCTGTTTCCCTTAGACATTCAACGTACTGTACACCTCCCTGTCCTCCTCCCTTTGGCTCCCCTTATATTTCATGAAACTCAGCCTTTAGCCATGACATTGTCCAACACCTCTTTGGAGAACCATAAAGGGTTCCTTCTGCTTTTCCCATTGGTCACTATCCTAATGCATTGATTTGTTATATCTACTATGGCTCTTTCAGTTTCTCCCATTGTTCTTCCACTCCCTCTACTACCTCTCCCTTCCCCAGGACTGCTTGTATACATCTTCCCATTTCAGTGAAATCTGCCCTCCTGAAATCTAATACTCTTGCCCTTGTGTGGCTTAATTGAGTTCATATCTCCATGCTGAACCACACCATGTAGTGGTCATTGGACCCCAGCTGCCCTTCCACCAGTATTTCTTCGACTCTGTTCCCATTGGTCCATACCAGGTCCAGATTTGACTTGTCCCTGGTTGGCTCATGCACCAACTGCCTGAGTCCATCCCCCTGCAGGGATTCAAGGATGTCTGTGCTTCTGGCTAAAACAGCCATCTGGGTGGCTCAATCCATGTCCGGCATATTGAAATCCCCCAGTAGTATGATTTTGCCTTTAGCTGCCATGTAATGTATGTTCTGCACTAATTCCCTGTCTACTTCCTCCCTCTGTGCCAGAGGTCTGTAGATCACCATTGTTCGTATTGCTGTTCCATTCTCTGGCTCCAGGGTGACCCACATTACCTCGGTCTCCCCCTGTCTACTCTGAACTTCTGTAGCCTTTATACTACCTCTGAGGTACAGGGCCACTCCCCAACCCTTTTTTCCCTTCCTGTCCCTCCTGAACAATGTATAGCCTAGTACATTGACTTCCCATCCATGATTCGCAGAGTACCATGTCTCTGTTATTGCTTCTGTGTCAAGGTCTGCATTCCTCCAACAAGGCCTCCAGGTCTGGAACCTTATTTCCTAGGCTACAGGCATTCGTTAGCATGACTGTCTATGTTTTACAGTCTTCCCACCCTCTGCTCTTGTTCTCCCTCTCTGGCATCTTTCCCCCACCAAGATTTCCTTTCCTATGTGCTTTTCCCCCACTGTATCACTCATTATATGTTCTTCACCTGCTTGCCCCTCCCTGCCTGATTTAGCTGCTCCCGTAGTCAACTTATGTTCCTGGATGTTCCCATCCCAAGTTTCTCCCTCTTTCTAATTTTCTCACCCCGCAGTGATGATTATACATTTTTACGGGGGTGGGGTGTAGGAGACAGAGTCACTGCAAAGAGGGATACAGGGCAAAGCTCCCCATAGACTATCATGGCAGAAACAAGAGTTTTGATCCCCTTCATTAGTGTCATCCCTACGTTATACCTATTTGTGCTGGGTGTTTCATGTTTTCTTTGGTGTCTGGCTCACTCCTTTCATCTAGGCGCTATTCAGTCAGTTGCTGTTTTCATCATCATCATTTTTTCATCACTTTTTTGCCTTTGCTATTTTATTTTTGCTGACATGACATGGAACTGAGTTTGGAATATTTGACCCTTCCTTGAGTAAGCCTAACCCAGTCATATTCAGAAGAAAAGAGGTTAATATTATTTTCGAGGGTCTGGATGGAACTAGAAGTTCCTGTGGTTGTCTCTCCCTCCATTTCATTTTGGTTGTAGCCATCCAAATACGCTAGACATGAATGGTGCACTTGTATGTATTCTATGGGTATTTTCTGACATGGTAGTAGGCTTATTAATACTAAAGAATTCAGTTGTCAGCTACAGTACATTTACATACATAGATACATATATAATGATGACATAGAAAGGACTGTCATTCAATCCAGGCCATACTCCCTAACTAATCTGCACTGGCCCAATGACCACCACTCCCCTTTGTTTCTATCCCCCCTTTTCTAACTAACACCATATGCCCACCCTATACCTGCTTCACTGATTTGGCCTGTACCACTTCCTATGACAGTTTGTTTCACTATTCCACCACTCTTTCTGTGATGCAGTTTCTCTCCAGATATGGGCGCCAGTACCTTGCAAAATATTCCAAGTGTAGTCCTACGAGTGACCTTTACAATGGGAGGATCACCTCCTGGTTCCATGTCATAACAGTGATCTCTAAACAGTGATCGCTGTTACAGCAAGTGTATCATCGAAAATCAAAATGGCAACATACACTCCCCAACAAACCCGACAACAGTGATGGGAAAACAAAAATGTATCGTTGCCCCTGCACCCCATAAATTAGGATTCTCAACTCAAGGGGGGTGCATGATGGGGAGGGGGAGAAACTTGGACAGAAAAAAAAATTAGGTGCCACACACGTTAAAAAAAAAGAATCCTTACCCAGCTCTGTACCTTGGACATCTCTCACTGCAGCTGGCCACTCTCACCACCACACCAGAACAGCAACTTGGCAGCACACCACCAAACTACAGACCACATACCTTCTCCTTCCTGAACCCTACTCTTCCGTTCCTTTGTCCTCCTTCTGTATTCCTGTTTTTTCCAGTAACTTGGTGCTATAACAGCACCTTGCTATCATTTCAGGGTAGCGCACATCACAGGTACTGAAGCTGAGTTAGTCAAAACTGAGTTGCACAATTTCAGTCACCATTATAACGTGCTACCTCACCTCCCTATGCAACCCAACATCCTGTTTGCCTTGTCCTCACCTATGTTACAATGTGCTGTTGTTTATAGGCTCTCCTTTTATCATGATCCCTTGGTCCTTTTCTCTGTGGTGCTGCCCTATTTCATATTGCATTCTTGGGTTTCTCTTCCCAGTGTGTATCAATTTACATATCTTTGCACTGTAGCCCAGCACCCAGATCTGTGATAAGTTCTCAAACCTGCCCATGTCATCCTTGAGTTATCTTATCACTTCACCCATGACCACCCTTACGCAGATCTGTGTGTTATCTAAAAGAGGCAGACCTACCCTTTATGCTTTCCCTAAGTCACAAATGAATAAATTTAAAGGACCAGGATTGTCACCTACCCTGTGGTACTCACTTTTAATTCCCTTACCCTGAAAATCCCCATTGACTACTAACCTTTGTGTTCTTCCCCCCAGTCATTTCACGAGGCAAGTTTGCAACTCCACCCCTCTGCAAGCCCTTATCTTCTTGACCAGTCTTCTAATGGGGACTGAGTTAAAGGCCCTGTTGAAAACTGAGTTCTGCTTAATTTTGTTAAGGTGCATTTTGCAGTATAAGGTCTGATTAAGGAGACTTACCAGTTTCAGCCCCTGCACCTGACATATAGTTGCCTTACCTCCACGGCATGCTGGTAGTGTGAAGATGGCACAAAATAATTCATTCGGTAAAAAACTGTTTCACTCATAAAATTAAGTAAACCAGGTCCCAAGGACTTCCTGGTTGTAAGTGCCGCCTATGTTCTGCCCCCGCACTCACTGACATGATGATGAGACACTAGGGAGAGGGCCAGGGCCCTTGTTAGTTTACCAATGCCCATGATTCATAACCAAGTGGTCATTATAATATTAAAAAATGATTGGAAAGCCACAGCCCATTGACTATTATGGAATGCGCCCCCATGCTCTCCCTAGCATCTCATCGTCACTGTAATGAATGCGGGGACAGAGCATGGGCAGTACTTACAAACGGGAAGTCCTTGGGACCTGGTTTACTTAATTTTATGAGCGAAACCGTTTTTTGCCTAATGAATTATTTCATGCCATCTTCACACTACCAGCATGCAGTGGAGGTAAGGCACCAATATATCAGGTGCAGGGGCTGTAAAATTTATCTTGGTGAGTCTCTTTAACAGTCACACTTAAGTACTGTATTTAAAAACCTGTACTTTGTCAATATGGTAGTTGCCTATTTTTTATGTATGGGGTATGTGCTCCATCTTGTTCTTTTGTTCATTGAAGGAAAGAGTCAACCTTATCTATTAGTCTATCAATGCCAGTATTGCATGTTTTAACCCCTAGGCTGCCTACAGAATTAGAATGTATAGGAATTTTGGACTGATATATCAGTCCACAGCCCTGCAAAGGTTAACCAAGTATGTGTTCTGGACAGAACTGCAGTATTGTCTGCCTATATGACATGATGAACTGAGCTGAACTAGGAAATGGGAGAAAAATATTTGTTCAGTATCTCTGCTTTATCGTTTCACTCTACTCCCATCCTTCCTTACTCTTCAGACTTACAGTACTCCTTTTGGGCTTACACTTCTCCTGGATATACCTGAAGAATGCCTTTTCCTCTTGCTTTACTCCCTTTACCAGCCTGCGCTCTGTCTATATCTTGGCCACCCTGTCCTTCCTGCTGCCTACTTCTGTTGCCTCCAGGTATTTTTCACTATCCCCCTCCTTTTGGCTTGCCTTATACTTTAAGAATGCCCTCTTTTTGGCTTTTACTACAATCTTTATTTCACCCATGAACTACATTGGTTCAACCACTCTTGCCCTTTTTGTATTTGCTCAGCTTGTGCAACAAATATCTTGGGACAAGTACCATGGGTCTTGAAAGGTGTGTTACTGCTGAGCCCACTGCAGTTGCAACTGTAAAGGGCTCCATAGTATCCATCAATAACCACACACAGTGGTTCTGACATCACTCGTGCTGCAACTTCTTGTACTTCAAAGGACTGAAGCTGCTCCAGTCAGAGAGGGCTTCAGTCCTTTGATGTGCAAGAAGCCGCATCAGCAAACAGCCGATCTGAGTTCAACTAGAGGAGCTTAACTCTCGCTGCCCCTTCCCTCACCACAAACTGTTTTACTGAGGCATGAAGCCGTGTCAGCAAATAACTGATTGATCAGCTTTCAAAACAGTTGCAGATGCACACCAAAAGTTTGTTACGTATCTTACCGGTGTGAAGCTGCTATATCAACCCTGTAACAATAAAGAATGTCCATTGATGTCTGTTGCTGGGGCCCCTGTAGCTCTCTCCCCACCTGGCCCTCCCTGTCATGCTGACCACCACCCCACGCTCTCCCCTAACAAACATAACACTGACATTGAGGGTGCCCAATCTCCCAGTGCCAAAACCTGAAATAAAGACAACCTTCCCTGTGCATTGTTTTTTTTAAGCCTGCAACTAAGAAAACTGTCCATTGATGTCTACTGTGCCACTTTAACTGCACTCCCCTGCCATTTATGACACTGAAACTGGGGTACCCAATCCCCCAGTGTTCACTGCTGGTGTGCCTGTAATTTTCACCGTCACCCGAACCTTCCACTCAGCACTCACCAGCTGCTCCCCAAACATAACACTGACACTGGGTGTGCCAAATCCCCCAGTATCCACTGCTGGTGCCCCTGTAACTGTCACCCCCATCCGACCCCCCAACTCAGGACCCACCTTTCAAAAACATAACAGTGAAAATGGGGTGCCTAATCCTCCAAGTGTCAAAACTTGAAATAAAGAAAACCTTCCCTCCGTGTTTCTTTTTTTTTTTCCATTTTATTTAAGCCCTTGAAAAAGAAAATGGTCCATCAATGTCTGTTGTGCCATTAGTTCAAGCTCCACCTGACCCTCCCACTCAGCACCCTCCCCGCCACCCCCCAAAGCCCTTACCTACCCACCGGGGGTCTGATGCTATAATCTTCTCTGGACTGCAGACACATCTTCACTCTTCAGCTCCAGACTGCGAACCAAGGAAATCAGATATATTGTACAATGTATATTATTGGGTGTTTGAACGTAGTAGCATAACTTGGCCATTTTTCAATATTTTTGCCCCAAATTTTCAACATACATGTTTTGGGACACCACCTCATAAACAATGCAAGTGATGTTAGGTATATCTGTCCCAGAAGGTGATTTTTTTGGTTGCTGCGTGAAATCACCTTTTGGGCAGGAGTTGAATATTTTCTCTGCCCTTGTTTATGAGGTGGGTTCATCAGAAGGCAATGCTGAAAATCTGGTGAAAAATATTTAAAACAACAAAGTTATGAGTCTATGCTGAAATTTGCAAATGCAGGCTGGTAACTTTGGTAATGTTCAATATTTTGACCCCAAATTTTCAACATAGCCATTTCTTTATAATACTTCATGAATTTGACAGCTGTTATTTTTCAAATCCTGACCAAAATGTGTTTTTGTACCCCAAAAGCTGATTTTGCAGTCATTGCTTGAAATCACCGTTCAGGCAGGAGTTGAATATTTTCCCTGCACTTGTTAATGAGGTGGGATCATAAGAAGGCTATGCTGATCATTTTGGAGCAAAAATATTAAAAAATATTAAAAAGCAACACGTTGGGAACAAGTGACCATCAAACAGTGTGGTTCACGATAAACTCAGCTGTAGAGTCAAGCCATACAAAAGTGAAGGTACTGGACTTCAGGAGGGCTGATTTTGTCAAAATGGGAGAGTGCCTAAGAAAAGCACTAGCAAACAGGCAAGAAGGAGGGGTGAAGCAACAATGGGGAAACATCAAAACTGCCATTACAGAGGCAACAAGCCTTTGTGTGAAGCAAATAAACAAATCAAAATGAAAGAAAAAAAAAACACTATGGTTCTCAAAAGAGGTGGTGGGAAAGGTTAGGGAGAAAAAGATAGCATTCAGGAAGTATAAGGAAACACAGAAGGAGCAGGACAGAGAACTGTACCAATTAAAGCAGAAGGAAGCGGGGAAGGCAGTCAAAATAGCAAACACCCAAATCAAGGAAAAGATAGTCAACTTGGTTAAGAAGGGGGATACAACCTTTTAAAGGTACACTAGGGAGTGAAAAAAGACAAAGGGAGGTATACTGATTCTGAATAAAGAGGAGGGTGGGTGGGTAGAGAAGGACAGTGAAAAAGCAGGGGTACTGAACGAATACTTCTGCTCAGTAGTCACAAAGGAAGAGGAGGGGAAGGTACCTAATCTAATCAATAGAAACACTCTTGATAGGGGGTCGATATCAGTCCTTTGACAGAAGAAAGGATTCTGAAAGAACTCCTAAAACTGAAGGTGGACAAAGCAATGGGGCCTGATGGGATTCACCTCAGAATTCTAAAAGAACTAAGGGGAGAACTCGTAACACCACTGACTACCCTTTTTAACAAATCATGGGAGGATGGTGTGGTACCTGAGGACTGGAGGAGGGCAGATGTGATTCCCCTTCACAAAAGTGGGAGCAAGACAGAGGCAGGAAACTACAGACCTGTCAGTTTGACCTCAGTGGTAGGGAAAATAATAATAATAATAATAATAATAATAATAACTTTATTTATTAAGCACCTTTCAAATATCAAGGCACTTTACAGTATTTAAAACATAATTCCTAAAACAACAATGACTAATCATAACAATTCATGAAAAAGCCTGACTCCACAAAAAAGTTTTTAGTGCCTGTTTAAAGCTCCCCATGGTCGTGCATTCCCAAAGCTGATAGGACAGAAAATTTCAGAGGGTTGGGGCCGCAAATATAAAAGCACGGGCCCCAGAAGATTTCAAAGTAACCCTCGGAATCTCCAGCAACCCCTTGTCAGCTGAGCAGAGCTGTCACCCAGGGGTGTAAGGAATCAGAAGTTCTTTCAAGTAGTCGGGGCCAAAGTCCATATAGGGCTTTTTAGGTCAATAAACCTACCTTAAAGGTGATCTGCCACTGAATCAGCAGCCAGTACAGCACAGGGGTAATATGCATTCTGCACTAGATGCAAGCGGTGGATATCAACCCCAGGAAGCCCTAAGTAAAGGGAGTTGCAGTAGTCAAGGCATGAGGTCACAAAGGTGTGGACCAACACAGGCAAATCGCTGGATGGAACAAGGTGTATGACCCTGACAATGTTCCTAAGATGATAAAAGGCTGACTTAATGACTGCTGACACCTGACAATGAAGGGTCAGCCCCTCATCAAGCACCACTTCCAGGTCATGCACCCATTCTGAGGTAAGGATCTGAGTGCCCCCCAGAAATAATCCAGAGGGCTGATCAGTCCTCAACCCCTCTATCTTGCGCCCTGGGTCCACAACTATAACCTCAGTCTTTCCCATGTTCAACTTTAACCAGCTCAAATTCATCCAGTCTTGGATTTCAGTAAGGCAGGTATTAAGTACTGAGAGAGCACTAGCCTGGTCGGGGGCCAAAGACAGGTAAAGCTGGGTATCAACAGCATAGCAGTGAAACCTCAGCCCATACCGTCTTACAATGTCTCCAGGAGGTAGCATATACACTGCAAACAACATGGGGGACAACACTGAGCCCTGAAGGACCCCACAAGACACAGGGAAAGAGTCAGAAGAAAAAATCCCCGAGACAACTCTATGTTCTAATAGTCAGGAAAGATGTAAACATTCCGAGCACTGTACTAGTCAGGCCACAGATGAACCTCAGGCACTCGAGCAGCACCCCATGGTCTACAGTGTCAAAGACTGAAGAGAGATTAAGGAGTACCAGAATGAAATGGTTTCTCTGATCTCTCGCCATCAGGAGATCATTCAGCACCCGAATCAGAGCAGTAGCAGTACTACGCCTCTTATGAAAGCCAGACTGGAGAGGTTTGTAGACACTATGGATGGTCAAATGTTTCTCCAGCTGAGTTCCCACTACTTTCTCAGTAACCTTTCCTATAAAGGGAAGGTTCGAGATAGGCCTGTAGTTAGTTAGAGTGTCTGGTTCCAACGAAGCTTTTTTCAGAAGGGGTGTCACCACTGCCTCCTTCAGGGAGCTTGGAAACTCACCCAATTCCAAGGAGCACTGGATAATCTGAACCAGAACTGGGCCAATGATATCATAACAACCCAAAATCAGGGAAGTTGGGCCAGGATCTAAACTACAGCACGTAGGGCGCATCCCCTTGACAATCTGCCTAATATATCTGAGCTCCGGCAGGTCAAATGTACTCCAGTAAGCATGAGGTATAGTTACTGGGCAACGACCAACAGCATCCTCCATAGAGTGAGTCAAACGGATCTCCAACCTGATGTCAGCCACCTTATTCGCAATGAATCGAGCAAGCTTATCACACTCCTTTTGTGAAAAACTCGATGGAGCTGCAGACAGGCTGAGTTGCACAACCTGTCCACAGTTCGGAAGAGTTGAGCTGGTCAATTCTGAGCAACAGCGATCTCCCTGGATGGGAACTCTGCCTTCTAATGGGAGATCACTGTCTGGTAGAGCTGATAATGCTCAACCAAACTAAGATGGTTGGCATCCAGGGTGGATTTCAGCCAATGATGTTCTAACCTTTGTCCCAACCCACCACAACTCCCTCAAAGACCCATCAAACCAAAGGGCCTGAGGGCAGAGTGGAAGGGGATGAACGTGGACAGGACCAATCAAGTCAAGAGCTGATGAAATGGCCTTGTTATAGGCCAGAACCAATGGCTCCGAGCCTAAGCTGGCATCAGAGAACTCCGAGAGGTCAATCACCACCACCAGGTCATCAGGGCTCACATCCCGTAAAGGATGGAAACTGATCATCTCCACAGGAGCAGACCTGCAAATGGGGGGTGCAAAAATTTAACCTCACGGTGTAATGATCGGACCAATCGACAGGTTCAACCCCCAAATCAGAGGCCTCAATCCCCAGGAGGAAAACCAAATCCAGAGAGTGACCGTGACCATGACTACGGGCTGCTGAGGAAACAACCTGTGTGAAGCCCAGTGATGTCATCAACTGGAGGAAGTGCTGTCCAAAAGGTGAGAGTTCATCATTGACCTAGGCATTGAAGTCACCCAGAACCATTGGTCTGGGTGACTCCAATGCCATGTCGACAACGAAGTCCGCCACTTCCTGCAGGAATCGTTTTTCATCCCCGGGTGTATGGTAGATGACAGCTATCCTGCAGCTCACACCGGCTACCACAGTGCACTCAAAGGATTCAGCCTCCTCCACTGTTACACCAGTGAGACCCAATTTGGTCTTGAAACAGACTGCTACCTCCACCCCGCAGTCCAATCTCGGGCGGTGTATCACCGAGTACCCGAATGGAATTGCTGCTTCCAAAATGGGACCAGCATTTCCATCCAGCTAGGTCTCAGTGATGCAGGCCAGATCAGCTATTCCAACAAATTCTGCAATAATTGCAGTTTTGTTCTTAATAGATCTGGCATTGCATAACACTGCCCGAGTTGGACGGGGTTCATGAGCCATCCCAACTACTTGCCCATCAAAAGAGATGGTGCCCTTGGGTATGGGGACTAAACGTGGACCACCATGTTCCAGGCTCCATTTCACCCCAGGGCATCTTCTAAACCTAACCAACCCTATGCAAGAGATCCGCTTCTTTGACCTCCAATGTCAGTGCCCCCATCATGCCCCCCCACCCATCTTATGAACAATACCCAGCACCCAACAGCACTGGTAGATAGAAAAAGGCAAGGGGGGAGAATGGGCGGAGGGCATGGAGAGAAGAAGACGAATAGCATAAGACCGGGGGGGGGGCAAACAGGCACATTCCCCAGGCTAATAACCACCAACTGAAGCTGAAACTCCACAACAGGAAAATCCTAATTTTCTTATAAAATAACTACCCTAAAAATAGTTGCAGAATACCTAATGAAACTAAAACCATAAAAAACCCACATAAATCTCAACCTCTAAAAATAAATCTCCCATTACACAAATATTTCTAAAATCATAATCCTAAAAAATGCACCAAATAATAATAGCAAAGTAAAAACACTAAATAACAAAACCTCCCCACCCCAAAATCCTCTCACAATTTCAGAGGGGGGAAAATAGGATTATACTAAAACTAACTAAAACAAACATATGCATAACATCAATAAATATAAAACAGAAAATAAACAATGCAGTCATAAAAATTGTATTAAGGAGAAAACAGATAGGCCGGGTCCCGATGGTCCTCTCACTACCAGCAGGACCATTAAGTAATCCTCAGTATCTCACACCCCTGAGCAAATGAAATGTGAAGCAATCTTTTTCTCCAGCAGTAATGTCAGATAGTCCCTAGGTGTCTGGTGCTCTCACTACCAGGGGCTAGAGAGATACTGTTTATGGCTCTCTCACTGGCAACAAATGAAAAAGTGAAATTTAACCATCATTCAAGAACAGAAAAAGAACCAGAATACCAAGTAGTTTCACTGCCAGAACTATACGGGCATTGTCTAGGGCACTGTCACTGCCTAAAAGGAAATAACATAAAAATCTGACCAGTACCAAGTTCAAAGAAGGAGCCCAGATAATCTGCTTCAGGACCAGTCAGCTCTACAGCCAGGGAGAGCCCATAAATCTAGTCCAGGGTCCACCACCGGGCCACACTAGCTACCATAAGACCCCCACCAGAGCCCAATGCAATAGGTCCCCCAGGGATCCTTAGAGGACAGATCATCGACCACTGGCTGCTCAGTGGATAGAGCACGGACCCCTGTGCTGCCACAGCCTGAAACACGGGCCACCGGCTAGATGAGACTATTCACCAGCTGTAAATTGAGCCACTGTAGTCCCCAAATCCACCACCGCAAATCTGGCAATAGGGTGAGGCTGGGTTTACAGGTTAAAAATGCCAAATTCAATGTTACTTAGTCCACATCCTTTAGGTAGCAATCCTTGACCAAAATAATCCACATGCAGGTCCATTTCCCCAATCCATTCAGGATCCAGCCAAAAAGGTAACCGCTCGCACAACAATGTGGTTGATATGCAGTGATTTAAAGAAAACAACACAGGCTACATCCTAACCAGGGTGAAACCACGGCAAGTATTAACACTATCTGGGCTTAACGGACCAACCCAACATTCACTCCGGAGTTGTTCAAGTAGCGTCATTCACATATCATTCACATATCTGGACTGACTAGTACGGTATGGGCTGCATGCCCATTGGCTCATTCTCTAAACCAATGGGCGTGCAGCCATACCAAGCTGTCAGTTGGTGGGCGGCGGGTGGCAGGTGGGTGGGTGCTGCCACCCGCTGGCTGATGGGGAGCACGGTGGTGGGCTTTGTGGGTGGGTGGGGTGGGGTCCACTATATCACCAGGGAATTTGGACTTTGGGAGGAGGAATGCCGCCCATGATCGGGCTCGTGGTGGTCCACTGGACCACTAAGGGATATTGGACTTTGGTGGGGATACTGATGCCTGCAATCAGGCTAATCGGGGGGGGATACTGTTATGCCCACGATCGGGCTACTCGGGGGGGGATACAGTTATGCCTGAGATCGGGCTAATCGCGGTCCGTTGGACCACCAGGGATATTGGACTTGGGGGAGATACTAATGCCCATGATCAGGACATGGGGGGTGCCACCAGGTGCGGCAGGAACAGGTGATGGCCACCCACAGGTGGCAGCTGCTGTGCTGCACCCTGCAATGCGGCAGCTCAACTATGGGTGGACCTCAACTTGTTCCTTTTTTTAGGCGTAACTTTGTGCAGGCACAGGTAGGGGTTGCACCTGCATAACTCTGCATGGCCCGGGCTGAATATCGGGCTGTGCAGTTTGCATGAACCCCCATCTGTGCTCAGAGTATTACTGATGTTATCAGGATTTGTGCGCGACTTTTCATCTTTAAATATTGCACCGGGGTGCATCAGTGGATTGTGCATGGCGCAACACCATTGCGACATGTGCAACCCTTTTGAATATCTGGGCCGTGGTGTACAAATATAGTAAAATAGCCACGTTATGACAGAACGTTATACTATTTTAGCATTCACTCATAACTTCACTGATTTTAAATGTTTTGACTCCAAACTTTTAACATAGCCATTTTTCCATAAAACCTCATAAATGTGACGTGTCATTTTTTAAATCCTAGACGAGATCTGTTTTTGCACCTCTGGTGCAAAATGACATTTCAGCCATTATGCCATAAATTGTACATTTCTTGTCTATATAAGGAATCCTAAAAAAGTACAGTATCTTCAAAAGTTGAGGTCAAAATAAAAAAAAATTGGTGAATACCACTAGCAAACATTCAACATTGATAAATGCTTGTAATAGTTTGCAAGTGGCTGAAATGGATACATTTGTTAGGCTTTTTTCCACACTGTTACTGCCACCAAACTGCCACAAGTGTGGAACATAATGTAAAATGTGTCAGTGTTGGGGAGATCCTGTGATGCAGCCTTCTGGGCAGTAGCCCTTGCGCAAGCTCCTGCTCATCTCTCCTTTCTATAGACAAATTTAACAGCTAATCTCCCTCACGGAGTGCAATCTTCCTACCAAATTATTTTTTTTCACTTTATCTTTTTATTGAAATTTGAGTATATAAGAAAGCACACATCTAATACAATAGAAGACTATCCTCCATGTAAGGTAAAAAATATCACTTAACAAAACACAGTATTTAGGGTAAACATATTGGAGAAGCCTTATATACATGTACTGATAATAAAACACAAACCCAGACAGGATGTAAGTAGAGAGCAGAATGGTTACAATCAGTAGGGTATTATAGGATCAGAAATAGCAACCATGTATGAAATACATGCTATGGCAAGGCATTCAGTAAATTGCAAAAAGTGATAAATGTGGTAATATGAGCAATGTTCAGTAATGGAGAGGTGAAGATAAGAGAGAAGTGTGCAAGGAAAGAAATAAGAGAGAAAAAAGCAAGGAAGAAGGGAAGGAGAGAAGGAGAAAACAGGGAAGAAGGGAAAAAAGAGGAGAAATCTGTGCACAAAAGTTTCAAGAAAACCTAATCTGAGAGCAAAATAAGAAGGAAGGCTAAATATCCCTAAGAATTAGGGTCTAGAAGAACTAGGTTCGATGTACTTGAAGTAATCCTGCCAACATCTGTCATATACAGTGAGTCAGTTATGAGTAACATGAGATAATCAGTATAGGGAGGCATACTGAGAGAGGCTTTGAAGAACACCTGAATGAGAAGGAACCAGAACTGATTTCCATTTCATAAGAATCAGACAATTGACCAGAAGAGAAAGTATGTTTAGCCATCTAAAAATGTGCATGTGAGAGGAGAGAGCTATTGGGGATAAGGATGCCTAGAAGGAATAGCTTGGGGTCAAAAGGTAGTTTTCATCCTGTTATTCTGGAGGTAAGTAAACAGACTTTATGCCAGAGCTTATTAATGGAACTGCTAGACCACAAGATATGAAGTAGATCCCCGTTGGCCAAATCGCAGCTCCAGCAATTATTATTATTTAATAGGCCCATTCACTGAAGCATAGAGGGGGTTCTATACCAAAGATGTAGGATTTTAGTTTGTATTAAAGAACCACAGGCATCTTTAAAGGTATTATTATACACCAACAATTACTCCATTGTGCGTCTGAAATAATGTAGTTAAGAAGAGTACTCCATTTATTTTTGGCCTGTATAGATTGATCAGGTAGATTATCAATAATGTCTTTGTAAATAGAGCTATTTAATTTTACTGATAAATTAGTCCAGTGCAAGATGTATGGGTTTAGAAAAGTATGCCTATGCACTAAACTAGAGAGAGAGAGTTGTAGCTGCCTGAATTTGTAAAAACTTCCACAAGTTCTGCTTAGGAAGTTTCCACATGACCTGCAAGTCTGAGAATAATCTAAGAGTGAGTGAATTCTGGTCCAAGATATCTCCGAGAAAGAAAATGCCTTTGTTCCTCTATGTACGACAGAAAATTGGGTGATCTTCTAGAGTGAGCAGTGGATTTCCCCATAAGGGGGCATAAAACCAGGGTGTTGGATTGGATTTCAAGAATTTGTGGGTTAGTTTCCAATAAAGAACAGAGGATGATATAGTAGGGTGAGATTTTGGTTTAGAGGAAATGGGATTAAAAATGAAGGAAGTGGGAACTCCTCCCAGGCACAATGCGGATTCCATTGCAACCCATAGTGGTGAGTGAGGGGAGGGTTTCTGAAACCATTTAATGGTTTGGAACTTTCAAAAAGCCCAGAAGTAGCCTTTGAACCAGGGGAGTTTGAAGCCCCCTTTTTTCTAATGTGATCAAAGTTTGTTGCAGTTAAATCTCGGTGGTTTCCCATCCCAGATAAAATTGCCTATTATTTTATCAATTTTAGCAAAAAAGGAGGATGGTAAGACTAAAGGAATATTGACAAAGAGGTAAAGAATCTTGGGAGATATGGACATCTTGATGGCTGTGATTTTCCCCATGAAGGGGAGATTAAGAGGCTTCCATCTGTCCAGAATTGTTTTGATTTTGTCTAGTAAGGGATTAAAGTTAATGTCCCATATCTTCCCTAAGTTACTAGTAATTTTGATTCCTAGATAAGTTACACCCTGTGATGACCAGCGGAATCCAAGAGGCATGTTCATAAAGGCTTTACCGTGGTCGTTAAGGGGCATAGTTTGTGATTTGCCATAATTCAAAGCAAGGCCAGACATTTTAGTAAAATTATTAAGCAAATCAACCAAAAGGGGCCCAGCTTCATTCAGGTTTTTGAGTAAGATTAAGAGGTCATCCACATAGGAGAGAGAAACATATCCTGAATTGCTCACAGGTATGCCCATAATGCCAGAAGATTGACGTAAACAAGCAGTCAGGGGTTCCATGGCTAAAATAAACAGGGACGGTGACAGGGGACACCCTTGTCCAGTTCTCCTTGCTAGATGAAAGTAAGAGGAAAGGGTGGAATTAGTAAGTACTTTAGTAGCAGGAGCGTTATATAATAGCTTGATCCAGGAGCAAAAGGTATGAGAAAGACTGAAATAAGATAAAACTTGATGATGGTAGTCCAGTTTAAGGAATCAAAGGCCTTCTCAAAATCAATAGCTATGGCTGCAGCTGGTATCTTGAGGGATTTTGCTTTGTGAATTAAAATAAATGAGGAACGTAGGTGATCAGAACCATATCTATGTTTAATAAAACCAGCTTGCGAACAATGAGTTAACTTGGGAATCAAGGATTCAAGTTGAGAAGTTGGTAGTTTAGCAAATATATTCCCATCCATGTTTAATAAAGAGATGGGTCTGTAACTTGTGGGGTGAGTAGGGTCTTTTTCCTTTTTAGGGATTAGGGTTATGGTTGCTTCTGTGCAAGATGGGGGAAGCTTGCCAGTATTGGAAGCTTCTTAATAAACATTAAGAAGAAAGGGACATAAGGTGACGGAAAACATTTTATAGAAATTGACAGGGAATCTGTCACCCCGAGGGGATTTGCCGGATTTCAAAGAAGACAAAGCTTTCTGGATTTCCTGAAGTGAGAAGGGTTCACCTAAAGAATTTGTTTCAAGAGTAGAAAGATGAGGAAGATATAACGATTTAAGGAACTGTTGAATTTTGTAAAGTAGATGGAGGATTTGTGTTAGAGTATAATTTTTGATAAAAGGTTTTCATGATACAGTTTATAGAGGGGTTGTTGGAGTGAATCATACCCTGTTCATCTTTTAGGCTTAGGATATGTTGTTCCATTTGTTGTGCTTTGAGCTGGTAAGAGAGGAGTTTCCCAATTTTATCGCTGTGTTCCCAAAACTTATATTTAAGTTTAAACAAGACCGGTTCGGTTTTACGAGAAATTAACTTGTTAATTTTAACTTTAAGTTGAAGAATTTCAAGATGAAGTTGAGAATCTGGACAGTGCTTATAAGAAGAAAAGTATAATTCTCTTTAGCCTTAAGAGATTTTTCCAAGTCAGCCAGCTGTTGTTCCCTTACTATTTTCCTATGTGCAGCATAGCTGATAATTTTCCCTCGAATCATAGTTTTAAGAGCTTCCCATACAGAGGACATAGACGATTCAGTTGGGGTATTGTGAAAGAGGAAGTCCTTAATTTGTGCTTTGATCATGAGTAAGAAATTGGGATCCTTGAGAAGGAGAGGGTCCAGCCGCCAGTAAGAAGATTTAGGTGCTAATGGGCCCCACAAAAGTTGCAATTTGACAGAGGAATGGTCCGAGATTGTGATGGGAGAGATGAATAAATCAGTAGTTTTTTCCATATAACAGGAGAGGCTAACCAGTAGTCAATTCTACTGTATGTCTTATGTAGAGAGGAGTAAAAAGTAAATTCTCGATCGTAGGGGTGAAGGAGGCGTCATATATCAGGTAATCCAACATCTTGCATTAGTAATGAGAGGGCTTTAATACTTCTAGGGTGAGCCTCTGTAGTGGGGCAACTTCTGTCAATACTGGCTTCTAAAGCTAAGTTAAGATCTCCTCCAAGAATAACTGGTGTATTATCAGTGTTAAAGGATAGAATCTGTTGAGCTAAATTATGAAAAAATTCCGGGGAATTGGAGTTGGGTGCATAGACATTAACAAGCAGAAGAGGACCAGAGTTGGTATTCAGTTTGACCATCACCCATCTGCCATCAGTATCGGAAATGGAGTTTACAAGGGACCATTTGAGACTCTTATGAATAAGAATAGCAACTCCTCTTTTTTTTGATGTATAGGATGATTCGTAGATCTGACTGACGCAATCTTTTTTAAGTCTATGAACATCCTCTGCTAATAATTTTGTTTCTTGAAGGAAAGCAATTTGTATTTTATGTTTTTTGAGATGTGAAAGAATTTGCTTCCGCTTACAAGGAGAATTAAGTCCCTTCACATTCCATGTATATAAAATATGTCACTCATATTGTTAGTGTTAAAGAAAGGGAATAATCGCTGGAGTGTGAAGGAACAAATAAATGAGGAAGAGGATGATTAGAATACAATATAAAGAACTTACGTATATGCAGAGAGCGGCAGGAACATTCAAGCCAAAAAATTAGATATATGATATATGAGTGGCACAGATATCTTATTAAAGTTAGAATAGTGATGGGGAAGGAGAAAAGTCATTAACAACAACAACAATACTAGTAAGCTAAATAACAAAACATTTTATGGGTGTGAGGAGATAGGAGTCAGCCAACTGGCTAAGAGACTCTCTCACCACAGTCTGGTGCGTCGATGTAGGGAGGAGACTAGGGAGAACCAGTTATAAATATCGACCCAAGCCTTAGTCTGATCTCAGTTATATAATAAAGTAAGTATTCCTGATAAGCTAAACTGAAAGGGAATAATACCAAGAAAGGCAAGGGACTGTAAGAACCTCAGCTTAATTCTAAGCTAACAGGACAAGGTATAAGAATAAGGCTAAACACCAGAACTTATTTATAAACACCAGTAGTAATACTACAATGTATACCAACTTGAAATAACATTAAATTAAAGACCACATATGAGATGCCAGTACAGCCTAGACATGTAGCAAGGAATTCAGGGAGCCAGGTGGAATGCAAATGAACAAATATAAAAGGAAAAGTAGATCATTACCACATTAGAGTGACTCTGAGTATACTTTGCAGTGCTACAGAATAAGTACATAATAAATACAATATTGAGGGGGAAATAAGAAAGGGGAGGTCAATTTAAGCCCTTACACCCTGAGCCAAATGCAAATCATGATTATGTGGAGAGGTATTGGCTTCAGTGATAACTGTAGACAGAAGAGATAGTCATAGTAAAGATCAGCTCCGATTACTCGAAAATTGCCTAAATAGGTGCTGTGCTGTATGGGGTGACTAGGTCTAGAAGACTAGGTCCAGTGAGACCCAAAATAGGAGGGACCACACAGCAGTGGATTTCTATAATATCTGTAGGCTTCGAGTAAAATAAGGAGCATAAGGAAGATGTAGATTGACAATCCTTTACAACAGTACACCAAACATAGCCCACCTCTTTGTGTGATAATGATAGTTCCAAATTGTAAACAGGAGGTAGTAAGAATAATGGAGCATAGGGAAGGAGATAGATTAAATGTAGTTGCCAATAATACTTAAGAACCTGTCATCAGTAGAGGAAAGGGGTAATTTGCCTTGTAATTTATAATAATTCACATTTGAAAAAAGAAAAGGCAATAATCAGGATGCACACCAATTGAAGATGTGTAATTGAACAGCCAAAAGACTATAAACCTGATGCACTGCTAAACTGGAGAGTAAAAGGTTAGATACAGAGAGCCTGTTTAGTGAGGTAATTTACAAGATCTAACACTAAAATAATGGGTTAGAAAAGCATTGCTGATATACCAAAGTTCCCTTGAAGACCTTTAAGCTGCTCGTTTAAACACTGCAACAAAAAGTAAATTGATCACACTGCGATGTACAGCCTTTGCTTTCTGCACCTGCTGGGAGTGAAAGCAAGCAGGTATCATAGACTGTAGAGCGGGCGGCTAGGCAGAAAAAGTGTACTGGCACTCCCTTTAAGTATCCTGGAAGCAAAACCAACCAAGATATAGCAACTGTGACCATATTACTGACCATATAAGCTCATGACACCTTAGATTTATTAGCAGGATTGTGACTATTGATGTTCTTTCTTTTGGTCTTTGCCTTATGTTTCTTTTTGGGTGGCTCTAAATATTTGAGGGGGGAACTTGTAACAACTTCTGCCCATGAAGTATTGGCAGAAATGCATTCCTGAGGCACAGGGCCAAATTTGCTGGGAAAGATCCTCCTGGGAGGAGCGCAAGTCATCCTCCAAGAGAGCAAACTTATTGCTCAAGGGAATAGAGGGGTTGATTTGAAGGTGAGAGGCTGCAGCTTGGGGTGTTTGGGGTGAAACCTCGCTAGAACAGCATGAAAGGCTTGAAGAATAATGCCCCAACAGAAGCTTCTCTTGCAGCCGTGTTGATTGCCTTGGGGTCAAATCAGTTGCAGTGTTGCTGCTTGGGGCTGCGAGTTCTGCAACACTTTCCCCACGTTCCTGTACCTCGTCGTCCACCATCTGTGCGGATACCAAAGCTGTGTTCGGGTTGCCAATTGCTGCTGAACCTCTCAGGGTAAGATTACAGAAAGAGACCTCCAGATAGTTGGCTAAGACATCAGGGGTTTCAAAATCCTTGAAGGAAGAGCCTGAGAAAATGCGTAGTGTCACGGGGTAACGTAAGCAAATTTAATGCTTCTTTGGTGGAGGATTTGTTTAAGTGGATTGTAGGCCTTCCTTCTGATGGTTAAATCTTTTGAAAAGTCTCTGTAGATGGAAATATTGAACTCTTGCCACTGAAGTTTCTCCATTTCTCTGGCTCGTTTAAGTATTAATTCTGTATGGGAATAGTTCAAGAAGCGAGCAATGATAGGCCTTGGTCGCTGGTCTGATGTTTTCCTGGGACCCAGAGTGTGGTGAGACCACTCAATGATTCACGTTAGGTCAGGAGGCAGTTTAAGCATTGCAGGCAGCACATGTAATAAAAGCGCAATAGTGTCTCCTAATTCTATACCTTCAGGGAAGTCAAAAAATTGTAAATTGTTGCGATGATTATGATTTTCACTATCGTCAATTTTGGCTTATAGGGATTTAATAGTTTGCTCTTGATTGCAGACAGTAGCCTAGAGGTCATGAATAGTAGTGGTGTTACAGGCTGTTGCTTTCTCATTAAATGCAATTTTCTGGCTAAAAGTTTCAAGAGTGGTCGCATTCTGTTGGGTGGAGGTTTTTAGATCATTAATTTCAGCCATCAGTATAGAAAACATTACTTCCACTCTAGCAAGTGAGCTTTGCTGTGCTTGGAGATCTACCACGGTGCTGAAGGATGTGGCCTAGTATGCTGCAGTACAGTGTAGAATAATTAAATATAAGTAGATGATGGATCACAAATGACTTACAAACTGTGTCAGGCAGTAAGATTACAGGATGGTCACAGGAGTTGGTACCAAAGAAAGGTCTGGTGAAGGCTGGATGAGGTTAGATTGCAGTCATTCCTGCAGAGATTCTGAACTATGCTGCCATCTTCTGCCTGGTCAGGCCATGCCCCCCTTCCTACCAAATTAGAGAAGCGCTTACTGGGAAGCTGCAGTGTGATTTTGGGTGCGATCAGTAAAACATGGAAATGGAGATGTGACCTGCATTCCCGCAGCACACACCACCCAACACAAGGCCCCGAAAAAAAATGAATGCGCAGGCTAGCACCACTGGGAAGATCTCGGTGAATATTTCTGAGCAGACACTGCTCACTGTCAACAAGTTCCTTGAGGAATTCTATCCCTTCAGGGATGAGATGAGATACCTGGAGGATGATGTTAAAAGTACATCCTCTGCTTTGGAAGATCTGACTCAGCACACTGGTGACTGCGAGGCCCGATTTATATCTGCAGAGAGAAGACTGGACAAGGTAGATCCTGCACTGGTAGAGACTAGACAAAAATCACAAGGCTAGAGGCAAAAATTGAAGATTTAGAAGGGAGGAGCCATAGGAACAATATAGTTGTTATCGGGCTTCTTGAAAAAGAAGAAAGTAATAATCCAGTTCTTTTTGAGCAGAAGTTCATGGAGAAGCTGGCAGGACCCTTGCCTTTCAGAGCAGCATACATTATAGAGCAAGCACATTGTGCTTTGAGACTAGTGCCTCCGTCTGGCTCCCAACCCCAAACATTTATATTTAAATTTGTTTCGGCCCATGACCCACCCCATCTCCCATAGTATGCTGCTTTTCCACATTGCCTTTCTCTTTTGATCCCTACATCTTTCAGCCTCCTCTCCCTAGTCCTGTCTTCACTCAAGTATGTTTCTGGTGGCTTTCTCTCTTATCTTGCTGGGATTCCAGTGGTGTACCTGACCGGAAAATTACCTTTCTAATGTGATCCTATACTTCAGTTAAACCACTGTATATAAATGTATAGCTTGATGTTACTACTCAGCCCATAAATACATATATATATATATAAATATTCCTTTTCGTATATTTGTACAAAACCGTTTGCTCTGTATAGCTATAACTATGTATTGTTACCCAGCCTACTTCTCTGTAACCAGTTGTTCTTTTCTTATGTGTTCATATGTACCTGTATTTACTGCTGGATATGCACTACTTATTACTACTGTATTATCCATTTTGTTTTTATTGTTGTTGCCTTCCTGTTGGCCTTGGTTGTGGCTGAAATCAGTCCATTTGGATCAGTCCACCTACCCAGTTATCAAAGACATACACACACAAATAAATAAATAAATAAATAAATAAATTCCTGAATTTCAAAAGCTGCAACACTTTCTGGCAAAGCTGAGAGGCGTGAAAGAGGTTCTGTGGGAGGGGAAAGTGATTCGGGTGACCCAGGATCTCCCTCTTACCTAGCAGAGGGGGCATCCAGCTGCTGGCCCTGCCAGCGGGGAGAGCAGCAGACTCACTCGTATGATGGGGGGGTCAGGCACGGCCATGGCTGACCTGCTGGAGGGCTCTCCCATCCCTGCCAGCCAGACCGGCACTGAACCCCCTCCCAACACGATTCCATAACAGTCCTCCTGGCGAGGCAGGGCGCAGCCATCAATCTGCATGGTCACACCCAGCCATTTTTCACTTTTTTGCCCCAATGTGAGCATGGACGTGCAATGACAACCATGCACAAACATGTGGACATCTGCCGTGCCCCCCCCCCAGACACCCACACATCTGCAGTACCACCGGGCGTCCTCAGGGACCACCAGAGCGTGGTGTGGATCCCACCCTTTTCCCTAGGACCAGGAGAGCTGTCATCGGATGCTTGATCCTAGTCCTCCCCTGCTGACCCCCAACAACCCGGGCTCATTCCCGAACCCGGGTCATTGGCATAGAGTGAGGAGTGGTGTCCAGCGCCTCAACCCTCAGCACCACCGGGCCAGTCTGCAGGGGGTAATTTTAAATAGTTATAAGGGCTGGGGCACCGGGATCTAAGCTGCCATTTGTCAGAGTTAAGTTGCAGCCTAGTGCAAATATACTAATCTGGATCTGGGTGACCAGACCAAATTCAGGGATACCCAGCAGGGCGCTCCAGGTCTACTTCCCCCAAGGATCAATGGGTATAATGGACGAATTTCCTGGCGGGGGGAACTGATGGAGTGGGGAGCACCCAGGTACCAGGCAGCAGGGGTTCTGGCTGGAATTAAGATTTGTGTATTCAGGTGTCTCAA
Organism: Neoceratodus forsteri; assembly: GCA_016271365.2. NCBI lineage: Eukaryota > Metazoa > Chordata > Ceratodontiformes > Ceratodontidae > Neoceratodus > Neoceratodus forsteri. The sequence goes on from CM057458.1 coordinate 1,161,459,583, forward strand.
AGGAGGCTTTCTGAGGTTACCCTCCGTAGCCGGGAGACCTAGCTGGTAGGATCAAGGCTCTGCCTATTTCCGGGAGTTTTCTTGCCCCGTAATAGTATGCCTGGTATAGAGAAACAAGGAGCCCATGACAAATACCCATTATTAGGGTTGGAGGGCACTTTATGGGTGATTTGTTACTAAAGGGAAATACTTATCAGGGGTTCGTGGGGAGGGAGGGGAGCAGGTTTCAAAGCTGTTGCAGTGGGTACATCATGTTCATTAAGGTGAGGGTGTGGGGGGGACACTGTATGATCTGACACCGATGGTATCGTTAATTGATGAGCACTGCTGTGTTTTGGGGAGGAGGAGGAGGTATGGGAGGGCTGGAGGGGAGGAAGAGGGATGTTGAATTGGGGACTGGGTGAAGGGGGGTGGGGATATGCTGGCTTCGCACTGGATGGGAAAAGTACTAGTGAATGTCTACAGGGGTGCTAATCTGAAGTTTGGGCATCACAGATATAGAAAGGAGAGGAATGGCGAGTCCTAAAAGGTTTTTCACTTGGAACGTAGAAGGGGCCAGGAATATAACTAAACGGTTCCAGAGTTTGAAACATTTGCCATTCCTAAAAAGTGAAGTCTCTACATTGCAAGAAACCCATATTTTAGATAAGGAAGGTGTACTGTTCCACAGACAATATATAGGACAGGTTTTCAGTGCAGGGGGCAGTACCCAAAGTACGGGTGTGGCCATTCTATTTGCTAGGAGTACACCATTCACCTGTGAGCAGGTGGTAAAGGACACAAAAGGGCATTATATTTTGGTCAAAGGCTATATAGAGAGAACAACAATAGTTCTGGGGAGTATATATAGTCTGAATTCGGATACCCCTGGATTTTTCACGGACTTACTGCAGATCTCAGCCCCATATGTGGGTTGTCTTATCATACTTGGTGGGGATTGGAAACTCCCTTTCTCCCCAGATCTGGATAGATCAGGTTCTGGGGGAAAGGTCTGTTCCCAGCTCAGAGGTCCATCAGGCAGCTGGTGGATCACATGGGAATGTGTGACTCCTGGAGAGTTCTCCATCCCACAGTCAGGGAGTATACATTTAGGTCAAATGTGCATAAAACCCAGTCCAGAATAGATTACTTTCTGATAAGTCACACCTTGTTGAGAGGGATGTTGGAGGCTAAAATAGAACTAGGTGTAATTTCTGACCTTTCAGTTTCCTGGTGTTCTCTACTCCTTTCCACGGATATGCCAAAGAAATCAGTCTGGAAACGGAATAATCAGATGCTCAAGAAACAAACTGTGATAGACAAGATCACACAAGAGATTGTGGACTATACAAGAAATAACTCACAATTTACTGGAAGACCCTATCTCGAGTGGGGGGCACTGAAATGTGTTCTTGGGGGGGGGCTTTCATCAAACTTGCCTCATGGAGGAAAAGATGCAGAGAACACAAAGCATTATCCCTTCTACAGGAAATCTGAGGCCTGGAAGCCTCACTAACCCAAACTACCCCTAAACTGGAGCATATCCAGTTGCTTTCCCTTAGGGATCAGTATTACGGCCTTCTTAGAGAAAGGGTGGAATACGCTATTTTAAAAACATGTATGAAACACAGTATATAGATCAAGGGGAGAAGGCAGGGCAGGGTGTCTTCTAGCCTTGAGGCATAAAAAATGGAGGCCTCCAGGATAGGTAAAGGGATTAGGGCTCAGTTGAATGGAGTTCTCACCCTTACTCCTAAAGGTATCACAGGGGAATTTGCAAAATATTACAAAGAGCTCTACAGCCCTATGAAGAACCCACCAAGTTTGGAGCAAGTTCGGGAATACCTAAATTCTATTCCCCTCCCATCTCTATTGCCTGAACAACAGGACAGGCTTATTGCACCTATCTCCGTAGAGGAGATTAACATGGCCATATCAACCTTGGCCTCAGACAAAACCCCTGGTCCAGATGTTTTTTCCCAAAACTTTTACAAAAGGTTTAGTACACTGCTTTCCCCCTGGCTAAAGAGATTGTTTGACTGGATTCTCGATGCTAACCCACTGATCAGGCCCTCTTTGAGGCATTAATAATTGTACTCCATAAGCCAGACAAAGACCCGGAGCAGGTCACAAGTTATAGGCCTATATTACTGTTAAATTGCAATATTAAAATATTGTCAAAGGTGTTGGCAAGGAGGCTCAACTTAGTGCTACCCCAGATAATCCACCAGGACCAGGTGGGTTTTATGACTGGAAGGAACTGACCACCTTAGGAAGCTTGTCCATCTCTTTTCCGCATTCAGGGACTCAGAGGAACTGGCAGGCCTGATGTCACTTGACGCAGAGAAGGCCTTTGACTGAGTAGATTGGCAGTTTCTTTTTAATGCCATGTTGAGATTTGGTTTCCATTCTAAATTTATCCATTGGGTATATTTATAATACCAAAATCCCAATCCCCCATTTATTGTAATGGGACTTTCTCAGACCACTTCACCCTCCACTCAGGTACCTGTCAGGGGTGCCCCCTTTCCCTGCTTTTATTTAATATATACCTAGAACCTTTACTATCAGTGTTACAAGAACATGTTGGGGTACAGGGTATCAAGGTAGGGTTGTTTGAGTTCAAACTTTCTGTGTATGCAGATGATGTACTTTTACATCTAAAGCATCCCCCAACAGTCTTTCCCAGTAGCCGTTTCCATAATAGCAGGCTTCAGTGAAGTGTCAAACTATAAAATTAACCAGAGTAAAACCAGTTTTTTCTTTGAATAGTTGGCACTTGAGAGGGGAGGTGGAACCATTGGGGTTGCAATGATGCCCCCATAAGATTAAATACCTGGGCCTCTTCCTAGCCAGAGGAGAGGTTCAAACCAGGAATTTCAACCTAGACCCCCTGCTGGTTACAATACAGCAAGATTTAGATAGATGGCAATCCTTACTTATTTCACTATGGGGGTGTATTAATCTGATTAAAATGAACATTCTTCCTAGATTGTTCTACCCCCTAAATATGCTGAACTCCTGGGCCCCCTGGTGTGGTTTAAGAAAGTCCATTCTATAATTTCTGCATTCATATGGAAGGAGAAAGTACCCTGCAGGGCCTATAGTAAAATGGCTACATTCAAAGGGTTTGGGGGTTTGAGACTTCCACACTTCAGGTTTTATTTTTGGGTCAGCCAAATGAATAAGTATCTAAGATGGAGTGTGCCCAGAGAAAGGGAAGTACTAGATGCATACACACCCTCATGGCTGCTATTAGAAAGGGAATTAATCTCCCAGCAAGGGACAGAGGTTGGAACAATGTTGAACATTTCTCCTAAAGCTCTACCAAAATCTTTGCTTCGGTCCACTATTATCACATCGGTAAGAATCCATACCCAGTTGTGTTCCTTTTTGTTGCTCCAAAGCACAAAGAGCACTCACCAACCACTAGTCAGTAATCCCAATCTAAAAAGTGGGGAGAAATGCATCCCCGGGAACTGTATCCCCAAACTGAATGGGGCCAGGCTAGGTGACTTTCTTAGTGGAGACAAATGTAGGGCCTCAGCAGACATTATGGCCAGGGTGTAACATTGACAGGGGTCAGGCCTTTAAGGTGTACCAGTTATGACATTTGGTGCTGCAATCCTCATGGGGGTTGAATGAAGCTAGCAGAGATGAAAATTGGGATCTCTCTTGGGGGTCGGTCTGCGATAAACCTCATGCTGTCTCACTTTTGTATGCAATGTTAGTTTCTAAATCTTTGGACGGCCAACATACTGACCCTAAATACTGGTCCATAGCTTTCCCACAGTTTAAAGGCAAATGGGGTTGCATATGGAGAGATTTACATACCTATATTCCACAGGACAGACTTCGATTAACCCAATATAAAATTCTTAATGATATGTATTGGTCCCTGCTAAAGCTACATAAACTGGAACGAGCCCCTTCATTGCTTTGCACCAGAAGTGGGCAGCATGAAGGAACCCTATAGCATATCTTCTGGGAATGCTCCCCCATCAAAAATGTCTGGGACACTATTAAATTGAAGACAGATCCCTTATTAGGTCCAGAGGAGCTATTCACTCCAGAAATATGTGTATTAGGTACTTATTCATCAATACCAGTGAGGGCTTGTAGGTACCATATGGCCCTGATGTCACTGACCCTGAAAAAGCAGGTTCTACGCCATTGGATAGAGGGCAAGGAAACCTCATACACAGAGTTGCTCCATGACTTATTATTTAATCTCAGAGTGGAACAGCTGAGAGCCAGTTTATGGGGCTCGCTGTCAAGGTATAAATCAGTGTGGGACAGCTTTCAATCTCTATATTCATTGCAAAATGTTCCTTCCTCAGATTAGGCTTTATATGCCATGGGCTAGGTGTAGGTAAAGAGGATAAGGAGAGTGAAAGTGGGTTGAGAGGTACCCTTTGGTTTATTGCAGTGACGCATGTAGTCAGTGGGGAGGGGAAGGGGAGGGTGCATGCTAGGCTAACATGGTTGTTTATCATTGCATATGCATTTAATACCACCTTGTTATGCTGTATAAGGAAAATATGAATAAAGTTTGAATTTAAAAAAAATGTGTCAGTGTTGTTTTTTTACATTTGTGTCTCACAGTATGTTCTAGCCTAGTCGTTCTCAAGCCCCAAATTCTGGTGGCCTGAAAAGGCCATAAAATGCAGTCACCAGAACCTACTGGTGGCTTCACTCCTTATTTTTAACTCCAGACCCCTTGATACACAGCAAAGTTCCTATAACACATGTCTTTTCACATAGCATACATGAAATCAAGTCCCTGGTGTATTTTTACTTGAAGTGTATCTCCCATGTAGATAAGATCATAAGATTCCCAAGAGTAGGGGAATTTCCCTGGTGTCCTGGCCAAATTTCCCTCATTCACTAAAAACACCACCAGCAGCTTAATCTGGTTTAAGGTCGGTTGGCATTCATCTGTATCCCCCTCCCCCGGGTCATGCTTGAAAATAGGCAGGATTTGTCTAGTACACTTACCCGGTCAACAAAAACTAAATAAATAAATACATAAATGTTCTGCACAGCAGATTCTCACTAAGGCAAAAAAAAAAAAACAATCGCAAGTGAAGCCCATCCAGTCCTACCTTTCATTTCCCCTTCTGCCATACTGCGCAAGCCCAATGAGAATTTATGTTTAGAGCACCCAGCTGGCTTAACAGCCTCCTCCCAGGTGTCCAGACTAAATCTAAACTTGGTCAATTCAACAACAAACTTTGGATGCACCTTTCCAAACTCGGCACCTGGGACTACCCCACCTAGTCAAATGGGGCTATACCCAGTTCCAACCTGAACCACCCTGGGCCACTTACTATCACTCTCTCTCCTATCTATCTAACCCAGGCCACATATACCTCCCACTTACTATCTATCACCTGCTCTCCTACCCCCCCCGTCACTCACTTCTCCACTACCCCTGTATTACAACCATAGGTTTCCACTTTCACTGTGAAATTGCCTTGCTTCATATCCAACACTGGCCTAATTGCCTCTGGCACATGTACCCAAATCTCCTCCCCATCCTTTCCTCCTGTTTCCACCCCCATCCCTTAACATGCTTGGACCTACTCTAAGTCTCCCCTCCTCTGCTATCTCTTAACATTTTTGATGATAGAGCTTTCCTAACTCTGTCTTGTACAATGTCTACCAATGACTGGGTATGTTTAATAATTCTGCCTTGTTCATACACTTATCATACTTTTCATCTAGGGCATCCCAACACTATTCTTGGACAAAGTAATCTCTCTGACTGCTCATAAAAATTATTCGCTACTTGTAACCTTTGTAACATCCTTGGCACTTTTGCAGCACTTACTGTGTGTTATGTGTAGTGTATAACCATTCAGTCTACTGTACCATGTAAACGTCCATTTGTCTTTCACTCATCCATGACATGGAGACTTTGTAAATGAGTTTCTGGCTCAAAGGTGTTGTAATTCTGAGAATTCAATCAATAAAAAATAAATAAATGTTTATGTAACGATAAGAAATTTTGCATTTCATCTCATTGCCTTGCAACTGGGGCTCTAAAGAGCTCTGTAGCAGTGCAGTATTGTATTGATGGCTGCATGCAGCCATGGTGGCCTCACTTGAGAAATACTGGGCCTGATTTTCAAAAGGTCAGAACTGGCACACAGGGCTTGCAGCAAGGAGAAATGGCACAAAGGGCTCCTTCTACCAGTCTCAATTTTGTATGGGACTGTCTACTACTGGGGGGACTGCCTGCATCAAACAGGCTTGTGTCATCCTTGAGACATATGGACTGGTGTGCCATGGCAGAAGAGGGCTTGCACTGGGGCAGGCCTGCAATATCCCTTACACTGGAATTTTGCTAGCTTCCTCAAGGAGCAGACATGCTCTGTAGTTAGACCAGACCAGAATGGGTCTAAGCTGCCATGCATCACTGCTGTGATCCTACTGGTGGGGGGGATGACCCTCTTCCCCCATGGGCAAGATGCCTATACAGCCCCTGACACCTGCCAGACCACCACTGGAGTAGTCAGTGATCTGTCACAGATGTGAACCTGAAAACCCCTCCTCCCCCTCCTGTGGTGGTGGTGATAGTGCAACCAACCCACCCAAGGACCTGCATTGTCCCTACTGTCCCCCCAGCTGGACCTGTGCCATCCCCCCACAAGCCAGGGCATCCTCCAGATGATTTGACAGCTAACAGGGTGACTGGCAGGTAGGTTGCCATCACTGGCCACTGATGCTACAAGCCTGTGCCACAGCTTGCAGCATTCACATTCAGTGTGATGTTTGGTCGATGCACGGTTTGCTTTCTGCAAATTTGGAGACTTTGGTGCTGGGACCCTGTTCCTGTAAAATGTGGTGCAGGGACCCCATCACACTCAAGTTTGCTGCAGGCAATGGTTCACTGCGCAATGCGCTGATCTAAACTGGCTTTTAAAATCAAGCTTACTGTTCTAGAATCAGGCCTCTGAAAATATGCTGTAGTTCTAAATAACAGCTTGAATGGCAGTGCTGAGAATCAAACCTATTGCTGTATATGATAGTATCAAAAGCATTAGAGCTGGGTATATTAAGTACTTACTGTGAAAAAAGTAAAATATTGGGTCTCATTTTCAAATACCAAAATTTTGCACAAGGTTCCTGCATTAAAAGGGTTTGACACAACTGGCGCCATATGCCAAATGTTGCAGTAATCCATATTTTTGAATATAGGCTGTGTCTAAATCAGGATGCCATGCACCAAAGCCACCCTTGTGCCAGAACAGATGGCACACCAGGACTTATTTATTTATTTTATTTATTTAGGGATTTGGATCATACCTTTGAGCTCAGAGCTCTTTTACAAAGGTTCCACATCAAACAGTGACACTGACAACAATAAAAACAGTTTATATACAATGCACAAGTAGTAGGTTGCTAGAATACAATAGAGTTACAATGTCATTCATAGTACCAATGTTGATAGTACAGCATCAAGAGCATTCAGCTAGGGTAAAGGACAGTGTTTATATGTAGTGAAGGAGATAAGAGGTGTGACACCTATTGTGAGGGTCTGAGGAGGATTCAAGGAGAGGGGATGGGGAGATGGGGAGGAGGAGTTAGCGACCAAAGAAGTGGCTTCGTCTAGGAGGTTGGGAGGTAGTGGTAGTAGGTTGGTTATAAGGTTGATCCAGTGGGAGAGAGGAAAATACAGGGATAGGGAAGAGGGGAAGAGTGGACGTAAAAGGAAGGGGTAGTAGTGTGTGGGTGAGTGGGCAGTATTGGTGTTTGAATCCTAGTAGCAGTCATAAACTGTCTTAGTAAGAAGTTGTTGCCTTAGGCCAATTTTGAATTGTGAGATGCATTGGGAGTTTAGAATGTGCTCTGGGATTTCATTGAGCCATTGGGGGGCCCTGTAGCTGAAAGCACGCTGTCCCTGCACAGGGCTTGCACCATGGGGGGGGCAGCATATATTGCAATACCACAGATTCTACTTGATCTTGATCTTTTACCCTTTCTTTCCTACTGCTAGGGTTCCCTTGTACTTATCCCATGCATTCTTTAATTCCCCTACCATTTGTGCCTCCATCATCTCTGCTGAGAGGCTGTTCCATGTATCCACTTCCCATCTGTGAAAAAAAAATATTCCTCACTTTACCCCTGAGTCTAATCTTTCCAGTCTCCAGTTCTTGAATGTCTTTTTTACTGAAAGGTGCTGCCCTTTTGTACTTTATTTATGCCCTTAAGGTATTTAAAGGTCTCTATCATATTCCCCCCCACCCCTTTCTTCCTCTCCCCACTCTTCCATAGTATTCATCTTCAGGTCCTATAGTCTCTCCTTATTTGAAAAACAAAACAAGTATCTTCAAAAGTTAACATCAAAATAAAATATATATATATAAATAAATAAATAAAAGCAGGTGCATACCAGCAGCAAAGATTCAGCATTGACAAATGCTTGTTTTTCTTTGACACTTTCATAACTGACCTCTCTGCATCTTTTATCATTGTTTCTTTACATTCTTCCCATTTTTCTTCTACAGCTCCACCTGCTCTATACTTGCTTTTTTCCAACTGTTCCCTCATCCTGCCAAAATCCATATCCTTATTGTGTTTCCCTGTTGGTGGTTCCTATCTGAACCTCTAGCGCCACCAGTTTGTGGTCACTGATTAAGTGGAATGTGCAAATACATGCAGGCGCTTAATGAGAAAAAGCATGCATTTTAATTTACATGAGGGACAACAGGATGACAGAACAAAATATTTTATGCTGTACCTGTCAAAGGAGATTAGAAAACACAGCATTCCGATTGCCTGAAAACTGTTTCATAGTGTCCGGTTTTTTTTTATTCTAGTTATCCAGGCAACTCCGCTTTTGCAACTGATTATTATTGTTGTCCTTTAGGACTATTTTTTAAGTACAATACCCTTAACCAAGATGTCTGGTCCTGCAGAAATTAATAGACTTCTTGACAGTTGAAAGCACTCTCCATCACTTTGTGCCTCACATAACACAAGCATCCATGTATTTCAGCCTGACCGGAAACCTTGTTGAGAGTTATTGCTTGCAGATATATTAAATGCATTTGAAGGAAATACTTATTTGATTCTGCATTACAATAGCTGAGATCAGCCTTGGTAACTGTAGCAATAAGAAGTTTGATATATGATCAGGAGTGTATGGATAACTGGAACATAACTTAATTAAAGCTAATAGTTGCATTCACCACATTATGGGGTTCACTATTTAGTACTAATAGTAGTAGTACTTTATTTTTCTTAGCACCATTCCTAGGTTCAGAGCACTTTACAGAATATACTATGCACAATATGAAGTAGGAAAAATATTATAGAATAATTAAATTGTACATAAAATAACAAACATGGTTAACAATCTGCTTTCTGTGGGGGGGGGGATACATAAACATTGAACAAAAAAGCCATATCTTTACTGGTAAAACACTTCTAAGGGCAAGGGCCACTACTGCTAAAGCTCAATCTGATATGATACCAGTATTTGAGAGTTAAGTAATAATTACCACATTTTTTTCTTAAACTATCAGGTGACATCAACGATATATGACGAACTATGGAAAATAATTTTACCATCACTACAATCAAACTAAAATTTGGAGATCTGAAAAATATGGTATACATTTACTCTGTTTGTTCACTAGTATTGTATCTTTTTATAGTGTTTATGAATGTTTTACTTATTTCTGTAGTTGTGTTAAAGAAAGAACTCCATGAACCAATGAATATCTTTTTCAGTAACTTACTGTTCAATGGAATTGTTATCAGCACAGCATTCTTACCAAAATTATCAGCTGATATTTTATCAGAAACAAAAACTATTGCTCTTTCCAGTTGCTATAGCCAAGTGTTCATTATTTATTTTTTTGTTCTCAGTGAAACAGTACTTTTAACAGTCATGGCATATGACCGCTATGTGGCAATTTGCAACCCTCTGAGATATTCTACCATTATGACCAATGTAAACGTATGCAGACTTCTAGCAATTGCATGGCTGTATTCTATGTTGTTGTCTGTCATAGGAATTATTTTATGTATGAGACTCCCCTTGTGTGGCTTTGTCATAGAAAAACCTTATTGTGATAATATGTCTGTTGTAAAATTGTCATGCATTGATTATTCTGTTAATAACTTTTATACATCAGCTTTAACTGTAGTTAATGCAGTAGTTCCTCTGACAATCATTACATATTCCTATGTACAAATAATCTCTATATGTCTCCAAAAATCTAAAGAATCCCACTGGAAATCCCTCCAGACATGTTTTACACACTTATTGGTGTTGGTGTTTTATTTCACTGGTGTCCTCTTTGTGATAATCCAAAATCGTTTAACCACAAACAATGTTCCACAAAGTGTGCACATGTTCTTGTCATTAGAATTCCTTATAGTACCACCCATTGCCAATCCAATAATTTATGGACTGCGGACTAAAAGAATTAGAATGGCAGTAATACAGTTACCTACACAGTTAACAAACAAGCTACAATGCACATAAGGGAGGGCACATAATAATTTAGTGATTCCATTCATGATAATTAAAAAAATGTCTAAATAAAAAATAAATGATACCCTGTTGCAGTGGTCAACACAAACAACAATAAATTAGGTTGGACAAGGCAGAGGCTGAAAATAATAAATGCAAAGTAACACCACAATGTATGAAGGAGTCCCAATGCCTAAGAGAAAAATTATGCTTACCTTCAGAGGTGAAGTCATGTATTAATCTTATAAAAATTAGTGTGTAGCAACAACAAAAGCCAGCTTACTTTAAGTTGCAATAATCCCTAATTATGTTAACTAATGCAAATATACATTTATGAACAAGGTTTTAAGAGTTCCCTGCACCAGTGTAGCAGAGTAGGGTGACAGTCCATGCACTCTGTGAACAAATATGTGCATAGCAACTGCTGAGTCTTTGGCATGATCTCTGGCCTCACAGCTTTTGCCCTACTCTGCTACATTATCTTGGATTAGGGAACTGTAAAAAGGTTGTTTATAAAACAAGATCAGTTGTACCTTGTTCAGTTTAATATACTGCATAATTTGTACTGCTCTCTCATGAATCTTTGCAGAATGGGACAAATTTCCTTGGCTGCTTGTCCTACAAATAATTGTCCAGAGGCCTCCCTAATTCACATTTTTTGGCAATAACCGAGGATATGTTATTTTAGGAATTCTATCTAGAACAGTTTGCACCATATTTTAGGTTTGTTTGAGTTTGTTACACCAGAAATTTGTATATGCTGTCTTCTCTGAGGACCTACTATATCCATGAGTGTAACTCACAATTTTGTAACATTATGTAACCTAGGTAACTTACAAACTACTACATTATGTAACCTAAGTGTATCTATGTTAAATGTTCATTTTTTTGCACCTGTAATGTTATCCTCTGTTTTAATCTGCACTGTAATAACTGTCTTGATGTCTGCCCCCCCCCACAACGAGGTGCCTTTGTAAACAAGTCTCTGACTCAAAGGTTGTAAACCCGATTTGTAATGAATAAATGAATATTAGGGGACTATGGACAACCATTATGTTGACCAAGGCAGATATACATGGCTTTGATCTCAGCAATGGCTAAGTTGTTAATTCTTTGACACTGGAAAGATGAGTCCCAACCCACAAGACTGGAATGAGTTCAAAAAATGCTACACGCTTTGAATGCTGAACGATCCATTGCATGTTTATTCCACACTTTGTCAACATTTAAGTCATGCTGGGAGAGTTTTCATGCTTTGCTTCTCACGATTCAGTAATTTTGAGGGCTTGTAGTCATTTGACCATATTTCCATTATCTCCTGTTAGTTTTTTGTTTTGCTGCCCAGCTGTTATCACTCCTGTTAACATTTCTATTTATTTAATTTTTCGTATTTTGCAATGATGGGTGTGTTTTTGGTTTTTTGTGTCTGTTAGTCAGATATGTTACTAATTTTCATGTCCATGGGGGAGGGGGTTGGGGGATAGTTCTTTTTTCCTTGACTTGTTATTCTTAATGGGGTTTCTTTTTGTTTTGCTTATTGTTGATGATTGTTGTTTTTGTATTATTATTTATATTACATGTTGCATTTATGCATTGTTATGGTATTGCATTGTTTTTGTATTATGCAAACTTTAATAACGTTTATTAAATTGCAAAAAAGATTGTTTATACAAGTGTGTTTCTGTTACTTACTGTAATAAAATGGTTTCCTGGAGTCTATAATAAACCTGAGTTTGTTGTCACTTTACTGAAGCTGTACATGAGACAGGCATGGGTTGTTCTGCAATATCTCTCTTTATGGGCTGTTTGGAGGCTACAACATCCCATACAAGGAAGGATATTTATAGATTTTGATTAACGTCTGCAAAAAGTTTGCTTCAGCAGAAAATACAGTCAATGACTGTAACAAACTACAGGTAAATTGTAACATACCTGAAGAACATAGCAAGCACTAATGGTATTTATTTAATTTGGGGGAGGGTTGTTGACCTAGAAATGAGGGCTATTTTCAGCTTTGTCCCATGGGAGGAGGAGATACAGATGAAAACTGATATATTGTACCAGGTTAAGGTGTTGTTCCAGCATGAGCAGTATGTTTCAATATACCTTCTGAATGAGGCAGGCACTAACTCATTTTGCAAACCACAACCCCTACTGGTCACATTGAGTACATAGCCAATCCAGAGCTAAGAAGGGTTGCCTAACTAAGAGGCAGATACCTTTGTCCTGGACCCTTGACCAATGGGAAGGCAGCTCAGTTAGGCATGAAAAAGGGAGAGGGGGTGGAAAGGGGGAAGGGGTGGGCCAGCGGAGATGACATAGTAGGGGTCTGAGGTTCAAAACAGAAAATCCTGATAGGGGATTGGCTAAGGGACAAAAGTGAGAGAGAGAGAGATGGGGGTGGTAGGGGGATATAAAGGGACTGCACTAGAGCAGGCAACCCTTCTTTAACATTTTGCTAACCAGTAAATTTTAATTGCTAGGAACATTTTGTGGCAATTTTAACTGGAGCTGAGTAGCACTCCTAGGGAGTTTTTGTGTTAGGAGTACCAAGGATGTGACAGTCACCAAGAGAGGGAGAGTTTTTTTTGTTGAGTGTAGAATTCTTTTAAAGTGAAGGAACAGGAAAGAGGCTGTTGGTTGGTGTCTGACATGAGGTGAGAAGATCTGGGAGCCAGGCAGTGGGTGCGAGCTGCAGTCCACAACAGCATGGGTACAACATAGTGTGGCTCCATTTTTCTGTGACTTGAGTTTTCTTTTGGAGAAAACACACCATGGGACAAGGCAGCAGTAGCAAGTGGCCACCAAGGAAGAGGAGCAGGAATGTGTAACAGGGTGTCGAATTGAAAGTTTAGCATAGCCGGTTTAAAAAAAAAAAAAGAGACTCTTATCCAGCAGGATTTGTAAGGAAAAGGACAAGGAGCAAGGGCGAGTTGGAGAGGAAAGACTTCAGCAGCTCAGCTGGGAGCGAGAAAAGGCCTGGATGGGCCATGTGGTGTTCCACCAGTAACTGAAAAGTTTGAGCATGTGGCGGAGACCTAGATGGGCAGAGGACGTGGTATAGCTCAAGTCAGCATTAGCAGAAGAGGACAAGGATATTTAAAAGAAAAAAGACATCCAGTGTGGAGATTACAGTAGCAGATGGGTGGGTACCTGCGAGTACAAATGGGGAACTTTTGTTTCAAAAAGGGTGACTATTGGACATACTATTTGGCATGTAAATTTTGTGATGCAGCAGGCAGTAGTCCTCTTAAGGGGTTATGCAGGGGATTTAGTGACATGAGAGGGGTGGGGAGAGTAATGACAGCAACAGCAGGCTAAAATCAGACCACTTAGCAGCTCTCATTTTGTGACAAAGGACCTAAGGCTGCAGCCATTTTGAATGTAGTATGCCATGCAGTTGGCCACCATTTTAGGGGTATGGGAGTGGGGAGAGGCCCCATGTGGGTGACCGGCCAGTGGCCAGACACCAAAGGAAGCAACCAGAGGACAAAAAGGAGTGTTGTTTTATTACATGCAGTGTTCTTTGATGATGGTTAAAAAAAAAAAAAAAGGAAAATATATACAGTAAAAGATTTTAATGCTATAGCTAAGTTGGCATGGCTTCATATTTGCACATAATGAAATAGCGTTGTATGACAGTCCGTTATTAAAGCCCACAGGGAGTTCATGTTGGGGGAAATGCAGACTCCAGCAGGGCAACAGGGAAGAGATTGCCCCAAAAAAAAAGATGTCAGTCTTTAACAGGTTTTATGATGGCCTTAATAAGGGTTATCAGCAGGCCAGCAACATACACAGTATAAAATATAATTAGTGATGTGGGAATACTGGTAGGCAATAAACATGCTAATGTGAAGGGCCTTTTGGGGGGGAATTCATGGTAGGTTCAGGCCAGTTAAGGTTCATAAGACACAGGGTGTTTTGGTTTAATGTTTTTACATTATCTTGCAGTTTTTGACAACAACCTGTCAAGGGTGCCCACAGGATGCAAAACTTCTAAGGAGGAAGTGATGAGGATAGTAATGGAGCTAGTCAAGAAGGCTAACAAGGTGCTGGATGCTGTGAAGGATGATGCAGCTGGATCAGAGCCTGAGGGGTTGGGGAAGAACAGGAAGGATGGTAGAAACACTGGGACAAAGGGTTAAAAGCAACTAAGGGGAGCGATGCCATAGACACCCCAACCTAAGGGGCCTGCTCCAATGTTAACCCCTATGCCCTCCAAACTCAGTCCTGCCTCCTTTCCCTACACCTCTGCCTGTACCGGTGACATAGCCAGTCCTGACTCCACAGCCCCTGCCGGTATTGGTGTCACAGCCGGCCCCCATTCCACAGTCCCTGCCAGTTCCTGAGCAACAGCCAGTCCATATTCCACAGCCCATACCACTACTAGTGCCCTCTCTAGAAGCCAGTTCTGGTACCACTGCCACTACCAGGACCACCACCACAGCCACAAGTGATGCCAATACCACAGCCACAGCCAGCACTAGCACCACATCCTCAGCCATGCCCAGTGCAACAACTCCCACCAGCCCCGCAATCGGAGTCAGTATCACAACCCCAGCCATTGGCACCTCTTCAACCAGGCTCACTCCTGGATGGAGAAGCACCCATGCCAGTACTGACTATGATGCGAAAGGAACAAAGTACAGTAGAGGTGTCATTGGAAAGTAGTATAAAGGAATATTTGGAGGAAATATTAAGCTCCTTGAAGGGGGGAAGGCATTGGGGAGTTCAAGAGGGTGCTGAGTGAGATAAAGAAAGGAAAGAAAGAGGCATTACTATCAGCAATAGGCGGCAAGGATAAGATGGGGGGTTGGGGATGGAGGTAGGCTCGTCAGGGGTGAGAATTGGATATCACATCCCATTAGCAACTAAAGAAAAATTGTGGAGAGGGGATATATTCACCTTGGTAAATAAAGAAACAATAAAGAAAATGAGGACAAGGAAAATTTTGAGAAAAGGGACATGGCGGCAGCACTGGTATTGCTAGGCAGAGGGGAGGATACATGGAGCTTAAGGGGGAAAATGTGGTATGCATGGTCAGTGGGTTTTATCTGCTACATCACTATCATACTAGAGAAAAAACAGAGTTACCAACTCGGCTGTTAGCATATTCACTCATAATTCAAAATGCATACAAGATAGGGCAGTAGCTGGCTACAGTACAATGAGCTGTTCCAGCAGAGGATGGTTTTACATAGAGATGTGAGGTGGGATACAAGGCATTAGATCTGTGGTTTGAAATCATGACAGCACCAGGGGGTGTAGAAGGAAACTGGACAAAGGCCATGAGGGTATTTCAAAAATGGCATTGGTGTTATAACAGGGTTATCTGCTGATTTACACATGCCTGCTCCAGGTGCAAGGGGTCACATCTGGCATCAAGATGTAGGAGCTACAGTGAAGGTATGGAAGTGAGCAGTTTTTGGGGTCAGTTTTTTCTGGCAGGCCACTCCGGTTATCAGGGAGCCAGCTGGGAGAATGGAGGAAGAAAAAGGGGTTTTATCGGGGGCAGACAGTATGCACAGGGAATTGTGGGAGAAGTATAAAATAGGGACATTTAAATTGGCTCAAATGCTGATCAGGGTGGTGGTGTTAAGGGAGTGGATGAAGGACTACCTGGATTGGAAGGTGGCAGACATTTTGCAAGGGGGTTTCACAAAGGGATTTAGTTTGCATTTTCAAGGTGACAGAGTAAAGACAAAGGTAAAGAACTTGGGAGATCTGCTAAGGGAAAGTAGGAGATACTGTTTAAAAAAATAGAGAAAGAGAGGGCAACAAGTTGAGTGGAAGGGACTTTTCAAGTGCCCCTTTCGACAACCTTAGGATATCCCCATTAATCCTAGTCCCCAAAAAATAGACAGGCAAATATTGTGTTATTCATCACCTATCCTACCCTGATGGTGAGTCGGTAAATGCTCACATTAGTGAGGATAATAGGGTGACTTGTGCAACTACAGAAGAGGCAGTAAGGATGATTAGGGCATAAAAGTGGCATGGTTAGCAAAAATAGACATCAAAGCTGCTTTCAAGCTGCTACCAGTGTGCCCTGAGGACTGGAATTTGATAGGTTTTGGTATGAGTGGTTTATTTTATTTTGACAAAGCCATGCCAATGGGTTGCTCGGTCGCATGCACCACATTTGAGACATTAAGCACTGGTTTCAAGCTAGACATAGGGTAGTCGTACTTTACTTAGATGATTTCCTTCTGGTGGAAGATGAAGAACAGGGAGTGAGCAGGATGCTTGAGGATTTTAGGGGGATGTGCAGACAGCTAGGGGTACCATTAGCAACTAAAAAAATGGAAGGGCCAAGTCAGTGCACAGAATTTCAGGGAATTGAGATAGATGCCAGAGCAGGTGTGTTTAGGTTACCAATAAAAAAGGTGCAGAAATTAAATGGGCTGTTGGGCAGTGTTAAGGGCTGAACAAGGGTACTGTTACAGGTGATGCAACAGCTGCTGGTACATTTAAATTCTGCGTGTTGAGCGAATGCCCTAGGGTGAGCGTTTATATGTCACCTGGCTAAGGCAACAAGAGCAGCCACTAAGCCCCACCAAGGGATCGACATTACAAAAGGGATGAGGGAAGATTTGGAGCTATGGGAGGAATTCTTGCAAAATTCTAATGGTGTAATCTTTTGGCAGGAGGACTGGGTATTTAATACTGATCTGGAGCTTTATACGGATGTGGCCAGGGGACTAGCGATGGAACCTATCTTAGAGGATAGTGGGTCTCAGAACCATGGCTGGAAGAATGGATATAGAATGGATTGACATGGGATATCACTTTCCTGGAAATTTTTCCCATATGGGTAGCAACAGTGGAATGGGGAGAAAGACTGTGTAATCAGAAGGTTACCTTTTAGTGTGACAATAGGATGGTAGTGGACATTTTGAACAAGAGGGCGCTATGTTGGAGATAGTCATGTGGGTCTTTGGGCAACTGGTTCTTCAGGGTTTGAGGTTGAATATGTGCTTTAGAGCTAGGCACATAGAAGGGGTGCTGAACACAGTGGCTGACAGCCTCTCCTGTCTACAGCTGGGCAAGTTTTGGGCATCACAGCAGGGGCAGACACCAACAGGATGATGATTCCAACACACATGTGGGTAACTTGTTGGAGGGAGCCGAGTTTTTTGTTTCACAACACTTGGTCAGCAAGAAACCTGAGGACATACAAGCCTTTTGCACAAGTCAAGGCATGGAGGTAAGTGGGTCAAGGAAGAGCAGGTGGCAGAATTCATAGACAATGGGTGGAGAACTGGAGTAGCACATTCAATGATGGGGTACACCTGGAAGCCATAGGATGGGTCAGTAATCAGTTCAGGTGGGGGGGAACTTGGGCAAGAGGCAACTGGTAAAACAAATGATGCAGGGCTGGCACAGAGTAAGAGGGAAGGAGCCAGATAAGAGGCAGCCAATCTTGGAAGTGCTACTGGAAAGATTTATAGGGTTGCTACCTAGGGTGTGCTGTTCTGGAGCAGTAATGTTCCATGGATCATTCTGAGTCAGTGAGGCACTGAGGCAGGGGGAAAGGGAAGAAAAGGTGGCCTACAGTGGTAGGAGACACATTGGCTGGGTGACAGAGTGGACCTGCTACTGCAGAGGTCAAAAACATATCAAATGGGGCAAGGGGCAATGATTATGCTTCAGAGATACCCAAGATCAGTAATTTGCCTGGTACATGCCCTGTTTGCTTATGCAGCAGTTAGACCTATTAGTATGGCACACTGTTTAAACACAGGGAAGGTTTCACATAACAGGTGGGGCAACTGGTGGTGGTATCAAAAAAAAGAGATGGACCTGGGTGGCTATTCCTCACACTCCTTTAGGATAGGCGTGGCATCGGAGTTGGCAGTAAGAGGGGTGTTTTCCGAGGAAGTTAAGAGGGTAGGCAGATGGATGCCAGACAGGTACAGGATGTATATAATGAAAATTGAATGATTGACCATCTTTTGCTTTGTTTAGAAGGGCGAGACCAACGGACTACAAAACAAACAGATGGAAGAATGCAGGGGAAATGGAGGGAAGAGTGAATAAGGTGTTGCAACTCCCTCACTCATCATATTTATCTTTAGTTGGTCACAAGTCTTGGGGAACAACTAGAGGTCGGTATCTGCGGCCATTGTTTTATTTACTGGGTGCAATGCAGAGCAGCATTGAAAGCAGGGGGAAGGCAAATGTACCAAGAGTGGAAGACCATCAGATATAGTGGAAGGGATTGCAGGGGATGTGATGGGCACAGTTACTTCCATTACTAGAAGACATGCAGATAACAAGACCGGAACCGCATCTACTTATGGGGGCAAGGATTTAGGAACCAAACACTGGCTGGATATTTTCTTTCAAATAAAAGATGACATTGACAATAAAATAATGGTGACCTAATGTAAAGTTGATATGGTTAGAAAAGTGGCCACTAAGGTGTGGCATTATGCTAGATATCACAAGACCATAGATGGGGCCCACAGAAGGATGAACACGAGAGTAGGAAATTTGTTTAGGACAATGGGAGTGGAGAGCATAAAACATGGAGGGATAGATGAGGGTAGTTCATATTTATACAAGTCAGATGGTGTACACTTGTCAGGCTTGGGCATTGACCCGTTGAATGCAGAGTTGGGGACAGCGGTATTAAAATGAAGAGAGGAGGTTTCATAGAAAAGGGGGAAGGGAGGAGGAGGAGGAGGAGTTGGGGGAAGCTCACCACCCTGTGCAAGCTGGAGGTGGTCTGGTGGAAGAGAGAAAAGGGGAGGGGGAAATAAGTGAGGGGGAGAACTTGGTTTGGGTATACATCAAGGCTGTGGAGGAGAGACTACTCTGGGTGTATGCCCAGAGAAGCTACGGAGAAGAGGTGCTGATGTACATTCATTCCCAGCAAGAAAAATTAAAAAAATGAAGACAAGGACCCCAGATATACATCTAGGGGAGAAGATGAGCAATATAACATTGATGTAAAAATGTTGATGTACTATTTGAAGAGAAGAGACGAATATGATTATGAAGGTTTATGGAAATTAAGGAATATTAGTCTGTAAATACAGGGAAGATTTAATAAATTTATTGTCGACTGAGAAAACAACAAAACAATGTTTGGAGAATTTATTGGGAAGGGAATCCAGGGACAAAGGGCTGACAAGAGCAAAAGGAGCTTTTATGGCCCTCAAATGTTGATTGCTCCAGTAAAATAATCTGCAATATTCGAAGTTGCTATGCAAATGATGCCATACCACCAAAAAGGGAAGGGAATGGAACATTGTTTAACCAGGGGTAGCACACTAAGCCAAAGTTATTTTCCATATGCAGTCTGGGAGTACAAGGAAGTTAGGTGACTTGCTCAAGATCACACAGTATGCATCTAGGCGGCTAGGACTCAAACCCAGGTTTCCAGATCTGCAGCTCGGAGCCTTAACCCACTATGCTATACTGCCTCCAAGAAGACACAATGGGGTAATTTTCATCTCAATATTGCCCCAGAGTAGGGGAAAATGGAGACTACATCCCCTGATTGTCTGCCAAGTTTAACAATTTGTTCAACAATTTTTATTGTTTCGAAATAATCACTAGACACACACACATTACGCCTGACAGATAAGAGCACGTCCAGACCCCGGCTATAGGAGGGGGCAGGACCACTAAGATAAACTTAATACTGCATACAGTACATACAAGGGTACATAGGTGCAAACCATGGAAGTACATAGAAAAATCCAACCAGATAAGTTAAACAACAAAAAGACAGAAAAAAAGGAAACAGCTAATACAGAAACATCCGGAAAGGTTGCACCTCAAATGACGACCAGACAATACATGATACCCATAAAAGCTGTCCAACAAGGATAAAATAAAATAAAAAAAATGGATAGTCGTAGCAAATACAGCATGTGTGTGCCTAATCAGGGTCCAGTGACCATATCAACTATATACAGAATGGCAATCTTCACTAACAGAAGGGCATGAAGGGAGGAGCCAGGAGTCATGAGAACAAAGGGGGCCTCAAGTCCACCCAGTTAGCGAGCAGAGCCAGTAGGATCGACAAGTCGGGGGGTTATACGAGAGGAGACATTGTGACAGAATTTAGATTGCAAAAAGGGCGACCAGCATTTCTCAAAAAATGATATAGAACCAGCCGCAAAGCTGGAGATCCTTTCAAATATAGCCCCCTGGCCTAGTGCCAATAAAAAATTTTGAAAGGAAGGTATCATAAAGGATTTCCAATTAATTAAAATGAGTAGTTTGGCAACCGCCTCAACAGCCGTAACCCATATGGCCCCAGGATTAAGTTTAGGAACACTCTGTTGTGCACATCCGAGAAGCAGGAGAGGAGGGTCTGGGTTAATGTCTGGGAATATTTGTCGGCACATACTCCTAACTGAAGACCAAAAGGAGTGCAGCTTTGGGCAGTCCCAGAGAACATGAAACAAATGCGCCCCCCCCTTTACCACATATCCAGCAATTATCACTGGGGAGAAGACCCATCCTGTGGAGCTTAGCAGGGTCCCTATAATACCTATGACTGGTCTTGTTCATAAGGAGCTGGGTACGCCCATCCCGAAAGGCCCTATATGCCCTAAACCAGCTATGTCTCCACTGCCTGTCCGAGATTGAGACCTGAAGGTCATTTTCCCATTGCCCTTTAATCTGCTGAGTGGGATCAGCAGCTGCATCCCTAAGTGCAGAATAAAGCGAGCTGGT
Organism: Neoceratodus forsteri; assembly: GCA_016271365.2. Classification (NCBI taxonomy): domain Eukaryota; kingdom Metazoa; phylum Chordata; order Ceratodontiformes; family Ceratodontidae; genus Neoceratodus; species Neoceratodus forsteri. The sequence continues at coordinate 1,161,480,746 of CM057458.1, forward strand.
CCGGCCTTTGCACCTCTTCCCCCAGACATCTAATGGGTGAAATAAAAGCTGCCCCCCTCTGGCCCATGGAGCATTAGGCAGGTGATTGATAGCATCCCTAATCTGCAGGTATCTCCAAAAATGAGATTGAGGGAGACTAAATCTTTCTTTCAATGACTCAAAAGTATCTGTGGTGATTTTGTTGGGGAGCAACAGATCCTGAACCCTGGTGATGCCTTGGGCCTCCCAGTACTTCCAGTAAATGGGAGACCTCCCTATCTGGAGGGCTGGGTTGTTCCACAAGGGCATATATTTCCTCGGAGTAGGGTCCTGTCCCAGGATTGAGAGAGCTTGTTTCCAGTATAGAATCAAAACCTGCATGGGAGGAGAAAGGCCCTGAAATACTTTGGTTTTGTTATAGAGCACCACCGCTGGTGAGGGGGCCTGGGGCAGTGATGCCTCTAAATGCAGCCATGTTGGGGAGGATAGAGCAATCTTAGCAAACCATCTGATAGTTTGAGAGGTAATGAAGGCCATATGATATCTTTTAAACCAGGGAAGGCCCCATCCACCTTTACTCCAGTGCTGACGAAGCTTATGTTTACTAAACCGGGGCAAGGCCCCTTCCCATAAAAAATTCCCTACTAATGCATCTATTTTCTGAAACCATCTTTGGGGGATAACCACCGGCAAGTGAGCTAATAGGTATAGTACCCTGGGGGCGGCCATCATTTTGATGGAATCGATTTTACCAGCCAGTGACAGCATTAAGGCCTTCCACCTCCCCATGTCCTGTTTAAGGGATTCTATCAGCATAGTGAAATTGGCAGCGACCATTTTCCCAATATTAAAATGAAGAATAATACCCAAATATTTTATACCATTAGGGGACCAGCGGAGGCCCCTATTTATGAAGTCGGTCCCAGGTGTCTTAGAATTCAATGGGAGCACTTCAGTTTTGGAGTGATTGATTCTAAGTCCCAATACCTCTGCAAAGGTAGACAGAATCTCAAAAATACTGTCAATCACTCCAGCAGAGGCCTCCGTTGTAATGAGCAAGTCATCAGCATATAGAAATGTTTTAAAAATGCTACTTCCCACTCGTATCCCGGTAATATGAGGTGATTCCCTAAGTGCAATGGCCAATGGTTCAATAGCCAATACAAAAAGGAGAGGGGAAAGGGGACACCCCTGCCTGGTACCTTTTTGGAGAGGGAAGGACGGGGACATACTCCCATTTGTTAGGACCGAGGCCATGGGGGAGGTGTATAGCAGCTTAACCCAAGAGGTAAAGCCAGGGCCGAACCCCATACTAGTAAGAGTGTGAAACAAAAAGGGCCACTGTACAGAATCGAATGCTTTTTCAAAGTCGATTGCTAAGGCCACGGAAGGTTTACCAGATGCAATAGTCTGATGTACCAGTGACATCAATGACCTATGATAATCAGACCCAAGGCACCCCTGTATAAACCCTGCTTGGGAAGGGTGGATCAGATCGCTCATAAGGAACTCTAGCCTACTAGCAAGAAGTCTAGCCAGGAATTTAGCATCCGCATTAATAAGGGATATGGGACGGTACCTAGCAAGAAGTAAAGGGTCCTTCCTCTTTTTTGGTATCACTGTAATGGTAGCCTCCCTCAGGGATGGAGGGAGAGAGCCCACCTGTAAGGAATGCGGGAACATCCTATTCAAAAAAGGGGCCAAGTTGAGTTCCTTAAGTTTATAAATGTCTACGGGGAGGCCATTCTTACCTAGGGCTTTTCAGGAATTCAGTGAAGCAATGGCCTGTTCCACCTCGGCCATGGTGATAGGTGCCTCCAGGAGTTTGGCATCGGAGGCCGCTAGCCGGGGAATAGGAAGGTCGCCCCAAAACTTTTGAATACTCGAGGGGATGGGGAATCAGAATAAAGAGCCTCATAGAACTGAGCCATAATTTTGTTTATCCCTTTATGAGAATAAGTCAAGACCCGTGTATATCTTTCAGCGGATGAATGGTGCGAGATGCCTGTTGATGCCAGAAGTTTATTAGCTTCCCCCCCCTTCCCAATAGGAGTGGCGCAGCCGTCTGAGATTTAATTCCGCCTGCCGGGTCAAATGGGCGTTCAGAGAAATCCTAGTGCTATTCAACTGAGCTAATAATGACTGTGACGGAGTTGAGGACTTATACTGGGCCTCCAAAGAAGCTAGTTGTTGTTCCAAAGCCCTTTGGTCCGCTAAACGCCGTTTCTGCCTAGCGGAGGCATAAGCAATAATTCTGCCCCTAATGGTGGCCTTGAAGGCCTCCCAAAGAGTTGAATCATTCACCTCCCCATTATCATTGGACTCCCAATATTCCTGAACCACAGGCCCCAACCAGTGAACAAACTCAGCATCCTCAATTAACAGGGGGTCCAACCGCCACATGGGAGTAGGAGTGAAGTCAGCACCCAATTGGAGTCTGAACTCTATGGGCGCATGGTCAGAGACAAAAATGGAGTGCATATCGGTACTAGTAACTTTCTCATATAGGCCCGATGAGAGGAGTCAGAAATCAATCCTGCTAGAGAAACCGTAAACCTGGGAATAACAAGAGTAGTCATAAACCCCTGGGTGCATAGTTCTCCACACATCCAGCAGAGCATGCTCTGGCATTAGTGCCTGAACCGCTTTGAGAGCCTGCTGGTGAGGTTCAAGGGTTCTGTTACTTCTATCCATGGCAGAGTCTAAACCTAAATTGAAATCCCCCCCCTCCCATGACCACCGGAGCATTGGGACTGTTGAAATCAGTAAGGGCCTGGTTCAGAGCGAAAAAGAACTGAGGGCAGTCTTGATTGGGGGCGTATAGATTGGCCAGAATCTGCCAAGTTTAACAATAATAATCGCTAGCTTTTTTGTGCCTCCCAATTGCACATGCAGAAAGCGAAAACCACCAAAGCTAAGTGGTACTTAACTATGCTGGCTTTTCCTTTCTGCTGGAGGATGCTTCTTGGTGGGCACTAGCTCAGTGGGGAGGGGTTGCAAGAATAGCTTAGGGCTACTCTATGATATTGTTGGTCAGCCAGTTGCCCTCCCCAATTGCAGCTTCAGACTTAAAGGCCAACCTTAGTCTGCTGCACTTGTCATTCCAGGGGAAATCTTTTTTCCCCTGGAGTGACGGGTAAGGAAGTTGTAACAAAAGTGTGTTTAAAAGGCCTAAAACTCACCACAGAACATCTAAACCCCCAGAGGTTCTGCGGGCTTTGCATCCCTCAGATCCACTGCCTTCATGTGTCCCCCTTCAGCCTCCCATAAATTTGGTAGCCTTAGTTATACAGGAAAACAAGTCAATTTGTCTTCCATAGGAAATAATGTAATCTACAGGAAAACCCAAGAAAACTGCCCTGTGGTTACAGGGAACATGCCAAATCAGCCTGGAAGCACTGCTGCAGCTGCCACTACTGCAGTTACTGACTGATAACAGTAAGGACCCTTGTGTCAGGATCAGGCAATACAAACCCAATATTACCAGCATAACAGAGAGCAGGCTAGAACTAGTTACCCAGGTATTGAAATGCTCCTTGGCAATTACTCCTTTTTGAGATGGCCGAGACAGGTCTAAATGCAAGGTGGTAGAGTTCCTTTGTCTATAAAGAACAAATACTCTGCCTCAATTGAAGTGGAGTCATGACAACATAACACAGAAAAGTAATCTGAGAGTCTGACATTACTTATAAAATGATCTCTTTATAACAACGTGCTACATCTGGGCTGCACGTACATATCACCAAAGTTGCCAAGCACCTCCCTGAACATGATTGCAGATCTTGCCCCTTCCTTTTCAAGGAAAACCGAGATCATCACAGCAGCAGACTGTTAGCAGTTAGCTCCTCCCGACCTGACCTGCTGACCTGCTAAAAGCTTTTAAAGCTAAGGGCTCACCCTTGTTCTTCTTCTCGCATGATCTCCTTCTCCCACTGTCCATTCTTCATCCCCCCATCAGCTAAGTGCTCAACAAGGGCAGTCGCCATCAAAGTATTCGCTGCTGCTGCTGCTGCTGCTGCCCCATCCATCCATTTCACATGAGTATCTCATTCCCAGGCAGACAAGGCAGACAAAACAGTAAACAGGCCACAAAATGTAGTTTAAAAAAGGAAATAGGTGGAGAGCGAGCTGTTGAGAGTCTCCTCCACCACATGGCGACAGCATGCTCTATTCCAGATGGTGGTTTCCACATGAGATCCCAGGCTAAAGTGCAGCACTGACCTTCCTCCAATCCGATTGGACCTAGAGTGGCCGAGCATGATCTTTTTTTTTTTTATTTCAACATATTTTATTAAGCATATCGCAGTGCAACAACATTTGAGGATTGAATGCAGTACTATCCATGTACACTGACAAGAAAGCCACACTTAAAGTAATGAAATAAAGTGAAGTAAGAGTTGGAGAAACTAAAACCGAGCATGATCTTTTACCAGGCCCCTGCCTTCCATGAATGGTGGCTTACTTAAAGAGCCATAGTGGCATGTAGCATGGCAGGAATGGTCTAATCCTGGATTGTGGCACGCAGCAGCTGCTGGGGAGTGTATGACAGGTAGGTCACCTCCTCAAAACTGGGACAAAAATCTTAAACCGGGACAAAATTACAATTTTCAGAAATGCTTCGGGACACCAGGATAGCCCTTTTGATACCAGGACTGTCCCAGTCAAACTGGGACATTTGGTAGCTTTACCTATAACACTAGCGTGGCTACTAGTGGCCACTTAGCTGCTTGTCACCTGTATCACCCTGGGGCACTCTGACTTTATAATCTGGGTCTTACATCCCCTACCTGGCTCCCCAGAGTTTATTTCTGAATAAATAAAAAAAAAAAAAAAAACTTTGAGACAGCTAGCTATTACAGGTATTCACTAGCCCAACTGGCTAGCTTGGCAATAAGTGGGACTTTACCCTACTTTTGATCTTTCTGGTGCTCTGTTTACTATATAATTCAGGGCCTGCCCTGCCCTCTGCTCCTTCTCCAGTAGCTACTCAATTTAAGTGCTGCCCAGCCCCTGTGCTCTATTTAGGAGCATGAGTTAAATAAATTTTAGATAATTTTGAATAAGGCCACCATCTCACCCCATGCTCTCTTCCTGGACTGACTTTAAATACATTTGAATAGATCCACCCTTGGCAGTCCCTTATTCTGGGGGCCTTGCCCTGACCACATTAATGTCCACAGCCATCATTTATTGCATTCTATGTGAAAAAAAATATATATTTTTTTTTTTATTTCATGATTAGTTCAGGTGGACAGTGCCTGTTTTATGGTGCTGCCATTGACTCACTGCCCCAAACTGGGGAGAAGTTGAGGACAGAGTAGGTGGGTTAAGTGTGTGCTAGATGCACAGCTGACTGCAGGGAGGTAGGAGGTCTTCCCTTTGGGGCCTTGATGGGTAGTTGGCTCTTCCTGACGCTCCTTCACCAAACGATGCATTCCTGCTTGTGGGGGCCACTGCAGAGACTGGCATTTACTTTTTAATAAAAAATACCCCCAAAAAACAGAAAACAACAAATGGGGCTAAGCAGAGCCCACACTGCACTGTGGCTGCAAACTGCTGATCCCACCACCACAACTACTGGGCCATTGACACTGCTGGGACAAGTGAGACTGACACCGGGATAAGAGGAGGACTGCAGCCACTACCTTTTGCTCTGAATTTACTTTCCTGTGTCCCCTGTCCCTTCTGCAACACCTTTCATCATGTTTTTTCTCATTGGAGCACTTGAATGCAGTCCCCTGACTGTTCTCTTTTGCAGTCAATTCAAAGTCCCACAACAGCCATTACTGTCCACTCTCAGTCTCCTCCCGGGTATTCTGCATGCTGAACCCCTAACAACCAGTGGTCCAGCATGAGCTGGACTTTAGATGTGACATTGGCTCATGCCACCCTCACTGGGCAGGCTGCAGTAAGAAGAAAAAAACATTTTAACTGCAAATAAGCAGTTTATTGTTATGGGGCTCCTGCCACTATGTTCACACCCCTTGCAACCAATACTATAAGGGGCACCTGGAGTCACCTTACTGGCAGCAACAGAGCTTGCTGGGGACCCCATCTTTGAGGGTATTACACTCCTGCCTTTGCTGGCCACTAAAACATACTCAGGGAAATTAAACCACCACTAAAACGAGAGGCTGTCCCCTCATTTTGATGACTACTCCTTCCTCATCTTAGCGCAAAAGTAATGCCTACAGTCCTCTTTGTGAGCATCTGACAGGAGAGTGCATCCCCCACTGATCTCCCTTTCTATTGGCCGGGTACCTGGTCTGAGCCAGGAATGTTTGCGGTTGCTATGCAAATATCAAGAAAAAAATATCATTGAAATGAATGGGCCTCTATATATTTCAATGGGACCATTCATTTCAATGGCAATTTTTCTGGTCATTTTGTGCTGGATTAGTGAAAATCTTGTTGGGTTGGTGGATTTTTCTAATCACTAGCCCTGACAGCTAGTGACTGAAAAAGTTAGCTTCAACCCCCTGTGGGAGTCTGAAATCTCTAGCACTGCAGTGCAGGGTGGCCAGATGCGGGGAAGGGACTGTCCCATACCTCTCAACTGTCCCTTATGAGTGTCTTGTCCCTCATTTTCTCTCTCAGCATTGCTGTGTCCCTCGCTGGAAATGGTAATGTCACACAAAGAAGGTGCTGTAGGAAACAGCTAATTTTTGGCTGTTGGGGTTCAGCTGCAAGGTGAGGGGTCCAGCTGTAGGGGGACCATATCTGGTGAAACTGATCCCATACCTCTCAACTGGCCCACATACCTTTCAACTGTCCTTCATTACAATATTGCTGTTCTTTACTGTTGTACTACCGTTGCGATTTCCAATGTAGTACCATTGTGGGTTTCATAAATGGTATCACAGTGGATATGTTCCAGTTCCATTATGATACCATTGTAGCCATTGTGATACCATGCAGACAGTGGTAGTTCACTGGTTACACCACCTTTGCTGGTAGCACAGTAGTAACAATGTGCACCATTTTGATAGCACGCTTTGTTAGTATCACAGTGGTTTTGCTCCATGTCCATTGTGATTCTGTCCACTGTGATACCATAGACACACAGTGATAGCACAGTGGCAAACACTTGTGCAATGGTAACACAATGGCAAATACCAGTGTGATAAAACTGAAATTGGTATCATAATGGTTTTGTTTCAATTCCATTGCACTATCCCTGTGACCACTGTGGTACCATGTGTCAGTAGTAGCACATTGGGTGCATTTGCAGTGGTAATACAATGGTCTCATCCAATGCCTTATGCTGGTGGTACCACAATGATCATGCAGCATGGTATCACAATGGCCTGCGTGAGTCACTGGTATCACACTGACCACATTGTAGGAGAAAAACCTGCTGGTGAAGTGATACAAAAACATTATTACGGCACATCCAACAAGTTCAGACATCCACACATCTTTAATGTATTGTAGGCACCATCCAACATTAGCTAACCACCAGCTGTACATTGGAAATCCTACCAAAGTTATTCATACACCAGTCATGCCCCATCTGCGCTATACAGTCTCCACCTAGCTTCACAACATGGTGCTGTCTCAGTGCGGGAACCCTACTTGTTCACAAAGTAAGCACAGAGTGACCTTATGGAACACCCCTTCTCCATATAAAAATAAAAAAAATAAAGTAAATGGCCCCAATTCTACCTGTAGATGTAGGGGAAAGGGTCTTCCTGGGAGTGCAGACAGTTTCAGTCCATCCTCACATTACCACCATGGGTTGCTCCACTGACTTCTCTCTGCAACAGAATTAACACAGCAGCTCAGCTGAGAAGTGACTTTCTTCAGCATGGTAGAATTTGTTTTGCTGCTGGTGGAGCAAGAAATGTTAAAGATCATGACCCCTTGCCCCACTCTATCCATCTACCCCCTGCAAGTTGTCATGCCAGCGGACCCTATAAAAGCATGTACCTCAGTCACACCTCACAATCCCATCCCCCCCATGAATGCTATCCTCCTATACCTCCATGCACCCTGTCACACCTCGTGATTCCATACCCTCATGCATGCTGTCACATTCATCTACTGACCACATGCTTCCATACACAGTCAGACCCAATGACCACACATACCATCACACCAATCATCCCCCATACACCCTGTCAAACTCACTGACCTATATCACCATGCATGCTATCACACCTCATGGCCCCATGCCTCCCCATGCATGCTGTCAGACCAAATGACCCCGTAACACCATGCCCACTCTCACACCTCATGATTCTATTCCCCCATGCGTGCTGTCACACCTACCAATCCTATGCATGCTGTTACACCCAGTGACCACACGCACATGCTCTGCTGTAAATCAACAGTACGCATGAGTAGTGAGATCAGCACATATTGTTTTAAGAGCTACAGTATCATTGTAACCTACCCTGCCACATGACAGATTACACAGAACTAGAAAGAAGACTAGAATGGCAACACCCCTCAATGTTTCCAGGTGTGAGTACATTGAGCATGGTGCCGTGTTGTGGATGCCAATAAGAACAGGAAGTGCTACTTATCTGAAGCATGATTATTGTGAGCCCTTACATGGACTGGTTGAATCACAACTCCTGCTTTTTTATGTTCTTTCTAGTTGTGTGGTCCTGCAGATGACAAGCTGATGTATGGATTATGAAACCTGGATAAAGTCCATGAGACACCTACTTGCTTGTCTCCCTCCCTCAGGGCCACAGAGCGAGCTTCCTCTATGAAAAGCAGCAGCATGTGCATAGACACCAGGATAATATTAAATGTAATGATTATGCTATTTGTGTGCATTCCTTGTTCAAATGTTATGATAAAGCCACTTGCACTTGCTGCTATATTTTCTTCATAGTCAGAGGTAGAGCAGCAGCCTATCTCTCACTCACAATACCTCCGCTGTCTTGCTGCACCTGCCCCTCAGCCTCTCCCAATGCACCTGGCATACTTTAGGCTGAGTTTGTTCTCCCTGATACTATCTAATTTGCCCCTGTATGCCAGCAACAGCTCCACTCTCCTCTATCCTGCCAACCAGGGGCCAACCTCTTTCCTGCTGGACAAATTCTGTGTTGTTTGCCAAGGACCATGGTCCCAGCCCAAGCTTGGCCCATAGCCTGCAAACCCTCTCAGAGCCAGCATTCCACCATAAAAAAGGGGTCACTGTCATTGTGCTACCCTACTCAACCCCCTTAGTGCACCTGGGGCAGCAACACCCAGCACCTCTACCAGTGGGTGTCTTAGCCTCCTGGCACCATGTCATCTTGTTCTTCAAAAGGGTCACAGACAAAGCTTGCCTACTACCCAGCCCATGTTTTACCTCAAGGGGCCACCTCTGCTCATGGTGGAAAATCAGCTTCTGCTGGCCTTTGTCAATAAGAAATGCCAGACCTTCTGAGCCTGGGAAGATGATCTACAGTAAATCTGAGAGGGAGGTGCAGACTTACCATCCTTAATAACTTACTCATGGCTGTCCCCACACATTTATGTTGGCATTGTGAAGAAAAGACCCTTAAACTGACAGATCTGCTTCATTTCAAAACTTTTCTTCCTGCAGGGTTAGGAAATGTCATGTGAGAACCTGAATACACCTGTATTCTGCTTGTTGCATTCCAGCTGGTTCTGGCATTCTGATTCCTGATGTTCCGCTGCAAATGCGTTAACATGATATGTGGGTCATGGGCATAGGCAATGCAAAGGGTGCAGAAGACATCCAAGGCACAGTTGTGGCTGATTCATTACAGCTTGCCTACCTAGCATATAGAAGATATCTTTTACCTGGGTCCTGAGGAGCCTGGGATGGGTATCTCAGAGTAATGTCCAATAGTACCTGTAAAAAAAAAAAAAAATAAGAATAGCCACAGGGTCACAAAGGATTCATAGTTCTTCAAGAACAAAATGGGACCAATAGGGAGAGTTAAACATAAGCAATACTTATCTGATATGTAGGGAGTCTGTGTCCTATCAGATTGGGTTCAATGTCCTCTCAGACCTGTAGAAATAAAGGTAAAAAAAAAATAAGTATAAGGAAAAAAATAAAAGCAAAAATAGAGAGTTCCAAAGATGTACAAGAGCTACAGGACTAGCATAGATATTACATACACAAGCCTGGTGATCCCTAGTTCAAATCCCACCACGGTCACTGGCTCGGGATATGATCTTGGGAAAGTCACATGACCTCCCAGCATTAAAACTGGGTTGAACATGGTTGTCACTGTGAAATGGTTAGGGAAGTAGCCAGGCCATAGCCTTAAAATGTAGGTCTTCATTTTGATGCAATAATTTTAACATAATAGGCCTTAGTTCTGCTGCCCATGGATTCTACCAGGCTATGAAAAATCCTATTGCCTGGCAGCCAGAGACAATTGGAAATTGAATCCAGACAAGCTAATTTACTTATTTAAATGCCAGTAGCGCAAGCAACAAAACCCATGAAGTGATTTTGGCAGTCTGGACATGCACTTGATTTTACAGCATTGCGCATGCCCGACTGCCTAGAAAATATCCCTTTTTTTTCCAGTCAGTGAATTTACCTGTGTGGCCGAGATGTGGAGTACGAGTCGCCATTGCCAAGGAGAAGGAAGAGTATGGTGCACAGGAGCAATCTCCAAAGAAGCTGCCTGTGTCACTTGACTCCCAATTGGGGCATCATGTGATCACTGGCCTGCCTGTTAAGTGAAGAAGACAGACATCCATGACAGTGAGTAGGCAAAAGGAAGGGGCAGTCCCAGGTGGAGTAGACTGTCGCTCATCAATAATGTGCCAGATAGAGTGACAGGGATCACCTTCCGAACACTGAGCAAAGACGCTCTACTTAATAGTGTGCCAATTACTCAGAGATCTCAGAGTGAGGAGGAAGTGTTTTCACCTCTGTGTTGAGTGTGTATTAGGAGCGGAGGGCGAGGAGAATACTAATACTTAAGTTTAAACTTTTACACAGGCAGCGCAACAGCTAGCAGCATCCAGCATAAAAAGCTCTTTTCAGAGCTCAAGGGTTCCACTTGCCTGAGGATTGGGGTAGCCAAGGAGGAAAGACTAAGGAGAGAGTTGTGTTGTGGGGAGAGGGTGCCCATGGTCCCAAGTCCAAGTACAGTGAAGTGGTCGAGCAGGGGGACAGATTGTGGAGGCTGAAGTTTAAGAGGGGCAGCAGCAGGGCAGATTGGGACAAAAAAAAGATTCAGTCAGTCACAAATTAAAATTAGGTATCAGGCAGCTGGGCAGGGCAGGCAGCTTTGCCAGTTCAGCTCTTCTGCATCCCTGTTGTGGCAGCTTTAGGGGAGTAGAGACTGTCTTCATTGCTTTGTGTTGTGTGAGGCTTCACTCCATCCAGGATGAGAGCTGACTAAAATAGGCAGGCACTGGGCAGAGCAAGCACGGAGAGAAGCAGTCACCGAGGTAGTCATTTGTTTACCTACACAGGCCACATATCATCAGCCAGAAGGCTAAAGCCAGGTTATCAAATACCCTAACCCAAATATTATAATTAGGTGCTGGCTGCTGTGCTGCTTATTAAAAAAAAAAAGGAAAATAAAATTATATTCTTAGAGCAGTCAGAGCTAGTGACTGCTTACAAAGTAGCTGTTTTGTTTGCCCCCACCTCAAGAAACATAAGAGCAAAGGCAGGCAGTCTGCTGCTGATCATAACAAATGTCCACACAGCGTGCATCAAACTGTGCTACAGGACTTAACAGAGAGAGAGAATCTGAGAGCAGATTAAGGAGAGGAGACTAAGAGGAGGAGCCAGGGGACAGTCAGAGGGACAAGAAAGTTCCAGGAGAACATCCCTGTACTGTTAGTTAATAGACAAGCATTTGTCAATGCCGAATGTTTGCTTGCTGGCATTGGCAGTGGTAGTGTAGAAGTTTCAGAGCTGCATAATAGGAATGGCAGTGAAGTACTGAACTGAAGCCAACCCCACCACCACCCTGCAGAGAGTGACAGGCATTGGGGTGTGCGTTTGGGTCATCAGGCATAACGGCCATGCCATTTCAACACACCCCATCCTGCAGACACTGACAAGTGCCACGGTGTCTTTTGTGGTCTTTGGCTCTATGCGCACTCCCATTTCATTAGGAAATATGGGAGAGATGGGTGCGATATAGGAGAATGGGTGTGAACTTTGGGGCCGAAGAGTCCAAGGCATACCTCGATGCCTCAGTGACTGCGTGAATGGTATGAACATCACAGGCAAGAGTCCCAAGTCACACCCCTGATTCCTGTCATTCTCTATAGGGTTGGGCATTATAGTTGAAAAGCCTAATACCTCAGACATTCGTTGGTATTTTCTCTCCAAATTTTCAACATGTTTGTTTTGTGACCCCACCTCATGAATAGGGGGAATATCAGTTTGTTAGCCGAAAGCTGCTTATGCACAGTGACTACGGCATTTAGCACCACAGGTGCAAAAATATTCGAACGTTGAAACGTGGGGGAGCAAGGTCACATAACCATGCTGGTGGTCCAGTGAGGTACAGGTAGCAGTCAGAGAAAAGAAGGCTGCCTACAAAAAATATAAAACAACAAGAGGGATAGGATAAGGAAATGTACCAGCTTGCATCTAGAAAAGTCCACCAGTATGGTGAGGGAGCAAAGTCCAGTAAGAGCAGCGGCTGGCACAGGGGATACATGGAGGGAAAAGGGTTCTTCCGGCAGCATTGGGGAGCGGAGAAAACTAAGGGGCCATCTCAGCAGATTGAGATCAGAAGGAGGGTGTGTGGAAGAGGCGAGGGACCAGGCAGAGGTATTTAACCAGTACTGCCTCTGTGTTCACTAGGGAGGGATGGGACATCTACAAAGCAAGGCATGAAGGGGATGAAGTGGCAGGGAGGGATCAGGGAGCAACAGAAATGGAGCAAGAGGGAGGGAAAGGTACCCAGGGTGTCACATCTGGATAAGGATAAAAGACCAGTAAGGTGGAGGGGACGGATGATGCTATCTCAGCCAAAGGGTGTGGTTAGCCCTCAAGGCTCTAAAGAAAGACAAATCTCCTGGGCGGATGGCATTCATCCGAGTGCTATGGGAATTGGACATACTGGCACACCCTGGCGGAGCTTTCAGCAGGTCACTTGAGACAGGGAGGTACCTAGGGTTGGCGAGAAGACACATGTGGTACCAATCCACAAGGGGGTCGAGAGAAGTACCAGGAACTATAGACCCATCAGTTTGACCTCGGTGGTGGGAAAATTAATGGAGAGTATACCAAAGAGCGATTGGGGGTGTACTTGGAGAGGTGGGAGGTCTGGATAGTAAGCAACATGGGTTTGTGCCAGGTAGATCATGTCAAACCAACCTTGTGGAGTTCTATGAATGGGTAACATCAGAACTGGACAGGGTAAGCCTGTGGATGTATTATTCTTGGACTTCAGCAAGGCGTTTGACTCTGTCCCACAATGGTCTGGTGGAGAAACTGATGGGGTTAGGGTAGGCCCTTTGATGGTCAGATGGATTGAAAACTGGCTAGCTGGACGCACTCCAGAGTGTAGTGGTCCGTGGGAGCTCTGAACCCCTGAGAGGTAGGTAGTGGGGTACCACAGGGCTCGGTCCTGGGTCCGATCCTGTTTAATGCATACATATCGGACATCAGGAGGGTATAGGGTGTGAAATGAGTCTATTCAGGATGACTCAAGATGGGAGCAGTAGTTGAGGGAGAAGAGGAGAGGTTGGCCTGCAAGGGGACCTGGATACCCTGGAAAGCTGGGCTCACACATGGAAATTAAATTTCAATATCGCCAAGTGCAAGGTGTTGCATCTTGGTCGGGGAAACCCTAAACACAGGTACACCATGGAAGGGGAGGCGCTGGAGGCCTCAATAGGGGAAAAAGACCTAGGGGTCATGGTGGATACATGTATGAATAACTCTGAGCAGTGCAGAAGAGTAGCTAGCAAGGCAAACAGGATGTTGGGATGCATCGTAAGGGGGATCACCTCTAGGAACAAGGAAGTGATTCTGCCGCTGTACAATGGACTGGTTAGACCACACCTTGAGTACTGTGTACAGTACTGGAGACCACACTTGAAGAGGACATACAGCTCCTGGAGAGGGTACAGAGGAGGCAACAAAGATGATACGAGGGCTAGGTTTGACTATGAGGACAGACTTGAGGGAGCTCTGCCTGTTCTCATTGGAGGAGAGGAGAGACAGGGGGACATGATTGAGGTCTTCAAGTACCTCAAAGGAATAAATAGGGTAAACATAGAGGATCTTTAGACTAAAGCAGGAAGTATCACCAGAGGGCATGGTTTGAAGTTGGAAGGTGGAAGGGTGAGGGGGGAAAAGAGGAGGAGGTTTTTCACTGAGAGGGTGGTGGACCCTTGGAATGCACTGCCTGGTGAGCTGGTTCAGAGATCCACAGTGAAGGGCTTCAAGAGAGGGTGGGACAGACAGAGAAAGTGGATGTATCAGATGATGGCCTGTCCTGGGGGGGGTGGGGATGGATGATAGGAGTTTCTGGAGCACAAGGGATGGTAGGGTCTCGGCACCCAACTAAGGATCTAGGTTCGAGCAGACTCGATAGACCGTAAGGCCTAATCTGCTGGCAAATAGTATGTTAGTATGTTAGGATGTAAAAAATGACAGCTGTACTCTTTCATGGGGAGGTGTAAAAAATGGCTATGTTGCAAATGTGTAGTAAAAATATTTAAAAAAATGGTGAAGTCACGAGCGTACATAGAAACTGTGCAACGCAGAACCCTTATATAATTAGGTTGGGGATTTCTTACAGCAGATTGTCAACTCAGGCATTTTGGTGCCTCCGATCATGAACAGTGTCACTGTGATTTTCTTTATCTGTGCCGAACAATGATTTCCCACAGCGACCACGCATCTCTGCACTGAAAGTGTGAAAACACACTTCGGCCATGTTGTGAAAAATGGCAGCTGTACTGTTCATAAGGAAGTGTGTAAAAATGTCACTGGTGAAAATCTGGACTGAAAATATTACAAAGTCATGAACTAAAGAGGGTGCGTGGAAACTGTGCAATGCTCACTCGTAACACAGTCATTTCATGGACTTTTGTCACCAAATTTTCAACATAGCCATTTTAAGACCTCTGCTCATGAACAGCGGAACTTGTGATTTTCTTAATCTGTCTCTAAACATTGCTTTCACGACACCAACAGCACCACAGCGCTGCATGTGCTAAAACACATTTTGGGCGCATATATGAAAAATTGCAGCTGTACTGTTCATAAGGAAGTTTAATAAAATGGACATGTTGAAAATCTGGAGTGAAAATATTAAATTTGCAAACTTCACGAGCATGCATAGGAACTGTGCAACGCACGCTCGAAAAAGTCATTTTTAGGAATTTTTCCACCAAATTTTCAACATAGCCATTTTAAGACCTCTGCTCATGAACAGTGTCACTGTGATTTTCTTAATTTGTCCTGTACATTGATTTCGCACACCGACTGCGCCATTGTGCGCTAAATGGGCAGAAACACGTTTTGGGTGAGATGTGAAAAATGACAGCTGTACTGCTCATAAGAAGGTATGGTACAATGGTAATGTTGACAATCTGGAGTGAAAATATTGAAAATTTGCAAACTAACGAGCGTGCGTAGGAACTGTACAACGCACGTTCGAAAAACAGTTATTTTTTGGAATTTTTTCACCAAATTTTCAACATAGCCATTTTAACACCTCACCTCATGAACAGTGTCACTGTAATTTTCTTAATTTGTCCCGTACGTTGATCTCACACACCAACTGCGCCATTGTGCGCTACATGGGCAGAAACATGTTTTGGGTGAGATGTGAAAAACGACATCTGTACTGCTCATAAGAAGGTGTGGTAAAATGGCAATGTTGAAAATCTGGAGTGAAAATATTGAAAATTCGCGAACTTACGAGCCTGCGTAGGAACTGCGCAATGCACGCTCGTAAAACAGTATTTTGGATTTGTTACCATTTGCCAACATGGGGTTTTTGAGACCCTTCTTCGTGATTGATGTCACTGTCATGGCGTTATTCGGGCCCGAAGGGTGATTTCGCAGTCACTGCGCGAAATCACCCTTCGGGCTTGAATAATGCCATGACAGTGACATCAATCATGAGAAGGGGTCCCAAAAACCCCATGTTGAAAATTTGGTGCAAAAATTCAAAGAAATGCCTGAGATATGCAATAAAGTTGAAACCCCTATTTAGCCCATTATACAGCTTACCAGCATTTTCAGTTCGCGGGTCGGCTTTGAAGAGTGCAGACGGTTCCTGGTCCATCAAGATCGCCGCGCCGGAGTCCAGAGGTAAGTATGGGGTGGGGGTGTGGGGAGGCTGGGTGGCAGTGGGTGAGTGGGTTGTGGGAGGGGGCAGAGACTCGCGTTAGACCGCTTTTCCTTTACAGGTGACAAAGGGAACCAGACAACATGGGACATTTGCCACGCTGGGGTGGGCTCCCAGCATGGCACAAGGACGTTGAGGCGTTCAGCTGACGGGGATTGGGCACCCCGCTGGCCTATTATTGCTTGCCATGCTGGGGTGGGCTCCCAGCGTGGCACTCACTACTGGGGGTGGAGGACAGTGCAGCAGACGGGGATTGGGCACCCCATCGGCTATATGATTAGTTGCCACGCTAGGGTGGGCAC
This sequence comes from Neoceratodus forsteri, assembly GCA_016271365.2. Taxonomy (NCBI): domain Eukaryota; kingdom Metazoa; phylum Chordata; order Ceratodontiformes; family Ceratodontidae; genus Neoceratodus; species Neoceratodus forsteri. Next base: position 1,161,497,295 of record CM057458.1, read on the forward strand.
CCAGCGTGGCATTTTGGAAGCCTTTGGGGCGGGGAATGCAGCAGGCCGACGGGATTGGGCACCTGCCGGCTATACTGTGCGTGGTGGGGGGCGCACGCCTGTGGGCGCCTGTGTAGGAGTTGGGAGCGGCGCATGAGCAGCGCTATCTTATCGCTGCTCACTCAAGCGTAGCTCCCCCTTCAACTGTAGCAATCACTGCATTTGGAGCCGCGGTCATGACAGCTCCAAAATGCATTGCCTACAGGCCCGCGCCTGCCAGCCCACTGACTGGCCTGGATGAGGAGGTGACACACCTCCGAATCTCTGATGATTGCGCTATGTTTCTTGCACATGCGTGCAAGCAAACATAAAAAGCAGAAAACAGTAAACAGAGAGAGAGAGAGAGAGAGAGATCAATGTATATTTGGCATACCTCTCTCTTCCCTCTCACACTCTGATTTTTTTCTCTTTTCTTTCTCCATGCCTCCTTCCCTCTCTTAGACTCCTCTAACCTCCTCATGGCCTAAACATTACTTCCCCTTCAAGTTTCCCTCCTTTCTCCCTCCCTCACTCTTTCTCTCTCTCCCCCTCTCAAGCACCCTCTCCACCTCTCTCTCTCTCTCTCTCTCCCTCCCACTTACTCACACTCCCTCTGTCCCTTTCTCTCCCTTACTTGCACTCTCCTTTCTCTGTCTCCTGCCAACAACACCTTGTACTTCATCTCTCCATATCCCTTCCCCTATCACATACCCCCACTCCCTCCTCCTTGTCACCTGAAATATGCCATTTTCTCACTTACAGTGTCCTCACCCTAAACTTCCTCTTTTCCTTCTCCCATTCATTAAAGCACTTATTTTCATTTCAAACCTCTCCAAACTACTTGTTTATGTTATATGATGCTCAGTCACTTTCTCTATTGATTGATCTCTCAATGTTTCTAGACAAAGCCTTTGGCTACTTATGTATTGCTACTGGTTATGTAAAACATATCTGCTATTTAACCTGAATGTTTTACCCTGAACTACTGTAATGTTCTACCTATCATTAATGTTACTTGTATGTTGTCATGATTTGTCCAGTTGTCCATGACATGGAACCTTTGAAAAAGAGCCATATTGGCTCAAAGGTGTAATCTGAAAACAGAAATAAATAAATAAATAAATGTAAGGGTAGAAGACAGAGGGAGACTTGACTGCTAAGGACTGGACTGGTATTCTGCTGGTGCATGGAGTGATTAGTAGTACACACTACTTGCAAGTTGCTAACAGTACCTAGTACCTGCCTGGGAAGAGAAAAGCATGCTGTGGTTAGAGGTCACAATTCACAAATAAGACCACACAGTACACATTCATTGCATGTAAAAGTGTAAATGAGAGAGAGAGAGAGTCAGACCTAATGAAGGACATTCAGTCCAGGGCAAGCATTGTGTAAGTGTTGTGTGATATGGGGCGGGGAATTTGGAAGCACTTGACTTCAGCCAGTAGGACTCATCGAGAGTCACGTTACGTGGACTAAGTACCCATACCAGCTGAGCTGAGCAAGTGCTGCACTATACAGTAGTGCACTTTGTCAGAGTGAGAATAGTGCATTATTGGAAGACATCATTAAAAAAAAATAGTAGTAGTGCATGCACTGCAAGAAAGCACCTCTGTGTGCTCAGTGCTGCTGTCTGATTCCACTAGTCAGTCAGAGACTATAGTGTGTGCAAATACATATTTAAAAAAAAGGAAAAAAAAAACATTTTCTTGAAGTAAAAAAAACACAGACAGAAACAATACATTTTTGGAGTGTGTAACATATTTTATTTAAAACACAGCCCCGCTTAGGGCCCATCTCTTCTGTATTGTGTTATAGAAAATAAAACACAGACACAGAGTACATTTTTGGAGTGTGTAACAAATGTTATTTAAAACTCAGCCCCACCCAGGGCCCATCTCTTCTGACTTCTGTTCCAGAAAATAAAACACAGACACACAATACATTTTTTGGAGTGTGTAACAAATTTTATTTAAAAATGTCTGGAAGCAAAGGAGGTCATCAAACCACCCTGTCTGATTTTTTAAAAGGAATTAATCAGTTTGCACCAAGCACTAGTAGTCCTGATCATGAGCCCCCAGAGGGATTCATCGATATGTCATCGACAACTCAATGTCCAGTACATTGTTATGTAAAATTTCAGATCAGGGACAACATAAAGCTTGTGCAGGGCAACCATATTTTGGATCAAGGTTTTCTGTGGGAAACCTAGTTTTAAAACAAATTTCCAAGCCTGGATACTACCTGATCTACACAGCATATGTCAATACTTGGGCCTTCAAGGGTGGGTGGATGAAAATAACCAATTGCCCTGGTGCTTCTCTGTCTGCCCATGGAACACCTGTGGTTGTGCCATGGCACACCTCTGTTTGCACCATGGTGCATGCATGGTTGCGCCATGGCGCATCCACAGTTGTGCCATGGCGCTACTGTGCCATATTCAGCCAGGTTGTGCTGGCGCAGTGTGGCCAGCACATCCTCTGAATATGGCTCCTGTCGCACCACAGCGTAATGGATTTGCACTGCGCTGGACTTGCACTTGCCTTTGGCACATTTCTGAATATCTGAGCCTAAGAGTAACAAGTGACAGTTCCAAGTTTAAAACAAAATGCACTTGACAAGTAAGGGATGAAACAGGAATGCCTTTTAGAACATTTATTAGCATAACACAGTAGAAGATGTTCCTGTAATTTGGAATGTGTACTTTTGTAAACTTCTGTCAGGCACAGTTGATCAACATTCTTTTAAAAGAATTACTATAGCTGGTGACATTCTTTCCTGTAATCCCTTTGTAATGACATAGGCAAGATAGGTTTACAGCATTCTGATGTCATAACATGTAGAATAATGGATATGGAACTGTGCACAACAAGGCTGTGTTTCCATCGAGGGGGTTGATGACATCATAGACCTCAAAAGTGAATCTCGAGAGGTCCCTATGATGTCATCAACCCCTGAGATGGAAACACGGCCTTGACGTGTACAATTCTCCATCAGTTATTTTATATAGTATATGGTTCCCCACAAACTGGGACAGTTTAATTTCACAAGGATTTGTCACAGTTTGTGTACCTTGTCCTGACACTGTTGTTTTCTCCCAGTCCTCACTGCAGTCCCGCTCCACTGCCAACCCCAAAGGTACATTTTCTCTTTGTTGTCTGGCTTAGCTTTGTTCCCTAGGACCACTGATTTATTAAAAAAAACTACTGACAAACTGATAGTTTGGAAACACGGTGCCAACTATGGCAGTCCATGTCCAAACTATCTGAGAAGCTCATGTCCAACCGCTCGCTTACCAGCACCACCATGTTGTACAGTATTTTTTGAGAAGCCCAATGTTTCAGCCAATCAGGAAACAGTTGAAGGTTAAGAAGTACTATCGTTGTGACGTCAGAATGATAGTACAACTTTTTTGACCTTTGAACTGTCCTACAACAGGATTTGGAAAACCATTGTTTTCCATCCACAATAAACCCTAACCATATGCTATAATGGGATTATCAGGTTATAAATTTATTGATTTCAGCCAATTATTGACAGTTTCCATACATTATATTTTCATAAACTACAGTCAGCAGCTTTAGAAACACCAAACAAAAACCAAAGCACAAGGGTCTGAGCATTACTATTTAATTTAATGGATTAATACAAGCACTCCTCCACTCCTGCCCCTGCCTCTAACCACCTCCCGTACTCCCCCTTACCCCTTGCACCTCCTACCCCCCTCAAACTCCTACCCTCACTTTTTCCCCACTGACCCCCCCCCCGTCTTGCTCATAGCTCAAGTCTTTGTACTGGTTATTACATGTCTGTAAATCAGTGACTATATGTGTGTAACTAAAAATGATGACTGTTGCACACGATGACGTGGAACCTTTGTAAAAGAGTCTCAGCTCAAAGTTATTGTAATCCTAGATTGAAATAAATAAATAAATAAAATGTTTCTATCAAATACAATATCAAATGCAAAAACAAAACAAACAAACAAATAAATCATAACCCCCTCCACCTCCTCTACACACATTCAAACACTTAAATATCTATAGTAAATAAATCTTGCTTTATCAATCTGCAGGTTACTCTTGATTTTTTCAGCTAAAACTGTAAAGTCTTTTCACTGTATATGTAGTACTGTACCTGCTAAATGTGTGACTCCAAGCTAATAATCCATGCAGAAAAACTTCCAGCCATGAGCTTTTCAAGTGCTAATTCAAATATGGAGAATGTTCAGAAAGTCACATGAGTAATTAAGCCACATGCATTCCTTGATACCACAAAGAATTTTGAGAGTTGTAGTTTTTCTTACTCTATGACTAGATGTTTAAAGTGAAAGAAACATTAAAGGTGTGACGTATGACTTGTATAATCATTTGATTATTCCTGATAGATAAGAATCTATCTAATGCATGTGATGTTTTCTCCACAATAAAAATGAGTATAAAAAGGCCAGTTTTACAAAATGCACTAATTATTACAGCTTTAAGTGAGAAAGAAATAATGTGACCCACTGGGATTTGAACACAGGCTTGTGCTTTAAAGTTGCATAGCTGTGGCTAATACTGCATTAAGAAACATAAAACATCTGGTTGTCCTAATTATTACAGAAAATTAACGGGGGGCAAAGGATCAATATAGGAGGGCTGTATTAGGGAACCCACTTGTTTAACCATTTATTTACCAAGGATAGGTAGGTAGGTAGAAAGTTTTATTGTTCAGCTAAAAAGTCTTTACAAAAGGATATGAAAGTTTTAAAAAAGTTATCAATTGGTCCACAGTTCTATTACACATTATATTGTTTTATCACAAAAACTAATACAACATTTTCTAAAACTGTATCTTCATTCAAAAATTCATTAGTTATTCTCATTACAAATTAACCATTTTTAGAAAATTGACGAGACATGAGCATATTACTATTATTCATACTGAACAGAAAAATAACTAATTGTTCAGAGGGGAGATCAAGTGTAGACAGTATTGGAGCCAACCATTTCTTTCTTGGTGCCTCAAATATTGGACAATGTAAAACTACATGTTTAAGGTCATCCTGAAGACCTAACAAACAGTTGCATTCTGGTGTCAAAATCTCCAACCATTTCTGATCATGAAATATATAATTAGCTGAATATAGCTCAAACCTAAATCTAGTGAGGAGTCTTCTCTCCTGTGGGTCTATTAAAACGGTCAAATAAAATTCAAGTTTTTGATTTGTTTTTATTAATTTAAACCACTGGAAATGTAGTTTATCAATCTTTTCATGATATAATGCTATGAAATGGCATCTAGTTCTTTATTTAATTTGATCCACTATTTTGAGAAATGGAATGATATAAATTTCATACAACAGATTTCCTAAACCCCATTGTAATATATTCTCTATTATAGTTTTGATTGTATTAGATGTGACATTTATGCTGTGGCACTTTATTTGTTTTCCAGGCAGAGTTTAGACAGTCTATAGTCCCGGAGGAGAAATAACTGTAATATAAAAGTAATCCTTCGTTCAACTGCCAAAGTCAGTAAAGAAAATTGTCCTAGCTCTTTTCTCAATATTTCAGCTGGAACAGATTATTGGACTTTTAATACAAAACAATACATTTTGTTTATCAATACTCGTAATGGTTTTATATCAGCCATAGTCCATATTTCTATACCATACAAAACACTTGTTTTGATTTTAGTGTTAATAACTCTTAATAATCCTTGAATTGAACGTTGTCCCATTTTCCCGCTAAATCATTTAAAAGCTCCACATGCTGTTTTTAGTTTCTGTGTCATGATATTAATATGTGGATTCCAAGAAAGGTTTGAAGAGAACCTTAAATCCAAATAATCATAATATGTTTTTAGTTCAACTTTATTTTTCCCTATAAAGAGTGGAGGGACTTTGATATTTTTTGACTGAATACAACCATGCTAGTTTTTTGGGAGGTTTATAATTAATCCATCCTTTACACATAATTCTGAAAATGTATTTACTTTGTGCTGCAAACCTAAAAAAGATGTAGATAACAAAACAATATTGTCTGCATATGCTAGGAGAGGGAGTTTTCCTGCAAAAACATTAGGAGAGTGAACGTCCAATCTATTTAGATTCAGCAAAATGGAGTTAATATACAAATTAAATAATAGAGGAACCAAAAAACATCCTTGGAGTACTCCAACAATGGTGTACATTTTGTTTGTAAGATCCCCTTATTGATAATATCAAATTTTAAGCCAGGTGTTATTATGTAATCTTATAAGTATATTTAAGATGTCTGGGTCTATATTATACTCTTCTAATTTTGACCATAATATTTTCCTACTTACGGAATCAAATGCTGTTTTAAGATCAACAAAACAACTGTACAATTTACCTTTTTTATAGTAACATACTGACAAATAAGATGCTGTAGCACAAAGCAGTGCTGAACTGTTGATCTTTTTGCCCTGAATCCATTTTGTAATTCTGATAGTATATTATTCTTTTCTAACCATTGTTGCAATCTATTCAATATTATTCTGGAGAACATTTTCTATGATGCATCTAACAAACTAATTGGTTGATACATTGCAGGGTTTTAGTTTCTCTTTTTTTGTGAATTGGGCATATTATACTACCTTTCCATGATTCTGGATATTGATCCCTTTAAATACAATAGTTAAATAGGGTCTGCAAAACTGGAGTCCACCATTCTTTAAAAGATCAATACAAATCTGGCAATATTTGGTCAGGGCCAGGGGCTATTTTTACTGCTATTTTGTTCAGGGCATCTACAATTTCTGATGGGGTTATAAATACTGAATTAAGAAAAATAATTTTCTCAGGTTTTTTTTTTGCCAAAAATATATCCAGCTTCTACGTGTGAAAAATAAAGGTTAAATAATATTGCTCCCAAAGTTGAGGGGTAATCCCTGTCTCAATGCAATTAGCATATTTATCATAACCCTTACTGACTAGTGTCCCAAATTGTTTTTTGTCCTTCTTAATGATCGCAATTCTAATTTTTTCCCACATCATCTTTTGATAATTCATTCTTTCTTTGGATAATATTTCCTTATAATATTTTCCTTATTTATTTAAAATATTATTTGCTATTCCTGGATCCTTTCTTTTAAATTGTCTGACCATTAAATTTAGTTTTTGCTTACCTTTTTTGCATGTTATACATAACCATGTTTTATTTTTCTTTCTTAGGTCAAAGTGATAGAAGAAAGGTCTCAGATAAAAGGAAATATCATCCCAAACTACCATAATGTTAATTGTGGGGTCAACTTTTAGAATTTTGTTTCTATAGTTTTCCATCCAACCATCATTCAATATATCCACAAATTGTATAATACGTGTATTCTGCCATCTTATTGTTTTCCTATTCATGACTTCTATACAAGCTTGATTTTGCCTATTGTTTATCTTACCATCCTCCATTCCTATGTACCATTTTGTCAGGACTGGTAATGTGCAGATTCCGGTCTTATAATCACTTTTAGATCTACTATTTTACCAGTTGCTTCCATATTTCACCAGACCTGATCAATGACAGAGGACCCATTTGGGCCTATAAAGGTAAATTCTCTTTCCTGATCACTTTTTGTTCTTCCATTGAAAATAATCTAATGTAATCCAGACATAACATTGAACAGATGTTTGCCATTTTTTATTATTAGTTCTATCCCTTGATTTCAGTGGACAGGATACATTTTTGATTATTATATTAACTCCATCTATCAGCTCTGAATTCACTGTCCTACTTTCCTTTGTTCTTGCACTGAAATCCCCTAAAAGTATTATACAGCTATGTTCATTCTCCTCTGTTAATTTCTTAAATGTTATTTTGAAATTTTCCAGTATTCCTCTTGGGTTTTACTATTACTTGGTGACACATAGACATTACAGATTAATAAACTATATTTATGTTTTCCATTTTTAGCACTTGACAGTTTAACAAATCCATCTTTTGGGGTGTTATTTTAAAGTCCAAGCTAGTCTTAATATAGCTTGCCACTCCAACCTTAGGTCTACCATTCTTTTTGGATTTTGTTGCTGGGAGACTAAATTCTAAGTAACCAGGTATCAGTGGTGAGTTTTCTTCTAACAGCCACATCTCTTGGAAGCAGATAATATCCAGGTCACTCAGGAAAATCTGAAAGTCATTATCTACTGATCTGTTTTGTAGCCCTTCTATGTTCCAAGTAAGGAATTTTAGCACCTTGGACTCCTTTAGAAACACAAAACATAGAAGTTGACAGTAGATAAGGGCTGCGAGGCCCATACAGTCTGCCTATTTTTTTCTACCTTATAAATGTGCCATTGGCCTTTGCTCTGTCAATGGCCTATCTATTCATACTCATCTGTATTGCTCCCTTATGCCTATCTCATGCCTGTTTGAAGCCCTGCACTGTATTCATATCCTCCACTTCCTGTGGTAGGCTGTTCCATGCATCCACCACCCTTTCTGCGAAATATAACTTCTTCACATTATCCCTTAATCAGCCTCCCTCTAATCTCCTGCTACTTTTCTTATATTGAAGCATGTTAAACCATAATTTATATTTAGCTCCCTTAAATCTGTTTGTCAATTTATATGTATGTCCCTAAGTGGGGGAAAAGGGATTTGTTGTTTCTACAGCTCTTTGATTGTTACAAATCTCTGTCCCTCCTATCTTGTCTAGTGTCTCAACATTTATAAAATACAGACCATGGATATCTAGAAACTTTGAAGCCTGTAACACCAAGGTTGTCGATTTACTAGTCTGGAATGTAATATTAATTTGAAGCATCTTTGAGTCTGAATCATGAACATGCATAAACCTTATGGTATTCCTACTAATGTTCAAACCTAAGGCACAAGACAGAAAGGAGACTATTTCTCTTTTTAGTGCTCCTACAGGGTAGTCTCTAATTACTTCCCATCCAAAAAATGACAGAGTCTTAGTCTCCCATTCTATTTTTTTAGAGGAATTATAAATAGAGATTGTCTTGTTAACCTCTATAAGCCAGTGGGAGTCTTCTACAGCTTCCTTCCTTTTTGTTGGTTCTTCACTATAATGTAGAGGAACAGCTTTTGGGGAAAGTATATAAATACCTCTTTTAAACAAATCATTTTGAGTTCCCAAATTTTCTGAGCTGTCTCTTTCTTTGCACAATAAACAAGTACACAATCCTTATAATCTATGTCTGGAGGTCTCTTAATATAAATCTCCCTTTCATCTGGTGAAATTTGAAGTAATTTTAATATCCAATCAGTTAATGACTGATTTGTCTCATTGCTCAGTTTATTAACCTTGTACATCTCTATCAAAAATTCCTGTAATTTAGCTTGGGAGAGATCTTTGGTCCAGTTACCAACATGTGTTATTTTAGGTGTCTTAATTTGGGACGCATTATTGGCACTCTTGGTCTTCCCTCCAGAACCCTGTATTACCGTAATAGGTAAGGAGTTCAATTCTAAATAGTTTTCCACATTAGTTTGGTGTATCTATAGTCAATGCATCTGTAGTCAGTGTATCCTCCTTTAACTTCAAGATTTCACGATTTGTAACATGTGTAATATCTTCACTCTTAGGACTTTGATTATTAGTTCCAGGTTTCCCCAGTCTAAAGGGGCTTTGAGTACTGTTGTGTTTTTTTTTTCCTTTCCTCCTTTCTTGCTCATCCTCCTTATTTATCTCTTATGATCCATGTGTTCCTTATTTGTTTTTTTCCATTTTATAGAGTCAGTTTTTTGGGACTGCACCTGAGTTTCTACACTTACCAATTCAGGAATGACTTCTCCACCCTTTTGAAATGAAGGGGGTACATTTACTTGTACTGCTTTGTTGCGCATGACAGCAGGAGCCGGATTATGATGGTTTTGTTTTTTCTATTATTGAGTCTATACTATTTTTAACTTTTGGTCCTGATATCATGTCCAGCAAAGCTCTATTAAGTGCTATATCACCTCTTAAATTATCCAGTTCTTGTTTTAAGGCCCAAATATTTTCCAGTATTATTACATTTGTATACTATTGGTTCCTAATCATTTCCAAAATTTGTGTAGATAAAGGGTGATTGGAAGTAAAGTCTCCTTTATTTGTAAAAAAGTCTGTATTATAACCAATTTCTTCTTTTGATAGTATTCCTTTACTATTTAGTTTACCATCTGAAAGAGAGGATGAGAAAGAGGGAGATAATCTAAGTGAAGGGGAACCTGAACTATAGTCATCTTGGCTGCCAGTGGTATTTCTCCTTTTCTGGCTTGAAACTAACTGCTTAAGTTTATACAAAGTATGATTTAAATCTTTTAACATTTGAGTGAGTGAAGAATCCTTTGGTTCATAAACCTTGGATGCTTTAGTTCTTTCTTTAAGTTTAAAAGAGTCTGTTCACCATTCAGAATAGAATAGGTAACAACTGTTGGAGTCAACCTTCCCTGTTTATTTGTTATTACAGTACTTCTCTCAGAGTTGAACTGGAACCTTTTTCAAAATTAGCAGCTGGTGAGGTTTCCCTTGATGACATTAGGTCTGAGTGTGAGGCATCTCTTATTTTTATATTCTGGCCTGAAATATATCCAGATTGTTCTGACCAGCTGCTAATGCTGTAATTATCTAATGAAATAATTTCCATTTCATTTGGTTCAAAAGGCTGGATCTGTACATCACTAAGGTTATTAATAAAAATTTCATTTTTAAGACTTTCTAAAGAACCCCTCTTCCTTATCAAAAAGCTATCATAAGAACCCTTCTTATTGGGGTTTGGAGTCGAGGTGTCAGGTTCTGCATTTTTAAAGAAAGCAGTCATTTTAGATTGTTTCATGTGTTTCCTTCCATAATTGTTCTTCATTATGTCAGGGTTTTTGGTACTAATGACTATTTTACTTTCATTAAGTTTTCTCTCCCCTTGTTTCTTCTTTAGCTTTCTATTCCTTTGGTCTGACTGTGGGATACCAAACCACCCACTTCTAGTATTTACCATTCTCTTTGAGTTTTGGGTAAAAAAGAATAATAATTCACACTCTTTATCCTCAATTACTTGCTCAATTACCACTTCAGTAGATCAGTATACAAAGTATAGCAAAGTGGAATATAATTAAACACTGGTTACTAAGAATTTTCCACAGCCTATACCCAGATAATTCTTAGAACAAATTTATCTTGCACCAATTGAATATAGTCCATTAAAATGTTCATATAAAATGTTCTCCAGAATCCCACATAAGAATAGTGTCTCAGAGTTCTTTTCAAGCTAGGCGTTTGTCTTATGAATGTCTCATAAATGTAGATATTACCATATGTCTCTCAGTAAACAAACTGGCTCTTAATATGACCCACAGTAGACCAACATAGGCTTTATCACACACCTTCAAGTGACTAGATCGAATCCCAGATCTTCAGCAATCTAGTCCTATAATCCTTGGGGTCATAGTAATCAAACTTCAGACTTTCAGGTTATGATGCCTTAATTATGGGAGCAGTCACCAGGCCCTTAACTGACCTTGATCCGTCTAAGACTCCTTTCACTAGGAAAGGATAAGAGAAGGTAACGTGGTGTGAACAATCATGAATGAAAGTTTAGAGGTAAAAGGAGCTCACAGTCAGATGAATAAAATACCAGAATACAGAATACAAATGCTGTGCTAAAATACCGTGCTAGAATACTGTGCAAAAAAACACTAAATTATATACACAAAGATCTTTAAACCATTTGGACCCCCTTATCCATACATACTCTCTTTACTACTATTCTTAAAGCCAAAAAGTCTATATTGTTTACTTACTTTTTGTAAGAAAGCTTCTCTAAAGCAGTATTAAAATATCACTGGGCAGTGGATGCCAATTTAACAAGCCTCTGCATAATAAATGCAGGCCACTACCCTAATTTATTTTTCAGATGTGCACCAACTTCCCTCTGGCCACAAACTAAAGTGAACCACACACCACTTTCTTTACCATAATCGCTTCTTCTCAGGTGATCTGCTTTTACTTAAAATTGCAGAAACTCAACAACAGCAAAAAAACAGTGTAGCGGTGAAATAAAGTGCAAGGTGCTAAATGTGAGTTGCAAAAATGCAAAAAGAGTGAGGCACAAAGTGCTCATAGATCCGAAAATCTACGCCAGAAGTTTTTCAAAACTCGGATAGGGAGCTGTTTCTAGTCTATGCTGGGTGTTGTGAATATCTGGCTATAGCAAGATGAGCATGCACTTTTCGGGCTGAGGTCAGGTATTACAATTTGCATATTGCACAGAAAACAAAAGGAGGAAAAATAATTAAATAATCCTTGTTAAAATGTTAATTCTATAAAAAAATAAAAGCAGCAATAGCAAAAGGGAATCTACCATGAAAAACTCTATCATAAAAAACAGTTTTTCTCTCCATTTGAACTGATACAGGGGTAAAGACTACCATGGCAGTCACAGCAGACTCAACATTTTATATTTTATAACGAGGTATTAAGAAATAGTTCCCTTCTCTGGGTGGGTGTATTCTCGATTTGTAGTGCTGCAGATGATTCAGTAGAACAGTCAGGACTGATTCCCTGTAGTCTCAACCGGGAAACACTTCTCTGAAAGGTCCACTCTCCTCTCTGCTCGGAAACCTTTCTGATGGCACCTTTTCCTCCTCAATCACAATCCAGCTCCGCTTCAGAGGAGAACCCCCTGAGCCACCGGTGGGCCTTCCTCCTGCAAACAGGAAAGGAGAAGCAGTGAGAGGTGCATGACAGGGACCAGCAATAAGATGAACTGGTAAGGAGACATATTTATGTAGGCAAAGGTGGCATACCTTTTAAAAAAGATTTTTAGGCAGAGCATCGAGCTTCTTGATTCTCCTCCACGGAATAGAGAGCACATAGCCAGCAGCCATCTCAGTCAGTATCATCTCAAGAATCTGTCTCCACCCCAATGCTGAATATGTTATCAAATACCAAGGACAGACAAACTAAGCCATTTCATTTTCAGCAAGCTCTTACAGGAGCAGTATGGGAAGCCTTTTTCAGTACCCCTTCCTATGTGTCCATGATTTTGATTGGCTGTGACAGGCTGGCAGTTGTGCATTTATCTCTGCATAATGCCCACTGAAGAAAAAGTATTTGTGCCAGAGTGCCCCATAACATACAAATATCACTATACCAGTTTAGAACATTGGCCTCATATTCAAAAGGTGGCACCAGCACTAACATGATTTGCACCTGTGCTACCAGGGTTTGCACTTGTGCTTGGGGTGAGCCATAATCAAAGGCCCATATAGGGCCCCCAAGCCCAACAGTGTCCCCAAGCCCAACTGTGTCTGGGCAATAAAATACCTCCTATGCAAAAGAGAAGGTTTCCTCATACATATTAAGGCAGTGGCATTTTCTTTTATTTTTGTAGCTCATCTTTATTCAGACATAGAGAAGATTAAAAACATTACAGATCTGACAGAATATTCTCACATACATATTTAGATTTATACATAAATTGATAAAATTCACAGTTTGTAAGACCATCAATATTTCTGTCAAACCCTTAATGATCACCATCGATCATCAAAACTTACATACATTTTTAAACCATCTAAGCTAAACAAAACAAGCCTGGAGTCATAGGGAGATGCAAAAGGAGTTGATAGTACATTACACTCTGAGTAATACATCTACATTTTTAAGATAGAGCCAAATTCCAGTTTGCTGCAGCGGTAAACAGCCCCCAAAGTGGTACTATATCGCCACTGAAAACAAACTCTAAATGGGGCACTGCTGCACCCTCACCACAAAGAATGAGTGGCTGTATTGCAACTACCCACTCCCAGTCATCCATTCCTGTCACTGTCAATGCTCACTTGTGGTCTAGTGTGTCCCCAATAATCACCCATTTCCATCACTCTCAGTGCTCCCAAGTGGTCTACTGTGTCCTCAATCACCCATTCCCATCGACATCAATGCTCCCTGGTGGCTAGTGGTACCCCCATCCCATGTTCTGACACCTACAAGGTATCAATGGTGGTCCAGTAACCCCCCACCCAATCTACCTGCTCACAAACCTCTTCCCAGCACCCCCACCAGGTTGTCCAGAGATCATTGGCTCCCAATACAGTGATCAGCACAGCCCTCCATTAGCCTCCTCAGCCGGCCACCATATGAGCTGTCAGTAAGTGTGATACTGTATGCACACCTACTAACAGTTTATATGGCAGCTGGCTGAGAAGGTGAGAAGAGGGCAAGACTCAGGAGAACATTGATGGTGATGTGAACTGGTGTAGTGCCTCAGAGCCTGGTGCCCTCCAAATATGGGTAGCCAGGTGCCTTGGGGCTGGGGTGACAGGAAGGTGCCCCAGGGTGTAGAGAGGGTCCCTAGCTAGGTATACCCTCACCCAAAATGTGAAGCCATAGCAGGGCTCCATTTAAAAAATAAAATAAAATAAAACATTTTCCCTGCTTGTTTTCCTTGCCTGCAGCTTCATGATAGAACCCCCCATTGCCTCATGCTGGGCACCTGCTCTCATGGGCCTAGCCATGAGGGCATGCAGGCAGGAATGGGCCCATGAGGATTCCAAGGCAGAATCCTCAGCCTGTTTAAACAGCAGTGGCTGTTCAGTCCATTGGTGAGTGGGAGAGAGTAGCAGCAAGTTCGAAGGGAGTGCAAGGCTGGCCAAAGCTAAGTAAATGGAAGGGACTTATCTAAAGTCCTGGGGTCCCTTCTGATGTCCTGGCCAGTCCTCTGCAATGGCTCCCTCTCCTAAATTGGTGGCTTTCATCCATCAAGGGTCAGTTCTCAGTTCTGCAGTGGTGGCAAAGTGTGTTGGGAGGGGCAGCAGGTCCTGGCCATCCCCTCCATCAGTGGTCAACTGCTGTGTGGTTCCGTGGGAGGGTTGGCAGCTATAATCCAAGGCCAGCCCCTCCACCCAGGAGTTCAGTGAAGCTTCATTGGAAAAGGCAGCAGGTCTAGGCTGTCTCCTTCATCCAGAGCAGTGGTAGCAGCATCAAAGGTTTTTGGGGAAGGGCCAGCAGCAGCAGCAATGTTAAGCTGGCCCCTCCATGCCTCAGCCAGCAGCTTCCAGAGGTTTTCTGGGAGGGGCAGCAGGTCCAGGCTGTCCCCTCCATCCCCTGCAGCACAGTTGTTCGAGGAGGCTTCTGGGAGGAGGTGGGTCTAGGCATCCCCAGCTCCAGCAGATGGAAAGCAACAGGGTGAGTGGCAGCAGAATAGTGGTCGGGTGCTGGCCGCCAAAAAGAAAAACTCTTTTTTTATTTTAATAAATCTTCGGTGCTTCCAGGATCCAGCCAGACAAATGACTGTGGGGAAAGGTCAAGGCCCCAGAAGGAAGGACCACCCATGGGGCAGGTCAAAAGGAGGGTTCCCTTGAGTCAATGAAATATGGGGGTGGGCAAGGCCAAAGCAAAATACCTCCCATGGGGCAGAGTAACAGAAGGCTCCCTTTAGACAAATGACTGTGAGGGGGTGTGGAAGGGCCCTGGGAAAAGACCGCCCATGGGGCGGAGTTATAAAGGCTCCAATGACAGTGAGAAATGGGGCTGGTAAAATGTACACTGGATTGACTGCATCTATGTACGGTGGTCTTAAAGTGGCATTGACAGTCCCAGCAGAATTAAAGAGGTAATGTCAGGCCCTCCAGTCTAAAAAGGGGCCAAGAACTATACAAATGTATGGTAATTGTTGTCTAATGTCTACAGATGGAATTTTATTGTGGCTAGTGCCAGACTTAATGGGGCAAGGCAAGCGTAAGGCTCTGTTGAGCCAGGAACTTTATCCAAAAGACAATGCCACTGTGATTTACCTTCGTTAATATTTTTCTAAACTGTTTTATGTGTATTTAGAGCATCTTAGTACTGATTGCTAACAATAAAAGACACAGAGTTTAAATAAAAATGTTTCTTCTGCTGCCACCCTCTAGCCTACATGTGATCCCAGCAGCCCCAACCCTGTTTTCCCTGATCAGCTATCATGTCCTTGTTTGTCCTGTGTCACGGCAGTCCATGTGGAGCTGTGGCTGGGTGGTCTTGTATCCCAGCAGTCCACATTGGGGCTGTGGCTGGGTGGAATGTGGCAGACTTTTTCCTGGAGGGATGTCATTTCCAGTGGTCTTTAGAGATCTTTGTGCCGATGACCGACACCACCTTGGAATAGTCCTGGCCTGTGTCCTGTTGTATATGTTCCATGCCCTGGGCAGCTGGTTCCCCATCTTGCTTTCTTTCCCTTTTCCCCTGTAGACATGCAAGGGTGGCTGGTGTTGGGTATTCATGACTGATTCACTGCTTAGGGGTAAAGTTCTGAATTTAGTAATGTTCTAGTTGTAGAGTTTTAGAGTGTAGATATTTAGTGTAATGTTATTGTTTAGTTATGTTTAATAAACTTTTATGTTGTTTCTTGCATTCGAGCTGGCATCATTCCTCTCCTTGTGTTCCCAGTCGTGATATCTGAACTTGGGCTCCCTTCCCCTAACATTTCCCCTGACACCTGCTGGCTGGGCGTCACACAAAAATCCACCTCCAGGTGGTTGGCATAGTTGGATTACCTTGTGTTTCCTCATTCCAAGTTATAGCTGGTGGGTGAACCCATGCCCTGACCTGACTAGGCCATTTTGAGAGCAGTCAGCATCAGGAGCAAAATCTCACCCATTACAAAAGTGAGCAGGGATGTACCACTAGCCACCAGGGCTTCCAGAACAGTGTCAATGGCACCAAGGGGCTACTGCACCCCCATGCAAATGAACCCATAATGGGCTTGCAAATGTCCCCATAGCACCTTGCATGCTCAATGGGCTCATTTACATGTTGGGGCTGAATAGTGCCCACAGGGGTCTTGGCACCATCTGGTTTTGGGCAGCGCTATTCCCTGTGAGCTATATACAGCACAGGCCCATGCTGGCAGCACTACTGCACTTACCACTGAAACAACATGACTTGATATTCAGTTAGATAGTGCCATGCACTATCCAACTGAATATTGCAGCTGCCAGGTTGGGCATAAGTGCAGTGGAAACATTTGCATGGTGCTTGCATGTCTATTTGAATATCAGAGCCATTGTATTTTAAAAGGACACCTTTTTTAAATAAATTTACCCACCCCAAAGCTCCACTGCTCACCTTGTAATCTTCTGTCTTCATGCTTCATTCTGATAGAGAAAATTTGGCATAATTTTTCCTTTTTACATCATGGATTTGTGGTATATTTTAAATCACACTCCATCCCACCTTACCAGTCTGCCACCCATCCAGCTGCTTCACTGAGGTTACTGCTGAAATCATATATACTCACTCCCAGTTTTCAGAGCAGGCAGTGAGTGTGATGTTATAGGAATTTAACATACTTATGAGATGGTCCCTAAGGTAAATGTAAGAAGCTGATGATTTGTAGACAGCCTCTAGAGTGTGGGGTGTTATGGGAAGTTTGCTTGGCTGGAACAGTGTGTTTAAGATGGCTGCACAATAAAGATGAGTAAAAACTGATGCTGGTTTCTTGATTATTAACAAGCAAAACATGGTGTCAGAAGCGGATATCAAAACCTGAAAAGACGGACAAGAACATAAAAAAGAACTCTAGAAGAAGACGGTCTAGTGAAAAAACTGAGAGAGAAAAAAAAAAGATGGATAAACTAAATCCTCCATCAGGTATGCAATTGTCTGGAAATGTAGCTGAAAATTGGAAGAGATTTAAACAAAGGTTTAATATTTATTTAACTGCAAGTGGCGCTGAAAGCAAAGATGGCAAAACAAAGGCCTCGATCTTTCTACATGTAGTTGGGGAAGATGTGTTAGACATTTACAACAGTTTCCAATTCAATGATGGTGAAAACACGGATCTTGATGTAATTATGAAAAAATTTGAAGAGTACTTTGTACTGAAACAAAATGTAACCTATGAGAGTTTTAAGTTTTTCACATGCGACAAGAAAAAGGGTGATAGCTTTGATCAGTATTTAACAGAGTTACGTTTGCTCTGCAAAACGTGCATGTTTGGATTGCTGAAAGAATCACTGATTAAGGATAGAATTATATACGGAATCACAGACAATGGGCTCAGAGAAAGATTGTTTAGAGAGCAAGATTTAACTTTGGACAAAGCTATAAACATGTGTAGAGCTGCTGAAACTACCAAATCATAGGCTAAAGAGCTGAACAAAGAAAACGAGGGCACTGTGCACACACTAAAGAAGCTTGAGATAAACAAGAAATATTTTTTGAAAACAAAGCATCAGAAGGAGCAGCAGTCTAATCAGAAAACATGTGGTAGATGTGGAAATAACCATAAACCTAAAGCTTGTCCTGCCTATGGGAAGTCCTGCAGTAAGTGTGGCAAAAATAACCATTTTGCAAAATGTTGCAAAATGAAAAGTGAACAAAATAAAGCTCACACTGTTGAAGAATATGAGCCAGAAGAGTTATTTGTAGATTCCATTGAGCTGTGTGTTTCTGAAAAAAAGGAATGGATTGCACCTTAACTGTGAATGAGACTATCACACCATTCAGGACTGACACAGGAGCACAGGTGAACCTGATTTCATTGCAAGACTATGAAACTCTGCATGTAAAATCTAAAATTCACCCAGCCAAGATAAAAGTAACTGGTTATACAGGAGAGAAAATTCCAGTAAAAAGGAGCTGTATGGTAGCTGTGATGCACAAAGGCCAGCAGTTTAAGGTGTCTCTGTTAATTGTAGAGAAGGATGTGCAACCAATTCTAGGCATAAGTGCCTGTGAGAAACTCAATTTAGTGAGAAGAGTGTTTGTTGTGACATCACAAGCTGAAGCTAAATGTGAATCATTAGTTACAGAGTACAGCGATGTGTTCAGAGGTCTAGGATGTTTGCCTGGGGAGCACAAAATAACCATAGATGACCAAGTGCCACCCATAATACACCCCTGCAAGAATAGCTGAATTGCATGGAAACCACAGGTGTAATCAAGAGAACTGATGAACCCACAGACTGGGTGAGCTCTTTAGTCATAGTTGAGAAGAAAATGGCTAGCTCAGAATATGTCTTGACCCCAGAGACTTAAACAGAGCTATAAAAAGGGAGCATTTCAAGTTACCTAGCAGAGAAGAGATAATGTCACACTTTGCTGGTGCTAAGTGGTTTAGCAAACTGGATGTTTCTATGGGATTTTTGGCAAATGAAGCTAGATAATGCTAGTTCAAAGTTATGCACATTTAATACTCCAGAAGGAAGATACATATTTCATTGTCTGCCATATGGGATACTGTCTGCTCCAGAAGATTACCATAAAATAATTCATATGATTTTTTAGCACATTCCAGGTGTTGAAACCATGATGGATGGCATCATTGTGAGGGGGTTCCACAAAAGATGAACATGACTTCAGATTGAGACAAGTACTGGATCTGACAAGAAAAGTAAATTTTAAACTCAACAAAGAAAAATGTGAGTTTTGTGTAAAAGCACTGACGTTTGTAGGTGATATTGTTACAGATCAGGGCATTAATCCTGGCCCTAAAAAGACATCTGCAATAGTGAATATGCAAAAGCCCAGCTGCAAAGATGATGTCAGGAGTTTCTTAGGGATGATTAACTACTAAGGGAAGTTTATCCCTCAACTTTCAGCATGCTCAGCCCCACAGATGGCTGTTGGAGCAGAAAAATAAATGGATGTGGTCACATGAACAGGAGCAAAGCTGGAAAGATCTGAAGAAGGCTATTGCAGAAGAACCAGTATTACGATTCTATGATCCTGCTAAAGAAACATGAATATTAGCTGATACTTCACAGTTTGGCTTGGGCTCAGTACTTCTGCAAAATTATGAAGGAATCTGGCAACCTGTAGCATACGCTTACAGAGCCTTGACTAGCACTGAGGCAAGGTATGCCCAAATAGAATAAGAGTTACTAGCAATAACTTACGCTTGTGAGCGGTTTCATCAGTATGTGTATGGTCAGGCCTTCACAGTGAAAACAGACCACAAGCCTCTAGAAGCTATAATGGCCAAGTCTCTAAATGACTGTCCAATGAGAATACAGAGAATGCTAATCAGATTACAAAAGTACGATGTTCAGTTCAGCTATAGTAATGGAAAGTACATGTACGCTGCCGACACACTTTCATGTGCTGTAGACAAGAGTGAAAGCCCAGTAAGTCAAACAGACAGAGAAATAAAGGCATATATTGACATGATCGTGACCTCTCTTCCGGTGTCCAGTGAGAGACAAGAGCAGATCAGAAGAGAAACAGAGGCAGATGAAACAATGAGAATCCTGAGAAATACCATATTAAAAGGTTGGCCGAAGCAGAAAAGTGCCTGTTTGTTGTCTATTCATGATGTTTGGACATATAGAAGTGACCTATCTGTTGTCAATGACATTATTTTCAAAGGCAACAAATTTGTTATGCCAGGAAAACTGTGCAAAGAAATGCTGCACAAAATACATGAAGGGCACTTAGGAGAAGAAAAATGCAAGCGAAGAGCCAGAGAAGTAATGTATTGGCCGAGAATGAATCAAGATATTCCCAGGTAACTGCAACCTGTGAATTGTGTCTCACCTACAGACCAAAGCAGCCAAGTCAGCCGTTATGTCCTCATCCAGTGCCAGGCAGACCATATCAGAAAGTAGGTGCCGACTTGTTTGATTGTTATGGGAAAACCCATATAATTGTAACTGATTATTACTCAAATTATCCAGAGGTAGCAACACTACCTAAAACTACCAGTAAAGCTGTAATCACCTGCATGAAGTCAATCTTTGCTAGACATGGTGTTCCAAACGAAGTGTTCACTGATAATGGTCAACAGTTTTCCAGTGCTGAGTTTAAACAGATCGCCTATGAATGGAAATTCATACACAGTACTTCAAGTCCCAATTTTCCAAGATCAAATGGACTGGCAGAGAGCTCAGTAAAAACTGTGAAAAGTCTTATGAAAAAACAAATGATGGAAAAGAAGATTTTTACAAAAGCCTACTGATCTACAGAAGTGCACCATTACAGAATGGGCTTTCTCCAGCGCAAATGCTTATGGGAAGGAGGATCAGGACAAATCTGCCAATACATGTAGAGCTTCTGAAGACTCATGACTCTGAACAGGTGAAACAAAGCAAAGAAAAACAAAAGAAAAAACAAAAACAGTTACATGACAGGAGAGCAAGAAACTTACCTGATTTAAGACCTGGAGCTAAAGTGCGCCTTAAAGACTACGACAAAGGAATGTGGCTGCAAAGGGGCACTGTACAAGCACAAATTGCACCAAGGTCTTACCAGATTGAAACAGAAAGAGGAACGGAGGTGAGATGGAATCATGTGGATTTAAGACTTCTGCTAAAGGTTGAAGATGCTAATGAGACTGAAGTTGACTTACTAACTTTCACAGCAGTCAGTCAAGATAACACCAAAGAGGCTGATAGCAAGGACAATTCGGAGCAGTGTGCATCCACTCAAAAGTCACCAAAGAAGGAAGCGAGACCCAAAGAGAAATTCAACGTCCAGAGAGTCTGATTGAAACTTGTTAGATAAGTACAGTGGAGTGGGTGGTAAAGACTCACTAGATAGTGAAGTACGAGCGACCTCTCCTCTCAAGATTAGGTTTAGTTTAATTAGAAACCTCAGTTTGTAAGAAGTTAAAATAATAATGATAATAATTCAGCCAAATTACTGTAAGCCTATAATTCAGTTTGAAAATAATATAGAACTTTAAGTGAGAAAGATGTGATGTTATAGGAATTTAACATACTTATTAGACAGTACCTAAGGTAAATGTAAGAAGCTGATGATTTGTAGACAGCCCCAAGAGTGTGGGATGTTATGGGAAGTTTGCTGGGGCAGTGTGTTTAAGATGGCTGCATAATAAAGATGAGTAAAAACTCATGCTGGTTTCTTGATAATTAACAAGCAAAACAGCAAGGACCAAGACATACTTTTTTTTTAAGGGAAACTCAAATAACGTGGTTACAAAGACCCGCTCTATGCCTAATGGCTGCAGAGGCATGGGCAGACATCTCATACATCTGGGGTGGCTTCCACCATGAAGGTTATGCTGAGGGCTACCAAATCTGCCATTTGTTGGTAGCCCTCATTAGCATTCTCTTCATGGCAGAAGCAACCCGGGGTGTGCAAGATGTCTACCTGGGGCTCTGCAGCCATTATGCATGGAGCGGATCTTTGTAGTTAAACTTCCCAGGCAGCAGGTAAATAAAATATGTACTTATGGGCTTGTACACAATAATAGGGGACATATGTGGGACATGACTGTGGGGAAAAAAATGTTATTTCTTTCTTCTTTCACTATCAATATATTACCCTTAAGGACCTTTACTTTAACTGTAAACAGGAAGATAATATCCATTGTGGTTTTCCCAGTACAGTCCCCAATGTTTGGAAAGAGTAACCATGTAACGTATGTAACAGGGACAGATAATATGCAAAATAAAAAAAAAAAATATGTATAAGTATTTTTTGGTCTTCACGTGAATTTGCAGTACTTCACTTCATTTAGTTAATTCACTAAGCAACACCAAAATATATGCATGCAGCTATGTGTGATGACCACCAATCTAATGCATGGTGCAGTTCTATGGGGTGAAGTAATCTCAAAGTTTTTCCTTACCCAGAATTCCTGGGTATTCATAGATTAAATTGCATTTGTGTGTAAATAGGAATGAGTAGATAGCATTTAAAACTTTTTTTGATTATTTTACAAATTAACCCCCCAAAACTACTGAAAGTGCATTATATGAACGTATGTAACAGGATGGAGAAAAATCCAGAAAGTGCAAGTTGTCACTGAAAACACTGTGGAAAACATAAAATTAGGCTACTGAAGTCCTTTATTTTTTCCAATTATTTTTACTGTTTAAGGTCATATTATTAATGAATTAATTACAGGAAAAGTTATAATAATGCATATGACCACCACAAAGAAAGGTCATCATACAACAGATCAACACCATTACTAAACAAAATAGTAGATACACACATAAATTTCTACTAAAACCTTAACCAAAATGCTACACTATACACAAACCACACTAAACACACTATATACATTGATTACTACAGCCTCAGTCACATCAGTAAATGTTTATACTGCCCAATTGCTTTATAGCTTCATTATTTTGAAGGCTTTGTTGACAGTTTCTATGCCTTATACCACATAAGACCCATCTCCCACAATGGCCAGTGGTCCACATATTATATAGTTTACATCTGCTTTCTCAATATTCTGCAGTACTCCTCATGTGGACCCACCAGGACTATAGAAAAAACAGACCAGGGACCTGGAAGACTACAGGTGATGGTGTAGATGAATCCACCAGATGAGAACATGGGTGCTGGCCTATAGTGACATACTTGGGCAGGTGTGTGCAGTACTCCTCATACGGACCCACCACGGCCCTAAAGAAAATGGACCAGGGACCTGGAAGACCACAGGTGATGGCATAGCTGAATAAACCAGATGAGAAAATGGGTGCTGGCCAACTGAAATACTCGGACAGGTGCATGAAGTACTCCTCATGCAGACCCATCAGGGCCCTGAAGAAAATGGACCAGGAACCTGGAAAACCACAGGTGATGGTGTAGCTGAATAAACTAGATGAGAAAATGGGCGCTGGCCAGCAGTGACTTACTCGGGCAGGTGCGTGCAGTTCCCTCATGCAGACCTAACAGGGTCCTGAAGAAAACAGATCAGGGACCTGGAAGACCACAGGTGACAGCACGCACAGCCCTCCATACCATGCCTGTGTCCCAGGGGACCTTCTGGCACCTGCTTCCCTCTGCCCAACCCTGTCAGCTTTCCTGAGGCCTAGTGGCACCTGTCTCCCCATCCACAGTCTACCTGCTGTCCAGGTGACCTGGTGGTGCCTGCTTCCCTCTTCCTAATCTTTCCAGCATTTCCCAGGGCCTGGAGGCTCCTGTCTCCCACCCCACACCTTTTCTGCTGTCCCAGGAGACCTAGTGGCACCTGCTTCCCTCTCCCCAACTATGTCAGCCTTTCTTGAGACCTGGTGGCACCTGTCTGCCCCTTCACAACATGCTTGCTGTCCCAGAGGATCTGGTGGTGACTGTTGCCCTCTCCCTAACCCTTTCTGCCTTTCCTGGGGTATGGTGTCTCCCGTCTTACACCCCACACACTGCCAAACTGTTCCTGGTGACCAGTTGACACTTGCTTTCCTCTCCCTAACCCTGACAGTCTTTCCTAGGGCCTGGTGTCTCCTGTCTCCCACCCCATACCCTGCCAGCTATCCATGGGGACCTGCTGGCATCTGCTTCCCTCTCCTTAACCCTTCCAGCCTTTTCCAGGGTCTGATGTCTCCCGTCTCCCACCCCATACCCTGCCAGCTAACTCTGAGGACCTGGTGGCACCTGTTTACCTCTCCTTAACCCTTTCAGCTTTTCCTGGGCCCTGGAGGCTCCCGTCTCCCACCCCCATACCCTCCCTGCAGTCTCAAGGGACCTGGTGGCACCTGCTTCCCTCTTTCCAAACCTGTCAGCCTTCCTTGAGGCCTGATTGCTCCCATCTCCCACCCCACACCCTTTCTGCTGTTCCAGGGGACCTGCTGGTGCCTGCTTCCCACTCCCCAACCTGTCAGCCATTCCTGAGGCCTGGTGGCACCTGCCTGCCCCTCTGCACCCTGTTTTCTGTCCCAGGAGACCTGGTGGTGCCTGCTTCTCTTTCCCTAATGCTTTCTGCCTTTCATGGGGCATGATGTCTCCTGTCTCCCACCACACACACTCTACCAAGCAGTCCCTGGTGACCTGTTCACACTGGCTTCCCTCTCCCTAACCCTGACAGCCTTTCCCAAGGCCTGGAGGCTCCTGTCTCCCACTCCACACTATTCCAGCTGTCCTGGGGGATCTAGTGGCACCTACTTCCCTCTCCCTAACCCTGACAGCCTTTCCTGGGGCCTGGTGTCTCCTGTCTCCCACTCCATACCCTCCCAGCTATCCCTGGGGACCTAGTGGCACCTGCTTCCCTCTCCATAATCTTTCCAGCCTTTCCTGAAGTCTGGTGGCACCCGTCTCCCCCTCCATACTCTGCCTGCTGTCCCAGGGGACCTACTGGCACTTGCTTCCCTCTCTCAAACCATGTCAGCCTTTCCTGAGGCCTGGTGGCACCTGTCTGCACCTCCACATCCTGCTTGCTGTCCCAGAGGACATGGTGGTGCCTGTTTCCCTCTCCCCAACCCCGTCAGCCTTTCTTGAGGAGTAGTGGCACCCGTCTGCCCCTCCATGCCTTGCTTGCTCTCCCAGGGGATCTGGTGGTGCCTGCTTCCTTCTCCTCAACACTGTCAGCCTTTTCTGAGGCATGGTGGCTCCCTTCTCCCCCTTCACACCCTCCCTGCTGTTCTAGGGGACCTAGTGGTGCCTACTTCCTTCTTTACAGCCCTGTCAGCCTTTCCTGAGAACTGGTGGCACCTGTCTGCTCTCCACACCCTGCCTGCTGTTCCATGGGATCTGGTGGCACCTATTTCCACCTCCCTAACCCTTTCTGCCTTTCCTGGGGCATGGCATCTTCCATCTCCCATCTTACACCCTGCCAAGTTATCCTTGGTGACCTTTTGACACTGTCTTCCCTCTACTTAACCCTTTTAGCCTTTCCTGGGGCCTGGAGGCTCCCATCTCCCAACCCACACCCTGCCTGCTGTCCTGGGGTGATGGCCATACCTGCTTTCCTCTCTCCAACCCTGTCCACCTTTCCTAAGGCCTGGTGGCACCCATTTCCCCTCCACATGCTGTCTGCTGTCCCAAGGGACCTGATGGCATCTGCTACCCTCTCCCTAACCCTTTCTGCCTTTCCCAGGGCCTGGCATCTCCTGTCCCCCAACCCACACCCTGCCAAGCTATCCCTGGTGACCTCTTAGCATTGGCTTCCCTCTCTCCAACCCTGTCAGCCTTGATTCTCCCATCTCCCACCCCACACCTTGCCAGCTGTTCCTGGGGACCTGGTGGCACCGCTTCCCTCTTCCTAACCCTAACAGCCTTTCCTGGAGCCTGGTGTCACATGTCTCCCACCACACATCCTGCCAAGCTGTCCCTTGTGACTTGTTGGCACTGGCTGCCCTCTCCCTAACTCTGTCCACTTTGAGGCTCCTGTTTCCCACTCCACACCCTGCCAGCTCTTCCTGGGGACCTGGTGGTGCCTGCTTCCCTCTCACTAACCCTGACAGCCTTTTCTGGAGCCTGATGTCACCTGTCTCCCACCCAGTACTCTGCCAGCTGTCCCTGAGGACCTGGTGGCACCTGCTTCCCTCTCCCTAACCTTGACAGCTTTTCCCGGAGCCTGATGTCACCCATCTCCCACCCCATACCTTCAAGCTATCCCTGGGGACCTTGTGGCACCTGTCTCCCTCTCCTTAACCCTACCAGTCTTTCCCAGAGCATGGTGTCTCCCATCTTCCACCCCACACCCTGCAAAGCTATCCCTTTTGACCTGTTGGCACTGGCTTCCCTCTCCCAAACCTGTTCAGCCTTTTCCTGTGCCTGGTGTCTCCTGTTTCCACCTCACAACCTGCTTGCTGTCCCTGGGGACCTGTTGGCACCAGCTTCTCTATCCTTAACCCTTTCAGCCTTTTCCAGGGCCTGGTGCCTCCGATCTCCCACCCCACACCCTTCTAGCTGTCCATGGGTACCTAATGGCACCTTCTTACCTCTTTTTATCAGGACAGCCTTTCCTAAGGCCTGGTGGCACACTTTATCCCTCTCCCTTAAACAGTCAGCCTTTTATGTGCCCATGTGACACCTGCTTTTAACTCACAAACCACCCCAATGTCATTTTAATTTTCATTTTTAATAAATATCTTGTTTGTAACGAGGACGGATATTTACAGTTCTGCCCCTGTTACAAACAGGATTGAACTGGGGAAGGGGCTTTTAAGCTAACTTTTCAAATGCAAGCAAGACATAAATAGCTTTCTGCAGCTTAAACATGTTAGGAAACTGTTGTAGCAGTGTATATTTCTTGAGTTTAATAAAATGTTTTCAGTACACATAATGTTTTCTATTTTTTACAACACCAGCCAACCCCCACAGCAAGCCAGTGGTTGTTTTGAATCCAAGGGTACTTTGTTACAACCACTGAAAAAATGCTCCTAAAATGAGCCACAAATACTATAATAATTGGACCAAAAAAGGGGAAGCACTAAAAGTATTGTTTGATTGTTTGTAACAGGGATGGATATTGATAACATGTCCCCAGTTACAAAACTTAACAAGAAAAATCCATCCCTGTTACAAACAGGATTGCACTGGGGATGGAGCTTTTAAAACAACTTTTGGACATTAAAACAAGGTTTAAAAGATGAACTGACTTTAAACTCACTGCCAGAGCATAGCAGCACTGCATCTTTACAGTTCTTACACCACTAAACATTAGTTTTCTGTACTTTGCCCAGGACAATTATTGCCACTTTTGCCATTTTTATCATAACATGTAATTTTCTGACTTTATATTATTTATTTCAATGGCAGTTATTAATTACATTGAAATGAATATTATAATGCTGAGTTGTGCTACACAAAAAATTGCCCAGTGTTTATATCCCATTGTAAGAGAGACAGATACTGCCACTGCTGTCCCTGTTACAAACAGGATTGCCCTTTAAATTCAGATCCTTGCATTCAAGCCTGCTAGCATCAGCTGAATCAGCTGAATGGGCTGAACATGAACATCTGTAGTTCAAGAATAGAGCCCTAAACAACCTCACTCTGTAAAAATAACTATACTGCTCAAGAATGTGCTGCAATTTAAATAAAAAGAGTACTTCAATGTAAATGATCCTGTATGTAATAACTCTGGATTGCAGGAGACAGAAAACTTTTACTGTTGCTACCGAGGACAAACTGGCCTGGGTTCGTGGGCAAACACACTTGAAATGCTTCAGGGTCTGTAGATGATTGGCTACAGATAATCCAATCCTTTCTCCTGCCCTGATTATGCTCCCAGGACATGAAAGGGGACTGTTACATACAGGAATGGGGGAGGGACAGAATCAGAGATATCCAATTTGAAAATGGGACTGCTCAGGAAGATTGCAGCTCCGGAGGACACAAAGAGCAGCAATCTTCTGGTAAGCCCTTGGGTTTTTGGGAGCAGGCATCAGAACACCGAAATATCACCGACTAGGAGGAATTTGCATTACAATTACTTATGTAACCAAAGGGGATGGAGTAGGTTACATACGTGATTGCCATTTTTGGTGCCATTTGAATAAAAAATGTAAGACAGCAAACTGACAAACACACACTACGTTTGGAAGTGTGTGTCTTGCCAGTCTATACACAGTCTTTAGTGTTTGGCAGTGCAGGCTGAATGACAGAAATAGTGTGCACAAGACACACTGCATTTAAATGTCCCATGCAGAGCATGAAAAAAGGAGGGGACATGTATGCAATTTTTAAAAATAAAACACAATGGCTAGTGTTGCCACTCCAAGGTTATAAATCCTGTCTAAGCTTGTTATATGGCACAGTGCAGTGCAGTTGTTTAGACTGGAATTGCTAAATTATGTGAACTAATGGCATGTAAAGAGGGTATGGCATAAATGTACCCATTTAGCGTGGATAGACCCTTATATGCAAAAAACCCTAATGAGGCATTTCTGCAGCAACTGCTGCAATTACTGTGGTTATTGGAGTTCCCCTTTAAATCACATAGTCCCTGTCCTCAGTGCAGGCAGCAAAGACTGGAAAAACTGATGGATAATGGCTGAGAGTCACAACAAGGGACAAACTCATTAAAGCTAATAATAAAATAAAAATGTCAACCCATGTATACAGTCACTCCTGGTCTTCTGAGCAGGCAGTGAGGACCAGAAATTGCCAACAGAAAAATCTGAAAGTTGCAATTAGGGGAAAAAATATTTAAAAAAAGGGGGGGATGAATAAAACTATACAGACAGTGTGTCAACCTCTTTCAGTCATCAGTGAAGGCAGTGAGGAACGGGTAACAGCAAGATACAAAATCACAGCTCCCCCTAGTGACAGATAGTGCAGGAACTATTTTCATTTTGAAAATAAAACCTTTTTGTATTTTCTTTTTTTTTTAGTCTTTTCATTTTTAAAACAAAACAACATATTATCCATTTTATAAGTACAATAATACAATGTTGGGTGAGCATTATACTGAGACAGACACCCTTCCAGAGGCCCTAAGACCATCTTTCTGTAGTATTGGGCCTCACTGCACCCTGGTAGGTGGTTATCTTGGCATAATGCCCACCCTGTCATGACTTATTCCTTGCTTATGTTTTCTGAGTGCTCTAATATCCCTACAACTTATCGTTTTTGGTGGTGGGGGTCTTTGTGGTTTCACTCTCCCTGGATAATTCTTTGGTTCAAACCATTGTGGATAGTAGCATGGGGCCTGAGAGTGTCAAGGGTATCATTCTGCTAAATGGCAAGTCTTTTTCAGTCTCCCCATAGCACTCTATTCCTCCCTCCTATCTATCACTCAGCAACACACGTGACAAGAATCCACACCCCCACACCAGTTGCATATCAGCTGCACACAATAAATAAAATACATAGTAGCCCTCATTACTGCAGCCCACTAAGTAGAATATCTCTACTTACCCAAGTGATGGATTTACCATAACGTTTATTGGCACATATGTGTTGTTTAATGGCCATTAGTGTAATAACCACAAATGTGGCATTTGTTTGAAATGTTCATTATAATATTTTAATGGGTATAAATTCTGCCATTACAATGGCTTTTGATATTATTTAAAAGAAATAATAAAATAATAACTATTTAATGGGTTCTAGTCATTGTTCATTAATGGGGTCTCTTAGGAATTTAATGCAGTAAGCAAACAATACTTTTAAAACTAACACCAATTTAATGACAAAAAAACAAAAGCCATTAAAAATTGCAACAAGATGTAATGGTGGGGACTAATGGGACTGGCTAGATTTAATAGGATATTAATGGGAACTAATGGTGTTTTAATGTATCTTGTGTGCAGTAATGTTTAGATTACACACAAAATAATTGTCTGCGTTTTGGTTGTATATAGCAGAATGGGACTTGAGAAGGGATAATATCCTATTTTGCTTTTCTGTAAATATGTTTTCTGCTGGACATGTTGTACTGTATATTGAACCAGTAATACAAAAGAAAAAGTCTGCACAATTCAGGTCACACATTTGTTTCAGTTTCTCTTAAGGAACACTGGGAGAGACAGCTGATTGTAGTCTTCAGGTATGATTCAGTGCATATTCAAAAGACTGTACTTTTGAAGAGCATTGTAGATCTATTTCTAATCTTCATTTTGTAAGAATTTTCTCTTAATCAAATACTCAGTTGAATACTTCTTATAATTTAATATTCTTTGAGGTAGTATTCTTCTGATGATGATTAAAGATGATTAAAAATTACTAAAATTAGTCTTCAAAGACAAATTAAGGACTGCTTTAATTCTTAGACTGCTGACAGCATTATAACATACTGGAGTTCTGGATGGATATATCCATCTGCAGCCCTGTAGGGGTTAACACTAAATGTAATTTTCAACTTTGGTGAGGAGCAATTTATCTTAACAATGCATTACAGAACAGAGTATAATGAGATTAATGATGAAACCACTGTGCTACCTCATGAGTCCAGAGTTGCTGTGAGAGGTGCCAAATCCTGAAAAGTCAAAATAGTGAACTGCCATGGTGCTACCATTGTGCCAGTGTTTGGAGGAACTAATAAAAATCTCAAAATTATGTGACACTATTGTATTACCAGTGGGTATGTCCATGAGGGAGAAAATGGTAAAAACTACCATAGGGATACCATTGTGACAGTGCACTACCAGGCACCAAAGAAAATCTATATGTTGCCTACCACTGTGATACCAGAGTACCACTGGATAGTACCACTGTGGATTTTTCAGCTTACCACAGTACTTCCATTGTTATACCACTGTAGTGCCATTCTGATGAATTCAGTAAGGGGGGGCTGAGATGCCTGAGGCTGGGGATGGGGCTCAAGAGCAAGCTGCCAGGGCTATGAGGTGTGCAAAATGGAGCATGCCACCATGGTGGTCATGTGGGTCACATGTGCCAAATGCTGGTACTTGCAGCAGTGTATACCTGAAGTAGTTTTACCATAATCAAGTTATTTGTAATTTAATGACAGCAACATTAACTGTGAGATTGTGAAAGGATAAAGAAATGAACAAAAAATCTATTTAAATTGAAATAGCCTAAAGAAATGTGCAGGGAATTAGCTGTAAAGCTCTGTTATTGAAACCTGATTATACAATGGTGTGTGAAAATCCTGTAACCTCATTGGTCAAAGCATGTCACATGACAGTGGGTAAATTAAGCAATGAGGCACAACAAAGTGTGGGTTATTGGGGATTTATCCACACCTTGTATGGTGTGTCATGAGGCATAGCTGAGTGACTTAACCACACAAGTAGTAGGTAAATCATCCAATAACTCACACCCTGGAGTGCCTTTGCACTTTGTTTTTTGTGCTATAGTGTACCATACTTCTCAAAGTCAGTGCATTGGTAAAGAAGGGTACAAGAAAAAAATGTTAAGTGTGTGCAGGGCTACTACAGTGTGCATCTAAAAATAAGAAAGGTAATGCAGTGATGAAGAAGTGTTCACGAAAACTTGTCAAGGGTCTGCAGTGCTACTACAGTGTGCATCTAAAAGTAACAAAGGCAGTGCAGTTGTAAACGAGTGTAACAGGAAGTCAATGCAACGTATTTACAGTGCAATTAATAAAAACAGTGATATTTCAGTCTACACTGTATTAATACTGAAATGGGAATCTTGGTTGCAGTGAACAATCCACTTCTCTCTGGGAGAACAGTAACATCCCAAATTGAGGAGAAGATAACCAACTCAGTTAAGAAGGGGCTAAAACCTTTTACAGGTACATTAGAGAGTGAAGAAAGACCAAGAGGAGATAGTGAGGCTTAATAATGTGGAAGGGGTGGGCAAAGGGTGGCAGTGAAAAAGTAGCGATACTGACCGAATACTTGCTTAGTATTCAAAAAAGAAGAGGAGGGGGAGGTACCTAAACCAATCAATGGAAGCACTCTGGATAGAGGGGTTGATAACAGTCCATTCACAGAAGAAAGAGTTTTGAAAGAACTCTTGAAACTGAGGGTGGACAAAGCAATGAGGCCTGATGGGATTCAACCAAGAATTCTAAAAGAACTAAGGGTAGAACTAGAAACACCACTGACTACTCTCTTTAACAAACCATGGGAGGATGGGGTGGTACCTGAGGATTGGAGGAGGGTGGATGTGATTCCCTTTCACAAAAGTGGGACCAAGGCAGAAACAGGAAACTACAGACTTGTTAGTTTGAACTCAGTGGTAGGGGAAATGATGGAATCACTTCTGAAATAAATAATTATTGAGTACCTAGAAGCCAGCATGGCACAGGACCCAAGGCAGCATGGATTCACAGTGGGAAGGGCATGTCAGATGAATCTAATCAATTTCTTTGACTGGTTGACCAAAGTAGTAGACCAGGGAGGGGCTGTGGACATGGCCAACCTAAACTTTAGAAGGCATTTCAGAGTCCCACATAAAAGATTATTAAACAAGTTAGCCAGCCTGGAAGTGGGTCCCAGGATGGTAACCTGAGTAACAATTTGGATGGACAACAGGACACAGAGGGTAATAGTAAACAGAGTCCACTCCAAAGAAAGGGAGATTACTAGCAGAGTACCACAGGGTTCAGTACTGGAACTGGTCCTCTTTAATTGGAAGGCTCCTCGTATGGTTCGATGGACAAGCAGTCAGCCACTCCCATGTCCTGAGCTATATAAGCTGTTCACCTCAGCCTCCTTCTGAAGCACTTTTTCTTTGCTAGCCGGAGGCTCTGTCTGTTTGTTCTCTGCAGCTGGCTGGGGACTGCCCCCCATCTTGCTGCTTCTTTCTGCTGGACTTCTGTGTTTTGTTCTTCTGCTCTGCTGGACTTCTATGTTTTGTTCTTCTGCTTCTGGTTTTTATTTTGCCTCTGGTTGTGTGCTTCCTTTTGTCCCTTCCCTTTTTTTTCTGTGTTTGTGTGTCTTAGTTTTGTTTTGTTTTGGGGGGGTACTTGGTTTCTAAGCTCCTCCCATTTTGCTCATTTACAGCTCAAGCTACTTGCTGTCAGTTATTCACATTGCCTTTGCAATCAGTACCTGTGTTCTACTCAAACTAAGGCTGCTCCCCATGCTACATGCCTAATTGTTTTCACCTGATTCAGGCTCCCTCTGAACCCTTACTATGCAGCTCAATCTTGCTTTCTCAGCCTGATCTACATCCCACATGGTCATAGCTGCTTTCAGAGCTTTGTGCTTCCCTCTGTTCCATGCTGATAGAAGACTACCACTCATAGTTGATGCTATTCCCTGTTCGTATGCTGCTGTTATACTCATGAGGTTAGCTAAGCTACTGCTGATTCTGTAAAGTAGCTTTAATATCTGCATGTGGTTCTCAACCCCTTCCATCACTTTCTTGTTTTTCCTGCAGTGGGGACTTGGAAGTGTTTGGGGAGTCATGGCCCCATGTGTCTAATTACTGATGTTCTAAATCCTCCCTCCGCCACTGAAAAAATCCTCAGAGTATTTGTCACTTTCATTGACTTTTTTGAATGACTGGGCAGTATGCCCCACTATCATAGTGCTGCCTCTCCCACTTATATTATGTCCCACCATTGATATTATGTTTTTTAGACTCTACGTGCAGGTCTGACTATTTCTACTGCTTACTGACCTACATGCAGGTCCAACAATTGTTACCCTGCCCTATTGAACTAACCTGCCTTACTGAACTACATCCGGATCCACTGCTGCTAACATCATTATTGCTCAATGCTCCCTGCCATCTGCCCTCTGCAAGGTCTCAACACTCAGCTCTCATTCAGCTCAACAGTCCCAGGGGCATGCGAGCCATACCACTGTGGTGCAAGATTCAACTGCAGCTGATGGTCTCACTCTGCACCTAGAGTCTGCAGCTTGAGCCTGCAAATCTTGGGGTGGGGTCCTTCTCACCTGGCCCATAGCTGGGAATGTCCTCAATCTGGGTGGACCTTCAGCCATCAACCGTACTGACAGCACCTGAAGTTGTAAAATTTATGACTAAGCTGTGAAGTAAGGTCACAGTGATTTCCTTTAGCTCTAGTGGTTTCCACTATAGTGGTTGTCCTTTGGCTTTAGTGGTTCCCCAGCAAGGCACCTTCACCGCATTCTCCCTATGACCCCCTCTGGTTCACCTAGTTTTTTTTGTTTGTTTTTTTTAGATCGGAATGCTGAGTGAGCACCTCAGTGGTCATTACTCTCCTCCTTCTGCCTTGGAGAGGCGGCTGCACAGCTACCATCTCACAACCCTCCATGGCATTCCTATTAGTAGGATAGAGTGAGAGTTTCCCTCCAAAATTGGAATACTTTCCATGTCCCTTAAATTGGGTTTTCAAATTGCAGCAGCAAAGTGTCACTAAATAAAATATCCCAAGCCTGGAGGGAAGGTGACTTAGGTCTTGGATCCCCAAATATTTCCTCCTCAAATGTTTTTTTTTCTCTCCTCCATGTCTCAGGTCATAACTGTTAGTTAGCGTAGTGTTCCCTAGTTCTGTAGGCATGATCCACTGTTGGATGGAGGAGGGATGGTGTCCCTATTGCCATTCCCTCTCTCCTTAGGAGGTCCCCTTATTCTCTCTTGCAACCCATCAAACCCATGCCATTGCTAACCTGCGCATCCCATTACATTATCAAACTGCCTGATGCTTTATCTAGTACTATGTCTAACAACTACTGATTGCTTATATGCTTCATTCTACTACTTTCTTTTTGTGGATCCTTCCTATAGTACCTTTAGCCAAGGGAATCGTCCAGCGGCACCTCTAGGGGTGGAATCCTCTAGAAGATTCCTTGTCTTTAGTACCCCTACTAGAATAGAGAGTGTGAATGGCCAAAAACCTAAGTAATACAGTTGCACAAGCATAACACTATATTGGCTGCGTAGGCCATTGAATTGGACGGCTCCACTTATGGGTCGATAGACAAGCAGCCAGCCACTCCCACCTAATGAGCTATATAAGAAGTTCCCTTCAGCCTTCTTCTAAAGCACTTTTTCTTTGCCCTGCCTTCCTTCCCTCCTCCTCCAGCAGCAACGCCTCTCTCCTAGAGATCCTTCCTAAGGTACCTTTAGCCAAGGGAATCATCCCGTGGCACCTCTAGGAGTGGAACCCTCTAGAGGATTCCTTTCCCTTTGGTACCTCCTACAGGGTGATAATTCCTCTTGAATAGAGAGTGCGAACAGCCAAAAACCTAAGTAACACAGTTACGAAAGCATAACACTATACTGGCTGCATAGGCAATTGAATGTCTTTATAGGTGACATTGTGGAGGGACTGGAAGGAAAAGTATTCCTCTTTTCAGATGACAAAAAAATCTGCAACAAGACTGATACACAAGGTGGGAGAATGAGAAAGGACTTGGCAAGGTTGGAGAAATGTTCAAAAGTATGACAGCTTAGATTCAATGCAAAGAAGTTTAAAAAAATGCACATGGGAAACAAAAACCCAGGGGAAAAGTACACAGTGGGGGGGGGGGGTATTAACCACAGCAAAAATTGAAAGGGACATAGGGGTAGTCATGTCAGATGATGTAAAGATAAGCAAGCAATGTAAGAAGGCAGTAAGGAGGGCTGGGGGATACTAGAATGCATATGGAGAGGCATTACCAGTAGAAAACAAGAAGTTGTTATCTCTCTGTACAGGCAGTTGGTGAGACCACAACTGGAATACTGCATGCAGTTCTGGAGACTCCATCTTCATGAGGACATAGACAGGATAGAGGCATTCCAGAGGAGGGCAACTTAAATGGTGTAGGGTGTGCAGCAGAAGCCATGTGAAGAGAGACTAAAGGAGCTTAATATGTATGCCCTTGAGGAAAAGAGGGAGAGAAGGAGCATGATAGAAACTTTCAACTACCTCAAGAGAATCAACAAAGTCCAAGAGGGTAGCATCTTTCAGAAAAAGAGACGTGCAAGCACAAGGGGGCACAATTTGAAGAGAGAGGGAGGATGGCTTAGGGACAATGTGAAGAAGTATTTTTTCATGGAGAGGGTGGTGGATACATGAAATGGCCTTCCTGAGGAGGTCATGGGGTCAAAAACAGTGGGGGAATTTAAGAATGCATGGGACAGACATAAGGCAATTCTATTGGGGGGTAGGAGGAAGTAGGCTGTTGGTAAACTAGGATCTGCAGCCTATCCAATAGATAGGGAAATGGGCAGATTGGGTGGGCCAAGCAGTCCTTATCTGTCATCAAAGTCTATGTTTCGGCATTACAGGGCATTTTTATTCAATATGAAGTTATCCAGTCTATGTTTGAATTCATTTGTTTGTTTTACTAGTTATTTAGATCTAACAATAATGGATTCCAATGTTTAATAATTTGCTGGGTAAAAACATATTTCCTCTTTGTGGATTTGAAAGGCTTCACCTTTCAGTTGTAGTGTTTGTTCTCTGCTACTTTTGGATATTTGTGTACAATTAAAATTTCTTTCCGTTAGAAGATATGGGTTCTGCATGATATGGTACATAATGAGCAAATCTCCTTTAAGACATCACTTTTCTAATGTCATTAGGTTTAAGTGCTTCAGTTGCGATTCATATGGCAAATTTGTAATGTAGTAGATGGTTTTGGTAGTTTTCTGCTGGACTCTTTCAATTTGGTCAATATCCCTACATTTATAAGGACACAAGACCAGTGAAGCACATTCAAGAGGTGGATGCACACATACCCTATAAAGAGGGAAGATTACAGCTTGGTCCCAAGATTTTATATGCCTCTTGGTTGCCCGTAGTAGTCTATTGGCATGAGTGATTGCAAATGATGACTTTGAATTTAGACTGAATTTGTTTTCGATAACTATACCTAATCCTTTTCGGTAATTGTCTGTGTCAACTTTTTACCACATAGTGTACAGCAGTAATGACAATTTAACCTTCCTAAGAGCATTGCTTCACATTTGCTTATACTGAATCTCATTTCCCATCTGGTTACCCCTGCTGTCAGTTTAGGGTAGCATTCAGAAGGTACTGTATAAGGACATGGAGAGGGGGAGGATAGTGAGGGTGTATCAGGGGAAACAGAGACAAGATTCTATGTGATAATGGTGATGACATTAAGCTCCGTAACAGAATGGACATGCCAGAGGGTATAGACAGATTGAGTATGGACCTGCAGAAGCTTGAAGAATGGTCAAGGGTTTGGCAGTTGAAATTCAGTGCAAAGAAGTGCAAGATAATGCATATGAGGCACTAAAACCCTGGAACAACATCAGTTGGGAGGTGAGAATATAGCATGCACCAATCAGGAAAGGGACCTTGGGGTTATCATCTCTGATGATCTCAAGATAGGGAAACAGTGCAACAAGGCAGCAGGTAAAGCAAATAGGATGCTGGGATCCATAGACAGGGGCATCACCAGCAGGAAAAGGTAGGTCATAATTCCACCATACAAGACACTAGTGAGGCCCCAACGGAGTACAGTGTACAGTTTTGGAGACCTCACCTATGTAAGAACATAGACAGGTAGAGAAGGTTCAGTGGAGGGCAACAAAGGTGGTACAGGGATTGCATCACAAGTCCTATGAGGACAGGCTGAAGGACATGAATATGTACTCCCTGGAGGAGAGGAGGGAGAGAGGGGGGATATGATAGAGACATACAAGTACCTTACAAGGAGGAACAGAGTGCAGAAATACACTATTTTCCAGTGAAAAAAGATGTTCCAGGATTAGAGGGCATAAGATGAAGTTGGAGGGAAGGTGATTCAGAGGAAACATGAGGAAGAATTTCTTCACAGAACGGGTGGTGGACAAGAGGCACTCCCTGCCAGAGGAAGTGTTGGGGGCTGAAACAATCATGGGATTTAAGAATGCATGGGATAGACATAAGGGAATTCTGGAGGTCAGGGGTAAGGGGCAACAGACTTCTAGAAAAATATAAAGTGAACTTACAGGCTTAAATGGGCCAACTGGGTGGGCCATAGGCCCTTATCTGCCGACAGTGTCTATATATCTATGTATCTAAGTAACGGTGATTGCCAAATGGCAATTGCCATTATGACGAATGTACATTGCCGAAAATAACAAAGGCAGTGTACATTGGCAGCAAGGAAACTACCCTCAACTGTTTAAGTGAGGGGCTTCGCAACCCACACCCCCCTTGAGGAGGATTTTCCCCCCTGCTCCCCCATTACTAAAATAACAAACTCCGAGGGGGTTACATGTCGGGGCCAGAAGAAAACCAGGAAGAAAAAAAAACACACCAGCACAAAAAAGTACAAAATATTTTGCTCCTCCCCAGCCCAGAGCCCGCACCCTCCCCAACAAAGCCAGTCTCCCTAACCGCTGCACCACTAAGCCAGCTTGACGGCTTCCCCCCTTGCCACCCCTTACATACCTTCCAGATACCTTCTGCTATCCTGTCGCTCTTCCATTCACACTGCACTTCCCAGTCGCTACCCTGTCAGGATCACTCTCGTTACAGGTGCTGAGATTGAGTTGCTCAAATCTGAGTCATTCAATCTCAATCGCCCTTTAACGGTATAGCCAGAGGGAAGCACCAAAAGTAGCAAGGAGCACAAAGGTGCAAACTGATGATAGAATAGCCCAAGGGTAAGGAAAGGGGACAAGACATCTTTCAGGTATGTAAGTGAAAAGAGGAAGATCGGGGTGGGATTGTAAGATTAAAAAGTGATTGAGCTGTTTAGTGACCAGCGTATGGTTAGTTTGGAGCTATTTTCTGAGCCTAGTATAGCACTGAGGGCCTACATTCTACAGCAGGATTGTTCTCAGAGGCCTACCTCATGGTGTGGTGTTCTGGCGTTCTCCCCCATGGCTCCATTGTTCATTCTCAGGCTCTGCTCCATTTCCCAGTTTGCGCATGCATACTGGGTAGCTGTATTCTGGACCCTGTTTCCCGCTGTATATTAACAACAGTTCTTTGTCTCCTTTCCTACAGAGGCTGTAGCATCCCCCATCCCCTCCACACTACAGACCTCCAGCACACACAGCAGAGGGGACCGAGTGGACCGCAGAGCCCATAAGGTAAACAGCAGCCTCCCCTCCAGCTACCACTCTCGTGTGGGGTGTTAGCCCGTTGACACTTCGTTGATGCTGCCCCCATCTGCCCCAGCCACTCCCACCCAGGAGCATCTCTTAATTTAAGGACCAGCCCTTGTCACGTGACCCACTTGCCTAATTTTTCTAAGTGCCCATTTCTCCCTTTACATGTTATCTAGAGCTGCCACCAGATGATAGTACAGTGCACTCCCTCTACCTCTCACTGTTCTGCTGGCCACCTCACCTCACTACCTTTCTATTCTGCTGCTATCCCTATCCTGCCCATTATCCTAACACCCAGAAGCCACTTGGGGTCGCTATCATACACCCTTTCTCACACCCATTTCCACCGCTTATTTAGGGTTTCTTCCCACCTTACACTCCTCTTTTCAGTTGCCCTTTCCCACTTTGCACCCCTTGGAATCGAACCTTGCACCACTGGCACTGCAGTTCACTACCCTGCCCCTGCACCATTTGGGCTGCCTAACAACTGGAAGCCTATTCATCCTCCCTATAGCTTCCCCCCTCACCCCTCTGCTTCCAGCCAGGTATACCTGTATCCCCGCCTGCATCACTGCAGCCATAGTACCACAGTTGCTAATCTTACTAACTCTATGTGCCCCCACTGACCCTACTGGTGCCACAACACAGTCACCATCTCCCCTCATATACCTCCACTCCTGCCCCTCCATGTACCACCACTGCACCCCCACTGTTGCCACATCTTCGCCCCTACAACCCCCCGGTACACCCACACCCATCATTGCCCTTCCCAGACTCTCCATGCCCTCCCCCTCTTCCTGGCCATACCCACGCTTCCCATCCTTTAAATCCCTGTCTCCCCATCAGCTCAGACGTATGGGCCTAGCTCACCCCCCTCCTACCAGAGGCAACATCTAGCACTACTCAGAGTGATATCTCTTCTCCTCCTATTATCAGGCAATATCCACTCCAATCCAGGTCCCCCCTCGCCCAGCCTTACCCATGCCCCACCAACAACCGGGCTGCACATTGCCTCCATGAACATATGGAGGCTCCTAAGGAAATTTTCTGACCTCCAAAGCTGGCTTGTCCAGCATCAACCATGTATCCTAGCCATCATTGAAACATGGCTCTCTCAGTTCATCCTTGACTCCTTCCTTGCCCTACCAGAGTACACCCTATTCAGGGAGGGAGGAATTGGAAAACATGGGGGTTGCTGTGCCATATATTTACGTGACACTCTGCAAGGGCATGCCCTCCCTTCCCCCCTACTGGGAAATGGTGTTCAAGTCCTCTCCCTTAAAGTCACATATGGCACATCCTGGGCCCCCATTATTATCACTGCTGCCTATATCCCCCTCACCACTAGAACTTTTCCCTCCAATCTTTACTGGAGCACCTTTCCCAACTACACCACAAAGCCTAAAAAATTACGCTGGGTGATCTCAACATCAACTGGCTCTCTAGCTCAACATCCCAGGCCAATGATGCCATCGCTGCCCTCAACCTTACCCAGCTAGTCATCCAGCCCACCCAGACTAACCCAACTAAAGGCACTTCCACCCTTCTGGATATTGTCATAGCCAACAGGCCCCACAAAATCACTGGTACCATCGTTCTACCCAACGATCTAAGTGACCACTCTCCTGTTATTTTCACATGGTCCTGCAAGATGCAAAAACCTGTGCCCAAATATGTCCTTCAGTGACACCTAAAACCCAGCAAGTTGGCCCAACTACAAGAGCACATTGTTCACTGGGACTAGTCAACCATTATCCTTGCTCCCAATATAGACAGTGCCTTCTTTTATTTTGTCCACTCTTTCAACAATGCCTGCAACACATTCGTGCCCCTCTCTAAACTCATTATTAAGAACCATGACACCCCTTGGGTCACCCAATCTCTAATCAGCCAATTGCAACACAGGGACAACCTCAGGCATAGAGCCATTGACGTGGACAGGCCTGCAGATAGGCAGACCTCTCAGGCCACCAGAAACAAATGCACGTGGGCTACCTGCAAAGCCACAGTGGACTTCTATAGGACAACACTTGCCTCCTCCTGGGGCTTATCCTGGAAATTCTGGGACAATTTAAAGGAACTCAATGAGAAACCCATATCCTTCCCCAACTCACCATCAACAGCTCCATCACCACCGACCCACAGTGCATTACTGACAACCTTAATGCTGCCTTCTCAGACCTCAGCACAGTCCTCCTCCTAATTTCTTTGACCCTGTCCCCACCCCACCTCCAACACCTTACCCCATGTCTATTTTTGTGCCCTCTTCCCTCATGAAGCCAGGCCCTACCTTCTCAGAGCCCTGAATGGTGCCAGCCACAGTAATGACTCACTGGACCTCAAGCTACTCGACTGGTCTTAGATGTAGTACTGTCCCCCCTTACAATGCTTCTCAATTGCTCCCTTTGCCTCAGCCAGTTCCCCCACACCTGGAAAACCGCAGTCATTACCCCGATTTATAAAAGTGATGACCGCACCTTACCCGGAAATTACAGGCCAGTATCCATCCTCCCACCCCTCTCCAAGGCCCTAGAAAAAATAGTACTGTAGCTGATCAGCTCTTGGACTACCTCACATCACACAATCTCCTCTGCATGGAGCAGCATGGCTCCTACCGAGGACATAGCACCACCACTGCCATCCTATAATTCACCAACTATCTCTACACTGCTCTTGACAAGGGCCAGCTAGCCGGGGCAGTATTCATTGACCTATCAAAAACCTTTGATATCATCAGCCATACCCTCCTCCTATTCACCCTCATGAAAATAGGCTTCTCACAGGACACACATGAATGGTTTGCCAGCTATCTTTCATCTCACTTGCAGTGCGTTAAAGTAATGGTCCACTCTCCAGCAGCCATTCAGTCCATTCTGGTGTTCCTCAGGGGTCTATACCGGGGCCACTGCTCTTTAATCTTTATCTAAATACCCTTCCAAATAGCTGCTTGGAAAAAGTACTTTTCTGCACAAATGATGCGGTCCTGTATTCCACCTGCAAGAGCCCCACCCCTCTACAAACTGCCCTCCAAAGCGCATTTAGCCAAACTGAAAAATGGTTTATTGAACACAGGGTCATACTGAACAGCAAAAAAACGAGGGCCATGCTCTTTTCCCACAAACAAAGTGGACTTCTAGTCTAGTCCAATAATCACCTCTCCCTTGAACAAGTAACCAGCTTTAAATACCTTGGCATTACTTTTGATCCTGCTCTCTCCTTCCACATCCACATACATATCTTCTGCTCCTCCACATACATATCCTCTGCTCCTCTGCTCCTCAGTCAATACACTGACCGCATTGCTAAAATTGTTCAAGAAGAATGAGAAAACAGTGATGTCCTGGTGCACATAGGGACTAATGATCTCACCAGGCGGTCAGTTGTGGAGAGCAAGGAACACCTGACCAGGCTGGGTGACAAACTATCATCCATTTCATCTGGCATCTCCTTCTCTGAGATCCTGTCAGTCTGGGGGGGGTAGATGGATGGAAGGTCAGAGAAGGGGAGCTAAACATGTGGCTCAAGGGCTGGTGCCAGGAAAAAGGACACAAATTTGTAGGGAACTGGCAACAGTTTTGGGAGCGAAAGTTCTTTAAATTTGATGGACTGCATCTGACTAAGGAGTTAGTCAGTGCATTGGGGCAGAAGTTTGCCATCTTTGCAAAATATTTAAACTAGCAAATGGGGAGAGGGGTCCAGCGCCCCATACGTCGAATGGGAAGAACACACCCCCAGCTAGTGGTCAAACAGGAGTTAGAAACATAGAAACATAGAATTTGATGGCAGATAAGGACTGCTTGGCCCACCTAGTCTGCTCATTTTCCTACCTAACAGATAAGCTGCAGATCCTAGTTAACCAACAACTTACTTCCTCTTACCCCCCCACTAGGACTGCCTTATGTCTGTCCCATGCATTCTTGAATTCAACCACTGTTCTTGACTCCACAACCACCTCAGGGAGGCTGCTCCATGCATCCACAACCCTCTCCATGAAAAAATACTTCCTCACATTACCTCTGAGCCGTCCCCCCTCTATTTTCAAATTGTGCTCCATTGTTCTTGCACATATCTTTTTCTGAAAGATGCTACCCTCTTGGACTTTGTGGATTCATGTGAGGTACTTCAAAGTTTCTATCATGTCCCCTATCTCCCTTCTTTCCTCAAGGATATACATATTAAGCTCCTTTAGCCTTTCTTTGTATGTCTTCTGGTGCAGATCCTGCACCATTTTGGTTGCCCTCCTCTGGACAGCCTCCACTCCGTCTATGTCTTTGCAGAGATGGGGTCTCCAGAACTGCACACAGTACTCCCAGATGGGGTCTCACCAACTGTCTGTACAGAGGGATAACAACTTCCTGTTTTCTACTATTGATGCCTCTCCCTATGCATCCCAGTATCCCCCTAGCCTTCCTTACTGCCTTCTCACATTGCTTTCCAACCTTTAGGTCATCTGATATAATTACCCCCAGGTCCCTTTCCATTTTTACTGTTGTCAGTATCTCACCACCCGTTGTGTACTCTTCCCCTGGGTTTTTGTTTCCCAGGTGCATTACCTTGCACTTCTTCGCATTGAATCTGAGCTGCCATACATTTGACCATTCCTCCAACCTTGTCAAGTCCCTTCTCATCCTTTCCACTCCATCTTGTGTATCAACCCTGTTGCAGATCTTTGTGTCATCAGCAAAGAGACATACTTTTCCTTCCAGTTCCTCTGCAATGTCACTTATAAAGACATTAAAAAGGACCGGTCCCAGTACTGAACCCTGTGGTACCCCACTGGTAACCCTCCTTTCTTCACTGTGGACTCTGTTTACTACTACCCTTTGCATCCTGTTGTGTAGCCAATTTTTTATCCAAGCTACCACCTTGGGACCCACTCCAAGGTTGACTAACTTGTGTATTAATCTTTTGTGTGGGACTGTATCAAATGCCTTGCTAAAATCTAGGTAGGACATGTCCAGCATGTTTGCAGTTCATTTGCATCACCACATAAGGAAAAAGGTCCAGATCCCCATATGACACACAGGGGAAATGCCAGACCTCACCCAACAACTAACACAACCAAATCTGGCCAATGGAAAGTCATGTACACAAATGCTCGCAGTCTGGGAAACAAGATCCTAGACCTGCAAGCAATAATGACAGATGCTAAACTGGACATAGTAGAAATTAGCGAGACGTGAAATACCAGTAACCACAATTGGGAGACTTCAGTACCTGGCTATGTACTTTTCAGAAGAGACCGAGGTGCAGAAAGTGGGTGGAGTGGCCCTGTATGTCAATGAAAATATCAAAGCTACAGAAATTCAGAATACACATAACAAGCCAGAAGAACTGTGGGTCACCCTGGAAACAGAAAATGGGACAGCCAGAAGAACTGGGGTTGTCTACAGGCCCCCAGACCAGGGGGAGGACATAGACACATTACTGTTAGA
Source organism: Neoceratodus forsteri (assembly GCA_016271365.2). Classification (NCBI taxonomy): domain Eukaryota; kingdom Metazoa; phylum Chordata; order Ceratodontiformes; family Ceratodontidae; genus Neoceratodus; species Neoceratodus forsteri. The sequence continues at coordinate 1,161,541,727 of CM057458.1, forward strand.
AGATATACAAAACATGACAGCTAAAGGGGAGGTTCTGATAATGGGAGACTTCTACATGCCAAATACAGGTCGGTCAATACCAGCAGGAACATCTGCCAGAACTAGACACATGGTGGATTCCTGCAGGGGGAGTGCCTCAAACAACTGGTACAACAACCCACAAGAGACAGGGCTATCCTAGATCTAGTGCTGACTAATAGGGAAAGGATCACAGATCTCCAGGTAGAAGGTCACCTAGAGGCCAGTGACCATCACATGGTTTGATTCAATTTGGCCACTACAACTAAATCATCCCAGTCCAAGGCAAAAATATGGGACTTCAGAGGAGCTGACTTTGATAAGATGGCCAACAGAGTTAAGCTAGCCCTGGCAAAAAGAAATACAGGTAAGGGGGTACAGGCAAAGTGGGCAAGCATAAAGGATGCAATACTTGAAGCAACATCCCATTGTGTTAGAGAGAAAAGGAAATGCAAAAGAAGAAGGAAACCACTTTGGTTCTCAAAAACAGTAGCAGAAAAGGTCAGAGCCAAAAGGCTGTCCTTCAGGAAATATAAGGGAACGCAGTGGGATGAAGATAGGGAGGCATACCTAACTTCCCTAAAGGAAACAGGGAAGGCAGTTAGGCAGGCAAAGGCCCAAATTGAGGAAACACTAGCATGGACAGTAAAAGAAGGTGACAAGACTTTCTATAGATACATTAGTGAAAGGAGAAAGTCCAGAGGGGGTATTGTTAAGATCAAAGGAGATAAGGGACCATGTGAGGAGGAGGACCATGTAAAAGCATCTATTCTAAATAGATACTTCTGCTCAGTATTTACTGAAGAGAAGGTAGGGCAGGGCCCACAGTTCAGCACCATGGACACGGGGGGAGGGAGGTCCCTTCACAAAAGAAAGGGTCCTACAAGAGCTCAATAAGCTCATGGTGGAAAAGGCAATGGGACCTGATGACATACATCCCAGGGTACTAAAGGAGCTAAGGGTGGAACTAGCAGAGCCATTACCAGAACTGTTTAGTGAGTCTTTGAGCACAGGAGAGGTCCCAGAAGACTGGAGAAGGGCTCATGTGATCCCACTCCACAAGAGTAGTAGCAGGGAGGAGGCATGGAACTACAGACCAGTCAGTCTTACCTCAGTAGTGGGCAAGATTATGGAGGCACTCCTTAAGGAAAGGATAGTGCAACACCTGGAATCCATAGCAGCACAGGAACCAAGACAGCATGAGTTTACAAAAGGAAGGTACTGTCAAACTAATCTCTTAGATTTCTTTGACTGGGTAACCAGAGTAGTGGACCAAGGGGAAGCAGTTGATGTCACCTACCTTGACTTCAGCAAAGCTTTCGATACTGTGCCACATAGGAGATTGATTAATAAGCTCGGTAGGCTCAGGGTGGGTCAGAAGTTGGTCAACTGGGTGGCAAACTGGTTGGTGGGCAGAAAACAGAGAGTGGTGGGAAATGGTATACAGTCAAAAGAGGTGCAAATCACAAGTAGGGTACCTCAGGGATCAGTCCTGGGGCCAGTCCTCTTCAATATCTTCATCAGTGACATTGCAGATGGACTGGAGGGTAAAGTTTGTCTGTTTGCAGATGACACCAAGATCTGCAACAGAATAGATGATACAGATGGGGTAGGCAGAATGAGAAGAGATCTGGATAAACTAGCAAAATGGTCAGAAGAGTGGCAACTGGGGTTTAATGCAAAGAAGTGCAAGATCATGGACATAGGGAAGAGAAACCCTGAAGCCACCTATAGGCTGGGAGGGGAGTTGCTGGCAGTCACAAGGAAAGAAAGATACTTGGGCATCATCATCACCGATGAGCTGAAAACATCCAAGCAGACCACTAAAGCAGTAGGTATGGCTAGTGGGATGTTAGGGTGTATTAGTCGGGGTATCACAAGTCATAAGAGGGAGGTAATAATCCCTCTTTACAAGACACTGGTTAGGCCCCGTCTGGAGTACTGCGTGCAGTACTGGAGGCCACACCTTCACAAGGACATTAACCAAATTGAGGCAGTCCAGAGAAGGGCAACCAAAATGGTGCAGGGACTGCATCAGGAAACATATGAGGACATATTAACAGAGCTCAATATTTATACCCTAGAGCAAAGGAGGGAGAGAGGTGATATGATCGAAACATTCAAACACCTTAAGGGCATTAACAAGGTGAAAGAGTCTAACATGTTTCAATTTAAGAAAAATAGCAGGACAAGAGGACACAGCATGAGATTAGAGGGAGGCAGATTAAGGGGTAATGTGAGGAAGTTCTTTTTCACAGAAAGGGTGGTGGATGCATGGAACGGCGTACCTCAGGAAGTGGTGGCTATGAATACAGTGCAGAGCTTAAAACAGGCATGGGATAGGCATAAGAGAGCAATACAGATGAGTATGAATTTATAGGCCATTGACAGCAAAGGCCGATGGCACATTTATAAGGTAGAAAAATAAATGGGCAGACTGGATGGGCCTTGTGGTCCTTATCTGCTGTCAACTTCTATGTTTCTATGAATTGGGCTGCTATATCGCCACATGAACTGTCTCCCTTCGGAAGCTCTGAGGTAGGCCATAATCTCCACTGTCCTATCCCTTGTCGATCATGGCCTCCTGATCTACGGGGCTGCAGACAGCTCTGCCCCCAACAAAATCAAGTTGTCCCTTAACAAGGCCTGCCGGCTGCTCACAGGCTCCAATATTCTCACCCACACCTGTACCCTGTATACATTGGCAAACTTGCTCAATGTTGATGAAAGGCTGCGCTACTAGTCATGCCTGCTCACCAAGAAAATTGTAACAGGACTAGCCTCTCCTGGACTGTCCACAATCATCTGTCCTGCTCCCCCTACCTTCACCACCCGTAGTTCCTCCAAGCCCTCCCTTCACGTTCCCAGAGTCAGGACCGCCCAGGCCCAGACGTCCTTTCACTTCAGAGCCCCAACCTGGTTTAACTCCCTCCCTGCTGTGACCACCTCTGAACAAAGGATTGGCCCATTCAAAACCTCCCTTCATCGCCACCTTCTCTCATCCCACAGCTGTGACTGCCCATAGCACTCCCTTCCCACCTGTCTGCCAGCTTGGCAGCCAATGCCCCTTCCCCACCAGGCAAAAAGAAGTGTCCTGGCTCCCCCACACCGAAGGAGTCCCACCTTCATTCAATTAGTTTTATTACTTTGTCTCAAGTGCCAGTTATATCTGAGAATACTGCTAAGATAACCTTAAATATTACCATGTATAGGACTTCTCTACAATCGCCTACTAAACTTGAGTAATTGTATTAATAACCTTAGCTACTGCTTTGTATAGGAATTCTTCTGCACCACTACTGTATCTTGTTATTACTGTATTCTTGTTATATGGTGTAGCTGTGCAGAAGGGGCCAAGAAAAGGAAGACATCCTGAATAAATACTTTTGTTCATTGTTTACAGAAAAAGGAGAAGGGGATGGGGCCACAAAAAAGTACCAGACACTTTGGATGGAGGGAGGTGGACACTAGTCCCATTTTCAGAGCAGACAATCCTGAAGGAATTCTCTAAACTGAAGGTGTACAAAGCAATGGAGCCAGATGGGTGCATCCAAAGGTATTGAGGGAGCTCATTGAGTTACTGGCTGCACCTCTGATAGTCCCATTTAACAGGTCACTGGAAACAGGAGTGGTTCTGGAGGACTGGAGGAAGGTAGATGTAGTTTAACTATAGATAAGTGGTAGCAGCGTAGAGACTGGCAATTGTAGGCCAGTCAGCCTGACATCAGTGGTGGGAAAGCTTTTTTTTTCTCCCACTCCCCTGGTGTACCCTCTTCAACCCTTATGCCTCCCCCAAACCCATCACCAGCAATCCCTAGCACTTACCGGGGGGTGGGGGCAATGTGTGCTTCACAGATTGCTCCCTGTGGAGGGGCCATTAGGGGTCCCACAACCCCCCTTCTGGTGCTGCACTTAGATCAGTGGTCCTTGTGCCCAGTAGGTATGTGAGGTCTGGAAGACTCCATGAGGAACCATCCTGCCACCAGCAGTGATATTACATTGTTCTACAACCCTGACCCTCAGTCACTCTGAAGAAGTGATGGCTGGACATGTGCACATCAGAGGATGTGCTTCCATTTTCCAACAGGGAACATTTCCCACCTGGAACTGCCTTTGTGGACTGCACCACCACCCATGGTCACCTAAGTGTCAAGGTTTTGGCAGAGCAGTCTGCCCTACTTCCCTAGAGGAAGAGATCATCCACTGGGATGCTCAGTCCTCCTCCCCTTGGCTGACCCCTGAGTGGCCCAGGGTTATTCCCAATCCTGGGTTGCCGATGTGACAACAGATGAGACATAAGTGTCTCTTCCCTTCATGCTACCGGGCTGGCATAATGGTAGGAAAGTTAATGGAATCACTGCTGAAGCAAAGCATTGTGGAATATCTTAGATAGTGTGGGTTAAAAGACACAAGGCAGCATGGGTTCACTGGGGGGTCTTGTCAAATGAATCTGATAGATTTATTTGACTGTGTGATAAAGGAATTAGATCAGAGTGGATCGTTGGACATGGCCTACCTAGATTTCAGTAAGGCATTCAATAACTAGGAGACTAGTAAGCAAGCTGAGTAGCAAAGGAGTGAGTCCAAGAGTAGCAAACTGGATAAGAAATTGGTTAGGTGATAGGTGACAGAGAGTGGTGGCAAACAAAGTTCACTCTGAGGAAGGGAGGGTGACCAGCAAGGTGCCTCAGGGTTCAGTGTTGGTACTGGTCCTCTTTAAAGTCTTTATAAGTGACGTTGTAGATGAGCTGTATGGGAAAGACTGACTCTTTGCAGATGACACCAAAATCTACAGTACAGTGCTTACTCCAGGGGAAGGGTGTGGAAAGCATAGGCAGAGACCGGACAAAACAAGAGGAGTGGTAAAGGGTATGGCAGCTGGGTTTCAATGCAAAGAAGTGCAAAATAGTGCACTTAGGGCACAGAAACTCAGGGCCAGAGTACAAAACTGGTGGAGCGGTATTGACAACTACCAAGCTGGAAAGAGATTTGGAGAAATCATAGCTGATGACCTAATGGGGGCTATGCAGTGTGATAGTGCAGTTGGGAGGGTTAGTGTGATGCTGGGGTACATAGAGAGGGGTATCACAAACAGAAAGAGGGGAGTTGGTATTGCCTCTGTATAGACTGCTGGCAAGACTCCATCTCCAGAATTGTGTCCAGTTCTGGACACCATGATTTTCAAAGGTTAACACAGGGCTTGTGCCAAGCCCTGCATTAACCCTGATGTTTGATGCCACTGTGCCAAACACATTGTTGCAACGTGTGCCCCGTTTTAATATGTTTGTCTCAGTTATGACATTTTCCATGATTTACAGTAGCTTGCACCAAATGATTGATACAAGCCCCGAAAAAAGAATCCCCAAGTGGTGTAAATGCAGACCGGGGATCTGATCTAACTTGCAACATTTGGCACACCTGACAGAAAATGGCTTGCTGCTTCAAAGGAATGCCACAAGCCTGCTGCGCCATATGTTAAACACACCAGGGACTTGTGGCAACCACAAGTGCTTTTAAAATCTGGCCCCACATGTCTGTTTAAACTTAGAGAATAGGCGGTCCATAGAGAGCAATCAAATAGTGCAGGATCTACATCAAAATCATTATGAGGAGAGACTAAAGGACCTTAATATGTATACCTTGTAACAGAGGAGGGAGGGGAGATGATAGAGAATTTAAATACCTCAGTGGGGTAAATAAGGTACAGGGGAAACATATTTTTCCAGAAAAAAGGTGCTTTAGAACAAGGGGACATGCTATGAATCGGGGTGGGTTGATTTAGGAGAGATGTGAGGAAGTACTTCTTCACAGACAGAATGGTGGATTTGTAATAGGGGATAAAGAAATGTGTCCCAATATTCCAGCCTAAACCTCATTTTGGTCTAAAACATAATGTGTTTGTGTAACTAATATTGATCTATAAAGTTGGATCATATTAAAACTTGTGAAGCTACAGGTTTAACTAAACCACAAGTTGTAATATTAAAATGTTTTTTAATATTTGTACTGACCATGTGAGTAATGGCAGACAGGTGTCTTAAGTGTCTGCAAGACAGAAATACAGGGATAGAGTTCAAGTTACCCTTTTGACTATTATTATCAGGAGGACAGGCCAGAATAAAAGCTTGTGAGCACATTCCTAAGTGCAAACCTATTTCTTCCTTCTAGATCTTAATAACTGGTAATGACCATTATTATTATCCTTATTTAGTAGTATAATTTACACTATCAATACATTTGTGCTAAGTAAGGATTAGCTCATGCAAGAACTAAAAAGAGAACTGCCTTGTAAGTTAATGTTTATATTTGTCTTGTACCAATCATAGACAACCACAGTACTGTCTTCCACTATATAAGCAAGCCACTATACACTGTTAGTTTGAAGAATTAAGAATGAAGAATGAAGAATGAAGGATGTACCACTTGTAATCTCTCACTGTGATTATTGTTATAATCATTAAATTCTTCCACCATCAGTACCGTCTCCGTTCGTCTCCTTTCTAAGTATCAGTAATAGACAATTTAAAAATGGGAATTTTTTTTCCCTCCTCTACATTTGGTGCCGTGACTCGGATCGCTGGTGCTGTACACTTTGGAGTCCTAATAAGAAGGTGACGACGCTCAGAGAAGGTGCTGATGACTTAAAGCGAGAGAAAGTGGTGCATACAGACAGGTTTAGCCATTTGCTAATCAGGTGATGTATGCTTTGTATGCTTTCCAAATTGTTTGAATAAAAGTAATGCTTAACTCTGTAGGAACTCATGGGGCAGAGTAGGTAAGTGAAGGTGATGGGACTTGCAAGCCGGACCTCACAGGGGAGCTGTAAGACATAGCTAGACAGACCAGGGCACCAGTGCGGTGCACCCGCTCAAAGGCTAGGCAGGCAAGAAAAAGATAAGAAAAATGTGTATGGAAACAATAATAGGTCATTTTCTAAAAAAACACCTAAAGGGGGAAGCATGCAAACCAATGCCTGATGATCAACAGGTACAATTGTATTTTATGAGTATGGAAACATTAATAGGTTGTTTCCAGGGGAAACACCTAAAGGGGGAGGCATACAAACCATGATTAACAAGCACAGCAGTATTTTAATTAAATAAAGAAAGAGTAACTAGCAAATACTGTACAAAGTCTGTGATAATATAGCCAGGTGGTAATTTGTTAACACATGAGACTTTAAGAAAAGGAAAGCTGCGTGAACAGTAAGATGTAATAATCCAGCTACAGTCAGAGATATATTGTTTGAAATTGCAGAATAAGTCAAGAGCCAAAATCCCCGCAAGAGAAAAACTAATAGATAGGGATAATTCTCTTTTATTAATTGCAATATAAACTATAACACAGCTTCTGTAGCACGTTTGTAAAATGTAAATGTCTTAAAATCTAAAAACAAGCACTTTACAGTGTACTAACTCCTGTATAGGAGCAGTTAAAATGTAAGAGTAAAAAGTCAGAGGTATTGGCAAGTCATGCTAACTTAATGCCCAAAGACCTTGCCTCTTCTAATGTTAAAGAGTTTAATTCTAACTACTCTTAGTATGCTGTGGGGTGGACTAAAGCAAAAGCTAGCCCCTTGTTCTTCTGTAATTGCTACCATAACCAAACAAATCACCAGGAGTTGTTTAACATGATTAATAATGTTATCAGTAACACTAGCATTTCTAAAGGACAAAAAGATTCTCATTAAAATGATGTTGGCATATTTTTAAATATGGTATTCAAGTGTTCTTGGATAAAAATGTTTAAAAGTTTTTTTAATTTCCTGTGCAATGTAACATTAAGATATTTTTTAATATCAGTAGTGTTCAAGGATCCTACAAAAATAACTGGGTTTGAGTGACCCTTGTATGCACACTATGTGACCTTTTGACCTTCTTGTGTTACAGCCAACACAGTCAATCAACATTTAACTGTAAGCAAAACTTCTTTATTTAAACTCAGCTGACATTTTGTCATGCTTAGGATAAGAAAACCCAGGGACGCTTGGCTTCTTTTATCCTATGGAAATAATCTTGTATTACAGTAGTTGAGCTGTAACTTCTGCCAGTAGAAGCTCGGGGGGAAGGGGTAAGCTACCCTTCCTTCCTTTCTTCCAGTGTAAAGTCCACAAAGGTTGCAAGGTACATTGCTATCTCCCCATAGGGGTAAATACCAAAAAATGTGTATTTGATTCTTCTTCAAAAACATATGCTTCAAGAATTAGTTAAGCTGGAGTGGGAATTGTGTATGTATTTCCACATAAGGGCTATTGCATAAATCAAGTCATTATTACCTCTGCAAATGTAATGTTTTAGCAAAATTACATATATTTGTACAACTTTAAATGAACTGAAAAAGGTCTAGTCAGTTTAAACTCTACAATCAAGCTTATTGTTTCTACTTACTATGGAGTAAAGGCTGGGGTAGGGGCAATCCCCTAACTTCAGCAAGAAGATTCTTCTTCAATTGATCTTCAAGCAAGACATCCATTTTCTTCATTGTTGTTTATTCCAAACATGGCTGATACTTTATGCAAACCTATTGCTTTACTATGGACTGTTTATGGACTGTTCATCTGTGTGCCAGGGTGTAATCAACTACCACAACACAAATGCCATGCCAATGTGTGTGTGGCTACTCAGTGCACAATCTAATGCACCCCTGACCAGTGCAGTGCGTCTACTAATCAACAGCCAGCAATATGAACACTAACTTTTCTAAATTGGTGTGTGGACATACTTAACAGCTGGTCTAGCAGCTGTACCTCAAAGCTCAAGACTGGACCACCGCAAAGCTACATGGACTGGGAACAGAAAAATGGGTCTCTGGTTATAAACAGAGCCACACCAAAGGACAATGGTGTTTATGTTTTAACTCTGTCCTACTGTCTTTGGGGTGATAATAGTGTTTGTAACTATGCTAGTTTAAGCAACTCATTATGTTTTGTAGTCTCAAATGCCATATACTTAACTGTAACACCAACTGAATGCCCAAAGGTGACAAAAGGGCCAGAGAGCAGATTGAATCAACACTTATTGATCAAGTGATTGTGAATAATGTGAAGTACATAATGAGATGTACGTGCTCCGAGGAGTTGCATTGTTGCATAAATAATAATTAGGCAATATTGGTCCAAAGGGGGGCTTGTAATAGGGGATAAAGAAATGTGTCCCAATATTCCAGCCTAAACCTCATTTTGGTCTAAAACATAATGTGTTTGTGTAACTAATATTGATCTATAAAGTTGGATCATATTAAAACTTGTGAAGCTACAGGTTTAACTAAACCACAAGTTATAATATTAAAATGTTTTTTACTATTTGTACTGACCATGTGAGTAATGGCAGACGGGTGTCTTAAGTGTCTGCAAGACAGAAATACAGGGATAGAGTTTAAGTTACCCTTTTGACTATTATTATCAGGAGGACAGGCCAGAATAAAAGCTTGTGAGCACATTCCTAAGTGCAAACCTATTTCTTCCTTCTAGATCTTAATAACTGGTAATGATCATTATTATTATCCTTATATAGTAGTATAATTTACACTACCAATACATTTGTGCTAAGTAAGGATTAGCTCATGCAAGAACTAAAAAGAGAACTGCCTTGTAAGTTAATGTTTATATTTGTCTTGTACCAATCATAGACAACCACAGTACTGTCTTCCACTATATAAGCAAGCCACTATACACTGTTAGTTTGAAGAATTAAGAATGAAGAATGAAGGATGTACCACTTGTAATCTCTCGCTGTGATTATTGTTATAATCATTAAATTCTTCCGCCATCAGTACCGTCTCCGTTTGTCTCCTTTCTAAGTATCAGTAATAGACAATTTAAAAATGGGAATTTTTTTGCCCTCCTCTACAGGATTCCAGGAACAGCCTTCCAGCAGAGATGGAGGGGGCAAAAACAGTGGTGGGGCTCAAGAATAAATGGGATGGGCACAAGGGAATCTTTGGCAAAAGGATGGAGGAGGTAGAAGCAGCTATTGATCAAGTATTTTATCATCACATCACCTGGCCACTACCCATCCTACCATAAGTTATAATTAGAGGACACAAGCACCGGCACTTACTGGGCACATGACAAGAATCCCCTCATGAAGAGGGATTGTGCCCCCGAAGCACCAGGGATAGTTTAGCAAGCCCTGTAATAAAGTATTTAAACTTTATTTCTAACTCCAGCTTGAGTGTATCACTGTTAAATTTCCTTTTCTATAGGTTATAGTTAACCTGAACAATTTAAGCCCAGTTTGATAATATTTACCTGCAAAACGGAATCAATGAGTCAGCAAAAAAGGCTTTAGTTCAGTAGTTATTCTACAGGTAAACAAAAAGCAAAACTAAGTTTTTTTTGGTGGGGAAGTTGGGATATGGCATGCTGCCACTCCCTGCTGACAATGGCCCAATCAGGAGCACATCCCTCCACAAATAATAGGCCTTGGTCTCAGAAGCCTGTTGCAGAAATAGGCTGTGTGCAGTCCTTGCTGACAATAACAAACAACATATTTTAGGTGCCAAGAAGCACAGCTGGTAGCACTTCTACAGCAGTCGTCACATGTACTCTTTTCAGCACTAACTGCAAATTAGTGTTACATTCACTCTGAGTCATTTTATTTTACCGATGTCTGAGTTAGGATTGGTGTAGGATTACACATGGCCAGTTCAAACTGATTCTGGCTAGGGCTTGTGTAGTTTGATGCTAGACGATGTAGAAAGCACTCAGACTGCAGACTTCCTCATTACTGATCATTAAACCATCTGTGCCCAGAGGGAAGTGAAGTGTTCAAATAGTCACTATATGATGTTATTTCAGTGTTACAGTAGCAGTGTACACTTCCTGCACACTTCATTCCATAGTGCAGTCCATCAGTGTTTAATTAGTGCATCTTCAGGTCTCTGTTGGTGTACATGCAGTGCTGACACAGTGTGTGCTAATTATGTTAATTAGCATTGCAATCACACTGCAAAAGTACTGCAATTAGCAGTGTTTTGTCATCAACACTGCCTGAAGCAGTGTTGGTGAAGCAATACTGGCTGAAACAGTGTTGTGTCAGCAACACCGCCTGAAGCAGTGTTGCATTGCTTTTTCAGTGTGTGTGAATTTTGTTAATTGGCACTGCATCAGCACCTGTAGTGCACTTCAGTGTGCAGTGTGATTTTAGCGCAGCACTCCTGTCAGCAGTGCTGCAGTTCTGTTTCAGTGTATTAGGCTGCATTAAAGATGGTGTCACATAAAATTCAACAAAAACACAAGTATTCATCTGCAAGTATCTACAACCTCAGCAGAGGAAGCTTTGCTTAAGGGTTCCTGAGTGAGAAAGTCGTCTGTGAATTCCAAAGAAGATGGAGATCTTGGAGGCTATGTCTATAGGAGGTACTAAAGTCTGTTACCCCATGTTTGATTCAAAATCACAAGGAAGGGGAGTGGACATTTAGTTAAAGGAATGACCACCAATGGTTCTGGTTTGCAGAAAATGGATTTGTGAAAAATGGATGGTTCTGGTCTACAGAAAATGCTATGGGAGCCTCCCTGATATGCAGGGCCTCACCAGTATTTCCAGGTTTATCTTCAAAAGGAGAAGAGAGCCTCTTCGGATTGGAAGCACATGCATGGTGAGGAAAATGATTTTCGGTATCAAGGGGCTGTTCTGAGGGAAAGTGTGTGTGTGTATATGTGTGTGTGTGTGTGTGTGTGTGTGTGTATTATATCTATAATGGGATTATCAATCGCATTGGACAAACACCATTAGGTGACCATGCATATATCAGAGTGCGACCACACACCTGCACTTTTTACTCCCCTCCAAAACAATTTTGCCATTTTATAAGACAGATAACCCACTGTGGGGTGTGCGGTCGTGCAATGATATACGCATGGCTTGGGTGGTTGATGCACTCGCCCTGCGGCCTCATCTGTAACAATGCACACCAAGGCGTGCGTATATCAGAGTGTGACTGCACACCCTACAGTGGATTATCTATTACACATACACACACACACACATATATGAGACAGTACTTGTTGCAAAACAAAAATGCTACATTAATGGAGGCATTAGAATGCAAAGCGCACAAAGCAAGAAAAACAAAAAAACAGGGTTTGAGCCTCACGAGTCTTGGCAAATTGGTTGTGTGGTGTTCCCTGGAGTTCCCAACCTTAATGCCCATCCCATACCCCCCAGCCCATAGCCTCCTTTCTAAAGCACAAGGTACAGCTCCAACCCAGTGTCTCCCACAGCAGCCATTCGTACCTGTAAAACAAGAAAAGCAATGGGCTCACAAAGGATCTGCAGCTAGTTATGAACTACTACATGACAAACAATGTAGGGTAAACAAAAAAACAATACTTATCTGATACAAATGGTCAGTGTCCTCCTACTCCTGGTCAATGTCCTGTCAGACCTGTAGATATAAAAGGTAAAATGGGTCAGTATGAAAAATTAAAATACTGATCAGCTAGGTCAGTTGGGAAGGCTCTGTAGAGGTCAAAATAAAAAAAAAGTGGGTTGGGGGGAGGGATATCAGACCTGTGCCACACCATCAACCTGGCTTTTAGAATGGACTCGGTCACTCAGGGGATGTCATCATTTGGGGAGGGAGGAAGACTCCTTGCCCCTGTGCCTCTAGAACTAATCTTTTTTGGGGGTAGGAGGTCATGTTGCTCCACACATCAACCAACACAAGGCAGGATAAAGACACCAAGGAACAGATATTCAAGGCACAAGGAATGCTTCCCTGGTGGTGTAGTGGATCCCCCTCCCTTTTCCAAATCTGTCTGTAGACTACATAGGAACATAGGTATGTGATGGCAGAAAGGGACCTCAAGCGCACCTAGTCTGCCTAGTTTGCCTAGATATCCACTAGGCCTTTTCTGTAGTCCTCCCCCTGTGCCAGTTGCCCTCTGTGCTTATCCCATGCCCTCGTGAACCCTCCCACCATTTCCCTCAGCAGCCCATTCCAGTTGTCCACCACCCTCTCAGTGAAGAAGTACTTCCTAATCCTTCCTCTAAATTGCCCCCCCAAATGATTTGGAATTTCCAATGACCACTCCATTGCAGTATAGCACACCGCAGCAGGCCAACTGTGACCATCTCTAGGAACATATCCACAGCCACAACCAGTCCCAGAACTCCCTGCAGATGGCACCAGAGCAACAGGCAATAGAGGTTTCAATAGCCTGCAGTGCACATTTGAGCTTCCACAATCTCTGATCAAATGTTTTCCACTTCTGCTCTTCTCCAGGGGATAAATCAGTCCATGACAGAACTTAGCCCAGGGAGTACGGTGGGGCCAGTAAACAAAATATGAGAGCCTATATAAACTCTTAACATGCACTGTAGGACAATCTCCCACTGCAAAGGACTCCAGGATCTGCTGCAAATGAAGTGGTCAGTACAGAATCAAGCAAAACCAGTTCATCATAATCCACTACACTACAGCACACAGCAGGCAAACCAAAATGGCTCCACATGAAAGTGCACATTGGCACCAGAACCACACTTGTGTGGGACCCTTGACACAAGCCAGTCAGTGGGTATTGTGGTAAGGAGGGACAAAACCTTTTACATGCAGGTACATCAGGGAGAAAAGAAAGGCAAGGGGAGATATTGAGTGTCTGAAAAGGGTGGATGGAGATGACCACCAAAAAGCAGAAATACTGAACAAATGCTTCTGTTCGGATTTTACAAAGGAGGGGGCAGGAAATGGGCCAGCATTAAGTAATAAGGATGGAGAGATCACAGAAAAGGACACAGGTTCATTTGCAAATGAAAGGACCCTCATGGAACTGACAGCAATAAGGCTATGGGCCAGATAGATGCACCCCTGGACACTGAGAGAGCTAAGGGAGGTGTTAGTAGGGCCTCCGACTACCCTGTTCACACTTTCTTTGTAAACTGGTGACATGCCCAGGGATTGGTAGAGGGCTGATGTGGTCCCACTATACAAAAGTGGGAACAGGGAGGATGCAGGAATTACATACTGGTCAGCCTGACCACAATAGTGGGAAAAGTAATGGAAATACTGCTGAAGGAAAGAATAGTGGAACACCTGGTTGTCAATGGTCTACAGGGGAAGTGGGGGAAGAGAACACTGTTTAACCAGGAGTAGCACACTAAGCTGAAGCTTGTTTCCAGATGCAACCTGGAGTACAAGGAAGTTAAGTAACTTGCTCAGGATCACACAGTATGCACTTAGATGGCTGTTGGATTCAAACCCAGGTCTCCAGATCTGTAGCTCAGAGCCTTTACCCAATGTGCTATACTGCCTCCAGGACCCAAGGCAGTTTGGTTTTATAAGAGAGAGGTTGTGCCCGACAAACTTAACTGAGTTTTTTGACTGGGTAACAAGGAAGGTGGATGGGGGAGGATGTGGCCTACCCAGATTTCAGCAAGGCCTTTGACACTTTGCCACATAGAAGGCTGGTAAATGAGCTGGAAGACTTAGGGGTGGGACAGAAAATAACAAGGTGGGTGGAGAACTGGTTGAAAGACTGAAACCAGAGGGTGGTGGTAAGGCAAATGGGGTGCATTCCATGGTGGGAGTGGTGTGCCCCAGGGGTCTGTGCTGGGGCCCTTCCTTTTTTAATATCTATAGCAATGATTAGCACAGTTGCAATCAGGGGAAGAGAACTGTTCTTTCTGGACTGGGGCTTGTCACTGGAAGGGGTTGGGACAGGCATTCTGGGGCTGCATCAGCGGTGGGGGAGGATGGGATCACGTCGGTGATTGACAAGGAAGCACTTGTTGGCAGGGGACAGGCCATGCATACTGTGGCCTCATCGGCCACAACTTTGAAAACTAGCGACTCAGGAAGGAGCGGCCAAACGGCGAATAGGGTGCGAACCTTTGACTGTGTGACTGGGCCATAAAAGGCAAATAGTCCAGCCGCAATCAGAGGAGGAGAGCTGTTCTTTGTTCCACACCACCACCCTGGCCCGACTTCTATTAAGTGGTCAGTGAGGGTGGAGCCTTGGAGGAGGACAAGTCGAGATTGGGTGAACTGGAACACTAGGAAGCTGGATTGTCATTGATTGGGGGAAAAGGGTCCTGTACACTGTGCTGCTTGGGCAACATTTGACTACTACCAGGAAGGGGTATAATGAAGCAGACTGTATAAATGACTGTGTATGCCAACTACATCTGTGGGAGTAGGCAAACTGTGTGTGACTAGATTACTGCTAGGGCCTCTGAGCTGGCTACTGTTGTGGTGGGCTAATTTTGCTTGTGAACTGTCTACTACTAGGGTTAGAAAACTGGCTACCATCAAGAAAGAGGGAAAATTGCTGTAATCGGAGGGGGAAAACTGCTTGGGTTTTAGTGTAACACTGAATTATTTCTGTTAAAGGGCCGCATTGCTCACCTAAAATGAGGGTAGACTTGGGGGTGGCCAAAGCGGGCACCTTCAGTAGAGTGATTGGGTGTACAGGGTGTGGGGGGGCAATAATATTAAATTGTGCATGGAGGTTCAGAGGGTGCCCAGTGTGTTAGAAGTTGGCAGGTCTTAGGGAGGAAGTAGAGGGGATCAGAAGGCAGCTGGAAGGTGGGAGGGGTGGGGAGGAAAGATGTGGAAAGGACCTCATGAGAGTAGACGAGGCCAATATGGCATAACCCAGGGAACAGGTGGACAAGGATCATATGGTTACTCAGGAGGGGTGGGGCATGAAACAAGGTACTGAAATCACTTCATAGGGAGGTGGCTGACCAGAAGGAGGGGGAACAGGAGACAGCAAGTCGGGGGCAAGCATCACACTTACTAATCTATTCGCCCTGCTATATCCGGGAGATGAGGTGGAGAGGCTGGCGGGAGGAGGGGAGCAGGCAGACAGAGAGGGTTTGGTCAGTAAGCTGGGGGGGATGGGGCAGGAGAGAGCCAGATCCACAGAAGGGAGGGAGGGAGGCAGGGGAAGAGACATTAGCCTAGGTGGGAGGGAGGTGGGAAGGATGGGGGAGTACAGAGTGAAGCCAGGGTGGGAGGAGGGAGGACTAGGGTTGGGCAAGCATCCAGGTTAGGGAAGTCAGCCAAGGATAAGGAGTACTCTAGATAGGCCAGCTTCGGGTGGGAGAAGTCAGATGAGGTGGAGAGGAGGGGGAAAGATGGAGGGGTAGGGAGAAACACAGCATATGGGGTGAAGGATGCAGAACTTGGGGAAGGGGAGGCAAGGAGGGAAGCAGTAGAAGGGAGCCTGGGTGGGGGATCTGAGGATACCAGCCCAGAGAGAGAGAGAGTCTGGGGAGATCTGGGGGGGGCAATCTGTGCCACCCAGGAGGTTGGGGGGGTGAGGAGCAAGCTAGGAGCTACAGGTAGAAGAATGAGCATGGTAGGGCAACCACAGGCTTGTGATCCCCAGGTTGAGGGAGGCAAGAGAAGTAAGCTGGGGGTTGATGACAGAAGGAAGAGCCTGGATGGAATCAAACAAGCCAGTAAAGTGGGGGGGTGAAGGTGATCCTGCTGGGTGACTCCATGACCTGGGGTATCCAGTGGGAGGGGGCAGGGGAGTAAAAAAACAGCTCAGTCAAGGCTAAATGTATCCCAGGCCTATCCGTACACAAGGCCAAATTCCAGCTATACTCCATAGCATTGGAATGCGGGGAATCCCCAGACTTCCTAAAACATCTGGGAACAACTGACTTAGAGGTGAACTAGAAATCCAGGCGAGATTCCGGGAACATGCCAGGGTTTACCACTCTATAGGAAGCGCAATCTCCTTCTTTGAGCTTCTGCCAGTACCTAGGGTGTCTGGGGAGACCAAACATAAACTTAGAGGTGTGAACCAGTGGCTCAGGGACTGGAGCAGGGCAGAAAGGTATGGGCTGGTGGGGGACTGGGGGGATACATGGGAGGACAAGGGGTTATATGCCAGGGATAGGCTACACCTCAACTTGGAGGGGAGGGAGATCTTGAAACTAAAACTTGCTGGATTCATAGTCTAGAGGTGGAGTTTAAACTTATAAGGGGGGGTTAAGTAAAAGAGTGGCTCCAGGAAGGCTGCTCGAGGGTCCAGGTCTAGGGCATGAAAAGAAGCACATGACTGTGATGTAAATCCATCCAGAGCTGTGCAAGAAAGGGCATGTAGGGACTGCTCAGGGCCTAGATGACTGGAGAAGGGAGAGGGGGTCGGGGTGGAGGATGGCCCTGATCAATGCTAGGAGCATGGGCAACAAAATGCCCAAGCTCTAGGTGATACTGGTTGAGGGATCAGTGGATGTGGCAGCAATTATTGAGACATGGGCCACTCAGAAAAATGATTGGGACCTAGATTTGGTGGGCTACAAAATATTCAGGAAGGATAGAGGAGAGGGAGAGGAGGGGGTGTAGCAATGATAGTCAAAAATGACATATTGGTTAGTGGAGTGGAGGAGGCTGTGGGGGGAGTGGAGGAGATCTGGGTAATCCTAAAAATGAGGGGAGGTAAAAGATTGAAAATAGGGGTGGTGTACAGACACCCCCCAACGATGGAAGAGGCCCTAGAGGACAAACTAGTTGAGAACATCAAGGGGCACTGTGACCATGGAAAGGGTATGGTGGTGATCATGGGTGACCTTAATATGCCAGGGACAGACTGAGACACTATGGCATCCTCTGTGGCCAGGCAACAGAGACTGATGGATGTGTTCCAGGATGCCTTCCTGGTCCAGCAGGTAGGGGAACCTACTAGGGAGAAGCAGATACTGGATGTTGTCCTAGCAGACAGTGACCAGATAAAGGCTCTGGAGGTGTGCAGCCCGCTGGCAGGTGGTGACCACACTACGGTCTGGTTTCTGCTGTATCTGGGGGGGGAAGATAACCATTCTAATACAGTAGTAGTGGACTTCAGGGTGGTGGACTTCGTGGGCATGGGCAGGATTCTACAGGGGAGCTTGGACAAGATTAGGCTGGACATGGATGCTGGCAGCTTGTGGGAGGCCATTAAGAAGGGGGTGCAGGAGACTACTAACTCCTATACAAAGGAAAAGCGTAAGCATGGTAGAGCCAACAAGCCGTGCTGGTGGACCAGGGAGGTGCAGGAGGCGGTCAGGGATAAAAAGGCTGCCTATGCATGTTTTAAGCACTGTAGGGGGGATAGGGAGAGGGGTGTGAGTTGATGGCTAGAAGAGTCACCACAGTGGTGAGGGGAACCAAGGTGAGGAGGGGGAGAAAAACCTGACTAGGGATATCCGGAGGGGGGAAAAGGGATTCTATAAATACACAAGGGAGAAGAGAAAAGGGAGGGCACAGATTAGCATGATTAGGACTGAGAAGGGATGGACTTAGGAGGTGGGGGAATCAGGCAGAGGTGCTAAATAAGTACTTTGTCTTGATATTTACAGGGGGAGGCAGGGGATTCCTCCAGCCCAATGGGAGGGAAGGGGACCCAGCGGAATCGAGAGGTCAGATGGTGTCTAGAGGACTGAAAGAAGTTGGGGTTCAGGCTGGGCCAAGTCTGGAAGGGAATGGGTGGTTAAATGAGGGGGTGGGCTTGGAGGGAGAAATTACAGCGAAAAGGGTGAGGGAGGCCCTTTGGACACTGAAAACTGATAAGGCACTGGGGCCGGATAGGCTGCATCTGAGTGTTATGAAGGAATTGGCAGATGAGCTAGCAGCACTCTTTAACACCTCTCTGCTGACAGGACGGGTGCTTCAAGACTGGATAGTGGCTCATGTGGTGCCTATCCACAAATGGGGGGTCTAGAGAGGAGATGGGGAATTATAGGCCTGTCAGCCTAACATCTGTGGTGGGCAAAGTAATGGAGGGCATTATCAAGGATAGGCTCAGGAGGCAGCTGGAAAGGTTGGGGTAACTGGATAACAAACAGTATGGTTTCATCCCGGGGAGATCGTGTTAGACCAACCCTATAGATTTTTATGACTGGGTCCCTGGACTGGTATAGACTGGAGGACATCCTATACCTGGATTTCAGTAAGGCATTTGATTCGGTACCGCAAAATGGGCTGCTAATAAAGCTGGGGGTGGGGTGACAGGACAGTTGCTCAGATTGGGGGAGATGGGGTGAGAGGACAGTTGCTCAGATGGGTAGAAAATTGGCTAACAGGGCGAATACAGAGGGTAGTGGTGGGTAGTCTCCTCCCCCAAGAAGGTCATCAGTGGGGTCTCCCAAGGTTCGGTAGTGAGGCCACTCCTGTTCAATGCCTATGTCTTGGATATGGGGAGGGCGGTTAAGAGTAGGATGAGTCTCTTTGTGGATGACTTAAAACTGAAGGCATCGGCGGACAGGGACGAAGCAAGAGAGACAGTCCAGAGGGATCTGGATACCCTGGAGGGGTGGTCAAGGAGGTGGGGACAGAGGTTTAATGCAGGGGAAATGTAGGGGGTTGCACCAGACAGTCAGAAATCCAGGCCATGTATACATCTGGGGGGGGTCATACTGCAAGCCACAATGAGTGAGAGGGATCTAGGGGTGGTGGTAGATGTCAAAATGAATAACACTGAAAATTGCAGAAGAATTGAGGCCAAAGCAAACTGGATACTGCATAGCCAGGGGGATTACGTCCAGGAGGAGGGAGGTGATCCTCCCTCAGTATAATGCCTTGGTCAGACCACATCTCGAGTACTGCATGCAGTTTTGGAGACCTCACCTCAAGAAGGACGTAACACTGCTGGAGAGTGTCCAGAGGAGGGCAACCAAGATGCTTCAGAACATGGGAGGAAGGCCCTATGAGGAAAGGCTGGAAGAGTTTGGGCTGTACTCACTGGAGGAGAGGCGAGACAGGAGGGACATGATAGGGGTCTTCAAATATGTAATAAGAGATGTTCAGACTAAAGAAGGTGGGGAACAACCAGGTGACATGAGTGGAAGCTAGAGGGGGGAAATTACAGGGGGAAATGCAGGAGACATTACTTCATTGAGAGGGTGGCAGAGCCCTGGAATGCACTGTCCAGGAGTCTGGTGGAGGAGGGCACAGTGGAGGGCTTCAAGAGGGAGTGGGACAGGTACAAGGGTATACTGAGGAAGAGGATGGCCCTCTCTGGGGCTGGGTGGTAAAGAAAGCACCCATTAGGAGGCTGGCTACCGAGCAGACACAACAGACCATCAGGCCTATTCTGCTGGCTTTTAGTATGTTAGATAGAGTGGAGGGACTGCAGGGGAAGGTGTGCCTATTTGTAGAGGATACGAAGATCTGCAATAGGGTAGACACCCTGGTAGGGGAAGTGGAGGCAGTGAGGGAGGGCCTAAAGATTCTGGAGAGGTGGTCAGAAACTTGGCAGCTGAAATTTAATGCCAAAACGTGTACAGTAATGCACATGGGTGTAATAACCCGCAAACCATTTACACATGGGGGGGAGGGGGTAAGGAAACTCAGCAGGAGAGAAATCTGGAGATTATAATTTCAGATATCCTTAAGGCGGAGAACCAGTGCAGCACAGTGATAGGCAAAGGGAGGGTTATAAAACAGAAAGAGGGAGGTGTGGAAGCGCCTTTATAAATCCATGGTGAGGCCTCACCTGGAGTATGGGGTTTAGTTCTGGAGGCCTCACCTACACAAGGACATAAGACAGGATTGAAAGGGTTCAGACAAGGGCAACCAAGATGATTCACGCTATGCATAGGAAGCCCTATGAGGAGAGGTGGAGGGGAATCGGATCTGTACCCACTGGAGACTAGTAAGCTGAGAGTGGTAAGCTTATTTGCAAGAAAATAAGTGCTAGAACTAGGGATCATAAACCAAGATTAGAAGAAGGAAGGTTCAGGGGCAATGTGAGGGGGCATTACATCACTGAGAAGGTGGTGGAGTCCTGGAACAGATTACCGGAAGAGGTGGTGTGTGCAAAAATGGTGAAAGGATTCAAGGGGGCATGGGACAGACACCAGGAGCTGACCAGTGGGCAGAGTGGAGTGTCTCTTGACAAAGATGATGACTGGTGAAGGGATAAGGGGCAGACTCAATTGGCCAAAATGGTCCTTTTCTGTCACCAGATTTCTATGATTCTAAGGCAGTTAAGTAATTAGGACTTAACCTGCTCCATCAGAGTAGGGGAGTCCAGAGTTGGGGTATCCTTGGTTCAGGGTATTCTGGTAGGGCCTGAAAGGGAAGAACAGAGAAGGTTGAAGGGACACAAAGGGTCAGAGGTGCTAGAGGAGAGATTAGAGTGTTAGAATTAAACAAAGATACTTATCTGATTGGTATGTTTGGCCAGACCTGTAGAAATAAAGGGAAAAATAGATCAGTATGGGGAAGTTATAGTAGCAAGATTAGAGAGATACAAAAAGGGTACATAGCACAGGAGTAAAGGAAGAGGAGTTTTAGAGGAAAAGACAAACTAGGTCAAAGTAAGGAAACTAGAGATGGAATAAAAACTGCAGACACCTAAGAACAGAGAATACAGTGGTATTTGGGACTCGGCAACCCCCTTAAGCCCTAGGTGACCTGCAGGTAGCCAATAAATTTAAGTAGTAGTCCAGATGGGCAGGTGGGAATGAATTTGGGCTAGTGGCCCCTATATTATTTAAAAAAGGGGACACTGGTGGTTCAGGAGTCTTTGAGTTTTCCCAGGAGGCCAGTGGTTTGAAAGGTATGCTGGTGATATGATGGGTCACTCCCTCATGGACTGTGGCAATTTTTTTTTTCTTTTTATATTATCTTTCCCTGGAACCTAGTGTGTGGAGGGGGTGTTCTTGGGCCCAGACTGTATGTAGCAGGCAGGAGGCTGTTCAGAAAACTGCTGACCAGAAGTGCTGCGGCTGTTGCTAGGCAGCCAGTTTAGTGCTACTGAACTACAGTGGCAGTAATGGCAGGCACTTTCAGCTGCTCCAGCCAGAGGAGGGCAACTAAAATAGCTAAGGGTCTGCACCAGAAGCCATACAAAGAGTGACAAGCTGAATATGTATGGCCTTGAGAAGGGGCAGGGGGACAGGATAGAAAATTTCAAGCACCTCAAGGGAATCAACAAAGTCCAAGAGAGTAGCATCTTTCATAAAAAGAAATGCGCAAGAACAAGGGGCAAAATTTGAAGATAGAGGGGACAGCTCAGGGGCAACATGAGGAAGTATTTTTTCACAGAGAGGGTGGTGAGCATGGAATGGCCTTCCTGAGGAGGTTGTGGGGTCAAAAATAGTGGGGGACTTCAAGAATACATGGGACAGACATGAACCAATTCTATTGGTGGGTAGGAGGAAGTCAGCTGTTGGATAACTAGGATCTGCAGCTTATCCACTAGGTAGGGAAATGGGCTGAACTGGAGTGGGCCAAGCAGTCCTTATCTGCCATCATGGTCTATGTGTCCATGATTCAGCCCACAGAGCTCAGGCTGTAGCCTGCTCCATGTGTGGGAGTGGAGATGGGATATTTTTGGGAGGGGGGGAGTAAGCTAGAGCAAATATGCCTCCCTCTACCCATCAGCCACAAAGTGGCATGTGAAGAGCCCCATGGGGCAGGTTAAGAGGGTCTTTAGGGTGGGCAGCCAGCAGTAGGTGGCAGGAACCTTTATCTAAGCCACATGGTGGCAGACTATAGATGCCCTGAGGGGGCCTGGTAGAAACATAGAAACAGAGAAACATAGAATTTGACGGCAGATAAGGACCGCTTGGCCCACCTAGTCTGCCCATTTTCCTACCTAACAGATAAGCTGCAAATCCTAATTATCCAACAGCTTACTTCCTCCTACCCCCCACTATGACTGCCTTATGTCTGTCCCATGGACAGGGAAAGGGACTGGGAGAGCAAATGCACAAGATAGGGGCCACAAAGGAAAATCCACAGTGCAGCTGAAGGGCAATGCCTGAAATTGACTTAAAAGTAGCCGTGGGTGGGAGGCAAACAGGGGAAATCAGTGGGCTCCCTGAGGGGACCATGAAAGCAGCAAGCACTGCATACAATAGAGCTGCACAGCAGTTAATGCCAAAGTACCAGGGGCTAACAAAAGGATTTGGGGGAGGAAAAGAACAGCATAAGGTCCAGGACAGCTCACAATTAAAAACACAGAGCAGTAAAGAGAATGAGCTCTGATGGGTTATAAATATTAAGTAAATTTATGCAATGGGGTGGATATAAATGGAGTGTGATAAATCCATTTTATATGAGCATGTACGCGTATACATGCAGAATCTTACATTTATACATATAGTTATTACATCATCCTCAATTAATGTGCATAGTGGACTCGTCACTGTCCCATCCCTCCACCCAATTGTTTGGCTCTTACTAGTATCTTGCTTTTAGTTTTGTTTCTTCCAGGTTGACTGTCCCTCAGCCACACCACCTGCCATTTAGTCATACTTCTCCCCATTCTTCCCCCTATCATACAGTGATCATTTGTTTCTGTTTAACAGTTTTAGTTTTTTGCTTTTTTACCAAACCTTTTTCAACTGGCTGCTCCAGGCTGCACTCCAGCTGTCACACTCCTCTGCATGCTGCTGCCGTGTCCTCGCCACACCTCTCGATATACAAAAGAGACTTTTTTTTTTTACTGCTTCCTCAAAAACTGATAAGCCCTCACTCTTACTCTTCCACTCTGGTTTCCCAAACTGGCTACAACTGCCACCAGAGCTCCCCCAGCACATAGAAACTGCCAGATATTTTTTTCCTTAAACTGCATGCTCGCAAATCCCACTGCTGATGATCCCTCACTCTAGGTCACACTTCTGCTCTGGTTTCCAGACCTCACTACAACTGCAATCATAGGTTCCTGTGAAGTCCTTCTCTGCAAACTCTAAATGGTCTCTTGTGGCCCTTATGGCTCTCCCTCTTCTCTGCTTATTTACTGATATTTCCCTATGTCTATACCACACATGTTTTAAGCCCCCCTACCATTTTTCACTCCTGACCTCCAACACTATAATGCTGTCAGTCTGTTTTAGATGTCTACTACCCTTTCAGTGAAGTAGTAATTCCTCACATCCATCTTACCCCCCACCATAAGCTTCATCACATGCCTCATAGTCTTTTGTCCTTTTTGAAGGAGCCCCCCCAGCACCCTGTTCATCCTTGTAAGGTACTTGTGGGTCTCCATCATGTCCCCTCTCTCAGGTTTTATATGTTGAGATCCAGTCTCCTCACAGGGTTTTGCCACAGCCCATGTACAGTTTTAGTTGCCCTTTATACTGCCTCCACCCTATGGCCTTTCTAAGGTGCAGCCTCCAGACCTGGACACAGTACTCTAAGTCAGATCTCACTAATATGGGATTACTTGCAACACCATCACCTCCCTCCTCCTGCTGAAGATACCACTCCCTATGCAGCCCCAGCATTCTCCTAGCCTTACCCACTGCTTTGTCACACAGCCCAGCAACTTTAAAGAGACTCACCAAGGTAACTTAGTTGGCCCCTGCACCATACCCATCAGTGCCTTGCTGCCAGAGGACCCCAAGGAAGTTAATATGTCCCAAAATTTTTAAGCTGTTAAAAAGTTCTGTCCTTCATAAAAAATATACAAACCAGGTCCCAAGGACTTCCCAGTTGCTTGCTGCCACCCCAGCTCCACTCCCATGCTCACTAGCAGGATGATGAGATGCCAGTGAGAGTGTGGGGTCGATCTTCTTCATCATCTGTAATGGGTGGCAGCTTTTCTAGTGATTTTAAATGGTCTAGTGGCCACCTGGCAGTGAAACGTGGGCATCGGTCAAGTAACAAGGCCCTTGTTAGTTGAACGGTGCCCCATTCAATGCCAGGTAGCCTCTCGACAAAATCAATAGAAATCTGCCACCCATTAAATACAATGGGTGCACCCCACGCCCTTACTGGCATCTTGTCATCTCTGCGTAATGAGCATGGAGCAGATCTGGTGCAGCAGAAAAAAAAACAGGAAGTCCTTGGGACCGGTTTGCTAATATTATGAGGGACAGAACCTTACAAACTTCAAATTGAGAACATATTAACCTCGTTGAGGTCTTCTGGCAAAACGGAACTGATGGGTATGGTGCAGGACAGTATCTTAAGTGAGATCTCTTTAAGACCATAATAACGTTAAGGTCCACCCCGCTTAAGTGATCATCAGCACCACCCCCAACCCTATAAAAGCAGCTCCTGGTTTCCTATGCCCTAGGTGCACGATTCTGCAGTTTGTCATTGAACCCCAACTGCCCCAATCTTGACCACTTTTTGAGTTTCTCCAAAAGGCATGTGCATTCTCTCTGCTCCCTTCTTAGTGCCCACCCTACAAATTTTGGTATTGTCTGAAAAAAGGCATTCCCTTCTTTGCCAGTTTTCTGCAATGTCACTATGAAGACACTGAAGAGGATCTGCATGATACTGAGCTGAGCTGCTCCTGTCCCATCACTGTAATAGTGCCATTAACCATCACCCTCTGACATTCCATAACCCCCAACCCCAGCTACTACTCTGTTTTCCAATCTGCATCTCTGGTTTGCCCCTTAGTTCGGCCAACACAGCACCATCACTCTGGCATCTGCCAGACTTGCTCCACCATAGAATGATCCAGTATGTGAGCAGCTGCTAAATTAGTCTGGATAATATTTTATGTTCTTCCATCCCCTAGGACATAAGCAAGCAAGGGTGCTGAAACAATGCACAGACATAGTGGCTTTAGCACCAGTCAATGTCTTCCACCACGACGCTGCTCCACCTGCACTGCCACTTGTGGTCACTCAGTTGGCAGTACTACAGCTGACCAGCTGTCCTCCTTCCCCAGAAGAGACTCTTGTAAACAGATGATCCTCCTCTCTCACAAAGCCCCTGATGAGGCTCGTTCCTGAACTAAGGCACCTCGCCCCATAGTCACCAGTGCTACTGTTAAGCTGAAGAACCACAAATGTTCACCAGTTTCTAATTAATCGACTTTGGATCCTCTGAGCTGATCAATCTCTTTAGCCTTCCCCAAAATAGTCAACCACCCTCCTCTCTGCTAGATCACCCTTCCAGGCGCAGACTATCCTCTATGCAGCTGGACAACCCTTCTAACCCCAGCCTTTCACATAATGAGCACTGGAGCTAGAGCACTACACAGGATCTGGGCCCAGCTGCACAACCAGCCACCCTCCCTACATCTGGGACCAGCCTCAACTACATTCTATACAACCTCCATGTAGCTGAGCACCACCAAACCTCACTCTAACAGACCACATAATCTGAAGCTGTCCTCAAAGCCCATGGACCAGCAGTCCCCACCCAACCACTCAACCTGCTAGATCCACCAGAAGTCCCATACAGCCTCACCATCCAACCACCCACCCTGCAGCTGGACTCCTTCCAAACTTGAACTAGCCCCACCACCACCAGCCACTCTGCCTGCTGATGGCTCCTCCTCATCCTGGACTAGCCTCTCAGCAGACAATCTCTCAGCTGGACCCTATGTTCATTCCACCACAGACCAGCCTCCCTCTACAGGTTGAGTAACCTCCCCAGAACCAACACCCTTTCAAAAACTGGACCACCTTCCATCAGAGCAGAGCCTCCATGCCCTGAACCCCCGATCACCCCTTCCTCAATGGCCATACCTCAATGTAGTAACAAAATAAATATGTGACATTAACATATTGCATTTGCAGTGTCCAGTGGCTGTGGTAGCACCTCACCTCTGAGGCTGGGACATCAGAAGGCGATGGAGTTCTGTTCCCGCCAGCACTTATTATGTCAGCACTGATGCTGTAGTGCAGCATGAGAGATAGCTGAACTACGAGGCACTCTTTCAGATGGACATTAACCGAGTCCCATCTGCCTGTTCTGATGGTAGTTCAGGTGGATATTAAAGATCCCATGGCACTTTAAAAAGCAGGGGTATTTTCTCCCGTGCCTGGCCATTCACACAATTCATAAAAACAACAGCCAATCTGGTTCAAGATCAGTTATTCATCTGTATCCCCTCCTCTGGGTCATGCTAATAGGCAAATTGTCTAGTGCACCAGCCAGTCCAAAAACAAAACAAACATAAAATATAAATTATACAGTCTTCAAAAAAGAAAAACAAATACTGATCCCAATTACAAATGGATTAACACAGCCAACTGTTAATACAAATATTAATACAAAAAAATTCCCCCACAAACACCTCAAATATCTGCAGTAAATAATTCTTCCTTTATCTGCAGACAACTCCGATACCCTCAAATTAAAAAGTTGTAATCTTTTCTCTGTAAATATAGTTAAATAAATTACTAAATGATACATAGAAATGCATTCTGAATTTGCTCAATTATACAATCTTCCTGCTGTTCATTCTCACCCCACCCCACTACTCTAGTAACTAATCATAAAATTCACAAATAACAGTAATCTAAAAGAACAATGCATCCGAACACTTTGGGGTTGATTGAAAATAAAATTTATTTCAAAGTTTGCACGGGACAGAAGAAAAATAACAAGACAAAACATTGATAGTGAAACCTACATAGCATTTCATTTAGAAAAAAAAACCTGAGTGATAATTCCATTGTATTTAACATTCAGGTTAAAAGATACTTTTTAAACATAGCTCTTACTTAACATGCAAAAGCTTGATAGAAACCCCAGCTGTTCAAAATGGAACCACCAGTGTCATGTGGTTTCATCAGGCTGGCACCAGACAGGAGTGACTGCAGAAATGTGGGCCTCGACAGAGAACTTATGAGAATGTAGTTTGAATAGACTTTTAAAGGACACTGCAACTTTTTGCACCATATTATTTCAAGGTAAACCACATTTATGATTACACCTTCCCTAAAGTATTAAGGTCCAAGTAATTTGTCTGTCTCCTTACTAGAACTGAAATGCATAGTAATGTACCATGCTGATTGTCTAATTAAATCCTAAAACTACTCATGACTGTAATCAACATTTTTGATTCACCTGTATTAAAAAAATTGTACTTTGAGAGCATTGCAGATCTATTTCTAATCTTCATTGTAATAACACTCTTGAACAAAGTCTCTCAAAAGCGTCTTAATTTAGTATAACAGTGGTTGTATTTTGAATGACGATTAAAGTGTAAAAATGACTAAATTAGTCTTAGAGGCAAATTAATGATAACTAATATTAAATTAGTATTTGACTTCGGTGAGGGTCCAAGTACAGCCCTTTGAACCTGCATAACCACCCACATCTTGAACACCCCTGTGAATGACCACCAGCTAAACAACCATATCAACATCAACAGACCTCTCCAAGCTGTGTACCTTGTGCAGATGGTCCACTATAAGTCCCAAACCAGCCTCTCCCATCAACTATCACCCTCCTGTGTGCTCAGGCCATCCTTCCTACCACTCAGAAAGATCCCCCTGCAGATGGAGCCCCCAGACCTCCCCCACCTCAGTGAGCCACCTTCCTGCAATGGACCAGCCTCAACTCCAAACAAGCACCCTCATGAGCTGGACCACCCCTAGATAATCACTCTCTGCAGCTGGACCACCCAGACTACCCATCTTGCCCAGATACCAGCCCCATCCCACCACCCGCACTCATGCACAAAGACACTGCCTGCTGGTACCCATTATAATCCCAAGCACTAGTCTGACCTGCATCCCACACACAACACAACAGCCTCCAGCCCAACAGTGATCTGACCAGGACAACGCCACACACACTGTCAGGTGGAGGAATCAGAATGCTCTTGACTATTAGTGGATTTCCCACAAACATAAACCCAATCTTGACCTCGCCACCCATCCAGGACCACAGCCACACTAACAACACATGATGTGAGACACCCACCTGTAGTGCACCCTCTGAGGACACACTGACTGATCACAGACTCCAGTGGATGACTGTCTAACCATCCGTAGGACGAGGTAAAACAATTAACTGTGCATGCAGGTGTGATACCATCCAGGCAGCATGGCAGCTGTCCGTGCATCCTGCATGCATGGCATGTCAGCGACAGCCAGCCAGCTGCACGCATGAAAGAACTGAGTACCATGCCTGTTGGTGCATGCATTCTGCACAGCAAAGTAACAGGAGAGCATGAATAACTGCAGGAAATGGTCCACGCACACCACATGCGGATGCCAGGACATGAGCAGCATGCCATTGCACCAACTGTGTGCATGTGGCCTTGTCAAGCTAGCCCACTATGGGCACGGTAAGCACACAAAAAGTCTGAGATGTTTGAGGGCCTGTGCCACAGGCCCAGTATGTGAGGCTGGTGTGTTGAGAAGGTTCCCAGACCCATTGCGGGAATACTGTTGCCACATAGTTACAGCTGGAAGAATTGGGGGTACCACATAACTTCAGGCTGTGCAATGTGTTGGACACTGAATAGCTGAAAGGTTTTGGGGGACTCACACAGTCAGGCTGTGCAACATGTGACACACAGTGCAGACGCCGGTATGCAATAGGCTGCAGCGATACCCAACAGTGTTGTGGTGAACACCGACCAGGCTGGAGTGCATGAAATGTGGGGTGACTTTATTCAACAGTAGGGCCACAGTGGCAACATTGGCTGTGCATGATGTGTACTGAGTGTGAAACTGTCAGGTGCCGTAACATAGAAACCCACAGGATGGTGTTGTGGCCATACACAGAACTTCAGCAGCTTGCCCTTAGCCGCCCATGCCAGTACCATCTTATCCTCCTCGCTCTTCTTGGGTGGTGTCATGGCAGTCACAACAAATACCTTCCCTAGTATAGGTCCTGCCTGTCCCTGCCAAGCTCTGCTAACATTATCATAACTACATACCTTCAGAGCGACATGGAGATGGCAGTGCAGGTCAGACATTACTTTGGTCCACAGTATACCTCACGCATTGAGATCCGCAACCAACCACAGCAGAAGTAGAACATGGGATCGTATCTCTTAGGCACCTTAGCCACCTTACTGCAACTATATCCTACCCCACTGTGTCTGTAATAGAGGTGTGGTTGCATTGGGCAATGGTTAGCTCAGGGCTGAATGCTGCTGGAATGTCTGTGCAGGAGATGGTGAGGGCCCAAGGTTCATGGATATTCAGGCTGAAGTCAGATGCTTCTACTATTGTGGTGCAGGCCAGCTCTGGACCTTCTGCCACAATCTGCCCAAAGTGGGACAGAGCCAACTTATGGCTTGCAGAAATTCATCTTACAGGCATTGATGGCAGCCTGCTCAAAGTCAGTATGATCATAGGTGGTTTGAGGTGCAGTACTGTATACTGGCACACTATTCAGCTCTGGAACAGTGCATTAACATTACAAGCTCTTTGTGTCATCAGTGTATACAATGACATGATGAGTTGTTAGAACCTGTTCATGGATGCATGGATGGTGTACAATGGTGAACAGGTGTGGTACAGTCTTGAACAACCATCCATCGCTCGAAGAATTACAGGCCGGGTCTGATGCTGTCCTCTGTGGTGGTAGGGACTTGGTGGGTGGTGCGGGTGATCCTGGTCTACCATGGCCATCAGTCACGTCTGTAGCGCGGGGATAGTGAGGTCAGCCAGTGTCACGTTCTGTGGAGGTGTGCGGTGGGTCCTGTACAATCTGCAGCAGGACCCTCTTGCTTGGCAACTGTGACAGCTCAGTCATGTCACAGTTGCCTTACTCTACAGTAATATGAGATAACAACAATTGTGTGCCTTCTACCCAATGCCAGCAACATCTGTGCTGGTGGGCATCTGTCACCTCCATATGATTACCATTCTTTTCTTTAGTGGTGCTGGCCATCCAGGAGCAGTGTGATGGCCTGGCCGAGAGACTTGGGTTATGGTGGCAGCACCATTACTATCTCATGCCAGCCGGTGGTGCTGAGGTTGAGGTGCTGGATGCCACACCTTGTGCCACGCCAGTGACCCGGGCTCAGGATTGAGCCCAGGCCGTCAGGAGTCAGCAGGGGAGGACTGGAATCGAACATCCATAGACTGTTCTCCCAGTCCTGCAGTAGGCTGGGAAATTCAATGCTGTAACAGCCCCTAGGATGCCTAGAGACACTACAGGTGGTGACACTAGATGAGGGAAACTAGATGGCATTCTCTGCTGGATGTCGTGCATCCATGCTACTGTGGCCAATCAAGGAAAATGGCTGGGCATGACCTTGAAGCGATGGCTAGTCTCAGGCACCAGAGGACTTTGGTGCAGTCCTGTTGAGGAGGTCTGGGGCTGTCCTGACTGGTGAGACAGAGTCCTCAACAGGATGTCATGAGCCGATTCCAGTTCAGCTGGGTGCAGTTTGGCTAGCCAGCTCTCTAGGTGGGTGGGCTGGTGACTGGATGCCCCAAAACCGAAGTGTGTGCCTCAGCAGGTGAAAAATATGATAAAAAAACAGTACCTGTCTCATTGCATGTCATTCATGGACCCAGGTACCATTCATTCAACTTGGACTTTCCTTCTGGATGGTACCTACAGATTGTCCCTGTTGTTGAGTTGCAGTTGATCACCTATTTACCGCAACCATACTGTCCCATTGTGCCGGGACTGTCCTACACTGTCCAACTTTGGTTCCAGCTCAGGCATCCAGGTGTGATTGCACTTTGTTTGCACATCACCTCCATAGCCCCCATGGATTACTACCCATATGTGGGTGGTTTGTACTGGTACTGTGTGTCTGTCTGCCCACAGTCCCAGTGCTTCATGGCTGTGCTGTACCATGGTCACATTCAAGTTCTGTGTCCTCAGTGTCCTGGGCCCCATCGCACTGTGCTGCAGCGGGGCTATAGTCCATAGTACTTCCTTGCTGTCCAGCATGGGGGTCCCTGTGTTTGCACTCTACCTACAGGTCGTGCAACCTACTAAACTGGACTTTACCCCCCAGTAGCATCCCACATCTGTAGTTCCCATGCATGCGTCATGATAGCATCCTTCCTGCCCCCAGCCGTATTTCCTGATGCCTGTTCTCCATGTTCTCTTCAGCTGTATCCTGACCTGTGACTTCTCTAATAAATACCTATTACAGCCCTCACTATAAACTTCCTATGGGCTTGCATTTTTGCCTAATGCTGGTTTGTTTGTCAGAGTTCAGTTCTTCTTTGTTTAACCCTCTTCACCATCTGAAATGGGCCCTGCCACCCAACATTCCTGCAGCTGAATCACCCTTTCAGCCTGGAAAACCTTCCACAAAGCACTCCATGGACCATTCACAGTTACAAGGAGGAAGCCCAACTGGTAAGGCAACTGCTGGTGGGACGAATAGAGGATGACTTGTGAGCAGGATGGGTGGGGAGGGTGAAATACCTGAGAATACTGTGGCCGGAGGATGAGGCAGATGCAGTGGATCATTAGACAGCAGAAGACAGGGGGCGAATATCATTATCACCTGGGGCAAATGACCTAACAGGGACAGGGTAAAGGTAGTGCAGGGAAATTTCAGGGACAAATTGAGGTCCTCAAGCATGCATGGTGGCTTTGCAAGGTTGCCTATATACATCTGGGAGAAGATAATACTCTCACACTGGCTTTCCTTGGTTAAAGGCATGGTGTGGGGTGGGTCTTAAATACTAAGTTGGGCCGCTAATGTCTTCAAAATTGAGTGTAGAAGAACTGAATGGGAAGGTATGTCTTTTGCAGATGCCACAAAACCTGTTATGGGGTGGACACTCAGGAGGATGTGGAGAAGGGTCCACCATGCTGGTGTGAGCATGTTGTAATGCAATTACAGCACAGGCATTACTGCACCAGGCATAATGTATCCGAGAGTTACACCAAAACACCCTCTGAAACAGTCTCCATGACACCTCCAATTATCCCACAGGTCCAGGTTCTAATTTACCTTTTCTAGTCCTACCCTCCTACCAATCACCAAGAGATACAGTAGTGTTACCTCCTGATGTCAGTGGTTCCCGTTATTTGTTGTTCATTCATTTGTTTGCAAGTAGGTGCTGGTCTGAGAACCATTCAGACATGACCTGGGCCATTGAGATGGCACAGGAGATACAGTACAGAGGAGGCTGGGACAAGGCATACAATAGACAGTAATAAAAAATACAGGATATTTATATGAAGATATATATAGACTTGCAGCACAATGGATAAATAACATTTATGACAATAGCAGGTACAGTAGTAGCTAAGTTGTAATACAAATTAGGCATGATCTGAGATGAGTGAAGGAAAAAGTGCATCATGCAGTGTAGGTATGGACCATGAAGGAAAAGGAGGGAAGGGAAGTAGAGGCATGATAATAAGTTGGGAGGGCAGGAGCAAGGAGTGGAGGACAGAAGGTGAGATCCAAGGAGAGAGTAGAAGATTCCTGGAGAATCAGTGGTGCTAAGTGAAGTGGGCAGGTTGTTCCAAAGGAAAGGGGCTGCAGATGAGAATGCACATTTACCCATACAGGTGGAGACTAGGGGGCACTCAAGCATGGGGCCAGCAGTGAGGCAGAGCTCTCGAACAAACACTTTTGGCCAAAGGAGGTGGGATTGCGGATACGTAGCTCAGTTTTGGATGGCCTTATTGACTGTGCTGGCCAGGAGATAGGTCTGTTGGGCTGATGGGGGAAGCCAGCCCAGTGCCTGATAGAGTAAGCAGTGGTGTGTTGAGTGAAAGCCCTTGCCCCCTGTATATCCAAAGTCCCCACCATGACCCAGTTAGTTCTTACAGCAAATACTAACCCCTGGTCCCCAGGCTTACTACATATTTGACACCCTTCCACATTTGGCACAGACCATCCTCTCAGCTTCTTGATCGGGTACAAAATGGATGATAGTTCACAATCATATGCTAACTGTACACAGCTGTTTATACAGTAGGCACATGAGTGCAAAACTGGCATTCTGTCCTCAGCTGGTCACAGAGGTTAGCAGAGTGTCTCTGCCAATTGCCACTGTGGGGAGAGTGTGTAAACATATGGTGAGGGCCATGAATGGTGGGAGCGATGGGACTGGGTAGGCAGGTAGGTATTGGCAGTTTACAATGTATGGAATGGACAGCAGCACCACTGAACACCAGGCAAAGTGTGATATTACTGATGGTGGGAGCTCAAAGGGGCAGGGGTAGGAGGCAGAGGTGATAATATCTGGTTTAGGGAGGCAACCTCTTTTAGAGCCATTCACCAACTGGTCAAAGACTCACTAATTATGCTATTCAAGATATCATTTTGTGATCCTACCCTGTTTTTGGGGTGCAAAGTGTTGTTTGAGAGTCACTTACTCATTTAGCGATCGCAAATGCTCTTTGAATGTTCTGGTCCATGTGAACAATAACAGTCCATTACCAGTAAGATAAAGACAAGTGAACAAATAAAAATATGGAATGGAGAGCTGTTCTCCATGAGGTTGATAATTTAATTTATCTTAATAATGCGTTAGAGTACAGAGTATAATGAGATTAATACTGGTACCACTGTGCTACCACATGAGTCTATGGTTGCTGTGAGAAGTACCAAATACTGAAATGTCAAAATAACTCGGTACCACTGTGCTACCAGAGTACCAGTATTTGTGGGAGCCAACAAAAATCTCAAAATTTCGTGATACCATTGTATTACCAGTGTAAGTGTGAGAGATAGAGAAAATAGTAAAAAATGCCATAGGGATACCATTCCACCAGTGCACTACCAATGCACAGAGGAAAATCTATATATCACCTACCACTGTGATACCAGAGTACCACTGGGTAGTACCATTGTGGATTTTTCAGCTGACCACAGTATTGCAATTGCTATACCACTGTAATGCCATTGTAATAAATTCAGTAAGGGTAACCAGATTATTGAGACAATGCAGTGCTAAAGAAGTGTGATAACAATTATAAAGTGTTGCCGGTACTACTACAGTGTGCAGCAAAAATTAGCGAAGGAAATACAGTGCTAAAGAAGTGTGCATGAAAATCTAATAATTATTTGCAGTGCTCTTACAGTCTGCAACAAAAAATAAGAAAGACTGAGCAGTGGTACAACAGTGTAGCAGAAAGTCAAAGCAGTGTATTAACAGTGCACTGATGAAAAGCAGTGCTTTGTCAGTCTGGACTGAAATAAGACTGAAATGAGATTCAAGATGGAAGTGTGCACTCCACTTCCCTCTGGGGGGGGGGGTGCATTGTGGTAGGATAATGGACTGCATTGGGTTGAAGTACAATGGAAAGCCAAGTGCTTCCACCACC
This sequence comes from Neoceratodus forsteri, assembly GCA_016271365.2. Lineage (NCBI taxonomy): Eukaryota > Metazoa > Chordata > Ceratodontiformes > Ceratodontidae > Neoceratodus > Neoceratodus forsteri. The sequence continues at coordinate 1,161,576,602 of CM057458.1, forward strand.
CAAGAAGGACCATTATCTCACCACAACACACCACCATAGTGCCTAATAGCACTTATGAAATGTGTACAGCAGTATTGATAAATGAAACATTTAATAAGTATGTATATATATGTGTGTGTATATAGGCCCAATCTTATTTGCCATCTACATCAATAACATCGACATTAATCTCACCAAAGCCACTGTACACCTGTTTGCGGATGACACCGTATTATATGTCAGTAACCCCTCACCTGTCTCAGCATATGAAGAGCTACAAGCAGAATTCAATATACTTCAACATCAATTACTGGAAAAAAAACAAAGGCAATGTTTTTCTCCCCCCAAAATCAATCCGGTAACTCCTTTCCAAACAATCTCCCCCAACTTTCCACTGTTATGGGTGAAAATCTTGAATTTGTTAAAAAATTCAAATATCTGGGGGTCTGGTTAGATTGTAGACTTGACTTCCTAACCCACTTGGAAGAGCTACTGAAAAAACTCCGACAGAGGCTTGGTCTCTTTCACAGAATAAAGCACTTTCTAAACAGGGATTCTAAAAAGAAGTTGGTACAGGCCACATTTCTCTCAGTATTGGACTATGCAGACTTCCTATACGGTTGCTGCTCTAACTCTTATCTGTACAAACTGGACACACTTTACCATAGATCCCTGAGGTTCATCACAGATCTTCCCCTCAGCACTCACCACTGCTCGCTCTATGCTGCAGTTGGATGGACTTCACTCCATTTCAGAAGAAACAGGAATGCCATACTATGGACATATAGAGCATTATCTAAGAAGCTCCCAAACTATATTTCAGACTGCTTCACACAAGTCACAGCAAGTAAATATGCCCTAAGAAGCCTCAACTTCATCATGCTTAAAGTGCCCAATTTCAATACTCGACACGGGAGATCTGCTATCAGCTACATACTATCTACATTATGGAATATGACGCAAAAGACCCTGACATTGAGCAGCTATATAACAGTTATATCCTTTAAACATCTGTATTCGAGGCTTATCCAAAAAAAATGTAACTGTTTCCACAAGTACTAGAGCATTATAATAGTAGTGCTAATCTTATCCTTCCCCCTCCTCAGACAATCATTCCATGGAATGAATCCACCCTTATCAAGTGCCTGCACCCCTCAGATGCATTACACCCCAACCTTCATCCATCTCCCATCACTTCCTTACATACATCATAGCCCTTTACCCCTGTCATTCAACCCCCAGTACAGGCCCCAGCCCTTTCTCAGGCATCACTTATCCATCCACTTTATAAACTAATATTACCTTCTATGTTCCCCATCAACTAGACAATCCACTCCTGCTCCCCCTCCTCTTGGCCTCTGTTATTCTATGTTAAACAATGAAGTACTGAACACTATGCTTAGGATGTATTTTTAGACAGGGTGGTTTTTGAACTCTGTATATAATAGATCATTTTGTATGCATTTGTATAACTGTTGTAACTATGTAAATTGAACCTTGACCTTACCATGTCCATCTTGCAAATGAGCTGTGCTCAATGATGTCCGCCTGGATAAAAAAAGATTTGATTGATTGATTGATTGATATTATAAATTATTACAAAAGTAAAAAAAAATTGCAGTTGAATTGAAAAAAAAACGCAGCACCCTTTGTCTTGTGTGATGTCTGGTGGTGTTACAAGTTTGCCAGAACATGGCACCTGTTCTACTGTACACATGGGCAGCAAGTATGGGCAGCAGTTTGGAGATGGAAGGTCAGTGGCAGCTTCACAGTAGTTCCCTGACAGCAGTCTATAGTTTTTAAAAATATTGTAATACGTTGAGCAATTCAGCATTTGTTGTCAGCCCCACTTCGCCTTTTAATAGATGTCACAATCTGCGACAAATCTGGGGGCAAAAATGCTGCATGAATTTTACAGCAAAGAGAGAAAACAAGTAGCCAGAATGTGGGAGTTGTATGGTGCAGTTGTTTTTGTCACCAGTTTGTGACGATGGGAGCCGAGTGAGAACAGGACCTGTTACTTTAATCCATGTAGAGCAGCTAAAGTAATTAAATGTTGTCATTTAAAAAAAAAATAAGGGTGTCATCTTTGTGGATTGGAGGCCATCCCTGCTACTGCTTTACGATCTGGAGCCTGCAAGTGATGAGCACTGGGTCTGCCATGTTTGTTGTGGAAATATTGTTCTGAACAAGAGGTAGCTTAGTAATATAAGATAGGTGCATCCTCTTTGTGTGGGGCTACTTGCAGCTGAGTTGTTAAATTGAGATAACAGCCCAGTTGAAAATACCCCTTATCCAGTTAGTATTCTGCATTGCCTATTCCAAAATCGGGCATTATAATAGCAAGGGTGTGGCTGAAATCTGCAATGAGCACTTATACAAAGCGTGGGCTCTGAAATAACAGTGTCAGGCTGAAAACAATGATACGACATCCACCTGCTCTTGAACAGGCTCTCATAACAAGCAGTTAAACAAAACAAGTACGAAAACAAAGTGATGCGTCAGCATGTGGTCTGAAAGCAAAACAAAATGGTTATATTAAATGCAAGCTGAAAATAGAAAATAGAGTTAAAAATCAAGAGGTGAAAAACAAGTGATGTGCAAGAACACTGCAGTCACAATCTAGGAAGAAGCAATCAACCTGGGAACAGATGGTGAATAAAAGCCTTGGCAGACAAGGACAGATGCTGCAAATATAAGACATCTTTATTTTTTTCTTTCCATTAAATGTCTTTACTTTTCCAAAGTTTAAGAGTTCAGTAGTTTAACAATGTGAAAACTACTAAAACAGCAGAAACTACTTTGATAAGTGGATACACTCAGTCCATTTTATAAGATTTTCGGCAGTTAAAATGTTTGTCTTTACTCTTTATTTTATTAATATATTTCAATTTTAGAAGTGCAACAAGCCACATTGGGGCAAAGTGTATTCAGAATTAATGCACACTCATACCTTGCTATGCTATCAAGGTGCACATTAATTCAGCATGCACCCATGTCCTCTTATTCACAACATAAAGCATTTTGCACTCCCTCCTGCCCTGATCTCCACTGAGAAAATAAATTACCCTGGTAATCCAGTGGTAACCCCCTCTTGCCCATCCCCCATTATGAAACAAAACTACTCTTGATGTTAATTGAAACCCTCCTCCTGTTAGATCCACATTAAGAAGCAAAATTATTGTGTTAGTCCAGTGGTACCCCCTCCCCCACACTTCCCCAATCAAAGAAAAGTACCTTGCAGTTCAATGGGAGTTCCTCTCCAACTCCAATCCCCAGTGTAAAACATTGATCCCAGTAACCAACCCACCCACTCAGCACACACCACACTCCACCCCATTGCTCTGCCATATTACTCATGTTAAAATGTCCATGGTCACAGCAGGTGAAGCAATGTATGGTTACCTGCATAAACTCTACTCTTACCATCTTTGCCAACTGCCGGCCGAATGACTGGAACCAGGCATGAATGTACTGTAGATGCACATTACATGCACGCTCAGTCCATTTCATTAATGTGGCGGTTGGCCAAGGTGGTGAGAGGAGGGTTTGTGCCAATTATCATCAATTGTTCTGCCTGCCCAGTCCATGGAACAAAGGATGGAATGTTGTGAGTGCAGAGTAGGTGGACTGGGCCAGGAAGGACAGGGTGTCTTTTAACTACAGGAATTGGGGTTGGTGGGAAAACCACTGGAATACCAAGGTAATTGATTTTCACTTTGGAGACTTGGTGGGAGGTGGTGCCCAGTGTCTACCAGGGTAATTAAATTTCACAACACAGTATGGGGTGAGAGGGGGAACCACTGGACTTCTGGGAAAAATTATCTTCACTACCAGGTCAATCTTTGGTGTACAAGGGTTTTGTTAGAGTGTGGGCAATGTCTGCAGCTCTGCACAAGGCCTTCACATGCACCTATATGTTGTGGTATTATGCAGAGCAGTTATATCTGCCATATAATGACATATAATAACTCATTAGCACATTACATGCCATATGTGTGATCATTAGCATGCAGACTACTGAATATGGCACACGGGGGGGAGAGCACTAATCTGTTTTGTAGGCACTATCTACATTTGTTCCTGATGCTTGTCGCCAGCAGGATGCTGAGGTGCATGACCAGTATGTAGTTTGTGTGTTGCTACCACATTCTGATATTCATAATGGCATTGTGAATAGATAGAATATGCTGCCTTTTAAATCTGACTCCATGATGACCACACACTATTTTGTATGTGCAAATTGCCATATCTAAATATGGAGGCTTCATCCTCTACTGTATGTTTATTATGAGATTTAGGTATTCAGCAAGCATGACTGGAAAATTAAAATGTTGTGGTTTTTTTTTTTTTCAGAAACATATTATAGCATACCACAAAACTGACTAAAACATTTACAAATCAAAGTGCCAATGAAACTGAGCAGTGCCAGGGTACGGATTTCTAATTTTTACATAGTAAAAGACACATATACATACTAAACAATGCACTTGGAGATGCTGCACAGTTCAAACACATATCTGCGCGCGCGCGCGCACACACACACACACACACACACACCCACCCCTACCTCACAGAAAATCAAGCATACCCCACACAATAAACAAACTGTAAAGTTCTAACCTGTTCAGTTCTTACACTAAGTCATCTGGAGTCAGCATGATCTTTTAAAAAGATTCTATAAGCTATAATTGAAGAGCCTTCAGTACTAGTTCACTAACAGTTCTGTGGTCTGCAAATACTGTTTCATGATCTGCAAACCTACTCCAAACCATGAAAACTGTGTCACTGTTATCAGCAATGTCATATAACACATTTTCCCATATAACAGATGCATGGTAACAAAATTGTTGCAAGAAAAAAATAGTGTTTTCCAATGGGACTCAAACCCTGATCCCCTTAACTGCTGTCCTGGTGCTCTGTTATTGAGCTATCTTTCCACATGATGGGACAAAAGGATTCTAGCTAGAGATGCATAATAACAACAACATTTGTAGTGAGGAAGAAAAATATGTCCCCTACTGGAAATTAAAACTAGGCCCCCTCACAACTACTGCCCTGGTGATCTCCCACTGTGATATTATTCCACATGGTGAAACAGAAGGTTTCAAAAGAGAGAGATGCATGCTAGCATCATAAATTGTATTGAGAAAGAAAAAAAACTGTTTTCCACATGGAACTGAACCCATGTCCCCCCAACTACTGTCCAGGTTTTCTTTAACTGGGCTATCAATCCACATGATGGTACAGAAGGTTTCTAGACAGAGAGGTGTGCTAACAACATATATTGTAGTGAGAAAGCAAAAAAATGTTCCCCAATGAAAATCAAACTCAGGCCCCCACCCAACTATTGACTTGACGTGCCTCCGGACTATCATTCCACATGGTAAGACTGAATGTTTTCTAGAGATAAATGCATGTTAAAAACATAGCGCTTAATGTTAAAATGATGGTGCAGTGTGTCACTCATAGTCACTTGCAGCAAGCTTTGGTGCATTAGGGACCCTGCACTGCAATTTCAAAGAACAGGGGTCCTGGTGCCAAAGTCTGTGAGTATGCAACAAGCCGAGCTATGCACTGACAAACAGCACATGGAAGGCGAGAGCTGCAAGCTGTGGCACAAGCTTGTGGCATTTGTGGCCAGGGTGGCCACTCGCTAGCCAGTCACTCTGGTGGCTGATGGGTCATCTGGAGAATGCCCTGACTTGTGGGGGGAGTGGATGGGTCTGATTGGAGGGAGTGGGTGTCAGCTGCCTCTTATGGGGGGAGGCAGAACTTGTACAGGTCTATGGGAGTGCAGATGCACCAGTGTCACTGCAGCGGCTGTTGTGGGATCTCACCTGCCATGGACTACTGACCACTCCAGCAGTGGACTGGCAGGTGTTGGGAGCTGTCTTGGCACCTTCCTCTGGGGAACAGTGTCACCCTTACTCAGAAAGGACTGCAACAGAGGCAAATGACAGATTAGACCTGCTCCATGCTGATCTAACTGCCGGACCTGTGCGCCCCTTCAGAGGGACTTATAAAATCTCAGTGTAGGGGGATATTGCATCCCTCCCCCGACACAAGACCCCTACTTCCAGCAGCAGTGTGGCCATCGTAAGTACGGCACAAACCTGGTTGGTACAGGTGGTCCCCCCACTGATGCACAGTCCCTTAGAAAATTGTGAGTGGTGCAAGGTGTGGTACAAGGAGCCCCTTGTTCCATTTCTCCTTCTGCAAACTACCTTGCACCAGTCTGGACCTTTGAAAATTAAGCACATAAATTGTACTGAGAAAGCAAAATTGTTTTACAACTGTGAATCAAAGCTGGGACTCCACCCACCAACTGCCTTGGTTCTCTGCCACTATGCTATCATTCCAGAAGGTGAAACAGAAGGTTTCTAGGAAGAGTTGCTAACAGCAGAAATGGAAGTGGGGAAAAAAATATTTCAGAATTGGGCAATGAGCCCAACCCCCCCCCCCATCCATCTACTGTCCTGGAGCCCTGCCACTGTGCTATCATTCCACCTAGTGAGACCAAAGATTTCTAGAAAGGAGATTCATTCAAATGGAAAGCACATCCAGCAATGAGTGCAGACTCCCCCACCCATACATTGCAGTAATAGAGTTTAGTAAAGAACTCTATGCCAACTTGAAGTAATGCTTCACACCGAGATAGATGCATTCAAGTCTAGACAAGCCTCAAAGTTTCAGCGAGCACTAATTTAGTTGGCTGCAACATAGAATTAACAGTTCTGTGTTCTGAGCATACTACACAATTAGTAGCAAGAAAGAAAAATGTGCCATACTGGTGACCATACCCATCCTTGTGTAGGTTTGAAACACTATGCTAAGCTCATGCAACCAAATCATTCAGAGTGAATGCAACCTTAAATGTAACTAAATGCAGAAAAGAGCACACATGGCCACAAGAGGTGCTGCACAAGCTACACTTGCTATAGCACCTACAAATGAAGCCCAGGTACTAAGATGATTAGTAATCATGATCCTGCTCTTCAGGTATATCAGTTATTTACCTCTGCATTTTTTTTCACTCTCTATTCCAAAGCAATTGTATTTCCCACTGGAATCAAATTTGACTGGAAAAAATGAAATAATAAATACAAATTAAATGGGGTTCTGGAGGTGCCTCTGGCAAATAAAGAGCATCCAGCTAGGAATTCTTATAGCTCCAGAACATCTCTATTTTGCAGAATGTGTACTGTAACATAATAAAGGCTCCCACTCACTGCCAGTAGCAAAATCCAGAAAAAAAAAACAGAAGCAGGAAACACCACTGTGTACCTCAACCCTAAAGCCCCACTGATGCAGCAGACTGTCATGAGTGAGTGTGTGTGTGAGTGTGTGTGTGTGTGTACTGTCATTCAAACCTTGGCAATACCTAGAGTCATTGGTACTTTATGTTCTGTTGCCAAGGGCAATGCACACATGCCAGTAATAGTGCTAGAAGAAACTCGGGGATCAGCCAAACCATCAATTCTGGGATCTGTATTTTGTGTCTGTGTCATTCTAAGCCAATCAGCTGGGTCATAGTTATATGTATGACACATTATTCATTTCTGGTAAGCCTGCACTGCATAAAAGAACACATACAGTAGTTCCTTGTGGATTTTGTGTGAGGCTGAGGCAATATACAATATGTCCTAGTATGTCAATAAATGACTTTTACAAACAGCTAAGGGCAGTAGCATTTGTCGCAAACACACTCCGCAGGTCAGGCCCTCTGCTCCCACAGTGCCATCCTCAGAGTGCAATAGTATGAACATGTAACAGACAGGGTAACCCTCTTGTCTGTTTTGCATCTGAATCACCTGTTAGCATCAAGTTCTGGGGGGGGGTTCAAACTGTGAACCTTATGCTAGCATACCCAATTACAGGCTCAGATATGTACCCTCTTCGTGACTGCAGTACAATCTTTCACTGGGGGCACCAAGCCAGGTCTTCAAAATGAACCCTTAAAACTCTATGAGGCCTTAGGTATATTCTTACCTTCTTTCCCAAGCTCAGAGACACCATCAAGCTGTTGAGCAGTTGTCAGACTTAACCGCCTATACGTCACATGCAAAAAGAACTGACAGACACCCAGTCAGTCTTTCAAAGAAAATAGTCTTTACTAAAAATTGTGAAACAAGTCATATAAAATACAGAACAAATATCAAAGAGCATACAATCATTTAAAATAAACAAGAAGTTACAGACAAAACACTTCTCCACAAAAGACTTAAATTTCTTTCTAAGTGTGTTTTAAAGTTAGAGAGATGTTATCCTCTTCTTTCAGAACCCAAGAGATATACACCCATTTCAGACACACTGATATATTTTCAACTCTATCTCCCCACCCCCTTTTGGATGAGGTCAGCAGAATCCTCCCTTTTTGTTAATTCACATAATTTCTACCAGGAGGTATTTTAATAAATGTGAACATCAGCAGAAACAAAACATTTCCAAAATATGACATCCTTTCCTTAAACATTTCTTTCATTTTATTGTGGTTCCTGTTCCCAAGGCAGATCAAAGGGTTTATGACCTTTAAGACAGTGTTGTTACCAGATATGTCTTCCTACAGGAATCATAAAATGTTACGAGCCCTATATCCTGGCAAAATGGCTTGAAGGATCTAAATAAGACAAAAACAGGAACCTTTAATCAGGTCTCACTGTTTTTTTTAATTACCTCATGGTTCAGCCTGACACTTTGATGTTAGGTAAATTTCCTCCCACACTGAAATGGTCATACATAGACCATGTATTTATAATACAGATATCAAACAATAATAATATGAGAGGGTTTTTCCTGTGACATCCCTCCCTCCTTAGACTGAACTTTGGGGGCTCTATTCCTACATAGGATGAGTTCCACAAATTCAGTTTACACCTCAAAACAACAGGACAGACCATCAGCATCTTCATTGGCTGCCCCTGCCTTGTGGGAGACTGTCATGTCATACAGTTGCAGGGCAAGACTCCACCTTAATAGTCTACCATTTGTCTTACCAATTTGTGCCAGCCAAACCAAGGGATTGTGGTCAGTTTATACCTCAAAATGCTGCCCATATAAGTATGGCTCTAACTTCTTTAGGGCTCACACCATGGCAAGACACTCTTTTTCCACAGTAGAGTATGCCTGCTCCCTGGGAAGTAACTTTTTACTTAGGTACACGATGGGGTGATCTTTCCCTTGGTTGGATGTCTGACTCAGCACTGCCCCAATACCCACATCTGAGGTGTCAGTCTGGACTATAAATGGTCTGCTATAGTCAGGACTTGTTAATACAGGGCACTGCACAGTGCCTCTTTCAGTCTGGTAAAGGCTTTTTCACAGACTGGTTCAAAGGTAATTTTCTTAGGCATCCTTTTCTTTACCAGATCAGTTAGGGGAGCAGCCAGGGCACTGTATTTGGGTACAAATTTCCTATAGTAGCCTGCTGTCCCCAGAAAACTCCTGACCTGCTTCTGCATTTCTGATCTGGGCCATGCCTTGATCACCTCTGTTTTCACTTGGTTAAGACGGAGTTGCCCCCGGCCTACAACATGCTTGAGGTATGCCACTTCAGCCATGGCCACCTGGCACTTCTCAGGTTTGACAGTGATCCTGGACCTCTGTATCCTGCCTAGCACTTCCCTAAGGTGGTACAGGTGTTCTTCCCAGCTGGCACTAAAGATGGCAATGTCATCCAGGTATGCCACAGCATACTCCCCAGCACCATTTAACACCAGGTTCACCAACCTTTGAAAAGTGGTCGGTTCATTCTTTATTCCAAAAGGCATTACTTTAAATTCAAATAACTCTATTTAAGTGATGAAGGCCTACTTCTCCCAAGCTCTGTCAGTTTACCCTACCTGCCAATACCCCTTTGTCAGGTCAGTCGTTGTAAGGTAGGCCGCCCTTCCCAACTTGTCCAGGAGTTCATCTGTCTGGGGCATCATGTGGGCATCTGACTTTGTGACTGCATTCAGTCGATAATAGTCCACACAAAAATTAGTAGAGCCATCTAGCTTGGGCACAAGGACTACGGGTGAGGCCCAGGAGCTGTGGGATCTCTGGATTACCTCTAAATCCAGCATTTCCTCCACCTCCCTCCTATTGTCCTTTTGGAGAGCCTCTGACATCTGATATGCTGTCTGCCGTATGGGTGTCTGTGTCCCTGTCTCTACATCATGCATCACTAAGGGGGTTAGTCCAGGCTTGGTGCTAAACAATGGGGCAAATTCTGCTAAAACCTCCCTTACTTCCTGGATCTTGTCCGGGGCCAGCTGTGGTGACAATTTAACTGCCTTCACAGAGGACTACTGCTTGCTTTCTTCCAGCAAGTCCAGAAGGTGGTATCCTTCATCTGTCCCCTTCCCAAGACTACACACCGCAAACACCATGTCAGCCCTATTATCATATGGCTTCATCATGTTGGCATGGTACAGTCTTTCTGTATGTCTTCTGTCAGTTAACTCTATGATATAGTTCACATCATTAACCTTTCTAACTACTTTGTTTCCTGCCCACTCAGTCTGCAGCTTGTCCTTCCAGACGGGGATGGGGACCATGACTTCCTGACCCACCATGTATGAGCGAGCTCTGGCTCTGTGGTCATATCACAATTTTTGTTTTTGTTGGGCAGCTGCCTGGTTGCTCTGGGCTTTCCTCATAAGCTCCTTCATCCTTTCCCTAAACCTAAGGAAATAATCCACTATGGGAGTTCCCTGGGTAGTGTGCTTGCCTTCCCAGTCCTCCCACATGAAGTCTAGGGGCCCACGTACCTGGTGTTCATATAAGAGCTTGAAGGGGGAAAAACCCTGCCGACTCTTGGGGAACCTCCCTGTATGCAAACAACAGGTGGGGAAGGTATTTCTCCCAGTCCCTCCCATGCTGTTAAGCAAAGGCTTGGAGCATTGATTTCAGGGTACTGTTAAATCTTTCCACAAGCCCATTGGCTTGCGGGTGATAGGGTGTCATGTGTCTCTGCACCCCACACTTCTCCCATAAACATTTCATCAGGTCTGACATGAAGGAACCCCCTTGAATGGTGATAACCTCCTGTGGAAACCCAACATGGGAGAAAATCCTAAGTAAGGCATCTGACATTTTGTCTGTCCTCAGAGAAGATAGGGCCACTGCCTTTGGGTATTGAGTAGCATAGTCCACCACAGTAAGGATGAACCTCTTCCTGGAGGAGCTGAGGGTATTTAAGGGCAGCACAATATCCATTCCCATCCTCTGGAATGGCTCCTCCACTATGGGCAATGGAATTAGGGTGGCTTGGGTTTTCTTACCAGCCTTCCCTATTTCTTGGCACCAGTAACAAGACCTGCAATACTCCTTCACCTGTTGGGTGAAGTTGGGCCAATAGAAATTCTGGGCCAACTGCTGTGTAGTGCGCATGATTTCCAGATGACCAGACAAGGGAATATCATGTGCAATCTTGAGGAACTGCTCACGGTACCCCTGGGGAATGACAAGCTGCCTGCCTATCATCCCTCCCTCTGTCTTAGTATGCTGCATATACATCAGTCCATTGTCACCATAAACTTTATGTTTTCCATCACCTCCCTGTGCTCCATCAGAATCTGCCAAAGCCCTCAACTTCTCTAGACTAGGGTCACTTTTCTGAGCAGCTGCAAACTCCTTACACATTCCCACGGCATGGGAAAGGTCCCCTTCAGTATCTAAACTAGAGTCCCTAGCTCTAGCATCAGGGCACTCAGGATCACTGCCATCCCTAACCTTCTGACAATGGGTCACCTCTCCTTCCTTGGAGTTACCCTCCATAGCTGTTTAGTTAATTGCTACTGGGGAAATTTCTACCCCTCTTTCATTTGTCTCCATAGCAGGAGACACAGGCTAAAGAACCAGCCTCCCAGTGGTTTCCACAGTGGCTTCTATGGGGTCCAGGCAACTACAATTTTCCCTTGTTGCTTGGCTATAGGTAACTGTATACACCATCCCCTGTTCGAGATTGTTGCCGAGGATTACATCAACTGCTAAAGTTTCAACTACGGCAACCTGTTACACAGTTCCCCCGGTCTCACCCCAGTCTAGGAGAACACTAGTGAGTGGCAATGTTTTCTCCTCCTCAGTGAACCCTTGTACAGTTACAAATTTATTGGGTATAAACTGACCAGGCTCTACCAGATTCCTTTTTACCAACGTCAGGGATGCCCCTGTGTCTCTTAACCTTTGTGTCTGTATACCATTCACAGTGACTGGGTGCATGTGTTCCCTCATGTTTACTGGCATGCTTTCAGGGACACACACACAACCCACTTCTTTCCTAGTACCACTTTGCATATGGCTCATCCTTTTGGGTCACTGTCTGGCAATATGCTCAATTTCTTTACAAACCCAACATATGCTTCTTTTCTCTGAAAAATCTTTTCTTTGAAACCTGGGGCTAACTGGTTTCGGTGGAGGCAATGAGGGTTGTAGCTGCCCTGAAGGTGAGCTTTTCCCTTTCTGCACTGCCATCCCTGCCCCATTTGCACTTAGAACAGGTCTGCTCTTGGCATAGTGATCCGAGAGTTCAGCAGCCTCTTGCACTGTTTTGGGACCTCAGTTCTTCAGCCAGGTTTTCAGCTCTACTGGGCATGCCTAAAAGAACTGTTCTAACAATATAGCATTTTCAATGTTATCTACAGAGTTTGCTTCAATTTCTTCCCACCAACATTTTAAAAAATGGCATCGTTTTTTGGCTAGCTCCTCATAGCTCATGTCAGGACTTCTCCTGAGCTTATGGAATTTAGCTCTGTATGCTTCTGCAGTTAAATCAAACTTTTTTTAAAGTGCAGCTTTAGGTTTGCTGTAATCATTACTATCCTCATTGTCCATTTGACCCAATGCATCCCAAACTTTCCAGGTAAGTAGTGGGGATAGCTGGAAGCTCCAGGACCCTCTAGAAATATTTGCCTGAATGCAAACTTTTTCAAAGGAATTTAATAAGGCATCCATATCCTTCCTCCTCTTTAAATTCAGCTATTAATTTGGAATTTAATTTGTAACACAGTCCTGTAGTTTCAGATAAACCCAGGCCTCTTACCTACTCTGGTGCTGGTGGTTGGAGTTGTAGCTTCTCCAGTTCATGTTGACTCTGGTGCTCATGCTCTTCATGGTCAGCCTCTTGCTGTTCTTGCTCCCTCTTCTCCTCTGCAGCTCACTGTTCTCACTCCCTCTTCTCCTCTGCAGCTCACTGCTCTCGCTTTTCTTCTCTCTGGGAATGCCAGCTCCATCCTGCACAACTCAGTCTGCAGCTTGATTGCTTCTGGTTCCAGAATGCTGGTGACCTTCCCCTGTTGCTGTGACCCTTGACTTGCACTGGCTCTGCTGTCCTCCTTACTGGATCTGGACACAATGGACACTGGCCCCTCCACACCCAAGGTTTGGTCCTTTACAGTCACAGACTGTGACTCAGTGCTCTGGGCATCTGCTGCCATCAGTGCATCTATGAGGTTCTGCTTGTTGGCTTTCCTGTCATACTGGACTCCTGTGTCCTGGCACAACTGCCTCATGTAGTGTGCAGTGTACCTGCTGTAGTTGGAAGCCATCTTCTTCCCTAACTATGGCTACTCTAACTTGCACTTTAGAAAAAAAAATAAACCAGGTAGGAACTTTGACTGTAAGCAAAATGATATAGATCTGTTTACTTTTTTTTTTTAAATTTAATAAGTTTTATTATATTCACTTGCACAGAGATTAAATCGTACATGACATGTGCAATTAGACATCTTGCATCTGCACAAGCAAACATATAAACAAACATATAACTTCCCCCACATCCCCCCTCCTTAATAACCCTCCCTTCCCTAAGATACCTAATCTCAAGTAAAAATAAATTCAGTACCAGGACAGTATGAAAAGGCTTTGTCTTACATGTATACAATTAACTACTAAGTGTGATCACATAACCTTCATACTACCTTAATATTAACAAGTTATACAGTCCTTTAGTGATGTTAGCAAGACAAGCAATTACACTGTTAGCAATGTCTCCAGTTTGGTCCACCTTTCAGCATATCTATTAGGTTGATCACTGAGAGTAGCAATTATTTTTTCAATCCTTAAATTATATAACATTTCTTGTAACCATTCTGAATACGAGATTTCTTCCTGATCCAGCCAGCGACGTAACCCCAGCCTTTTAACCACAAGGGATATTAAAGAAATATGGAACCTTCTCTCCCTGATAGCAATCGAAGAGTAATCCTCTACTATACATATTTCAGGAGAAAAGAGCTCTGCTAAACTTAATAGGGGATTCATTTTGGTTTTGATTTTTCCCCATAATGGAATTATTTTACTGCATTCCCATAGAATATGGAATAGAGAGCCTTTAGCAGAGGAGCATCTCTAACACTGTGGTGAGAGAAGTCTGCCCATTTTAAACAAATGCTTGGGGGTTAGAAATATATTGTGGAGGACATAAAACTGAGTAAGATGCAATTTATAATTTGCAGAATATCGGTGCAAGTCTGCCCATATACCATCCTATTCTCTAGAGAGCCCAGGGAGCGTAGTCTCCCAATACTAGGATATTCCAGAGATTGCAGGGTATATATAAGGGAATATAAAATTTACCAATTTTGACACTGAGTGGGATAATCTGTCAAAACCTTGCATATGAGAGAGAAACTCCTTTTGATTAACATCCCAAGTTTGGTTACCAAACCATTCCAATAACTTACGGTGAATCTGTTACTTCTTAAAAATTTTGGTATTAGGCAGTCCCATAATCTATAACAGCTGAGGGCTTTTGACTATCTGTCCTTCTTGCAAGATGTCTGCAACATATCTTTCTGACATTCCTGGATCCCAAATAGGTACACCTTGAAGTTTAAAGTTAGAGTTCCCACTTAGCGGTTGAGAAATATCTTTTGTATTCTCATATCTCATGGACTTACATAATGGCCCCATGTACCCTGATCGAGACCCCTATAACTGAAGACTTTAGTTGGTATGGTAATCTATTTACAGAGATAAAGAACATAGATTCTAATGAAAGTCCCACTTCCCTGATCAGATATATTCCTACCTGCAGCCAAATAGGAGTATACTGTGAAGGGTTTGCTTCCTCTGGGTCTATGGTCCATCGAGCATACTTAGATATATGACTGGCTAAATAGTATAAATATAAATTTGGTAATTTAAGACCCCCCAAGTGTTTTGGAGCCCCATTTTTACATAGAAACAGCGGGGCCTCTTCCCTTGCCATATGAAATGCAATATTAATCCATGAAGTTTTTAAACCATGCCAGGGAAATAAACAGATTGAGTATATGTATGGGATAAAAAATGCGGGGAAGAATATTCATTATAACCACACTAATTCTGACCTGCAAAATCCCTTTCAATAGTCGACACTAAGTTCTCCAAATTCCACTTCTTCCTCAATAGTATACTTGGTGAAAGGATTATACCTAAATATACTAGTTTATTTAACTTCTTTAGTCCTAAATGTGCATAGTCTGTTGGAACTACACCATTATTTAAGGGCATTAAGGTGGTTTTATCCAAGTTTAATTTGTAATTTGAGATCCTTCCGAATTGGGAGATGATTTGTAAGGCAGTTGGTAATGAAATAGCTGGATGAGAGATATGGAGTAAAAGGTCATCAGCATATGCTGAGATTTTAGCCTCCAGAGAGCCTAACACTATTCCATGCACTTGTGGTGCTGAATTCAGAGATCTGATTAGGGGCTCAAGGTAGATATTAAACAAGTATGGGGATAATGGGCAGCCTTGATGAGTCCTGGAATGTAAATAGAAACCTTGTGACAAGACCCCATTACAATAAACCTCTGTGCTTGGACTAGCATATAAAATTTTAACCCAGTCAATAAATCTATTGGGAAAGCCAAATTTCTCCATGGTCATAAAAAGAAATTCCCAATATACCCTATCAAAGGCTTTATCCACATTCAGGGATACCAGAACCATTGGATCTCGAGATTCCCTGGATACAGAGAAAATATGTTCTAGTTTTCTTAAATGATCAAGAGAGGATCTCCCCCTCATGAACCCTACCTGTTCGGGCCCTATAAGTCCTTCCCATACCTGCATTACTCTGGTAGCCAGTACTTTTGCCAGGATTTTAATATCGCAATTCATTAATGATATAGGCCAGTAATTAGTCACTTTGTCATGGGGCCTGTTGGACTTAGGTAGTACCACGATGAGGGCCTGTAACAATGAGAAGTCCAATATGTCCTTATCACAAAGATAAGAGAAGACCTGAGCAAGAATGGGGGCTAAGTCATTCGCTAGAGCCTTATATAAATTAGCTGGGAAGCTATCAGGCCCCGGTGACTTTCCAACTTTAGTGCTTGAATAGCCAATAAAATTTCAGATTGCAAAATGGGCCATGTCAGAAATGTTTGATGAACCTGGGATAGGTGTGGGAGTGGTAATCTATCCAGATAATCTTGGATTTCCTTATTTAATGGGGGGTTCAAGGGAGGGGAATATAGTTGAGAATAAAATCTGTCAAACTCTTGAACCACCTCTTCTGGAGAGTATTTCAAAGTGCCGTCAAATTGTGAATTAATGGCTTTGACCCATCAGGAGGATTCTTGTTCTTTGAGCCGCTTAGCCAGCAAATGACCAACCTTGTCCCTTTGATCTATATAGCTTGCCCTGGTCTTAAGTAGGGCGTACTCAGACTTCTCCCTCAGCAGATCAGCATACTGATGCTTCATTTTGGTAAGTTCAATTTACCCTTGATCAGAGGGTTCCCGAACTAAAGTGTCCTCCAGCTTCTCTATCTGCCCTAAAAGGGACATCAGCAATGCTTCCGTTTTTTTTCTTATGGGTCGAGGCAATCCGAATGCACTCCCCACGGAGAGCACATTTTAGTGCCCCCCATACTTTGCCCACACTAGAGATGGACCCAAGATTCAACTGCCAAAAATTTTTAATTAGGGTTTGCAGTTTCTCTAAGACCCACGGATCTTTAAGAAGTTGTGTATTTAACTTCCAAATTGTATCACGCTTAGAATTTGGTTTGGGGTTATATGTTATCCATACCAGTGAATGATCTGACAGTACCCTAGATGATGTGTTTACTTTTTAAAAATATATCACTGCCTTACTTTGCAAGTGAGCTGTACAGTATTAAGCTGACACACTGAACTGTTAAAGCTTGTGTTACCAATTATTTTTTTAATCACACTGCTGCCAACCAAATCTGTCACAAACACATTCCACAGATCAGACCCTCTGCTCCCACAGTTCCAACCTCAAAGTGCAATAGTGTGAACAGGTAACAGACAGGGTAACCCTCCTGTCTGTTTTGGGTCCGAATCACCTGTTAACCTCAAATTCTGGAAGGGATTCACACTGTGAACCTTATGCTAGCATACCCAATTACAGACTCAGATATGTACCCTCGTCAGGACTGAAGTACAATCTTTCACCAGGGGCACCAAGCCAGGTCTCCAAAATGAACCCTTAAAACTCTGTAAGAAACTTTAGGTATATTCTTACCTTCTTTCCCAAGCTCAATAATACTATCAAGCTGTTGAACAGTTGTCAGACTTAACCGCCTATACATCACATGCAAAAATAACTAACAGACACCCAGGCAGTCTTTCAAACAAAATGTTCTTTGCTAAAAATTGTAAAACAAGTAAGATAAAATACAGATCAAGTATCAAAGATCATACAATCATTTAAAATAAACAGGAAGTTACAGACAAAACACTTCTACCACAAAAGGCTTAAATTTCTAGGTATTACCTTTCTAAGTGTGTTTTAAAGTTAGAGAGTTGTTACCCTCTTTTTTCAGAGCCCAAGATATATAGACCCATTTCAGACACATTGATACATTTTCAACTCTATCTCCCCCACCCTCTTTTGGATGAGGTCAGCAGGATCCTCCCTTTTTGTTAATTCACATAATTTCTACCAGGAGATATTTTAATAAATGTGAACATCAGCAGAAAAAAAAATTTCCCTAAATATGACATCCTTTCCTTAAACATTTCTCTTTTATCTTATTGTGGTTCCTGTTCCCAAGAAAGATCAAAGTGTTTATGACCTTTAACAAAATGTTGTTACCAGATATGTCGTCCTACAGGAATCATAAGACTTTACAAGCCCTATATCCTGACAAAATAGCTCGAAGGTTCTAATTAAGACAAAAACAGGAAACCTTTAATCAGGTCTCTCTGGTCTTTTTAATTACCTCCTGGTTTCAGCCTGACACTTTGATGTTAGGCCAATTTCCTCCCACACTGAAATGGTCATACACAGACCATGTATTTAGAATACAGATATCATACAATAATAATATGAGGGGGGTTTTCCCATGACAGTATTCACGTCTCTATTTCATGAATGTGTGAGCAGCAGGTGGAAAAATGTTCAATCCTGTGGCTGCTACTGTGCACAAAAACCTCATTTTTAGGGCTTGTTCACATATGTATCCCAGCTGAATCAAGAAACAAAGAATTGTGACTTGCTTCTCTGTAGCTTTAAGCAAATAAAAGGCTTGCTGATCATACTGCTGCCTATCTGTTGGTATGACAGGCTGTTGAACATTGTCACTGCAACCCAAGAGAAAAATTGAATAGACCTCCACTATCATAGTGTGCCGGAATCATTGTGTGCTGTTAAGGTGATCCCACTTTATTTATTTATTTAGTTTTTGTTGACCGGGTAAGTGCACTAGACAAATCCTGCCTATTTTCAGGCACGACCCGGGGGAGGGGGATACAGATGAATGCCAACTGACCTTGAACCAGATTAAGCTGTTGGTGGTATCTTTAGTGAATGAGGGAAATTTGGCCAGGACACTGGGGAAATTCTCCTACTCTTTTCGATAAGTGCCATGGGATCTTTAACATCCACCTGAACTACCACCAATCCAGGCAGATGAGGCCTCAGTTTAACGTCTCATCCAAAAGACGGCACCTCAGAAGTGCAGCACCCCTCTCATGCTGCACTACAGTGTCAGTACTGGGATATTAACCCAAGTGCCAGATGTGGGAACTGAACCCACAGCCCTCTGATCTCCCGGCCTCAGAGGCGAGTGTGCTACCTACTGAGCCACTGATACTGCTTAAGGCACCATAGCAGCTGTAATGTCACTACAGTAACCTACATAGCGATACAGGAGTGGTGTAGACTCACAGGGTACCTCCTAACTACTAATCATGGGGGGGCCAGCTGCACCTCTCAATCCTGACCCCCACATATTCTTTTATTAATTAAAGATGTCTTGGGAATTTGGTCTAAATCTTAGAAGCAGTTGGTCTTGCTGCATGATTATAACCGTGCTGACATTGTAAGCATTTGTTCATAACTGTAGAAGAAGCTTCCTTGGTGGTGGCTACTGCCACATCTGCTACAAACCTGGGGTGTTACTGTAAGTCACAGGAATGGCATAACTTTTGTGGCTATCTGCTGCTCAATCCCAACTCCTCCCTCATTCTCCCAGCATGAATCAGCAATAGGCAGAGAATATACACATGCTAGCTATTATACTCTATATTCAAAGACTGATGTGATTTATTTTCAGTCCCTACTTCTCCAGTTAATGAGACACCAAGGAAGAGATAGATCAATTGCCAGAAAACTGGGATGGAAGAAGCCATTTCTGCACCCATTAGATGCTATAGATGCCTTAAAATATATGGGACAGCGTCTTAAGGGCTCCACCTAGCACATTTAATCACCATGGCTACAAATATGTTGTAAATAAGCACCACACGACAATGAATCCATCTACCTGGCATTCACCCAGCCTTATTTTCCTTCCTTTACTTACTGTGTGTGTCTCTAACATTTTTTATTTCCTTCTGCTTTTCCTTGTTTTTTATCTCTACAATTTTATAAGCCATCATACTTTAAACTTTCATGGGGTACTTTCTCAAATAGTAAAAGAAATAGAAACTTCCTTTTTAAGGCAGCATAGGCATAGACACACTGTCTTATTGCTATGAAGTAGAAGAGAAAATGGGACAGGAATGCTATCATGGGTCCCTCCACAGTGCTACAGTCATGTTCTCAGCATTGGTTTTCCACTGGCCCTCCTATCCACAGCTGTGACAACCCCCTCTCCTTCCACTCCTGCTGGGGCACTGAATAGTTCTCTACAGTTTTTAAAAACACAGGATTTGATCACCCTTTCCAAGCATGTTCTGCTGTCAGTCTCTTTATCAGACTTGCACTAGGACATTGAGGAATTTGAGTCTCACAGGCTGAAAGGCTTGTAGTTCCAAGTCAGAGAGCAGCACACTAAGTGGAACTAATCAGGAACAGAACTGCAGGAACTTTAAAGCCACATCTAGGTAAGCAAGCTGCCAGTTCTTTGTGGGTGCACAGCACCTGGACTGAGAGGCTGTAAATGCTTCTTCTTTGAATCCCTTACTTAAGCAGCTGTGACATTATACATTTCAGAAGCCTGTTTAACAAACAATGTAAGATCAGTGGCAAATGGTTTGTAGTGTTTAGCTGTATTGTGCCTTTTTCCAGTTTTTTTTCCTGATATCTAGCAGTACTGCAGCTGTTTTGGGCATTGATTTTATTGTGAACACTTTTTTTTTTCTCCTCTCAAAAGAAATCTATTCTATGGTCAGCATCTTTCAAAGCTGCCTGGTCAAACAGTGCTGTGAGGACATCATAGGAGTGCTAATTTGCATAGTTGTCTTTATGATGACCATTTGTCCCCCACACAAACTCTGAGTAGCATTCCAGTACCTTAGTTCAGTAAACAACAAAGTATGCCTGCAGCTTGTTCAGAGTTGAACAACACCATAACTGCCATGTGTCCAGCCAAGCACACTAAAGGTTGAACAGTTATCAGCCCCCTCATAAATTACTAGTACACTACTCACATGCAGCAGGACCCTCCCAAGCTGTTCAGTGATACATACAGGCTCGTAGAACAGACACAGAAAATGACGACATTAGTACAGTAGCCTACACTGCAGCACAACAAAGAAGACCTGACACAGTGCTTTGGGTAACCTCACAATAATGGGTGACAAACTCTTATTTCAAAACCAATTTCAATAAAACAGCACAAGTGCCATGTGGAACTAGGTGGTTAATGCAGCAGAGTTAAAGACCTTCTTTTTAAATTGCAGACATTTGATTTATTGTTTTGTTGGAATTTCGGAAACAACCTTTGAATGTGAACTCTTTTACAAAGGGTCCATGGCTGTTAAACAGTACAAAGACAGACATAATTGAATCCACAGTACAAATACAGTGATAGTTCAATTATCGTTACATAATTGAAGTCATAGAACAAAATACAGACATAGTTGAATTATCAGTACAGGAAGTAAGAAAAGCAAAGAAAAGAGCAAAGAGTTTCTTATGAATTTCATGAAGAGTTAATATTAAGTGCTGTATGGCATAAGGAAGTATATGAAAGAGAGGAAAATGTACGATAGGGGAGAGTGGTGTGAGGATAGAGCAGCCCAATAGGAGCCTTGTCACATTGCCTTACAGCTTTGGAGCTGAGGAACTGAGGATAGTGCATATGAGACAGTGTGGTAAGGTGGGATAAGATGTTGAGAAAGAGTGAGAGGGAGGGGGAGAGCGAGGAAGGAGGTAGACACCAAGCAGTGGAGGGGTGGTATCATAAGAGAGGAGATTGATGGGGAAAAGGATGGGTGGGGAGGGGGGAGGGAGAGGAGAGACTGGGAGAGACAGCTGATGAGGCATGAGACAAATGAGAGAGCACAAACACTAGCAGAATAAGAGCTATGGAACATGAGGTACCAGAGTCTGGGGAATAGGGGTAAGCACTGGGGAGGTGTCGACCACATGAGTGAGACCATGAGTAGTTGCTAGAAGGCAGGATTGGTGCAGGCTCTGGAGACCCACTCTGAACAGTTTAACACTCACAGACATTCTTTTGCAGTACAAACTGCTTAAGTTCAGCTTTGAAGGTTAGCATTTAGAGTGTTAGCTGGGATCTCATTAAGCCTCAGTGGGGTACAATAGGAAATGATCTTTGCCCAAGAGCTGTCCTTTGGAATGGACATAGAATGGGTGCAGTTCTTTATTCCTGCCATTTGCCATTGATCCAGAACTGTACTGGTACTGGAAGAGTGGTCTTGTTGGAAGGGTGCTGGGATTTTTCTACTGCTAGCAGGGTGCTCAGCTAAAGGCATCAAATTCTTTGCTTCCAGCCACAGACCTGAGGGACTGTAGCTGCTAGTTCTTTGTGGGTACACAGCACCAGCACTGAAAGACTGCATATAAACCCCTTTGGGGGGCTTACCTGGTAGTCCTCCTGTATGTCTGCCATACCTCTTGGGCATCCACCCAATGTATCCCCTGAGTCACCACCTTGCCAAGTTCTATGCCCCTCCAGGCTCATCAGACAACCCCATTATCTCATTTGAGCTCTGCTGGGCTCTCACAGCACATACTGTGAGTGGCCAGCATTTGAGCAGTGCAGCCACTGCTCGTGCTTTCAAGAGGAGCAGTGTTTGTGACCGCCAGTTGGAGTTGAAAGTTGAAAGGTGTTCCTGTGGGTCCTGGTGCACAGTATTTAGTTAAAAAGGCACCAGGGAACTAAAGCAAGGGCAGGGAAAGTGTGTTTAAATAAGTATAAGGCAAGAGCCTGAAGTGCTGCCTCTGGGGCACCAGTATTAAAGAGTAAGGTTCAGGGCAGTGACGCCCTAATGAATATTAATGAGCTGCTGCTGGCTTTAGCGGGGAACTGCATTTGCAAGGCAGTGACACAGAAACTAGGCACGTATGGGAGAGATAAATAAATGTGCTTAAAAGAGAAAAGCTGGGGCTATGCAGCTGTGGGGAATTTATGTAAGGATAGTGTTAATTCTGGCTGCACTAGGACAGTTATGTTGGGACTGCAGTAAAATGTGTGTTTGGGACAATGCAGCAGCCAGCACTGTGCAGCCAAATAACTAATCAAGAGTCTGGACCTTTGACCAGCGACTTATAGGGTTTAATAGACTTGTGGGGAAAAAAGGATGACTTTTTTCTAGGCACCAAAAAGCAAGCCAATTAAGAGACTGGTACAGTTTGGGAAAGTTTTGATAGTCAGTGAGGTTCCTGGACCTCAGCCTCATATAAAAAGGGGGAACTGCTGAAACAGTGGAGATTTGCCAGATCTGCCCAGGAGTTCAGAGTGTGAGCCTCTGGGGAGCCAGCCAGCTCTCAAAGGTTGGGCCTAGAGGGCCTAGACTTTTCTCAGCAGTTCAGGTCACAGGGTCTGAATGGGTCAGTCAGTGCATGCTGCGGCTTGCTGCAGCAGGGGATTTGTGCAGCAAAAAGCAGTATTGCTGATCAACCTGCAAAGCCTACTGGAAGGATCAGAAAGGAACCAGCAGCACCCTTACATATAGATGTGCCTAAGTTGCTGAAATGTTTGTGTGGCCGGCCAATCTGAGATGTCTGGTTCGCAGTTTTGACTCGTAGACTCAGCTAAGCCATTCGGGCTTGTGCTATGTGAAATCAACCCAAGTTTTTTGCTCCTGCATCACCAGACCAGCTGCTCAACGAGGACCACACGGTTTTTATCTGTGTTTAATACTGAATTTTTAATGCTCGATTTGTACTGTTTTAACTTGTACAGCTCCTTGAAAAATGAAAGGCACTTTATAGATAAACTTATTATTATTAACCATTCCTCCTGCTTCAAGAAACATCTCCACAGGTCTTATTTTGTTGGCTCATCTCTAGAGTCTTTGTACAATGAGTAGAAATCAGGGTAGCTCACTGCAACAAGCTTTAATAATCATTGTGGTACCACCTAATCTCTGTTTCACTGCTACTTTAATGGTTCAAGAGACTGGGCCATCTGACTACGGAACACAAACAAAACTGTGAATGCCAAATCATCATGTCTTCTTTCATCAAGGGCTCCAACAGCAGCTGCAACCCTGGGCGCCATTTGGGCTTGCTTGTTTTACAGCTGGGTACCCAGTATATTTATGGGACTGCAAAGTGGAATTAAATGCATTTATTTATTTATTTATTTGTACAATCGGATTTACAACCTTTGAGCCAGAGGCTCATTTACAAAGGTACCTCGTCACATAGAGGACATACCGTGTTACATATTTACACTATGCAAAACAATGAGTGACATAGAATTACACAGTTGTTTTCATACACTGAGCAATTTGAAACATTTCAAGGTGACAAAATTTAGCACATGCAGGTACTAACAGAAGGGCAGGAAGCCAGACGAGAGCTTGAGGGGTGAGAGAGGTGGGGTTTCAGCCCAGGAGGCATTGTCAGGTGTTACGTGACAGTAGCAGAGTGCCATTTAGGGACCGGAGCAACTGTGGGTGTTAAACAGTTGGTGCCGGAGGGCGGTTTTGAAGGCGACTATTTTGGGGCATTGGAGATGGCTGCAGGGAGACAGTTAAACCAGGATGGGGCTCTGTAGAAGAATGACCTCTGAACCCGGGTGATCCTAGCTCTGTGAACCAGAAGAGTGGCCTTGTTGGCGTTTTGGGTTGAGACAGTGGATGGGGTATGATGGATGGAGGCTGTCACCCCGGCTGGGGAGAGGCCAAGCAGAATTTTCTTAGTTAGAATGCAGGTCTGCTAGTGGAGGGGTTCATCAAGGTTAAGGAGATTGGCCTTGTCATAGAGTTGACATGGGTGAGTGAGCCTGGGGGCACCAGTTATTAGTCTGCAAGCCTTGTCTAGGGTGAGATGAATCTTGTTGAGGGCAGTGGTGTCAGCAGCACCATATACCAGCAGTCCATAGTCCACAAGGGACAGCACTGAGGATGTAATGGCAAGCTGGAGAGCATCAGGTGGGAGGCAGTCCTTGTGGTGGTAGAGTATGCCAAACTGAGTGTTAGAGGCTGATGCAAGGGCATTAATGTGGGCATGATAGGTGAGGGCTGAGTCGAAGGTGACCCCAGGGTATTTGTAGGACTAGACTTGTTCAAGTGGTTGTAGGGTGCTAGGGAGGATACAGAGCGGGTTGTTGCAAGCTTTGTTTTGGGGGTGGGCAAAGAGCATTGTCTTGGTTGTTTTGAGATTAATGATGAGTCTGCGCTCCTTAAACCAGGTTTTGGCATCATTGAAGGAGTGTTGGCAAGAGTCCTGGAGGGAGGTAGGATTTCGGTGGGTGGCAAAGATGATGGCATCGTCGCCACGCAAAAGAATATTTCTGGAGCAAACACTAGGCAGGGCATTTAGATAGAGACTAAAAAGTAGCGGACCCAGGATGGAGCCCAGGGGTACCCCAGAGTGGATGAGATGGGTTTCCGAGAGTGTCCCATTGATTTTGACACACTGGGAATGAGCTGATAGGTAGCTTGAGCGCCAGGTGAGGGAGCCAGCAGAGAAGCCAGTGTGGCAGAGGAAGTCTAGTAGAAGAGGGTGGGAGACAGTGTTGAAGGCTTTAGAGAGGTCAACGAACACTGCACCAGCTAGGGAGCTGGCATCCAGGGAGGAGTGCAGAAAGTTGGAGAACTCCATTAGTGCTGTACCAGTACTGTGACCAGCATGGAAGCCATGCTGCTTGTGGCACAGGATGTCATGCTTAGCCAGATATTCAGAGATTTGATTGGCAACCACTTTTTCTAGGGCATTGGGGGGGGAGGATGGAGATTGGTAAGTAATTGCTGGGGAGGACCTGTCACCCCCTTTATGAGTAGGCATGACTATAGCTGTTTTCCACACAGAGGGGAATTGCCCCAGACAGAGGGACCAGTTAAGTAGCCTGGTGAGTGGGACAAGGACTTCATCCAGGACCAGAGAGAGTATTTTGGACTCCAGGGAATTGCTGCTAGGACTGTTGCTTTTTAATGTTTTAAGTATAAGTGGTCTGGCTTCCTGGGCAGATACCTTACATAGGTAGAACCAGGGACACTGGAGGACTGGGGGCAGTAGGTCAGGGGTTGGATCGAAGAAGTTACTAGGGAGGACTGGGCTAAGGTACGTGAAGGAGGAGTTAAGGCAGTTAGCAATGCAAGCTGGGTTGGTGGAGATAGAGCCATCAGTAATGACCTGGGATGGAGGGGGGGGAGCGAGATTTTCCATTTAGCTCTTCAAAATTGTCCCAGAAGGTCCAGGCACACCCCCAGAGAAGGTAAGGGTAGCCTGGTAGTGGTCTGCCTTGGCTTTACGGATGGCCCCAGTGCACCTGTTCCATGCAGCATTGTAGGCCAGTCTGTCAGCTGCCCGGCCCATCTCAGTGGCTTGGTGCCAAAGGTTATCCCTATTTCTGAACATTTGGAGTAGGGCAGTGGTAACCCAAGCTGCATTATGTTTTTTGGAACTGAGTTTGGTGAGGGGTGCAAAAAGATCACAGGCATTGTTAAAGGCTTGTGAGAAGACAGTGAGGGCGGTATCAATGTCAGGAGCATGGTGGATGGGGGACCAATTAATCTGAGCAAGGTGCTATTTTAGTTTAATCAGTCAGCTGGGATGAAAGCGCCTGCGGAATGTGGTTTGGGTTACAGGTTTGGGGGTGGGGGAAGACCAGAGGAATTGGATAGGAGAGTGGTCACTTAAGGAGTCAGGGAGGACCTGAATGTTCAGAATTTTCTGAGGGTGGTTGGTGATAATGACATCCAGGAGGGTGCAGGTTCCTTTAGTTGAGGTAAATCTGGTGGTCTGGGAGACAGGTTGTGTCAGGTCTTGTGCAGTGAAGGTGTCCGTTATTGAGGAAGTGGAGGGACTGAGCCAGTTCACATTGAGGTCCCCCACCAGGACTTGTTCAGCCTTATGGGGAGGGTGGTGAGATAATCTGTAAGAGACATCAACGCTGGGTTCTGAAACATTGGGGGAACATAGTAGACTGTGAGATAGAGCGAGACCCTGGAGGGGTCTAGGGTGAGTTTCAGGGTAAGTTCCTGGGCACCTTTAACAAGCGTGGGGATGGGGAGTGCATGGCCAGTGATGGTGTCAAGAGTATAAATCACACAAACACCCCTGCGTTTACCTGCTCGATTTTCTCAGTAGAGGGTGTAGCCTGGGAGGGAGACAACGGAGTCAGGGGTGGACTTGGATAGCCAGGTTTCTACTAGAGCTATGATATCTGGTTGATGTAGCATGACCCAGCACTGGAGGGCAGTGAATTTTCCCAGCAGGCTGCATACGTTCAAGGAGGCAATGCAGAGACCAGCTGACCTACTCGGTGGACTGGAGGGGGTAGGTTAGGGTGTATATTACTGGATGGAGTAGTAGAAAAACTAAGGTTCTGACCAAAGGGTGGCCACAAGTTAACTTTTTGGGGGCACGCTGAAATAAGGAGGAGGCCATGGGGGAATAAGGGATGGGCAGGGTTCGAAAAGGTCAGGAAGGCAATGATGAGGTGAATCCAGGAGGAGCAAGGGTAGGCAGTGGGGGGGGGTAGCTAGGGGGCGAGTGCTTGGATCCAAGGTACATGGACAGTGTGGATGGGGGGTTGGGCTAAGCCAGAAAGAGGCAGAGGTGCAGTCCCGTATGGGCCGGGGGTGAGGTCTGACTGATGGGAGGTGTGCACTAGCATGGTTATGAGGGGGAGACATTTGAGGAGGAGGTGAACTAACATGGTGCCTGGGTAGCAGTAGGGTCTGATGGTACAAGTATCTAGGGTGCCCATCAGAAAGGGTGGATACCATTTTGGAGTAGTGGTAGGGCCATGGACTTTGGTACACAGGGTGCAAGGTTCAAGATCCCAGAGGGGCAGGTGACCTAGGACCTGAGTGAGACAAGGTTCCAGACTCTGGAGGGGCTTTGAGAAGGCTGGGTAAGAGGCAGATTAAGGGGTGGAAATATCAACTTCTAGTGGTCACTGAAGGTTAGTAAAGGGCCTGGGTGTTGGTCTGAGGATTGGGTGGGGGGATCAGTGGGTAGGGCCAGTCAGGACATTAGGTGGGGGGAGTGAGGTGTGGGTAGAGCAAGGATTAGAGTAAGGGAGAGAAGTAGTGGAAGTCGATAGAGGGGTTCCTATGAAGTAGGAGGAAGAGGAGTTCAGGTAGAGAAATAGAGGGACAGGCAGAAAGCCCCTCTAGTGGCTAGCAGGTATAATCTACAAATGGAAAAGTGGGGACTTAGAATATGAGCAGACAGGAAGTAATGTCATAGGAAGAGGCCTATAATTTAAGGGTTGAGCTTGGGTGGGAGGGTAGTTGGGATGGGCAGGGCAGTTGACGCACAGTATAGATGAGCTAACACCCCACACAAAGATGCCATTGGATGGAAGAGGTTGACTTTACCTCTTAAGGCACTCACGTAGCTCCTGGCTCCTGGAGGGAGCGTCTGTGTCTGCAGCCATCTGTGTGGGGATGGGGGCTTGCAGAGGCTTATATGTGGGAGAGAGGACAATGCAAGTATTAGCATGCAGTGGGAACAAGTACAGCAGGACTGCGCACGTGCGGGCTGTTGGGCTATATCCCGAGAACAGCAGTCTAGTGCACATGCATGAGGATATCAAACAACATGGTGATATACCCCTACAATCATGCTCAGCAGGAACAGGTAAGAGCATCAAGCTAACAGCAAAATGCAGGGCTAGTACATAGAAAGCAATGGAACACCTCTCCAAATACCCTACATGCAGTACATTACATTACATTACAGTCACTAAGTAGAGGACTATCTTAGTCTCAAAGCAGCCCTAAGAATAAGTGAAATCCCATGGCAGGTCCAAAAAATGTAGCCACTGAATATTCTATCGGTCGATGTGTGGGGGAGAATAAAAAGAGAGTCAAAACACCCCACACAAAGATGCTTCTGGATGGAAGAGGTTGGCTTTACCACTTAAGGCACTCGCGTAGCCCCCGTCTCCTAGAGGGAGTGTCTGTGTCTGCAGCCATCTGTGTGCCAGTATCCTAGTTCAAACCAGTAAGGATAAAATAATTTGACCAGATTTACCCCTTCCTTCTAATGCTCCCCCTAAATAAACGTGATTGGTGTTGTAATGTTATATTACCTCACACATGTTTACTGGTGGTCTGTTACTGTGTTTGGAATATTCCTGAATGTGCATGCCTGATAACCATTGTTTACAGGGGGTTCGAGGAGGTCACAGTGAAGCCCAGACCCCAGTAAGTGGGAAACCTATGAGCATATCATTAATGTCTGTTGACAAATGTATTGTGAATATTGCGTGAGATTACTGCTTGTTCCAAGGTATAGGACCACTAGGGGGGGTAGTGGGTACTTATAGCTTCCCAGAGAGCTGTAACAAATTTAAAAAATACCCACTGAAACCTTACTCCGAGTGGAGGCACCAAACCACTGTATTTAGCATGGGTAGGCAAACCCTGGTACTTGCTAGTTATGAACCCAGGCCCCTCAACTTGTGGACAGTAATACAGGCAGGGTTTATAACCCTAGAAGTAGCACCACCTAGGGGTTACATGTAAATGCTTTTTCTTTGAATTCCTTACTTAAGCAGCTGTGAAATTATACATTCCAGAAGCCTGTTAAACATGCAATGTAAAGTTTAATATACAGAGCTGCACTGGTACTGGAAGAGTTGTCTTGTTGGGGGGACTGGGATGTGGGTTTTCCTACTCCTAGCCGGGTGCTCAGCTTTAGGGCTGATGACTGGGCAGGAATGTCTAGAGACAAGGCATGGCAAGACAAATTTTACTTTTCAGGTGCCTAATCCCAGAGGCTCTGGGTGCCGCACAACAGCAACAAATCTATCATAAAATTACAAAGGAACAAAACAGTTTTTCCAGTCTACAAATTACTACTTTCATAAATTAAAATCAGTAAAACCAGAAGAGGGTAGGGGGATGCCCATCTTGTGGATGGTATGGCCCCATCCAGGGCTTTAAATTAAGTTTTGCAGTCACTAGCCAGCATGTCTAGTGACTGGGGAAATTTACTAGTCCCACAGACTCTTCCATTAGCCCAGATGAAGTACTTTTTGGTTCTACAGTACAAACCCACAGGGCTAGTTAAAAGAAAATCTTACTAGCCTAACACAAAATCTACCAGAATTTGGCTAGTTGGCCAGTATCACTTTTGACCCCTGCACTCTCTGTGATGGGTTGCCAGTAGTTAACAACTTATTTTTAAAATTTAATGACTGGGGTGTGGTCAGCTGTGGGACTGCCAGTGACTGGTTGTCAGTGCTGTGACTGTCAAGTGAATTGCTGTAAGGGGGCGGGTAAGTCCTATGACTGTGAGGGAGGTTCAGAGGCAGTGTTGTGTTAATGGTGGGGGTCAGTACTGTGATTGTTGTGGTTGGGGGTGTCAGTGCTTTAATGGTTAAGGGTGGGGAACTAGTGCAGTTATTGTCAAGGGGTGGGTGGCCAGTGCTGTGACTGCCAGGTGGGAGGGCAGGGCTGTAACTTTTGGGAGTGGGGGGCAAGTGCTGTGACTGTGAGGTGGGGATTACTCCTGTGTCTCTCTGTAGAGGGCATCAGCCCTATGACTGTCGTTGATGTAGGGGGACAGTGCTTTGACTGTGGTAGTGGGTAGTGCTGTGACTGTTGGGGGTAGAGGTAAATGCTGTCACTCTTGGGGGATGATTATCAGCACTGTGACTACTAGGTAGATGGCCACTGTTACTGAAAGTGGAAGGTGTTAGTTCAGTGACTATTGAAGGGATAGTACAGTTCTATGAATATCAGGGAGGTGGGGTGGCAGTCATGTGACCATTGTGGGCGATGAGGCAGTGCTGTGTTTGTTGTGAATGTGGGTCAGTGTGGTGACTGTTTGGAGCAGTAGGTCAGTGCTGTCATTGTCAGGGGATGGGAATTAGTGCTGTAACTGATGGTAGGGAGTGTCAGTTCTGTGACTTTTGGGGGTGGAGTGGCTTTGCTGTGACTGCTGTGGATTGATGATCAGTGCCGTAAGATGGGATGAGGAGCAGTGCTGTGACTAATGCTATTACTATGGGGGGATGGGGATTAGTGTTGTGACTCACAGCGGGTATGGTCATTGCTGTGAATGCCAGGTTGGTGGTGGTGGGGGGGGGTAGGACAGCCATTCTTTGACTGTTGGGATTACTGAGAAAGTGTCATGACTCTCAGGGGTGTGGATCAGTGCTGTGACTGCCAGAGGTAGGTAGTTATTGTCAAGACTGTCAGTGGAGGGTATCAGTCCTGTGATTGTCAGTGGGTTGATACAATCCTGTGACTGGGGGGGTGTAAATCCCATGCTTGTGGGGGACAGGGTGATACAGTCCTGTTACTGTGGGGGGTGGGGCAGAACAGTCCTGTGACTGGGGAGGCAGTCCTGTGACTGTGGGGGTGGGGGATGGTACAATCTGATGACTGTTGGGGGGGATCCTTATTGTGACTGATGGTGGATGGTATCAGTACTGTAACTGTTGGAGTGGTGGTACACTCCAGTGATTGTTGGGAGGAGGGTTTGTTATGTAACTGTCAGGGACAAGGTGTCATTTATGTCACTATCAGGGTGAGGGTCAGTCCTCTGACTTTTGGGAAGTCTGCTTCTGTGCAATTCTACAACTTTGAGTGATGCACTTACCAAATTCATCACAATGGCAATACAGTGGTATAACAATGGCAATACCATGGTTAGCTGAAAAATCCACAATGGTACTACCCAGTGGTACTCTGGTATCACAGTGGTAGGCAACATAAGGATTTTCTTTGGTGCACTGGTAGTGCACTGGCACAATGGTATCTCTATGGCAATCTTTACCATTCTCTCTCTCTCATACACACACACACACACACACACACACTGGTAGTACAACGGTATTACATAATTTTGAGAGTTTTGTCAGCTCTCCCAAACATTGGCGCAATGGCAGCACCATGGTACTGCATTATTTTGACATTTCACTATTTGGTACCTCTCACAGCAACCCTAGACACATGTGGTAGCACAGTGATACCAGTATTAATCTCATTATGCTCTGTGCTGTAAATGCATTGTTAAGATAACCTATAGTTTCAACCTCACGGAGGACTGCTCTGAATTCCATAGTTTTGTTTGTTTACTTGTCTTTATCTTACTGGTAATGGATTGCTATTGTTCACATAGGCAAGAACATTTAAAGAGAATTTGTGATCGCTAAATTGGTTAGTGATTCTCACACAACACTTTGCAGCTCCAACACAGGGTAGGATTGCAAAATGATGTCTTAGATGGTACGATTAGTGAGTCTCTAAGCAGTTGGTGAATGGCTCTAAAAGATGTTGCCTCTCAGAAACAGGTATTGTCACTTCTGCCTCCTATCCCTGCCCCCCCTTGAGCTCTCATCATCAGTTATATGGCATTTTGCCAGTGTTCAGTGGTTTCCCTGCCCAGTCCGTACATCTGAAGTTCCCAATACCTACCTGCCCGCCCAGTCCCCTCTGTTCCCACCAACACCATCCACTGCCCCCACCCTATGTTTACTGTATGCACTCTCCTCCCAGTGCAATTGGTAGAGACTCTTTGCTCACTTCTGTGACCAACTGAGGACAGAATACCAGTCTGTGCTTACATGTCTACTGTATAAACAGCAGTATACAGTTAGTGCATGATCACAAACTGTTATCCACCTCATGTCTGATCGAGGAGCTGAGAAGAGGGTCTGTGCTGAATGTGATGGGTTGGCAAATGTATTGTAAGCCTGGGGGCCAGGGGGTAGTGGTTCCAGTGAGAACTAATTGAGTCATGATGGGGGGGCTTTGGATGTACAGGGATCAATGGGGAACACTGGACATCAGGGATAGTAACAACCTACTGCACCTGCGGGGTGATTGTAGGATGGGGTAGGATTGGACAGCAGGTAAACTGAGAACTTTTACCAGTGGGATAATTAGGGTCAGGGGCCCACTGAACACCAGGGAAATTAATAATCTACACTAGTGTGGTGACTGTGGTAGGGATGACCACTGGACACAATGGAAAAGGGAACACAAATAGGAAATGTTGCATCAACAATTTATTTCATTAACCAGAACCCAGCTGCTGTTCCCACTACTTGGTACAATGTATATTAGTCTATTAGAGTCAGGGGCAAGGAAGCCAGGAAAATGTCAACATCACAGGATCGGCACGGCAACCGCATCCGCCCACCTCCTATTGTAGCTTGCTCCCTGGCTTCTGTCCTTCTGGGATGCAAAATAAGTAAGGGTTATTCCTGGGAGAGGAGATTCACATTCCCCATCACGATTCCCAAATCCCCAGTACTAAAACTGCATCTCTGCCAAAGCTGGGTCAGCTGCAGTGCAACTTTTACTTTTAATCTGTACTGCTTCCTACCCTGCAACTTTATCTAGTGATCTCTGGGAGGGTCTTGCCTCATGCTGTGCCTGCCACTGCCTGTTGCTGCTTCTAACAACTGGGAACAAATGGCACTCGCAGACGGAACACCAGCCAGAGTGAGTCAAGAAATAGGGCACCATTAAAAAAACAAATAGCCAGACCAGATGACATAAATTTAAAAAGAAGGAGCTGAGAGCCACTGGTGGCAATGTTATTTTCTGGGCTGCACAGCCAGTCAGTGAAAGGGGGACATACAGCAAACAACGACCTGACCAAGGAAAGGGGGAAGGTGAACCCAAACACGTACCTTTGGGAGGAAGGATGTCCCTTGGGGTTCCTGTGTAACTAGGTAAATCCAGCTTCAGCCAGGTTTTTCCCTTAGTTATTGCCTCTCCTAGTGTAGCTATTATAGAATGTGAATGTTAAAGAGCCACTTCCAGGTATTGGCTGAAGGCACTCTAGCTAGCCTATATGCTAGGGATCCCACGCTAACTGTCCCTTCCTGGTTAAGGGGGCTATGGTCAACAACCAAAAGTTTGTGAGGCTCAGTTCATTTCTGTGTGTATCCAGTTTGGTGGCAGTAGCTTAAATCGCACAAGACGCCAAACCTAAGAGTATCAAAATACTCAAACAATTGCTACTGCACAGACATGTGCTTTCATGAATTTATAAAGAAATGGTGCTAGATCATGGATTAGCTGATCCATGACATAGCATCTGCAGGTGCACGTTGCTGTAGGCAATAAGCTGCTACAGGAGCACTTATGGTAGTGCAGGCATGTGTTTGTTTTTCTGTGTGATTTTAAATGATGTAGTCAACTGCCTCTAATATTTATTTATGCACTTGCAATTTTTTGCAAACTGCAATGTTATGCACCTTATTTACACAATAAAGAATAAAATTAAACAGTGAAGGTATGTTTTTCTTTATGAATTCATGAAACCTTGTGTGCTTAGGTTTGTGCAGTAGCAATTGTTTGAGTACTGTGATACTCCTAGGTTTGGTGTCTTAAAGGGGCTATGGGTCAGTTGTACACTTCGCAGGTTACTAGCCATTGGCTAGGGCACTGGCATCTATAATGCTAGGGTGGCTGATTGGCTGTCCTACTCCCTTCCCCTTTATCTTGGATGGCACTGATACTCTAGTGCCCTTAAATCAGCAAAATTTGCAGTTTAGAAGACTAGCCCTGGATTTGGCTACTGGTGGCCATCTGGCTACTAGCCACCCTTTTTCACCTTGGGGTGCTATCTCTTTTGCAGACGAGGCTTGCTTTGCCCCAACTGACCTACCTGTTATTTATACAGTAAATAAATGAAACATTTGGGCTAGCTAGCCCTAGTTTAGTAGCCCACCTTGGATAACTTATCTGAAAATGGGGCCTTTCTCTTCCCTGCTCCTTCACTGGAGCCTTTAATTTTGAATACAGGGCCTGCTTACCTTTGGATCTGCCACTGGGAGCTATTTAGTTTACATAGACCCACCCCTGCAAATACTTCCTTGCTGGAGCATGAGTTAAATAAATTTAAATAGATCTGCCTTTGGGTGGTCCTTTTCTCTGGTGCCTGGCCCTAAACCCACAAACTG
Source organism: Neoceratodus forsteri (assembly GCA_016271365.2). Classification (NCBI taxonomy): domain Eukaryota; kingdom Metazoa; phylum Chordata; order Ceratodontiformes; family Ceratodontidae; genus Neoceratodus; species Neoceratodus forsteri. Next base: position 1,161,611,271 of record CM057458.1, read on the forward strand.
CTGTGGCCATCCCTTGCTGCACTGCCCAGCACCATACCTCTCAACTGTCCCTGATTCTCAGGGACTTCCCTGATTTTGCCTCAAGATTTTCCTCTGTTCTTTGTGAAATTTATGTTTTCATGACAGAACAGTGGGGTCGGTAAGCACAAAATAATGTCAAACATTAAAATTACAAGCTGTCATTCTTCAGAAAATGCATCTTACACTAGTCCCCTTATTCTTACACCTTGCTGAATGAATGCTACCTATTTTTAAGATGCACCCCGATTTGGGGTCTTTGTCCCTTATTTTTTTAAGCTTTGTCCCTGAATTATGTGAGAAGAGGTTGAGAGGCATGTCCAGCGTGTTTAAACATATTTTCTTTTTCTTTTTCAGGGCTGATGCAGACTTAGTTTGGCTCTGGTAGATTAACCTTTCTGTTGCTGATACTTTTCTACAGGGGCAGGAGTGAAGGATTTAGTTGTTGGTAAGCTTGTAACTGTTTGTACTTGTTTCAGTCTGTTACCTTAAGTGCAGTAGTTTCTGAGTCTGTTTACTACAGTTTATTTGTTGTGTGTGGGATTTATATTGTGAGCTTGAGATTCATATTTTAACAGGCATTGGTAGCAACCTTCTGGAAGTTTCTGTTCATTCTCCTCAGCTAAGATCAAGTCACAGCTAATTGTGTTTTAAATACCAGTGGGCTGTCTCACACAGCAGAAAGGTTGAAGCAGACTTGCTGTAGTTTTGCTCAAGCAGATCTTCCCATACCTCTCAGCTGCTATGAATTTCACATAGCGCTATGATTTTCACACTCAAATTTACTTTGGTCCACATAGGTTTACTGATATTCTAAATAATGTTAGAGCTATTTCTGGACACACAAACTATTAAATGATTGAGCTAAGTTAATAGAAACACTCCTTATCAATAACTATATGGGGCCCAGTATTTGTAGACATATTATTGTTTAAAATAAGAAAGTGCTCCACATTCTGGTCATTTGCTATGATTTTTGATGGCCAGTGCTATGATTTTTAATACTGAGAGGTTGAGAGGTATGGATTTACCTTTCTGTTGCTGCTAAGTTTCTGAAGGGGCAGGAGTGATGGATTTAGTTGCTGGTAAGCTTGTAACTGTTTGCACTTGTATGAGTCTGTTACCTTAAGGGCAGATCTCATATTTCAGCAGATGTTGAAACCCGATTTGTTTTTGTGGGGCGGCTTGTCCTCTGCGAACATAGGATAAAGAGGTACTCGGCTGATTGTTTCTGGACTCAGTCGAGAGGTAATCCCACCCACTCCAGGGCTAGTCCTCCTTTTATAGGGCATGGGCCATACTGTTACACCTTCCTACACCACACAGGAAGGTTCACACTGAGCACAGGGAGGATCATAGTGGTTCATCTAGAGGGCGTACCTAGATTATATTGCAGGCCTGGTCACATCAGACATGACAGGAGTGGTGCAGTGCAGTGGCTCTGGAGCAGCCGTCTTCAGGGAGACATTCTGGAGGCTGCAATGCTGCCTGACCTGCAGGTACCTCTCTGGGCTCAGGGAAGAGGTTGCCTGTCTCTGTGCAGAGGTGGCCAGGTTACAGGTGGCATCCACCCCCACTCAGAGACCACCGGGTCCACAACATCAACCTCAAAGGTTGCCCAGGAAGAAGAGTGACTGGACTACAGTGGAACCAGGGAGATCCGGGAGGGTTCAGAGGCACATCCTACAACTGGTCCAGCTTAATATCTCCTATGCTGTTTTGGAGGAATGAGAATGCCCCACACAGGCACCCACAGCTGGGACCAGGGAGGATGGTCAAGATCTCCAAGCTGGAGTCCCAGAGAAGGTACAAGGGACCCCAGAGGAGTGGAAAGCTTCTCCTAATGGGGGACTCTATTGTAAGGGGTGTGAAATTAGGGACACCTAGCAGGGAGGAGAGGAAGGTCAAGTGCCTCCTAGGAAGCACTGCATGGAGGGATGGGAAGCAAGCCATAGGATCACTCAGGCAATAGCAAGGAGGGAGGAGCTGGATGTCATTGATCACCTGGGAACCAATGACCTGGCAAGGAAAAGGGTAGAGTTAGCCAGAGTCCAGGAGGATTTCGAGAAGCTGTGAGGGTACCTGAAACAGGTAGCACATTCTGTCTTATTCTTAGAGGTGCAACCTGTCCAAGGCATGGGGGAGGCCAGGGCACTCCACATTCAAACCTTCGACTCCTGGTTGAAGGATTGGTGCAGAAGGGAAGGATTTGGCTTCATAAGGGACTGGGACCCAACCTGGGCAGATGCGCGCTTGTATCAGGAGGATGGCCTGCATTTGTCCAGAAAGGGGACCTCAGTCCTTAGTGAGAAGTTGGAATGCTTCAGCAGAGAGCATTTAAACTGGCCAAAGGGGAAGAGAGCCAGGAGAGACAGGTGGTTTAGGAACACCCCCCCCTCCGCCATGAGAACATGCAAAAGTACAAGTTCACAACAGGAACAATTGAAGTAAGCAGTGAGGGGCAGGCAGGGGAAACATTTATAATGAGGGGATAAAGGGGAACAAGAGCACATGAGCATGAATACCAGGGTGGGGGGAAGAGGCAATGTAAAGAAAACAGGAACAGAGTGAGGGTAGGGAGTAAAACATGGAAGGTCATGTTGACAACTGCCCGCAGTCTGGGAAATAAGGTTCCAGACCTGGGAGCCTTGATGATGGATGCAGACCTTGACATAGCAGCAATAACAGAGAAATGGTATTCTGCTAATCAGAGATGTGATGTCAATGTACCAGTCTATACACTGTTCAGAAGGGACAGGGAAGGTAAAAAGGGAGGGGGGTGGCCCTGTACGTCAGAGAAGACATAAAGGCTACAGTAGTACAGGGAAGGCAGATGGAGGCCAAGGCAATGTGGGTCATCCTTGACCCAGGAAATGGCACACCAATATGTACAGGAGTGATCTATAGACCTCTGGCACAGAGGGAGGAAGTGGACATGGTACTAGTGGAGGAAATTCACGACATGGCAGCTAAAGGTGAAATCCTGTTGATGGGAGATTTCAATATGCTGGACGTGGATTGGACCACCCAGGCAGCTGCTTCAGATAGAAACACGGCCATTCTGGAATCCCTGCAGGTTATTGGACTCAGACAGCTGGTGCATGAACCAACCAGGGACAAATCAATTTTAGACCTGGCATGGACCAATGGGAACAGAGTCAAAAAAAATCCAGGTGGAAGGGCAGCTGGGATCCAGCAGCCACGACATATTGTGGTTTGACATGGAGACAAGGACTCAGTTAAGCCACACAAGGGCAAAAGTATTAGATTTCAGAAGGCCGGAATTCAATGAAATGGGTAGATGTTTAAGAGCAGCCCTGGAGAAGGTAGAGGTAATAGAGAGAGTAGAGAAACAGTGGGAGAGACTAAAAAGAGCTATTCTGGCAGTAACAAACTAATGCATTAGGATAGTGGGCAAAGAGAAAAGAAAGAAACCACTATGGTTCTCTAAACAGGTGAGGGACAAAGTAAGGGCTACAACAAGTTTCAGGAAGTATAAGGGGACCCAAAGGGAGGAGGATAGGGAGGTGTACGTTGAATGTCTAACAGAGGCAGGGAAGGCTGTTAGGAAAGCCAAGGCACAGACAGAGAAAGGTTTAGCAAGGTATATGAAAAAAGGGACAAGACATTCTATAGGTACATCAATGATAAAAGATAAACCAGGAGGGATGCTCAAAGGGGATGAGAGACAGTGTAAGGAGGGGGATCTAGTCAAGGCAGAAATACTGAACAAATACTTTTGCTCAGTATTCACTGAGGAGATAGAGGGTCAAGGACTACAGTTGGGGAGCAGAGGCAATCAGGGGGACAAGTGGACACTAGTCCATTCACAGTGGAGAGAGTTCAGGAGGAACTCACAAAGCTGAAGGTGGATAAAACCAATGGGCCAGATGACATACACCAAGGATATTAAGGGAGCAGTGGAGGGAACTAGCAGCACCTCTGTCTACTCTGCTCACAGAATCATTCAACACAGGCGTGGTTCCAGAGGACTGGAGGTGAGCGCATGATGTATCACTGCACAAAACTGGCAGTAGGGTGGAAGTATGGAATCATAGGCCAGTCAGCCTCACCGCAGTGGTGGGGAAGATCATGGATACACTGCTGAAAGAAAGGATAGTGGCACACCTGGAATTCATTGGTGCTCAGAATCTGAGGCAGCACAGATTCTTATCAGGAAGGTCTTGTCAAATGAATCTGATATCTTTTTTTGATTGGGTGACTAGGGAAGTGAATCAGGAAGGGGCCGTAGACGTCACCTACCTGGATTTCAGCAGTGCCTTTGATTCTGTCCCACACAGAAGGCTGGTTAACAAGATGAGTAGTCTGGGCATGGGGCATAAGGTGATACAGTGGGTTAAAAATTGGCTGAAGGAAAGAAGGCAGAGGGTGGTGGTAAATGGAATCCAATCTGGGGATAGAGGGGTGACCAGTGGAGTGCCACAAGGATCAGTACTGGGACCAGTCCTGTTCAATGTCTTCATTAGTGACATAGCAGAGGGGCTGGAAGGAAAGGTCTGCCTATTTGTAGATGACACCAAGATCTACAATAGGGTGGATACTCCAGAAGGGGTGCAGAAAATGAAGAGGAACCTGGAGAAGCTTGAAAGATGGTCAGAGGTGTGGCAACTGAGGTTCAATGCAAAAAATGCAAGATAATGCACCTGGATAGGGGGGACACTGGGGAGAGCTACAGGATTGGGGGAGATGCTGACCATCACCAATGAGAAAAGGGACCTAGGAATTATCATATCTGATGTCCTTAAGGTAGCAAAGCAGTGTGCATAGGCTGAGGTATTACTAGTAGGAGGCGGGAAGTAGTGAAGCCACTGTATAAAACACTAGTCAGGCCTCACCTGGAGTACTGCATGCAGTACTGGAGACCACATATGTGTAAAGACATAAACAAGGTGGAGGCTGTCCAGAGAAGGGTGACAAAGATGATGCATGCTTTGTACCACAAAACATATGAGGAGACACTAAGGGACTTCAATACGTACTCACTGGAGGAGAGGAGATAAAGGGGTGATATGATAGAAACTTTTAAGTACCTCAAGGGCATAAACATGGTGCAGGTGGGAGATGTTTTCCAATGTAGAAAATATACCAGAATGGGGATGCAATATGAAATTAGAGGGGGGAAAATAAAGAGGTAACATGAGGAAGTTTTTCTACATGGAGAGGGTAGTGAACACTTGGAATAGTCTGCCACAAGATGTGGTAGGGCAAGCACAGTGTAGGGGTTTAAACATACCCGGGACAAGCACAAGGAAAGCTTGGGTGGGAAGGGAGTGATGAAGCCATTGACCACTTATGGTGAGTTGATGCATTCATGTATTGGACCTACAGGCAGACTAGATGGGCCTAGCAGTCCTTATCTGCCAACAATTTCTATGTTTCTATGTAGTTCTGGCAGACATCTTCCCGATGGTGCTGACTCACTTCGCCAGCCTGGAGAGAATTTACAGATAGGAGTGCTGGTGGAGGAGGCGGGATTTGATTGCAGTCAGGTGATGGGCAATCTTCCTTCTGGGTCTTGCTGGCTGCTTGCTCTGCTCCAACATTCTGCTTGCCAACTTTTTCTTTTTAACCTAATAAAATAACAAATAGGGCTAAACAGAGCCTGCACCATGGCCATCTGACTGCTAGTTCTTTTGCTCACTGCCTTCATCACTGACACTACGGGACACTGCACCAACAGAACAGGGACTGGATGTCTTCACATGATGGACCAGGATGCAGTGAGGACCCCCCTTAAGCCTGAAGTAAGTCCCATTCCTGTCACTGACCAGCTGGTCATTGGCTCCTCTTCTGCTGCTACTGGTTCTCTCCTCAGTCTGCACTCTTTTCAAAGACTAACTGCCACTACTGGCCAGACACATCAGAGCTCTCACTGAATTCTGGATGCCAAGAACCTAGTAACCAGGGCAGCAAATGGCTGCCCAGCGTGAGTTGGACCTTTAGCTGGCATAGGTTCATGCCAGCTTGCTAATCAAGCTGAGCAAATTAAAAAAAAAACTTTTAAACTGCAATCTGCAGTTTATTTTTATGGGGCTCCTGCCAGCCAGTTTGTTTACGCCTTGCTTGCTCATTAATTATCAGGGGCACCTGGGCACCTTACTGGGGATACTGTAGTTTTCTAGGAACCCCATCTTTGGAGTATTACAGTCTATGTCCCAATGATAGTTATTATTTGGGGAAGGGCAGGATGTGTCCATCCCCCACATGTGCTCCTCATCTTCAGTGGTGGGGCAAGATTCTTTCTGTTAGGAGAAATGAGATGCTGTATTTTCAAATATCAGGGTTTTGTCCTTAACTAGCTAATTTGTTTCTTGGAATTTATAGGGGGTGGGGTTTCAAAGGCTTTAAGTCTTCATCTTGGTTGCTGTCCCCCTTTTCTAACTAATTTGGCTTCAATTGGAGGATGCCCTTTTAATTTTTTAGGATCATACTGTTTCCCTTTTAATTGCTGCTCCTCCTCCTTCCCTTATCACTTTCAGTTATACTAGGAGGTGTAGATGTACAGAAGGCTGAAAGCCCATGAATGTACATCTCCTGCCATAGCAGGTGTCAATCCCCTTTACCCACATTTAATAGAAATCTGTCAAGTTTCAATTTAAAAGAGTCATAGGAATCAGCTTCCACGATATCTTGGTAAGGTATTCCACATAGGGATTACACGTTGTGTGAAAAAATTACTTCTTAACTGAGTTTTCGGGTAGGTAAGTCTTAATTGAAAACTATGGCTTCTTAATGAAAAATCTCATTGGAGTTGGAAGAAACCCAACTCAGCAAATAGTGTAGGATCCCTTATGATTTTAAACATTAAAAGAAGCTCGCCTCTTTTTCTCCTTAACTCCAAGGAATAGAGGTTTAAAGAATGAAATCTAGAGACATAGTCAGCCCTGTGAAGCCCATGAACCATTTTTGAAATTCACCTTTGGACCTCCTCTATCTTCTTCACATTCCTACATAAAAAGGGACTCAACAATGGGGAACAAAAGTCCAGAATAGGTCTTACATAGGCCCTATACAGAGGAATTAAGCAGTCCCTATTTCTAGATGCAACAGAGTGTTTAATATAGCCAATTAGTCTATTAGCCTTCTTGGTTAAATCTGTACATTGAGTGCTGAATTTAAAATCCTTTGATATCAATACCCCCAGATCCTTTTCATTATCCACAGACTGTAGTTAAATTCAGTTAATGCAGGGGAACAGACATTTTCAAATTAAGCTGGGAGCTGTGAAGATTTCTTGCAGAATGCAACATATTACTCAGGAATTCAATAAGTTCACTGTTTCTTTTGGATCAGAAAAGTGTTTGTCCTGCCATTTTTATGTTTGCTTGCGTGCATGCACAAGAAACATGCTGTGGCAGCTTGCTGGAGAAGCAAGTTGTGGAGGTGTGGCAGTGTTGTGGCCAGTGCCACCACTGCTTTTTGGGGCTCATCTGTGTGTCACCAATGAAGAAGCATGCTGGCTATGACAGTAGCCTGCAAGCATGCCACCAACTTGAAATGATTTTGCCACTGTAATGAGGGAGCACCACCTCATTTCAGGGCATGCCTTGCCTGGTATAACATTTCAATAAACATGGTGGCAGCTGTTACCATCTGACTCTTACCATCCCCAACAAGCTGACTTCGGAGGTGCCCAATCCCCTTGTCAGCATGCCCACTCCCCAGTTTGTTTGCCGACATGGAAGCCCAATCCCTGTTGGCATATGTGCCCATTTGCAGTGTTTTGTCTGCCTAGCGGGGGTGCCCAATCCCCCTTGACATCATCCCCTCAAACACAGACATGCTTGCCAACAGGGGGCCCAATCCCAGATGGCTTCAGTGCCCTATCTCCAATCTGCCGAGGGGGGTGTCCAATCCCCCTCGGCATTATACATCCCCCAAACACAGACACGCTTGTTGACTGGTGCTCAATCCCCCTGTCAGCATGTTTAATCTCCACAGCACATTGGTATTTTCCTGCCCCTGCCCCACCCCCAATGTGTGCCACACTGGGAGCCCACCCCAGTGTGTCTAACATGACCTCCCAAACTCTTACACCTGTGAAAAACAGAAAAGCATCTGCTGTGTTTTTTTTTTTTTCAATAACCTGAAACACAGAAAACGGTCCCTTGCCATCAGGTCTTCTCCCCCAACCCACACCCAGCCTCAGCACACCCCATTTTCCCGCATGCCCCTCACTCCATACTTACCTCTGGAGTCTGGCACGACGATCCTCGGTGGAGCGGTAACACTTCTGCTCTCTTCAAAGCCGACCGCGAAATGAAGAAATACTGGTAAGCTGTATAATGGCATAAATGGGGGGGTTCAACATAGGTGGATATCTCTGCCATTGTTATGACTTTTGGCCCCAAATTTTCAACATGGGTTTTTGGGACCCCACCTCATGAACTCAGTCACTATTATGTCATTATTCTGTCCCGAAAGGTGATTTCCCAGTCACTGCATGGAATCACTTTCCGGGACTGATTAACAAAATGACAGTGTCACTGTTTATGAGGTGGGCTCCTAAAAAGCCTATGTTGCAAATTTGGTGAAAAAATTCCAAAAAATGACTATGTTATGAGTGTATGTTGTGCAGTTCACACGCAAGCTCATAACATCGAGAATTTTTAATTTTTCCACTCCAGATTTTCAACATTGCCATTTTTCCACACCTCCTTATGAACAGTTTAGCTGTCATTTTTCACATCCTGGCTGAAATGTGTTTTTGCACATATGGCGCACAATGGTGCGGTCGCTGTGAAAAATCAATGTTCGGGACAGATTAAGAAAATCACAGTGACAGTGTTCATAAAGAAAGGTCCCAAAAAGCCCATGTTGCAAATTTGGTGAACAAATTCCAAAAAATTATTGCATTATCAGCGTGCATTGCGCATTTTCTACGCACACTCGTAACTTCGCCAATTTTTTTATTTTTACTCCAGATTTTCAACATTGTCATTTTTGCACAGTGCCTTATGAATAGTACAAGTGTCATTTTTCACATCCTGCCAGAAACATGTTTTCGCACCTGTGGCACACAATGGGCACAGTCGCTGTGCGAAATCAAGGGTTCGGGACAGATTAAGAAAATCACAGTGCCACTGTTCATGAGCGGAGGTCCTAACATGCCTATGTTGAAAATGTGGTGTAAAACATCCCCAAAATAATTACATTACAGGTGTGCATTGTGCAGTTTCTGTGCACGCTTGTGACTTCGCCTATTTTTTTTATCTTTTCCCACCAGATTTTCAAAATTACCATTTTTTTACACCTCATCATGAACAGTACAGCTGTCATTTTTCACATCCTGCCTGAAATGTGTTTTCACACTTGTGGCACCAAATGGCACAGTCTCTGTGCAAAAGTCACCTTTCGGCTAATGCACTGTTAGTGTCACTGTTCATGTGGTGGGGTCACAAAAAGTCCATGTTGAAAACTTGAAGTGAAAATACCAAGAAATGCCCAGGGCATTAGGGTTTCCACCATAGTGCCCTACCCTGTAGGGACTGATAGACATCAGGGGTGTGACTTGGGATTGTTGACAGTAATGTTCATGCCATTCCAACCCCACCCACACCCTGTAGCCAGTGACAGGCATTGAGGTGTGGCTTGGACTCTTCGGCCCCAAAGCTCACCCCATTCTCCTATACTGCACCCATTTCAGTGTATTTCCTTATGGAGTGTGGTGAGTGTAAAGCCTGAACACTCCAAGGCACACCTTGACACTTGTCGGTGTCTGCAGGGTAGGGTGAGGTGAAATGATGTGAGCGTATGGGCGATGACCCAAAGGCACACCCCAATGCCTGTCCATCTCTGCAGGGTGGGGGTGGGGCTGGCATCAGTTCCACACTTCACTGCCATTCCTATTCTGCATCTAGCTCTTGCACTTCCATTGCTAATGCCAGCAAGCAAACATTCGGCATTGACAAATGCTTGTTAGGGAAAGAAACGTAACTTGTTGCTGTAAAACTTGACTAACTAGAGTAAACTGCTTCCTTTTGTAAGGCAGTTCTGATAAAAAATGTTGGAAAATTAGTATTCTGTTCCCTTGCTTTTTAAGATTTCTGTTATCTCTGGCTGCTTTTAAAATGAGCTATTTTTGTGTGAACTTTAGAAAATAGGCAATAATATAGGTCTTAGCTTTTCCTGTTGTTTTAATGCTAGGATAAGGGAGATGTGAGCTCTTTCAATGATTATTTGCTGTTCAGAAGAAATGTTTAAAAGTTTAGGAAGAAAGTTTTGTAAAAAGAGCTACCGTCCCCTTTCTCATCCCCAGGTATTCCAATTAATCTCAGGTTACTCCTCCAACATAAGTTTTTTTTTAACTTTTTATAATAAGTAGCTAATTTGGTTTCTGTTCATGTAGTTCTAGCTTAGAGACAACCACTTCTGTGTAGCTTACTCTGTTTTCAACTGCGTAAACTTTGTCATTTGCATGTTGGACATTTATTTCTAAATTAGGCATTGCTGTTTTTATGCTTTCAGTTTCTTAGGTTCTCAGAGAAAAACATTCCCCTCAGTTCAGCAGGGAGGAGGGTTCTGCAGCATTCATTACAGTTCATTCAGCACTGTTTAAAGTCACAGCAGGTTCTAGCATTTTATGTTTACCTTTCTTGTTGTCAAAACCTCACAATACAGGACTCGGTTTGTAGTCTAGGGTCTGTTCTGTTAGGATGTGAAGTTATTTTTTCAAAATATGTGTTATTTGGATCGTGGATGGTGTTGGATTGTTTGCTTCCACAGGCTCGGTTCTTTCAGGTGGCCATCTCTGTAGCTCCTGTGTGTGGAACCCAGCCAGCCCTTTCCATCCACGGTCCACCTTATATGTTCATAGAATATATTACTCTGATCAGTTGATTGTAGGGTGCACAAACTGCTCAAAATGCCAGCCGGGCCCACACAGAGTAATTTAGGGAATGTCCATCTGTATTTGGGCATCACGTCAGAGTGAGGAAGGACCTGAGTAGTATTTAAATAACCAATTTAGATTTTTTTTTTACTTACAGTGAGTTTGATACAATTTTAAAAGATTTTGGGAACAGTCTGGGAAGGAAAACCTTATTAATGTGCATATACCCCCCACCCAGCTGTTTAGATGGTATGGAAATAGATCAATGTTATAGTTTTACTACCCAGTCAGATTTAGCCTTTTGTGGATTAAAACAGCCCAGGAAGGAAAATCTTCTTAATGTGCATATGCCCCCCTCCATGGCTGTTTAGATGGTTGGAAATGGATAATCGTGATGATTTTACAGCCTAGTCTTATTTAACCTTTTGTGGATTAAACATGACTGGGCCTAATTTATGTCTCTTAGTGCTGGCAACCATGCCATGATATTAAAAGGCTAAATTGGCAGCATCTGCCTCTGGGCCAGAGGGTCATGGGCCCTAGTCCAGAAATTACTGGAGTAATCATTTCTTTTTTATTTAGACATTTTTAATTATCCTGAATGGAATCATTAAATTCTTTTGTGCCTTTCCTAGGTGTATTACAGCTTGTTTGTTAACGTTGTAGTTAACTGTATTACTGCCATTCTAATCTTTTTAGTTCACAGTCCATAAATTATTGGATTGGCAAGAGGGGGTACTATAAGAAATTCTAACGACAAGAAAATGTGCACACTTTGTGGAACATTGTTTGTGGTTAAACGACTTTGAATTACAACAAAGAGGACACCAGTAGAATAAAACAAAAAGACCAATAAGTGTGTAAAACATGTCTGAAGGGATTTCCAGCAGGATTCTTTAGATTTTTGTAGACAGATTGAGATTATGTGTATGTAGGAATATGTAATGATTGTCAGTGGTACTACTGCAGTAACTATAGCTACTGCTGTTGCGTAAAAGTTGTTAATTGAATAATCAATACAGGACAATTTTAAAACAGAATAATAATCACAATAAGGTTTTTCTAAGGTGAAACCACACAATGGGAGTCTTATATATAAAACAATTCCTATGACAGTCAATGAAATAGACTACAACCATGCAATTGCTAGAAGTCTGTATACATTTACATTGGTCATTATGGCAGAATATCTTAGAGGGTTGCAAATTGCCACATAGTGGTCATACGACATGACTGTTAAAAGTACTATTTCACTGAGAATAAAAAAAGTAATGCTGAACACTTGACCATAGCAACCAGAAAGAGAAATAGTTTTTGTTTCTGATAAAATATGAGCTGATAATTTTGGTAAGAATACAGTGCTGATAACTATTCCATTGAACAATAAGTTACTGAAAAAGACATACATTGGTTCATGGAGTTCTTTCTTTAACACAACTACAGAGATAAGTAAAACATTTATAAATGCTGTAAAAAGATACAATGCTAGTGCACAAATAGCGAAAAGATATCTTATATTTTTCAGATCTTCAAATCTCAGTCTGATTATAGTGATAGTAGAATTGTTTTCCATACTTCTTCGTATATCGTTGATGTCACCTGATGGCTTAAAACAAAATGTGATAATTATTACCTAAGTGTAGATACAAGGGCTCTACAATAACAGTTCAACAACTATGCTGTCGACTGACATCACAGTGATGGAATTATGTCCACTGCAAGTTGCTGTTGACATAATTCTGGCAGAAGACCCCAATTGTTTTTCTATCGGGGGCTTTGTCCCTGAATCCCTCATGTGGGGGGCTCTGCCCCTGCAGCCCCAAGCTATAGGATTCTAACTCTGATTCTGAGTTGAATAGGGGAGGGTGTGGAGGACTTAGAGACAAAGTGCCGGGGTCTTGGGCAAACCATTACAGCCTGCTGTCAATGTTGTCAACAAAGATGTGTTCACCGTAATGGTGTTGCCGTACAATTACCATACCAAATACATTTTCATGTTAGGCTGAGCTTTAGTAATAGTGGCCATTGCCTTTTGGAGTGTTTTATCTGTAAAAATATGGCTTTTTTGTTCAATATATAGGTGCTTGCCTCCCACCACACACACACAAGAGCAGATTGTTAATCATGTTTGAGATTTTATCTACAATTTAATTGTTCTAATATAACTGGTGAGTGTTTTTCCCCTAAGGAGAACCCAGTTATATTGTGCCCTTATAACCAGCTGGTTAAAATGGCAAACACATACTGGGTTTCCCTCAGACCACTCATGTATCAGCTGCCCCTCTTCCGTACTCTGCCATTTTCAATTCCATTTCTGATAAGGGGAGTCTTCACTGCCCCCACAGATGGCAGTAAGTCACTTAAACAACAAAAAGAAAATATCTCTTTTATCCTTTCAATGTTTTGCTTTTATGCTTACCTCTTAAGAAAAAGAAATGGAAAACATTATTTTCTGACAGCCAGTTCAGACTGCATTGAAATCCAACCAGTCTGTGACTCTGTTTATTTTATAAAATTACTGTGGCAGAAAAAAAAAGATCCCCAACAATTATATAAAATAAAGGCTGGGTAGGTGTGTAAAACTCATATTTTACACACACACACACACACACACACACACACACACACACATGCCCTTGCTGTGGGATGCCTTTATATACCCCTCAAGCTTCACTGTCAGGGTTTTTGTGGCATCCCACACCATGGGAGGGGGGTAGAATTCTCATGATAACCCCCTTCTCAGCCATTATTCTCTATATTATATTTTTGTCACCTTGTATTGTGTGTGGTTTATTCTGTAAAGTGCTCTTAGTCTGTGTAAGCTGCTATAAAAAATAATACTACTATTACTACTATTAGTACTAAATACTGAACTCCGTGAAGTGGTGCAAGTAACCATTAACTTTAAAAAACTTGTGTTCCACTTGCTCATACACTCCTGATCATATATCAAACTTCTTATTGCTAAAAAGTTACCACAGCTGATCTGGACTACTGTAATGCTGAATCAAATAATAATTTCCTTCAAATGCATTTAATATATCTGCAAGCAATAACTCTTAACAAGATGTCTGATCAGGCTGAATGATATGGATGTTTGAGTTATGTGAGGCACAGTGTCAAGAAGAGTGCCTTCAGCTACCCAAGAAGATTATTAATTTCTGCAGGACCAGATATCTTGATTGATTGTATTGCACTTATAAAATAACCCTAAAAGACAAAAATAATAATCAGTTGCAAAAACGGGGCTGCACGGATATCCTGAAAAAAACTTGACTTTATGAAACAGTTTTCAGGCAGTCAGATTGTTGTATTTTCTGATCTCTTTTGACATGTGCTGAATAAAATATTCTGTTCTGTCATCCTGTTCTGGTTCCTGTAATTTAAAGGGGATCTGTCAACACTAGGTGCCCCACACCCAAGTGGGGGGGGGGGCTGCTCTTAACATACCCTTTGTGTGTAAATAATATAGTGCTGTTTACTGCAGTATAGCAGTTTGTATCACACTAATTCTGCTGACCTGCAAGCTGACATTTTCTGTAATAAAAATCCCAGAAACCCCTACTGCTGACATTAGAGGAGGGCTGCAGCAGTTGGAGATTCAGTAGGCTGCAGTACATGTTAGAGTTTAATAAGTGCTGATCTTCTGTTTGCTTTTCCGGCTGTTCACCCTGGGCTAAATTCAGTCACAGATGATTGTGCTTAGCCCCGGGGTCCCCAGGAGAAAAGATGAACCAGTAAACACATAATCAGAGCTTAAAAAAGTTCTAAAATACACTGCAAGCTACATTATCACTAACTGCTGATGCCCTCCTCTGATGTTCACTATAGGGATTCTGGGATTTGTAGTTACAGAAATAGACAGCTTGCAGTTCAACAGAATTAGCGTGATACAGTCTAATATACTGCAGTAAACAGTAAGTAAAAAAAAATATTTTAGCTCACAAAGTGTACATTTGTACCGGCCCCATACTTGAGTATGTGGCTTTTGGTGCTGACAGTTCCCCTTTAAAATTAATACTCTTTCTAGTTAAGCCCCTGCATGTATCTGCACAGTTCACTCAATCACAGAAAACAAAATAGTGGCATTAGAGGTCCAGATAGAAACCACCAACAGGGAAACATAGTAAGGCTATGGGACTTTAAAAAAGTAGATTTGGGCAAGATGAGGGAACAGTTTGAAAAAAGCACAAGGAGTGTAGAGCAGGTAGAGTTTCAGAAGAAAAATGGTTAGCATTTATAAAAGTAATGATGAAAGATACAGAACACTCAATTGTGAAGGTATCAAAGGAAAAAAATGCAAGGGGTCCAATGTGGTTCATGTCTGAAGTAAAGATTGTGGTAAGAGCCAAAAGGAGGGCATTCTGAAAGTATAAGGGAAGCCAAAGGGAGGAGGATAGTGAGAAGTACCTGAAGTACCCACACCGAGGGTGTGTGTGTGTGTGTGTGTGTGTGTGTGTAAAATTCAAGTTTTACACACCTACCCAGGCATTATTTTATATAATTGCTGGGGAGCATTTTTTTGCCACAGCAATTATACAAAATAAACAGAGCCTCAGACCAGTTGAATTTCAGTGTGGTCCAAAGTGGCTGTCAAAAGTAACATTTCCCTTTTCTTTTTTTTTTTTTTGTTAAGTGTAAGCTTAAATATCTAGCCAGCAGGAAGGTGGGGGTGGCCAAGATAAAAAACAGAAGTCAGGCTGGTAAAGGGAGTGAAGCAAAGGGAAAACGCATGCTTCATATTTATCCAGGAGAAGTGTAAGGTCAAAAGGAGTATTGTGACTCCGAAGAGTGAGGAAGAACATAAGGAGAGTGAAATGGAAAACAGAGTTGTTGAACAAATATTGTTTCTCCATTTTTTTAGTTTAGTTCAGTTCATAATCTCATGTAGGCAGGTGATGCTGCAGTTCAGTCCAAAACCCACATTGGGTTAAAACATGCAATACTGTCACCGATAAACTGATAGAAAAGGTTGAATCTTTCTTTAAATGCAAAAAAAAAACAAACCTGTAGCATATGTGTGCACACACCTTATTGATAAAACGTAGGCAACAACTGTATTGACAAAGTACAGGTTTTACATACAGTACTTAAGTGTAACTCTTAATCAAACCTTAAACTGGAAAATGCACCTTAATACAATTAATCAGCTCCTAGGTTTCAGCAAGGTCTTTAACTCAGTCCCCCTCTGGAGGCTGATTAAGAAGACATGGGCTTAGTGGCTGGTGGGAATTAGAAACCTGGCTGGTGAACTGACTAGGGGAAGAACACAAAGGATAGTAGATAACGGGAAATTTTCAGAGGTAAGGGAATTATCAAATGTCGTACCTTAGTGGTTGGATCTGGGCCTGGTTCTTTTCAATGTATTCATTTGTAACATAGGGGAAGGCAACAAGGGTAAGGTCTGTCTCTTTGTAGATGACACAAAGATCTGCCCAAGGCTGAACATGGAGGAAGTGATAAGGTAACTCAAGGAGAATCTGGACAGGTTTTAGAGCTGGTTACAGATCTGGCTGCTGGTTTTAATGCAATAAAATGAAAATTGATGCAAATTGGGATGAGGAACACAAGAATGCAATATGAAATTGGGGAGTAGTACTAAGAAAGCACCACAGAGTTAGAGTATTAAGGAATTATGATAAAGGAAAGCCTGTAAACAACAACACATTGTAGTACATGTGTTGGCAAGGCAAACAAGATGCTGGGTTGCATAAGGAGGTGTTCCTTCCATCGTACAAGTCACTGGCGAGACTACACTTAGAATACTTTGCAAGGCAAACAGGATGCTGAGTTGCATAGGGAGGTGACCCTCCCATTGTACAGGTCACTGGTGAGACTACACTTGGAATACTTTGCAAGGTGCTTGAGTTCACATCTGAGGAGAGACTGCATCACAGAAAGAGTGGTGGACAAGTGAAACAAGCTGCTGGAGGAAGTGGTAGAGGCCAAATCAGTGAACAGCTTCAAGCAGGGATAGAGTAGGCATATGATGTTAGTTAGAAAAGTGGGGTTAGAAACAAAAGGGGGTGATGGTCACTAGGGACAGTGCTGATTAATTAGGGAGGGTGGACTGGATTGGCTGACAAGTCTTTTTATGTTATTATTGTCAATGTATCTATGTATGTAAGTATACTGTAGCTATGTATCAATTTCAATAAATGTCGTAGCTTTGCCTAGTGTTAATTGACTTTAACATTCCTGTTTGACATTTCTCTCTCTCTTTATTTGGGTCATTAGAGGAGTACAGTACCTTCTGCATTTCTATGCCTCACATCTCACCTTGCTGCCATTTACCTGTGCAACTGCTTTTGTTCCCTACTGTCAAGTTGCTCCTGCAATTGATTCAGAAGTCAAATCTGTAAAAAAGGACATTTAGGATATTATATGAGATCAGTGCTGATAGTCCTAACCAGTCTGCCAGGGTTCCAGTCCACACTGCACAATGTGTGTTACTTGAATAGGAGGCTGCAAGCCCTCCCCCATCAAAATAGACAGTGGCGATTGGCATATGTGTCATCCTCTCGCCCACGAGGTATGATTTGAAATAATGAGATATGTAAGAGAGAACAGGATCAAGAACACTGTCTAAATGTATTTTAACAAGCTTGGTTGAGTTATAAAACAATTAGATATGGCATGGTACTGCTTGGTGACACTAGTTTTAAATGAGAACATTTTATAATATATTAAAAAGAATAAAAACTCACACCAACATTGTAATGGATACTAGATTAAATAAACACTATAGGCAAGCATGGAGACTGGTGTTGCAATGCCTTAGACAATTAGTATTGGAACCCACTTGAGAGGGATAAATTTTAGACCTGGTACTCTGAAATGGAGATGGAGAGAGGATCACAAATGTAGAAGTGGGTAGCCATCTGGGAACTAGCGACCATCGAACAGTATGGTTCACGATAAACACAGCAGTAGAGTCAAGCCATACAAAGGCAAAAGTACTGGACTTTAGGAGGGCTGACTTTGCCAAAATGGGTGAGTGCCTAAGGAATGCACTAGCAAATGGGCAGGAATGAGGGGTGGAAGAACAATAGGGAATAATCAAAACTGCAATCACAGAGGCAACAAGCATTTGTGTGAAGCAAATAAACAAAACAAAATGATGTAGGAAACCACTATGGTTCTCAAAGGAGGTGGCAAGGAAGGTTCAAGAGAAAAAGAAAGCATTCAGGAAGTACAAGGAATCACAGAAGGAGCAAGACAGAGAATTGTATCAGTTAAAGCAAAAGGAAGCTGGGAAGGCAGTCACAACAGCAAAGGCACAAATTGAGGAAAAGATAGTCAACTCAGTTAAGAAGGGGGATAAAACCTTTTATAGGTACATCAGGGAGTGAAGGAAGACCAAGGGAGGGATAGTGAGGCTTAATAAAGGGGAAGGGAGTTGGCAGAGGGTGACTGTGAAAAGGCAGAGATACTAAACAAATATTTTTGCTCAGTATTCACAAATGAAGAGGGGGAGGTACCTAAAACAAACAATAGAAACACTCTGGATACAGAAGTTGATACCAGACCATTTATAGAAGAAAGTGTTCTGAAAGAACTCTTAAAACTGAAAGTGGACAAAGCAATGCAGCCTGATGGGATTCATCCAAAAATTCTAAAAGAACTAAGGGTAGAACTAGTGACACCGCTGACTACTCTCATTAACAAATCATGGGAGGAGGGGGTGGTACCTGAGGACTGGAGGAGGGCAGATGTGATTCCACTTCACAAAAGTGGGAGCAGGGCAGAAGCAGGAAACTACAGACCTGTTAGTTTAACCTCAGTGATAGGGAAAATGATGGAATCATTTCTGAAGGAAAGAATTGTCGAGTACCTAGAGGCCAGAGGGGCACAGGACTCAAGGCAGCATGGATTCAAAGCGGGATGGTCACGTCAGACAAATCTAATAGAATTTTTTGACTGGGTGACTAAAGTGGTAGATCAGAGAGAGGCTATGGGCATGGCCTACCTAGACTTTAGCAAGGCATTTGACACAGTCCCACACAAAAGATTAATATATAAGTTAGCCTGGGAGTGGGTCCCAGGATGGTAGCCTGCGTAAAG
Source organism: Neoceratodus forsteri (assembly GCA_016271365.2). Taxonomy (NCBI): domain Eukaryota; kingdom Metazoa; phylum Chordata; order Ceratodontiformes; family Ceratodontidae; genus Neoceratodus; species Neoceratodus forsteri. The sequence continues at coordinate 1,161,630,205 of CM057458.1, forward strand.
AATTGGCTGGAGAACAGGACACAGAGGGTAATAGTAAATGGAGTCCACTCTGAAGAAAGGGGGTTTACTAGTGGGGTACCGCAGGGTTCAGTATTAGGACCAGTCTTCAATGTCTTTATAAGCGACATTGCAGAGGGACTGGAAGGAAAAGTATGTCTCTTTGCAGACGACACAGAGATCTGCAACATAGTTGATAAACAAGGTGGGGTATAAAAATGAGAAGGGACTTGGCAAGGTTGGAGGAACGGTCAGATGTATGGCAGCTTAGATCCAGTGCTAAGAAGTGCAAGGTAATGCACCTGGGAAACAAAAACCCAGGGGAAGAGTACACAATGGGGGTGAGATACTAACAACAACAAAAATGGAAAGGGACCTGGGGGGTAGTCATATCAGATGACCTTAAGGTGGGCAAGCAATGTGAGAGGGCAGTAAGGAGGGCTGGGGGGATACTGTGATGTATAGGGAGGGGCATCACCAGTAGAAAACAGGAAGTTGTTATCCCTATGTACAGACAGCTGGTGAGACCCCATCTGGAGTACCGCATGCAGTTCTGGAGACCCAATCTCCGCAAAGACATAGGCAGGATGGAGGCAGTCCAGAGGAGAGCAACTAAAATGGTACAGGGTCTGCACTGGAAGACATATGAAGAGAAACTTAATGAGCTTAATATGTATAGCCTCGAGGAAAGGAGGGAGAGGAGGGACATGATAGAAACGTTCAAGTACCTCAAGTGAATCAACAAAGTCCAAAAGGGTAGCATCTTTCAGAAAAAGAGGTGTGCAAGAACAAGGGGGCACAATTTGAAGATGGGGAGGCCGCTCAGAGGTAATGTAAGGAAGTATTTTTTTACAGAGAGGGTTGTGGATGCATGAAACAGCCTTTCAGAGGTGGTTGTGGAGTCAAAAACAGTGGTGGAATTCAAGCATGCATGGGACAGTCATAAGGCAATTCTAGGGGGTAGGGGTAGGAGGAAGTAAGCTGTTGGTTAACTAGGATCTGCAGCTTATCCATTAGGTAAGGAAATGGGCAGACTTGGTGGGCCAAGCGGTCCTTATCTGCCATCAAATTCTATGTTTCTATGTTTTTTCTATAAATGGATTTGTGTATTTAAAGTGTAGTGCATATCAAACAAGGGGTTAAGAAATCTTTTACTTTGATGGGTTCATTAGCATTGTTAAATGAAGACATGGGGCTCAATTTTCAAAAGCCCATTAAAGCAATGCAACTTGAGGCCATGGGCTGCTTGAGGCAAGGTGCATTGTGCCAGTGATCTGTTCCTGGATTTTCTAAGAATACTGGTACTGGCGCCAAAGCCCCATGGCTTCTGCAAGAGGTCCATTGCATCCAACATATTATATGGAAGTAGTTGGATGGAAGCGGAGGTGCAAGCCACCACAAGGTACCTGATGTCACCTCAAGCCATGGAAAGCACCAATAGCCACCAGAATGCAGTCCCTGCAGGTCATCACAGCCAAAGTGCATGCCTCAGCAGTGTACCTCTGTACAATCTCCCCCCAATCTTCCCCATGTACTGCACATGCCAGAGGCAGCAGTGGATGCTATGCTCCCCAACTGATCATCCCTTTTGTATCCAATACACACCATGGATAGAACAGCTAGTTGGCCACATTAATAGTCAGAAGGTACTGATAGCACTGGCAGTGGCTTCATAGTGCCACCAGTACCTGTACCCACAGCATCAGCTATGTGGTCACCTAGAGCCCACTACCTCCTTAGCAGAGGTGATCAAGGCATCCAGAGACATTATCAAGCAGCATCAATAGGCAACTGCAGCTGTGTGGTGGACAGTAGACCCCAGTTCAGGGGCTTGCTCTGTGTGGTTGTTTTGGCTGATAGTATGCCACGTTGAAAGTCAGAGGGTACTGATGCACTGGCTGTGGCTTCATAGCACCACAGGTACCTGTACCCACAGGGTCAGCTGTGCAGCCCCCTAGAGCCCTCTACAACCTCAACAGAGGTGATAGAGGCATCCAGAGACATTATCAAACACCATCAATAGCTGACTGCAGCTGCATGGTGGATAGTAGACCCCAATTCAAGGGCTTGCATCCTGTGGGTGCACTGGGTGATAGTATGTCACAGTTGAGTGTCAGCTACTTGGATGCCCTCACACCTGCAAGAAAGCCATATGATGCCAGAGATCAGGATGCTGATGTCTGCCACAGGTTCTGGTCATGTATCCCTGGGCAGATCATCATTACACAGCCACAAGACATAGCACTGGGTCCCCCCCAGCACCTCCAGCACAACCACCATTGCAGACATCATAGTGGCAAGGTCCCTCATCTCACCTTCTCTGTCTATGTCAAGAGCAAATATTTCCCTGAACCACCATCCCCACCCAACCTGTCCTACCAGCCTGTGCCCCCCATCTAATGGCCACTGCATAGATTGCCAACAACTGCTGTGCTACATCCCAGGTTGTGCCCCCACCCCCATTGACAGTTCAGACATGGCCCTGGCCCTCTTCCTCCCATGGTATGACACATTGCACTAAGTTCTGTACTGTGCCACACACCTGCCTCCTCTACCTGATAGCTGTTGTCTCATCTGTTCATGATAACTGTGATACTGTGTATGCTACCACTCCAGGAGCATCACTCCATATTATTTTGCAGCATGTTCATTCCGGTACATCATTAGCTGTCGCAAATGACCAGTCTGCAGTCACATAGCTTTGTGGTCCTGAACAATATTCCTGGGACTCCTTGTCAAAGTGCCAGGTGCCATCACCATCGTGTGTGGAGTTCTACCAAGTGTTGTCTCACAGGACTGTAGCAGTCCTGCTCAGTCTCCGAATTTGTGTCCTGTGGCTGGCTTGGATCCAGCTTCTGGGTTTTGTCTTGGGTTCTCTCCATCTGTGGTAGCACTGCCATACCTGGCACATCTCTGAAAATGTGCACCAGTATTTGCCTGTGGCTTTCTCTGCTCATCCCTGACAAACGGGCTAACCACGGATGGCATAGGTCTGCAGCTGGCAGCCACAGCCAGTGCCAGCGCACGACAACTAGACCACCTCTGCCTGGTCTAAGCATGGGCATCTCACTTTCTATACCAAAATCCCGCAAAAAGGGATGCTACAGTCCAGTAGTGGCACACAGCTCCCTCTGCCATGGTACACCCAGAGCATCAATGCAAGCCTGGCAAAAGTCCAACTGGTGCAGGTTGTCCTCCATGTGGTACAGGGTTGGTTTGAAAATAAGGACTAACTCTAATTATGGTGCATTGTCCCCCTTGCATCATTTCTTTTTGATGCAGTCACCTTGTGTCAGTCCTGCTCCTTTGAAAATTAAGGCCATGAAGTTTATGTTTGTCCAAAATGCATAACTTTGTATTACAAAAGGCATCAAGTCTGTGGATCTTTGATTTGGATACAGTATGTTAGGACTCTGCTGGTTAATTTTATAATAGGTGTGGTTTTTCTAATGGATTCAGCTGAATGTGTGTTTTAAAAGGATACCACTATAGGGAAGTGTTAGTCATCTTTTTATACATTGACTAAGTATGCAGGTATGAACTAAGGACCTGAACTTTGCCTTATTCATAACTTTAGGTATAGGGCTCTATATAAAACAAATATGAGGAATCTGAAAGTATGCCAGTATTGTGTGATATATTTTGTCACATGCTGTATATACATATATTAAATTCTGTAAGATCTATGCACTGCACTGTCATAAATCTTATTTTTGCAAAGATTTTATTTCTGAGATACTGTACTTCTGTGAAGAAGCCATTAGTCAGTGAAATGTTGAGGCTTTTTTGACATTTAAAACAGGAAGAAAAAATCACAAAAGTGACTCTGGCTGAGTTTTTGGAAGAAGCAATGCAACCACTTCTATTTTGTTTCTTGAAAAATACAATGGCTCTAAGTATAATGGGCCCTATGCACTATGTCAATGCACCAGGGAAACCAGGCACATAGGCATAGATACATGGGAATGCCACGCAGTGGGGTCCCACAGATCGCCGGTGGCATTCACTAAAGGTGCGCTGGCCAGTTGCTCACTTGATTTCCTTTCCATGCTGCAGCTACATGCCTGGGTGGTCCGGGGGAGAGACAGGGGCATGCCCACACTATGTGACATTCACAAAGGTGCATAGTATTGCTCAAAGGGGGGGCACTGCAGGGTGTTGGATATGGCAGAAAGGAACCTTCCATAACTTCTGTACACACTGTATGTACACAGAGCTCCTTCCCGGTCCAGGCAGCTGGTTGCAACCTCCCACCAAACAGAACCATCAGCTGGTCCTTGCACTTGGTGAAGATTCCCCAGCAACAAAAACCTTGCCCCAGTCCCATATGCAAGTGACCCCACACATCAGTGCCCCCTCCCCGTACATGTAGGTGAGAACATGGCCCTCAACCAAAGCCCCATCATGGCAGATACACTCCAGTACATCACAACATGAACCCCACTGACCACCGAACCCAACTCCCCACCCACTCATTGGTGGTCAGTGGCCTATCCACCACCCCAATGCAGCACTGAACCCTCCCCCTCCCCAGTTCCCATACCTGAATGTCAGTGCCACTGCGATGGATGGCAAATGCATGTTTTTATTATATGTACTTCTAATGTCAAACCACATTAGGCCATGCACCTCAAGGCTGGTAGAATACATATGCAAGTGTGTGTACTGTACTTGTGCCATAATGGGTCTAATAACATCTGGAAACCATAGTCAGCCACTTAGTGTATGTACTATTCAAGTTTTCCTGCAGAGCCAAAGTATAGAAGAGAACCAAACAACTTTCTAGCACTGGGATGCAGTTGTGCTGCTTTTAGTGCTAAAAAGACCAAGCAAACAAAACTCACACAAATCTCCCCACACGTAGAACTGGCCTAATAATGTTATGCATTATAAATTGGCTTATCATTTATTAGAGGAAGAGTGTAATATACCAGCATGAAACCTCACAACAGGGCATGCACCTCTAACATGCCAGCAGTGACTGATGACATCACACAGTGTGAATAGATTAGGTATTTAATCATACTGCGTGATCTCTTAAAGAAATATAATTGTGTTGTGTACATGCAGAATGCAAATCCCACATGCTTAATTGAGCAATGTTTGCATGCAGTTGGCATACACAAAGTGGCCCAGATATTCAAACTGCACCACAAAGGTGTGCAATAGTAGGAGCAGGTGCAAGTCCACTGCGCCCATGCACAACACGCGTGATATTCAAACACTGCGCAGGTCAAGATACACCTGCAGCACATGATTGAATATCATGTCAACTGTGCCATAGTGCAACCAGGGATATGCAGTGGCCCAGGTCAGATGCGCAATAGCACAACCAGGGATGCCCAGTGGAGCAGGGCAGCAGCACAACAGCACAACCAGGGATGCACATGGACAGGATGCAGTGGCCCACCACCCATGGTGGGGATGGGCAGCGGAGCACAAAGCAGAACAGACATTGCCCCCCACACCCCATGCACTGCACAACTGGAGGAGAGCAGGAAGAACCACCGGCCCAGGGACACTGGCAACAAACCCACTATTGGGGCATGGTGCCCCAGCACACCCCCATGCAAGCTGTGACTGTCACTTGTGGATGCCCATCCACCCAGTGCCACACCATCCCACCAATGCAGAGCACACCCTGCACCACAATCCCCATACACCCTGCCCAGGAGTAGTGCCCAACAGTGCAGGACACCCCATGCATGCCACCACCCTCACTGTGACAATGCAAACCTGTGCACCACAGAACCATGCAAGGCAGCCCCACCATGAGCACACTTCAGCTGGCGGTAGCAGACAGCGATGCAACAACTTCATACATAGTGCCACCACACACGCCCCCCCCAGGTACAGCTGTGAGACCGACCATGCGTCAGCACATGAGGTACCCCACACATGACAGGGCATGCCCCGGACCCCATTATCAGTGGTACAGCACCCTGCACACCCTCCCAAGGACACACCCCATCCCAGCACTGGCCACAACAGCCAGTGCAGACACCCACAGTGTTGCATTGAAGCATGCACCACACAGGATGCAACACAGTGCACAGACAAACAACCACTGATACCCAAGGGCACACAAACACAGGGACACAGTAGCGGGTCAATCAAGCCCCCTTCATGTGGCCACGGCAGCCGTGTACACATGGCCAGAACCCCTCCATGGCACAGGTGCACCAGCAGCCCTGTGCAGGCACCACAATGCCGTACACCAACAGCATGCAGCTGGAGCACAAGTGACAGACATTGGAGCACATCCTCTGCAACAGACACAAGTGACAGCATCGAGGTAGGACAACAACAGTGGAGGCAACAGTGCCACCCGAGGCAGATGTGCACCACACCAGTGACAGGAGGCAACTCGGCATCGTGCTGGGTACAGTGGCTGTCCAGCATGGGCAGCCACCACTGACATGCCAGCAGACTGTGCAGGTCAAATACATGCAAATGTGGCAGCTGCACAGGCCTTGGATGGTCTGACAGGTGCGCTATGGGCACAGTGCATGCACCATATACCACTGCACACAGTCATCCAGTGCACAGGGAACAACACACAAACCACAGACAGTGACTGAGAGCTACGCCTACACCAAACTCGCCTCCCCTATGGACACGCACACACACACACACCCATGATAGCACCACCCCCGACGCCATGCACACCACGGCAGCTGAGCACCATTAGCCCGCTGCAAATCAGAGGCCACCACAGTAGGCTTAACAAAACAAATGTATTGTAACAGTATAAACAAAACTATGTACAGATACATACATTACAAAAGGGGTGAGGGCCACAAACCAGGTGGGGGTGGGTGAGGGGCCGGGGTGAACATATGGGAGAGGGAAGGAGGGGTGTGATGGTGGGTCCGGGGGGGGGTAGGTGTAGTCCAGGGGAGGATGTAATTCAGTGGGAGCCCCGCTTCCTGCTCCGATGGTGCCTCCTGCCATGCCTTCTTCTCACCCCGAGCTGCTCCACCCTCTGTAATATTTCCAGGGAGGCTCTGGCCACCTGAAGAAGCTCCTGCAGTGCCTTCTCAATACACATCATCCACTGTCCACCTAGGACAAGGGAGCAGCCCCCCTGCAGCCCACCGATTGTGCATGGCATACAGCCATGGGACACACCCCTGTGATGGTGTGCGACCACCCACAGTGATCATGTCCACAAGACCTGCCCACCGAGATGCACACAGCCATGCGGACCACTCTACACACCCACCGCCCAAGTCCCTCACAGCACCACTGTGGCTGTACAGTGACATGGCTATGTGGTGCGAAGGCAGTGGCACAGCCATGTACCCTGTGCACGCATGGACCACCAGTGATGCACACCCAGACATTCAATGCCACTGGACAGTGCTGACTGTACCATGTGGTGTGCACAGCAGTGGTGTCAATGGATGGTGGCCATGCCCCACAGCCCACCCTGCTACACAGCATGCACATAAAATCCTGGATGGAAAGCACTCACCATCATCAGGCTGGTCCTGGCGCTGACCCTCATTGGGACCTCCGGCATGGGGACGTAGCTCACGTCTCTGCCTCTCCTCCCTCACACAGCAATGCTCTTCAGGGCCTAGGGTGCAAACATGGAGAGAGGATCATCAGTACAATCCAGTAGCAAAGGTCCCCCTTTCCTGGGTGTGTGCAATCCCACACAGACAAACCATAACCCCCCCCACACCTATACCATCACCACCACCACTGCCCACACTGGATGGACCACCCCCCATGTGGTGGACACATGCCCACCGCGATACCTGTACGGATGCAACCAGTGTATGGATGGTGCACCTACCTGGCCGTGGAACAGTGCCTCTCCTGGCGCATGCCCGCAGGCGGGCAAGCCTGTCTGGGTCCCTCCGCTGGAGGTCCCCGTACTGGTGTCAGCACTGCTCAGCTGTCCTCTCTATCCCCGTGGCCTCCTCCAGTGCCACCACCACCTCCTACCACACGGCACTCCTGGCCCTGTTCAGGGGTGCCTCACCAAGCAGGGCACCAGCATGGGGCTCAACCAGTGAAACCAAATTTGCCAGTTCTATCTGGCTCCAGATTGCTGCTCGTCGACATGCCATCTTTGGATTGTCTCTGAGTCAAAATGGCGCTCCCTAGCACACGTCCATTGAGTGCAGATGCTGCGCGGTACTGCGCTGCCATTCCCCATCGCGCTGTCACCGAACAGCATGATAGGGGTGCACCCATGCAGATGCATGGTGCCTAGGGGGCAAAGGTCAGGCACAGGGTCAAGGGCCTCTCGCACATGGACCGCCACAGTGCGATTGGTACTTACCACGTGTAGCACAGTAAGGCACCTGTGTGGGACTTCCTGTAGTGGCCTACCACGCTGTGGCACCACAGCACCTAAGGCACCCCAGGGCAAGGGCGCTATACATATGAACAGTGCACTAGCACCACTGGCACAGTGGTAGACATGCTCTGCAATGCATCCCATGCTCATCACGTCAGCAGCGCAGCAGGCATCGGCGTCAGCACCCCAGGCATGCACTGTGCGGTGTCTACTGTGCACGTCACAGAGCTGCGCCCCTGTCTGAGCACATTCAACACAATTGCGCAAGGTGCAACAGCTCAATATTCAGCCGGTATATGCAAATCAGCTCATCAGCAATTCCATGGCACAGCTACTGCATTAGCATCCACTTAAAATTGAGCCTCGCCTCATTTGCATGCATTGCGCTATATAAATGCAACATGGGGCTGCAGAGGCCATAGTTTGGTATTGCAGTCTATTGTGGTGGGTTGCATGCTGTTTGCCAGTGTGGACTGTGGTGTGTGGGAGATGCATGGGACTGCACAGTGAAAGGTAACACCTGTCATTCCCACAGGCTCTACAATGAATGAACGTGAGGAAGAGGTGGAACAGAAATGTTGGAGGAAGAGGAGGCCCAACTTCACATGGGTAGAAACAGACGCCCTGTTTGAGATATACCTTGACAGGAAACTGCAGCTCAGCAGACAATGGGGAACACCACAGGCCCGTGCTGTGGCATGGGGTGAGGTTACACATGCCGTGAACCAGCATGGCAACCACCAAGGGTCTGTGAAGGAATGTAAGGAGAAGGTCGGCACAGACAGGAGGAGGATTAAAGACCAGGTGGCTGCCATCAGAGCTGCACGTGCTGCAACCGGTGGTGGGCAGCCTGATGTGCCTCGCCTGATGCCACAGAAGGAGCGGATGGCCGACAGCATGCAGCATTGTGCTATTGAGGGTGTTCCAGGTGGTGGCTTCCAGATGGGTGGCAGCCCGTCACTGCATGGTAGGTCCTGTGCTGTCACTGTGTGGGTGGTGGGGGGAGTGCCACAGGGTAGGGCAGTGACATTAATGCCACTGTGTTCCCTTGCAGCTCCTGAGCATCTACATGGATCAGCGGTGGTGGGTGTGTTCACCGTGGGCGAGGCCCTGAACATGGAGGAGCGCCCATCCACCTCCACAGGTGTCTATGGGTCAGTACCACCGCATACCTGCCTGTCTGTTTGGACTGAAGATGGTGGTGATGGTGCGGATGAGGCCCTGCCTGTGTTCCAGCATGACAGCAGCCACGGAATACAGCATGCTGGGACATGGACTGGTGCCGGATCAGGCACCGATGATGATGATGATGATGGATCACACATCCCAGACAGTGATCTGTATGGGACGCAGGATGGTTCCACAGCAGGGAACGGCATGGGCGTAGCCTTGGTTGGTGCCACCATGGAGGCCTGCATGACATCATAGTCCCATCCCGTGCCTGTATGTCCCAGTGGGGCAGGACTGGTGTGTGTCCTTGCCGGTGGGGCTGTTGTGGACAATGCGTCATCATTGGTTGGCTCTTGTGATCGGCGGCCAGAGAGGCAGTGCCAGCAGTTGGATGATGGAGATGGGGGGACAGTGTTGGAGGGTGGCATCAGTGCACTGCCTGTGGACATGCCCAGGCATGGCCCTGGTTGCAGCGCCCAACCTCAAGGGGTGCTGCCCAGCACAGCCACGAACACCATGAGGGACAGCATGCTGATCAGGTGGATGACATCTTAGATGAGCACACCCACATACTTCATGATTCAGTGGATCAGCAGATGCGGCTTGTGATGGCAGAGGATGCACTCAGTGCGGTCCTGCACCAGGCAGAGGAACGGCACAGCAGGGACTCCGATCTGCTCCTGGCAGGGATGGACCGGCTGTGGGAGGATGTGACCGCCGCCACTGACAGGCAGACACAGGCATTCACAGCTGTCATGGCCACAATGGGCACATAGTTATTTGCCCATGCACTGCAGACACTGCACAGTGCCATATCCACCCCTCCGTTCCCGGCGTCGTGTGACACCTCCCATGTTGACACCGGGTTTGGCTGTGGGCATACCGAGCATGCCTGGTGCAGGCATGTTCGGTGAGCTGCAGACCCCTGCGTGAACACGGTCACGTTCCTACAGCGTCACCCCTGGGGGTACATCTGTGCCGCCCCATGAGGCCAATGGTCAGCCTGGCACAGCTGGCAGGTCTTGGCGAGGCCGGCCACGCATCCGTGGCACTGTGCCGCATGACTGACCTGTCTCCCATCATGGCCACTGTCTGCTGCTGCTCTGTGTGCAGTATGTTGTGCACCATGAGATACATGGGTGGGGTACCCAGCCCTGCACACACACAGTCCATGTGTACACCCTTCTGGCTGCTAGCCACTCTGGCGTGTGCATGATGATGCCTGCGTTGTGCTGTCCACCAGTGTGCAATGGTACCCAGCATCTGACACACGCACAGTGATGGCCACTGGGCATTGCCATTTGTGGGACTGTGTGTGGCTAGGTGTGGAAGTCGTGGTCGGTGTGCCTTCTACCCCTTGTGCATGTCTTGTGGTCTGGGTGTGGATGTAGGGGTGTGTGCATGTGTGTGTGTGTGCGTGTGTACATGTGTCGTGTTTGGCCATGTCCATCCCTGATGGTGTGTGCGTATCCACACTCAGTCCCATTCCCTTGCCACCATCCACCCCTGGTGTTCTTCCATGCATGTGTGTGGGTTGTGCCCTTGCCGTTAGTGGTTGCACATGGCCCCGTGACCTACCTGTGTTGGCTGAAATGCTCCTCTGTGATGGTGTCCCAGTGCAGCTGCGCCATCCTGTACAGGCGGGGGTCCCTTCACCCAGGGGGTGGCTGCTCATCACCGTCTGGACTGGCATCCTCATCATCCCCATTGCTGTCCCCCTCTTCAACCTCTTCGGCTATCCCACAGTCATTGGCCATGTTGTGCAGGATATAACCGGCCAGGAATAGCCCACAGGCCTTCGAGGGGCTGTATTGTAGGGCACTGCCAGACATGTCCAGGCACCGGAACCGTGACTTCAGCATCCCGAACACACGCTCGATGATGTTACGTGTGGTGGTATGTGCCTCTTTGTATCGTTGCTGAGATGGGGTGGCGGGGAGCAGGTACGGTGTGAGCAGCCAGGAACGGAGTGGGTATCCACTGTCGCCTGTGTATAGAGGGTGTACATTAGTATGGTGGTCTGCATTGCTCTGCCATGGGCCATCAAGGCTGGTACCCATGGCGCCTCTGACTATGTCTCCCCCTCACGGCTGTCCATGTCAACCTACATGTTGAGCATACTCACTCACTAGTGGGCCAGTGGGGATATCCCCACTCTCGAACCTGTGGTACAGTGCTGACTGGTGCCAGATGAAGACGTCATGTGCTCCCCCAGGGTGCATGGCACAGACATTGGTTATGCACCCGCTGGCATCACACATCACCTGGCAGTTGATGCTGGAGTATCCCTTGCGGTTGCGGTAGGCAATGTCTTCTGGGCCAGGTGGTGTGCGGATGGCTACATGGGTGCAGTCAATGGCCCCGAGCACGCCAGGCATACGTGCTACCCTGTGGAACTGTTGTATGTGTGCTGTGCGCTCTGCCTGTGTGCTGGTGAAATGGATGTACTCCACAGCATGTGGCAGCAGTGTGCTGAGGAATTGTGTGAGTAGGCGTGACGCGGCCGACTGGGTTATGCCTGTCATGTCCCCTGTTGGTCTTTGGAAGGTGCCCTTGGCAAGCAGGCACATGACAACTGTCACCTTGGTCTCCACTGACAGAGCATGGCTCCATCGTGTGGGTACCTGCATCTCATCACTACACAGCTCACAGAGCCACCTCAGGATCGCCCGGTTCAGGCGGTACCAGCCCACGATCTCTGTATTACTATACTGCTCGAAGATGATGCGGGCTCAGTACTGCCTGTTGGGGGCGTACTGCTGACGGGCCCTTCCACGACCACACCCCCCTGCCGCCTGCCTTCTCACACCCCTCATTACTGCCTCCATCTGTACGGTGGCACTGGCCACATCCCTGGCTGTTGTTCACCCCCCTGGCAGATGTTGTCCCAGTCCCCCCACTGTCCTCTATGCTACTCCCCTTGCACCGGGAACACCTCTTGCCTTTTGCTATCCTGCCTCCTGCCACAGCCCTGCCCACTCTGAAGCACTGCCCTGTTGTCCCTGCCCTGTTTCTCTGGCTTCCCAGACCTGTCCTGTGTGGCACAAGTGTGCCCTGTCCTGCTCCACCACTGTCCCTCTCTCTGTTGCTCTCTCTGGTTTGGGTGCCAGTTCAACCCCACTGCAGGCCTTCCTGTAGTGTTCTTGTGCCTCTCTCTTGCTCCTTTTTTTTTTTGGCTCACTTCCGCTATGGCGCAACTTCCCCTACCTCCCCTATTGCGCATGGCGCATGTTGTTGAATATTGCACTGCGCCATTTATTCACGGTTCCTCCCCCTCTGGTTGTGCATGCATTCATTACCATTGTGCTCTTGCACATTGCAATTTGGGCGGTGCTGCTGCATCCTGCTGAATATCACAGAATGGTGCATTTCGGACTTGCGCTGGTGCATTTCTGTTGCGCATGGCGCAACCCTTTTGAATATCTGGGCCAGTGAACCTAAGCGAACCAGGTCTAAAAGGCAAATCAGGTTCACATGCTGCAAGCTTGACATGTGTGCAGCAGGTAAGCTGGTGCAAACTTCTAAAAATCACATCAGGTTCACATGTTGCACACTTGACATGAGTGCAACAATTAAGCTGGTATGATCAACATTAAAAATCACATCAGGTTCACATGTTGCATGCTTACCATGGGTGCAGCAACTAAGCTGGTACAAATCTCATCTATAAAACACATCAGTTTCTATTTCTCATATTACTGATTGAAATTAGAGCCATTAATACATTTTTTCAATGATTTCCCATTGATATTAGGTTAACTCATTAATTCTTATCCTTTTGCAAGTTGTTTAATGGCTTTTGATTTTTGTCACTAAATTGCCATTAATTTGTAAGTATTGTTTGCTTCCCTGTATTAAATGCCAAAGATATAGTCAGCCAACATTCCCCATTCCAGATGTGTGAAGAAGAGCCTCTGTATTGTGAAGCCTGACCTTTTTGTTTTGGGCCATGCAAATCCCTTATGCATATTTAGTGGTACAAATGTGTTTCTCCATGACTGATTGGGCTCACTTACTTTCCCTTTGTCATTCTGTATGGAGCATATACACTATGGCCATGCTCAGCACTCTTTGTGCTAATTATGGTCTTCGAAGCATGCACTATACCTCACATTTTGTCACTGAAATGAGGTACATGGAAACTGAAAATGAGGGACAATGAGGGACACTAACCCTCACTGTGATCAGGACACATCCTGAAACATGGAGATACAGTACCTCAGAACACATTGGATACCATTGTATTTACTTGTACTGATATTAGCACCTGAGAATAAATTTCTACCATAAATCAGGGGTAGAGCAGAGGGGGCAGTTGCCACTAACAAGCACACATTTGTGCCTAGGTTGTTCTTATGGTGCGGCAATAATGGCATTAAATTTGGATTTATTAAGTACCCTCCTGGACTGTGTGTGCTCATGCTGCAGGTGTACTCTTGACTCGACGGTGTCTGTATTGTGTTGTCCACTCTCTCCACCTATTTGCGGCAGCACCATCACACATGACGTGGAGGAGCTTCAGTCATGCAAGAGCACATGAGTCATAAGAGTGCGACACTGTCTTTCCCATCACAGAGTGGACTGGCTGCACACTAAGATCTTGGAGGAGTCAGTGAGCACTGAACTATCAATAGCAGTGTTGTGGGGAGATATTTTTGTTGGTCTGCTCTTAGTGAGCCTCCATCTCCCCTGGTGGATGAAGGAGCAGAGAGTGAGCTAGAAGCTAATCTGAGATTAGACTACCTACTTACTCTACTATGCTCACCACACAAGAAAAACAACACAAGCCCCCCCCCCCAGCAGCAAGCGAGGCCTAGCAGCAGTGGTGACAGTGGTGTGGGCTGCTTTCATAAGCCTTGATCAGTGCAGTACGGAAGCAGCCAAGTCAAGCAAGAAGCAAGCAAAACAGGTTAGGTGGGTTCAGTTGGTGAGGTGACTTGATCGCAGACCACGTTGGGGACCTGGGATGGTCGGTTCTAGCATCCAGCTTCTGGCAGAAGGATGAAGGAGCAGACTAAAAACTGGGCTGGTGGCATACTGGGCCAGGCCATAGGTTCAGGCCAAATGGCCAGATAAGTAAAGGTAAATCATTTTTTTTTGCAGGGTGATTGGGGAAGGAGGAAGGAATGGAATATTGATGTGTTTTTTCTTGTTTCTATGCCTTTGGGTGGCTTCATGACCCATATGGGATGGGTATTGAATGGAAAGGAGTTAGGGAGAAAAATCGGGACAATGTTAATTTATTTTGGGGGGGGGGGACAGAACTTCAAACAGGAAAAAAAAAATTGGTTAGTAACTGGGTGGGTTTATTTCCAAATCTGATGCACTGCTCTGTGGTTTTGGTAAAAAGGCAAGTCTGTACTGCTTTGGGATATAGACAGATGACTATTATACATTTGAATTTTTTCCTGATTTGAATATCACTTTTCAGTCTCAACAAATTTGTTTCACCATTTAGAGACATTCCAGACATTCTAGAGCTTGCCACATATGGGTTAACTAGCATCTGGTTTCCAATGATTGTTGGATCCCCCCTGCTGAAATCTGAAATGGCACCCAGTCATAAAGTCTAAATTTACAGGACATCCTCTATTTGAGCAGCATGTTTTCCATGTGGGATGGATGAGGAGCAGGGCAGTTTTCAGGGATATAATGAGGGCTGCCCCTTACATTGAGGGACTGTTGAGTGGTATGGTATGCACAGACTATTGGAGCCCCACTATAGTCAGGCTTAGGACTCCCCCCCCCGTGATGCTGACCTCCACATCCCTGCACTCAGGCACATCATGACATCGGGCAAAGGAGATTGCACCATTGAAATGAGTGGGGGTATTTTTTTATTATTATTTTATATATTATTGATGAAGAGTTGGAGATTAATGAAGTCCACTGCTTAATTAGCAAGGGCCTTGTTAGTAGAACAGTGGCCTTCATTATTCTTCAGCTCACCATCATAGCGTATAAAATAGTAATAAAAATAACTCCATTCATTTTAAGGGGGTACACTCCAGCACTCTGACCCATAGACATCATCTCCTTCTGGCTCCCTAGTACTCAGGTAAGAGACTCTTGACATATATGATATATATATATATATATATATACACATATATATATATATATATATATATATATATATATATATATATATATATTATGGTAGCAGTAGTGCTACCATAGTTAGGGTCGAGGAGCCATTTCTATGTTAAACCCCAAAACTTTGCACCTTAATAACTTTGCAACCGTTTGATGGATTTGGCTGAAATTTGGAATACATGATCAAGAACCATAGGCCGTGGCATCTGCCAAGTTTTGTACCAGTTGGATACATGGCTATGGAGTTATTAAGCATGATTTGCGCATACGTTTACGCTTTTTCTGGAATTCTACGGTCGCACGTCCAGGTAGCACGGTTTGCGTGACTGGCCCAAAATCTTCAGGGAACGTGTGGCCGGGGTCCCCGATGTGTCTTTCAAAGATTTGGTGAAAAAATATTAAACAGTTCGAAGTTATTCAAAAAACAATTTCCCATTATAAGTCAGTGGGAAAAGTTAACAAAAAGTTCGACAGTGTCGCAAATGCATTTTTACTTTCGCAAATGGGCCTGTTACTTTCGCAAATCAGCCATTTTGTTTTCAGTTGGTGATCAGAAAAATGGTTGGCATTTAAATTTGGGACCCTCTAGCAACCTAATTATTTTTGTATTCACCTAGTTGGACCCTGAGGATGCTTGTCATGTCTTTATTTTGTGGTAAAGCACCCAAGAAATATGTTTTTCAAATTTCTGGAAAAAGTACTTTTGCAAATTACTTTCGTGCTCACGAAAGTGTTGAACTTTTTTGGGAAAGCTTTCGTAAATTGCGACAGTAGTTTTCTACCTGTGGGAAAGTGACAGCGATTCTTTGGCACTGCGCTGCAAAAGAACGGTTGGGAGTTTTGGGCTGAAATTTGGAGGGATCGCAGTCGACATCTCACAGATGTGCCTTTCAGTGTTGTATTGAAAAAATATTACACGGCGGCAAAGTTACGGCACTCCAAAGTTGACATTGTTTCCCATAGGATAACATTACGGCGCCCGACGCATTACAGGAATCCTTTGGCTCCCTGCTGCAAAATAATGGTTTGGTAATTTTTCCTGAAATTTGTAGGGAAGAACCAATTAGTGCATATGTTATTCAGGTGTTTCAGCTGAGCCACATTATAGAAGAGAATCAAACAATGGGCTAGCACCGGGATGCAGCTGTGGTGCTGTTAATGCTGAAAAGTCCAAGCAAACAAAACTCACAAGAAGCACCCCACACCAAGAACTGTCCTAATAATTATATACAGTATAAACTGGATTACTGTTTATTAGAGGAACAGTGTAAATATACCAGTATGAAACCTCACAGCAGGGCCATGCACCTGTAATGTTCCAGCAGTGACTGATGACATCCCTTGCAGAAATAATTATATGAAATGTGTTCATGCTGCACACATAAAATTACCCATGTGGTATTTGTTCTGCAAGCATGATTTAAATGTTAAATTGGAACCGACTGCATGTATGTGGCATGCGTGCAGCAAGCAGGTGTGGAAAGCATGCTTTTTATGTTAAATTGGAACAGACTGCATACATGTAGCATGCGTGCAAAAAGCAAGTGATCATTGATAACTGTACACATAAAAGTTAAGTGGCTTGCTCAGGATCACACCATATACAAGTGGAGGTTGATGAACTTCAAACCTATGTCTACAAGTCTACAAGTGTCTTGGTTGGCAGTCCAGTGCCTTTAAACACTAAGCTATACTGCCTGCACACATATGGCTTTCTTGTACTTCATTACAAATCTGCAGACATCTTCACACATGTGGCATGCTTATAGCCACTGTTCTACTTGTTAGTTTTTTTGTCCCCCCTCATCTCAGCTGTACAGCTGAACTGTAGCACACATACCAATTGAAACACATGTGGTCCTTCCCGCCCCCAATACACACACATAACCACAAGCTGGAGTGAGTCCAGAGGAGGGTGACCAAAATGGTGAAAGGGCTTGGTCACTTGCTATATGAAGAGAGATTGAGTGACCTGGGCATGTATTCAGTTGAGCAGAGGATGGATGGGGGACATGATTAAGACCTTAAAGTATATTAAGAGCATCAACAGTGAGACAACAGAGATGCTGTTTAACTTACGGGGGCAGAAGAGGACCAGGGGACATGCATTACAGACAGAGATGGTCAGGTTCTGAGGAAACATCAGGAAGAACTTTTTCACAGAAATGGTGGTGGGGAATGTAATAGACTTCCAGAGGTGGTGGTACAGGAAGCCAGCATGGGAGGCTTTAAGAGGGCATGGGACAGGCACATAGGTATGGTATCGGTGGGGGGAAGGGAGCCAGAAAAGCCCTAGCCATCAGCTAGGCACATTGGGCTGATTGGGTGGGCTAGGCAGTCCTTTTCTGCTGTCAAGTTTCTATGTTTCTAAAACTACTTAATTACTTCTGTCTGATCTGTACTCCTAGTATTTTCTCTCCATAGTTTTGGATGCTTCCACACAAACAGACTTTAAGGGGCAAACACAAAAGTAGCAATAACTGGAGACCACCCACCCAAATGGTCAGTTCCCCCCGTGCACACACAATGTACTGGGTACAGTCATGCTGCTACAGTCCACCCACCAAGTATATATATATATATATATATATATATACTGTACATATATATATCTATATCTATATCTATCTATATATATATATTAGAGGCAAAAAAAACTCTGTTTAATGCATTAGTTAGGGTTGTTCCACAGCAACAAAAGTGAGGAAATTCACTGTTAGGGTTGTCAGCCCTAACTCTCACCCCATCACATGTGTAAAGCAGCAGAAGTATAGGAGAATGGGGTGAGAGTTAGGACCGACGACCAATGCACACCAATGCCAGTTGGGGGTGGGCAGGGGGTCCAAGGGGGTTTTCAACCAACAGTGAATTTCCTCACTTTTGTCGCCATGGAACAAATCCTAACTAATGCATTAAACTGAGTTTTTTGCCTCTAATTTCCCTTCTTTTTGAGAATGATAACGAGAAATAGTGATGTCTTGAGGCATAGTAACAGGAACAGCAACGCAAACAGAAGCGCTAACAGTGGCGCACATGGTAACGCAAGCGTGAATGAGAACAGAAAGGGTAACACACAAGGTGGCATAGACGGAAACGGTCTGCCACGTGATGTGTTGTCACATAGTAACATGGTGCCTGCAAATGGAAATTTCAATGGGCATGGTGACGCAAACTAAAGCAGAAAGAGAAACAGTACTGTAGACACAAATGGCAAAAAATAACAGAAACGCAACCGAAAATGAAAACGCCAAGGATAACGCACATGGTGGTGCAGACGTCAACAGTAAGTGAAACGGGTACGGGACCACAAGCAGAAAGGGCAACAGTTACAGTAATGCAAGCGCACAGGCTGGTTTTCCCCAAAAGCTGCATAGAGAAAGACAGTGAGTACAAAGAATATATGCATAATAATGGATATCAGAGCAGAAAATGAGGACTTGGAATACTAAATAGGTTATATCTCAGGAACCGTACGACATAGAAAAAAAATTTAAAACTCGTATTATTTACAACTGTCCTAGCTAATTTTATACTTAGCCCCCATTAGGGGGCTAAGCATTTTTCCAACAAAAAGTCCGTATCTCGCACCGTTTCCGAGATACGGGCCCTGAAAGGCGCAGCGAACGCCATAATGTTATCCTATGGGAAAAAAAGAGAAGTTCAGAGCGCCATAACTTTACCTCCCTGTAACATTTTTTCACCAAACCACCGAAAGGCACATCTGTGGTCTGCTATCTGCCCTTCCATCTAATCTGTGAAGGAAAGTAAAACACTGCAAGTGGGTGCCCATCCTCACCATAAGTATTTACTCTGCCCCCCTCCCCAAACACACACACACATGTGAAGAAAGTAAAATACTGGCAGGTGTGCTCAATATGGGGCCATTATCTGCCCTCCCACTCAACCCATGGAGAAATGTAAAACCTGTTTGGTGGGTTCCCAACAGCATTCTACAGGTATACCAACCCCCACTCAACCATGAAGAAAAGTAAAACACAGGCCTGGATGGTCAGCTCCACCACTGTAGCCCTCTAGACCAGTTTGCAATCCCCCCCCCCTCGTCACTGGTAGCTGCAGTTCAGTCCCTCATTGTGGATCCTAAATGTTCTTTGAAAAAATTCCTTATTGTCCTTAAATGTGCTCCTCTACCTGCAACAATAAAACAATTACATGGGCAATACACATATGTCCAGAAATGCAAGTATTGTACATACATATGGACTTAGTAAGTTATTTTTCCAGATTTTTTCTTTTGTTTTGATTTTCTCAAATGTGACATCCTAATATACAGAGAACTATCTTAATATGCTCTTGTTAATTTTTATTAAGTATTTAATACTGGATATTTATATTAAGGTAGGAGTTTACTTACTCTTACGTGTATTTTATATTTTTATATGTGATTGTACAGTGCTTTGATATCTTGATATATTGCGCTTTAAAAATAAATTTTACATAGTTACTTACTATCTTACTCAAAGGAGCAGAAACCACTCTGCCCTGGCAGTTTGCTCTATCGAGTTTTGACAGGGAGTGTGGTGACACAGTTCACATGTCATATAATTGCAGCATCATATATATCATATATATTTAAAATGAATATAAATGGCATTGCAGTCATGTGACATGACAAAATCTATATAGAAATGAAACGTGAACCATGACACCACACCTCCTGAGAAAGCTCAGGGAAGTGAAGTGCCAAGACAAGGTGAGGGCTGTCTCTTGGGGTGAGATAGTTCTCTCTATATTAACCAGTCTGGGTATTAAAGATGTGTACAAGCAGCACTGAGAACATCTTACTAATAGCACTTTATGTACCCAGAGTGTACTCCATATTTTTGCAATTTTTCTGACAGCAGTTGTGGGTTTAGCATACTATGGAGTAACAGAACACATCCCTGTATTTTGAGGTGAAGATGTTTGTTTTGTTATTCATGCTAAAGGCTGCTCCAAGTAAGGCCCTTGGGATCAGTTGTATGAACATTCTCATAACTTCTTGTTGCCCAAAGAATAAATTCAGTCATAATTTTCTTCATGCAGGTCCCTGCATAAACCAAATGATGAGTCCTAATTGTCTTTGCATGAAGCAAGAGATCAGTCATACGTTTTTTAATGTGAAGCAGTGGATCACTCATAAATTCGTGTGTCAGTGTGGCTCACTTGGTAGCACATCTGCGTCTGAGGCAGAAGGTTATGGGTTCTAGTCTCACACCTGGATTGGGCTCATATTGCAAACACTAGTACCCATGAGCAGTACTAAAAGGATATTAAACTGTCAATGTGCACCATCCTTTGTATGAGTTGTTAAATTAATATCCCATGATACTTCTCAAAAAGAGTAAAGGCATTTTTATTGTGAAAAGTAAATAATAAAATACATACAACAAACAGACTGAATCATAGAAAAGGGAAAAAAAACACTACTAAATCAGTATGAAGTGAAATGTAGATTTCCAGTGATGTCACCCTTGGAATGGCAGCCTGAGGGTAACAGCAGGGCTCCAGTTCTGGTATAAACCCACCATTTTGCCTTTCAAAGAACTCCAAAACACCATAATCCAACAAAGGTTACTCACCTTCCAACATTGACAAAGTATGACTGGGTCATTCTGGGTCAGAAACATCGGATGCCGAGAGATACGGGGTGGGGGGTTCTGAGCGTGACTGCTCCTAGGTCTTGGTCACCTCATCCAGATCGCTGACTGATCGGGTCAACAAAAAGCTTGATCTCCTGATTACAGACTTTAGGAAGGGGGCCCACAACACAACCACTGCCCTACAAATGGACATCACTACGCTGGAGAAGAGTGCAGATGGTCTCAAATCTCAGCTCACTCTGATACATCACAGGGTTATCACAACCAAGACAACCCTGCTTCAGCTTCATCTGGCAGGACAATGCTCAAAGAAAACATGGAAGATGCCAAGAGTTAGAGCCAGAGGAACAACCTCCCACTCTGTGGCATCCCAGAAGGGGAAGGAGGCACCACTATGATCCCTTTCTTGCAGCAATTTGTCTAATCAGCTCTCGACCTCCCAGACACTTTTACTTTTAAAATTAAAAGAGCCTATTGGGCCCTCAGGCTGTGCTCGACTGCACTGGATAGCAGTCCTAGGTCTATTATGGCCTGCTTTATTCACTACAGTTAAAGGCAGGAAATACTGGCAAGAGCATTGAAGAACAGAACTGTGCTCTACAGAATGTTCCTTGATAAAGACTACCCCTCCACTTTACAGGCAAAATAGAAATCTTATCTCCCCCATCATGAAGGAACTCCATACACAGTGGCTGAAATGTTATACCCCCTACTTGGACAAAATGGTCTTACCTTTCATCGAGGGTCCAACAACTTTCGATCCCACAGAGCAGGCAAGGGCAGAATTACCATTGAGAGGTCACTAGGTTAGAATCACACATGCCAAAACAATGCGGTACACAAGACTGAAGTCAAAATGCCGCTCTTCACAACAGTGTCCACTCAAAACACTGACCGCAAGGACAGCAGCAATGGAAGTGGTCCCCGAAGACACGGACCACTACCATGGAAAACAACACACAGATTTCTGTTTTTGCTTCACCCCCCCCCCCATCTATATATAATCACTTCCACAGGGAGGCAATTCAGGGAAGTGGTGAAACCTTGGGGGGGGGCCTTGTGGAGGGATTGGGGAGTGGCACAGGTCAACCGGGGGGAGGGCAGACAGTACCCCCACAGGTCAAGAGGGGGAGAAACATAAAAAAAACCCTGTCCCAGGATGACAGAAAACAAATACACCCCCTGGTAGCATGAATCAAACCCCAGTCCACCAGCATTCTTCTGCCCGTTGCACTACCCACTGTGACAAGGAAGCTGCTGGGTACAGTCCCTCCCACCACAGGCTTTATCCCTTCTCCCCCACCACTGTGACTGCAATACAGCCACAATAATAGCACTAACCTAATCTGCAGCATTCTAGCCCTATAGCTGCATTACAATTTGCTATGCTGACCATGCACTTTACAACTGCACGAATCAGGATTTGCTCTTTTAGCTGGATAGGTATTGAAAGGAACCCAACTTGAGTAGGCTTCCAAGAAACAACACACCACCACAGCATCTCTAACCACAAGACTGGCACACCAAACATGGAAGTCAGTGGGTGCCAAAAAGCAGCAGATGGCAGCCACACTTCAGCAAATTAAACAACACCTCTGGGCTGCTCAGACCCCACCAGATAGGTGTTAGTGGCCTATTGAGCCTGCTCTGCCTTGCTTCTGGACATCCCAGCTATTCTGATGACCTAGCTCCAGGTAAGCCATGCAGATAATTTGCCCCTCCCTCCCTATCAGTGACCCTTAAATCTCGAGCTGGTTATAAGTCGAGGCTCCCTGTCTCTGTGGGACCTCCACACCATTCCTGCTTCCCTGCTGTTCTCCTTGGTCTCCCTGGGCTACGTTCCACTTACCTCAGGCTATGCCCTCTAGTGACACTTAGGCACTCAGCTACCTGTCCTGGTAATCCAAGAATTTTTTATTGGTTTGGAGCTGGCTACAAACCCTCACCTTTGCCTGTCTTACTTAGGCAGGCTGCACTGAACTGTAGCAGGTGGTCCACCCTGCCATACTTGACATGTCAGCAGGCAGTGGGGACAGTGGAGCCAACTTTCTGCTGTGCAAAGGAAGATCATGAACAGAGAATCGGCTAGCCTAGGGCAAGGGACTCTGCACCAGTAAAGGTACTATACTGTATAGCTAGTCAATTGGCTCTGGCAGGCTTGCAGGGACACATCTTTGCTTGGTGGCAGAGGGGCAGGGGGGTGCAGGGGGGAGTTGTGGATGGGTGGGATGTATTGGCTGGGTGGGGAAGATACCTTTGTCACAGGTGTCATCTTTGTGGGGCATTGTTTCCTGAGGCTAGCAGGGCTTACAAGTAGACTCTGGAAATTGGACTCATGTCACCTGAAAGATGACTGTTGTCTTTTTACGTTTCACTGGTGGTGTCTCTATGTATGTGGGGAGCTACCAATCAATGTTGTTATATGAACATATGAACATACAAGGATGCCAGCAGAAACAGGCCATAATGGTCAATCAGGTCTGCAGCTCAGTCTATTTTACTGGAGCTGCCCACCCTTTCTCCAGGAAGATGTTGTCCCCCACCCTCTTTACCCCCTCCCCATCCTTCCTCCAGTATGACTGTCCATTCATTCTGCTCCATCCCACTCTTTTAAAACTGCCCACTGTTTTCAATGAGACCTCCTCTGGTAGTTCATTCCATTTTGACACCACCCTTTCTGTGAAAAGGGCCTTCTCATTTCCCTTTTAAGTCTACCCCCCATTAGTTTCAGCAAATGCCCCTTGTGGTACCCTCCCTTTATAAATTGAAAATGCCCTCCATTTCAACCTTTTTTATACCTTTTAGGTACTTGAAGGTTTCCATCACATCCCCCCCCCATTCTGTTCTTCACAGAATACATACTGAGCTCCTATATTTTCTCATATGGTTTGTCCCCAGGCCCTGGATCATCTTTTTTGCTCTGTGCTGTACCTCCTCCAGTAGTTTGATGTCCTTCTTCAAATAAGGGAACCAGAACTGCACTAAGTACTCTAAGTGTGGTCTCACCCATGACCTGTACAATGGCAGAATGACGTCATCATTCCTAGAGGTGATTCCTCTGGCGATGCATCCCAGCATTTTTATCTGCTTTGGCGGCCACATCATGGCACTGTGCTGAGTGTCTCATGTCTCCTCTGATTATCACTGCAAGATCCTTTTCCTCCTCTGAACTTGTCACCTGTACATCCCCAGCCATTAGCTGGCCCCTGTGTTCCTAGTTCCCAGGTGCATGGCCTCACATTTCTTGGCATTGAACTTCAACTGCCAGATGCCAGACCAGTTCTGGAGCCTAGCCAGATCCTCCTTGAGCTCCTGTCTCTGCACCTCTGTGTCCGCTCTCCGACACAGCTTAGTATCATCTGTGAATAGACAGATTTTACTTTTGACCCCATCTGCTACGTCACCAATAAAGATGTTAATAATTTTTATTGAGTTTGCAATTTGAATCACAATAATAAAGCATTAGGAAAGTTACAGAAATATAACAATATAATGGAGTATGACAATATAACCATGTATAACAATAAAGTATCTGTCCAGAAATTATTTGTGATAACATCTTATACAATATGTTGATAATTATATGGTGATCATCTTTATTTCCCATTACTTTAAAATCATCCTATACTATAAACAAGCAGTACCTTGTGAAGTTTACAAACATAGCCCTATCAAGCCTTTTCTGGCATCATTCAGAGATTATCATGTATAAGTATATATTTTAATTTTGATTACCCCCCACCGACAGTGACATTTCACCAGCAAGGTCCCCCACAGCGACTACAGTGCCATGCCACTGTGGGAAACCCACTGGCACCAGACACTGTCTGTTGGGGGTCCTGCACCCCCCAATCAGCTCCGACTCGGAGTTGATAATCCTTAAGGGGGGGCCGGCCAAGCCCCCCGATGAAAACATAGTGAGCCTGTGGGCACCAGCAGCCAACAGCAGAATGCGGTCAACCTGCCAGTGTCCCTGACGGGGCGTTCAACAAAAATGTTGTCGAGAACCTGTCATGGATCCTTGTAATTTCAGGGTAGTTGTCTGTCTGGCTGTGCTAATTCTATATATATCAGTTACTTAGATCCTTTGGATTTATAGTAGTTTCTAGCATGAAAGCTGTAAATATCCACATGCTTCATAAAATAGAAATATGCCTAACTACATCCCTTACCTTCCAGAATTAAACTAACAGTGCCATTCAGAAATCTATCAATGGTTGTCATAAGAATACAATAGATTTACATTATGTTTTTATGAGTATGTATCCTCTTGGTCTGTGTGGATCGATATCCTCCAGTAAGATCAAGTTAGATCAAGTTCAGAGTCAGTGGAGCCTTGGGTAATATCTTAGGTTGTAAGTGTAAGAGAGTACTTGGGTTCAGAGCATAGGGTATGGGGTATGGGGGGTGGTTCTTATGTGGGAAGCAGAGGTGACATACTTTGCATACTTATCCTATCCTTGTAATGGTGAGTTGTGCACTGATGTTGGTGTTGTAGGCATTGGTTATGGGTCCTGAAGAGCTGGTGGAGGAGCTGGAGCAGGTGGAGCTAGTGGTAGGGGTTTGTTTTAGAAATTGATGGAATTTATCTGAGGTTTTTTTGTGTGCTCCAGTGGTGTTCATCACCAGGTGAGATAGCTTTTCATATTGCATTAACTTTACCATATGGTTGAGGAATTCTTGTACTGAAGGTATTTCCTCTGTACACCATTTGCATAGTATTAAGCACTTGGCTTCTATGCTGGCCAGGATTGGTAGGTTTTACTGATGTTTTCCTAAGTGTGGTACCTCGGGATTCATTTCCAGTAAAGGGAGCTCTCGTGCCATGGGTATGGGTGTCTGAAGAATGGTTTGAAGGATGTGTTGCAATTAATGCAAGTAGTATGTGCTTTTGGGGCATGTCCAAATGATATGATATAGGTTTCCACCTGGTTGTGAGCATCTCAAGCAGTTGTTGTATGTGGTGATGTGTGCTGCATGAAGGATTTGGGGTGTGCAATTCTAGGAGTGCAAAATTTTGCTTTGTATGAGTCTGCTGCTAGAGTTCCTAGCCAGAGTGTGTGTGGATTTCCAGCAAGTAGCCCATTCTATGTCATTTATAGTAATATTTAGGGTTTCCTCCCAATATCTTTTTGCCTTTTCCATTTGGTCAAGTATACCATTTGAGACACTGGAGTATACTTGGCTGACTATGCATTTATGTTGGGTAAGCCAAGTCATGATTAGGTGTGCATGTGCATGGGTCTGAGGCTCTTGTATCTTTTTAAAGATAGGTGTCAGTGCCTTTCTTAGTAGTAAGTACTTCCAGAACTCAATTTTGTGTAGGCGATATCTACTTTGGAGTCCTTGAAACAAATCAAGCGTTTTTGAATTTGTCAATAGGATGTCTGATACTGTGCAGATTTTCTTGTCTCTCCATGTGGTCCAATTGATTGGTGTCCCCCCTACCTTTAGGGGCATGTTTCCCCACAGTGGGGTAAGCCCTGGGTAAGATAGATCATTATTCTGCTTGAGGACAGTTTGTTTCCACTTGTCTCATGAGGCATAGATCGGTGGTACTGACAGGTGTGAATTTGGTGTCTTTTCAAACACACTAGCATGAGGGGAGCAGTTCCCTAACATATGTGTTTCTATTTCTGCCCACAGCGGGTAGGTTAGTCTGGATTTCAGGAATTACCACAGATTTTGTGCTATTCTACATGCCCAGTAATGCCCTTTCAGCCACAGTAAGCCTAGCCCTCTTTATGCCAGTATGATCTTAATTTATTCCTACTGTATCATGGTCTTTTCTCTTCCCATAGGAATTGTCCTATGCACTGGTCTGTATGTGCAGGCCATCTGTTCAAGATTTCTAGTGGTAGGTGATATATAAGGTGGAGCAGTTTCGGTGCTGTAATCATTTTGATTAGTTCTATTTTCTCTAGGAGTGATAGTTGTTGGGGCTTCCATGAATAAAGATGCTGAATAACACTGGCCTAAGTACTGAGCCCTGAGGGACCCCACTAGTTTCTGGTCTATGCTTAGATAGCTACATCCCTCAAGCACCGTTTGGTTCCTGTCTTGCTACCAGCTATTGACCAATCCCAGCAGCTTGTCCCCAACTCTCAGGTTACTCAGTTTGTTGAGCAACCTTCCATGTGGCATTGAGTCCAAGGCCTTACTGAAGTCCTGGTACAGAACTTCTACTGCCTGGCCCCAATCCAGCAACCTTGTGACCCAGTCAAAAAAGTCTGTCAGGTTGGTCTGTCAGGATCTCCCCAGGACAAACCGATGCTGCCTATCATCCCAGAGACCATTTAATTCCAGAAAGATCACCAGTCATTCTTTAATAATGGTCTCCATTAGTTTGCCTACAATGGAGGTAAGGCTGACCGGCCTGTAATTACCAGGTTTCATCTCTGGGGCCATTCTAGTGGAGTGGCACAACATGTGCCATTCTCCAGTCCTGAGGCATGCACCCTGTCTCTAGCGAGGTGTTAAACAGTCCCTCCGGGGGGCTAGCCATGACCTTTGCTAATTCTTTCAGGACAATTTGATGCACACCACCCAGGCCAGGTGCCTTGTCCACCTGAAGGGCCCTAATACCCTTGAAAACCCTGTCCTCCTGGATCTCTCCATCTGTTTCGGCACCTCAATTCAAACCCCTACTTTCCCCTGTGGCATAGGTCCATCCTTTTCCCTAGTGTAGACAGTGTACTTATTCAGTACCTCTGCCTGATCCTCACTACTTTCTGCCCATCCCCCCCTTAATCTTGACAATCCCATCCTTACAGCTTCTTCTTTCTCCAGCAAAATGGGCAGACTGTGTGGGCCACACAGCCTTTGTCTTCCATCAACTTCTATGTTTCTATGTTTCTATGTTCTATGTTTCTATGTTTCTTATATATCTGAAAAAATCCTTTTCCCCTTCCCTAATCCCCTCAGTTAGCCTTGGTTATCTTGCAGTATTATCTGCCCAGACCCACTCATTCTGCCTCTCTGGATTTCCCTGAGTAAACTTCCCTGCCCTCCTCTCTCATAGTATGGTTGTACTTCCTAAAGGCTACTCTTTTTTCTCTCAGTTTCATTGCCACCTCCTTGTTGAACTAGCTTGCTCTCTTGATCCCAGAATTTTTACTCTGGATCTTCATGCACGTGTTTGTGGCCTCAGTCAGTCCCAACTTAATGATCAACCATTTTTGATTCTCATCCATCCCCAGCCTGATTTTCACAAGGTGTCCTACTAGGATGTCATCCAACCTACCAAAGTCTGCCCTCCAGAGTTCCACAACTCTTGTCTTAGTCTTGGCTGTTTACTTGCCCATACTGAGGTAAAACGTCATTCAGTGGTCACTGCCTGAAAGGGGTCCTCTACTGCTCTTTCCTGAACATGCTGTCTGTCAGATGGCACCAGGTCCATTATGGCACCATGGCTGGCTGCCTCTGTGCCCCCCCCCCGCACCAGGAAACACTCTGGGAAAGTCTCCAAGAGGCTCTGTTTCCTGAAACAGGAGGTACCCAGAGTTTTCCAGTCAATTACAGGCAGGCTGATGTTATCTGTTAGGACAGTGGTTCCCCTACTACATAAGTGCCTAATCTGATGCACTAGCTCCATGTCCTATGAGGGTATGTTGCCACTTAGCAATGTAGGGCCCCTTGGTCCATGGTTGGGACTGTTTGACAGATGTAGTCCAGTATGGAATTTTCCCTATGCCAGTGTAATGGGAACGATGACTGGGATGTAGCTAAATACCAGGTTAAACTCTATTCAGGAAAGACAGGGAGGATAAAAAGAGAAGAGGGGTAGCTCTTTACATCATGGAGGTTATAAAAACAACTGAGGTACAGGGATTCCAGGTGGGGTGAAGGCCCTGTGGGTCACCTTAGAGATGAGCAAAGGCACAGCTATTTGCACTGGCAAGAAAAAAACAGACCTCCAGCACAAGAGGAAGAGTTTGACAAGGTTCTAGTAGAAGCCATCCATAAGATGGCTTAAGGCTACTAAAAGGGAAGTGCTGCTGGTAGGTTTGTTTGTTTATTTGTTTAGATTTTATTGTCCTGATAAGCCCACTGGGCCTAGAAATCTCATTTTCATGGGCGACTGGGGGGATACAGATGGTAAGCAACTGAGATGGAACCAAATTAAACTGTTGATGGTATTTTTAGTGAATGAGGAAAATTTTGCCAGGACACCGGGGAAATTTCACTACTGATGTGCTGCTGATGTGGCAGTGTCTTTGTTGGATGTTCAGTGCTTTTGCATGAGTGAGGACATGCAGGAGGCTGGGGAGCAGGTATCCACCCCAGCCTTTATCCTAAAGGAGACAAGCACAGGAGAAGCAGTCATGATGGAAGGAAAAAATGAATTTTTGGAAGGAGAAAAGGGCATGGCAGTGCATGAGGAAGTTGTATGTGAAGTTCCCTTGAACAATGTGATCTCTGAGCAGAACAACAGTAAGTTGAATACTATGGGTTTTAAAGCTGCTAAAAAGAGATCGGCTGGGATAGCGGGCAAGAAATTGCATACTGCAGGCAAAGGCAAGGACATGAGAGAAGAGGAAAAAAGCCTGTCAAAATCAGATATGTGGCGATGACACAGCAGAGGCTGCATGCTCAGAACCAGGCTCTTCTAAGACACGATCTGCTAGTAGAAGAGATGTGAACCCTGATAGTGCCCTGAAAGGAATGATGAACGAATGTCAAAAAAGACTAGGCCTATGACGGGTGGGGAGGCAAGGAAAATTTCAAAATAAAAAGGAAGATACATGTAAAAATGAAAAAAGAAGAGGGTATTGCAACAAATGATTTACGGGCAGAAGAAATAATGAATATGAACCCTCAAGTATAAAGATACACCTGAATGGGTGGCTGATGCTCTGATCAAAGCAGGTTTCAGAAGATCAGTAGATGGGAAGGGTTGAGACCCAAACAGGCCTGGTTCTCCTGAAGAGCATGTACACCCTTCAGGAGAAAATACTAAGGATAAAATGGAAGCAAGGGTGCAGAGGATAAAGAAACCCCTGAGTCAGAACAAATAAATGAAGATAATAGTGGTGGGAACTCCTCTATGGAATTAGAACAAGATAGAGTTCAAAATGAAAATCAAAATGATAAAGAGAAAAACCAGAAAGAAAATGCCTGGGATGGGAATACCAGAAAGAGGTTATTTCCTGGAAATCAAGGCCCACAGCAAGCAAAAAAAGAAACACAGTCAGGTTAAGATATAGAGGTTCCCCTTCGGAGGCCCCAGACAGATTATACATTGGCAGAGAACTTTTGAAAACTTGCATGAAATTTTACCAGTATGAAATATACACATTAATTCACATTCCAGGAAGCCTGGAGTATGATATTAGCTTCAAACATCCTGGAGGCCTATACAGGTTTTGGAAACTGTTTTATCAGATTAAAAGAACACCACAATTGTCTAATTTCTATGCAATTCCCCTAACAAAACCTGCATTCCGGATTGTAACTATACTATTCAGAAATTAGGGGGTGAATGTATCTGATATTTTTTTCTGGTTATGACAAAGATCTGTGGTTCAAGGTACCCCCCCCCCGAGCTAATTTTGGATGATGAGTGTTTATGGACAGGGGGATGAAAGTATAAAGTCACGGTAAAACAAACAGAAGGTGAAGTTCAGCATTTGGCCAACTGCTTTTCCTGGGGAGAGATCATGGAGTTGTTTTCTATGCAGGCCACCCTAAGGCTTGTTATAAGTCTGTGGACAAGAGCCATCTAAGTAATGCATGTGATCAATTAAAATGTGGATTCTGCTGGTCTCTGGGACATCAAGGCACTGAATGTAACAATAAGTCCAGGTGCAGCCTATGTGAAGAAGATGGTAATTTTTATTTAAATTGTCCCTGGGCAGCACATAATAGCTTGGATCAAAATGAGATGGGAGCAGGATGTGGTATTAGCAAAAACTCAAAAGGAAAAAGGGAAGGAGGACAAAAAAATTTATGAAGCAAGAAATGCAGAACCTCTAGAAGTCAGTAGGGGTGGTGTTAATGAAGAACTTAAGGTACGTGTCCCCTCCCCTTTCCACTATGCTCTTGAATGAAAAACAAGAAGAGCATGCCCCGGGGAGAGCAGCCACAAGCAAAGACAGCAGTAGCTCAAAAAAAAAGTCTGAAAACAGAAGCTAAAGAAATAAAGAAAAAAGGGAAAAAAAAACAGAAACAGGCTTTACTATTATAACAAGATTGAGAAGGGGGAGACATTGTGCACAAAGAGGGGCAAAAACAGTGGAAAAACACAGAGAATGGATCATTTTATCTAATAGATTTTCTGCAATACAGGATAAAGACTGGGCAACTGTTGAAGAAGAATCTTTAACTTCAGACTTTGAGGTCTCGGACAGAGACTCAGAAAGTGGGAATACTACAGACACACAAGTGTCAAAGAAAAGGAAAAACTCCAAGGACATAGAATAATAATATGTTGTTTTTTAGTTTTTCTTTTTTCTGCTATTTAGGCATCATGCATCAGTTAATATGCTTTTCTGTCAATGTTAATAGTATTAAGCATTTTAAAATAAGGAAGTTAATGTTTGAAATCTTGAATGGATTAAGAGTGAAGTAGTTATTATGCAGGATACCAGATTACATACCTTGGAGGAGGTAAACCAGGCACAAAAGGTTTGGAGGTGGGGTGCATCAGTATGGTCTATAGGGGAAGAAAGATGTTCAGGGGTGGGGATTAGGTTTTCAACCGATGAAAGTTAAAGTTAGGAAGATTGAAGATTTAGTTCCAGGTAGGATATTCATTTTGGATGTCAAGATACAACAAACAGAAATTAGGATAATAATTATTTATAATTCTCAAACTAAGGCAGAACCTTACATTCATACCTCTAAAATGGTATTATGGGGTGGGGATTTTAATTGTGGGTTGGGTAAGGAAGACTGGGGAGAAAAATGAGGAAAGTCTTTTCAGACACCAATTGTCTTAGAGAAATTGTGAAAAAGAGGGGTTGGAAGATGCATATGTGTGAAGGGGAAGAGACTGGCGCATATATATTTCAGAGGAGGTGTATCTACAAGGATAGACTTGTGGTCAGTTTCTAAATATATTAAAACTGATGAGATAAAAGTTATTCCTATAGAAACCTCAGACCATCTGGGGTAAAAATGGTCATTAATTTAGGAGGACAGCCTAACTTTGGGAAAGGATTTTGGAGATTGAATTTAGAAAGGTTAGAGAATGAGGAATGCAACATGAAAATTCTAGATTTATATGATTCTATGAATTCAGTTAAAGAATGATATGATTCATATAATGAGTGGTGGGAGGACACAAAATATGATATAAAACAGCTTTTAATAGAGGAATCACAGAAAAACGAAAGGTCAAATTATATGGAATATTTAGGTTTAAGGGTGAAATTATATAAATTAATGACATATCAAGTCTTAAACAAACCCAATGAGAGTGATGGTATTGAACAGATCAAAGAGAAAATGAAGAAGCATCAATATAATGGATTCAAAACATTATGTATGGAGCAGAAGAGTGGGGTGCAAGGGAAAAAGTACCATACTAACCCATTTGATAGTAATCAAGATAGTGTAGAGAACATAGTTATGAATGAACTAGTAGATAAGAAAGGGTATAGACAGGCAGATAAAGCAAAATTAAATACATAGTGCAAGAACATATGAGAAAAAAATATCAGAAACTGGAAGGGAAGGAAAAAAGGGTATAATAAGAAAAGCAAAACTGCCACAGTTAGACAAGGTAGAAACTGACATTTTAAAAGAGAAAAATTATAGAAGAAGAAGAAGTCAGAGAGGCAATTCACTCCTTAACTCTGAATACAGCCCCTGGAATTGATGGGATATCAAATGCCTTTTATTTGAAATATATAGATAAAATAGATAAAATGTTAACTTTACTGTTTAATGAGATATTTGAGGGGGGTAAGTTAGCAGAAAGCATAAGACATGGAGTAACCATTTTTTTTTCCATAAAAAAGGGGATAAGTCAAATATTAAAAATTGGAGACCAATCACTTTATTGACATCAGGCTACAAAGTTTTGGCAAAAATTATAAATAAAAGATTGTTGAATTTTGCTGAGAAATTAATCATGCAGACACAGATGTGTTTGATTCCCGGAAGGAATGAAATACAAAACTTGATATATATTAGGGAGATTTTGAATGCCAGACAAACAAAAGAATTACAGGAGTACCTGTACTTAATAGATCAGGAGACAGCCTTTGATTCCATTAATCATAAATATATGTGGTATGTTCTAAAAGGATATGGAATTCTGGATAAGTTGGTTGGATTAATACAAACATTATATATTGAAGCTCAAGTGTGTCCCATGGTGAATGAGCATTTGGGAATCCTGATGTACATTAAAAATGGGGTGAGGGAGGGCTATCCATTAAGCCCATTCCTATATGTATTATGTGTTGACCCGATATTAAGGTGTATAGAAAATGATAAGGAAATTAAGTGCATATCATGGGAGGGAAATCAATTATGTAAAACTTATGCATATGCAGATGATGGTGCTATTCTAGTATAAAATCAAGAATCAGGGGAGAAAATGTTTGGATTCTTGGCAGGATATTATGAATATATTGGGATTAAAATAAATCTGGATAAAAGTAAGATTTATCCTATAGGAGAAGTGAGTTGTGAGCAAAAAGGTAGCAAGAGAGTATGTCAAGAACAAATATAAATTATTGGGATTAGTTTTGGGGGTGAAGAAGCAGCAGAAAAAATTGGGAAACAAAATTTCAAATAGCAAGAGGGAAAATAGAGAAATGGGAAAACTGGTCTATGACTAAAGAAAAAAGAATATAGTTATAAAAAACATTTATCATCCCTGTATTTTTATATTTCTTATATTTTTCCAGTACCATTAAAATGCAGTCTAAAATCTTGGGTGTGTTCTTTCAGTTATTATGGGGTTCTAGGTTGAGTCTGGTAAAAGGGGGGCATACTTATGGACCAGTTAAGGAGGGAGGTTTAAATATGGTGCAACCAGTAGTCTTTTTCATAAATAATTTTATTTATGCTAATTTGGTTTCATTTATGAAAGGGGAAGGGGCTATATGGGAGCTACTTGATCAAAAATTGGTAGACACAGTAGTAGTAGTAATTTTATTGATCGACTTATTCAAGTCATTACAATTAAAATACATAGTTAAAATTCATTTAAATACACATTTTTATAATTTTCTTGTTAAAACATCCATCATATAACAAATGTACATACGTCTTTGTAACATCCACATTTTTAAATGTACTTAAATATCAACATATTGGACAAATTATAGGCAGCTTAACCTACCCCTTAAATTAGAACATTCCTCACATGCAATTTTTTCTGCTCAATTATTTTTAAATAGGAGGCCTCAGTGAGAAGTATTTTCAGATTATGAGATTTTAACAAGAAATTTAACATAATTTGTGGATTTAACTCAAGTTTTCCCAAAATCTCCCCCGAAATTTTCTTTCTATCTTTCTCATATAGAGGGCATATTATTAATAAATATCTAAGTGTATCTTTATCTAATCCACATTTACATAATATATCCCCCACTATTTTCTCTTTACTATATAGATTTAATTTCCAATTTGTTGTTATATTCTCGACTCTTGCTTGGGTTAATAATTTCCTAAACTCAGGATTGATCTTCGCTCTCAAAAAAAATTCTAGTTCGTGTGATCTCTTGTTTTTAGCCATCCATTCATTCACTTTATATTGTTTACACAGTGCCAAATCCAATTGGGTGTAATAATCTCTAACCCTATTTTTAATTTGTGATTTAATTATATCAACTGGGCAAATCATACTTTCCATAATAATCTCTAACAGCCCCATTGGTTTTATTATTTTCTCCACTATTTCCATACTTAGAAATAACCTATAATTTTTACTATACTCCATTGCCTCCTCCATACATAGTCTAGGAAACTTTTGATTACTCATGTTATACACCTTTAACCAATAGGTCATTTGTCTTGTTTTTAATTTGCATCCCAATTGGTATTGGCCCAGTTCTGCCCTAACCATTGCTGATGGAGTCCCAATAGAAAGGCCCAACATTTTTTTATAGAATTTATTCAAAATGCATTCTAATTTGGAAAAATCACCAAATACCCAAATTTCTGCCCCATAAAGTATTTGAGCTTTTACTTTTGCATTTAAAACCCTCAAATTTCCTTTTATTAACTGCCCTCCATGTTTATACGTGAATCTATTCATTACTACCATAAATCTGTTTACTTTACTATATGTTTCTTTTATGTGCTTATTCCATAATCCATCCTGAGTAAAAACTATTCCTAAATAACAAAATTCTGTTACCACTTCCAGTCTATATCCATCTATTTCATATTGGTATTCTTTTTTATTCCCTCCAAAGACCAGTACTTTTGTTTTCTCATAGTTTAATAATAAATCTGCCTTCTTACATTCTCCAACAAATTTGATTAACATCCTGTTTATGCCTATGAAGCTTATTGATAATAAAGCTACATTGTCTGAAATGCCAAATAAGCACAATACTTCTTCCCTATTCTAGTCAAATGAAAATCTGGATCATATAATTTACTTAATATTGTTTGAAAATATAAATTAAATGACAATGGTGAGAGAGTACATCCCTGCTTTACCCCAATATTAGTTTGAAACCATTGTGTCAATTGTCCCTTTGTTGAATATCTTACACTTGTATAATTGTCCTGATATAATAGCTCAATCATTGTCACCATATCCCTATCCACTCCTAGTCCTTTTAATCTTTCCCACATCATGTTACGATTCACTTGATCAAATGCTGTTTTTAAATTAACAAATATACAATATAGCTTTTGTTTTTTAATCTTAGTATACTTGTGAATTAGATGCACTAATGTCCAACACTGGTCTAATGTAGATTGACCATTTCTAAATCCTGCTTGCGCTGTATCAATAATATTGTCTTTATCAACCCATGTTGTCAATCTATTATTTAACATTTTAGTAAATATCTTCTCTGTACTATCTATTAAACTAATTGGTCTAACATTCTGGATTTTTTCCCCTTTTTTAAATATTGGAACAATTATATTTAATTTCCAACTAGTTGGTATTATTCCTTTGTTCCGAATCTTATTAAATAACATCATCAAATAAGGAACCCAGAATCGAGCTGTATGAAAAATAACATCAAAAGGTATCCCATCTGGACCAGGGGCTTTATGTTTTTTGAAAGAATCCAAAACCTTCCATACATCCTCTTACATAAATGGTTTAATGTTAATCAATTCTTGATTTTTAATGTCAAATCCATTC
The DNA here is from genome assembly GCA_016271365.2 of Neoceratodus forsteri. Taxonomy (NCBI): domain Eukaryota; kingdom Metazoa; phylum Chordata; order Ceratodontiformes; family Ceratodontidae; genus Neoceratodus; species Neoceratodus forsteri. The sequence continues at coordinate 1,161,666,668 of CM057458.1, forward strand.
TTGCCATATTGTTCGACTATATTTTGATTCTTTTTATTTGTTGTATAAAATAAACCTTTATAATATTGTGCCCATACGTCCGGCTCAATTAATGTAGTTATCCTGTTGTCATAATTTAATGTACCATTATTGGCTGTATTCCAAAACGTCTTAGAGGCATTTGACACTACAGCTTCCTCTAGTTCTGTCCATAATTTAAGTTGGTATCTTTCTTTATTTATTTTCAAAATCCTTTTATACTCTTTTCTTAATTTGTTCATTTCTTTGTTCTTGTTTTCTATCAAACTGCCTTTTACGATTCTCATTAACCCATTAAATTTCCTCTTTACATCTCTATATTCTTTATTATACCATGCCTATCCTTTCCTTGCTATTATAATTTGCTGTCTGGAGATGATCTGCCTGACATCCACCATAATGATATTATATTCCAGTAATGTTTCTATATCATTTTTATCATCAGTATAATTATTTATTTTATCCAATATACCTCCATCATACATTGACTGGATTAGTTCCCCATCTTCTATAATATCCCACCCTATAACATTCTTTCTTATCAGTTTCAACACATCAGGTCCCACTCGATCAACAACAAGTTTTGTCTGGTCCTTTCCCAACATTAATTCTATGGAGGCATGCTGGCTCTCCAAAGTTGTTTTTATCCTCATCTCAACACATTTTGATAACAAATTTTAATTAACCCAAACATAATCTATTGTTGATGACCCACGGCCCCCTTGATATGTATAATTACTCGGAATATCACCTTTAATTCTCCCATTTAATAAAAGGAAATTTCTATCATATAACTTCCTGTGAACAAGAATTCCCTTATTATTTACTATATAATCCATCACTTCCCTTTTGACCATTAGATTATTCTTCTCCAAATGAGAACAAAAAGATACAATTTCTTCTGATTTTCCTTGTAAAGTACCCAATCTTACATTAAAATCTCCTACTAATATTATTTTACTGTTGGGATATTCAAATATCAGCCTATCTAGTTCCCTTACTAATTTTTTCAACCAATCCTTATCACCATAGGAACTATTAATTGGAGGTGCATAGATATTTATTAATATTAAATCATCTTCTCCTTCATCCTGTATATATACTATTAATATGCTCTTACTATCAGTCTGTATATCCTTTGTTTTCATTTTATTATTTGATTTACAAAAAGTTTGAAGACCCCCTGCATTCCTTCCATACCTTTTCAACTTCTCTGCTTTTTTCCAATATATCATATATCCATCTAAAGAAGCCTCATTCATCATCCATGTTTCCTGGATACACACATACTCAAACATTTTTAAATGTTTTACTAAATCTGGGTCTCCTAATCTTTCCTGTAATCCTGAGGAATTCCAAGTAAGAATTTGTATCTTGTTCTCTAATTCTATCTTGTTCTCATTTGATTCTCTCTTATATATAATCTCATTAGTCCTTGTATTATACTCTGACCTCCTTTCATTACTTTTTCCAGGCAGTCACTGGTCCAAATCCATTAATAATGTATATCTATTCTATGTTTCTATCATAAATTCCCTTGTCCTTGATTCTTTATATTTTTGAACTGCTTGATCCATCTCTCCTAGTTCCATACAAACATATACACCAAGATCACCCAACAATGACTGTCTCTGTATTAGTAGTTCAAAAATAATTCCCTTTTTTATCTTTACCAATATTTGGCCATCTTTTTTCACATCAAATAACCTGTGTTACTTCGTGGATGCAGCCCTCAGTGCCCAACAGTATATTTAATAAATCAGCCACTTTGCTCTTAAGATTCTTGTTGTTTTCCATATAGAATTGTTTAAGCCATATATAATGACCTCCTTTATAACCCCTCCTTTTTCTGAAACTGCATAATATTCTAGAAATAATTCTCCCAAGGTTATCAATTCTCCAACTTGAATTCCCATTTTACCTAACTCTTTTTCTTGTTTGTCAATAGCTTTCAGAGTATAGTACTGGTCAGTAAGCACCAGAACCAATTCTAGTTCCATAATAGGCCTTACAATACTAATATTGTTCAGCATTTGTCTGCATCCACTCAGTACACTGTCTAGTAAGTTCTTAACCATTTTTGACAAACTTTCTTCTGTTTCATTAGGCAAACATGCCATTTTGTACAGAGGTAAAACAAAATATCTTTTTGTTGTTTTTTTAGAAATTGTTTCAATATTTCCTCATGTTTGTTATCTATCTCTTCACCATCTAACAATGATTTTTCTAAATCATTTCTTCCTAGAATTCCTTTGTCCACCTTCTCCTCCACATTATCATTCACTTTCCCTATATCATCTACAACTTGTCCACATCCTTTTTGTTCTTGTTGTCTTTTGTTATTCTCTACTATACCAACCACTTTGCTTCCATCTTCTGTTTCCTTACTCTTTATCTTATTTTTTCCTTCCAACACTTTCTTTCTTTCCACTTGTTATGGTGGACACAGTAGTGAGGAATATAGGGATCAAAGGAAATATAAAGGGGAAATTAATGATACCTCAGTATATGGAAGTATGTAGAAAATACATGATGATGTAGGGTATAACAACAAAGTTAGTTCTTAGGAAAAATAAAAAGCAGATGTATAAAGAAATAGTGGTAACATATTTTTATGAAGAACCAGTTTTTAAGGTGAGTGAAGGTATGATATAAGCAAAATTTTAGAGATGACTTTAGAAAAAAGAACTCCAAAGAAAATGAGAGAGACGGTATGGCTATGTAGTCATGGCAATCTTAATGTAAGAGGAAACCACAAACATAAAAGTAAAGATGAGAGATTGTGTTTAGAAACTATGTGTGGTCTACAGGAAGAAAGCATGGAACGTCTTTTTTGGAATGTACATTTATTCAAAGTTTTTGGGATAATTTGGCTTCTTTTTGGGGATGAGGATGTTTAGGAATATGGATTACAATGTTCTAGTATATGGGCAGCTAAAAGAAGAGTGGGCAAATATTAATAAACACACAGCTTATGTGATTCTGTCGTTATTAAATGGTGTATCTGGCAAGTTAGGTGTCAGAAAGTTTTGCAAAACAAAGTATGTATGTAACAGGACTTACTATTTAAAATTCAGGAAGAAATGACATAATATATCAAAATGAATGTGTTATATTTGAAGATTATGTGGAAAAATTATGGGAAAATACAATGGTCAGATAAGAATGTAATTAAGATGAATTTGGAAATACTTTTGTATGCGTTTATGGATGAAGATTAAAGTATATCTTCTTGTAATGATTTGTTTTTGGTTTCTTGAATAAAAATTCCCCTGCTCTTGCACCAGGGGTCTCTTCTTCCTGTGAGTAAGGATGAAGGAGCCCAGTTTGGAGCCGGACAGAGGAGGAGGAGGAGGAGGAAGTGCTGATGTGGCAGGAGAGATGGAAGAATTAATGGAGACAGAAAAACAAAACGTGGGAAGACAGGAACAAAGCTTGAATGGTAATGCAGTACCTTTTACACCTGTTTCTAAAAGTATAGCAGAAACCTCAGCAGATGTTACGGATGTTGCACAGGCTGCTGCGATGTCAGCATTACAAATTCAAAAACTAATGCAAGAAGAAGAAGAACGTTTTGCCCTGAAACAGTTCACCCTAAAACAAGCTTTATTGTTGGCGCAGCAACTGGAGCATAATACAAGACAAAGTCCTGCATGTCAGTCAGCAACAGTATTTTCTGCAAAAGAACCATTTCCGGAGGCAAGCGGCATATCTAATACAGCTGTTCTCTCAACGACGTCTAAAGCTGTCAGTAAGGCCAGTGAAAGTAGTGCAAATACCAAAGCGATGAGTTATGAGACTGAAAGTGCGCCAGGAATGGCAAGTGCAGACGGTGGGTCTGGCCTAAGACACCCCTCAGCTACCATGGACATAACAGACTCTAGGACTGTCAACAAAGCCCTGGAAGGAGCAGGCTGGGTTCATTCTCACAGCTTCCACTTGCATACTGTGTGACCCTGAGCAAGTCACTTTACCTCCTTGTGCTTCCAGGTCACTCCTGTAAAAAAGCTTTCAGCTTAGTGTGCTATACCTGGTTAAACAACTAAATAATTCTGAAGTGGGACAATGGACATCTGGACCGACGCCCATCACGATGATCTCATGACCAAAAATGCAGATAAATTCAGAACTCTCTACTGCACAGACAGTGAATGGAGACATTGTAGAAATTTTACTGAACTCTCCTCTAACACTACCAGAGGAACTACAGTTAACTAATAATCCTGTGTTAAAAGTACCAGCTAATATTTCTTCTGTACCTGATACTGCTAATTTGTCTACAGCAACAGCTGCATCGGGGGAGGGGGGCCCAGAAGCACCACTTCAACAGATTAATAGAACTTCATCCTGACCATTTGCTTCTTTATTTCATCAATCCATTTTTCCAGCAAAATGGCATAATGCTGTGAGCCTATTGTATAAAGGTGGAATGAACTTATTACCGGACCAAGTGTTTGTTGCTATATCTTTGTTAAAAGAGTCGATGAAATTTTTTGCAAATGAAATTCATGCATTTATCCATGTTTCAGGCAAGACCACATTTGATATTAGTTTTAAATTGAATACAGCTTTACAGAGGTTTTGGTCAAAATATCAAGTGTTGAAGCAAACTCCATTATGGACCCCATTTGACGCCATACCCTTGACAAAGCCTGCTTACAAAACCATTACGGTTTTATTTCTGAATGAGGGGATAAGTGTCACAGACTTGACATACTGACTTAAGCTGTGTTAAAAGCTCTGGAAGCCATTTTTAATTCCGAGCATATTTGGGCAGGGGGATGCAGGGTGAAAGTCATGTTACACACTACAGATGCTGGTCTAAGTCATCTCCCTGTTTTGTTTAGGCAAAAATAGGGGAGTGCTCTTTTATGCAGGCCAGCCCAAAGCCTGCTACAAATGTGGTTCCACCTCTCACCTCAGTAGTATATGTGACCAGGTTAAATGCACACTATGCCAGGAGCTAGGCCACACTAGTGGAAACTGCCTTAATGAACCCAAATGTAATATTTATGATTCCTTAGGCCACACTTATCAGAGCTGTACATGGGCAGCCCATAATAAAGCTGACTCTGCTGATGGTGAAGAGTAGCGTTTACTGATTGCTATTGCTCAGAGGAAATCTCTCCCTGCATGTCAAGGCCTGAACCCTTAGGTTCAGATCCCTCTTCCAAATCCTCCCAGAGTCCCCCCCCCACACAGGGGAATTGAGGTGACTCCCCTTACACCAGGCCAGAATGACAAAGGTAATAAAGTTCTCCCCATGGAAGAGGTAGCAACCACTTCAACAGAATCAATAGTAATGCCCCCCAAGTGACAAAAAGATCTACCATAAGGAATTTGTCCTCAGAACAACCTGCCCCTAAGGTTTCCAGAACATTTGAACTACCACTGCACAATAGGTATGAGGATTTCCAAGCTACCGCTGAAATTTCAGATGCAGGTTCAGAAGACTCCTCCATTTGGTCTTCACAAGTTGACCCTTTATGTGAGCCTGAGGTGCAGTGGGAGAAACCAAAGGGGAAACACACAAAGTTGAAAAGAACCAAAAAGAAACCTTGAAAGTTTTTTATCCCTGTTATTCTTAGTTTTCCCTAAACACACTTCTTAATTTCTTGGATGTCACCTGTTTTTTGTCTATTGATTCTATTAACGTAAATAGTATGAAAAGCAGTAGGAAAAGAAACATAGTTTTGTCCTATCTACTATCAAGCCATTTTGACATCTTATTCTTACAGGACACAAGCCTCTACACCACAACTGAAACTGGAACAAATGTTACAATATAGCATATTGGTCCCTCTTACTGGTCTATTGGCACAGATACTTGTTTGGGAGTAGGGTTTCTTTTTAAATACAGTACTCGAGCGCAATTGATAAAACTAATAGACTTAATCCCAGGCAGGGTGTTCATTCTTGAAACAAAAATATATGCACAGTATTATAGGTTCATTAACATCTATGATCTGCAAACTAAGGCAGACAGGATTGCACTGTTTAAAGCCATACAGCCATATCTGGTGTCTGCCCAAGCAGTCATTATTAGGAGGAGATTTTAATTGTGGACTAGATAAGCATGATAGGGGTAAAAATACAAAAACAAACAAAATATGTTGTGATATGTCAACTTTGAAAAACATTATTGCTACTTCCAATCTACGAGATGCATACATGTCCTTTCATAATAGAATGCACCCAACCTTTCAACAAGCATTTGTCAATGCTGAATGTTGTCACGTTGGCATTGCCATTGGCAGTGGTGGAGGTAGAGGTGCATAACAGGAATGACAGTGAAGCATTGAAGTGATGCTAACCCCACCCCCACCCTGTAGAGAGTGACAGGCATTGGGGTGTGCCTTTGGGACATTAGCTATAATGCTCATGCCATTGTACCTCACCCTACCCTGTAGACACTGACAAGTGTCATGGTGTTCTTTGGGGTCTTTGGGCATTATACTTACCCCATTCCATAAGGAAATACACTGACGTGGGTGCAGCATAGGAGCATGGGGTGAAGTCTGTGGCCGAACAGTGCAAGACACACGGTGATGCCTGTCAGTGGCTTCAGGGTGGGTGTGGGGGGCTTGGAATGGTGTGAGCATTACACACGATGATCCCAAGTTATAGCCCTGACACCTGGTAGTCCGTACTGAGTGGGGTGCTACAGTTGGAAACCCTAACACCGAAGGCATGTAGTGGTAGTTTCACTCTACATGTTCAACATGAGCTGCTTGTCAAGCCACCTCATGAAAAGTGGCACAACCACTTTGTTAGCTGAAAGGTGGTTTTGCACAGTGGCTATGGCATTTGGTGATAGAGGGGCGAAAACACAGTTTTGGGCAGGATGTGGAGAATGGCAACTGTATTGTTCATGAACAGGCGTAAAAAATGGCAACGCTGAAAATCTGGAGTGGCAATCAAACTGCCCTGAAAACTGATTTCGCACAGCGACTGTGCGATTCTGTGCCGGACATGCGAAAACACATTTCAGGCAGGATATATAAAATGACAGCTGTACTGTTCATAAGGAGGTGTGGGAAAATGCCAATTTTGAACATGCGGAGTGAAAATATTACAAATGCACGAAGGCACGAGCATGCATGCAAACTGCGCAATGCACGCTCGTAAAACACTCATTTTATGGACTGTCAGCCCCAAATTTTCAACATAGGCATTTTAGGACATCTGCTAATGAACAGTATCACTGCCATTTTCATAATGTGTCTCAAACATGGGCTTTCCACAGCGACCGCACTATTCTGTGCTGGAACTGAGAAAACAGATTTTGGTCAGGATGTGAAAAATGACAGCTGTACTGTTCATTAGGAGGTGTAGAACAATGGCACTGTTGAAAATCTGGAGTGAAAATATTCTAAGTTTGTGAACTTAACGCGTGTGAGTTCAAACTGCACAACGTACACTTGTAACGGCATCATTTTATGGAGTATTGTCACCAAATTTTCAACACAGGCATTTTAGGACCTCTGCTCATGAACAGTGTCATTGTCATTTTTGTAATGTGTCCCGAACACTGATTTCACACAGCGACCGCGCTATTCTGCGCCAGAAGTGCGAAAACACATTTTGGCCAGGATGTGAAAAATGACAGCTGCACGGTTCACAAGAAGGTGTGGTAAAATGCCAATGTTGAGAATCTGGTGTGAAAATATTGGAATTAACTTACTGAGCGTCACTTAGCAACTGCACAACGCACGCTCGTAAAACAGTCATTTGTTATATTTTTCCATCAAATTTGCAACACAGGCTTTTTGAGAGCCCCCCTCATGAACAGTGGCACTGTCATTTCAGTACTCAGCCCCAAAAGGTGATTCCATGCAGTGACTGCAAAATCACCTTTCAGCACTGAATAACGTCATGACAGTGCAAGAATTCATGAGGATGGGTCCCAAAAACCCTATGTTGAAAATTTGGGACCAAAAGTCCTAAAAATGCCTGAGATATGCAGCAAAGTTGAAAACACCCTATTTATTCCATTATACAGCTTACCGGCATTTCTTCAGTTCTCAGTCGGCTTTGAAGAGTGCAGACATGTTCCCGGTCCACCGAAGATTGTCACGCCGAGCTTCGGGGGTTAGTATGGGGTTGGGGGGTGTGGAGGTAGGGTGCACAGTGGGTGGGTGCGGGTGGTGGGTAGGGAGACTGCAATGGACCGTTTTTGTGTTACAGGGTGTAAAAAGCAAAACAACATCACCGGACAGTTTTTTTTTTACAGGGGATTTGGCATGCTGGGGTGGGCTCCCAGCATGCCACCTAACTGTTTGGGGGGGTTGCTGCAGCTGATGGGGGATTGGGCACCCTAGTCAGCACACAAAAAAAGGGAGGGTCAATTTATGCTGACGGGGATTGGGCACCCCCATCGGCACACAATTAAAGAGGGGGGGACAAGAGCCGAAGGGGATTGGGCACCCCCCTCGGCATGTAAGAAATGGGGGGGTGCTTTATGCTGATGGGGAGTGGGCTCCCCCATTGGCACATACATTGCGGCAACTGGAAGCTGGCAGGAGGATTGGGCACCCCTGAAGTTGGCAGTTGGGTGGCTGGCCGGCCGCCTGCCATGAATACAGTGTGGCCGAGCATGTAGGAAGGACCTGCTGCACCTGATGAACTTTGCTCGGATTGCAGTGGACCTTTCCTCAGATGTGCTCGCCACATTAGTATGCATGGTGTGGCGCCGGCATGCAGGCTGATTGGGGAATGAGGGATGCACCTACTGATGCGTGCCCTTATTTGCCCAACAGAGGCCATGCCTCCAAATCCACACTGCCACAAGATGTTGGCTGCACAAGCGCGCCACTATAAATAGGGCAATTAACCACCAGAATAGATTTATTTTTTTATCTCAACAAATCTAGCCATTTCATCTTTCCAGATAATAGAATTAGGATTTTCAGATCATAAAATACTTGATTTGAAAATTGGGCCCCAACAGAGCATGTTTCAAGGTCCTGGCATCTGGAAATTTAACTTTTCCCTGTTATTAAACATGGGAATGTCTCAAAATATTCATTATTTAATTTCTATTATGAAATCTACTCTAGAATTGCTTGACAACCCTGCCCTCTGGTGGGAAGATATGAAGAGTGCACTTAAATGGTTTGTAAAATCTGAAAGTAAAAAAAATAGAGACACAGTATATCTACAATACCTGCAGCAGAGACAGCAACTTCATGAATTGCAGACCTTAGCTAGAAGTACAAAACATTATTTTTCAGCTCAAATTAAGCTTTTAAATCAATAAATGCAGGGTTGTCATTTAAAGTGGCAAGAAAGCCTGCAATACCCGCAGAATTTTAGTGTACAGGGGAAATCAGTAAGCATATGTCCCTACATACATGTGAAGGATAGAATAAAGCAGAAACAGATAGACTACCTTATGGATTCAGACGGTACAATTTTTTCAAACAAAGATGATTTATTAATACTGGTGATGCAGCATGCAACAAAACTTTTTCTCAGATGCATCCTCTAATAAGTAGAGTGCAAGATTTTTTAAATACAGCTCATATACCGGTATGCCCCTCATTTGTGTTGGAGGAACTGACCAGAGATATTACAGCTGTAGAAATAGAGACTGCAGTGTAAACACTACATAATAATAAAGTACCGGGGCCAGATGGCTTGACTTCTGAATTATACAAAATGTTAGGAGCCTCTATTTCAAAAGAGCTAGTTGCAACTTTTATATATATGCTAAGACAGGATGCTATTTCATTATAAATGGCAAAAGGAATGTTATTTTTTTTATTTAAGAAAGGGAATGGAGCTGATATGCCGAATTGGAGAACTATCAGTTTCCTCAATACTGATTTTAAATTTTTATCAAAAATATTACACACCAGGTTGTTACAAGTTGTTATTTACTGTACCTTATTTCACCTTCACAATCCTGTTCTATTCCAGAATGGAAAATGAGTGACCATCTCCTATTAAGGGAATTAATAAAGAGGGACAACAGTACAGGAATAGAAGGATTTTTTCTTTCTCTAGACCAAAAGCAAGTGTTTGATACAGTAGAGCACCAATACTTATGGGAAATGCTTGCTTATTATTGGATAAAGGCCTCCTTTATACAATGGCTCAAAGTTTTATATAATACAGCAACAGTCATACTCAGTATAAACGGATGGATGGGACCAATGATTCGTATAAGGAGAGGAGTAAGACAGGGCTGTCCACTTAGCCTCCTGCTATATGCTTTTAGCATTGACCCTTTTCTTAGAGGGCTTAACTCTACCCCACTACGTACACGTATACAAATAGATACATATACTTTGCCACACACAGCACTAGCATATGCAGATGACATTACAATTTTGACAAAAATGAAGGCCTCTGTGGAGTAGGTGATAGACATATGTCATAAGTTTGGAGCATTATCAGGAACTACTTTAAACCTAGAGAAAAGTATAGGGAGACAATTAGGTAAGCCTGATTCTTTAGTACCATCCTTAACTGGTATTACTTTCACCCAGGAACCCATAAAAATATTAGGGATTCTTTTTGGGTCTAGGCAGCTAGCTATTCTTAATTGGGAACCTAAGATTCACCAGGTACAAGGCATGGTCCAGAACTGGAATAAGTGGCAGATGAGCAAGAAAAAGAGGGTGCACCTGGTGAAAGCCGTCTTACTACCTATTTTTGTTTTTACGTATTAGCATATTATTTCCCCCTCCAAAAACAATGAACGCTACTTTATACAGTATTTGTTTTCCAAACTGTATGGGGAAGTAGATTAAACCCACTAAAAAGAAATATATTATATCTTCCTAGGAATAAAGGAGGTATGGGGTGGTGAATCCTACTGTCATGTTTTGCTGCATATACAATATATCATAGCAAATTTGAGACCGAAACTAACACGAATATCTTTGACCTGGAAACCTTTATAGGATATTTCTTGCAGTAAATGGTTCACTCAATGGTCCACTGCTTCTTTGAAGCAAATAAAATACACAAACATAAGTCCACCATACATGCGAGATACTTTTGTTAAAATTAAAAGTTGACAAATTACAACTAATATGGTCTGACTCTACACAGGAAGTCTCTTTATAAGCAAACTATACAGGGAAAGTTTTGTGAACAGGTTACCTTTCTTAGTTGCCCTGAAGCTTTGCTTCAAACATTTTTGGATTATTTAAATAACCCAAGAATACCGGACAAAATGTGGGACGTACACTGGTTGTGTTGCCATAACAGACTTAATGTAAAGGTCAACCAGAGGCATAAGCAGGTACCAGAAAGACTGTGCTCTAGACCCCAATGTTTACAGCAATTAGAAACCATATCTCATCTTTTCTTTTTCTATTCATACATTTTGCCATTTTGTATTTTATTAGCACAAAAATGGAATATGCCTATATTTCAGACTGTGCATTTGGATACAATATTTTATGGCCATTTTGATAATGCTTGGGGTGCATGGGACACCTCTACATTACAAGTAATCTTCACAGTTGTTAAGTGGTATATTTGGAACTCATATTGCTGGTTCACATTACAACAGAAGAATGTAACTCTTATACAGTTGATAGAAAAAATTACCTGGAAGTTGAAATTAATTTATCGCAAAGAACTGAAAGAAAGAGTACAAACTGGGGTATTTCACTCTTGCAGACATCTCCCTTGGATCACTGACTCGGATGCACCCATTACTTAAGGATAACTGTTTGCTGATATTTTCTTTTTTTTCTTGATCATTGTATATAGAATGTTAAGAGGAATTGTACCAGGGATATGGTAACTATTTTGATAAGGCGCATCCAGATTACTTGATGGGTTTTCATAAGTTCTTTTTTTTCCTTCCTTTTCTTTGTTTTCTTTATGTTCATTTTTATGCTTTATGTACTCATGTATGTATCAATATGTTGTTTTCTTTTGTTTATTCTGTATGATTTACAATAAAAACTAAATACCTCTACTTTTTTCAATAAGTGCCATGGGGTCTTTAACATCCACCTGAACTACCACCAATCCAGGCAGATGGGACCTTGGTTTAATGTCTCATCAAAAAGATGGCACCTCAGAAGTGCAGCACATCCCCCTCATGCTGCACTACAGTTTCAGTATTGGGATATTAATCCAAGTTCCAGATGTGGGAACTGAACCCACAGCCCTCTGACCTCCCAGCCTCAAAGGCAAGTGTGCTACCTACTGAGCCACTGACACTGCTGACAGGTGAATTCAATCTGCCAGATGTTGATTGGAGCATACCAGCTGCAGCCTTAGCCAGGAGCAGGGACATAATGGACTCTCTGCAATGGGCATGCATCAGACAGCTAGTGCTAGGGCCCATCCTTGAAGATGCAGTTTTGGACATAGTACTCACTAATGGGGATAGAATTGCAGATGTCATGGTGGGTGAACTCCTAGGGTACAATGATCCTCACACAGAGTGGTTCAATATGAGTACAGTGGCAGAATCATGCCATATGAAAGTGAGGGTCATAGACTTCAGGATGGCATACTTTGCTAAGCTGGGGGTATGTTTCAGAAAAGCTCCAGCAGAGAGGGAGGACTGGTTGGGAGTTGAGGAACAGTGGACCCATAATGGAGTCAACAAATGTTAGTGTTTGGCAAATAAACAAAGGCAAGAGAAAATGAAAGCAACTATGACTCTGAAAGGAAGTGACCGGGAAGGTAAAAGCAAAAAAGTTGGCTTTCCAGAAGTACCAGGAAACACAGAAGAAAAAGTTCAGGGTTGTGTATTGGGCTAAGTAGAGGGTGGCAGGGAAGGCAGTCAGGAGCACAAAGGCAGAAACAGATGAAAAAATAGCCCAGGCAGTAAACAAGGAAGGCAACACATTTTCTAGGTACATTAGGTAAAGGAGAAAGACACAGGGCAGGATTGTATGGCTTAAGGGGAAAGAAGGGGAGTGTGTGGAAGGGGACTTGGAAAAAGCAACAATCCTGAACAAAAATTTGTGTTCAGTATTCCCAGAAGAGGGGGAAGGTGAGAGACCCCAATTAAGTGGCAAGAACAATAATGGGACAGAGGTGGACACCAGTTCATTTATGGAGAAGAGACTTCTAAAGGAACTTGCAAAGCTGAAAGTGGACAAGGCAATGGGGCCAGATGGGATACATCCTAGAATATTGAAGGAGCTTATGGAGGTGCTGGCAGCACCACAGGCTGCCCTGTTCAATGAATTGATGGAAATGGGAGTGGTTCCAGAGGCCTGGAGGAGAGCAGATGTAGTCCCTCTATCTACACAAAATTAGGAGCAAGGAGGAGGCTAGAAACTATAGACCAGTCAGCCTGACCTTGGTGGTGGGGAAAATAATGGAATCACTGCTAAAAGAACGGATTGTGGAACATCTTGAATCCAGCAGAGCACAAGATCCAAGGCAGCATGGATTTACAGTGGGAAGGTCATGTCAAACAAATCTGAGAGGTTTCTTTGGCTGAGTGACCAGGGAAGTGGATTGGGGGGAGTAGTGGATGAGGCCTATTTGGATTTCAGCAATGCCTTCAACACCGTTCCACATAAGAGGCCTCTAAGCAAGCTAGGCAGCCTGAGAATGGGTCACATGGTGGTAAACTGGGTTTGGAACTGGTTGAGTGATAGGACACAGAGGGTGGTGGTAAATGGAGCTCAATCTGAGGAAAGGAGGGTGACCAGCATGGTACCACAGGGATCAGTTCTGGGGCCAGTCCTATTCAATGTCTTCATAAGTCACATTGCAGAGGGGCTGGAAGGAAAGGCATGCCTTTTTCTTTGTAAATGACACTAAGATCTGTAACAGGGTAGACACTCTGGGAGGGGTGGAAAAAATGAGGAGGGACCAAGGTAAACTAGAGGAATAGTCAAGAGTCTGACAGCTAAGATTCAATGCAAAAAGTGCAAAATCATGTATTTGGGGCAGAGGAACCCAGGGGAGGCTTACATGATAGGAGGAGAGATACTGACGGTCACCAAATAGGAAAGGGATCAGGGGTAATCAAATTAGATGACCTGAACATGACCAAACAATGTGCAAAGGCTGTGGCGTGAGCCAGTGTGGGATACTGGAGTGCATAGGGATAGGTATCACCAGCATAAGGAAGGAGGTGGTGATGCCTCTGCACAACTGATTAGTGAGACCTCATCAGAAGTACTGTGTCCAGTTCTGGAGACCGCATCTCCATATGGACATGAACAGGATAGAGGCAGTTTAGAGTAGGGCAATAAAAATGGTGCAGGGTCTGCACCATAAATTATATGAGGAGAGACAGGAGGACCTAATATGTACACCCTGGAAGAGAGGAGGGAAAGGGGGATATGATAGAGACCTTCAAATATCAAAAGGCATGAATAAGGTACAGGAGGGTATCATCTTTCAGAAAAAGAGGGGTCATGACATGAGGCTGGAAGGAGGTAGGCTAAGGAGTAATGTGAGAAAGTATTTCTAAACAGAAAGGTTGGTGGATGCATGGAACTGCCTCTCAGTAATGGTGGTAGGGCAAATTTGGTAGGGGAATTCAAAAATGCATAGGATAGGCATTGGGGAACCCTAGTGATAGGACAGAGATCAAAGCCGGAGATCAAGTAAGATAGTGGTTTCTTCAGTAGCTAGAGAAAATGGGCAGACTGGGTGGGCCTAGCAGTCCTTATCTACAATCAGTTTCTATGTTCTTACTGTATGTACTTCTTTGCTCAAACTGGAGACACCTTTTGCTCTACTTTTCACATGGTCTGGGCAGGTGATCTTTCCATGGAAATCTGTATATGTCATGCATGACATTGTAAATGCTTGGAAGATAATGGACTTTACCTGTCAGCCAACTAACAGCTCCCACTTTCTATCTTTCTACATATCACATGCTTTATTTTCTTGAATAAAGGGGGTGTGCTAAGCCTGGACTGTGTGTGGTTCTCCATCTGCAGTTTTGACCACCAGACAGCACCGTTTGCCAGACTTGATTCCCGCTCCACTCTTTGGGAGGGTCCCCAGTTCCGGTAAGCAAACCAGTGAACGGAACTGCAGGGAGGAGCAACAGGAAGTGACTCTACAGTGGAGAAGGGGCCAGGACATTTAAATATCACACTCACACACAGAGCTTTACCATTCAGAGTTTTCCAGAACTGTTTGTAGCTGCTTACGTACTAAGCCTGGACTGTGTGTGGTTCTCCATCTGTGGTTTTGCCCACCAGACAGCACCATTCACCAGATTTGATCCCCGCTCCACTCTTCGGGAGGGCCCCTGGTTCAGGTAAGCAAATCAGTGAACAGGACCACAGGGAGGAGCAACAGGGAGTGACTCTACAGCCGAGGAGGGGCCAGAACATTTAAATATTGCACTTGCACACTGCGCTTTTCCATTCAGAGTTTGCCAGAACTGTTTGTAGCTGGTTACGTGCAATGCCTGGACTGTGTGTGGTTCTCCATTTGCAGTTTTGCCCACTGGACAGCACCGTTCACCAGACTTGATTCCGGCTCCACTCTTCGGGAGGGCCCCCGGTTTAGGTAAGTAAACCAGTGAACAGGACTGTGGAGAGGAGCAACAGGGAGTGACTCTACAGCAGAGGAGGGACCAGGACATTTAAATATTGCACTCGCACACAGCACAAGTGCTGTGGTGTGAGCTTGAGTAGCACAAGCGCCTCTCCACAGAGAATCAGTGTTTATGAAAGTCTGTGCTTACTCCTTATTGTATATTGAATTGGGGATAGTTTATCTCAGGCTGAGTCTGGGTCTACTTAAAATGCTAGAATGTTTAGTTTAATTTTGACTTATGTTACGTTAGCTTGCACTTTAGTATGTCATAAGCCTTGTGAGGGAGATGTTTTCTTCTCTACTTCCTTTGACTTTCAGCTTGATAGCCAGAACAATAGGAACTTTTCTAATGATAGCCATTATAGTTACGATGGTTTTAATATGTATAACACATGGGTATTTTATCCTGTTTCTCTTAACAATCAGAGGTTCTCAATTGACTATTATTTTTCAAGTATTAGGACTAATACACATCATCCTGTTACTAAAAAAGAGAGGAAGTTGGCCAATAAAATTTATTTCAGGTGACTTCTTGATGTATTGCTACTCATTTTGGGCTCAGTACGCCCTCATCCAGGCCCACATTGTTTAGGCCAGGTGAAATTGAGTCCAGACATGATTAGTAATACTGTTTCCCCAAAGTTTCATTCAATCTTAAAAAAATTGTTCACTTGAACATTAATAGTCTTACCTCAAAGATGGATCAATTCTTGGCGTTGCAAGAGTTGAATGAGTTTCATGTGATTACACTCTCTGAGACACGGTATATAGCAAAATTCCGGATACTGAAATTTCATTGCCTTTCATCTTGTTCCGTCAGCGTAGGGTAGGTAAACGTGTGTCGGGGGGGCACTTATATATATTAATTCTAAGTTAATGCAATAAGGATTCTTGATAACATAAATGATGCTGCCTGTGACCTTGTCTCAATAGAGGTTTTGTTTGGTCAGGATAAGAGATTAGTTATTAGTTCCATTTATATACCACCTGGGCAATTTAAATATGACATTGATTTGCTCTTTCATTTTAAATCCCATCTTCCTGATAATAGGGAGTGGATACTTTTGGGTGATTTTAATAATAATAGGAATGCTAATAAAACTGACAGCACCCACAACATATTGATTGACCTAGGTCTCCATGAAATGATTCATGACATTACCAAACATAATTCTTTATTTTATTTAGTTTTTGTTGACTGGGTAAGTGCACTAGCCAAAACTGACTATTTTCAGGCACAACCCAGAAGAGTACAAGTATATACAGACAGTTAACAATTCATGGGAGAAATTTCAAGTACATACAGAGGAAGGTTACAATCAATATCAACAAGTATTACAAAGGAATAACATTACGTAAGAGCTCAACAATAATTACATAAATGACCAGAAACAGAAATTAAGCAAAACAATGTATCCAAGGGCAGGAAAGTAAAAAATAAATCAGGGTTAGAGAGGTGAAGTTGTATTGATTACAAATATTCATATTTGCAGTAACATTCAAGGAGTAAAGAGTAAAACATGAAGTGAAGAAGTGAGGGTGAAGAGAGAACCAGAGAAGACAAGTAGAAGCAGAGTAGAAACAGAGGGGCAGAGTTAGGCATGACTTGAGAAAAACTTGGTCAGGGCAGAAGGTAGAAGAATGGGGTAGGTTAAAGGGAAAGGGAAAAAAATGTTTGGTAAGGAGCAGAGAGAAGTGAAGCATGGTATGGGAAAAGAGGAAAACGACAGGTATCAGGGTAGTCAGGTGTGGTCAAAACAGGTGCAGGTGTCAATCAGAGATAAGTATTGCCTCATCTCATGTTTGAACCAGAGATGAGACTTTGTCAGCCATAGGTCCAGGGGAAATGAATTCCAGAGCTGAGGGGCAGTATGCTGAAAAGCGGTAGCACCTTTGAGCATACAACACCTGGGCAATGAAGTAAAGATTTATCAGCTGACTGCAGACCATGGTAGGGGTTTTGGGGGACAAGCAGTGTAGCAATTGAGGATGGGGTATTTTGTAGAAGAATAGAATCAATGAGTGAGCCCAAAGCATATTTCCTGTGGGCAAAGGGAGAGAGCCATTTTAAGTCCTTGTAGAGTTGGCAGCGGTGCGTGAAGTGAGGAGATGAAAAGGCATACCTACAGATGTTGTTATATGTAACATCCAAATTATGGAGGGAAGTCTTTTGTGCTGCAACAAAGATAGGGGAACCGTAAGTAAGGGCAGGGAGCAAAATAACCCTGACAATTGCCAATTTAGCAGAAGGTGTTAGCATATAGCTACTCTTGTATGCAACCCCCAGTTTCGAATTTACAGATTTGCAAGCAGATTGAATGTGTAAGTTAAAGTCAAGGCATTGGTCAAGAAGGACCCCCAAGTAATTGAAAGACGTTACACATTCTATTGGTGATCCTCCTGAAGCACTTATCTGCAGGTCAGTAGAACAAGCCTTACGCTTTTGGACTGAGCCAAGAAGCATGGCCTTTGTTTTTTTTTTGTGTTCAGTACCAACTTATGGTCATACAGCCAGTGCTGGATGTTTGTGAGATCAGTAGACAAGGATGAGCTGATACACCCTACATTTAAGGAGCTGGAGTAGAAGACCAGATCATCAGCATATAGAAATGATGAACAAGATTTGAAAGCGTCTGTAATATTGTCTATGTAAAGTGAAAAAAGCAGTGGACTCAAGATAGATCCCTGGGGCACCCCAATATTGATGGTGGTGCTTCCAGATAGGGAGAAGTTATATTTCACCATTTGGGACCTATTTAAGAGGTAGCTCCTAAACCATTCAACAACAGGGGATGAGAAACTGAATTTTAGAAGCGTGGTAAGAGGCAGTTGGTGATCAACAAGATCAAAGGCCTTTGTAAGGTCAATAAATATGGCACCAGTAAGTAGACCTCCATCCATGTTTGAGACAACATCAGTTGTGAGTTTAAGGAGAGCTGTTGAGGTGCTGGGTCCTTTCCTGAAACCATGCTGTGTTTCAGAGAGAAGGTTGTAGTTGGTTAGATGGCAGCTGTTTGTGAGACAACATGTTCTCCAATAGTTTACTCAGGACCGAGAGAATGGCAATAGGCCTGTAATTTGTGATATCCTTCGTGTCACCCTTCTTGAAGACTGGTGTAATTTGAGCAATTTTCTATATTTCAGGAACCTTGCTGCCACAGCGAAACAGTGTATAAATTTTAGCTAGTGATGAGGCTATAAGGGGAGCGACAATCTTAAGGAGCCATGGCTTAAGTGAGTTAGAGTCCATGCTAGTGTTGTCTGAAATGGATTTTAGTAATAACAGAACATCATGTCTTGTGATGCCCTTGAAATAAAAAGGCAGAGAGTTTGGAAGCTCATTGGGTACATCAGTAGCAGTGTTTAGCTGATTGATAGTAGGGGTTGGGGGCATATAGTTGACTGCTGGAAGAGGGAGGTGTACTGTGTTAAATCTGAGAACATGTGGTTAAAGCTAACTCAGGTTTAATTCTTGATTGGATTCTGGTAACTCAGCCAGATAGAATCATTAATACTGTGGTTCTGCCAGACAATATTAGTGAGCATTGTCCAGTGGTGTGTGACTGGTCTGTTAAATATGCTAAACAAATCCCCAGATACATCAAATTTAGAAGACTTTCTTCTTTGACCCCTGAGGGTATTGCCATAGCAAGTAAAGCCATAGACTGGTCGCAGCTTAAATCTATCCAGGATATTGTTACCATGTTATATACTTTTATTACTTTTTATAAAATGGGCTAAAATATTCCAGACTCCTGATTGGCTAAAACCTAGTTTTAGCCGTGTCCTTACCAGCATGTATTGTGCCAACCAGCACTAATTCTGCCAAGGTCAGCCACAACACACAAAAATATCACTGTGCTCAACACCATCCTCTCAAAAAATGAATGTACAGCTCCGTCCCAGAGCTCCATGCCAACCTAAGCAGATCTACAACCAGGCCAGTAGTGCCACCAACAAAAAAGAAATAGCCATGTATACACTATCCCCCACTTTCCAAATGCCAAAATGATCTTCCTACTTCGCACCTGTTTTTTATTCTTTTCACTGCCCATGTGCCCCTCACCACCAGTGTAGAGTTCCTAATCCCAACATTTCAAACGGCGCCAAGAAAGCTGTTACGGAACGTACCGAACTCTGAGGCCACTATGAAAAGTAAAAAAAAAAAATATCCTCCTTTAGCCACCGGCGAAAGATGCAGCTCATTGAAATAAAAAATAAGCTTGCTCCGCCACCACGACAACAATGCACAAACTGCCATTTCATAAAACTGAAAGAAAAAAATTCAAATTATGGTGGCCGGCAACAGACATACTCACTCACAAACCAGCATGGTAAAAAATAAATTTCAAACAAAACAGATATAAAAAATAAAACTGTTCAAAAGCTGCCTTCTCCTCTACAAAATCAAAGTCAACATGGCAAAATAAGGCTCTTTTAAATTTCGGCAATCATCCACCAAGTCCTCCATTTGCAATCCACTAAATGGCATGCGCGCTACCTAAAAACCCAGGCGGCATCCACACAACAACATATGATCCTCTCATTCTTTCAAAAATGATAGACTACACTAAATATTTCAGAAAAACAAACCTCATACAAAATTAAAGAGCCTACCTGTGCCCCTGCTATTGAACACAGAAGTCTAAAATGGGACTATTTTTCAATCTTTCCTCTATTAAATCCATATATATATATATATATATATATATATATATATATATATATATATATATATATATATATATATATATATATAGTCTTTTACACATTTATTTTCTTGCAATAATTATTAAACAGCCCATTTTATAGTAATAACACACTCAGTGTGGGTTACATGCTGATAAGAGCACACCCAGAGGCATAAGGCACTCGGCACAAGCGCCTCATGTCTTAGTACACCCCTAGGTGTGCTCTTATCAGCATTTAACCCACACCTCATCATGTGTTATTGCTTGCATATACATCCTTGTTAGACAAACTGGCACCCTTGAAAAAAATGCATATCCACTCAACTAAGCATGAATGGATTACGAAAGAATTATTAGACATTATGAAATTAAGATACTGGAGTTGGAAACATTATAAATTTAGTAAAGATGATGATTTTCTCTTGGTTTATAAAATTCTAAGAAATAGGTGTAAATCAGAAATTAGAAAATTAAAAGTAAAATTATTCATAGAACAACAGAAAAAAGCTTTTGGTAATTCCTGACACACTTGGAAGATGTTAAATAATCTAATGGAAAAATGTGGGAAATGGATCAATTGATTTCTCTTCGAAATGACAACCTGCTCATCTCTAGCCCCAAATTGGTAGCGGAATGCTTTAATAATTACTTTGGAGTTCTTGAGAATGTAAGGGTTCCCAGTTCTAATGTATACTCCAAAACTGTTAATAGACTTAAGGTTGATCCTGATTTGTTTTCTGAGTTAGTGTTTAGTGAGGTGACACCCAAGATAGTCAAGGACTATGTACTTGGTAATGACCCCAAACCATTTTTGTTAACTGACTCCTTAGACATCCGAATACTTAGACTGGGTATAGATATATTTTCTCATCCTTAAACGACTATTTTTAATTTTTCAATTGTTCATGGTATGTTTCCAAAACTGTGGAAGCATGCAGTTATCAGACCAATACATAAAGCTGGCAACCCCTCACTGGTCTCTAATTACCACCTGATCGCTCTTCTGCCACCCTTGTCCAGGATTCTTGAGAAAATAATTTTAGACCAGACTCTGGAGTATCTTAATAAAAACATTTATTAACCCACTGTCAGCATGGTTTTAAGGCAGGGAACAAAACTGAAATGGCCTTGGTGAGGTTCACTACTAGCATCCAGAGAGTCCTAGATAAAGGGCACTCAGTTGCTGCTCTTTTTGTGGACCTCACCAAGGCCTTTGACCTTGTGGAGCACAATGTGCTTCCCTGCATTATGGAAAAAATGCACTTTTCTAGTGAGGTGATTAAATTGTATTCCCATTACTTAGCAGATAGGTCACATGTGACAACAATTGAAGGTCATTCATCTTCTTCTAAGTTAATTAGTTGTGATGTTCCCCAAGGTTCTATCTTTGGCCCACTTATTTTTTCTCTCCTTATGAATGATGCCCCGTCTTCGTGCCAGTCAAGTTCTATTATAATGTACACTGACAATGCAGTTATTTACGAGGATAGTTTAAATGCAAAGAAGGCCTTGGATAAGCTTCAGGTCAATTTTGATTCATTCCAAACTTGGTTGCTCATTAATTCCCTTGTGCTTAATTCAGTAAAAACAAAAGTTATGATTTTTTTATAGTAGAAAGATTAATTTGTCTGACCTTCCAACTGCCTGTGATGTTAAGGGATATACCATTGACTTAGTTGACACATTTAAATATTTGGGGCTTATTTTTGATGCCAGCCTTACTTTTGAAGGACATATTTTTTACACTATTAAAAAAGTACATCGAAGACTTGGATGTCTTATAGAGTTAAGCATTATTTAACATCTGAATCCAGGAGGCTTCTTGAGCACAGTTTTCTTTTTAGTATTTTGGACTATGGGTTGGTTGTTTATTCTCCTATGAGCTCTAAATTCCTTGGAAATGTGTCAGTTACATATAATTCCATATTAAGATTTATGCTCTCTGCCTCAGCTCAAACTCATCATTGTTTGTTGTTAAAAGCTTCCAATTGTCTTTCTCTTATAAATAGAATTCAAGTTAAGATGTGTTTTTTCTATTTAAAATCAAAGCTGGTTTGTCACCTATTTCAGTGAGTTCACTCTTTCCTAAATATGTTAACACTAATTGTGCTCGAACTCAAAGTTTACATTTAATGTTCCATTTTTTTAAGAGAACCTCTGAACAACATTCACTGTTATATAGGGGACCAAGTTCTTTTAATTCACCCCCATGTACAATATCAACTTGTAATTCTTCATTCTCTTTTAAACCAAAGCTGAAAAAATACTTACAGTGTACTCAAGAATGTATTTGTTAAGTGTTAATATGAAGTGTTCTAATGTATTGTAATGTTATTGTTTTTGTTTCCTATTCATTGTATTGCTTGTCATCTGTGAAAATGGGCAACTTGCTCATCAGACTTACAAGGGTAAAAATAAAATAAATGAATGAATGTGTACAACTACTACACATCAAGGCCACTGCTGTCCATAACAGCTTAATCTGGTTCAAGATCAGTTGGCATTCATCTGTATCCCCCTACCCGGGTCATGCCTGAAAATAGGCAGGATTTGTCTAGTGTGCTTATCTGGTCAACGAAAATCTAAATAAATAAATATTTCATTTTGTGGTGAGGTCAGGGGCAGGGATCTAGTGCTCCCTGCACTTTTGACAATCACCTCTGAAAAATCCTGTTCTGTGCTGGTGGCACTATGGGGGGGGGGTGAGGTGCTGTACACCATACATTGTATCGCACCTGCAACCAAGGTTCGGGAATGAGCCTTGGTCAGTGGGGGTTGGCTTGGGAGGGACGGAGTTGGATAGGGCAGCCGCTGAGCTGCTCTTCTTTCCCAGGTTGAGACTCAGTTATGACCAGTGCAAGGCTGCCCCAGGTGGAGGCAAAGCCAAGGAAACTTTAGTTGTAGAATAGCACCATTCTCACAGGAACCATGGTACTAGCACACAAAATAATAAAATCACAGCTAAAAACAATAAATACCTCAAACTATCAGCCTCACTTATTCAGAATCCAGGAAATCAGCTGAAACAGATGTGTTTTTAAAGCAGATTTAAAGTTTTCCACCATCAGAAACTCTCTTATCTGATGAGGTAGAGAATTCAACAGGGTGGGGGCAATGAATTCAAAAGCACAGGCACCAGAAGTCTTTAAATGGACAAGGGGAATCTCTAGCAATCCCTCTTCAGTGGTGCAGAGTGGGCGGGGGCAGTAGGGATGGAGAAGCTCTTGCAGAGAACATGGTCCCTGTCCGTGCAGGGCCTTATAGGTTAGCAAGCCAACCTTGAAGGTGATCCACCACTGAAAAGGCAGACAGTGCAGGCCATGCAGCATAGGCATGACATGGCAAACCCAAGGCCTGAGGGTAATGCAGATGGGAATGGCTAGAATAGGGAGGGTGCTGTGGATTGCTGCATGCAAGTGCCTCCAAATGTGCTCAGATGACCACAGCAAAGAAGAAGGGAGAAAAGTGGAAACTTGGAGCTGGTAGGCTACATGATGGCCCCACAGCTCTCACGCTAGCCCCCCAAAGTCTAGATGTTGGTTTCCGGGGGAAGGGATTCAATGCCCTTCACCCTCTGCTCTGCTACAGGGGAAGCAACCCATGGGGGACCTACTTGGTGGGTCAGGAGCAGGAATTATGGACCGGAGACTGGGACCCTCCAAGGAAGGTGCCAGAGCCACCTGCAAGCCCTGCTAGAAGGGGAGAAAAATCTGGATTGAAGAAAAACCCTGTTCTATATTGTGTTTAAGCTATTGGGGCCTCTCCACTAGTGGGAGAAACTACTCCAGCCGGTATCACATTGCCACAATGAAAACATTTTATCAATGATCATTATAGTGACAACAACAACAGGTCACTGTAATGGTCATGTGGGGCCCTGATACTGCTTCTTTGGGTCTTGTGCCCCCTCTCTGAAACAACTGTGACCTGGAGTTGATTATATAAAAGTCCAGGGGGTGCAGGGAGCTGAGTCCTCCAACAAAATCAGCTGTTTCTCCTCATGGCACAATGCAGACTGCGATCGTGGTCAGCATTGTGCCAGTGCTGTAATGCCGGTTGACAGAATTTCTGTCAAACCAGCATTGTGGAACCACTCCATTCACAAGTATTCCCTGTGTGCACAGAGCCCTCTCACAGGGCTTCTACCTTGAAGGACCATAACTGCTTTATTATATTTTAATGGCATCCACTTGGCATCTCCTTTTCCTACTGGATTATGGTTCATAAAGTTCTCGCAGCCAGTGTTCCTGTATGTTTTGTTTAATACACATACAATCTGGTTTATGTGGGTCACAGAGGATTCCTATTGCTCTGGTTGGGGGATGGGGAGAACCAGTGGGGGTAGTGCTGCATGATTTGATTATAACATGGAACTGTTATGGATTGGTACTCACTGAGTGTCAACAGGATAAACAACTTTATCAAGAGGGCAAAAATACTATCCAGAATCAGAAAGGAGCATTGTCATTTGATACTTTTGCAAGAGATGCACTTAGATGCTACAGAACATGGACAGTTACAGAAGTCTGGTTTCAGCAAAGTGTATAGCTCAGAACTCCCTAGGGGTAAATGAAGAGGAGAGGCAGCTCTGATTCCTCATGGCACCCCTTTTCAGGACTGTAAGGTCATCAGGGATAAGGAGGAAAGACGTATTACAGTACAGGGTACACTCTACCAAACCAAAGTTGCTTTGGCCACTATTCACATACTCCTGGGTACAAAAAAGGCAGAGGTGAAGCAACCCCTGAACCTCTTACCAATACCTCAGAAGTCCTGCTTTTAGCTGGTGTCTTTAACATGCTCAGATCTGCTACCTGTGATACCTCCAGTCCTTGCCTCCCTCACCAACCAACTGCTCAGAAACACTATTGTGCTTCTTTCATGAAAGAAGTTAAGTGGTCAGACCTCTGGTGGGAGTTGCACCTGAGGATCAAGAACTATACTTATTATTTGGCAGTACATGGTGTATGCCAACAACTGGTTCAACAACCCACAAGAGACAGGGCTATCCTAGATCTAGTACTGACTAACAAGAAAAGGATCACAGATATCCAGGTAGAAGATCACCTGGGGGCCAGTGACCATCACATGGTAGGGTTAAATTTGGCCACTAGCACTAAATCATCCCATTCCAAGGCAAAAATATGGGACTTCAGAGGAGCTGACTTTGATAAGATGGCCAACAGAGTTAAGCTAGCCCTGGCAAAAAGAAATACAGGTGAGGGGGTACTGGCAAAGTGGGCAAGCATTAAGGATGCAATATTTGAAGCAACATCTCATTGTGTTAGAGAGAAAACGAAGTGCAAAAGAAGAAGGAAACCACTTTGGTTCTCAAAAACAGTAGCAGAAAAGGTCAGAGCCAAAGGTCTGGATTTCAGGAAATATAAGAGAATGCAGCAGGATGAAGATAGGGAGACATACCAAACTTCCCTAAGGGAAGCAGGGAAGGCAGTAAGGCAGGCAAAGGCCCAAACTGAGGAAACACTAGCACAAACAATAAAAGAAGGTGATACGACTTTCTATAGATACATTAGTGAAAGAAGAAGTCCAGAGGGGATATTGCTAAGATCAAAGGGGATAAGGGGCATGTGAGGAGAAGGACCATGTAAAAGCATCTATCCTAAATAGATACTTCTGCTCAGTATTTACTGAAGAGAAGGTAGGGCAGGGCCCACAGCTCAGCACCATGGACACATGTGGGAGGAAGTGTGCACTAGTCCCTTCACAAAAGAAAGGGTCCTACAAGAGCTCACTAAGCTCAGGGTGGTCAAGGCAATGGGACCTGATGGCATACATCCCAGGGTACTAAAGGAGCTAAGGGTAGAACTAGCAGAGCCATTATCAGAACTGTTTAGTGAGTCTCTGAACACAGGAGAGGTCCCAGAAGACTGGAGAAGGGCTCATATGATCCCACTTCACAAGAGTGGTAGCAGGAAGGAGGCAAGGAACTACAGACCAGTCAGTCTTACCTCAGTAGTGGCCAAGATTATGGAGGCACTCCTTAAGGAAAGGATAGTGCAACACCTGGAATCCATAGGAGCACAGGATCCAAGACAGCATGGGCTTACAACAGGAAGGTCCTGTCAAACTAATCTCATAGATTTCTTTAACTAGGTAACCAGAGTGGTGGACCAAGGGGGGAGCAGTTGATGTTGCCTACCTTGACTTCAGCAAACCTTTCAATACTGTTCCATGTAGAAGATTGATTAATAAGCTGGTTAGGCTTCGGGTGGGTCAGAAGTTGGTCAACTGGATGGCAAACTGGTTGATGGGCAGAAATCAGAGAGTGGTGGTAAACGGTATACAGTCAGAAGAGATGCAAGTCACAAGTGGGATACCTCAGGGATCAGTCCTGGGGCCAGTCCTCTTCAATATCTTCATCAGTGACATTGCAGATGGACTGGAGGGTAAGGTTTGTCTGTTTGCAGATGACACCAATATGTGCAACAGAGTAGATGATCCAAATGGTGTGGGCAGAATGAGAAGAGATCTGGATAAACTAGCAAAATGGTCAGAAGAGTGGCAACTGGGGTTTAACATAAAGAAGTACAAGATCATGCACATAGGGAAGGGAAACCCTGAAGCCACCTATAGGCTGGGAGGGGAGTTGCTGGCAGTCACAAGGGAAGAAAGATACTTGGGTATCATCATCATTGATGACCTGAAATCATTCAAGCAGACCACTAAAGCAGTAGGTAAGGCTAGGGGGATGTTGGGGTGTATTAGTAGGGGTCTCATAAGTCGGAAGAGGGAGGTAATAATCCCTCTTTACAAGACACTGGTTAGGCCCCATCTGGAGTACTGCATGCAGTACTGGAGGCCACACCATCACAAGGACAATAACCAAATTGAGACAGTCCAGAGAAGGGAAACCAAAATGGTACAGAGGCTGTATCAGAAAACATATGAGGACAGATTAACGAAGTTCAATATGTATACCCTAGAGCAAATGAGGGAGAGAGAGAGATGATATGATCAAAACATTCAAACACCTTAAGGGCATTAAAAAGGTGAAGAGTCAAACATGTTTCAATATAAGAAAAATAGCAGGACAAGAGGACACAGCATGAGATTAGAGGGAGGCCGATTAAGGGGTACTGTGAGGAAGTTCTTTTTCACTGAAAGGGTGGTGAATGCATGAAATGGCCTACCTCAGGAAGTGGTGGATAGGAATACAGTGCAGGGCTTCATAAGGTAGAAAAAGAAATAGGGCTCTCTATCCAACAACCATTTTGAAGAACAAATGAAACATACAGACAAGGTTTTCACATACTGCATATGTCCGGGTCACAGTTCATCATCACAGGCATTTAACTTACTCTGTGACACTGGATTTCAGCAGTTTATCATTTCCTCTGGATATGACTTTTTCATTTAGTGCTTTCTTCTTAGGTAAGAGACAAGGAAGATAATTTTAACACTTCAATGGTGGCAGCTTTTGGGTTATCAGCCCACTTCATTTAGTGCCTTCTCTTAGGAGATCTGACTGCAGGAGAGGATTTGGTGTTTTTTTTGCCACATTGGTGGTACCTGCAGTGTGGAGGGATAGTCAGTGGCTGCATCAGCAGTCACCGAGGAACACAAGGAGGCTGCAATCAGCGGCTCTCTGGGAGGAGCTACTTGGCAGCATCAGAGGTGATAAAAGCTGTGGTTGGCCACATCAGTGACTGAAGAGGAAGACCCCAGCCAATCGGGGCCAATGGTGTGAAGTTTGAGTTTGCGGCCAGGCGTTAAAAACCAAACAGCCCAACCACAACTCAGAGCTGACTGCATGAAAGGATTTTTTTCCTGTCCACCCATGGTGGCCCCGTCCTCTGTTAAATGCAAGTGGTGGGAGGAGCCTGCAGCAAGAAGCCCAGTAGACTGGCCCAAGAGGACTGTACTACACTTTCCACAAAAGTGGACATCACTTGAAACTTAAACTAGATAGCATACACTAGAGAGCTGGCCATGTAAAAAGGTACTGTTAACTGTGGGGCTGTAGTCAGGGGCACTCTGAAAAGGGTCTGCTGATGTGGGGCTTAATCTCAGGTAGTAGGGGTGGAAGAAGGAGAAAAAGGCCCCAACAAACTGGACAGGATATACTGGACCAAGGGGGAGGCTGTGTGAAACAAGAAGCTGCCTGAAATGGCTTGAGAGTCTAATGCTTAATTTTTGCATTTTGTGTTTGGGGGAATCGCTGCATTTTCTGTATTTTCTGTTTTGAGTGTTAAACCAACAAGGGGCTATGCATTTTTAATGTAAAACAGTTATGGTTTCACCCTAGTGACTAGGATGTGAACGAGACTTATACATTGTCTGGTGCATACAGTACTTGTCATACTGGGATACCCATGTTGGGGCCCAAGGGTACTAACATTGGGAGAATTTTGGGATGCAGTGGATATGGGGCATCAGTTTGGATGAATGTATTGTGGCAGCTGGGAAGATGTCCAATATGTCACAGGTTAAGCAGGCTGGAGGAGGAGGAGGTGAGGAGGATTAGGAGGGAACTCGAAGGGATGAGCAAAAGGAGGATAGAGTCAGAGGCTGGGAAATGGGAGCATGAAAGAAACACACAGACGGAGCACAAGGGGGATAATGGGTCATGAGAAGGGGGGAGGGGTGGCGGGCATCAATGGGGACAGGCAGTCCAGCAATGAAGTATGGACTAAGGTCGGGTCTTCCAGGAGGGGAAGGTCCCAAAACAGGAGAGCAGAGAGTTCACAGACCAAAATGTAAGGGGAAGAACAGGTTTGAAGCACTGTTAACACTGGATGGGGAGGAGGAGAGGGAGGAACGGATGCAGGAGGAGGCGAGGGAAGAAGAAATGCAGGGGGGGAGCAGGAGTGCGTACAAAGGTGGAAGGTGATATGGGAGCCTGCGGGCTGAAGAAGTGGGTAACAGCCAGGAGGGGAGAGGAAGCAGCAGGGCTGGGGTGTGGGGGATGGGGAGAGGGGAGGGTGGCGAGCAGGAGTGGGAGGTGGGTGGAAGAAATGGGGGGGGCAATGGAAGCAGGAGCAGTGATCCTTGGGAAAAGGAAGCCAGAAATGAGTACACGGCAGAAGGAGGGGCTTAAGTTATTCAAGGGAGGAAGGGTGTGTGTTAGTGGTGGGGGATTCCATACTTAATGGAATCAGATGGGGCAGTAGAGGGGAATGGCATAGTTGTATATGGGTGGAAGCCATACCAGGTCTATGGGCAGACAGAGTGGAGCAAGTAACTCTAAGATGCGGGAGGAGCGGAAGGGGGAGATCGCACATAGTGGTGCAGGTGGGAACAAATGACCTTGCAGTGGAGACTGTGGAGGTGGTGAAGAGAAGGTTCAGAGAACTGGGAAAGCTCTGCAGGGAAGTAGGGGAGATGGTTGCCTTTTCAGAGGTGCTCCCAGTACCCTGAGCCAGCACAGTGAGGAAGGAGAGGATTAGGGAATTCAACATGTGGCTGGAGAGTGGTGTAAATCAAAAGGGTATGGGTGGTGGGGGAAGGGCAGACCTGGGAAAATAATGAGCTATATGCAGGAAATAGGCTGCACCTAAGTCAGGAGGAAAGGGGTATTAAAGCAGAAGCTACAGAAGTATATAGCAACAAAAGTGAATTTAAACTAGCTAGGGGGAATGGCAGGGGGGTTAGACTATAGACAAGGTACTCGGGGACCGGGTTAGCTTACCCCCCAAGCTTGTAAGAAGTTACTTGGGGATTTTGTCCAGAAGGGGTGAAGTGTGAAGGGGAATCTGGAAAAGGAGGGAAGGGTAATGGAGTGGAGGGTGGTCTCTGCGAATGCGAGAAGCCTTGGTATCAAGGTGGTAGAGCTACAGGTGCTGTTGGCTGTAGGGAGGTTAGACATCACGGCCATCACAGAAACATGGACCACAGAGCACCGGGACTGGATCTGGCAATACCTGGGTTCAAACTGTACAGAAAGGACCATGGGGAAGGGAGGGGGGATTGCTGTCTACATGCAGGAGAGGATCAAATGTACAAGGGAAGAAAGGGAAGAGAGGGACATGGCAGCAACATTTCTATAGCTCCTGGACTCCAGGGAAAGGAAGTTGAGGTTTGTGGTGATGTATAGTTCACCATCCCAGACAGTGGAAAGGGACAGGGAACTGGTGGAACTAATCAATAGGATATGTAGGAGGGGGAATGTGGTCAGTGGGGAATTTCAACCTGCAGGGGGTGGACTGGACCATGCCGGTCACCTCCAGTGCCAAGGGGAGGGTCTTCTTGGATGCATTCCAGGAGGGGTTCCTGACACAGCTGTTTGCCTAACCCACAAGACTGGGGAACATGCTGGACCTTGTACTATCCAACAGTCAGGCAGTGAGGGATGTAAGGGTGGAGGATCTGTTAGCTGACAGTGATCATCAAATGGTGTGGGTTAACATCACAATGAGCAGGGAGCAGGAGGGATCCACAACAAAGGTGATGGATTTCAGGAAGGCAGACTTTGGGAAAATGGGGGAATTGCTGAAGGGGAGACTCAAAAGAATAAAGCAGGGGATGGAGACAGCACAGCAGTGGGACATAATAAACAAGGATTCATAGAGGTGATGGAAACATGTACCAGGCTACAGAGTAAGAAGAATAGGGCAAAGAAACCATGCTGGCTGAACAGAGAGGTAATAGAGGGGGTGAGAGCAAAACAAAGCAACCTACTGGAGGTTCAGAAGGACAGGGAAGGAGGGAGGACAGGAATGAGTACTCCAAATGGTCCAAGGAGGTGACCAAGAGGGTAAGGGGTGTGAAAGCCCCTAGGGAACTCAGATTAGTGCAGGAAATTAAAGGGGGAGAGAAATACTTTTTTAGATATGTCAGGGAGAAAAGGAAGTCCATGGACAGTATAGTGAGGAAAAAAGGGGGAAGGAGTGGGTAGAAAAGGGGAAAGAACAAGTGAAAGCACTGAATGAGTACTTCTGTTCAGTGTTCACAAGGTAGGAGGGGGGTCCATTACCACCCTGGTCAGGGAGGAAGGGGGTGGGGTGTGTGACTTAACGGATGGCAGGATAGAGGGTAGCAGAGTCTTGGAAGGACTAAGGGCACTGAAGGTGAATAAAGCACTGGGTCCAGATGGTATCCACCCAAGGGTGCAGCGGGAGATGGCAGAGGTTCTAGCAGAACCACTGGTGTACCTATTCAGCACCTCCCTGAAAATGGGGGAGGTGCCTCAGGATGGGAGGATGGCCCATGTGGTACTATTACATAAAAGCAGTCCAAGGGATGAGCCATGGAACTATAGGCCAATCAGTCTGATGTCCATAGTGGGAAAGCTCATGGAGATGATACTAAAGGACAGTCTGGTGGCATTTCTGGAGGGCAACAACCTGCAGGACTAGGTATGTTTCAAGGAGATCCTGCCAGACCAATCTTATACAGTATTATGACTAGGTGACGAGAGAGTTGGATGGGGGCCATGCTGTGGTTGAGTTATACTTGGATTTCAGCATGCCTTCAATTCAGTGCCCCATGAGAGACTAGAGGTGAAGTTATCTGGAGTTGGAGTGGGGGCAAAGATGGCATGTTGGATCTCAAACTGGCTAAGGGGTAGGCTGCGGAGGGTGTGGTGGAGGGGGAAGTCTCAGAGCCTAGACCTGTGATGAGTGGGGTGCCACAGGGCTCAGTGCTGGGCTCAGTGTTGTTTGGGTTATTCATCTCAGACATTGCATAGGGTGTGGTGAGCAGGATTAGCCTGTTCACCGATGACACCAAAATGGGTGCAGTAGTAGACAATGAAGAGGGATAGGTGCAACTACAGAGGGACTTGACAAAGTTGGAGGAATGGTCAGGGAAGTGGCAGCTTGAGTTCAATGCAAAAAAATGCAAGGTGTTGCATTTTGGGGCAAGGTACCCAAGGAGAGAATACTGTCTAGGAGGGATCAAGCTGGAGAGCACCGAGGAGGAAAAGGACCTGGGGTATTGATAACTGCAAGCATGAACAATACTGCCCAATACAGGAGGGCGGCATTGAAAACAAACAGGATACGAGGGTGCATAGCACACAGATTTGTGTCCAGGCACAGGGAGGTGATTTTGCCCCTCTACAGTGCACTGGTTAGGCCTCACTTGGAGTACTGTGTGCAGTTCTGGAGGCCATACCTGAGCCGGGATGTTAAGCTGCTGGAAGGAGTGCAGCAAAGGGTGAAGAGGATGATTCAGGTGATGGAGGGAATGGGTTATGACATGAGGATAAAGGAACTGAATATGTACACACTGGAAGAGAGGCAGGAGAGGGGGGACATGATCAAGACATTCATGTACCTGAAGGGTTTCAACAAAGGGGGGCAGAGGGGGTGTTGAAACTAAGGACTGGGAGGGAGACTAGGGGGCATGGGCCAAGAATGGGGAGGGAGATTCAGGAGGGAGATGAGAAGGCATTACTTCACAGAGCGAGTAGTTGTGAGGTGGAACACACTACCAGAAGGGGTGATAGCATGCAAAAATGTGACTGGCTTTAAGAACTCTTGGGACAGGGTATAGGGCTGGGAAAGGGTAAGTGAGAAGGACAACAATGAGAGGTTAAGGGGGTAGGGGAGGGCAGCTGCTTTCTAGGGAGCTAGCTGCACAATCAAGCAGACTTTGATAGACTGCTAGGTCTGTTCTGCTGTCACCTTTGTATGTCCATATGTTCATATTATGTGATGGCCTGTGAAGCTGGTATCATTTTAATGCATGGCCATGATCTGGTATGAACATACCTGCATCTGGTACAAGACAGACCTAAGATGCAGTGATGCCTAAATATTTCCCATCTCTGGTCAGAGAAATTTTGGAAATTCCTGACTGACAAAATTTTGGAAATCAAAAACTTCAATCAAGGAGGGGACCAATAATAGGCGGTAGTTTGGGACACCCATAAGATGGTGCTCTGGGGCCATAATATTGAAAACATCTCTCACAAGTGAGGGAAAAGCAGCAGCATCTAGAGGACCTGCAAGAAACCTATCTTCTTTAAGAGGCCCACAAGCATTGAGACACCTCAGTTAAGGGACTAATGGACAAGGTATGTAAGGAAATAGGTAATATGTTTTTATTCAAGACCAAAGTGGCCTTGGCTTACTTAAGACCCCGATACTATGAGGTGGGACCCCAAGCCACTATGCTATTAGCTCACTAAGTTTAAGCAGTGTCAGTGGCTCTGCAGGTTGCACACTCACCTCTAAGGCTGGAAGATCAGATGGCTGTGGATTTTATCCCCACATCAGGCACTTGGGTTAATATCCCAGTACTAACACTGCAATGCAGCATGAGGGTGATATTTTACTCCTGAGGTGCCGTCTTTCGGACGAGACGTTAAACCGATGTCCCATCTGCCTGTTCTGGTGGTTGTTCAGGTGAATATTAAAAGGTCCCATGGCATTTCTCGAAAATAGTAGGGGAAATTTTATTAAGACATAAAATATAAGGTACAAAACAGGAGGAAAGGGGATGCAATCATTGATCCATAAATATGTCTGATATTTGCTGTATATTTAAGTTTCTATTAAGTATGTTTTTTATATACATATGCAGGACTGCTTGACCTGGTTGTTTTACGATGCCTGTATAATAGATAAGGAAACTCAATAAAGTATAATTAATATAAAAAAAAGGAACAAAATAAACAATATTTTATCACACAAAATCAGAAAAACAAAGAACAAATGTTATATATAAAGCACAATGTACTCAAAACAGTATTTCCCCACTTGAAAAAGGCAACCTAAAATGAGTATTACATCATACTTCAAACCAAAATGAAATACATAAATTATACATTTAACCCCGCAAACCACTGAAGCAAATTACCCCTCCCCCTTCTGTACCAAGTAGAGTAGGGGGCTTAATTTTATTTTAAACAAACCTAGCACAGAACTCTTTACAAATAATTAATCCTATGTAATATTTCATATCCCCATTTTTTCAAATCCCACAGGAATTACATGAGGAGGTAAAAGAAAGCATCCACAAGCTTGTTCTGTTTTTTTTTTCCTGCTTTCTACTTAAAAGGTCAAAGAAAAAGAGCAACAAAAAATCATACAACTATACATGATGTAACTGGAGTATCGTTATCAGTGACCCAAGAAAGACCTTTCCATAATTCTAACAAATCAGAAGTTAAAAAATGTTTTTCTCCTCTTGAAACAATTTCAGTAGATCTTGTACAATTTTATTGTACAGCTAGAATGACTTCCCTCTTTTTGTTGCAGAGTGTACCTGCACCTCATCAACCAAATATTCCATTTAAAGACTCATTAAAAAATGTAATGTATTTACATTTATCCCATCTTTTATCAAACACCCCATATACATGTTACTGCATGTTAAAGTACTGAATAAATCCTCTTTCCATTGTTTTACTAAAAATTCCCAAAAGTCTCTAATAAAGGTACATGTAAGTAATAGGCGTGATATAGTTTCCTCCTTCTGTATATAGGCTATTCTACTACAAAGTCTTTCTTGTATTGTTTTATGTTTTTTTTTTTTTTTTTTTGTTATTTACTTTACTTTTTCACTGTTGCTGACTCCCTAACCTCATGAAAGGGTTCACCCGCACACAACACTGACCCCTTATCTGGAAGCCTCCTGGAGTGGGGCTGCCACAGCGGAACTATCGAGGCTGAAGGGTTGGGCACTGTGCCTGGCTCATACACGGGGGCAGTGGCATTTTTCTGACAAGATTCCCCTTGGAGCTAGGATGTGCAATGATGCAAGGGAGTGTGTGTCTGTCCTAGCTGCACCCCATGTCTCGGTGTGGCTTGCTTGTCCCCCATCCTTCACTAGAGGGTAATCCTCGCTGACACTCAGAAAGCCCCCACCCCCAGAGAAGGAGAGCAGTCCTCTGGATGCTCAATCTCTCTCCTCCCCTGCCAACCCCCGATGACCCGTGTTCATTGCCGAACCTGGGTCGACGGCGTGGTGCGAGGTGTGGTGTCCAGCACCTCAACCCTCAGCGCCACTGGGCCGGCCCTTGTTTTATGTTTTTGATTTGCCTTTACATTTAATTGTTCATGACTTGCTAACCAATGCAGATCCCACATGTGTCCTGGAATTCTGTTATTATTAAGCATTTCTTTTAAAGTGCCTCTATTTTCTATCTGGCATTTGTCAAAAACCGTGTCCTCCAAACAGAGCGAGGATAACAAGAAACAATACAATTGTTTCCTTTTTAAAGTTATAACCTGTTGTACAGTCAACTTCCACTATTTAATCCTAAGAAACGAACAATGTATATATTCAGGTGTTAAGTGAGATCTTTTCAGAGTTTTCAGTGTCAGTGCTTCCCACTGTTGTAATCAGTGTCTGCAATTCCCTATTAATAACTCTTTCCAGCCTAAGTTTTGTGGTATAAGTAAAGGCTTTATATTACTATGGAGAAAAAAACTGTTAAAGAATAAGATAGGATTAACCATATTTAACCCTCCTGATTTTAATGGTAAATACAGAATGATCCACTTTAAGGCATTTAACCTACTTCCCCAGCATGCTTGAAAGAATATGCTGAGGAGTGAAACTTCCATTGCTTTTGGGGGAGGGGGATATAGCTGATATATAGAAAAACTGGGATTAATTATGTTTTCATAAGATAAATCCTCTTTTTCTTACTCAGTTTCCATCTATTCTACTGAGTTACTTTATATTTTGCTATCTCTAACTTCGGCCCCCAATTAATCACATCCAAGTCTCCAGGTCCAAAGATAACACCTAGAATAGACTGAGGGTCAGGTTGAATTGAAATTCCTGCAATCTTGCCTTTAAATTTAATATTGTAATTTAGTCTTTGACCCTTACATTTCTGTAAGTTTAAGCTTGCCCCTGACCTTTCACCAAAATAAGTACAAACCTCAAGTACATTAACAATAGACTGTGGATCTCTGACCAGTATAGTCATATCATCCGCATAAGCTATCGCCTTGTGTGGGAAATTGTGTTCATCAATTTTTATTGACAGTATCCTATTATTTGTGTTTATCCTTCTTAAAAACGGATCAATAAAAAAATCATTAAGAACAGGACTCAGGGGACAGCCTGACCCCTCTTAGTAATCGAATAATGGGGCCTTTCCAGCCTTGTACTACTGGTATTATAGTAGCTGTATGGTAAATAGATTTAAACCAGTCTATCATTTCCTCAGGGATATGACAGTGTTTCATAACAGCCTATAGAAAAGTATGGTTGACCTGATCAAAAGCTTTGGCTAAAGAGACCAGATATCCATCAATATGACCCAGTTTACCTAATTCAACAAGTTCCCGTAGTGCTAACAGATGAGTCTGTACCTGTCTGCCCGGGATTGCATATGTCTATGCTGGTGATAATATAGAGAATAATGTATGGGCAACCATACACAACAAGGCTGTGTTTCAATTGAGGGGTTGAGATGACAGCATATGAACCTTGAGAATGAAGCTCAAGAGGTCCATGCTGTCATCTCAACCCCAAGACGGAAATGCATGCTGAGTTATGTGTGGTTGACCAAATTTTATTTTTTATAGTATATGTTTTTTTATACTAGAGTGACAGGCCCCAATGAAGTGAAAACAAAAAACTCTTGCCATTTCTTTGTTCTACTCACATAACAAAATCAAATTTCCAGACTTTTGAAAGGTAAAAGGTATGACTTTGAGCACTGGGTGGTTGGTAAGTAACTATGTGTAGAATAAATGAGAACTTTAAAATTGTATGACCATTGAACTGTGCATAACAACTCTTCAGAATGCGCATAACAGCACTTTGGAATGCACATAACAGTTTAGAATGTGCTTAATAAGGATTTTGAGTAATCTGATTTTTATCCATAACAAAGGGTAACCATATACTATACCCCATAAGCTACCAATGCCAATCTAGTGGCCAATATTTTTGCAAGAACTTTAAAATCCGAATTTAACATGCTTATTGGCCTCCAATTTTGTAATAATGATTTATCTCCTTTTTTGTATATATAAGTTAGAATTCCTGTGTTCATGTAAAAGGGTATTTGTTTTGTCCACAATATGTAGTTAAAGACCGCTGTTAATTCAGATAATAATTCTGGTATCAGAATCTTTAAAAGGTTATTGACAAGCCATCAGTCCCAGGTGCTTTGCCACTGGAAAATGTAACAAGTGCTATCTGAACTTCTTCTTCCTGTGTGGGCTGAGTAAGAGCCTTCAAGTTGTGTCTTCTATTTCAGAGATGTCTAACATGTCCAACATTTCTTGAGATAAGCCCTCCCTAATAGCTAGGGGAACATACAGTACATTACTGACATATATCTTGTAAAAAACTGTAAATTTTCTTTTCTTGTTCTACAGACATTCCCATTTTCATCCCTCAAGGTTGCTAAATATTTAGCTTGTGCCCTTGAGGCATAGGTTTCAAAGGGGCAGACCATTTCCGTTTTCTCCCTTATGCCAAACTTTTGTTGATACTCAAGTGTTTTTGCTTTCTGATCATGAAAAGTTCTCATTTGCTGTTTTTGCTTATTAATTTGGACCATGAGATCCTGACCTGTTTCACAGGATATGGGCATCAGATTCTATAGTAATTTTCTATTACCTGTATGTAAATATCTAAGATATTGTCGTGTGCTATGACTTTTATTAATATACTTATATAGCTTCTGCATATCTATTTTTGTATCTTCCCACCAGCTGCTCAGGTACTCAAACATAATAAAAACTGACTTTCGGGCAAGGATGAATTGTTTTATAGTACATAATATGTACACATCTGATAATAATGAAACATTTAATTTCCAAAATCCTGGCCCTCTACCTAATGCCTCTGAGGTGCCTAGTTTAATTTGCATAATATTATGATCTGAAAACTCTGCAGGAAAGTTATCTGCTGCTAAAGTATTCACATTGTTTGAAGTAAAGATGTAATCAATTTTAGAAGTTAAATTACCTTTGTGAAAGGTTGGTGTGTCTTTATGTGTATAATCAAAATACGCATCTTTTAATTTGGCTTTATGTATAATTTGGGTCAACCGATTTGAATCACAGTACTGTTTAGACTTTTTTGAAACCAATGGGCAATTAAAATCACCAGCAAAAACTATGTACTGTGCAGAATGTAAATAAGGTTGTATAAGATTAAGTAACTCACACCTAGCAGCTTTCATTTGCAGTGCATACGAATTTATTAGACGAAAATGTGCATGTTGAATCAAGACATCCATAATAAGTACTCTCCCAGGACTATGTCATAAAGTTTTAACACTTTTACTTCAGGTATTTTGAACAAAATACCTACCACAAAGTAGGGCTCCTGGCCAATTGACCAAAACACTGGCTCAGGAAGCCATTCCTGTGAGGCTATCTGTATTTCTTTTAAAGAATGGAATCGAATGTCTTGCAAAAAAAAAATTCAAAGTGCAAGAATTTAAAGCAGGAAAATACTATTGACCTCTTTTCCTTTCTCTTAATACTATTCACATTGAGTGTGATAAAAAGGAAAAGGAACAATCATAAGCTATTTCATTTGTACTTCCCCTTCTCGTATTTTGATCTTTTTGTTTCATTTTGGTTTTAGCTTTCCTTTTTTGGGGCCATTTAGGACATTCTTGTTTTTCAGTGTCCGTAGTTGCCTCTGGTATGGAGGACACCACAGAAGAGTTATCAGAGTCATTCCCAGTGTCTTCAGATTGCAAAACATCAAATTTATTAGCCAATGGTACTGTATCTTGTTTCCTAGGAGGTCTTTCAGACTGTGCCCCAGAATGCTGTCTGGTAAACCATCTAGTATCTTCCTGATCTGGATTCAGGGGTGGGGGGGACATAGTATCCCCAGGCTGTACAACATTTGATACCTGGGTAACACTAGGAGAAGGGACTTCCTTATTTGTGCTTTTTATACTGATTGTTTGGTCTTCATCTGGTACAAGCCCAAACTCTCAGACTCTCTAGCCACTAAAACAGAGTGGGCAGTGGAAGGCCTGGGTTCAGACTGAGGTGTAGGGGCCCCAGATATAATTTCAGGTAATGTGGGTGGGGGGGGGAGTCTTTCACTTTCTAGTTCTAAACGTAAACGTTGTGGTTGTTTCCCCAACATATTCTTTTGTGTGAGTGTAATTAATAACCGCTGTTCCTTACCATCTGCCTGATCCAGTGTATCCAGTTTAATCTGGTTCAAGGTCAGTTGGCATTCATCTGTATCCCCCTCCCACAGGTCGTGCCTGAAAATAGGCAGGATTTGTCTAGTGCACTTAGCCGGTCAACAAAAACTAAATAAATAAATAAATAAAATGTGCAGCCCATTTACAGTTCTGAAAGGTATGGCCCAATTCTTCACATAGGTTACATTTACATTCATTAATGCACTGTGTCCCTACATGCCCTAAGTCCCCACAAACTGTGCCCCTTTGTTTCTCACAAATATTGCTAAGATGTGCTGTGGAACCACATTTGTAGCACATCTTTGGTTGGCCAGGGTAGAATAAAATGTCTCTATCCCTCACAAGAAAGAAAGAGTTCGTAGATGTGCTACACCAGTGTCTGTCATCTTCAGCATCATGCCCCCAGTCCAAATATTCTCAGAATCCATTATTGCTTTAGGATCCTCTATCAGGGTACATCTTTGCTTTAGCCAGTATTGTAAGTCATACATGCTCACGCCTTCATTCCTAAGAAGAACTGTAATAGTTTTTTGAGCTGGCTTTGTGAGAGGAATTGCAATGAAAGATGAACACAGTGCTGTTTTCTTTAGTGAATTATACTTCAGCCAGAATCTTTCTATGCCATTCAAAGTCT
The DNA here is from genome assembly GCA_016271365.2 of Neoceratodus forsteri. Taxonomy (NCBI): domain Eukaryota; kingdom Metazoa; phylum Chordata; order Ceratodontiformes; family Ceratodontidae; genus Neoceratodus; species Neoceratodus forsteri. The sequence continues at coordinate 1,161,706,566 of CM057458.1, forward strand.
TAAAACTGACATCAAATGTGGTCTCGCCCGATATATGTATAAGGGTATATATTTTTTTTGAAAAAAACTGCATAAAGTCTTTTAGTAATGTTTTGGCAACAGACAATCGATCCGGCAGTTCTGACATACCTCCCATGTAAGAGAGCCTTACAGCATTATGTCTTTTTGCTGGGAGTATAGGTGTTTTAAACCAGGAAGAATACATTCTGGGGGTATCTTTATTTATTACATTCAGTATCCTTTGAAGAGCATCAGAGCTTATATTGGGGTATCCCCCAGGTGGTGAAGTAACTGGGATTACAGTCAGCATATGCAAGTCAAAGTGAGGGTTTTGAGTTACCTCTAAATCAGAGGGAATATTTAAATCAAGTACAGGTTTGGTTTGTTTATTTGTTACCTGTTGATGTGTCTTTGGAATTTGTATGGGCGTATCACCAGAGACCCATTGACCTGTAGCGGCATCTTGTAACCAGACTGCCGCTGAAAGTGCTTTGTTCACAATCCAAGGTTCCTTTGTCAAGTCCTCTGTGTTCTCAGTGCATCTTAGGCTGGAATCAGTTTGCTTGGTTTGTGCAATTCCCAACGCTAATGCTGGGGTTGCTTTCTTTGTCTGGTGCTCTTCTCCTCATTCCGCTTGTTCAACCTCCAGCACCCAGCTAATGGGAGCTGCCTTTACAGTCACAGCCTTTGATGTAGCTGCGTCATCACAATTCAACTGAGTGTAGTCGACAGGCTCAACTTGGTTGTCAGTTTGCAGCTCTTTTATGTTTCTTTCCAAATGTAGTTTATTAATGAAATAAGTTTGCTCCTCTTGCTCAATCTGTTTCTGTAGCATTAAAATCTCTGGGGAAATTTCTTGCAACTTACCAGATATTTTGGGGGGATTTCCTTTATCTCACTCTGTCCTGAAAAGGAGTCCTCTGGTAATGCAGGTAAAACATTCTCCTGTACAGGGTTTCTCAATCCAGTATCAGAAGGATTTTCAATTTCAGATATTTCTGCTGCGAGGTCTATGTCCATCTTTTTCTGGTTTTCTACCTCAATTGCTCATGAGGGAGATTGCTTATCTCCCAACTCCATATTCACATCTTCCTCCTCCACTTCCTGGTTGGCCATCTTGGCATGCTGTCCGGCTCCAAACTGAGCTCCTCCACTCTGCAGGAAGTCAAGCCCCCTACTGGCAGAGTTGGGGAATTTTCCCAGTGTCCTGGCCAAATTTCCACAATTCACTAAAAAACAAATACCACCAACAGCTTAATCTGGTTCAGTTTCAGTTGGTTACCATCTGTATCCCCCCCTTCCCCCCGGTCGCCCCTGAAAAAGAGACTTCTAATCTCATTGGGCCTACCGGGTCAACAAAATTCAATAAATAAATAAGTTCCAAAGCAGAAGGTAAGGTCTCTGGTGACCAGCTTGTTTCATCCACAGACCGGCCACATGCTTAGGGAGAGAAAACAGATACTGTTTAACAGTTTAAATTCATGCCCATTATATTTAGCATTCTGAGAACACCTGACATTTTCACATCATCTTATTTTCACTGGTGGAACATTAGTGCTGCTGTTGTATAATAATTGACCTAATATTAACTGTTTTTTTTATTTTTGCGTTCCTATGAAATCATCAAACTCTGCAAAATAAAAACAGTGAATGCTTCCAGTTTAACAGTATCTGATGCCTTCCATACTTTTTACTTGACCCTCTATAACTAAAACTGTCCCCAGAGCCCAGAGGCTACAGATACCTTTTTGGTGCTTTTAACCCTTCCACAGTTGTCACCAGCATGGGCACAGAAGCTCATGGTGCCAAATCCCGATCTAGATATCTGAGCTGTAGTGGGACATGAGCAAGACCAAGACACAGAAGGGCCTGGGCCCTGATTGGTATACAACAGTTTAATAAAAATCAGTGGAAACATATTACTCACCCTCTTGTGGGTCTGTAACAAAGTCCTACCAGGTAGGGACATTCTAAGCATCTGGCACCATGCCACCATATCAGTAATCTCTAAACTATTTAAGGATCCCCTGCCCTGCTCTGCCTACAGGCCTGTGTCAGTCCTGAATGTGAACTATAAGTTTTTTATGGCTGTAATAGCTCAGAGATTAGACTGACTTTTGTCAGCACTGATTTACCTGGATTAGATCGTCTTTGTCCAGGAGTGGCAAACAAGACACAATTCTTGCCACATGTTGCTAGAGTGAAACCTGCAAATTTCATTTTGCGAAATATTTCACAAAATTCACACATTTTGAGAAATATTTTGCAAGTATGAAATTCCGACAGCGAAATGTAGAATCTTACCACTCACTGGTGAAATTCCACCATTTGCGGGTGAAATTCCACCTTTTGAACCTGCAAAATATTTCATGGAATGTGCAAATTATGCTAAATATTTTGGTTAGTGAAATTCGTGATTTCACCGGAGAAATAAAATGTTGCTGCATCTCTACACATTTCATCTACTACATCAGCTCCTCCAGGAAGCAACCTCTGCCATTCTAGTCAGTATAGATTCCAAGAAGGCATTTGATAGGGTGTCCTGGCCATACCTTTTTACCATGCTTGACCTCATGGGGTTCCCACTGGACATAGTTGCACTCCTTCTGAGGGCCTATATGTCTGCTCAGGCCTTTGTGAAGGTCAATACCCATATCTCTGAAACCTTCAAACTGAGCAGTGGCACCCGGCAAGGCTGCCCCATCTGTGTTACTGTTTGTGCTCTACACAGAACACTTGTGCAGGCCATTGTGACAACTGGGACTTCTCAGACATCATCGTTGAAGAAAAAGGACATTTGGTGACTTTGTACGCCAATGATGTGCTCCTGCATGAGACAGATCTGAAGAATTTAGCTGTTGAAGTCTTCTGCATCTTAGACAGCTTTGGTGCCATTTTGTCCAGGAAAACTGAATACAACTAAAACTGGGGCTCTTCCCTTGTTTTACACCCAGAGACCAACATTCAGGCAACAGTACCCATTTCTGTTGAGACCTTACTGAAATAAAATATCTCAGAATTAAAATCCCCTCACAACTTGATAGGCAGTATGACGTCAGCTATGCCCCCCGTCTGGACAGAAGAGGACAGAGTTACAATGATGACACACCCTACCTCTTAGCTTGAATAAATGGATAGATTCTGTCAGAATGGTGGTTCTGCCAGGACCCTTGTATATATTTCAAACTGTGCCTTTGCCAATCCCCTCTACTGACTGGAAACTGTGTCAAACAGCTATATACATTTTTTTCCACTCCCAGTTATTGAACCAATCCCTACTGGCCCTTTCCTCATGGCCCAGTCCTGTCACAGGTGTCCTTGAGACTTACCTACCCTGGTGTGCTCCTCTGGCTTACTCAGCTGAGCATTGTCACTGGGGGTGGGGCACATTTCCCATGACAGACCTCTATATCGATGTCCGGGGAGTGCCATGGGTCAATGATGCAGGGCCTATGGGGAAGAGATAGGTGGCATCTGAGTGGTCCAGCATTACTCCTATTTCCTCCACTGTGAGGCATGGCATGCAAAAATTTAGCGATATATATGCAAACATCTGCTCTGCTTCCTGATCCTGCTGAGCTCCGGCTGCTGGCTCTTGGCTTCTATCTGGAGTCATTCAAGAACTGAGTGTGGTCCTACCCTCCCTCACATAGGAGGGCAGCAGTCCTGAGGATGCTGAATCCTCCTCCCCCCGGCCAACCTTCTGACAGACCAATCTCACTTCTGAACCTGGATCAGTGACATCATCAGCGGTAGCACTACCGGTGAGCTGGCAGTGCAGCCTGAAACAGTCATTTCCCACTACATATGGCAAGGGAAGCAACCTCGAATATAGTTCTAAACCCTAATAAAACTCAGAGCCAAGGGATGGCTCAGCCTTCCTTACCTCAAGCTATACTACACAGCCTCTCAGTTCATTTCAACTCAATTCATTTATTGGAAAGCAAACTGAGAGTATATTCTCTTTTACAATTGCATCCAACATTTAATAATAAAAAGAACATGCGTACTGTCTTTTATACTAAAAGACATAACTTATATCACCAAGGATGCTTACAATATAGGTATAAAATTCAGTGATAGCTTTCACACTTATGAATCAAAGTTTTTGACACTGTTCTTAAAATTGGAAATTGATACAAGAGACACCATTTCTCTCAGCTCCATATCATATTTTACTGGCATACATGCAAGGCATCCCACAGTGACTGGAAATGGAGAAGGACCTTTTACCTTTCTGCAACATGGCATGCTACCTGTTCGGCGTGGACCTTAGAGTCCAGACCCAGCTGGACCAGAATCCTTCACTCTGTAGGGTCAGAGAAATCTGGCAGGAAGTAGTGAATGGCATAGGTCTGATTTTTCAGTTATTATGAGTCTGCCTTTTGGAAGACCAGGACAGTTTTCTTCTGGCCTATCTGGACCCTGCATATCGGCATTGGTGCCAGATGGATATTGTGTACCTTGACCAAATATACACAGGTGGTACCCTGAAATAATTTGAAGTAGAGCTTGGAGCATGGAGACTTTTTCCGCTATTTGCAAGTTTGTCACTACCACAGGTGAAAACTCCAAGAAATCAGAGGCCACACCAGATCTCCAGCCTTAATATGAATTTTATTGTTTTCTTTTTTGTTTGTTTTGTTTCTTTTGTCAACTCTGTTTCTCACCAGGTCAATGGGCTGGGGCTATACCCCTAGCTGCACCTAGGCTTGCCTTCTGGCATCTCCCACCAGGCCACCCAATTTGGATGACCAGTAGTTAGCCCCCTATAGAAGGGATCCCATGGAAGTGTAGGGGAGAGGGTGAGATCAACCAGAAGCCCCAGCTGAGGCTTACACCAGTGGTGTCATTCAGGAAGCAGTCCAGGGGCTTCACAGATCTCCAAGACCTGTTTTTTTCTGTGCTTTGTTTCCCTGGGAGATGCAAGCGTCCAATGCCATCAGCACAGGACAGCTGCAGTCCTGCATCTGTCCCACAGATGTCTGCCATCACCTCCAATGTGCCAGGTGACCTCTAGCTGCTGGAACACCCAGTCTCCACTGGGTGTCACTGGTATGCCAGTGAACTGCAACCCTCCTCCCTGGAGGTGGAAAGCAGTCCTTGGGATGCTCATCCAACTTCCCCCTGGTCAACTCACTGACACATTATGCTTGTTTCTGAACACAGGTCGTCAGTGCCACAGGTGGTAGCTCTACCGCTGTGCTGGTGGGCTGGCTAATAAATTTTATTGTTACATGTAAAGACTCAAACAGCCAAACATCTAATATCCAGAAGCAATAATGCACTCCAAGAAACTCAGCAAGCAGACATATAGAAATGGGAAAGGGAACTCCTAACACAACTCAAGGGGAAGGACTGGGGGAGGGCTTTGAGGACAGCAGGAAAACCACATCCCATGTCTAGAATGAATATGCCTGGAAACACCTTATATAATATTTCCTCACTCCATCCTTAACAGCCAGATATGTGAGGGGAGGTACTGTGGCATGTTGGAGGCAGCGTGGGGAGTTGCATGCTGTGCACTCACACATTATGTGGACATGCCCAAACTACACCAGTTTCTGATGGACTTGGAGCAAGCTACCTTTAAGGTTCTTCACTTTCCTACCCACCCACCTACCCCACAGGTCTATCTATTCCATATATGTCCCAGAGGGCTATGTGATAGGCATACTGAATACTGTACCTCCTGGGAATAATGCTCTCAGCTGCCCAAAAAAATGCATCACTGGGAATGGTCATCTTCACAACATATAGATGTCCCCCACTGGCAGGAAACCATTAACAATATTTATATAAAGAAGAAGATATGATTTGACCTGAATAAGAAAATTGACATATTTAGTTCTAGGTAGAATGACTTGAGTTATGTATGTGTTCCCCATGTCCCTAGTTTTGACCCCTAGGCTGGAAGTCAGAAAAGGCAGAAGGATACGCAGCACTATGGGGTTCCACTTGTCTGCTTACCACTGGCCTGTGGGCCTATATGGCCCAATGATAGAGTTACCCAGTCAATTTGTGGAGCCCTCCTGCTTTGAGATCCCCCTTGTCCCCTTCACCCACTGAGATAATTACATAAATACAAAACACCTTTTTCAGCCTATGGGCATCCTCTCATCCCCATTGCTGAACCGGGAGATGAAGAGAACCCAACTAATTAACATAGGCATTATATGTCTCCTGTAATATGTATTTGCTTTATTACCTCTGCCATGATGATGTGAATTATGTACATGCAGAAAGTTTCTTAATAAAAATATAGGGAGGAAGGGGAGGAGGGTAATACGGAGTCACTTTGGATGCAAATCCAGGATTCCAAGAATAGGATTCTTAGAATGGGAGTGGTGTACAGGCCACCATCTCAGACAGAGAAGTTAGACAGGGAACTAGCGGGACAGATCAGGAGGACCTGCAAGAAGGGTAGTGTGGTGATTGTGGGGGACTTCAACATGCCAGGAGTGAACTGGAGCACCCCAACAACCAGGAACAGAAGGAGCAGGTACTGCTGGATGCCTTCCAGGACAGCTTCCTGCTGCAAATGGTCAGTGAACCAACCAGGTTAGGAAATACCCTTGACTTTGTGCTGGCAAATGGGGACTTTGTGAGAGAACTTACAGTGGAGGAACCACTGTCAGGGAGTGACCACCGCTCAGTATGGCTCACATTGGATATGGGCAAGGAAGGAGTGGAATCTGGCACAATAGTGCTGGACTTCAGGAGGGCTGACTTTGGGAGGATGGGGGCAGTGGTAAAAGAGTACCTGGCCAGAATTCAATCTAGTATGGACACTAACCAGAGGTGGGAGCTCATAAAGCTGGGGATAGTGGAGGCAACCAAAACCTGCTGCAAAGCCCAGAGCAAGAAGGCTAGGGCTAAGAAACCGATCTGGTTGAGCAAGGAGGTCATGAAAAGGTAAGGAGGAAAAGAGCTGCCTTTAGGAAGTACAAGAAAACAGGGAGGGGGGGGCGGAGAGGAGTACTTGACAGAATCGAAGGAGGTGACAAGGGCAGTAAGGGGCCAAAGCATCTACGGAACTCAGGCTGGCACAAGGCATTAAGAGGGGAGAAGGACTTCTTTAAGTACATCAGGAGAAAAGGGCTGTAAGGACCACATAGTAAGGATTCGGAAGGAGGGTTGGGTGTGGAAGCAGGTGAGAGTAAGGCAGAAGCACTAAATGAGTACTCTGCTCAGTATTTACTAAAGAGAAGAGGGGTGACACCCAAGGTGGGAGAAATCGCAGAAGCAGAGGGGAAGTGGTGACAGATGGGAAATCATGGAGAGCAGAGTTCAGAGGGTTTGAAGGCACTGAGGGTGGACAGGCACCAGGCCCAGATGGCATTCACCCTGGGTACTGAAGGAGCTGGCAGAGGTCCTTGCAGGACCTTTAGCAGACCTATTTAATGCCTCACTACAATCAGGGTGTGTACCTCAGGACTGGAGGATGGCTCATGTGTGCCCTCCCACAAGAGTGGCCCAAGGATGAACGGAAACTACAGACCAGTGAGCCTCACATCCATCGTGGGTAAGCTAATGGAGACTATCCTGAAGGAGAGGCTGGTGGCCCTCCTAGAGGCCAAAGGACTACAGGACAGCAGACAGCATGGCTTCATATGTGGCAGATCCTACAAACCAACCTGGTGGAGTTCTATGACTGGGTAAGTAGGCAAATGGGCACGGGGCCATGCAGTGGATGTCCTGTATCTGGACTTCAGTAAGGCATTCGACTCAGTGCCACATGGAAGGCTGGGAAGGAAGTTAGTAGGCACAGGGGCGGGTGCAAAGCTGGTGAGATGGGAAGGAAACTGGCTGCAAGGAAGGCAACAGAGGGTGGTGGTGGGTGGGGAGCTCTCACACCCAAGGGCAGTGATGAACAGTGTTCCACAGGGCTCAGTGTTGGGACCAGTGTTGTTTGGGATATTCATTGCAGACATATCATGGGACATCCAGAGCAAGATCAGTCTGTTTGCTGATGATACCAAGGTAGGCGCGGTGGTGGATGACCTAGGGGGATGGCAGGGGTTGCAGGATGATCTGGCAAAGCTTGAAACCTGGTCCGAAACCTGGCAACTGGGCTTTAATGCCAAAAAGTGCATGGTGCTGAATTTTGGGATGAAGAACCCAAGGAGCAGTTACCAGCTAGGGGGAGTGCAGCTAGCCCAGACAGAGGAGGAGAAAGATCTGGGTGTGCTCATTACACGGTCAATGAACAACTCGGCACAATGTAGGAAGGCAGCTGCAAAGGCCAACAAAATGCTGGGTTGTATTGCAAGGGGTATATCCTCGAGGAGGGAGGAGGTGATTCTGCCACTGTATAGGTCATTAGTTAGACCACACCTGGAGCACTGCGTGCAGTACTGGCGTCCGTATCTGAAGAGGGACATTAAGTTACTGGAGGGGGTGCACCGCAGAGCAACAAAGATGATCAAGGGGCTGGGGGACTTATCATACGAGAGGAGGTTGAAGGAGTTGAACATGTACTCACTGGAGGAGAGGAGAGACAGGGGTGACATGATTGTGACATGATTGAAATCTTTAAATACATGAAAGGAATAAACAAGACGGGTACAGGGGGGCTGTTCAAAGTAAGGGAGGGGAGGGCCACCAGGGGCCATGATATGAGACTGGAGCGAGGAAGGTTCAGGAGGGAGATGAGGAGACACTTTTTTACAGAGAGGGTGGTGGCTGGGTGGAATGCGTTACCTGCTGAAGTGGTATGCAGTAGAACAGTGGACTGCTTCAAATGAGGATAGGACAGGACAAGGGGGAGGGTTAATGAAGGGGAAGAGTGGAAGGGAAGGGCACCTGCAGAATAAGAGGTGCTAGCTGCACATTCGAGCAGACTTGATAGACCTCTAGGCCTTTATCTGCTGGCAAATTTCGTATGTTCGTATATTAATTCAATGAAATGCATAAAAACTGAAAAGTGTAATTACATCCTGAGAAGATCAGAAAAAAGGTAAAGGGGAAGGGGAATCAGACAGCTTGGGTAATCAAATCAAATGCTTGCTAGGCTGAACTATCCAATCCATATTATGCCACTTTTCTGCTAGTAGAGTTGAAGAAACATGATTACATTCATTACAATATATCATATGGACATCCATAAGGACCATGTAAAATGCTCCTAATGAGAAGACGTCTTTTGTTGTAAAGGAAAATGACACCTATTCAACCAAAGGTGCCATTTAAACAGGTGAAAAGCATGTCCAGGATGCTAAGATACCATTTCCCCCAAGCAGAACCATAACATCCGTACATCAGAGTCTCACAATCCGTATCCTTGAATTGTGGTTCTGCACAAAGAAAAGCAACCAAGTCCCAAAACCCTACTACAAAAGAAAATTTAGAAAATAGTTTGTAATTGGTTAGTACAAGCAGGCCTCACACATATCCTTTTCTCTAATTATTTGTACATTTGGTTGGTTTCTGTATTAAGCCTATTATGGCAGCACCACCAAATCACATCCCACATTGTAGATGGTATCATGCTGTCAGACAACTGCTGTAATTAGCATGTACAAGTCTCAGAGGAAACATGGCCTAAAATCTGCAGTTCAGAAAAAAAATAGAAGCTGGAATACAATTATACAAAACATTCCTAGGCATGTCATGACAATGTGAACAAGTGATACCCCAGGTCCTGAGTTTCGAGACAGCCTCCTTCATATACAGGGGAATTACTACTGAAGACCAAAATGCTTTTAATTTCCCCAGTTCACAAAAACCAACCAGACCAAGACAACAAGACTAAGTCAAAGGGACTAAACTGTCTCAAACAGAACTAATAAAAGCCTTATATTATGCGAAAAGAAAATTTCAAAGGAAAACAAAAACACAGGGTAAATCATAGACAATCCCCCACCACCCCGACCCAGTTTATTGGGGTAAATAGAAATATTCCACTTAACCAGACTGAGTCTGCTTCCCCAAAGGATTTGAAAAAAGACATTTAAGAGAGGAGCCTCTATGGTCACAGGGGAAGGGCAGTACAACTTGTATACAGAAAAAGTGATATCAAAAATCTTTTCAAGTGACCTCTTTTTATGTTTGCATGCGCACATGTGCAAGAAACATATTGTGGCAGCTTGGTGAAGAAGCGCATTGTGGAGATGTGGCACTGTTGTGGCCAATGTCAGCAGTCCATTTTGGGGCTGGTGTATGTGGTGCCAATACAGGAGCATGCTGTCGATGTCAGTAGTATTGTAGCATGTCACCAACTTCAAAGAAATGCGCCGTTGCAATCAGGGAGTGCCCCAACATTAACAAGCAGCTGTTTTTGCTGCTGGAGTGGTCCCTGAATACAGCAACAAATTACAGCTTGCCTTGTGTGGTGTCCCATTTCAACAAACATGGCAGCAGCTATTGCCGTCCACCTCTCACAGTCGCTATGGAAGCCGATGAACAGCCGCCGCCTCTCACTGTCCCCATAAAAGCTGGTGGGGGTGCCCAATCCCCCTGTCAGCATGCCCCCTCACCCCTCCATACTTCATTTGCTGACAGTATAGCCCAATCCCATGAAAAGCTGATGGGGATGCCCAATCCCCCTGTCGGCATGCCCCACCCAAGTTCGTTTGCTGATGGGGGAGCCCAATCCCCATCAGCATAATGCCCCCCCATTTGTTGTGTGCCGAGGAGGGTGCCCAATCCCCCTTGGCTCATGCACCCCCCAACACTCTGTGTGTGCTGATAGGGTGCCCAGTCCCCATCAGCTACAGATCCAACCCCTAACAAACACTCAGGTGGCATGCTGGGAGCCCACCCCAATGTGCCAAACCACCTGTAAAAAAAGAAAACCTTCCCGCATTTTTTTTGGTTCCCTGTAAATGAAAAAAAAATGTCCCTCGCTGTCTCCGGTGCCCCTTCCCCCAACCCACACCCACCATCTGTGCACATCAACTCCCCACACCCCCGTCACCTCATACTTACCTCCGGACCCTGGCATGATGATCTTCAGTGGATCGGGAACACATCTGCACTTTTCAAAGCCAACCGTGAACTGAAGAAATGCCATTAAACTGTATAATGGCATACAGTAAATGGGGTTTTTCCAACTTATGTGGATATCTCAGACATTTTTGTCAATTTTGGCACCAAGTATTCAACATGGGTTCCTTGGCACCCCATCTCATGAATTCAGTGACTGTCATCTGGTTATTCAGTCCTGAAAGGGGATTTCATTGTCACTGCATGGAATCACCTTTCAGGACCGAGTAACAAAATGACAGTGTCACTGTTCAGGAGGTGGGCTCCCAAAAAGCCTATGTTGCAAATTTGGTGAAAGAATTCCAAAAAATGACTGTGTCACAAGTGTGTGTTGTGCAGTTTCTACGCACACTCGTAACTTCGAGAAATTTATTTTCGCACTTCTGGCGCAGAATAGCGCTGTAGCTGTGCGAAATCAGTGTTCGGGACAGATTAAGAAAATCACAGTGACACTGTTCATGAGTGGAGGTCCCAAAATGCCTGTGTTGAAAACTTGGTAACAAAAGTCCATAAAATGACTATGTTTCAAACGAGATCCAGAAGCAAATGATTTGATACCTTTTAATGGACCAACATACATGTAACAATAAGAACAAAGTGCTCTAGCTTTCGGACCAACCAGTCCTCTGTCAGAAGCCTAATGGCAGTTGTTTAGAAAAAACAATACTTTTAACAGCTAAATCATGCAGAAAAAACAGAAAAAATCCCCATAGGTTTAAAATACTCATTTAAAGAATACAGAAAATGATGTCAGAGTAATTTAACAGCACCATACTACCTTCAGCCAGGAGTGTCCCAGGGTCAAAGGTGCTTGGTGGAACACACATACATAAACAAAGAATCCTACTGCATATAAATTTAATTGACATAAGATAACACTTGCAAGGACCAATATGGCAACTACTAAATCTATGTTTCAAGCGTGTATTGTGCAGTTTCCATGCACACTCATAATTTCAAGAATTTTTAATTTTTTCAGTCAAGATTTTCAACATTGTCAGTTTTGCACACCTCCTTATGAACAGTACAGCTGTCATTTTTCACATCCTGGCCAAAATGTGTTTTCGCACATCTAGCGCACAATGGCACAGTCGCTGTGAGAAATCAATGTTCAGGACAGATTAAGAAAATCATAGTGACAGAGTTCATGAGCAGAGGTCACAAAATGCCTATGTTGAAAATTTGGTGAAATAATTCCACTAAATGACTGTTTTTTATGATTGTGCATTGTGCAGTTTTCACGTACTCTCGTAACTTCGAGCATTTTTAATATTTTCACTCCAAATTTTCAACACTGCCATCTCTTCACACCTCTCTATAAATGGTACAGCTGTCATTTTCCGCATCCTGCCTGAACTGTGTTTTTGCACATCTGGCACAGAATGGAGTGGTCACTGTGAGAAAATCAACATTCGGGACAAATTAACAAAATCACAGTGCCTCTGTTCATGAGCAGAGATCCCAAATGCTTTCATGAGGTTGGGGTCACAAAAAGGCCATTTTGGAAATTTGTAGTGCAAATAGCAACAAACGCCCAGGGCATTAGGGTTTCGAACCATGACGTCCCACCCTGTGCAGACTGACAGGTGTCAAGGGTGTACCTTTGGATTGCCAGCTGTAATGCTCATGCCATTCCACCCCCACCTCCACCCTGAAGCCAGTGGCAGGCATTGAGGTGTGCCTTGGACTCTTCAGCCCCAGAGTTCACCCCATTCTCCTATACTGCACCCATTTCAGCGTATGTCCTTATTAAATGGGGTGACTGTAAAGCTGAACACCCCAAGGCACACCTCAACACTTGTTGATGTCTGCAGAATAGGGTGAGGTGAAATGGTGTGTGCATTATGCATGATGACCCAAAGGCATATCCCAATGCCTGTCCATCTCTGCAGGGTGGAGGTGGGGTTGGTGTGAGTTCAATACTTTACTGCCATTTCTATTCAGCATCTGTCTACCTCCTGCATGTCCATTGCTAATATCAGCAAGCAAACATTCAGCATTGACAAATGCTTGTTTTACTAAAACTCCATTTATTCCAATTTCTGACTTTTTACTAAGCCAAATTCAACTTGTGTTCCCAATGTAGTTTTGCCAAATCACAAGATCCAAACTTTACACCAAGTATAGAAAGGGGCTCAGTCTGGAGCCAAATACCACCATCAGAGGTAAAGGATGATAAGGTGCTCCCAAATAGTATCCCAACACATGTAGTGATGTTCAAGGCACTTCCAGAAAAGAGACCATACAGTCTGAACCAACATAAGGACAGCTAAATAGAAGAACTTTCCTGGAGCAACATACACATCATCTGAGTAAGTAGTGTTTTTTACTAAGCATATGAACATATGAATGTGCCAGCAGAAATGGTAACACATGAAGTGGGCGCATGAGGAAGGGCGCCGGGGTTGTCAGAGTGCCGAAAATGTGTTCGGCACTCTGACTGAGCGATCACGGTGATCGCTTTTAGACTTTCTCCATTATCACATAGACCCAGCAGAAACAGACCACCCAGTCTATCTAAGTCTGCTTGAGTGTGCAACTAGCACATCTAGTTTGCAGCTGCCCCAACCCTTTTCCCTTTTGTCATCCCACTTCTGCCCCATGTCCCCACCCTCATTCTCCCTTGTTCCCTTTCTCATGCCCTTTTAAAGCTGTTCACAGATTTACATGATACCACCCATTCTGGTAGTGCTTTCCATTTTGCTACTACCCTCTCCGTGAAACAGTGTCTCCTCATTTCCCTCCTGAATCTCCCGCTCTATTTTTAGCCCATGCTCCCTGGTGTACCTCCCCCTCCTTAGCTTAAAGATCCCATCTGCCCCATCCTTATTGATTCTCCTCAGATACTTGAATGTCTCTATCATGTCCCCCCGTCCCTTCTGTCCTCCATGGTGTATATATTCAGGTCTCCCAGCCTGCTCTTATAGTCTCTCCCCTCCATTCCACATATCATCTTCATTGCCCTCCTGTGCACCCCCTCTAGTAGCCTGATACCATGCTTCAGGTTCAGCCTCCAAAACTGCACACAATACTCCAAGTGTGGCCTTACCAGTGACCTGTAGAGTGGCATGATCACCTCTCTTTACCTGGACAAAAAAAAAACTCATTATACACCCCAGCATTTTGTTCACTTTTGCAGCCACTCTCCTACACTGGGCAGTGTTGTTCATGGTCCCTGTAACCATTACCCCAGTGTCCTTCTCCTCTTCAGTGATCCCCAACTTAACCCCCCCAGCCAGTATTATCTCCCTGGGTTCTTCACCCTGAAGTGCATAACTTTACACTTCTTTGCATTAAACCCCAGCTGCCACCTCTCTTACCACTCCTCTAGCTTGCTTAGGTCCCCCTGCAGCTGCTTCCATCCCTCCCCTCAATCCACCACTGCTCCCATTTTGGTGTAATCTCTGAACAGACCTACCTTGCTCACCACCACATGCACAATGTCTGATATGAAGAGTCCAAATAATACTGGGCATAGCACAGAGACCTGTGGCATCCCGCTTGTCAGTGGCTTTGGAGTTGAGAGCTTCCCTCGCATCATTACCTGTTGCAGCCTCCCACTCAGCCAGCTTGTAATCCAGTTTGTTATTTTTGCCCCTACCCCTATACCAGCTAGCTTTCCCCCAAGCCACCCATGAGGCACTGAATCAAAGGTCTTGCTGAAGTCCAAGTACAGAACATCCACCGCATGACCTTTATCTAGCTCACCTGTCACCCAGTCACAATATTGTATCAGGTTGGTTGGACAAGACTTCCCAGAAATGAATCCATGCTGCCTCACATCCTGGAGGCCATTGTCCTCCATGTACGACACCAGCCTTTCCTTTAGTATGATTTCCATGAGTTTGCACACTATGAAGGTGAGATTTACCAGACAATAATTACCTGTTTCATCCCTTGGTCTGCTGTTGTGTAATGGCACTACATGTGCCATCCTCCAGTCCAGTGGCACACATCCCAACTCCAGTGAGGTGCTGTACAGATCCACCAGCAGCACCACCAACACCTCCACCATGCCATCTCCCTCAGCACCCTGGGGTGGATACCATTCAGCCCTGGTGCCTTGTCTGCCCTCAGTCCCTCTGGGACTCTACCTCCCTCAATTCTTCCATTTGTTGCCACCTCTGCCCCTGTCTCTACCCTACCATCCCATGGTGGCAGCGGTCCCCCCTTATCTTCTGTGAACACTGAGCAAAAGTATTCATTCACTGCTTCCGCCTGTTCCTCCCCATTTCCATCCACTCCCCACCATTTTTTATCCTCACAATTGTCTCCTTGCACTTTCTTTTCTCTCTGATGTATCTGAAAAAGTCTCTCCCTCCACCCATTAATTCTCTGTGCTAATATAAGCTCCCTCTGGGCCTTGGCTTCTCTCACTTTTCTGGTCACCTCCCTGGACCATCTTGCATAGTCCTCCCTGTCCCCTTCCTTCCACATCTTTCTATACCTCTGGTGCACCACTCATTTTGCCCTCACCACCTCCACTACCTCGCTGTTCAACCAGCATAGTTTCCTTTCTCTGCTCCTCTTACTCTGTGTCTTGGTGCAGGCTTCGGTTGCCTCTGTAATCCCCCTTTTAACAATATCCTATTTCTGCTCTGCATCCATCTCCTGCCTTATGACCTCCAGTTTCCCTTTCAGTACTTCCCGCATCCTTTCAAAGTCTGCCCCACTGAAGTTTACCACCTGGGTTACTGATTTCTCTGGCTCCCACACATCGTGATATTAAACCATCAGCTAGTGGGTCCTCCACCCTTATTTCCCTTAGTGCCTCCCCATTCAAAAATAACAAATCTAAAGTGTTCTTTAGCCTAGTCGGCTCACTGACCAACTGCGTCAGGAGACCCTCCTAGATCGCATCCAGGAGCACTTGCTCACTAGCACTGGAGGTGACCAGAATGCTCCAGTCAACCCCTGGCAAGTTGAAATCCCCCATGATGACCATCTTCCCTTTTCTACATAGCTTTCTGATTTGTCCTGCTAATTGCCTATCAAGCTCCTCAGACTGAGACAGTGGCCTGTATACCACCACAAACCTCAGTTTCCTACCCCTTGAATCTAGGAGCTTCAGACAGATTTCCTCTGCTCTCCTTTCCTCCCCCTTGTGCATTTGATCCCATCCCTTACATAGACTGCCACCCCACCCCACTCTCCTCCTTATGGTCCTTCATGTATAATTTGTACCCCGGGATTGCCAGGTCCCAGTTCTGGTGCTCAGTTGCCCTCATTTCTGTGACAGCTGCAATATCCACCCTCCACACTGCCAAGAGTGCCTGTAACTGTGCTGATTTGTTGCCTAAGCTTCTTGTATTCAGCGAGACCATCCTCCATCCTTCTCCCTTCTCTTCATCACCCTCCATCTCCTCCCTTCTACTCCCTCCTTTTTTGGCCACCCGAGTAATTCCCTGCTAGTCTGGGGGGGTAGGCTCTGACTCCACTCTATTGGATCCCTTCCTACCTGCTGTCCACTTGCCACCCCCCCATCTAGTTTAAATCCACCTTTGTTGCACTAGACCTACCCATTCTTTGCTTTAATACCTCTTTCCCCTCCCTGCTCAGGTGCAACCTATCCCTTGCAAACAGATTGCTATTATCTCAGGTACTGCCCCATCCGCCCACAACCCCATAATCCTTAGTTCAACACCATTTTATCAGCCATGCATTCAACTCCACAATCCTCGCCTTTTTCACTGTGCTTGCGCAGAGTACTAGAAGCACCTCCGAGAAGGCCACAGACTCCCCTGTCTCCTTGCACAACCTTCCCACTTCCACAAACCTCTCCCTTGTTACCTCCACCATTTCCTCTGATAGGTCATTTGTCCCCACATGTACCACAATGTGTGGTTTCCTCCTACCCCTCCTTCCACAGTTTAGGATTGCCTATCCTGCCTTGTCTGCCTGTAATCCCTGTATGAACTGCACCCATATCCAGCTGTGCCTCTTCCCCTTGCTGCCTCATCTGATCCCATTGAGTATGAAGTCCCTTAACACAAGTACACCCCCCTCTTTCCTTGTGCCCATCACCACCCCTGCCACCCAGGTTCTCATTCCTGGGGCCACTCAAGATGGGGCATTACCATTTGCCCCAGTGTCTTCCTCCTGACCCTTTCAATTGAGACCCTTCCCCTCCTCCTGTGTGACTGCCAACCTCCCTCTCCATCCTCACGTCTCTGAGTATTATCCCTCCCCCCTGCCACACTGTGCTTAATCTCTCCACTAGTAATGCCCCTCACTCCTTCTTCTTTGTGAATAGTATCCCCTGCTCAGTCTCCTTCTGCATCCTCTTCTCCATATGTCGCTAGTACAGCAAACATGTTCCCTACCGTCTTTGCTTTACTATGTGTTTTCTCCTCCCTCCTGCCTACTGCTGCTCCTCTTTTGCCAGGCCCCTACTAGAGTCCACCTTTCATCAGCTGGCTTCCTGTCTAGTTTGCCTCCTCCCATGACCCCTCCCTTGACCCACTGTTCCTTCTCTGTGGTGCCTTCTGCTACTCTCAGATGTCAGCCCTTCTAACAACACTACCCTTCCCTCAACCTTCAACCTCCCCAGCTCCCTGCCAAGCCACTGAACCTCTTCCTCAAGCCTCCTTAGCCTGTGGCATATTGGGCACCCTCCAAGCCTCCACAGTATGTTCATCCACACTGCTGATCCACAACCATTGCACCCCACAATCTCACCCATGTTTCATGCTACCTATACAGGAAAGTGAAATTCGGTCTCTCCCTGTACTGATTGCAGTTGTTTATGAACACAATTAAAAACCCACCATTAGCATTCCCAAGTCTCACAAACACATACAGTCCAGAAATTAGATGTTTGCTCAGGTCCTCTTTAGGCCACTCCCCCAGGCTTTATGTTGGGCCATTGGGCCCCTTGTTGAGCTTAATTCAAAACACACTGCCACAGAAACCTTTACGCTTAATTCAATAAACTCAGCCACAGAAACCTTTAAGCTAAATTAAAAAAAATAGCAAAACTTATAAAAATCCTTTCCACACTCTCTCCACAGCAAGTAGAATTAACTAATCATAGCCCAGCCTCTAACTGAATTTGGAATACCAAATGCCCTTGCATGCAGCCTAAGACAGCCAACTACAGTAATAACTGGAAACCACAATCCTACTCGTAAGATCTACAGTGCTAACTGTACACCACAGTCCTAATCATAAGTTTTATATATATATATATATATATATATATATATATATATATATATATATATATATATATATCTTTAAGAATTAGCTCATATGGCTCTTCCTTGTTTCCTCCCTCCAGACCTGACCTGAGGGTTCAGGTCAGTTTGCAGCTACCCAAGCTTCTCCCTGAAAGCCTTTCAACCCAACCTCCAGTTGCATTTCTGTATTTAAGAAATCCCTCCAGCCACAGAGACCTTTAAGCTAAATTCCACTTTAAACATAATTAGAAAAAAAAAATAGCAAAACTTACCAACATCCTCTCCACACTAACTCTTCCACAACAAGTGGAACTAACTAATCAGTCTCTCCTGCAGTTTGATGGCTCTGTCAGAATTTAAAGGCTTTGTGGGTGGCCAAGAGTGTGCATGTCCTGTTAAATCCCTCCAGCTGCAGAAACCCTTAAGCTAAATTCCAGTTTAAGCTAGATTTAAAAAAATATATATATTAAAACAATAGCAAAACTTACAAAAATCCTCTCCACACTAACTCTCTCCACAGCAAGTAGAATTAACTAATCCTTCTCTCAGAAGGCGTGTTAGGTTTTTAGACCTAACACACCTTCTGAAGCCTGTAACAACAGAATGAGAGAGTCTTGTTCAAGTTTTCATAACAGGGGAACCAAACAGAGAATATACAGGACCAGACTGAGAGGACATCCCTGCCTCACTCCCTCAAGTATAGGCCAACCATTGAGCAAAGTAGTAGGGAACACATCCTGGTATAAATGCAAGATTCAGTTTATAAACCATAAAGGAAAGTTGTAAGTATGAAAGATATATCAGAAAAAAGTCACAGGAAGCCAGGTCAAATGCCTTTCACTGGTCCAAAGATAGCAGAAACTCTTTTAATCTGTCAGAGTTACCCCTTTCTACCATCTCTCATAGGAGTATAAGATGAGACAGAATAGTCCTACCAAGAACCAAGCAAGCTTGTGGTGAGGATACCAGCTGCTCAACCACTTGCATCAATCTGGAGATTAAAATTTTAGAGATAATTTTTAAATTTAAATTAAGAAGACAAATACATCTCCAGTTAAGTCACTTTTCTCTTCAGCTTTATGCAAAAAAATCAACAGGCCTTCCTTCATCCCATGGCTAAAAGAAGGTTGATTCAGTAAAAACATTAAAAACTAATGTCAGCTCTTTAATCAGTACAGAGGTCACTAATTTATAAAATTCACTAGTCAAACCATCTGACCATCATTTGTTAAACAAATGAACTGCAGCAGTAATTTCACCAGTAGAGATAGCAGCCTGAAGCATTGGAATAAGTCTTCTAGGGCATGGCATAAATTAAGATTTGAAAAAAGTGTCTCTCCCTGAGTTAGAAGGAAAAGCAGAACCAGACCAGATTCCTCACATAGCTAGAAGTAGCAGATAGCATTTCCTGTTTCCTGGAATGAATAAAACCACTGTCTTCCTGAACACCAGAGAAACACTTGTTTTATATTCACTTTTTACGAGTTTTAGAGGGGCACAAAGAAGCAAATTTCACATGCATCCCAGACTTTTGCTCTCTCTGTAAAGCTTGAGAAAAATGATACAAAGGCATATCCTTTTTTAAATTATAATTTGAGGGCAATAGTCAACACCTGTTTCCAAGCTTAAAGACTGAAACTTTTGTAAATGGGTTCTATTTGCTACAGTATGTACTGAAAATAATCAGATTTGCTATATTGCTTTCCTCACTTAAAAAAAAAATCTGCAAGTCTTCTTTGGTATCCTCCCACCAAAATAGAGTGTTATCATAACAAATGAGAACAGATTTTCTAGTAGAAATTAAGTCACTTAGATATTCTCTAACCTCTAAGAGTAGTTTAATTTCCAACCCCCAGTGCTATGCAACATTTAGGGATCATATCAGAAACAATGTTTAATAGCCTATGGTCTGAAAACTCCACTTTGCATTTATGGGCAGTTTTAAACTGAAAGTAAAAGAGAAAACAGAAACAATCAATGAGAGTGGTTTGTTGCTCCAAAATAGATATGGTCCCAGGAAACTGTAACTTTAAGGTAGGTATCTGCTAACCCCACTGTATGCACCAAATGTGACAAAAATGACATATTACAAGATTGCTTCTTTGTCCTGGTTTGTGCACCACAGTCCAAGTAAGAGAGACCACTATTAAAATCATATCCAACAATCACAGGTATAGCAGTGAAAAGGAAAGGCTGAAGGACCTTTAAAAGTATTATTTTGCATATTGTGAACTGTAGTGCATAATAATAAACTAGGCAAAATCATTGGCCATGTATCTTTAAATCTAATAATAATACTCTACCTGGGCAATGGTCTAGGAGCTTTGCCAGCTCAATTTCAGTAGTATGAAGTGGAACACCTATACCTGTATGAGGTTTGGAGTCAATGTACCAAAAAAAGGCCCTTCATACCAGGTCTGTTTACCTAGGGATAGCTCTGCTAAAGAGTGCAGCCTGCCATTACAGAAATAATTATATGAAATGTTTTCATGCTGCACACATAAAACTACTCAAGTGATATGTGTGCTGCAAGTATGATTTAAGTGTTAAATTGGAACTGATTGCATGCATATGGCATGTGTGCAGCAAGCAAGTATGGAAACCATGATTTTTATGTTAAATTGTGAAAGACTGCATGCATGTGGCATACATGCAAAAAAGCAAGTGGTCACTGATAACTGCACATGTAAAAGTTAAGTGACTTTCTGTGGATCATACTATACACAAGTGGAGATTGATGAAATTCAAACCCAGGTCTTCATGCATCCAAGTCTTCTGGCTTTCAGTTCAGTGGTTTTAATCACTACGCCATACTGTCTGCACACATATGGCTCACTTGTACTTCAATACATACTGCACCTGAATACATCTGCATGCATGTGGCATGCTTGTAGCCACTGTTCTGCTTTTCAATTTTCTTCTATTCCTCATCTCATTTTCAAAGTTGAACTGTAGTGCACATACCAATGGAAACACGTGTTTTTTCTCACCCCAATACACAAACTTACCCACAAAGCCACTTAATTAATTCTGTCTGGACAGTACTTCTACTATTTTGTTCCATAGTTTTGAATGCTTCCACGCAAACAGACTTTAAGGTGCAAACACAAAAGTAGCAATAACTACACACACACACACACACACACACACACACACACACACACACACACACACACAAACATATCCCCCTCATGCACACACACTGTAGCAGGTATGGCCATGCTGCTACGGACAACCCACCAAATCAAGATATAAGTAAAACGTCTCTTACTTGAGTACTAGGGACCCAGAGGCAGGAGTTTTTAAGAGATGATGTCTATGAGTCAGAGTGCTTGGGTGTATCCACTTGAAATGAATGGAGTTATTTTTATTACTATTTTGTACATTCTGATGGTGAGTTGGAGAATAATGATGCCCACTGTTCTACTAACAAGGCTCTTGTTAGTCGAGCAGTGGCCTTCATTAATCTCCAGCTGTCCATCAATAATGTATAAAATAATAATTAAAAAATAACCCATTCATTTTAATTGTGCACACCCCTGAAGTCCTTTGTCATAGTGTGCCTGAGCGTGGGGATGTGGAGGTCAGCTTCACTGGGGGGGGCATAAGCCTGACTATAGTGGGACTCCAATAGTCTGTGCATATTGTACCGCTTAACTGTCTGTGAATGCAAAAGACAGCTCTAGAATGTCTGTAACATGTCTAAAAGGTACAACTTATTTGGTTTGAATAAAACCTGATATGCAAATCAGGAAAAATTAAAATGTATAGGGTTCATCTGTATATACCCCGGAGCATTGCATCAGATTTGGGCTATCACCCACCCCATTACTGTGCAATTTATTTCCTGGCTGAAGTTTGAACACCCCCAAAAGAACTTTGTCCTGATTTTTCTCCATGATTTAATTCCATTCAATATCCATCCCCTATAGGTCATGAAGCCACCCAAAGGTGAAGAAATGTGAAAAACACATCAATATTTCAGTCCTTCCTCCTTCTCCAATCCTGCTGTAAAAAAAAAAATACTTTTACTTACTCAGCCATATTGCCAGAACCTGTAGCCTGGTATAGTGTGCCACCAGCCCAGTTTTTAGTCCTCTCCCCCATCTCTCCTTCACCAGATGCTGGATGCTAGAACTGACCATCACAGGTCCCCAACGTGGCCTGTGACCAAGTCACCTCACCATCCAAACACATCCAACCTGGGTTGCCTGCTTCTTGCTTGGTTGCTGCTGCTGTGGCTGCTGCCTCACTGCACTGGTCAAGACCTGACTGGGGCTCTGGATTCGTTTGCTCCTGTCCATGTTCATTGTTTTACCCAGCACCCTCTATCCCCTTGGTTTGATGGGACCTTGAGAGAGCTGAGGAAAATGGGATGAAGGCTGGAGCATCACTGGCAAAAATCAGGCCTGGATGCTGACAGACTTAGACTGCTAGCCCATTATAAGAACTATCAATCAACTATCTCCTGTAAGAAGGTGGAGTTCCTGTCCAGGGAGATTGCAGTGGCACAAAATCGACTGGTTCAGCTCTTCCAAACTGTAGACAGACTATGCAATCCAGTCTGTCTGCAGTCTCAGAGAGCATTGTCACAAGGGAAGTGCGACGAATTTGCTCGATTTTTTGCAGATAAGTTTGCTGGCATCAGGTCTGAGATTCGCACGGGACACCCCAATGGGGTGGACGGTGATCAGTGGGAGGTGTCAGCTCCTCGGTCTGCCTGGTCTGACTTCAGCAGGCCAGTGATCGGGGATATCGTGAAGATTATCCAGTCTTTGCAGCCGACCTGCTGTGTTCTGGATTCTGGCCCAACGCGCCTCCTTGTGTGGTGTGTTGAGACCATCGGCCCGGTCCTTGCTGAGATGATCTGGTGCTCACTAGAATCTGGGGTGTTTCCAGACACCCTGAAGGAGGCAGTAGTGGTACCCCTTCTTAAGAAACCATCTCTCGACCCAGACTGTCTTGCTAACTGCAGACCAATCTCTAACCTTCCCTTTGTGGGTAAGGTTATTGATAAGGTGGTTGCGCTGCAGCTGGAGGATCATTTAACCATCCACGACATCTACGATCCTCTCCAGTCCAGTTTCCAGAAATGGCATAGTGCTGAGATGGCCCTTGTTCGGGTTCTCAATGATCTCCTAACAGCAAGAGATCGGAGTAGCCATTCCATCTTGGTTCTTCTTGATCTCTCAGTGGCATTTGACACTGTGGACCATGGAGTGTTGGTCGGGTACCTGCGGTCAATCTGTGGACTGTCGGGTACAGTCCTCAGATGTTTTCATTCTTTCCTCACTGGCAGGTTTCAGAGAGTTGTCTGTGGGGTTTATTCCTCTGACAAGGTCTCCCTGCCGTGTGGGGTTCTGCAGGGCTCTGTACTGTCCCTAATGCTCTTCACAGTGTATATGCTGCTGTTGGGAGACACTGTAATGTGGTATGGGCTGAGTTTTCACTGCTATGCAAATGATACTCAGCTCTACCTGTCCTTTGTGCCTGATCGGGGGAGCTGTCTCGAGTTTTAACAAATGCCTTTCTGAGACTGAGGATTGGATGAGTGCCAGCTGGCTGAAGTTGAATCCAGATAAGACTGAGGTCCTGGTGGTGGACCCGGGCCATCAGGTAGAGGGGCTATTGAAGGGGTGAGCTTCAGGGCTTTGGCTCAGTGGTCGCCAGCTGATGACCTCTGAATGGGTGCAGGATCTGGGCATGATTGTTGATGATGGATTGATGCTTAAACATCAGGTGTCATCCATTGTCAAGACTGCCTTTTACCATCTAAGGAATGTAACCCGGATCAAGCACCTAGTTCTGCCCGATGACCTACCAACTTTGGTTCATGCCTTTGTAACCTCTCACCTTGATTACTGTAATGCCCTGTACCTAGGGCTATCAGGGGCTGATATCTGCCACTTGCAGCTGGTGCAGAATGCAGCAGCCAGGTTGTTGACAGGGCTACCTTGTAGCTGTCATGTCACACCTGTGCTGCACGATCTGCACTGGCTGCCCATTCAGTGGCAGATCACCTTGAAGGTTGGTTTAATGACCTATAAGGCCCTACACATACAGGGATCAAGTTATCTGCAAGAGTTTCTTCATCCCTATTGCCCCTTCTGGCCGCTTCACTCCACCGACAAGGGATTGCTAGAGATTCCCAGGGTTTGTTTAAAGTCATCTGGGGCCCATGCATTTGAATTTGTGGCCCTATCCCTGTGGAATTCTCTACCTCATTGGATTCAACAGTGCCTGACAGTGGAGAGCTTTAAATCTGCATTAAAAACTTATTTACTTTGGCATTCCCTGATTTTACTTGATCTACTGCAAATGTTTTTATATGTGTAGTTGTTTTTATGTATTTCATGGCTATGTACTAACACTATGGGTTTCGAATGGAGCTATTTTATAAATAAATGATGATTGATTGATTGTTTGATATGAAGGCCACCCATACTGCTGTCACCACTGCTGCTAAGCCTAGCTTGCTGCTGTGGAGGTCTGTGCTGTTTTATCTGTAAGGTGAGCTTAGTAGAGTAAGTAGGTAGCCTAGTCTTCAGTTAGCTTCTAGTGCACCCTCTCCCTCTTCAGCCACCAGGGAGATGGAAACTCACTAAGAGTAGAATAACAAAATATGCTGCCACAACACTGCTATTGAGAGTTCAGTGCTCAATGACTCCTCCAAGCTGTAGTGTTCAGCCTGTCTACTCTGTGGTAGAAAAGACAGTGTTGCACTTGCAAGGCTTATGCACTCATTCTTGGTTGGAACTAATCAACATCACATGTGATTGTGCTGCCACTAATAGGTGGAGAGAGAGAGTGGACAACACAATACAGACACAGTCAAGTCTGGAGAGTACATGCAGCGGTGAGCACACACAGGCCAGGTGGGCACTTATTGTGTGAAAGAGTAAGTCCAAATTTAAAGCCATTATTGCCACATCATAAGAACTACCTAGGCACAAATACGGGGGTGGGGGGGGGCAACTGCCCCTCTCTGCCCTACCTGAATAGCACCCCTGCTTAATGGTAGAAATTCATTCACAGATGCTAATACAGTGGTTTCCACTGTGTTCTGAGGTACTGTATCTCCATGTTTTATGATGTGTTCTGATCATCATGTGGGTTCGTGTCCCTCATTGTCCTTCATTTTGAGCGTCCATGTCCCTCATTTCAGTGACAAAATGTGAGGTGTGGTGCATGCTTCTAAGACCCTACTCAGCACAAAGAGTACTCAGCATGGCCATAGTGTATATGCTAAGTAAAGGATGACAAAGGGAAAGTAAGTGAGGAAAAAACAGTCATGGAAAAACACATTCATAACACTAAACATGCATAAGGGATTTGCATTGTCCAAAACAAAATGGATAGGCTTCACAACACAGAGGCCCCTCTTTGTACATCTGGAATGGGGGCTGTTGACTGGCTATATCCTAAGCATTTAATTCAATGAGCAAACAATACTTTATAGATTAATGGCAATTTAATATTAAAAATCAAAGCCAATAAACAACTTGAATAATGGAGCAGAATTAATGAGTTTAGCTAATTTTTATAGGAATTCAAATAAAAATGTATTTTAATGACTAATTGCTAGCAGTAGTATAACAGATAGAAACTGATGTGTTTTTTAGATGAGATTTGCATCAGCTTAGCTGCTGCATGCATGGCAATCATGCAGCATGTGAACCTGTTGTGATGATTAAATGATATTCACACCAGCTTAACTGCTGCTCTTATGTCAAGTGTGCAACATGTGAACCTGATGTCATTTCTAGAAGGCGTTTACACCAGCTTACCGGCTGCGCACATGTCAAGCTTGCAGCATGAAAACCTGATTTGCCTTTTAAACCTGGTTCACATGTGTTCACTTAGTGTATGTGAACCGCATGCAAACATTGCACAATTAAGTATGTGGCATGCATTCTACATGTACACAGCACCCCTATATTTCTGTAAGGGTGGTGTCCTGTAAAAATGTAACTTCACCATCCAACATGTCAAAATTACCAAAAGGCTGTGTGCCCGTGATTAGAATTTTTGATGCTATTAAGGTTGAGGAAAAGGTAAGGTTAGGTGAGGACATCAGGATCCAAAGTAGGATGGAAAAGAACTCCCCATGACTATAACTGATTTTCTTTCTAGTACCTCCTTTCTTAGTTCTGTGTTTCCTCTATTTCCTGCTGGATTCATCTGTAGTGGGATGTCGGTGGAAGAGGTGGGTTGTGAGGAGGGTGAGAAGAACACATCAGAGTCCTTGTACATCCCTCCCTATCTCCTCTGGAACTGCAATGCCTTGCAACAATTAAAGATTTTAATTATGTCTGTAATTAAGGACCTTGGGCTTGGACTGATTCCAAGCCATCTCATGTATTGTGACCATCTGCAGACAGTTGCCTGTGAAATGGGCAAATATGAAATGGCTGCACATAAAACCTCTGCAGACTGTGTCAGGAATAGATGGTGAGGGCATTATTTCCACCTGGCCATCTGCAAAAGTTGTCTCTTCTGGTGCAGGGGTATCTCCTGGCAACTCATGCTGAAGTGGAATAGCTGAAGTGCAAGGTTGAGGGCAGTACCCTAAGTTGTGGGGGCAAGGTCTCAGGTACAGAAGCAGGGGCTAGTAATGGAGAAAGTGGATCCTGTTGCAGGAACTCTGCAGAAGATTGACCCCAGATCAAGCATTTTTAGAAGGTGATTTCCTTAAACTGGGATTGTGGCACTTCTGAGTCATAGACACATAGTCATTCTTTTCAAGCTGGTCAGGACCAGCCTGATTATGAACTGCCAGAGACAGCTCCAGTACTTGTGCCTAAGCTCTTCGCAGAGATTACACCACATCTCATTCATACAGTGCAGAATGGCATGAGCCACTTCATCACACAGGCTGCACATAACTTGTTTATAGTCTCCATTCAAGTGATCTTGGGAGCAACACCTGTAACATGCCTTGGATTGACCAGCAAAGAACAGTACTCTCAGGTCATGACCAAAAAAAAAAGTTATTGGACAGATGTTGCAACCCTGAAGCCGACTGTTTCAAAGATATGCAGACCTTCCTTTACCAAGTCCAAATGCCATCTGAATCAGTTATAGCCTCAGGGTCCCCCCCAAACCATTCACTTCTGTTGCAACCAACATATCACATATGTCACTGAAACCCCTTCATTGTGAAATAAAATTGTAGCAGTCTTATGGGCTGGTTTTGTGAAGGATATGACCAACAAGGGGGACCACAGTGGTGCATGCTTCAAGGGAATGATATTGCTGCCAAATGATTTTCCAGCCCCTTAAGATCATAAAGCTAATATCAAACAACAGATCCCCACTCACCTGAATAAGGACATACAGTAGATGTCACTGGCTGCAGACTTCATAAATTGTTTTAATAAGTCTCTGACCCAAGCAGCCTCTCAGTAACAATGTTCATACTACCTTGATATCTAAGATGAACAGCATTATGCCATTTTGCAGGGATAATTGGGGGATGGAAGAGATATGTATAGGTCCTTGGTGTCTCTGGATTAACTGATGATACACTGGGGTGATCCTGTGGGGAGAGGGGTTAACGTCTCAGTATGGCTCACAGAGGGACTTGTCTCCTTCCTTGATTCTGGCTGATTTTGCAGCAAAAGGGCATAAGGAGGCTGAGGCACAGAAATATCCATAGGCTTTATACTTGCTGCTGTTAGAGAAATAAGTTGGATCCTATCTGTTACCAAGACCTGTGCTGTGGTGGGAGCAGGAACCTCAAGCCTGATAGAAACTGTCTCAGGGGGTACAGAGTTCAGAGCTTGAAGGACTGGATTTTCATAGTTTTATAAGTTAGTATGAGTTTGGGAGGCCATGGCCTTTTATGAACTTGTCACCTTGTTCTAACAGTGGAAACAGTGTTTTTTGTCACCCATATATACATCTTAAATACTTTTAAACTTTTTCATGTCTTCACTTTCCACTGTATAGTTGGGTAGCGTGCTTCATGTGGTGATAATTCTTTGGGTGTACAGTACCAGTTATTTCTCTTGTGTGTCTTATTTATATTATCATTTCATTTATATTTAAGTGTTTTTGTGTTGGTTATAGCACTGTCTTTTCAGTCCTATTGTTTCCATTAGGAATTCATTTTGAATAGCATTAAAGGTCAGGCAAAGGTTCCCCCTAAGGTTTCTGTACTGCACAGAGTACATGCCCAGATGTTTCAGCCTATCCTCATATTCTAAATGCTTCATATTTTTAAATCTTTTTGTGACACGTCTTTGAACTTCTTCAATTATTTTTTTCATCTCAAGGTAGTAGGAACACACAAGGGGGAACAGTAATCTAGGCGTGGCCTTGCCAGGCTAGAAAATAGTGGAACTATTACCTTTGAGTCGCGACTTTTAATATTTCAAAAAATGCATGCAGTTATGTTGTTGAATTTCTTAACTATTGCCTTTGTGTGTGCATCAAAGGTTAACTTGTTATCGATTAATACCCCTAAGTCCTTCTCACTGACAGTTTCTTGCAGGAATATATTCTTTAGTGTGTACTTTTTACAGGAATTGTTATGTCCTAGATGCATAACCTTACATTTAGTTTCATTAAAAATCATTTTGTTTTCCCGAGATCACTTTTCAAGCTTATGGATATTCTCTTAAAAATCCTCTGCAGCTTGAGAATTACAGTATTAACTATGCTTCTGATTTTACAATCATCAGCATACTTGGACATCCAAGCATTGCTGGATGCCTGCATGGAGGAGATTAAGATATTAAACAGTGTGGACCCCAGTATCGAACATTGTGGGACTTCACTTATTACTAGACCCCAAGTAGACATGTGGCCTCTGATTACAACTCTCTGCCTTAGATTATTCAGCCATGAGGTAACCCAGCATATGATTGTACTGTGTATTTTGCATTTGTTTAGTTGTTTGATCAGAATTTTGTGAGATGCAGTGTTGAAGGCTTTGGAAAAGTCCAAAAATACTATGTCTACAGGAAGGCCTTTATTGAGTGCTGCACTGGCTGGTTCAAAAAAGTTTACAAGATTTGTTAGACACGATCTTCCAGAAACAAATCCAAATTGAGTTTTTTTTTTTTTGAGTGAGGGCAAATTCAGGAGGCAGGTCTATATCCATAGTCACAGTAGGAGGTTCCCCCCCATTAGAATAATTCATGAAATGGTTAGAAAAGACATCAACTTGTGCTTGTTCTGGTATTTTAACAGGTGGGTATCCAGCTCTTGGGATATAAATTGTCCAGGAGTCAAAGACCCATACACCATTCAGACCAGATTGCTCCCAACCAGCTGCCAGGAAAGTTCAGCCCACCAACCGAACCCAGGAGAACTGCTTGAAATGCCAGGATGAAGTCTCGGTGGGCAAGACTGAGAACCAACAGTAGTTGCTGTCTTTCCATAATTCCTTGTGTTAGTAATTGACTGTTTTGGTGGTCCCACTGGTTTTATCACTCACTGCGCTCCATCAAGGTAATCCAGCATTCATGGCTCAGAAATGCCAAGATCCTCCCGCTGAACACTGACTTTCAGGAAAGGTGCGATCTTTCACGGCATTCCTGCCAGGTGTGAAGTCAGCTGAGTCCTGTCGGGAAAGTAGCCAGCTGTAGCTGACAGATTCATGTAATGATATAACAGAGTTCCCAGTCCTGCAGTGTCATCAGGTAGGTCAGCACAAAAAGTGGGTTCTATGCACAAACTAATTGCAGAACGTGCAGAACCTGTCCACATAGCCTCACACCCATGCACTGGTGTGCACAGGCTGGCATTCACAAATGCCAGCTGTGCTACTGTACCCCCACCCCCCCCGGCGAGCAGCCACTGGGTGGCATGGGGCAGAGCATGGGATGCAGGTGGGCATCCAATAGGATGCTCATTCTGGGTTCTATAGGAGATCCCTTCAGTGCATGGCATTGAATAAAAGGATGGTGTGTAACCCACCAATTTTAAACACTGAACAGTTTCTCAAAAGGCCACCCTCAGCACAATCAGGCAGCACAGTGTGCTAGGACAGTGTTGCAGCAGGGGTCCTTATGTTGGCCCCCATGTTGTTTGCAGTGTACATGCTGCCATTGGGAAATATCGTCAGTTGACACAGTTTGAGCTTTCACTGCTATGCAGATGATACTCAACTGTATATGTCCTTTCTGCCCAGACAGGATGTAGCATTCTCTGTGCTAAATAACTGCCTTACCAAGATCAGAACCTGGATGAGTACTAGATGGCTGAGACTGAATCCAGATAAGACTGAAGTGCTGGTTGTGGACACGGGTCGTCCGGTGGTGGGTATGGGAGCTGGCCAGGCATCAGGTGTTTTGATCGATGGCATACAGCTCAATACCTTAGACCAGGTGCGTAACCTTGGCGTTATTTTTGACAACAGTCTGACACTAAGATTTCAGGTGTCAGCTGTTGTCAAATCCTCTTTTTATCATCTGAGGAATATCGCCCGGGTGAAACACTTGGTTCCTCCAGATGATCTTCCAACACTGGTCCACGCCTTCATCACTACCCGCCTTGATTATGGCAATTCTCTCTACCTAGGGCTTCCAGGGGTTGATATCCACCACTTGCAGCTAGTGCAGAATGCGGCAGCCAGGCTTTTGACTGGGACTTCTAGGTCCAGTCATATTACTCCTGTGCTCCGCAAACTGTACTGGCTGCCTATTCAGTGGTAGATCACCTTTAAGTTTGGCTTGCTAACCATTAAAGCCCTACATGATCAGGGACCCGGTTACCTGCAAGACCTCTTGGTACCCTACTGCCCCTCCCATCCTCTCCGATCCACCGACGAGGGATTGCTAGAGATTCCCAGGGTAGAACTAAAACCATCAGACGCCCGTGCTTTTGCTTTTTCGGCTCCAACCCTGTGGAATTCTCTACCTCGCTGGCTAAGAGAATGCCTGTCCGTCGATATTTTAAAGACTGAGTTAAAAATGTACTTATTTAACCGGGCCTTCCCTAATGTTTAATGTATCTTATTTTTCTCTTTTAATTGTTATATTTTTATTTGGTTTTATGTGCAGCGCCTTGGTTTTTGAAAGGCGCTATAAAAATAAAGTTTGATTTGATTTGATTTGATGATGCCAGAGAATGACCATGGGGGGGTGCTTAAACATGCAGGAAATGTAAAACAATGTCCCCCATCAGATAGCCATGGTTGGCACTCCACACTTTAGTGAATTGTGAGGAGTGCTTGCACATCCCCTGGCACACCACCGGACTGCACCCGCACATAGTTGCTAAGGCGGACAGGGGCTGCAGCATGCAGGATGCTTGTGCACTCATGATAAATGCCACTGAGGGTGTACTGTACCATACTGAATGGCATACATGTGTAGGCATGCCTATGCACTGCCCATACATAGCCTATAGGCTTTTGTTCACAGAATCCAATGCCTTTCAGTTTGCATTTGGCAATTTAAAAATGAGCTACCTCCTCAGCTATTATTGTAAGTAACTGCTCATGCTTCTCTTTTAGTTGTTCAGCCTTCTTCTCCTCATCTGAGACCACCTTAGTTACCAGCAGTTCAGGTAGAATTTCAGGATTGGTGTAAGGTATTGCTCGACTTGCTGGTGTGGACATGTCATCATTTCTTCCATTTCCTCCAGAACTGGTTGTAGGCAGAGCAATGGTAGCTTCCTTATTACCATGGGTGGGCAAGGAAGCAGTCTCCTCCACTCAGACAGCCATCTCTACCTCCTCCTCCTCTCAAGGACCCTCCATCTTCTCACATGAAGTTAATAGTGCCCCTCTAAGAAGAGTAGGGGAATTTCTTTTGATAGAAACAAAACATCAGTACAGATTACAAAACAAATTATACATCAGAGAAAAGGAAGAAAAAAAATACTTAAACATCTTGTTATGTCATTCTCTATACAGACACTTCTTTCTCCTTAGTTAATAATGGCAAAAAACAAGGAGGGAATTAATGACATGAAATTACAAAGGAAGAGGGTACAAATTCATCCTATATTGCTTAAGCTCAAGCAAGGAATGTCCTGCCATATCATTTGATATTTCCTAGCATCAAACATTGTTCTTTCTTTCTCTTTTTGTTTAATAATGACAGCTTCAACTTGTTTTATTAAAGTTAAGATTGGTATGTCTGTGTGTTGTAATGAATACCTGCATCTTGCCTGCCACAGATTAAAATTTACTTGAAGCAAAAATCAGATTTAAGGTGCTAGGATTATATCTGGGAAAAAAAAACCCTGTATAATCTCCTAAAACTAATATAACATTATTAAATTATTAAAACTTAAAGGAAAATTTAGTCCTGGTCCAGACAATATAGCCGGACATTTATTACTTTTATTAGCTGATGTAATTACAGTTCCTTTAAAATTGATGTTTGAATATTTTTTGGCCACCAATTTTGTTTCCCTGGACTGGAAAGAAGCTTATGTAATCCCTATTTACAAAAAAAGCCAAAAAAAACAACTGGGAAAACTATCGGCCTATAAGTTTAACTTCTTCTACTTGTAAATTATTAGAGAGTTTAATTAAAGATTTAATATCCCCAGTCCTGGACTGTCATGATGTAGAACAACATGGCTTCAAAAAAGGCAGAAGTTGTCTGACAAATTTAATATGTTTTTATGAACAAATCAGTTCATTACTAGATAAAAACGTACCATGTGATATTATTTATACTGATTTTAGTGAGGCTTTTGACATCATGCCTCATTGGGGCTTAACTTCTAAACTTCATAAACTAAATATAAACCGGTTTCTAGTTAATTGGATAATCAATTGGCTTTACAATCGCTCTCAGCAAGTAATTATTCATGGAAGAGCTTCAGCCAGGGGTATAGTGACTAGCGGGGTGCCACAGGGTTCAGTATTGGGCCCATGCTTGTTTCAGGCATTTGTTGCTGACCTTACTTCGGGTTGCTCATCATTCACTATAAAATATGCTGATGATGTTAAAATAGGAGGGCCATGTGCCTCTGACTATCAGGCTGATGCCATTCAACAGGATCTAGACCACATTACAACATGGGTCAAGAAGTGGGGTATGACTTTAAATATCTCCAAATGCAAAGTTATGCATTTGGGCCTTAGAAATTCACAATATCCTTATTATTTGGATGGCATATCACTTGAGACTACATCTGATGAAAGAGATTTTGGAATTAATATCTCAGATAGCTTTTCTTATAAAAATCATGTACATAATATCATTAACAAATCCGGTAAAGTAGTATGGTCTATATTGCATAATATACGATCTAGAAAACAGGATGTACTGTTACCTCTGTATAGAGCATTTGTAAGACCACATTTGGAATATGCTTCACAGCTTTGGAATCCATATAAAAAATCAGAATGCCTGTTATTGGAAAGTGTTCAGAGAAAATTCACTGAAAAAGTATCTGGGCTTTTTGATGTTCCTTATGAGAATAGACTTGCTATTTTAAATCTTATGCCCTTATCTACACGTCGTCTTTGTGGTGACCTTATGCTATTGTATGATATTATTCAAGACCCTTATTTATTGTCTGAATTGGGTCTGGAATTCAAAAACTGTGGTCACAATATCAGAGGACATCCCTTACAATTAGTTAGAAAACCCTTTGTTAGGTCAAGTCATAAATATATTTTTACCATTATAGTTGTTGGTCCATGGAATAAGCTACCACTAAATGTTATTATTAGTGAAACTAAAAGTATTTTTAAATACAGATTGGATGGTCTTATTTGTAAAGGGTATGACCTTTCTTATTATGTTTTGGATTAGTATAAGAGTTTTATGGGCTTCTGCCTTCTTGCTCTTGCAATCTACCTTAGTATGAACCTTAGTATAAATTATATGTTGAACTGGCCTCCACTGCCATCTAGTAGCCAGAGATTCCCCAAATTTTCAGTATGTACACAGTTCAATAAGAAATGTTCCATTGTTTCTTCCTCCCCTATACATTACGGTCATATGCATTGTCTTTCAAGTATAGGTTTATGTTTTAAATTGCCCTTAACTTCCAGCCTACCATGGCAGCACAACCATTGTACGTCCCACATCCTAACTGGAATTCTACTATCAGTCAAAATTTTTAAAGCAAACTCCAGTTTTGAAGGGATACATTTCAGAAAATCTGTCTGAACTGCAAAGTTTTGTGCCATTATCCTGGTATACAAAGCTTTTCTTTGAGAAATTTGTATGTGTGTTTTTGTAATCCCCCATACACTAAGTTTCCTAATTGCTGACTTAACAAACTCTGGAACCACTAGGGTATCTGTAAGCCGAGGAACCTGAACCTCCCATTTCTGCATAAAACAGCTAAACAAATCTAAAGTCCAATCCTCCCAGGGATGTCTATTATTAACATCTCCTGTTCCAAAATTCGTTTTTTTTTAAAAAAGGTAAGACAAAACACCAGAGGATGGATCATTCCTAATCCTCCCTGTTTTAATTTTAAACATGTAAACTCTCTTTTCACTGGGTTCAGGTGGCTCCCCCATACCATCTGAAAAAACACACTTAGCAATCTTGTCTTTAAATGTATAGGGACTGGAAACATAGAACTAATATATAGAAGGTTAGAAAGCAGAAATTCTTAATAATCATAATCCTTTTTTTTTTTTGGGACGGAGACCATGATTTTCATTGTTGTACCTTAGTTTCTCCCTGTTTTAATTTTTCTTCCCAGTTTAAATAAGCCAGATCCCCATTGCCAAAATAACAGCCTAGGATTTTAATGGTTGTGTTAGAAATCTGAAGTGGGCCTTTTGTAGGAGTGAAAGCACCATTCCCTATTTAAACCCCAAAGCTTTTATTATAATTAACTTTTGCTCCAGCTATTTCTGCATATTGCTCTAGCACCTGCATGGTTTTAACTACAGATTCCCTGTTCTGTACAGTTTGGCAAATATCATCTGCATAAACAGCCAACTTCTGGGGTGCTATGTTAAAGACTGGCAAAATTCCCCATATCCATGTGTCTTGTGAAATCAATTGAATTACAGGGTGTAGCACAAATGTATACAATAAAAAGCTGAGTGGACACCCCTGCTGCACTCCCCTCTTAAAAGGTAACCCATTGCCCAATAATCTGTTAATGGTGGGATAAATTACTGCTTCCTTCTATAAAACCTTTAACTATGACCTACATTTTTTTGGAATCCTGTATTTTTTTTAAAACTGCATATAAACAAGCATTTGTCAATGCTGAATGTTGATCGCGTTGGTCTGTTGAGCATGCTCACTGGCCCTCTGTCAGTCGCTGAGTCTGTTTCTTCAAGTGCTGCAGGCTGCTCTTTTGTACTGGGCTCCTGCCTGCACTGGCACCTTGTTCTGCCCACTAAGAGTTCTGTGGCTGTCCCGACAGAACTCCGTTGAGGTGGCTCACTCCCCCTCTCTCACTCATGCATTCTGTTTCTCTTGGTGCTGCAGGCTGCCCTTTTGTACTGGGCTCCTGCCTCTGTTGGTGGCTTTTTCTGCTCACAAAGAAATCTGCAGCAGTCTCGACACAGGTCTGTTGAGCCTGCTGACTCCCCCTCTCTCACTCATTCATTCCATTTCTGCTGGCACTGCAGGGTGGCCTTTTGTACTGGGCTTCTTCCTGCTTTGTCACCTTTTCCTGCCAACAAAGAAATCTGCAGCAGTCACGACAGAGCTCCATTGAGGTCGCTCACTCCCCCTGTGTCACTCACTCATTCTGTCTGTCCTGGTGCTGCAGGTTGCCCTTTTGTACTGGGCTCCTGCCTCTGTTGGTGCCTTTGTCTGCCCACAAAGAAATCTGCAGCAGTCCCGACAAAGCTCCATTTAGCTTGCTCACTCACTACCCTTCTCTCACTCACTCATTCCATTTCTGCCAGTGCTGCAGGCTGCCCTTTTTTATTGGACTCCTGCCTGCATTGCCACCTTCTTCTGCCCACAAAGAAATTTTGCAGCACTTACAATACAGCTCTGTTGAGCTCGCTCTCTCCCCCTCTCTCAGTCGCTCATTCTGGTTTCCCCACCAGTGAGGCTGCCCATTTGTACTGGGCTCCTGCATGCACTGGCACCTTTTCTCTGCCCATAAACAAATCCGCAGCTGTCCTGACAGAGCTCTGTTGAGGTCTCAGTCTCCCTGTCTCACCACGCTCATTCTGTTTGTCCTGGCTCTGCAAGCGGCCCCTGTTGTGCGGGACTCTCCTGCATTGGTGCCTTTTTCTGCCCACAAAATCCACAGCAGTCCACAGCAGGCTCTGTTGAGTCACTCAATCCCCTGTCTCACCTTGCTCGTACTGTTTCTCCCACCGCTGCAGGCTGGCCTTTTGTACTGGGCCCCTGCCTGCATTGATGCCTTCTTCTGCCCACAAAGAAATCTGCAGTAGTCCTGAAAGAGCTCCGGTGAATTTGCTCACTCCCCCTCCATCACTCACTCTCTCATTCTGTTTCTCCCAGTGCTGCAGGCTGCCCTTTTGTACTGGGCTCTTATGTTGCACCCTTTCTCTGCCCACAAACAAATCCACAGCTGTCCCGACAGAGCTGTGTTGAGGTCACTCAGTCTCCCTGTCTCACACACTCAGTCTGTTTGTTCTGGCGCTGCAAGTGGCCCTTTTGTATGGGACTCCTGCCTGCATTGGCATCTTTTCTGCACACAAAGAAATACGCAGCAGTCCTGACAGAGCTCTGTTGAGCTCACTCACTCAGTCACCATGTCTCACTTGCTTGTACTGTTTCTCCCACCGCTGCAGGCTGGCCTTTTGCACTGGACCCCTGCCTGCATTGATGCCTTTTTCTGCCCACAAAGAAATCCACAGCAGTCCTGAAAGAGCTCCAGTGAGTTCGCTCACTCTCCCTCCCTCACTCGCTCTCTCTCGTTCTGTTTCTCCCAGTGCTGCAGGCTTCCCTTTTGTACTGGGCTGTTGCATTGGGCCCTTTCTCTGCCCACAAACAAATCCGCAGCAGTCCCGACAGAGCTCAGTTGAGCACGGTCACTCCCTCCTCTCACTTGTTCAATCTTAATGTGTCCCACACAGTGACTTCCCACAGTGACCATGCTATGCTGTGGCAGGAGTGCAAAAACACATTTTAGCCATGATGTGAAAAATGGCAGCTGTACTGTTCATAAGGAGGTGTGGAAAAATGCCACTGTTGAAAATGTGGGGTGAAAATATCATAAAATTGCGAAGTTACAAGGGTGCGTGGAAACAGGTCAACGCACGCTTGTAACACAGTCATGTTATGGAGTTTTGTCACCCGATTTTCAACATAGGCATTTTAGGACCTCTGCTCATGAACAGTGCCAGTGTCATTTTCTTAATCTGTCCCGAACAGTGATTTCCCACAGCGACTGCGTTATTCTGCGCCGGAACTGTGAAAACACATTTCGGTCAGGATGTGGAAAATGACAGCTGTACTGCTCATAAGGAGGTGCGGAAAAATTCCACTGGTAACAATGTGGCGTGACAGTATTACAAATCTGCAAAGTTACAAGGGTGCGTGGAAAGTGTGCAACGCACACTTGTAACACAGTCATTCGATGGGATATTATCACCTAATTTTCAATATAGGCATTTTAGGACCTCTGCTTATGAACAGTATCACTCTCATTTTCTTAATCTGTCCTGGACAGTGATTTCCCACAGCAGCCGCTCTATTCTGCACCAGAAGTGCGAAAACACATTTCGGACAGGGTGGGAAAAATGACAGTTTTACTGTTCTTAAGTAGGTGTGGGAAAATGGCAATGTTTGAAATCTGAAGTGAAAATATTATAAATTCGTGAACTTACGAGCGTGCGTGCAAACTGCGTAACGCACGCTCGTAACACAGTCATTTTATGGAGTATCATTACAAAATTGTCAACATAGCCATTTCAGGACTTCTACTCATGAACAGTGTCACTGTCATTTTTTTTATCTGTCCCGAACACTGATTTCCCACAGTGACCACGCTATTCTGCGCTGGAAGTGCGAAAACACATTTCCACCAGGATGTGAACAATGACAGCTGTACTGTTCACAAGGAGGTGTGACAAAATGCCAAAGTTGAAAATCTGGTGTGAAAATATTGCAAATTCACGAAGTTATGAGCGTGCGTAGCAACTGCGCAGCGCATGCTAGTAAAACAGTCATTTTTGGATTTTTTCCACCAAATTTGCAACATAAGCTTTTTGAGAGCCCACCTCATGAACACTGGCACTGTCATTTCATTAACCAGTCCTGAAAGGTGATTCACGCGGTGACCGCAAAATCACCTTTCCGGTCAATACCGCCATGACAGTTCAAGAATTCGCGAGGAGGGGTCCCAAACCCCATGTTGAAAATTTGGTGAAAAAATTCAAAAATGCCGAGATATGCAGTAAAGTTGAAAAAACCTATGTATTACATTATACAGCTTACTGGCATTTCCTCAGTTCGCGGTCGGCTTTGAAGAGTGCAGGCGTGTATCCGGTCCACGAAGATAAATCGCGCCAAGCTCTAAGGTAAGTATGGGTGAGGGGGGTGTGGGAGGCAGGGTGTGCAATGGGTGGGTGCTGGTTGTGCGTGGGAGACAGGGTGAGCACCGAGGGAAGGTTTCCTTTTTTCCAGGGTAAAACAAACAAAAAAAAACAGACATTGCGGGACCATTTTTTACTTTGCAGGGGACTCTGGCACACTAGGATGGGCTCCCAGTGTGCCAGCAGAGACTTTCTTGTTCAGGGGCAGCAGTAGCTAATGGGGGATTGGGCACCCCCATCGGCGAGCAGGCGGGGGCAGGGGTATTATTATGCAGACGGGGACTGGGCACCCCATCAGCAGAATGCCGATGGGGAGTGGGCTCCCCCGTCGGCAACAAAACAAACAGGGGAACACTATAGCAGACAGGGATTGGGCACCCCATCAGCAGGAACAAAAGTGGGGGGCACAGAATGCCGACGGGGATTGGGGCCCCCGTTGGCAACTAAACATGGTGGGGGGAAGGTTATATTGTTTGTGGACATGACAGCAAGCCACTGCTATGTTCACAAACAATCTCAGGGGTTTTACATCCCGCCAATCAATGATGGGTCGCTCCCTCATTGCAGCGGATGGCTGACGCTGCAATGACGAGGTGGCCCCTGATTGCAGTGGCTGATTTTTTAGAAAGTTGTGGCAGGCTGGCTGAACTAGTGTCAGCAGCAGTGTGCCACGGCATTGGGGGAACCGGGTCAAGCCTTTGCAGGCTGTGGGGGCATTGGCCACAACAGTGCCACGCCCACAGCCTGCTTCTGGAGAAACCTGTTACAACATTTTTCTTGCACATGCGCACAATCAACATAAAAATTGTGGGACACTTTATTGAAAGCTTTAGCTTGATCTAGGGGTTATTAAATAGCCAGTTATTTTATTTTGTCTTTCATACTCACACAGGTTTCTTAGGAAAATTACATTTTGCTGTATGTTCCTATGTAGTATAGAGCAGGTTTGAACAGGCAGCATCAGTGATTCAGCTATTTTTTGAAGTTGATGGTATAAAATAGTAGTTAAGATTTTATAATCCATATTGAGGAGACTGATAGGTCTCCAGTTACCCAGATCATACTTTTGTCCTTTTTTATATAAAAAATAGTAATGGCATCAGAAAAGGCTTTTGAAATATTCCCCGTATCTAATATTTCATTATATAAACTGCATAGAATATTACTCATTAAGTCTGGGAAGTGTTTATAGCACTCATTAGTAATTCCATCATTCTCCGGTGAAACCCCTAATTTTAGTTGTGAAATGACGTTCCGACCTCCTCAATAGTTATAGGATTTTCTAATTCTGTTTTTTGGTCTTCCGGTGTAACAGGTACTGGAAAAGTTGGAAAATCATCCCACCCTTTATCTGTATTATAACCTACCCCAAGTTGTGTCATCCAACTGCGAGAAGCAATCTCCAACATTTCAACATTAGAAAATTAAACTTGTCCCATCTTATCCCATAAGCCTTCCATGAGTTATTTTTCTAAACCTTGTTTACAAGTAGAGAAAGGGTCTGCATAAGGTGTTTTTTTGCAATCCGAATTTCATTTCGGCCTGTAAGGAAGCCGCTCTATCATATTGACAAAACTTCATTTTTTTCTTTAATTCTATGTATCTGTCTTGAATCTGTAGATCTGAACTATTTGTCAAAGGCAAGAGCCGATAGTATTGATTCCTATAGTCTAGATGCCTTATGTAATCTTCATTACTCTTGGGTTTTTCTAAGTTTATTAAAAAAAGTCTTTATTTCCAATGTAGTGTCTTCCCACCATGTTGCCCAATCATCATACAGTTCAGCTACCGATTTTCTGGCATTGATGACATCAAGCAGTTTCATTTTTATATCTGCCTGCTCCAATAAAGTAGAATTTAATTTCCATCTGTTTGTTACAGATGGAAACCTAGAGGGGGACAGATGAGAGGCCTGTACTACATATCAAAGCGTTATGATCTGAAACCTCACAAAACTTTAAAGAAAAGGTATTTGGAATTAAATACTTAAAGAGGAAAAAAATAATCAATTCTTGAGTAATAAATGATCCTTTTATATGTGTGCCCTGGATTAGAAAAAAGTTCCCTATATGCATCTTTTAACCTTGATGTACTCAGAATTCCCTGTAGTGTATGTGTATCACAATAAATTTTCCTTTGAATCTGGTCTCTAACGTTACAATCCAAACTGCAATTAAAACACCCACCCAAATTTCATGCTTACTTGTGAATAAATAAGGCTGTACTGCATTGAAAAGGTCTATTCGAGCAGTCTTAACTTGCAGTGCATAAGTATTAATCAACCTTAGGGAAAACCCTTAATAAATACAATCCAAAGTTAGTACTTTCCCGGGTATTAGATCTACCACTCTAACCACCTGAACCTGCATGTGCCCAAACAAAATGTCAAGGCCATCAGCCATATCTGTGCCATAAGATCAAAATGAAGGACCATAAATTCAAGTTTTTTTTTGCTTATGCTACATCCTGTAATGTATTTAACCTAGTTTCCTGCAAAAATAAGATGTCTGCTTTTAAAGACCTGCAAAAATGTAAACATGCCCACCTTTTCTTATAATGTTTCATACTGCAGGTATTCAAGGAGACTAGTTTCAAAGTAGCCATTACAGAATTTTAAGTTTATTTATCTTTTTTCCTTTTTCTCCCTTTCTTTTTTTTTATCCGAGACTTCTGCTCCACCATCCTCATCACATTCCATTTCAGAAGGCACCCCAGAGATGGAGGAAACATCAGATTCATAGCCCCCTTCCTGATCCTGTAATACTGAAAAAGCATTTTGAGTGGGAAGTCCAGTGGGGTTTTGTTTTTGCCTACTAGTAGCTCTTGTGACCCTTTTGGGGTGCGGGGTCTGGAATTCTAGGGAAAGTGGGGGGGGGGCATAACCTGTGCACTCATTCTCAGAGTAGATGGGGCCCCCTGAGCTGGGACCTGCCTATCCTGTGGAGTTTCTGACTGTTCTGTGGGAGTAGTATGCTCTGGGGGGTTGTATGGTCTGCTTCTGAAGTGGTAGGCCCTGTTTGGGGTGTGTCCCTGCTAGAGAAACTGGGCCTGTACCTTTCTTGTGCATGATTAATTAGGTCTTCTTTATCCAACCCACCCTGCCTGTTCTGACCAGGTCAGGGACACTGATGATAGGCATGTCCTTGTTCCTCCCACAGGTTGCACCAAAAAACATTCCTACATGTTCCACTGTCGTGGTCGAAATCCCCACAGAGAACACATTTCATCTTGTCACACACACTACTGAGGTGCCTTCTACTGCCACATTTATAGCAGGCCTTGGGCTGACCTGGGCAGAAACAGACCCCACTATCCTTGCCCAAAATGAATCTGTTAGAAACATGTTGTACCTCATTCCCAATGATGTTTAACTTCACCTTAAATTTCCAACTGCCCATCCAGATGCTATCATCATCAATGATGGGCTCTGGGGGCCCCAATACATTATACTTCTGCTCCAACCAAAACTGAATATCCCCCACATTTAATCCCTTGTTCCGAAACATGATATAGATGGTTTTAAACAGTGGTTTAGTAAATGGAATTGCCCAAAAGGGGGTCCACAAAGGTGTAGTTTTACAAGTTTCATATTTTACCCAAAATTTATCCAGGCTAGCAAACATTTTAAAGCTTATATCAAAAGTATCCTCCCCCTCACATTGATTACGGCATACACTTCAGATGCTAAAAAGTTCATCGAGTCTTTCAACAGTTTTCTGGACACGTATGACCTGTTTGGATGTTCCTGCAAGCCGCCTCGATAATGAAGATGGGCTGCATTGCGATAAGGTGCTTGTTCCAGAATGTTGTGGTGAAATAAATCAGAGAACCTAGGTCCAGACTTTGTATGATCTCTACGTTGGGAGTAGGGTGGGGAATCAGCAGGAGATGTATGTGGAGGTTCTGTTTCTATGTTGGGACCCTCATCAAAGTTACCACACTCCCCAGTACCCCCCCTTTAGCAGATGCAGTTTCTACTTGCCTGAAAATTCATTGGAAGCCCCTTGAGTGTCCAGCTGTGTAGAAAATGAAATCCATTCAGAGTCAGGAACCTAGTTGCCGTCCAAGCAAACCCAACCGGCATTCAGTAGTGCTTGTTCTTTCGACCAGCAGCTGTCAGACTGTGCCGCACCAGCTACACTGTTCTTCCACATTCTTTCCCCTTCCACGTCACCACTCCAGCATGCACCTGCCACCTCACCTTCTGCATTCAGCTGAGACACAGCTGATTCTCTGCTGGAAACTGTGTACACTTTCTCCTTGGAAATCTTCAGGTCAGCTATATCGAGTAATGCATTTAAAGGACTCGCTTCCTCTGTTCCTACTGCAAGGGTTCACCTCTGCATATCGCTAGCACCCAAATCCTGAGAAGACTCAAGAAAAATGTCCCAATGCAGATCTACAACCGAGGTCAGGATGAGCCCTCGGTTCGCTGGCATTCCAACATGTCCTACTCCACTGGTAGCTTGACAGTATTGGCCATTGTGCATAGCAGCACAGCGCCCCCCCCCCCAACAACGAGTAGGGGAATTCCTCCAGTGTGGTACCCAGGCATCCTCCCATTCACTACAATGCAACCATCAGACTAATCTGATTTCGTTTCAGTTGGTTCACCTCTGTATCTCCCACCCTGAACAAGGCTGATAAAAAGGTAATATTGTTTAGCTCTCTTTCCCAGTCAACTAAAACTAACTTAACCTTTTTCACACAATATTCTGTGGCCCTGCATGACACAGTAGATTAGTGAAAACTTTTATTGTACAGGGCCCCAAACCTGTATCTTGGAGCAGTAAACCCATGGTGCATTGCATTAGATCTATAGCTGGAAGCAGCAGACCCAGAGTGTGAGGTCCTTGGACCTGTACCTTGGCCTTGGCCTTGGGTCACAAGCCTAGGGGCAGCTTCAGGAAGATAAGCATTAGCATTGAAAAAACCCAACACCAAATTTCCCACCTGTTGTGGCTACAGAACCTGGATGGTGCATTAAGACATTTTTTATTTTTTTTGCAATTTATTTCCATACTTTTTGCGTTCACAGGAATGTCTTG
Source organism: Neoceratodus forsteri (assembly GCA_016271365.2). Lineage (NCBI taxonomy): Eukaryota > Metazoa > Chordata > Ceratodontiformes > Ceratodontidae > Neoceratodus > Neoceratodus forsteri. The sequence goes on from CM057458.1 coordinate 1,161,750,191, forward strand.
GGACAATACAGGAGATGAGAGGTGTGTCACTGCCAAGCTAATTACAGCTGAAACTGCAATAGGTTTGACAGTGCACACTAATGACTATGCACTCTGGTCATGATAGCAGTTCAGCTTTGCTGACGTGGCATTGCTGGACTTTCAAAAAATGAACCGCTCCAGTGGGAGTGATTCATTTCTTTCTGTAGCTCAAACTCTGGCCATGCGCATTAGAGTGCACACTAATGTGCACAGCCAGAGTTACAGCCCGTCTTCACTCCTCTGACTCCCACTCCAACAGCTTAAATGTTAGCTGTGGTGTGGCTTTCTCTCCCAATGCTCACTTCTCGACCCCACCCCTGCACTTAAACAGTAGCCGTGGTGTGTCTTTCTTTCCCCTCTCCTCTCAGTGCTCACTTTTCTGTGCCCCCCCACCTCAACATTAGCCACAGTGCGGCTTTCTGTTAAAGCTGACATTGGGGTACCCAATCCCCCTGTCGGCAATTAAAAAAACCCAGTGCAGCCACAAAGGGACACTGGGAATCCCACTCCCAGTGTCTCTATATCTGTACCCACCAATATGCTGGGATAATGGGGAGTCCACTCGCAGTATCCCAATATCTATATCCTCCCCCTTTAGAAATGGCCAGACCGGGTGCACCAAGTGGTTCTTATCTGCTATCAAAGTCTGTGCTATGTTTACCCTGCAAAAAAGAAAACATTCCCCCATATTTTTTATACCTGAAAAAAAGAAAACTGTCCCTCGTTGCCTCCCATCCCTGTCCCCCCCCATCCTGGCCCTTCCGCTGTGCACCCACCTGCCCGCACCCCCCCTTACCCTATACTTACCTCCGGAGGTTGGCGGGTGTCATCCTCTGTGTACCAGGACATGTCTGCACTCTTCAAAGCCGAAGTGCAAACTGAAGAATGAAGGTAAGTGCTGTATAATGGCTTTCAATGGGGGTTTCAACTTATGTTGATATCTCGGCCATTTTTTGAAAGGTTTGCCCCAAATTTTCAACACAGCTTTTTTGGGACCCCACCTCATGAACACTGGCACTATCATTTTGTTACTCAGTCTCAAAATGTGATTTCTTGGCCACTGTGCAGAATCACCTTTCAGGACCGATTAACAAAATTACAGTGCCATTGTTAATGAAGGGAGGTCCCAAAAAGCCCATGTTGAAAATCTGGTGAAAAAATTCAAGAAATGACTTCATCACAAGCGTGCATGGTGCAGTTTCTTTGCACACTCGTAACTTCACCAATTTTTTATATTTTCACTCCAGATTTTCCACATTACCATTTCTACACACCTCCTCATGAACAGTATAGCTGTCACTTTTCACATGCTGCCTGAAGTGTGTTTTCGCACCTGTTGCACAGAATGGCACAGTTGCTATGCAGAATCAACTTTCTGGCTGGATTAACAATATCACAATGTCACTGTTCATGAGATGGGGTCCCAAAAAAGCCATGTTGTAAATTTGGTACAAAAATACCCCCAAATGCCCGAGTTACATGAGATCATTGAAATTTCGCTATCCATGCGCGAAACTTTGGCAAATTTTTTTTATTCAGAGAATCATAGGTAGTTTACAAGCTCAGTAGGCAGTGTTGCCTTTTTCGAGCTCACCACCATTTTTAATGGTGGAAATTAAATTTTTTGTTTCCCATATATATGTCTAGTCTGTTTTTAAAGATATTTTTTGTATTACTGTCAATGATGGCTTGAGGAAGAGCATTCCATGTAGATATTACCCTTTGAGTATACCACTGATTCCTCTTGTATTTTCATTCCAAATATTCAACACTGCCAGTTTTTCACACCACCTAATGAACAGTATAGCTGTCAGTTTTCACATCCTGCCTGGAATGTGTTTTTGTACCTGTCATGCCAAATGGCACAGTTGCTGTGTGAAATCATCTTTCGGAATTGAGTAATGAAATGATAGTGCTGCTGTTCATGAGGTGGTATCCCAAAAAGCCCATGTTGAAAATTTGGAGTGCAAATACTAACAAACACCCAAGGCATTAGGGTTTCTAGTGGTAATGCCCCACCCCCACCTTGTAGAGACTGACAGGTGTCAGGGGTGTGCCTTGAGTTTGTTGGCCATAATGCTCATGCCATTCCACCCCCACACCCACCCTGCAGCCAGTAACAGGCATTGGGGTGTGTCTCGAGGTATATAGCCCTAACTTTCACCCCATTCTCCTACACTGCACCCATCTCAGCTTATTTTATTATGGAATGTGGTGAGCATTAGGGCCAAAGACCCCAAGGCACACCATAATGCCTGTCAGTGTCTGAAAGATGGGGTGGAATGGCATGAGCTTTGTGGACAATGACCCAAAAGCACCCCCCCAATGTCTGTCTGTCTGTGTCTGGAGGGTGGGGGTGGGGCATTAGGGTTGGAAACCCTAATGCCTCATTAAGGAAGTAAATCAGAGACGGACGATTGAAATCACCTACCTTAATTTCAGCAAAGCCTTTGACAATGTCTAACACAGAAGGTTGATTAACATGATGGTTAATCTGGCCATGGGGCATAAGCTGAAAAACTGGGTTAGAAACTGACTGATGGACAACAGGCAGAGGGTAGTGGTAATGAGATCCAAACTGGGGAGAGGGGGATGACCAGCAGGATACCTCAGGGATCAGTCCTGGGACCATTTACTGTCCAGCTTCCCCCATGCAGCACCCACAGCTCACATGGCTGCCTCCTCTCTACTCTGAAGCCAGTACCAGTACCAAACACCACTGCAAACACCTGAAAGTGAACATTCAGCATTAACAAATGCTTGTTAAAAGTAGAGTCATGACTTGCTTTGCACAAGGCATGGTTCTTTGAATCTTCAGGTCTATGACTTAGTAATCAAACAGGGCATTATCAATAAAGCAGTATCAGCTGAAATGAATTTAACAAGGGCATTTACTTTTGGTTTGAAGTGATCATTTTAAAGACTTGCAAAGTTAGTATTAGCCTGTCATAAATAATTCAGGGTGCACTTGTAAATGGCAAAATATTTCAGTGAGCATCTTCAGCCAATAAGGATTTCTGTAAGGGAAAGCAGGTTTGGCTAACAGTGAGTATCCAAGATAAACACTTCAGTTTCACTATGTAGAAATCAAAACAGATGGGGACTGTACTGCAGAGATAACAGTTCCCCTCCACAACATTTAGAAACAGCAGTTCTTTTATCCCAGGGCAATGTACCTAATTATATTTTCAGATGTTTTTGTTAATCCACAGGAAAGCTTAGAGTTAATATTGGTTTAAACAATGTAATTGTTTCATAGAAATTATAATATATCATGCAGGGCAGAGCATCTCACATGGGTTTAAAGTTTGTACCTTAAAATAAGTATCTTGTCTAGTCATTTAGAAGGTTTGAATTTAAGACTGTGTTAACAGAACATTGTTTATATTTATTAACAACAGTATGGTGTGCATAGAGTTAATGATTACCTACAATACACTTATTCCTTCAAATAATCTTTAAATAAATATTGATGAGAAACAGTTTGAAATCAGCATCCATACTAGAAAATAACTATGAATACAACTTATTTTGCATGTTAATGGCCTGCAATTCTAAAAATCAGTGATTTGCTCAAATGGCATTTATCTATTTAGAATGCTTATTAATTGTTCCACTTACAAGTTACAATATACACCATTTCAAAAAATATTCAGAGGAAATTGCTACGAGAACTTTAAAACAAGGTTAATGCAAGGACATTCGTATTTTATATATACGGTAGCTTATATTTATTTTTACAAAAATATTTTACTTTGCCATGTGCTAAGACTTGAATTAATTTAGAGAAGCATTAATTAATTTATGAATTCATCTTTATGGTGTTTATCATTCTGACCACCATTCATAAATCAATAAAGTATTTGTGAAATGTTGAAATCATGGTCACCAGTTTATTAAAATAAAGACTACCTAGTTTGTTACAGAGATTTAAGTTGTATCCATTTCTTATGTTTTTGGACTTTGTAATTTGAGGCATCACCTCCCATGCCTATATTTCCTACAATCCCAGCTGGGATCAGGATTATTCTGATGAATCAAACTCTCTGCTTGAAGAAGAGAAGTTAATCATTTAAGTTCAGCATTGGGTTTGGGCAGCTGGTGTCAGAAAGGGAGTAGTCAATGACACCAGGGTAGGGCATCTAGTGTCCGATGGGGGGGATCTTGTTGTCACTAGGCTTTGATCGCTGATGACTGGACATGCTTTGTTTTTTTAAAACATTAGAGTATGATACTGAGTTTTGGCACCAGGTCTTGTTTAGTAATAGTGGCTTTATAGCTTCATCTAGAAGCCAGACTCACATGCATCTTATTGCTCTGCACATGCCAGAGGCACTGGTATTTGAATTGAACTAAATGTTTTCACATGGTATTGCTCTTCTCTAGATCATGCTCCACTGAAGCAAATGTCAACAAACTTGTCACATAAGGACATTTGGGGCAGCAGATCATGTTTGTGAAGGTTCAAAGACATCTAGCAAGAAATGTCCAAAATACTGTATAAGCAGCTGAAAATTGTAACCGCATTAAAGTGCCCACCCAGTCCTAACTACAGCAGCACTGCTACAACACTGTAATATATACTCTGGTGATAAAGATTAAGAAATTAAAATGTAGTTCATTATTTTTAAATATTTGTGCTCAGATTAGCATTATTAAAAAGGGGCATGAAACTGATTCCAGCATCCATAATGAGCTGCCCAATGCTCCCCTCAAAACAATCTGGATCGTTGAGGCTGTTTTTCTGCATTGCTTTTCATTTCTAGATGTCTGAAAAAGGGAAATGTTCTACAACAGCTTACATATGTTAAAAAGAACATATGTGCAGTACTATACATTATGCCACAAAGTATACTAATAGCATCCACATATTATAATCAGCAAATTTGCTAATACGATTTCTAGAAGAATAACTACTGGGCAATAACTTTTAAACAAGCTTTATACGGTACAGTAGACTTGACCTTATAAAGTATTTTAACTACTCTATCTTAGGGAAACTGGTAACATCTAGTCTGATATTTTTTTAAGGAGAAATTAATTTGAAATCAGATGATGCACTGATCTTACACTAATTATATTGTCTTGTAATTATGATTAATGTACACATGTGTTGGTAAATTTTGCATGAGCAATTAAAAATACTGTATCAGACATCTTTTGGATGGCCAACCAGTTTAGTATATAGACACTGTTCATTCTAAAATGTTGTCACTCAGTAAGTAAAAACTTTCTGTTCCCTTTCATTTGAAAGCAAAAGAAATCAGCAAGCTGCCCAAATATGTTGATTGTTATTTACCATTTTGGAATTTTACCTTTTCAAATTACTGTTTCATAATGGGCCCAGTTTTCAAGGACCCCTTAGAGCAACACAAGCTGCACCACTTTAAGGGCTGTGGCAAACTCCAGGTGCACCAGGGACCCTGTACCCTATTTTATAAAAACCTGGGTCCTTGCACCAAACTCCTTGGGTTTGCTCCAAGTCAACTGCTGAGTAAAACCATTGGCACACCTGTGGGAATTGCAGCAAGGAGCCACCCCCCCCATCCAGCACAACACTAGAGGGGCTGGGATGGTGGGGTAGTGAAACTGCTGGACAGGAGGAGTAGGGTGCAGTAGAGGCGTGAAAGGTGACATGGGGAAGATGGGGGACAGCTGAGCATTAGTAGCAATGTTGTGACACAGAGTGGGGAGTATTTGCATTGTGCTGTAATTATAAGTAAAGTAAACATATCTTCCCTGGTAGTCTAGCAGACCCCCTGCTCCCTGATCTCCCCCCATGTATATTGATATAACTTCCCTGGTGGTCTAGCAGACCCCCCGATCCATGATTTCCCTGTAAACCATTTAGATAATGATTCCTAGTGGTCTAATGGATCCTCCCCTGTCAGGCAGTTCCCAACCACTCTGCTCCCCCATCTCTCTTCCACGAGGCTATGAATGGCACAGCCCTTCACTCACCACCATGGCTCGCCAAAGACTGATCTTTCAAGGAGTGCATACTGTATAAGTACGCACTCATTGATTGACAGCTAATCAGTGAGTGTATACTGTATACAATATGCACTCCTTGGCAGATCAGTCTGCAGCAGGCCATGTTGGTGAGCAGAGGGCTGTGTCAGTTGCAGGCCTCCTGGAAGGGATGAGGGGAACAGGGTAATGGGGCACTGCCTGCCAGGGTGGGGAGGGTGTGGGTCCACTAGACCATCAGGGACCATTATCGAAATGGTTTAGGGTGAAATCAGGGATCAGGGCTCTGCTATACCACTAGGAGTGTTATATCAATATACCTGGTGGGGGCAAAGTCAAAACAATCCTCCACTCACCACCACAATGAAGTGCTGTCCACACGATACATAGCATTCAAAAATCCTTTATGGAAAGTGCTCCAGATAGGTAAACAAGTCCTGACGCACTTCAGAAAAGATTCTCCTTTATTAAAGGACATGTCTTTCGATAAAAAAGAATCTTTTCCAAAATGCATCAGGATGTGTTTTACCTATCTGGAGCACTTTCAATAAAGGATTTTTGCACTCTATGTATTGTGGGGAAAGCTCTTCATTGTGGTGTTGAGTGCAGGACTGTTTTGTCTTTACTTGTATCTATTTTGTCCTAGGACTACCGCCCCTGTGCACTCTCATCTTCTGACTGTGATACCTGGTGAAGATTGTGGATTGGGGGGTCCACTAGACCACCAGGGATGTTATATATATTAATATACTTGGGTGATATCAGGGATATCAGGGACTGGGGGATCTGCTAGACCACCTAGGAAGATATATAAACATCGGGGATTAGGAGGTCTAAGAAACCACCAGGGAAAATAAGTTTACTGTACATTTAATTGCAGCACAATGCAAACACATTTCGCTAGGTGCCACATCACTGCCAATGATGCACAGCTGTCCCCCCAATACCCCCTATACCACCTCCCATGCCCCTACTACACAGAGAAGCCCATTTTCCAACTCATCCCACTAGTGCAAGCCAGTTAGACCACCTACTGTCTGGTCTAAGTGATGCCCCTTGCTGCGTCCATGGTGGGGCTTGCAAAATACCAAAAAAGGGGATGTTGCAGCTCCACCATGGTGCTAGCCCCCTTGCAATCTGGCGCATTGGGTTGTTTGGTGCAACCCTGATTCTAGGGGGCTTTGGGGCACCTGTATCTGGATATGGTGCATGCTGTGATGGAAAATCGTGTTTAACGCAAGTCACTTCTTGCATCAAATTCTGTTGGTGCAAGTTCCTTGCATCGTTACAAGCCCTTTGAAATTCAGGCCAAATGTGTTTGGTGCTATTTTGTTATCATATTTAAAAAGCTGTTATCCCAACTAAAGAATAATCATCTTGTAAAACTGTACATCTCTTCTATTGAGAAGGAATTTACAGTGTTACGCTCAGAGAGCAGGACCAAAAAAGTGTCAGTATTCTTAATGACAAGATTTCTTTACCATGGTCTGATCTCCTCTACTATACTTGCATTCAGACACATAAAGCATAGACTAGCTATAACTTACCGCATTCCAGAACGTATGTCAAGAACCTCTGATTGAAAAGCAAGCAGTCCAGCGTTACACTCCTAAATATGGAAAGCAATATAAGGCATACAGATGTTTTCACAAAAAAAGTGCAGCTGCACTTTACAGAGTGCTCTTTTGCACAAAAACAAGAACAAAAAACAAACAATCAAACAAAAAACCAAGGGTAGCAGAATACTATTTTGTGTCCTAATATTTCATGCCAGCGCAGTGCTTTTTCAATTTCAAGAACCTGCTGTTCCAAAATCTGACATGCAGACCAAGGATCACTCCCGTTGCAGTACTGTGTGTGTTCCTTTTAAATATCACTTTGCTTGTGTTTTTTGAATGTGAACAGCTAGCATACACACCCTGGAGGAAAGCTCTTATTTCCCTGAATAACTGATACACTTAGCTCCCCAAACTCATTATAAGAAGATCATCCATCTTATTAATTGAAAGCATCAGTGGATGTTGCACTGAAAATGTCTACTGGTATCTTTTTATACAACTACCAATTGCTCATTTTCTCCTTTCTTGCAGGGTGCCCCATTCCTTGTCCTGTATTAGCATTTATTTTTTTTTTTTTGGGGGGTTGAAATGTTTAGTAGTAGGAGTTATTTTAGTTATACACTGCCCAATCTCACAGGCTCCAGGAATTTTACAGAACCAGGTACATTTTGTATCAAAACAAGCATTAAACAAATACACAAATAAATATCCATAACATTAAACAAATACTATGACCTGGATATTCAGAAATGCGCCAAAGTCTGGCCCAAGTCCGGCGCAGTACAAATCCAATGCGCCATGGTGCAACTGGAGCCATATTCAGAGGTTGCACAGGCCGAACTGTGCCAGCACAACCCGGCTGAATATGGCAGAGTTGCGTAATGGCACAAACAGAGATTATCCAGTGCAGCCATGGAGCAGAGCAGCACAGCAACAGAGGAGGGCACAGCACAGAGAACAGACCCAGGGATAGAGCCATGGAAGCACAGTGACAGGCAACAGGAGGCCGCCACCAGCAGGGCACAGCAGGGCACACACAGACACCCAGACACAGGAGCACAGAACACAACAGTGGCACAGATAGCAGGTGACAGGAGGTGCCAATGCATGGCCACCAAGGGAGCCCCCCCACAGGCCAGTGGCCGTGCCCCCCCAGACCATAGCAGGCCACACCCAGGACCATGCAGCCAAGCACACACACGCCACACAGGCACATAGAAAGCCCCCACAGTGGGCACTGAAGGGGCAGGCTTGCAGGCAGCATGGCAGACCACATGGAACAGGCCGTACAATGCCAAGCAGAGGACCCCAACACAGTGTGTGCACAGTACCCGACCAATGACCATGGCCGTGTGCCACCACCATGCACACACCGCCACACATCCCTGATAATCACCCCATGTGCACCCCAAGGCACAGCTACTGACCCAGGGGATGGACACCACCATGGTGGGACTCACCATAGCACACAGCAGGGAACCATGGAAGCTCAACACATGCCCCCTCTCATGCACACCACACGGACAGACACTAGGCAACTGCAGCGTGGCTCCTCATGCCACCTGCAAAGCAGACACAGACACAAGCAGGTATGTCAGAATATATATATATATATATATATATATTTAAAAAACTATGTACAGAAAAACAGGGGCTGGGAAAGGGTACACACAGCGAGGGAAGGGGCAGGGAACAGGGACTGTACAGTGGGAGGGGGACTGTAGGGGAAGGTTTAACAGGGGGAAACAGTGGAAAACAAGGGCAATACTATCAAAGGCCTTGTCCAGCCACCCTGGCAAGGCATCTCTCCCTCCTCTTTGCCACCATCATTTGGTGCATAGCCACCACTACCTCCAGGATGGACGACACAACGAGCAGGGTCTGGCACATCAGCCTGCTCAACATCATTCTTGTGGGTCTCTGCACTGGCCGCTGGATACCTATAGCAAGGGACAGGACAGGTGATCAGTGCAATGTCCCAAGAATCCATGCCCACCCACAGTGCACAATGGGCAATGGGACCACACACCCCGGAAGGCCCATAACGGCCATCCACAAGGGGGTGAGCCAATGCCAGCCAGCAATACGGTGCACCACAACATTACACAGAGGTGATCCCCACCGTACAATGGCCACATGACTGCATAATGACAGTCACATGGCACACTGCACTGGCAGCACCACAGCAACAATGATGGCAACTGGGCGCATGCCCACCCCACCAACAGCTGGCACACGTGTCCAATGGATGTTCCACAGTGGCATACACCACACAAAGTGTGACACACACAGCTGCCATGGCACATGGCACAGGCGGCCATGCCTGCACCCATTCCCCCCTGCCACCCCTCCATGTACAGTGCGAAGAACCATGACAGTGCTTACTTGCCCCCTGCGGCCCTGCTGGTGCTGGTCCACCACCATCATGGCACACCACACAGTCTTGCGCTGCTGCAGCCTTGACCTGCCTGTTATCCTCCAGTCCTAGGAATGGAAAGAGGACAGATGCACATCAGTAACCGACCACAGCAGCCTGCCCCTCAGACCCCTGTGCACAGGGTGTGTCCCTGCCAGACACATCCCACATGCCTGCATAGCTGCATCACAATGCAAGCGGAAGCTGGAAATGCCATTCCATGATGCACAATGACAGTGTACCACCCTGCAGGGCATGCCAGGCAGCCAAGCCAACACCACAGTACAACACCACGGCAGACATGCAACATGGAATGACTTACCTGGCTGTTGCACTGCCCCATGCCTGGCACATGCCTGAAGCCTCTTCAGTAGGTCAGGGTCCCATCTCACCAGGTCACCATACCAGTGCCTGCACTGTTCCACCGGTTCTGGGCACCCCAGTCTTGCACTCCAGGCTGGCAGCAATAGCCTGCCACACAGTGTCCCTGGCCTGCTGCAAGGGTACCTGCCCAAACAGCTGTGGGGCATGGGAATCCACACAGTCCACAAGGTTGGCCAGTTCAACCTGGGACCAGTTCAGGGCATATCTCTGTCTAGCCTGCACCATCGCTCCTTAGCAGGTTCGGTAACAAAAACGGTGGCATCAGGTACACATGTTTGGTACAGGTGCCAGATGCACAATATGCAGGAGACTGCACAGTGCCTGCCCATTGCACAGTGCTGGACATGTGCAGTGGGCATGGCAGGCAGGGTCATGGAGAGGACCCATGGGTCAGAGGTCAGCAGTAAGCGCACAGTGCACAGTAGTGCAATAGGGAACATGCCATCATGCGCGAAGTGCACATTGTCAGCCTTGCACAGCTTGTGCAGTGCCATTACATCACGCTGTTCAGGCATCTTGCATGATTCACACTATAACAGTGCAGTGTGCATGTGCACTGCAGGCCCAAGCACTGCACATGCATGGGCATTGAGCCGCCACATGCTCCAGCGCAATACCATTGCGCATGGCGCAATAGCTCGATATTCAGAGGCCACATGCAAATGAGCTCATCAGCCAATGCGTGATGCGGTGGTATGCATTAGCATGTCATTACTGTTGTGCTCAACCTCATTTGCATGCGTTGCACCTCATAAGTGCCACAGAACAGCACAGGCCATGAACCAGTATTGCAGCCTTGGTAGGTAAGTGGTGAATGCCGCTGCAGCACACTGGGAGCAGACAGCACTGCAGGGTGGGATGGACCAGGGAGATGCTGTCACTGACACACTGTGCTGTCTATGTCCACAGGAGGCAACATGTCGGCACAAGAGGAGGGCGAGGTGTGGGGGCCTGCATGGAAGCGCAGGCCCGACATCACTAAGGCTGATACAGATGCCCTGTTTAAGGCCTACCTCGACAGGGAGGCCCTGATGAGTGGTGCCACAGGCACACCACAGGGCAGTGCTGCTGCATGGGTGGAGGTGGCGACCTATGTGAACCAACACAGAAGCCACCAGCGGTCGGCGCAGGAGTGCCACAAAATGGTTGGGATTGGCAGGTGGTGGATTAAGGAGAAGGTGGCTGCCATCAGAGTGTCCCATAATGCCACTGGGGAGGGCCAGTGGATGCACCCATACTGATGCCGACAAAGGAGTTGGTGGCAGCCACCATGCACCACACCACAGTGGAGGGTGTGCCTGGAGGAGGCTTCCAGATGGGTGGCAGCCCATCACTGCATGGTATGTATGTTAGACATTCACAGCTGGTGGCCCAGAGGATGCATACACAGGCATGCTGGTGTGCATGCGGCCATCATGCATGTCATGTGCATGCGTGCACACCCATGTGCATGCCATGCTGCAAGACACATGCAGTAGCAGTGCATGGAGGGGCACATGTGGGCATTGCATCACTGACACACCTTTCTTCTCTTGCAGCACCAGCACACCTCCGTGTAGAGGATGGGGCACCGGGCAGCAGCAGCAGCACCCATGGACACTGGTATGGCCCCGGAGGATGAACCTTCCACATCCACTGGCATCTGGGGGCCTGACAGGCTGCAGCTCAGCACCACGGTGCCAGTGGATGTCCTAGATCTAGGGTCAGATGAGGCCCTGGATGTGATCCTGCAGGATGCCAGCCTTGGTGTCCTGTGTATGGAGACACAGATCGGGGTGGGGTACAACACCGATGATGATTACTCACAGCAGCTGGACAGCTTGGGTGACATTGTGGGTGTGTCACCCCTGCTTGCATTACAGGCAGGTCCCACGCCCAGCACTCTGCCAGTGGTGGAACAGCTGCCTACCACCACTTTGGGTGTGCCGGTGTGCAGTACCATGGATGTGCCCTGCGGTGGTGGTGGTATGGCCGCGCAGGTGCAGGGCAGTGTACAGCAGCTGGACAGGTGATGGCAGCAGGTGCCACTGGGCAGGTGGCCACAGGGTCCACTGCTGGTGCGCCTGCTGTGCCCATTCCCCCTGCAGACCCCACTGTGCAGCATCCACCAGAGAGGGGGGCTGTGCAGCGAGGCAGGTCACCACCAAAGAAACTGCATCCCTCCCGGGAGCCCCAGGATGCTGACCTTCTGTTTGAGCACACCTGGCTGCTGTGGGCGTCCGTTCAGCAACAGGTGCTGCTCGCCACTGGGGTGTGTGCACTGCATGCAGAAGTGCGCCAGTAATCTGAGAAGCAGGAAAGGGGCACTGTGCAGATCCTGCAGGGTATGCAATGATTGCAGGAGGCCATCCTTGGATCACATTGCCAGTGTAATTCCAGATGGCTTTGCATTGCTGGCTGCCACAGGGCATTACTGTGCACAGGAGACCCCCACAGCATGATGTCCACTCCACGGACCCGGCGTCAGGCAACCCCAACACCGTCGATGCTGGGCTCTGATGTAGGCATCCCTGGCACACCCAGGGCTGGCCTGTTTGGTCACCTACACACCCCTGCGAGGACACGGTTGTGGTCCCATGGTTCCACCCCAGGGAGCTCTTGCACACACCCCCCAGCTGATGCACAGCCTGTGGCTGCCAATCGGCCCCAGTGCAGCTGCCCCCATGGCCATGGTGGCCATGGTTCCATGCAGCAGCCCTTATCTGAGGGCTACCCTGACCGCAGTCTGCAGCTGCTGCCTGTGTGCACATGGGCGGTGTGTGTGTGTGTGCCATACCACTGGTGTCACACCTGTGTGTTGTGCCACACACTGCCTGTGTGTGTGCATGCCCAGCCACTGGACCATGTGGAGTGGGCATGATGAGGGCAGTCTAGCACCAGTTGCATCTGTGCCCTGGTGCAGTGTGTCTGATCCATGCCACATTCTGATGCCTGGGTGGGTGGGTGCATATGTGTGTGTGTGTGTTGCTGTGTGTGGTTGTGTGCCACTGGCTCCCCACCTCTGTATCACACCTCTGCATGTGCATGCCCCTCTCCAATGCATGTCCCTGCATGTGTGCTGTACCTGTCTGTGTGGCCCATGCATGTGTACCGCATCACCCACCTGTGTTCACCATAGTGTTCCTGCTGTATGCAGCAGGCCAGGAATAGGCCACAGGCTTTCGAGGGGCTGTACTGTAGGGCACCCCTGACCTGTCTAGGCAATGGAAATGTGCCTTCAACATGTCAAATACACACTCAATGATGTTGCAAGTGCTGGCGTGCACCTCATTGTACCATTCCTCTGCTGGGGATGACAGGCGCCAGTAGGGGGTGAGCAGCCTGGGCCTCAGTGAGTATGCACTGTCATCTGTGTGGAAAATGACATGGTTAGCCCTCTGCTATGCAGTGCTGTGCCCCTTGTCCTCCCTAGCACCCCCACCACCATTCATCCCCTGCCCACCCTCCCATCCCCAGGTCTGCTCTGCCCATTGCACCTTGCCCATGCCATACTCACCCACTAGGTGGCCTGTGGGGATGTCCCCACATTCAAATCTGTGGCACACCGCAGAGCTGTGCCAGATGAATGCATCTTGTGCACTCCCAGGGTGTGTGACGCAGACACTGGCAATGCACCTCATGGCATCGCACACCACCTGGCAGTTGATACTCAGACTCCTCTTCCCATTTATATATGCCAGTTCCTCAGGGTAAGGTGGCATGCAAAGGCCCATGTGGGTGAAGTCAATGGCTCCAATCACAACAGGCATGCGTGCCACCCTGTGGAAGTCCTGCATAGTTGCTGTATGCTCTGCCTGTGTGCTGGGTAAATGGATGTATTCTGAAGCATGTGGCAGCAGTGCATTGAGGAACTATGTGAGAAGGCAGGACGTGGCTGACTGAGTGATGCCTGTGGTGTCCCCTGTTGGTCTTTGGAAGATGGCTGTGATGAGCAGGCACATGTCAGTGGTCACCTTCGTCTCCACAGACATGGTGGGGCTCTGTCTGGTGGGTGCCTGCATCTCCTCACTGCACAGCTAACAGAGCTGCCCCAGAATGGCCCTGTTCAGATGGCACCGGCCCATGATCTCAGTGTCGCTATGGTTCTCAAAGGTGATGTTGGCACGGTACCACCTGTGTCAGGCATACAGCCGACAGGCCCTTCGTCGGCCACGTAGCTCTTCCTCTTGCCGCCTCACACCCCTCATTACTGCCTTCATCATGAAGGGTGCACTATCCATGGTCCCTGCTGTCCACAGTTTCCCTGGGTGGTTGGCTGCCGGCTGTGTGTCACCCTGGTACACCGGTTGTGTGTGTGTGTGTGTGTGTCTCTGTCTCTCTGCCCCTCTCTCCCTCTTCCATGCCACCTCTCTCTCTGTGTCTGGTCTTCTGTCTGTCTGTCTGTCTCTATCTCTGCCTCTCACTCTCACCCCTGGCACAACTGCTGTCTGTGTGTTTGCGCCCTATATTTATAGGAATAAGTCTGGTCAGAGCAACTTCAATTTGATCCACCCTTGCGCCATGGTTTCACGGATGAATATGTCACTGTACTGGATATTCATGGGAACACCCCCTGCACTTGTGCCACATACATTATAGTTGAGCATTGGTGCAATGTATTTTGCTCTTTGCAATGGCTCCCACTGAATATGGCTTCTCGGCGCAATTTCACCCTTGCGCCAGTGCCATGTTGTGCAGTACGCAGCAGGGCATATCTAGGCCTAGCAACAAGAAAATTGCAGTTGGTGAACTCTGTACCTGAATTTGGTTTAGTTAAGTGATAACATCCAGCAAGTTGGAGTATACGAAGCAATAACCAGCTTCTGTGGATGATTAAACTCCGAGGTGAAACCGAGGTGTTTCATCCCCACACAAGCCGGTTATTGCATGTATACTCCAACTCGTTGGATGTTATTACTATTACACAAGTTGGAGTGAGGGAGTTTTGGTTGAAGTCAACGTTGCAGTAGTATGTTTCTTGAAGACATTGTGCTAGCAGTTAGTTCCCTTGAGGGAGAATGTAGTGCTCTGCCCCCCCGCCCCGTAACAATGCGGACTTCGCAACAACAAATAGAAGGAGGCAAGCAAAAAAACTGTACCACATGTTTTGCTGTTTGTATTCATGTTGATTTATGTGTTTAATCTCTGATATTGCTGGTGCTGGAGGTTGAGGCAGGGTTACGTATGGCAGTTGAGGCTATAAGTAACCACTGCTGACGAGGAATAACATTTTATTCAGAGAGTGCAGCGGTCATGGAGACGGGGAGGTCAGGATGAATTGTACGCTACATATATGATTGTGGATGGTTTTATGATTAAATAGAAATGAGTCGGGTTTTAGAAAAGATATATAGTTAATGTAATCACTAAAGTGAAAGACTGTGGGCATGCGTATGTGTGTCAAGTTAATGCGTATGGACAGAGTGACAGTTTTGTACATCGGTGAGAAAATGTGGGATAAAATTGTGTTTTTTTTAAAGTGGAGTCAATTTTAAAATGCTAGAAAATGATCATACCATATACTTATGAGTGATGGCTAGGAAAAAAATGATGTTTAGGTAGGAGCATTCAAACGGTCAGGAGAAAGGTATGCGAGCAGTGCAGGTTCAGACGTGGCGGTTTGCCAGAATTCATTCGGGTAGTAGAAAGAGCTTGCTAGACATTGATTAAATTACTGTGAGCATGTTTTTAGTGTGTGATTAAATGACTGTGGGGGAGGTGAAGATGAATAAATGACTCCGGGGATCTGACATGCAGTTTGTGGGAGAATAATTGGCAGTACTTAATTGTGATTGGTTGAGAGGAGATGCCTCTCATATAATAGTTTATAATTTAAGGTATAGTTCACAGTAAACTTATTGCACAGCCTGTTAACAGTTAGCATTTGAGCTGTTGTGGTACTGCTTAAGAAATTTCTTCATTACTAATAGCTGGTTGTTAGCTGGTTTCTGCTGAGCTTGGAATGAGCTGTTTGAATATACATCAAGCTGAAAGACACATTCTACAGCTGAAGGGAAAAATAAACCAGCTAGTTTACAACTCATTGAAGTCACATAAAAGAAATCCTTTCAAATTGCAAACAAGACACACAATAATGTTAATGTCAGTTGTACTGTCCAGTGGAAATATAATAAATACTAACTGGCAAAAGTTGCAGAACATTTTATAGAAGCATGATAGATAATGCCATTAGGAATACACTTTGTAATCTAACAAATAATTTACCACCACTAAATCCATTTATCAGAGCTGTTTGCATTCCTTCAGTTTCTTTCTGGATGGATATTTTATCCCCACCCTGCTTTTATTTCTGGGTTTGACCAAATGGACTCTGTAGATGTGCTTGTCAGTGTGCCGACCACATAGCAAAACCTCCCCAGCAAAGACCATCACAGTGGCAGAATTTAACAGAAAGCGTTGGGTCACTGTGATGGTCCTTACTAACACCAGCACTGCATCTCCTGGTGTTTCTCCCTCTCCCCAAGACAACTCATTCTCAGAGGTGGATATATAGAAACCAGGGTGTGTGGGGGCAGAGCCCCCCACATGGGGTGTTCAGTGGCACAGCCCCACTAAGAAAACACACCAACATCCCCAACAATACAGTGTCGACACTCTGCATTGTGTCTGTCACTGTTGGGGATGTCAGCGATGTAGATGTTGCCACACAACAGGCAAACCATTCTTGTCACACTGATTCCCCATTTGTTTTTTAAACACACACTCTATTTAAAATAGAGAGCAACCTATGCTTTGCCCTGTAGGACCTAATGTTTTGGAATAGTTATAATGTCTCCTTGTTGGTGCCCCACTCATTTTCTGACCACCCCCCCCCCCCAACCAGGTCTTTATGACTATGAGTGCCTCTAAGTTTTGGAATTCCAAGTGGATTGAATTCTCAGTCAAATCAATTGTGTCTGGTGTGATTCTCATATGACCTGTCCTTGAAGTGAGTGCTATCTCTGCATGCTGCTTTGCTGCAACTGGAGTCAACTATTCTTTTCCTATGCTTCAGTCTACAGTTACATTTAGTTTATTGAAGAAGTTGGTGCAAAGCAACTAATGAGAGGCTAGAGTGAGAAGCGTGCAGTGATGTCCCAATGTTTCACCCACATGAGCTTTGACAAGAAACTGTCAAACTGCACCATCCAGTACACTTATAAAGACTTTTGTTGAAAAGACACACCTTTTAGAACTTTTATTAGTGCTCAGAACTGTATCATTGTGGGAACAAATTAGACTGCATACAAAATTGGGGGTAATGACACAATGTAACTATCATAGTTTACATTCTGTACCACAGTGACATGCAGTCTGATTATTTTATCACAGTGTCATTTGTTATTGTACACCCACTTCCTTATGCTCTGCATTGGTGTGTAGCTCTGCTTCTCTTCCCATGGTGAACCAATGCATCAAACTTCAACAACTGCTGACTTTTACATTAGTTACTACCCATCCTGTAGTTTAAATTATTCAGACTTCTCTTTCCATTGATATGACAATACCTCTCCCACTTTGCAGAACTGCTGTCCACTCTGGCTTGGCTATGGATCACCTTCATCTGAATTGTACTGTAGGTTGGCAAATCACCTTACCAGCACAAGCATAGTGGTCCTGCAAGGCTACTCCGACACCCCTGCTACAGTGGCAACCAGTATCACGTTCCATCATGAATAAAGATATTCAGATACATTAATTACAGTGGCATCTATTGTAACTACTAGTTGTAATGCTTGGTGTCAGTGCTACTGTTTCCAAATGCTAGAAATATATACTGTATATAGTTATGTTCAGGGTTGTTAAAGAATCAACAGGTGGCATTGTACAGAAATAAAGCTTTGCATGTGTGCCTTCATAGGCTATTTAGTATTTCATCTTTAGAGGTCAGCTGGTAAATTGCAAGAGAGGCAAGTGCAAAGTAATAGCCTTGACTATTCTTTATTATTTTTCACTCAAAATACTGATTGACATAAGGGTACCAAATGATGAGCACCATAGTACTTTTGCTATGGAGCCCCAATGAATGTTACATTATTACCTCTTTCCACAGTCTTTTCCTTTCTGCTCTTATATGGCAACTTGACTGTATGCCTGGGGAAAATGCATGGATAATGGTACCACACAATCATTACAAAATTCCACACTTTTCACTAAAGATCTTTAAATCTGACATTAAATACTGATGTTATTTTGCAATTTTTAGCTGCCTATAACAAAACCATTCTTTAAGGATGACATTGGAATGTTGAATTACATAGACTCATATTTAAGCTCTATCAACCTACCAACATTGGCGATATTGTGTTTTCTAGTTTTAAATGTATATGGGCTTATATTTGCGAGTCTATTTACTTGTGAAATGTAATTTAAAAATGTCTTAATATAACACAGCCTATAACTTTGCCCATTTTAAAGAAGAGATCTTAAACTTGCCACATTGCTTTAAAAGGCAAAGTATATAAACATGTTGTACTATATTTAGTGCATATTAGACTCTTACTTTGAAACTTACATATAAATAACTGAAATCCAAATGTTTGTGAAATTTTGCATAATCATAATTTCACCAGAATTCCGCCAGCAGAAGTGAAATTTTGCCCAAACCTAGTTGCTAACAGTATGTCAATGTTTGTGGGTTAAGTAGCCATTGAACAAACTATTGTACTGTACTTTTCTTTCTTTGAAACCATTATATTGAATCACAGTCATTACTCTGTCTCCATTAGTTACACTTCAGACCTGTTGATAAAAGTATTCATTTTGAATTTTGAAGAACAGTTTGCAATTAGTTAGGAACATGTTATTTTGTATAATATTTAAGAATTATTCATCTGTAGTGAACGTTATTTATGTAACTTAGTCTGTCTTTTGTATTTATAATCAAGTATCATGTACTGTATGTTTAGAAACTATGGCCCTGATGCCGGCCTGCCAGTGCAGCCATAAGGTGTCCACTTGTGACACCGATGACCCAGGTTCAGGAACAGGCCCTGGAGTTGAAGGGCCGGCTGCAGCGGTAAAGGATTGACTGTTGTCTGGTGACTCTTCTTCTCCAAGAGAGGGGGAGAAGAGCATTCTATACATTAACAGCCCCTGGTGGAGGCTGGGGAGCTGCAGATCCTGAGCCACACATTACGGGAGTGGGGCCAGACATCTGGTGTGCTGAATGACGTCATTGCACATCCTGCCTCTGGGGCACACCAGTATTCCAAAAATCCTGCCCCATGGGTGATGCTCCCACCTCAGCCACCACTCCTGCCTTGATGAAGGTCCACCAGGGGTCCTGCTTCCATGGCCCCACCCAGGGGGGTAATCCTGGGCTACGGAGTGGCAAACGGGGGGGGCTGAGAAGCCTCTGCCCAAACAAGGGCAGAAGGTGGGGGTACCAGTCCAAAAAATAAAGGAAACTATAACCCCAATATTCAGAGCCAGGATCAAGCACAGCACAGCTGTTTGCATTGCACTTGCACTCCCCCAGCTCTCATTGATATTCAGAAGGATAACAATTGGCAATGAAGTGGCACTATCTGCCTGAATATCAGTCCATGACAGTGCAGTGCTAAAAGGATCTGTGCAGTGCTGACATGGATCAGGGCTGCATATGGTCCAGAAGAGATAGCACAGACCAAAATGGGATAGCATCACATCCTTTATAGGCCATATTACATCCAAGAATGGAAATGATCCCATGGGCATGCAAGATGCTAAGGGGCCAACCGCATGCACATTATGGACTAATTTTCATGTAGTGCAGCAGCCCCTTAAAACTCCATTTATTGAAAATCACCCCCCCCACCCGATCATCCATTTTGAAGGACAGTCTAATTTTCTGGTGGTCCAGTGGTTCCCCCCACCTCCTCCCACTTGCTTGTTTTGAAGTATGTTACAATTCCCTGGTGATCCAGTGCTTCACTCCACCTCTCAACCACCCATTTTGAAGTATGTTACTATTTTCTACAGGTCTAGTACACTAATTACATTTGCACTGGCACTAACTTTTGAAAATGGAGGCCTATTGGTCCTAACAGCCATATCCATTAAAAAAAGAAATTTTCAATAACTTTTACAGTTAGAAAAAGTATCATATAAAAGGTTAATGTGAGATGATTTATGAAAAGATTAGTGCTGGGCTACCCATCGGGTAGCTTGAGTGGGTAAGTGTTGATGTTTTTCTTCCTGGTGGGGTAGTTTGGGTAATTTACTACCCTACCGAACATAACAGTGTACTCTGTGGGTCAGATACTGTTGACACAAGTAACAGGTCCTGTATTTTAAACCAGCATTACAGGCAGCCTGTGGTTTCCTCGGATTCTTCTGCCATTGTAATCAGGCATTACAAGCAGCCTGTGGGGTTCTGACAGCAGAAAGGAGCACATAACACCAGCCTGACAATCCAGTTCATCAGTGCTTGTGCCTGTGCTCTATGTCTGCTGTGTGAGAGTGCAGATAGAAGCAGAGTTTCTTCAGAGAAGGATGAATCAGTGCTTACTCTGTAGCCATGGTGAAAAAAATTAAAAAAATGGTTTAATCTTTAAAAAAAACAACAACAAGCACAAAGCTTTGCCCGCAAAGGGGCAAGGGTTGGGGACTGAAGTAGGAATAATCATGGGATCCAGTGTAGTGCTTTGGAGAGAAGGAGAAGGGGCAGTGTTCATTGCTGGCAGCAGCTGTGAAAGTTATTTAGGCTGTATTACACACAGTCTGTTAGGTGCCCTGTTTGTGACATAGCTACTCTGTGTGTCTTGTCTCTGCAGTATAGTGAAAGCTATTTAGGCTGCAATACACACTGTCTGTTAGGTGCCCCGAGACATGTCTGTGACACAGCAACTCTTTGCCTCTCCACAGTATGGTGAAAAACATTTAGGCTGTATTACATACTGTTTGTTAGGTGCCCCGAGCCCTGTCTCTGATATAGCTGCTCTGTGTCTCCCTCTAGTATAGTGAAAGCCATTTGAGCTGCATTAAACACTGTCTGTTAGGTGCCCTGTGCCCTGTCTGTGACATATAGCTACTCTGCATGTCTCTGCAGTATAGTGAAAGCTTTTTAGACTGTTTACACAATGTCTGTTGTTACTGTTGGTGCCCTGAGTCCTGTCTGTGACATATACTCTGTGTCTCTCTTCAATAGAGTGAAAACCATTTAGGTGGCCTATCTGTTAGGTGCTCCAAGCCCTGTCTCTGACATAGCTACTCTGTGTCTCTCTGCAGCCTAGTAAAAGTCATTTAGGCTATATTACACACTGTCTGGTTGATGACCTGAACCATACAGTTTCTGTGACATAGCTACTCTGTGTGTCTCTGCAGCATAGTGAAAGCCAGTTAGGCTGTATTACACACTGTCTGTTAGGTACTCCAAGCCTGGTCTGTGATACAGCAACTCTGTGTCTCTCTGCAGTATGGTGAAAACCATTTAGGCTGTATAGTTACACACTGTCTGTTAGGTGCCCTGTGCCCTGTTTGTGACATATAGCTACTCTGATTGCCTCTGCGGTATAATGAAAACCATTTAGGCTGTATTACACACTGTCTGTCAGTTGTTCTGAGCCTTGTCTGCGACTTAGCTACTCTGTGTGTCTCTGCTGTATAGTGAAAGCCATTTAGGCTATATATACTGTAAACACACTGTCTATTAGGTGCCCTGTGCCCTGTCTGTGACATACAGTGATTATGTGTGCCTCTGCAGTATATGAAAACCATTTAGGCTGTATATTTACACACTGTCTGTTAGATGCCCTGTGCCCTGTCTGAGACATATAGCTACTTTGTATGTCTCTGTAGTATAATGAACACCATTTAGGCTGTATTGCATACTCTGTTATGTGTTTTGAGCCCTGTTTGTGACTTAGCTACTCTGTTTGTCTCTGCATTACAGTGAAAGCCATGTCGGCTGTATTACCCAGTATCTGTTAGGTGCCCCAGTGCCCTGTCTGTGACATAACTACTCTGTGTGTCTTTGTAGTTTAGTGAAAGCCATTTAGGCTGAATCACACAGTGTCTTTTAGGTGCTATGAGCCCTCTCTGTGGTATAGCTGCTCTGTGTGTCTCTCTCTGCAGTATAGTGAAAGCCATTTAGGCTGTATTACACTGTCTGTTAGCCTGTTAGAAGTCCTGAGCCTTGTCATAACCACACTGTGTGTGATGTCTCTCTGTGGTCTAGAGAAAGCTACTGCTGAGTCTACCATGTCTCTTATTTCCCAGACTAAGTCTACTAAAAGGAAAACAGTGCTGGTGCAAGTGCAACTGAAAATGATATGGACAGTACAAATCCTAGCACTAATGAAGACCATAGTGACAATAATAATAACATTACCAGTACTGGCACGAAATATCCTCCTGAACCAAAAAAGCATGTTACCAATGAAATGATTGTAGAGTTTTAGAAAGAACTGACAGAAGTTACTTATAGAGGTACTGAACATTTTGCCACATGTGCCAGGAGACTTCCAGCTGCTGAAGCAGCATGCAAGGAGGGGAGGCATCCTCTTCAAATATAACCTCAGATGCTGAGGCAGCAAATACTGATAAAAATGGTGGTGATAGTGGGGATTGGGAATCAGATAGCCCAGTGTGTGTCCTACCTGATTATGACAGCACTTCCAGTTCTTCTGACTCTTGGGGCAATGAGGCCGGTACTAGTTTCCACAAGGGGGTTGGAGAGGATGCCACTGTATGGCATGAGAGGCACGTGCAGAAAAAAAGCTTATATGCTAAACATACAAATAAGAAGATAACCATGAACAGGAAACATTCATGGGAACAAGGAAATGGCAGTAGAGGGTTCCTTCAAGTCTCTTGACTACACATGAAATAGTGCCAGGTACCATAGTACAAAGCATAAATAGTAAATATTTAGTGTGGAATTTATTTTATATTGACCTGCAGACAACTCTGAAGCTGTATGCAGTCTGTGCAAAAAGAGTGTCAGTTGCAATGGCAAAGTGGGATATTTGGAACATCAACAATGATACAACATGCACAGACAAGACACCCAATTGACTGGGGCAGGGCAACGGATAGTGTGGTTGATATGGGAAGTAGGAGGAGGAGGTGGTGGTGATGATAACCATAGTGATGATCAACTGGAAGCAGGAGCTGACATTGAATCACTTGATGTGTCCTTGAAGTCTTTCCAGACAAACATAGACTGTTTTCTTCTAACACTACCAAGTACCACAAAATCTCACAGTAGTATTCTACCTGGTCAGTTCACCATATGTAAGATGGCATATGCTAAAACTGCACAACACAGCCAGTGCAGGTGGGACTAGCAACAAGGTGCAAAACCGCTAAATGGTTTATGCATGGTTGTGCACCCTGTCACTGTTCCCTAGCAGAGAATAAGTTCTCTGCCAGCAGGAAGGTTTGGCGAGCAGCTGCAGTGGCTCAACAGGATGAGCCACAAGCAGCAATGGAGACATTGTGTCTGTGGACTGGGTATTGAATCTGGTCCCAAACACACAACATTTTTCTTATATTTGCACTTTGTGCAAATTAAGTGTCCAACCCCCTCCCCAGAGTTGGTTATTTTAGTTGATGCATTCAGGGGTGTGCAGCCCCTGTAATGGGGGGTGTGTGGTGGTCAGATCTCCCTGCAAAACATAAAGAAATGCCGCTGGCAATATATCAAGCTGTATTGACAGCATGGTATATTGCTGCGGCAGAATGTCTTGCAACATTATGGCCTCGTGCCCAATAGTACTCCTCTTGAGAAAGGTGTGAAAAGTAAAATCCCCCTAAATTAAAAACATCTCATCACACTTGTCAAATACTATTAAAAAAAGTGTTGCAAGGACAGGACAATTGACCTACAAGCATCCAACATGCCAGCTGGTAAACAGAACCATTGCAGAGCTTTTGGCTGATTGTCAGCTCCCTTTTGCTTAAGATGCCCAGAAAGGTTTCCTCCAGTTCATGAACCAGATAGAACCACTGTATACCATTCCCTGTCAAACGTATGTCTCAAAAAAAGGCTGTTCCATAGTTGTTGGACTTGGTGTGTAGTGTGGTCACCAAACAGTTAAAACTCTCTGAGGTGAAGCAGGTTCACACAACCATGGATATACAGTATGGACCAGCAACCAAACAATTGAATATATGACTGTTACAGCACATTAGGCAAGTTTTAAGCAAGAAAGTAATAATTCCTGCTCTACCATAGTAGTAGGAAGCAGGCTGTTTTATGTGTCACCACTTTTGAAGAAAAGCACACTACTGCGAATATTTTGCAGGAGCTGCAAAACCAATTCCAGAAATGGCTTTCTCCGTATTCTTTATCTACAGAGTTTAAATGATCAGATAATGGTGCCAACATAGTCAAGGCTGTTAGAGATGTCAGCTACCAGCACATACCTTGTCTTGCACATTGTTTAAATCTTCTCAAACATGGTTTCTTGAATGGAAACTGAAATGTTGAAAACCTGTTAGGCCTTGCTAGGAAAATATTTGAGCATTTCACCCACTCTGTGAAAGCTAAAAAAATCCTAAAAGTGCTGCAGAGGTCAAACAATGTACCCTTGCCTACATTAAAGCAGGAAGTTCCAACTCACTGGAATTCAACATTTTACATGCTGGAAAGGCTTCTTGAACAGAAAAAAGCTGTACATGACTACATCATGCAGAATCAAATAGGTAATATAGACTTGTTCAGTTCCAGCAGCTGAACTCTGCTGGAATCGTTGGTCACCTCATTGGAGCCATTTGAGGCTGCCACTCATGATGTCAGTGCACACAGTGCAACTCTGCATCAAATGTTCCTTCAAATCAGATTTCATCACATTTTCATTGATGACATAAGGAAAGACTTTTAGTCAAAAGATGACACCCCTGCTGTTATGCTAGCAGATGACTTGAGTCTCAGACTGTTGATTGATCAGAGAATAAATGTCATGTTTAAGAATGACACCTACTGTATGTGTTAGCTCCATTGCTAGATCCTTGCTTCAAGTGAAACATTGAAGCTATCCTTCCTGCAGGGGAAGATATTGAGTATTGGCAAGATACTCTTCTAATCAAATGTGACATTGCCCTGCAAACATAATTAATTGATGTGCAGTAGTCTAACCCTGCTGAACCATCACAGTGCACCTCTGGTGCAGATAATAGCACATCTATCAATTCTTCACAGTCTGCAGTGTCATCAGTGAGGGAAAATTAGAAACATAGAATTTGACAGCAGATAAGGACCGCTTGGCCCACACAGTCTGCCCATTTCCCTACCTAATGGATAAGCTACAGATCCTAGCTAACCAACAGCCTACTTCTTCCTACCCCCACCCCCTAGAATTGCCTTATGACTGTCCCATGCATTCTTGAATTCCACCACTGTTTTTGGCTCCACAACCTCCTCAGGAAGGCTGTTCCATGCATCCAAAAC
This sequence comes from Neoceratodus forsteri, assembly GCA_016271365.2. Lineage (NCBI taxonomy): Eukaryota > Metazoa > Chordata > Ceratodontiformes > Ceratodontidae > Neoceratodus > Neoceratodus forsteri. The sequence goes on from CM057458.1 coordinate 1,161,775,896, forward strand.
CCTCTCCATAAAAAAATACTTCCTCACATTACCTCTGAGCCATCCCCCCAGCTTCAAATTGTGCCCCCTTGTTCTTGCACACCTCTTTTTCTGAAAGGTGCTACCCTCTTTTCTCGGGCATCCTATGATCAAGGTCAGAAAGGCAAATCACTTCTGAGTCACCTGCAGCAACATACAGTGGTATCTAGTAAAGAAAGTGCAGCAGATTCATCTGCCAAACTGGTAACCATCTCATGCAGCACAATGATCCTAGAGTATTTTGCAGATCATACTGTGACTGGTCTTGATGAAGATCCATTACTGTTTTAGAAACAAAAGAGAACAATATGGACAGATCTGGCAAATCTTGCAATAATTTACCTCAATTGTCCACTTTCAAGAGTATATTCAAAATGCATATTTCATGCAGATGGAGGAATAGTCACTGATCATAGAACACTGCTAAGTCCTACACATGTGGAATGGATTATATTTCTCAAAATGAATGCTGACATTTTCCCAATTGTCACAAACACTGATTTATATGAGTCTTACTCTGAAAATGAACAACAGCCTGCAAACAGTGATACTGAATATGATGACTTGGTTGTGTACAAAACAAATGGATCCTTTACCACTGCCACCATGCCAGCCACATGAGCCTCACAAGTACTACTTTTAGTTTTATTTTGTCAGTTATCAGTTTATATTATGCAAGTTTAATTGATACCCACCATGCCCACCATGGGTATGATTGTTTAAAACAGCAGCAGGCTCAATCACAGCAGCTGCACCTCTCATACCTACCTCAGAAATGCCCACCATGGATATGAATTCTGGACACAGCAGCAGGATCCCTAAGAGAACCTATGCCTTTTGTACCTACCTCAGCAATGCCTACCATGGGTATAATTTTTGGAAATCACAGCAGGCTCCTTCACAGCAGCTGCACCTCTCATACCTACTTCAGCAGTGCCCACAATGGGTATAATTTTTGGAAGCAGCAGTGGGCTTGCTAAGAGAGTCTTTGCCTCTCATACCTGCCTCAGCAATGCTCCAATGGTATAACAGATGGGGGATCCTAATAGACAGTGAAACAGTCCCAAAGAAACAGTCTTTACATTATTTTTATTATGGTCAAGGTTGGGTAATTGGGTTGTAGAACAGATCGGGTAGTGACTATTTGACCTGACCTGATTACTCAGTTTTCATATGGTTTTTTTCAGGTACTTTTGGGGTACCAATGGGTTGTCTTGGTCATTGGGTATTTTAGTACCCACCCAACCCTAGAAAATATAGCAATAGAAACTGAGGAAAAGTAGAAGGAAATAAAAGAAGTTAGAGACACACAGATTAAATAATGGAAGTCAAATGTGACTTAGTGAGTGCCAGGTAGACAGATTCACTGACATGCAGTGTCTATTTACAAGATTTTTGTAGCCATGGTGATCAAGTCGTCTAGCTGGAGCCTTTTAAGCTGTGACCCATTTATTTTAATGTATCTCTGGCACCTAATGGGTGCAGAAAGGGATTCTTCCTTCCCAGTTTGCTAGCAATTGGTTTATCTCTTCCTTGGTGTCTCACTGACCGGAGAAGCAGGGACAGAAATTAAATCACAACAGTATTTGATTATACAGTATAATGGTTAGCACTTCTATATTCTCTGCCTATTCTGGTTGTCTAAAGATTCATGCTGGAAGAAAGAAGGAGGAGATGGAGTGAGCAGCAAATAGCTAAAAAAGTTAAGCCACTCATGTGACTTATAATAAATAATTTTGTGGAAGCCACAAAATGAAAGGGAGCAACAGGATGGTTTGATACTAAAACTATGACTGACCATAAGTCCAACACATTGACTCTGGCTTGAAATGTTTGATTTTTTACTGCATAAAAGCTGTTATAAATATGAGTGTACCAGAATCAGACATACCCGAGACCACCATCAGCCATCAAGAACCCAAGTACTTTGCCAAATGACTTCCTCAGGGGGAATGGTTAACAATGTTTGAACCAGCATAAAATAGTGTAATACCTATTCCCCAGTTCATGCATTATTAAAATAATCATGTTATTCAAGCACTGGGGACAGCTAGATACTTATAAATTATACTCTTAGTGATCTCATTTTGCTTGGTTGCAATTAATACATCTGCAAGATAATTGGAATTCTATTAAAAAAACATTTTATTAAGAAACCCTCAGCATAAAGATAAATTAATCTGTTCACAATAATTCATCATAGGCACTTGGATGGCTTAAATACAACATATAATAGAATGATATGAATAAGTCAAATAAATTTAGCATAAACAATCTCAGTACCATAAGATTAATTCTCAGTGCAAAACTTAACTGCAGTATAAAGTTAAAAATGGCTACTGAATTAAAGTGCTAATATTTCAATCACATCAAATAAAAGATCATTCTATGTAAAAAAAAAAACAAGAACAACAATCCATTTTGTTCACAGAAATCATAATGCTTTTGATCTTTATCACACTAAGGCCTCTACTGTATTTTGTGTGCTGATGGCATGGAAACTTCACAGAAGTACCAACAGATGATGCCGGAGACAAGTATTTGATGAGAAATAAGACAAGGAATAATGTGACAAATGTAGCAAATGAGAAATTATTTTAAAGAAATACAGCATATATGAGTATATACAAGATAACAAGATAAAAAGCAGATTCATATTGAATACAGTAATATTTTACAAATAACTCTTAAGATGTAAAATAATGTTATATTCATGTGGCTTTAAAGATCTTAAACATCAAATCCATTAAGATTCTCTTTGTGAAAGAATTGTCACAACAATTTGATCCCTTCTTTTATATTTTGCAATGCATTCAATGCCCATAAATTTTAAGCCACCAGGGTCACTATTGTGTGCATCTCGGAAGCGCAATGCTACTGGACTGGCCTTTGTAACATTTATTAATTTCCATACATGTTTTTGAATTCCTTTCTTAACATTATGAGTTGTTCTCCCAACATATAAAAGATTGCATGAACATACCAAACAGTATATAACATTGTTTTTATCACATGTAATGCATTCAGTTACAGGAAATTTCTTCAAGGTAACTGGATGTATGAAACATCTATCCTCAGCTGCATATTTACAAATGTTGCAGTGTTTACATTTCCTGACAGCCTTGGGGGGGGGGGGGACCAAATTCTGCCACCAGTATCTTTTTTTGCACAAAATTTAAAATGTACCAAAACATTGTTCATGTTTTCTACCCACATAAATGTCACACTTGGTTTGTTGCCATTAGTTTTACCTAACTTCTTATCATTAAGTAGAATTGGCTAGTATTTATGAATTATACTTCTCACTGCACCTTCTAGAAAGTTAAATTCCAAACTGTAAGTCATAGGTTCAGTTGCTTTCTGATGCTGTATTTTCTACTGGAGCAACTCAGAGCTGTTCCTCTGAAGTGCCTTATATTGAGCTTCCTTTAATAAATCTAACTTATAACCTCTAGCCAAATATTTATGGGACCAATTCCAAGACATATGGTACAAGTCAGTGGCACTTGCGAGTTGCGTAATATGCCAATATGCTGGGGACCCTGGGCCCAATTGCAGAACAGGCAGGATCCATGGTGGCTACATCCTGTGACATGTGGCACTACAGACAGTGCACCAAAGGGAGGGTGCACCTCAACAGAGTGCCGCAAGCTGCAGCAATGCCCTTTGACAGGGCACAGGTCCCCTCTTCCATAGCCCCAAACACACAGCCCTCCCAAATCCCCACTCCTCAAAACAATTGCAATGCCTCACAGGGCTATACAGGCATCCCCCCCACAATCACAATGCCAGCCACCTGGCGACATGTAACCATGATCCCTGGTAGTCCAGTGGCTCCCCACTTGGCAGTGCCAGTCCACCCCACCGCTGTACACCCGGTCCCAGTCGGCCACTGGTAAAACCTACCTCTCAACTCCATGGCCAGCCACTGACTGAGCTCCCTCCAAGTTCATACTACTGTATACAGTACATGCTCAATCAGTCATCAAGCACATACTGTATACAGTAGTACACACTTGGAGGGTGTTCATTTGGCAGCTGACTGTGGAGGTGAGAGTTGTTTTTTTCCAGTCACCGACTGGGACTGGGTGTAGAAGGGGTGGGGTGGATAAGCACTGCTTGGTGGTGGGGTGGGAGCCACTAGACTACCAGAAAATGTGGGAGGTCTGTGTTGTGCATTGTAATGACTGTGCAAAGTGCAGCACAGGACAGGGATCGGTCTTGTCTTTGAGGGGGGGTCACTATCCCTGCTGGGAATATTGCCAACCATTTGAGGGATTCGGGGCATGGGGGATGTATTGCCCTTTGTGACACTTAGTGTATTGGGGCACTGGGGGATAGACCTGTGGGGCATTAACTGTATCATTGGATGATTGAGGCTTGGGGTGACAGCAGCCTGCAAAAGGCTTCTAACACAATGGATAATGGTGGAGGCATCTGTGGGTTTGTGGGGGGGCTGTAAGGTCTTGGTACAGTCCAGAAACCCCTGGTGGATGCAACATGCACTTAGACCGGCTAATAGCTGGTCTAACTGTACATAGACCAATGTCCACCGGGGGTTGTCTTGTAATTACAAATGAGCTGTTCCAGCAGCCACCCTCCCAGAATAGGGTGCAACTGCTGGCATAAACTCCCTTGCACCATGTTGCAGGGGGTTTATGGTGTACCTGGTGGTGTAGGACCACTTCAGAGCAGGCAGCCTGTGACATGTCGCTGCGACATGTTGCAGACTGCCTTTTGGAATACTAAATGTTGTTGTGCAAAGTGTTACTTGCACCATTTTTTGAGTCACATGTCACTTTGTGACATGCATAACAATTCTGGAATCGGGCCCCATGTATCTTTTCATTAGACTGACTTAAGAAATCCTCACTGGTGCTACATTTTCTTCTTAATCTAATCATTTGACTATGCAGTACTGAGTTCTTCAATTTCACAATGGGCACTCTCAGAGTGAAGATATGAACTGTATGCCACCTGTTTCCCAAAACTTTTTGTCTTGACTTCCTGTCCTACTCGACTCTCCAGGGTAACATCCAAAAATGCAGTCAAACTCCTATCTGTATTGTAGGTCAGTTTTACACCAAGATGATTCCCATTCTGCCAATCAATAAATAATGGAATATAACTACAGTACTTTCACCCACCTATACTTACTGTGTAATAGCTTGGCAGAAGACACCAGGAGAAAGGACTGCTGTGTGACTGGACTTCTCTACTGGGACTAAAGTAGAAGAACTTTTGTACTTGGACCTTTAATTTAGGGTAAAAAAAAAACTAACATACAAAACAAAAAAAAAGTGTGTGTTTTTCTGGGTTAACTGAACTGAATGGGTATCTGAACAGTTATCTAGGTGTAAATATCAGGTGATTGAAAGGACTTAACTGCTGTGAGTTTAAATTACTGGTAGAAAGATCTAGTAAGTAGGGGGAGCGGCTTAGCTAGAAGGAAGCTACATTTAAAGACTGCCTTAGAAAGATTCTGCTAATAACTTGGCAGAAGACACCAGGAGAAAGGACTGCTGTGTGACTGGACTTCTCTACTGGGACTATATTGCCCTCCTTCCCACCCAAACCTAGTTCTGCTTTTATAGGCACAGGATTTGACTGACAACAGGAACTTCCTGTTTGGGAGCAGGAAGTGAGTGATCACAGAACCACCAAAGACCCACCATCCTAGAAGGGCAAGAGTAGCTCTCTGGCCCCCTCTAGCTGCTGGAGGTCTGCCTCTGAGCAAGTAAGTGGTCTACTGAGAAATATAGGATATTCTTGTCTCAGAACAGGACAATCAGGAGCTTAAATGGCACACAGGCAGAAAGTAAGGAGAGAGAGAAAAAAAAACAGAGGAAAGAGTAAGGATTGAAAACAGTTAAGGGGCCAGAAATAAGACATGATTGGAGTGGTGCAGTGCAGTGGCTGTGGAGTTGCAGTCTTCCGGGAGACATTTTGGAGGATGCGGTGTTGTCCCATCTGCAGGCACCTCTCTGGGCTGAGGAGGAGGTTGCTCATCTCCAGGCTGAGTTGGCCAGGATTTTGGGACCTCCTCTTCCATCCAGGGACCACCAGTGCCACTGCCGTTGCCTCAGAGGTTGCCAAGAAAGAGGAGCAGTTGGACCACAGTGGGCTCAGGGAGGGTGAGGTGGTGGAACAGAGGCACATCCCTCAGTTGTACCTCTCCACAATTCCTATGCCATTCTGGCAAAGTGTGGTTCCTCTGTGGAGGCACCCACAGTGGAGACCAGGGCGATACTGGGAACCTCCACAAAGGAGACCCACAGGAGGGTGGCAGGGGACCCTGCAGGGGAAGGAACAACTCCTGGTGGGGACTCCATTGTTAGGAAGGTAGAACTGGGGAGGAATGGGAGAGGAGGTAAGGTGCCTGCCTGGCACCATGGCTTAGAGGGACAGGGAGCGAATCCTCAGGATTGCCGGAGCAGCTGCACAGGGGAGGGATCTGGATGTCATTGTCCACCTAGGGACAAATGACCTGGCTAAGAAAGGGATTAGAGAAGTGCAGGAAGAGTTTGTGGAATTGGGGAGGGGCCTTAGTCAAGTAGCACACATGGTAACCTTCTCGGAGGTGCTGCCCATCTCTGGCATAGGAGAGACTAGGATGTTCCACACCATGGGATTCAATCAGTGGTTGAAAAACTGGTGTGGAGCTCAGGGATTTGGCTTCATTGGGGACTGGGGGTCCACCTGGAGTGATGCAAGCCTATACTGGCATGATGGGTTGCATCTGTCCAGGAGGGGAACCAGGATCCTAGGTGATAGGTTTAAATGCTTCATTGGCAAGCTTTTAAACTAGCCAAGGGGGGAGGCACTGGAAAGGAGCAGGGAAATCCTAGCCCCCAAATAATCACGGTAGTAAGTGTGGCAAACACCAACATAGAGGTGTCGATAGGGAGAAGGGCAGGGGTAAATGGAGAAAGTGACAAAGGCAAGAAGGACAGGGATGGGGAAAAAGGGAGTAAGGCCATCAGGAAATGGAGGGTAATGAGTACCAATGCCCGTAGTCTGGGCAACAAGCTCCCTGAGCTGGTGGCCTTGATGGAAGAGGGATGCCTGGATATCGTAGCAGTCACAGAAACATGGTACACAGAAACTATGACTGGGATGTTAACATACCGGGTACATAACCTACAGGGAGAGACAGGCAGGGAGAAGAGGGAAGGAGTAGCTCTTCATGTAAAGGAAGGGATAAAGCAACTGAACAAAAGAGTAAACAGGAGAGAGGAGACACTGTGGGTCACCTTGGAGACTGGAAAGGGCACCACAATCCACACAGGGGTTGTGTACAGACCCCCATGTCAGGGGGAGGGAATGGACAAGGATATGATAGAAGGCATTCTTAGAATGGCAGAGAAAGGGGAGATACTGTTGATGGGAGACCTGAATATACCAGATGTTAACTGGAGCACATTTGCTGCAGCCACACCCAAGAGCAGGGCCATTCTTGATGCCCTACAGGTGGCAGGCATTAGACAACTCATTTCAGAACCCACTCATGAGGGAGCAATCTTAGACCTCATACTCTCAAACGGGGGCAGTGAGAGGATTTCAGATCTAGAAGTGGGTTGCCATCTGGGGACAAGTGACCATCAAACAGTGTGGTTTATGTTAAACTCAGCTACAGAGTCAAGCCATACAAAAGTGAGGGTACTGGACTTTAGGAGGGCTGACTTTGGCAAGATGGGAGAGTGCCTCAGAAAAGCACTAGCAAACAGGCTAGAAGGAGGTGTGGAGCAACAATAGGAATCATCAAAACTGCCATCACAGAGGCAGAAAGCCTTGTGTGAAGCAAATAAACAAATCAAAATGAAAGAAAAAGCCACTATGGTTCTCAAAAGAGGTGGCTGTGAAAGTCAGGAAGAAAAGATAGCATTCCAGAAGTATAAGGAAACACAGAAGGAGCAGGACAGAGAGCTGTACCAGTTAAGACAGAAGGAAGCAGGGAGGGAAGTCAGAATAGCAAAGGCTCAAACTGAGGAAAAGATAGCCAACTCAGTTAAGAAGGGGGATAAAACCTTTTATAGGTACATCAGCGAGCGTAGAAAGACAAAGGGAGGGATAGTAAGGCTGAATAGAATGAACAGTGGGTGGGCAGAGGGGGACAGTGAAAAAGCAGGGATACTGAATGAATATTTCTGCTCAGTATTCACAAAAGAGGAGGGGGAAGTGCCTAATATAATTAACAGAAGTACTCTTGATAGGGGGGTTGATCCCAGTCCTTTCACAGAAGAAAGGGTTCTGCAAGAACTCCTAAAACTGAAGGTGGACAAAGCAATGGGTCCTGATGGAATTCACCCCATAATTCTAAAAGAATTAAGGGAGGAACTAGTGAAACTACTGGCTACTCTTTTTAATAAATCATGGTAGGATGGTGTGGTGCCCGAGGACTGGAGGAAGGTGGATGTGATTCCCTTCACAAAGTGGGACCAAGACAGAGGCAGGAAACTACAGACCTGTCAGTCTGACCTCTGTGAGTAGGGAAAGTGATGGAGTCACTTCTGAGCAAGAATAGTTGAATTACCTAGAGGCCAGTGGTGCACAGGACCCAGGCAGCATGGATTCACAGTGGGAAGGTCATGTCAGATTAATCTAATAGATTTCTTTGACTGGGTGACCAAAGTAAGTAGACCAGGGAGGGCTGTGGACATGGCCTACCTAGACTTTAGCAAGGCATTTGACACAGTCCCACACAAAGATTAATAGTCAAATTAACCAGCCTGGGAGTGGGTCCCAGGGTGGTAGCCTAGGTAAAACATTGGCTGGACAACAGGACACAGAAGGTAATTGTAAATGGAGTCCACTCGGAAGAAAGAGGGGTTACTAGTGGGGTACCACAGGGTTCAGTATGGGTCCAGTCCTTTTTAATGTCTTCATCAGTGACATTGCAGAAGGACTGGAAGGAAAATATGCCTTTTGCAGATGACACAAAGATCTGCAACAGGGTTGATACACAAGGAGGTGTGGAAAGGATGAAAAGGGACTTGGCAAGGTTGGAGGAATGGTCAGAGTATGGCAGCTAGGATTCAATGCAAAGTATGCAAAATAATGCACCTGGGAAACAAGAACTCAGGGAAGAATCACAATGGATGGGGAGGTAGTAACAACAACAAAAAGGAAAGGGACCCGGGGTAATCATATCAGATAACCTTAAGGTTAGCAAGCAATGTGAGAAGGCAGTAGGGAGGGCTGGGGGTATACTGGGATGTATAGGGAGAGCATCAGCAGCAGAAAACAGGAAGTTGTTATCCCTCTGTACAGACAGTTGGTGAGACCCCATCTGGAGTACTGTGTCCAGTTCTGGAGACCCCATCTCCACAAGGACATAGACAGGATAGAGGTAGTCCAGAGGAGGGCAACTAAAATGGTGCAGGGTCTGCAAGAGAAGCTGTATGAGGAGAGACTAAAGGAGCTTAATATGTATACCCTTGAGGAAAGAAGGAAGAGGTGGGACATGATAGAAACTTTTAAGTACCTCAGTGGAATCAACAAAGTCCAAGAGGATAGCATCTTTCAGAAAAAGAGACTCGCAAGAACAAGGGGACACAATTTAAAAATAGGAGGATGGTTCAGGGGCAATGTGAGGAAGTATTATTTCACAGAGAGGGTAGTGGATGCATGGAACAGCCTTCCTGAGGAGGTTGTAAGAATTCAAGAATGCATGGGACAGACATAAGGCAATTCTTGTGGGGGGTAGGAAGAAATAGGCTGTTGGTTAACTAGGATCTGCGGCCTATCCTGTAGGTAGGGAAATGAGCAGACTAGATGGGCCAAGCGGTCCTTATCTGCCGTCAAAGTCTATGTTTCTATGTCTATGTTTCTATGTAGATGATGTCATCAATATAAAGAAACCAAATGATGACATCATTTGTGAAGGAGGAAGCATCTGAATAGATACTAGCCTGCTCCCAAAGCCCCAACATCAAATTGACATATGAAGGTGCTATAGTCATATCCATTGCAGTTCCCAAAACTGCAAGAAATAATCTCGTTAAACTCAAAAGCACTGTGTGTCAATATAAAAAAAGATACTTTCAATGAGAAATCTACTTGTATTAGGGTTGTGCTATGTTCAAGAAAATATTTACATGTGTTCACGCCACCATAATGACTAATTAATGAATACAGTTGTTCAATATCTATTGAAATCCAAGAGAAATTTACTTGCCACACAAAGTCTTGCAGTTTACTAAGTAAATCTCCAGTGTCTCTGAGGTAGGATCTCAATTTAGGTAGTGTATTTCTGTTTTGAGAAAACAAAATCTATAAAACCTGATAAATTATCAGTGAGAGACACCCCCCCCCCCCCCCCCAAGAGATAATGTATCAACTGGGTGGTTCATCAAGATTTTTGTGTATTTTAGGTAAAACATACATAACTGGCATAATGGGAAATGGTTGCCATAGAAATTGAAACTTATTTTCAGTAATGTCTGAGCTCAACCTCATATCCATTAACAAATCTTGTCTTTCATCTTTAAATTTATTGGTAGGATCCCCTAGTAACTGTCTGTACCTCTATCAGCCAGAATTTTGTAAACCATTTCCATGTATTTATGTTTGTCTAATAAAAAAATTTTCCCACCGTTATCTGCTTTTTTTAAACAACAACATGATCCCAATTGTTTATCTGCTTCAGGGCAACTTTATGTTGTGCACTCATATTGCTCCATGGTCTTATATTTTCCTTATTCTGCAGTAATTCATTAACTTGCTGTGTAACAACTTTTTCAAAAACCATGATGTTAGGGTTTATTGTTCTAGGGCAAAACACTGACTTGGGCTTAAACAAACTTTTCCCCTTGTTTCAAATTTTATTTGAAACTGTAGATGAAGTCCCATCTATTACAGTCCCTCCCACAGTCAATGTAGAATCAGGATCCTATGATCATCATTTTCAACATGAATCTCTAAGACAATTCATTCACAACATTAAAAGTCATACCTTCCTCATTTACAGAGTTTTCTGAGCACATTAAAGAACTGCTGGTGTCGTGGTCTTCTTGGTTATCTTCCTCCATGATGAAATGCTTTAATTTAATCTTTCTAAAATAACTTAAAAAGATTCAATGTGTTGGACTTCTGGTCAGCCATAGTTTTAGTATCAAGCCAATAGCACCCCTCATTTGAAATGCGATTTGAATTTTGTGAGCAATGCAAAGGTTAGAGCATGCAAGTTTTGCAATGTGTTAAGAGTTTTGGGAGTCTGTGGTTCTCTGTTTAGCGTGCTCCCTATGATCACCTGTAAAATTTACAGGGTGCAAGCACTTTAATATAAAGGAGCCAATTTAGGCAATGCACTGTATTTAAGAGTAGGCTCTGTAGGCATTCCAGAGTTTGAAAGTAGGGACCAAACCTTGGGGTTCCATCTTGACGACTGATGGTTTGGCTTGCTCCTGTTGGAATTCCAACCTGATAACTAAGAGGACCCCTTTTTCACGGAGTTAAAAGTAAGAAAATAGCCAATTTAGGCAGTTTAAATGTTTTATTTCTCAGATTTGCCATGTTCGGTGTGTGTGTGTATTTGTGTGTGTGTGGGGTGGGGGTAGTTGTGCCCTGGATTCTATTTATTTAGTATCAAACCATTTTGTTGCTCCCTTTCATTTTGTGGCTACCATAACAGTCCTCAGTTCATGTTTTTCTGGATTCTAGGCTGGATCATGTAGATGAGCACCCCCTCTGTTTTTCACTGAGCACTATTTTTTCTCTTGTCTTCATCAGCTGTGACTTACAATAAGACTCTTGGGTTGGAGCAGTGGTGGCAGTGGCTGCTGCAAAGGAAGCTTCTTCTATAGCTTTAAGCAAATGCTCTCAGTGGCAGCACAGTTATGATTATGTGGCAAGACCAACAGTTTCTGTGGTTTAGACCAAATTTCCAAGAGGTCTTTAATTATTAAATGAATCTGTGGGAGCCAGAATTTGGGGGTGTACTTGCCCCTGCCATTATTAGCAGTTAGGAGGTTCCCCATCAGTTAACACCACTCCTGCAGCTGTATAAAGGTTACAGTAGTGACTTTAGGGCTGCTGTGGCAACTTAGAGGGAGAAGCTCAACAGCACACAATGATTCCAGCACACTGTGACAGTTGACAGCTAACCAGTTTTTCTCTTGGGTTGCAGTAACAATGTTCAACAGCCTGTAATATCAATGGATAGGTAGCAGCATGATCAGCAAGCCCTTTTATCTGCTTAAAGCTGCACAAAAACAAGTCCCAATTTTTGTTTCTGCATATAATTGGGTTACATATGTGAACAAGCCCTAAAAATGGGATTTCTGTACATAATAGCAGCCACCAGGAATGAACATTTTTCTGCCCGAAGCTCACACATTCATGAAACAGAGAAGAAAATATTACCACCCTTATTTGTTTGTAAAAGTAATTTATTGACATACTAGGACATACTGTATATTGCTTCAGCCTCACATGAAATGTGCAAGGAACTATCTGTTCTTTTATGCAGTGCAGGCTGACTATAAATGATAATGTATCATATATATAACTATCACCCAGCTGACTGGCTTAGGATGACACAGACTCAAAATACAGATCCCTGAATTGCTGGTTTGGCCAATCCATAAATTTCTCTTAACAACATTACTGACATGTGTGCATTGCCTTTGGCAACAAAACATAATCAAAGTATCAATGATAGCAGGCATTGCCAAGGTTTGAATGACAGTACACACAAACACACACACACACACACACGCATACTACAGGTTGGGGCATCATTGGGACTTTATCTGGGTTGAAATCCACAGTGGTGTTTCTTACAGTACTTCTGTTTTGTTTCTGGATGTTGCCACTGGCAGCAACAGCTCTCTGCATGAGGGCCTTTATTATGCTACAGTACAAGTGCTGCAAAGCATAGAGGTTCTGGAACTATAAAAATTCCCAGTGAGGTGCTCTTTATTTGCTAGTGGCATCTCCAAAACACCATTTAATTTTTATTTATTATTTCCTTTTTTCCACTCAAATTTGATTCCAATGGGAAATACACTTGCTTTGGAATAAACAGTGGGAAAAAAAAGGCAGAGTTAGATAACAGATATACCTGAAGAACAGGATCATGATTACTAATGACATTAGTGCCAGAGTTTCATTTTTAGGTGCCATAGTAAGTGTAGCTAGTGTTGCACCTTTTGCGGTCATGTGTGCTCTTTTCTACATTTAGTCACATTTAAAGTTACTTTCACTCTGAATGATTTGGTTGCATGATGTCACTGATGTCCATAATAATATTTTTGAGCTTATCATAGTGTTGTAGACCTACACAAGGCTGGTTTCAATCGCCAGTATGGCACATTTTCTTTCTTACTACAATTTATGTAGCATGTTCAGAACACTAAACTGTTAAGTCTATGTTGCAGTTAACCAAGTTCATTCTGGCTGAGACTTTGAGGCTTGTCCAGACTTGAATGCAACATGGTGGGAAGCATTACTTTATGTTGGCAAAGAGTTCACTACTAAACTCTCCTACTGCTATGTATGGGGGGAGTCTGCACTCATTGCAGGATATGCATTCCCACTGAATGCATATCCTGACTAGAAATCTTTGGTCTCACCAGGTGGAATGAAAGCTCTGTGGCAGAACTCCAGGACAGTAGATGAGGGGGTTCTGTGCCCAGTTCCCTGTTCTGAAAATGTTTTCCCCACTTCCATTTCTGTTGTTAGCATGCAACTCTCTTTAGAAACCTTCTTTTTCACCATGTGGAATGATATCATGGTGGTAGAGAACCAAGGTAGTTGGTGGGTGAGGGCCTGGCTTTGATTCACAGTTGTAAAACAATTTGTCTTTCTCAGTACAATTTATGGACCCAATTTGCAAAGGATGGGACTGGTGCAAGGGAGCTTGTGGCAAGCAGAAATGGTACAAAGAGCTCCTTGTGCCAGTGTGGATTATCTAAGGGATCATGTGCCACTCGCGATGGCCACACCGTTGAGCTATGGCAGAAAGAGACTTGAGCCTGGGAAGGGCTGCAGTATCCCCTACATTGGCATTTTGCAAGCCCCTCCCAAGGGGTGCATGGACCTGGCAGTTAAACCTACCTACAGCTGGTCTAAGCTGTCATGTGAATGTGCTGCAGCCCTCACTGGGTGAGGGGTGACCCTGTGTCCCCCTCCATGGAAGTCACCCAGACAGCCCCTAACACCTGCCAGACCACTGCTGGACTGACTAATAGTTTATGGCAGGTGATAGCCTACAACCCCCTCGTGGTGACACTGGTGAGTCTGACGCACCCACAGACCTGCACTAGCCCTGCTGTCCCCCTGTTGGGGGCAGTTGTCACCCTCTCCCCACAGACAGACACAACCCACAAAAGTCAGGGAATCCTCTAGATGACCCACCAGCCACCATAGTGATTGACTGGCAAGTCACCATCCCTGATCACAGGTACTGCACGCCTGTGCTGTCTGTGAAATATTGATTGGGGGGTTGCTGAATATCTTGTTGCAATTTCATTGATACAACTAAAACATAAATAGTATGTATAAACTTTGCACAATCTTGAAGGAAATTGGTCTTTTATATGTTTTGCAAAAATCTGCACTTCTGCAGAGCATTTTCTGCTTTGCGTGTTTAGATGAGAGCAGCTCTAAATTAATGAAACTGATGAAACAATGTTTTTTGTGTTCTGTTAGTGTATAAACTGTATGAATTATGTGTGTGTGTATATATATACTGTATATATATATATATATATATGAATATGTATTTTTGTTATATTTTAGTAATCCTGTAAAGCTGAAGTTTTCATGAAATGATCTTTGACTGATCAAATAAACATGAAAACAGAAGAAAAAACAGCAAGCCTGTACTGCAGCTTTTGGCAGCCCAGTTCTGTGCCTTTTTGTCAGTGCACAGGTCGGTTTGAAGCATACTCAGGGACTTTGACACCAGGACCCTGTGCTTTGAAAGTACAGTACAGAAAATGCAGTCTAGAAATCTTCTGTTTCACCATGTGAGTCTAACTTCCAAGCAACACACAGCACTCAAGAAGACTTAAGGCACAGAAGATATGTATATATGTGAGAAAAATGTAATGTGTGCTCAGACATAAACATTAGCAAGCAGCTTGTATCTCAACAAAATTGCAGAAAACTACATGTATCAAATGCTCAGCAAATGCAGTTCTGGATAATAGACAAGTCTTGCTGAGCTGAAGCTGCTCACTCTGCTCGAGCTAGTCACACAAATCTCCCTGGTGCTTTGCTATCCCAGCCTTCCTCAGGGGTGTGTCCAGAGGGGGTACCTTTGTTCATTATATAGCCAGGTAGTTAATGATGTCATAACATAAAGTGACCCAGTGTAAAATGGAAAAAGTGCTAGTCAACTATTGCTAAATAAAGTGCAGTAGTGAAACTGTACAAATATATATTATACTGGTGCAGTTGTGCCATTATAGTTAAGGATGAGTAAGCAGTTTAATGTTAAACCCTAAAGTTTGCACCTTAATAACTTTGCAACCGTTTAACAGATTTGCATGGAATTTAGAATGCAGTCTTGTATGGTAGCTCCCTTGATCTGCCAAGTTGTGTCTCAGTTGGACTTGTGTTTTTTGTGCAGTGAAGCACTGAAGTGCGCATTTTACTTTTTTTGGGGGGGCACCTTTTTGCTGATTTTTTCCCATCATGCTGCAGCTACACTGTTTGGTATTTTGGTCTGAAATGTTCAGAGTAGAAAGAGGTCTGGAGAAAGAATAATCCAGCATTGGTTTGGTGAAACAATATTAATATGTTCCAAAGTTATTTCATTTTGAAGATTTTGGTTCTCAGCATGCTCAGTTCACTCCAAGATTTATATGTATGTTTTGCAAAATGGGAATGAGCTCACGATCAAGGATTTTGTCAGCTTGCAAACTCCTCATGAGGAAGAATTCTTCATTTGCGAGCCACCATCTTGTTTTCATTTTTTTCCCCAAACAAAATGTTGAGGTTAGCTCGACGGCTGACTTCTTTTACAAATGAGGCATGGGTTTTGTTCATGGTGATGCCCTCTACAAACCCATGCCTTTGGTTTCCTTTATTTTGGCAAAACAATGTCTGTTTCAGATTTTTTAATTCTTATTTTCTGACTTGCTTCCTATCCTCGTTCATGAGGTTACAAAATCCCCATTCGCGAGCCGATCCCTTTTCGCAAAGTAGCAAAATCCTTGATCGTGACTTAGGGACCAGATGGCCATATCTCGCAAACAAGGATCAGTTCACAAATGGGGATTCTGACAACTCATGAAAGGGATCTGCTCTAAAGGGGATTTTGTCAGCTCGTGAAAGGAGATTGGGTATTTGAATCTCCTGTCAAGAGCTAATAAAATCCACTAGTCTCAAAATCCTTTAGTTGGCTTCAGTCCTTTCGCGAGCTGGCAAACTCCCTAATTGTCATTTCATGACCAGATGGTCCTTCTCGTGAATGAGGATTGGCTTGCAAATGGGGATTTTGACACCTAGCAAAAGGGGATTGACTCATGAAAGGGGATTTTGTCACCTTGTGAAAGGCGATTGTTTTTTTAATTCCTCATTCGCAAGCTGACAATAATTAGATAATGCTTTATGAATATTAAAAATCATGGTTTTGGGATTTCTACAGTTGACCCCAACTGTCTTGATCCTTAATTTCTCATGTTTTTGAGTTACATTTTGTGTAATAGCTTTGAAAAGTAAGGACCTAGATAGTATTATGTTTGCAAGTTTCAAAATTTAATATTGTTACTCGTAAAAAACTAGACTGACATTAAGTCAAGGTCAGGGGAAAATTGCATTCCGCCTGTGTTCCATGTGGCTCACTTGTTTCCATCATTCATTAAATCCAGTGAGCCATGTTGCAGCAGGAGTTTCTGCTATTGCAGCTAGTGAAAGCAGTGCAAAGGGGCTGAGCAGGTGCTGATGTCATTGGTGACATCAGAACCCCCTGCTGCATTGTGGTAAAACACCACACATGACAGGGAAACAGACACTCCCAGAACACAGTAAGTGGCATTTTGACCCTGCAGAGAGAAGACACTGCAGAGTAAGTTTCATTATCTGAGTATATCTTACCTACAAAATAGTTTTGGCTATGCAGATTTTTTATTGAATAGTACCAATATTTAAAGCGGGTTTCTTTATTTTCACAGGAATTTATGCAAAATTATAAAAGATTACTTCATGTAAAGGTAAAATCTTTTCACGAGAATTTGGTGAGAAAGGGGTTACTTGAGATTTTTGGATATACAAGATTAATCTAAAACTATTTGTTCAATACACTGAGGGCACAGAAATAGGGAGCAATGATGAAGACTATATACGGTTAAACTACTGAAGTTTTTGAAATTAAGATTATCTCATAACAATAAAAAATATTTTATTTTATAAAAAAGAGTAAATGATAATGTTGTTCAATTTACCTCCCCTTTTTACAGATCTTTGTTTATCTCATGACATATGGGAATTAAATTTGAAAAATATTAGAACAAATCAAGTTTAAAAGGGTGAGGGAAGTTTAAGACTTGGTACCAGGATGAGGTAATATAAAGTTTTATGTTAAATACCCATTTTAAACAGTATTTTCATAGAAGTGATAAGGTTAAGAGCCTTAGGGTATTGTTAGCAATAGTTTGAACTCTGCAAGGTCATTTTGTTTACAAAGCAAGACTATTTAAATTGCTATTTAAAATACAATGTGAAGTAAATAGAATGGATTTTGGATGTAATAAGTAGATTATTTAATTTCAGCCTTCATTTGGTGGTGGGTTGATTTAGACACAATGTATGTGACACTTTATTTTTATATATTTAAAATAAAATCTAAAAGGGTTTTATATTTTCTTATAGATGCATCACTGTGTAGGGGCCTGATGAAATAGTGTTAACCATGAAACTGTTGCCCATTTTATAGGAGTGTGCATATAAATAAACAAAGCATTTGCTGGACAAAACTCGTTGCACAGTGGAGTTCATCCAATCGCATACTATTCAGTGTTCTGTTCCCCATTTTGGATGACCCTATGGAATTATGAGGAGAAAAAGACATTGGACAGCCTGAGCCTAATTGCAAAACAATTAAGGAGGTTTGAACAACCAAGTTCTCTGGTCCACAATTTAGCCAATTTGGCAAGGATACCAATTAACATTGTGCAACCACTGCATACCAACTCACCACCCCTACATTTTATTACATATTATTTTTGTATATGTTCAGCATGAATACTGGACAAGAACCTAGTACATCTAATATTGGGCAAAGTCCTTTTGAGCAGATACAACAAGGGACTGAAAACAGTGGACCAGGAGACACAAGGGATTTATGTCAACTGCAACTTGCGGTCAACATAATTCCTGTCAATGAGATGCCAGTCAGCAAAAGTTTTGTTGAACCAGCATTGTAGAGCCATCCTTTGGCATTATGAAAACTACAAAGAGGAATGCATGCACCAATTGGGAGATTTGGAGAGATATTTCCCTATACTATTTTATTGAGGAAGGACAAGAACAAGTTTTGAGTCTTCTAAACAGGGATACAATTTCATCTGAGACTACAAGTGAGAAAACTTTGCTTATCAAAATATACCATCTAGAGCAGAAAAAATTTAGACTACAGTGGCATGCTTTATCTTTAGCTGAGTATATAAAAAATAAATGAATCCCAATGGGGCCTTTGAGTGCTGATAGAACCCAATTTGGGTTTTATGACTACAGAGTTGAATGATAAATAGAATAGAATCAGAAACAAATGCTCTACAGATTTTATGCTCACATTGATTGAAGCTATTGTTAGGGAATGTAACAGATAACCAATGGATATTTAGGCCATTAAGGATGATTATAAGGGAAGAATACAGTTCTCAGAATATATCAGTACCCTAAAAAAAATAAAGAAGGATTTAGTGGAATATAAGGATTTTATTAAACAACAAAATTGAAATAAATTTAAGAGTTATTGTAGACTATCACAACAACAGTGTTTACAGTTGGTTCTTGAAACCGAAAACTTATAAAACATATCCAGACAAACCAGAGATTTACAGATATGCATTATTGGCTCCTGAATATGCACCATAATTTCACAATCGCTGATGTTCCATGTGTGTGTTATGTACTTTCTTTCACCTCTGTAGATACTGTCATTTTTTTCTGTATTAGAGCTGTAGTCTGTATTGTGTATTCCATGTTATACTGTGTTCCAATTTGATGTAAGACGTGCAGCCTTTGCAAATGAGTCTCTGACTCAAAGGGTTGTAATTCCTAGACCATAAATAAATAAATAAATAAATAAATATCAACACAGTACAGGTTATCAAGGATACCAGTCAGACTCGGACAGTATTGACGGCTTTGTTGCAAATAGGTACAGACAACAAACATCATTACAAGAGGAACGGGGCCCTTTTTTAGGGGCAGAATCTCAGACACAGGAAGGGGAAGGTTCCAGAGATTTACAGCCGCAGACGGCATAGACAGCAGGTGGGAGATATGAGTTAAGGGACAAAGAATGGAGGAGAGAAGATCAATATGTAGGAACAGATACAGGCCAGAGAGGTGGGGATGGTGGAAGAGGTGGAAGAGGAGTGACAGGAAGACGCAGAGAAGGGAGCAGCAATAACAACAGGGGTCAACGGGGGACCTGGTAGCATTTTTTAATTTGAGTGGATGTGAAATAATGGAAGTAGAAATTAAAGTTCTCATTAAGGGTCAACATCACATGGGATGATTTGTTACTGAAAAGGGATTATTTTTTCAATTTTTACTATGGATTCAACAAATCCTCATATTGGTCTAAATGAATATTGGGACTGGTACCTTTATTGGTAATAACTGACAAGGGACATAGGTCTCATACTGTGGACAATTAAAAAGGTAAAGTATTTTGGTGAATGAATCTTTGAAATCATAATGGTTTATTATATTGTGGTTATGTGAGGTGACACATTTGGAAAATATCAAGTCTGTCCAGTAAGATTTTATTTTACTGTCTTATGTTACCAGATACTAACTTTGTCAGTAACCCATTTCTACCCTTCTATATCTATTTTCTTATATATTTGCTATAATCCTTTGCTATAAGCAAAAAAAAGAAGAGGTAAGCATGGATAACATTGATCACAGGCATCAGCTAGGGGTGGGGAGTGAACTGTCACATACCTGTTTTATGCATGGAACACTAGCTCTCATTGGCCATCCTCCCCAGACAGCCACTGGGTAACATGGATTCTGCTACAGCAGATAAGTAAGGCAATGCCAAGGGGCGATGAACATGGTGACAGCATTCATTCCTTCACACGACCTGCTGAAAGTGTCACAGTCCTCAAGGTTTAATTTTTTTAAAAAGTGCATCTGTTAAAAATAAGTAGAACTTGTCCATGAATTAGTTCAAAATAAAAAAAAATTAGATAATGCTTTATGAATATTAAAAATCATGGCTTTGGGCCACCTACAGTTGGCCTAAATGTCTAGATCCTTCATTTCCTATCATTTTGAGTTACATTTTGTATAATAGCTTTAAAAAGTAAGGACCTAGATATTATGTTTGCAAGCTTCAAAATGAAATATTTTTATACTTAAAAAAATAGATTGACATTTAGCCAAGGACAGGGGCAAACTGGTTTCAGCCTGTATTCCATGTGGCTGATTTGTCTTTGCCAGTCATTCATCCAGTGAGCCATAGGGGAGCAGGAGTTTCTGTTAGTGCAGATAGGGAAAGTAGTGCTAAGGGGCAGAGCAGGTGCTGATGTCATAAGTGATGCCTGGACCCCCCCACCACATTGCGGTATAAAACCACACATGATAGGGCAGCGGCCACTCACAGAACTCAGTAAGTGGCATTTTGACCCTGCAGAGAGAAGACACTGCAGAGTAAGTTTCATTATCTGAGGCTATCTTATCTACAAATTTGTTTTAGCTACGCAGTTTTTTGTTGAATAGTACCTATATTTAAAGGTTGTTTCTTTATTTTCACAGTAATTTATGAATATCATGAAAGATTACTTCATGTAAAGGTAAAATAAATTCATAAGGATTTGGTGAGAAAGTGGTTATTTGAGATTCTTGAATATACAAGATTATTCTAAATATATTTTTTTCAATACTTTTAGGGGACAGAAATAGGGATCAAAAATAAAGTCTATATATGTTTAAACTACTGAAGTTTCGGAAAGTAAGATTATCTCATAATAAAAAAAAAATTTATAAAAAGAGTAAATTATAAAGAATTTAAATTTACCTCCCCTTTTTACAGATCTTTGTTTATCTCATGACATATGGGAATTAAATTTGAAAAATATTAGAAGAAATCAAGTTTAATAAGGTAAGGAAAGTTTAAGGCTTGGTACCAGAATGAGATAGTATAAGATTTTATGTTAAATACCCATTTTAAACAGTATTTTCATAGAGACGACAAGGTTTAGAGCCTTAGGGTGGTGTTAGCAATAGTCTGAACTCTGCAAGGTCATTTTGTTTACAAAGCAAGACTATTTAAATTGCTATTTAAAATATAATGTGAAGTAAGTAGAATGGATGTTGGATGTAATAAGTAGATTATTTAATTTTAGACTTCATTTGGTGGTGGGTTGATTTAGACACAATGTATGTGAAACTTTATTTTTATATATTTAAAATGAAATCTCAAAGGGTTTTATATATTCTTATAGATGCAATACTGTATAGAGGCCTGATGAAGTGGTGTTAACCACAAAACTGTTGCCCATTTTATAGGACTGTGCACATAAATAAAAGAAACATTTTTTGGAAGAAACTCATTGCACAGTGGAGTTAATCCAATGTTAGTCTGTTTTGTGTTCTGTTCTTCATTTTGGATGACCCAATGAAATTATAAGAGAAAAAGGCATTGGATAGCCTGAGCCTAATTACAACACAATGTGTGGAACAGCATCCAAGTGGAAGTGGTGGGGAAAATTCACTAGATGAATTCAAAAATGCATGGGATAGGCATAGGGAACCCTAGTGATGGGAAATAAAACAAAGCCAGAGATCATGTAGGGTTTGTGGTTTTTGCAGCAGGTAGGGCAAATGGGCAGACTCAGTGGGTCTGGCTGTCTTTATCTGTCTTTAATTTCTTTGTCTGTGTTGCTGTATAAATAAAAAATAAAGACACACATTTTAACTACTGAAAATCTAATAAAATGGACTAATTGTATTCATTCCCAGTCAGGAGGGAGCAATCTTAGACCTGGTACTCTCAAACGGGGATGGAGAGAGGGTCTAGGATTTAGAAGTGGGTAGCCATCTGGGAACAAGAGACCACCAAACAGTGTGGTACATGATAAACACAGCCATAGAGTCAAGCCATACAAAGCAAGAGTACTGGTCATTAGGAGGGCTGACTTTGGGAAAGTGAAAGAGTGCCTTAGAAAAGCACTAGCAAACAGGCTAGAAGGAGGGGTGGAGGAACAATATGGAAAATCAAAACAGCCATCACAGAGGCATCAAGCCTTTGTGTGAAGCAAATTAACAAAACAAAATAAAGGGAAAAACACTATGGTTCTCGAAAGAGATGGGGAAGAGGTTAGGAAGAAAAAGGTAGCATTCAGGAAGCATAAGGAAACACAGAAGGAGCAGGACAGAGACCTGAACCAGTTAAAGCAGAAGGAAGTGGGGAAGGCAGTCAACACAGCAAAGGCCCAAACTGAAGAAAATATTGCAAACTCAGTAAAGAAGGAGGATAAAACCTTATATAGGTACATTAGGGAGCGAAGCAAGACCTAGGGAGGATAATGAGGCTTAATAAAGGGAAGGTGGGTGGGCACACAGTGACAGTGAAAAAGTAGGGAAACAGAATGAATACTTCTGCTCAGTATTCACAAAAGAAGAGGGGGGTACCTAAACCAAAGTATAGAAGCACTCTGGATAGAGGGGTCGATACCAGTGCATTCACAGAAGAAAGGGTCCTGAAAGAACTCCTTAAAATGAAGGTGGACAAAGCAATGGGATCTGACAGGATTCACCCAAGAATTCTAAAAGAACTAAAGGGACAGCTAGTGACACAACCGACTACCCTTTTCAACAAATTGTGGGAGGATGGTGTGGTACCTGAGGACTGGAGGAGGGCAGATGTGATTTCCCCTTCACAAAAGTGGAAGCAAGACAGAGGCAGGAAACTACTGACCTGTTAGTTTGACCTCAGAGGTAGATAAAATGATGGAATCACTTCTGAAGGAATGAATTGTTGAGTTCCTAGAGGCCAGTGGGGCACAGGACTTAAGGCAGCATGGATTCACAGCAGGAAGGTCTTGTCAGATGAATCTAATCGATTTCTTTGACTGGGTGACCAAAGTAGTAGACCAGAGAGGGGTTGTGGACATGGACTACCTAGACTTTAGCAAGGCAGTTGACACAGTCATACACAAAACATTAATAAACAAGTTAGCTAGCCTTGGAGTGGGTCCCAGGGTTGTAGACTGTGTAAAACATTGACTGGACAACAGGACACAGAGGGCAATAGTAAACAGAGTCCACTCCAAAGAAAGGGAGGGTTACTAGTCGAGTACTGCAGGGTTCAATATTGGGACTGGTTCTCTTTAATGTCTTTATATGTGACATTGCAGAGGGACTGGAAGGGAAAGCATGCCTCTTTGCAGATGACACAAAGATCTGCAACAGGGTTGATACGCAAGAGGGGGTGGAAAGGATGAGAAGGGAGTTGGCAAGGTTGGAGGAATGGTCAAAAGTATGTCAGCTTAAATTCAGTGCAGAGAAGTGCAGAGTAATACACCTGGGAAACAAAACCACAGGGGAAGAATACACAATGTATGGGGAGGTACTAACAACAACAAAAATGGAAAGGGACCTGGGGGTAGTCATATCAGATGACTTAAAGGTAGGCAAGCAATGTGAGAAGGCAGTAAGGAGGGCTGTGGGGATTCTGGGATGCATTGGGAGAAACATCAGCAGTAGAAAATAAGAATCTGTCATCCCTCTTTACAGACAGTTGGTGAGGCCCCATCTATAATACTGCATGCAGTTCTGGAGACCTCATCTCCACAAGGACATAGACAGGATGGAGGCAGTCCAGAGGAGGGCAACTAAAATAGTGCAGGGTCTGCACCAGAAGCCATAAGAAGAGAGACTAAAGGAGCTTAATATGTATACCCTCAAGGGGGGGGGGGCATGATAGAAACTTTCAAGTACCTCAAGGGTATCAATAAAGTCCAAGAGGGTAGCATCTTCAGAAAAAGAGATGTTCAAGAACAAGGGGGCACAATTTGAAGATAGAAGGGGGATGGCTTAGGGGCAATGTAAGGAAGTATTTTTTTCACAGAAAGGGTAGTGGACTCATGGAATGGCCTTCCTGAGGAGGTTGTGGCATTAAAAACAGTGGGGGAATTCAAGAATGCCTGGGAGAGACATAAAGCAATTCTTGTGAGGGTTAGGAGGAAGTAGGCTGCTGGTTAGCTGGGATCTGCAGCTTATCCAATGGATAGGGAAATGGGCAGACTGGGTGGGCCAGGTGGCCCTTGTCTGCTGACATAGTCTATGTTTCTATGTTTCATTTGTACAGTCACCAAAGAAGGTTCTCACTAGGACAGTGGTGCTTCCAGACAAATCAGTTCAGTTTAATACAAGAAGTTGAGCACTAACCACCAATGAAATTGACACCAGGCTCCAGCTGCAGTTTCTACTTATAACATTTATTACAGTCTGAAAGAAACGTAAGTGTTCAGGCAGTACCTGCCATCCATGTTTTGGAACCTCAGTCCCTTTATCAAAGGCAAGTACTGCCTGAACACTTATTTTTGTCTCAGTCTGTAATAAATACTATAAGCAGAAACTGCAGCTGGAGTCTGGTGTTATTTTCATAGGTGATGCGTGCTTGACTACTTGGGTTAAACAGAATTAATTTGGAACACCACTGCCCCAGTACAAACTTTTTATTGGTAACTGTAATTTTCTTTTGTAAAACCACAGCTCGATGCCACTGGTGGAGAAACTTTTTCTGAATTAACTGTTATTGCATGTCTTTAAAACCTCGGTGTGTCTGGTTTTGAAGATTGATCCAGAGCTCATCATAGATGGCAGTTTGACATTTTTTCTCCCAGGCCTGCTTGCAATGTTGGAGGGGAGGGATAGCACAAGAGAGAATATACTCATATATCTTCCATCAGATTCCTTTTGGGTTTTTAAACCACCAGAAAATTGCTTTGGGCACAATATCAGACCCCTCCAAGGGTATAGATTGGAACCTCAAGCTGATGACTGATCTGATTTACAAGAATTTCAAAAAAAAAAAAAACATTTTGGGCAGAGTAAAAGTTCTGGAAAGCTCTTTAAATGAGAGTACTTGTTCAGTACAAGGATGTCCTAAATGAGCTGCAGTGGATATTCCTTTAGCCTCCCAGGAGGGCCAGTTCACTGACCCCTGGTCAAAGATTAGATAGGGGTTTTGCCATAGGTGTTCCCATTTACTGAGTGGGTGAACCTTCCAATTGATGTGTCTAATCAATATGCACCAGGACTGTTTAGCAAATTGTTCTACTGGGGACCTACAGTGTAACATAATCAAGGGGATTGTGTATACAAGGGAGGATTGAGAAGAAGACTCATTTTCAGAAGAAGCCATATTGGTGTCTGTAGCCCCTTATCTTCCAACCAAAAAAGGTTTTGGTGGATACCAGCAGCCTGGTGATTTGCGCTGGGCAGTCTGTTCCACGGATCAATCCCTTAAACCATGGACCTGGATAAATACGGACTTCGATGTGGAAGTCTGGTTCTGGGTCCATTGTTACATGCAGAGAGCCACAGAGTGTACTGTTTTCATGTGGATGCCGTCAGCATTCTCACTTCACATACAGGTGGCTGGCGGCATCCAATCAGGCAACAGTGCAGGGGATAGCCACATGATGCACTCACTCACAGTATATAACTCTGGTGAGTGCCCAACACAGACCCGACTTGTGATGGGTGAAGATGGAGGATGATCGGAGGAGTCTGAATCAGTGCAGCAGATTTGTAGACTAGAGAAAATAATAATAAAATATATATATATACATATATTTTATTGCGCTGAGGGGAGCTTGAGGGGAGGAAGAAAGAGAAGAGAGAGAGACTTACTGGGGCAAGGGAAGGAGAGAAAGTCATCATCGTTGGGGAGGAAGAGGAGAGGAATCATGAAGGAGAGAGAGAGACAGAGACAGAGACACTGACTGACTGGCTGCTGTGGGACCAAAATAAATGTTACAGTCACAGAAATCCCAAGTAAAAGTTTTTTTCTTTTCTTGGCCTCAGTGTGGCTATATGTGCTGTACAGGGCAAGGGCAGGCTGGCAAAATAAAGCTGTGACTTGTGCCATCCAGAAGAGAGAGAAACTACGGGGGGGCCCCAAGAGAAATTTTACAGTCACAGAAATCCCAAATAAAAGTGTTTTTTTTTCCTGGCATCAGTATGGCTGTGAGTACAGGGCATGGACAGACTGGCAACATAAATAAATCTTTGACTTGTGCAATCCAGATCAAGAGGCATGAGACAGAGACTACTGGGGGCCCACGAGAAATGTTATAGTCACAGAAATCCCCCCCAAAAAAAGTTTTTTATTTTTTCCTGGCCTCCGTGTGGCTGTGTATACAGGGCAATGGCAGGCTGACAATATAAATCTTTAACTTTTGCCATTGATAGAAAAGAGAGAGAGACTACAGTGGGGGGGAGGGGGGCATGAGAAATTTTAGTCACAGATATCAAAAATAAAAGTTTTTTATTCTCCTGTCCTCAGTGTGGCTGTGTGTACATAGCAAGGGCAGGCTGGCAAAACAAATATTTGACTCGTGCCATCCAGAGGAGATAGATAGAGAGAGAGAGAGATTGAGTATGTGAGAGAGAGAGAGAGAGAGAGAGAGACTACAGGTGGGAGGGGCATGAGAAATGTTACTGTCACAAAAATCCCAAGTAATTGTTTTTTCTTTTCCTAGCCTTAGTGTGGCTGTGTGAACAGGGCAATGGTAGGCTGGCAAAATCAATCTTTGACTTGTGCTATCCAGAGAGGAGAGAGAGAGCGAGAGAGAAAAAGAGACTCGGGGGGCAAGAGAGATTTTACAGTCACAGAAATCCCAAATAAAAGTTTTTTGTTTTTTTCCTGGCCTCGGTGTGGCTGAGTGTACAGGACAAGGGCAGGCTGGCAAAATTAATCTTTGACTTGTGCCTTTCAGAGAGAGAGAGAGAGAGAGAGACTATGGGGGGGGGGTCACGAGAAATGTTATAGTCACAGAAATCCCAAATACATTATTTTCTTTTCCTGGCCTCAGTGTGACTGTGTGTACTGGGCAAGGGCAGGCTGTCAAAATAAATCTTTGACTTGGCCATCCAATCACAATCTTTCATTAATATTCATTCATGAGTTCATGTGTTAAAAAAGAAAACAATTTTGAAAAAAACAAACAATTTGATGTGCCTGTGCTGCTGGTGGGCCAGGGGATATTCTGAATTTGTGATTCATAGCAATCTGCTTACAGTACAGCACAAGTAATGTACACACAAATGTCATCATTACCATCACTCATTCCATTCATTATTCCTCCTCCTTATCCTTGTTAGTTTTGTCAGATATTGTTACGTATAAGCGTTAACCAACCCCAGTGTGGGACTGTGCATACCAACATGCACCAGATGTTTCTGCATCACCAATTTAAATTCTGAGGCACACTGTTGAGTAAAAGTTGCTGAATACAGTTGGTCACTAAACTGTAACTGTAGAAGTCAGTCAGCTATGCTTGGAAGGAAGTGGTGGTGGGCTGGTGTGCTGTCACTGTGCTGTGTACAGTCATGACAGTAAATTCATCCCTGGCATGTGGGTGGGAGTCATCACTGGATGATAGGTAGAGGGATATTTTTACAGGTTAGAATAAGAAATAAGAAAAAATGGATCAAAGTGTTCATGAGGCACATTCTCAGGTAAGCACTGGCAGAGGCACAGCAAAAGACAGCAATCAGCCTGCAAAGAGAAACAAAATGAAACCCCAAAAAGTGATTTTTTCACATTTAAAGTTTTG
Organism: Neoceratodus forsteri; assembly: GCA_016271365.2. Taxonomy (NCBI): domain Eukaryota; kingdom Metazoa; phylum Chordata; order Ceratodontiformes; family Ceratodontidae; genus Neoceratodus; species Neoceratodus forsteri. Next base: position 1,161,803,891 of record CM057458.1, read on the forward strand.
TCTTCCAAGCGAACGCTTGAACCCAAAAATGGTGCATCTGTCAGATCAGTCCCAAGTAAAAAAAAAAAAGTTATTTAGTTAAAACCAAAGGGTTGGTGGGTATGACCCACAGAGGCACCCCAAGGTATGGAACAATTACATTCTATGCTGCTGCCAGTCCCTCACAGTCATCTGATTCTTCTGAGGTTGAACCCAATGAGGGTAATAATACAGAGGAAGGGAATGATCAGGCAGCACAAGATTTACTGGAGGGGATAGAAATTGCAGATGAGGAAGAAACAGACAGAAATATTTTGGTTGAGGAGGAGGGCAGTGGGAATAAACCACAAGAGGAACAGACCCAAGAAAAATCCGAGGGGGGCCTGAAAAAGTGACTGAGGTGCAGTGCCTTCCTGGGAACAAAACTAAAAAATGTCATCTTTTGTTTGGTCATATGTCTCCATTAATGCTTCTAATGGGTTGGTGGCAAACATGCAATATTTGTATTTGGCAGTTATAGCTCACTATACTCAGGGATAACTCTGATTGATGAAAGCAGTGTCAACCCCCACAGTTCTACAGAAACACCTCCACCATCACTTCCTTCCATTTGAAGGATTCCTACTGTTACTGAAAGTGACCATGTTTTCAAAAGTCCTCCTCCTTCAAGGAGACTGCTTACCATCTCAGAAACATATGGGTGTAAAGCCAAATATGCCTTGACTCACCCTGTTGCTGTTACAATAACCAAGAAAATTTCAGAAATGATAAGTGTTTATATGCTACTATATAATGTAGTTGAACATGTAGGATTCAGGTGGCTGCTTGAGGACCTCGATCCTCAATATAGTATACCATCATGGATATATTTCTTGACAACAGGGACTCCAGATCGTTATGATGTTGTATGTAAAAATTAAGACTCATCTTGTGCAGTGCTTTTAGGAAGGTGTTGCATCTCACAACAGATATCTGGACAAGCTGTCAGCCTGAACCCTTCATGTCGGTCATAGCACATTGGGAATGATTTGATAATACACATGGGGACAGTGAAGCATCTCAGTTTGCTATTCTAAGAATGTTTTATTTTCCATCTGAACATATCTCATACATCAGTGAAGAGCTCCAAAAACCAGTGCAGCAATGGTTCACTTCACAGGGACTGTCAGTTGGCTTTATAGTTGCAGAAAATCGGTCCAACATAAGGAAGGTCTTGGAGGAGGGGGCTTTGTTCACATCTGCTGCTTTGAGCATTGCTTAAATTTAATAGTTCAGAGGTTTCTCAATGATGACAGGGACTTTAAGGCTTTTGTTAGCACTGCTAAAAGAATATGCACTCATTTCAGTCACTCAGGCAAAGCCCATCACTTGTTTGAAAAACACTTACAGCAGAAGCACAGTTTACCTTTGCACAGACTGATCCAAGACATTTCTACTCAATGGAATTTGATCTTTTATATGTTACAAAGGCTGACAGAACAAATGAAAGCTGTCAGTCTGTTGAGGGGTTGTGGGATAACAAATGGACCAGACACCGAACTTCAGGTTCAACACACAGTCTCTGTGTGATGTTTATTCAAAATACAGGAAATAAGCTTCAGCAATAGCACATTCCTTCTTCAGTACATCAGTTTGCAGCAACAGACTATGAATGTCCTTTCTCTGCACTTAGCCAGCACCTACTGACACTGATCTCTGATCCCACTTACCAGTTGAGATGCATCCTCCACCCCTATGTGGGCCCCGTTTGCTTGGGTAGTAGGGGCCCAAAAAGAAAAAAAAGCTATAGACAAAGAACCTCCATGCAGAATCACTGAAAGAAAGGTTACCCCAAATGACATTGGTAACAAATCAAGTTTCAAAGAAATACAACATCATACCTACTTTCATAATGCAAAACATCATGGGATATATGCAAATCACCATGCTATTTAGAATTGTTCAGTTTACAGCAATGTACATGCATTTTAAACAGCACAACTAACTTAATTTCTGTAATAGTCACCTAGTACTTTTTACCATTATCAAAAACACCTAGTGCCATGGTATTTTCAACATTTATAGGTTTCATAAATATAAGCTATGTACATCAAGGTATTTTATGACAGTGCTATTACATACTAAATCCAACAACAATAAACACAACCTGTTTTACATACACTTAGTGGTCACCACAATAACCTCCCTGTACGAGGACCTGAGAGGGAAAAGTAAAATTAAAGAGGACACCATAGCATAGACAAGAAAAGGGAGGGGGGGTGCCCATAGGTGGCCAACCTTATGGACTAGAAGTAGTAAAGAATAGATTAGGCTTAGAAATAGAAGAACTGTTGCAACAGATTTAAGAAAAGGTCAGTCCTCAAGAGTGGCAAGAGCTCTCTGTCACACAGACAATACACCTTTGAAAATAAAACTGGTGATGCAGACATCTATATTACTTCACCACAGTGGGCCATGCTGGAGTTTCTAATTTTCCTGCTCCAGACATTTGAGGAACTCACCAGACAGATTAGTGCAAACACAGCAACTCTGAGCCAGGTGATACCCCAAATAAAAATGTTAAAATTCAGGTTGAATCTGCTTTTTTATTTAGCAATTTTACTTTAATTTTTATACAAAGCATGCATTAAATTATTTCCTTTGGGCCTCTGTGTTAAATGTGACTGACCTTGACCTCTTTTATGCATTTTTTCAAATTTTTTCAGATATTTGTAAATAGAGCTAATCAGAACTCCACCATGTTATGGTTCTTATTTAATAAGGGTCAGAACTTCAACGAGTTCTCCCAGCTCTACTGGTGATATGCCCAAAGTCATGTGACAGTCCATCCAACTTTAGTGCCAGAGGTTCTAAGTTTTTGGATACTGAAGCAAGGTCTCTGTCTTTCTCTAAAAAGGAAGCAAACATTTTTTCTATACCAATCCATGATGGTCAGTCAACAGATTTGTTGTCAAGTGACATTACAGTGACACCTTTATGTCAACTGTAATTGCAGTCTGTATAAAGGTGGTAAATGGAGACTGTGTTTTCTTCAGGGGGCTTCACCCCCAAACACCCCATGTGGGGGTCTCTGCCTCCACACCCCCCATAACTACAATAATCAACTTTGAGCTGAAGTTGATTTGGGGAGGGGTGCAAGACCCCCAGAAAGCAGTGCCAGGGTCCCATCCCGACACTACAGAGACCTGTCGCTGTTGTCACTGTAGTGTCAGTCATGGTAAAATTGTCACCCTACTAACAGCATTTTTATTTATTTATTTATTTATTTATTTATCTATTTATTTCAACTGGGATTAATACCTTTGAGTCAAAGATTCATTTTCAAAGGTTCCAAGTCAGGGACAAAACAGAGCAATACAAATACAATACAATAAGTACAAATTAAGATAACAGATGTGTGTGTCTCACTGTGTGTGGTGCATACTACTGTGGCGCATCTATTGGACCCATGTGCCAGCTGTTGGTGTGGTGGGCATGTGCCTTGCTGCCACCATTGTTACTGCGGTGCTGCTGGTGCAGTGTGCCATGTGACATTTCCTGTGCGATCGTGTGGCCGTTGTGCAGCGGGGACCATCTCTATGCACGCCGTGGTGTGCCATGTTGCCGGCTGGCATTGGCCCATGCCTCTACAGGTGTCCGTTCCAGGCCCTGCAGGGGTGTGTGGTCCTGCTGCCCATTACACACTGTGGGTGGGCATGGTTCCTTGGGCCATTGCACTGATCACCTGTCCTGTCCCTTGCCATAGGTGTCTGGCACGGAGATCACCTCACACAATGCTGTTGAGGCCAATGCAGCAGATGCTCCTGGTTGTCTCCAGTGTCCTGGAGGTGGTCATTGCAATCTGGAGGACGTTGGCAGTGGACAGGAGACAGCAGAGTCTTGGTGTGGTGTCCAGACATGGCTGCCATTGATGTTCCAGTTCTTGGCCCCTGTTTACCCTGTTACACCTTCCTCTACAGTTCCCCCTCCCACTGTACAGTCCCTGTTCCCTTCCCTCACTGTACTTATCCTTTCCCTGCCTGTTATGTGTTGTACATAGATACCTGTTTTATAAATCTTTTCTAACATACCTGCATGTGTCTGTGTCTGCTTTGCAGGTGGCATGTGGAGCCATTCTGCAGTGGCCCAGTGTCTGTCCATGGTGTGTGTATGAGATAGGGCTCCTGTTGTGCTTCTGTGGCTCCCTGCTGTGTCCTGTGGTGTGCCCCGCTGTGGTGGTGTCCATCCCCTGGATCGGTGGCTGTGCATTGGGGTGTCCATGGGACAGCAGTCAGGGGTGTGTGGCGGGTGTGTGCATAGTGGTGGTGCACGGCCATAGTCATTGTTCCGGTACTGTCCGCACACTGTGTTGGGGTCCTCTACTCTGCGTTGTGTGGCCCATCCCATGTGGTCTGCCACATTGCCTGCCTGTTCAACCTGTGCATCCTCTGAATATTTGAAAACTTGTAGAATGTACTATTTCAAAAAGTTGACTATCGGCGCATTTTAGTTATGTAAAAAGACATTGCTGTGTGATGGTAGTACAGAGATACCTGCAGTCACATACCTTGAGGCTGAAGTCACTCTGCTTGTGTCATCGATCCTTACTATGCCTGTGGGTGTGTGGCTATTTCTGTCAGTAGTACTACCAACACACAGCCATATCTTACTGCTTACTTAAAATGGGCCCATAGTCAGCTTTTTAAAAAGGAACATTTTTAAAGTGATAAAACCCACTATAAATATACTAAAAGGTTTAAAGATAATCAGACATGAAAAAAGTAGTAAAGCAGACTCAAATAATCTAAATAGTCCATCCACACATGTTTTCACCTGTCAGCCTTGTTAGTGGAAACGTGCCCATGTTTCACCACAAACTGACTATTATAACATAAAGAAACATTCAGAAAGCTGCAGGACATTCAGTATAAGGGACCGTGTCCGCGCGCTCTCCCTGGCATCACATCATAATGTTGCTGAGCACGGGGGGCCAAAATTGGGCTGCTCTTCAGAACGGGAAGTTCTCCGTGACCTGCTTTAATGAAATTACGAGAGTTTTTGCCAGAAAAGCATTGCACTAAGGTCATGTGGAGCAAGAAAGATTCCCCTGGAGGTAAGGCACCCATATAGTGGGTGCAATACCATAATAACTATGTAACTTGATGAATCTTTTTAAAGTAGCAGTGCAACAATCTGTTGAAAATTCTGACCTATACTTTTTTATGCAATTTTATATTGCCACTTAACTTACATCCTGACTTGTATGATACTATTTTTTCCAGTATTTGAGTCTGCTTTACCACTTTTTTCATGCCTGAAATAATAAAAGGAGCACTCCTTTTAATATGGTGCAGACCAGATCTTTGTCAGTATTTTCCACTGCTTTTCTCCATCAGTTGTTATATATCACTTCTGTTGTAAAATTAGCAGTTATACAGCAGGCAGTGTTTTATGACCTCACAGAACAATATTTATTGAAAAACAGCTGCAAATAGTGATAAAATCCTGGTCATAACAATATTAAAAGGCGTGCTCCTCTTTTTTCAGACATGAGAAAAAGTAGTAAAGCAGACACAAATTGTGAAAAGAAGGGTATCGTACAAGTCAGGAGGTAACTAGTGGCTGGCAATGTAAAATAGCATAAAAAGTATAGGTCACAATTGTCACCACATTCTTGCAATGCTACTTTAATTTATAATTTAAGTATGACATTATGTGCTCACAATCACAACACACAAAAGGCAACTGTCTTGTGTGCAGAAAATTGACAAGTGGTAAGGAAGTGAAATGGGAGTGTTACACCACACGCAAAGTCCCCCAAAATTTATTGTGCAGTCACTCATGCATGCAGTGGTCACACAGTCCCCAGATTTTTTCTGCATGGCCAAAATGGCATCTGTCTTCTGTGCAGAAAATTGCAAGTGCTATGGAAGTGAAATGAGAGTGTTACACCACATGCAAAGTCCCCCAGAATTTATTGCACAGTGGTCCCACAGAGTCCCCAGATTTTTTCTGCATGGCCAAAATGCATCTGTCTTGTGTCCAGAAAATTGACAAGTGCTAAGAAAGTGAAATGGGAGTGTTACACCACATGCAAAGTCCCACAGAATTTATTGCACTGTCACTCATGCACACAGTGGTCACAAAGCATCCCCAGATTTTTTCTGCATGGCAAATATGCATCTATCTTATGTCCAGAAAATTGACAAGAAAGTGAAATGGGAGTGTTGCACCATGTGCAAAGTCCCCCAGAATTTATTGTGCAGTGGTCCCACAGAGTCCCCAGATTGTTTCTGCTTGCCCAAAATGGCATCTGTCTTATGTGCAGAAAATTGACAAGTGCTAAGGAAGTGAAATGGGAGCGTTACACCACATGCAAAGTCCCCCAGAATTTATTACGTAGTCACTCATGTGGACGGTGGTCACACAGCATCCCCAGATTTTTTCTGCATGGCCAAAATGCATCTGTCTTGTGTCCAGAAAATTGGCAAGTGCTAATAAAGTGAAATGGGAGTGTTACACCACATGCAAAGTCTCCCAGAATTAATTGCTCAGTCACTCATGTGGACAGTGGTCCCAAAGAGTCCCCAGATTTTTTCTGCATGCCAAAAATGCATCTGTCTTGTGTCCAGAAAATTGACAAGTACTAAGAAAGTGAAATGGGAGAGTTACACCACATGCAAAGTCCAATCAGAAATGATGACCGTGAGAGAACTATTGCTGGGCCAAAGTGTGCTGTGATTCTTGCAAATATGATGCGATCACTTCAGCCAGATGGAAGGGTGCCCTTTCTCTGTACACTAATAGTAGCCTTGGTGAGTTGATATATATATATATATATATATATATATATATATATTTGTATTTTGTAGGTGGGGGATTGACATATATAGACATGTACTCATTCTATTGTTTTGTATCACAGGTCACAGATACTGTTGGTGAGCACATTACAGTACTTGATGAGAACTTTTTGAGTTGAAATTGGAATTGGATAACTCTCAAGCCAATGAAGGTATTTTTTTGGGGGGGAGGGCATATTTGCAGGTAGGTCTCATTAATGGTTTCTTATTTGGTTACTTCTTCACAGATTTCATCTGCATCCTTCTTGAGTCTGGTTGGTAATGATGGTCATCGATTGAAACGACTTCTGCATGTTGCATGTCTGTCCCAGCCCGGGGGGGGCCTGATGTTCTTTGGATAAGGCAACTATGCCACAACAAAACATCTGTAAGTTTTCTAAAAAAGAAATGAAGGACTTATTACAACATGATTGCTGCAGTAACACATTGTGTTTAAGCCGTGGCTGTTCCACAGGTGTCTGGATTATTAATACAGATACTAGGCTGTCACACTGCAGTCAGCAGATCAATCACAACTTAATTTAATACCAGGCTGTGTAACACATACACTGTCCCAGTGTCCCTGGTTCTGAATCTCAACTCAAGTTACATTTCAAACCACATCTTGTCAAGTAACACAACCTGAGTCCAACTTTTTCAACACTGTCATGGCTGCACAGCTGCAAGTTTGGAATACAGTGAATGATATCTTGCAGAAATAGTTTTTGCAACGTACACGTCACCTAGTTTATGAATCCTCCTCAGTTGGATTTGTTGCACTGTTTAAAAAAAAAATGAAAAGATGAAATAAGATATATATATTTACCAGTATGGATTTTAAATGGATATTCCATAGGTTCCTGTGTATGGTACTGCTGCAGTACCATTGATATCGACTTTCAGTGAAGGAGAGTTGTTTTTTGTTAACCTGTAAAAAAACAAAATAAGTTTACCATATGTGTTTGACCATTGCAGCTCAGAAAAGCAATAGAAAACAAACACACAGCTAAAGGAAGTCGAATAGCATAAAAAACATTAGTACACATACTCACTTTATAGTTTTACTATTAAGAAGCCTTGTGCCTGTGGCTGATGGATGTGGTCTCCTGTTCAACTCCCTCTGTCTTGGCATGGTCAATGTAATGGAAAACATTGTCAGAATGACACTGGTGGTGGGTGCTGGTGGTCATAGCTGCAGCACATGATGACATTCCCTCTGACATCTTCCTGCATCTGGTGGTGGAGGCAGTGGCTAACAGCTGTGGTGGTGGTGGTAGTCTAGGGGGGTACACAAAGTAATTCCCTGTGGTGGCAGTAGCTAACAGCGGTCATGGTGGTGGTGGTCTGGGGGGCACACAAAGTCATTCCCTGTGGTGGCAGTGGCTAACAGTGGTCATGGTGGTGGTCGTCCAGAGGCACACAAAGTCATTCCCTGTGGTGGCAGTGGCTAACAGCGGTCATGGTGGTGGTGGTCCGGGGACACACAAAGTCATTCCCTGTGGTGGCAGTGGCTAACAGCGGTCATGGTGGTGGTGGTCTTGGGGGCACATCAAGTCATTCCCTCTGGTGGCACTGGCTAACAGCAGTCATGGTGGTGGTGGTCCAGGGGGCACACAAAGTCATTCCCTGTGGTGGCAGTGGCTATCAACGGTCATGGTGGTGGTGGTCCAGGGGGGCACACAAAGTCATGAAAAAGAAAACATGTATCATACAGCAAATATCACAGTCTTTTAACAACTTCAGTTAAAACCTGCCAACATTAACCTCATCATCATCTTCATAAAGAAAGCTGCCCTCACAGCCATTTATGTCTGAAGTCTGACCACTGGGAAATTCTTTCTCCATTGTGTCATCATCTATGTCAGTGGTAGGTTGTTTTATGCTGCCACTGCCAGTGTCACCAGAATGGTCCATTTCTACATCACCAAAACCATGACTAAGCTGGGGTATGAATATTGAGGTTGCAGTGTGTGCTGGTATATGGCTCTCATTCATTTTTATGAATATTAGCAAACTAACATTTGCAGGAGAGTGGTTTGTCTGATGATCCCTAACTATTGCACCTGCTGAGCTGAATAACCTCTCGACACTTACACTGGAGGCTGGGCATGTGAGGTACTTCAGTGCCACTGCAGTCAGCTATGGCCATTCACTGACCTTTCCGCTCCAGTATAAGAGAGGATCATCAGTTATTTACAGATGCCTGTTTTCAGACAAATATGACTCAACCATTCTTTGTGCCGTATTAAGTCCAGTGGTTGATGCATCATCCTGTTCTCCGGAATCATTTATTTCAAAAATCCCCACTTGGGACAAAGCCTCCCAAAGTGGGTTGATGCCAACCACTTTGGATGACAGACCACCTGGAACTGCAGTCCCCTTCCCCTTACAAGATATGTTTGATACTCCTCCAGGTGCACCTTCAGCCTGATTATGCTGCTGAGGTTTGTTGACCTTGGCACGTGACTTCTGTGCCCCATGAACCAAGCGAGCCAGTTACCCACTGACATTTGTTTACCTGTTTAGGCCCTCTCTCCAGTACTAAGGCAATTCCACATTTGTATCGTGGGTCCAGCATTGTTGCTATGACAAAGTTGTCACTACACTGAATGCTCAAGATGTGATGATTCTGGTTGAATACTTGTTTCAGCAACATACTGCTAGCACTGTCTCTGGCAACATCAAGGCCATGCTGTACATTCACCAATGTCTGCCTCAGCACCCGCAGCAGTGGAATTGATTGGCTAATGGAGGCAGACTCGCCACTCACTGCCTGTATGGCATGTTCAAAAGGCTGCAAAATTGTTATTACAGAGTCCATGAGGCGCCACTGTTCAGTCGTCATAGACATGGAGGCCCCAGAACTGTCACAGCTAGTGTGCATCACAAGATATTCTGAGATGGCTTTGTATTGTTCATACAACCTCTCTGCCGTGTATAAAGTAGAGTTCCACCTGGGACAACTTCCAGCTTCAAGCGGTGCTGAGGGAGGCTTTTTCACATCTGCTACTGCTAAAGTTGGTCTCGGGCCTTTGCAGATCGTGAAAAGTGAGAACAAATACGGCATGCAACTGTCAGCATTTCCTTTACATCAGGGTGCTGCAGAAACTCCTGCACCTCAGATTTAAACAATGGGCCATGCATGGAACACAAAAAAAGCCACCATTCATGATGCATTTCACCACATTTGACCCATTGTCACTTGCTATGAACCCAGCTCTCAGGGACAGAGGGTTCAGCCACTTGTCAGTTTCAGTCAGTACCACGTCCAACATGCTTTCACCAGTGTGTGAACAGGTCACATTGTGCATAGCAATAGTTGCATGCTGTCGAATTCCTGGAAGATTGCTACCATGACACTCCACCTTACTGCACTGATTATTCACACTACCAACAGCACAAACAACCCCCGGCACCTGTGCACAGTGTGCAGTCATACACAAATATGAACTCCCCACTGTTTTGCCACTTGTGCACACATCCATACTTAAATGGATGAATGGAGGAGCAGGAATGTTGAAGGGCATGTCTTACAGAGTCAGCCACAAGACAGTACAACTCGGGGACAGCACAAGTTGAAAAGTATGTCCTGGATGGTACTTTTCATTTTGGGCAAACACATGCAGCAAACTGCCGGAACCCAGAATTCTTCACAAAGGAGAAGGGCAAAAGATCAATTGCCAGCATTTCAGCTACGGCAGCATTAAGTTCACGTGACACTGTATGATTGGGTGGGTACTTCAGCTTATGTGCAAAAACACTCCGGAGCGTGGGCTGACTTAAATGTTTTACACAGGGTGTGATGACAAATGGTTCTGCTCTGCGAATAGCAGAGGGTGGAGTGTGGACATTTGATGAAGACAGTTGCACAGGTGATGATGACAAACCCCACAAATGCAGCTATTTTGCCAGATTTACCAACCAGGGCTGATGTACCACTTGCTCTAGACATACTGCATTCACCACCACCACCACCACCAAAACTGCTACTCTCACCAGCACTGGATAACATTTCAAAACCATTATGTTCCTCCACCTCATCATGCCTGTAGCAATCCTCTACTCTTATTTCATCACTACTGCACACATTTAATTACTTACTTGATTTAACAATCATGGAAGGGGATAAGATGCTCATTATGGTTGATGACGAGGGTGAATGCCCCACTGTGGTATTAGCTGCCATCTTGTGCTGGGTCCACAGTGCCATGTGCCTGTTCTTAACATGCATATGCTGTCCTCCTGTGCCCAGATGGCTCCCCCTTTTACCTTGACTCACACACACATGGCAAACCTGGCAGATTTGCAACTGACTCATCATTTGCATCTTGCACAAAAAAATCCCAAACAAGCGAGTGTGATGCTCTACTTTTAACATGTCCCTGATGCTGCTTATTGGACTGTGTTCTTTTAAGAACTGAAGTGGGGATGGGTGTTACATGAATTTTCATGCAGAACACACTTGAACTGCAACTGAACTGACCACCATGACTACCTTTCATTATTACTGGATCATCATCATCATCACCATCATCAACTGAAACTTGTAAATCACAAGTTTTTTGGGGGGGGGGTTAATGCAAACAGACTCAGACACAGCCACCTTGAATTTATCTTTCTCCAGTTCCCAACTGGGGTCAAATACATCATCATCATATTCATCAACATCACCCACATCCACACCCACTTCTTCTGCTTGGATGCTGGCATGATGTGGACTGCATGTTGCAACCACAGCAACATCATCATCATCAGATTCATCATCATCATCAACACCACCATCATCTGATATTTTATTACCACACTGTGAATCACTGCATGGAAAATTTGTGTCCTGAACTGCGGTGGAAGAAATGTCACATTGTATGCTATCGTTGACATGATTATCAGAATCCTCATGTTCAATTACTGGTATGTTACTGGGAAGTATGACATCATCTACACTGCCACTCACTCGCACTGCTTCACACACCACTATATTTTTGGACATGGAACACTGATCAGAAGTGGAACTTGAGGCAGCAATACTCATACCACCACCAGCAACTGTGCTAACACCACCAGCTGGGACAACATCATCTCCTCCAACTATGAGTGAAGCTACTGACTGGGCTATAAAAAACATTGCAGGAGAAATAACTTTCCTCACATCAGCAATGCACTTCTGCGTCTGCATACTACCACACCCACAGACAATTTTACCAGTGTCAGCAGTGCCATGGTGAGAAACAGCTTTGCTTGCACATCTCTTTGTGGGCATTTTGGGGGATCAACAACAATATTCTAAACACATTTAGATTTTGGAACATTCACTCTGGGTGGGAGGACACTGGCTGTGAAGCCAAAAAAAAAAACAACTGTGTCTTTAGCATCAGATACAGATGCAAATTCACAAGTGAAAACAACACCATAACTAACCAGTGGTGCTGAAGTCACAAACAATCCAATCTGGAAAAGAATTCCTTTTGCTGGTGGGAGGGGGCACTGACTGCAGATTTTTTATGGCAGTGCAAGCAGCAAAACAAATAAAAGATACCACAATGGCAGTACAAAATCACTCAGCTGCAGTGGATAGCAGGTTCACACTGCTGCGCCTGCAATTACACTGTGGCACAATAAAAAGTGTATTATTTGATGTCATGCACTGCACACACAGTCACACACACACACACACACACACACACACACACACACACACACACACACACACACACACACAATTTGTCTACAAGTAATGCATAGCAATTTGAAAAGTTCAGTAATATACCACGTATTGTAAACAACCTGAAATTATGAACTGCTGCACCAGATCCACACAACACACAATCAGCAAAAACATTTCAACAATTACTGACAATATTACTTTGTGTACATTAACACAGTCAGTTATATAACAAAAATATAACCAAAAAACAAAGAACACCTTATTTCTCCAACTTAAATCTACTTACACCACAGATACTCCCCTTCCCTAAGCACACTTTCACTGTTTCTTACTACACAGACTCAGTGTTGTACATTAACATTCAAAATCCACACACAAACAAAAACGCTCAATGATATGAGCACAGGAGGGTTTCCTACAATCGATGAACTAAAGTTTGAGCAAAACAAATTACTCAAAAAGACTTTTTTAACAGCTTTTAGAAGTCTTGAATCACAGACAGCTCTCAAAGCACGCTGTCTCCTACAGCTTCCTACACACACTACCCTGAACTGAGGCTGTGCAGATCAATATAGAGCCTATGTGACCTGAAATCCCATGAATCACTGCAAAATTCAAGGCGAAGTGAGGTGAAGTGTATTGTTTTCAATGCACTTCACCTTTAAAATTGGTGTAGTAGTGGTCTGAGAAGGCGGAGTAGCGTGAAGTCATTGTTTTCAATGGACTTCGATTACCCATCATAACATAATTACTCTCTTGGCGTTATGGAGTACTTCACATAAATTCGTCTTGGCTCACTTAATCACTTCACAGAGTGAATTGAGGCCACTTCACCACCATTATTATATATATATATATATATATATATATATTTACATTTCATATATTACTTCAAGTTTTCACATTAATATTTTAATTTAACAAGCAATGACTTAATAGAGGGTCATGATTTTTGAAAATGTACACCCCATTTCATGCCTTAGTATTTAAGACCCTACAGTTCAGTAAATGTTGCTTTCCTTGTTTTAAAGGAAAAAGTACATTAAGCAGCAGGAATCTATGATAGTGGCAATCCAAGTGTTTTACCTCAAAAGCACCCATCATCAATCATGGTATACCAATACTGGTGTCTACGTAACAAGGACAGCCATGGGATACCAATACTGGCCTCTATGTAACAAGGACAGGTGACGTAAAAGAAGCCACTCTTTCAAGTACTAACACAATTTAATTTTACAAACATCAACAACAAGAACAACAACATTTAACAATAACTATATGTATGAACAAAATTATTTAATATTAACAACAATCTTGTAAAAAATACAGAAACAGTAAAACACTTCAATAAACTATTTACAATTTTACATTTGTCCTGCCGTTGGTGGCAGTATGGGTTCTGGTGCAGTTCCCACAGGAGTATCCACCAGCTCCTTGCCCTGCGGGTTATCTAATTTGTGATTAATTTGTTCCAGTGTAATATTCATGCCAACTAGACATTTTTTAATTAACTTCACCTAGTTCTCCAGCTGGTACAGTCTTTTGTCGAAGGATGTCATTTTTCTTGTACTTTATTCAAAACATCCTCCTGCCCTCTTCTTGGTGGTTCTGAGGAGGTCCCACCACTGCCTGCTTCCTCCAGCTGCTGTTGCTGTTCCTTGCCCTCAGCCTGTTTCTGAAATGCCACCTCTATTTCCTTTAGCCTTTTTGCTGCCCTCCTGCTGAGGCTCTTTGCTGTAGTTGCTGTAAGTTAATTAATAAAATTAAATACCATTACTCTCCACCATCGAGTGGAATTATTATTAGAACACCACTAATTTTAATATTTCTTGTTTTCAGTACCCCATCAAGTAACCGTGACTGTACTGTATACTAGTACTCATGCTATAACACACATCAGGTCATGGGTATACTAGGTATCACAGCACACACAAGTTGCATTGTTACTAAGGCCTGATAAGGGGTTAGATTAACAGTATTTCAATCACCACCTTGGGTTGTAATGTTGCATGAGGCATGGCCGAGTGACATATTGTCAATTGGGTAGGATTAACTTACTGTTAATCTAACTCATATGAGTGCCTTATTTCCTAAGTTAATTTATAAAATGACAGGGTAGAATCCAGTAATCCTACTGGCTCTTGACCACGTATGAAATATTGTTATACATAGTTAAAGAAGTAGTTCTGTTCAACAGAGAAGTGTCCAGAGACATAATCAATGGGCATTTGGAACACTTGCATATCAGTTACCCCCCTACAACTCGAATTTGAGAATTGATCTTCCATTAGAAACATGGCTTCTACCTTTATACTGTAAAAAAAAACCTTCAACTGGGACCTAAAAATAAAACTACCTAAAATAAAACAAATTCATTAAATGTTGTTTCCATCACACCTACTTACACACATAAACAGATTAGAAACATTAAGTGCTGTTTATAGTTTTCACTGCAACTGTTTCTTTTCTGACTATGAAAAAGGCCCTTATATCTTTACCTGCTCATCAGGGAACTCTCTTCTGCTTTCCCTGACAATGAGATAAATGAGTCTCTGCTGGCTGTAACAGAAGCCTTTGTTGTTTGTCTGCACAGTATGTTTGGAGAGAAACATTCTGCCAGTGGAAATGAGCAGAATGTTAAATCCATGTACTCCATTTGAAACATTCCATGATTCCAGAAATGAGGGGTTATCAAGATTTGGCTAGTTGAGGCCACAAACTCATGTTCAAAACTACAAAGAAAGAAGTTTGGGTCCAGGAGGACAAGCTTGTTAAGCAGAGATGTGTTAGGGAGGATTAAGGACAAAAGGGCCATCTTCCAAAAATGCATTTATTTTATTTTTTATTTAAATTTTGGTGACCGGGTAGGCCCACTGAGACCAAAACAGTCCCTTTTTCAGGGTTGACTCAGAATTAATTACGTGTATCTATAAACATAACAAAATACATACATACATACATGTCATTTCACAATTAACAGGCAATATAGACATACTGACCCAGTCAAGGATAAAGTGGCAGGTTAATTACAATCAGCATCAACAGGAGAAGAAGTATTATTATCCAGGACACAGTCACAGTCATATTGATGTCCCAATAAGTTTAGATCAGCAGCAGGGAGTCGGCTTACTCAACGGTAGCTGAGATCTGTATGGGAGGAGGACAGAGAGGAGTATGTGAAGAAATCGAGAGAGGTGACCAGATCAGTCAGGCCAGCCAAGGCAGCAAAATAGCTTGGGTTGGCACAAGAGATAGTACAAGGGGAGAAATAATTCTTCAGCATCAGATCAGTGGTAGGTACGATGATGGAGGTGTTAAAGGAAAGAGTGATAAAATACTTAACAGGCAACAAACTATTAGGTGACAAGCAACATGGCTTCACTAGTGGAAGATCTTGTCAGACAAATCTGATCGAATTGTTTGATGGAGTAACAAACATTGTTGATTGGGGGGATGGGGCAGTTGATGCGGCCTACCTGAACTTCAGCAAGGCCTTTGACTCTGTTCCTCACTGTAGGCTAGTGAATAAGACAGAGAGCCTTTGCAGAAAATAACTAGATGGGTGGAATGCTGGCTGAGGGATAGAAGTAAGAGTGTAGTAGCAAATGGTGTACATTTAAGGATAATGTGGGTGACAAGCACTGTTCCTCAGGGGTCGGTACTGGGACCAATACTTTTCAACATATATATATACACAATATATATATATATCAGTAATATATCAGAGGGACTTGAAGGGAAAGTGTATATTTTTGCAGATGATGCAAAGTTATGTAATAGGATTAATATAGCAGGATGGGGTTGAAGCAATGAGGAGAGTTCTGATCATCCTGGAAAAGTGGTCAGACACATGGCAGCTGACATTCAGTGCTAAGAAGTGTGCACTGATGCATGTTGGACATAAAAATCCACTGACTGAGTACTCACTGGGGGGGAGAACAGATACAGCAAACAGAACAGGAAAGGGATCTGGGGAATATGATGTCAAACAACCTTAAGGTAGGTGACCAATGTAGTAAGGCAGTAGGAGAAGCTAATAGAATGATGGCATGCATAGAAGGGGCATAACAAGTAGGAAGAGGGAGGTGTTGATGCCTTTATAAAACACCATGGTCAGACCACATCTGGAGTACAGGGTGCAGTTCAGGGGGCCTCATTTACAAAATCATATACATGGGTTAGAAAGAGTTCAGAGAAGGGCAACAAAGATGGTGCAAGGTGTCCAAGAGAAACCATACAAAACTAGATGGAGAGAATTAAATCTTTACCCACTGGAGATTAGAAGAGAGAGATGTGACATGATAGAGACTTTCAAGTACATGAAGGGAATAAATAAAGTGAATGAGGGAAGCTTATTCAAAAGGAAAGTAGGCGTTAAAACAAGAAGTCATACTATAAGATTGGAAGGGGGGAGATTTAAGAGCAAGGTAAAGAAATGTTATTTCAGTTTCACTGACTGGGTAGTGGAACCCTGGAACAGAATACCTGAAGAGGTAGCATGTGTGGAAACAGTGGATGGATTCAAGAGGCCATGGGACAGTCACAAGGGGTTGGCTAGTGGGCAGAAGAAAATATTCCTGGGAAGTGGAGACAAGTAGGGGAAAGTGAGAAATGGGCAGACTAGATGGGCCAGGATGGTCCTTTTCTGCTGAAACATTACTATGACACAGAAGTTAGAGAAGAAATTGTAAGGATCAGATGGATTCTACATATAAACATGCTTTTCCCAACTGTAAACACTTAAAAAGAAAAGGATCCCATTTTGTAAGTGCAATAAGCCACTCTGAAGTGTGCATGAAACATGTTTTACCGCATTTCCACACTGTTACTGTGGTCAGAGTGTGCTAACCCTCATTCACGGTTTTAAAGGGGATCTAACTGCTTACAAGATGGGAAAAACTCCAGTTTGTGATCTCAGATATCACTTGCTAGGTGTGCTGCTCAGTCTAAATGCATAGCAGCAGACACAATAATATGCACTGCTTATACAGATGTAGGCAGCGCTTTGCACAGGGATGGGAAATGTCTTAAAGAAATCTGTTACCTCATCAGCATGGGGTGGTCCTCTGGTTCCCCTATCTCATCTGCCCCCCCCAGTGCTTTGTTGGGCCACCACATCACAAAGGAGAAATTACACCACACCTCTCCCTAGCTAACCCTCCAGTTCCTGTGGTCATTCCTGACTCTGAGTCACTTGAACTGCCAAAGGTAGTGTGCCACCATTTCTCTGGCAGGCAGGCATATGTGGATATAATATTAATGCTTCTATAGTCAGAAATGACAACTAGGCATGTAGTAGTATATCATATAGAAATAAGTTCATACCAGGTTGTACCACCTGATCTGATGAGGACTGCTGCTCTGCACCACCTTCAAATGCATCCTTGTCCTGTCCTGTTCTGGTCTTTTCAATATGTGCTGCAGCTGCACCTGTCTCTTCTTGATGTTCCGTTGTTGACAAAAGAACAGAATGCTTTGATCAGTCAAAGATAAGGCCATAGACAGTCATTCAAAATGCTACAAAATAAGTAATAACAATCATTGATTGTCCAGAAACATTACAGACAGCACAAGGAGATGGGCATGCATGTGCAGCGCTGTTTAATAGAGTGAGAAAATTTACCCTCACAGCTGGGGAAATGTTACATAACTTAAAAACCTATAACCACTTCTAAGTGCTAAGCAAGCAATAATACCAAACAGGGTGGGTGGTATTGGGCAATACTGGACCGCCCAGGGGTGTAATGAGGCCCAACGGCACAGGCAGAGGGCCTTATAGCCCCTAGAAGGTCCGGTATTGCCCATACCACCCACCCTGGAGGTTATTATTGCACTTAGAAAATGGGCCAGTGCATTATATGTGCTTGAAATCAAGTAAACTTTATGATTAAGTGTTAAAATTGTTAGCTGTTTGATTCATTTTGTGATCAAATAATTCCTCCGCCTGCATTAAAATACTGTGTCTTGTTACATAGGGACATTTGTCATACATGGGCCTCTGTAGATGGTTGCAGCTGGTTGTCAAGGTTACCCCATCCACATAGACACTTCCCGTTTTCTCTCTCACTCTGTTTATTTGATGCCTTTTTTTTCTTTAAAGTTGTTTCCCATTCCCCCCACCATGTTGTGCTTTTTTCTTCTCTTAAGTTGTTCCCTGTTCCTGCATACCACGCTACGTTCAGAATGGAGCATGATGAATGCAGCCAGAACAGTTACTGGGTGTTCTCCATGACTGAGCAGGCAAAGAAGACGACCGAGTAAGTACCACTCGGTTGTTTACTGGGTTGCTCATAAATTTTGATGGCGTAGGAGAACGGCCGTTGCAGGCAGCAGGGGCAAGCAGCATTTGTGTATTTCGCTGCTGTGAAGAGGCTCACGCTGCCTTTTTGAAAGTCGTGGTAAAATGAAGCCAGGGGAGCCAGTTTGAACATTCAGGGTATCTGTTTCTTTGTAAATGTGACAACAACGAGTGCGAGCTGGGCTAGAGTGGGGGGGGGCGGTGTCTCTCACTAAGTGAGTAGCAAGAAATGGCAGCTGCTGAGTTTGAAAATCGGGGTGCCCATGGATACCTTCAGTTATAGGGCACTCCGAATTGGTGCTTGTTATGAAGCGGGTGTCTATGGAAAGTTAATGTACCCCTCTGTAATTGCTCTCAGTCAGTCAGAGAGCTGCATGTATCTAGCCCATTTTCTAAATATAAATGGTGATTATTAACATATCCATCCATGTGCCAATGGCTAATTCTGATGTATGATATATTGCAGTATTATGTCATTGCTCTGTGAAACAGCAGTGAGCTTGGTGGCCATACAGTGCACATCTCTAGTTTTATCACCCTGAGTACACCATCAATACTGTCAGCTCACTAACTGTGACATAATATGACATTGAAATGGCAGCTAGTGGATGTCACTTCATTTTGGCTGTTATGCCACACTTCATTAGGTCACAGTGCTGATGAGGTGCAGGTGATGGAATTTAACCACAGTTCAACTTCAAAGCACATCTCTGTTTCACAGGTCAGTCTTAGTAACCTGTGGTATGTATCTAAAATGGACAAAGGAACAAGTAAAACACATATGATATACAAAGTAATATTGTTATGTGTTTACAAACAAATATTATAAAGAGGATCTCTAAAATACTGTGATCTGATTGGCTGTTAGAATTCCAACAGAATTGCATTTGTGCCTGTCACAGTCTATGTACACATTGATCACTATTAAGCAATAAGGGACTCCCAGGGGTTAGATTAGCACTTTGTTAATCACCCCCTTACAGGTGTAATGTGGCACGATGCACCGCCGAATGCCATATTACTCCTATGGGGTGTTTCACTTACTGTTAATCAAACACCAGGGAGTACCTTATCACTATTATAAAAAAAATTCCAAAAGAAAAGTATTTGTATGTTTTTGAATGCTTTTCTCATTTATATGGAGATTTTAAAAAAAATAATTCTTCCACCAACAGTTTACGAATGCTGTTTCAAATTCAGAATGGGTCATTCCAGTCATTCAACAGTGCTAGAGGATGGAATGCTGACTGAAAGAATCTATGTGCCATGGTGATCAGGCTGTAGATGTCAGTGTAACAGGGAATAATGTAAGGATCATTGAATCCAAACAGTCAATCAGATTGCACATTTATGAGACCCTATTAATGGCTCTTTGATTCT
This sequence comes from Neoceratodus forsteri, assembly GCA_016271365.2. Taxonomy (NCBI): domain Eukaryota; kingdom Metazoa; phylum Chordata; order Ceratodontiformes; family Ceratodontidae; genus Neoceratodus; species Neoceratodus forsteri. The sequence goes on from CM057458.1 coordinate 1,161,824,034, forward strand.
TCCTGGCAGCATTCCATGCACTACCACGGATAAATCAGTGGAATTATTAATTCTCATTTTCAACAGGAAAGCATTATTAAACTGTTGGTGGAAGAACTAGGTTAAACATCTCCCTTTAAATGTGTGAAATATTCCAAAATCAAATGCTTTCCATACTTCTCTCTTGCAAAACTATTAATAGTAGTAGTAAAACACTCCCAGGAGTTAAATCACAAGTCCGTTACTCACCCCATCCAGGCAATATAGCACTCGACTTCGTCTCATACAACACTGCACAGATGGTGGTGGGTGATGATTACCAGATGATGATTAACATAAGTCCTCTGCACATCTTATTGCTTAATTGTTGCTAGGCAGCACACACCAGTATTGTGAGAACAGAAATATAAACCAATATGAGAAAAAGTAATCGGTTAGATAAAATTCACTGCTCTCATTGCTTTTGAACTGTCTTTTTTCTCTCAGACCCTACTTCATTGTAATGACTCCACCAAGGAGGTAGTATAGGGCAGTGGTTTAAGGCTCTGAACTGCAAATCTGGAGACCTGGGTTTGAATCCCACAGACCCCACTTGCGTACTGTGTGATCCTGAGCAAGTCACTTAACTTCCTTGTTCTCCCAGGTTGCCCCTGTAAACAAGCTTTCAGCTTAGTGTGTCTCTACTGGTAAAACAAAGGTAAAAAAAAGGTTTTCCACTATATGCCGGTCTCTGCACTGCAGGTCATCCCAGTGGTGTTTAAGTTGCTTGATGTTTCTTTTTTTTTCCATTTAAACTTTATTAATTTTCAGCAGAGAAAAAACCAACCAAGGACATACAGTAAGAATGTATACATCACAACAATAAATGTCCGATCACATATTAATTAAAATTAACTCTGCAAATACCCCCCTATCCTAAACCCTACTAACCATAAGAAAACAATAAAATAACAAAACACAAAACCCACACATCCCACCAATACTCTATCCCACCCTACCCATCAAAGGCCCCTCCCTCGAGGCACTCATAATAAGTGTAATACTACCCGGTAGAGTCAAAGTCTATCTAGAATAACAAGTATCGAATAGTCCCCAGATCCTATCAAAAGATTTGACTGATTATGGAGAATAGCTATCATCCTCTCCATTCTTAAAAGGCCAGGAGCTCATTTAACCATTCATTGTAAGAAGGACAAAACTTGTCCTTCCAATGCGAACACAAGCTTTTGACTGTGACAGCGATTAGAGCCATATAAAATTTCCTATTTCTAACAGGAAAAGCAGACATTTCACCAGTACACAAACCTCGGTCTAAACATATCCTCTAAACCTAAAAGCGATTCAGGTTATTATGAATTTCCAGTCCATAAGGGGGCTACCAATGGGCAATTCAGAAAATATGCAAAGGTCTCCTGAATCCGCCTCCATCTATAACATTTAGGGTCATTCAGTAAACCCAAATCTTCAATTTCTGGGGTGAGTAGTAAATGTTATGTACAACCTGAATTGTATGTTTTAATGGTCATGCTTAAGATATTTATGACATGCTGTCCAAATTCCCGTCAGTCTAAGGGAATGCCTGGAAACACATCATTCCAATAAGTGCATGGGGTAAGATTTGTTGGATACGCCCAATGAAACAAAACTAAATAAATTTTCGAGATTGCCTGAAAGGCACCAACCAATAGGCTTATATTCTCCAAAAAATCCAATGGAGGCGTTTGTTCGCTCTCCTACCCACTCTCGTAACAAAACATGCCTGAGCTGCAATACTTTAAAGATATCCTTGTTAACAAGTCTAAGCCTTTCTATTATTGCCTGGGCCGGATTATGCCTCCGCTTTCATCAAAGAAGTCCCCAAGGAGCAACCCTTAACGCTTCCAACCAGCCTGGTTTAATAACCTTATTGCCAATCTGAAATCGTGGATTACCCCAAATCGGCTGTCCTCATCCTCAAGATGATTATATTTAATGAAACCACAAAGCTGACCATGAGACCTAACCGCAACTCCAATTGGAGATTTTTTCAAAGCTAAGGGAAGCACTTTAGGAGATAAAAAGAGAAGGGCAAAGGGATTGATCCCATGGCTGATAGTTAGCGCCTTTTCAAATTTTACCCATAAAGGGACATAATCAGGTGAGCTAATCATGTTATCAAACAATGCCCATCTACCATATGTACTCAACTGAGCCACCCAGAAATACAAACCAAAGTGGGGTAATCTTAAGCCACCCACTGGTTTGGGAGCAGCTAATTTGTAGTAGGCCATCCTGGATTTTTTATGTTTCCAAACAAAATTTGCAATTATAGCGTGAAGATTCTTAAACCAGGATAGCGGAAGAAAGATATCTAATCTGCTTAAAGGGTAGAAAAGCCTGGAAATATATTCATTTCACTACACTAATCCTTCCCCACAAGGATAAAGGGAGTTGAGTCCATCTCTTAAGATCGAGCTCTATGGTGTGGATCAGGGAGTCTAAATTCAATTGACGCATACGTGCCATATTTTGTGTTAATACCAGACCCAAGTATTTAAGTGAATCTGGGCTCCATTTCAGTCCAAGTTCTGTTATCTCCCTTTTAAATACCCTAGTGTTAAGAGGATAAACCACTGTTTTATCTAAGTTTAATTTATAATTAGAAACCCGACTGAATTGTTTTAACAAATCCAACAGTTTGGGAATAGATCTGGCAGGCCTCGACACATATATCAAGAGGTCATCTGCGTAAGCAGTAACCTTAATAGGGAATCCCAATATCTTAATGGGCTCTATCCCCTGCTCGTGGAGTATTCTCCGTATCAAGGGTTCCAAATACAAATTAAATAGCAATGGGGATAAAGGACATCCCTGCCTTGTACCCACACGTAGTGGAAAAGAGTTGGAGATGACTCCATTACAACTGATTCTAGCGGATGGGTTAGAATATAGGGCTCTCAACCATTCTAAAACTTTTTCAGGAAATCCAAATTTTCGCATAGTTTCAAATAGGAAATTCCAATAGACCCTATCAAAGGCTTTCTCGGCATCCAAAGGAGACCAATGCCATTGGAAGATTGGTCTCCTTGGAAGCCGAGAAAACATGGGCCAATGTTCTAAAATGGTCAATCGAAGATCTGCCCTTCATAAAACCTACCTGCTCAGTCCCTATTAATTTGGGCAGCACCTTATTTATACGATCCACCAACAATTTGGCCAAAATTTTTAGATCACAATTTAACAAAGATATGGGCCTATAGCTAGCCAAATCTGTGGTGGGCCTATTAGGCTTGGGGAGTAAAACAATGAAAGCTTCAAAAAAGGATTTCTCAGTCTCCTTCCCCGCACATATATGTCGAAACAACCTGAGAAGGTGAGGAGCTAGCGAGGAAGAAAATTTTTTATAAAAATTGGACGAAAACCCATCCGGGCCAGGGGTTTTATCTAGGGACAAATTCTTGATAGCAGATTCAATCTCTGCTAAAGTAATATCTGCTGTAAGGGAGTTTCGCTCCACCTCAGTAAGAACAGGTAGATCCAAATCTTTAAAAAATGCAGTTATATGACACCCCAGAGGTGGTGTTGCCATCTCCTTATACAAATTCCCGAAATATTGACAGAAAAGTTGGGCGATTTCATCTGAGGAAGTTTTAACGCAACCATCCTCCCTGGAAACAATTCCCTCAATTAATCTAGAAGATTCCAATTGCGACAAATGTCTAGCTAATAATTTCCCAGGCTTTTCACCCTGATCAATATAATTGGCCTTCGTCTTAACTAAAGCCAGTTCTGCCTGCTCCCCAAGCAGTCTAAGATATGCATCTCTAGTCTTAATTAACTCCTCTTTGTTATCCCTGGTAGGATGGTTGACACATTCAATTTCTAATGCCCTAATGCGTACCAATAATTCCACCATTTTTTTCTTCTTTTCCCTTTTATTACTCACAGCCAGGCTAATCAAAACCCCCCCTTACGTAGGCCTTAAACACCCCCCAAAAAATATCTGGGCGAGTCTCCTCATTCAAATTATTCAGTGTGAACTCCTCAATCTGTTCTGCTATAAACTTAACCACACTAGGTGCCCTAAGGATTTGATTATTAAATTTCCATCTATTTCCTTTTCTCGTAATAGATGCAAGGAATAGTTACCGTTAAGACTGCATGATCTGAAATAGGACCGATAATTTGGAATTAAGAACTCCTCTAAGGAGAGGCCGGGAGAGAAAGAAATAGTTCAGACGGGATGAGGTCCCTTGGGCAGAGGAGGTAAACGTAAATTCCCTGGAATCCGGGTGAAGGACCCGCCAGATGTCTGCCAGTCCAAGCTGATCGAGCAGATCAGTCTTTCCCCGAATCGCAGGAGTTAAGCAGAGCTGGGATTGACCTGATCTGTCCATTAAGGGATCCAAAGTCAGATTAAAGTCACCACCCAAAACCATCGGAAGGTGAGTAAAAGGCAGCAACACCTTTAGTAAACCCACGAAAAAATCCTGGCTATCCGCATTGGGACCATATACTGAACCCAATAATATTTCCGTATTTTGTAACCTCCCCCTGACTAGTACATATCTGCCCTCTGGATCCTGAAGCACCTGTAGAGGTTTAAACAACAAAGATCTATGTAACAACAACATGACCCCCCTACTCTGCGTATTACCCTGAGAGGCAAAAACCTGACCTATTTGTAACCTCCTCATGGCATTTGCTTCCGACAGTAATAAATGCGTTTCCTGTAGAAACACAACTTCAGCCTCGAGAAGTTCCATATGTTTAAGAATTCTGTATTGCTTATCTTTAAGCCGAGCTCCTTTAACACTCCAAGTGAGAAACTTAGTTTGTGTCAATGTTTCCATGTCGATTTCAGGGGTGTAATACGAATGCAATTCCTTGCTGACAACGGTTTCAGACAGGAACTGTGAACAACTACCCATAAACCCTTTTGCGTAGTGCCTCTAATAAAATAAAACCCCACCCATCCCCCCAATGATACCATACCCCAAATTGAAATATCCCCAAATCCAACGTACCCTCCCGCCTACCCCAAACATATACCGCATGGCCCATGACAACAGGACACTCAGCTTACTCCTGCCCCGCCCGCCTCCCTCCCAAATATTAAATCCATTGATGATATAACCCTTACAAATTAAAGTATGCCTTGTAAGACAACCTATCTTATACAGTATTAATAACCCCCCTAGAAAATAACCATATACATCCAAAAACCTTCCATACATGACGTGATCAAAAAACATACATTAGAGAAAAGGGATGACTGTATATAACCCACACAAACTTATAAAGGTGTGGTGTTTATAAAACCGTTATCAACCCCTGTAGCTATGAGAGGAACCTCTGCCGGAACAAACAAAAGAGATTAGTCCCAGGTAATTGAGCCACAACAAGTTTATGGCGTCATACAGGCACACGTTGCCAAGAGCTGCTCTGCCAGAAACAAAAGGGAAATAATAAAAAACAAACCCACCACTTAATTGCAGAGCACAGAGTGCAGGTTGCCTACACAGGCCCTACTCTCCCACGGTGACCAAGGAACCAGACAGTATTGAGCCTAATATGTTACCCAATAGCAGGACCTTGATACAGGGTAGAACTAGGCCGAGGAAACTATATAACACAACAAAAGCATTAGCTGCACAAATTCAGCCATATAAAGGTCCCAGTTCACATATGAGTCCCCTAGAAATTAGTGTAGAGTGATCAAAGTTATCGGTCCAGCAAATACTCAAGGTCTCCGATAAAGGGGCTCACAAGTCCCACACTAAGTTGCTTCTTCAAGGGTCCTTAAATAAAGCAGGCAAAACCTTTTGCAGTGTTTCCCTAGCCAGTTCTGGAGACTCGAATGTATTCCATGCATCTTGAATCTTCACTTGAAGTCTTGCAGGATAGATCATCCAGAATTTAACCACAGCTGCAATCAATTTTTTGACCACCACATGGAAAGCTGCCCTTCTTTGCCGGATGGTGAATGGAAGATCTTGCACCACTCTGAGCTTCGCCCCCTCCCAGTATAATTCCTTATTATCCCTGGCCTTGGTGACAAATAGCTGCCGTTCCTGATAATTCAGGAATCGAAAAATAAATGCTCTCGGTGGACCACCTGGGGGGGGCAGCGGACGTAGAGCTCGATGTGAACGCTCAATTATGTAGGATGAGCCAAAGGGTGAGGGCCCAGCCACTTTTACAATTAACTTCTGTATAAACTTAATCGGATCCGAACCTTCAGCTTTCTCAGGCAAGCCAATAATCACAACATTGTTGCGACGGCTTCTCCCTTCTAAATCTTCAAGCTTAGAATCCACCTTGCCAAGCTTTTGCTGCAGTGCAATTATGTTAGCTTCCATCAGCTCCTTAGTAGTTTCCAGTGATTTAATTCTTGCAAAATTGTCTGAGATCTTCCTGTTCAGATCCTCCATTGTTGCAGTGAGAGACTTAATCTCGCAAGCCATATCATCCAATGTGGCCTTAAAAGGCCTAAATTCCACTAGAAACTTAGCCAACGTAAGAGGGCTTCTCTGCCCCAGGCAGCTCCCCTGGGCCCTGTGATAACTGTAGCGCCGAGGCCTTGGACTTTTTAGCGGCCTTTTCGGACGTTGTCGGGGGGGTGTGCTTAGGCGGTGCTTTTTTCATTTCCGCCTCCATATACTGACTCGGGCCGTTCTATCGCACCTCGCGACTGCCAAACCACACGAAAATGATCGGAATTGCTCACTCAGAAGGGGTCTAAAAGACCAAAATCGGGATCGGTTAGTGGAGCTCGCGGAGAACACAGCCGCTACGCGCTCTGCATCACGTGACTCCCTGCTTGATGTTTCTGGCTGGTTGTTTGCCATAACCACTAACTTTGGTCTAAATGTTAGACCAAATAGCCTCCCATTTAGCTTATGGAAGCCTGTTGTCACCAAATAGATGACTGGCATGTTTGGTCGCTTTGACAACCAAAATGGAGGTCTCCTCTGCTGAAAATGGGGACAATACTGCCCTGAGGCTGCTTCCACTTTCTTGGGGGGGGTGGTGGTGCTTGTAGAGGCCTTAGCTGGACTTTCTTGGCCACTGATGGTCATTTTGATAAAGTCACTGGGCAAGAGGAACAAAGTTCTGTACAAACTCCAAAACTCAGGCTGCTGATGAAATAAAACAAGACCCGATTTCCGCAACTGGATTCATGGACTGTCAGCAAGTGGAAACAATTATTATTTTGCCTAGGAGTAATGCGTATTTAATATTCATGGAAAAATATTCTGGCAGCTAGTTTACACATCATCAACAATGTGTGGCGGAATAGTATTCTGTGGAAGTGAACATTGGCAGAACAATAATCCGCAGAACAGTATGTGGAAACGGTTTCATTTTAAAATGTTACAAAATTCATTGTGGACCTCCTAATGATCATAGAGCCAGATGTGTGGTCAAGTTAATGCTGGTTGCAAGCATGTGTCATGATTATTATTGTAAGTCACTTCTTGCATTTCAAGAAAATTGCATGTAATGAACACGGAATTATGTTCCACAAAAAAACAGTGGCTTCCACGTAATAGTATTCTGACGATGGTACAGTAGTTCAGTCAGTTCTTCTCATCATAGTAGATGAAAGAAAAAAAATACATAACTTACAGTATAACAGTTAAAAGAAATTAAGAACATTAGGAGTGGTCAGGGGCTTTCACGATAGGCGGGGGGGCAGACAAGATGGACTCAGCATTGTAGTTCAGCCAACAATTTATATATTTTTCTATTGCAATGTTGCTTTATTTAAGTACATAAATGAGCAACATTGCAACAGAGATACATAATTATAAATCCATGGCATAACAACAATGCTGGGAAAATCTTGTCTGTCCATTCCCCCCTGCCAAACGAGAAAGCCCAGGACCACACTTGGTCTTATTGATTTCCTTTAACTAATATAACCACCGTACATATGAAATTTTTTTTGCTTCTGGACAGTGTACCCTGCCTCTGCCTACGGATGTTCAACTTAATGTTTTCTATTCTCATTCTTGTCTACACTGGTCTGTGTCTCTCTTGGATTTGATCACCCACTGCTGGCTGCATTCCTTTTTGAGTTTTTTTAGTGCTGGCGTTCCTTCACACTGTCTGCTGCAGTAAGGTAAGCATTTTTTTCATACATTTTATTTTCCATGAGGTTAAATAATTTCAGTCCCTTTTTTGAAAGGGATAGATTACTGAAAATATATTAAATTTCTTGCAATTTCAATGTGCTTTTAAATTTATTTTTTGTCATGCTTTTCTTCACAGGTCTGTGCCACCCTGGTATTTCTTCAACCCTGGTATGTTCATTCTTATCTGATGATGCTTCTGCTGCTGCATATTGCCTGTCCTCCACAGCCTTCTCCTCCATGTCCTCCTAGTGTGCCTGCTTCAAAAAAGAACCATCTCATGTCTCTGATGCCACTGATGAAATAAAGAAGCTAATGGGGCTGCTGCTGCCTTAGACATGTCCGACTGGGCCTCCCCCACTCCTGCCATCTCATGTGTCTCTGGTGCTGCAGTGCTAAATAACCTCAGTTGACTGGACTGGTAGGAGCCCTGTTGTGGTTGCTACTGCCTTAGGCCCATCCTCCTGTGCCTCCTCCACTCCTGCCATCTTGTGTCTCTGGTGCTGCAGTGCTAAATAACCTCAGCTGACTGGACTGATAGGAGCTCTGTTGTGGCTGCTGTTGCATTAGTCCCATCCTCCTGTGCCTCCTCCACTCCTGCCATCTCATGTGTCTCTGGTGCTGCTCTGCTAAAGAACCTCAGCTGACTGGACTGATAGGAACCCTGTTGTGGTTGCTGCTGCCTTAGACCTGTCCACTTCTGCCATCTCATGTGTCTGGTGCTGCTGCTGTGTTAAAGAACCTCAGCTGACTGAACTGATGTGACCCTGATATGGGTGCTGCTGCTTCAGGTCTGTCCTCCTGTGTTTCCCCCAATCCTTCTATCTCATGTGTCTCTGGTGTTACCTTGCTAAAGAATCTAAGCTGACTGGACTGATAGGAGCCCTGTTGTGGCTGCTGTTGCCTTAGGACCATCCTCCTATGCCTCCTCCACTCCTGCCATCTCATGTTTCTGGTGCTGCCATGCTAAAGAACCTCAGCTGACTGGACTGATAGGAGCCCTGTTGTGGCTGCTGCTGCTTTAGGCCTGTCTTCCTGTGCCTCATCCACTCCTGCCATCTCATGTGTCTGGTGATGAACCTCAACTGACTGAACTGATAATGGCCTGGATGTGGCTACTGCTGCTTTAGATCTGTCCTACTGTGCCTGCCCCACTCCTGCCATTGCATGTGTCTGGTGCTGCCATGCTAAGGAACCTCGGCTAAGTTAACTGATAGGACCCTGTTGAGCCTGCTGCTGCTTTACCACCCAGTGCCCCATGAACTGAATGCCTGTTTAGCTCAAATGCTGGCAGTAGATATTTTGCCGTATTCAGTTGTGGAGAACCCTTTTTTCTGTCACCTGATGAGTAGAGCAGTTCTGAGGTGGAACATTCCCTCCCGTACATATTTTTCTATGAAGGTTGTCCAGAACAGTTTAATTTATCAAGTAATGACTTAATAGAGGGTCATGATTTTAGAAATTTTACACAACATTTCATGGCTTTGTATTAAAGACCTTACAGTTCTGTAAATGTCATCCGATGGCTTCCCTTAAATGGATGCTTTCCTTGTTTTCAAGGAATAAGCAGATGAAGCACTATTGTCTATTATCTTGAAGCAGCAGTGAATCGATGTTGAAAAGAGTTTGACCAATACTCTTTTATTCTATTTTAGATTGCCCCTTATCTACTGACTTGTATGATGCCCTTCTTTCCACAATTTGCATCTGCTGTAGTACATTTATTTCACATCTAAAATAATAAAAGGGGTGCTCCTTTTAATATAGTTTTAACCAGGTTTTTGTTAGTATTCTCAGCTGGATTTGTATATCACCTGTTCAAAATCACTTCTGTTGTGACTAAAATGATCTCTACCATGCAACAAGCAGTGCTTCCTGACCTTATGGAACAGTAGGTGTTCAAAAACTGCTGCGAATAGAGATGAAAAGAGTGTCCCTGCCATATCAAAAGGGGCGCTCCTTTTATTATTTCAAATGTGAAAAAGGTATAAAGTAGATTCAAAACAGAGAAAGAAGGATATCATACAAGTCAGGACAGGAGATGGGGTCAATCTAAAACTACAAAAAATTATAGGTCTAAATCTTTACGGGATTAATGCACTGCTGCTTTAAAACGTTTGAAACTACTTTTTTTCATTTCCTCACCTGAGCCTCATAAAACATTATGGCCTCAAAGGATGATACATAGATACCCAGACACATACAAGGTGTTAGCAGACAAGATCAGTATGGACAACCTTTTAGTGTCACATTTCCCTACCTAATGCTTTATACCAGAGCACAGATTCAATCTGTGGCTTATCATCTCTTCCCTATTGTGATAGTGATCATATGTCTATCCCATGCTTTTCTAATTTCAAATATCAGTTTGGACATCACATCCCTGGAGGAAGGCTGTTCCAAACATTCATTAGTCTTTCTGTCAAAAATTACATTGTTACATTCCCCTTGAGCTTATACCTCTCCTTATGTATAATCAACACAATACAGGGATGTTGCTTACACTAGATTTACCCAATGCCAGTCAGTGGCTGAAGGCACTTTGATTCACCTCATGCCATAGAACACCCATCCCTGACCTTGTTCATGGTGATCCAAAAGCAGCATCGAATAAGCAAGACTGCATAAATAAAATAAGTCACTTGTTTATAGAATCACACATGTTTACCAACAAACAACAAACAAAATACACGCAATAACAAGAACAGTGAAATAAGTCAATAACTATACCTGTATGAAACAAAATCAGAACAACAAGAAGAAGGAAATGCAAAGTCCACAAAACTAATAGTATGTACAAGATTTTATAATTACTGGTTTTCAGCCGGTTCTGTGAGTGGCAGTAGGGGTGCAGAAACGCTCCCTCCGGTAGTCGGCTGACCTAGCTGGCTATCAAGTCTACTAATAATGTCCCGCTGAGTCTTAATAATTGTCTGTTGATTTTGACTTGGCTCTTTTATCTCCTTTTCCTTTCTTATCAGCCTTGATTCTTCTCTCCATCAATTGTGAGGCAGGCACTCTGCCTGACTCTGTTTACCTTGATCCAGATCCCCTTGCTTCATCTTCATGGTGCTGTTGGTTGTCTGTTTCCACTCTCTTTTGTAATGCTTTCTTTATTTCTTTTACTCTCTTGGCTGCCCAGTTACTCAGCTGATGCTTGGCTGGATCATTAGTCTCTGTAAGTGAATGCATACCACAGCATTAGGCTCTGACGGCATCAGACTGCTTCCAAGCCGCTAGTCTGAGTCATGGTACTAGTAACCCAATCTAATTAGCTCATGGAGAGCATACTAAAGGAAAGGTTGGTGGAATATCTAGAGAAGCATGGTCTCCAGGATGCGAGGCAGCATGGGTTCATGGGGGGGTGGAGATTGTGTCAAACAAATCTGAATGATGTCTTTGACTGTGTCACTAAGAAGTACATAGGGGCTAAGTGCTAGACATCTTCTATCTTGATTTCAGCAAGGACTTTCACTCTGTGTCCCCCAAAATGTTGATCAGGAAGTTGGTGGATCTCGGGGTTGGGTAAAAGATGGCCAGATGGGTGGAAAACTGGATGAGGAACAGAACCCATAGGATGGTTTTGGGGTGAAGGGAATTTATCTGGCATCAGAAAGGTCACCAGTGGGGTCAGGCAGATGACACTAAGCTCTGCAGAAGACTTGGCAATGCTAAAGGGATACAGGACCAACAGGATGATCAAAAAAAGCTGGTGAGGTGGTCTAGATCTGTCAGCTTGGCTTCAATGCCAGGAAATGCAAAGTTATGCTTATTGGAGCCAAGAATCCCAGGACAGAGTACTACTTGGGTGGAGACTGGATATCTGCATCAGAGGAGGAGAAGGACCTGGTAATGATGATCACTAGTGACCAGAAGCAGTCCATGCAGTGCAAGAAATCAGGAGCAAAGGCAAACAAGATGATGGGATGCATAGCTAGGGGGATCAGTAGTTGGAGAGAGGAGGTTATACTGCCATTTTACAAGTCACTGGTAAGGCCATATCTAGAGTATGGAGTTCAGTACTGGTGGCCACACCTCAAAAAGGACATTAACCTGGTGGAGAAGGTCCAGAGGAGGGCTACAAAGATGATAGTGGGTCGGCAGGGTAAGGCATATGAGGAGAGGTTGATGGCACTGAATATGTACTCCCTGGAGGATGAAAGACAGAGACAGAGAGAGAGAGAAGGGACATACTTGGGACCTTCAAGTACTTGAAAGGGATAAATAAGGTATATAAAGGGAGTCTCTTTAAGCTGACTGGCAACCATAACATGAGGGGGAACAGTCTTCAGCAGGAGATGAGAGGTTTAAGAGGGAGGTTAGGAAGCACTTCTTCGCAGAGAGGGTGGTTGACACTTGGAATTTGCTGCTGGAAGAAGTGATCTCATTGAAGACAGTGGGCAGCTTTAAGAGAGGCTGGGATAGCATAGGGGGAACGAGGAAGGTATGGATCATGGGTAGGGAGGATGGGAGGAATTGGGGGGGCAAGGACAGTAACTCAAGCTGTGGACCCTGCAATACAAGGAGACTAGATAGACCAAATGGCTTTTTCTCCTGGCTTCTTCATATGTTTGTATGTTCGTAATAACCAACTGCTTTTTTATGGCTTTATTTAAAGTTGTATTTGTGTCTTGCTTACATTAACTTTACTACTGGGAGTACCCATTTTATAAGGGCCATAACATACTCTGTGGAGTGTGTTACAGATTTATAAGGGTACTTCATAAATCATAACTTCATCACACTCCAAGGGGGTGCTCTGATTGTGACATACCTCAGAGTTTATTATGGCTTACTTCAGTCACAGCTGAATTTAAATGTCTGATCATTATCAGACATCTACACAGAAAATATGAAAATAATTTCATACCAGGTGCAGGTTGTCCCACTTCACCAGATGTCCCTTCCTATACATCATCCCCGACTGCACTATCTTGGGCACCGGCAGCAACTCTGCTTTCCATGGTCTGAGTAGTAGCTGTACTGCCAGACTGTTGTTGAGGAGTAGCTGTTGATAAAGAATATTACACTTTGATCAGTCAAATGCATCATGATTTAATTACATACAGTATACTGTATTCTGCAGTAATCAAAAAAAGGACTAAAATAAACCAAATGAAAAGACATAACAAAAGGACTACATATATGACTTCAACTTTGTTAATGACAGCCTTCAAAGTATCATTAGCTTGCTTCCACTCAAAGGTAAACTAAACTTATTAAACTGTTGGTGGAAGAAATATTTTAGGCAGAGGACACTGCAGAGCAGGACACTGCAGCACAGAAGCTAGCACAATAAAACTCACCCAAAACAGGGACCAAAACAAAAAAAGCAAAAAGGAAATCCAAAACACTTCTGATCATAGGAGACTCCATGATTCGGGGAGTTGATATCTACCTCCAGCTGGGGTAGTGGTCAGATGTCTCCCAGGTACATCAGCATGGAGAGACACTGACTGCATTGCTAAAATCATGTAGGAAGCAGGAGAAAACATCAATGTTCTGGTACACATAGGGACTAAAGATCTTGCCAGATGGTCAGTTGTGGAGACCAAGGAACACCTGACCAGGCTGGGTGACAAACAGTCATCCATTTCATCTGGCATCTCCTTCTCTGAGATCCTGCAAGTCTGGGGGAAGGGGTCAGATGGATGGAAGGTCAGAGAAGGGGAGATAGGGGAGCTAAACATGTGGCTCAAGAGCTGATGTCAGGAAAAAGGACCCAAATTTGTAGGTAACTGGCAACAGTTTTGGGAGCAAAAGTTCTTTAAATTCAATGGACTACATCTGACTAAGGAGGGAGTCATTGCATTGGAGCAGAAGTTTGACATCTTTGCAGAATATTTAAACTAGCAAATGGGGAGAGGGGTGCAGCACCTGATACGACGAATGGGAAGAACACCCCTCTGCCCTCAGCTAGTGATCAAACAGGAGTTCAGCATGTTTGCAGTTCATTTGCATCACCAGGTAAGGAAAAAGTTCCAGCTCCCCACATGACACACAGAGGAAATGCTGGATCTTGCCCAACAACTAACACACAGAAATCTGGCCAAAAGAAAATCATGTACACAAATGCTCGCAGTCTGGGAAACAAGATCCCAGACCTGCAGGCAACAATAATGGAGGCTAAACTGGACATAGTAGCCATTAACGAGACATAGTTCACCAGTAACCATACTTGGGAGACTTCAGTACCTGGCTATGTACTGTTCAGAAGAGACCAAGGTTCAAAAAGGGGGAGTGGAGTGGCCCTTTATGAAAATATCAAAGCTACAGAAATTCAGAATACACACAAGGAGCCAGAATAATTGTGGGTCACCCTGGAAACAAGAAATGGGACTGCCAAATGAACTGGGGTTGTCTACAGGCCTCCACACCAGGGGGAGGACATAGACACATTACTGTTAGAAGATATACAAAACATGATTGCTAAAGGGGAGGTTCTGATAATGGGAGGCTTGAACATGCCAGATACAGATTGGTCAATACCAGCAGGAACATCTGCTGGAAATAGACACATAGTGGATTCTCTGCAGGGGGAGGGCCTCAAACAACTGGTAGAACAACCCACAAGAGACAGGGCTATCCAAGATCTAGTACTAACTAATGGGGAAAGAATCATAGATCTCCAGGTAGAAGGTCACCTGGGGGCCAGTGACCATCACATGGTATGGTTCAATTTGGCCACTGACACTAAATCATCCCATTCCAAGGCAAAAATATAGGACTTCAGAGGAGCTGACATAGATAAGATGGCCAACACAGTTAAGCTATCCCTGGCAAGAAGAAATACAGGTGAGGTGGTACAAGCAAAGTGGGCAAGTATTAAGAATGCAATACTTGAAGCACATCCCACTGTGTTAGAGAGAAAAGCAAGAGCTAAAGAAGAAGGAAACCACTTTGGTTCTCAAGAACAGTAGCAGAAAAGGTCAGAACCAAAAGGCTGGCCTTCAGGAAATATAAGGAAATGCAATGGGACGAAGATAGGGAGGTATGCCAAACTTCCCTAAGGGAAGTAGGGAAGGCAGTAAGGCAGGCAAAGGCCCAAACCAAGGAAACACTAGCACGAACAGTAAACGAAGGTGACAAGACTTTATATAGATATATTAGTGCTAAGATCAAAGGGGATAAGGGGTAGAGTGAGGAGGAGGATCAAGGAAAAGCATCTATCCTAAATAGAGTCTTATTTTCCGTATTTACTGAGGAAAAGGTAGGGCAGGGCCCACAGCTCAGCATCATGGACTGGGGGGGGAGGTGTGTGCACTAGTCCCTTCACAAAAGAAAGGGTCCTACAACAGCTCACTAAGCTCAGGGTGGACAAGGCAATGGGACATGATGGCATACATCCCAGGGTACTAAAGGAGCTAAGGGTGGAACTTGCAGAGCCATTATCATAACTGTTTAGTGAGTCTCTGAGCACAGAAGAGGTCTCAGAAGACTGGAGAAGGGCTCATGTGATCCCCCTCCACAAGAGTGGTAGCAGGGAGGAGGCAGGGAACTACAGACCAGTCAGTCTTACCTCAGTAGTGGGAAAGATTATGGAGGCATTCCTTAAGGAAAGGATAGTGCAACACCTGGAATCCATAGGAGCACAGGATCCAAGGCAGCATGGGTTTACAACAGGAAGATCCTGTCAGACTAATCTCATAGATTTCTTTGACTGGGCAAGCAGAGTGGTGAACCAAAGGATGCTAAATGTAGTCCACTGTGACTGTCACCCATAGCTTCACCACCCCTTCTCCTCACCGCTACTCCCTTGCTCACCCCCAGCCCTTCCCCTTCCTCCCCTAGCCTTGCCTCTTCCCATCCCCTCACCCCCACCTTACCCCTAACTTCTCTTGAGAACCCTCAAATCCTACCCTCTCACCTCTTACCCCCGCCCTCTACTCCTCTGCTGAGTCTGCTCCTCCCTTCCTACTTTCTTTCCTCTTACCCTCAGCTGCTGCCCTCATACCTCCCCTTCCCCGCTGCCAGTTTAATTACTCGCTTGCTCATTTGGCACTTGGTGCTCCTCCTCTCCTCACCTTGTACGTATCTACCCTCTACTGAACCTATCGCTGCAGACAAATGATTGTTTTTCACCATCAGGCATCTAATACCCGTAAGTGTGTTTGTTAGCCCCTGCTTCCCCTATCCTAACTTGTTTGTTGTTTCCAGTATATGATTCCCCCTCCAACCTCTGTAACATTGTACTACTCTGTTGTATCCATTTCCACTGTAATATTGTACTACTCTCTTTGTATTGTGAACATGATGCGGAACATAGAAATGTAGAATTTGACTGCAGATAAGGACCGCTTGGCCCACCTAGTCTGCCCATTTCCCTACCTGATGGATAAACTGCAGATTCTAGTTAATCAACAGCTTACATCCTCCTACCCCCCACTAGAATTGCCTTATGTCTGTCCCATGCATTCTTGAATTCTCCCACTGTTTCTGACTCCACAACTTCCTCAGGAAGGCTGTTCCATGCATTCATGACCTTCTCTGTGAAAAAATACTTTCTAACATTACCTCTGAGTCGTCCTCCCTCTATATTCAAATTGTGCCCCCTTGTTCTTGCACATCTCTTTTTCTGAAAGATGCTACCCTCTTTTACTTTGTTAATTCCCTTGAGATACTTGAAAATTTCTATCATGTCCCCCCTCTCCCGCCTTTCCTCAAGGGTATACATATTAAGCTGCTTTAGTCTCTCCATGTATGTCTTCTGGTGCAGACCCTGCACCATTTTGGTTGCCCTCCGCTGAACAGCCTCCACTCTGTCTATGTCTTTGTGGAGATGAGGTCTCCAGAATTGCACACAGTACTCCAGATGGGGTCTCACCAACTGCCTGTACAGAGGGATAGCAACTTCCTGTTTTCCATTGCTGATGCTTCTCCCTATGCATCCCAGTATCCCCCCAGCCCTCCTTACTGCATTCTCACATTGCTTGCCCACCTTTAGATCATCTGATATAATTACTACTAGGTCTCTTTCGATTTTTGTTGTTATTACCTCACCCCCCATTGTGTACTCTTCCCCTGGGTTTTTGTTTCCCAGATGCATTACCTTGCACTTCTTTGCACTTAATCTCAGCTGCCATATAGTTGACCATTCCTCCAACCTTGTCATATCTCTTTTAATCCTTTCCACCCCACCTTGTGTATCAACCCTGTTGCAGATCTTTATGTCATCTGTAAAGAGACATGCTTTTCCTTCCAGGTGCTCTCCAATGTCACTTATAAAGACATTAAAGAGGACCAGTCCCAGTACTGAACTCTGCGGTATCCCACTAGGTACCCTCCTTTCTTCGCTGTGGACTCTGTTTACTATTACCCTTTGCGTCCTGTTGTCCAGCCAGTTTTTTATCCAGGCTACCACCTTGGGACCCACTCCAAGGCTGGCTAACTTGTATATTAATCTTTTGTGTGAGACTGTGTCAAATGCCTTGCTAAAATCTAGGTAGGCCATATCCACAGCCCCTCCTTGGTATACTACTTTGGTCACCCAGTCAAAGAAATCTATTAGGTTCATCTGACATGATATTCCTGCTGTGAAACCATGCTGCCTTGGGTCCTGTGCCCTACTGGCCTCTAGGTACTCAAAATTCTTTCCTTCAGAAGTGATTCCATCATTTTTCCTACCACTGAGGTCAAACTAACAGGTCTGTAGTTTCCTGCCTCTGCCCTGCTCCCACTTTTGTGAAGTGGAATCACATCTGCCCTCCTCCAGTCCTAAGGTACCACCCCATCCTCCCATAATTTGATAAAGAGAGTAGTCAGTGGCATTACTAGTTCTACCCTTAGTTCTTTTAGAATTCTGGGGTGAATCCCATCAGGCCACATTGCTTTGTCCACCCTCAGTTTCAAGAGTTATTTCAAAACTCTTTCTTCTGTGAATGGACTGGTATCAACCCCCCTATTCAGAGTGTTTCTCTTGTTTGGTTTATGTACCTACCCCTCCTCTTCCGTTGTGAATACTGATCAGAAATATTCTTTCAGTATCCCTGCTTTTTCACTGTCACCCTCTGCCCACATTCCCTCCCCTTTATTAAGTCTCTGTTTCTCTCCCTTGGTCCTTCTTAGCTCCCTAATGTACCTATAAAAGGTCTTATCCCCCTTCTTAACAGAGTTGGCTATCTTTTCCTCAGTTTGTTCCTTTGCTATTCTGAGTATCTTCCCTGCCTCCTTCTGCTTTAACTGATAAAGTTCTCTGTCCTGCTCCTTCTGTGTTTCCTTATAGTTCCTGAATGCTATCCTTTTCTCCTTAACCTTCCCTTCCACCTCTTTTGAGAACCATAGTGGTTTTTTCCTTCATTTTGTTTTGTTGATTTGCTTCACACAAAGGATTGTTGCCTTTCTGATGGCTGTTTTGATTATTCCCCAGTGTTCGTCTACCCCTCCTTCTTGCCTGTTTGCTAGTGCTTTTCTGAGGCACTCTCTCATTTTCCCAAAAATAAGCCTTTCTAAAGTACAATACTCTTGTTTTTGTATGGCTTGACTCCATGGCTGTGTTTATTGTGAACCACACTGTTTGGTGGTCAGTTGTTCCCAGATAGCTATCCACTTCTAAATCCGAGATCCTTTCTCCTTCCCCATTTGAGAGTACCAGGTCTAAGATTGCTCCCTCCTGAGTGGGTTCCAACACTAGTTGCCTGAGGCATGCCACCTGTAGGGCATCAAGAATGTCCCTTCTCTTGGATGTGCCTGAAGCAAAGGTACTCCAGTTAAAATCTGGCATATTCAGTTCCCCCATCAACAATATCTCCCCTTTTTCTGCCATTTTAAACCTATGTAAAGAGCTTTGAGCTCAAGTGGTGTTAATCCAAGATTGTAATAAATAAATAAAATAAAAATGAAAAAGGGGAGCAGTTGATGTCGCCTACCTTGACTTCAGCAAAGCTTTCAATACTGTTCCACATAGAAGATTGATTAATAAGTTGGGTAGGTTAGTGCTGGGTCCGAAGTTGGTCAGCTGGGTGGCAAACTAATTGGAGGGCAGAAAACAGAGAGTGGTGATAAACGGTATACAGTAAGAAGAGATGCAAGTCACAAGTGGGGTACCTCAGGGATCAGTCCTGGGGCCTGTCATCTTCAATATCTTCAGTAGTATAAGTTCATATATCTCATCAAATGTTAAATTTCAGCCAATCAGCGCGTGCCACATCATTTGACAGGTGGGCATGGCCTAACATGGACCAATCAGAATCACCCCTTGCTAAACCGGAAGTCCCTCCCTAAAATGTGCTAGCCCCGCCCACTTCTGGTGGAAGTGACGCAACCTCGAACCTGTGTCCCGCCCCTTGTGCAGGAAATGACATGCGTTCAAACCTGTGTCCCGCCCCCTTGTGCAGGAAATGACCCACACTGAAACCCTGGAAGTGACATAACACCACCATTTTGTAAGCATCTTACACCCCTCATTCTTGTACACTCCTCGAACCCCTGCCACCCACCATTTTGTAAGCATCCTATGCCCCTCCTTCTCGTACACTCCTCGAACCCCTGCCACGCCATCCTGGCTGGAATCCGAGTCCCACCATGCTAGCTTGAACTCCTGCCTCCCTCCTTTCTCCTGCACCCCCACCATCCTGGCTCAAACCCCTGTCCCCCCTCCTTTCTCCTGCACCCCCACCATCCTGGCTCAAACCCCTGTCACTCTTAACCACTGTGCCCCCTGTAGGCTTGGGGGGTATAACTGCAGGGGCACGTGTGTGTTTTTTTATTAGGATATTTTCAGAAAGAAGTATCTAGGAGGCAACCTGATCGTGCAGAGGTTTCACAGATCTGTGTGGAGACCCCCCCAACCCCGAGGGAAATTCATCTGCCTGTGTGAGTACCCCTTTTTCTGTTTTTATAACAATATACAAAATAATTTAACTTGCATCTGTAGGACTGTGTCAAACTTGCATCAAAAGGATAGCTTTATGTATACGCATGTAACATTTATAAGCTAAAACGGGGGGACCTCTGTGTAAATAAGATGGTTCAGCAGCTTTCTCTGGATAGCATTGCAACAATCACAAAACTAATTATTTATACTTCATCATGAATTAAAAGAATAAAATATATCAGAAAAAAGGAATACACATACCTATAGTTCACCCCTCAGCTCTGTGTAGTATCAAGGAGAAGGCTGAATGAAATGTGTGTGTGTGTGTGTGTGTGTGTGTGTGTGTGTGTGTGTGTTCCCTCATTAGACACGTAGGAAAAGCAATGTCTTTTATGTATGTTTAAAATATAGATGAGCTTTTTGGAAAAAAAATTAAAAAGTCATGTAGTAGGTTTGTAACTATTACCTGTATGTTTCTGTAATGTATCTGACTTGGGACCTTTGTAAAAGAGCTCAGGGCTCAAAAGTATTAATCTTAAGCTTAACTAAATAGGAAAATAAATGATATGTTACAAAGAAAAGACAGAATGTAAAATGATAATGTTTCTCTTTCAAAATAATTTTAAAGCACACAGTCTTAAAATGTATCTACAGCTTTGCTTAGAGTCATTGCAAAAAATACACACTTGTGTGTGTCCCTCATTAGACATGTAGGAAAAGCAATGTCTTTTATGTATGTTTAAAATATAGATGGTCTTTTTGGAAAAAAATTAAAAAGTCATGTAGTAGGTTTGTAACCATTACCTGTATGTTTCTGTAATGTATCTGACTTGGGACCTTTGTAAAAGAGCTCAGGGCTCAAAAGTATTAATCTTAAGCTTAACTAAATAGGAAAATAAATGATATGTTACAAAGAAAAGACAGAATGTAAAATGATAATTTAAATGACTCATCTGTTTAAAAAAGACAAAATTTCCATTTGACTTTTAAAAACATAACTTAAGATGGCACTCAACTGCCGTTATTATAAACTGTGCCTCTTTGTGTTTTAAGATTGATAAAAAGCATCTGTTTTAATTAGACTGTGACCAGCGTGTTAGTAGTATGGCATTTCTTTTTTGAACTCTCCACTGTGTAAATGAGAAAAACAGGTGTTTCTCATGATTAGCTTTTGAATAGTGGTATGCAAGCAGATGTAATGAATTAATAATTTAAAGGACACAGCTGTTTTAAAAAAGACAAGATTTTCATTATACATTTTAAAAAGCTAACTATGCCATAAGCTTATTTGGACTTAAAGAAGCAGTCTACATACCTTTTAATTAGACTTTGACCAAACGTTTGTCA
Organism: Neoceratodus forsteri; assembly: GCA_016271365.2. NCBI lineage: Eukaryota > Metazoa > Chordata > Ceratodontiformes > Ceratodontidae > Neoceratodus > Neoceratodus forsteri. The sequence goes on from CM057458.1 coordinate 1,161,845,289, forward strand.
CAAAGGCATTTCTTAATGCCTTTCAGCTGTCACAGGGAGTTAAAATGAAGCCTGCAAGGAGCTGTGTAGGACTTATATATTTCCCCTTTGAGAAAGGGTGGGGTGGTTTGATGGACAGTACCAAATGTTCAGATGTTTTTCACTAACAGCTACGTACTTGGGGGTGGGGTGGGGTGGGGTGGGGGTGGTCTGAGTCATTTTATATAAGCATTTCAAGATTTTGGAAGCTAAAGACCAAAGGACAGAGCGAGACTGCCAAAACTACTTCTTGAGCTAAAAGAATTTTTAAAAACATTTAACAAGTAACAATGGAACCATGGACTGTAGATGAGGACCTTATCCAAACGTTTGAAGAGCTGTCTAATCCACAGTTTACCACTACAGAAGGTGTGTATTTTTTAATTTTAACTAGAAACAGTAGATGCTGCAGGTTTTAGAGTTTAAATTTTGTCTTATAAAAGTTTTAAAATACTGAAAGTAGTGACAGGGGTGTATTTTCTGTTTTGAAACAGCAGCACAGCGACCCCCTGCAGGAGAAAGAGGGAGAAAGAGACCATTACATGAAAGTAATGTTTTTCAAAGGCATTCAAGAGTTTCTGCTGGTGTCATTAATGATCAGAATATACCTAGCATAACTGAAAATTATATACAACCATCTATGATCAGTGGCTCAAGAGTTTCTGCTGGTGTAAATGAACCAAATGTGCCAATAAACATTGTACATCCATCTAGGAGCAGCTGCTCAAGAGTTTCTGCTGGTGTAAATGAACCAAATGTGCCAATAAACATTGTACATCCATCTAGGAGCAGCGGCACAAGAGTTTCTGACCAAAGGTTTCAAGAAAGGGACATTGACATGCTCAATGTTGGGAAAGCCTATATTCTTAAAACAATTGATAGTTTGTTTAATGCCTTGGTAATTGAGGGCAGATTATCTAGTGAGGATTACAATCATCAGATGCTTAAATCTGAGCTTTTTAAAAGTTCAGGTACTTTATTGAACAGTGTGCTTGGTTTAGTCTGTGCATCTAAGTTCTCATGCAAAGAGTTGAAAATGATGGCAGGTGCTGCCAACATGTATGAAAAGTACAGGGGTTTGGAAGAAACAGTGGCCAAATACAAAAATCAAATTACAAAGTGAAAGCACAGAAGCTCTCACAAACTGAGTACAAAGGGTGGCATCACTAACAAAATGAAAAAAAAAATAACAAATGGGGTCAAAAAAGAAAAATCTGGGTAAAAAATAAAACAATCCGAGAAAAGTTGATAAGAAGAGTAAAGCTTGCCAGGAAAATATTACAACGTAGGTTGTTACAGCATGTTGCTAATGGTCAGCAGTCTGAATTATAAAACCATCATGATGATGAACTGGAAAACAGGGCGCCCCCTACAGTATTTTTAGAATCTGTGCAGCAATATGAACGCATTTTAAAAAAATTTAATGCTATAGAATTTCATCAAAGATATAAGTTTATAAATCTAGATAAAATAAAATCTTTTACAGAGGCTATTGCTGCAATGCACCAGGCTATAGAAAATTTGTTAGACAGTGTGAAGAGAAAAACAAGGTCTGGTGATTTTATACAGGTAAGATTAAATGCTGCTTCTTTAAATCAACCCTTGTTCTCAAGAAAAACGTGACCTAATGAATTAAATGCTGCCACATTCTTAGATCAGATAGCTGACATGCTACAGAGCAATACTGAAGTGATTGCTGATGACACTGTACATCTCGTGGTAGCAACTATCAGGAACCACCAGGGTTCGGGGGTGGGGGGGACGGACACTGAGCTCCATCTTGTATAGCAGGATTTTACAAAAAAAGAGACGATACTTGATTGATTTAAATAACAGAGACAATAGTTTGTGTTTGGTGGCTCCATTCTCGCACTCTTAAATCCACATATGAGTGACAGTCAGTTGTTGAACAAGGCTAAAATATTGCACGCTGAGCTAGGTTTGTCAGACCAAACCCCTGTCACTTTTAGTGATGTGTCCCAGTTTGAACATTTTTTAGGAGTCAAAATAAAGATTTTATATCATAATGAAGGAAACTGGCAAACATTTTCAACAGGTCCAGAAAGACTTCCTAAAACACTGTTTGTATTATTGCATGAAGGACATTTCTATGGGATAACAAATGTAAAAAAATTCATAGGTGCACACTACCTCTGCGAATATTGTGATGTAGCCTATAGCCATAAGGGAAATCATATCTGTGCACAACAGTGCAAAGTTTGCTTTGATCCGTGTTGTCTCGAAAAGGAAATTGGCACAGAATCTTGCCCCAAATGTAAGAAGATTTGTAGGTCTTCAGTGTGCCTAGAAAGACATTTAGCTAGAGCTGATGGGAGTACAGGGTCTTGTAAATCCATGAAACTGTGTGAACAATGTTTTGTTTTTTTACAAGGGATCTCATACATGTAAATTGATTCAGTGTAACAGATGTGGTTCTTTCATGACAGCAGACAAGCATCTGTATTTACATGTCACCACTCACAGATGTAAAAATCTCAGAAATATATAGTGTTTGATTTTGAAGCCACACAAGAAACAGGGGTGCACATACCAAATTTTGTGTATGCTAAGCAATTAGATGGGAAGAGGTCCTGGGAATTCGAAGGTGAAGATTGCATAAAAGATTTTGTAGGACATTTTATTGATGCACCATTTAGACACTACACATTTATAGCACACAATGCCAAAGGCTATGGCAGTTATTTTATCGTTGGCCAGCTTGTCAAGGAAAGAATTGATATTAAATTGCTCACACAAGGAGAAAAAGTACTTTGTGTCACAGTGACATCCCTACACATCAAATTTATTGACAGCCATTGTTTTCTTCCTTTTAAACTAGCAAAAATCCCTGCAGCCCTTGGATTTGAGAATGAGATTGCTAAAGGTTACTTCCCCCAATTTTTTTAACACCAAGGCTAATGAAAATTATGTAGGCCCCCCTGCCCGATGCTCAGTTTTATGGTTCTGAATATATGTTGCCTGCAGAAAAGCAAGAGTTTTTGCAATGGTACCTAGCTAACCGACATAGAGAATTCAATCTGAAAAGAGAGCTTCGCTACTATTGTCAGTTAGATGTTGAAATTCTTCAAAAAGCCTGTGTCAGATTTAGGAATGAAGTAATGGAGATGACAAACAAAAGTATTTTAAAACAGTCAGATGGTGATACAGTGGAGTATGAAACAGTATCCTTAGACCCCTTCCAGTATGTCACCATAGCCTCAGTTTCTATGGCGATGTACAGATTTTTATTTTTGAAAGAATGCACTGTTGCTGTTCTCCCCCAAGACAACTACCACAGACAATTGAAGAGATACTCCACACCTGCTATTCAGTGGCTTATGTACATATCTGAGAAAGAAAACATTTCTATTCAGCATGCGCTAAGGGGTGAATTTAAGGTGGGTCCGTACTTTTTGGATGGCTATTCTGTGATAAATGGAATACCCACAGCCTTTGAATTTAATGGTTGTTTTTTCATGGCTGCAACATCTGTTACTGTGAGAAAGATAGAAACCACATGACAGGGACTAGTTTTGGACAGTTATTCAATAGGACCATGCACAAATTTCATTTTCTAAAAAGCAAGGGTTTTGCCATTAGAGTATTGTGGGAACATGAATGGAAAGCAATGCTGACTACAGATCAGGGTTTGAATAATTTCTTGAGGGACAGCAGCTACCACAGCCACTCAAACCTAGGCAGTCACTGTTTGGGGAGAACAAATGCCATTTGTCTGTACTATAAGACACAGCCTGATGAGAAAATACACTATTATGATTTTACCAGCCTCTACCCTTTTGTTAACAAAACCAAACAGTATCCAGTCGGTCATCCTGACATCATTTATGACAATTTGATGACCTCACTCAGTACTTTGGTTTAGCAAAGTAAAAGTCTTACCCCTAGAGTCTTTTCTTTCCAGTGCTGCCATCCAGGATTGGTAAAAACTCATGTTTACATTATGTCATGCATGCGCTGAAAATAGACTTCAAACAACATCATGCACACATGATGATGAGCAACAGTCACTTACAGGTACCTACTGTACTGTAGAACTAAACCTGGCACTGGAAAAAGGCTACAAAATCATTAACATTTATGAAGTTTGGCATTTTAAAGAGTCATGCACAGAGCTTTTTGCAGACTACATCAAGCTGCATCTAAAAGGCAAGCAAGAGGCATCTGGTTTCTCTTCATGGGTAAAAACTGAAGAGGATAAAGTCAGGTACATACAACAGTATTTTGAAAGGGAAAATGTACGTTTGAACCCTGCAGCCATAGCTATTAACCCATAAGGAGACAGATATCTAAACTGTTTTAAATTCTCTTTAGGGCAAATTTGGGCAGACAGCTAATTTGCCAACCACATAATAATAGACCCACAGAAATTGTTTCAGTATGTTTTGTACCATATCATGATGTAGCATCATGCTTTTCATCGATGATGAAACAGCATGTTTAAAGCTGGAAATATACCAGCGATCATTACACAAATTCAATAATATCAACATATTTATAGCTAGTTTTTGCAACAGCATATACCAGGTCGAACTCTACAACCTGCTAGATAGGTTACAGGACAGGTGCTACCACGACACAGACTCTGTCATTTTTTGTGTCCAGACCGGGTGAGCTGGGCCCCACCTCTGGGCAAATTATTGAGAGAATGACCAGTGAAGTTCCTGCAGATGAACACATTACAGAGTTTGTTTCTGCAGGCCCAAAGACTTATGGCTACAGGCTGTCCAGTGGAAGTTGTTCTTAAAGTGAAAAGGTTTACCCTTAATGTAGCCAACAGTAAACACATTAATTTGAATCTAGAAGGACCTGGTCTTTGACTATACAGGGTCTCAGATCTCTAAAGAACTGAGACTCAACCCAACATTGTTAGGAATAAAAAGCAGTGGTCCTTGAAACAAAATGCTGTCCAAGACCCAGAAGTAGTTTATGACAAGCGAGGTTTTACAAGATGATTTTAAAACACTTCATTACGGATACTGATTGTGAAAAATGGATATCAGGTTGCAGCATCCTTTACTTGTCTGTTGGCTGGCCCTCTAATAGTGGGAAGAGCTTCTTTAAAACAGTTGTTGGAACATGCTGATGCCACTTTATCACACAAGCCTGAAAATATTGGTCTGGTTCTACAGCTGTTGGCAACCTTTGTATAATGAATTGCTGTTAAGTTCCCTCAGATTAAATTTGTGGCGAGGCTACCCGATGTCACTAGCTGACAATGATCTCTTACCCTCTGGAAAGGTAAATTTGTCATTATAGATGATTTGATGGACTCTGCCTGTCAAAATAGTGAAGTGGAATATGGGTTTACCAAGTACAGTCATCATAAACAATTGACAATATTTTTAATTGTCCAGAATGTGTTCTGTCAAGGTAAAAAAAGCAGGACCATCACACTAAATGCCAAATACATGATGTTGTTTAAAAATTCCAGAGACAAGCTACAGATCATAACTCTGGCTAGACAAATGTATCCCGGTCAGACAAAATTTTTCTTAGAAGCTTTTGAAGATGCCACAAGAAAGCCTCATGGCTATTTACTGGTTGATTTAAGATCCAATACACCAGACGAATATAGACTGCATAGTGGGGTGTTTCCCCCTGACTGGCCTGTGGCATATGTCATGAAAAAACACATTCTGCTTCTAAAAATATTTGATACTGTATTGTCATTATGTCTAAAAGACTGCAGAGAAATCTGTCTGTTTTAAAGTTACTAATAAAAGGGCCTCCGAGCTTAAGAAAGGCTATTTTATGTTCAGCCTCTGATGATCTGATATCAGCTATAGCTGAGATAGCCTTAAACACTCTCAAAGGAAATATTCCACTGTCAGCAAAACAGTTAGGTTTGATGAAAAAAATGGAGAGTCATTAAAACTTTAAGTGATAAACAAATAACCTTAAAAAGGAAAAAGAAAATAGTTAATCAGAACAGGTGGCTTTATAAGGAGCAGCTGCTCAGGAATTGCCATCCCTTTGATCACAGGCCTGCTGGCTAACAGATAATGGATTTTACTCAGAAAATGTATTTGGTACCTCAGTAACAGATGGATCACATTAAAACTAATTACCCTGATCAGGATATGAGAAAAGTTGCAACTAACAGTTTGGACACTGACATGAGAACTATACTGTCCCAGACTGATTTATCAGACTATGACAAAGCCAAAATGTACTCTGCTGTGTTACAGCGCTATCTGACTTTGGTGAGACAAGGAGAACAAGCTAAAACCAGTTTGACATTACTCATGCCTGAAAATGAATCAATGTCTGACCACCCTGTGTACACGGCAGAGACAGCTTCTGTACCTAGTACTATGGAAAAAGACATTTTAAGTAGTGTTTCTCATTGGTCTAAAACCAATGCTGAACTTTGTTAAAGCATATAGCAAAGAACAAGGATATTGTGTTTTGGGGTGATAAGGGTGAATTAATATATAAAGGCACTGTTGTTTCAGGGTCTCACATGTCGATTAGTAAAACGGCTACAGCCACTCACACAATCCTGACCTACAGAAAGCCAAAGGGCTGGGATGTTTTGTCAAAGCTAATGGCTGAGTCTAACATACCCACCTCAGTGTTTGCTCACTCAGCAAACAGGAGCTATGTGGAAAGGATGAAGCCGGTAGCTGGTACAAAACAGCCAGTGTCTCCAGTTAACCAATGGTCAGTAGCGCCCAAAGACAAAAAGTCGTTTAAGAAACCTGCATGGCTCACTATGTAAAACTTAAAATGCAATCTCTATGTAAGATATTAGATACCTCAGTGACTGTTGTGTACAGCCTATGTTGAACATTTACCTCATATTAAATATAATCCTACCTCAGTGACTGCTGTGTACAACCTATGTTAGCCATTTACCTCATATTGAATATGTAATCCTGTTTTTACAAAAAAGTGTTTATATTGATGCATGTTAGCCTACCTCATAGTTAAATATGTTAACATGTTTTTTAGAAAGAGGTGCTTATCATAATTCTACCTGAGTGCTGTGGTATATATAGTGTGCATTTTTTAACAAGAGATGCTTTTGTTTATTATATCTTATCCATGATGTTACCTTTGATGTATGTTATATTTTATTGGCAGTTTTTTTACAATAAATGCCTTTATATTTTATATATTTGTCATCATTGAAGACATTGCATATCTTATCCATGATGTTATCACTGATGCATTTGTATTTTATAGCCAGTTTTTCCAATAAATACTGCTTTATTTTATATATTTTGTCATTCAATGAGAGAACATTGCATATCTGAAAATGTTAATACAGCCTCCCCAGTTTAAACACAAGGTGCCCCCAAGTTTAAACACAGGTGCCCCAAGTTTAAACACAGAAAACACAGAGACACACAATTATGAGTGTTTATATATGATTTTATAAGTGACTGGTTTTGAATAAATTACAAAGCGGTTATATTTTAAATTCATTACAAGACAAACAAGTCTGAACATGTTGCCACCTCACTGATACATGCCCTGACATGTTTAGATGTCTGAAAAGGTGATGTACAAAACTAGTTACCATGGCATCATTTTTCAACAAATCATTAAAGTACATTTTAAAATCTGATCATAAGAAAGTCCTTTGCCTGTAAGTGTAAGAAAAATATCAGTGAAATCCACAGGTGGTAGAAAAGAGTATCTTAACTGTCTGTCTTGGTACAAAATGTTGTTTGCATTTCTGTTTAAAAAACCCCAATAGTTTGTGCATGATTGTCAGGATGAAAACAGTAGCTGTCAAAGACTCCCCAGTCCCATTTCCCCGAAATGTATCGGCTAACCAGTGCTGTCAGGAAGTCATGGGGTCAGTATTGATGACTAGTGCTGCAGGAGGTTTCTCAGTCTCTCCTTGGGTAGCAGATCACAGAAACACATGAAATGATCACAGATGTAGGAGTCATTGGTTACAATTTTTTCCAGCTGCTTTGTGTTCATTTTATGGTTTATCACATATAATCCAAAATGACACATTTCTTCTCTGGTTTATTTCAATGACATTATCAAACACCATAGATAATGAGATTAACTGTTTGTGGAAGGGCTTCTGCAAATCTGATCTCACTCTGAGGTTCCCAGTTTAATTAATGAATAATGATCAGCACATTCTTGGTCGGGTAAGTCAAAAGGCAAACAGGGTGTACCCATAGGTAAATTCACAATGATTTAACTACAAGCGGGTGATCTTTCATAGATTTCCCTGCTGCTAGTACTAGATTAAAATATTCTCTCACAGCATTCCCATTTCTAAAATCAGGCTGCAGAGTTTAGTGAGATTGTCCACCGTCAGATACAGAGCCACAAAATTAATGTTGTAGTGCTTAAAGTTAAAGGGGTTTTAGTGAAGGAACCACTAAAAGCATCTGTTTAACAAATCCCATGACCATCATTTTAGTAACTGTCCCAAAACAAATTATCTTGATTGCAGACCCTGCTGCCCACAGGAGGCTGAAAACTTTCATACCACTCTGTCTATAGGTTGTTTAGCGTTGGAGTCAGCAGGGCTTCTGAGTGTCCCCAGATGAACTCCGGGGTCACTTTAACCCGTTTGACAAACAGAGAGGTGGCCATGACTTTTAGCTTATAAGGCTCAGCATCTTCACTCATCAGGCAAAAGCTGTCCCTGTTACGTGTCAGTTTTAATTTTAATATCCGCCATTCAGCATCAGTTTCTCTTGAAAAAACAAGTCTGTGTGCAAGTGTCCAACAGTTCTACCCTCTACTGGATATGAAGAGCTTCTTTTATTAAAACCTACATTGTCACCATCTGTCTGTGATTTCCATGTTTCCAAGTGTCTTTGTAAAAATAACCCTAGCAGTAAATTGTGAAAAAGGTCTCTTCACTGAAGTTCAGCACAGATTCTATGACAGCCCTGTGGGATAACGTTGTGCTCTGACTGATGGCGATCACAGAAACAGTCACATCCAGCTGACTGAAAATGGTGGCCACTGGGTAGTTTATAAGGCACACTTTGGCGCTGCAGGTATATCATTACCATCCACTTCGGTGATTTTACAAACCAGGTAAAGAAGCGTGTTGTTAGATCAAATAATTCTTCACCAGTCCTGCTATATAAAATTCAATCGATGGAGTTTTCTGAAAGAGGGCAGCCAGAGGTGATCTCTACATACATGCTTTTCAATACTTGTCTTATACTGGGAGAATAGCAAACAAGTCAAGTTCTGATTTTGTGCATTCTTCAGAACCACAACACACGAAACCATGTTTTTAGAACAGGTCTCTGCTTTTTATGACCCTCGAAGATCCTTTTGCCTTTGAACATTTTCTTTTATGTGGTTACATTTTGAAACACCTGTTTTAAAGTAGCAGGGGCCGATGAGAGCGAATGGTGTATATAAGCTTTCTCTTTTACCTCTCTTGAATACAATCAGCCTGAGCCACCCTGAGTGAGCTTATCACCCCTGACATCTTTTGAGTGACAGCACTAGTCCCCATGCCCACAACATCCTGCAACATTTTTACAGCTGTCTGAATGTGGTTTGCAATTTCAAACCCCCTTCTTAAAATGAACTGCTTTTCTGAACAGACTCAAATATCCCTCCTATATCGAACCATACATAGTAGGAATCCATGAAAGCCGGGCAGACCGTAACCTGCCTGTGCCTTGTAATAGCTTCTGTACACAGGTCCCATAATGTTGAACATCACCATCTATTAAATTTTAAAGCACTCTGAGGCGAAAATGCATTCCGATACCTTCAAATCAAAACGTACAGGTTCATTTTGATCATTCTTTATTCAATAGTGACTGTATCGATCTGTTTGCTAGCTGATTGATAGGGTTTATCATAGGTCACGGTCACTATCATTATCTTGGCCACTGAACGCATCCAGCAAAGGCACTGAGCTGTCACCCACTATTTCATGCATAATAATGTCAGTGTAGACATAATATGTAAAAACCCCATTAATATCTGGAGGTTCTTTGCTTGCTGATTCTTTCCTACACCTACCTCGAGTCTGCTAAAACCAAAGATACTGTAACTGCCGTGCATAAACAAAATGCATTCGATGTCACTGTCAATGCCTGCTTATTTCTCTCCTGACAGACATTGTTCCAAAACACCATTCATTCTTAAATATGCTTTTATTAATTTGAAAATAACAGCCATATTAGGATAATAGCCCAATGGAATTTCAAACTGCTGACTCAGTAAAGAGTCCAGACGTGTTTTACTGTAGACTCGTTTAGAGGCTGATAGATCTGATCCTGTTTTTCTGTGCAGCACATTGTCCCAGGTATGAAATGCCAATTTCTCGCCGCTTCCATTACCAGGTAGTTCAGCGTTTGTGGTAACTACAGTAAAGTGAATATATATTGTTGGGAAAATGTTGTGCAATGCATTGCTGGGCAATGTGATATAAAATCCATTTTGAGCATTTTAAGCCTTATCTGCAATATCCCGAACCTGTATTGCCTCAACCCAGCTATTAATTTATCGACCACCCTCTCCACTTTACAGATACCAAGTTTTCTGCCACGCTTTTTCTCCATGGGATTTTCTGCACCTACTTACACGGTCCTCATCAGGTTCAATTTTGCAGCTCCTCAACAAAAAAGCAACTAATATCTTCCCCTGATAGTCTTTTAGCTTATAGGTGGACCTCTGTCTTGGGCTTCTCCGTCTGTCGATATCTCATCTGTGTCGTCTGTTCATATCCCTTTTCAAACACCCCTTTTAGCTTAGATAGTCTCCGCGTGATCATCTTTCTGAAGGAACCCTTTTGTTTTGCCGAACAGAATTACATGAGATCTTCCATACAGGACATTGGAGGTTACCCCACAAGTCTGTGTTTAATGCTTCTGTGAAGTATGGTTATGGCTGTACCAGGTCACAACAACACATCTGTATATTTCCAAGTGTTCTGGGCTGTAAAGTAGCACTAATAAACGACTTCAGTGTCCTATTAAATCTTTCTACAATGCTGGCCTTAACTTCATTATGCGTCACAAAATGGTATATTTTATTTTGTTTAATTGGTTCTTGAAAAGTTAGAAACTCTTTACCTGATCAGTCTGCAACTTCAGGTGTGCATCACTTTTAAAAATGGTTTGAAGGCTTGCGTCTTTGTCTTGCCAGATGTCTCTTAAAGTCACTACAGGCATACGGACAGCACATGACATCGTATGTATAAACATTATTGTACTTTGCATATTGACTCATATCCCTAAATCAGCTTGCCATTGTCTGTCTGTCAGAAACAATGACAGGATTTCTATAAGTCAGACTCTAACGCTGTGCTAATGAATAGGGGTCTAACCAACCATTCTGCAACACCTTTCTGGTGACCTCTTAATCAATTTTTTGCAACCTTATACAGCTAGTCACCCTATGAAACTACCCACTTTTTTGCATTAAAATATATTCTGGAACAGGTAATCATCATCTTCTTTCGTCAACCCCGATACATCTGCTAGCTAGCAAAACTCTTGTCACCAGTAAAATAAAGCATGTGCTCTTTCTGTTCTTTTAAAAACACTATGACAACCACAAAGTGCCATGCATGATTATATTTTATTTATAAATACACGTCATAACAGTATTTGAATATTTACTTTATATACTTTATAATACATAAACTAATGCATATAGCTGCTACATACAAAAGGCATAACACATGGCAAGCATGCATGATTATATAATATCTTGTTTTCTACTCTTCAATTTTACATGCTTCACAATGCCCAGAAACAGCAACTTTTTGAGCTGCATGTTTTACACAAGCATTGGCATTGTCCACTTCCTTAGTGATGAGCTGGGCACAATACATACACACATATGCCATACACCACTCAAAATAACAAGCCTGATTTTTAAGACATTCTGTTACATCTAAAATGACATTCACCTTGCATACTGCTCTACGGTTACTATTTTTCATTACATCAACATAGAGTCTCCATACAAGGGGTGGCAACTCTTTAATCAGAGTCAGTGTGTTTTCTGCCAGTGAAGCAGCAGCATCTTCAGAGCAGACATTTAATGCAGGCTGCTTTCCAAAGCGCATAGGTTCCTTTAAAATGTCCTTTATCACACGGTACATTGTAGACATCAAGACTGTCTGGAATATTGGGAGCATGCCAGTACGTTTCATCTGAAAGTACATTATAATACACTATTTAGGAAAAGCATATGCTAAATCTGGTTTATGAAACACAACAAAAGTGATAAAAGAAGCAAAATTTATGATGTCAGACTCAGACCCCCCGTTCTGCAAACTAAACACTAAAAAGTCAACAGCGGTACAGATAAAACCACAAAAGTGTATTACATCATAAGGGTTATGCATAAACTCTATAGCAATTTTAAACATTGCTTCCTAAAGAGTAGCCCCCCTCATCCTTAAAATAATCCACAGTTTCCTTTTGGGGGTCCCTCTGGGAGACCATCAAAAAGACCTTGGCATGTCTGTAAAAGTACAGAACGTTGCTTGTCCTGTAGGTAGATTTAAACCAGGTTGTTTAGCTCTGTGTCTGACTAGTTGGTAAATAAGCCTCTGGATGCACTGACAGGGTGTTTCCCATCGTTGTATACTCTGGAAAAAAACATACAGCACTATGTTTTAGTGACCTCTCACTGCATGGGTGGTTTAGCAAGTGGAAAAAGCCAGGGTAACAATATGAACAATATTAAAATGGTAACAAGTAACAGTTTTTTTGGGGGGGGTAAATGTTTTTTAACAATGTAAACAGTGTTCCTGAATTTCCTTATATAATTTTTTTTTAAAGGGTCCTTCTTTTGACCAGTGTATCATTTCAGCAAGCAGAGAAGCCAGGTTAACAACACGTACAATATCACAAGATTTTTTCTGCTTTGTAGTACACACACACATGACTATGATGATCATGATATAAAGTCCACAAAGACATTCATCGTCTTCCACTAATATATCGGCAAACACTTTAACATTTTCTACAAGTGGCAACACAGATTCATTTATATATTTATCTGTATCCTCCCAGACTTCTGTAAGGGCAAACATCATCAGTTCAGAGGCTGCATGTATCTCACAAAGGCAAATGTCATATTGAGGTGAACCAAACAGTGATGGATGGCAGTAATGGCTTAGGATCAGATACATAATCCTTTGGATTCTCTCTGTACTTGCATCCGCATGATTATCTGTAAAATAAATATGACACATTTTGGTACTGAAATGTTTCCATGTAGTAATTTGGGGTGGGCGGGTGGGGTAATTTTTTACAATATAAACAGGGTTCCTGAATTTCTTTTAGAAATTTTTAAAGGAACCTTTGCTGATGACAGACGGTAGGCATCTTTTTAATTTCACTGTCTGTCTGCTGTAACATTTGCATAACTAACCACATGGGGTCATCAGATTTTCTCACATCGTTTAAAACATGACTTATAGTTTCCAGGGTACAATTGGTCATATTTAACCCCTGATGCTTCATAGCGATTGCCAAGATCACGGGCGTGAGCTGCCCTATATGTATGGCTTCAGAAACATTTCTGTATGCTTCTTTAGACCTTAAGTCATCAAGGACACATGAATGGTTTTTCTGACTCGGATCATCTATCTCACACCCAGGACAGGAATCGACCAATTCACAATGTTTCACCCTCTGTATCACTGAGGCAATTACACCACGGATGGTATGATACATAACGTACTTACAATACATATCGTTGTCAGTTTTGGGGGGGTTTACTACTGAGGCCTGGTTTTTCACATGAGGTCCCCTGTCTAATCTCAGTAGAAGAAGAGGGTTGTGTAGTGATCACAGCCTGTTCTGTGACATTTTGAAACATTCTATCGCTCTCTGTATTTCTAACATACTGGTTCTCACACATCTCATTAACAACCACATTTGTATCTTTCACACAGCAAAGACAGTCGAGCAGTAGATTTGTGGAAAGTCGAGAATCCATGCTGTCTGAATATGACTGCTGCTCCATCACAAATCCTTCAGTCTATTAAAGTAAAATAGAAAACAGTATTGGTCCTCTGACTCATTATAGGTAAGATTTAGTTCTACTGCTAACTCATCTCCCTCAGTTACACCATGTACGCATGTCACCACTCACATTTTTTAAATGTTAAAATGCATTTACCTCATCAAGGCAACTCTTTTCTTCTTCTTCTTCTTCTTCATTTTTCTCATCTTTCTCTTTCTTAGCCTGGGCTTGACTGCTTGTGGCTGCATTATCATCATCCCTCTCTTGGTCAGAGGCCCCTCTTGGCTGTGTCTTGCATTTCTTTTTCACAACTTTCTATGATGCTTTTTTTGGCAGTGTCTCACTGACCATCTTCTCTGGCTCCCCCTTCTTGTCACTCTCTGTTTTTGGTTTCATAGTAACTTCTTTTTCTGCATCAGATTCACACCCCAGCAACTCTTCAAGGTCTTGCAGTGGTGTCTCTTCAGAAGGACAGTCAGATTTAGGATTTTCTGATTCACCAAACTGTTCAGCGAGTTTCTTTTTTATGAAGAGACTCTTCCACTCAACAAGACTTGTGTGGGACATTCTTTCACACCTCACGTAGTACACATAGGTTGGCTTGGGTTGTGGAGCCTCGACAGCTATCTTCTTGCTTGGCTTTCATCTCCAGACTTTTCATTAGGTGGTGTGACAATCTGGCCTGTTACAGGAGGTTGAATTGAAGCGCTGCACTCTGCCATCTTCTTGCTTGGTTTTCATCTCCAGACTTTTCATTAGATGGTATGACAATCTGACCTGTTACAGGAGGTTGAATTGAGAAGCGCTGCGCTGTGCCATCTTCTTGCTTGATGTTTTTGATAATCTGGTCCAAGTCTATAAAACAGAATCTGAGGAATCTCTCAAAAGCTGTGCCTTCTGGCTTCAAATGCAGGGTTTATATAACGCTTTGCAAGATGGACTGCCCCTTGGTAAAACCATCACCACATCCCATCATACTATACATGGTAACATGTGTCAGAGGTACATCTGTTGTAGCCCCCCACCACCTTTTTCAAAACATTATAAATATCACACACATTTCATTCAGCCTTCTCCTTGATACTACACAGAGCTGAGGGGTGAACTATAGGTATGTGTATTCATTTTTCTGATATATTTTATTCTTTTAATTCATGATGAAGTATAAATAATTAGTTTTGTGATTGTTGCAATGCTATCCAGAGAAAACTGCTTAACCATCTTATTTACACAGAGATTCCCCCATTTTAGCTGATAAATGTTACATGCGTATACATAAAGCTATCCTTTTGATGCAAGTTTGACACAGTCCTACAGATGCAAGTTAAATTATTTTGTATATTGTTATAAAAACAGAAAAAGGGGTACTCACACAGGCAGATGAATTTCCCTCGGGGGTGGGGGGGTCTCCATACAGATCTGTGAAACCTCAGCACGATCAGGTTGCCTCCTAGATACTTCTTTCTGAAAATATCCTAATAAAAAAACACACATGTACCCCTGCAGTTATACCCCCCAAGCCTACAGGGGGCATGGTGGTTAAGAGTGACAGGGGTTCGAGCCAGGATGGTGGGGGTGCAAGAGAAAGGAGGGGGGACAGTGGTTTGAGCCAGGATGGTGGGGGTGCAGGAGAAAGGAGGGAGGCAGGAGTTCAAGCTAACATGGTGGGACTCGGGTTCCAGCCAGGATGGCGTGGCAGGGGTTTGAGGAGTGTACAAGAAGGAGGGGCATAGGATGCTTACAAAATGGTGGGTGGCAGGGGTTCGAGGAGTGTACAAGAACGAGGGGTGTAAGATGCTTACAAAATGGTGGTGTTATGTCACTTCAGGGTTTCAGTGTGGGTCATTTCCTGCACGAGGGAAGCGGGTTTGAGCATATGTCATTTCACATGAGGGTGGGACATGGGTTTGAGTTCGTCACTTCCACCAGAAGTGGGTGGGGCTAAGCGCATTTTAGGGAGGACTTCAGGTTTAGCAAGGGGCAATTCTGATTGGTCCATTTTAGGCCACGCCCACCTGTCAAATGACGTGGCACGTGCTGATTGGCTGAAATTTAACATTTGACAAGATATTGAACTTATACTACTATCTTCATCAGCGACATTGCAGATGGACTGGAGGGTAAGGTTTGTCTGTTTGCAGATGACACCAAGATCTGCAACAGAGTAGATGATCCAGATGGGGGTGGGCAGAATGAGAAGAGATCTGGATAAACTGCCCAAATGGTTGGAAGAGTGGCAACTGGTGTTAAACACAAAGAAGTGCAAGATCATGCACATAGGGAAGAGAAACCCTGAAGCCACCTATAGGTTGGGAGGGGAGTTCCTGGCAATCACAAGGGAAGAAAGAAACTTAGGCATTATCATCATCACAGATGATCTGAAATCATCCAACCAGACCACTAAAGCAGTAGGTAAGACTAGGGGGATGTTGGGGTGTATTAGTAGGGGTATCACAAGTCATAAGAGGGAGGTAATAATCCCTTTTTACAAGACACTGGTTAGGCCCCATCTGGGTACTGCATGCAGTATTGGAGACCGCACCTGCACAAGGACATTGACAAAATGGAGGCAGTCCAGAGAAGGCAACCAAAATGGTGCAAGGACTACATCAGAAAACATATGAGGACAGATTAATGGAGCTCAATATGTATACCCTAGAGCAAAGGAGAGAGAGGTGATATGATCGAAACATTCAAACATCTTAAGGGCATTAACAAGGTGAAAGAGTCTAACATGTTTCAATATAAGAAAAATAGCAGGACAAGAGGACACAGCATGAGATTAGAGGTAGACCGATTAAGGGGGAATGTGAGGAAGTTCTTTTTCACAGAAAGGGTGGTGGATGCATGGAATGGCCTACCTCCCAAAGTGGTGGATATGAATACAGTGCAGGGCTTCAAACAGGCATGGGACAGGCATAAGGGAGCAATACAGATGAGTATGAATAGATAGATCATTGACAGAGTACAGGCCTATGGCACATTCATAAGGTAGTAAAAATGAGCAGACTGGATGGTCCTTGCAGTCCTTATCTGCCATCAACTTCTATGTTTCCATGTTTCTATATATTAAAATTCTACCTGAAAAAAAGAAAACATTCCAAAAGTATCCCTGTACAGTTTCCATTAGGATTAATATTTTTCACCGCAATGAGACACTACCTGGGGTTACATTAATAGTCTGATAAAAATGGGCAAGAGCCAGCCCCATGGCTATGATCTTTGGGTGTTCACCTGGCATGCTGGTGACCGAGGTTTGTGACCCAAGCCCAGGACATTAGGAGCAGGTGGTTGGGAGGATTTCAGGGAATCCTTGGATGCCTCCCTCCTGGGGAGCAAGGGACATTGCCACCTGTCTAGTGGTTCCTGTTGGCTCCAGGTGGTGTCAGAGGCAGTGTGGGTGACCATGCACTGTGGACACCACCACTCAGGATGCATGCTGTGGTGCATCTATGGTGGGTGGGTGGGTGGGGCAAGAAAACAGGAAAAAGCCCCTGAACAACCAGATGATGGCCAGTGGTCCCGGCACCATGGTAGCCCAGGATAGCCCCATGCTGTCCCCCACCCCCACCAGCCACCAGGCTAATTGGATGTGGCTTCATGCACTTCTCACCTGGAAGGTGAGGACATGGGGATGAAGGGATATGTCCAGGTCACACATGGACAACCGGCAATAGTGGGGGCAGTGGATTACAACTGAGGGAGAAGTGGTGGCCAGGGGTCCTGTATGCGTGTGGCCCAAAGGTGGCCAGTCAGGCGGGTGTGAGGCACTCAAAAAAACAGGGGGGGCATGGAAATCAATACAACCAGACTGGCTGAGATCAGTTTCTATCAATGACATTAAAAGAGAACAACCAATGGCGAAGAAGTCTTAAAATTCCCTGCACAGCACACCAGTGCAACTCCCTGAATTCATAAGCCACTTAATTCATAATTTCACATGCAAACATGGCGGCAGCCTTTATTTGTATTTAAAAAAAAAAAAAAAACTAGGCCATGACAATAAAATTGATATTCAGGCTTCACTTGGTGCCTGTGTGTGACCTTCTATGTATGTCACTGAAACTCTGAAGAATTTTGCAACCGAGTTATCCGTTTTAACATTTGATGTGTGTGGGGAGGAGGGAGGAAGAATTCTACTACTGGAGTAATGTAGAGTTTTCAATTAATGAATAAGGCCTGAACAGGGTTTATATTAACAGTCTGTTACTCACAACCTATTGGTGTGAATTGGCACCAGGCACAGCAGAGTGCCATATTGCCCCTATGGAATTTTTTGAATAAGCAACAAGACATGGTGGGGTGTCAGTAGTACTGAGATGTTGGCATACCTACATGTGTACTGGTGCATGATGTCACAGGCTGAGTGACTTCATCCTCTGGGTGTGTGGGTATCTCATTACTACCAAGTACCAAACCAACACCCAGCAATGTCTTGTTGCTTATTTACACCCGGGTTGGTTAACAGACTGTTAATGTAAACACTAGTCATGCCTTACTGAGTAATTAATTTTAGGCTGCCACCATCTTTGTACTAACAAACAAAAGTATAATTATGAAGTACTGTAGGCATGTAAACTAACATTTACCTTCAAGACTGGTTTTGTGGGTTCTTTTCTTTTTTTTGGTGTGCCTTACTTAAGTCTTACAATACCACCAAGGTTCTGTATTATGTGCCGGCCCCACCTCTGTAGATCATCCCACTGGTGCTTGAGTTGTTTTATTGACCTCTGTTGTCTGTGGCCATCACCACTTATGTTTGCAGCAATCTCAGCCCAAATTAATTCTCGTGTTGGAAAATCTACTCTCTTTTCTCCAAAAAGGTCCAAGGCTTTTTTTGTGACCTCAAGCACCAAAATGGAAGTCTCCTCTGCTAAGAATGGAGCTGAAGGACCCCTTGGGGTGCTACTTGAACACTTTCCAGTAGCCATTTTGGTTCAATTTGGAGTAAATTTGTAACCCAGGAAAGAAAATACTAACTTTCAACAAAGCACAAGAGCAACAAATGTCAGAAAGCCAATCTGCAAGTTTTAAGATCCACGGAATGAATTTCCATGTAAACACTATAACAACATAGCTGTGTGTGATTGTCAGCTTGAGCTACCGATATCTGTGGAATAGTATTCTGGTGGCATGGCAAAAGTCATAAAAATGCACAGCAGAATATTATTATTCTAGCGGATTGGGAAGTGCAATCAGCAGAATAATATTCCACAGAGCAGTATGTGGAAATGTTGAAAATTAATTCTGCACCTCCTAATGATCATACAGACAGATGTGTGATCATATTACCACTGGTTGCAAGCAGGTGTCATGATTAGTATTGAAACTCACTTCTTGCATTCAGAGAAAATTGCAGGTAATTACCACGGAATTAAGTTCCACGGAAAAAGGTTGATTCTACGGTACAGTATTCCGCTGAAGATACTCTAGATGTGAGAAAAACAATACATCACTTATACAATAACTGTTAATTTAAATCAAAAAGAATAAGTGTGGTCATGGGCTTTTACAGTAGGCAGGGGGAATGTGCAAAGAATATGGGCCCCACATTGTTGTTCTGCCATCAATGTATACATTTCTGTGTTGCAATGTTGCATATTTATGAAAATATGATGTGCCTATTGCTGCTGTTGTTCTATCTTTCTGAGCCTCCCCCACTCCTGCCATCTCATGTGTCTGGTACTGCAGTGCTAAAGATCGACAGCTGAGTGAACAGATAGGGGCACTGTTGTGCATGCTGCTGCTTTAGGCCTGTCATCCTGAGCCCCCCCCCCACTGCTGCCATTTCATGTGTCTGGTGCTGCCATGCTAAAGAACCTCAGCTGAATGAACTGACAAGGTCCCTGTTGTGCTTGCTGCAACTTTAAGCCTGCCTTCCTGTGCTTCCTACACTCCTGCCATCTCATGTGTCTGGTGCTGCCTTGCTAAAGAACCTCAGCTGAGTGGACTGATAGGGGCCCTGTTGTGCCTTCTCCTGCTTTAGGCCTGTCCTCCCATGCTCCCTCCATGCCTACCATCTCATGTGTCTGGTGCTGCCGTGCTAAAGAACCCTAACTGAGCAAACTGATTGGGGCCCTGGTGTGCCTACTGCTGCCTTAAGCCTGTCGATCCTGAGCATCCCCCACTCCTGCCATCTCATATGTCAGGTGCTGCCATGCTAAAGAACCTCATCCAAGTGAACTGATAGGGTCCCTTGTGTGCCTGCAGCTTTAGGCCTGTCCTCCTGTGCCTCTGCCCACTCCTGCCATGCCATGTGTCTGGTGCTTCTGTAGTAAGAACCTCAGCTGAGTGTACTGATAGGACCTGTTGTGCCTGCTGCTGCTTTTAGGCCTGTCATCCTGAGACTCCCCACTTCTGCCATCTCATGTGTCTGATGCTGCCTTGC
Source organism: Neoceratodus forsteri (assembly GCA_016271365.2). Lineage (NCBI taxonomy): Eukaryota > Metazoa > Chordata > Ceratodontiformes > Ceratodontidae > Neoceratodus > Neoceratodus forsteri. The sequence goes on from CM057458.1 coordinate 1,161,865,660, forward strand.
TAAAGAACCTCAGCTGAGTGAACATACGGGGTCCCTGTTGTGGCTGCTGCTGCTTTAGGCCAGTCCTCCTGTTCCTCACCCAGCTCTGCCATCTCACGTGTCTCGTGCTGGTGTGATGAGGAACCTAATCTGAGTGAACTGATAGGGGCAGTGATGTGGTGCTTGAGTTGTTTTAAGGAACACTCCAGATGCTTGTCATCATCACTAACATTAATGCCAATCAAGGTCAAAATCTTTTCTCATGTGGGGTAGTATACCCCATTACAACATTGTAATATTTCCACATTTTTTGTTAATGCTGAAATAAGGATACTTGCTTTCTTGGGTGAAAATGGGGCAACAATTGACTTTGACGTAGTGGCAGAACTAGAGGTGGTGGCTGCAAGGGTGGGACTGGTGGCACTGTGCTCAACTTCACTTGCCATTGTGAATAATGTTGTTATTGTTAACTCTATCACTATCTCTATCACACAAACAAAACTTTATCTCCCTCCGTGCTCTCTACATCTGTCTCTATCTCAAAGTCAATCTGAATTTCTGATTTTGCAGATTAGCTTGATCCGTTTGCAGGGCCCTTGACAGGGTAGGAGAGCCTGGGATAATTCGAGGGCCCAGCACCCAAGAGGTGCCCAGGACACAGGCATGTTACTGTATACAGCTGCATAGGGGCCCTGAGTCTGAACTTTTCCCGGGCCTAAATTCCTCTCAAGGGGCCTGTCCATGGGATATAATCACACAGATTTAGGTAGTTTTCAATTCAGTCACCTGCATTAAAAATTCTCCACGTCAAAATTTCATAAAAAATACATCACGGAATACTATTTCACTTTTCTTATCAACTCGGGATAACATTCTGCGGTTTCCACAATTCGAATATAGGTGGAATTTCAATTAATCAATCAATCAATAAATCAATCAATCAATCTTTATTTAGCTAGGTGAAACATCGTTGAGAAGAACTCATTCACAAGATGGACCTGGTAATAATTACATATAAGACAGAATAACATTATACAATAACACATCCTCGAACAGTAGATATACCAAACATTTACAACATACCATTGAGTGTTTATACAAAATGGTTAGGATATATACAGATGTGTTGAGGCAAAGTACAAAAAAACCAAAACGAATATGATAGACATTCTATTGGCTAGATTGGTTAAGATAAACACAAATTGGTTTAAAGAAAAATACAATTCACAAAGTACTCAAGAATTCTAATAGCTAGCTGTACCAGCCTATACTGATAGTGTTAAAACTGACAGGATGTCAAGCCAGTGCCAGTAGGTCAAGGGTATGTAAGGAGGAAGGTCAACTCTGAAGGATGAAAACAGATCTAGATAAAGAGTAAGAGTCGGGGCAATGGCTATCTGAGGTACTGTAAATGTGTGGGCCAGAAGATGTAGGTATGCTGGATCACTTATAAGGGAAGTAAGAGGCAGTGAGAAAACATGAAAGGTGATTACATAGGGGTTTTATGAAGCACACTTGTAAATTTCTGTAGCGGTCTTGACCAGTGGACATTTTGTGAAACACACTTGTAATTTTCTGTATCACTCCTGCCTAGTAGGCATAGGTAGGGGAAAGAAAAAGGGGTATTAGCATAGGGGTTTTAAGATGCACAATTACAATTTTCTGTGGCTGTCCTGGCCAGTAGGGTTTTGAAGGTAGCCAGGGGAAGTGAAGAGGCAATTTGTAGTACGTTTTGGAGCTTGTTCCATAGGGTAGGAAGGAGTAGCCAATGGAAATTTTGCCAAAATGAGTTTTGACTTTGGGAATAACAAGAGTGATATAGGTGGATTTTCTTAGTGCATACGAACCAGGGGTACAAATAGGGAGGCAGTCCGGGATATAGGGCAGTTTCTTGATGATAGCATGGTAGGTCCAGATTTGGCGTTTTTAAGCCTTATGCCAAGGGAGGTCCAGCCGACCAGGGCATATAAGGAACAGTGGTGTGTAGTGTAGGGGCTCCCGATATGAATCTTAAAGCCGGTAATATAAGATGTCAAGCTTTTAGAGCTGTGATGTTTCCTTGTCTGTATAAAATTCCCATAGTCTAGTAAAGTGAGGAAGGTGGATTGTACAATTCTGGTCTTCGCCCAACGTTAGCAAGTGCTTAATATGGAAGAATATGCCGAGCCTCTGTTTAAGTTTTTGGAAGTTCTTCAATGTGGTCAAGAAAGGACAATTTCAGGTCAGTCCACATCCCTAGGTATTTAAATTTATGTACCAGTTCCAGGGTTCATTAAGGAGGGTAGTAATAAGTTTGCCCACCCACCACATTAGTAGGATAGACCTCTGAGGAGAGAGAAGAGCATAACTTTTGTTTTCTGCATTAAGCAGTAGCTTAAGATGCAATAGGTTGTTCTGCAGATGGTTAAATTCAAGTTGGAGGTCTGACCATGTTTTGTCAGGGGTCGGTCTGGAAATGCATAATACAAGCGTCGTCTACGAATAAGTGGATGTCAGCATGATGAATTTCAGTGTGAATGTTATTCACATAGATGGCAAGAGGAAGGGGTCCAGTATTGAGCCTTGTGGTACACCTCTATGTAGGGTTTTCATAGGAGAAAAGTCTCCTTCTACTTTAACCTGCTGCAATCATCCCACCAGGTAGCATTCGAACCATTTGAGGGCAGTACAGTCCAGACAAAGGTCACGGAACATATCCAGCAGGAGGGCATGGTCTACAGTGTCAAATGCCTTGCTTAGATCCAAGAATAGGGCACCTACATAAAGTTTATTGTCCAATGCATTCAGCCAGTCATTGGTAACTTTTGCAAGTGCAGAGACAGTGCTGTGTTGAGGTCTGAAGCCAGATTGTATAGGGGTGAGTAGGTTATGTAGTTCAAGGTGGTCTCTAATCTGCAGGCTGACAATCTTTTCCAACATTTTGGATAAGGTAGGAAACAGAGATCAGCCGATAGTTATTAAGGTCCACAGGGACCCCTGATTTGAATAATGGGACAACATGGGCAGTTTTCCAGCTATCCAGAAGGGTACTCTGGGTAAGGGACAGGTTGAAGATGTGGGTTATGGGGACGGCAAGTATATGGTAGCTGATTTTTAGAAAGTATGGGTCATTGAAAAAAATTTTTTTTTCTGGTGGAATGGCCATTCTGTGAAATTCCACCAGCGGAAATTTGCATTCCACACAGCTCTACTGCTGGAATTGGGTGACTTGCTATGCAAATATGCGGCTTTTGAACTACAGGTTGAACTGACAGTTTAGTCCAGTCAGTACCCATATAAGTACAGAGTTGCCATAAAGCCTCTAAGGACCACATTATTGAGGTTAGCTTTAATTGACTGGGTAAAGAGGCCAGTTTGAGGAAAAGGAGGCTTTTAAGCTGACACCGTACCTGTTGACACAATCCTTTTTCTATCTAGAGCCATAACGGGATATAAATAGAACTTTCTTTCAGTGACAAGTCCCTGCCCCATCACAGGAATTTACTGTTCTGCAGGGCGCAATAATAAAGAAAGAAATATGGGAGAAGTAGTCCTCCTTTATATTTGGAAATGCTAAGTTTAAAATAAGCATGTTGAATTGCTTTTCCTTTCCATTGGAAGTAGTTAATCAGTTGCTGAAGCAGGGAAAACCAGGTTTTGATCAAATAAAGATGTAACATACTTAGAGGGTAAAGTATTCAGGGAGGAAGATTCATTTTTACTATGCTGACTCACTCCCCATAGTGAGAAGGATAGGAGGCCCACCTCTGCAAGCTTACTTAATCTGAGTGAGGAGAGGAATAAAATTTTCTTTTATAAGAGATGAGGGAAACTGGGTGAGGTGAATGCCTAAGTAAATCAACCCCTTAGACTTCCATTTTAGCCCCAAGTTTAAGATAGTCTGTTTCTGTATGTGAACATTGAGGGGTAAAACTTTCATCGTCTCTAGATTTAATTTGTATTCAGAAACTGTGGAGTAGTGACAAATTTCATCCAATATTGTAGGGATAGACGTGGGAGGTTCAACGATATGCAGTAGAAGGTTGTCTACATAAGCCGACAATTTATAACTGGAATCTCTGACCTCTTTTCCTCAAACTTCAGGGTCATTTAACATATAATGAATTAATGGTTTGAGATATAGATTGAAAAGGAAAGGTGATACTGGGCATCCCTGCCAGGTCGCTCTCTGTAGGGGAAAAGAAGCAGACAGGGTACCATTACACCAGACCCTGGCAGCTGAGTATGTGTATAATTCTTTAATCCAAGTAATGAATTCTGGGGGAAAACCACATTTTCTTAAAACCAGGAAGAGGTATGGACAATAAACCCTGTCAAAATCTTTTTCAGTGTCCAGAGAGACCAAGGTCACAAGGTTCTGGATCTCCCTGGATGCCAACATTAAATAATGGAGCATGCAGAGGTGAATAATCAACAGACCACCCACCATAAATCTTATCTGAGTTGGGTCTATAAGGCTGTCCCAGATAGATAGAAGATGATTAGCTAGCACTCTGGCTAGAGTTTTCAAATCCATGTTAAGTAGAGAGATTGGCCTTTAACTGCCAGGGAAAGCATATCTTTCCTGGGTTCCTTATCAATGTAATCCAGACCTGAGTCAAAGAAAAGTCGAAGAGACCATGCTCAACTAGGTAATTGTAAAGTTTCTTTAAAAAAGGAGCCAAATCACCCTCGAAGGCCTTATAAAAATTGTTAGGGAAATCATCCGGACCTGGGGCTTGGTCAGGCAGGAGCTGCTGGATAGTCCATCAAACCTCTAGCAAACTGATTGTTCCCTTAAAATGTTCCTGCTGCTGTGTCATCAAAGATGGAAGTTGTAGTGGGTCGAGATAACTATTAATCAAGTCTTGAGATGCCGCATCAGCAGGATCAGCTTGGTACAGGGAAGTATAAAAAGACAGGAACCCTTCAGCAATATCACACGGCCATTTCTCAACCAGTCTATCTGGGAAAGCTCAAATGCTGGGGATTACTTTAGCTGTTTTTAGCTGTTGCAGGCAAAGAGCAAATAGCTTTCTGGTCCTTTCTCCGATTCTAAGTAGCAGGTTTTCATCCACTTGGGAGCCAACTCTGCTTTTTCCACCATCAAGCCTACATACAGTGAAAAAGTGAGTTTAAATAAAACCAATTCACTGCTGGTATGTTTGCAAATAATTGAGCCTCCAGCTGACGTATGTTCTGCAGCAAATGGTCCAGATTTGCACTGCAGATTCTGAGTTTTTGTGGCTAAGCAGATGCTCACCCTGGAATGCACATTTTGTAGCACCCATAAAACATCCAAAGACTCCACAGAGGAAGCATTATGTTGAAAAAACATGGATATAATCCTTCAAAATTTTGGTAACAGTAGAATCCTAAGCAATTGGGAGTTAAAATGCCCCACCCTGTCATGGTCCACTGGACCTTGTACAGAATGAAACAAAATGACTGAGGCATGGTCTGAAATAACTAGGCCCTGAATGTCACAGGAAACAAGGTTGAAAAAGGGATTCCTGGCTGATCAAAAAATAATCAATGTGGGAAGAGGTACCATCAGGGGTTGAAAAAAAGTGCATTGCCTTTCTGTGGGGTGAAGGACCCTCCAGGGGTCAATCACACCGAGCAAATCAAGCAACTCCCACAGACTTCTTTGCCTTTGAGTAAGACTTTTGTGTGAAGTATCAGATCAGTCTAAATCAGTCTGATAGACCAGATACCAGTCACCTCCTAAAAAAAAGAGATACAAGTATATTGGGCAAACTGGGTGACCAACTCAGCAAAGAAGACTGGAGAAACCACATATGGACCATATATTGACCCTAGAATCCCTTCAGTAAGCCTAGCTGACCATGTAGAAATATATATCTGCCCTCCTGGTCCTCCCATTCTCTAATGAGCTGGAATGATACCCTTCGAGCTAATAAAATAGCAACGGTAGTATAAGTTGATATAACTCATCAAGTGTTAAATGTCAGCAAATCAGCACGTGCCACTTCATTTGAAAGGTGGAAGCCCCACCCCCTGACCTTGTCCCTGAAGTCCCACCTCCAATCCTGGAAATGAAATGTTCTTTTACCTGGAAGTCCAACTCTTTTCTATACCCTACGTCCCCCTCCTCCATCCCCCTCCCATTGAACCCTTGCCACACTGTCCTAGCTCACACTTGAGTCCCTCCTCCACCCTCTCACCTTGAACCCCTGTTGCACCATCCTAGATCACACCTGAGTCCCTCCTCTTCCATGCCTCCTCCGAACCCCTGCTACACCATCCTATCTTGCACCTGAGTCCCTCCTCATCCCCTCCCTCCCTTCAAACCCCTGCCACCATCCTAGCTCACACCGAATCCCTTCTCTCCTTCATTCCCTCCTCCATGCCTCACACCTGAGTCCCAGCCTAGCTCAAACCCGAGTCTCTCCTCCTCCATCCTCCACCCCTCGAACCCAACTTCTCCTCCTACCTTGTACCCTGGGTTTCCCTCTTATTCTTCCCTTCCTTCCAAGTGGTTAGGGCTGTGTAATTTTAGTCATTCACCCCCTGTCAGTCTGGGGGTATAAGGACAAGATGTGTTTGGTGCTTTTGACTTGAGGGGATTTCCTGGAATGCTGTATTAGGAACGTATCATCATCATTATTCAGAGAGACATGGAAAAGCCCTCTGTGTATGCAGTTTTGTTTTCAAACAAGGTTTTCAAATTCTTACGGAGACAGGAACCTTTATTTTATCGTGTGTGTGCTTGTTAAAGGATTTATGAAAAAAATTCTACACTGATTTGGACAGCACTGTCCTGCCAAATAAAAATAAAAAATAAAATGTTGTGATGAATTTGGAGCCTGGTTGGATATAGCATCCTGAAATGAATACCGGCCACTATTAGTTTCACAATGAATGGATGATAAGTAGCCCATTTGTGATAAATAGAAGACAGTAAATCCTGGACTATTCGCAACCAGGCCAAGTTTAGAAATTTAAATATGAAGGGATGAGGAGGGGGACCCTTGGGCAGCACAGGACACTGAGAGCGAAGTGCCTGCTCAATTGCATATGATGGTCCATTCAGGTATTGCCCACCTAAGAGCTCACAGAGCTTTTGAGCAAATTAAATCAGATTTTGACCCTCAGCATGCTCTGGTAGCCCTAAGACTAAGATGTTATTCTGTCTGCTTCTTCCCTCTAAATCCTCCAGTCGGCTTTCAAGTCAGAGAGCTTTTTGCCAGAAAGCAACAAGCTCAGGATTGAGCTTAGTCTTCCAATCTTCAAAAGAGCTTGTGCAGGCTCCATTTTTGCATATTCACTGGGCCAGGTTGTCCAGCGATATATGTATCCATTTCATTTCTGAAGTTAGTCTTTGTAAAGCATCTTTGAAGGGTTCAAATTGTTGCATAAACTTGTTCACAGTAGCGGTACTGCAGCTGGATGAGGTTGGGCCTTAGTCTATTTGGAGGCTTTATTTATTTATTTATTTAAGCGTTTAACCAGGAAAGCATACTGAGCATGCTACTACTCAATTCCAGATGCGTCCTTGGGGAAAGGGAGACTACATACACAGTTGGAGGGCAAACATAATACAAAGTGGAACTCATAAAAGGAACAAACACTACATCATTATAGGTAGCAATACGTAAGACAGACTAGAACTAGAATACAGTAAATACAGAACTCAAAACAGGCACAGTTTAAATGAGGTGCATTAAATATAGTAAATAGATAGTGATACATTAAAATGTTCATTGATGGGGCGTGGTCTGAATGCCAAAGAAGACGGCCACTTAAACCATCATCTCAATCCACAGATATGACTATCCAGCTCACATCGCGGACATCCAGAGATCTCCGACCCTTCTTAAGCGATCATACGCTGTCATACATTGTAACGGTTGCTCAGAGTGGGTTAGATTGCTGTAGGAGATCCAGCTTATCACTTTACAGCTCCAGTTACTGCGAGACCCTTCTAAATCTAAGAGCAGGCCCTGAGACCCTGACCTTGCATGATTACCTCAAGGGGACCCAACACAAGGTGTCGAGTGGAGAGCCTACTGCCCCCACCCATGGAAAAATTCACTCCACATTAATTGCTTGGCTATCATTACAGTTCCGGAATGGCTTTACCTCAGCCTCATGTGCAAGGCCTGGATACCTCTCTTCAAGAAACTCCTGTCTGTCCTGTAGATGTTGGTGCTTCACTACAGCACATTACTGCTATGCTGGACACACTCCTAACATGAGTGGACACTATAACTGAAACCTTATCCATTACAGTCGCTGAAATGCGAGTGCTTAACGAAAGGCTTAATGTAGCAGAACAACACACAGATGATTTGGAAATTGGTCAAGTTAAAATATTACAGAGACTACATGAGTGGGATGAAAAGCTGGCTACCCTGTGGCAAAAGCAAAGATCAAGAGAACGGGGAGATGCAACAACATTAGAAACCTGGGGATTCCAGAGGGCTCGGAAGTTCAGAACACTGAGAGATTTCTAAATGAAGAGATCCCTAAAATGCTTGGGGACAGATGGCAAGGACAAATTGAGGTTGAGAGAGCACATTGCATACCCAGCGGCATTCGTGCCCACAGTGCATCTCCCAGGCCCATAATAGCCTACATATTGCGATATTCAACCAAAGAAAGAATCCTGAGAGTAGGTCGAGACAGGGGCGAGCTGCTATGGCACGGGGTGAAAATTTCTATTTTTAGAGACTTCTCCACTGAGGTTGCCGTTCGCAGAAAAGCTTTTATACCTATCAAGAAACTGCTGGCAGCACAAGGATTTAAATATGGCTTCAGGAATCTGGCTTACCTCTATGTATCCCGGGATGGCAAGGACATAGTAACTGAGTTGCCATAAGAGATAGAAGCCTGGGCCTCTAAATACTGGCACCGGTTGTCTCTCAATGCTGCAGCTCCTAGGAGACTATGAACACCAGGCTCCAGAATGAGAGAAAGGAGGAACCAATCCTCAAGGGACAATTTTGGGGGGAACCACAATACCACCTGGACAGTGCAACAGCTAAATGATTCCCCCAGGTCCCCTCCACGGCAGAAAGCACCGGGACTAAATAATAACACCACTAATGCAAATGTGAGGTGGCCAGCAGTTCAGTATGCCTCCTCTCTATCTCAGCAAGGCTCCATTCAAGGGAATCGAATCGGCAATGATCATTACGCAGACAGGGATCCCCAACCAAATGCCTAGGTACAGCACTGCCTACAAAACAGAGTAAAGATGACCTCTCCACTCTGATTCAACCTGAGCAGCAAGAAATTCCAGACAAACTTTTTATGGAGGTCAGCAGATACTACATCATGGGCAGAATTACCTTTGGAACCGTCCGATTGTCAGGACTTCTCACATATTTCAGTCAAACCTGGGTTGCTCACCTTTGCAGAGGCGTTACCCCAGAATTCCCCATCTGGTGCAACTGGACCTGCTTCTACTGGGGAGCGAGTTCCTAATGACTGACCATACTATGTCTCTATTGCCTCTCTTTTAATATAATGATGCTATGCAGGGTATTCAAGGGGCAGCTTCCTCCCCCCACCTCGCCTTCTGTGAGACCTAGGTTAATATGGATCTTTCTCCTGAACTTAGGGGAAATCTCTACGATGACGTTCACATGAGGCTTGATATTAATGCCTCCCCTTGATCTCCTGTTGGAATGAGGATTTCCCTCTCTAGAGAGATACACAGGAGAGGGATCACGCTCTAATAAGAATACCCTATGGGGTGGATGAGGTCAGGCATCAGGACTGCCAAAGATACTGTAGCTAACTTTGGTTCAGGCACCTAGCCTGCAGGGCTATTTATACCAAGAACCTCTCTGGCACCAGCAACAGCAAATCTCATCTCCCCACACTTACCTCCCCCACTTCCTCCTTCCTCACGATATAGGTTCCCTAATTAGGCAGCCTCCCCACCCCATTTCTCTGATTGTTATAATTACTTAGTAAAACATTAGCGAAAGCTGGAGATGGTGCTTTAGGCAATCTAGCTGATTAGTATCCACTATTCCCCATAAGGTGAAAGGTCAGTGCTTCTGAGTGCTCCTCTCCAATAGTGTTGAGGACTGCACCTTCGTGCATACACCTAACCACCATTAGCTTTGTGCTTATCTAATTTTGATAGTTCTGACTTTACCTAGTGTTAAAAACTTCTTATACTTCCCCTTAGTGGGATTAATGTTTCTATAGTGTGTTAACCTTTCTAAGACAGTTACTTTGGTGACTTTTTCAGTGCCTTAACACAAGTGTTCTCCTTTCTACTTCAGACTGGGATTGGTATTATACCTAGTGAACAAAATACTCTTTTCTCCTTCAATCAGTTGACCACTCCTCCTTCGCCTTCAGGCAATTTACCTGCTCCTACTTTCCTATCCATACTGGAACCGGGTGGTGAATACTTATATACTACTTAAACTTGGGAACCACAATGCAGAAGTTGGACACAGGGGTTAAGCTTGTGTCATGAAATGTAAAGGGTTTAAACCACTTGGTTAAATGATCCATGGCCCTAAGGCACCTACACTCCTTGCAGGCAGATATAGCATGTATCCAGGAGACGCATCTCACTGCAAGAACTGTATCTTGGCTCAAAAATGCCTGGGTAGGTAGTGTGATAGCGAGCTCAGCGACAACCAAATCAAGAGGTATTGCCAATCTGATCAGGAAAACATGCTCCTGGGTTCAGGAGCAAGTGGTCTCCATTACCCAAGGAAGATGGCTAGCAGTCCGATTCTCGTACCCAGGGGTCATGTGGTGCTAGCAAATGTATATGGTTCAAATACGGATGACAGGTATCCTATTGGATCTTAATCAGGATATAGAATCCCTGGTAGTCGAGCATCCACAGATTACGATCATGTTCGGAGGGACTTCAACCTTAGCCTAGATATTTTCTTAGACAAATCCAAACCAACCAAGCACTCCCCAAACAGTGTTGGCCCTACAAGGAATCATGATGGAGTGGGAATGTCTGACGCATGGCATAGAGATCATCCGGATGGGCAAGTCTACTCCTTTTCTCCTCTGTTCACACTACATATAGTAGGATTGACTTTTGGCTTGCCAACAAGCAGTAGCCCGAGACATTACAGCCACTAAAATAAACAATATTCTTGTGTCTGATCATGCCCCAGTCTCCTGCTCTTACCCCTCTGGGCAAACTGGATCCTGTACCCGATGGCATTGCAAGCCCTTATTCCTCAGGGATCCTAACTTTCTGGCTATGATATGGGAAACAGCCAGGGGGTACTTCTCCCTGAACCATGCTCTGGATACCTCCACTGCCACTGTTTGGGAGGCCTTCAAAGCTGTCCTGCAAAGACAAATTATTGCATATTGCCCAACAGAATAAAACCAGGAAGGAAACCGTGAATTCCTGCAATCGCAACTCTGCTTCTGGAAGCCAGATTTAAGACATCCGCTGCCCACACACCTGACCCAGTACTCCTCCAAGAGATAGTAGTACTTAAATATCGCATAAATACCATTGTACCTTATCTTCACATATGTATCTATGGGTTCGGGGAAGGATGAGGTTACCTGGCACAAGAGACCTAGGTTTGGCTACTCTGCACAGGGGCACCCAAGTAAATCCAACTACAGGAAGCAATAACTGTAATTTCCAGAACCAGAATTGGGATTTTTCAGTGTGTCTTTATTTATTAACTCACTGAACATAAACAAAGCACTGCATGGTCCCCAAAGGCTACGTTATCTGTAATGCAGATTAGAGGTTAAACACAGCGGTCCATTTGAGGAATGAACACATTGCTACAGATGTCTGGCTTTGGACCCACCAGGCACTCAGCCCGGACTTTGCATGCGTTGGATACATAGCCCAACTGGCCTGCTCCCCTGCCGCCACTCGACTGATGGTCCACTTGGCGAATGAACCCAAACTTTACTTGGAAAGACATCCCATCAAACAAGGAGACTCCCAAACTGTGGCTCCCACACCACTTGAAGTCTGCGACTCCTAGAAGATTTGTTTCATACTTCCAATCAAAACTCCCATCAAACAAGAGACTCCCATCCAACAAGGAGTAATTTTCCCATCCTGTGGCTCCCACACCACTTAGAGTCTGCGACTCCTAGAGAGATTTTCAAGTTGCGACCCGTCTGGGTACCACCCATCACTGGCCAAGCGCATGAGGCAAGTAGCAAAACACAGAAGAAATCTGTAGAGGTGGACCTGGTTACTAAAGATGGGGGGTTTTCCCACCTCCAGCTCCCACAGCCCATACCCGGCCATTTCTCTGGACACACAGAAAACTTTAGACTTTAAAATGTAGATTGAACTGTGGATGACCTGAAGCACCCCCTCTACAGTGAACTTTAAATCCATTTAAAACTTTAAACAGTTGACTGCCCTATTTGTTTGTCCTAGTTAACATAGTCCTCCCAAATAGCAGTCCACATTTACTTGAAATCCAACTGAAGAAAACAAGATGTTTGCCCCTTCCAATGGAGCCAAACACTCACCCATTCATTGCAGGTGCCCCACAGGTGAAGTACTGTAACCTTTGCTGTTATCCATGAACAGACTGAAATTAAAACAGGCAGCTTTCTTCCCAGGGTGGGAGAAGGGGATTGCCCCTGGAACCCACAGAGAACTTTCCTACTCCCCAGAGGGAGGGGGCACTGAGACCGGGGGAGCGGTCACCACCACTTTAAAAAGGTAAAATACAGGAACACTTCCTTTTTTCTGAGTGAGAAATCACACTGCACACTAATGCTTCCTTCTTGCTTAAGGACAAACAGAAGACTACCTTTGAATTTCCCAAAGTTCTAAACTTCACTCCCTGAGCTGGAGATTCCAAAGTGGCTCATGCAGCTGCGACAGTTCTATAATGATGTCATCTCTCAAGTCTCAGCTGTGACTGAGGACAGAGTGAGACAGTGTGAAACCCATTTAACTGGAGTTTCACAAGCTGCCTTCCCTGCCTACCACTATGTCTTACTGGGATTCTAGTAACCCCGGGTAACAAAGGGGTTACACTCGCCCTTGACCAGGAAAATGACTGTCCCTAGTCATTATGCACCCGGTCTTAGGCCATCCCACCCTATGTGCTACCTGCGGAGGGGGGTGATCAGGCCCCCTCCTACCATGTGCAAGCACAGGTAGGCAACACTAAGGGCCTAGAGGCCTATAGCTGACATATCATCCTCTACTCTATCCACTTACTATGGACACCTAGTGGCTCTGGTAGAACCATCCAGAGCATAGCCCTGATAGATCAGCACTGTGGCCCCTACTGCAGGTCAGGGCCTTAGCCTGTCCATACCCCCTAACCCTCTAGTGAAAACCTATGTGTCTCTAACATAATATCCCAAACAAAAACAAAACCCGGGGACCTCCCCGACCTTGGGCAGCCTGCAACTACAACCACTAGCAATAATAACACAGTACATTTAAATTCTACACCATAATCACTGAGAGGGACTCCGATGACCCCTCCTCCTCTTCTTGTCTTCTCTTCTGTCTTCCAGGAACACCTATAAGAAAAGACAAAACAAAAAAAAGAAAAACACATCCTAATCTGCATGTACAGTCTATCTAAACAACAACAATGACAACAACAACAACAGCCCTTACCACACAGAAAAAACAAAAGCACTGAACAATCCAAAAAGAAAAATATGTATTTTTTTTTTTAGAAAAAGGTAGAAAAACAGTATTTACATTAAAGTACAAAGCCATTGGTAACAATACACCTTTGGGGGGATGGAATGCCCTAAATGTCCCAACTAGTGACTACAAGGCCCGAAGGCCAGTCCATTAAAGAGTCTCTCCTGGGCCAGAGCCCCGTGAAGCATAGTTCTTTAAGGCAATAATCCCAAAGAGGAGAGTCTTTGCGGACAGCTCTCACACTGTTTGAAGTCTGTAGTGTAGGGTGTGTATTGCAATGTCATAAAGATAGAATAAAAAGATTCTTTTGGACTTACCAGCCTCTTGAAGTATTCGGAATTCACAAACCTGGTCCCTTCCGAAGACTCTCCTCTGGCAACATTCTTCTGATGCAGCTGGGCGGACATCTTCCGGGAACCCACAGGAGTGCACATCTGGAAACAGCTGGGCTGATGTCATAACTGGAGAAGGAACCTTAGAACAGGAACAAAAAAAAAAAAACAGCTGGTCCGGCGTCATCCAATTACCAGGCGATGAACAGGAAAACAGCTGGGCTGGTGTCCTCTCTGGATCTGAAGTCATCTGGTGGTACCAGTAGATGGTTAGTGAACAGGGCAGTACAATGTGGACTGAAGAATATGGGGCACCTGATTTCTTGTTTATTCATATTGGCAGTTCAATAAGGGCACTTCACAGTCTAGATGTGGCAGTATTGACTACCACTGCTTGGCTCTCCATTTTGTAGGCACAGGCTTAATTACTGGGAGGTCCTGGCACTGAGGCCAATAGTAGAGGGGGTCAGGGGCTTGAATTATTACTCCATCTGGACGCACATAATTCACACAGTGGGAGACTCCGCATCCCTCTCCGTCCACTATTCTCACTCTGTCCATAAACAGTGCCCGGCCTCTCTTCCACTGTGTATACTTTTCGTGGAACAGTCTATTCTTTACATGCTGGTTAGCCCCAGGATGCACATGTTTCATTGCTTCATCCCAGATCCAGGATTTCCTGCAGTTCTCAATCTCCTCCCAGACTCTCCGGGGAAAGGTAGGAAAGGTCATACCAAAGATTTCATTGGCCTTTCTACGAACCAGTCTCTCGTCTTTACTTGCTTTGGTCAATCTGAGACCGCTGGCCTGGCTTGGGGGTGGCCAGTCCTGGTTCTGCCAGCTTCACATCCTCAATGAAATTAAAAACGGAACCCTGACTTCTTCTTCTTCTGGTGAAGCCAGGGCAGTGGCATCACCACCTTCTTGAACACATTCCTCCAAGGCAAGATCTTGAGGCTGTGTACCCGTTCCTTTCTCACAAGGCCACATAGATTCCCCCTCATCTTCCTCTTCACTGAGGATCTGAGCCCAGGAGTGAGCAGTAGTTCTCACCCCTGAGACTATCCATTCGTCACTGGGAGCGGAGGTCGACACCTCCCATTCAAAGGCCTCCCGCATCTCACCTTCACCTTCGAGACTTGGGCTAGGCCCCCCACCCAGGGGACTATTGATGCTTTATCTGAACTTGCTTTCTGAGATCCAGCATCCAATGCTTCACTTTCAGATTCAGTCTCTAATTCTGCACTCTCTAACTTTGTGCCACACTCCCCCGAGGGACCTTCCTCCACAGGCTCCACCTGATGCTGTGTGCTGCCAACTGCAGATTCTTGAAGTTGTGTCCATGTGGGAGCCAAATGAATTTGAGGCGCTTTATACAAGCCATATTTTGTAGACATCCAGCACAGTGAGGAATCATGAAGACATCCCTTCCAGCAGTCAAGCACATCTGGCATACACATGGATAATTAGGAATTGCCACATCAGGAGGGAGTTGCCCTCTATAGCAGCAATTTTCAATATCTCCCAATCTATTTACTGCAGCTGTTACTGCAGCCCGGGCATGATCCGGGTAACGAGCTGGTCCTGAGGCCATAACTGCAGAAAAACAAACAAAAGTTCACTGTAACTGAAAGTCCCACTTTAAATGAACACACTCTGTAGCTTTAAAATAGTTCCTCTGCTGCTGTGTTTACTTTACTACCCCACCCTGTAATGGCGGCGGCAGCACTCCTGTGCATCAACATTCAGACTCCGGGTCAAGCCGCTGCGCATCCGATTTACATCAGCTACTAATAACTTTTACTTCAAACTGCACAACTTGGTCTGTTCTGGCTGTTCACACATTTACAGGATGTTCCTTGGACTTTTCACTTGCTGGCAACATTCATTTAATTACAGACCCTTTTAAAACTTCAGGTTTCAGCACAGGATTGCCTGCTTTTACTAGTGTTGCACTTTTTACAACCCACAGTCTCTCTCTGCCTGCAAACTTTAAACTGAGGCTACTTTTCATTGCTATGCACACATTTAATGGCTTTACAGACTTGCACTTGCTAGCAGGACATCACGTAATCGCTACTTGCAAGCGACTACACAGCTGCACACACATTTATATGGCATTCTCTGAAAATCACTGATTTGAGCAGTTTTAAATTGTTTACTCACTGTTATTGTAGCAGATTGCTGCGATGGGGTAAAGCGCCTGCAGCCAGATTTTGAAGGCCTTAGATTGCAAGCAGGCGGGCAGTCTCTGCGATCGTGAGTATTAACCACACAATTCACTGATCCCACGATCGATAAGCGGGTTGAGCCCGATTTTTAACTGGAAAGTCACTTTTTTACTGTTTACGGCACTTTGAACACTTCGCGAACGCTCCTCCACTGCCAGTACACGCACTACTCTCTGTCTCCCTCTTGAATGCTGAAGCAGACTCTGAAGAGCTGGCTTGGGGTGGGACTAATGGCAAACTGACCAACCACACGATGCCATGCAAATGAGCCTCTTCTTCCTCACGAGGGCTCCTCTCCTCACGGCGATCTTTGAGCAGGCAAATTTAAACTGAAAGATGCACTTTTTTTTTTCAACTGACTCCACAGCGAGCCCATTTCAACCATGTAACATTGCCATTAACTCTGCAGTCTCTAGTATTGCACAGAAAGCATTTCCAACATCCAGGGCATAATTTCTCTGTTGCTACCCTAGTTTTCCACACTTTCCTTCACAGAACTTTGTTTTAAAACTGACAAACACTGTAAACTATGTTGATGCAGTACAAGGACACACACTTTGGCTTTACAGCTCCTTGGTAAACAGTTGGCATTTTTAAACAGCAGCACAAGATTCACATCAAGCACACACTAGGAAATTGCTTCAACTTTTTGGGCTACCGACTGCCAGATAGCAAAACGCTAGCCTACTTGCCCAAGCACCTTCCTTCCCAAACAAATCCAAAGCGGTGCCTCCATTTTTGTACCATATCTTCACATATGTATCTATGGGTTCGGGGAAGGATGAGGTTACCTGGCACAAGAGACCTAGGTTTGGCTACTCTGCACAGGGGCACCCAAGTAAATCCAACTACAGGAAGCAATAACTGTAATGTCCAGAACCAGAATTGGGATTTTTCAGTGTGGCTTTATTTATTAACTCACTGAACATAAACAAAGCACTGCATGGTCCCCCAAAGGGCTACGTTACTGTAATGCAGATTAGAGGTTAAACACAGCGGTCCATTTGAGGAATGAACACATAACTACAGATGTCTGGCTTTGGACCCACCAGGCACTCAGCCCGGACTTTGCATGTGCATTGGATACATAGCCCGACTGGCCCGGCTCCCCTGCCGGCCACTCGACTGAAGGTCCACTTGGTGAATGAACCCAAACTTTACTTGGAAAGACATCCCATCAAACAAGGAGACTCCCAAACTGTGGCTCCCCACACCACTTGAAGTCTGCGACTCCTAGAGAGATTTGTTTTCGTACTTCCAATCGAAACTCCCATCAAACAAGGAGACTCCCATCCAACAAGGAGTAATTTTCTCATCCTGTGGCTCCCCATACCACTTAGACTCTGTGACTCCTAGAGATATTTTCAAGTTGCGACCCGTCTGGTACCCACCCCATCACTGGCCAAGCGCATGAGGCAAATGTAAAAACACAGAAGAAATCCGTGGAGGTGGACCTGGTTACTAAAGATGGGCGGTTTCCACCTCCAGCTCCCACAGCCCATACCGGCCATTTCTCTGGACACACAGAAAACTTTAGACTTTAAAATGTAGATTGAACGGTGGATGACCCGAAGCACCCCTCTACAGTGAACTTTAAATCCATTTAAAACTTTAAACAGTTGACTGCCCTATTTGTTTGTCCTAGTTTATAGTCCTCCCAAATAGCAGTCCACATTTACTTGAAATCCAACTGAAGAAAACAAGATGTTTGCCCCTTCCAATGGAGCCAAACACTCACCCATTCATTGCAGGTGCCCCACAGGTGAAGTACTGTAACCTTTGCTGTTATCCATGAACAGACTGAAATTAAAACAGGCAGCTTTCTTACCAGGGTGGGAGAAGGGGATTGCCCCTGGAACTCACAGAGAACTTTCCTACCCCCGCCGGAGGGAGGGGGCACTGAGACCGGGGGAGCGGTCTCCACCACTTTAAAAAGGTAAAATACAGGAACACTTCCTTTTTTCTGAGTGAGAAATCACACTGCACACTAATGCTTCCTTCTTGCTTAAGGACAAACAGAAGACTACCTTTGAATTTCCCAAAGTTCTAAACTTCACTCCCTGAGCTGGAGATTCCAAAGTGGCTCATGCAGCTGCGACAGTTCTATAATGATGTCATCTCTCAAGTCTCAGCTGTGACTGAGGACAGAGTGAGACAGTGTGAAACTCATTTAACTGGAGTTTCACAAGCTGCCTTCCCTGCCTACCACTAGGTCTTACTGGGATTCTAGTAACCCGGGTATCAAAGGGTTACACCATATTACAACAAAAGCGTAATGAACCTGCTCAGGTCCAAACATGCCCATTGGGAGGAGGGGACAAAGGAGGTAAACTCTTGGCTTTTCAGTTAAAGGAAACAACAGGCTGCTTCGGCATTCATGCCCCAAGAATTAGAGAGGCCAAATGGTCATGGATCATAAGCAGATTAATTAATGTATGCAACACGTTTATCAAGCTATACTAATCACATTCCACCTTAGACCCCAGGCAGCTGGAATGTCAGATGGCAACTTTTTGTGACACCTCAATAATCCCCAACTGCCTCAGCTTATGGAAAGTGCCCTAGAGGAACCTTTTACTGATCCTGAACTACTGAAGGCCATCCACCAGTTGGCTCAAGGTAAATCCCCTGGGTTAGATGGTATGACCATGGAACTATACCTAGCAATTAGTGCAGAAATCAGTACTCCTTTGTTGGCCATACTTCAGAAGGCCCATGGGTCTGGCACTCTTCCCCCTTCTATGCGGGAAGCCTTGATCACCCTCCTCCTCCCCCAAAAATCTGACGACCCCTCAAATTGTGCCAACTATCGCCCCATTTCCCTCATTTCGGTAGATAACAAAATTGTAGCTAAAATGCTTGCTACCCAATTGATGAAGGCATTACCGCTAAAACACTACCTTCTCAAGTCAGTTTTACTAAAGGGCAGGCTGGTTGATAATATAAGACTGGTCCTGAATATTAAGTGGCTCGCCATGCATTCATCAAACCCAATGGAAGTGAAGGCAATAGATTTTTCTAAGGCCTTTAATTCAGTGGAATGGCCTTATCACACGAAACACTGAGACTCTATGGATTTGGGTCTTTCTTTAGGCAATGGGTTTGAGTATTATATACTGCACCATGCACAGAATCCAAACCAATAAAGACATATCACCCTCCTTTCCACTCCAAGGTACAAGGCAGGTTTGTCCCCATCTTCCCTTCTATTTTTGGTGGCCTTAGACCCACTTATATGGAAGCTACAGGCTAATGAAGGGGTCAAGGGCATACAGGTTGGTCAACACACTTACCTTACTGCAGTGTATGCAGATGACCTGCTTCTGATGCTAAACTGTCCCAAGGAGGCTCTTCCTGTTGTTCTGGAAACACTAAGAGAGTACGCTCAGCTGTCCGGCTTGCAAATTAATCAGAAAAAGACCATTGTCACCCCTCTTAACTCAGCCTGCACCAATGTATGCATGCAAGGCTTAGAGTTTACCTGAGCACCTCACAATTTCTCATACTTGGGCATAATTATCCCTTTCAACTGGAATCACCTAGAGCATAGGAACTTCAGCCCCTTATTAAATCAGCTAACAATAGAGGTGAACCGCTGGCGCTGACTCAACATCTCCCTTCCAGGGAAGGTGGCAGCGATTCAAATGCTTCTCCTACCCAGAGTGGCATATCTTCTTAACAATCTCCCCATTGCTTTATCTAGTGACAGGTTGGTCAACACACTTACCTCACTGCAGCGTATGCAGATGACCTGCTTCTGATGCTAAATCATTCCAAGGAGGCTCTTCCTGTTGTTCTGGAAACACTAAGAGAGTACGCTCAGCTGTCCAGCTTGCAAATTAATCAGAAAAAGACCAGCGTCACCCCTCTTAACTCGGCCTGCACAAATTTATGCATGCAAGGCTTAGAATTTACCTGAGCACCTCACAATTTCTCATACTTGGGCATAATTATCCATTTCAACTGGAATCACCTAGAGCATAGGAACTTCAGCCCCTTATTCAATCAGCTAACAATAGAAATGAACCGCTGGCACTGCCTCAAACTCTCCCTTCCAGGGAAGGTGGCAGCGATTTGAATGCTTCTCCTATCCAGAGTGGCATATCTTCTTAACAGTCTCCCCATTGCTTTATCTAGTAAAATATTCCTTCCACTGGACAAATTAATCTCCTTCTACCTCTGAGAAGGAAAGACACCAAGATGGAGCCATGGTAAAATGAGGGCCCATTGGTCCAAGGGAGGTATGGAACTCCCCTGGCTGCAAGGGTATCACTGGACTTACCTATCTGCCCAGGCCACTAAATGGTTTGCTCCATCCTTGTCCTCATCTCCCCAGTGGGCTCAATTGCAATCTCAATCATTACAGAATAACCCTTTACACCAGCTATTAACCAATACCCCTATAGAAACTAACAAGTTCACCCCTGTAATGGATGAGACCAGGAAAGCATGGCTCAGGCTCATGACAGCCTCTAACACGGGGAAAGTGGCAAGTGTCTTGCCATTCCGCTACCTAGCCCTTTGGCATAACCCAATTGTCTTGGTAGATAATAAACCATTCTACCAGCCGACATGGGAAAACAACAGGATTCGAATAGTCCAGGATCTCTTTGTATCCAACTCCTCCACATTGATGTCATTTGAACAGCTTCAGACTCGTTACTCTCTTTAGACCACTGATTTCTGGAGCTATCTGCAGCTGTGCAGTGTGGTTCAATCTAGTAACTGGGCACACCGGCAGATACTAAGTGGCATTGGCTGGCTTCCCTGCACCTAAAGCACTCCTCGCAAGGTATAGTAGGGCGATTCTATGGTACGTGGTGAGAGGCACAACCAGACCATACTGAGCTCTGTAGGGCCGCCTGGAGCACGGATCTCAACACTCCAATTCCCTCAGAAACATGGTCCTGATGCCTATGTCTTGCTCATTCTATGTATAAGGACATTAACAGCCAGCTAATACAGCTCAAAATCCTTCTCCGGTGGTACCGCACCCCGGCTGCTCTTTACACATGGGGTAAACTTCCTCATGCAAGCTGTTGAAGATGCATGCATGATCTGGCAAATATCCTGCACCTGTTGTGGGAATGCCCATCCCTGACCTCTTTCTGGGCTTCCATAGCTATGGACTGTGTG
The DNA here is from genome assembly GCA_016271365.2 of Neoceratodus forsteri. NCBI lineage: Eukaryota > Metazoa > Chordata > Ceratodontiformes > Ceratodontidae > Neoceratodus > Neoceratodus forsteri. Next base: position 1,161,886,944 of record CM057458.1, read on the forward strand.
GGAGTATTAGGTCAACCCGTTGATATTCATAACCCGCTGCTCCTACTGGGGACTCTGCACCCCTGTCCCAGTTACTGAAGCTGCATGCACAGTGGTTATTGTAGCACTTCTAGAGGCAAAAGGCTCTTACTCCTGTCCTGGAGACAGACATCAACCCCATCTATCTCACTCTGGCACTCCGTCCTAGCCAGAACAGCCATCTTTGAAAGACTTACCTATGCCAATAGAGGACAACTCCCTGAATACCATAAGAAATGGGAAGTATACCTCCAATCCTCTTTGTGTAAGGCTCCGCTCCCCCAGGCAATCCCCCTGGCTAATGAGACCCCTCTAAGACTTAGTGTAAAAGGAGGTTAAGCACCCACCATGAAATATGATTTGATTGTTGCTGTACATCTAAGGCCTTTCCTGGTCTAATAATTATGCTGTCTCTCTCTCTTTATACCTTTTTCTCTATCCCATTTCTGACCTACCTTTCTGGTTGCCACTTTATACTATGGTCAGCAGTATTTACTTTCCTTAGCAAGTGATTATGTACCTGTGGAGATAATGTTAACAAGAATGGTTGCAGTGCTCATGATTTTCTTTTTACTTAGGCTTGCACTACAATTATTTTTCTTTGGTTTATCTACTGTAAGGTTGCATGGGTATGTTTTTTCTTGATGTAAGATTCATGCAATTCTTTATGGGCAAGTAACATATGTATTACCTGGAGTGTTGCTTTCAAGAATGTCATTCTGTATGTTTAATGTGTGTATCTCATTGCAGTCTACTTTGACTATTGAGAAACCAATAACATTTTATATGATAAAAAAAAAAGTTCATTGATTTGGCAGACAGGCCTGCCAACTCTGAGGTCTGTAGTAGAGCCTAGACACATCAGCAGGTAGAGGAAAAATGCACTTGGAGAGTGGAGTTAAGGAGCGGGGAGGGAGTGGCACGTTGAATATTTGTGGGGAGGGACTTCCACAGCTGGCCAGCAGCAGTAGACATATGTGGAACAGCCAAAATCTCGGAGTCAGTGTTTCTGAGTGAGTATGCTATGCTGTTGGGGTAGGATAGGGCAGAGGCAAGATAAGGGGGCAGCGACTGGGCTCAGAACTTGTCAGTGATCTTGGCACAATGGAACTGCCTATGGTCACTTAGAGAGGGGAGGTTCAACAACTGGTAGAGGTCGCAGTGGTGGGTGGAGTATGGACAGTCCAGGACAAAGAGACAAAAAGAGTGGAAGAGGGGGTCCAGTCCAGCTAAGATGGACTTGGAAGCAGCACTGTAGACTATGTCTCTGTAGTTGAAAATGGGAGAATCATTTTCTGCACAATCGCCCTTCAGGCAGATATAAGGACACTGTCTAGGTTGTGGTATAGTGCACAGAGCCTGGGGTGCAGCTTTTTATTTATGGAGTCAATATGTGCAGAAAAATGGAGGTGCTGGTCAAGCCAGACCCGAGATATCTGAAGGAGGTGCAGGTCTCCAGGGTTATCCCATTCAGGGTGTGGAAAGGGGTAGGGAGTCTTGAAAGTCTTTGCCTTGTGCCAAAGGTCACAGAGACAGTTTTCTTGGCATTGAGGAAGAGTTGGTTGGAGTGAAACCAGTACTGAACATTATCAAAGTCCTGATGCAGTCTGGTCACAACATCAGAGACTGTGGGGCCAGATGTATACTGTACAGTGTCATCAGCATTCACGTGGATGGAGGTATGTGGGCAAGCAGAGGGCAGGTCATTTAGAAAAGGAGAACAGGTGTGACCCATGACTGAGCCTTGTGGTATGTCTGTTGTAATAGAGAGAGGTGCTGAGGTGGAGGAACTGATTCTGACTGATTGGGACCTGCCTTCTAGATATGATTGGAACCAGCTGGTGGCCCAGTTGGACAGCCCTGCATTGGCTAGTTTGGCCAGGAGGAGCAGGTGGGAGAGCGATGTCAAATGCCTTGGCCAGGTCGATGAAAATGGTTACTGTGATGTGGCCAAGGTCCATATTAGTGAGGATGGAGTCAGTGAACGTGAGAAAAGGAAGTAGTGGTGGAGTGGGATTTCAAAGCCAGACTGGTAGGAGTGAAGAAGGAAGAGGAGTCAAAAGGACAATACCTGAAAGAGAAACTAGATGCTCTTGTATTTTGCCAGGATTAGGAGGAGGAAATGGGTCAGTAATTATTTGGGTTGGACACATCATCTCCCTTGGGAAGAGGGATTACTGTGACATGTTTCCATTCAGTAGGGACTGCAGTAAGGAAGAAGGATAAGGTGAATAAGGAGGCCAATGGTCTGTCTATGATGGGAGCCAAGAGGTAGAGCATTTTGGAGTCCAGGCCAGTGGGGCATTTACCCTTAGTGGGATCAAGATTGAGCAGGGCCTTGAGTACCTCGTCCGGGATGACCTGCTGAAATGAGAAAGTGTGGGTTGGGGGTGTGGTGCTTGCAGGCATGGCAGGCGGAGTGTGGCTTGGAGGTGCTGCTTTCATCTCTGCCTCCATATTTCTGAAGTTTGGCTGTCTGTCTTTCTTCCAGCAGGTAAAAAAAGTTGTTATAAATCAAGCTGGTTCAGTTTCATGCACTGAGACAAGAAACAATTAATGTTTTCAGCAGAGGAGGGCAGGAATGGTTGAGAAGTGCTGCTAACCAGAACAGTGCATCATGTGACGCTCTACCGCCCCTGTTTCTACTGACAGGTTAAGCAGGGCTTTCACAGGTGCAGCCAGCTCCTCCTTAGGTTCCCCTCAGTAATCTGGGGTGCACCCTGTCTGGTCTCATTGCCTTTTCTACTGTACCTTTACCTGTGTTAGTTCCTTAAGACTCTTTCCTCTGCAAAAGGACTAGTGTATACCACCCATCCCTTAATACTATCGTCCTTTATCCTTGGTCCGTTACCCAACCCTTCCTCTGTAAATAATGAACAGAAGTATGTTTTCAATATGCCTGATTTTGGTGATCCTCTTCCACACAAAACACTTCCTTCCCTTTTAGCCTTAATATCCTTCCCTTGGTCTTTCTCTTTTGCTTAAGTATCTAAAAATATGTTATCCTCTATTTTTACTGATTTGGCAATATTCTCCTCTATTTGCAGTTTGTGCTCCTAACTGCTTTCCTGCCTCCCTTTGTTTTGTTTTTTGTAGCTTTTTCAATGCCTTCTTTATTTTTTCACAATGTTTCTCAATTCCCACCAGTTTCCCTACCCTTTTAGTGCATCCCTGAGGCACTCTCTCATTCTCTCAAAAATTGGCCCTCCTGAAGTCCAGGACCCTCACTGTGATGTCAGCAACACTGTCCCTGTTTGTCAGTACAAGGTCCAATGCCCCATCATGAGTGAGTTCCTTAACTAGTTGCCTGAGGAACACTCCTTGAAGGAATCCAGGATGTCCTTACTGCTGGCTGTTGCCACAGTGGGGAGACTCCAATCCACATCCAGTAGATTGAAGTCTCTTGCTAGTAACATCTCACCCTTGCAAGATATCCTTTTGATAACTTCCATCCTTTACTTACTGAATTCTCATCCCTGTGTTGGAGGTCTGTAGATCACTCCTGTGTGAATAGCAGCGCTTTTTCTTGTCTACAGGGTGATCCACAATAACTCTACTCCTCCCTGCTCTCCCTGTATTTCTGTAGCTTTTATGTTATCTCTTACATAAAGCTCCATTCCTCTCCCTTTTTTACCTATCTTGTCCTTCCTGACAAAGTATAACCTGGTATGGCCACATCCTAGTTCTGGTTTTCATTGTACCAGGGGCCAGTTAAACAAAAGAGTTAAGTCTGTGTTGAAGAACTGTTTTTGTTCTTAGAAAAGCAAAACAGGATTAAAAAAAATATAAGTCTGTTTCTCAAAAATATATACTGTAGGATAATGTATGGCTGAATGTAAACAACAAGGCTATTCTTACACAAGTGGTTGTTATGTCGATTGTTGACCTTAAGACTGCAGCTCGAGAGGTCAACATTCAGCAGAGCAACCACGAGTGTAAGAATAAGCCTTGTTGTTTCTGTTCAGCCATACACTGTTCTATATAATGTATGTTACTACCTAAGACTGTCCACACATTTAAAAAAATCATACAGAGACATAACTTGCAGTGTAAAACTACTTTACTAGGAGCAGAACACCAAAAACACAGCAAAAACTGAAACACTGGCTATGCAGCAACAAGCATGTGGATCGGGTTATCAGGAGTGATTAAGCTTCACATCTTGACCCTGTGGTAAAGTTAACATGGGGTGGGGGAGAGAGAAAAGGAAAAAAAAAACAGATTACTCACAGTACATGTGCAGATTGCTTCTTAAGACTGACACTATTTCATGCACTACACCCCCGAGTACCACGATCACCGTGCTGCACAGTTAAACTTTAACCTCTCACCCATTACCCCTCACATGTATAGCAGGCTTTTTCTAAGATTGGTTCGAGTCACTGACTGATTGCTATGTTACCCAATGGGACTTAACCTAATCTGAGTTTGATGAATCTTCAGTTACTGCTACTCTCTTCTGTTTCTGAGGTGCTGCAGGGTCACAAGCTGTATGGTTACTCCTCGAATAAATATACAGCCGTTTCCAAAATAGACATTGCCAAACTCACATAGGGGTTGTCTGTTTTGTGGGTTAGAGCTTTGTTGGATGGAGGATTGTGCAACAGAGGTACATGAAGGCTGGGTGAGAACCCACATTACTGCTGAAACATAGAACACAGAAACATAGACTTTGACGGCAGATAAGGACCGCTTGGCCCACCTAGTCTGACCATTTCCTACCACAGGATAAGCCGCAGATCCTAGTTAACCAACAGCCTACTTCTTCCTACCCCCAAAGAATTGCCTTATGTCTGTCCCATGCATTCTTGAATTCCCCACTGTTTTAGACCCCACAACCTCCTCAGGAAGGCCGTTCCATCCACTACCCTCTCTGTGAAAAATACTCTTCACATTGCCCTGAACTGCCCCCATCTTTAAATTGTGTCCCTTGTTCTTGCATGTCTCTTTTCCAAAAGATGATACCCTCTTGGACTTTGTTGATTCACTGAGGTACTTAAACATTTCTATCATGTCCCCCTCTCCTCCTTTCCTAAAGGGTATACATATTAAGCTCTTTTAGTCTCTCCTCATATGGCTTCTCTTGCAGACCCTGTACCATTCTAGTTGCCCTGCTCTGGACTGCCTCTATCCTGTCTATGTCCTTGCGGAGAAGGGGTCTTCAGAACTGGATGCAATACTCCAGATGGGGTCTCACCAACTGTCTGTACAGAGGGATAATAACTTCCTGTTTTCTGCTGTGATGTCTCTCCCTATGCATCCCAGTATACCCCCAGCTCTCCCTACTGCTTTCTCACATTGCTTGCTAAACTTAAGATCATCTGATATGATTACCCCCAGGTCCCTTTCCTTTTTTGGTTTTGTTACTACCTCCCCCCATTGTGTAATCTTCCCCTGTTTTTTTTGTTTCCCAGTTGCATTATTTTGCACTTCTTTGCATCGAATCCTAGCTGCCATACTTCCAACCATTCCTCCAACCTTGGCAAGTCCCTTCTCATCCTTTCCATGCCTGCTTGTGTATCAACCCTCTTGCAGATCTTTGAGTCATCTGCAAAGAGGCATACTTTGCCTTCCAGTCCCTCTGCAATGTCACTTATAAAGACATTAAAAAGGACTGGACCCAGTACTGAACCCCGCGGTACCCCACTAGTAACCCCTCTTTCTTCAGAGTGGACTCCATTTACAATTACCTCCTGTGTCCTGTTGTCCAGCCAATGTTTTACCCAGGCTACCACCCTGGGACCCACTCCCAGGCTGGTTAATTTGACTATTAATCTTTTGTGTGGACTGTGTCAAATGTCTTGCTAATGTCTAGGTAGACCATGTCCATAGCCCCTCCCTGGTCTACTACTTTGGTCACCCAGTCAAAGAAATCAATTAGATTCATCTGACATGACCTTCCCACTGTGAACCCATGCTGCCTTGGGTCTTGTGCCCTCTGGCCTCTAGGTACTCAACAATTCTTTCCTTCAGAAGTGATTCCATCACTTTCCCTACCACAGAGGTCAAACTGACAGGTCTGTAGTTTCCTGCCTCTGTCTTGGTCCCACTTTTGTGAAGGGAATCACATCCACCTTCCTCCAGTCCTCGGTACCACCATCCTCCCATGATTTGTTAAAAGGGTAGTCAGTGGTTTCACTAGTTCTCCCTTTAATTCTTTTTAGAATTCTGGGGTGAATTCCAGCAGGCCCCATTTCTTTGTCCACCTTCAGTTTTAGGAGTTCTTTCAGAACCCTTTCTTCTGTCAAAGGACTGGGATCGACCCCTATCCAGAGTGCTTCTGTTAATTGGATTAGGCACCTCCCTCTTCTTTTGTGACTACTGAGCAAGAAATATTTGTTCAGTATCCCTGCTTTTTCACTATCCCCCTCTGCTCACCCACCGTTCATTCTATTCAGCCTCACTAGCCCTCCCTTTGTCTTTCTATGCTTCCTGATGTACCTATAAAAGGTTTTATCCCCCTTCTTAACCGAGTTGGCTATCCTTTCCTCAGTTTGGGCCTTTGCTATTCTGACTTCCCTCCCTGCTTCCTTCTGCCTTAACTTTCTGTGTTTCCTAATACTTCCTGAATGCTATCTTTTTCTCCCTGACTTTTCCCGCCACCTCTTTTGAGAACCATAGTGGCTTTTTCTTTCATTTTGATTTGTTTATTTGCTTCACACAAAGGCTTGTTGCCTCTGTGATGGCAGTTTTGATGATTCCCCATTGTTGCTCCACCCATCCTTCTATCCTGTTTGCTAATGCTTTTCTGAGGCACTCTCCCATCTTGCCAAAGTCAGCCCTCCTGAAGTCCAGTACCCTCACTTTTGTATGGCTTGACTCTGTAGCTGAGTTTAACGTGCATGAACCACACTGTTTGATGGCCACTTGTTCCCAGATGGCAACCCACTTCTAGATCTGAGATCCTTTCACTGTCCCCATTTGAGAGTATGAGGTCTAAGATTGCTCCCTCATGAATGGGTTTCGAAACTAGCAGTCTGAGGCATGCCACCTGTAGGGCATTGAGAATGGCCCTGCTCTTGGATGTGGCTGCAGCAAGTGTGCTCCAGTTAACATCTGGCATATCCAGGTCTCTCATCAACAGTATCTCCCCTTTCTCTGCCATCCTAAGAATGCCTTCTATCATATCCTTGTCCATTCCCTCCCCTGACCTGGAGGTCTGTATACAACCCCTGTGCAGTTGTAGCCACTCAGTCTCAGGTGACCCCAGGACCCTCCCTCCCTGGTACTCTTTGTTCATCCCCTGATTTAGGTGGGAAAATGGGAATGAGGATGAGATAGCCCCATTCAGTCAGTGTTACGCTGTTAATAAATCAGCAAGTGAGTACAGCAAGGTTGTCCCAAAGCTGTCAGGACAGCTGTTTCCATTGGCTTTGAAGAAGTGTGTGTGTGTGTGTTAGTGGGGGAGTGTGTGTGTATGTGTGGGTGTGTGGGTGTGTGGGTGTGTGTGTGTAGTCTCGAAACTGTTGGTGCAGCTGCTTCCATTGAATGTGAAATATTGGGGAGGTCCCCAAATCTGTGAGGAATGACCGTTTTCTTTGGTCTAAAACTTGAAATATGTGGGGGGGGCACTGGAGAGTCCCAAAACTGTGTGAGTGGTGGGCACTGGAGAGTCCCAAAACTGTGTGAGTGGCGGGCACTGGAGAGTCCCAAAACTGTGTGAGTGGTGGGTGCTGGAGAGTCCCAAAACTGTGTGAGGGGTGGGCACTGGAGAGCCCCAAAACTGTGTGAGTGGCGGGTGCTGGAGAGTCCCAAAACTGTGTGAGTGGCTGTTTCTGATGAACATAAAGCAGTGGGAAGGAAGAAGAATCCCAGAGCTGTGGGAATGGCTGTTTCCATTGGCTTTGAAGGGTGGGGAAGGAGAGTCCCAAAACTGTGAGGCGGCTGTTCTCATTGGACGTCAGTTTAAGAAGTGTGTGGGGAGTCCCAAAGCAGTGGGAGTAGCTGTTTCTATTGGCCTTTGACTTGGACTGTTGGAGGAAAGTCTCAAAAGCAGCTGTTTCTATTGGACCTGAAGAAGTGAGGTGAGGGAGAGTCCCAAAGTTATTATTCAAATGGTTTTGGACATGGTGTATGTGTGTGTGTGAGTAGTTCAAAAGCTGTGGAGCAGCTTTTCCACTGGACATGGAATAGGTGGGTTTATGGGAACGAGTCTCAAACTGTGGAAGCATTTTTTTATCTTGAATGGGAGGGACCACTGCTGAAAAAGCAGCTGTTGCTATTGACCTTGAAAGAGTGAGTGAAATAGGGCCAATAGTGAAGGCATGGGTAAGGAAAGAGGGAGAGATTCTGTAAGCTGTTGGGAGAGCCTGTTTCCATTGACCTTGAAGGAGTGGGCAGAAAACAGTCCCAATGCTGTTGGAGCAGCTGTTTGCATTAGCCTTGAAGGAGTAAGTGAGAGACGGAGGATCCCAAATCTGATGAAGCACTTCTTTCCATTGGCCATGAAGGGGGGAAAGAGTCTCAAAGCTCTCAGAGCAGCTCTTTCTGTTGGCCTCAATGAAGTGGGTGGGGGGGAATAAAAGAGTCCCAAATCTGTGGGACTAGCTGATTCCATTTGCCTTCATGGAGTGGCTGTGTGGAAATGCCCTAAACCTGTTTGCACATCAGTTTCCTTTGACCTCTTAAGATGGGGGGTGGGGTGGAATTAATTGCTAATCTGGCACACTGTTGTGTAAAATGTTTTTTTTCTGTGAGTTTTTAAGTGAGTTTTCTAAAACATCTGACATTTCTTCTGAAGAATATGTTTGAGTTTAAAAGCTTAAGATTGAGGTTTTTCTGTAATCTCTGTTGGTCCAATAAAAGGTATCAAGGAACAATAGTGCAACAAACTTTTGTTTTGCCAAAGTAATGAATACAATTGCTCTGTAAAGAGTGGGTGGGTCTGCTGCTGATGAAATTACTGTTCCCATTGGCCAGCAAGGAGCCGGCACAGGAGAACTGCTGGGTTCTGGAGTATCTGTTTCTAGTTCCCCACGAAACATAGATGGGGGAAGAGGAGTTGCTGCCAGATTGACAGCTTCTTTTGGTTCACAAGGAGCAGATGGAGTTGGTGGTAGTTCACTGCTACTGGATTTGCAGTTTCAGTTGGCTGATTGGAGGCGATGGGCAGGCAGTAAGATATATCTGCTGCCAGAATCACTTACCCAGCCATTCCAAAAGGCTCCAAGGAGTGAGTTGGCAGTTAGGTGAGAGGAATTCTTATGGAGCCAAAACACGATGCAACAGGGGGATGCATCCTTCAGCTCAGCTGTAACAAACCCCATATGACTGGAGTGGGGAAACAAGCAGCAAAGTGGATTGTTGGGTACACAAAATCAGTAAACAGGTATGCTGGAGATAAACTTGGAAGGCAAAGTATGGATATTTATTGTGGGGAGGCTGGTGAACGCAAGTAGTTCTGAGCAGTGATAATACAAGAGATATTCTTTGGTGTCAGCACTTTAGTACTGAATACTGATGAGATCAAAGTGATAGCCATTTTTTGGTTGACACTTGATCGTCAAAGTAAAATGGATTCTGTTCCGAAGAATGTGACTGAATATAAATACTGTCGCTTATGGCTGGATTCTCACTGTAGATGGATAATGCATGTTCAGGACCTTTCCAACAAGACTGGCTCAAAACTGGGTTCATTGTTTTGCTGTAGGGACTGCTTGTCTGTGGGAAATCATCTTTAAATTGCCAATACAGCCTTTCAATTATGGGGACCTGCTTTATGAAATGCTTGTTTTGAGAGATTAGCAGACTTGTATGCATTCTGTAATCACCTTGCAAGATTTGCTCTTAATGCTGCCGGATTTACCTGCAATTGGTACCATGATTAATTAGGTCGGACTCTTTAACTGAGAAGAGGTGTTTCCAGTGGTCCAGTTAAGGTGTATCAGTATTTTACCCCAGTTTTGCTCTTTATACCCTGTGTAGAGTCCTGAGTAGTATCGTCACTACCAGGTGTTTCCTGAACCATTCGCACTTCAGTTTACCAGATTAGTGTGACCATGTTGCAAAATACCTGGCATACCAAAATACTACCAGCTTGGAAAACTAAGAAGTTTTACTTCCGGCTTAAAAGTTATCTGGAGCACTCCGTGTTTCCATCTGTTACTCTTAATACAGTGTTGTACTTTTCATCAGCATCCTAATATTTAGAAGATGGTTTGCTTTTAGGGACGATCAAATATTTGCTTCGCTAATCCAAGGGCATGGAATACATTTTCATTACTGGTTAGGAACGATTACAACTCAAAATCAGTATCTGACATTCTCCATTACACTGACACACTGAGTTACATGGTGTGTGTAATGGAGAACTGCCTCACTTTTGCACACAGCACCAAGTACGAGATGCAACAGCTGTAGGCAAATGTACTCTAATATCGGTCCGCTCTTGACTTACTTGCTGACTGTGGGTCTGTTAAAGAGTTGCTGACATCCCTAAGAAAACTTTGAAAACATGAGATCTAGGTACAATTCAGCTTTTATTCCATGTATATTCTTATAGATTTGTCTCCTCATTATTTATTATTGAGGCAATTTGCATGAATACATGATCTTTGTCCTTAGAGTTCCTCTACCTCTACAACTTACTCCCTACTTCAAGTCATAATCCTGAGTTATGACATCACAATCTGTTACTGTGAGAGTAGCAGTGATGTCACAAGCACTGCATTATGACCTCAGATAGGGAGAAGGTAGCAGGGCTAGATGATGTCTTCAGGAGCAAAGATCCAGATTTCATGCAAATGACCTCAGTAATAAATAATGGAGAGGACAAATACAGACCTAATGTGAAATACAAGATGAACTGTGTCTAGATATTATGTTTTGTTAAAGTTCTCCAGAAAGTGTCAGCTGCTCTTTGACCAGTAATTATAGAAAATAAATTTGGTGTATCAGAGAAAACATTTTTTATTACACACTTTAGGTGTGTAATATCTGAATAAACCACTCGACCTTCGGTCTCATGGTTTATGTTGTATCACACCCCTGATGTGTATTGAACAAACTCTGTACACATGACTGCCCATACGGTACAATGTCCTCTATCTTCCACCCACACAAAAAACATATATGGAGCAAATGCTGTCTTTGTAAAGGACCTACTGTGTGTAAAAGTTTACACATTAGCTAACGATCTAAAAATTCTCCTACCCTTTGTCTAAAATTATTTACTACCTGGTATTTGTCTTCTAGGTTTCAGAAAATAAATATGCTGTAGGCATCGTAAATAATAGCATTATTAGCTATATGAACATTTTTTTGCAGTTGTTTAATATTGCATTTATTGTATTGTGTTTGTAACTTATTGAATTGCCTTGTTTGGGAATAAGCTGAAAATGGGTGTAAGTCCAATGAAGTGTTTCCTTGTGTTTAAAAAAAAATGACTACTACTGTCACTACTAGTAGAAGTACTACTACTACTACTACTACTACATCACAGGTGGCACTGCTCTCAGCCAATCAGCTTGTCCCTTGCCATTTCAGAACATGAGCTCAACCTCAGTATACTCACCGGAATTCTGTAGAACAAGTTGGAACTCCCATCTATGGCATACTGTGTGGAATTCAGTGCTGGACAGGAAGGGGTTGGTGGGAAGAACTGTTAACAGACAAACAGCACAAGATAACTTTTTAATCCCTGTTCAATAATTCTCATCACGTTTGTGTGTGTGGGGGGGGGCAGATATATAGAGAGAACAAGATAGAGGGAGGAGGGAGAAAGCAACAGGAGGGAAATAGAGAGAGAGTAAGAGAAAGAAAGCAAGAGAGAGAGAGGGAGAGAGTGGAGAAAGAGAGCAAGATAGAGAAGGGAAAGAGCAAAAGAGAGGATTAGAGGAATAGGAGAGAGACAGTGAGAGAGAGAGAGCAAGAGAGAGGAGGGGGAGCAAGAAAGAGAGGGTGAGAGGGAGGGATGGAGAGTGAGAGAGCGAGGGAGAGAGACAGGAGGAGAGAGCAAGAGAGAGACAGAGCAAGAGAAAGAGAGGAGGAAGAAAGATAGTGGGTGAAAGGGAGGCAGAGACGGCAAGAGTGAGAGAGAGAGAGAGTGAAGAGAGAGCAAGTGAGAGAATGAGAGAGAGAGACGGAGACAGCGGGAGTGAGACAGAAAAAGAGTGAGTGAGAGAGAAGCACACATGGAATTAATGGGACAGATTCTCAATCTCTACTTCCTCACTGTTGTTCTAGTCAGGTTTTACATACTAAGATACCAGCAGAGTAGGCCTAATGGTCTATCGAGTCTGCTCAAAAATCAGTTTTGAGCTTCGTCATTCTGAACACTGACAAAAAACTCGGAGGTGGGCAATTCAGTCCTACTGGTTCAACATTATAAGAACAGGAGGGAGGGAGGGCACTAAACATGCTCTCTGCTTAAATCTAAAACTAATACGGACTGAAGCTGTGAAATGCAGTCAGACAGAACAAACTGAAAGCATCAAGAAAATGCAATATAGCCCTTCTAAGGAATCCTAGTGTAGGACAGAAACAAACTTTAACCTGCATTACCATTTCACTTTGAAATAGAATGAAAAGACATGCTAATAAATTAAATTATAGATTGTAGGAGCATCCCGACTAATCACAATGCTTCCTTCCAGTTCTTGTGGTACTCTTATACAGGGTTTTAAATAATTGATTAGCAGTTTTTTCTTGAGACAATGCTAACTGTACAGAAAGTATTTATATAGGTTTTCTAGAAGTGTTATGTTTGTTAAACACAGTGAGGCAGGTGCTATGCTTTTTCACAATGTTTTAGAACTTTTATGAGCAAAATGCTAATCAATTTTGGAGTTAAATAAATCCCTGTATGCCATAAGAATACCTCCACGTGCTGAGCCACGTAACAGGCTTCTCAATGATTGCTGCTGCGTGCCTCAGATAGGGACCACAAAAAAGGCATTTAAAAAAAAAAATCTTGGCACGGTCTATAATAGATTTATAGGGGCATTAGGAAGGCCTCTTATGGTTATAAAAGTGTTGCCTCTTGCATCCTTAGGGCACCAGAATGACTCACCTTTGGTTCGCAGTTCTCTTAACCTAAGAACATGCAAGGCGACACTTTTATATCCATAAGATGCCCTCCTAGCACCCCTATAATCTTACAGTAAAAATAAGCTGCCCTCAACCACAGCAGGACAGAGTTTTGCAATCCAGTATCCAGATGATATAAAAAGTGATCAGGGCAAGAAGGTTTACAGAACTAAGATACTAAGGGAGAACCCTGAGATCCCGATTGCAGATTATATGAAGTTGATAGCAATAAAATCTGAACAAACTTAGTACCGTTTACAGAGAAGCCAAAGGCATGGAACAAGGCTGTCTGCATCTGTTTTAAGAATGAAACTAAAGGGAGAGAGCAAGGGAGTGAGACAGAGCAAGACAGAGCTCAATGAGCTGCCTTTTCTGTTCAATCTCAAGTGCTAGAATTACCACTGAATGATATTTATTTACCTGGTAAAGGTGAGTATACCTGCAACCTTTCTAGTGCTCAGACATTCCTCACAAATGGGTAATCCTCCATGCATGCTATTTGCTGATGCACAATCGTAAATTTTGGGACTGCCAGAGGCAATCCCCCGCCAAGATAACATAGTCCAGTGAGATACTTCCCTAGCAGAAAAATCATATAAAAGACAAACACACAGGAACACGAAAGAAATAACCAACAAACATTACTGCATTGCAGCAGATCATGTACTGAAGATGGCAGAAATATGTCTTACAACAGCTATGAAACTCAGAAGAATCCTCCTTGAGGAACATTTCATACCACAGTGGTGAGCCACATAAAGTGTATAATAATACAGCAGGATAAAGCACATACCCCTGCCCCAGGGAACACCTAGTTAATAGGACTGGAGAAAAATCCCCAGATGGTTCCTGTCGCACAGGTTCCTTAATCATCTGCATACGAGATGGACTCTGAGCACTATAAAGGTTGCAGGTCTAATCACCTTTATCAGGTGAGTAAACACCATTATAATGTATGGGAGAGCCTTATTACGGTAAAATCAGCAATTATTTCTGTGTAACCCCCTGTTCCCGGGGTTACTAGCATCCCAGTAAGACCTAGTGGTAGGCAGGAAGGCAGCTTATGAAACTCCAGTTAAATGGATTTCACACTGTCTCACTCTGTTCTCAGTCTCAGCTGAGACTGAGGGATGACATCACCATAGAACTGTCGCAGCTGCATGAGCCACAATGGAATCTGCAGCAGGGAGTTTGAGTAGAATGTTGGGAGGTTTGAACAGTAGTCTGTAGGTCAGTTGGAATTTGGAGCTTGCTGAGAGGAGCACAGCAGCTCTGTGTTAGCTCTTGGAGCCTCAGCCCTGACATAGGGCTACATTCAGGGAAAAGGTGTGTGTTTCCACCTAAAGAGAGCACAGAAGATAGTTTTAAAGCGGTGGAGACCGCTGATTCGGTCTCAGTGCCCCACCCTCAGGGATGGGGCAGGAAAGGTTGTCCTGCATATTCCAGGGGCAACCCCTGGTCTTCTGCTAGTGGAGAAGCTGCCTTATTTGGTCCAAGAGTTTTGGGAAACAAGAGATTTTGTGATTTGCTTGTGGGGCACCTGCAACTGGAGGGTGAGTTTCTGCTCTTTCTGAAGGGCCCATGTTTTCAACCTGGGACTTGTGTGATAGTGGGGATTGGACTACTGAAGTAGTGGGAGGCCTAGAGTAATAGGCTTAGCCAAAAGTAAAAGTATGTTCAAGTCCAGCACTTATGGGAAGTCAAGACATGTAGAGGAGATGTGACATACGTCTACCCAGTAATCTACATTGCCAAGCTTTCAGAAAAGAATTGTTTAGTTTCCAGAGAAATGCCCAGGTATGGATTGTGGGAGCTGGAGGTGGGTATCTCCATCTTAGCAAGTGACCAGGTCCACCTCTACAGATTTGCTCTGTGGATTTCTACTTGCCTCATGCACTTAGCCAGTGATGAAGGAAGTACCCAGATGTGGGATTGGAAGGAAAATTCCCTCTAGGAGTCGAAGGCTCTAAGGTGGTTTGGGGAGCCCCACAATTGGAAAACTGGTTCATTTCCCAAAATGGACCGTGGATCAAGTGGCCGGCGGGGGAGCCGGGCCAGTGGGGAAAACCCAAGTAGTGTACAAGTCGGGCTGTGTACCCAAAGCTGCGTGCAAGTCCGGGCTGTGTGCCTGGTGGGTTCAGAGCCTGAGGGCTGGAAATGTGAAGAAGTGTTCTGTCGCTCTAATCTGCATTACCAGGAATGTAGCCCGTGGGAGTCCGTCTATGCTTTGTTTGTTCAGCTTGGATGTGAATAAAAGCCACACTGTAGAATCCATTCCTGGTTCTGGACATTATAGTTATTGCTTCCTGTGTTCGGATTTACTTGGGTGCCCCTGTGCAGAGTAGCCAAACCTAGGCCCCCTGTGCCGATAACATATCCTCCCAGACAGTTTCCACCAGGTACTGCTGTCCGCTCAACAACATGCCACCTGTCATTTTGCTAAAAAGGCAGGGTCGAAGTTACACTTTAATCCTATCGCTATGACATCAGGGTGTTGTTAACCCTTCTTGAGTACATCATAGTGATAGGAATTACAACTGGAGCTGATCTGCATATGCATGCATCTGAATTAGAGGCTCACAATAAATGGCCTTGGTGGTGAGAGCTGGCCCTTATGGCGAGCAGCGCTATGGACAAAAAAGGAAAAAGGTAAAGACTATCTTTGAGTTTTAGTGTGAATGCTTGGTATCCCATGCACTATAAAAGCGAGTGTATGGGTTTTTATCTGCAACCTTGCTGAAATCGCTTGTCGAGGTTACCATGACAACTGAAAATCTCTTGAGCTTTGCTCCCAAGGTTTACAAAGTTGTCATGGTAACCTCTCGAAGTTATTATAGCATGGTTACTGATTAAAAAAAAATATACATTATCCTCTGTGTCCCCTGCAACCTTTCTAGTGCTCAAACATTCCTCACAAATGGGACTTTTGTAGCAGTACCAGACAAAGCCTGGGTGGGAAGATGAACATTATGTTATGGGGATCCCAAAACTGCCTGAAGCATTGCCCTACCGAATGTAGTTCTGTCTGCTCAGGCTACATGTAGTCTATAATGCCAGACAAATGTATGGACAGAGGACCAGGTGGCAGGTGCACAGATGTCCTGCACAGATGCCCCTTCTCTCTGCACAAGATCTTGACATTGTTCTGGAGGAATGTGCCCTGACACCTGATGGAGGATCCAGGCATGCCCCTTGGTAGGCAACCACAGAAGCCACCTGTATCCACCAAGCTATTGTTCCTTTAAAGGCAGCCAGACATGTTTGTGTTCCTGAAAAGAAAAGAGACAGCCTATTTGATGTACGGGAACCTTCGGACATTTCCTTAACAACGAGGCCATGTCAAGCAGAGGAGTAGCTGCATCACTGCCACCTCGGACCATGAGCATGACAGGTAGATGAATCTCCTGTTCCATGTGTAATGGTGAAAAATAACATCTTTGGAGTGGAGGCAGACTGTCCTGAGACACTCAGTCATTATGGAAAACTCAGAATAGTTCTTGGCATGACAGCACCTGCAACTCGTTCACCTTTCTGGCAGAGCACCTAGCCATCAGAAAGACCACTCTGGGCCTGGTGGCACAGAGGCTGAGGCACTGGACACCTTACCTCATGCCACGCTGGTGATCTGGGTTCAGGAACAGACTTGAGTCATCAGGGAGCCAGCATGGGGGTGGGGGTGGGAGCAGGATTGAGTGGCCAGAAGGCAGCTCTTCACTCCTGGGGTTGTTGCCACCCCCCGTAGTCCCGCTACCACCAGGTGGAGGTCCGGTGGTCAGCGTAGGTGGAGGGGGTGGCACGTAGTGGGAGGGCACTTTGAGATGCGGCATGCACATGCCTCCACATGCGCATGTGCAGCTGAGGTATGGGATGGGTTAGGGGAGAAAAATGGTGACAAACTAACAGTATATGGAGGGAGCAACACTGCTCTGAAGGTCATCCAACATAGGGAATCAGGGTGTGACAAAATATTCTGCATGCTCTGATGTGCACATATTTATGGGTTATGCTACCCCAGACCCCAGTCACACCCATGTGCTCCCATAGCCAAGATTAAAGGGCATGCACTGTACTCTTTGCCTGCTTAAATAAATGCATATTCAGTGTGCCACTGAGCTGCAGATGGCCACAGTCCCAAAGGTACTTATGCAACAGTGCTCCTTAGCATTTTTCAGTAGTGTAGTGTAAATGGTGATCTGTTCTCTGAATGAGGTCAGTGACTGATAAGTAAGAGCCGCAGCGGGACAGTGAGCTTTGTTGCCAGGTGGCACTGTGTTTAAGCCCAAATGGTCCTTTTCAAGATGGCCGACATGTACCTCAGAAGGCTTTAACACCTATGGGCTTGCTTTCCCATGCAATTCCATGGTGGGAGCCACATAAGATAGCCACTGCACTCATGAGAGTGCCATCATCCTGAAGTTCATTGGTCACTTGGCCCTGTAGTAAAATTGCCACGGTCCCGTCAGAGTGCCTGAAGTGGGGACACTATTGGCAACATGCCTGCTATTCTCATGAGATCGCATCACGAGATGCTGATGTCTGGCCTGCGGTCGTTGCCTTGAATGAGTGTGGTTAAATGTAGAGCACCGATGCCACCGGGGTGGTGCGCTACTGTTATGGTGATAAGGAGTGCACTCTGAGAGCTCCACATAGCATGTTTGGAAGGGAAGAGGGGGCTATGCACTCCCCCCACAAGAACATCACCCCAGTATGGCGGTTGCGAGATCTACAGCACTCGCGAAGGGTGTGAATGGCTGCCATAGTTGTCTGTGAGGAGGGGGGCATTGTACCAGGGGAACTGTCTCCAAGATGTCCATGGGCATGAAACAAAGCCAGAATATGCACGGAAACCAAGAACTTCACTCCCCGCCCCATCTCCTGTGGCAAGGTTAAACTGTTGAGGATTTGATCTGCCTCAAGGAGCTATGGGCCATATTGTGAATTCCTTCCCATCCTGAAATCGTGCCCTAGCAGTGAGCCTAGGTATAAACATCCTTATATAGCCCATAACATTTGTGCATGTCTCCTGTTGTCAGGGCAGTGTGAACTCTGCTGGATTAGCATCCCCAGTGCTGGGGAGGGTGGCTCAGAGCTTGTGGCAAGTTTTGGTCTCTACCTGCATGTGATGTGGATGCTACAGGAATGTCCAGTTCCTCAGGTGTGGGAATCAAACCCAGGTCTGTTGATTTACCAGTACCATTTACAGCTCTCCTTGCAATCTCTCCCAATGCTCTCTCTCCCCTGGCCCACACTGTCAGTAGAATGATCATTTTCTGTGGTTATACAGTGCATGTGGCTCAGCGTGGTTGCTGCCTGAATGAGGAGTGAATGCTACATGAGGGTCCAGTTCCTCAGGGAGTTATAAGGTTATAAGGTGGGGATGCTGCATGAGGTCCATGGCCAGAACAAGGGGATGTACTGTAAGCTAGGATGCTGCAGGAAGGTCCAGCTTAGCTTGTGTCCATGAGCAATGTACTGGGAGAGCCTTTCTCTTTTTTTATGCTGGTAATAGTAGAGGTATGCAGAAATTAGTTAAGAGCAGTCCTAAGGTTATCATGTGCTGTGAGTTTGACATGTGCTAATTGTGACAGAGGAAAGTGAGACTTAGTAAAAAATTAGATGGTAAAATTACCTGCAAGTTAGGGAACGAGCAGTGATTGTGACTAGCCTCTAGAGATGCACGAAGTAAACTGGACTCTGTTATCTTGGCTGGGGGGATTGGCCTCTGGCAGTCCAAATATTTACGACAGTGCATCAGCCAGTAAGATCCACCATAAGATGGATGGAGGATTACCTATTTTAAGGAAGGTCTGAGCACTAGAAGGGCTGCAGGGATAGTGACATTGAGATAAAATGTCTGCTTCATTGAATGACCTAGTCATAATTATCGCATCACCCACTCATCCTGGCCTTCAAGAATACCTAAATCTTTTAGAGGGATACTGTAGCAAATGGGCTCTCCAGGTAAACCTTAATAAGGCTAAAATTATGGTCTTCCAGAAAAAAAAAAAAGTAGCCAAAACAAACTTAAATTGCATATTAAAGGTAATGAAATAGATCACACCCTGCTGTACAGTTACCTTGGCTTGCAAGTAAGTGCATCAGGGAGTTAATCTGGCTGTACAAACATTACAGGAACACTCCATGCATTCTCAGCTATAAAAACAGCTTGACCCAGTCATCTCTCCTATAAAGCTATGGCTAAAATTAGTGACAGCATAATTCAGTCAATCACTTTATATGGGAGTGAAATTTTAGGACCAACAATAAACCCAGACTGTACAAGATGGGGACGGAACTCCAACAGAAGTAATACACTTTAGCCTGTTTATATGATCACATTTGCACTGGTAACCTGAGCACTTGGGTTGCTCCAGTTCAAATGTGACCATGAAACACATACTCGATCATCCTAAGCCACTCACTAATACACTCCCAGATTCCCTAGCAAGCTGGGAATGCCGAGTGTAGCGGGTGGCTTACAGTGGCTTCTACTGCTGTGTGGACAGTGTGCACCACAGCATCCCATTCTGTTGCTGTGCCTCTCATGCTAGTGGGGACGGTTCCAGTACCTGCACTGCTAGTGATACAGACTTGCACATGAATGGGTCTACATTTTTCCAAAGTGCTGTGAGCAGAACGGGTGTCTCAAAAGAAGACAGTCCGCGAATGCAGCAAAGTAGCTGCTACAAAACAAGGGCTGTTACACTGCCAGATGTTGAGCAGAACTAATGATTCTGTGATTTCGGGCATGCGCATTAGCATGCAAAATTATTGACCGCCTGTGTCACTTAGCTGCCGTTAGGCCCCTGATGCAGTCCCTCACCAGCGCACATTGGAGTGGTGCAGAGAGGGACTGTGAGACAGGCAGACCACGAGTCAACAGGTGGTCTGGACTGCACTGCTGCAGTTGGAATGTGAAGTGCTACTGCGTGGAAACACAGCTTTGCTATTTTGCAAGTGCATACCAAAGACTCAGAGAAATGCTCCCAGTAATGGCTGCAGGGCTGAATTGGGACAGTTTTCTCTGTTGCTAAATAGAGAAATGAATAGTTAAATTCTGGTCCCAGCTACAGAAAACTGAAAAGTATTCCTACCATTTCCAAGCACTAAATCATTTAAAGCTGAGAACAGACAAAAACACAATACACTCCTATGTGTCCGCACTCATGTATTACAGTAATACTGACATCAAAGACTCGACAATCAGAAAGCAAGGATTTCCAGCCAGGATTCATGGGACTTTTGCCAGAGTTCATGGGACACTGCAAAGTGCTTATGGGAAATCTGCAGGGACTAATTTCAAGCGCCACAACAGGAGCCTATAGTGCATCAGTGGAATGATAAATATTCATTTTATAGACTGACAGGCAGAATCAGCCAATCGTTGTGACAGCAGCAAACAGCTTCAGCCAATTGGGAGCCTAAAAAGAACTCCATAAAAGACAGTGTTTTCTGGCTGTGCAAGCAGTTTGAGCAGGAGCCTCCCCACAGGGGTGGGGCTCAGGCCCTCAGCAGAGTGAAATGGGCCTAGTGATCCAGTACAAGTCCTCCACAAGGGAGGGGGGTTTCCTCTGCCAAAAAGAGATAAGTGGCTGCCTGAAGCAGAGTCGTTGGCTGGGGTTGCCAGAGAATGTCCTCCAGGGTTAGTGCAAGCCTTTCCATGTTGGAGAAAATGTGAGCTAGTAACCTGATGAAGTCAGCTGTGAGAAGCTAAATCCACCTCAGCTGGGAAGTGCTGATAAATCCAGAAACCTCAAAGGGAGAAATCAGTTTCTGCAAGACACCTGAGTGAATAAATTGCTTTTGCCAAGTGCAACTCTGAGAAAGTCTTTAAAGGGCAGAGAAGCCCAATGCCTATCTATAGTGACTGTCTGTCTATACCCTAAGCTTTAACTCAATGCCAAAGGGTGGACAATGCCTAGTGACCAGAGAAGGGTCC
Source organism: Neoceratodus forsteri (assembly GCA_016271365.2). NCBI lineage: Eukaryota > Metazoa > Chordata > Ceratodontiformes > Ceratodontidae > Neoceratodus > Neoceratodus forsteri. The sequence goes on from CM057458.1 coordinate 1,161,907,927, forward strand.
AGTAAAGTATGTAAGCGTGCCTGATGTGTCAAGTGCCTACAGGACTGGAAGGGGAGTACTCAGAGCCTGGGCTCTTCCTTACTTTGCCTGGGAGGTTCATGGGAGCTGCATGCACCAGTGTGTACACAAGGGACTGCATGTTGTATTTGAGCTTAGAAAGCTATATAAACCGTTTGCTGTCAGGTGTAAGTTTGGTGTTAAAAGAACCTAGAGAGCTACAGTAAACAGTTTATTGCCAAGAGCAAATGTTTGTCTAAAGAGACTACTGCGTCTGTTGCCAGCCAGCAAAGTCTGGAAAGTGGTAGTGGGTCTTGCCACAAGCCCAGTCAAGTCAAAGTATCTTTTTTGGTAGCGAGCCCAGCCTCAAGCTCGGTCTAGTGTGGTAACAAAAGTTGTGCTTTGTGCTCCGGCTTTATCGACAAGAAAGATAAAAGTTGTCCCAGAGACTGTGTCCTAATGTTCTTGTGGGAACCGTAACTTGGCTCTGGTTGTTTACTCTGCTTGCGGTGTGGTGCTCATCCCTAAACTGCTTGGGAGTGTGCCTGATTCTAAAGTTCTGGCTGACCAACTGGGACACATGAAACAAAACTGACACTAAAATATAAATGTGCTGAATCGACAGATCCAGCCTGATCAAGTATGGGACACAGCCCAGTAGTGTGCCACCTTGGCACTGCCATATGTGTCCCGGAAGGTATAGCCAGATGTGGGGGTTGGGGGTGATACCGGCCCTAGTCCCATCCTGGTTCACCAGAAGAAGTCTTATCAGCCCAGAAGAGAGGCACTGCCATCAGAATGTCAAAATGTTGTTTTCCATCCTTCAAAGCTGTAAGATCTCTGCAGTTTTGGTTCCTGGCTGTAAGCTTGCCTGCATCTTGACCTTGAGTCAGAATCTGCCAGCTAAAACCATTCAAACCTGCTTTGTACAGACTAATGAAGACATCTAATTGTAAGTAATGCAGGGTCCAGCCCTGTATCAAGGAAAAACTGACTTGTAAATAGTTCAACCGCTGTCTACTTATCAGGCCAGAGTGTTACAGTTAAAGGTTTAAATAGACTGGGACATCCGGCCACGGACACAATAATTTGTAAGTTATAAGTATATTACATATGGTTAATCATCCTTCTTCATTAAGAGACCCATCTAGCAGGCCAACGTACAGCTGCACCATCCATTAGGCCTGCACCATTTTAGGAACTGTAATTACTGGGTACCCAGGTTGTGTGGCATTGTGGGGTCTTACACTGAAGGGGAAACTGATATCAGTGTGGGTAAAAACCTTGTAAATATGTTTAATATATTACGCAGCTAGCTAGTCAGGGAGCTGACTACTCCAGAGGTTGGTGGGTGGCCACTGTGATTTGCAGTGGATTTAAATGCAAAATGTTGATTCAGACCAAACCGAATCAAAACCAGTCTACCTCAGTTGTAAACAGCATAACCTCTACTCCAATTCACCCTTCCTAGCCCCCCCATGTAAATAAACTTGTTGTTTGTTCTTGCAGATACCTGTCTCATGAGCATATTATTAGTAGTAGTAAGTCAATATTTACAAACTGTCTTCATTGTGGGGGAATGTTATTGGGTCATGCTTGGGGTGGCATCAGTGTAAGGTAAGTGGGTACAGCATCCCAGAGGGCTGCAACAGACTAAGCTCTAGCCCATTAAAAGGTAAACTCTGGCTGGAGGCACTGCTAATGTACCATCTTGGGAACAAATCAGTTTAAAGTTATTGTCAGGAACCCAGGCCCTCAGCTCTACATCCTAGGCAGTAGCCCTTTGTATAGCGCCACCTAGGTTACATCATTATGATGCAAACTGCTCCAGCTGTCCTCCGCCGGTCATGCACACATCATGCTCCGTTATCATATGATTAATAGATTTAGCAGCATGGCTCTGCATTAGGGAGGGGCAACTGCTAGCATGATTTCTACAAATGCACCCACCTGGAAGATCATGGATCCGGGATCAGAGCAGCCCCAATGTTTGATGAATGCCTATTTGGGGTGTAGGGTCTTCACGCTACAGAGGTGGAATCTTTATAAGGATGGTGTCAAATTGGCACACTGCCAGCAGCCTCAATTTTTATCGCCGTTGAAAGTCAATCTGGGTGGAGGCTGCGAATGTTTGAGGTAGAGTGGGTGGACACGGCACTAGCTCTGTCCATCAAGGGAGACAAAGAGAGTATTTTTTTAAAGGCTGCCTAATACAAATAATGAATTGTGAACAGCCAGTTATCTGGGATGTCAAGTAATTTAAAAAGTTGCACACACACTTAGTTTTGAAAAGCTGCTGAAATCTGAAATTGTGAGCCTTTCTAGCAGCGGGGGTGGGGGGTTCCCACATGACTTTTAACTTGGCGTGGATCAAGGAATGGCAATAACGAAACAAAAAAACCCACCAGGGAATGAATGAGGAATAGCAACACTTGTTCTACTTACAAAACTGAAGAGAGCCATGAAGAGAACCACGAGATGGAGAGCAGCGAGAGCAACTCAGAGGAAGGGCCGGCTGGAGACTGCAGCTGCAATGGAAGGGATCCAGTGAAGGACCTTCGGACCTTTCAAAGTACATTTCTGTTAGAGAAAGAGGAGACAGCACTGAAACTCTCACAGCCTTGTAAAGTCTTCCGAAAAGCTGAGTATATTGGTCAAAGAGTACAGGATGGGGTACCAGGGGCTTAACCGTAAAGCAGCCTTAGGAGGTGGTTGAGTGGTTAACCCCTTAAGTACCCCTGGATGTACATTGTGCCTTCTCAGCTTTATTGTGATGTTTCTGGTTCGTTCTGGCATTTTATAATGCAATAACAGTTACTGCGTATCCACAGGACACCATATAACATGACTATAGTAACAAATTCGAAACTCTGTAGAAGAGAAACACATTAATTAAGTAAAACATTATATAGTTATATTCAATGTGATTTTCTGCTAAATGGGAGGGAAACAATGGTCACGAGATGGAAGTGCAGGATAAGGAATGAAACTGGTACCTTATACACTATAGGAAGAAATCGAGAACTGCTGAAACTTTATTCACCTATATTTAAAGAAATATTTCCAGCACACTTTCCTTGGCAGTGAAGGGGCTACAGCACTGAGCTAGAAAACAGCAATTCTGAAATTAAAGTAAAGAGAGGATGGTACAAAAATGCCTATCTAACTGATTTCGGATAGTTGTCTGTAATGAAGAATCATCTTGTCAATAATAAGCCATTTTTGTACTGTTTAATGCCCTCCTATTTCCTTCTGTATGTCAGCAATACACTCTGACATGCTCTGGGTAAATGTCTGATAGATCAGTGATTTAGTTTTGGAGTGGCCTTGAATCTATGTCATGTCACTTCCCCCAAGGTGTTCGTTCCCCTCTCCTCAGCAACTACTATTTTTTTTTCATATTTCCAAGACATTCCATGGCATCAGTCACACTGTTCGTCATCTGAATGCTTTGGCATGGTGTAACTGGTGCCATGAATCGTGCAGGTAGTATGAAAGAGAGACAGCAGTAGCTACTGAGAGAGAAAAAACTCAGGATAGTAACAGATGCAATAAAACAAAAGATCATTAATTAAAAGATCTTTAAAACAATGTATAATGTAAGCTAGGCACTAAAATAAAACAGCAAGGCATTTTAATGCTATAAACATTTTTGAAAATGTAATTATCTGTCACCACCAGGTTGCATTAGAAAGTGTAAGGTGCCTTGGGACGTCCCGAGGTTCCAGCTGTCTTGGTGACGCACTTGGTAGTGCAACTGGAATGGAATTCCTGGTGGTGTGGGTCAAGTCCCAGCTAAGGCACTTCTTTCTTCTCTCTTCTGTTTGTATAACAATTTTCCACTGCTTGAATTTGTTGATGTTATATTCATGTGGGAACAGTGACACCCTGTGGCCAAGCCCTAAAATGCAGGACATTTCCCTCAGTTATGTTCCTTTATGTTATTCTGAACTCTCTTAGCGGTGCAAGGGCAAGTACTGACTGGTCCATCTGCACAGCAGCACGGCTGCAACTCATGATGTTCGGAAATGAGCTCAGACAGTCAAGGGCCAGCCAGAGTGTGTGTGTGTGTGTGTGTGTGTGTGTGTGGTGAGGGATGGATACTCTCTTCCTCCAGGAGGGAGGGTAGTTCCTGCGCATCCAGACTGCCATTTAGTGACTACAGTGGCAGTGTATTGTGAGACAGTAGGAGGGGATGTCATCCAGGCTCTGCTTGTAGCAGGCTCTGGGTGTGCAGGCATGGAGCCTGTTGGTGCTGACATCCCAGGGGTGGGGACCAGAAAGTGGAAAGCTGTGCTTGTCTCCACATGGCATGATCCTGGGCGAACCCAAACCCCAACCCCAGTCACTGATCTCTGATAACTGCATCCCGGGAACTCCTGTCTTCATTAACAAGAAAAGGGTGGACTCCTAGTCTGGCCATGGGAAATCAGGAATAATATGCCCTTATGTTGCTAAGCTGGCACCCCTCTCCCCCCAGGTTCCTTGCAGGCATGTCACTACATGCACTGGACTTGCACACATTCTCATACATGCGCACCCACTCACTCACAAATATATACTCAGACACACAAATGCATGATGGGTCTGTGCACGTGTGTGGACTCACACAAGCTCTCAAACACATATACATACACACCCACACTCACAAACACACCCACTCAAACACATATAGTGCATAGGAACACTTACTAACACAAACATGCACACATATGCATGGACTTACACTGCCTCAAATGTAGTCATACGAGCAGACACTACACATTAATGTAAACTTTCGCATTTAATCGTACTCATGAACACTTGTAAACATGGTCACAAACACACACACTAATGTTAACTCACATACTCAAACGTACTCACAGTCATACATATGTAACCCCCCTACAAATGGGGGTTCCTGAGGGCTCTTCAGGAGCTCGTCTGAATGCTCCATGCCTGACTGGTGTTCGGCATAAGGCCGCTAAATGTGGGCGTTGGGAGAGCTTTTCAAGCCTCTTACTGCCTCTTCCAGAGCTGCCTACCTGCAGGTTTTGTGGTACAAATGGGGACATGGTCGTCGAAGTCCCGCCTCTGACCAATCGCCTGATCGCCTCATTTCTGTGGTCGCTAGAGCGCTAGGAGTCCATCTGAAAGATATAGTGTTCCTTAAGAACCTGTATAGTATTAGTAAAATTGCAGTTTGTCTAACTCCTTTTATTGCAGCTGGGACTTTGTATTGTGCCCTTCCATATTGGACCCGGACTGTGCTGAAGGGTCCAATAGTAGCTAAAGGGCATCGAAATTGGCGTGGAGGTGACCAACCAGGAATCAGGACTCTAGCTGAAGTCAGCTGACCAATGGGGACACAGCTTGTAATTCTTGGAAGTGGCTCTCTGGCCATGGTGCCTTTTCGCACCACTGAGGGCAAGATTAAGTGACTGGCATTTGTAGCCAGCCAATGGAATTGGGTGGCGCCCGAGCTGAGAGGATTGCCCCATGCTGTCAAGGGGCAGATGCGTTGTGACTGTGAGTGAGGAAGGAGCTCTGAGCTCCTGCGCCGTTGAGTGTTCGCGCGGGAAGCGCATGAAGGGCCTCAGGCAGCCATTTGCATCGCCAGCGTTCCACGGACTAAATCCGTAAGGGCAGCGGTCAGAGGAGGCTGTGTGCAAGCACAGCTACCTACCAGGCTCAACCTGAAGAGGACTGGAGAATCTGCTGAATCGCGCTCGGTCTGTCAGGAAAGTTGAAGCTGCAGTGAGATTCCCGATAGTTGTGAGTTCGTTTGGGTCCAAGGAGCAGCTGCCTGGTATGGTACCCCTCTGTTGTTTTCCATATAAATGTGTGAGGAGGCCTTTGAAGCACAGGCTCAGCCCTGCAAGTGGTGGAAGAGTGGTTCTCTGCTGGAGTTGTGAGTACTGAATCAGGATAGCTTCCTGTTAAAGGTTACAAACAAAGGCAAATCGTTTTGTTGTATGGCTGACTGCACTAATTAAGCTTTCTGGATCCATCTGATCTGCTCAGGAATTAAATGCTGCTTGTGTCAGGGCCCCTACCAGCTGCATCGTGGAACTAGCCATTAGGGCTTGGGTACCCATAGACAGTAATTAATAGGTTAGCCTGTGCACAGAGCCATAGGTAGATTATCATATATTTTATGTGGTAAGCTAATCAGCCTGATTCCCCTGATCCTTGTTATCTCCCTTAAATAAATCAGATTGCTTGTTTTTGCAAAAGTACCCAGCTAGTTTGTATATTCATGGGGAAATACTACACGTGAATGTGGTGTAACTGTACCTTACTTTTCAAGGGGTCCCAGGAGTGAGCTGACTGGTTCGAGCCGGGGAGTAAGTATATATTGTAAGGATACTAAAATTGAACTGCGTGGCCCACTAGTGGGAAGAAAGAGGGGTTGCAGCAACCCAGAGGGCTGTGACCGAATCAATCTCGACTGTTCTAACCCCGACCTCTGGGTGGAGGCACCCGCCAACAGATCTGGGCCCCTCACCCCGCTACAGGTGGGGCAGGCAGGGGTAGTAGCCCTTAGGATAGCGCCCCCTGGGGGTTACACATACACATTTACACTCACCGCTCAGTTACTTATTTTTGGGGGGAGTGGAAGTCAACAACCTCCATGTATCCAAATTTGGGAATCATTCTAGTTCTTTGGAAGTAAAAGTACTTTCCAGATACCAACTTTGGAAGTCAGGATTCTAAAAGTTTTTGGCAACAATGCAAAGTATTACTGGTAAAGTACCCTTTATTCACTAAAAGTATTTTTGACATCCATGTTTTTAAAGATGGAGGTCATTGAATTTTCTTCTTTGCCACTTTTGGAAGTCAAATACTTCTTCCTTCTGTATTTTGGAAGTTTTACCTTATTTATTGGAAGTCAGATAGTTCCAAAATCGAGTTAACTGAAGCCTTACTCACACATATGCATATTCACAAACACATGCTCACACACACACACATACCATGTATACAAAAGTATACCATGGAGTGCAAATACATTTGCAGATAGTGTTCTCTTAATCCAGCATGAGCAAAATAAAGGAAGTTGATGACTGAGCATGCTCAGTAATCTCGCACTCATTTTGGCCACACTGAGCATGCTCAGAAATCTCTCGCACTCATTTTGGCCACACTGAGCATGCTCAGAAATCTCTCGCACTCATTTTGGCCACACTGAGCATGCTCAGAAATCTATCTCCCTCATTTTGGCCACACTGGGCATGCTCAGTAATCTCGCACTCATTTTGCCACACTGAGCATGCTCAGAAATCTCTGCTCACTCATTTGGCCACACTGAGGCATGTTCCAAAATCTCTCAGCACTCATTTTGGCCACACTGAGCATGCTCAGAAATCTATCTCCCTCATTTTGGCCACACTGAGCATGCTCAGAAATATATTTCACTCATTTTGCCCCCACTGAGCATGCTCAAAAATTTATTTAATTCATTTTGGCAACACTGAGCACGCGCAGAAATTTATTCTCACATGTGAGATGCCATATTATACACCTTTTGATCATTAAATTTTATTACATTTTGTTAACCGGATAAGCCCACTGAGCCCTGAAGGTTCCTTTTTCAGGAGCGACCTGGAGTTAGTTACATAAAGCAGGCAAATACATACAAGTTGTACAGTGCAGGACATATCCTACAGGATTACAAAGACAGTATACAGTTTTCACAGTAGAGAGAAGTTATTTACAGCAAGTTTACACAATTCAACTATGGCTGCTGAAAGAAATCACAGGCATGAGAAAAAATGGAGAAAAACTTAGGGCATTAATAAGTCTATAATGATTAGCATGATAAAAGCTATATGGTATCTGATCATTATAGATTAGCATCCCTCATGCTGAACCATTGAACAGAGGTAAACAGTTTACATTTTGTACCTTTTTCTTTTGCTCTCTGTCCCATCCTGCACCCGAATGCCTTCCAGACTTGTCAAAGGACACCAGCTTTGTTCCTCTTATCTCGAACTGGTGCATGGGTCCTTCCTCATGGAGCCTTGTCTATCCCCCAGGTGGGGACAAGGTGGAGGGCCTACCCTCCAGCTTCTAATTTCATCGGAGGCATGAGCGGCAAGTCAGGCAGGGGATCCTGCAGTGCCAGGTGCTCCTTCATTCTCAGGTACAGGGGTCCATTTTCCTTGTTTCTGCTCCGCCCGAGGACGCTCAGCATACAGAGAGGATCTATGGATGCACGTGCATGCATAGGCATGCTGTTGCACTCAGATCCCAGCTGACTTACCCTCCCTGATATCCAGCTGCACTGCTACCTGTGGTCTCAGATGGCAATATAGCAGTGGGGATGACTACCCTTCCTCCTCCGCTGAGGACACTGAGTCCTCCTCTTCTGGCCAGCCCCTGGCAACCTGAGCTCACACCAGATACTCGAGTCGCTGGTGTCCCGGTTGGTAGTGCTACAACAGTGGTGATGGGCTGGCTCACATTTTGTACTTTTTTCATTTGTAACCTTTTGCCGTTTCTATCACAGAAACCTTATAATCCCATGATATACATAGGATATCTATGACGTAGCTCAAAACATGATTATTTAGCGTAAAATATTGCAGTTATTCTTCCCTTGCACTTGTGGCTTCGCTTTGCTCTGCCGCTCATGCAAGGGTACAACATTCCACACCACATAACAACGGTGTTTTGAGCTACCTCATGGGATACTTCCTAAATTAAATGTTGATGGAACGGTTTGCAACTTCAGTATTTCATATAGTACGCTATATAGCTTGGTGAGGGGGAGCTGACTTACCATTAAGAGTCCGGCAAAGCAGGAGAACAGCAGCAGAAGAAAAAGGAAAAAGGAGATGCCATAGGAAATCCCGAGAGCCACAGTCCTTTAGGAACATAAAAGAAGGCAGACATTGTTAGTACTTGGCTACTGTGCTTGCTCTTTACAAGTTTTAAACAACTTTAGCACTGATATCACTCTCATCCTGTTAAACAAAAAATACATGTCGACAAACAGGCTGCTACTAATGTGAAAATAAAAGCAATGATTTCTTTTTAAATAAATGTAGAAACTATCCAGATTTGAATATCCATACAACTGAAAGGGAATGTATAGAAAAATTCCAAAGCTTGAAGCATCTGGGGTTATGGCTAGATCCCCGTCTTGCCTTTTGGTCAGCACACATGATACAGCATGTAGCAAAAAGCATGTACCAGAAGACGGCTGGGCTGTACAGACACAAGCACGGCCTGGACATGCAAACAACTGGCACGTGCAGGATGAAATGTGGGGGGACAGCAAGAAATGTTGTGCACAAAATCTACTACGGGTTGTAGTGCTCGTGCATTTCTCATTCTGCACATTAAAGCACTCAGCATCCAAAACTTTGCCGTGTTTTGGGACTTTTGTTTTTTTGCGCACCACATTTCTTGTATGTTGTTGCAGTTTGTAATTTTGCCATGGAAGCTGAATGTGAAAGTCCTGTGTCCTTGGTTACATAGTTTGTTTGTGAAATTTGGGGAGATGTAAAATAAAAGACCCTCTTATTGCCACACCTAGAATTCATTCCCCTCAATATATATTTTTAAATGTTTTACAAAATTTGAAGAGGGGCCAGGCCATGAAACTCGCCCCCATTTGTGCCATATGATGTGGTATGAAAGGCATGACAAACAGTACTGTGTAAGTGGTCATCCACATCTAGGGCCCTTGGTGCTCCATAGCACTGCAGTCCTAATTTCTATGGGCGAGCCCATAGTTATCTGCAGCAATTCAGTCCTGATTTCTGTGGCAGCCCCTAGTTCTCGTTGCACTCCAGTCCTGATTTCTGCAGCAGAGCCCTTAGTTATCTGTAGCACTTCAGCCCTAATTTCTGCAGCAGAGCCCTAGTTCTCTGCTTCACTTCAGTCCTGATTTCTGCAGCAGAGCCCCTAGTTATCTGTTGCTCTTCAGCCCTGATTTCTGTGGCAGGGCCCCTAGTTCTCTGCTGCACTTCAGTCCTGACTTCTGCAGCACAGCCCTTAGTTATCTGCAGCACTTCAGCCCTGCTTTCTGTGGCAGGGACCCTAGTTCTCTGCTGCACTTCAGCTCTGATTTCTGTGGCAGGGCCATTAGTTCTCTGATGCATTTCAGCCCTGATGTCTGTGGCAGGGCCTCTAGTTCTCTACTGCACTTAAGTCCTGATTTCTGCAGCAGAGCCCCTCGTTACCTGCAGCACTTCAGTTATGATTTCTGTGGCAGGGCCCCCAGTTCTCTGTGGCACTTCAGTCCTGATTTCTGCAGTAGAGCTCCTAGTTCTCTGCTGCACTTCAGCCCTGATTTATGCAGCAGGGCCCCTAGTTATCTGCGGCACTTCAGTCCTGATTTCTGCAGCAGAGCCCCTAGTTCTCTGCTGCACTTCAGCACTGATTTCTGTAGCAGCGCCCCTAGTTCTCTGTAGCACTTCAAGCCTGATTTCTTTTGCAGAGCCCCTAGTTATCTGCAACACTTCAGCCCTGCTTTCTGTGGCAGGGCCTCTAGTTATCTGTGGCACTTCAAGCCTGATTTCTTTTGCAGAGCCCCTAGTTATCTGCAACACTTCAGCCCTGCTTTCTATGGCAGGGACCCTAGTTCTCTGCTGCACTTCAGTCTTGCTTTCTATGGCAGCACACTAGTTATCTGCAGCACTTCAGTCCTGATTTCTGTGGCAGAGCCACTAGTTATCTGCAAACTCCAGTCCTGATTTGTTCGGCAGCACCCCTAGTTATCTGCAGCACTTCAGTCCTGATTTCTGAGACAGAGCCCCTAGTTCTCTGCTGCACTTCAGTCCTGCTTTCTGTAACAACATCCCTAGTTATCTGTGGCACTTCAGCCTGATTTCTGTAGCAGTGCCCCTAGTTCTCTGCTGCACTCTAGTTCTGCTTTCTGTGTAAGCGTCCCTAGTTATCTGCAGCACTTCAGTCCTGATTTCTGCGGCAGAGCCCTTAGTTCTCTGTGGCACTTCAGTCCTGATTTCTGCAGCAGAGTCCCTAGTTCTCTGCTGCACTTCAGCACTGATTTCTGTGGCAGTGCCCCTAGTTCTCTGTAGCACTTCAAGCTTGATTTCTTTTGCAGAGCCCCTAGTTATCTGCAACACTTCAGCCCTGCTTTCTGTGGCAGGGCCTCTAGTTATCTGTGGCACTTCAAGCCTGATTTCTTTTGCAGAGCCCCAAGTTATCTGCAACACTTCAGCCCTGCTTTCTGTGGCAGGGACCCTAGTTCTCTGCGCACTCCAGTTTTGCTTTCTGTGTAAGCGTCCTAGTTATCTGCAGCACTTCAGTCCTGATTTCTGCGGCAGAGTCTTAGTTATCTGTGGCACTTCGTCATGATTTCTGTGGCAGAGCCCCTTGTTATCTGTGGCACTTCAGTCCTTATTTTTGCAGCAGAACCCCTATTTATCAGCAGCACTTCGGTCCCAATTTCTGAGGCAGCGCCCCTAGTTATCTGCAGCACATCAGTCTTGATTTCTGTGGCAGCTCCCTAGTTATCTGCAGCTCTTCAGTCCAGATTTCTGTGGCAGAGCCCCCATGGTTATCTGCATCACTCCAGTCCTGATTTCTGCAGCAGCACCTCTAGTTATCTGTGACACTTCAGTCCTGCTTTCTGTGGCAATGCCCCTAGTTATCTGTGGCACTTTAGCCCTGATTTCTGTGGCAGCACCCCTAGTTATCTATGGCACTTCAGTCCCGATTTCTGTGGCATCACCCCTAGTAAGCTGCAGGACTTCAATCCTGCTTTCTGTGGCAGGGCCCCTAGTTCTCTACTGCACCTCAGTCCTGATTTCTGCAACAGAGCCCCTAGTTATTTTCTGCACTTCAGTCCTGATTTCTGTGGCAGCACCCTAGTTATCTGCGGCACTTCAGTTCTGATTTCTGCAACAGTTATCTGCAGCACTTTAGTCCTGATGTCTGCAGCAGGCCCCTAGTTATCTGCAGCATTTCAGTCCTGATTTCTGAGCAGGCCCCTATTTATCTGCGCACTTCAGTCCTGATTTCTGTGCAGAGCTCTAGTTATCTGCAACACTTCAGTCCTTATTTTTGCAGCAGAACCCCTATTTATCAGCGGCACTTCAGTCCTAATTTCTGAGGCAGTACCCCTAGTTATCTGTAGCACTTCAGTCCTGATTTCCATGGCAGAGCCCCCTAGTTATCTGCATCACTCCAGTCCTCATTTCTGCGGCAGCACCTCTAGTTATCTGTGGCACTTCAGTCCTGTTTTCTGTGGCATCACCCCTAGTTATGTGCAGCATTTCAATCCTGCTTTCTGTGGCAGGGCCCCTAGTTCTCTGCTGCACTTCAATCCTAATTTCTGCAACACAGCCCCTAGTTATTTTCTGCACTTCAGTCCTGATTTCTGTGGCAGCACCCCCAGTTATTTGCGGCACTTCAGTTCTGATTTCTGTGGTGGCACTCCTAGTTATCTGCAGCACTTTAGTCCTGATGTTTTCTTCAGCAGGCCCTTAGTTATCTGTGGCACGTCAGTCCTGATGTCTGCAGGGCCCGGTGAGTTATCTGCAGCACTTCAGTCCTGATTTCTGCTGCAGGGCTCCTAGCTATCTGTGGCACTTCAGTCCTGATTTCTGCAGCAGTGCCCCTAGTTATCTGTGACACTTCAGTCTTGATTTCTGTGGCAGAGCCCCTAGTTCTCTGTGGCACTTCAATCCTGATTTCGTTGGCAGGACTCCTAGTTCTCTGCAGCGCTCAGTCTTGATTTGTGTGACAGCACCCTAGTTATCTGTGGTACTTCAGTCCTGATGTCCGTGGCAGGGCCCCAGCTATATGTGTGGCACTCAGTCCTGATTCCTGCAGCAGCTACCTAGTTATCTAACAGCACTTTAGTCCTGATTTCTGAAGCAGGGCCCTTAGTTATCTGCAGCACTTCAGTCCTGATTTCTGCAGCAGGGCCCTAGTTATATTTGGCACTTCAGTCCTGATTTCTGCAGCAGCGCCCAGTTATCTACAGCACTTTAGTCCGATTTCTGCAACAGGGCCCCTGGTTATCTGCAGCACTTCAATCCTGCTTTCTGTGGCAGCCCCTAGTTCTCTGATGCACTTCATTCCTAAGTTCTCGACAGATCCCCTAGTTATTTCCTGCACATCAGTCCTGATTTCTATGGCAGCACCCCTAGTTATCTGCAGCACTTCAGTCCTGATTTCTGCAACAGAGCCCCTAGTTATTTTCTGCTCTTCAGTCCTGATTTCTGTGGCAGTGTGCCTAGTTATCTGCGGCACTTCAGTCCTGACTTCTGCTGCAGGGCTCCTGGGCTTCTGTGGCAACATTTGTTCATTCTTGCAGCATGGATTATTTGTTTCTGTGACAGAATGCAATCCCTTGTTTTGGCTAAAATATGAAAGGATGTCATCGATGACATCACGTAATGAGCATAGATATGGGGCTTACATAGATACATAGAAATTGTCAGCAGATAAGTACCGCTAGGCCAATCTAGTCTGCCCATAAGCCCTAAACGTGTATGCAGTCACTAACCCTAAGTGATCAATGGCTCATCACCCTCTCCCCACCCAGTGTTCACTTGTGCCTGTTCCAGACGTGTTTAAACCCCTCTACTGTGCTTGCCCCCACCACCTCTTGTGGCAGACTGTTCCAAGCATCCACCACCCCCTCTGTATAGAAAAACATCCTCACATTACCTCTTAATCTACCCCCTCCAGTTTCATATTGCGTCCCCTTGTTCTGATATATTTTCTACATTGGAAAAGGTACCCCACCTGCACATTGTTTATGCCCTTGAGGTACTTGAAAGTTTCTATCATGTTCCCTCTTTCTCACCTCTCCTCCAGTGAGTACATATTGAGGACTTTTAGTCTCTCCTCATATATTTTGTGATACAAGCCATGCACCATCTTTGTCACCCTTCTCTGGATAGCTCCACCTTGTCTATGTCCCACGCATGTGTGGTCTTCAGTACTGCATGCAGTACTCCAGGTGAGGCCTTACCAATGTGTTATACAATGGCATCAACACCTCCTGTCTTCTGCTAGTAATGCCTCTGCCTATGCACCCCAGCATGCCACTGATCCTCCTGCAGCCTTTGGCACTGCTTTGATACCTTAAGGTAATCAGATATGATAATCCCTAGGTCTCTTTCCTCTTTGGTGACAGTCTGCACCTCTCCCCCATTCTGTAGCTCTCCCAGGGTTCACTTACCCAGGTGCATTATCTTGCACCTTTTGAACTGAACCTCAGTTGCCACACCTCCGACCATCTTTCAAGCTTTTCCAGGTTTCTCTTCATTTTCTGCACCCTCCTGGAGTATCCACCCTGTTGCAGATCTTGGTGTCATCTGCAAATAGGCAGACCTTTCCTTCCAGCTCCTCTGCAATGTCACTAATGAAGACATTGAACATGACTGTAAGGGATAAACAAGAAGAGAAAGGAGCCAGGCACAATGGATAAACTGTATAAACCCTTGTTAGTCAAGTGGTGGCTTTAAGATATATTAAGAGCTGTGGTAATGGTAACATATATAAACCTGCACAATAGCTCCACAGACTTCCATGTAGCATGCCCCCACACTCTCACCAGTTGTTAGATGTCACAAACATCTGAGTGTGTTGGCATGATTGGCACACTGGGAAGTGGAAGGTAAGGGATTGGCTGGCCATCTCTTCAGCCTAGTTTGTGATCCTTCCATCCTGACATGGACATTACTGAAAATTTTGAAAATAACCTACTGTAACTCACACATACAATGGAAGAAAATGTTCTGGATTCTGATTGGTCAGTGTGTGTTTGTTGCAGTAAAGTTGTCTGAGCACATGTATACAGTAGAGGATCACTAAGATTATTCCCAGAGTTAAGAACATGCCCTATGAGAATAGATTGTCAGCATTGGGTCTGTATGATCTGCAACTAAGAAGGAATCGTGGGGACCTGCTATTGCTGTTTAATATTATAAAGGACAAAAAATTAATGGACTACTGTAATTCACTGATAAACCTGTTAATTTAAGATGTAACAGTATGCAAATTTATACCCCTAGGGCATGCACCAATAAAAGGAAATATTATTTCACCATCAGAGTAGTAAAACTGGTATGGAACTCTCTACCACAATATACAGTAGAACAAACAGCATTTGAAAAATTTAAAAACAAACTAGACAAACTGCTTCTGGAGCATAATTATTAATTACCCCCCACCTGTGTGGGGAAAGTAGTTCCGATGGGCCCAGTGCCTTTAGTAATACCACCTCACAGCATAAAATCAAAACATATGAATGATTGCATAGCAGACTGAATAACTAACCACAACCTCTCTTACCAAGAGAGTTTAATGCCTTGCAATCAAAATATAGAAGCAAAAGCTTAGTTTCATATAAAAACCTTATTTATTTATTTATTGTGTGTGTGTGTGTGTGTGTGTGTGTGTGTGTGTGGAAACTTATTTTGTCATGACTAAAACATTTCATAGTTAGGCAGTGAATAAGTGTCAGAACATCTCCTTTATAGTGTGGGAACATCTCTTTTATAGTAATAGTTTTACAGTTTTATTTTTGTCAAGAAACACACAATTATTATGTATTCGGCATCATGGATATGCAGATTATCTAATTGCCTGGTATTGCATAACACACCACAGTGATACCAGACAATTGATTATTTGCATACCCATGATGCAGTGCTTCACACGGGTAGTGTTTCTCAAAATAAAATAAAATAAAACTGTACAACTGATACTATAAAATAGATGTCCCTACACAGAAAAGTGATGTTCCAACACTTATCTGCCTAATAGCCATCTACATGTGCTCATATTGGTCCCCACAATATTAATAAATAAGAGCCATTGTATAATAGCAATAATGCACTCTAAAGTGTAGGTTGTGCTAGGATAACCTCATTTCTAAGGTGTAAGATACACTTTGCCTCTCATTTGTGTTTAACTCCTGGCATCAGGTTATCCACATACAACTCATATTCTGCTGGAATCATTGCATAAATAATCTTAGCAATTTTCTTTAATAGGGATGTGAGCAAAACTCTGTGTTAGATCTGGACCTCAGACCAACTCAGTTCTTGCAATCAGTCATTTATTTATACATATCGAAATTGCAATCCTTTGAGTCATGGACTCATTTCCAAAGGCTCCACATCAAGTAAATGGAGACAATTGCAGAATTACATGGTTGTAGAGCATATATAGTAATACATTAGGTGCAACACTAGAAGTGTGCAGACAGGGTTGTAGTGGCAACAGCAGCTATACACACGATAATATGTTAGCCTATACAAAGTGGTAGCTAGGAAATTAGAACAGAATGCAAGCAGTGCACAGGTGTGGTGAGGTGGTAGCTATCCCAGGGGGACCTTGTCAGTAGGAGAAAGACAACTTTGGACCCAACAAAGTGGGTGAGCCGACAGGTATGGGAGCCCAACCGCAAGCACACCCACAGCTGCGGGTGGTTCCTGAGTGCAGTTTTGAAAGGACCAATTCTAGGGAGGCTGGTGATAGCGGCAGGAGGGAGCTGAACAGGAAGAGGCCCTATAGCAGAAGGACCTCTGGGCGAGTGAGGTCCTGACCCTAGGGACAAGGAGGGTGGACTTGAAGGCACTGTGTGTGGAAACAGCGGGTGTGGCAGGGTGGCGGGATGAGATCATCTCAGGAGGGGATTGACCGAGGAGTGTTTTTTTTGTCAGTAGGCAGGATTGGTAGAGAAGCACCTCCTCAAAACTGAGCACATTGGTAAAGAAGAAGAGTGAGCGGGTATATGTGCGTCTGACAGCACCGGTCAGGAGCCTGCAGGCCTTATTAATAGACATTTGGATCTTACTGTGCACGGTATTATCTGTGGTTGCATAGATTGGAAGGCTGTAGTCCACAAGGGACTGGACTAAGGAGGTGACAGCCAGCTGGAGCGCTTCGGGAGGAAGGCAGTCCTTATGTCGGTAAAGAAGGCCAATCCGTGCATTGGTGGCAGATGAGAGGGTGTTGAAGTGGGAGTGAAAGATGAGGGCAGGATCAAAGGTGATGCCCAGGTATTTGTATGAGGACACTTGTTCAAGGGGGAGTTGAGAGCGGGAGAGTATTTGAAGGGGGGAGTTTCTGGCCTTGCTTTAGTAGTGGGCGAATAGCATTGTTTTGTTTTGTTTGTTTTTTTAGATTAATGATCAATCTGTGGTTCATAAACCAGCATTCAGTCTGGTTGAAGGAGTGCTGGAGGAGACCTGGAGGGATGCAGGGTTCAGATGAGGGGTGAAAAGGACTGTGTCGTCCACATAGAGAGGGACCCTGCCAGCGCAGGAGCTGGGGAGCAAGTTAAGGTATAGGCTAAAAATAAGTGTGCCCAGGATGGAGCCCTGGGGAACACCAGAGTGGACAGGACTGGTGCTGGAGAGGGTACTGTGAATTTTGATGCACTGGGACGTGGAGGGCAGGTAGCTAGTGAACCAGGAGAGGGGTCCTTGGAAGAAATCGAGTTGAAGAAGAGAGTCAAGAGGGAGACAGTGACAGACCATGTCAAAGGCCTTGGAGAAGTTGATAAAGACAGCTCTAGCAAGGTGGCCTGAGTCCAGGGCAGTGTGCAGGAAGTTGGAGAACAAAAAGGAGAGCCGTGTTGGTGCTGTGGCCCAAGCAGAAGCCATGCTGCTCTATGCACAAGAGATTGTGTGTGGTCAGGTAGTCTGTGAGCTGATCTGCCACTATTTTTCTTTTTAAGTTCAAAAGTCTTTATTGATTTTATCATAACAAAACTAATACCACTACAATATACAGGCAATGACCCGGCTAACATAAAATAGAACTAACTACCCAACCCCCCCTTCCTCCCACCCTAGGAGTGTGCCCATTGCAAGGAACAAGAACAACAACAAAGCATTAAAAGGAGCCACCTGGAGAGTTAGCAAGAAATACACATTACTAATGCAGATGCAATGCATATAACTTGTTCCATTTCTTGTCAAAAAGATGGGGCTTGTTATGGGATCCTGCGATCAAGCGTTCGGTTCTGAGACATGCTGAAAGTTCATTTAACCATTCATTGTATGATATAAGCAGCTGGTCCAGCCAGTGTTTAAGCACAAGCTTTTTGACGACCATTGAAATTAAAGCCACATGGAATCTATGTTCTCTAACCCTTATACTATTGTAAATACCCAAAAGACAGATTTCTACAGTGAAGAGCCCTTCCAGACCCAACAGAAGATCCATTCTGGATTGAATGAGTTGCCATAAGGGTGCGACTTTTTCACATTGCCAGAATATATGCAGCAGATTCCCTTCTAATTTACCACACCTGGAGCAGGTAGGGTCAGGAAGATGGCCTATTTTGGTTAGTTTAACTGGTGTATAATACATGTCATTTAATATATGGTATTGGGTAAGTCTAGGTCTGTCTTGAGTAATATAAAGGTATAGATCTTTCCAGATTTGTGTCCAGTTAATGGGTATGTCCGTCAGCAAGGATGTCCATACCTTAGAACCTGGGAGGGGATCTGGGTGGTCAACAGCTAAGAGACAGGCATATAATAGGGAGATGCAATGAGGTTTTGAGGACAGGTCCCACAGCTGGGTTATGATGGTCCCTAATTTGGGTGACTGAGGGGTGGTACCAATTAGATGACCCACCAGATGTCTCAGCTGGAACATCTTGAAGATGTGTGTTTGAATCAAATTATATTTCAGAAGGCTATCAGGAGAAGAGAGGAGGGAGTCCTGGGAATATAGGTTGGCCACTATGGCATCCTGTAGCTGAGGTAGCCAACTTGGAGCGAGGTATACACCACCTATTTTGATATTGGGATTAAGGACAATGGGTTGAGCAAAGTCTTGCTGTGGGGAAATCTTGAAAAAGGAGCAGCATTGGGAGAAAACCTTCAATGAAGTGCTAATCATCGAATGACGTAACAAAATTGGTAGGACTTTCCATGCAGAATAGAAGGTGGTTGATGCATCTAAGTTATGCAAACGTAGGAGTTGGTTTTCTATTTGGAGCCAAATTGGCATATAATCACCTTCGGGATTAGATAGCCACCTACCAGATCTCAACAAGTGACTGGCCCTATAGTATAAGAGAAAGTTGGGAAGACGAAGGCCACCCAACTCTTTAGGAAGACTTAGCTTAAGAAAGGAACATCTAGGATGTCTATTTAACCAAATAAAGCTAGAAATGATAGAGTGTATATGTTGGAAAAAAGAAAGAGGAAGTCATATGTTCAACATATTTAAGGGATAGAAAAGTCTGGGGAGGATGTTCATTTTTTCACAATGTTGATTCAACCCCAAAAAGATAGTGGAAGAGATTCTTATCTACAGAGATCCTGCTGAATTGTGACCACCAAGTCCTCTAAGTTTAATTTTTTGACCCTCGAGGAGTCCGTGGAAAAAAGGATACCCAGATATCTAATGGAGTGTGGGGACCATTTCATACCAAATTGAACGAAGTCAGCTCTGTGAGTGAAGTGATTTAAAGGGAATATTTCTGTTTTAGCCAGATTAAGTTTATAATTGGAGAGATGATCGAACTGAGCTACTACTTGGAGAGACTTCTCTAGGGAGGTTGCAGGAGATTCTAGATGAAGGAGAATGTCGTCAGCATAAACAGATAGAGTTGAAGTGTGGTTAAGTACGGAGATACCCTGTATCTGGGGGGATGATTTAATACTGTGGAGGAGGGGTTCCACGTAAAGGTTGAAAAGGAAAGGCGAGAGAGGACACCCCTGTCTGGTGCCTGTGAAGAGAGAGAAACGGGTAGAAAAGACCCCATTACAATAAAATTTGGCTGAAGAGGAAGAATAAATGGTTTGGAGCCATTGGAGAAAAAGAGAGGGGAAACCCATTTTCCATAAGGTCGCCCAGAGAAACTCCCAATCTACCCTGTTAAATACTTTTTCAGCATCTAACGAGATTAGTGTCACAGAGGAATGAGAAAACTGGGCAGCCTGGAAAATGTGACTCAGTTTCTTAAGATGGTCTAAGGAGGAATGACCGGGAACAAAACCTACCTGCTCAGGACTCAATAGGTGAGTCCACACTGCCCTGATACGCAAGGAAAGTATTTTAGTAAGTATCTTCATATAATAATTCAGGAGAGAAATCGGGCGGTAACTAGATGGTTGTGACTGGGGTTTATCTGGTTTAAGAAGGGGAACTATTGTGGCTTCTAATAAGGATGGATCGAGGGAATCTGCAGATAGCATGTACCTGTATAGCCTAAGCAAGAGGGGGGCTAAGTCTTTAGAGAAGGTTTTATAGAAATTGGAGGGGAAGCCATCCGGTCCAGGTGCCTTATCCAAAACTAGGTCTTTAATTGCTTCCTCCAACTCTGACAGAGATAATGGAGATGATAAGGAAGACCACTAATAATCTACAAGTGAAGGTAACTCTAGAGAGTCTAAATAGGCCTCAGTTTCATGAGAGGACAGCGGGAGGAGGCATTTGCCATATAGGAAATGGTAAAAGTTTTCAAAAACCTTGGTTATGTCACGGGGAGCAATTTTGGTAGTGTCATCTGGGGCCATGATGGAAGGGATTAGCCTGGAACTTTCCAGCTTGTGCAACCATAGAGCTAGGAGTCTACCCGCCTTCTCACCTTGATCCACAGTTAGATTTAGTTTTTAAAATGGTGTATTCTGCCTTTTCCTATAGCCAGGGACACTGGTTTACCGGGATTGAGAAAGGGCAAATTCCATTTTGCACACTGTAAAAAAACGTTACTGTCACCGGTGTCTGCTAAGCCAAAATCCAGTTTTACCGGTGTTTGGTTTTGTGTACTTTATTTAACAATTTTTAACTCTGCTAACATGCATTTTAGCAGTTTTGACCTCCACTATTACACATCCTTCCATCCTTGCACCAATTTAAAGTTATTTTAGGTACAAAATATGATGGCAGCAACAGCACTACAGCCCCATCCCTGAGGTGTGATGGAAACAGCAGCAAGGCCCCCATCCCTCTGGTGCGATGGCAGCACCAGCAACACTACAGAC
Organism: Neoceratodus forsteri; assembly: GCA_016271365.2. Lineage (NCBI taxonomy): Eukaryota > Metazoa > Chordata > Ceratodontiformes > Ceratodontidae > Neoceratodus > Neoceratodus forsteri. Next base: position 1,161,928,851 of record CM057458.1, read on the forward strand.
CCATCCCTCTGGTGTGATGGCAGCAGCAGCACTGCAGTTCCTATCCATTAGGTGTGATGGTAGCAGTACCACATTCCTCAGGTGTAATGGCAGTATCAGCACTATGGCCCCCATCCCTCTGGTGGACAGCAGCAGTACAACATTTCCCATCCACTAGTGGTTATGGCAGAAGCACTACAGCCCCCCGCCTCTCAGGTGTGATGGCAGTAGCAACAATGCAGTCCACATCCCTCAGGGGTGATGGCAGTAGTGACAGAACAATGATCCCCTTTCTTCAACACCCACACCCCACATGCACAAGTAACAAATTACTTAGTCTCTTTGCTTGTTAGAACTCAGATGTGAGTTAATCTGAACCACCACCACTACTAAGGTGGACCACATTTGTTTTTTCCTATCATTTAACTGCTTGAATTGGATTTCTGCCTGTGATACCACTGACCAGGGTTTGGGAACAGGTTTGGGTGTTGGAGGACAGGCCGGGGTGGAAGGCTTGAGTGTCCAAATCTAATTACCTTCTTCTGTGAGGGAGGATATTCACAGTTCAGCATTTGCTGCCCCAGGTGGAGGCTGGAGGCATGGCAACACATTGGCCTCATTGCAGAAGAAAGCGTGATGGACGCCAGCTTGTGCCTTGACATCATGTGGCCTGTCACGCCTCACAAAATAGAAAACACCTGCTGGCCACACAGAGGATGGTTTCTGGTCCTCCATAAGCATGAAACCCCAGACAAATGTATCTGTTCTGACCCTGCCATGCCTGGGATATTCAGGAAGCTCTTTAGGGTGATTGTCTTCCCTGGTAACCTCCCACAGGGTAGGGGCCCACCGATGAAGGGTTGCCGGGTTACCTGGTAGCATGGCCATAAGGGGCAGTGGATGATGGTGGTGGGGACTCAGCAGCAGAGGTGAGGGGACTTAGCAGGCCTGAAGGAGTGGATGGCCAGGGGTAGGAGGAACAAAAAAAAACTGCCTGAATTTGCTTCTTTGAAATAATGTCTTCACCTAAAAAATAAAATTCACAAGTGATTAGTGGAGGACCTTCTAATGCATCTCACAAACATGTGGATTCCTTTTTTCCCTTGGTCTCCATGAATAGGGTGTCTCTTACTTTTCATGTCTGAGTTCAGATGTGAATTGAGCACCACTCTACCTACCAGCATCGTACAGCCCCTGGGGTCTTACCTTCCATGTGTCACTGAATGTGCTTTCCATTCCACTGGCCAAGCATAAGTACACTTAAACACTTAACATTTGCTTTTTATTAAAGCAGTCTGTCAGAAAACTTTTTGTTGTCACAGAGACTGACACAACAGGTGGGAGAGAAGGTGCAAATGATGAAATGGGCAGACTAGGTGGGCCGTCAAAGTCTATGTTTCTATCCCATTCACCTAAATAAGTAGTAAGGCAGCTTGTTCCTTGTGAACATATTTTCATTCAGACTAATTTTCAGTCAAACAACTGAGGATTTTGGATGGCCCTGCTGATTATAAACTTGAATAAACTAGTTGGTAACAGTGATCCTGTGCTTAGCAATCTATATCCTAGATGTTCATATGCAAAAAATACAATAAAAGCCTGACTAAAGTCTAAAAACAAGCTTATAAAACACAAAATGTATCTGAACATTTATATTTACCTATACAACATCATTGCAGCCAGTATAACTCGGATAAATTACATGGTACCCTGACTACTGTATGATGTAGTAAACATATATTGTTATTTTTTGTTGTTTTGTAAACTGGTAAACCCACTAGGCAAAACTGCCTGTTTTCAGAGGTGACCCAGGAGCACTGTGGAGGTTAAGTGCCTTGCTCAGAGTCACACAGTATGCAAGTGGAGGTTGTGGGAATCAAACCCAAGTCTTCTAAATGTACTCAGTTCGATCACTGTTTGTTACTCTAACCACTAGGCTATACTGCCAGCCATAACACCCATATATAATGTTTTAATATATGATTTCAATAATAGTGCACAGCACCTACAGTGCAAATTATGAACATTGAACACTTTGCAACATTTTACTAAAACTGAATTATTTCCCTCTCCATCTGCTTATGTTTTCTTACATCAAAGTGGGTGTATAGTTGACAGAACACTGTAAATAGCCTGAGGTTGCACTACTGCTTGCAATGCCAAGGACTCTGGATCAGAAGTGAATTCCCATTGCTAGAGGTCTGGCCAGGGGAGTAGGATCGAGCACCTGGGGGGCTGCTCTCCTCCTCTGGAAACAGTGGCCTGCAGGTCCTGCTGCTTTACTGCCACCTGGGTGACCACAGGTGGTGGTGGTGGTGCAATGAGACTGCAGAGCAATCAGGAAGAGAAGAAGCTAGCCAGGATCTGGAGTAGTGGCATGTCTCTATTTGCCCTACTTCATTGGATCCCCTCAAGTGTTGGTGCCCTCAGAAACAAAGACCAGAAAACCAGTAACAATCACCCCACATCGGCTGCTGGTAGAAGGGACCCAGCTGCCCCAGACTTCATAACCAGTTTCCATGAGGGACCCACTGGGCTGCCCGACACACATTAAAGGACTCTGGAGGGGTGACCTGGGGCCCTCTCCCTTCCCACCTGGGGGGGTACAACCTAGGCAGGATGGGGGCAGGCTCACAGGAGCTCCTGAGCATTACCTGGGGTGGAGCTAGGGGATACCCAGCCTAGGGATCTCTGAAAAGTGGAGACTGACGCTGTGAGAAGGGGGCATAGAAAGAGAAAATAAAAACATTTAAAAATATGCTGAAATCTTAGGGATTCTGTGCAAAGAAATGAAATTTCCGTGAGGCACCGGTACAAGAATTCAAAATCCGCAAACCAAGCAGGATTCCATGATTTTTACCGGTGTTACCGGTTAAAACGGAAAACCATTGTCCCTGCCTATAGCAAGTCTGCATACTTATTCCTAAGGGTTAGCAGAGCTTCCAGAGAGTCAGGGGAAGTAGACGAGGAGAGGGAGAGCTCTGCTGCCCTAATTTGAGCTGTAAGAGATAAAGCCTCCACCTCCCTCTGTCTTCTCCTATTGGAAGCTATTTTAATAAATTCCCCTCGGAGATAACACTTGAGAACACACCATAGCAGATCCTCTCTCTGTACAGAGCCTTTATTAAAGTCAAGGAAGGATTGAATAAGGGATTGTACCTTAGAGACGATGGATCTATCTTTTAGTAACTGGGTGTTCAATTTCCATGTTGTGTCTCTCTGGCTAATAGGATCCAGGGCTAGAATCACCCAAGCCACTGAATGATCGGACAGAACTATTGGTTCTATTCCTGCCTGGCATAGGCCATTTAGGAGGGGGAGAGACTAATTAAAATGTAGTCCAGCCTGGACCATGATTGGTGGATTGTCGAGTAAAAGGAGCAAAACTTGTGGGAAGGGTTAAGGGTACACCATGGATCACAGAGTCCGAGCAGTTCCATAAGATCACTGAGAGCTCTTTGAGGTGGTGAAGGGGGTTTTAATGTTAGGTGAGATCTGTCTAAATCTTGTGTTGGTAGAATGTCCCAGTCACCTCCCAGAATTAGAGGGGTGGGCAAGAATAAGGCGAGCCTGTTAGCTAGGTCCATTAGAAAGTCGGGATCACCTCCCACCGGTCCATATAGGGAACCCAGGATGACATCTTTACCCATGAGAGTGCCCTTAACCAGTATAAATCTGCCACTTGGGTCTACCATAGATGATTCGGCTTGGAAGGGAACATTGTGCATAATTAAAATTGCTACCCCCCGACTTGAAGATGAGTCCCCAGATGAGAAAGCTTGTAATACTCCCTGTCGGCATAACCATGTGGCTTCATTTCCCAATAAATGTGTTTCCTGTAACAGAATAATACCAGCATTCAGCAGGGCACAGTGTTTTAAGACCTGAAGTCTTTTCTAACTCCCCTAATATTCCATGTTACAACTTTAACTGTGATGTTCACCATTTGGTACATTCATTGTGAGTAAACAGCCTTTACTAACCGGTGAGATTCTAAAATCTCTAGGGCACACTCCATCCTGCCCTCCTCCCTGCTGACTAAAGTTCCCTTCCCAAAAACCATTGCATGTACCAGAGACCTTCCTTCTGATGAAATTCCCCCCCAACTACCTGGGCTGGGCTCCCGAGCCCCAGAACCCCCCTCTAGAAAGGTGAATGATCTAATGATAGAGCCCATGCCACCCTCCCTGCTCTCCCCCTCCCCAGCAACTATGTACAGAGAACCCTGCTACGAACCAAGATCCCAAAATAAAGATGTAGGTCCAACCCCATACAGCTCCGGACCACTCCTCTTCCAGGGCAAGACCTTGAGGTAGCGTATAGATTTGTGAGCCCTTCTTACCCTCCTTAAGGCTCGCTTGATAAACCAAAGACCAATAAAGAAGACCCAGAGGAAGTGTTAAGGAGCTGATCCCCCCCCTTGACTGGAATGCTATGCAGCTTCCACAAGCCTGCACGGACCCGAGATCCCCCCTCCCCCATCACTGCCTATATTCAGGCAGCCACTACCAGTTAACCGGTGAAAATACAAGTTATAAGTGATTCCTTTGATGCAATCTCGACTGGTCTATCTGGGAGTTAGAGGTTGAATTGGAGCGATCCCTCTATTAATCATTGCCACAGGAGTACTATCCAGAAGAGCGTTATTCAGTGTTTAACGAGCCCCTTCTCCTAAAAGAGGAATAGCCCCTGTTGAATCACTCTACTTAATCCAAACAGATAACAGTAAACCCCAATTACTGGTTAAAGTTGTCCAACCCCCCCCCCATCAGCCGAATTGCCGAGATGAACGTCAGCCCAATATCAACAGGCAGTAACATTAAATAAACCACACTGCGTGTAAACAGGAAAAACAAATGAGAAACAAACTATTTGCATACAGTACTCAGGTGAGAAGTCAGTCCGTGGTAGTCTGAAAAATCAGACTTACTGGAGTGCAGAAATGCCAGGGGGAGGAAAAGGCTGCCAAGACAAAAGGATGTTACAAGCCGAAATCTGACCCCTGAAGTGCCTCCTTAAAGTAAAGTTCCTCCTCACATCGGAGGCCCTGGTAACTCGCGACTACCCCCAATGACCATGCCCAGGCAATACCGATCCAACCCATTCAGAGGGCATCTCAGACCAAAAAATGGAGAAACTCCAAACAGGTATCAAAAATGAGAAAAAAAACTTCTACTTAATACTGGAAGATGGAAGGATTAGCCTCCAACACTTTAAACCCGACATTTGGTAGGATGTAGTCAGCCATGCTTGAAAAGAGCAGGTAGCTTGTTTGCCAGGTCAGCCGCAGCTTGTGTAGGCGATTCATATGAAGACCAGCTCACGGAGCTGGAAACCTGTGGTTTAACTGGATAGAGCACCTTAAAGGGTATACCAGCTGCAATTAACTTGCTGACGGTGGAGTGGAAAGCCATGCATTTTTGCTAAATTTCATATGGCAAGTCTTGAGTTATTCTAAGCTTTGTGCCCTCCCATGTAATGGATTGTAGCTCTCTGACTTTTTCTATGACATGTTGTTGCTCTACCTAACTTAAGAACTTTAGAATAATGGATCGGGGAGGTGAACCAGGTTGCGGCCGGGGTCTAAGTGACTGATGGGCTCTCTCAATGTGGTAATTTGTACTAAGCAGAGAGGGACCCACTATCTTTTGGAGCAGTTTCTGAAAGAATATCACGGTGTTAGGGCCTTCCTCTGATTCTGGTAAACCCAAGATTAGAATGTTATTCCGATGGTTTCTTCCCTCGAGGTCTTCGGTTTTCAGCTGAAATTTTTGTACTAGTTGACGAAGTTGTACTAATTCTGGATCCACTTTATCTCTCCACTTCTCCAGGGAAAACGATCGGGCCTTTTCATCTCCCATCCTTCTGGTGAGGTCGTCATGTACCCTCTGATAGATTTTAACTCTGAGGAGATCTCGGTGAGGGTCTCTCAGAATGGGAGCAATTCCTGTAAAGACCGATCCTCCATGAGGTGGATTGGCTGTGCTATCGTTGCGCCACTTTTGCCCGACAGCCCCCCACCCGGCCCTTGGACTTCTTGGGCATTTTCTCGGGTGAGGGGGGCGGCATGTGCTTCAACTGAGCCTACCTCATATCAGCATCCATCGTGGAAGGGAAAACCCCAATAGCGATGCAATTAGCGTTGATATCGCGTGCTGAAGGTAGGCTCTCCCTGGTTTTCTGGTTATTTGTGACTGAGAGAAGGGGCAGAATCAGTAGTTAGAAAGCAATGATGGCAGGAATTGGATGGGAGCTTAGGGTCTCTGCTGCTACCAGGTTGCCTGCATCACGTGACCCCGCCACTATTTTTTCTAAGGCTTTGGAGAGGGGGGGAAGATGGAGATTGGCCAGTAGTTACCAGGGGAGGAGCTGTCCCCACCTTTGAGTATCGGTGTGATGACCGCCGTTTTCCAGGCAAGGGGACACTGTTTAAGACACAGAGAGTGATTGAGCAGGTCTGTGATTGGGGCAAGCACTACATCCATAACTTGATGAAGGAGCCTAGTATCTAAGGGGTCATTACAGGGACTGGGGCCGTTAAGGGCCTTAGTTAGATATGGCCTGGCTTCTTGTGGGGAGATGGTGCGGAGGTAGAATGGGGTGGTGGCGGAGGGTAGGTGGCTGTGAGGGAGGGATTGGGTCAAAGAAGCTACTAGGGAGGACTGTGCTGAGGTTGGAGAAAGCAGTGTTGAGACAGTCAGCGATGCTTTGGGGGTCCGTGGAGATGGAACCATTGATGGTAAGTTGGGATGGGGGAGGGGAGCGTGCTTTCCCATTCAATTCTTTTATATTGTCCCACAACTTCTGAGCAGTCCCCCAGGAGGAGGCAAGAGCTGATCTGTAATATTCTGCCTTGGCCTTGCGAACGGCCCAGGTGCACCTGTTGTGCTCAGTATTATATGCTTGTCTATCCGCCAGTTTACCAGAGTAAACTGCTCTGTGCCATAGGTTGTCTCTGAGTCTCAGTTGTTGAATGAGAGATGGGGTGACCCATGGTGCATTGTGCTTCTTGGTTTGGGTCTTGGCAAGGGGAGTGAAAATGTCACAGGCCACGTTAAAGGAGTGATTGAAGCAGTCAAGTGCAGCATCTATATTTGGGGTGAGATTTATAGGGAACCAGTCGCAGAGGGCAAGATAGTGCCTGAGTTTCTTGAGGTTATTGGGGCAGAGGTGCAGATGGAGGACTGTCGTGGGCACAGGCTTGGGTAGGAGAGCGGACCATGTGAAGAGTACTGGGGAATGGTCACTGAGAAAGTTAGGGAGGACAGTGATATCCATAATTTTATGGGGGCGGTTGGTGAGGACAATGTCCAGTAGAGTGTGAGTGCCATTGGAGGAGTTGCACCTGGTTGGCTGTGAGACTAGTTGAGTTAAGTCAAGGGCTGTGAAGGTGTCCTTGGCTTGGGACACCAAGCTGGTAATCTAGTTTGTATTGTGGTCCCCCAGAAGGATCTGCTCAGCCTTATGAGGCAGCTTAGCGAGGTATTCTGAGAGTGAGAGAATGGCTGGACTCTGATTTGATCCGGTCCATTGACAATGTTTGGCAAAAGCCCAGTTCTGACCTAGGCCTGACAATATAAATGACTTGGACAGTTATTCCTGTTAAATATGAGAAAATTGCTGAAAAAAAAAACCCATAATGTAACTATTTTAAACATTAAAAAGAAAATAACTAAAAGGCTTTCAAGGGGGAGTAGGGGGCAATCTGGTTCTGTTATTTGGCCCTATCTGGATTTGCCTGTGACCCAGTTCTGGTATAGTCTGGAAAATGTACCTGTTTTGGCAAGCCAGACTAAATCAGAGCAAATCAGAACCATTTTTTTTAGAAAGGATCGGAGTCAGAATCAGAACTGGGTCACAGCTGACCCTCCCATCACAGGCTCTTTTGGAGGAAGAGAAGTATTGTAGTATTCCTAATTCTCATTATTTGTCAGTTCTGAAAATTCTGATAAAGCTCAGATAACTATCTGACCTCTTCATAGCCAATCAGAACCTGTCAGAACCTTTTGTGGTTCTCCAGTTTGATTATGCCCTGTTCTCGTTCAGTATCGCTCTCTCTTTTTTGTTTACTGTCTCCCTCATCTTAAAAACCGTCTCTGTATGTACTACCACCCCAGCATTATGACAGGTACTCCAGCAGTGACATCATCAGTTGCAATAAAGTCAGTGGCTTTGATTTTCCAAAGGATCTGTCTAAGTTGCATCCACTGCTATAGTCAAATCAGAAAGGTGTCCAGACCTGTTTATTAGACCATCTATTAGCTGGCCTATTAGTGTCCAAAGACAGATGCAAGTGTGTCCACACTGGACACAGCCGTCAGTTTCATCTTGTTTTCTGCCACATATCGTGTCTTTGTGTCGTAAACAGATGACAGTTCTGAAAATAGCAGCTGGGCAGCCTGGAAGCAGGTGGACTGGCACAGACACAAGCACAAGCACAGCATGCATTTGTGTCCTTGTCCATGTCCAACCCTTTTTAAAATTCTCCCCAGTGGCTCTTGACCTGTGGTGGAGCAAGGCCCTTTCAGGGGAGCTCAAGCTACACCGATCTTTTAGTCTCTGCCCCAACTGGCTGCCTAAATTAAAATTATTTTAGTAAAACCCTCTCTTGTCCCACACCCCAGCTGTAAACTGCCAACACATGAGTAGAATGACAGCCCCCACCCACCGTCTCCCAGCTTTCAGCATACCTTTTAATTCAATTACTTCCCAGCAGCTAATGCAAATATAGGAACAAGAATGGGACACTACCATTGTATAGCAACCACCATCTTCCTGTGCACTGGGATGGAGCATGGAGTGCCAGAGGTTTCATTGCACTTTGTAAGTAGCTTTTCACAGTCATTACCAGGGACTGAAGTATGTGGGGGTACTCAGGGGTACACTGTACCACCACTTTTTAAAATCAAGCCATATATTTAATATATGCTCTTATGCAGATATCATGCAGAGTACCAGCACTTTTCTTGTTTTGTAGCTACTACTGGTTATGCCCCTTAGTCTCCAGTTGGCCCCTTCTGCTCAGCCTGTACCCAGATGTCCCCAGGTTTTACCTTCACCTCCTGTTTATTCCCCGAGAGTTTAACCTCCTCTTGCGGGGATGACGGAGACTCCCCCATTCTCTGCCGCAGAAAGTATCCAGTGCACTTGAAGGTGATGCCTGAGTGGCCAGGTGCGGGGCCTGCGGGCAGCTGGCATCATCCTGCTGACCGGGATATTTCTGCTTTTCATCCCATGGCCCCCCCCAGGATGTTGGCAATGAGTGTGCACAAGCACATGTGGTGCACCACCAGCAGACGTTGCCCCACCCACAAGGCACTCTCGACTGCACTGCCACCTGTGGTCACCAAGATGGCAGTATAACAGCAGAGCTGGCTGCCCTCCCTTCCCGAAGGAGGAGAGCATCACCTGGGATAGTCAATCCTTCGCCCCCCGGCCCACTCCCGATGACCTGAGCTTGTTCACGGACCCAAGTCACTGGAGTTTCGAGCGGTAGTGCTACTACTGTGCTGACAGGCCAGCTCATACTACCACTTTTCTTTTGAACTCTTCAACCCCTGGTCATTACCAAGGAAAAAATGAATAGACAAACACATCACTGCAGACATAACTGTCTCAATTTAACCTATATATGATATCAAATCTTACAGCGTAAATAGAAATCTATTTATTTTTATTTAGAATATTAGGCTGGGAAAGGCACACAAAGTGACAACTCTGTTCCAGATGTGACCCAGGAGCACAGGGAGGTTGACTGACTTGCTCAAGGTCACACGGTATGCATGTGGAAGTTGTGGGATTCAAACTCAGGTCTGCTGGGTCTCTAGGTTCACAGCTCAGTGGTTGAAACTCTCTAGGGTTTACTGCCTCCTAAATATAAGAAATGTCCAAACACAACAAATCACACCTACTTGACGGAGACGAACATCTGAATGATGAAGTTGCAGATGAAGATAAGGCAGACACAGGCAGTGTAGTATTTGAAGGCTGGCAGTGAGGAAAATCGATACTGAGGAGAAAGAAGGGAGAAGAGGTAGACTGGTAAGTACAGTTATAAAATGGGTAAGAGAAGCTAAGACCCGTGATTGGTCAGATGGGATCACATGAACGTGTTATTCCTGCGTACCCGCACAGGTCAGAAATACTTAATGTTCTAAATCTAATGGCTCACTTTTAAAAAAAAAAAATTAGTCTAGCTGTTTTATTATCACAACAAGGCACTGCAGGGTATGTGTACTTGTGGGATAATGGCACTTCATGGGTACTTCAAGCACTTGGTGTTGTCTCATGTCTAACTTTCCAAGGTGTGCCATTATCCCAGAGTAACACACACCTTGTTGTGCCTTCTGGCTAGGTGGGAGGCTAACTCATGCTTTATAAATTGGCAAGGAAAAATCACAAAACCTCATTGGCTGAGAGATTTCACTTGACCATGCATTGAAAAGCCATTGGTGTACAGCCAGGTGCCAAATCTCATTACCAAGGCAAAAAAGCCTAATTTCCTACAAATTCAGGGAATATTTCATATATATATATATATTTTGTTATTTAAAATGTATTGAAACAAATGATCTTATGTAAAAAAAATCATTAAAAATACCTCCTCTCACCTGGTAAAAATAATTGGTAAAAAAAAAAAAAATTGGTAAAAAAAAAAATGTTTTGCCTTACATTTGATACATTATAGAGCGAGAGAGTACTCTGACCAATCAGAGCATTCCTTTCACCTGCATGTGAGACAGTCTTATTCTGTGAAGAGCTTCTCACATGCAGTGGACCTAGAAACTGGCATGTTCGGAAAGTTTTCAAAATTTTAATATAAAAAAACTGATCAATCTCGATCAATACAATTTTAGTACTTTCCTTTGGTTCTCAGTTCTCATACCCTAAGAATGCACATGAGACCACTTTTACAGCTGTAAGAGTGATCTCAGCAGTAGCATTAACATTCATAAGAGCAGTGAGCCATTTTATAAGTGCAGTAAGTCCCTCCAGGGTGTGCATTAAGGAATTTCAGTATACTTTCCAGGGGCTGACCCTCGTCCTCACTCTCCTGGGATGTGCATTAAAATCATTTAATGCACACCCTGTTGTGACCTTTTGCTTACTTCATGATGAGGCCTGTGACAAGATCCTGCCCCTTACCTATCCCCAGGATGCTAATCTGTCTTGTGTTAGGGTTTATCCAAGGCATTGCAAGGCGATCAAAGATATAACGAAGATAGATGCAAACACCCCTTTCTAGAAATGGGAGCAGGGGTTTATCCAAGGCATTGCAAGGTGATCAAAGATATAACGAAGACAGATGCAAACACCCCTTTCTAGAAATGGGAGGCAGGTTCAGATAAGTTTAGGACCTTCCAGGACCTCTGTCAGTTTTTGTAAAAGAACCTTATCAGAACCATTTTTAGTTTCTGAAAAGGTTCTGATAAATTTAAAAACTTTGGTTTTGGAGCTTAATGCACTCCACAGCAGGCGTGTTATCCTGAAGGAAGGCTGTGGGTGATAGTTAGCCTCAGAATGAAGGCTGGAGTGGGGAAGGACCCAGTGAGCCAGAACTGTATGAAGTCATGCTCACACAGAATTAGCTATATGAAAGTGAATATATTTAGCGCAACTCTAAGAAGCTTTTACTGTACCCTCCTTTCCTTTCATTGACAATGGTTAGGTAGAAATTAGGTCTGAAGTCATTTTCATCTTTAAAAAAAAAAAAAAAAAAAGAATCTGGAAGTTCTAATAAGGATCAGATTACATTCAAACCATCTGATGGCTTATCAGAACCTCCCAGAACCACAGAATGTTTTGTAGTTCTCCTATGTCTACCCTTTTCACCCTCCCACAATGATCAGGGTGCCAGTCTGCCCCATGGCAGCTCACTAGTAGAATTTGCCATGCTCCTCATTCTTGCTGTCAGAGATGAATGTATTCACTGCTGTCATCTTTGTCCAATACCAGTCAAAAGGTGCAGTGTGTAGCATGGAATTCCAGGTCCATATCCCAGATCACAGTAGCTGTGGTCCTGGGCCAGAGGGCAGGACTATGAGCCAGGACTTTCCAGTTCAAATTCCAGCTCCATGGGAGAGTGGTGTAGTGCAAAGGACTGAGAGCCAGTAGATTCCAGTTTGAATCCCAGCTCCCAGGGATAGTGGTGTAATGGTTAATGCAAGGGACTAAAGATAAAGTCCTAGTTTGAATCCTGGCTCCCAAGAAAACTGGTATAATGGGATTCTATGTCATAATAGCGAACGCGAAAAGATAATCGCTATTATGGCGAGTGTATATCACCAAAAAGCAAATTAGCGCTATACACTTGCTGGTGACCTGACATCCAGCAGAAAATAAGTCTTTTACCCCCGATTTTAGATTCTTAACTCCAGGGGGTGTGCCGAGGAGGGGTGCAGTTCATTAAAAGTTAAGTCCATGGCCGCGGGCAGCAGAAAAGTCCTACCTTCCCAGCCCCGAACCCAGTACCTGCTGTGCCGGACTAGCCTCCCTCATGACCAAACCACATGGCTGGCTCAGCAGCAGCAGGCATTCTACAGGGTAATAGCCTTCTTCCTTATCCCTCCCCTTCCCGTCGCTATCCTCCCCTACCCACGAGGTAGCAGTGCTTTGCTACGCTTGCGGGTTGCCCATGATAATAGCGCCAAATATGAGTCGCCATTTTAATGGTCACCCATATTTGGTCACTATTATCACAGGATATCGTATAATAGTAAGTGCAAAGGTCTAAGAACCAGGAAATACCAGTTTGAATCCCAGCTCCCAGGGAGACTGGTATAATGGTTAATGCAAAGGACTAAGAACCAGGAGATACCAGTTTGAGTCCCAGCTCCCCCAGCGAGTGGTGTAATGGCCAGAGCAAATGACTAGAAGTTAGGAGATCCCGGCTTGACTCTCAGTGCCAGTGCAGTGTGATGTAATGGGTGGAGCAAAAGACTGTCAGGCAGAAAATCCATGTTCCAGGGCTTTCCCATTCAGTCTGATTAAACTTAATTATGAAGGGGTGGGGTGGGGTAAAAAATCCAGAAACCTGATTGGCTGAGGAGCTCGGAAAAGAGTACTGATATTTCAACACAACAGTTCTGGCAAAAGATCTGTGATATCACTGTCCTGTTTATATTAAGTAGGCACAGATGTATACACCTCTGTTCAGTTACTTGTATTTAAAAACACAGTGCAGCATCTACCAGTTACTGGCGAATAGCAAAATTACAGTGGTGCAATAGAACTACTTTTTCCTCCTTTTTATCTTTTTTAATACATTTTATTTTTACTTATTTAAAATAAAATTGTTTAGTTGCTTCTTCACCGGTCTAATGCGCCCATTTTGTAATCACACTCTAGGGTTTGCTTTGTGCTGGGAGTAGAACACTTCTTAGGTGATGGAATTGCTCAGCCTTTGGCCATGTACTTCAACCCACCTGAGATGTGCTGTTATCCCAGCACAGAGCATATTCTGGAGTGCCTTACTGCTCAATGAATGAATGAACGTCCCAATCTAGTACAGCCCTTGGCTTGCTTTTTTGACAGTGGGCAAGTCTGCCAATCTCCCAGTTCTTCAGTGCCACTCAGCTGTATGATTGGGTGGATGCAGGACCCCACTGAAAATGAGATTAATCTCAGCTAAGCTATCCTGGGTAAAGAAAATTATAGAATAATTAAAAAAGTAAATAGGAATTACTGCCCAACATACCTCTTTCTCCAATGATTTGTCATAGAAGTATAAGGTTACTGGGTTAAAATCGTCTGATTTCTGCCACTGCCTAGGAATAAACAGATCATGATTAAACTAGAATAATGCTGCAGCGTCCCCGTCCCGCTCATTCCGATCTCTTCTCCTTCCAGAGCATTGTTAAACTTGTTCTGCAGTTCAGCCCAAACAAACTGTCTGCAGGTCAGTCCAAAAGAACTGGTTTGCCTGGATGTTCTTCAGTCCAGCTGGGCAAGCCAGAATTGGGTTTTTGCTTTTCTATCTGAATTCTGGCCTGTGTGGCCCACTGTACTGTCCCCAAAACTCCCAAGTCTCAGACCTGTAACAAAAATGTATTTACACACCTGCAACCTCCTCACTTTCTGATCCCACCCTCCAACACAATGTCCACGTGTGATGCAGAAAATAATCACCCAGCTATGTACCCAAACTCTCAGAGTACACCCAAATCCTAGGTGTAATTAACAAAAAAAACAACTCGCCCACCTGTGGCATTCACTGTCCCATCCCACCTCAACCCAGTGGAGGACCCCTATTAAAAGGACCGCTCGCCCACCTTTAGACCCAGGCAACCCACTGGCTTCATAGTCCACTGTGGACTGCAGGAAATACAGTACTAGAGTAATTTATGCCCCACCCGCCTACCCCCACTTCATACAGAGGCATAAAAGAGAATATTTTGTGTGAACATGCAGTAACAATAATTCCCATCCACTCTACTGTGCAGGGCACCTGCTTATTTCTTCAGTAGGCAAACATTTGTCTAGGCTTACACTGAAAGCATGCACTGTTTCCATATCCACTGTCTCTGTAGGTAGGATGTTTCACTGGTTCACCACCCTCAAGGTGAAAAAAAGTCCTAATATTACCCCAAAATTTATGACCTCTTAGCTTTAGGGCATATCCTTGCATGGAGAACACTAGATCACACATCTTCATATGTTCAATCTTGTTGATACCTCTGCATCGGCAAAGGACAGATGTTTTCCCCATGTAGTCTCCTTTTCTCCAGGGTGAGCATGTTAAGAGCCTCTAGCCCCTCTTCATAGTTTTTACCTCCCCCGTTTCCCTGATCATTTTGGCTGCCCACATTGCCCCCTCTCGACTGCTTCGATGTCTTTTCTGTATTGAGGAACCCAGAACTGCATGCAGTGCTGGAGGTGAGGCCTGACCAGGGCCTTATGTAGTGGCAGGACTACTTCCCCTGCTCTGTTGCTTGCTCCCCTTTTGATGTATCCCTGCAATCCCCTGATCCTCCTTACAACTTGTGTAACTTGTACACTTGAGCTTTAGTACCCATGTTTGTTAATCCTTCCTCCACCCCTCTGCCCACCTCCCCTATACTTTGCTATGCCTCATCCCTCTTTCGACTTATACTTATACTTAGACTCCCTTGTTTGTCTCCTGTTGTAGCTGCAGCTGATAGAACTGTATGTTTATGCATACCCTTACTTATTGTAATGCATGGTTTATGGAAACCTGTATTGTTTGTTGCTCTTCTATCTGCTATTCCCATGCACTATTGTAACCTTTATCTCATTGTTTTTTTGTCAACTGTTCCATGCTTTGTTGTTTGTTACATTAGTTCCTGTGCCACCGTATGTAGCCTGGGTCGTGCCTGAAAACAGTCCCTGGGATCAGCGCACCTACCCGGTTACCAAAGTCATAAATAAAATAAATAAAAAATAAATAAACAACTGACATGAGCTACTTGTCCTGTTATGAGCCCCAGGTCCTTTTCAGGCTCCTCTGCAGCAAGTGAGACCTCACCTCTGTATTTCATCTCAAGTATGGCACCTTGCATTTGGCGGCATTGAAATGGAGGCTCATGGAGTCTGGCCAAAGTCCAGCCAATCACCCAGCTGATTCAGGCTCTCATCCTCAGAGAGACTTGCACACTAGGAAACAGACAGCCCCGCTGACATGCATCACTAAATGGATTAGGGTTTCTTTTTTTTTTTTTTATTTACTGCACTTTTTCCTCTGCCAGGCCGACCAGACCCTATCAGTCCTGCCACTCCACCCAGCAATGTCATCCACCATCCCTGGGACTTCCCTCTACTCCAAGGTCCCCAATGAATGACACCCCCCCATGGAAAAAGCTGCCCAGGGGCCAGGTCCTTACTCCCCTGGGTAGAGTTATAGTACTGGTCTTGGAGTAGAGGACCCAGTCAGCAGTGCATGGTCTGTGGGCGGCAGACGGCATCCTGTACAGTCAGGAGGTGTTTGTACTTTTCTGCCTTCAGACATCGGGAAGACCCTGGCTGACACAGCGCATCATGCCGTCGATGTCCCTCCCTTTCCCTCAGTCCATGGCTCCAGCTCACACTGCCACCTGTGGTCATCCAGGTGGCTGTGTTATTAGAGTCCTGCTCCCTCCCATCCCCGAGGAGGTGAGCATCCATCAGACACTCAGCCATCCTCCCTCCAGCTGGCCCTCTGACAACCCAGCCTTATTCCCGAACCTGGGTCACCTGCACCAGAAGGAGGAGTAGGAGGAGGAGTTCTACCTGGTGTTGGATCTGTGTTTGAGACTCTTCATTTGGCACTATTTGTTTCTCCTTGAAAGCATTCCCCACGTTGCTTCTTCAGGCTCTGTCAGTATCCCGACTCGTGCCATAATACTGTTATCATGGGCTTCCTCCTCTAAATCGCAAAGATGTTCGCACCATCCCCTGGCACAGGTTCTAGCCATATAACTCCCCACACGGGGGGGGGGGGGGCAGTGTGCAGGAAGGGAGAGGAGCACTGTATTTAATCAAAGGGTGACCTAGGAAGTTGAAGTCAGAATGCCTTGTGTAGCAAATAAGACATTTATTACATAATAGTCATATGTAGACGCGGTTCTCTGTCCTCTAACACAGACAGGAAAGGGTTGAGCAGCACTTGCGATCTTCCATCTAGTCAGTTTAGTACCCATTCAACAAATTTGTTGTTTAAATTTGCAGCTTTTAATTGATGTATTAGTACGTTGTGAGAAACAATATCAAATGTTTTATGGAAATCCTGTTTGTTACATCAATTGGTATTTTATTGTTTAAGTGCTGAATTTTCATAGAATGTAAGTATATTTGTTAAGCAGGATCTGTTATTTTGAAGCCATACTGTGTTTTGTCCACTAAACCCTTATCTCCTTTCCTAGCTCTTTTTTTATGTTGATTGCGTGCATGCGCAAGAAACATATTGCGGCAGCTTTCTTCAGAAGCAGGTTGTGGAGGTGCGGCAGTGTTGTGGCCAATGCCCCCACAGCCTGTAAAGGCTTGGCCCACTTTCCCCAATGCCGTGGCACGCTGCTGCTGACACTAGTTCAGCCAGCATGCCACAACCTTGAAACGTTTCAGCCGCTGCAATCAGGGCCACCTCGTCATTGTAGCATCAGCAATCCGCTGCAATAAGGGAGCGACCCATCATTGCTGGGTGGAACGTTGCTACTGTAATATTGTTTGTGAACATGGCGGCGCCTTGCCAGTAGGCAGGCTGGAATATGCATTGCTGCACACTGCCCAGCACACTGTCCAGTATGTAGAATCATTAGGTGAGATACCCACCAAAGGGGTGACGTCCTGGCTCCAGAGAGGGAGACTGGCCTGGCATGGTGCATGTATGCCCTCAGGACAAGGGGACCCTTGCAAACCAAAGTCTAAGAATTATTGTCCCTCCAGCAGTGGATGCCTCTGGCATCACTACCTGACTAGGTGCTATGGTGTTAATTGATGTGACTATCAGAATAGCAAAGCCTTAGAACATTTGCAGCAACAGTGAATTTCACAAAGTAGATTGGGCTCTGACCTGAAGTATTACCTCACCCACTGGTGTTTGGATTTGAAATGTAAAAAGGTATAGAGGGGATCAATTGGATCTAAATGTGTTTGTGGGGCACAACCTTTTTGATAAGGGGCTCCAAAGGTCCTAAGTTGTGTCCAGGGTCAAGATCGAACCTGCATATACAGTGCCTTTAAGGGGAGCAGCTGGAAATTGTTGTTCGAGTCTGTAACTGCTGACAAGCCCAGCAAAGCATACTACTGCTTAATTCACTGTGTCTGAGTGTTTGTTCCTGACAGAGTGGAGATCTGAGCTGTACTCACCCCATGGCTGCTGACATCATATATAGTGACTGTGAGTATTGTTGTGGGGGTGCCCTTTGTCAAACATGCCATCTTGACCCCTAGACATGAAGTGTTTCCTGGGGCCATGCCTGTCCTAGCTACTGACCAGTGAAGACTGGAGGTATAGTGGAGGTTACATTTATAGTACTCATAAATTCCCAGTTTTCCTGTTTTATCCCATCTCATTAGTCAGTGTGCATTTATCAGTTTGGACACTGGACGGAGTCCAAAGAGACAGCACACAAGGAAGGAGATCCAGAAACCTGGCTGGTGTCAGCAGTTGTCACTCAGTGTCCCTCTATTTTTAGTTGCCTTTTAGCATCCATCGGTTCTTACGCTGCCTCTCTATGTCCCTATGTTAAGCTGCCTCTCAGCGTTCCTCTATTTTAAGCTGTCTGTCAGTGTCCTCTATGCTAAGCTGTCCTGCAGGCTAAAATTGAAAGTAGGGAGCACCTGAGGGGAGAGAAATGCCTCAGGGTGCAAATTAATAAAAGAAGTAGGATAGTATAGATGAATGGGAATGGAAATGGAAGCATTATAAAAACATAAGTGGGGGGGAGAAGGGAAGACAAAAACGTGGTACTGATCAGAGTGGTAACAAAATCTGTAAGGCCACGTATGTGAATCTCACAAGTCTAGGAAATATTATTCTGGACTTAGATGCCATCATGGCAGAGGCTGGTCTGGATACTGTGGGCATTACTGAGCCACAGTGCACTGAAAATGATGAGGAGGACATGGCCATACCAGGCGATAGTCTGTTCAGGAGGGGCAGGGTGGGAAGAAAAGGGGAGAGTATGTGGCTTTATGTGAGGTAATGCATAAAAGCAACAGAGACACAGGGAATACGGGGGGGGCAGAGGTACTGTGGGTCACCTTGTAGAAGGGTAACGGTGGTGGTGTGATCTACAGATCTTCATCACAGGGGGAAGAGTTAGATATGGTACTAGTAAAAGCCACTGGCAAGATGGCAGAAAAGGGTGAGGTGCAGCTGGTGGGGGACTTCAGGCTCTCGTATGTAGATTGGAGCTTCCCAGCTGTGGCTTCATCTAGAAGCAGGGACATCCTTGACTCCCTACAAGGGGTGTTTCTCAGGCAACTAGTCTGTGAACCTACTCATGATGGGACAATACTGAACCTAGCACTCACTAAGAAGGACAGTGTTGCAGGCATCAAGGTGAGAGACCACGGTGAGCATCATACTGTGTGGTTCAATATAAGGATGGCTGCATAATCGAACCACACAAAGGCAAGGTTCCTGGCCATCAGGAGGGAAGATTTTATTACAGTAGGTGAATGCCTCAGGGGTCATCTGGCAGGTAGTGATGACCTGGGTGGAGTGAAGAAACAGTGAAGCTAAAAGGGAGCATAGTGAAGGCAACAAACCTCTGTGTCAAGCAAGTGAGCAGAAGTAAGAGGAAAAAGGGACCACTATTGTTCTCAAAAGAGGTAGCTGAAAAGGTAAAGGTGAAAAGGGTAGCATTCAGAAGATATAAAGAGATATAGAGGTAGGAGAATAGGGAATTGTATCAGGAGAAAAAGAGGGGCAGGGAAAGTAGTAAGGGCAGCGAAGGTGCAGATTGGAGGGAAACTAGCCTAAGTTGTAACGAAAAAGGACAAGACATTTTTTAGGTATGTAAGCGAAAATAGGAAGACCAAGGGAGGGATTATAAGGTTAAAAAGGGATGGAGGGACTGTGAAGAGGGGGACCAGGGAATGGCAGACATCCTGAGCAAATACTTTTGTTCAGTGTTCACAGTGGAAGGTGAAGGGGAGAGACCACAAAAAAGTAACAGAAGCTCTAGGAGGGAGGTGGACAGTTTCCTTTTTCAGAGGAGAGAGTCCTAAAGGGACTCGCTACTCTGAAGGTGGACAAAGCAATGGGGCCAGATGGGGTACATCCTAGGGTATTGAGGGAGCTTGGAGTGGTACTGGCTGCACTTCTAAAAGTCCTGTTTAACAGCTCACTGGAAACAGGAGTGGTTTAAGTCCCACTTACGAAAGTGGTAGCAGACAGGAGGCTGGCAATAATAGGCCAGTCATCCTGACATCAGTGGTGAGAAAGTTAATAGAGTCGCTGCTGAAGGAGAGGATAGTGGAATATCTTAAATTTAAGGGGTTTCAAGACCTGAGAGCATGCAGCATGCATTCATGGGGGGAGGTCATGTCAAATGAAAAAGATTTCTTTGATCGGATGACCAAGGAATTAGATCACGGTGGAGCAGTGGATGTGGTCTACCTAGATTTCAGTAAGACTTTTGACACTGTTCTACATAGAAGTCTAGTAAACAATCTGGGTAGCTTAGGAGTGGGTCCAAAAGTAGTGAACTGAGTAAGAAACTGGTTAGGGGATAGGCAACAGAAGGTGGTGGTAAATGGAGTTCACTCAGAGGAAGGGAGGGTGACCAACAGGGTGCCTCAAGGATTAGTGCTGGAAGTGGTCCTTTTTAATGTCTTTATAAGTGACTCTGCAGAGGAGCTGGAGGGGAAGGTCTGCCTCTTTACAGATGACAGCAAACTCTACAACAGTGTGGACACTCCATGGGGAAGGAAAGGATGAGCAGAGACCTGAGAAAACTCGAGAAGTGGCCAGTGTTATGGCAGCTGAGTTTTGGTGTGAAAAAATTCAACACAATGCACTTAGGGCACAAAAACCCAGGAGCAGAGTGCAAAATAGGGTGAGTGTTATTGACATCCACCAAGAGAGGGACTGGGTCAATCATCTATGATGACCTAAAGGTGGCCAGGTAGTGCAGCCAGACAGTTGGGAGAGCCAGTGGGATGCTGGGGTGCATAGGGAGAGGTATGACCAGAAGAAGGAGGGAGGTGAAGTTAACGCTGTATAGATTGTAAGTGAGACTTCACCTAGAATACTGTATACAGTTCTGGAGGCCACATATCTGGAAGCATATAGGCAGATAAAAATGGCCAAATGGAGGGCAACAAAAATGGTGAAGGGTCTGCACAAAAAGCTCTATGAGAAGAGACTAAAGGAACTCAATATGTACACCCTGGAAGAGAGGCAGGGAGGAATGATGGTGACCTTTAAATACCCCAGGGGGATAAATAAAGTACAGGAGGGAAAGTAGTTTTCAGAAAAAAAGGTGCTGAAGAACAAGGGGACATGCTATGAAGCAGGAGGAGGGCAAATTCAGTAGAGATGTGAGGAAGTACTTCTTCACAGAAAGTGTGGTGGATTCCTGGAATAGCCTACCAGTCGATGTGGTGGGGCCAAAAATAGCGGTGGGGTTCAAGAAAGCATGAGATAGGCATAAGGGAATCTTAGTGGAAAGGAATGGAGGGAGGGAGAAAGAGCCAGCGATCATGTAGGGTTTGCGATGATACTGTAGGTAGGGGAAAATGGCAGACTGGGTGGGCCAAGTGGTCCTTATCTGCTAACAGATTCTATGCTTGTATGTTTCTATGTCTCGCAGTGTCCTATTTTAAGCTGTCTCAGTGTCCCTCTATTTTCAGTTACCTCTCATTGTCCCTCTATTTTAAGCTGCCTCTTTAAGTCCCCATTTTAAGCTATCTCTTGTTGCCCCACTATTTTTAACAGTTCATCTTTTTATTGTAATTATTGTGATTATGCATACAAATATACTACATTCTCCAATATATACTTACATAAATTCTTAATGGAAGAAGGAAAAAACATGATGTCTGAAGTATTATACAGTGATATTAAGAGGAAAACAAATGTAGAGAAAACAATATGTAACAGTACAATCTGTATGACAGAGACAAAATACGGCATTTTATGGCCAGTCCCCGGAAACTGAAGCAATACTCATTCGGCTCACCTAGAGGGCTAAGTTAATCTCTGATAACAGGCTGCGCCACAGCCCCGCCCACAAATGCGTTTCGCTAGCCTCTTGCTGCCCCTTCCTGCAGAACCCAGCAGTAGAATCTGCTTCAGAGATCATCCTACTGGGTGACTTCAACCTAAACTGGGCCTTGAGAAATCCACCATCAACGCTAAACTAAATGACTCCCACCTCACCCAAGTCATTACCTTACCAACCAGAATGAATCACGCCACTGGAAGGCATACTATAATTGATTGGGTCCTGACCTCTACCCTAACAATGTAAAATGGCAGGGACCTTGGCAGATGCATTGGCGACCACTCGCCTGTATTCGCCATCTGGAAGAATTGTGCGAATAAAGTCCCACCCAGGATTTTTACCTCTAGGGACTACTCCAACTTCCGCCCTGACCAATTCATTCGCTACTTAAATGGCATCGACTGGAGCAATATAAGGCACCTTCCCAGTCCGGAGGATGCCGTCAATTTCTTCCAGACATCCCTCATGAGAATTATGGACCTTCTAGCCCCTTTAAAAACCCACAGAGTAAAGGGAAGCTGCTACAAATGGATCCTGCCTTCTCTAAAAGCCCTGATGTCCACCGGGACAAGGCCTGGAATAAATGCCGGAACTCAAGGCAATCAGGGACCTAGAGGCCTATGGGCCCTTAGAAATCAGTGTAAAAGGCCATTAAGCTAGCGAAGAAAGCCTATATCACCAACCTCCAAAAAAACTAACCCAGCAATCCAAAGGCTTTTCTGAGCAACACGATAACGAACTCCTCAAAGGGTATTCAACGCCACCCAGCCCAATCCTGGCTAATGGGCAACTAATCTATGAGGATCTCATATTGCTGAGACCCTAACACCTACTTCACAAACCTGGAGGCATATAAGTAGGGACCTCCCGACACGAATAGTAACCCGGTTTTACAATAGCTAGGACCTTGATCGCCCTTTGTTTCGCTTGAGGTTGGTCAGGAAAAAGAGGTCCTACCACCCTCAAATCCCTTCCCTAAGGGATCTGGGGGCCCTGATGGGATCCAAACAAGAATCCTAAAGAGGAGCCCCAGCCTTAGCTAAACCCCTAACTTGGCTGATCAATCGGTCCATAACGGAGCGATCAGTACCCAAGCTCTGGAAACAAGCACTTGTGATTCCCTTACATAAGGGAGGAGCAGCAGAGCCCATTGAGAATTTCAGGCCTATCTCCCTGCTGTGTTCCATAGCTAAGGTACAGGAGAAGCTTGTTTACTCTCAACTCCGGGACTACCTAGAAACTCACCGGGTAATCTCACCATCTCAGCACGGGTTCAGGGCTAACCATGGGTTGGACACTGCGCTAACTAAATTCTCAGCTGAAGTACTGAGTAATAATGATGGAGGGGTCAGCACAGGGGCGGTCTTCATTGACCTATCAAAGCCTTGACCTGGTAAACCACAACCTCCTTCTACAAAAATGTGTTCTCTTGGCCTTGATTCTCACTCACTGGGATGGTTCCAGAGTTATCTCTCGAGCACCCAGAGGGTAAATGGGAGGATAAGTCTCTAAGCTAGCTCCACTTAAAGAAGGGTACCCCAAGAGTCAATCCTTGGCCCCTTCTCTTTACACTGTTCATTAATGATCTGCACAAAAACTGCGGTAGTAGCAGTGCCATTCAGTCAGCAGTATGATGATAGTCATTTACAGAGCCTCCCATAATTTACCCGAGTGCAGACAGCCCTCCAAGAAGACATCCACCTGATGGAGGACTGGCTAACTCTGAACAAAATGGTTCTAAACACTAGCAAAATGAAGGTAATGCTCTTTGGCCCTAGATCCCTGGGAACAGAGAGGTCACACCACCTACAACTCCAGTCCAGGGGGTGCAAAACTTGAGGTGGTCTCCTCTACCAAATACCTTGGCCTTACCCTAGACCAAGGTTTTACTCTAAAGAATCATGTAGATCAAATCACAAAAGCCATCCATGCAATTAGGCATCCTTTATAGACTAAAGGACCAAATCATTCCTGAAGCCAGGGCAGCCATTGCCACAAGCGTACTCCTCCCAAAGCTCACATTGAGGCCCGATCCTCCAGGGCGTGGCCATGATGGAATGGGAAGGCTGCAGACTCTGTACAATAAGATAGTCCGCTTTGCCACCTTGTCTCACCTATGACTCACCACTGTGAGGCCCAATCCAGGCTCAGGTGGCCATCGCTGATGCTCGTCTAGCCTACCCTTCCTCTGCCTTACCTTACAAGATACTTGGTCCCTCTCCTCCCCTAGCCTGGTTGGGCTCGTCCAGGGCAAAACCTAACCCACGGTGCCTCGCTCATCAGGCCAATCTCCTCCAGGTCCCAAAGATGAGGACCAAAGCGGGTCTAGGTCCTTACGCATCACCGCCTTCCACCTGGAACAACCTCCCTTGAGGTCCGGGAGGCGGAGACTGTTTCTAGCTTCCGACGCTGCTGAAGGACACCTGCTCAATAGGATCATATGTCTATGCCACAGTACCTGACCTAGCTCAGCCTCTTGAGCAGCTCACTTGTCCTCAACAGCCATCTAGGCAGGACATTTGGTCCTCTTCTCTTTGAAGGGGTGCACTTAGGTCCCTAACTTATCCCCCTTCCAACCCTGCGTACTTATCAGCTAACCCTTGGTCTACAGACGCTGCTCACTATTTCCTGTGGACCTGGTATCTAACCTACTAGTAAGGATGCTTAAAGTTTAACGTGCTCATTATTTGTTACCTTCATGTCCATACAGCCTGCATGTTTTCCATTCCTTGGCGCCTGCAAAGATATGTACTCCTATTTTTAAAATACTGTTCCTCTCTCCAGACTGTACTGAACTGTTACCTGTATGTTGTTGTTGCACCCGAGTCGCCCCTGAAAAAGGGACCTCTACGGGCCCAGTGGGCCTACCCGGTCATCAAAATTCAATAAATAAATAAATAAAAAGGGTAGATACAAACAAGAAATATGAGCAGTCATGATTGTACTTCTATTATGCTGTAATTTAATACAAGTATGTGTAAGATTGTATAAAGAACATAAAAAAGAGAAAAATATCTAAGAAAGTGAATAAGACTGAAGAAGGAAAGGGAAGAAGAAAAGGAGATAAAAAGAAAGATAGGAGATGAAAAAGGAACGAAAGAGCTAGAAGCAAAATTCCAATGTGAACATATGGATTAAGTGACAATATGTGTAGACGTGTTTAAATATTTAAAATAGTCCTGCCAGCATTTATTATATAAATTAAGTCAGTCAGAGGCTAAGTGTGACATATGATCAAGGATGGCGTATTGAGATAGCTGTTTGAGAATATCCGGGAGGGTGGGAATGATGTTGGCTCTCCAGTGCATTAGTATAAGATGTTTAACTTGAAGGAATAGTAGGGATAACCACCTATTCTGAGATTGGGATATTTTGTATGCATGAACATTGAAAATACCAAGTATGCAATGTTTTGAATCTAATGCAAAGGATATACCAATCACTTTCATTGCAAAGAAATGAATATGGCTAAAGATTGTGTATGGGAGGACAATACCATAAAATATGTAGCAAATTGCCATTGGGGTAGTTACAGCGCCAGCATTGTTGTCCATTAAGCCCATTTTTTGCAAAATCTCAGGAGTTCTGTACCACTGATGCGAATTTTGGTTTGTATCGTGAACTACGATTATCCTTGAAAGATTTATGGCAGGATAGCCAGCAGTTATGCCATTGTGAATTGGTTAGGTTATAATTTAAAAGGGTACTCCATTTAGTTTTTGCAATGATAGATTGATCTGGAATTGTATTTCTGATACGTTTGTAAATTATACTATTTAATTTAGAGTTTGTGTTGATCCATTTAGAAATAAAAGTATCATATAAAGATTGATAAGGAATAGTAGGAAAATAAAGGTGCCATGCCATGCGTAACTGTAAATATTTCCAGAAATTGTGCTGGGGAAGATTTCATTGTTTGCACAGGTCAGAAAAGGATTTTATTTTGAGAGTCTGAGGTATAAGTATATCCTCCAAGAAAAAAATGCCCCTGTTTTTCCAATTACAACAAAAAATTGGGTGATTATCAAGAGTGATGTTGCGGTTCTCCCCAAAGGGGGGCATATATGAGAGGGGTTGGGTTGGATTTAAGGCATTTATGAATTATTTTCTAGTAGTATATGGATGATGCTATAGTAGGGTGAGATTTTAAATGGGGGTTATAAATGAAGGAAGTGGTGACATTGCTCGGACATAGAGATGTTTCCATATTGACCCTAGCAGGTGACTTATTGCTGGTTTTATTAAACCATTTTACAGTTTAGGCTCATTTAGAATCAATAATTTCAAAACTTGTCCACACCTCCCAAGCTGGATTTGTCAAAAATAGAACTGGTTCTGATCATCTCCACTCATTATTTAATCTACAAAGCTAACTGCTGCTTTAAGTGCTTCCCAGCTGTTACTTTGAGATACATCAGGAGTGTTGCTAAAGGAAAGAAATTCTTGGATTTGGGATCTAATCCAAGGTAAGAAATCAGGGTCTTTCAATAAGAGTGGGTCTAGATGCCAGGAGGGGGATTTAGATGGGGGCGGGCCCCAAATAAGATGTAATTTTATAGGAGAATGGTCTTGTATAGTAATCGGGAGGATAGTTGTGTCGATAATTTTTTCAGTGATGAATGGGAAAGAAAACCAGTAGTCAATTCTGCTATAAGATTTATGAAGTGGTGAGTAAAAAGTATAGTCGCGCTGTCTAGGATGGTGTAGTTCTCAAATGTCGGTGAGACCAAAGTCTTTCATTAGCATTGAGAGTGCAGAAATACTTCTGGGGTGGGAATCACACGAAGAGTTACTTTTGTCTAAATGTGCTTCCAAAGCTAAATTGAAATCCCCACCTACAAGTATAGGAGAATTGTTAAAGTTACAGTTCATAATTTGTTGGGCCATATTATGAAAGAATTCAGGTGAATCAGAGTTAGAGGCATAAACGTTGACTAACATAAGGGGGCCTGCAGAGGTATTTAAGTGGGCTATAATCTATCTGCCATCTGAATCGGAGATGGAGTTGATAAGGGTCCAGTTAAGGGATTTATGTAATAGAATAGCAACTCCCCGGTTTTTAGAAGTAGAGGAGGACGCATATACTTGACCGACCCAATCCCTTCTGAGTCTGTCGACATCCTCTATTAAAACTTTTGTTTCTTGTAAGAAAGTAATATGAGTTTTATGCTTTTTGAGGTAAGAAAGTATTTGCTTACATTTACAAGGTGAGTTGAGTCCCTTAACGTTCCAAGAATGTAGAATTAGATCACTCATGTCAATGGGGAGATGAGTATGAAAACACAAATAGGAAGTAAGGGACTTGTATTGAAAGGGCTGGAGGATGTTACAGACTCAGAAGGGAGAGGGCTAGCACAGTCAAATGCGTGCAGGATATTTAGTTTGTGAAAATACTTAAATCCTGAGTGAATGTTTCCATTGTGTCTCACAATGAAGAGAGGTAGTAAAAGAATATAGAAGACATATATATAGTTACTAAACAAAACCTATGCATGTTATACTAACACACTATGAAGTCTTTAGGTAATGTAGCAAGATATGAGTCAGTGAAATCTCCAAGACTCTCTGGCTATACTACAGAGCATATAAATAGTAAGTAAATCTTGGGAGAAAATGATCTTAAAGTCCCTCTATTTTTAAATTTTCTCTGCGTCCCTCTATTTTTAAGTGGCCTTCCAGTGAAGCGGTTTTTCGGCTGCCTCTTGGTGTAACTCAGTAGTGAAACGCCCGCTATTTCACAGATACCCTCTCTGCTCATGGACAGGGAGGCACTGGTTTATGATGGCTGTGCCATCTTCAACCAGTGTGTTTGAGCTGATGCATCCCTGCAAGTTTCCGTTGAAGTACGTACCTATGTGAATTCTGTCCTTCGATCACCTGCAGGACCTTCTCATTGACATCCTCCTCTAGTCTATGGGAGCGATTCCTGCAAAAACAAAGACAGATGTTCTTTTTTTTTTTTTTTTTTTTTTTAACATCCCTTTTTCTCTCCGATCATGGTCTGGGGGGCCTCTCTCAGGCATCCTGCCTGTTCCTGCAGTGCCTGAAGCCCACCTACCTGTGCCTCCTCTTCCTCCTCCTTTGTCCACGATCGGCACCCCCAGATTAACCTCTCCAGGGCGGGGTCCCCCCTCCTCTTTGGGCGCTCTTTCAGACAGACTCTGACATGGGAGAGGACCGGGTGGAGGAGCCTGGAAGGCCAGGCAGGATGGACTCGGCCTTGGGCATGGGGGCAGGTGCCGTCGCCTACCCCTCAGACCCGGTGTTTCCTTGTTCTGGAGATCCTTCCTCCTCCCATGCTTGTACACAATCTCGACGCAAGGCGCACATGGCAACCCTTGCCTGCGTCAGAGCACACGGACATTGCGTGCTGCAGTGTGCTGCAGCACCCCAGTCTCCACAGGAGCCGCTGGCACACCAGGCTATCCCCGACCTCCTCCCTGGGGAGGAGAGCAGCCTGTCTGGTGCTCCATCCTCACCCACCCCTGCTGACCCCCCACGCCCGAGCTCGCTCCTGAACCCAGGTCACCGGTGCAGCGTGAGGTGTGGCATCCAGCGTCTCAACTCTCAGCGCCACCGGGCCGGCAAGACAGATATTCTTTACAAGCAGAGTCACCAGTATGCTTCAGAAGAAGGCAGTTGACCCAATAACCTAAGCTCTTGAACTACTGACACAAAGTTTTGTGTTTCTAATTTACTTTATTGATCACAGGAGCATCATGTCCTTCTCTCCTTCTCTTACAGACTTCCCTTCATCTGGAACAGACTTCCCTCTCACCTACACCTCTCTCCTTCCTTCCCTACTCTCAGGCACCTACTCAGACCACCCTTCAATATTTCCTGCATCCGTTCGTCCACCTAGGCCTTGCCAGTCACATCTGACTCCTCTCCATTCCTCTCTATACATATCTTTGTATATAATTTCTCCCTCTCTATGTAAATAGCTTCTGAGTTGTACTTCTATTTGCCAAACTGTAAATATCACTTGTTATGTATATTTCATTGTTATGTACATTTCATTGCACTCTGTATGTCAGTTGTATTTGCTGCTGCTACTCTGTACCCCCATTCCCCGGATCACACCTGGAAACGAACTTCGGTTCAGGGTGCCTTTCCCAGTTATCAACTGTTAAATAAATACATAAATAAAATAAATGTGATTCTCCCCACAAATCACAGCATTTACTTTAGTTGTGCACGAGGTACTTTTATTACCATCATAGATCGAGGGAGCGCTCCCGACCAGTCGGAGTCCCTACTTCCCCTGTGCGTGACACACTCTTATTCTGTGATGAGTGTGTCACATGCGGATGCCATAAAATGGGCACATTCTGGGACAGTTTAAAAAAAATAACATTGATCGCTTGATCATAAATATAGTATGTCCCATGTGACCACTCGTTGCAGTATAAGAGTGTTTTCCCTTGCGTTCTGCTCGTGTCCGAACAGCTCAGCTTCACTTCACTGTTCTCTCTTGGGCAAAACTCACATGAAACCACTCTTATACCACAATGAGAGGCTCTGTGGGACATATTAATATATACAAGGGTATCTCATGCACTTTACCATTCTAATGGGCTTCTCACTCTTGCTGTAGAGTCTAGGAACATAGACTGAAAAGGTTATTTTTATAGGGATGCTAGGAGGGCCTCTTACGGATATAAGAATAACACATCATGTGTCCTTAGGGAACCAGAACTGATCACCTTCGGTTTGCAGTTCCTTTGTCCTAAGAACATGCTAGGTGACACTCATATATCTATAAGATACCCTCCTAGCATCCCTATAAGCTTGTAAACTAAAACAGCACATTGCTGAGGCAGACCGGACCCTCAATGGCAATAAGAAGAATGTCCCTTCCATTGAAGGATAGTCAAGAGGAATGAATCGTGCAGTTCAGTTTGGAGCAGCACCCACTCCATGAGAGATGGGGAAGGATGTGAATGGTGTACTCAGAGATTTCCTACCTCATGAGGTGACTGATATTTGAGATGTATGAATCACATTACAATGTGGGACAGCACCCTCTCCATTTGGTAAAAGTAGGAATTCTAGGTGATAAAAAGAAGTCCACCCTACCTAGTGAGAGACAATTGAGAAGAATGAACCCCAGTGTGAAGTGAGGGGGTTGTTCCGCCTAATAAAGGACCATTCAAAGGCATGAAGAATCGCGCAGTGCAGTTAGGGATCTCCCTGCGATGCTGGCCACCTTGGTTCAAGAATGAGCCTCAGACATCGGGGGCCAGTGGGGGGGGGATTGAGTGTCCCAGAGGATGCTATTCTCTTTCAAGGGGGAAGGGTTCCATGTCCTGCTGCAGCACTGCCACCTGCAGATGTATGAGTGATCAGGCGCACAGGACACAGTGAAGGAAGGGTGTATCACGCAACATATCATGAAAGCATGACGATGCATGCTCACGTGAGGGACTATGTCCCAAATGCCAGTGGCCCTATGGGAGGGCTACATGGCAACAAAAGAGGAGAAGAAGGTGACAAACACTTTGGCTGGTGGGATGATCAATGACACTCCACAGGTTCCGCGCCGGTGACCCAGGCACCTCCCAGAAAATCTGGATCCATTGATCGGTGGGTTGAGGGACTCCCCACCACTCTGCCATGGAAAGCAAGTTGTAGAGGACCCAGGAGAAGTAAGTTTAGGAGAAGTCAGGTGATGGTGGGGGAGGAGGAAGGGGAGGGAAAAGTGACAAAAAAAAGTAAATGTCCCACCAGATGCAGGGCACTTAAAAAGTACAATTTGCACTGTGCAGTAAAGTGTATTCCACCTAATGATGGACAGCAGAGATATCAATCCTACTGTGCAGTGTAGGACCGCATTCTCTATTTGGGACAGAGGGATTCTGGGTGGTAAAGGAAGAGTACCCTACCTGATTAGAAAGAGTTGAGAAGCAGGAAACATAGAAACATAGAATTTGATGTCAGATAAGGACCGCTTGGCCTACCCAGTCTGCCCATTTCACTACCTAACGGATAAGCTGCAGATCCTAGTTAACCAACAGCCTACTTCCTCCTACCCCCTCCACTAGAATTGCCTTATGTCTGTTCCATGCATTCTTGAATTACCCCACTGTTTTTGACTCTACGACCTCCGCAGAAAGGCTGTTCCATGCATCTACAACCCTCTTCATGAAGAAATACTTTCTCACATTACCTCTGAGCGGTCCCCCCTCTATCTTCAAATTGTGCCCTCTTGTTCTTGCACATCTCTTTTTCTGAAAGATGCTACCCTCTTGGATTTTGTTGATTCCCTTGAGGTATTTGAAAGTTTCTATCATGTCCCCCCTCTTCCTCCTTTCCTCGAGGCTATACATCTTAAGCTCCTTTAGTCTTTCTTCATATGTCTTCTGGTGCAGATCCTGCATCATTTTGGTTGCCCTCCTCTGGACAACTTCCACTCTGTCTATGTCTTTGCAGAGATGGGGTCTCCAGAACTGTACACAGTACTCCATGTGTGGTCTTACCAACTGTCTGTACAGAGGACCAACAACTTCTTGTTTTATGCTGGTGATGCCTCTCCTATGCATCCCAGTATCCCCCAGCCCTTCTTACTGTCTTCTCACATTGTTGTTCACGTTTAGATCATCTAATATGACTATCCCCAGGTCCCATTCCATTTCTGTTGTTGTATGATCTCAGCTCTGAGGTTCCCAGTTTTAATTAATGAATAATGATCAGCACATTCTTGGTCGGAGTGAGATCAAAGGCAAACAGGGTGTACCCTTGGGTAAATTCCTGACGGTTAACTACAAGCGGGTGATCTTTCATAGATTTCCCTGCTGCTAGTACTAGATTAAAATATTCTCTCACAGCATTCCCATTTCTAAAATCGGGCTGCAGAGGTTTAGTGGGGATTTGTCCACCGTCCAGATACAGAGCCACAAAATTAATGTTGTAATGCTTAAAGTTAAAGGGGTTTTTAGTGAAGGAACCACTAAAAGCATCATTGTCAACAAATCCCATGACCATCATTTTTGGTAACTGTCCCAAAAACAAATTATCTTGATTGCAGACCCTGCTGCCCACAGGGAGGCTGAAAACTTTCATACCCACTCTGTCTATAGGTTATTTAGCGTTGGAGGTCAGCAGGGCTTCTGAGTGTCCCAGATGAACTCCGGGGGTCACTTTAACCCTTTTGACAAACAGAGAGGTGGCCATGACTTTTAGCTTATAAGGCTCAGCATCTTCACTCATCAGGCAAAAGCTGTCCCTGTTACGTGTCAGTTTAATTTTAATATCCACGCCATTCAGCATCAGTTTCTCTTGAAAAACAAGTCTGTGTGCAAGTGTCCCAGCAGTTCTACCCCTCTACTGAGATGTGAAGGAGCTTCTTTTATTAAAACCTACATTGTCACCATCTCTGTCTGTGATTTCATGTTTCCCGGGGTGTCTTTGTAAAATAACCCTGCGGTAAATTGTGTAGAAAGGGTCTCTTCACTGAAGTTCAGCACAGATTCTATGACAGCCCTGTAGGGATAACAGTTATTGCTCTGACTGATGAGCCGATCACCGACAGTCACATCCAGCTGACTGAAAATGGTGGCCACTGGGTAGTTTATAAGGCACACTTTGGCCGCTGCAGGTATATCATTACCATCCACTTCAGTGATTTTGCAAACCAGGTAAAGAAGCGTGTTGTTTAGATCCAAATAGTCTTCACCAGTCCCTGCTATATAAAATTCAATCGATGAGTTTTCTGAAAGGGCAGCCAGAGGGGGTATCTCTACATACATGCTTTTTTCAATGCTTGTCTGTATGGGAGAAATGGCAAACAAGTCAAGTTCTGATTTTGTGCATTCTTCAGAACCACAACGCACGAAAGCCATGTTTTTTAGAACAGGTCTCTGCTTTTTTTATGACCCCTCGAAGATCCTTTTGCCTTTGAGCATTTTCTTTTATGTGAAGGTTTGCATTTTGAAACACCTGTTTTAAAGTAGCCGGGGGGGCCGATGAGAAGCGAATGGTGTACTCTGCGCTTTCTCTTTTTACCTCTCTTGAATACAATCAGCCCTGAGCCACCCTGAGTAGGCTTATCACCCCCTGACATCTTTTGAGTGACAGCACTAGTCACATGCCCCACAACATCCTTTGCAACATTTTTAGCAGCTGTCTGTAGATGTGGTTTTGCAATTTCAAACCCCCTTCTTAAAAATGGAACTGCTTTTCTGAACAGACTACGAAATATCCCTCCTATATCAGAACCATACATAGTAGGAAGTCCATGAAAGCCGGGCAGACCGTATCCTGCCTGTGCCTTGTAATAGCTTCTGTACAAGGCAGGGTCCCCATAATGTTGAACAATCACCATCCTTGTTAAATTTTAGAGCACTCTCTGGGGGCGAAAATGCAACTTCACGATCACCTTCCAAATCAAAATGGTACAGGTTCATTTTGATCATTCTTTATTTCAATAGTGACTGTATCGATCTGATGTTTACTGACTGATTGATAATGGGGTTTATCATAGGTCACGGTCACTATCTCATTGTCTTGGCCCCTGACGGGAACGCATCTCAGCAAAGGCACTAGACTGTCACCCACTATTTCATGCATGATAATGTCAGTGTAGATATGTAATGTGTAAAAACCCCCATTAATATCTGGAGGGTTCTTTGCTAGATTCTTTCCTACACCTACCTCGAGTCTGCTAAAACCCAAAAGATACTGTAACTGCCCGTGCATAAACAAAATGCATTCGATGTCACTGTCAATGCTTATTTCTCTCCTGACGGCTTGTTGTTCCAAAACCACTGGCAGTTCATTTACTTCAAATATGCTTTTATTAATTTGAGAAATAACACCAGCCATGTTAGGATAATAGCCCAATGGAATTTTAAATGCTGCTGACTCAGTAAAGGGTCCAGTTGGTGGTGTTTTACTGTGGGCTACGTTTAGAGGCTGATAGAGCATACTGATCCTGTTTTTCTGTGCAGGCACATTGTCCCAGGTATGAGGGTACTGAATTTCTGCTAAGCCCGCTTCCCATTCACCAGGTAGTTCAAGCGTTTGTGGTAACTTTACAGTAAAAGTGGATATAGTATTGTTGGGGAAAATGTTGTGCAATGCATTGCTGGGCAATGTGATATAAAATCCATTTTTGAGCATTTTAAGCCTTATCTGCTTCTAATATCCCGAACCTGTGTTGCCTCAACCCAGCTATTAAATTTATCGGGCCACCCTCTCCACTTTACCAGATACCAAGTTTTTCTGCCACGCTTTTTCTCCGCCAGGATTTTCTGCACCCTGCACACACGGTCCTCATCAGGTTCAATTTTTTGCAGCTCCTCAGCATAAAAAGTACCTTTAATGTCTTCCCCCTGATAGTCTTTTAGCTTATAGGTGGACCTCTGTGTCTTTAAGACCTCCGTCACAATAAATATCTCATCTGTGTACGTCTGTTCATATCCCTTTTCAAACACCCCTTTTAGCTTAGATAGTCTCACGTGATCATCTTTCTGAAGGGTACCCTTTTGTTTTTTGCCAAGAACAGAATTACCATAGAGGATCTTCCATACACCCAGGACATTGGAAGGGTTAACATCCACAGGTCTGTGTTTAATGCTTCTGTGATAAGTATGGTTATAGCTGTGCACCAGGTCTGACAACACATCTGTATATTTCCAAGTATTCTGGGCTGTAAAGTAACGCCTAATGCGTGACTTCAGTGTCCTATTAAATCTTTCTACAATGCTGGCCTTAACTTCATTATTCGTCACAAAATGGTGTATTTTATTTTGTTTTAATTGGTTCTTTAAGGAAGCATTTAGAAACTCTTTACCCTGATCAGTCTGCAACTTCTGAGGTGTGCATCCACTTTTAAAAATAGTTTTGAAGGCTTGCGTCACTGTCTTGCCCGATTTGTCTTTTAAAGTCACTACCCAGGCATACTTGGACAGCACATCGATGCACATCAGTATGTACTTAAACCCATTATTGTACTTTGCATATTGACTCATATCCACTAAATCAGCTTGCCATTGTCTGTCTATGTCAGAAACAATGACAGGATTTCTCTTAAGTCAGACTCTGGCTGCTTTGTGTAATGAATAGGGGTCCTGCTTCGCAAGCCATTCTGCAACACCTTTTCTGGTGACCTCTTAATCAATTTTTTTTGCAACCTTATACAGCTGAGTCACCCCTGTGAAACTACCCACTTTTTTTGCATTAAAATATATATTCTGGAACAGGTAATCATTCATCTTCTTTCGTCAACCCCCGATACATCTGCTAGCTAGCAAAACTCTTGTCACCAGTAAAATAAAGCATGTGCTCTTTCTGTTCTTTTAAAAACACTATGACAACCACAAAGTGCCATGCATGATTATATTTTATTTATAAATACACACGTCATAACAGTATTTGAATATTTACTTTATATACTTTATAATACATAAACTAATGCATATAGCTGCTACATACAA
Source organism: Neoceratodus forsteri (assembly GCA_016271365.2). Classification (NCBI taxonomy): domain Eukaryota; kingdom Metazoa; phylum Chordata; order Ceratodontiformes; family Ceratodontidae; genus Neoceratodus; species Neoceratodus forsteri. Next base: position 1,161,963,934 of record CM057458.1, read on the forward strand.
AAGGCATAACACATGGCAAGCATGCATCGATTATATAATATCTTGTTTTTCTACTCTTCAATTTTTACATGCTTCACAATACCCAGAAACAGCAACTTTTGAGCTGCATGTTTTACACAAGCATTGGCATTGTCCACTTCCCCCTTAGTGATGAGCTGGGCACAATACATACACACATATGCCATACACCACTCAAAATAACAAGCCTGATTTTTAAGACATTCTGTTACATCTAAAATGACATTCACCTTGCATACTGCTCTACGGTTACTATTTTTCATTACATCAACATAGAGTCTCCATACAAGGGGTGGCAACTCTTTAATCAGAGTCAGTGTGTTTTCTGCCAGTGAAGCAGCAGCATCTTCAGAGCAGACATTTAATGCAGGCTGCTTTCCAAAGCGCATAGGTTCCTTTAAAATGTCCTTTATCACACGGTACATTGTAGACATCAAGACTGTCTGGAATATTGGGAGCATGCCAGTAGACTATGAAAGTACATTATAATACACTATTTAGGAAAAGCATATGCTAAATCTGGTTTATGAAACACAACAAAAGTGATAAAGAAGCAAAATTTATGATGTCAGACTCAGACCCCTGTTCTGCAAACTAAACACTAAAAAGTCAACAGCGGTACAGATAAAACCACAAAGTGTATTACATCATAAGGGTTATGCATAAACTCTATAGCAATTTTAAACATTGCTTCCTAAAGAGTAGCCCCTCATCCTTAAAATAATCCACAGTTTCTTTTGGGGGTCCCTCTGGGAGACCATCAAAAGACCTTGGCATGTCTGTAAAAGTACAGAACGTTGCTTGTCCTGTAGGTAGATTTAAACCAGGTTGTTTAGCTCTGTGTCTGACTAGTTGGTAAATAAGCCTCTGGATGCACTGACAGGGTGTTTCCCATCGTTGTATACTCTGGAAAAAAACATACAGCACTATGTTTTAGCGACCTCTCACTGCATGGGTGGTTTAGCAAGTGGAAAAAGCCAGGGTAACAATATGAACAATATTAAAATGGTAACAAGTAACAGTTTTTTTGGGGGGGGTAAATGTTTTTTAACAATGTAAACAGTGTTCCTGAATTTCCTTATATAATTTTTTTAAAGGGTCCTTCTTTTGACCAGTGTATCATTTCAGCAAGCAGAGAAGCCAGGTTAACAACACGTACAATATCACAAGATTTTTTCTGCTTTGTAGTACACACACACATGACTATGATGATCATGATATAAAGTCCACAAAGACATTCATCGTCTTCCACTAATATATCGGCAAACACTTTAACATTTTCTACAAGTGGCAACACAGATTCATTTATATATTTATCTGTATCCTCCCAGACTTCTGTAAGGGCAAACATCATCAGTTCAGAGGCTGCATGTATCTCACAAAGGCAAATGTCATATTGAGGTGAACCAAACAGTGATGGATGGCAGTAATGGCTTAGGATCAGATACATAATCCTTTGATTCTCTCTGTACCTTGCATCCACATGATTATCTGTAAAATAAAATATGACACATTTTGGTACTGAAATGTTTCCATGTAGTAATTTGGGGTGGGCGGGTGGGGTAATTTTTACAATATAAACAGGGTTCCTGAATTTCTTTTAGAAATTTTTAAAGGAACCTTTGCTGACCAGACGGTAGGCATCTTTTTAATTTCACTGTCTGTCTGCTGTAACATTTGCATAACTAACCACATGGGGTCATCAGATTTTCTCACATCGTTTAAAACATGACTTATAGTTTCCAGGGTACAATTGGTCATATTTAACCCCTGATGCTTCATAGCGATTGCCAAGATCACGGGCGTGAGCTTACTATATGTATGGCTTCAGAAACATTTCTGTATGCTTCTTTAGACCTTAAGTCATCAAGGACACATGAATGGTTTTTCTGACTCGGATCATCTATCTCACACCCAGGACAGGAATCGACCAATTCACAATGTTTCACCCTCTGTATCACTGAGGCAATTACACCACGGATGGTATGATACATAACGTACTTACAATACATATCGTTGTCAGTTTTGGGGGGTTTACTACTGAGGCCTGGTTTTTCACATGAGGTCCCCTGTCTAATCTCAGTAGAAGAAGAGGGTTGTGTAGTGATCACAGCCTGTTCTGTGACATTTTGAAACATTCTATCGCTCTCTGTATTTCTAACATACTGGTTCTCACACATCTCATTAACAACCACATTTGTATCTTTCACACAGCAAAGACAGTCGAGCAGTAGATTTGTGGAAAGTCGAGAATCCATGCTGTCTGAATATGACTGCTGCTCCATCACAAATCCTTCAGTCTATTAAGTAAAATAGAAAACAGTATTGGTCCTCTGACTCATTATAGGTAAGATTTAGTTCTACTGCTAACTCATCTCCCTCAGTTACACCATGTACGCATGTCACCACTCACATTTTTTAAATGTTAAAATGCATTTACCTCATCAAGGCAACTCTTTTCTTCTTCTTCTTCTTCTTCATTTTTCTCATCTTTCTCTTTCTTAGCCTGGGCTTGACTGCTTGTGGCTGCATTATCATCATCCCTCTCTTGGTCAGAGGCCCCTCTTGGCTGTGTCTTGCATTTCTTTTTCACAACTTTCTATGATGCTTTTTTTGGCAGTGTCTCACTGACCATCTTCTCTGGCTCCCCCTTCTTGTCACTCTCTGTTTTTGGTTTCATAGTAACTTCTTTTTCTGCATCAGATTCACACCCCAGCAACTCTTCAAGGTCTTGCAGTGGTGTCTCTTCAGAAGGACAGTCAGATTTAGGATTTTCTGATTCACCAAACTGTTCAGCGAGTTTCTTTTTTATGTAAGAGACTCTTCCACTCAACAAGACTTGTGTGGGACATTCTTTTTCACACCTCACGTAGTACACATAGGTTGGCTTGGGTTGTGGAGCCTCGACAGCTATCTTCTTGCTTGGCTTTTCATCTCCAGACTTTTCATTAGGTGGTGTGACAATCTGGCCTGTTACAGGGAGGTTGAATTGAGAAGCGCTGCACTCTGCCATCTTCTTGCTTGGTTTTTCATCTCCAGACTTTTCATTAGATGGTATGACAATCTGACCTGTTACAGGGAGGTTGAATTGAGAAGCGCTGCGCTGTGCCATCTTCTTGCTTGATGTTTTTGATAATCTGGTCCAAGTCTATAAAACAGAATCTGAGGAATCTCTCAAAAGCTGTGCCTTCTGGCTTCAAATGCAGGGTTTATATAACGCTTTGCAAGATGGACTGCCCCTTGGTAAAACCATCACCACATCCCATCATACTATACATGGTAACATGTGTCAGAGGTACATCTGTTGTAGCCCCCCACCACCTTTTTCAAAACATTATAAATATCACACACATTTCATTCAGCCTTCTCCTTGATACTACACAGAGCTGAGGGGTGAACTATAGGTATGTGTATTCATTTTTTCTGATATATTTTATTCTTTTAATTCATGATGAAGTATAAATAATTAGTTTTGTGATTGTTGCAATGCTATCCAGAGAAAACTGCTTAACCATCTTATTTACACAGAGATCCCCCCATTTTAGCTGATAAATGTTACATGCGTATACATAAAGCTATCCTTTGATGCAAGTTTGACACAGTCCTACAGATGCAAGTTAAATTATTTTGTATATTGTTATAAAAACAGAAAAGGGTACTCACACAGGCAGATGAATTTCCCTCGGGGTGGGGGTCTCCATACAGATCTGTGAAACCTCAGCGATCAGGTTGCCTCTAGATACTTCTTTCTGAAAATATCCTAATAAAAAACACACATGTACCCTGCAGTTATACCCCCAAGCCTACAGGGGCATGGTGGTTAAGAGTGACAGGGGTTCGAGCCAGGATGGTGGGGGTGCAAGAGAAAGGAGGGGGGACAGTGGTTTGAGCCAGGATGGTGGGGGTGCAGGAGAAAGGAGGGAGGCAGGAGTTCAAGCTAACATGGTGGGACTCGGGTTCCAGCCAGGATGGCGTGGCAGGGGTTTGAGGAGTGTACAAGAAGGAGGGGCATAGGATGCTTACAAAATGGTGGGTGGCAGGGGTTCGAGGAGTGTACAAGAACGAGGGGTGTAAGATGCTTACAAAATGGTGGTGTTATGTCACTTCCAGGGTTTCAGTGTGGGTCATTTCCTGCACAAGGGGGCGGGAAACGGGTTTGAACGCATGTCATTTCCTGCGCAAGGGGTGGGACATGGGTTTGAGGTTGCGTCACTTCCACCAGAAGTGGGTGGGGCTAGCGCATTTTAGGGAGGGACTTCAGGTTTAGCAAGGGGCAATTCTGATTGGTCCATTTTAGGCCACGCCCACCTGTCAAATGACGTGGCACGTGCTGATTGGCTGAAATTTAACATTTGACAAGATATATGAACTTATACTACTATCTTCATCAGCGACATTGCAGATGGACTGGAGGGTAAGGTTTGTCTGTTTGCAGATGACACCAAGATCTGCAACAGAGTAGATGATCCAGATGGGGGTGGGCAGAATGAGAAGAGATCTGGATAAACTGCCCAAATGGTTGGAAGAGTGGCAACTGGTGTTAAACACAAAGAAGTGCAAGATCATGCACATAGGGAAGAGAAACCCTGAAGCCACCTATAGGTTGGGAGGGGAGTTCCTGGCAATCACAAGGGAAGAAAGAAACTTAGGCATTATCATCATCACAGATGATCTGAAATCATCCAACCAGACCACTAAAGCAGTAGGTAAGACTAGGGGGATGTTGGGGTGTATTAGTAGGGGTATCACAAGTCATAAGAGGGAGGTAATAATCCCTTTTTACAAGACACTGGTTAGGCCCCATCTGGGGTACTGCATGCAGTATTGGAGACCGCACCTGCACAAGGACATTGACAAAATGGAGGCAGTCCAGAGAAAGGCAACCAAAATGGTGCAAGGACTACATCAGAAAACATATGAGGACAGATTAATGGAGCTCAATATGTATACCCTAGAGCAAAGGAGAAAGAGAGGTGATATGATCGAAACATTCAAACATCTTAAGGGCATTAACAAGGTGAAAGAGTCTAACATGTTTCAATATAAGAAAAATAGCAGGACAAGAGGACACAGCATGAGATTAGAGGTAGACCGATTAAGGGGGAATGTGAGGAAGTTCTTTTTCACAGAAAGGGTGGTGGATGCATGGAATGGCCTACCTCCCAAAGTGGTGGATATGAATACAGTGCAGGGCTTCAAACAGGCATGGGACAGGCATAAGGGAGCAATACAGATGAGTATGAATAGATAGATCATTGACAGAGTACAGGCCTATGGCACATTCATAAGGTAGTAAAAATGAGCAGACTGGATGGTCCTTGCAGTCCTTATCTGCCATCAACTTCTATGTTTCCATGTTTCTATATATTAAAATTCTACCTGAAAAAGAAAACATTCAAAAGTATCCCTGTACAGTTTCCATTAGGATTAATATTTTTCACCGCAATGAGACACTACCTGGGGTTACATTAATAGTCTGATAAAAATGGGCAAGAGCCAGCCCCATGGCTATGATCTTTGGGTGTTCACCTGGCATGCTGGTGACCGAGGTTTGTGACCCAAGCCCAGGACATTAGGAGCAGGTGGTTGGGAGGGATTTCAGGGAATCCCTTGGATGCCTCCCTCCTGGGGGAGCAAAGGGACATTGCCACCTGTCTAGTGGTTCCTGTTGGCTCCAGGTGGTGTCAGAGGCAGTGTGGGTGACCATGCACTGTGGGACACCACCACTCAGGATGCATGCTGTGGTGCATCTATGGTGGGTGGGTGGGTGGGGCAAGAAAACAGGAAAAAGCCCCCTGAACAACCAGATGATGGCCAGTGGTCCCCGGCACCATGGTAGCCCAGGATAGCCCCATGCTGTCCCCCCACCCCCACCAGCCACCAGGCTAATTGGATGTGGCTTCATGCACTTCTCACCTGGAAGGTGAGGACATGTAGGATGAAGGGATATGTCAGGTCACACATGGACAACCGGCAATAGTGGGGGCAGTGGATTACAACTGAGGGAGAAGTGGTGGCCAGGGGTCCTGTATGCGTGTGGCCCAAAGGAGTGGCCAGTCAGGCGGGTGTGAGGCACTCAAAAAAACAGGGGGGGCATGGAAATCAATACAACCAGACTGGCTGAGATCAGTTTCTATCAATGACATTAAAAGAGAACAACCAATGGCGAAGAAGTCTTAAAATTCCCTGCACAGCACACCAGTGCAACTCCCTGAATTCATAAGCCACTTAATTCATAATTTCACATGCAAACATGGCGGCAGCCTTATTTGTATTTAAAAAAAAAAAAACTAGGCCATGACAATAAAATTGATATTCAGGCTTCACTTGGTGCCTGTGTGTGACCTTCTATGTATGTCACTGAAACTCTGAAGAATTTTGCAACCGAGTTATCCGTTTTAACATTTGATGTGTGGGGGAGGAGGAGGAAGAATTCTACTACTGGAGTAATGTAGAGTTTTCAATTAATGAATAAGGCCTGAACAGGGTTTATATTAACAGTCTGTTACTCACAACCTATTGGTGTGAATTGGCACCAGGCACAGCAGAGTGCCATATTGCCCCTATGGAATTTTTTGAATAAGCAACAAGACATGGTGGGGTGTCAGTAGTACTGAGATGTTGGCATACCTACATGTGTACTGGTGCATGATGTCACAGGCTGAGTGACTTCATCCTCTGGGTGTGTGGGTATCTCATTACTACCAAGTACCAAACCAACACCCAGCAATGTCTTGTTGCTTATTTACACCCCGGGGTTGGTTAACAGACTGTTAATGTAAACACTAGTCATGCCTTACTGAGTAATTAATTTTAGGCTGCCACCATCTTTGTACTAACAAACAAAAGTATAATTATGAAGTACTGTAGGCATGTAAACTAACATTTACCTTCAAGACTGGTTTTGTGGGTTCTTTTCTTTTTTTTGGTGTGCCTTACTTAAGTCTTACAATACCACCAAGGTTCTGTATTATGTGCCGGCCCCACCTCTGTAGATCATCCCACTGGTGCTTGAGTTGTTTTATTGACCTCTGTTGTCTGTGGCCATCACCACTTATGTTTGCAGCAATCTCAGCCCAAATTAATTCTCGTGTTGGAAAATCTACTCTCTTTTCTCCAAAAAGGTCCAAGGCTTTTTTTGTGACCTCAAGCACCAAAATGGAGGTCTCCTCTGCTAAGAATGGAGCTGAAGGACCCCTTGGGGTGCTACTTGAACACTTTCCAGTAGCCATTTTTGGTTCAATTTGGAGTAAATTTGTAACCCAGGAAAGAAAATACTAACTTTCAGCAAAGCACAAGAGCAACAAATGTCAGAAAGCCAATCTGCAAGTTTTTAAGATCCACGGAATGAATTTCCATGTAAACACTATAACAACATAGCTGTGTGTGATTGTCAGCTTGAGCTACCGATATCTGTGGAATAGTATTCTGGTGGCATGGCAAAAAGTCATAAAAAATGCACAGCAGAATATTATTATTACGCGGATTGGGAAGTGCGAATCAGCAGAATAATATTCCACAGAGCAGTATGTGGAAATGTTGAAAAATTAATTCTGCACCTCCTAATGATCATACAGACAGATGTGTGATCATATTACCACTGGTTGCAAGCAGGTGTCATGATTAGTATTGAAACTCACTTCTTGCATTCAGAGAAAATTGCAGGTAATTACCACGGAATTAAGTTCCACGGAAAAAGGTTGATTCTACGGTACAGTATTCCGCTGAAGATACTCTAGATGTGAGAAAAACAATACATCACTTATACAATAACTGTTAATTTAAATCAAAAGAATAAGTGTGGTCATAGGCTTTTACAGTAGGCAGGGAATGTGCAAAGAATATGTTCCCACATTGTTGTTCTGCCATCAATGTATACATTTCTGTGTTGCAATGTTGCATATTTATGAAAATATGATGTGCCTATTGCTGCTGTTGTTCTATCTTTCTGAGCCTCCCCACTCCTGCCATCTCTATGTTCTGGTACTGCAGTGCTAAAGATCGACAGCTGAGTGAACAGATAGGGCACTGTTGTGCATGCTGCTGCTTTAGGCCTGTCATCCTGAGCCCCCACTGCTGCCATTTCATGTGTCTGGTGCTGCCATGCTAAAGAACCTCAGCTGAATGAACTGACAAGGTCCCTGTTGTGCTTGCTGCAACTTTAAGCCTGCCTTCCTGTGCTTCCTACACTCCTGCCATCTCATGTGTCTGGTGCTGCCTTGCTAAAGAACCTCAGCTGAGTGGACTGATAGGGGCCCTGTTGTGCCTTCTCCTGCTTTAGGCCTGTCCTCCCATGCCTCCTCCATGCCTACCATCTCATGTGTCTGGTGCTGCCGTGCTAAAGAACCCTAACTGAGCAAACTGATTGGGGCCCTGTTGTGCCTACTGCTGCCTTAAGCCTGTCGTCCTGAGCATCCCCCACTCCTGCCATCTCATATGTCAGGTGCTGCCATGCTAAAGAACCTCATCCAAGTGAACTGATAGGGTCCCTTGTGTGCCTACTGCAGCTTTAGGCCTGTCCTCCTGTGCCTCTGCCCACTCCTGCCATGCCATGTGTCTGGTGCTTCTGTAGTAAAGAACCTCAGCTGAGTGTACTGATAGGAGCCCTGTTGTGCCTGCTGCTGCTTTTAGGCCTGTCATCCTGAGACTCCCCCACTTCTGCCATCTCATGTGTCTGATGCTGCCTTGCTAAAGAACCTCAGCTGAGTGAACATACGGGGTCCCTGTTGTGGCTGCTGCTGCTTTAGGCCAGTCCTCCTGTTCCTCACCCAGCTCTGCCATCTCACGTGTCTCGTGCTGGTGTGATGAGGAACCTAATCTGAGTGAACTGATAGGGGCAGTGATGTGGTGCTTGAGTTGTTTTAAGGAACACTCCAGATGCTTGTCATCATCACTAACATTAATGCCAATCAAGGTCAAAATCTTTTCTCATGTGGGGTAGTATACCCCATTACAACATTGTAATATTTCCACATTTTTGTTAATGCTGAAATAAGGATACTTGCTTTCTTGGGTGAAAATGGGGCAACAATTGACTTTGCGTAGTGGCAGAACTAGAGGTGGTGGCTGCAAGGGTGGGACTGGTGGCACTGTGCTCAACTTCACTTGCCATTGTGAATAATGTTGTTATTGTTAACTCTATCACTATCTCTATCACACAAACAAAACTTTATCTCCCTCCGTGCTCTCTACATCTGTCTCTATCTCAAAGTCAATCTGAATTTCTGATTTTGCAGATTTAGCTTGATCCGTTTGCAGGGCCCTTGACAGGGTAGGAGAGCCTGGGATAATTCCCGGGGCCCAGCACCAAAGAGGTGCCCAGGACACCAGGCATGTTACTGTATACAGCTGCATAGGGGCCCCTGAGTCTGAACTTTTCCCCGGGCCCTAAATTCCTCTCAAGGGGCCTGTCCATGGGATATAATCACACAGATTTAGGTAGTTTTCAATTCAGTCACCTGCATTAAAAATTCTGCCACAGTCAAAATTTCATAAAAAAATACATCACGGAATACTATTTCACTTTTCTTATCAACTGCGGGATAACATTCTGCGGTTTCCACAATTCGAATATAGGTGGAATTTCAATTAATCAATCAATCAATAAATCAATCAATCAATCTTTATTTAGCTAGGTGAAACATCGTTGAGAAGAACTCATTCACAAGATGGACCTGGTAATAATTACATATAAGACAGAATAACATTATACAATAACACATCCTCGAACAGTAGATATACCAAACATTTACAACATACCATTGAGTGTTTATACAAAATGGTTAGGATATATACAGATGTGTTGAGGCAAAGTACAAAAAAACAAAAACGAATATGATAGACATTCTATTGGCTAGATTGGTTAAGATAAACACAAATTGGTTTAAAGAAAAATACAATTCACAAAGTACTCAAGAATTCTAATAGCTAGCTGTACCAGCCTATACTGATAGTGTTAAAACTGACAGGATGTCAAGCCAGTGCCAGTAGGTCAAGGGTATGTAAGGAGGAAAGGTCAACTCTGAAGGATGAAAAACAGATCTAGATAAAGGAGTAAGAGTCCGGGGCAATGGCTATCTGAGGTACTGTAAATGTGTGGGCCAGAAGATGTAGGTATGCTGGATCACTTATAAGGGAAGTAAGAGGCAGTGAGAAAACATGAAAGGTGATTACATAGGGGTTTTATGAAGCACACTTGTAAATTTCTGTAGCGGTCTTGACCAGTGGACATTTTGTGAAACACACTTGTAATTTTCTGTATCACTCCTGCCTAGTAGGCATAGGTAGGGGAAAGAAAAAGGGGTATTAGCATAGGGGTTTTAAGATGCACAATTACAATTTTCTGTGGCTGTCCTGGCCAGTAGGGTTTTGAAGGTAGCCAGGGGAAGTGAAGAGGCAATTTGTAGTACGTTTTGGAGCTTGTTCCATAGGGTAGGAAGGGAGTAGCCAATGGAAATTTTGCCAAAATGAGTTTTGACTTTGGGAATAACAAGAGTGATATAGGTGGATTTTCTTAGTGCATACGAACCAGGGGTACAAATAGGGAGGCAGTCCGGGATATATGAGGGCAGTTTCTTGATGATAGCATGGTAGGTCCAGATTTCGGCGTTTTTGTATCGCCTTATGCCAAGGGAGGTCCAGCCGACCAGGGCATATAAGGAACAGTGGTGTGTAGTGTAGGGGGCTCCCGATATGAATCTTAAAGCCCGGTAATATAAGATGTCAAGCTTTTTTAGAGCTGTGATGTTTCCTTGTCTGTATAGAATTCCCCATAGTCTAGTAAAGTGAGGAAGGTGGATTGTACAATTCTGGTCTTCGCTTCCAACGTTAGCAAGTGCTTAATATGGAAGAATATGCCGAGCCTCTGTTTAAGTTTTTTGGAAAGTTCTTCAATGTGGTCAAGAAAGGACAATTTCAGGTCAGTCCACATCCCTAGGTATTTAAATTTATGTACCAGTTCCAGGGGTTCATTAAGGAGGGTAGTAATAGAAGTTTGCCCACCCACCACATTAGTAGGGATAGACCTCTGAGGGGGAGAGAAGAGCATAACTTTTGTTTTTTTTCTGCATTAAGCAGTAGCTTAAGATGCAATAGGTTGTTCTGCAGATGGTTAAATTCAAGTTGGAGGTCTGACCATGTTTTGTCAGGGGTCGGTCTGGAAATGCATAATACAGCGTCGTCTACGAATAAGTGGATGTCAGCATGATGAATTTCAGTGTGAATGTTATTCACATAGATGGCAAAGAGGAAGGGGTCCAGTATTGAGCCTTGTGGTACACCTCTATGTAGGGTTTTCATAGGAGAAAAGTCTCCTTCTACTTTAACCTGCTGCAATCATCCCACCAGGTAGCATTCGAACCATTTGAGGGCAGTACAGTCCAGACAAAGGTCACGGAACATATCCAGCAGGAGGGCATGGTCTACAGTGTCAAATGCCTTGCTTAGATCCAAGAATAGGGCACCTACATAAAGTTTATTGTCCAATGCATTCAGCCAGTCATTGGTAACTTTTGCAAGTGCAGAGACAGTGCTGTGTTGAGGTCTGAAGCCAGATTGTATAGGGGTGAGTAGGTTATGTAGTTCAAGGTGGTCTCTAATCTGCAGGCTGACAATCTTTTCCAACATTTTGGATAAGGTAGGAAACAGAGAGATCAGCCGATAGTTATTAAGGTCCACAGGGACCCCTGATTTGAATAATGGGACAACATGGGCAGTTTTCCAGCTATCCAGAAGGGTACTCTGGGTAAGGGACAGGTTGAAGATGTGGGTTATGGGGACGGCAAGTATATGGTAGCTGATTTTTAGAAAGTATGGGTCATTGAAAAAAATTTTTTTTTCTGGTGGAATAGCCATTCTGTGAAATTCCACCAGCGGAAATTTGCATTCCACACAGCTCTACTGCTGGAATTGGGTGACTTGCTATGCAAATATGCGGCTTTTGAACTACAGGTTGAACTGACAGTTTAGTCCAGTCAGTACCCATATAAGTACAGAGTTGCCATAAAGCCTCTAAGGACCACATTATTGAGGTTAGCTTTAATTGACTGGGTAAAGAGGCCAGTTTGAGGAAAAGGAGGCTTTTAAGCTGACACCGTACCTGTTGACACAATCCTTTTTCTATCTAGAGCCATAACGGGATATAAATAGAACTTTCTTTCAGTGACAAGTCCCTGCCCCATCACAGGAATTTACTGTTCTGCAGGCGCAATAATAAAGAAAGAAATATGGGAGAAGTAGTCCTCCTTTATATTTGGAAATGCTAAGTTTAAAATAAGCATGTTGAATTGCTTTTCCTTTCCATTGGAAGTAGTTAATCAGTTGCTGAAGCAGGGAAAACCAGGTTTTGATCAAATAAAGATGTAACATACTTAGAGGGTAAAGTATTCAGGGAGGAAGATTCATTTTTACTATGCTGACTCACTCCCCATAGTGAGAAGGATAGGGAGGCCCACCTCTGCAAGGCTTACTTAATCTGAGTGAGGAGAGGAATAAAATTTTCTTTTATAAGAGATGAGGGAAACTGGGTGAGGTGAATGCCTAAGTAAATCAACCCCTTAGACTTCCATTTTAGCCCCAAGTTTAAGATAGTCTGTTTCTGTATGTGAACATTGAGGGGTAAAACTTTCATCGTCTCTAGATTTAATTTGTATTCAGAAACTGTGGAGTAGTGACAAATTTCATCCAATATTGTAGGGATAGACGTGGGAGGTTCAACGATATGCAGTAGAAGGTTGTCTACATAAGCCGACAATTTATAACTGGAATCTCTGACCTCTTTTCCTCAAACTTCAGGGTCATTTAACATATAATGAATTAATGGTTTGAGATATAGATTGAAAAGGAAAGGTGATACTGGGCATCCCTGCCAGGTCGCTCTCTGTAGGGGAAAAGAAGCAGACAGGGTACCATTACACCAGACCCTGGCAGCTGAGTATGTGTATAATTCTTTAATCCAAGTAATGAATTCTGGGGGAAAACCACATTTTCTTAAAACCAGGAAGAGGTATGGACAATAAACCCTGTCAAAATCTTTTTCAGTGTCCAGAGAGACCAAGGTCACAAGGTTCTGGATCTCCCTGGATGCCAACATTAAATAATGGAGCATGCAGAGGTGAATAATCAACAGACCACCCACCATAAATCTTATCTGAGTTGGGTCTATAAGGCTGTCCCAGATAGATAGAAGATGATTAGCTAGCACTCTGGCTAGAGTTTTCAAATCCATGTTAAGTAGAGAGATTGGCCTTTAACTGCCAGGGGAAAGCATATCTTTTCCTGGGTTCCTTATCAATGTAATCCAGACCTGAGTCAAAGAAAAGTCGAAGAGACCATGCTCAACTAGGTAATTGTAAAGTTTCTTTAAAAAAGGAGCCAAATCACCCTCGAAGGCCTTATAAAAATTGTTAGGGAAATCATCCGGACCTGGGGCTTGGTCAGGCAGGAGCTGCTGGATAGTCCATCAAACCTCTAGCAAACTGATTGTTCCCTTAAAATGTTCCTGCTGCTGTGTCATCAAAGATGGAAGTTGTAGTGGGTCGAGATAACTATTAATCAAGTCTTGAGATGCCGCATCAGCAGGATCAGCTTGGTACAGGGAAGTATAAAAAGACAGGAACCCTTCAGCAATATCACACGGCCATTTCTCAACCAGTCTATCTGGGAAAGCTCAAATGCTGGGGATTACTTTAGCTGTTTTTAGCTGTTGCAGGCAAAGAGCAAATAGCTTTCTGGTCCTTTCTCCCGATTCTAAGTAGCAGGTTTTCATCCACTTGGGAGCCAACTCTGCTTTTTCCACCATCAAGCCTACATACAGTGAAAAAAGTGAGTTTAAATAAAACCAATTCACTGCTGGTATGTTTGCAAATAATTGAGCCTCCAGCTGACGTATGTTCTGCAGCAAATGGTCCAGATTTGCACTGCAGATTCTGAGTTTTTTTGTGGCTAAGCAGATGCGCTCACCCTGGAATGCACATTTTGTAGCACCCCATAAAACATCCAAAGACTCCACAGAGGAAGCATTATGTTGAAAAAAACATGGATATAATCCTTCAAAATTTTGGTAACAGTAGAATCCCTAAGCAATTGGGAGTTAAAATGCCCCACCCTGTCATGGTCCACTGGACCTTGTACAGAATGAAACAAAATGACTGAGGCATGGTCTGAAATAACTAGGCCCTGAATGTCACAGGAAACAAGGTTGAAAAAGGGATTCCTGGCTGATCAAAAAATAATCAATGTGGGAAGAGGTACCATCAGGGGTTGAAAAAAAGTGCATTGCCTTTCTGTGGGGTGAAGGACCCTCCAGGGGTCAATCACACCGAGCAAATCAAGCAACTCCCACAGACTTCTTTGCCTTTGAGTAAGACTTTTGTGTGAAGTATCAGATCAGTCTAAATCAGTCTGATAGACCAGATACCAGTCACCTCCTAAAAAAAAGAGATACAAGTATATTGGGCAAACTGGGTGACCAACTCAGCAAAGAAGACTGGAGAAACCACATATGGACCATATATTGACCCTAGAATCCCTTCAGTAAGCCTAGCTGACCATGTAGAAATATATATCTGCCCTCCTGGTCCTCCCATTCTCTAATGAGCTGGAATGATACCCTTCGAGCTAATAAAATAGCAACGGTAGTATAAGTTGATATAACTCATCAAGTGTTAAATGTCAGCAAATCAGCACGTGCCACTTCATTTGAAAGGTGGAAGCCCCACCCCCTGACCTTGTCCCTGAAGTCCCACCTCCAATCCTGGAAATGAAATGTTCTTTTACCTGGAAGTCCAACTCTTTTCTATACCCTACGTCCCCCTCCTCCATCCCCCTCCCATTGAACCCTTGCCACACTGTCCTAGCTCACACTTGAGTCCCTCCTCCACCCTCTCACCTTGAACCCCCGTTGCACCATCCTAGATCACACCTGAGTCCCTCCTCTTCCATGCCTCCCCTCGAACCCCTGCTACACCATCCTATCTTGCACCTGAGTCCCTCCTCATCCCCTTCCCCTCCCTTCAAACCCCTGCCACACCATCCTAGCTCACACCCGAATCCCTTCTCTCCTTCATTCCCCTCCTCCATGCCTCACACCTGAGTCCCAGCCTAGCTCAAACCCGAGTCTCTCCTCCTCCATCCTCCACCCCTCGAACCCAACTTCTCCTCCTACCTTGTACCCTGGGTTTCCCTCTTATTCTTCCCTTCCTTCCAAGTGGTTAGGGCTGTGTAATTTTAGTCATTCACCCCCTGTCAGTCTGGGGGTATAAGGACAAGATGTGTTTGGTGCTTTTGACTTGAGGGGATTTCCTGGAATGCTGTATTAGGAACGTATCATCATCATTATTCAGAGAGACATGGAAAAGCCCTCTGTGTATGCACAGTTTTGTTTTCAAACAAGGTTTTCAAATTCTTACCGGAGACAGGAACCTTTATTTTATCGTGTGTGTGCTTGTTAAAGGATTTATGAAAAAAAAATCTCTACACTGATTTGGACAGCACTGTCCTGCCAAATAAAAAAATAAAAAATAAAATGTTGTGATGAATTTGGAGCCTGGTTGGATATAGCATCCTGAAATGAATACCGGCCACTATTAGTTTCACAATGAATGGATGATAAGTAGCCCATTTGTGATAAATAGAAGACAGTAAATCCTGGACTATTCGCAACCAGGCCAAGTTTAGAAATTTAAATATGAAGGGATGAGGAGGGGGACCCTTGGGCAGCACAGGACACTGAGAGCGAAGTGCCTGCTCAATTGCATATGATGGTCCATTCAGGTATTGCCCACCTAAGAGCTCACAGAGCTTTTGAGCAAATTAAATCAGATTTTGACCCTCAGCATGCTCTGGTAGCCCTAAGACTAAGATGTTATTCTGTCTGCTTCTTCCCTCTAAATCCTCCAGTCGGCTTTCAAGTCAGAGAGCTTTTTGCCAGAAAGCAACAAGCTCAGGATTGAGCTTAGTCTTCCAATCTTCAAAAGAGCTTGTGCAGGCTCCATTTTTGCATATTCACTGGGCCAGGTTGTCCAGCGATATATGTATCCATTTCATTTCTGAAGTTAGTCTTTGTAAAGCATCTTTGAAGGGTTCAAATTGTTGCATAAACTTGTTCACAGTAAGCGGTACTGCAGCTGGATGAGGTTGGGCCTTAGTCTATTTGGAGGCTTTATTTATTTATTTATTTAAGCGTTTAACCAGGAAAGCATACTGAGCATGCTACTACTCAATTCCAGATGCGTCCTTGGGGAAAGGGAGACTACATACACAGTTGGAGGGCAAACATAATACAAAGTGGAACTCATAAAAGGAACAAACACTACATCATTATAGGTAGCAATACGTAAGACAGACTAGAACTAGAATACAGTAAATACAGAACTCAAAACAGGCACAGTTTAAATGAGGTGCATTAAATATAGTAAATAGATAGTGATACATTAAAATGTTCATTGATGGGGCGTGGTCTGAATGCCAAAGAAGACGCCACTTAAACCATCATCTCAATCCACAGATATGACTATCCAGCTCACATCAGGACATCCAGAGATCTCCTCCACCTTCTTAAGCGATCATACGCTGTCATACATTGTAACGGTTGCTCAGAGTGGGTTAGATTGCTGTAGGAGATCCAGCTTATCACTTTACAGCTCCAGTTACTGCGAGACCCTTCTAAATCTAAGAGCAGGCCCTGAGACCCTGACCTTGCATGATTACCTCAAGGGGACCCAACACAAGGTGTCGAGTGGAGAGCCTACTGCCCCCACCCATGGAAAAATTCACTCCACATTAATTGCTTGGCTATCATTACAGTTCCGGAATGGCTTTACCTCAGCCTCATGTGCAAGGCCTGGATACCTCTCTTCAAGAAACTCCTGTCTGTCCTGTAGATGTTGGTGCTTCACTACAGCACATTACTGCTATGCTGGACACACTCCTAACATGAGTGGACACTATAACTGAAACCTTATCCATTACAGTCGCTGAAATGCGAGTGCTTAACGAAAGGCTTAATGTAGCAGAACAACACACAGATGATTTGGAAATTGGTCAAGTTAAAATATTACAGAGACTACATGAGTGGGATGAAAAGCTGGCTACCCTGTGGCAAAAAGCAAAAGATCAAGAGAACGGGGGAGATGCAACAACATTAGAAACCTGGGGATTCCAGAGGGCTCGGAAGTTCAGAACACTGAGAGATTTCTAAATGAAGAGATCCCTAAAATGCTTGGGGACAGATGGCAAGGACAAATTGAGGTTGAGAGAGCACATTGCATACCCAGCGGCATTCGTGCCCACAGTGCATCTCCCAGGCCCATAATAGCCTACATATTGCGATATTCAACCAAAGAAAGAATCCTGAGAGTAGGTCGAGACAGGGGCGAGCTGCTATGGCACGGGGTGAAAATTTCTATTTTTAGAGACTTCTCCACTGAGGTTGCCGTTCGCAGAAAAGCTTTTATACCTATCAAGAAACTGCTGGCAGCACAAGGATTTAAATATGGTTTCAGGAATCTGGCTTACCTCTATGTATCCCGGGATGGCAAGGACATAGTAACTGAGTTGCCATAAGAGATAGAAGCCTGGGCCTCTAAATACTGGCACCGGTTGTCTCTCAATGCTGCAGCTCCTAGGAGACTATGAACACCAGGCTCCAGAATGAGAGAAAGGAGGAACCAATCCTCAAGGGACAATTTTGGGGGGAACCACAATACCACCTGGACAGTGCAACAGCTAAATGATTCCCCCAGGTCCCCTCCACGGCAGAAAGCACCGGGACTAAATAATAACACCACTAATGCAAATGTGAGGTGGCCAGCAGTTCAGTATGCCTCCTCTCTATCTCAGCAAGGCTCCATTCAAGGGAATCGAATACGGCAATGATCATTACGCAGACAGGGATCCCCAACCAAATGCCTAGGTACAGCACTGCCTACAAAACAGAGTAAAGATGACCTCTCCACTCTGATTCAACCTGAGCAGCAAGAAATTCCAGACAAACTTTTTATGGAGGTCGCAGATACTACATCATGGGCAGAATTACCTTTGGAACCGTCCGATTGTCAGGACTTCTCACATATTTCAGTCAAACCTGGGTTGCTCACCTTTGCAGAGGCGTTACCCCAGAATTCCCCATCTGGTGCAACTGGACCTGCTTCTACTGGGGAGCGAGTTCCTAATGACTGACCATACTATGTCTCTATTGCCTCTCTTTTAATATAATGATGCTATGCAGGGTATTCAAGGGCAGCTTCCTCCCCACCTCGCCTTCTGTGAGACCTAGGTTAATATGGATCTTTCTCCTGAACTTGGGAAATCTCTACGATGACGTTCACATGAGGCTTGATATTAATGCCTCCCTTGATCTCCTGTTGAATGAGGATTTCCCTCTCTAGAGATACACAGGAGAGGGATCACGCCTAATAAGAATACCCTATGGGTGGATGAGGTCAGGCATCAGGACTGCCAAAGATACTGTAGCTAACTTTGGTTCAGGCACCTAGCCTGCAGGGCTATTTATACCAAGAACCTCTCTGGCACCAGCAACAGCAAATCTCATCTCCCCACACTTACCTCCCCCACTTCCTCCTTCCTCACGATATAGGTTCCCTAATTAGGCAGCCTCCCCACCCCATTTCTCTGATTGTTATAATTACTTAGTAAAACATTAGCGAAAGCTGGAGATGGTGCTTTAGGCAATCTAGCTGATTAGTATCCACTATTCCCCATAAGGTGAAAGGTCAGTGCTTCTGAGTGCTCCTCTCCAATAGTGTTGAGGACTGCACCTTCGTGCATACACCTAACCACCATTAGCTTTGTGCTTATCTAATTTTGATAGTTCTGACTTTACCTAGTGTTAAAAACTTTATACTTCCCTTAGTGGGATTAATGTTTCTATAGTGTTTAACCTTTCTAAGACAGTTACTTTGGTGACTTTTTCAGTGCCTTAACACAAGTGTTCTCCTTTCTACTTCAGACTGGGATTGGTATTATACCTAGTGAACAAAATACTCTTTTCTCCTTCAATCAGTTGACCACTCCTCCTTCCCTTCAGGCAATTTACCTGCTCCTACTTTCCTATCCATACTGGAACCGGTGGTGAATACTTATATACTACTTAAACTTGGGAACCACAATGCAGAAGTTGGACACAGGGGTTAAGCTTGTGTCATGAAATGTAAAGGGTTTAAACCACTTGGTTAAATGATCCATGGCCCTAAGGCACCTACACTCCTTGCAGGCAGATATAGCATGTATCCAGGAGACGCATCTCACTGCAAGAACTGTATCTTGGCTCAAAAATGCCTGGGTAGGTAGTGTGATAGCGAGCTCAGCGACAACCAAATCAAGAGGTATTGCCAATCTGATCAGGAAAACATGCTCCTGGGTTCAGGAGCAAGTGGTCTCCATTACCCAAGGAAGATGGCTAGCAGTCCGATTCTCGTACCCAGGGGGTCATGTGGTGCTAGCAAATGTATATGGTTCAAATACGGATGACCGAGGTATCCTATTGGATCTTAATCAGGATATAGAATCCCTGGTAGTCGAGCATCCACAGATTACGATCATGTTCGGAGGGGACTTCAACCTTAGCCTAGATATTTTCTTAGACAAATCCAAACCAACCCCCAAGCACTCCCCCAAACAGTGTTGGCCCTACAAGGAATCATGATGGAGTGGGGAATGTCTGACGCATGGCATAGAGATCATCCGGATGGGCAAGTCTACTCCTTTTTCTCCTCTGTTCACACTACATATAGTAGGATTGACTTTTGGCTTGCCAACAACGCAGCAGCCCGAGACATTACAGCCACTAAAATAAACAATATTCTTGTGTCTGATCATGCCCCAGTCTCCTGCCTCTTACCCCCTCTGGGCAAACTGGATCCTGTACCCGATGGCATTGCAAGCCCTTATTCCTCAGGGATCCTAACTTTCTGGCTATGATATGGGAAACAGCCAGGGGGTACTTCTCCCTGAACCATGCTCTGGATACCTCCACTGCCACTGTTTGGGAGGCCTTCAAAGCTGTCCTGCAAAGACAAATTATTGCATATTCGGCCCAACAGAATAAAACCAGGAAGGAAACCGTGAATTCCCTGCAATCGCAACTCTCGCTTCTGGAAGCCAGATTTAAGACATCCGCTGCCCACACACCTGACCCAGTACTCCTCCAAGAGATAGTAGTACTTAAATATCGCATAAATACCATTGTACCTTATCTTCACATATGTATCTATGGGTTCGGGGAAGGATGAGGTTACCTGGCACAAGAGACCTAGGTTTGGCTACTCTGCACAGGGGCACCCAAGTAAATCCAACTACAGGAAGCAATAACTGTAATTTCCAGAACCAGAATTGGGATTTTTCAGTGTGTCTTTATTTATTAACTCACTGAACATAAACAAAGCACTGCATGGTCCCCCAAAGGGCTACGTTACTGTAATGCAGATTAGAGGTTAAACACAGCGGTCCATTTGAGGAATGAACACATTGCTACAGATGTCTGGCTTTGGACCCACCAGGCACTCAGCCCGGACTTTGCATGCGCGTTGGATACATAGCCCAACTGGCCCGGCTCCCCTGCCGGCCACTCGACTGATGGTCCACTTGGCGAATGAACCCAAACTTTACTTGGAAAGACATCCCATCAAACAAGGAGACTCCCAAACTGTGGCTCCACACCACTTGAAGTCTGCGACTCTAGAGATTTGTTTTCATACTTCAATCAAAACTCCCATCAAACAAGGAGACTCCCATCCAACAAGGAGTAATTTTTCCCATCCTGTGGCTCCCCACACCACTTAGAGTCTGCGACTCCTAGAGAGATTTTCAAGTTGCGACCCACGTCTGGGTACCCACCCCATCACTGGCCAAGCGCATGAGGCAAGTAGCAAAAACACAGAAGAAATCTGTAGAGGTGGACCTGGTTACTAAAGATGGGGGGTTTTCCCACCTCCAGCTCCCACAGCCCATACCCGGCCATTTCTCTGGACACACAGAAAACTTTAGACTTTAAAATGTAGATTGAACTGTGGATGACCTGAAGCACCCCCTCTACAGTGAACTTTAAATCCATTTAAAACTTTAAACAGTTGACTGCCCTATTTGTTTGTCCTAGTTAACATAGTCCTCCCAAATAGCAGTCCACATTTACTTGAAATCCAACTGAAGAAAACAAGATGTTTGCCCCTTCCAATGGAGCCAAACACTCACCCATTCATTGCAGGTGCCCCACAGGTGAAGTACTGTAACCTTTGCTGTTATCCATGAACAGACTGAAATTAAAACAGGCAGCTTTCTTCCCAGGGTGGGAGAAGGATTGCCCCTGGAACCCACAGAGAACTTTCCTACTCCCCAGAGGAGGGGCACTGAGACCGGGGAGCGTCACCACCACTTTAAAAAGGTAAAATACAGGAACACTTCCTTTTTTCTGAGTGAGAAATCACACTGCACACTAATGCTTCCTTCTTGCTTAAGGACAAACAGAAGACTACCTTTGAATTTCCCAAAGTTCTAAACTTCACTCCCTGAGCTGGAGATTCCAAAGTGGCTCATGCAGCTGCGACAGTTCTATAATGATGTCATCTCTCAAGTCTCAGCTGTGACTGAGGACAGAGTGAGACAGTGTGAAACCCATTTAACTGGAGTTTCACAAGCTGCCTTCCCTGCCTACCACTAGGTCTTACTGGGATTCTAGTAACCCCGGGTAACAAAGGGGTTACACTCGCCCTTGACCAGGAAAATGACTGTCCCTAGTCATTATGCACCCGGCCTTAGGCCATCCCACCCTATGTGCTACCTGCGTGGAGGGGTGATCAGGCCCCTCCTACCATGTGCAAGCACAGGTAGGCAACACTAAGGGCCTAGAGGCTCATAGCTGACATATCATCCTCTACTCTATCCACTTACTATGGACACCTAGTGGCTCTGGTAGAACCATCCAGAGCATAGCCCTGATAGATCAGCACTGTGGCCCTACTGCAGGTCAGGGCCTTAGCCTGTCCATACCCCCTAACCCTCTAGTGAAAACCTATGTGTCTCTAACATAATATCCCAAACAAAAACAAAACCCGGGGACCTCCCCGACCTTGGGCAGCCTGCAACTACAACCACTAGCAATAATAACACAGTACATTTAAATTCTACACCATAATCACTGACGAGGGACTCCGATGACCCCCTCCTCCTCTTCTTGTCTTCTCTTCTGTCTTCCAGGAACACCTATAAGAAAAGACAAAAACAAAAAAAAAAGAAAAACACATCCTAATCTGCATGTACAGTCTATCTAAACAACAACAATGACAACAACAACAACAGCCCTTACCACACAGAAAAAACAAAAGCACTGAACAATCCAAAAAGAAAAATATGTATTTTTTTTTTTAGAAAAAGGTAGAAAAACAGTATTTACATTAAAGTACAAAGCCATTGGTAACAATACACCTTTGGGGGGATGGAATGCCCTAAATGTCCCAACTAGTGACTACAAGGCCCAAGGCCAGTCCATTAAAGAGTCTCTCCTGGGCCAGAGCCCGTGAAGCATAGTTCTTTAAGGCAATAATCCCAAAGAGGAGAGTCTTTGCGGACAGCTCTCACACTGTTTGAAGTCTGTAGTGTAGGGTGTGTATTGCAATGTCATAAAGATAGAATAAAAAGATTCTTTTGGACTTACCAGCCTCTTGAAGTATTCGGAATTCACAAACCTGGTCCCTTCCGAAGACTCTCCTGGCAGCATTTCTTCTGATGCAGCTGGGCGGACATCTTCCGGGAACCCACAGGAGTGCACATCTGGAAACAGCTGGGCTGATGTCATAACTGGAGAAGGAACCTTAGAACAGGAACAAAAAAAAAAAAACAGCTGGTCCGGCGTCATCCAATTACCAGGCGATGAACAGGAAAACAGCTGGGCTGGTGTCCTCTCTGGATCTGAAGTCATCTGGTGGTACCAGTAGATGGTTAGTGAACAGGGCAGTACAATGTGGACTGAAGAATATGGGGCACCTGATTTCTTGTTTATTCATATTGGCAGTTCAATAAGGGCACTTCACAGTCTAGATGTGGCAGTATTGACTACCACTGCTTGGCTCTCCATTTTGTAGGCACAGGCTTAATTACTGGGAGGTCCTGGCACTGAGGCCAATAGTAGAGGGGGTCAGGGGCTTGAATTATTACTCCATCTGGACGCACATAATTCACACAGTGGGAGACTCCGCATCCCTCTCCGTCCACTATTCTCACTCTGTCCATAAACAGTGCCCGCCTCTTCCACTGTGTATACTTTTCGTGGAACAGTCTATTCTTTACATGCTGGTTAGCCCCAGGATGCACATGTTTCATTGCTTCATCCCAGATCCAGGATTTCCTGCAGTTCTCAATCTCCTCCCAGACTCTCCGGGGAAAGGTAGGAAGGTCATACCAAAGATTTCATTGGCCTTTCACGAACCAGTCTCTCGTCTTTACTTGCTTTGGTCAATCTGAGACCGCTGGCCTGGCTTGGGGTGGCCAGTCCTGGTTCTGCCAGCTTCACATCCTCAATGAAATTAAAAACGAACCCTGACTTCTTCTTCTTCTGGTGAAGCCAGGCAGTGGCATCACCACCTTCTTGAACACATTCCTCCAAGGCAAGATCTTGAGGCTGTCGTTCCCTTTCTCACAAGGCCACATAGATTCCCCTCATCTTCCTCTTCACTGAGGATCTGAGCCCAGGAGTGAGCAGTAGTTCTCACCCCTGAGACTATCCATTCGTCACTGGGAGCGGAGGTCGACACCTCCCATTCAAAGGCCTCCCGCATCTCACCTTCACCTTCGAGACTTGGGCTAGGCCCCCCCACCCAGGGGACTATTGATGCTTTATCTGAACTTGCTTTCTGAGATCCAGCATCCAATGCTTCACTTTCAGATTCAGTCTCTAATTCTGCACTCTCTAACTTTGTGCCACACTCCCCCGAGGGACCTTCCTCCACAGGCTCCACCTGATGCTGTGTGCTGCCAACTGCAGATTCTTGAAGTTGTGTCCATGTGGGAGCCAAATGAATTTGAGGCACTTTATACAAGCCATATTTTTGTAGACATCCAGCACAGTGAGGAATCATGAAGACATCCCTTCCAGCAGTCAAGCACATCTGGCATACACGCACTGGATAATTAGGAATTGCCACATCAGGAGGGAGTTGCCCTCTATAGCAGCAATTTTCAATATCTCCCAATCTATTTACTGCAGCTGTTACTGCAGCCCGGGCATGATCCGGGTAACGAGCTGGTCCTGAGGCCATAACTGCAGAAAAACAAACAAAAGTTCACTGTAACTGAAAGTCCCACTTTAAATGAACACACTCTGTAGCTTTAAAATAGTTCCTCTGCTGCTGTGTTTACTTTACTACCCCACCCTGTAATGGCGGCGGCAGCACTCCTGTGCATCAACATTCAGACTCCGGGTCAAGCCGCTGCGCACCCGATTTACATCAGCTACTAATAACTTTTACTTCAAACTGCACAACTTGGTCTGTTCTGGCTGTTCACACATTTACAGGATGTTCCTTGGACTTTTCACTTGCTGGCAACATTCATTTAATTACAGACCCTTTTAAAACTTCAGGTTTCAGCACAGGATTGCCTGCTTTTACTAGTGTTGCACTTTTTACAACCCACAGTCTCTCTCTGCCTGCAAACTTTAAACTGAGGCTACTTTTCATTGCTATGCACACATTTAATGGCTTTACAGACTTGCACTTGCTAGCAGGACATCACGCAATCGCTACTTGCAAAGCGACTACACAGCTGCACACACATTTTATATGGCATTCTCTGAAAATCACTGATTTGAGCAGTTTTAAATTGTTTACTCACTGTTATTGTAGCAGATTGCTGCGATGGGGTAAAACGGCCTGCAGCCAGATTTTGAAGGCCTTAGATTGCAAACGGGCGGGCAGTCTCTGCGATCGTAGTATTAACCACACAATTCACTGATCCCACGATCGATAAGCGGGTTGAGCCCGATTTTTAACTGGAAAGTCACTTTTTTACTGTTTACGGCACTTTGAACACTTCGCGAACGCTCCTCCACTGCCAGTACACGCACTACTCTCTGTCTCCCTCTTGAATGCTGAAGCAGACTCTGAAGAGCTGGCTTGGGGTGGGACTAATGGCAAACTGACCAACCACACGATGCCATGCAAATGAGCCTCTTCTTCCTCACGAGGGCTCCTCTCCTCACGGCGATCTTTGAGCAGGCAAATTTAAACTGAAAGATGCACTTTTTTTTTTTTCAACTGACTCCACAGCGGGAGCCCATTTCAACCATGTAACATTGCCATTAACTCTGCAGTCTCTAGTATTGCACAGAAAGCATTTCCAACATCCAGGGCATAATTTCTCTGTTGCTACCCCTAGTTTTCCACACTTTCCTTCACAGAACTTTGTTTTAAAACTGACAAACACTGTAAACTATGTTGATGCAGTACAAGGACACACACTTTGGCTTTACAGCTCCTTGGTAAACAGTTGGCATTTTTTAAACAGCAGCACAAGATTCACAGCACACAGCACACACTAGGGAAATTGCTTCAACTTTTTTGGGCTACCGACTGCCAGATAGCCAAAACGCTAGCCTACTTGCCCAAGCACCTTCCTTCCCAAACAAATCCAAAGCGGTGCCTCCATTTTTGTACCATATCTTCACATATGTATCTATGGGTTCGGGGAAGGATGAGGTTACCTGGCACAAGAGACCTAGGTTTGGCTACTCTGCACAGGGGCACCCAAGTAAATCCAACTACAGGAAGCAATAACTGTAATGTCCAGAACCAGAATTGGGATTTTTCAGTGTGGCTTTATTTATTAACTCACTGAACATAAACAACAGCACTGCATGGTCCCAAAGGGCTACGTTACTGTAATGCAGATTAGAGGTTAAACACAGCGGTCCATTTGAGGAATGAACACATAACTACAGATGTCTGGCTTTGGACCCACCAGGCACTCAGCCCGGACTTTGCATGTGCATTGGATACATAGCCCGACTGGCCCGGCTCCCCTGCCGGCCACTCGACTGAAGGTCCACTTGGTGAATGAACCCAAACTTTACTTGGAAAGACATCCCATCAAACAAGGAGACTCCCAAACTGTGGCTCCCCACACCACTTGAAGTCTGCGACTCCTAGAGAGATTTGTTTTCGTACTTCCAATCGAAACTCCCATCAAACAAGGAGACTCCCATCCAACAAGGAGTAATTTTCTCATCCTGTGGCTCCCCATACCACTTAGACTCTGTGACTCCTAGAGATATTTTCAAGTTGCGACCCACGTCTGGGTACCCACCCCATCACTGGCCAAGCGCATGAGGCAAGTAGCAAAAACACAGAAGAAATCCGTAGAGGTGGACCTGGTTACTAAAGATGGGCGGTTTTCCCACCTCCAGCTCCCACAGCCCATACCCGGCCATTTCTCTGGACACACAGAAAACTTTAGACTTTAAAATGTAGATTGAACGGTGGATGACCCGAAGCACCCCCTCTACAGTGAACTTTAAATCCATTTAAAACTTTAAACAGTTGACTGCCCTATTTGTTTGTCCTAGTTTACATAGTCCTCCCAAATAGCAGTCCACATTTACTTGAAATCCAACTGAAGAAAACAAGATGTTTGCCCCTTCCAATGGAGCCAAACACTCACCCATTCATTGCAGGTGCCCCACAGGTGAAGTACTGTAACCTTTGCTGTTATCCATGAACAGACTGAAATTAAAACAGGCAGCTTTCTTACCAGGGTGGGAGAAGGGGATTGCCCTGGAACTCACAGAGAACTTTCTCACCGCCGGAGGGAGGGGCACTGAGACCGGGGGAGCGGTCTCCACCACTTTAAAAAGGTAAAATACAGGAACACTTCCTTTTTTCTGAGTGAGAAATCACACTGCACACTAATGCTTCCTTCTTGCTTAAGGACAAACAGAAGACTACCTTTGAATTTCCCAAAGTTCTAAACTTCACTCCCTGAGCTGGAGATTCCAAAGTGGCTCATGCAGCTGCGACAGTTCTATAATGATGTCATCTCTCAAGTCTCAGCTGTGACTGAGGACAGAGTGAGACAGTGTGAAACTCATTTAACTGGAGTTTCACAAGCTGCCTTCCCTGCCTACCACTAGGTCTTACTGGGATTCTAGTAACCCCGGGTATCAAAGGGGTTACACCATATTACAACAAAAAGCGTAATGAACGCTGCTCAGGTCCAAACATGCCCATTGGGAGGGAGGGGACAAAGGAGGTAAACTCTTGGCTTTTCAGTTAAGGAAACAACAGGCTGCTTCCGGCATTCATGCCCCAAGAATTAGAGAGGCCAAATGGTCATGGATCATAAGCAGATTAATTAATGTATGCAACACGTTTATCAGAAGCTATACTAATCACATTCCACCTTAGACCCCAGGCAGCTGGAATGTCAGATGGCAACTTTTTGTGACACCTCCAATAATCCCCAACTGCCTCAGCTTATGGAAAGTGCCCTAGAGGAACCTTTTACTGATCCTGAACTACTGAAGGCCATCCACCAGTTGGCTCAAGGTAAATCCCCTGGGTTAGATGGTATGACCATGGAACTATACCTAGCAATTAGTGCAGAAATCAGTACTCCTTTGTTGGCCATACTTCAGAAGGCCCATGGGTCTGGCACTCTTCCCCCTTCTATGCGGGAAGCCTTGATCACCCTCCTCCTCCCCCAAAAATCTGACGACCCCTCAAATTGTGCCAACTATCGCCCCATTTCCCTCATTTCGGTAGATAACAAAATTGTAGCTAAAATGCTTGCTACCCAATTGATGAAGGCATTACCCGCTAAAACACTACCTTCTCAAGTCAGTTTTACTAAAGGGCAGGCTGCGGTTGATAATATAAGACTGGTCCTGAATATTAAGTGGCTCGCCATGCATTCATCAAACCCAATGGAAGTGAAGGCAATAGATTTTTCTAAGGCCTTTAATTCAGTGGAATGGCCTTATCACACGAAACACTGAGACTCTATGGATTTGGGTCTTTCTTTAGGCAATGGGTTTGAGTATTATATACTGCACCATGCACAAGAATCCAAACCAATAAAGACATATCACCCTCCTTTCCACTCCAACGGGGTACAAGGCAGGTTTGTCCCCATCTTCCCTTCTATTTTTGGTGGCCTTAGACCCACTTATATGGAAGCTACAGGCTAATGAAGGGGTCAAGGGCATACAGGTTGGTCAACACACTTACCTTACTGCAGTGTATGCAGATGACCTGCTTCTGATGCTAAACTGTCCCAAGGAGGCTCTTCCTGTTGTTCTGGAAACACTAAGAGAGTACGCCAGCTGTCCGGCTTGCAAATTAATCAGAAAAAGACCATTGTCACCTCTTAACTCAGCCTGCACCAATGTATGCATGCAAGGCTTAGAGTTTACCTGAGCACCTCACAATTTCTCATACTTGGGCATAATTATCCCTTTCAACTGGAATCACCTAGAGCATAGGAACTTCAGCCCTTATTAAATCAGCTAACAATAGAGGTGAACTGCTGGCGTGACTCAACATCTCCCTTCCAGGGAAGGTGGCAGCGATTCAAATGCTTCTCCTACCCAGAGTGGCATATCTTCTAACAATCTCCCCATTGCTTTATCTAGTGACAGGTTGGTCAACACACTTACCTCACTGCAGCGTATGCAGATGACCTGCTTCTGATGCTAAATCATTCCAAGGAGGCTCTTCCTGTTGTTCTGGAAACACTAAGAGAGTACGCCAGCTGTCCAGCTTGCAAATTAATCAGAAAAAGACCAGCGCACCTTCTTAACTCGGCCTGCACAAATTTATGCATGCAAGGCTTAGAATTTACCTGAGCACCTCACAATTTCTCATACTTGGGCATAATTATCCATTTCAACTGGAATCACCTAGAGCATAGGAACTTCAGCCCTTATTCAATCAGCTAACAATAGAAATGAACCGCTGGCACTGCCTCAAACTCTCCTTCCAGGGAAGGTGGCAGGATTTGAATGCTTCTCCTATCCAGAGTGGCATATCTTCTAACAGTCTCCCCATTGCTTTATCTAGTAAAATATTCCTTCCACTGGACAAATTAATCTCCTTCTACCTCTGAGAAGGAAAGACACCAAGATGGAGCCATGGTAAAATGAGGGCCCATTGGTCCAAGGAGGTATGGAACTCCCTGGCTGCAAGGGTATCACTGGACTTACCTATCTGCCCAGGCCACTAAATGGTTTGCTCCATCCTTGTCCTCATCTCCCCAGTGGGCTCAATTGCAATCTCAATCATTACAGAATAACCCTTTACACCAGCTATTAACCAATACCCCTATAGAAACTAACAAGTTCACCCCTGTAATGGATGAGACCAGGAAAGCATGGCTCAGGCTCATGACAGCCTCTAACACGGGGAAAGTGGCAAGTGTCTTGCCATTCCGCTACCTAGCCCTTTGGCATAACCCAATTGTCTTGGTAGATAATAAACCATTCTACCAGCCGACATGGGAAAACAACAGGATTCGAATAGTCCAGGATCTCTTTGTATCCAACTCCTCCACATTGATGTCATTTGAACAGCTTCAGACTCGTTATCTCTCTTTAGACCACTGATTTCTGGAGCTATCTGCAGCTGTGCAGTGTGGTTCAATCTAGTAACTGGGCACACCGCAGATACTAAGTGGCATTGGCTGGCTTCCCTGCACCTAAAGCACTGCAAGGTATAGTAGGGCGATTCTATGGTACGTGGTGAGAGGCACAACCAGACCATACTGAGCTCTGTAGGGCCGCCTGGAGCACGGATCTCAACACTCCAATTCCCTCAGAAACATGGTCCTGATGCCTATGTCTTGCTCATTCTATGTATAAGGACATTAACAGCCAGCTAATACAGCTCAAAATCCTTCTCCGGTGGTACCGCACCCCGGCTGCTCTTTACACATGGGGTAAACTTCCTCATGCAAGCTGTTGAAGATGCATGCATGATCTGGCAAATATCCTGCACCTGTTGTGGGAATGCCCATCCCTGACCTCTTTCTGGGCTTCCATAGCTATGGACTGTGTGGGAGTATTAGGTCAACCCGTTGATATTCATAACCCGCTGCTCCTACTGGGGGACTCTGCACCCCTGTCCCAGTTACTGAAGCTGCATGCACAGTGGTTATTGGTAGCACTTCTAGAGGCAAAAAGGCTCTTACTCCTGTCCTGGAGACAGACATCAACCCCATCTATCTCACTCTGGCACTCCGTCCTAGCCAGAACAGCCATCTTTGAAAGACTTACCTATGCCAATAGAGGACAACTCCCTGAATACCATAAGAAATGGGAAGTATACCTCCAATCCTCTTTGTGTAAGGCTCCGCTCCCCCAGGCAATCCCCCTGGCTAATGAGACCCCTCTAAGACTTAGTGTAAAAGGAGGTTAAGCACCCACCATGAAATATGATTTGATTGTTGCTGTACATCTAAGGCCTTTCCTGGTCTAATAATTATGCTGTCTCTCTCTTTATACCTTTTTTCTATCCCATTTCTGACCTACCTTTCTGGTTGCCACTTTATACTATGGTCAGCAGTATTTACTTTCCTTAGCAAGTGATTATGTACCTGTGGAGATAATGTTAACAAGAATGGTTGCAGTGCTCATGATTTTCTTTTTACTTAGGCTTGCACTACAATTATTTTTCTTTGGTTTATCTACTGTAAGGTTGCATGGGTATGTTTTTTCTTGATGTAAGATTCATGCAATTCTTTATGGGCAAGTAACATATGTATTACCTGGAGTGTTGCTTTCAAGAATGTCATTCTGTATGTTTAATGTGTGTATCTCATTGCAGTCTACTTTGACTATTGAGAAACCAATAACATTTTATATGATAAAAAAGTTCATTGATTTGGCAGACAGGCCTGCCAACTCTGAGGTCTGTAGTAGAGCCTAGACACATCAGCAGGTAGAGGAAAATGCACTTGGAGAGTGGAGTTAGGAGGCGGGAGGGAGTGGCACGTTGAATATTTGTGGGAGGGACTCACAGCTGGCCAGCAGCAGTAGACATATGTGGAACAGCCAAAATCTCGAGTCAGTGTTTCTGAGTGAGTATGCTATGCTGTTGGGGTAGGATAGGGCAGAGGCAAGATAAGGGGGCAGCGACTGGGCTCAGAACTTGTCAGTGATCTTGGCACAATGGAACTGCCTATGGTCACTTAGAGAGGGGAGGTTCAACAACTGGTAGAGGTCGCAGTGGTGGGTGGAGTATGGACAGTCCAGGACAAAGAGACAAAAAGAGTGGAAGAGGGGGTCCAGTCCAGCTAAGATGGACTTGGAAGCAGCACTGTAGACTATGTCTCTGTAGTTGAAAATGGGGAGAATCATTTTCTGCACAATCGCCCTTCAGGCAGATATAAGGACACTGTCTAGGTTGTGGTATAGTGCACAGAGCCTGGGGTGCAGCTTTTTATTTATGGAGTCAATATGTGCAGAAAAATGGAGGTGCTGGTCAAGCCAGACCCCGAGATATCTGAAGGAGGTGCAGGTCTCCAGGGTTATCCCATTCAGGGTGTGGAAAGGGGGGTAGGGAGTCTTGAAAGTCTTTGCCTTGTGCCAAAGGTCACAGAGACGGTTTTCTTGGCATTGAGGAAGAGTTGGTTGGAGTGAAACCAGTACTGAACATTATCAAAGTCCTGATGCAGTCTGGTCACAACATCAGAGACTGTGGGGCCAGATGTATACTGTACAGTGTCATCAGCATTCACGTGGATGGAGGTATGTGGGCAAGCAGAGGGCAGGTCATTTAGAAAAATGGAGAACAGGTGTGGACCCATGACTGAGCCTTGTGGTATGTCTGTTGTAATAGAGAGAGGTGCTGAGGTGGAGGAACTGATTCTGACTGATTGGGACCTGCCTTCTAGATATGATTGGAACCAGCTGGTGGCCCAGTTGGACAGCCCTGCATTGGCTAGTTTGGCCAGGAGGAGCAGGTGGGAGACGATGTCAAATGCCTTGGCCAGGTCGATGAAAATGGTTACTGTGATGTGGCCAAGGTCCATATTAGTGAGGATGGAGTCAGTGAACGTGAGAAAGGAAGTAGTGGTGGAGTGGGATTTCCTAAAGCCAGACTGGTAGGGAGTGAAGAAGGAAGAGGAGTCAAAAAAGGACAATACCTGAAAGAGAGAACTAGATGCTCTTGTATTTTTGCCAGGATTAGGAGGAGGGAAATGGGTCAGTAATTATTTGGGTTGGACACATCATCTCCCTTGGGAAGAGGGATTACTGTGACATGTTTCCATTCAGTAGGGACTGCAGTAAGGAAGAAGGATAAGGTGAATAAGGAGGCCAATGGTCTGTCTATGATGGGAGCCAAGAGGTAGAGCATTTTGAGTCCAGGCCAGTGGGGCATTTACCTTAGTGGGATCAAGATTGAGCAGGGCCTTGAGTACCTCGTCCGGGATGACCTGCTGAAATGAGAAAGTGTGGGTTGGGGTGTGGTGCTTGCAGGCATGGCAGGCGGAGTGTGGCTTGAGGTGCTGCTTTCATCTCTGCCTCCATATTTCTGAAGTTTGGCTGTCTGTCTTTCTTCCAGCAGGTAAAAAGTTGTTATAAATCAAGCTGGTTCAGTTTCATGCACTGAGACAAGAAACAATTAATGTTTTCAGCAGAGGAGGGCAGGAATGGTTGAGAAGTGCTGCTAACCAGAACAGTGCATCATGTGACGCCTACCTCCTGTTTCTACTGACAGGTTAAGCAGGGCTTTCACAGGTGCAGCCAGCTCCTCCTTAGGTTCCCTCAGTAATCGGGTGCACCCTGTCTGGTCTCATTGCCTTTTCTACTGTACCTTTACCTGTGTTAGTTCCTTAAGACTCTTTCCTCTGCAAAAGGACTAGTGTATACCACCCATCCCTTAATACTATCGTCCTTTATCCTTGGTCCGTTACCCACCCCTTCCTCTGTAAATAATGAACAGAAGTATGTTTTCAATATGCCTGATTTTTGGTGATCCTCTTCCACACAAAACACTTCCTTCCCCTTTTAGCCTTAATATCCTTCCCTTGGTCTTTCTCTTTTTGCTTAAGTATCTAAAAATATGTTATCCTCTATTTTTACTGATTTGGCAATATTCTCCTCTATTTGCAGTTTTGTGCTCCTAACTGCTTTCCCTGCCTCCCTTTGTTTTGTTTTTTTTGTAGCTTTTTCAATGCCTTCCTTTATTTTTTCACAATGTTTCTCAATTCCCACCAGTTTCCCTACCCCTTTTAGTGCATCCCTGAGGCACTCTCTCATTCTCTCAAAAATTGGCCCTCCTGAAGTCCAGGACCCTCACTGTGATGTCAGCAACACTGTCCCTGTTTGTCAGTACAAGGTCCAGTAATGCCCCATCATGAGTGAGTTCCTTAACTAGTTGCCTGAGGAACACTCCTTGAAGGGAATCCAGGATGTCCTTACTGCTGGCTGTTGCCACAGTGGGGAGACTCCAATCCACATCCAGTAGATTGAAGTCTCTTGCTAGTAACATCTCACCCTTGCAAGATATCCTTTTGATAACTTCCATCCTTTACTTACTGAATTCTCATCCCTGTGTTGGAGGTCTGTAGATCACTCCTGTGTGAATAGCAGCGCTTTTTCTTGTCTACAGGGTGATCCACAATAACTCTACTCCTCCCTGCTCTCCTCTGTATTTCTGTAGCTTTTTATGTTATCTCACATAAAGCTCCATTCTCTCCCTTTTTACCTATCTTGTCCTTCCTGACAAAGTATAACCTGGTATGGCCACATCCTAGTTCTGGTTTTCATTGTACCAGGGGCCAGTTAAACAAAAGAGTTAAGTCTGTGTTGAAGAACTGTTTTTGTTCTTAGAAAAGCAAAACAGGATTAAAAAAAATATAAGTCTGTTTCTCAAAAATATATACTGTAGGATAATGTATGGCTGAATGTAAACAACAAGGCTATTCTTACACAAGTGGTTGTTATGTCGATTGTTGACCTTAAGACTGCAGCTCGAGAGGTCAATACTAGCAGAGCAACCACGAAAGTGTGTAAGAATAAGCCTTGTTGTTTCTGTTCAGCCATACACTGTTCTATATAATGTATGTTACTACCCAAGACTGTCCACACATTTAAAAAATCATACAGAGACATAACTTGCAGTGTAAAACTACTTTACTAGGAGCAGAACACCAAAACACAGCAAAACTGAAACACTGGCTATGCAGCAACAAGCATGTGGATCGGGTTATCAGGAGTGATTAAGCTTCACATCTTGACCCTGTGGTAAAGTTAACATGGGGTGGGGAGAGAGAAAGGAAAAAAACAGATTACTCACAGTACATGTGCAGATTGCTTCTTAAGACTGACACTATTTCATGCACTACACTCCCGAGTACCACGATCACCGTGTTGCACAGTTAAACTTTAACCTCTCACCCATTACCCCTCACATGTATAGCAGGCTTTTTCTAAGATTGGTTCGAGTCACTGACTGATTGCTATGTTACCCAATGGGACTTAACCCTAATCTGAGTTTGATGAATCTTCAGTTACTGCTACTCTCTTCTGTTTCTGGGGTGCTGCAGGGGTCACAAGCTGTATGGTTACTCCTCGAATAAATATACAGCCGTTTCCAAAATAGACATTGCCAAACTCACATAGGGGTTGTCTGTTTTGTGGGTTAGAGCTTTGTTGGATGGAGGATTGTGCAACAGAGGTACATGAAGGGCTGAGGTGAGAACCCACATTACTGCTGAAACATAGAACACAGAAACATAGACTTTGACGGCAGATAAGGACCGCTTGGCCCACCTAGTCTGACCATTTCCCTACCTACAGGATAAGCCGCAGATCCTAGTTAACCAACAGCCTACTTCTTCCTACCCCCCAAAGAATTGCCTTATGTCTGTCCCATGCATTCTTGAATTCCCCCATGTTTTAGACCCCACAACCTCCTCAGGAAGGCTGTTCCATGCATCCACTACCTCTCTGTGAAAAAATACTTCCTCACATTGCCCCTGAACTGCCCCCCATCTTTAAATTGTGTCCCCTTGTTCTTGCATGTCTCTTTTTCCAAAAGATGATACCCTCTTGGACTTTGTTGATTCACTGAGGTACTTAAACATTTCTATCATGTCCCCCCTCTCCCTCCTTTCCTAAAGGGTATACATATTAAGCTCTTTTAGTCTCTCCTCATATGGCTTCTCTTGCAGACCCTGTACCATTCTAGTTGCCCTGCTCTGGACTGCCTCTATCCTGTCTATGTCCTTGCGGAGAAGGGGTCTTCAGAACTGGATGCAATACTCCAGATGGGGTCTCACCAACTGTCTGTACAGAGGGATAATAACTTCCTGTTTTCTGCTGTGATGTCTCTCCCTATGCATCCCAGTATACCCCCAGCTCTCCTACTGCTTTCTCACATTGCTTGCTAAACTTAAGATCATCTGATATGATTACCCCAGGTCCCTTTCCTTTTTGTTTTGTTACTACCTCCCCCATTGTGTAATCTTCCCCTGTTTTTTTGTTTCCCAGTTGCATTATTTTGCACTTCTTTGCATCAATCCTAGCTGCCATACTTCCAACCATTCCTCCAACCTTGGCAAGTCCCTTCTCATCCTTTCCATGCCTGCTTGTGTATCAACCTTGCAGATCTTTGAGTCATCTGCAAAGAGGCATACTTTGCCTTCCAGTCCCTCTGCAATGTCACTTATAAAGACATTAAAAGGACTGGACCCAGTACTGAACCCCATGGTACCCCACTAGTAACCCCTCTTTCTTCAGAGGACTCCATTTACAATTACCTCCTGTGTCCTGTTGTCCAGCTAATGTTTTACCCAGGCTACCACCCTGGGACCCACTCCAGGCTGGTTAATTTGACTATTAATCTTTGTGTGGGACTGTGTCAAATGTCTTGCTAATGTCTAGGTAGACCATGTCCATAGCCCCTCCTGGTCTACTACTTTGGTCACCCAGTCAAAGAAATCAATTAGATTCATCTGACATGACCTTCCCACTGTGAACCCATGCTGCCTTGGGTCTTGTGCCCTCTGGCCTCTAGGTACTCAACAATTCTTTCCTTCAGAAGTGATTCCATCACTTTCCCTACCACAGAGGTCAAACTGACAGGTCTGTAGTTTCCTGCCTCTGTCTTGGTCCCACTTTGTGAAGGGAATCACATCCACCTTCCTCCAGTCCTCGGTACACACCATCCTCCCATGATTTGTTAAAAAGGGTAGTCAGTGGTTTCACTAGTTCTCCCTTAATTCTTTTTAGAATTCTGGGGTGAATTCCACAGGCCCCATTTCTTTGTCCACCTTCAGTTTTAGGAGTTCTTTCAGAACCCTTTCTTCTGTCAAAGGACTGGATCGACCCCCTATCCAGAGTGCTTCTGTTAATTGGATTAGGCACCTCCCCTCTTCTTTTGTGACTACTGAGCAGAAATATTTGTTCAGTATCTGCTTTTCACTATCCCCTCTGCTCACCCACCGTTCATTCTATTCAGCCTCACTAGCCCTCCCTTTGTCTTTCTATGCTTCCTGATGTACCTATAAAGGTTTTATCCTTCTTAACAGGTTGGCTATTCCTTTCCTCAGTTTGGGCCTTTGCTATTCTGACTTCCCTCCCTGCTTCCTTCTGCCTTAACTTTCTGTGTTTCCTAATACTTCCTGAATGCTATCTTTTTCTCCCTGACTTTTCCCGCCACCTCTTTTGAGAACCATAGTGGCTTTTTCTTTCATTTTGATTTGTTTATTTGCTTCACACAAAGGCTTGTTGCCTCTGTGATGGCAGTTTTGATGATTCCCCATTGTTGCTCCACCCATCCTTCTATCCTGTTTGCTAATGCTTTTCTGAGGCACTCTCCCATCTTGCCAAAGTCAGCCCTCCTGAAGTCCAGTACCCTCACTCTTTGTATGGCTTGACTCTGTAGCTGAGCTTAACGCATGAACCACACACTGTTTGATGGCCACTTGTTCCCAGATGGCAACCCACTTCTAGATCTGAGATCCTTTCACTGTCCCCATTTGAGAGTATGAGGTCTAAGATTGCTCCTCATGAATGGGTTTCGAAACTAGCAGTCTGAGGCATGCCACCTGTAGGGCATTGAGAATGGCCCTGCTCTTGGATGTGGCTGCAGCAAGTGTGCTCCAGTTAACATCTGGCATATCCAGGTCTCTCATCAACAGTATCTCCCCTTTCTCTGCCATCCTAAGAATGCCTTCTATCATATCCTTGTCCATTCCCTCCCCCTGACCTGGAGGTCTGTATACAACCCCTGTGCAGATTGTGGTGCCACTTCCAGTCTCCAAGGTGACCCACAGTGCCTCCTCTCCTCCCTGTTTACTCTTTTGTTCAGTTTCTTTTATCCCTTCCTTTACTTAAAGAGCTACTCCTCCCCCTCTTCTCCCCTCCCTGTCTCTCCTGAAGGTTACGTATCCTTGTATGTTAACATCCCAGTCATGGTTCTCTGTGTACCATTATTTCTGTGACTGCTATGATATCCAGGCATCCCTCTTCCATCCCTCTTGATATTTGGGAACACCTGGCTACTTGTCCTCTGTTTCTCAGCAGAGAGAAATGAATAGTTGTTGATTGATTGCACATTCTTGTGCCCAGAAACTTGTGCTACTTCTGTGGGGGGATGTTGCTATCCACGAGTCTTTGAATTGATGTCTTACAAATGGAGTGATTGGTGATTTTTTTGGAGTCAGGGAGTTCTGCTGACAGTTTGATGCACCTAATCATTGATCTTATTTTGTTGACTCCCAATGTAATTGAGCGATAGCAAGGAAAAAAATACAGGTTTATAGTTCACATTGGGGGCTAGATAAAATGGAGCATCTGCTTTTAGCACTGCTGGTGGCCTCTCTGCTTTGTACTTTATGTATGCTGCCACAGGATCCCAGTCAGGACTGACAGTTTTGTACATTCGAGGATTGACAGGCTGCACACCCCTAGCATTTTCACCTGTGTGGGTCTTGGTCTGTCACTCGTTGTACTCTAAGTATTCAGTGTCATCCATGTCTGAACAGAGTTGCAGGTCACCCCACCTCAGATTGTGCTGTTCGGTTATTCTTAGTGCAAAGTAGAGACTGACATTAAAAAACATGAGATTTAGGAGTGATGTGGGATTCTGTATACCCAGGGTGCCAGTTGTGTACAGCATTTCAATGTCTGAATCACTTAGGGCTTCAGCACGGTTTGGCTTGTTGCCTTTGTCCATTTTTTTAAAAAACTTTTGCTTGGCTGACAGTGTCTTTATTGTTTCTGGGAAAAGGTATCTGTGGAATTGTAGACAAATTCCTTGTAGCCTGCTTTCTCTAGCTACCTATCAATGCTCCCTAGCATGCCTCTAAGCATTGAAGGTTCATACTCTGACCCATCCAAATGTCTAGCTTTGAAAATAAAATCTGCTAGTAATGGGTCTAATTCTTTTGGAGTTATGCTGTGCAATGCCTTGTGTTCATCATTGTCTCATAGGAAACTGTATATCTGATGAACATCATTTGCTGTTTTTTTAATTGTTTTCTGGTTCTCCTGCTCAATTCTGAACTTTTGCCGCTTTTACATGGGTAAGGAAAACACGCAGCTGCCATGGCAAATGCTTACGATGTTAGTGATTTTTCCATTAATTAAATCCTTTACTCATGTTACGATTGGCTGATAGGACTGCCACTTTGTTAACACACTGATGATTTTATTTTTTAAGCTGCCATTTGGCGGGTGGGAGCAGTGACTTGCATCACTGCCAGAGCAAACAAAGCACTCGTGAGGGAACTGATGTGACACCCATACTAAAGCAGAACCAAAAGTCATTCTGCTTCCGTATTGACGTCACTACTGCAGCAGAACCACATTTTCATTGTCACAGAAATCAAGTAAGAACAACCTTCTAACATACACTATTGTCTTATATTCCATTGGTCTTATTCAGAGACTTTTATTTAAGCCTCCTATGTACCAGTCTTATTTGTTGTTAGTAGGCTTATGTTGCCATAGTTAATTATAGAAACATTTACTTTATTCTAGGAAACCATTCTGAAACTTGCACATTAAAAATTATATATATAGTACTTGAATGCACTGATTTCCTGTTATAGGAGCTGCTATTTCCCATAGCTTATCTTTATGGTACCATGAAAAATGGTTTTAAATTTTTTTTCTGTAAAGGTTTTTATCATCAATTCAGGCAGGCAGTTGCTCAGCACTGTCCCTGTTTCCTGTGAATAGCTCCTGCCTCCCCCTTCCCCCCGGGGGCTTGAATTCCATGTGGCTTTCCCCTCATGGCTAGGCCAGAGGAGGAAGCCCCCCAAGAGTTCAATCC
Organism: Neoceratodus forsteri; assembly: GCA_016271365.2. NCBI lineage: Eukaryota > Metazoa > Chordata > Ceratodontiformes > Ceratodontidae > Neoceratodus > Neoceratodus forsteri. Next base: position 1,162,003,236 of record CM057458.1, read on the forward strand.
AGATGTGTCCCAGGAACCAAGTTGTGATTTCAGCCAAGGGAAAGTGTGTGTGGGGGAAGGGGGGGTGTCATTAAGTGCATCTGACTGCCATTTTTAAATTTTTCTCCTTAGTTCCCCTTTGCCACTGCAGCACACCAATGTGAGTCTTGCACATGCTGTGAAACTACAGTCCCCACTCTTTGAAACCTCTCTAATCCTACACTAGCAATGGGCCTCCACCAGGTACAGTCATCAGTCTTAACACCCCCACTGCCACCATGGAAAGACTGACAGTATTGAGGTGTCATCAGCCCTATTACCCTCATTTCTCCCCACTGCAGAGACAGGTGTTAGTCGGGTGCCTTAGACTCATCAGCCTTAAAGTTCACCCCATTCCATAAGTAAATAAGCTGAGAATGGTACAGTATAGGAGAATGGGGTGAGCATTAGGGCTGATGAGTCCAAGGCACCCCCACAATGCCTGTCAGTCTCTGCAGGGTGGGGGTGGGGCATTAGGGCTGATGACTGCAAGGCACCTCCAAAGTCTTTACAGGGTGGGGTGTTACGGTTGGAAAGCATAACACCACCCTAACACCCCATTTCCCTACTTTTGTCTCTTTAGTAACAACCCTAACTGATGCATTAACAAAGTTTTTTTGCAGTGAATATACTGTATATATATTTATATATATATATTTATATAAATATATATATATATATATATATATATATATATATATATATATACAATATTATGGTGGCACGGTAATGCCATCATAGTTAGGGTTGAGTAGCACTTTTAAGGTTAAAGGGTCAAACTTTTCAATTTAATAGCTTTGGCACCGTTCAACGGATTTGCCTGAAATTCAGAATGCACGATCAAGAATCACACATCTTGGGATCTGCCAAAGTTCGTACCAGTCGCATATACGGGTGCGAATTTATTAAGTGTGATCTGTGTGCACATTTATGCTTTCTGGTGAATTCTTTGCTCGCATCTACAGGTCACACGGTTTCTGTGACCAGTCTAAAAACTTCAGGGAACGTGCAGCCAGGGTGTGCCTTTCAAAGATTCCATGAAAAAATATTAAATGGTTCAAAAGTTATTCAAAAAAGAAGTTCCCATTATAAGTCAATGGGAAAAGTTAACAAAATTTTGAAAGTGTTGCAAATGCAGTTTTTAATTTTGCAAATGGCTCTTTTACTTTAGCAAATCCACAATTTTGTTTTCAGTTAGCGATCAGAAAAATGCGTGCCATTTTAAATTTGGGACCCTCAGCAACCTAATTATTTTTGTATTCACCTAGTCAGACCCTGAGGATGCTAGACATGTCTTCATTTTGGGGTAAAACACCCCAGAAATATGTTTTTAAAATTTCTGGAAAAAGTACTTTCGCAAAGTAGTGTCGCATGTTCGACACTTTCGAATGGATTTGCAAAAGTTTTAGCAACATTTGACAGTACTTTTCAGCTATGGCCAAAATGACACCGGTTCTTTGCCACTCTGCTGCAAAAGAACCATTTGGTCTTTTGGGCTGAAATTTGAAGGGAAGGCAGCCAACATCTCACAGATGTGCCCTTCGGTTGTTTGGTGAAAAAATAGTGCATGGCTGCCAAGTTACAGTACTCCAAATTTGACATTTTTTCCCATAGACTAACATGGTGGCGTACGCCGCGCCTTTTGGGGCTCGTATCTCAAAAATGGTGCGAGATATGGAATTTTCATCATGAATATGCGTAGCCATAACTACACATATATACAAAAACATTGCCAGGAAGCGCATTATTTATGAGACACTTAAATTTTATTTCTACGTAGTATGGTTCCTGGGATATAAGCAATTTAGTATTCCAACAGCTCATTTTCTGCTCCGAAGCCCATTGTTATGCATACATTTTTTGTGCACACTGAGTTTCTCTATGGAGCTGTTGGGGAAAAACAGGTCATGCGCTTCTGTTAATGTTACAGTTACTGTTTCCACTTGCTTTTACGTACCCATTGGCGTTTCTGTTCCTGTGTGCGCCACCGCGTCCATTACCCTTTGCATTCTTGTTTGTGCTTGAGTTTGCATTACTGTTACCATTTGCATTTCCTCTACTGTTTGTGTTTGCATTTCAGTTTGCATCCCCGTGTGCATTGCCATTTGCGTTTATGGCAGCCCTTTCATTTGCTTTATCATTTCTATTTCATTTTGCATCTTTGTTGCTGTTACTGTTACCATTTGCATTGGCAATTGCGTTACGGTGCCCGTGCGCATTACGGTTTGTGTTTCCATATGCGCTTGTGTTTCCTTTTGCATTCCTGTTTCCTTTGTTGCTATTGTAGATGCTACCATTACCATTTACCTTTACAACTGCAGTACTGTGCTCCTGCGTGCATCACGTGGTGGCCCCACGCTCCCGCCACTGCATTACTTTCACTATTTCTCATCATCTTTCTCAAAAAGAAGGGAAATAAGAGGCACAAAACTCTGTGTAATGCATCAGTAAGGGTTGTTCCACAGGACAAAAGTGAGGAAATTTGGTGTTAGGGTTGAAACTTCACTTGGACCCCTCCAGCCGACCCCCCAAACAGCATTGGGATGCGCGTTGGGGTCGTTGGTCCTAACTCTCACCCCATTCTCCTATTCCTCAGCTTCTTTACACATGTGATCTGGTGAGAGTTACGATCGACGATAATAGCATGCACCGTGATGTTGGTTGGGGTGGTGGGCTGGAGTGGTCCAAGGGGGGCTTTCTGCCCTAACACTGTAGGGCCTATGCTCCCACTAGTGGGTGCATACATCTTATGATATTGTGAGACTACAGGATACAAACAGCCTGTGCTGTCAGCAGTGAAATAATGTGTTATGCGTTCAGGGCCTAAAGGGATGTGATTCCACCTCTGTATCCATTCTGAAAAACATGTGGTGTGAACGCAAGGCCAAAGGGCCCGCACTCTCTGCAGTCCATTTATATAGCATATCATGTGCTGGGAGGACAGAGACTGAAGGGACTGCATTACCAGTGATGATACCCTTTTGTTCCTTATAGCTTAAGTATCTTTTGATGCACACTGTACATATAAGGACTGTTATTTCATTACATTGTACCATGATGGTTAAGTAAAGACTCAAGACAGGTGTATACATGTTTAAAAAATACTTTATTGCCAATTGGTAAGATTTAGAAATGGCCAAATTAGGAGTATAAATATTTCACACAATCAGTCTCACAATACAATTGAAATGTGTTTTGCCATTGGTTGTTAAACATTTCACACTGTATCACAGGTGGTCAAAACATGGTGTGCCATGGAATAAGTAACTGCTTACAAACAATAATGAAATGGGTAGAAACAATGCTGGGTCTCGACTGGCCAAGGGCAGCTTTTTAACTGGGCTGTTTTGTCGCACAATGTGTCAGATAAAAGTACAAATTTGACAGTAAGGCATTGAGATGCCTAAAAATGTCCCATTTTTTTATTGCTGGAAGGCACTTCAGTGGGTGTGTTATGTTGGGCTAATGTCCCTTCTTGAGTGGTATCAAAACTTGAATATGCCTTATGCTTAAATTCAGCCTGAGGTGGGCCATTATCACACCATAGTACACTTCCTGGAGTGTCATATTGTTAACTATGAGCTGGCCTGGTGGTGCCGAGGGTTGAGGCGCTGGATGCCACATGTCACACTACGCTGGTGACCTGGGTTCGGGGATGGACTCAGGCCACCGGGGGCTGGCAGGGGGAAGGAAGGATTGAGTGTCCTGCGACAGCTCTCCTTCCTTTGGGGTGGGAGAGGGATATGTGTTGCACTGCAGTGACACCCAGCGGAGGCTGGGTGTTAGGCAGGGTGTGGGCATCTACATGGGGGAGAAGCCAGTGGACATCTGCACATTAGTGCACTGATGTCAGTGCATGTCCAGCTCCTCAATGGGCAAAATAAAGAAAAAAATGCAGAGCTGCCTGCCGCCTCCATGATGCCAGCCCTTGGCTCCTATCTGCCTCCAGGGTGGCCTGCCTTACCCTATCCCTTTGACCACAGAGTCATTTGAGAGGGGTTGGTTCTGTGGCCCTACCCTGGGGGGAAGATGGGGGGTCCCAAAGTAAGGGTGCGCCCAATCTGGAGGTGGGAGCAGGGATCTATGACCAGGAAGATCTCAGGTGGCTGGTGGGCACAAAAAAATATATATATTGTTAACTATGGCAACACCTTGTAAACGTTGATTATATCCATTGAAGACTGATAATTTCATTGTTGTTGTGTGACTGATAATGTGTACGTTCCTGGGGTGGGCAAAAAACCAGATGCTAAGTGTTACAGCAACAGCTACAGTAAGAAATTATGTTCTCAGTGATATTAGATAACTGTTGTGAACAGCTAAGTATAGTTACAGATGCCACTGAGTAAGTGCATTTGGAAAATTCCCACCCGACCCCTCAATAGAGGTGATCAAAACATTGTCCTGAACAGGTAAGAACTCAGTTGTTATCAGCAAAAGTGTCTGATTTACAATTGCAAGTATTATAACTACACATCACATTTTACTTGCCTGAGCTGTACATGGAATAAAATATCAATGCAAATACAATGAACATATCTTCACATCATAAAGTTACTTAAAACTTCAGTTGAAAATCTAATACAAAACTAATATATGTTGCATGGCATGTTTTTTATTCAATCTAGAGTAAGTAGATTTTAGTTCTATTGTGATCTACTTGACTAAATAAAGCCACAAAATGTAACTTAACTATTATGGTTATAGTTCTAGCACTAGTATTTAGCTACTGATGAGCAATGGTGTCAGCAAATACAAATGAAAATATCATTTATCTGTTACTGTGTTGCTGTTTAACAGACACTAATTTGTCATTTGAATACATAAACATGTATTGCAATGCTACTTGCCAATACTTGTGCATCGCTAATTCTTACATTTGCATAGTGATATACATTTCCTTAGTTTGAACAATGTAACAGTATCAATAATTGGTTAAACATGTATTTACAGTTATATACAGATATGTACAATTTAGCAGTTTGAGAATTAACAGGACTAGTAGTACACTCTTGCATGACAGCGAAGTTGTGATGGGGTCAAGATGTGCACAAGTAGCATACAGAGACATACTGATGATAGCATGCATGTGACAGAGGGCTCAGCATGGTCATGACAGATGTGTTGCACATTTTGATAAGTCTAAAACATTGAACTATTGAACATTTCTACTGGTAAGAGTTCTTGAACTGTATGAAAATTACATACTTACAAGAGAAGAAATGTTGACAAATGGTGAGCAAGAAAGTAGTGTGTTTAGGGATGTCACAATCTTTCTTAGACATGTAAGCATGGTTTCTCTAGTGACTGTGAAGACAGTTGGCAACAGGTGAAGACCACTACAACAGTTTTCATGATGTCACTGATCCACACAAAAAAATCTTATATGTCATGCTGCATAGAATATGGTTTGCCACCTTGTCATATTTTAGGTAGGTAATCATCTATGGAAAGTTGTAGGAAAGAAAGAATTCTAGTATCCTATGAGTTACCCTGTCACAAGGTGGACAGCAAAGAATGTCACATGTTGTGTGACTATTCCTCTGAGACATGAAGATTATCATAATTTTTCAATATCAGGAGGCAGGCATTTTTTTAAGTGTTGCGATAGTCTCTGTTTGAAAGATATCGTGGAGTCATCACAGTCTACCCAGCCAGTTCTATGCCTTAACAAACAGGTGTAATGCCCTGAATGCATAGATTGACCATGGTGGTAGACAACACTGTGAGTGTCAAACAGTGCTTGGTTAAAAGCTATTCTACCCGCTGTGTAATCTGTGATAGGTGTGTCAACTCTGAGCCCATTAGAGTCAAACCTGTGCAACATAAGCAACAGATATTGAGAAGAAGTCCTGAGATGTATGGACTGAGTGCATGTGCCCCTACACCTTGTACATAAGTGACTACATTCAGCATTGGTGAATAGCTAGTGGAATTTGATACTTTTGGCCTGAGGGACAATGAGAGTAACCCATAGCATGTCTTGTGTGATTTCACGCTTTGAATGACCACATGATACACAGGTATATTTGGTGACATATGAGACAGTGAAATACTGTCACATTGGAATCCCCTCTTCATACAAGCTGTTAATCACTGCCATCAGGAACTCAGAGGCATCCTGTTGCATGTCTGCAGCAAATGTGCTGCATCCGTCATATGTCACTGGCACCTGTCGTAGAGGTGTGAGTGAGTGGACATTGTTTGCCTGTTTAAAAATGATGTTGATTACCTGCTTCAAAGCTTTTGAGATTGGAGTCTCTTGTGAAGCAGATATTACCTGTGTGAAGTTTGGCATGTGGAGTAAAACTTGCATAGCAGAATTAGCATAACAGTTAACTCTAGTGCTGTTGTCAAATGCTGGGACAGCAGCCACACCTATTGCTTTCTGACCAGCAAGTGGTTCTGCACCTGTTCTTTTGACTCTGACCTTTGTAGGCTTCTTCACAGTTGAGTCACTTGTGGAAACTCATGTCTGTTTGTTGCCAGGTGTAGATATGACTGTATGATGTGAGACAGCAAGAGATGTAGGCAGTGCTAACAAAGGCATGTGTGGCTGATAGAGAGTATGTAACCTGTTGTAATCAACAATACATCAATTGTCAGCTTGTATCTTTTGAGGTGCAAGACTAATGATGTGCAACCCAGATAGACTACGTACATGTGAAAGTGCTACATAGCTCATGCCATCTTTGAAAATGTCTTTGCCTATGTCCACCATTGCTGAACCCAAACTCAATCCCTGAGATTTGTGAATTGAAACAGCATATGCAACACATAGTGGGAACTGTTTCCTGTTTACATAGATGTTCTTGCATACCTGAAATTTAACACAGGTACGTTGCATCACTACAGGCTGTTCCATGTTGTCAAAGTGGACTACACGTCTCTCGATAAATGTCTTCTGGACACTGTAAAGAAAGTCTATGATGTTTCCCATTGCACCATTAACCATGCCACGTTCAACGTCAAGGTTACGTTGCAGCATAACACGTGCATTCTTACAAACTGCCAAAACAGCTTCAAGTACAGCTGTGCATGAAACATCTGACTTCAGCTCAGTAAGTCGTTTAGTCATCTTTGCTACCAGTTTCTGACTGAGATTGACACCATCAACTGTGTCAACAGCATGCAGGGTGACAATTTCTTGTTTTTCTCTCTTCAACATGACACTGTTGAACTCAGCATATTTCTTCAGTCGTGGCATAAGACACACAATGTGTGCCTGTGGAGAACACTTCACTGAAAACATCACATGCTGTTTCAGTGGACGTAGTATGTGTTCTGATTCTCTGCTTATTTAACATAGACACATGTTCTGTTGATAGAGAACCAGTGTAAGCTTCATCCAAAAGTGATTTGTAAGCCAAATCACCACTTTGCCGCATGTTTTCAGATAGCTCGACATACGTGAATAGCTCCCAAAGGTTAACACCTCCAATGCAGCCTAGTTTACTCTTGGCCTGCTTGACAGTCAGAGTTGCAAGCTGTAAAAGGTCTCCCAGTACGAGAATACTTTTTCCACCAAATGCTTCTGTATAGTCAGTACCCAAGATCTCCTGTAGATGCAGGTGTATACAGGCTAGTATCATATTGGACACCCTACTAATTTCATCAATGATGAGTAACTTCATCTTTGTGAACATGGGTCAAAGTTGAGATGCAACTTCAAATGACAGTTTACGATAGTCTCCTGTCTTGCCATGCTCAACTGGCAACATAAAAAGATGACGTAAAGTTACTCCACCAATGTTGTATGCAGCTAGTCCAGTAGGAGCAGTGACAGCAACAGACATTGATGATCCTGTCAGATTATGTAATTCAGCAGTGATGGCTTCAATGAGGAAACTCTTTCCTGTACCAGCTGAGCCACTAGCAAATAACAACAGTGTTTTATGGTCAGAACAGTCACATTGTTTGGCTTCATGAAGTAGGTGATGTTGAACTACATCAGTGACCTGCGAGTGAACTGTGCACTGCTGTTGATTGAGTCTTTCTCTCAGGTCAGCTGGGTTGACACCACAGTGTGTCCCATGTTCCATTGCAGTCTCAACTTCTGATATTAACACTTCTGGAGCATTTAAAGGCAAAGGCTCACCTATAACACCTTGTCCTTCAGCATCAAGGCTGTCTTGTGAGCTGGCAGGAGTATCCTCCTGAAGTTGTTTCTCTGCCTTCTCAAGCTGCTCTTTCTCAGACTCCAGTCTCTGTATGTATGTCTCTGAGTATTGAGTTTTGAAACTCTCATAACTGAGATTGAATTCTTCCTCAAATGTATCGCAGTTACCTTTCAATTCAGACTTATTCCTCCATGGTCTAAATAGGAATAAGAGAGCAAAGTAGTAGTGCTCTCTGCTCTCTGTTGTGCCTAGATGTAATTTGCAGTGATCTATGAGCCAAGGCTTGTGTCTTTTAACAAGGCAGCCATCAATTCCTTTAACCTTGTAAATGTGGCATGGTGAATCAGGTGACACATCTGTCTTGTAGTCATACCACTTAGCCACCTGAAACAAGCACATAACATCCATGTCATCGTGTCTATTGGGGTAGTATGTGTCAATAAGGTTATTTTTCAAAATATTTTTTGAAGAAGGTCTATTGATAGCTAGTTCCTCAATCTCAGCATGAGGAATAAGTACCCATTTGCACTTCTCTTTGTAATTCACGCTGAGAAAGTGTACAGCATCAGATTTCCCATACAAATGTGTACCCATTAAATGATCACTGGCCTCATAAGCTCCACATTCTCTGTGTGAGAGGGTTTTCAATCCCAGTGACCACAGCTGAGATGTCAGGCTCTTGCTTGAATTGGCAATATCTTCCCAAAGATCTTGCAAGCTAGTCTGTTCATGCTTAATTATGTACGAGGTTACATACCGTACTAGGGCTAATGAATTGTCAGCCACAAACTGAACATCTATGTTTGCTTGCCAGATTAGGAGAAGAGCTGGGTTGTAGTCACTGATATACACCTCTTTTTCATCTCTGGGTAATTTGTATACCCTCTTGGTCGATTTTGCTTTCAAGTGGTGTCGCAGTGCTGAAAAAAGTTCATTCATGGCACCATCCTGACAAACCCACCTAGGAAATCTGAAACAACATCTTGAGTACCAATCAGATTTGTTTTTCACTACCCAGCAGCAGTATTTTGCACAAATATGCCACTGGAACTTCTGAACCAACTTCTATAGTGTAGGACTGTCATACTTGTCAGGAATGCGACAAGTGATGTATCATTTGAGGAATGCTAGTAGTTCTACAGCTTCATGCTCACTTATGCATTGTGCATCCTTGATCCACAATAACATGTGAATATGAGGAGCATCTCATGCTTGATACTCCATCCTCCAAAAGTATTGCTCTACAGTACCAAGAGGTGGATTGTCCTTTGATAAAATGAAAGTCAGTATGTTATGGAACCGCTTGTGGAAATGCCTTGTGACAGACACAGGGTCAACTGAGCACATTTCTCTGACAGACATTGATGAAATGCCATCAGCATCAGAGTTTGCCCATATCAACAGTTCTATGACTTCATCTCAGGCATATTCAGCACAGCTGAGTGTGACGAACCATGTGGCTGCACCATACTCTCTCAGCATTGTCATCACCTCAGAATATCAACGGTACCAATATTCTTTTGTGCAATGTAGACTTGAGAGAATGGAAGACAAATTCACTTGCAAATTTTCATCTTTCTGCTTCAATTTCTCAAGGAATTGTGCAGCTATAATTCCATCTAGTGGAGTAGTGAGACGAATTGTATGTGCAATTGAGGCAGACAGTATGCTAAGCTCACTCTCCCAGAGTAGATGAAACAGATACTGTATGTTACATCTGAATTTTCCATCTTTACTAAGGATGTGGCTGCTGTGGTACTCAGCACCTTGTATACATACTTCCCTCTCATCTAGGCATCCAGCTGACCCTTTTGGGAATAAGTCTGTGAAACAGCATGCTTCCAGTGTTGCCTCCCATATGCTGACAGGCTCACCTTCCACCTGTTTCATTTTATAGAGATCAATGTTGTCACCCACTGGATCTCAGCCATGTAGTGGGTGGATTGTGCACTGTTCATACACATTGTCATTTGTCTGCACATTGATCTTTTCAATCATTGGCTTAGTGCTTACCAATTCATTGTATTCTGTTGATATAGAACTCATAGTATCTATCTCAAGGTCTGTGTAAAAGGGATTGTCACTCTTCAAATAAGTAAGAGCAAGTTTCACCTTCTGTAGATTGACAATATCTTGCCAGATGACCTTGGCCTTAGTTGGTACACCATTCACAAGAATCACCAAACTATTTCACAGGAGATTGCCTCCACATTTTCCTGCAGAGGAAGGGGGAGATACATAATGGAACCCTTCAGAGATCTAATGAGTTCTTTTTGTGGAATGTTCCGTGTTTTTGTGTTCAGATGTAGAATGGTTTAAAAAGGTTTCATAGTCTGAATAAGAATACATTCACATATATTCAATGTAGCAATCTAACTTGGTGTAGCTTCTGCCTCCATATTATTCAACAGTGACCTTGGTGGCAGAATGTTACACTTCAGTTTGGAGAAACAGTACTTGCACTGCACAATGATGGGCTGTAACTCAAAGTCAGATCTCAGAAGTAGAAATGCTGAGAGTCAGAACCATATGCTGTTGTATGGTGACAAGGTTTCAAGGTTCACAGTGACTGTTTGCTTGTCATAACAGAGACGATCACATGAGACACATGCAAAGTCAAACTTCTGTGCCTTTGCCAATTTGAATTTTGCTATTTCTTTGCCTAACTGTTTCAGGATGTTTGTTTCTAACACAGAAACAGCACCTTCATCAGAAGCTGCAGACTGACACATTACTGTGTCTGTCACAGAACTTCTATGTCGTAGCTCTTTGAGAAATGTGACGGCACCATGCATGTCACCGGACTCCAATTGGCTATTTAAAGTAGTGTACTGATTGACAACTCGTCAAACTTCATACACCCTGTATACAAAGTTTCACATGCCTGTATGATGTACTCCTAGCATCTGCATGTGGTGGAAGACACTGCCACAAACTTCACTATCTAGGCATGCTAGTGAGTGACCCATTAGTCCAGTATGGGGATGTATGTCACAAAGGTCAATGTTGGTAAAAAGTTTATACCTCTCTCTGTGGTATGTAATAACAAATAGGTTGAAAAACTGTTCCAGTTTGTCAAACGATGATTGCCTGCAGTTACATGTTGTATCACATGCCCACGAGAGACAGTGAAGCTTTCGAGGATGTGTAGTTGAGTCAGTGTCATCGTCTGACTCCATAGTTCTATCATCAGAGACACTGAGTACATTAACCAGTTTACCGGACTCATCTATGCGGAAGTTGCTGTCTCTTTTCTGTGGATAGTAAGATTCTTCCCAGAAATATGCTTCTGAGTGCTGTGTGCAGAGCCATTGGCCTGTGAAAACGTCACAGAAATTGTGCACAGACAATCCAGAATATCATTGTAGCCTTAGTTTAATATCATATACAACTTTTATGAAAAGCTCAAGCACATGAGACATCTTGCACCATAAGCGTTGAAGAGCAAATACTACTCTACTCACAAATGTGCGTACTTTGAGACTCAATTTCATGAGACTTAGATGACTCTTTTTTTTACCCTCCTGTCTCATCACAGTACCAATAAGCCTCTCGATTTTAGCTTTAGATGTTAGTGATCAGAAATATTTCTGCTTTCTCAGACTAGTATCACCATGTCTCACATTACGATGCTGTTTAGTGCATGAAGTAATGCTTACTTTAGCAATCGTTGTGTTTCGTCTCAGGGATCTACACAACTGTTGCTTAGTTGTTTCACACTTTTTTCTTGCTGTTAAGCAAGTGCATGCTGACACTGTGATGTGGGACAACATAGGCCGCACTGTTTCAGGCGCTGTGTGAATTGTCTCATGAGTTGAACTCACATCACCTTCCATGCTGCCCTTCAGCAAGCGTGTACCACTATGATACCTGTTTTGTCTTTCCTTGGATTGTCGTCTCTGTTTTGTGGGCATGTTTGCTATCTGGGATGTCACAGCAGCAATCAGCAATCTTACAGAAGCATCAGACACATGTATAATGGAGACAGAAAAAAAACATAATATTAGCAACTGTTTATTTAGTTCTCTTCTAATATTCAGTCTTGAGACTGCTTATTTGTACTTGCTGTATATGTAATGTACACAGTTGCTTGTGAAGAAGTGGGCAGTATATCTGTCTAGTCACAGTGCAGTGTGTCACTCAATAAACATTGGATGAGATACAATTTGAGAAAAAAATGACTAACATTAATTAAATGGTCTGTCACATACTGTCACAATTTCAATTTGTACATTATGAAGCTGGCACAGCAGTTTTTCACTGAAGAAATCTATTGTTTTACAAAAAAACATTGAATCATGTCGTGCATTCGAAAATGTCTCAAAAAACACTGTAGTGTGTTAGAAAGTGTCGAAAAAATGCTGTTGAATGTTGGAAAGTACTTGATCATGGTGTTGAACATGTATTGTCAAACGTTCAAAAGTTTTGCAAAAATACTGTTGTGCTTTGAAAGTATCGCAAAAGTACTGTCGTTCATTCGAAAGTTTTGCAAACGTATTGCTGTGCGTTCAAAAGTTTCGCAAAAATAGTATCGTGCATTTGAAAGTTTCACAAAATAAGATTTGGGGCAAGAGACAATGGACTTTAGCCAATGATATCTTGATGTACATTTGAGTGACAGCCACTTAAACCAATGTTGTGAGACATTTATCAGGCCATGTAATACAACCAGTCAGAGACGCTGAATACTGATGAAGAAGAAGCACATAACAGCCATCTTAAGAGAAAGAGGAGAAAAACTGCTTAGCTTACTGAAAGTACTTAACATTTCTTTAACATTTTTCTAGTATGAACCAGTGTTACCAATATGTAAATAGTATTTATCAAAAGTTATTTTACTGCTCTACTAACCTATATATACAAGTATAAGTAACTCTACTGCATTACATAGTTATTATCATTTAAAATCAGTCTGTAAATTAGTACTTACTAGCACAGACATAGCTGCAAAATGGAGGACGAAACTAAAGTGCAAGTGTAGGTTAGCACAAGAGAGAACCAATCAGACATGCTTCTGTACTTGTAATTGTTTGAATCTGCCTATGAGAAGGATGCATTTTGCCACCTTAAAATCTTGCTATATTTTTTGCTAAAGCAGAAGTGCACTGATAGTCAGTGCACACACTGCATTGGCTATGCAAGGCAGAATTTTAGCCAATGGTTTACTTTATTTGTGTTTCATGGTTCAGCTCAGTGAAAGACTGTTGAAGTAGAGAGGGAACTTGTAGTTTTACTTTCACTACTGCCTAGCTAGTGCAGGGAAACACTGATTTTTGTGAGCTCTCTGTCCACTTCTCAGTTTCAAATCTCAGAATGGCAGAAAACTGCAGAAGGACTTTTGGATCATAGGCAGCAGATTGTAAGACGAGCATCAGAGTATGCTCAGAACAGTGATTTGGGAGAAACCTGCAGCCCCAAATTGCTGTGTAAAGTGAGTTTATAGGTGGAATGAGGGGAGCACCTCATGCCAACCATGCACAGACTTCTAAGTACTCAGGCTCACCCAGACATATTTCTGATACATCTTGGAGGCAATGATTTGGAAACCAAATGCTGGATAGATTTAGTAACAGAAGCAAAATTGGACCTCGCTTCTATTATGAGTATGTTGCCTGCCTGTAAAATCATTTTTTCAGATATTACAGAGCATAGGGTCTGGCAAGCAGAACACCATATGTACCTGATTGACAGAACTCGAAGAAAGGTCAACATACAAATATCTGCATTTCTACACATGTCTGGAATGTACACCATACGTCATCCTGAAATTAGGTATTGTTATGATTGGCTATACCTACCAGATGGTGTACACTTCTCGCATGCTGGCAATTGCTGTTTCTTGGGAGACCTTCAAGATGCAATCCTCAAAGTTCTTTAAAAATGTCAGACTGTTTAAACAGATATCATACTAAAAAAGGTTCTTTTCAGAACCAAAAACAGTTGTCAAAAAGTAGAACAGTTCTCATATCATGCACACAGGTGTTAGAGATGGGGGGGGATAGTGGCCTGGAGGGTGTGACTGGAAAGGTGGAGAGCATGGCACTGCCACACAATCTCTGTGCTGTTCCCACTGTATTAAGTGCAATTGTGATGGGTGCAGATGTGCACCAGCAGGGATGATACTTCTTTGATGGTGCATCTGATTGTGGTGGTGGAAGGCTCCAGTATTAAAGGAGTGATTTATCTGCTTTAACAGTGCCTGTCATCAGGTGCTTAGGTATGTTGTAGAGAAAGAACAGTGGGTTGTAGCTAACATTGGTTGTAGCCTGGTACAGCACCACATAGTTGTTGATGTATGGCACCAGAGCTGCATGTGTATGTAGCCATTATGGAATGATAATTGACCAGTCCATGGCCTGCATACCTGATGGAATGATTTTTTTCTACCCACCACTGAATATTGTGTTTCATTTTAATTTCATAAGTACACTTTTGGTGACGCATCCTCCTCTTGTTCTTGTACTGCTTGTCCTGTGACAGTCCCACTGTAGCATACATAATACAGGTGGAAATGGCACTATTTTAAATACTGTTGAGCCATGCTACAGGATAGTTTTGTGATGATTGCACTGAGCTGTGGCTTAAGCAACCACACTGCAGATATGGCAGCTGAAACAGTTTGGGACATTGTGAATATGCTGGAGTATATGTAACTTTTATTGTGGAGAAAGATGTGCACATTTATGTAAATGCTAAAGACAAAGTAAACAGCATGCACTTTAAATATTTTTATTATGTGACGTATTGATATACAATAAAAAAATACTAAGATTGTTAGAAAGACAGATAGGTTTGGATTGCCAAACTATGGCTTGGAACTGGTCACTTATTGTTGCAGAAAGAGGTTCAGCAAAAAAAAAAACATGCTTAACAATCCAACAAAAAATAGTATTAAATTAACAATTTACATTGACGTTCTGACCTATAGACTGTTTTTTTTTTGTCTTTGTATTGCAGAACAAAACATTGAAAATGAGACAGTGGACTCTGAGAGAGGTGTGTGCACTGCTTGAGGCAGTCCAGGTGAGAGGTAGTGCTCGTGTGTTAATGCACAGCACTAACCAGAAGTTGGACACAATGTGGAGGTGCATAAACAGCTTCCTACATATGATTCTCCATGTTAAGAACAAGATGGTAGACCAGCTCAAGAAGAAGTGGAAGCTGTTGCATCAGCACTTCTATGTATTGAAGCACAGAGAGGAGATAACAGAGAATGACAAGTGCTGGTACTACCTCATTTATGAGCTGTGGGAGGCAGCAGGCAAGCCAGCTGCAGGGGAGCACCTTACTCAGCATAAGATTTTTTAACAAATTATCAGTGATACGATTGTATAATAGTACTGCTACACAAATGGAAAAATAAGTATTTCTGGAATTAATAACTTTGTTGCTCTAGCATCGTATCAATATGTGTTAATTGATAATATAATGACAATTATGTTATTAATGGTGTCTTGATAGACAACAATTTGTAAGTTAACATTTTGCTGTATGTGTTCATTTGGTGGAGGTGATGGGCGTCAAATGGCCTGATATTGAAACTGTACTTTTGAATGTCATAATCAGTGTGTCTAAGCCAGATTTAATGTGTTATGATGTATTTAAAATGTTGATATGTATAACTGTTATCACATAGTAGTGCAGAGTTACTATGCAGTATGTGTTGCATTCAAAAACAATTGTATTTCATAGCTGTTACTGTAGCAGTACTAAGTATTGAGGTGCTGTGTAAATGTGTAATCTACAGTTGATCAAATATTAATTAGGACAAACTTGTTATGTCATATGTGTGCAATGACTGTGCAATAGTTAAATAAGGAGAATGTCAAGTACCAGAATCATGTCAATTGCTTAGAAAACGTGCTGTATGATAACTAACCAGAGAAACAAAACAATCAGTCAATATACCTATTATATTCCATTTTACAGATCGCCGTAAGCAACCCACTTGCCCTTCAGAGGTAGTACCAGCACAGTCTGAAGCTGTGGTGGCTGAACACTTTGATTCCGACAGTGTCATCATCATTGAGTCAGATGGTAAGACTATAATAGAAAAATAACATTGGATACTTGGGGGTGGCATATTCAGCATTTTTTTTGCATGGGGATAATACTGTTCTGGCATGTAAGACCCACTGATGTGCACAGGTACGATATACTAAAGAGATGATTGTACTGTTAAATCATGATACAATAGGGTAAACACTAGTAATACATGCAACTCAGGTGGAGGGGGATAACCCATGCATGTCTGCTAGATCATGATAGTCAGTCTATTATGTGCTGAACATATGTAGCAACAATCTCAACATTAACTGTACACTACTGAAACTTCACAAAACCAAAAAAATTGACCCAGTGGTGCTGAGGGTTGAGGTGCTGGACACCACACCTTGAGCTATGCCGGTGACCCGTGTTTGGGAATGGAGTCAGGGTAATCTAGGGGTCAGGGGGAGGAGGAGGAGGATTGAGCATCTCAATGGATGCTGTCCTCCTGGCATGGGTTCCTGGGGGTGCTTTCAGCACCTGACGCATCAGCACCAGTGGAAGCATGGGTACTGGGGTACCAGGTGACTCTTCAGAGTTGTGGTGGTGAGGACATTGTAGGCATTTGACTATGGTGTGCTTCAGCATGTCATGTGTCTCGATGTCAGTCCTCTGTGTTGACGTACTCAGGGGAGGAAGGACCAAGGGAAGAAAAGTGGAAAAACACCCGCTTGGCCAACGATGATGACCAATCCTAACCCCGATCACCTACCCATGAGCAGACCCCGCTGTGCAGGCTTTCCAGAGGAAAGAGGAGCAAAGGTAGAGAGACAATAGAACAAGCCTGGCAGCATAGGGCCAGACGCTGTAGTAGGGATTACAGGGGATTGATTGATATGAAGGAGTGGACCAAGCATGCAGTAAGGAGTGGACTTTGTACTGTATAGTCATTATACAGATACTTGACATTATAAATCTGAAGAGTGTGAGACTGTCATGCATTCTTCATTGTTATGTTAATGTCTAAAGTTCTAAACACTGCCATCACAGAGATGAGTAAGTGCTGATTATGCAAGTCAATAGTGCCAACTAAATATTTTTCCACTGTAACAGCTATGTGTCCAATGTTCATCTGTTCACACTGCATTTAGTTACTATAGTTGCAAAATGGACATGAGCGTCAAGACATAGAAAACTAGGCTTGCCTAAAGTACATGATAAGTCACCCTATTTACGTATTCTATTGGCAAGACACCTCTGCAAGTCAAGAAGGACACATTATTTATGAGAAATACATCATAGGCATGTTATTATTGTTCTATGCTGGTCTTCCATCTCTGTGCTATGTAAATTGAATTTAAAATAGGAAAATCTATTGTCAGATAAAGTTACTTTATGTGAATAATACGTTTATAATGTTAAATGCCTCATTGTAGTCAAAGATTTACTGTGTTAATAATTTTCATGATGTTTGTTTACACATCTTCTAGGGATCAACATGCAAAACTGTGGCACATGGTTGAATACCACCATCAGTCAATATGAAATATGTGTAATACAATAAAAGCATTGTAATAGCTTTACAAACAGAAGTGATTGGTATTATATTTTGTACTTCTTTTGGTTTTTACAGTGGCCAGGGAGGCAGTGTTAGAAGCATCTGCACAGGTGAAGCAGGAGCCTGGCACCAGTGCTATCTGTAAGTGTGTTTATATTAAATATTCAGGCAAGATAAACAGTACTGCTAAGTAGATTATCAGAAAAAACAATATGAAAGTGTATATTAAGTAAATCTGTATACCTAAAAAATTGGAATGTATGGTTCACGTAGACATCATAGTATCCCATCTGTGTTGAGCAGCACAAATACTTAGATGAGTATTTAAAGTGTGCTTTCACAAAGAGTTTGTGTAATAACAAGCTTTCACTTTAACAGACAATTCATTTACTATTTTCTGTGGCTATACTGTAGCTGTACAGTATAGAAATATAGAAACGTAAACTGTTGCATTGTTCATGAATATAAAGAAATACAGTGTGGAGCATGTGATATGCAGAAATGTCCTAGCTTGGTGTATAAGCT
Organism: Neoceratodus forsteri; assembly: GCA_016271365.2. NCBI lineage: Eukaryota > Metazoa > Chordata > Ceratodontiformes > Ceratodontidae > Neoceratodus > Neoceratodus forsteri. The sequence goes on from CM057458.1 coordinate 1,162,021,443, forward strand.
GTTTAGGCTACAGCTGAACTGTGCTGTGGGATAGTGTGAACAATATTGAACAGTCCTGAATCATGAATCAGCATGATTTCATATCATGAAGGTGCCTCTTGAACTGCTCACATTGCACTGTCATTGTACAATGTATAGTGATACTGATTGTCCAAAAATTGTTATTGATTACCAGAGGGATACAACACTGCCAGCAGAACTGTTGGTGTACTTGGCACATGTAGTGCGATGTTCACAACTAGATATGCAAGTTGCCCACACTGTATCAAAGGTGAACATGGGGATATTATCATGTGATGATGTGTCACTTGCATACAGGTATACTGATACTCGACAACATGCAACTGCTGAACTGGCAGGTAGTAGGCACTGGTGTCAGGTTCCTCATGTTCTTCAGTAGCAATGCACCACAGTGTACGACCATGATAATTCTACTGTTGAACGTTCCCTGTTAATCCACTGTACCATTACACCATTACCTGATTGCAAGTATAATGAAGTTATTACAGTACATGATGCTCCACACTACCTGTTCCCAATTACAGTATTGGGTTTTGTGAATGATACAATCCCTGCTGTTATAGTAGTACTATATTACCCATTGTAACAGTAATAGTCACGATGACAGCCCGCTCACTTCACACTCACTCCTTCAGCGGTAAACAGGATGTTGTGACCTCCAAGCTGGGCACACAAGTGTTCATTGATACTTTACGTTACAGCTGTGTGGCTATTTGTGTAACACATGGGTTAATGTTAATTCAGACAGTATTGTACTACACATTCTCAATACATGGATGAACCATTCACATATTGGGATTCTGTTGCAGATTATCTTATACATTTTCAGTGCCCATATTTTGCACATATAAACATACAACTGTACTGAATTTGTCAGTCCGTGACTGGTTTAGGAGGTATCTTGTTGTAGAATGTCACCTGCTCCTGATGAGGTTAGGTGAGGATTCTGGTGTTGGGTATCAGTGGATGGCTGGTAAATGTGGTGCTGCTGTACAAAAAAAAAAGGTAATCTATCATTTACAAAGACCACTATTAGCCATAGGGACAGGTCTAGCGGGTGAACATTGACTGACTCTAGTTAATTATCCCAATTGCTGTGCAAGGAGGTAGACTGCAGTGGACTGCTGCACCATACATCTACTTATTGTGACCATTATCTGATGAGGGGGTAGAGTATAATGCACAAAGAACTCTTTCGGTATATACAAGCTTGGCATCATAAATATGTTAGGGTTCAGTGCACTACCACGACTACTTAACACATTGAAAGTGAGTTTTTACTTTAACAGGTAGAGCCCACTCTGCCAACTGAGCTGCTTTACATACAGTATGACTGTGAGCTATTGTCGTGGGTGGTACGCTGGTTATGAAACATGCTCTAGCTGAGACCCACAAATGAGAGGTGTAATCTTGTACTCTGCAATATGTCAATCGTGTGTAACTCGCTAGATCTTTTTCCTGCTTACTTATGCTGGATCTTCACCCCCCTCCCCAGGTATAGTTTAGTGTGCACCTGCATATAGGCCACAGATGCCAGATAAAATAATAAGTCATGGTTATGCATGTTCATGTGACTTTCTTTTTTTTCCCCAATACATAACTGCTGTGGCTCACTCTATTGTGAATAATGCACTGTGAGATGTCGGTTGCAGTATTGTGTTGCAAAGCATCACTGCATTTTGCACAATGCAAGATTGTTTGTCATGTTCAAGTGATTTGTATACTGTACTGTGAGTGCTCCAAATGGAAAACAGTTGCTGCTGGATTGGTTATAATGAGGTGGAATTCAACAGTTTAACAATGCTTAGTCCATACATTTATTTTGACATACTTTGAGTATGAGTAAGCAATCATGATAAGCAAGGGTTACATCAATGGTCTGTTAATCACCTTCTAGGGCTGTAATGTGCATGAGGTATAGTCAAGTGCTACATGACCCTAGGCAGTGATTAATTTACTATTAAACATAACTCTTGTGAGTGCGTTACTTTTATAATAATAATATTTAAAAAAAAGTATTGAAGACTTTTAAGCATATGAGTTAGCTGTACATGTATCAATAAAAAATATACCACAGTTGTAAAAGATTACAGCATTAGTTACAATAAAGAACTTTTCATTAGTATTGCATTCTTATATACTGTTGACAATAGGCAATTACATGTATTTAAAATATTCCTACGAAAAACAATGCTGAAAGTCAAGACAGGGAGAAAATCACCATTTTGATATTACATTTAAATAGATATTTTTCCTATCTTTACAGGACCCCATCGCAAGGTATGGTGCACTGGCCACTGCTGCTGTTACCGTAGGCTGAAGTGCAAGGTTGACGGTTTGATAAAGGACTACTTAGTGCTATGGAAGGGGCAGGAGAAATTGCTGTCTCTCCTGACAGCACAACAAGCAACTGTCAACCTTGTGCTTGAGCCTGTGGGGACAGCGGCAACTGTGAGTGTACTCAGCACCACTGCTTCATCTGTGCCAGTAACATCGAGCCTCCCTGACCCACAGTGAACAGCCTCCACAGCTCCTCTGGTTTCTCCTCTCTGAAGCGCAACAGCTTCCACTTCTTCTGCGCCTCCACATTCTGTCCAACTTCTAGGCTGGGCTGCCTCAAGCAGCACACACACCTCTCTTATGAAGGTGTAAATATTGTATATATGAAGAAATAGTTTTTTTGTTAATTCTTTTCTTAAATGTTTTCGTATATTAGAATTTATTTTCATACAAAAAATGTATTTTTTTATATAACAAGCGGTTTTCTAAATCAAAGATTGCATTTTATTTTATATGTTTTCTATTCTTCTATTTTTTCCTGTTTTGAAAAAAACTATATTTTTGTATAAAAAAGACAATTTTATATCTTACGATTTATTTAATGATGACCTGTTTTTTTAATTGTACAAAATAGTAAATAGTAGTATGAATAAATATTTTTGGTTACAAAAACTTTGTGTTGTATAATTCTTAGCTTGTGGGGATATTACTTACTTATAGATATTGTTATACAAAACACTCAACTTTAGTTATTCTGCTTAACAAGGGTAATGTGTGTGTAGTTTCAGGTTTGACAGGATAACAGTTCACCATTCTAAATGTGTGACAGTGTTTGCATTGTTATTACTATGCTCACAAAGGGAAACTTATTTGTATGGATTCATCTTCAAAAGGTGTGTCTAGTGAAGTCAGAGAAGAGAATCTTGCAGATATGTAGATATTTGACAGTGGTGGTGAGGTACAGAATGACTCATTTAATGAACTAGAACAGTAGTAGCACTGAGTGCTAAATAATAGTGCGTGAAAGACAACAACAATGTAATTTAGTATGTGGCATGCCACTGTTAACTACAAGAAAACAAAAAATAGTATGACTTTTGTACATGTCAGCACAATCCTAGATGCACATACGAACATACGAACATACGAAATTTGCTAGCAGATAAAGGCCTAGAGGTCTATCAAGTCTGCTCGAATGTGTAGCTTGCACCCCTTATTCTGCAGCTGCCCCTCCCTTTCACCCTTCCCCTTCATTAACCCTCCCCCTTGTCCTGTCCCATCCCCTTTTGAAGCAGTCCACTGTTCTACTGCATACCAATTCTGCAGGTAACGCATTCCACCCAGCCACCACCCTCTCTGTAAAAAAGTGTCTCCTCATCTCCCTCCTGAACCTTCCTCGCTCCAGTCTCATATCACGGCCCCTGGTGGCCCTCCCCTCCCTTACTTTGAACAGCCCCTCTGTACCTGTCTTGTTTATTCCTTTCATGTATTTAAAGGTTTCAATCCTTGTCCCCTGTCTCTCTCTCCTCCAGTGAGTACATGTTCAACTCCTTCAACCTCCTCTCATATGATAAGTCCCCAGACCCTTGATCATCTTTGTCGCCTGCGCTGCACCTCCAGTAACTTAATGTCCCTCTTCAGATACCGGACGCCAGAACTGCACGCCGTACTCCAGGTGTGGTCTAACTAATGACCTATACAGTGGCAGAATCACCTCCTCCTCCTAGGATATACCTTGCACACAACCCAGCATTTTGTTGGCCTTTGCAGCTGCCTTCCTACATTGTGCTGAGTTGTTATTGACCCTGTGATGAGCACACCCAGATCCTTCTCCTCCTCTGTCTGGGCTAGCTGCACTCCCCTAGCTGGTAAGTCCTCCTTGGTTCTTCATCCCAAAATGCATCACCTTGCACTTTTGGCATTAAAGCCTGTTGCCAGGTGTCTGACCAGGTTTCAAGCTTTGCCAGATCACCCTGCAACCCTGCCATCCCCTAGGTCATCCACCACCGCGCCAACCTTGGTATCATCAGCAAACAGACTGATCTTGCTCTTGATGTCCCATGATATGTCTGCAATGAATATCCCAAACAACACTGGTCCCAACACGAGCCCTGTGGGACACCGCTCATCACTGCCCTTGGGTGTGAGAGCTCCCCACCCACCACCACCCTCTGCCTTCCCTGCAGCCAGTTTCCTACCCATCTCACCAGCATTGGACCTGCCCCTGTGCCTACTAACTTCCTTCCCAGCCTTCCATGTGGCACTGAGCCGAATGCCTTACTGAAGTCCAGATACAGGACATCCACTGCATGTCCCCTGTCCAGTTGCCTAGTTACCCAGTCATAGAACTCGAACAGGTTGGTTTGGCAGGATCGGCCACGTATGAAGCCATGCTGTCTGCTGTCCTGTAGTCCTTTGGCCTCTAAGAGGGCCACCAGCCTCTCCTTCAGGATAGTCTCTATTAGCTTACCCATGATGGATGTGAGGCTTACTGGTCTGTAGTTTCCCGGTTCATCCTTGGGGCCAGTCTTGTGGAGGGCACCACATGAGCCATCCTCCAGTCCTGGGGTACACACCTGAATGTAGTGAGAGACAATGGTCTGTCAAGGTCCTGCAAGGACCTCTCCAGCTCCTTCAGTACCCTGGGGTGGATGCCATCTGGGCCTGGCGCCTTGTCCACCCTCAGTGCCTTCAAACCCTCTAGAACTCTGCCCTCCATGATTTCTCCATCTGTCACCACTTCCCCCCCTGTGTCTGCCATTTCTCCCATCTTGGGTGGCACCCCCCTCTTCTCTTTAGTAAATACTGAGCAGAAGTACTCATTTAGTGCTTCCGCCTTATCGTACCCTGCTTCCACCCAACCCCCCTCCTTCCTAATCCTTACTATGTGGTCCTTACAGCTCCTTTTCTCCCTGATGTACTTAAAGAAGTCCTTCTCCCCCTTCTTAATGCCTTGTGCCAGCCTGAGTTCCGTAGATGCTTTGTCTCCCCTTACTGCCCTTGTCACCTCCTTCGATTCTGTCAAGTACTCCTCTCTGTCCTCCTCCCTCCCTGTTTTCTTGTATTTCCTAAAGGCAACTCTTTTCCTCCTTACCTTTTCCATGACCTCCTTGCTCAACCAGCTCGGTTTCTTAGCCCTAACCTTCTTGCTCTGGGCTTTGCAGCAGGTTTTGGTTGCCTCCACTATCCCCAACTTTATGAGCTCCCATCTCTGGTTAGTATCCATACTAGATTGAATTCTGGCCAGGTACCCTTTACCACTTCCCCCATCCTCCCAAAGTCGGCCCTGCTGAAGTCAAGCACTCTTGTACCAGATTCCACTCCTTCCTTGCCCATATCCAATGTGAGCCATACCGAGTGGTGGTCACTCCCTGACAGCGGTTCCTCCACTAAGTTCTCTCTACAAGTCCCCATTTGCCAGCACAAGGTCAAGGTGTTCCCTAACCTGGTTGGTTCACTGACCATTGCAGCAGGAAGCTGTCCTGGAAGGCATCCAGCAGTACCTGCTCCTTCTGTTCCTGGTTGTTGGGGTGCTCCAGTCCACCCTGGCATGTTGAAGTCCCCCACAATCACCACACTCCCTTCTCAGCAGGTCCTCCTGATCTGTCCCGATAGTTCCTGTCTAACTCCTCCATCTGAGATGGTGGCCTGTACACCACTCCCATTCTAAGACTCCTATTCTTGGAATCCTGGATTTGCACCCAAGTGACTCTGTACTACCTCCTCCCTTCCTCCCTTACACACTTCAGTCCTTCCTTCACATATAGTGCCACCCCCTCCTTTCCCAGTCACCCTGTCCCTCTGAAATAACCTGTACCCTGGTACAGACAGGTCCCAGTCATTATATTGGGTGGCCCATGTTCTTGATGGCTGCAATGTCCACCTCTCCCTCTGCCATGAGAACCTGCAACTCTGCAGTTTTCCTCCCAAGGCTCCTAGCATTAAGGGTAACCACCTTCCACCCTTTCCCCTCCTCCCATCCTGCCCTCCTTTCCTAGCATCACCAATAGTACTTGCCATTTGTCCTTTGTCACTGTTATTTCGGTAAGCTCCTATGATTTCCCAACCTGTGGTCTCTGCATATCTCTTCCTCAACTGCCACCCCCACTCTAGTTTAAACTCCCAACTTCCTCTATATATTCTTCCATCCTCTGCTTCAACACTTTCTTTCCTTCCTCACTCAAGTGTAGTCTGTCCTTGGCATAGAGACTACTGTCCTCCCAGGTCCCTCCCACCCCCCAACAGTCCATACCCTTTAGCACAACACCAGGTTCTTAGCCATCTGTTAAATTCCTCTATTCTCAGTTTTCTTGTTGTGCTTGCCTTTGGCACCGGAAGTATCTCTGAAAAAGTTACTGATCTTCCTGCCCCCTCACATAATTGTGCTAGTTCCTCAAACCTCCTCTGGACTATATCTACTGTCTTGTCAGCCAGGTCGTTTGTCCCAAGATGTATAATTAAATGAGGCTTGTCCCTACCTCTTCTAGTATATTTCAGAACAGACTGTCCCACCCGTTCTGCTGTCATTCCTGGCATGGCCTCCACCCAAATGTGACTATGCCTCTCCCCCTTGCTACCCCACCTAACTCCTCTTAGTATTGAGTCCCCCAGCACTAAGATTCCACCCATCTTACTCCCTGCTTGCTTTCTTTCATCTCCCTCCCTCATTTCCAGCTCCTCTTCTTCCTCCTGCACATTATTATGCCCTTTAACCCCTGTTGCAGTTCTCCCAGCAGAACTTCCCCACCCAGTTTGGTCCAGGCATTTATCAATTACTCCTCTAATTTCATCACTTCCTCCTCCACCTTCTTCCCTCTCTAGCAGTGCAAAACTATTTTTTGAAGATCCTTCACAAATGCCTGCTCCCTCTCTCTGCATAGTAACCTGTTCTCTCCTTTCCACTCCATGACTTTTGCCACTTTGCCTCCCCTCACAAGTCCCTATTGCCTCCTTCCATTTGACTTTTGTCTCCTGACCTGGTTTCCCCGGCAATCGTTCTTCCTGGCCTGGGCCCCTTTGTCTCTGCTTCCCTTCTTCTGACCCTCTCCTCACCACTGTTGGCTTAACTTGCCCTCCCTCATCTCCCCTTCTTCCTCCCTCCAGTATTGGGCTAAACCCACCCCCAATCTGCCTTGCCTGTCTTAGTTCCTCCTGCAGACCCTCAATCTCCTTTCTAAGTTTTCTATGGTTGCACACTAAACATCCTCCCACTCCAGGCAATGTTTAGAAAGATTGGTGCACCGCAGTTGTTGCAGCCTACCACCCTACCCATTGCTGTCGTTGCCCACCAGCGACCCCCACCCTTCCAGATGCAGGATACCAAACACTCCCCAAGTCCCCACTCTCCCCTCTATCAGTGCAAAACATTCTTTATTTCCTTACCTCCTTTGTTGCACACGTTTAGATATGTTGAGCAACTGATTTTTATATTCCTATCCACACTCAAAAATACTTTAAGTAGCCATTGCACAACCTTCTTCAACTCCTACTCCTCCTTTACCCAATGCAATAACTATGTGAAGTAGTAATAATGAAAGTGCCTAGATTTGCATTTACTTCCCTTCCACTGAGAGAGCAGTCACCTCTTCACTTGCTGCAGTTCCCTTCCTGGATGTCTACTTCTGTAATGACAGGTGCAAATCCTTTGCCTGTTTGAGGAAGTGATGTCAGAACCCTAGTACAAAGGGAATAATTGACCAGGGGTGGGTGGGGTGAGGGTTTATGTGGGTGGGACCAGCCCAAGTCTTCCGGAAACAATCAGGTAGCTGAGGCCTCTAGTCAGACAATTAGCACCCTTCCCCCACTCAAAACTTTGCAGCTAGTGAAGCCAGCAACAATGAATCAATTCTACTCAAAGCCCCAACATAGGTTTGCTACCCAAAGAAACAGGACACCAATTCAAACAGCTTCACCAACAATACATCAAAATAGGTTTGGAATTATAAGATATAGGTCTCAATTCAAAGAAACAGACCAGTTAAATTACACCAATTATGTTTAAAGAGAAGAAATAGGCCTCTACAAATGCAGCCTGCCACACGTAAAACCAAACAAATGAGCCCACTTTTAGCTACCAAAACAGGTTTCAAAATTCCAACAGCCCCAAACAATACCCTGCTAGCCCTTAGTAGTAAGAAAGAAAATAAACATTCTACCAAGTAGAATCCATGAAAACAATGTAAAACAAGAAGCTACTGTACTGTAGATCTGATCCTGTCCCCCTTCTAGTTCCTTCTGAGAAGCCAAAGCACTGACTCCACACCTGATTCAGCTCTGCCTCCCTGCTGAGTGAGACCTGGCCAGACAAATTAGCACCCTTCCCCCACTCAAAACTTTGCAGCACATCATTAATGCCACATTATACTCTTCTTCACACTGTGTTCACTTTGATTGTGTGCTGCCAAAAGATAATTCCAAGATTAAGATATAACTACTAACTAGAACACAATGCAACACACAACTCACATTAGCAGTTATTGACAGCTCGAATGAATATCATGAGATGGTGGGTATCTCAGTCCTTAGAACAGACAATACTGTTCCATGACTTACTGTGTTCTTGCATGTGTGTGTATTGGACTATGTGTGTCTGGTGATACCACAACATCATTACGTGTACTGTTTGTACTTCTCATTCTCAAAAAGAAAGGAAATTCATGGCAAAAAATTCTGTTTAATGCATTAGTTAGGGTTGTTTCACAGCGACAAAAGTGAGGAAATTCAGTGTTAGGGTTGAAAACCCTAACTCCGCATTCACCCCCCCAGCACCACACACACACACACACACACACACACACACATGCAAGTAGGGAGGAGGACCAAGGCAACACGACCAATCACAGACTACTAGCAGCAGGTGACAGAAATAAAATACAACTGTCTAAATGCAGTACAAGACATCCCCACCCACCTGACCAGGTACTACATACTCAGTGGAGATCCACAGCAAAACTGAGGCCATGTACACCATATATTAGAGGTATGAACTTAACCATTCCCTAGGACCTTATGTAATTTCCATCCATTCTGCAGTTTGCAGCAGGAAGGAGTGGTCTACCAGGTCAAAGGCCTTGGACAAATCCACGAAGAGAACAGCTGTATCTAATCCCTTATGTAGGGAAGTACTAATTAGGTTATTGAACTCAATTAATGCAGATGTTGTAGAGAACCTTTGTCAGAACCCTGATTGGTATGGTGTAGTTAATATGTACTTTTCTATATAACCCATCATTTGTGTATGTACATGCCTCTCTAAGCATTTAGCCGGGATAGATAATAAAGCAATAAGTCTATAGTTATTTAACTCTGTTTGTTTGCCCCCTTTATGTATGGGGGTAATTTTACTCACCCTCCATTTTTGTGGAAGTAACTTTCCTGCAAACTATTAAATATATTTGTCACTATATGTGCTATATACTTAGCCACCATTCTCAAAAATCTCCCTTGCAGACAGTTGGGTCCCATTGTTTTATGGATATTTATTTTATTCAGTCCCTTCTGGACATCAGACACCTTTAGAATTTTAAACCAAAAAGGTGACTGAGAACTTTGAAAATCATTGGTACCTTGTAATTTTGATCACCTAAAGTATTTGTTGATTGGACAATGCCAGGTAAATCTACAAACAAGTTATTTAAAGAATTTGCTATTTCATTATTATCTTCAATCTATGACCCATTTATATCAAGACAGTAATTATTTTCAATACCCTGACCTGGTCTGGACAGGGAATTTATACTAACATACTAAAATGGCAGCAGAATAGGCCTAACGGTCTTTCATGTCTGCTCATTTGGTCAGCCCCCACCCTGGGAGCTGACCTTGCTGCCCCCTCACCCTCTCTGGCTTCTCCCTTCTGAGTTCCAGATATTCTCGCTGCACTGGATTTTGCTTCCAGAACCTTTCCCCTGTACCTGTCCCACCCCCTCTTGAACCCCTCCACTTTCTCTGCCTCCACCAGCCCCCTTAGTAGCACATTCCATGGCTCCACCACCCTCTCAGTGAAGTAGCACCTCCTCCTTTCTCCCCTGAATCTCCCCCCTCCAGCTTCCACCCATGCCCTTTAGTTACCCCTCCTCCTTCCTTCAAAGCACCCTGACTGCTCCTCCCCTATTTACCCCTTCATGTACCTGAAGACCTCTATCATGTCCCCCCAGTCCCTTCTCTCTTCCAATGTGTACATATTTAGCTCTTCGAGCCTCTCCCAATAGATCCTATCCCCCAAGCCCCAAATCATTTTGGTTGCCCTCCTCTGGACCCTCTACATGAGTTCAATGTCCCTCTTTAAGTGTGGCCTCCAAAACTGCACACAGTACTTGAGGTGTGGCCTCACCAAGGAGTTATACAGAGGGAGTATCACTTCCCTTCTTCTGGAGGTGATCCCCCTAGCGATGCATCCCAGCATACTGTTGGCCTTGGCTGCTACCCTCCTACAAGTCTCAGAGTTGTTCATCTTGACATCCACCACCACCCCCAGGTCCCTCTCAGCCATCGAGACTTGTAGCATTTCCCCCCCAGGGTGTACACTTGGCCCGGGTTTCTGGCAGTCATGTGCAGTAACTTACATTTCCCTGCATTGAACCTCAGCTTCCATTTTCTAGACCATCTTTCCAGAGGCTCCAGGTCCCCCTGTAGGGCCACCTTTCCCTCCTCCCCATCCACCACCACCCCCAGTTTTAAGTCATCCACAAAGAGACTCACCTCACTCCTGATACCTGTCCTTATGTAGGCGTTGAACAGGAGAGGCCCAAGGACTGATCCCTGTGGGACCCCACTAATGACCCTCCTTGGGGTTGAGACTATCCCGCCAACTACGACCCTCTAGGTCCAGTCCTGGAGCCAATTGCCTATCCATCTGATCATCTGGTTCCCCACTCCCATTTCTCCCAGCTTATCCAACAGGCCCCCATGAGGAACAGAGTCAAATGCCTTGCTGAAGTCTAAAAGGAAGACATCCACTAGTCTACCCATGTCCAAGGCACTCATCACCCAGTTATAGAACTCCACAAGGTTTGTCTGACATAATTTTCCCGGGCTGAATCCATGCTGTCTATTGTCCAGGCACCTTGACTTTTCCAGGTCCCCCCCAGTTTCTCCTTGACAATGTCCTCCATCACCTTGCCCACCACCGATGTCAGGCTGCACAGGCCTGTAGTTCCCTGCCACCTCCCTTGATCCCCCTTGTGGATAGGCACTATATGCACCACCTTCCAGTCCTGGGGCACCAACCCTGTCCTCAGAGAGATGGTGAAAAGCTCTGCCAGGGGTTTTTCCAGGACATCCGCCAGTTCCTTCAGCACTCTGGGATGTAATTTATCCATCCCCAGTGCTTTCTACATCTTAAGGGACCTGAGGGCTTCCCTCACTCTCTCTGCTGTGATTTCCACCTCCTCTACCTTGTCCCCTGCTTAGCCTTCCCCTCCTGCCAGTGATGCCTCCCTCTTCCCAGACTGGCTGATTGGTGAGGTCCCCCCTCCTCAGTATTACTGTCTCCTCCCATGTATGATGCAGCCCCCCTATTTTCCTTGGTGAAAACTGAGGTGAAGTACTCATTTAGTACCTGAGTCTGCTCCCCCAGGTCTTGTGCCAATCTCTCCCCTGTTTTAATCCTGCCAATTTGCCCCTTCACCTTTCATTTTCCCCCAATGTATTTAAAGAACCCCTTGTTTCCTCTCCTAATTTCCCTGGCCAGGTTCTGCTCCTTCCTTGCCTTAGCCGCCCTCACCACCCTAGTGGCCCTTCTAGCCATCAGCTCATACTCACCTCGATCCCTTTCACTCCTTGAGCACTTGAATTGCCAATAGGCTGCCTTCTTTCCCCTCACCACCTCCTGGACCTCCCTGGTCCACCAGCAGGGTTTTCAGGCCCTACCGCATTTCCGTCTTAATCTTGCACAGGTGCTGGTAGCATCCCGCACCCCTCTCCTGATGATTTCCCACCTACTGTCAGTGTCCATGTGGGGCCCAATCACATCCAAATGCTCCTTAAGGATCCTTCCTATTTCCTTAAAATCCACCCCCCTGAAGTCAGTTACCTCCGTCTTTGTGCAGCCTTCTACCCCTCCTAGGTCCAGACAGAACCAGACCGTGGCATGGTCGCTCCCCACCAACAGGTCCCTGACCTCCAGGCCCCCAATCTGGTCACTGTCTGCCAGGACCACATCCAGTACCCGTGCCTCCCTGGTCAGTTCCCCCACCTGCTGAGTTAGGAACGCGTCCTGAAAGGCATCCAACAACCTCTGTTCCCTGGCCACCGAGGATGTCATAGTCTTCCAGTCTGTTCCTGGCATGTTTAAGTCCCCCAACACCACCACCCTTCCCTGGTCTTCTGAAACTTTCTAGGATCAGATTCCATAGTCAATTTATCCCTATAGTATAGGATCTTTGCCTTCTTTATTTGTTGTTTACATTTATTTATTTTTTATTTAAACAAAGTCCAATTGTTTACCTGTTTCATTTTTCTTGCTTTTTTCCAATACCTATTTTTAATCCTAATACTTTTTAAGATTGATTCATTTATCCAAGGGAGTTTAACTGGGTGTTTGCTCTGTTTTTTTGATTTTGGTGCATGCAAATCACACAAATTGGTAAAGATCTCTGTAAAGTACTCCAAAGTTTAGTTCGAATCTGGTATAATTTTGTACCACTCCAATTTTTCCCTCTCAACACTTAACAAAAAACTTGTTTCTGAGAAAAACTTCATATTTCTCACCCCTGCATTATTACTGGGTTCTGACTTTTTTTGTTTTTGCCCTATCTTTATATTTCTCCATATTGGACTATGGTCTCCAAGGCAAGGTGGTAAAACTCCTGTAGCCTCAACTGTCAGTAAGTAAGATACAAATAACAAGTCCAGTATTGTTTCTTTTCTCATCGTGTCTGTGTATCTTGTGGGTTCCTGTATATGCTGGACTACTCCTAAAGATGATATTATTTCCTCCAGAGACCTGCCCTTCCCTTCTTCCCAACTACAATTAAAGTCACCCATAAGGACTATGCACTTATCCCTTGCAACCCCCTGTATTATATTTATTGTTTCCTCTATCTGTTTCGTTTATATTTTTGGTGGAGAATAAACCACAGAAATAAGCAAATCTAGATTGATTATTCTTACTATTATGATTTCTATATTATGCAGACTTCCTTTATGTAATATTTCAGTATGCCCTAGGCTATTTTTTATATACAGAACAACCCCCTCCCTTTTTTTGTCTGTCCTGTCGACACAGCATGTAACCTGGTAAACCAAGTTCATTATCATCTACAGTACAACCTTGATTATACCAACCCCGATTATCCAGATCTCCCTATTATCCAAACTCTGACATTGTCCCCCAACTCTCATGTGCCTAATGTTATGGACCTCCCATTATCCAAACTCTTGATTGTCCAAATAAATCTAATGTCTCCCAGACCATTCGGATAATCAAGGTTGTACTGTATATCTTTTGTCAACCAAGTTTCTGTTAACCCCATTACATCTGGTGATTGTTCCCCAACCATTACTCTCACAGTATCCATTTTATTTCTTATACTTCTAGCATTACCATGTAAGATTTTTATGTATTTTAAAACTTCAGGCCCTGAGTTCAACTCAATGTCCCCTCCTAATATTAACAGGGTAGAAACAACAACAATAGAAATCTGTTTCCTGCCTAATCCATTTTTAAAGTTGTACGGGTTTAAGACTATTACCATGCCGTGTTGGTTCCAGTGTTTCCATTTGTTGGTAAAAGTATTCCTTCTATTTATAATTTCATGTAACTGTTGAGTTTGAAAAGAGGGTGCTAACCAATAGGCTCCAAGCTTTCTTTCTTGTAAATCCCCTGTGGTTATCCCTGCAAGGCAATGTAAAGTCAAATTCAATAACATTAAATAGTACATTTCAAGTTAAAAAAGTCAAGTATTATATAATACAAGTACTCTTATCAATTTAATATATTTAAAAAAAAACACATAAATCCAATCTCCCAATAAGTATTGAATGCATGTGTTACCTAAAAAGGAGAAAACAAAGGCACATCAAACACTATCTTATTTTTGTAGTTTTTCCCCAAATTTTGTTTATCGTATACAAACTTCTTTGGCTTCCAAAGCAAGCACCTTTCAAGCTTTTACAGTAAACTACAAAGTCATACAAGTATAGTGCTAATTAACTTAACTCCTATATAATACTCTTTTCAAACTTTAAGACACTGACACAATTCTTTCCCTGTTACTTAATACAAGTTTAACCCACTATCCTAAGTCCTAAGAGTGATTTGTAATTTTCTGCTACCGAGTGGCACTCACGCCACTCACGCTCACGCTACTACGCTGGCGCAGTAGCAGCACAAACTTTAAATATCTTTCCTGACCCTCCTCCTTGTGCAGTGTGGATTCTTTCTGCCACCTCCACACAGCTGACACAGCTTTAGCAGAAAGTTATATTACAAGTCCTGATGATTTAAACACACATGATGATCACTGGCACAGATATTAAACTTGAAATGGTTCAGTGTTGCAAATGACCCCTGTAGTGTTGCAAATCCACCATCTTATTTTCAGTTGGTGGTCACAGAAATGCTTGGCATTTAAATTTGGGATTTCTATCTGTGTTTCCTTTTGCATCACAGTGTGCATTATCATTTGCGTTTGTGTAAGTGCTTCTGTTTGCATTTCCGTTTCTGTTTTTTTTGGTGTCATCGTTGGTGTTACTGTGAGCGTTAATGTTTCCAATTGTGTTACCATGACTGTGTGTGTTACGATTTGCGTTTGCGTAAGCGCTTGTATTTGCGCTTCCATTTCTGTTACTGTTCCCTTTGGCGTCATTGTTGGTGTTACCATAACCATTTCTGTTTCCGATTGCTTTACCATTACTGTTTGCGTGTTCATCACCATTTGCATTTCTGCTAGCCTTAGCATTTGCATTTTCAGTAGCGTTTCCATTGTTGATTGCATTGCTGTTTCCTTCTGCATCGCCATTGCAGTTACTGTTTGCATTTCTGTTTGCGTGCCCAATTTTCATTTCACTCGGTCATACAGTTTTTGTGCAGCGAAGTGACAAAAAATTATGACAAATTCATGGCAAAAAACTCCATTTAGTGCATTAGTCAAGGTTGTTCCACAGTGACAAAAGCGGGAAAATTTGGTTTTAGGGTTGAAAACCCTAACTGCACATTCCCCCCATCCCCACCTCCACCACACACAAACATACATGCAAGTAGGGTAAGGAACAAGGCAACACAACTAATCACACACAACCACCAGCGGATAACAGGAATAACATACAACTATGTAAACCATGAAACAACACACCCATGATCCCATCAGGCTGTCACATGGGGGTCGTCACTGCTAACTCTCATCCTGGACATTCCATGCACTGCTAAACACATATCACTACAGACAACTGGACATCTTGGGCTGCACGCTGCCACCAACAAATAACATACACTGCACATATGGCATTTTGGGGTTCGTAAGATCCAAAACAGGATTTGGCATCATCCCTGAAATACTTTTGAAAATCATTTTCACAAATGTAAAAGTGTCGTGCTTTGGTGCCCACAGAAATAATTGCAATTTAAATTTGGGACACTCTAGGGACACAATTCTTGCAGCATTCATCTAGTTGAGTACTGAGGATGCTAGCCATGTCTTTTTTGGGGGGGTTAAACACCCCAGAAATATGTGTTTGAAATTTTTGTAAACAGTAGTGTCACAAAGTAGTGTCACACATTCAACACTTTCGTGATTTTTTTTGTGAAAGTGCCACAAATCATGACACTACTTTGCAACACTCTGCCCAAAAGAATAGGAAATCTTTGCCACCCTGCTGCAAAACAACAGTTTGGTCATTTGGGCTGAAATCTGAAATATTCACTGTGCTTCTGAATACACCTTTTGGGGAAAAAGAGAGTGTGCTTTCCCCTTATTGTTACAGTCAGCGTTTCCGCTTGGGTTTCCGATACCGTTTGGTTTAGCGTTTCTGTTTACATCACCATTACTGTTACCATTTGCATTTCCATTACTGTTTTTATTTGTTTCCATTTGCATCACAATGTACATTGTCATTTGGGTTTGCATACTCACTTCTGTTTGCATTTCCGTTTCCTTTGGCATCATCGTTGGTGTTACCATAAGCGTTAGCATTTCCAATTGTGTTTCCAAGACTGTGCATGTTACAATTTGTGTTTGCATAAGCGCTTGCATTTGTGCTTCCATTTCTGTTACTGTTCCCTTTGGTGTCATCGTTTATGTTACTGTAATCGTTTCCATTTCCAATTGCGTTACCGTTACTGTTTGAGTGTTCATTACTATTTGCATTTCTGTTAGCCTTCACATTTGCAATTTCAGTAGCTTTTTCCATTGTCGATTGCATTACTGTTTCCTTCTGCGTCGTCATTGCTGTTACCATTTGCATTTCTGTTTGCGTACCCAATTTTCATTTCACTCGGTCATACAGTTTTTGCGCAGTGAAGTGACAAAAAATCATATGGTGGGACCTGTGCTCCCACCACCACATTACATTCACTATTTATAGTGCACATTCTCAAAAAGAAGGGACATTCATGGCGAACAATCCATTTAATGCATCAGTTAGGGTTGTTAGCGACAAAAGCGAGGAAATTCAGTGTTAGGGTTGAAAACCCTAACTGCGCATGCCCCCCACCCCCACCACCACCACACACACACACACATGCAAGTAGGGAAAGGACCAAAGCAACACAACCAATCACACACAACCACCAGCAGGTAACAGGAATAATATACAACTATGTAAACCACAAAACAACACACCCATGCTCCCATTGGGCTGTCGCATGGGGTCATCACTGCTAGCTTAAATCCTGGACATTTCACACACCGCTAAACACATATCACTACAGACAACTGGACATCTTGGGCAACACACTGCCACCAACACATAACATACACTACACATATGGTATTTTGCGGTTCGCAAGATCCAAAACAGGATTTTGCACAATCCCTGAAATACTTTCAAAAATCACTTTCACAAATGCGAAAGTGTCATGCTTTGACACTTTCGTGATTGTGAAAGTATTTTGTGAAAGTATGCTCCTAATGACTGCGTATCTTTGCCATCCTCCTGCAAGCAAACGGTTGGGTCTCTTTGCCTCAAATTTGCAGGTTGGCAAGACCGGGTCCCACAGATGTGATTTTTCCTGCTATTGTGCTAACATACTTGAGGATTACAAAGTTGAGCAATTTGCCATAGACTAACTTTGCAGCGCCCATGATGCCTTTCGCTACCCATTTGTTGAAAACAAAACGAGGTACACTATTTTTGCTACTGCCAGCTTGGTTCACATTAAAGTGAACTAATGTCGAAGAACAACTTTGTAAATAACCTATGATATCTCAAGTTGGATTTCTCCACTTCCTACAGTAACACAGGTATACACCTCCTGCTGGATGTGTGTTTTTGGTTGAGTTGCCTTGGTCCTTCCCCTACTTGGATGTATGTGTGTGTGTGTGTTCTGGTGGTGGGGGTGAGGGGTGAATGTGCAGTTAGGATTTTCAACCCTAACACTGAATTTCCTCACTTTTGTCACTGTGGAACAACCC
This sequence comes from Neoceratodus forsteri, assembly GCA_016271365.2. Lineage (NCBI taxonomy): Eukaryota > Metazoa > Chordata > Ceratodontiformes > Ceratodontidae > Neoceratodus > Neoceratodus forsteri. Next base: position 1,162,039,316 of record CM057458.1, read on the forward strand.
TAACTAATGCATTAAAATGGAGTTTTTTGCCTCTAATTTCCCTTCTTTTTGAGATGATAACGAGAAATAGTGAATGTAATGCAGCGGCAGGAGCGCGGGGCCCTTTGGGCCCGCTCCGCACATGATATCTTGAGGCATAGTAACAGGAACAGCAACGCAAACAGAAGCACTAACAGTGGCGCACATGGTAATGCAAGCGCGAATGAGAACAGAAAGGGTAATGCACACGGTGGCGTAGACGGAAACGGTCTGCCACGTGATGTGTTGTCACATAGTAACATGGTGCCTGCAAAAGGAAATTTCAATGGGCATGGTGACGCAAACTAAAACAGAAAGAGAAACAGTACTGTAGACACAAATGGCAAAAAATAACAGAAACGCAACCGAAAATGAAAACGCCAAGGATAACGCACATGGTGGCGCAGACGTCAACAGTAAGTGAAATGGGTACGGGACCGCAAGCAGAAAGGGCAACAGTAACAGTAATGTAAGCGCACAGGATGGTTTTCCCCAAAAGCTGCATAGAGAAAGACAGTGAGTACAAAGAATATATGCATAATAATGAGTATCGGAGCAGAAAATGAGAACTTGGAATACTAAATAGGTTATATCTCAGGAACCGTACGATGTAGAAAAAAAATTTAAAAGTCATAATATTTACAACTATCCTGGCTATTTCCGACGAAAAGTCCGTATCTCGCACCGTTTCCGAGATACGGGCCCTGAAAGGTGCAGCGAACACCATAATGTTATCCTATGTGAAAAAAAAGAGAAGTTCGGAGTGCCATAACTTTGCCTCCCTGTAATATTTTTTCACCAAACCACTGAAAGGCACATCTGTTGGCTGTTGGCTGTCTTCCTTCCAAATTTCAGGAAAAAAGACCAAACCGTTATTTTGCAGCAGGAATCCAAAGGATTTCTGTAATGCGTCGGGCGCCGTAATGTTATCCCATGGGAAAAAACGTCAACTTTGGAGTGCCGTAACTTTGCTGCTGTGTAATAATTTTTCAATACAACACTGAAAGGCACATCTGTGAGATGTCAGCTCCGTTCCTTCCAAATTTCAGCCCATAACTCCCAACGGTTCTTTTGCAGTGCAGTGCCAAAGAATCGCTGTCCTTTCCACAGATGGAAACTACTGTCGCATTCTATGTAAAGCTTTCACAAAAGTTCGACACTTTCGTGAGCACGAAAGTAATTTATAAAGTACTTTTCCAGAAATTTGAAAAACATATTTCTGGGTGTTTTACCACAAAATAAAGACATGGCAAGCATCCTCAGGGTCCGACTAGGTGAATACAAAAGAATTAGGTTGCTAGAGGTCCCAAATTTAAATGCCAACCATTTTCTGATCACCAACTGAAAACAAAATGGCTGATTTTGAAAGTAACAGGTCCATTTGCGAAAGTAAAAATGCATTTGCGACACTGTCGAACTTTTTGTTTACTTTTCCCATTGACTTATAATGGGAAATTGTTTTTTGAATAACTTTTGAACCGTTTAATATTTTTTCACCAAATCTTCAAAAGTCACATCGGGGACACTGGCCGCACATTCCCTGAAGATTTTGGGCCAGTCGCGCAAACCATGCGACCTGTACGTGCAACCGTAGAATTCCAGAAAAAGCTTAAACATGCACACAAATCATGCTTAATAACTCCACAGCTGTGTATTCGACTGGCACAAAACTTGGCAGGTGCCAAGGCCTGTGGTTCTTGATCATGTATTCCAAATTTCAGCCAACTCTGTTGTACGGTTACAAAGTTATTAAGGTGCAAACTTTTGGGGTTTAACATAGAAATGGCTCCTCAACCCTAACTGTGGTAGCACTACCGTGCTACCATAATATATTATGGTAGCACGGTAGTGCTACCAAAGTTAGGGTTGAGTAGCACTTTTAAGGTTAAAGGGTCACATTTTGCACCTTAATAACTTTGCTACTGTTCAACGGATTTGCCTGAAATTTGGTATGCACAATTGGGCATGGTAGATCTTGGGAAGTTTCGTACTGGTCTGATATACGGCTGCGGAGTTATTAAGCGACAACCAATTGCACAAGTACGCTGTTTTGCAATTTCTTTGCTCTCGCCCACAGGTCACACGGTTTGCGCAACCAGTCCAAAAACTTCAGAGAACATGCTGCTGGGGTCCCCGATGTGCCTTTTGAAGATTTTGTGAAAAAATATTGAACAGTTCAAAAGTTATTCAAAAAACAAGTTCCCATTATAAGTCAATGGGAAAAGTTAACAAAAGTTCAAACTTCACAATGCAGTTTTTACTTTCCAAATGTTCTTTCAGCAAATCCACCATTTTGTTTTCAGTTGGCAATCAGAAAAATGCTTGGCATTTAAATTTGGGACTCTCTAGCAATACAATTCTTTTTGTGTTTACCTAGTCGGACCCTGAGGATGCTAGGCATGTCTTTATTTTGAGTTTAAACACCCTAGAAATGTTTTTTAAGTTTCTGGAAAAAGTACTTTTGCAAAATAGTGTCGCACTCATGAAAGTGTCACAAATTTTTGCGAAAGCTTTCGCAAATTGTGACACTACTTTTCCAGGCTATGACAAAATGACAGCAATTGTTTGCCACCCTGGTGCAAAAGAACGGTTTGGTCTTTTGGGCTGAAATATGGAGAGAACGCAGCCAACATCCCACAGATGTGCCTTTCAATGATTTGGTGAAAAAATATTACAGGGCTCCAAAGTTACGGCACTCCAAATTGACACTTTTCCCATAGGATAACATTATGGTGACCGCCACATTACAGGAATCCTTTGCAGCCCTTCTGCAAAATAACGGTTTGGTCTTTTGGGCAGAAATTTGGAAGGATGAAAGCCAACATCCCTCTGATGTGCCTTTACATGGTTTGGTGAAAAAATATTACAGGGCTGCACAGTGACGGCACTCTGAAGTTAACGCTTTTTCCCTTTGGATAACATTACGACGGCCGTCGCGCCTTTTGGGACCCGTATCTCAGAAACAGTGTGAGATATGGACTTTTCGTCACAAAAATAGTTAGCCCCCTAATGGTGGCTAAGCATAAAACTAGCCAGGAAAGTCATAATTCATATGAAATTTACATTTTTTTTCTACGTTGTACGGTTCCTGAGATATAAGCAATTTAATATTCCAAGTCCTCATTTTCTGCTCCGAGGCCCATTGTTATGAATACATTCTTTGTTTTTACTATGTTTTCCAATGCATTTTTTGGGGAAAAGAAGAGTGTGCCCTTTTGTTACTGTGCCAATTAATGTTTTCAGTTGCGTTTCCATTACCGTTTGTGGCACCATTACTGTCTATGCCACCGTGTGCTTTACGGTTTGCATTTTTCACTTGCATTTGCGTTTCTGTGTCGTTTGGCGTTATTGTTGCTGTTACCACTACCAGTTTCATTTGCAATTGCGGTACCATCCATGTGCATTATGGTTTGTGTTTTCATACACGTTTGCATTTCTGTTTTGTTTCTGTTTCCTTTGGCGTTATTTTTGCTGTTACTCTTACCATTTGCGTTTATAATTGCTGTACCATGACCGTGCAAGTAATGGTTTGCATTTCTGTACTCGCTTGCATTTGCATTTCTCTTTCCTTTGGCGTTATTGTTGCTGTTAACATTACCATTTGCGTTAACAATTGCAGTTCCGTGACCATACACGTTACGGTTTGCGTTTCTGTATGCACCTCCTTTCCCATTTCCATTTCTGTTTCTTTTGGCATTATTCTTCATGTTAACTTTACCATTTGCGTTTATTATTGTGGTACCGTGGCTGTGCGTGTTACGGTTTGCGTTTACGTGTGTGCCTCCATTCCTGTTTCTGTTTCTGTTTACTTTGGCATTATTCCTCATGTTAACTTTACCATTTGCATTTACTATTGTGGTACTGTGGCTGTGCATGTTACGGTTTGCGTTTACGTGTGCACTCGCTTTTGCGTTTCCATTTCTGTTCCTTTCGCTTTCTTTTTGCTGTGACACAACATTTCCATTTAAAATACTGCTGCCATCACTGTTCGCATTACCAGTTGTGTTTTCATATGTGCTTCAATGTCCGTTTGCATCACTGTTCACTTTGGCGTCACTTTGTGCTTGCGTTTCTATTAACGTTTCCTTTACCATTTACGTTTCTGTTACCATGTGCACCACTTTTGGCACTTCTGTTTGTGTTGCTGCTCCTGTTACTATGTCACAAGACATCATCTGGTGGGAGCACGGGGTCCGAAGGGCCCCACGCTCCCACCACTGCATTACTTTCACTATTTGTCATCATCATTCTCAAAAAGAATGGAAATTAGAGGCAAAAAAACCCTCAGTTTAATGCATCAATTAGGGTTGTTCCACAGCGACAAAAGTGAGGAAATTTCGTGTTAGGGTTGAAAACCCACCTTGGACCCCCATCCCAACCAATGGGGTGAGAGTTAGGTCGACGACCCCAAACGCGCACAATGCCGAGTTGAGGGAGGTGGGCTGGGGGTCCAAGGGGTTTTCAACCCTAACTACTGAATTTCTCACTTTTGTCGCTGGGAACAATCCCTAACTGATGCATTAATGGGAGTTTTTTTGCCTCATATATAAATATATATATATATATATATATATATATATATATATATATATATATCAGGCAAAAATCTCCATTTAATGCATTAGTTAGGGTTGTTCCACAGTGACAAAGCGAGGAAATTTGGTGTTGAGGTTGAAAGCTCCCAGGACCCCCACACACCCCCAACTGGCATCAGTGCGCGATGGGGTTGCTGGCCATAACTCTCACACCATCGATGTGTGAGAAGCAGAGGTACAGGAGAATGGGGTGAGAGTTAGGACCAACAACTCCAATGCACACCCCGATGCCGGTTGGGAGTGTGGGCGGGGGGGTCCTGGGGGCTTTCAACCCTAACACTGAATTTTCTCACTTTTGTCGCTGTGGAACAATCCTAACTAATGCATTAAACTGAGTTTTTTTGCCTCTAATTTCCCTTCTTTTGAGAAGATAATGAGAAATAGTGAATGTAATGCGTGGAGGGATCCGCATGGCCCTCAGTTCTACACCGCCGCCACATGATGTCTTGTCACATAGTAACATTGTGCCTGCAAATGCAAATGGTAATGCACATGGTGACACAAAGCGAAACAGAAGAGAAACAGTACTGTAGACAGAAATGTTAAAACACCGCCAAACACAAGTGCAAGTAAGAAAGCATAAAGGAGTAGCATACGCGATTTGGCGTGCAAGGAACAGTAATGCAAACGGAACATAACACGCAAGTGGAAACAGTAACTGTAACAGTAACAGAAATGCATACCCTGTTTTGCCAAACAGGTGCATACAGAAACACAAAGAATGTATGCATTGTAATGGGCATCAAAGCTTAAAACGAGCATTGGAAGTACCAATTGTAATATCTCAGCAGCCGCTGGACGCTGAAAAAAATTTAAATTTCACAAAAATCATGATTTTCCTGGCTAGGCTTTTTGTTATTACATAGCCAATGGGCTATGCAACTTCATAACAAAAATATTTATCTGCATCATTTTCGAGAATCACGAGCCTTTGCTTATCGTTTTCATTACTGTTACCATTGCGTTTCCACTACTGTTTCTGTTTGCATCACCGTGCGCATTGCCATTTGCGTTTCCGGCAGCCCTTTCATTTTTTTTTACGTTTCTCTTTCGTTTTGCGTCTTCCTTGCTGTTACTGTTACCATTAGCGTTTGCAATTGCATTACTGTGCCCATGTGCATTACGGTTTGCATTTCCAATGTGCTTGCATTTCCTTTTGCATTTTTTGTTTCCTTTGCTGTTATTATAGCTGTTACCATTACCATTTGCATTTACAATTGCGGTACTGTGCCCGTGCGCATTTTGGTTTGCGTTTCCATATGCGCTTCTGTTCCAGTTTCTGTTTCTGTTTCCTTTGGCATTATTCTTCATGTTAACTTTACCATTTGCATTTACAATTGTGGTACCATGCCTCTGTGTGTTACGGTTTGCATTTAAGTATCTGCTTGCATTCGCGTTTCCTTTTCTGTTCCCTTTCATGTTCTTTTTGCTGTGACACTTAACATTTCCATTTAAAATACTGCTGCCATCACTGTTCATGTTACCAGTTGCATTTTAATATGCACTTCAAAGCCTGTTTGCATCACTGTTCTCTTCGGCATTACTTTGCGCTTCCGTTTCTATTAATGTTTCCTTTACCATTTACATTTGCGTTACCATGTGAGTCACTACTGGCAACCCACATTGTACTGGCTAATGAGCTCACCCAGGGGCAGCATGTACACTGCAAATAATGTCAGCGACAAGATCAACCCCTGAGGTATTCCACATTACAGGAGCTTCGAGGAGGAAGAGAAATTTCCCATCAACACCCATTGCTTTCTGTCAGAGAGATAGGACTCAAACCAGCTGATGACAGTGCAGGTAAGTCCACAATGCTCTTGAAGGTGATCAAGAAGCACAATGTGATCTACAGTGTCAAAGTCTACTGAGAGATCAAGGAGAACAAGAAATGACCTGTCTCCTCTATCTTTAGACCTGGCGAGGTCTTTGTGCACCCTAACTAATGCCATTTCAGTGCTATAAAACCTGACTGGAGTGGCTCACAGATGTCAAAGGCCATGAGGTGCTCCTCAAGCTACAGTGTCACAATTTTCTCAACAACCTTACCCAAAAAGGGAAGGTTGGAGATTAGACGATAATTTGGCAGAATATCCATGCTGAGAGATGGCTTCTTCAGAAGGGGTCTCACCAGAGTTTCTTTCAAGGTCTCCAAAATGACCCCTTCTGACAACAAGCACCAGACAATCCCAGTGAACACCAGGCCACAGAACCAATGCATCTCATAAAGAAATGAGTTGGTGTCAGGTCCTGTTCACCATATGTGTGCTTCAGCTTTGAATTGGCCTAAATTACCTCAGCCACCTCCACCAGTTTAAACTCATCCCAGACAAGCAGAGCACCTCTGCTGTACCCAGGCCAATCACTGTGAGTTGCAATGTGACTCATTGATGGGATACCCAGTCAGATAGCAGACACTCTGTCAGAAAAGAACTGAAGAAACTCATCACATAAAGTGGTTGAAAAGACTTTTTTCAGTTGCAGACAGACCAGATGAAGAAGTCTGTTGACAGTCTGAAAGAGCTGAGCTGGTCAGTTCTTCCCAGCAGCAATCTCCCTAGACAGGAACTCTGCCTTCTTATGGCTGATTGCCACCTGGTACTCAAAAATAGTGGGCACGCAGGGCCAGCCTGTCCACATCCAACCATGTCTTCTGCCAACAACACTCCAACTTCTGACTCCTGATCATCATCACCTTGAGATTTCCATCACACCATGGAGATCTCAAGTGAAAAGATTTGTGTCATACATGTATTGGTGGGAGGTTAAGGAGCGCCTCAGAAACTGCCTTATTACACGCGGCCACTGGTCACAATATTCGCAGCATTTTGAGAAATATTCATGAAATCAGCAATGTGCAGTTTCCACCCACCATTGGCCAGTACATCTCAGAAAAGACAAGTACAAAATTACAGATGTGTGCATTAGGTGCAACAACCCTATTTGAGCACAGGGTAATTGGCAGGAGGGCACCTGGACAGATCGCCACCCCAACATTTTGTTTCTACATTGAGAATTCAGCTCCAGACCCCGCAACCTTGATCGCTTGTCATGCCTGCCCCATACACCAGTCCATCATCTATCTCCATCCCCAGTCCAGTACAACCCAACCATCAGCCTGTAGCAGTTGTATAGGCAGAGGGTGTCACAAACGTTGTAACCAGGACTTGTAAGGGTTGCCATGCTTTGTGTATAACACTGTATGGCATATGAATGGTAACTCTAGGCCCTTGTCCTGCAAAGTTTCAGCGGTGTTAATAACATGCTTAAAAGGTCTGATGCCCTCTTTGAGCATACAGTTCATCAGATGGTTTTGAGCATAGGTAATGATGAAAAAGTTTCATGTTTCCACTATTGTGATATTCACTTGTGACTGAAAATTTGGCCCTGGGTTTAAAAAAAAGCAGATGCATTACTGATGCAAATTTGGGGATATCTAAATTAAAAAGAGCACTTTTTTAAATCTGTTATATCCAAGAAATGATAAAGCAGACTCAGATGTGGAAAAGGACATCTTACAAGACAGAAGGAAAAAAGCACATTAAAATAGTATCAAAAGAATCTGGTACAAATTTTCAGCATTACATGGACTGCTGCATTAAACTCATCAGGCGAATAATCCTGTTACAAAGTGCATGGGGACTGCAATGTGTACTACTAATTGAGGGAAACAAGTGCTTTCCTCGAGGGTGTAAATTAAAATCTTTCACATTAGAGTCACTTTAACTGCACAAAACACAAGCAAAGTGACATTTATAAGGATCACTTACACCTACTGTAGTGCAAAAGCAGCCATCCTTGCACTGTGTCACATTTTGAAACTGCAGGTTCTTGACATCGGAAAAGCATTGTGCTGACATGAAATGTTAGACCTTGCAACATGATTCTGCCTCAGCTTGCATTTTTCACACAGAAGAGCACTCATAGTTCTTTCTTTATTGAGTTGTGAGACCCGGGACTGCTTTGTTTTACTAACAGAGGTTCTTGACATTCTATCTGGAATGTGGTAAGCACTGCAGGTATTCTATGTTTTATGCATGTGAAATGCAATTATTTTAAGGGAAATCAGGTCATGGTGAAATATTAAGTTATTAAGACTACAGGTATTCTTTTGATCCTGCCTTTACAATGCACCATTGTGATTTTTTTATCAGTGGAGGAGATATACTAATTTTCAAGACACTTATTCATTAAATGTACACTCAGTTTTGAAATGTGATGCTAACAGTTTATATAAAAACAATGTTAAAAGGTAAAAACAGAAAACTTAAAAACTGCTTCTCAACACTGCCTCATTTGGACAGGCTACATATTTTCTTTTATTTAAACTGAAAGCCGAGACATAACTTTTACTTACTGAGTGAGAAGAATTTAGAGTGAATTCTATACACATACCAAATTGGTTGATGGTTCAAAAGATGTCCAACTTTTTAAATTGCTCATGCACAATTTAACTACACCTACTCCTGTGTACTGTACATTATTTGTATGCACAAGACAACATAGATAATAAAACTTCAAATGTCATCACAATTACATTTTAAATTAACTTCCTATCCTTAAAGAAATTTAAACTGGCTGTTGCCACTTTCCTAAGTTAAATCAGTCATCATATTATAAGGGAGATTTTACTGTATACCATATTCACTATATTGATCTTTGGTAACACAATGACGTTTGCTAAAAAGTGATTAGTTACCCTCCGGTTGTTCATTTAGAAATATTATTAGTACTGTACATTGAATGTTTACAGTGACATATAAATGTTATTGGTATACAAGCTGGCATAATGCACTGCTCATGTATTCTTCTTAATGTATGTTTCCTATTGAGGCTCATTTATCTTGTTACCGTATATATCTAGAAATGAAGTACACTAGAGAAAACCAGACACACCAATCCAAATTACTGTGTGGGAAGCATTATCGACAGCTCAGTTGTGATCATGGAATCAGTATCATGCCCTGCTTAACTAAAACTAAACTACTGTATGTAGAAATCTTTCATAAAAATGCATTACATAGAAACATAGAATTTGTCAGCAGAGAGGGACCATTAGGCTCATCCAGTCTGCCCCTTGTCCCTGCCAATTCTTTCACCACTGACCCTAGTTGGTCATTGGTGTCACTTCCTACTTTGTACCTCTACCTATTATGCCCTTGTGCCTATCCCATGCATGTTTGAAGCTCCTCACAGTCTTTGCCCCAAATTCCTCCTCTGCTGGGCTGTTCCAGTGCTCCATCACCCTTTCTATGAAAATGTATTTCTGCATATCTCTCTTAATCTTAATGCTGCTCACGTCACTGCATGTCCTGTTGTTCTAGTGCCTTCTGTTCTCTGAAATTGACCCTCTACTTGCATCTTATTTACTCCTGTGTGGTACTTATAGGCTTCAATCCTGACCCCTCTTGCTCTTCTCTCTTCCAGGGAGTACATGTTGAGTTCCTGCAGCCTTTTATCATATGGCTTCTTGTGCAACTCCCTCACCATTTTAGTTGCCCTCATCTTTACCGCCTCCACCATTTCAATATTCTTGCACAGGTGCAGCCTCCAGAACTGGACACAGTACTTCAGATGGGGCCTCACCAGTGCACCACTATATTTCTAAATATTTAAACCAGAATATATGTTATAGTGCCACTATAGTTGGGGCTGGGTAGGCAATTTATTGTTAATGACAACTTTTGGCCACTTATGTTTCCCCATAAATTTTCACAAAACCTTTGAAAGTGTGATCTGCAGCCCATATTGTCCTAATATGACAAATTTGTTATTTATAATGTGTGTTCCATACATAATATAAATGTAGAAGGGTCTCCTGGATGAGATGCAACACAGGTTTATGAGAGGGAGACTGTGTCAAACAAATCTGGTTGATTTCTTTGACTAGGTTACTAAAACAGTGGATAATGGTCAAGCAGTTAATGTTTTTTACCTGGACTTCAACAATGCATTTGACTCTTTAACACACAAAAGGTTGATCAGGAACTTAGTAGATCTAGTAGTTGGTGAGAAGTGGATCAGGTGGGTGGAAGACTGGCTGAAGGCCTGAACCCTGAGTGTGATGGTGGG